>CANTUZ010000001.1:167261446-170161446 GCA_947846985.1 Fratercula arctica | reverse complement strand
TAATATTCTTGGCACAACCTACAAGTTTTTGAACTAAAACACTGGAGGAGATTATTTCAGATACTAGATTTGGATGCTCCTATAAAGTTTGAGGGTTTTAATTGGCTATTTTTCATAGACATTTTTTAAAGAAGACTTAAAGTGAACAGTTTTGACTAAACCAAGTTGAACTTAAATGCTTATTTATTTTTTAATTTCCATATTTATTTTCTCCGTGAAAGTTTTCTTCAAAATATCTTATCTACACCTACTCAGGATATTGGCTCTCATGCATCCCTCAAACATTTAGCTTGTGTGCCATTTTGGATCCTGCAGGACATCAGTGGCTTCTGTCATCAACAGATCAATGGCATAATTGAAACGGTCACCACTGACCATAGAGGGGACTCTTTCTAACCTAGGTGCCTCGATGAAATGCTTATGGTCAGGTGGGGTGAATCCAGGTATCAATCTGAGAAACTGAGGAGAGATACCTATGAATTGACAAATTCCAAAGGAATTTTCATATAAATATTTTAAGAACAAGTTGGCATGTCGTCAGTAAGTGAAATTTGTTAACAAGTGTGCCAAACATAGAAATGTTTAGCCAGGTCAGACCAGGGACATTATGGCCCAGAGCTTATTTAGTTTTTGGGTACAGTATTGACCACCCACAAAGGAAATACAGATCTCCCATTTCTGTCTGCACTGAGCCTATCTCAGGAAAAGTTGAAGGAAGATTCTGTATAAAAATTTGTCAATGCAGAGAGATGAGGTGAATTCCAAACAGTGAAATACCTAAGTTCTTGTCTGTTTAAAAAGAAACAGAAATAAATTCTTCAGTATCTTTTCATTGAGATGGCTAGTAGGATACAGCATAGTTGAGGAGTCTGAAGTTGTTTAAAGCTTTCTGTGTGAGCTTTCACTTAAACAAACAAGCAAACAAAAAAAACCACCCATAAAGCTACAGTGAAATTTAAGTTGTGCGAACGTTTTACCTCCAAAATGGCCTTATTTCCTTTATAATTTGCTGTTTAAAAATAAAACAAAACAAAATAAATCCCAAACAAAACCAACCAAACAAAAAAAAACTCACCACCACTAAAGAAGGTTTCATTTTCCGTGGTTGCTAAAATAGGTTTTGCTTCCTTGTCTCTTAAAGTGCACATTTGAAAGTAGAGTGGGGAAGACAGAGAGAGAAAGGAGTGAGGTTTCAAGATGAATATGTGTACAGAGGTCCCTCCTCCCTTACATTTGTAATAGCTTAATTAGAACGGGGAAGTTCAAATTAAATCTGTTTTATTAATCACCATTGAGACCGCCTTTTAAAATAGTTTCCTTTGAATAATACATTGTTTCTAATAACTCTAAATTGTTTAATGAGTCCTTTTTCATTATAAAAATGGATTATTCTCATTAGATTAATTATGTATTCACATAATTAGGCAATTCACATTGATCATCTGCCTTTTTCATTGCATTCCCAGTTACAGATATAAAACAAAATGAAAAACATGCTGTCAGATTAGGTAAAACTGAAGTGTATTAGCTATACTCTCATTGAAGGAAGGACAGATTACATGTTCCCAAACATTCTAACTTTTTTTTTTTTTACATTACCTTTCACTTCTGAATTTTTGATAATTTAAGAGTTGTTTTTATAGATTTTCTCATATTATCTGGGGTTTTTTTACACAAGTTCAATTTATTAACTGCTGGTTTTATTTTTTTTCACTTTCATCCTAAGTCTTTCTAATCATTGTTTCAGCACAAAACTTTTTGCCCTTTTTGATGCCTACATTTTCATCTGGATCTGTGAGCACTTTGTATCTGTCTTGCTTTCAAAGATGACTGCTTTACCACTCCTAAGTCCCAGCCCGAAAACGTACTGGAACTGCTATGGTTTAAGCTTCAAAATAAATTTCATTGAAATTTGATAGCAGTGGATTTTCAAGCACCATTTTTTTCAGTCTTTAAGTCATATACTTACATGTGTTAGTGAGTGTGAGAATTTACATATGCTTACAGATGTGCCTTCAGTTTTATTCTTAGGATGTGATATATTTATATTATTTCCATGTAGTCACATTGTTCACAGTGCTGGAGCGCCGTGTCTTTGCTCTTCATTGCCTGAAAAGCAGCCTGGGAAAGCTTTATTTTTCTCCCATATATTTAAGGAAAAGATCTTATAAAGAAAACAGTGTAATAATGAAAAATAGAATGTCAAATTTGTATTGATAAGAAAGAGAAATATTGACCATGACCTAGTAATGAAGTCTTACTCATTTCTTCAAGACAGTTTTATGCCTGTGGAAGAAATGTCACCCTAGTCCATAGGAAGGTCAGTTTTTATCTTTGTCAATGAAATGAATAAAACTGATTTCACAATCCATTATTCCAATGAATGAATTGTCCGTTTCTGACATATAACACAGCTAAATGAAGTACATGCTGAATGATAAATAAAACAGAGCACATGGATCTGCTCCATTGGGAACACCAGATGCTACATGGTGATTATGTATTGAGAAATTAAATTCCTTGATGAGATGGAGTCAAAGCCAACCAGATGTAATATGTCCATCACTAAGTCACTTTGCCAGCCTTCCTAATATGCGCTCATGAATCTTTCAGCAAATGAAAGGTTTTTTGCAATTTTAAATCTTTTGCAAATCCTAACATTAAATATATAAGGATTTTGTACGGAAACTATAAAACAAGTTTACGATACTCAGATAACACATGTTCATAGAACATATGCACTCTTTGGAGAAAGGGTCTCTCTGTCTTGGGCATACAGTGCCATCAAATTGGGATCCTGCCTTTGGACTACAGCTTATACCTCCTCTTACAATACCAATGAATCTAATTCCAGGAAGACAAGATTCCTAGCCCCAAAACAGGAAGAGAGGTGTAACTGACTTGCAGAAAGACTTCATTAAGCTTCTGACCTTTCTGCTCCAGAACCCTTTCCAATAACTTTGATTTAAGAAAATCTTAGGCTACTGTTAACACATACAGTATCTCTTGCTTCCAAACTGAAATCGAACAAGAATATACCAGTAACGGAGCTATTCACAAGAATATACCAATTTGAAATTGTCTTTGCAGTTTTCATGGCAGCTGTGAATAACGAGTGTACAAAGGCATATGTATATAAATTGTCAAGTCCTTTTTGCTGCTCTCTAGGCTGTTGCTATCACACAACCATAAAAGATTATTACAAACCACTTTATTAACTAGTTATTACGAACTCCCTTTAGAACCAATCACTTAAGTGGAATGCCGTGGAGTATTTCCAAACAAGCTAGGTCACTGACCCTAAACACTGTGGAATTTCCATGTTTCTGGCTCTTCCCTTGAGTTTATCCATAAATCTTAATCATTCTGACATCCCAGGTATGTGGTTGACTCTGCTTCCTCAGAACAATATACTAGACTGCTCAAGAGATGTGGTATTGAAATTGCAGATCAGAGACAGTGCTAGAAATAGGGCTTTATGCTTCTTTCATGTTGCCAAAATTTGGGGTTTCTGCAGGACCTGAAAAAACCTGTGGCACAAACAACCCTTGAGACTTCTTTGTTAATGAGCATGTGTTTTGACCTGTAAGTGATGTCTCATTATGAGGATTTTTGAAGAGATAGCATGGAGAGGCTACAAAAGTGCAACTGGATATTTCTTTCCCATCCAAATTTCAGATTTCCAAATGTTATACATCACCAGGTACCTGGGGAATGACATAGGGTCCAGAATCTTGCTTAGTGTTTGTAAAACATGAGATCCTCTGTGTTGTATGTTTTCATCATTAATCTTATGTTTCAGTGAGAGCTTCCAGTGATCCAGATGTGGTCACAAGTTCAGTCATCAGGTCCCAAAGGCTTGCAGTGTTATTTTTTCTCTGTTATCTCTGGTTGTGCTCTGGATGACATCCAATGGTGTATTTAGCACAACTGCAACAGGTAAGTTTTTCAGACAAAGAAAATTGCTAATAAACAGATTTTTCCAAGCCAGTGCATATATTGATGTTGCAGCACCCACTGGCTTGCATAGTCTTTCTACGTATTTTATTTGCATGGAATAATCTTCTCAATGTGAACCAATTCAGGGGATAGACTCCCCAAAAGCCCTTCCAGCGAGAAAGCCAGAGAACAGCTTTAGATAAAGATGGAACGGGATATAAGGAGCAGTAAAAGAAAATAGAATGCCACTACCATCTAGGTGATCCTCACGTAGGTTTTCTTTGCTTCCCCTGTCACATCCTACACATTCAGCAAGAAATTGTCTTAACAGGCCTGGAAAGCAGGATCTTTAAGCAAACATTCCCTTGCTCTAGGAACTGCTCATTCACAGCCAATGAATCTGTTTTGAAACTCTTAAAGGAAACAGTTACATTAGGTCATGTCTGTTGACTTGGCATCTTGCAACATTGATTCATCACCTGAAAAGTTTTGGAAATCCACTCGGAGACAAGGTCTCTCCTCTCGTTTCTTCCACAGAATGCTTTTGAAATTTTCCATTCAGATATCTCTGGTTGCGTCGCTTTATTTGCTCTGCATTGCCACAGCAGAGTTGAAGATGATGGTGACTTCAGTGGTTGTTCTGCTCATACCAGTGAGAATGTAGTTCAGTTCTCAAGACATGCTCTTGTAGCCTTGCTGTGTACTTCAGAGACAGAGACAATGCATTGGGTCAGCCAGAACCCAATCCCTATTTTGGTTTCCATTGAAACTTGAAATGCTTTGAAAGCACCAACAAATATTCAGCTTCAAATCCTTGATGTGCAGTGTGCTGAAAGAACTTCTAGTGAAGTTTATTATAAACAAATTTGACAGTTGAGTCTATGGTCCTGATATACCCACTTTTCATGTTAATATAGTTGTTTAAGTTGCTGCCGTGGAAGGAGAAAACTTTTGAAGAGGATAAGGTGCAGAAGACTTAGTGATAAATGTATATTAAAAGCAGCAAATGGCAACTATTGCCTATTATGGTGGCATTAGAAGATTTTTCCTTCTTATTCAGAAGGTAGTTTACTTGGTTTTGATTGGATTACTAAAGATATCAGAACACGAGTGTAAGTCATTGAAGTTTGAGTGAGTGCAGAACCAACAGCATTCTGAGAACATTCAAAGCTGTTCTGTTTAAAAGCAGCAGTAGCAAGACGAGCTGTTTCAGAAACCTGCTCTGTTCGGGTACAAAGTACCTTTGATGCTTACCAGTGAGCAAAAGAGAGAACATTTCAATTAAAGAAAGATTGGTGCAACTTGCACTTTTGTCTAGTAAAATAAAAGCTCGTAGGGCCTGTAGGGAATAGTTGAGCCCATTCTAGAGGAAGGCACTAATGCCTTTGTGCTCTGAACATAAAAGATTGTTACATGCAGGCATATCCCAACGAATTAATACTTTTCATATTACAACAAAGCAGCAGAACTACCAATTCAGATGTATGGCTTTTAAACTGATGTTGGCACAGGTCTTAAAAAAATGCTTTACAAATGTTCATGATCATTTTAGAGAAATAATTATACAGGTTAGAGAGCTGTATCCTTTCATGTCTATGGATGGGATGAAAATTTGTTAAAAATTTGACAGACTATGAAAATTAGTTGGTTTTTTTATTCAACTCCTAGGAACTGGAATTTTTTTTGTTGTTGTTTAAATTGCATATGCTTTTATCTTATTTTTCAGTAGATGATTGCACATTATTCCTCAATTTTTTTTAACAAGGCTGTAGGTACAGAATTCTTCAGCTTTAATGCTCTTTCTGATGCTTAGATATCTTCATTTAAGGAAAAATGACTGAGAGGATAGTGAAGTATTGGATCAGTTCTCTGCTGTCAAAGGTCTTTAAGAACTCTTGGCTACACATTTACACTCAGCTCTGTCCTGTCTAGCAAGAAAGGTGGGAACGTCTGTTTTAAAAAGTAACGTGGTTCCAGGCAAAGAACAGTGTTGTTGAAGATCACACCTGAACCTGGACTGTGGATTTCCCACTTTCATTCTAGAAGAATCATGAGAAATATGCTTTCCTTGAATAAGGAAAAGCTGGGATTCAGAGCTTCTAGAAAGCTGTTTTCTCAAAAGCTGGTTCTGATTTCAAAAAACAATCAGGCTATCACAATTTATGTAGTTGGCAAGAGCTGGAGTTGTGACACCTGCAGTAAAAAAGCTCTGTATGCGATATTGGGCAGTGTCTCATAAATCATGCAGTTTGCCAGCTACCTGTGAGAGGAGAAAATCCTGTTTGTAAATTTAGACCCACACAAGTGGTTCCTGGGTCCAGGGACTTGTGGATCAGACCTTCCAGTCCACCTTCAACACCTTGCCGTTATTCTGCCGTGCTAGTGCACTTCTCTGGGGAAAATACATCTTTATGGCTTTGACAGGAAAAGTTCAGAAGTCTGCTTTTTAATGAAGAAAATGCAGCAGTAAACTGCCAACCCAGTTCATTCTTGTATGAATTTAATATATAATGTTAAAAGGGATGGCGGCTAATGTTTTCAAAATGGGATATCTCTATTTAGGTGCTTTAAATTAAATTTAGATGTGTGAATAAGATTAGTCTGCTTTTCAGGAGAACTTGGCAGATCAATTCTCAACTGGAAGTTTCCACCTCGTACTGGGTCTGGCTGGGACAGAGTTAACTTTCAGTTAACAGCCAGGATGATGCTGTGGTTTGGATTTTTGACTGAAACAGCCTTGATAACACACCAGTATTTTGGCTGTTGCTGAACAGTGCTTGAACGGTGTCAAGGCTTTCTCTTTTTCCCACTCTGTCTCCTCAGTGAGTAGGCTGGAGATGGGCAGGTGACTGGGAGGCGGCAGAGTTTGGACAGCTGACCTGAGCTGGCCAAAGGGATATACCATATCATATAACGTCATATTCAGCAATAAAAACTGAGATAGAGGAAGAAAAGGGGTTTTGGCTTCTGAGGTGACCTTTGTTTGGAGAATGGCTGGGCATCAGTCTACATGTGAGAAGTGGTGAGCAGTTTCCTTCACTGCACTGGTTTTTTGGGTTTGTTTTTTTTTTTTTTTGTCTTCTTTCCTTCGTCTGTTAAACTGTCTTTATCTTGACGCACAAGTTTTCTTGCTTTTGTTCTTTCTGTTTTCTCCATTCACCCTGCTTGGGGGGGGAGGAGTGAGCAGCTGCCTGAGTGCTTGGATGCTGGCATGGGACAACCCACCACATACCTGTACACTCAGGTATTGACTTTTCCACTAGATTAAGAAGGTAGCAGTCAATTATATTTATAGCCCATCCAATTAAGGAAATGCTTAATCAACAGCGTCTGATTGAATCACCTCTACTCATGCAATGAGTAAGGCAGTTATGGGATGTTCCCCTCTCTTTTTTGCAGTCAGTATCCTGTAAGGGTTTGGGTGTAAAGGATGCTACAGTGGTTCAGGCGGATGCTATGTACCATCTGCTACCTACCCACTCAGCATGAGTTATTGCTGTTATTACCACCGCTAGTAAACGGGAGGGACTTTCTTATGGTAACATACAGTCCTAGAATTTTCTTTTCTGGAGTACGGAAAGTTTTACTTGTACTTGGCTGGTGTCACGCAGTACTCGCAATTGGTTTTAGTTAACTTTTTAAATCCTGTAATAAAGATAATCCTTTAATATGTTATATAAATTAATAATCCTATTATAGAGACACTTGGTAGAGACCTAGCAGTAAATGGAGAGCAAATTCTGGTTTTAATTTAAAACATTAGTTTAGTGTTGTAGCTGACAATTTTGATGTGTCCATGTAGACTAACGGAATGTATGCAGCCCAAGTCCTAGAAAAACAATAAAAACAAGCTTTTAACTAAAGCATCTAGCAGTGCACTTGCTTTTCAGTAAATATATCTAGTGGTGTTCTGTTCTAAGCTAGACTTCTCGTAGAAATCTAAAGCATGTACAAATTTTGTAATATCTTCAGTATATGTTGATCTTATAGACCTCTTAAAGAGCTAAGAATTAGCCTAGTGTGTTGCTTAAGAGCATCAGTAAACCATTAGTGTTGATTTGAAATGGTTTCCAATAATGTTATATTTTTAGGAATTACATGGATAAAGTGCAAGTATTTTATTGTTTAATAAAATGAACCTAAAGTCAAGAACTCTGTTGGTTATGTCACATCAAGTAGAATATATCGTTTACATTTTATTACATTAGGGGTAGTTATACATGTGGTAACATCTCTGTTGAGCTTCAGTGTTAAATATTTAATACAGAAAAATAGCAGTATTCTAAAGATCTGTCTCTAAAAACCCTTGAATAATTTTTATTGAAGACAATAATGAGAGGTTTTTTCTTCTTATAGAACTAACTAGTTTAATGACAAGCTGACATTATTTTTAAATTCTAAGCTGCAAAATGTTTTTCCTAAATTAGGTATATAATTATTTGAGAATGATCCTAAATGTTCACCGTGTCTTAAAATCTAAAAGGTTATGTCCTCTTTCTCCCCTCTGGCTGGATGTATCAATAGTACTTCTAGTGTCTCCTTCTGCTAATCCACTGCTTTCATCAACAAAAACCCCTTAATGTTAATGGTTTAAGGCTGGTTTGCTTTAGCATGGAATTAAAGTTTAGGGATACTTTTTAGTTCATTTCTTGGAAGAGGACTGGAATACTAGTTGGTGAAGTCTGTTTCAAAGGTTGCTCTTTAGAGAAAACAGGATTTCAACCCAAATCAAGAGATATGAACTGCATATTGTAGTTGGTAGATTTACTTGTCTGAGAACTTTCAGAATCATATCTGAGTTTGTCCTATATATAAGGTATACTCTGATCTGGTAGCTAAAAGAAAAAAAAGAAAAAAAAAAAAACCAACCGAAATGCAAACTTGCAGCTTTTGTCAATGTTTATTCATTATTTTTTTTCCCTTCATAAGAGACTTCCATTAATGGCTTAAGCAATGGTTTCTAATTCTGAAGACAAATTAATTTCTTATGATCCAAACTGTTCTCATATGTTTTCTTTTTGTGTTTTCCTCTCTATTTATTTATTTATTTATTTACCTATTGTTCTGTGTGAGAAAGCCTTTTTGGAAATCATCTGGTTTTGGAAACAATGAACACAAAGCAACATAATGCATGAAAAGATGGCACATGTTAGAGTATGAATGTAACTAAAGCAAGCAAACGTTATGCTATAAATGCAGAAAGGCACCTGAGTGTTTCTCCAAGAATTCTTGCAGATGTGAATAACTAAGATACAGGTGACTGACTGAGTAAATAATCTTCCCTCTCTCGCTAAGTTGAAATGTATCCACAGAGAAAGGAAAAAGCTAGAAAAGCTGTCTTTCATCGCTTTTTGTATTGAGATAAATCCTTCTGCAAATGTGTCCGTTGTACCAAAGCATCACTGGATTCACTATGCCCCTACAGACCTTGCTAGCTCCGGTTAAGTGCATTTTCTGCATGTCCGTATAGTAAGCATTTAAGTAACAGGGAATGCATGAGTAAAGGAGGCAAGAAAAAAAGAAAATCCCTCACCATGAGAGGAAATAATTCATTCCTGAATAGGCTTGTGGCCAGTGAATGGCTTGGTGGACTTTTGGTTGAGTGATCTTACTTTACAATCGAAGATAGAAAAGGAAGGATGGGATGCTGGAATGTATAATCACCATACTTTAAGATAGCTTTTCCAAATACAAAGTTACGTAGACACAGAGTCTAGGCGGCTGAAACCCTTTGAAAAAAGTCCTTGATCCAAAAATAGCACATTTTACAAATTAGGTATGAAAAAATCATTAAAAGGAGCAGAAATAAGGTGATTTGAGTACCTTCCAAAGTGGTTTTTTTTTTCCTTTTCTTCAAAGGAAACCTCAGTTTTATAGAGTTCTACTGGTTGTTATGTGTTTTGTTTTGAAACCACTGCACTTTAATTAAAGTTTGGTTAATGCTAAATTATTCATTCTTTTCAGTTTTAACTTGGTGTAATGATTGTGATAATGTCATTTGTAAAAATTTAGTCACTTGATTTTAGCCATCTTCTATTTTTTTTTACGTGAAATGTAACGATCATGTAGGAAATTTGTAAAAAGCTACCTGTTGTGATTCTTCTAATGTTACTGAAATAGGTGATAAAATACCAATTCTTCAAGGTATATGTATATATAATCATTTTAAAGCAAAGTATCATTTATAATTCTAAAGCTGAAGAAATATGTTTGCATATATATATATATGTATATTTTTATTTGATTTTGAGATAGGCTTTTAAAATGGGAATATATTTCATTTGTACGTGCTCTTTTATTTTATTTCATTGTGTTCTGAGGACATGAGGATCAGTGTGTAGGCAGAAGGACAAGTTCTAAAATGCAAGGCTTCTATGGGATTGGGAGTACTGTTTGTTGATGGCTGAGTTTTACTATATCATTCTCACTATTCATAAATATGTTCTGCAAATATTGCAGTTATCTGTCATATTTATTGCATTTTTTCTATAATTACATTTTAATGTATTAAAATACAGAGCAGATCAATAAATTGAATCTGAGTAATCTGATTTTTTTATTTTTATTATTATTATTATTATTTGTAATTTATTTTCCTAACTATATTGTCTGAAGTATTATCCATCAGTTGCTTTCTGTGGGCTCATATTCATGCAATCCATTGCAGGTCAGTTCCTCCTAGAAGAATCTCGCCTGATAGAAGCAGCTGAGATGGCAAAAAAAGCAGCTGAACTTGATAATACAGAATTTGATGTTGTTTTCAATGCAGCCCATATGCTCAGGTTAGTGCTTTATACATCTGCCTTTCTTGATTTTTTCTCCCTTATTTTGGAGGAAAAAAGTGTTTATAGCCTCTGCTTACACAGGGTTCTTTTTAAAGCCCAGCAACTCTTTTGAACAGTTCTAAATTGCTAATAGGATAAAAAGATTTGGAGTGAAACTGTTGCAGAATTTAGAACTTTCTAATTTTCTATGCATTATCTCATAATTTCTTACCTTTAAAACTTCTGTTGCAATACTGCAGGTAATGATTTTTGCTTGCATACAAGAAAAAGTGTTTCTTTTGTGAAGAACCTTCTGCAGGATTTCCTTTCACCTGTTTTTTTTGGAATTCAGGATGCATAGCAACTGCAAATAAAACTGTATTTCTGATCTGGATATAACTAGAGAATATTGAAAAATATCACTTTTTATGTTAATATCAGTAGGGAACACTGCGATAATTAGAAATCTAAATATTCCCAGGCTAATGATGACTTTAGATTCATAGGAGCACTTAATGATATTATCAGAATCTGTGATTTAAAATGTAGTCTTATATTTAATTTGGTTCTTCTATCTGAATAGAATAAAATTTTAGAGTTCTCTGTTTCCTTTTAAAGCTGTCAGACCTGGATATTCAGAAACATTAAGCTTCTGCCTGAACAGTATCATTAAACTCACATTACTGTAATAGGTATCCTCCATGCATATTTCTAGGATAACTATGTAATTGTTGTCTATTGTCCGCTTAACAGCTATGAGGATACTTGATTTCATTTAGATTATATCTATGCTTAGAAAATGCATGAAAAGGAAATAAAAACTACACTTCATTATGAAAAAACAGTTATTGAGATAATTTCTCTAATGGCGATACCTCATGTGTCTGTTTATACTTTTAACATTTAGAATATGAAATGAAAGGAAAAGAAAATTATATTAAAAAGAAGGTAGAATCAACTTCAACCAAATGACCTGTGTTTCAAAATGAAGGGTTCTATACCAGGATTTTGAAATAAGCCCCAAAACGCCCTTTGAGAAATAACTCAGTCCTTATAGGTTAAGAAAGGAAATTGAGACAAATGGTTCACTGATAAACAATAGTTTGGTCTGCCATAAGTTTATGAGTTATTTTAAGGATCCTTCCCTTCCTCCTCATCATTTTCTGAATAATATCTCTCGAGATAGAATTCAGTAATTTGAAACATTTAGATTAATGAAACAAATTCACAGACAGAAGCATAGCAAGTTAGGCATGAAAGCTGAATCCAGAAGAGTGTAGAGTGTGTCGGACTTCTGATTTCCGTGAGTGTGTTGTGGAAGGTGGTGTAATGGTGTGATTTTTTTTTTTTGTGGGTATTTTAAAATGTAATGATATAGATCAATGCTATTTTGGGAACAGGTTTAATAAATCTCTTACTTTATCTGAGTGAAGCATCTCAGGTCTTGAAGGCACATGTCTTTACATCGGGATATGAGTACTTCTCAGTCTCAGAGTAAGAGCTATGCTGCTGTACTGTACATCAACCATGGTTACCCTCCTTGATTTGGTTGGGAGTGGACACTTTTTGGGAGGTTTTGACCCACATTGAACTCAGTGATTCTAAACTGTATTCTCTATTTTAGCTGTAAGCAAAAAAGCAAGACCTTCAAAAAAAAAAAAAAAATAAGAAAACCCGCCAAACCAAACCCCTTAAAACCAAAAAAAAAAAAAAAAAAAAAAGAGGCCTGATGGTTTAGCTTAGCTTAGAATCCAACTGTGCTCCCAGGCTCCTTGGGCTACCCAGTTGGTCTAATTTTTCACTTAAATACTCAGCTTTCTTTGTGGAAGATTGTAATGTCTTTCTCATATGCTCTGGGAGTCTAAAGTGGTCTGGAGGATTTAGCAAGAGTCAGGGTGGCAAAGTTAAATTCAGCACTGCCAAGTTTTTGCTTAAAACTGCATGTGTTATGATCTGACTGATTTTTGCTAAAAGGTTATGATTCTGTTGTCTGCCTTTGTTCGGTGCTTTACTTTTAGCAATGTATTCAATATATTGCCTACATAATAGCTGTTGGACAAGGGGAACGTATATTCATACATCAGGACAGACCAGTTACAAATCCATCATGAGTCTGTGAGAGCGCTGTAGTGATTCCCAGAGGAAAGCAGATACCAAGGTACAAAGGAGGAAGGAAAGAAGGGAGTCGTCCAAACAGCATCGAGTGACACAGCTAGACACTGTGGATGCTAAAGACAGTTGTAAATGAAAGGCTGAAATTATTATACATAATAGTGTCATGTAGGTGACCAACTCCTCTTTAGGTACCGTAGAGAGCTATAAAAACTGACTGGTGAGTAAGAATTTTGAATGGACTGCACAGCTGTGAGATGTAAAATACGTTATAGAAGTTCACAGGGCATGGAAGTGAATTGACTGTCATGAGAGAGAAGGAGATGTGTTGTGGACTAAGAGGCAGGAATTGATATTAATGTGGATGATGCAAGATGTCCAAAATGACTGGGAAGTAATAACAGCAACTTAGATTTTTGTATAAATTCTAATAATTATTTTAGACCAAATATGCTACTCAGTGAGGTACTGTTGAATTAGAAAGGAATCATCTTTCCCTTCTGTCACACTCCTGTGTCCACCATTAGCCCAAGGAGTGTCGTGAGATTCAGAAATATGTAGACTTTTCTTCAGAATTGCAGGCAAATTCTTTCAAATTTGGGTTACAGCTGCTTTGGATGGAAAACAATCACAACATTTCCTCCAAATCTAGTTTATTTTTCTATTCTAGTGCTAAAATATTTCCTTATTTTTCATCCCTTTACTCTCTAGGAAAAATGTTTAAATTAAAATTCAACCTAAATAAAAATCAACACATTTTGAAAATTTTGAACTGGAATGCTGCAGGTTAATTTTTTTTTTCTTAATTTTTTCTTAAATTAACTGTGTCCAAATGTAGTAGCTGTATTTATAGATAGCCTGTTCTCAGTTTAGCAATCACAAGAAAGACTTCTGCTACTTTTGTCAGGTATTCCACCACTGTTTACTTCTTCTCTTTGTGACTAAATCCAAAGCTGAAGCCAAGACAAAAAACCTGAGTTCTGTTTGCATTATTGAGACTCCCTGTTCCTAATTACACAAACATAGTTATTAATTTTTTTGCCTAGATGACTTCTGTGGGATCCTGATAATGCAATGCCAGATGAATCAAGTCATCTGTAATAGGGGCGAGATGTGGGATGAATGTAATTATTTTCCTTGCAACAGTCTGGTAACTTTTAACTTGCATAGTACTTGCCTGTAAAATTTGTTTTCTCAATAAATTTGTTTTCCAGACAGCTTCATTCAAGGATCGTGTAGCTGTTTGGATGGTTCTTCTTAAAACAGTAACCGGTCATGTGTTTTACTTCTGTAGTATTTGCTATGCTCTTGCTTATACCCTCAGTTTGAAGCCTTCCAGCAAAGCTAGATACATTTTAATGGAATGTAGTGAAGTATATATGGTGGCTGTAACTTCAGTAACCCAGCCGTGTATTAACAGTGCTAAGTTTCACTTTGTAGTTGTATATTAGGTGAGCTGCCATGAGATAGGTTTCCTGTGATCTAGGGGATGATTACTTCGAGAATGAGGAATGGCAGTGTGGTGACACCGCCGTACTAATTAGAAACAGGAAAAGAGCTACACATTGTCTCCAAATGAAAACAAGCAGAGGAAGAAGAGCTTTGCTTAAAAGCACATTGTTTTGGAGTAATTGTTTTTCTCACGCTTCTGTAGGTCAGTGGACTGTTGTGGGAAACATTCATATTACTTGAAGTTATAGCATGTTTATTGGCTATTTTGAAAACAGAAGCCTAATTTAGAGTATGCTACACGACATGGTCTTTGTTTTTCAGTGAATTTCTATGAGTGTTTTGGGTCTCCAAAGAACACTGACTGAGCACAGGGTGTAGTTGCTGGCACAGTCTCATAGGCACAAGTTCACCCTATGTTATTGCGTAAACAGCTTTTATTCATTCTTTAATTACTGTCCATGTGCTTAAATATATATAAGTATGTATGGCTAAGCGTATAGTCTATGTAATTTTTGTAAGTGTTGTAAAACAAAAAAATGTGGATGAAGGGTTACATGTATGGAATCTGATTATGATTTGATTGTGACACAAAAGGGTCCATTAAGAATGCCAAGTATCAACATTCAGTATTTTCAAATAGGAATCTCTGTGAAGAAAACTTCCTTATAGCTGGGCTGATATCTGTGATTTCACTTCAAAAAAATAATCAACAGTCTGAAGCCTGATGCCAAGCAATAGGCGGCTTAAAAATAACCCTTTCCCATTCACATGTTCATGTGACTAAACCAATCAGGTTTTATTTGTCTCTTAAAGCAATATTTTTTCCAGTGATCATCATGAAAATTCAAAATGAATGTAAGCTGAATATAACTGGGTGTCAGGAGAGCCTGAGCATGTGTTGTCAAGCCCATTTGTGAGGTGTCAGTAGCAGTCAGCTGGAACAAAATACAGGGAACTGGTAGGTTTGGAGGCTCAGGTTGAGAGATATGAGAGAATGAAAAGAGGAGACATTTTTGTCCCTTGAAATAAGATTGAATGCTAGGTGTTAATGGGGGGAATCAGATGTGTTTTCAAGGTCAGTCCTCATGAAAAGATTTAGGATAGAGGTTGAAATATAGCTCATAACTATGAAAAAGACTCTGTCTTCTGAACTTCTCTTTGCTTCCTTTCTGTCCTTTCTGTTTTATTATCAACATTTTATCTAATGTTTTACTCTATTGTGAATTATATTTGCTTTAGTAATGTCCCTTCATTGTTTGACATTGATCCAGAGCCCTTTACTGCTTAGTGGCATAGGGTTACTGCAATTTCCTACCTCTGTGCCTTTAATTTTTCTCAAGGGAAAGCCATTCCAGGGCTTAACGTAATGAATTTCTAGTTTAGATTTCCAGTGAAAATGGGAACCAGAATTCTGCTGTATCTTGACTAAAGGAACTGTTGCTGAATGCCCCAGAAATGGAACTGGCATTTTCCTGACCAGATTATATTATTCATTTCTATAAACCGTTTTTAATGGAGAACTATAAATTCAAACCGATTTCAACTTAAGAATTAATGATCCATGTTTCAAGATGAATATGTGGGAGGCAAGCAAGCCATGTATTTCCACGGGACTAAAAGGGGATAGGATTTTAGTTTGTTCCACATTCACATGCCAACAACACTTTTTGGAGGTGAAGTGTACCGTCTGTATCTGCCTCCTGGGTAAGGCACCCTGTTTATTCTACATAATTTCACCACGTTCAGAAATGCTTTGTCTCCTCACAGTTTTGTGCCAAGAGGAAAAAGAAAAACCAAACATCCAAACATCTGTGAGATTTTTCATTTTATATGCTTTGCAGTAAATCCTGAAATTTGGAATGATGATTTTTTTTTTTTTTTTTTTAGTCATTTCAAGTGCTACTAATGCCCAGCAGGAGTGATTCAGAAAGCAGATTAAATGAATATTTTTAGATATTCAATCATTTCTAACCACTGCAACCACTGAGTTGATGATACATGTGCAAAGTAATTTAAAACAGTTAACAGGTATAAACCAGCTTCTACTTGGCAAATTGTTAGTCAGGAAGTGGTTTCAGGTTGCATGTGAATTATGTGAGAAACTTCAAAGGGTTTATCTTTCCTCCCTTTCTCCTCCCAAGACCAATAACTGTCAAAATGTGTTGATTGGGATTAATTGCCTATCATGTATTATGTGGCTAATGTTTAAAATTTGGGTGGATGGGAACGCAATTTGATCACTGAATAACAAAGCATGTAAAAGCTCATGTAACGAACAAGGTAAAATCTCAGATACAGGTGTTCAGTTGATTGATACTCTTTGAACTAGTGACTGTTCTTGGAAGGAGAAGAAAAAGGAAAAAAAAAAACCAAAACAACAAACAACCCCACTCAGGCATTATCCTGGTTTTCTAATTCTTCCATTTTATATCACAGAAATTCATCTGTAATCACATAATAAACACAAATATGCTGAAGATCTCCTGTCCTAACTCTTCTATGAAGGGACCTAACGCTTCATAGGAAAAAAAAAGGAAGCAACTTTAGCAGAAAATGTGTAGCCTGCCTGATAGTCCTGCTTGGTTGTTCTTACATATTTACAGTCTTTCTCATGCCATGTATGTGATCAAATGATATTCATTGGGCCAATAGCCAAAACGAATATTTGGAGGGAAATTAAGAAGGTAGAGACAATAGGAGAAGAGAGGAGTTTGAGAGAAGAGTTAAAAAGGACCTGTTGAGACAAAAATATGTTTGGATTTCTCTGGCAAGTTACTGCATTTTCACTTGAAGGCATTAAACTAAAAACTCAGGAGAATAAATAAAAATTAAACTACTAGGAGATGCCATCTGTATTAGTAAGGAAAAGAAAAAGAGGTGGGCTGACAGTGCTTCAAGTATCCAGAAACTCATCTTATTCCCTTGGGATATGAGATCTAAGTTTAAATCCCCTCTCAGACTGATATGAGTAAATTTTGAAACCAGAACTCTCATTTCTGAATTAATTCCCTGATTCATGGAAGCCTATTTTTGAGAAATCATTATGTTCTCTGATTTTTTATTTTTTATTTTCTCTGGAATGATAATGTTCTTGGGGAGGCACAAAGAAAGGAACTGCATTATTGTCTTATCTACACCTTCATAATTTTTAAAGTATGGCTAATTATAAAAATCGAGCCAGGTTTTCCTCTGGTGAAGACTGGTGCGTCTCTGTTTTTGCCTCAGATGAGTGTTTGGCCTTCTGCATTTCTCTCCAGTGTGTACTAATCACATTTCAGAAGCAAGAAGAAAATAAGGTAGGCAAAGAGGGTTTGTGATAATGAATATTCTGAACTATGAAAAAATCTTTTAGATTGACATATTTTGTGCTTTTTTTAGAATATCCTTAAACAGTGGGGAGCAGTTGCACTGTTTTGTTTTTAGCTATGCTCCTTTAGATATGGTCAAGCCAAGGAAAATGAGGTGTAACTATATTGTTTTTTCTGTCCTGATAGACAAGCCAGTCTCAATGAAGAAGCCGAGAAGTATTATGAAATGGCAGCAGGATTAAGACCTAATGTAAGTTATCTTCTTAATGATATCTCTTACTGAAGTTGAAGAACGTGCTACAGTGCTGAACCCTTTGTGTCCAGCAGAAACTTCTTGCTGGGGCATTTATCTCTCAGCCTATATTATGTATGTTCCTTTAATGGTTAATTACTGGATAGTCAGATAAAGCTGTTCATTTGTCAAACGAATCGCTATGCTTTCAAGTTGCCTCATTGAAATGTTCTAGCAACAAATCTTACTTGGCTAACACGCTTGGAAAAGATTTCTAGATTTGGATTTATTTATCTACCTACCATTAAATGTGTTAAATTTGGAAAGTTCTCCTAATTCCATCTATTTTCACTAGTAAAAGACAATGAACTGTTTAAGGCATTTTAAATAATACATTTATGTGTTTTCCTCTGTCACGAACTTCTGGCAAATGTTGTTCAACAAACTTAAAGGTGGTTTTATCTCAGAGGTATTTACCTCTGAGTTTGTTGTATATTGGCAGAGAAATGCTTATTCCTTGAAGCAGAAATATGTAGGAGTATGTTACAGATGCTTTTTAAAAATAAAAGCTCATTTCCAATATTTTTGCATCAGGAACTAAAGAAATATAATATTTTCTTTCTACCATTTTTTACTCAGTGTTATATTTCTTTTCAATTACCTTCACGTTTTGGGGAAAAAAAAAAAACTACTCATGAATGTAAATGGGGCAGAATTTATTTTAAATACCTAATACTTTGTCTATGCAATAAATCAAATCTAGAACACATTCCTGTCACAGAAGTCTATAGTGCCAAATTTGAGGATATAAGTCAACAATTTCAGTCAAAAAAAAAAAAAAAAACCAGAAAAAAACCCATGTTAAAAAAAAATAATTCAAAAATACAGGCTTGAAATCAAAGAGTCTCAGACCTAAGAATCAAAAGCAACACCAGGTAAAACTAAAAACAAGCTAACAAAATATAATCAGAAAAAACCCAAATAACTTATTCATATCAAGTTACACACTTTCACATCTTCTCTTAAAAAAACCTCTCCAAAATCTATGTATTTCTTTAATTCATACTTTGTGAGATAACAGTTTAGACATTGCGATTCCTTATGCTTTCAGATGCAAGACTTTTTTTTTTTCTCTCAACCTTAACGTTGAAAGAATTCCCTCAGTTTCCTCCAAGTTGGTAGAGTTGCTCTTCTCTGTTCTGTGGTTCATTGTACTCTCAAAATGTTTCTCAGAAACTCAGAAATGTATATCATATTACATGTAGTATGATATATATTACTATACATAATACGATATACAAATATGATTATATATGTAAGGTTTCTCAGAGAGCTTTGGAAGCAACTGAGGGCTTCTAGCTCATGGCAGCAGAACTATAAAAGTTAGGTATTTCTAGGTATTGCTGACAAGATTTACATGTTAAGACCTAAGTATCTTTTTTGCAGGATAAGATCATGAGAACAGTTTATTATAGCAACTTTCTTCTAACTTTGGATAGTTTAAGTTAAAATTTAATAGGTGCTGTTTTTCAGCTCTCTTTATTATCTTGAACATAAAAGTGAAATTATCTTTTAAAGTTTAACTTTGTAGCTAAGCATAGTGTATATATGGTTCATGACTTTTAAAATATATTTTAATGATGCAGAGTGGGAAAGTTGTATCCATTTTCACCGCCAGCATCAACTGTCTGAAAACTGTACAAGGGCAATCTCTCAAGAATGAAAATAAAACCAGAAGTAGTCATACATACCTTTTTTCTTGTTAACTCTCAAATTTACCGTAATAGTTTGAGTGGGAGGAAAAGAAGCCATTTGAGGAGGTTTCCTAGATAGTAAGCAATATAATACAGACATGGTAAGACAGAAGCTCTTGATTTTTCCAAAGGAATATGGAATGCAAATTAGTAAAATCCTGAGTACTTCATAGCTACTTCTGTAGCTTCCCAGACTGGTTGTGTGGGACTATTCATAAGTGTTGATCCAACCGGCTTCTCGGAGTGTGTCCAGGTACCATCTGAGAGACTGCAGTGGCCCAGTCCAGAGCTGTGTAGGAACCTTCCTCACAGCTTGACAATGTCCACGGATTAATTTGTTATTTTGATTATAGCCTCTGTATCCTTTCACTGTCTTATGAATATGAAGGATCAGCAAAATTTTGTGAGTCAAGATGCTAAAGAAATACCTTTAAGAAAAATATAGTGCCGGAGGATTTTCGTTTTATTATTTTGTATCCATCACTAATGATCTAGAGACATTTCTTTGTAGAAAATTCAAAATATTAGATGTATGAATGTGATGTAATAATGTACAGGTGCATACATACAGTTCCATATATATACACATACCTATATGCATATTTGTGTGTACCTGTTTAATGTTAGTTGCTAAGAGGTCTGTTCCCAAATTCCCTCTCAGTGGGAATACTGTGGCAGTTCTGAAGTCTCATTCTGTGCAGTGGATCAGCTTTGTTCCTAGAACAATTAGTGCTAAAAGCATCTGTTTAACAAGGACCTTCCCCCTTCCGGTGCTTGAGATGGTACCTGTTGACATTAGTGAATTTTGAATCAGTTTCCCAAGTAAACTGGTGCTCTGCCTTTTTTTCACTGTGATTTTTTTTTTTCTCCTGGGGCTCTTCAATCATTCCTCCAGATACCAAGTTGAAGATCCATTTCTCTGTTATCAACTCCTCTCTTGTTCACTGTACCAACAACAGTAGACAACTAAATTAACAGTTATTCTTTAGAATTAGACTCATGCCTAGCTCCTGAGAGATTTTCAGCTAGTGCAGCCTGAAACAAAACTTAGATTTCCATTCTCTTGCATCCATTTCTTTACAAATATTACAAGTAGTGTAATGTCTCTAATATCACTACTATAAAATACCATCCTTAGCAGCAAAGAGATATTAATAGTACTACAGACTCAATCTTTTACTGACTGTTAGCGAATTTGTATGCTCATTGAGTTTTTATGACACAATTTTGTTCTCAGTATTCTCTCTTGGTTTTCCTTTTGCATCCCTTCCTTCCATTTGTAAACCATTCCTGTTGCTTTTGGAATGAAGCAATACTTGGTACACCTGCTCCCCAGTGTATAAGCCCTTTGGATCCAGAAACAGCTGCTGAGCTTTTCTACACATTTCCAGGTCCAGTTTAAATTGCCATCCGAGTTACAACTTTCAGAGCTACTTAGTTGGCTACTTCAGTGTTCTTTCCAGACAGCAGTCTCCACTCTTGCGTTTGTTTCCTAAGCAAGCCTTCTTTTATTTCAGTGTCTCAAGATTGAGGCACAACAGTAAGCAACCAATATGCCTTCATGTCTGAGTCACTTTCTCATTCAACTAATCCATTTTTATAGAAGTTGTGACTAAGGATGCTAAAAATATCACCAGAAAAACAGTATTCAGTTACAGAAGAAATACAATTTCTCTGGAACATGCAATCCATTGTTTTTAAGAAAGCAAACATAGAAAGATTTTATTTTTGTAGTATTGGAGGTGATTCATTCATCATTTACCTAATTCTGAGAAGACTGAAAAATACTGAAAATACCATTTCTTTTCTCTGTGAAAAGCTTTATTGCAATGAATAAAGAATTTGCCAAAAAAAATTACACCCAGTAAAAGAACGACTGAATACAGCACAGATGTGTTAAAATGTATATCCACTTCTTGAACGTCATCTTTGCTTTTGGATATACCTTCATACTGCAGAGTGCAAAAGAATTAAAACTGGTACAATAGCAGCAGCAGAGGAAATGCAGCGTGGGTGCAAAGAAAAAACAAATCTGACTAGTATTATTATTCCAGATTTAGATATACCTGTTCTCTTAATAATGTTCATGATGGGCCTTATTTTCAGTAGGTGTGTAATGAAAGTAATTTCCAGTCACATGTCAGAAGAGCCGTATTTTCTGTAGAATATAGTGCTGCTGTGGGGGTGGAAATCATTTGTCTTAAACTTCACTGAAGAAGCAAGCATTCTCAAGCTTATGTCTATTTATTTCCAAATAGGCTTCACAGAGTTGACTTTCCCCTGGAGAGCCAAGGGGGAGAGAGGAATCCAGGAAGGAGTTTGGAGAAGGAATCTACTTTTACTTGCTATGAATCTTTTCTTACCGGACTGTCTTTTCCTCTTTCAACTCTATTGGTAACCTACAGAAATTAGCTTCCCTAGCCTCTGGATCTTTTTGGATACTTTCCAAAAGATGCATTCCCACATTGTGTGTTTACCATGATCAAAACAAAATCATTTTAGAGCCTTCTCAGTGAGAAGCACATATGTGTTTATTCTGGCAATGTTGGCTTGGGTGTATGTTAATCACATCATTGGTCTAATTTTAACAAATTCAGTTGCATGAAGAAATGAAAGTGTATGTTTCTTGGACAGCAAGGCATTTATGCAGTAATTATTCTGAGTGGGAGTATCACAGAGGAAAATCTGTATTCAGAGATGGTTTCTAGGTGCCCTACATTCTTGTAATGTTCACCAACTAGCAAATTGTTTTAACAAGTTGTTAGGCACTCTAAAATGTGAACTTTAAGCTCACTTTGTTGTGGAAAAATCAGTCATCCAGAAACTCTCTTTAAATTGGCATTCTTTACAAGAATGTGAGATATTGACTTAAGCTTCAGCTTTTATGCAAACTTTTAAGGCATCATTTGTGTAACAGAACTGCATTTCTAATTTTTTAAGTCTGAACTTGAAGCAACCAATCTTTAAAAATCTGCTCTAGAACCCCCACATATGGCCAATGGCTCTTGAGAAGAAAAGGCACTTTGAAGTGTGACCTCAAGAGTATTAAATGAAAGAGAGCTCACCAGAGCCTTAAGACTTTGAGCCACCACCTTGAGCTGATTGGCTTAGAGGCATTCCTCAAGGAGATGCCATGACCTACAAGTCACTACCATCCCAACCACGTATTAGTGCTGCTTGCAATCTGGAGCTCATGACAGCTTTAAGCCCCATGTCATCGGCACATTGTCAGAAACAGCTGTTTCCACTCTACCACTTCAAAAGGGCTTGATTAAATGTCTTACTGTAACAACATACATAAAGACACACACATAGAATGAGGGGGAAAGGAGAAATGTACCTATAAGCAAAATAAATACAATTTCCACTAGATGATGTGGGGGACTAAACCGTTTCTTTACTTGAAGGGTTTATGTAATCAGTTAACACAATATCAAATTAAAAAGCAGTTTCTACAAGCGCTTCTTTTATTTTTTTCCCACTGCTGGAATACAGATTTCATGTCAAATGCTCCAGGCTTGCAATAAGCTCTACCTCGAGCTGTCTAATGGTTGAAAGAAGAATCCTGGTGATTTCCAGATAATTGACTGTATTTTTATAGCCACCTTATAGATAACACGCTTTCAGTGCCTCCTTATGGAAAGTGTTCTTAATATATGGGTTTTATTCATGGCAAGACCTCTAAAAATGAATATAGTTCCAATAGTACATACATCTTTACAAAATAAAGGAGATGTTGGATTTTGTCTTGAAACATATGTAACCAAGATCTGCTTTATTATGTATTTTTTTCTTAGGTGTTTCCATGCCAAATTTCCCTATTTGACTTTCTCCTGAACATTCAGTAATTCTCTCATGTAGCTTTACCAGGCTAGGAGTAATTGAGAGGGAGAATGGCTTTAATGCATTTTGCCAGCTTTGTTAAGGGCACATCCTGTTATTGCCAGGGTGAATTTTCACAAAACTTTTAAGAGCTCCTGCTACCTTAATTCTGCTGCTGATGGCAGTAATGGATGGGTTAACAGTGATTCTTAAGTTGTCTGCAGCTGATCCTCAATTGACAAAAAACTGGCACTGTTCCAGGCTTCACTAGATCCAATGTCCTCCTCACACTGCCCCAGGCATACTGCAGATCCCTTGCCAGTGATCAATCTATTAATCCTGCAGCTCTTTTGAGGAGGTCTACCTAGCCCATTATTATCCAAACCCAATGGGAGTGTCTTGCCATTGTACTCCTCCTTCTGGCGCATCGTACAGATAAAACTGGCATAGTCCTCTAGAGAAACAGTACATATATGATTTTTACACCATGCATTATTGCCAGTAAAGCATGACACTTTCCAGTTGAGAATCCTTGTTTTAAAATGTTCTTCTCTCTATTTACTTGTTTATTCAAAGTAATGACCACATGGTAATCTTTTATCTTTATGTATTGTCATGGAATGACCACAGAGCTGTATTTTTAGGTAGTTCGCATCCAGCAGATTCACCTCTTCGGTGATCTTCCATAACTTCTGTCTGCCTTTATGGAAAATACAAAAGTGGGCCTCATGGGGCAGGTGGAGCTTCTGCTGATTGCCTGCCGGCCCTCCGACCTGCTCCTGGCTTCTCCTGCCCTGTCTCAGGGCTTTGCAGCTTCCCACTACCAGGACCAGCTGCTGCTAAGCCTCGCATTGTTTAAGGCTTCCTCTCAAGTGTGCCAAACTTTCCGCCTCAATGATATGAATGGCTGTGGATTCCTTCCAACCCAGCAGCACTCTTGGCCTGCTGAAAATGCCTTCTTTCTTTTCTCCTGGTGAAGGTGTGAGGAATAAGAAAACTTCCCAGGATCCAGTTCTTCCTCTCTTCCTGCTCTGTTGTTTCATAAAGACTGAACCAATTGTTATAGGACGTGCAGGACTTTTAGGGACTAAAAAGGGTACTGTGGCTTCCTAATGAGAAGATAGGCATTTCCAGATGGCATACTTTTAATAGTTTGACTTCAGGCATGGATCGGCTCCACTGGGAGAGGAGATAGTGGAACACCCTGAGAGAAAAGAGGACACCTCTCTCTGATCTCAAAAGGATGAGAGAGCCCTTTCTTGGTTACTGTAAATTGGGTAGACTTTCCCTGTTGACAGGCGACAAAAGACTGACTCTGAGATTTTATATCAGGATAGACATTTTTTCAGCCTGCCTAGCAGAAGGCTGACCTAGTCTAAAGGTTGTGCAGAACGGAGAAATTCAAGACAATTAATATTAACTGAATGCCAGCTACCCTTTATTTCAGGTAGAAAGGCTCTTCGGTGTTTGCACAGAAAGAGCAACAATTCTCCACATAAAGAGTTCACGCATGCATGAACTCTCTCTGCCTCTCCTGAGCTGGAAAGCTTTTTGAAGCTAATTTGGGCCCCCAGCACAATTTTATTCTGTTTTTGTTGTCACTTCACCCCTTCCAGATCCTTATACTCAGTTCATCCTTCTTGTCTGGGGCTAAGTGCAAGGGAGATATGTTATCTCTGTCCAGCTATCTGGGGAAAAATGTGTTTATTCTTTTGAACAAGAAGTTATCTTTCTGTATTTGCAGTTATATTTGTACATGGTGCTTCTAAATATTTTAAAGACATTTAGTTTTTTGTCATGCACAATTGTCAGCTTCAAGACAGGCTTGTGTACAAGCTGTTGTTCTGAATCTTAAAGTATTCGTACTTCAGCAGAGATTAGTGCCTCCCACCTTAAAAAAAACAACAGACAAAACAAACAAAAACACCTATATAACATTTCCCATCTCTATGATCTCCATCAGGGGACAAAGAAAGAACACGGGCTATTGGAATGGGGATATTTACCTGTACTACTGAAGCACAATAGCAGGATGAATTATATTATTTGAAAACCAATTTACTCAGCTGTGGAAAATACTGAATTTCCTTTGGGAAATACATGAGAATATTTTATAGCCTTACCCCAGAAAACTCTATGTGTGCTTTCTCATGCATTGTAGCAGCTCTGTGAAAGCAAAGATTGAACATGCTTTTGGGTGATTATGGAATACTTAGATCTGGTTCTCGATATTGTGATCCATCTTTGTGTAAGATGCATGGGAGAAAGCTGGAAATCATATCATTACAGTTCTCAGCTTCAGTTTTGTGTGAGTTAGACTATGGGGAGTCCATTTGTATTCTTCTGATTATACAAGCAGTTAAATATGCAAATATCTGAGATCGATTGGCTCACTCTATAATTTGTGAGCTTTGGAACTGAACTAAAATTCCTCTAAGTTGGTGTTTATTTCCCATCTAGAATAATTTGTTGCACATATTGATATCTTAATCAATACATAAGTATTTTGTCTGTACAAGTTCTAAATGACTGAAATGAAAAGACATTTGAATTTCTACTGCTTAGATACTGCATTGCAGTAATACCATTGACTTGTTTAGAGTTGCTTCTCTTTCTCCTGCATGTGAGGGGTAAATTGGGCTCTGTAGTTTCTGATTTCTTCAAGTGAAATTATGCAAGCAGCTATGACCTCTTCTTAATGTAAAGTTTTTCAAACAGTAAGCTGCATACTCAGAAACACTCTGCAAAGCAAGCCAGAAACTCGTTGTCATGGTAATTTGGAGTGCTTTTCATTTCATTTTTTAGCTATGAAAATGTTTACAATTTTCCCATAAATATTAATCCTTCTACACTCTAATTATTAGCACAATGTATTTTCTGAGTCATTCATTTTTGTGAACTGTAAAATGTATAGACGTGATTTCTTTAACAGGGGGAACAAATGTTGGAAATAAGCAACTGTATACTAACTCCTCTTTTCTAATTTAATTAACCTTTAGATCTTCATTAGATCATCAATTACTCTTACCAAGAACTGTTGAAATAGTATTTTTGTGCTTAACATGTAATTTGAGAGAAAGAAACTGTGTGATGATCCATGCGCTATTCTCTTAGAACATAGCTCATACAAGGTTTTCAGTATGTCTGGTGACAATCTCTTGTGCTGCTTTGAGCTGCTGGTAAAGTCCTTCACCAAAAAATAAATACTCCAGAGTATTTTGGTTTATGCACCCATTTTCCATTGTAGGCTCTGTTTTCCACAATATTCAAAATGGTTATGTGACTAGATCTCCAAAAACTAAAAGACCACATTTTCACAAAAATCATGCGCGTTTATCATTAGTTTGGTAGCGCTTCCTAAAAAGTTAATCACACAAGGTGTAGGTTCTGGTCACAGTTGGACTCGGTGATCTTAAAGGTCTTTTCCAACCTAAATGATTCTATGATTCTATGTTTTGTCTATGGGCACCTGCCTAGATACAGAACACTGTTCTGCTGATCCCATTGCATGATTGTAGATCTCAATGGATAGGTCATAAATAATGCTTGAGCTATTCTATTGGCAAGACCTTGATTCAGAAATTTGGTAGGACTGCGCCTTAGTTAACTTGAATGGAAATCTTAGTGTCCTCACATTTATTTTTCTGGGTTTTATATGTATTTTCATTATGAAAATCTGAAGCCTTTATCTGGTGTATAGATATGTTCAGTCCACCATCAAAATCATTTGAAGAAAAAAGGATGTGAGGTCAGCTAGGCCTGTCTCTTGGAGTGCAGTTTTGTTTCATCTAGTGCTTTAATGTTTTTCATCCACATCTTAATAGACACGTAACTTTTTTTTTTTTCTATGATTACTTTTCAGTATGAAAATAACTGTGCAACAGTTGTGCTTCTACCGGACTATGATGTTATTTTATGGAATAATTAAAAAAATAGTTTTGCGAAGTCACAGCCTAGATTTGTACTACTGATTTAGAGAAAAGAAATCATCATGCTTTGAGATGATGGGAGGCAACAGTTTGTAAAGATGCAGTCTGTTCGCTGAAATTGTGCAAGTGAAGATGATGTATCGTGGGTAGACCTATGCACTTGATTGTGATTCACAGTCTGATAGTAGTATGGCAGGGGGTACTATGCTGCCTGCATCAGATGCTGAAGAGAGCAAGATTGGCTTTGCCTTGTAAATGTAGCCCTCCATGTCAGTCAAAAATAAAGTGCCATGAAATATAGAACTCACAGCAGTAGATTAGTATTTCAGAAATTAAACCATCTGTTTGAACTCAATTAAAAGAGAATCCAACAAGGTTTTTCCTAATAGAGTATTCTAGTGCTGTTTCTGGAAACAATGCAATGAATTTATTATGCAATTAGAACTGATAAGGAAGTGTTTTTAATGCTCATTAAATAAACACAGCAACAGTGCATTCTCAGTAGGATGTTTTGCAATAAATAACTTCCTAATTTTCTTCCTAATCTATAGTTCTGATGTATTTCTCATTCTAGGGATGATTTTTAGTTGTGGGTTGGCATATCCTCTTAAATTTTTTTACCCCCACAAGTTCTGGAGAACTTATGTTTCTGTTTCACAAGACGGTTTTGATGCAATTGGTATTCTCCCCCACGCTCCCATGCCTCCAGGTGTATCTAGGTGATTAGATAGAGGAAAAATGCCCTACAATTTGGTCTGAAATCTGCCTGAGAAGAACTGTATGTTTGCAGACTGCTAGGAAGGGGATCGTTGGCAGGTGTCTGGCTGAAGTAATTTTCTTGGAAATTGTCTTTAAGTATAACTTCAGTAACCAGTTCGGATGTATTTCTCCCTGAGAAAGTTACAGTCTAGAGATCAGATGTCTGCTAACGAGAAGATGCATGAGGATGGATAGCTTTTCGTTTCCCCCAAAGAAGGGTCCCTTTTTGTTGAGGCATTCTGGGCCACTGTATGTTGGTCAACTCCACATACTGCATTTACGTGATTCTATTTACCACAGTTAGTGTTAACTGGAGAGCAAATATACATTCAAGTGAACCTACCCTTTGGAAACATGTCTTCCATATAATGAACAGCTCTAATACTAAGCTGTGGCAGTTTTGCTAATTCTTTAGGTGCTTCAGTAAAGATTGTCTTCCTGTAACAGTAAGTAACTTTAATCTGACATTATGGTTTGTAACAGTGCCAGTTGCCTCAGCATCTGGCTGCCTCAAACTCACTGAAAACAATTATAGTGTGAAAGAAAATAGAAAACTTTTCCACTATAGCAGCAACAGTAAAAATGAAAATCCACAATAAAACCCTAAATTAAATTCCGTACGAAGGTTTGCTGTATGTCACTTAGATTCTGTACAGTATATGATTGATCTATTTATGGTGGAGTTTTATGGTAACTCAGTAATTCTACTTCATTTCTTCACATTCTAACTGCATTTAAATACTCTTAAAATTACCAGGCTTATTTTTTATCATTTTTGAAAAATCATGATCCTTCATTAATGCTGTTTGAAAAATTCTGTACCAATAGCTGCATTGATGCATTTTGCTCATTAGTTCACAAAGTGTATATTTTACCCATAATAGAGGAAGAAAATTCTTTCTGAACAGAGATTATGGAAATTGCACCGGAGGCAAACCTTTTGATTTGGGGGGGGGGGGGGGGCATGAGCTTTAACAGAAAGATTGCTGGTAAGTAGGACCTAATGTTGATTTCTGTAGGATCTTGCGGTGTTCATATAGAATGGGTAGTATGTATAGTGAAAATATATACTGAGAAGGCAAATTAACCTTGAGTCATTGGCTGCAGAACCGCATAGCAATCCTAGTGGCCCTGGATTATAGTTTGCTCCAGTCATGGAGGGCTTTTTCTGGGGCAATTTGTAGCAAGCATCTGGATTCACTGAGTAATTTTTGGCATTGAATTTCAGAAGCAGGAATTAAACTTTGAGTTCCTGCTGCTAGTCCTGCAAATATTAGTTGCCCTCCCGTGCCTTCTGAAGTAATTAATTAAACCTTTTTAAAAAGGAAGATATTACTCACAGTGTTGCTTCATGTGTCCGTTTCTTAAAAACATAGTTTGAAGAATACAGAAAGCTTCTGTTTGATAAATAGCTATTATCAGCATATGCAGTATCAAGTGCAACCTTTCAGAGTAGGATGTGTAGATAAACCACTGAGCATATCTTGTTGTTATCAATATTAATAACTCACAAAACACTGTAAAAGTATGTGTCAGTGATCAGATGTGGTAAATAAGGCTGCCCTAGCAGAAAATAATTTTATTTTTTTAGAAGTCACAACCTTGTAAAAGCCTACTGAGCAATTAGTGCCCAGTGGTCTTACTATTTGCAAACAAAAGACCAAATTTTAGAAACTACAGACTTAAAATCTTTAAGCTACAAGAATCAAAACTGAGCTTACACTGGAAGTTAATAGTTTTAATATGTACCGTAGATTTAATTGCTAAATGCTGGGTAGGGAACACCTTCAGGTTACCGGCTGCCAAAAAGTAAGGTATGAATTCTTATGAATTCCACAATGCACTGTAATTCAGAGTTTGGCAAAGGACCAATAGTACGTGCCTCTTTTCTCAGCTGCTCTCCCAAGCCTGTGGGTAAAACTGAAGTCAAGACAGAATGTGGGCATAACCTTTTTGCACTATGCAACAAGCATGGAAGTGATAGGAGCCAGATGAAAAAAGACAAAGGGGAAGAAAAAAAAAAAAAAATCGATATGCAAATACTTTAAGGCTTTCCATGCAGAAATTTGAGAAAAGAAAATATTTATGAACAAGATTTTTTCGAGCATTTTCAGTTGTGTCTACTCTGTAATGAAAATGTAGTTCCTTGAATGATACATCGCCAGAGTTTTGTTACTTATTTACAAACACATGGAGTTAGTTTTGATTTGCAAAATTGCCTTAGTAATGTTTCCACATGCTGAAGTTGCATTTTTTGACCAATTTGACAATACCTTCGGACACTATTGATAAACCATGTTGTTAATGGAAATTGTATCACTTCGTGTCATAGACATCAATTTTACTTTCATGCCAATGGAATTACTGCCAGTAGAGGAATAATGATTGATTCTGTTGTCTAGGGAAAGTTAGCTGAAAGAAAGCATGTCAATGGAGGGGTGGAATGAAGGCTAAAATTTATCCTAAAACAATCCTACAGTGCCTCATAATCTCCTAGTGTTTTCTTTTTTCCTGTTCCCGTAATGTTCTAATATCACACTTTTTCTGTGGGCTGTCTTTAATAGTGATTGTGGATGATATAAGCCTTGAACAAATTAGCAAGATTCTCATTCTTTGTGCTCAGAGCAAGTATGTCAAGTTGCATAATGCTTTAAACAGTGTACCTGACAGCTATACCTTACAAATAGTTTTGGAAAACATACAGCAATATCAATATAAAGCTAGTTCTCAAGCATTGAATTCAGCTGACTGCACTTGTCAGCCAAAGGTGCAAAGCCTTGTTTGACGCTTCACGTTCACCTGAACAACTTGAGCCAAAACACTGGAAATCTTGTGATTTTGAGATTTCCTTAATTAGATCTGAGCTAACTTTTCAAGAGCAGAAATGAAAACTTTTTCCTTCTGAAGTTTCAGTAGTTGGCTATTCTACTCAAAACTGGAAGCTCTAATGCACTACTTCATATGCCTGTGGCTGGCATCTTGAAAAACTCTACAACCTTCTCTGGGTACTGATGTATTCAATCAATATCTGGGCAAAACCAGACGGAAGATGCATTAATTCTCAGCAGTCATTTTTATTTTCCAATGGCATTTGATTGAAAAAAATGAACTTTTTTTTAATGCTGGTAGTATATACTGTGAGTATAGTTGTGATCATAACCTCAGATGATCTGTAATTTAGAGTTTTCTGTGAAGATTTGATTGTGTTAATATGGACAGCTATTCTAATCAGCCCTGCACGTGTGTTGCTGGCTGAAGTAGAGTATATTCATTTTTCTTTTAACGCTTTACATTTCTTTTAAATGAAAAGTGGGGTTTATCTTTCTTTAGACAGTAATACAAAGCCATTTATGTTTCTGGTTTCCAAGGTTAAGAAAGAAAGTGCATACAAAAGTAAATTTTCTAACAGATTCAATTGCATTTCAAAATACCCTTTTTCTTAATAGGACAAAATTCTGTTACTGAAAGACTTTGAGTAATTTCTGTTTGTCAGTATGGTAGTACAGATGACATTGCTATTCAGCAAGTTTCTCGCTTGCTGGGAGTACAGACTTCCTAATTAGCATGCAACATACTGGTGTTAGATAAAGTAAAGAATTTTTAAATGTTTTATACCATAATTATAGCTATGTATTAAAATTATCAAATTGCAGACATCAGAGCACAGTTGGATTTCTATAAACAAAAATTAAGTCATTTTGAAGATTTTTTTTAATGAAATCCTAAAGTGCTAGCAAAATTGAGTAAGATTATCATGTCCTATACTGATAAAAACCTTTGCGCTGGAAACCTAAGAAGCTTAATTAGAAACACTTTCAGGCCTGGAAAATGTTTGGGTTTTGTTTTTTGGGTTTTTTTTTGATATAATGATAATATTAAATACTCATAACGTATGTTCCTGTTTAGCTTTTATTATGGTGATACAAGTATGTTATCTAAAAATGTCCATCATGGTTTCTATATAACCTGAGAGTTATTACTAGGAGATTTTTTAAGCATAAGTCAAAGGAATTGATGCATGACTATTTGGGGGAAAAAAATCTAGATACACAGAAATTACAAAAGTAAGTACATTTCTGTGGGGCTTTTTCAGCTGTTGTTATGATCTGCAGTGTTTACTAGTTTTACCCAGTTTGTTAATGTGCTGATATATGAAACAGTATACTCTGAATTTATATAAAGGCCAATGGTAGATAGCTTTTCAGCAGCAAGATGTAACATATATCCATAGATGCTTGTTTGGTTTCAGATAACTATGTTTTTAAAACTCTGAGCAGTCTCTGAAGATGAAAAAGATGTTGAGGAAAAAAAATCTCCACTGACTGGAGAACATTGATGCTAAAATGTCCCCTATTGATGTGATAATTTGAGAATCAAAGTAGACTGCTTGATGCTTCCTTCCTATGCCAAGTCTAGAATTCTTCCTTGACTCACAGCTGTGGGTTTCCTTAATGATGCTGATGTCTAAATCTACAAGCAAACTGCATAATTTCACGGTGTGCTTGTGGATGAAAACTCCCACATCTGCCACCCTTAAAAATATAAAATGATAAAAACCCCTTCCTTCACTTTTAATTTTGGGTTTGAAATGTACATATCCTGTAGTTTGCAATTTTAGACAGGATAGTCTCCCGTGTTTGAAAGCACACAAGTTTAGATGCATACAATTTCCATGTATATTCCCCTTTCACCAGGCAGGTTAAAGTGTCGTCTGTTTTGAATGTCCAGGTGAGAATGTCCAAATGTAAAATAAACAAAAATATATTTTTTTTTAAAAGTACATGACCTAACATTTATGTAGTATTGTCAGTTCTTAAGGTGACAAGATATTAATTCATGTTGTTGTTCTGCCTTATTAATTTATTATATTATCGTAACCTGAGACTTATTACATAAATAGTATTCAACAGAAACTATTTTTTCCTAGCTGTTTACTTTATTTTTTGTGTGTTTTCTTTTTTGATGTCCTTTCTTTTTTCTGAAGGGTGTTCATCTTCCCTGGAGATTAGTAATTTGTTACTTTGGTGAACAAATAAAGTTGTTCTCTGTCAGCATTAACAACGTAGTAATCTTAAAGATGATAACTAAATCCAAGGATCCACTTCTCTTTAGAGCCTAGGCTTGTTGTTAGATTTATATAACTATGTATGTTAGTCAGTCTTAAGGTAATTAGATTGGGATGCACGCTCTCTTTGCAGCAGACATGTTTAGGTCCATTTCTGACTAATACAACCATAGAAACTGTGCTCTTCACAAGTTTATTCAAATTAGTACTTGCAGGGAGAATGTTTTTCTCTCCATTTCCCTTCTTCTTATTTCAGCTGAAAGCTGTTGTCGACACAAGAGCATACTTACAGAAATTGTTCATGAGCAGACTTGCAATTTAAATAATGTACTTGTCGTAGAGCAAAAATTGCAGAGTATTCTTCCATTTTAAGTTTGGAAAGATGCTGATTTTTTTGTTTTCCACTAGAACTGAAAGCTTTGCTGACTGGGCTGATGGCACAGGAAATCCCTCTCAGCTCTGAATTCTATGCTTTTTTATTCTCTCTGATCCATAATATTTTGCCATACATCCTGTCATCTTGTTCTAGAATGCTTTTTACAAGAAGTTATCTGTTCCTCTACAATTTACTCTTGTCATCTTAGCCAACTTACTGGAGATCAGTGTCTTAGTTGTGATTCACATGCTCTTTGGAACAAAATACCAGATATAGCACACACAAACTGGAGTTCTTAAGAAGCCTTATAGCATAGAGAACCAGGTAGAAACATGACTCTCTGGAAGGAATAACTGCCACTTGTCTTATCTGGCAACACTAAGTCGCTCCTATAAAAAGGTCTACTTCCATGTGCTGAATTTACAGTGTTGTCAATGTATTGCGCTGGAGAGTAAGATCCAATCAGCAGCAACCATCTCGCTGCATGTCCCTCCCCTGCCTCTGCTTCCACCTTCTCTGCCCACTCCATGCTTTAATGTAATATGCTTACATCTTGGGGCAACTGCTAGGTCATGGTTTTACTCATAAGTTGTAAGGTCTGTCAAAAGCAAGTGCTACCCCTGAAATGATTCTGTTGTCCACAGTTATCTTTAGCAATCAAAAAGGAGCTATTGACATTTTGATTGCTTCAGAAAATACTATGCTGTGTTACAGCAATAACACCAGTAAAGAAAGTTCAAGTGGAAATTCTTGCTATCACTGTAGGACAATAAAAAGGCATGATAGCACATTATCCCACGGTCACTGGTAAGACGAAGCAGTCCGCCGTGCTTTGCTCTCATGCTTAGTGAGCCATTCTACAACATATACTCTGCTGCTTCACTACTCAGTCATTGTACCTGCTATGTATCTTCACTTATCAAAGAGAAATATCTGAATTCCTCACCCGTATTAAACTGGAAGTGCTGGGGTGAAATATTCACATGTGAATGACATTTTGTGTCCTTCTTTAAGTATGGACTTTAGTCAACAGGAACCCTTAAAAGACCAAGTGTCATTAATTGCATTGTTTTAAAACAAAACACTTAGCCTCTGTGTTTCTGATGGGTTGGCCGTGCTGATTGCAGTATTCATTAAACAGTCCTGGGGTTGTTTTCAAACATCTACAAGATCATGCACTGCAGTAATTCATTAAGAGCAAGACGAATATTGGCAACATCTTTTCAGTGACCTTTTAAAATGGCTAAGTGAGAAGTAGCTTGCACTTGTGATTCTACTGGAGTAAAAATTGGCGTGATTTTCCTTATAAGTACCTCAGCAGCAACAAATTGCACTTTCATCTCAGTATCTGTTGCCCGGCCTCTGTGGTGTTGAGCAGAGAAGGTCATCTCTAAGCAGAGCTTTGGGGGGGAAAACAATTTCAGATCTAATTGCTTCTGTTTGGGCTGTTGTTTGTGCATACTTGCCTGCGATGCAAGAGGTGGTTTTGAGCTAGGTTAAGTGTTTGTGTATTTGTTTCTCTCTCCATAACTTCTTAGGCATATATAGGAGTAAACTTGTCTTCTGTTTGGGACTGTTCTTGTGATATGGCATTTGCTGTATGTGGAGCCAGAGGTGATGAACAAGGAATGAGTTCATCTGCTTTGTCATTAGGATTCATTCTGTTTGCGGGTCCAATACTGTATTTGGTTACATTAGTGTAATCCCAAAACACTACTCAGAATCATTTTGAATTATTTGGAAATTCCATAGTTCTCTAATTTTAGAGAGGACTTTAATTTACATACAATTTTTGCATGCCCCAAGGCTCTGCTTTTAGTTTGGTATTATAGAGAAAATTTGAAAGAATTGTCATCAATGTAAACCAAAATCACCCCAGGCAACTAAATACATGCCTTTTGCTATTTTGTTATTCATTAACTACTCTGTTATTTCTCTCCCCTCCTCCCCATGAGCACCTCCCCCTACTCCCCCCCAAAAAACCACTAAGGAAACAAGCACACCACGATAAAAATGCTAATAAAGGGAATAATTCCCAATAGACCATAAAAGACAGCATTTATAACCCAGATAGAAATGCCAGTCAGCTTTTTTTGATGTAAAGCATCTGTCTCCAAAAGGAAATGAAGGCAGGCCTGTTTCTCCTTTCAAGTCTCTGAAGTAGTAGGTGGTGTCATTTGTTATACAGTGCTACAAGTCCCATGTTATTGCACTGGTAGCTGCCGACTGCCTTTGTTAACGTACTGAAAAGTTTTATCAGCTGTCTTTAATAACAGACAATATATGTGAAGAAAAACTGTAGCAAATATCTTGCTGTCTTGTTCTCAGGCTGTCATTTATAGCTGTCAGAGAGCGATTGCACTGATGTATAATCTTGCAGTCACCCAAAATTCTTGTGACTGTTAAAATAAACCATAGATATTGGGGTGGCTGATACCCTAGAAAGCTGGGGAACATTCTTTCCGAAATCCTGTGCACTTCCTCACTTGAAACATGGAGGAGCTGGAATGAACTTTCGGCACTACCTGAGATGAATTATCAGTTCACGTGTTACAGGAGTACATTTGTTGAGAGCATTAATGGCCTAAAATTTGTTGGGTCTCCAGGAAATCAGGAATGATGAGTAAAGGTTGGAAAATTTCAAATTCAGTTAAAAGGCATGCAGTTTGTTCTTTTTCTAGATGATTTTGTTGTTTCCTGTAGTGAAACAGTATATCAAATTAAAGACATGATGGCAGAAGAGTTTTCTTAGCTAGGCATATAGTCTTAACGTTCTTTAGAGTACTTGATTAGTACCATACACATACCATATTTTCAGGAGTGTGTGAAGGAACTGGAGAGGAATTCTGGAAGCCGTATGAGACAAGTGTGTTACTTCCCACACAATAAGTTTGTGGATGCTGTAGATTTAGCCCTGAGCACATTTCAATGTGTGTCTTACTTAATACAAGTTTTTCTAGGTCTAAGGCTTTTTAATCCTTATCCATTGTAAGCTTTGTCTAGATGCAAACTTATGCACATAGTTATATTTCAAGTGAGAAGACAGTTCTGTGTCAGTAACTATGCTTTTGAAAAAAGCTATTTGATTCATAAACTAATTAGACAAATAAGGAGCACAATTAGTGGGCATGGACCATCCTACTCATGATTTGAGAAAAATTCTCTCAAGCAATCTTAAGTCTAAAAATAAATGAATAAATAAAATACGTGGATATTTAGACAGCAATCCATATTGCTGGACCTGTTGCATCATTTCAATTAGCACCCAGAATATCTGTAATTAAGGAATGTGTTATTCCATTATAAAATAGTATGCAAGACTGGCACTGCAAAGGTGTTGTCCATAGCAAAGATTGCACTTCACGAGCTTAGTTTTCTTTCTCTGTACAGAATATGACTGAAGAGGAAATTCTGAAGAGTATTTAACTGTGAAAACTTTATAAAATCCATCTAGGTTTTTTTTGTTGGTTTTTTTTTTTTATTTTTAGTGGAACAAAGTGACTGACTTAGGGGGTGGTGGAAATAATCTGTCCGGGTAAAGCAAGAAAAATCTAAAAATAACATCTTCAGATTCCACTGCTTTAGCATTATGATGTTTACAATAGCTAGGGATGAACTCATTTCGTTTTGCTTAATTTCGAAACTCTGGAAGCCGGTTGTTCTGAAAATTTTATGTGTTGCAGTTCTTTGTAAGTTTTTGATGCATATGTTAATAGGTGAAAAGAAATTTAGGTTTTGGACACAAGAATTATGGTGGGTTTTTTTGAAGTTTGATTCAGACGGATAAGAGTTTAAGAGTTTAACTTGCTAGTGGAGAGGTTTCGAATATAGCTAAGTCTTCCTCATCCTAATGACTTCCTATTGCCTCATCAGTCTGGGAGACCAACTCTAGTGCATATTTTATTGACCTTCTACCTGCCATATTTTCCTGAAGTTATTGTCACTTCTAAAGCTTACCAGCACCCCCACCCAGTAGACTGAAGCTGAGTTTCCATGTGGCTTCACATTTTGAGTATTGTTTTCATCAGAACACTGGTAAGCGGTGTCTTGAAACACTTATCCTCTGAGGCAAAACTATGTGACTTCGAAAGCGAGTGTTCCTGAAGCTCATTGGAAATCATAGTGACCTGAGGGGGAGAACAGAACCATAGTGAACTTTGTCTACTGTTTTTTCCTCTTTTACTTTGAAATGCAAGGTACTGGTTTGGCAAATGCCTTTACTGTGTTCTCATTAGCATGTGACTACCTTAGATACTGCAGAAAGGTAGGTCAGACTGTTCTCTTCAGCTTCATCAATCTGCTTTTCTGCCCTTGTAATATTTGTTACCTCCAGTAACCAGGCATGTTTAATTATCATGAACCTATTATTTCATAATGGAATAATCTAAAGGTGAAAAAAAATAAAAACAAAAGACACTTTGTCTTAGCTAAAGATGGAGAAATTGCTAGTAACATAAGAAGATTTTTAATGGATTTGTTTTGAAATTTTCACATCTTTGTTATTAAAATAGCATGTGTTTCCACCATTGTTAATTTTATTCAGTCGTTCATTAAGAAATAATTGCCACAGCCTGAATCTAAATGGATATCCTAGGACCCTAAAACATCCTTAGAATCTGTGAACAGATTGTATTTTCTACTAGTTATAATTAAGACAAAGAGAAAAAAGGGGATGAGTTCCAATGTGTTAACTATTCCCAACGATTATAAATTCTTTATTGGCGATGGGCTGAATTAAAATTAAATTCTTGTCTTTAATCCGCTCTTGGATTACTTTAATTTTCTCTTGGAAACTGTGCTATGCCGACATTACCACATGTAAAGCTTTATGAGCTCTGTGTTTTCTCATTAAAGAGAGAAGTCTATGTCTGTAGACACCAGAGCTTGCCCTGTTTAAAGCACAAAGTATACAGCAGCTGTTCAGAAACTTTTTCTTGTTATCTCTATTTGCTTTAATTACTAAATTGCTTCCATGAAAAGTCTGCAAACATAAGGGAATAATTTGTTTAAGTGGAAGAAGACTGTCTGAAAAGAAAACCTGAAAATATTCCTAATATTTCTCGTTCACTTTTTTTTTTTGTACCAGTATCCAGCTGCCCTGATGAATCTTGGAGCCATTCTCCATCTGAATGGTAAACTGAAAGAGGCTGAAGAAAACTACCTCCTTGCTCTTCAACTTAAACCTGATGATGTCATCACTCAGTCCAATCTTCGCAAATTGTGGAATATCATGGAGAAGCAAGGTTTGAAGACATCCAAAACATGATGGTGAAAACTCTGAACTTTTTTTTTTTTCTTAAATTGATTAAAACCACGAACTAGAGCTTCCACACAGTTGTCCGATCAGAGAACTCATTGGACTTGACTGCAAGGATCAGAGGTCTGAATTGCTGCTAGGAGAAGCTATTCTGCTTTTTTGGCATAAGTTTTTTTGCTAGATAAATAGAAAAAGGGAGACACTGAGATATTCATGAAGGACTTGTTACCCCACAAAAATATTTAGAACAGTAGCACTTGAGAGAAGGTGTTTTGGCATATTTGATAAATCATTGCAAATCCCATATTGCTCACTTTTGGGTGGGTACTTGAAATGTATACTGTCATAGAAATACTAAGGGAAAATTATACAGTATGCACCAAGCCATATGGGAGTAAAAGTGGTAATAGTAGGTTAAAGTATTTCGCTGATACCGTAACTCATTAAAATGTATACTAAATCCAGCGTGTTTGCAGTTTGTCTTAATGCTGCTGTATCTCACTTCAGGACCACTTGCTTACCAATTTCACAGCTTATATGAAAAAGTTCTTTTTTTCCAAACCTGTCACTTGTGATTAGGTGACAGCATTCATAATTGTTTACTGAGAATATGCATGTTATTTCAGCTTGTTAAATTTTAATGCAGTTTTCTTGAGATACGCAGTCAAATGTCGTTGGGCTAGACAGAATGAGCAAGGAACTGCCCGTATTCTACATCAGATGTGTATGTAGAGTGGTAAAAAAAAATATAATTTAAAAAAAAAGTGCAGAGGTATGATTTAGCAGTACAAGCAATGTTTGCCCTGATATCAAATGAGTGTGGTCAGACTGTCATCTTAAGAAAAAAAAAAAATTGGTATTACAGAACAATGTGTTGGACTGTCTTTACATCGCTGTCAGATAAGACCAACTTTAAACTGGACTCTGCATACAATATTTTTGCAATAACTAAGATAAGTGAAATTTGAAAATATTAGTGCTTTGATACGCTACAAATGAGACTTCATGAGCAACTCGGGGGAAAGGGATTGTTATACGTTGGTGAGGCTAGCAAATAACCGAAGGGACTGGATTAGATCATACTTAAAAAAGTGTAGATCAAGAGAAATCTGTAAAGGTGGTTGCCAGTTACTTTTCACAGTGGTGGTGTTTTGAAAAATATTACCTATTCAGATTCTAACCAAATATTAGCATTCTGTTTGTATTCTGACATGTGTGCTAGTAGCAGAGCTGTCAAATATCTAAATAGGCTTTTGGTGAGGTTCGATTTATTTCTGTTTCAGAATGATCTGGCCTAGTTACTGTTTTAGTCTTCAGTTTTTAAATGTAAAAATAATTTATTTTAAATTGCAGTGTATTGAAGCTTTAGTCATTTTTTTTTCCAGGCCATTTGTTAACCGCTTTCTTTCTTTGGAAAAAGTGTTATTGCTTGTAAGAAAATTTACTATTTCATTTAATGACCTGTTGGTATCTGCTTCAGTGTTCTTTTCGTAATGGTAGATACAATCTCAAAGTGGTAGAGCACCTTGAACTGAAGCTTCTTCAGGATCTTCTGTTAAAAACTCTTTATTACTGAGAAAGTTTGGGGTTGTTTTTTGCTTTTTAACTGTTGAGCACCATTCCAACAAAACTGTAGAGAAGAATACTTTGCTGTATTTATTTATTTATTACTTGACTGCAGCAATGTTACCTGCCATTAACGCAACAGCCTGTAAGTGTTGCTATTCCTTTTATTTGGTTTTCCTTGCATTTTTTGCGGTTAGTGTATGTACCTAACGGGAAAGGGGACACTTGAGTTCTACTCTACCTTCTTGGTCATTCTCCCCTTACACTTGTACTGAAATAGATGGGGGAGTAGCTGTTTCAAAGTCAGTGTAGTAAAAAATTGTAATAGTGTCTGTTTCCTTTTCTTTCCTCTTGCTCGCTAAAATACCGTAAGTTGCTACGTTTACAGCTGGCCTACCAGAAGGGCCAGAGGGGCGAGATTGCTTGGTTTTGTGGAGTGTCTCAAGTTTTTTTCAAATAATGTTATGGCTGGAAAAGCAAAATTGAAGGGTCAGAAGTTGAATTTCTACTTTATCATTGAAACCAGAGTTAGAATACAGTGATAGCTTGAACTTATTCTCCTGCTTTACTGACTTTCTGAGAAAAGTATAAAAATAAATTAGATAGTAACTATAACTGAACTCAGTATAAAACTGTGGTATCCTGCAGCTTTATTTGCTCAACGGCCGTCAAACTTCGATGGCTTCTTGGTCTTAACCATTCACTATGTTATTTGTCTCCTTCAACTTGTACTCGTTCTTGTTTAGTAGTTTTTATTCATTGCACAAAAGGGGGGAAGGGGGAGCACTCCTGTGATGCGGTGTCATGCTTGCATTGATAACTGGTTTTGTTTGTTTCTTAAAAAAAAAGAAAAGAAAAGAAAAAAGAAAAAAGGAGTAGCGTAAATTTAACAAGGATGTCCCTGAATACATTTTTTTAATATAGGTCTGGGCTTGATAACTTTCTTCTTTTGGGATAAATTTAAAACATGTTTAAAATATGTCTCTCTGCTCAGGGATTTATGGTGGATTATTGCAGACAGTGCTAAAAAAAAATAAAAGAGCACAAGACAAGTTTACTAAATTAAGATTTTATTTTTTGAAAAACTGTTATTTGTATAAATTATCAGATTTGTAGGCTTTCCTTTTTGTAGAAATAATTGTTTATGTGCCAGATAAGAGAATTTCAATTTTGTTTTCAATAATAAAGCATTGATAACTAATACACTGTGCATTCCTTTATCTGTTACTGTCATAACATTTTTTAAAAAGTTATTCTAATTTCATGAGCTATACTGCCTGTTTCATGTATGGGAGAACTATATAGCGTAAGAAGAGTACAACCTGTCACAGCTGGCTTTCTTTTATACTCGATTGCAATTATGCTTCAGCTGATATTTTCAAAAGGGTTCTCTGGAAGCATTTTTTAATATTTCTACTCACTATTATCTAGCCAAAGGGGTATGGTAACTATCATGTTTGATTGTTGTTTCTAAACTCTATGGGAATAAAAGCTGATAAATAAGATACATCTATAAATTCTTTTTATATTGACATACAAGCACGATGTCAGTAAAAATGCTTCTAAAATGTATCATTGGCTACTAAAGCTGGAAAGAAGACTTCACTCACATACATGGTCTTTTTAGCGTCTGGGGTCACCTTTCTCTCACGTGACAATGTCACACGATCAGTTTCAAATCTGCTGCTTTTCTGCGCAGGAGATGTTATGAAGTGACATGGTTCTTTGACTTTTTGGTTTTCTCTCAGTTTTCTATGGACAGAGCCTTCGTAGCTCAGTGGACCTAACACTAATATTCTCATACCCTCCCAGTTCTGTTGCGTTCAGATGCTACGCATTGACAGATTTGCTCTACAGTTGAAAAACACTGATGGGCATGAGCAGAGCACTAGCGAGGCTTTGGGTCGCTGACTTCCAAATTCAACTGTCATGCCTTATTTTTATCAAAGGTCACACCCTGCCTTCAGACATGGTCATGCCTTGCCTAAGTACGTTTTGATGAAATGGCCGATGATGAATATGGAGTATGCAAAGAATAATCTGACCTGTGTCACTCCTTTCTCATGGAAACAGAGTCTAAGCGTGTGCTTGAACTGCTCTAGAATCTTATCCCTAAATCCTTCTCTGTGAGATCCTGCCTGCCTTCTGTTGTGCTTCTGAGGTTTCTGTTCTTCCAAACATCACACTTTTTGGGCAGCAGTTACCTGGTACATCTCCATTTCTGATGGAGGCACACAGCAGCTCTGCGGTGGCATTTTAGTCCTGCCATCTTACACAGGCCCGTCTGAACTCGCTCTCTGTAGCTGGCACAGGTGGCTGCACTACTTCTGGGATTTGAACTAGTATAAAGGTAAGGCACTAAATTATTCTGTGCGAATACACCAGCTCTGTGTAGGCATTCCCATAGCAGCGTTGCCCAACAGGGGTGAATGCGGGTAGCATGAGAGAGACTTTGCCTCCACTTCAGGTGTGAGAACAGTCCCTGACGGCTGAATGACTATGTTTATTTTGCTGCATCCCTAAGGGTTGCAAAGGAGAGATTTTGGTGAGAGAATCTGGAGATGTAGAAATAAATTGTGTGAAATCTAAGAGAGTCCCGTATAACCACTTACCTTTTTGGAACTTCTATTTCTGGTCCTTTGACATAAAGGAGAGACCCCACTCAGATGTTATATGGGCTTCCTCCGTTGGTCTGACCCTGCAATTTGAAAAATCCCTGCCTTGTTTCACACAGATATACTGAACATTTAATCTCTCTGAGATTCAGTAGAGTGACATTGAAAGAATGTGTTTAAAGGAAGAGAATACATCCGGGGTTTGCAGGGCTGGGGAGGGAGGTATCACGGAGGAGGTGCAGCTATTTTTGTGGAAACGAGTAAGACTTTTAGAGGGACAGACTTTATTCCAACAACAAAGAAGGAACCCTAAGACCAAGTTATGCTAGGATAAATTACGGGAAAGGGTACGCATCAGTAAATTTAAAAACAAACAAACAAACAAACAAAAACCAAACAAAACCCCCCAGAAGCAATACAGACTTCAAAAAAATTCTAAGTTCTTTTGGTATATCAATAAATCAAAACCAAACATTAACAGCCAGAAGCGCTGCCCTCGGAAGATGGTATAATGGAGTTCAGGGCATAACAATATATTCCCCGTGAAAGACTGAATGCATTCCTCAAGTTACGCCACTTGATTAGGAAACCTTTATGGTTGCATTTGTGTTCAAATTCCAAATTGATGTTTCTCCCTTCCCTGTATATTTTGTATTTTATCATATTTACTTTGTCGTTGTGCACTGGCTCTTCGGTGGTGCCACAGTTCTAGAGTTGGATGGTTTTGAAGGTTACATATGAGGAATCATTTCAGAAGGGCAGAAACATCAGAGTGGACCTTCTAGAAAGGTGTAAGATACAATAGTTTAAATCATGCATGCTTGCTGTATGCTTATTTCTTTTGAATATATTTTCAGTGACCAAGCGTAATTACATTTACTTGCTGAAATTCTTGAGCTTACAGATCTCTCTGTGCAAGGTTTGAAGATTAAATCATCGTTTGTATTTACAAATTTGTGTCAGTTCATGTGCATTTGAGCACAAATTTGTGTTTTAAAAAACTTAAGATTTCCTTTTGAAGAAACAGCTGTTGAAGCCATGTGCAGTGAGAACAGTTGTGGTTTGGATTTTTTTATTTATTTGATAGAATTTGTGCATAAGGCTATCTTTCCTGGCATCACCAGTCCCTTAGCTGCTGACATTCTATTTTTACATGGTTATTTTTGTTTTTCTGAAACTCTAAACCTGATTATATGATGCAGTTCTCCTGCAGAGTTTGAATAGCGTAAGCCACAGGTTCTGTTTTGAGCTAAGCAGAAATGGAGCTTGGCTTTAATGGCTAAACTTGAGTTCAGTTTTGATTTCAGGAATGATTTAACCCAGGCAAACAGATTTTTCAACCCAATAATACCGTGCTTTGCTGTACCAAGTATTCCCAGAAAGCACGTTATTTAAGAGGCTTTGTTTGTTTCTTCTCTAGATTTAATTTTTCCTGTCAGCAAAGCATTTTTTGTCCTTTTCTGGAGAAATATATTTTATTTTGTCTCTAATTTTCTTGAAAACAGATGTTCCTGCATACCCAGTATTTTTCTTTATTACAAGGAGAAATTGAATTTACACAGAATTGATTAATTTATTACTTTGTCATGTTTGTTGCAACCACAACCATAAGTTTCTCTACAGTACATGAGTGTATAATACAGTGTATTGTTCCGTATATTAAATCAATTCCCTCTTCTGGTTTCTATCCAATATGCAAAGCCAGTCATTACAACAAAGAGTCACTTTTGCACAGCCACCATTTCTGGAATCCAGGATTGGTCTTCCTATTGTGGCAGGGAATATTTTTATATGACAACATGAGGATGTAGGATGCTAGAAAATATGTCTTATTCCTGCTGTAGAATTGAATCTTTTCTTTCTTCCCAACCACCAGCATTTCACAGCGATTTTGTCCTTTGCTACTCCTTAATGAAAGAAAGTCTTTAACAATTGAACTTTAAAAAAAAAAAAAAACAACAAAGCAAAACAAATATACTATTAATAACAACAGAGCTCTAAGAGCGACACTCAGGCCTTAAAATTCACGGATAGAGAATAGTGGCTCTGTCATTAAAAATTTATTATTTTAATTAGCGTTCCTCCCTCTGAAATGCAGTTTTTCTGTGAAGTTTCAGTGGCAATTAATCTTTTAGCCGTATAACTGTAAATCTGTTTGTGTTTCTGTTCATTGGGGGGGTGTTAGGTTTTAGGGGTTTTTTTGTTTGTTTTTTTTTTTTTTAGTCTCCTGATTGTTCTCATTAGTTGAAAGAGTCTTTAAGATATTCTCACACAGAATAATTGTTTCCCCTTTCTCTTCTCCTTTGTTAGTTTTATGAACGATTTAGAGACTAGAGGAGGAACTGCTTTCCCTGCAGCTAAAGCAGAGAACACTTTTGGGTGTGAATTGAGCTTCTACATCAATTTTGTGCCTTGTAGCCGAAGACGGTAAAAAGAACTTGTTTTGCTTTTTTTGCAAAGACCATAAACTATGGACCATTTAAGTCTACACTAAATCTCTCATAATATAAGTTTTAAGGCTTGATGGATAGATTCAGGCATTGAAAGTCTAGCTGTATCAGGTTGTCTGATAAGAGAGCACCTTTCCATCTGTATCTCTTTGGCCTTTGCTTTGCTCAATCTAAGACGTATGGATGGGACAAAGGAAGATGTATCGCAGCAAATTCTTCAGATGGGTCAAACTTTTCTGCCTGCAGCGTTATGCCTAAAAAACCACCATACATTTGCTTGCTGATTTTCAAAAATCGGAAGTTCGAAAAAACAAACAAAGCTAAACAAATGGTATAAACTGTTGTAAGTTCTTTGCAAGTGCTGTTTGAGATTATGATTGATTTACAATTGACTTCAATATTCTAAGAGTAACTTGATACCAAGTCAACTGGTTTTGCACTTCATCATGTTAGACGTGTTTTATACACACGCACACGTGTATGTCCCATTGACACCACCCCAGCTGCTTTGATTATCTTCCGTGTCAGCGCTGCACATAATTACCCAATTGATTTTGAATAAATGATTTACGATAAGGTTTATTCTGACTGATATTAAAACTTTGCTTTCTTTGGCATGGGAAGAAGAAAAAGAGGTCAAGCCACGTGAAACGAGATGTGTACTGTTCAGGATTTTTTGAGGTCTCTCAGTAATGATGTATAAATATCAATTGGAGGTGACCATATAAAAGTAGATTTTTGTTTAATTCAGTTAAGCCTGTGATTTTGAAAAGAGAAGGAATCCTACTCACTGCAAATAGGATTCTTAATGTTTTGATTTACAGACAGACTAGTTTACTCAAATGCTTTTTATATTGATCAGTGTAATAATATTAAAGTTCTGTGGTGTTATGCTGTTTAATTACCTTGGTTTTTTCATCATAATTTCAGTTATAGTGCATTTTTTAATCTGCTGTTTATAAACTGAGGTGTATTTGAAATAGTTTTTCAAATTAAATTGAGAAATGACTAATAAAAGATGTCATTAAACAGATCATCTTTTTTAATATTTCTTTTATTCTAAGGGAAGTTCAGGAATAAGGACAAGGAAGGAGAAATCTCGTGGTTGTATTTATTTATGTTTTTAGCTTTGTTCCCATATAAACATACAATTTGCTGTACAAAGTCCACAGTGATGCACAGAAAACTGATGCAGGCACCTGGACCCAGGTAAGTCCAAGTGAAGCTATGGAAACATATCTTCCGTTTCCCTGGAAAAGGCACAAAAATATGAAGCAGGATCTTCACACTATGCTTATGCCAACTGCAGCCTGTCAGGACATTTACCATAATTTTGCTGATCCTGAAATCAGGTGAGCCCATCTGAGTCTCGAGATCGAGTTTATTTCTGAAGGTAATGCATAAGATGAATGACGGTCGTGCCTGGAACACCTAGAATATGATACACTAAGTCTCAAAAAGGGGTACTGGCAAGAATTACATGGGGAAAGTTGTTGGGTTTTTTTTTCGGCATCTTTTGAGCTGTTATACCCTTTTGCCATGCAAAGTGTAAAGATAACCCTCTAATGGCTGGTACGCTTGGGTTCTCTGCCTTGGCTGATGACAGCTTGTTGCATGTGTGTGAAGATTTGCTCTTTCATATGCAAGGTGTGCTTGGAAAGGGTCGGCAAAAGCATGATTTCTATTGTAAATGCCTTCAGAAACTGGACAAGTGTTAACTGACCGTAGGGAGGAGCTGAGCTGAGAGAAGCAGGCTGGACCTTGATACTTCCCCAGTGAATGGTCAGTGAGACAGGAGGGGGAAGTAAATGCCAGTTGTCAACTGTGCATGGATTTCATCTGGTTTATTTGAAAAAGACCACCTGTCTTGATTATGTGAATATTTTGCTTTGTAGAGGTGGAATCTCAGTGACCTCACTTGGCCTGAGGGACACAAAATGCAAAACGATAGCCAAACTGGACAAAGCATCCTGAAAGCATTTGTAAAAAAAGTGTGCGAATTTAAAAGGCCTCTTGTTTTATATCAAGTATTATTACCTTGCAAAGCTATGCAGTAGATCAGACGCTTACCTGAACCTACTGTCCTCATTTGCCAGAGGGCTCAAAGACACATTTCCTGGTTGGTTTGGTTTTTTTTTTTTTTTTTTTTTGCCTTCAAAATTAAAAAGTATCCATAACAACTCACTCACAGATGAACAAAAAGCAGAGGGGGATATCTCCCTATCAGTCCTAATCCTAAGGGGAAAAAAAAATATATTTCTGAAAGCAAGTCTATGAAATTTGGTGTGAGAACAGAAGCCATTTTAGTTCAACTTCTGATGAGAAATTGATTTAACCAGCAAAAGAGTCATGATGAAGAAATGTGGGCATATAAAACAGTTCAGCATAAATTGCAGAAAAGAACGCATTCAATGGCAAAACCAGGGGAAGAGCAGCCTTTTAATAAAGTATACAGGTTGAGGTTTTTTTGGTTTGTCTTTGTTTTTTTTTTTTTTTTTTTAAATATGATTCCTGGGCACAAGTCTTTACTACTTCAGGGGGAAAAAAGGCAGACAGACAGTATGGGAAGCTGCAATGCAACCGATTGCTTTGTCCGTTTTCATTTCTTATTGTAAAACTACCAACTGATAATCTGGGCGCTCAGAAATTTGGGTTGAACGGGACTGCAGGATGGTTTTTTGGCGAATCCCAAGTTCTCGCACCCAGCCTGACTATTTGCCGCTTAGACTCTCTGGAAGCGACAAGATGAAGAGCTCATCTCTCAGACTTCCCTAACCCTAGTCTTCCCATAACCTCACTCCTCCCTTTGGCTCTCGTCCCTGCTTGCCCTGCTGTATTCACTGCAGACAGCACAGTCCTGAGAGCAGTGATTTGTTTCTCCTAGTTGGCTGTAAAGCACTCCGCTCTAATGGGACTGTATAAATAAAAGTAATTAGCTTTTCTGCCTCATTCAGGGGACTATAAGTAAGAATAACAGGGTACGCAAATCTACCTTCTATATAAATTACTTATTTGCAGGGCTAATAGATTTTTAATACGCACCTCTCTTTTTGCCTCTTAAATGACAAGGAAAGGCAGTAATACTTGAAACACAAAACTGAGTGAAACGTTTCAGATCAGAGAGACTCAGAAAGCTGTAGAAATGATAGACTGACTTACACTGAATAAACCGCATCACTCGGAGTTGGATTTCTACTTTTAATTCAACATTGGGAATGATATAACCATGCCCCGTACCTCTTAAGAGGAATTGTACAGGTTCCAACCATCTGTTGAATTAAACATTGATGATTACTGTGAACATGTAGAGCAGACCTGCTACAAGGGGGACAATAACTCTGTGCATATTGCTAAGCCCTAGGAGCTGACTTGATTCACAAAGTTGGGTACCCAATTAGAAAAACTGAAGGTCGTTTGGTGGTTTGTTTTTGTTTTTTTTTTTTTTTAGTGCAGTCTCACTGCGAAGTTCAATGGCAATGATTTGCTCTGATCCTTATATACTAGATACAGTATATCCTGCGTCTGAAATACTGAGATGCTGGAAAACATCCAGATAGTTATGTCTTTTAAATAAATGCTTTAATATGTTGGTACTTTTCTGGCAGTAATTTCCCCTGCCAGCCATTGCTGTCTTGGTGGTACTTTGAAAATTGGAGGGGTAAGGGCAGGGGGGAGGGGGGGGGCAATAAATCAGGCTCTCTTGAAGAGAGAAGTTTTGATTACTAACAAAATCCAAACAGAAGGAGACATAGCGCTATGTGTGACAAACCTGGAAAATGTAAGCAAACATACTGTTTCAAACAGGAAATTTGTCAAGGGTCCTTCTGCTTGAGGGCCTGTTCCTGATCGACAGATCTTGTTGCCTCACAGTTTCTGCTGCTTTTCAGACAACGCGCCCCTAGTTTTCACCTACTTGGCTTGTAAGGAAGAAATCCTGTCCCAGTTGAAGATGGTAACAGTTTTGTCATTGACTCGAGTGGCTAAAATGTCACTGTGGAAAACTGCCTGGGACAAGGACATGTTTCCGTTTATACATTGTTTCCTCAGATGATTTTTCTGATCTTCTCGTGCAACAAAAAATATTCTGACACATACTCTGTTCAGGAACTTTTACATAAGAAACCTCTCAAATAGACAATATTTTTTTCTGTCAGAGCCTACCGCCTTGCTCCGGCCATGTGAAGCTGGGTTATTAAGAGCATCAAGACAGAAGCCGCTTTAAAGCACCGGTGCTGGAGCAGAGCAAGTGCTCGTCGCTAAGACTGAGCCGTCGCTTTACCGTGCAAGGTCACATTATCAAATTATAACAGGGATGCTTTGCAAAAGGAATTTTTTTTCTTGTATGTTTGGGAAAATACAATTTATTGGAAGATCCTTCCAAATGCTTGGAGAGCTTCTGTTATTATGGCAACTAGAGTATCCAGCTGAGAACTAATTCATGTTTCCGCTTGTCAAGTGCACAATTATAATTACTTCAGTGCTGTAGGAATGGATGTTAAAGCCTGATAAGAAGGTGATCTCTCTGTCATTCCTATGTATAACTCCTCCTCCCAATCCGCGAAAAGCATTATTTCTGGTCGTTTTCAGTATGACCTCTCTTATGATGGACTTCAACTGCATTTCACAGTCCACTGAGCAATGTTGTTTGAAAATTGATTAAAAACCGTAATTATTGTAGCAGGAACATAATCATGATTGATAGGACAAAACCAAGTAATCAAGGCGGCGAGGAATCTCAGCCTAAAATTTATTTTTGCTCTAGCAAAATGTAATTGAAAATAAAAGCTGTAATTTCTAAAAGCTAGGTGAGTTTTTTTACTGGTGTTTTAAACACAAAAGAAGGAGAAAAATAGAAATACAACCAGCACCCCTAATAAATCCCAAGCCTCTTGAAGTTACGTGGGTTTCTGTTACCTTGACTTCACATTAAAAAGGGTAGATTCTAGTTGGTATAAACCAAAGAACCTAGTTCTACATGTGCTGTCTCGTGGGGATGAAGGTAAAATGGGCACTTAATATTTGTTATTGTTTTTCTTTTGTAAAGTTCATTTATAATAACTCTTGTGTGTTAATAATTAGTTTTCTCTGTCACAGACCTGATGAACAACATTTTCTTCTGAAATGCTAATACTTTTATGACTTGTGTGATGTTAACTTTTAATGAAAAAATTGCTCCTCAATTTATTTATCAAAGAAAATCCAAAAATAATTTCAGTTATGGATGTCTTTTTCTGTCCAAATTTCATTTTTCTTGCAGTGATTGGATTCTCACTGTTACGTTCTGCTCTACTTTCAATGTCACAGCGGTGACTTATTGCATGCTCGTTTGCTTTTTCTAAAAGCATCATCTCCCTCCCTGATTGCTCTAACAGCCTCACCTCCCTCCTCCCGAATAGGTTCAGGGTTGTTGGCTAAGCACTTTTTGCCACAGTGCTAACCACTCAGCTGGCAGATTCCACTTTCACAGGCTAAGGCAAAGCAAACAATTTGTCAGTTCAGTTGAAATACTCTGTTGAGGAATGACTGAAGCATGAAAATTGCCTTTTTTTTTTTTTTTTTTTTTTTTTAAATTCCTGAGTCACGTTGCTGATGAGGTAGGTCGGGGTTTTTTTTCAATATGAAATGCAATCTTTTAATGTCACCTAATCTTCAATTTTAATATTGCTTATGAATTGATGAAGTCTACCTTTCCAAAGAAGTCTTGGAAGGGTTAATCACTGTTTTTCATGTAGATTCCCTCTCAGCTTCTTGGGGTCTTAACTTGCACCCGACTCTCACAGTCACAGTAGCTTTTCCTTCCTCCAGTGCAGGTCTCTGCAAGGGCAGGGGTGGGCTTTTACAGAGCTTAAAGCATCAGGGCTTAATTTTCTTGTGGCAGTATAAAAGATTTAGCATGTATACCTGAAATGTAAAAGTTTCCCACTTCAAATCTCAAAGCCATTAACGATGACAGCACTTTCATTACAAACTTGACTTAGAATGGGCATTTTGGTGCTTGAAGGTCGCAGATGGTCTTATCTTTCAGGACCACCTTACAGGGAAAACAATGTCCGGATTATTTTGAGTTTCTCCTTACAAAAAAAGGGCAAACACACACAAAATCATCAAAAACCCACAAACTTTGTGGTTAATTGCAAGGTCAAAATATGCCTTCAAACTGTTGTGGCTATTATAGGATATTTGTCAGCTGAGGCTCAGTCACTGTCAGTAGTCACTGCAAACATGGGCCAATTTAATTTAATTTAATTAAGCAAGAATGCAAGAAGCTTAACTTAAGGCTAGTCACCTCACGTTTGATGTGACTAAACATTTTTTTCATGGATGTTTACTGCGTGCCAGCTGGCCTACAGTAACTTGTGTTATATTATCCATAATGAAAGCAAGAATCTACTTCTTGGTGACGTACAAGTTAACATGAGCAGAAGTGATACAGCTTGACCCTGGACGAACCTAGAATTATATTTGAGAGGGTTAACAAATTGAATTGATAAGTTCATTTTGTCTAAGCTGCTTCTATAATTGTACCAGACGATGTGTTTCATGCTTACAGCGCACAAACGATGACAATTATTCCCTCTGAGAAGCCAGAATGATTGGATCTATTGGTAGGCCCTTCATGGTCCTTAATGTAATTGATCGCAGTACTCACTCCAGAATATGTACTCTCTAATCCTTCAAAAACATAATATTTAGGAGAGAAACACAAAAAACATTTGTGCATAAAGCAGAGGAAAACCAAATTTTAATATAAATGTCCCCATTTTAGGTGAACTTAGTGAAATCCAGTGAGACCAAATAGGACATATAGAAGTTAGGCTGGGAAAGGCAAGAGGGTGGCAGGACACTAACTGAAATACACAGATCGTTTGAAACTGGTCAAAGAAGAGCTAGTGGTGCCTGGTGCAATCCGTCATTAGTAGAAGGAACAGGAGTTATCAAGGACAGAGAATGTCACATGAGAATATATTAAAGAAACAGAAGAAAAATGACCCCTCTACCATATCTGTTTTCCAGCCCAGTGCTGTAATAAGGATTAGGTGTTTAAACTTTCTGAAAGCTAGCTGTCTCTTACAGGAAAGAATAACCCCCCCCACCCATTGTATCCTATTAAAATACCCATGTATGACACTTCCATAACTGGAAAAATCATAGGGCCCCACTACAAGCTCAGGTACGTTGCTGGAATTCCAAAGAAATTCCACCAAAGCAAAATGGAGTTGCATAAGCATATGTAAAAAAAGGAATTGAGCTCCAGAGTTTTTCTTGTTGTTTATTATGTCATTTATTCCTCACTTATGAAGAGCAATAATTTTTTGTTACAGCAAGCTTGAAAAAGAAAGCATGCTAAAGGATGAGTATTAGTAAATAGGCTATGGTTTTATTTCCAAATAAGAGCTTCACAAAAAACACGCAAAGTTAATGGCATCTGAGATGAATTGGTGATGACAAACACATACCAAAGTATTTGAATAACCACCAGCTCTGTGTTTGATTCTGTACTTGCTAATCCTTGTTTCATGATTCCTGCATAGAGATGAAAATGGAAATTACTAGCTTTAATTACTTTCTTACAGTGTGTTAGAGACACTAATTTTACTAGTCACTGCATCTGGCAACACTCTTAAGTTGCAAGGGAGGGTTCCTGTCTGACTTATATTTGGACTCAAGATAGTTTTGGCTGGAGCTGGACACTCGGACTATGGAGCTGGAGTGCTCACCTTCTTTGGTGCTAGCTAAATGCATTCTGGAGCTGGAGCTTTATGGCAAAGGCGAGTCTGTCGAAATTAACCTTAAGGGAAAGTCCTTATTTCAGGGTGAGAGCAGATCTGATTTCACCCACGTCTGCTCCTCTTGTGTGTTTTAATGGCACCTGACTTCAACTCTTTGTAAACAAACATAGCAACACACAGTTCAGAGGAATGACATCGGATTAACTATTTTTTAAAGTTGTTTGTACTTAACGACTTTCCACATAATTCAGATTAAGGGTAGTGCATGAACGTTATTTCTGAACTGAGAATGGATTTTTTTCTATTTACAGGGCTGTATCTCGGCGATAGCTCTAGCTATTAACACTGTACAGCCTCGCTTCTCTCTCCAGCTTGGAGGACATCAAGCAGGCCATATTCAGTAGTAAGAGAGCTGAGATGCTGTCCCCATGACAAAGTGTGCAGCATCTCTGCATCTTCTAATACAGATAGGACTTGTTTTCAAAAGAGTTAAATCTTCTAGGCTTTTTCCTGATCCCAGTTGTCCATGATTGTCTAAGTGGTTTTGGGCACTTATGAGATACTGGTACTTCCTTTTTTCATGTTTAATTTAGTCTTTAACATTAATGAAAAATTTTTTTGTACTTTCTGTTTAGTGTATGATTAAACTGTTCTTGCTCCCTTGATAGCTTCTTTTTTTTTTTTTTTACAAGTGCTCTTGACTTTGACTGAATTATTCAATTGGTTGAGAGGTAATCCATTTCTAAGATATTACATTTTGAAAATATTCTCAATTTAAAATAGCTCAATAAATATGTTTCTTTAGGAAGTTTATGTTCTTTCTATTACTTTAAAATACGAAGATTACTAATCATTATGCTGCTCCATTTCATTAAAGTTAATTGATTTCAAACATTTGAGAAAACAATTTACTTCTAGTACTACTTCAGAAGCCTCTGACAGCAGAGTCTAAATCACGATTTTGACAGAGTAGATTTTATTTTATTTTTGTCATTAGCCTGTCCTTGAGCTCCCACGTTTAACTGCTTGATTACAGCTTTCATTGTTGTTACCTTGTTTTTAAAGTGATAGACACAGTGGAAAGAATGGCATTTCTCCGGAACAAGTGAACTTACCGAAACAAAGACTATCAAATGCTGACAGAAATATGAAGTGAGGGAAGGAGAGAGGGGAAAAAAATACTTGATGTACAAGCGTACAAAGCAAACAAGAAAAACCCTCCACAAATTGCAGAAAACAAAATAGGTTACCTAAAGTTGGGTAGAAAAACAGCTTTATCAACTGTCAAGTTTAGCAACTGCTTCCTTGTCTCGTTCATAGTTTTGCATAAGCAAACATATTTACATATTCAAGTGGATGTTTTCTTGGACATACCCGAATCACATACTATTGTGATCAGTGGGATGAGGAATAGTGGTCTAAATGGAAACGCTGGTTTTGGAAAGAATTTGCTGAAAATACAGAGATACGGATGAAATTTGTCTTCTCTTTTAGTGAGATGAGGCTGACGGGATGTCTCTCTGTCTGTCTATCTCACTCTCACCAACTTGTGATCTTTTTTTGGCCACATTCTACCAAGAGCAATGTGCACGTAGCTGTAGCCTGAAAATAGGCATCTGGATAGAGGAAAAAGACTGTTATTGTGCTTTCCTCTGTCCTCCCCCTCCTCCAGTCCTTTTGGGAGAGAAAAGTTGAAAGCAAATCCATACTGGAGAGTGAGAACCTCAGTGTGGGAAAACAGGAGCTTGCACCTTTTTAGACATCAGGGGATCTGACCATTAGACACAACCCATAGGAAACCAAGCCTCATTAGCTCCGCAGCCCACAGGACTGTTTTTCTAATGTAAAGAGGCTCAGCTGTGCAAGCAGGTTTTTGTTTCCGAGGATTTCAACCTGGGTGCATAGTTTTGGGGTATATGACATAAGGTATTTTGGTCCTGATTCCACTGAGTTAAATTGCTGTGCATTTGATATTTCTAAAACTCCCATTCCTTATACAACAAGGATATACTGGCAGTCCGCTCATGCAGTGTGTGTTCCATAGATTTCAATGTCACATTAGAGGCTCTGATGTAAAGAGATATTTAAAACACCACTATTTTACTAATGCTGGTGTATTCCTTAATACCTTTTCCTGAGGCTATCAGAATATTTTAATGTCCCGTCACTCCTGCAACATACAGAAGGGTCATAGAGTGATAATTTTCCCATGGCAGAAGTGCCTTTGAAGCAAAACAAAGCAGTATTTAACACTTCAGAGCAAGTCTCGAAGGCAGTTTACGACAGTTAGTGAGAAACAGTACTAAACCCAATTGCATCTGCCAGAGGAATGTAGGCCAGGAAGATGCAATTATCTGGCTAGAAATTTTAAAAGACAGTGAGGTTAGCGCCCTATTCTTGTACCAAAGATCCACAAAGTTTTTAGAAACCACAGCTGAGAAGGCCCTCTCTCCTGTTTCTTCTTGGAAAGAGAGAGTCCCTGTGAAGTTTACTGATTGATAGCGTTCTGTTCGAGGTGCTGTGTGGTATTTGCTTGCTCAGTGTTACCCACTTCCTATTGTAATACGGGATTCCTGGAGATCAAGGGAGGTCATGAGATCAGTGTAAAGTACTATGACAAAAAACTTCCAATAAATGAAACTGTATTTTGAAGCTGACATCAAGAAGCAAAATGTCAAAAGCAGTGAACTAGGGACTGGCCACCCAGTAATACAGTATCTTGACATTGTATCTCATCTTAATGTATCCCAAACTATTTAAAATCATAACAAATGAGGATCTCCTCATTTTATGCAGCTGCTTGGGAGGTGCAAAGATATAGACGCAGTGGGAGCATGCACCCTTGCTATTTAATATTATGTTTATTATGTCTAGCTTTAAGCAGTGGCAATACTGCTCTGTTATCTCTGATTTTTTTTTTATAGTACTTTGTTCACTAGTATCTGAGTATGTTCATAAACTGCAGGCTGAAAAGCTGACCTGTAGTTCATTTTTATTTTCTTCCCAGGGGAGAAGAGAGTATGAATGTACGCTAATGACTTAAATTTATAGTTAAAGTCTGCTTTATAGTTATTGTTCTAATAGTTTTGGGTTTTTTTTAATATTATTATTAACAAAAATATCCTGTTGCGTGCTTATGCTGGACATCTTTGGCACAAAAAGATTTAAAAAAGCATCTTAGGGTGGAAGCCAGGGAGAGCTCTGGACCTCAGTTCATAAGGAAGTCTGTTAAAGAGTTTCAGACCAGCCTGTGGAAAAATGGTATCTATTGGCTGGGAAAGATTTATCCTTACTTTCAAGTGCTCTGATGTGCCAGAAGAAAAAAGTTGTACAGCATGATTTTTATCAAGGGGTTTATGTAAACATTTTATATACTAGCCATAGATACCTGAAAACTTGGGAATATTGGTGGCTTTGACCTGGAACTTGACTCTGACCACTGAAAAGAATGTAGAAAGCCAAGGATAACTTTGAGATGCTTTTGCTCCTCTGTAGTTCTTAAAAGATGATGCGTGTTTAGTATTAGTAAACATTTCCATAAGAGACAGTGATTCCACAACAGAAGAACACAGGAACATTATGTTGCTTTTCAGATGTGGTGCGATAGGAGCATGTGGCAATGAGCCTTTTTGATAAAATGAAGATCATGGACTTTTCCTGTAGTGTCGGAACTGGAAAAAATGCACTGCTTTTATTAGGTAGCGTGCCTCAATTATGGGTCTGATTTGTGGTCTGCTCAGTTCTGACTACTGCTTCCAGATCAAACCTGAGCTATGATGGTCTGTGTATATAGAAAGTTAAAAAGTAGTTAATTCCATTTGCAGGTGAAATTTGGTAAGACTAGCCTGTCTTTAGTAAAGCTAATATTGAGTCTTTATCAGACACTGGCATTTTTCTTGCGTGTGTGTGCTATTTACTCGAATGAGCATTCAGCTTGTGGTCTGATTACTTAGCGGAGCCTTTCCAACAAGAAAAGAGATGGGAGCCCTGCTGACCACCAGCACTTAGCTTTTGGGGCCTTAGGAGAGCACGTATAAATACTTTTAATGGCTTTAGTGTGTTTTCGTTGGGGAGCATCAAAACCAGCCTAAGCGGGATGAGTCAGAGAAAGCAGCCGAGGCTTTGTCTGCGCAGACAGTCACGCGTTTGATGTGCTTGCACACTGAGCGGTCTGAATGGAAGCCAGCTCTGGCCTGGAAGCCATAAAGACATGTTAATACATGGCCGTGCTGGAGCTCATAAGCCTTACCAGTGCTGGGGCTACTTTTGTTTCAATAACCTCTCTATAACTGTTTTTTTAATGAAGTTGCTCCCATGGTCTGTTCCAACTACTATATAAAATACTCTACTTTAACAGGACCACAAATCACGGATTCTCAAAGAGAGAAAGCATGAAATGTTTTACATGCTGCTGGACCTGCAAAGTGATCAGTAGTTATTATTATTTGGAAAGTTTTATCAGCTTCTGGTTCTACAGGTGAAAGAAACGTCAAATTTAATGCCAGACCCTGGTCTGGTAGGAGCGTACAAAAGTGAGATAAACCAAGCAACCATGATAGTTCTAGTAAACAGCTAGTGACAAGAGATAGTTACCTGTTTTGAGGAACTGGAGGGATTGTAGCACTGTATGAACATGGCTGCAGGCTCTAACTTAGTGCTTTGGGCTAATAGCAGGCATAACTTGGAGCAGCCACCCAGTATCCAAAAATTCTGTGCCCTGCCACAGCAGTTCCTCTGCATACCCCTGCGCCAAGGGTAGGGATGGCAGGGAGGAAGAGACTGAGCATAGAAGCTTGAGGTTTCTTTATTAGGAGGCAATGTTAACTTAAAAAAAAAAAAAAATCACATAAAAAGGCAGGTGAGTGTGATAAAAACAGAGAGGGGAAAAGATGTGAGCTAAAAGAATAAAATGATATTGTCATAACACCCACAGGCCTCCCTTCTGGAAAGGACAGGGAGTAATTGTCAGGAGCCAAACCCAGTGTGCTGCAAACTCAGTCTCAAACTATCATTAATAATCTTGAGAAATGAGTCTGGAGGATAGAAATGAAACTGGCAGTATTTCAGAGGCAGAGTCGACGTCGGCTGTCATCCCGTTGAGAGACATACCCTGTTAGGGCCTGTTAATGTTGCACTCCTGTCAGAGTGACATATAACATTACATGTTAAACAAGTGGCAGACGAGACAGCGTGGAGGCAAATTGTTCAGCAGATGGCACAGCCTACTTTACTTACCATCTGAAGTTAGAAAATAGAGCAAATGCCATTTTTTGCATTCACTCTCACATTCTTTCCAAATACTAATCTGGGTACTGCTCAGCGACTTCCTTTGTTGTGGCTGTTGAGACATAAGGAAATTCACAGTATGATTATAATATGACATATTTCAAGTAGAACACTAATTGTGTGTGTATATGCATACGTGCATGTTGAGCTGAAATTGCAGCAGGGTTGGATATAAGTTTCTGAGCCACAGTGAGGGAATACTTTGAATGTATTACATCTCCAGATATCTGTTTTGAGCTGCAAACCACCTGTGGCTCATTGTGTTGCCTTTCTTTTTAAAGCCTCACCATTTGTAGGCACACTAGACTTTTACACCATCTGCCCACATTCTTAATCCTTGAAGGAGAAAAAATTTCTTTGGGAGCTGGGAAAAGAACAGCTAAGCAGCGTGGTAACTGTTTTTTCTCTCTCAGAGTTCAGTTCCCATCCTGAAGGAAATTATGGTATTCTCATTGACTTTGGTGGTGTTGGACTGTGCTCTTACAAACCAATCAACTGACCTATTAGGAAAAAAAAAAAAAAGAATCATCAGCCATCAGTTTGGGACAGTCTGAATGGAGTAACAATCTGGATCTAAACAGGTCTTCATGTTGATCGCCTTATAGATACTCCTGGTTCGGTTTCCCAGTTGCTTTGGCTTTCTTCTTCTAGCCCAAGAAAGGGACAGTGAAAGGCAAACTATTGCTATGCAAAGTGACAGACAAGGGAAAACGCCATTGTTTATTACTTAATAAGGGTAGTATGTTTGGCGCTCTTCACACGCAGACAAGATACAGTCTCTCCTCGAAGGAGTTTGCAGGCTAACTAGAAGAGACAGCAGTGTTCAAATACCTCTTGGTCATTTGGAAGAAATCCCAGTCTGAAATCCCAGTCAGTGGTTTGAGAGGATTTAGCAAGGAAAAGCAAAGCCAGTAGCAAATTCTAGTCCTGTAAAGTATTTCATGTAATGTACATGGAGACGTAAAAAGGAAAATCTCACCTTCACAGGTAGAGTATTCAAAGTCACACTGGGTAACCAAAAAGTATCCTGCCATACCTTATTTTCTTAGGTGGAGCTTATGAATTTATGGACTTACCCTTTAGCAGGATCCAACTCTGTGTGTTACAGGACCAGAGAAAAAAGAAAAGTTAAACGTGAGAGTATTTGATTAGCAAGCAGAAACTTAAGTTAGACCTATCTAGAAGTTCATTGCTAATGTTATATATTTGATATTTTTTTAGAAGACTTAGTAATATACATATCAAGATCACGATTAAACAAGTATAGGCATAAAACTCAGTTCTTTAATAAGCCTCAGTTTAGTGGTTTTTTAGAGAGCCATGTAGCCTTGACTTTTTCACTGCAACTTTATATAGTTGACCACAAAATAAAATTATTTCTTGTCACACATGCAAACATAGCTGTTGAGAGATAAACATAATGCCTTCCCTTCTTTATGTCCAAGATACAGGAGGTATCTTTTCCTGTGATATAGTGAATATTTTATGGTTTAGCTTGTATTTCTAGCTATTACCAACAGTGTCTCCTGAAAAAAAAAAAAAAAACAAAAACGTGAAAGTGATGAGAATTGTTATTTGAATTCACGTAATTTTTATAACTTTACCTATTTGTTTGGCAGATGGCTTCTGTTTGCCAGTCTGATCTGCTGCATAATCCAACTGGCAGGTGCAGTGTATTTCAGGTGTCAGTTTCTGTTTGTTACCGAAAATATGTACTAAGTTTATGTAAAAATCTGAGACTATTTTCTTAACATCAGTTGGCAGTTTATAGAGTTGGAAAATTCTCATCCCTTTGTTATTTTACTGTGATTATAAGTGTGTGTGTACGTGGGTGTGTGAGAAGACAACACAACTGTGAAAATCCTTTTATGGTAGAAATGGGCTTAGTTTTGGAAACACCTTTCAAAAAATTTTTCTTAAAATTTGGGAGCCTTCTTCAGTATCATTCATGGCTCATAAAGCATAGGTATGAAATAATGCATTTAATATTTGCAGGAATTTAGTATACCATTAAAATCGTAGGTTGATTTTCAGTGGTGACATAACGCTTTTAATGCACAATAAATCTACTTAACAGTGCCTTTATACATTTCAGTTATTCTCAGCGGTCCACAAAATCCTCGGGTATTTCACGTGCAGAAATTCAATTTGAAACATGATGGTTTCTCTGTTTTATTCCCCGGTGATAATCATCAGAAATGTAACTGAATGCAGATATATTTCATCGATTTTTAAGATACTGGGCCAAATATTGCTCTCATCTTAACAAATTACTTAATATAGATACTTATGTTAAATAAAGTACAGGGACCCCTCAAAGATGAGAGCTTTCAATGTGTAGCTGTCTTAAATTCTGTATCAATGTAAACAAAACTTTCATTTCCTTTTACCACCAAGAAAATTCATGCAACAATTTGACAACTATGTTTTAATGAAAAGTTGTTACACAACTATGTTGTACCTATGGCTGCTGATAGAGCCGTAATTTCTACCTATTCCTCTTTACTAGACTTGACCTTGGTTATAACTCGATACATTCCAACTCGTTGCAAAACTGTTTATTTGGCTCTTCAATGTGTCTGTTAATAACAAACTGCTGTTTTGCTGTTAATGTTTTTGAAGAACATGAAATGTATGAAAAAAAGACAAATGGCAGTTGTAATTATTTTATAGTTTACAGGAAACAGCCAGTTATTTTTACCTGGGGAAATTTTAGAGAAGGATATTCACAAAGAGGATATAAGATTCCCTAGACTCTTGCTACAATTTAATTGGGAAAGATAGACCTGATGTAGTTCTAAATGACCCTTTGCTTTTTTGAATTGAATATAGAGGGATAGATTAACCTTATTAGGAGAATGTTGGCCTTTATCAACAACCCTTACAGAGATTAATAGGGATAAAAGAGAAATAAATGTGTAAGCTTCTTCAGAAAAGGTCTTATGTAGGTCTTGTTTTTCTAAACTATTACCAAAACCTTTACCTCCAGCAAGGCCAATTCAATGGCTGATGCTCAGTTTCTCAAAATGAGGGATGATACTGATCTCCAGGGTTTTAACTAATTCTCTGTGGTTTTCCATTAATTCAATAGGGAAATTAAAATAATCCTGTGAAGTTAAATTTCAGTTCAGCTCCAATTTCTTTAACACGTTCTGTCCTTTCAAAAACCTACCACTACTCTTTTGGCTACTTGACAGTAGCTTTTTGGATATTGTCACAAGTAATACTGAGACTACTGGATCTATGTAGCAGCCTTTGAAACGGAGAGATCAAAATATGACTATTCTCAGGAGCCTATCTAAGAGTTTAACACAAGAAAAACCCCACACGGCTGATGTGGAGCCGACACTTGCGTGAAAATCCTCAGTGAATGGCAGAAACAGAGGGAAAAGGTGCCCAACCCCTTGCCCAGAATTTTGCTGGCAAAATCCATTGAAAATATGAGAAAACATGAGAAAACACCTGTAAATAAAACTAAGCCCAAATACTGAAACAGACAGATGATAATGAAGGCAAATAATGCTAATAACTGCTTTCAGATAAGGGATCAAGGAAAGCAATCAAAAAGAAAGAAGATTAATTGTTTTATCTCAAGATTATCTGCAATCAGTTGTTGGTAGAATCACAAAGGGTGTTTCAAAGCTGTGGTTTAATTAAGAGATAATCCAGAATTATCACATTTAATTATTTTGTAAAGGTCATTATGTCTTCAGTCTTTTTCAGAAATATAACCACAGTGAAGCAGGATGTTACAATAGAAGAAAAAGAACACGTTACTTCAATGGGTAAAACAGCACTCAACAACTAATACTGTTGCATGTGAACAGCTGACGTTCTTCATTAGATAGACGACTTACAAACTAAGTTGTCATATCCTTGAAGAGACAAAAGTAGAAGTAATTAAACTGGATGATTCTGGATTATTTTATGTAATCCAGTGTTTAAGAATGGTCGTTACTGCAGAATCAGTCTGATCTTCAGTAATCTCTAGGCTAGGCAATTAGTCTTTTTACCTCACACGTGTGATTGATGGCTGCTTTTAAGGAGGACTCATTTTCAATAGTACTTCTTTACCCTCTCCCCTTTTCCCCTGGCAGTTAATTTAAAGGTTTTCAAATAAAGTAATCAGAATATTTTGTAAGCCAATTATGATGAGACGTGCTTTTATTTTTCTTCCCAAATGTTGGCTTTCAGCATCTCTTGGAAAGTCCCAAAGCAGTTCTAATGTTTATTTGCCTGTTCTTTTCTTGATGTCTCTCAATATCACAACATATTTTTCTACTGAATATTAAAAAGCAACATTAATCTTCCAACAGTAAGGAGAAGAGATTCAGCTGGTATAAACAGGCTCCATTGACTTCAACAGGGCTATGATAATTTATGACATAAGAAGATCATGCAGTAAATAGCCTATTAAATATAAATGAAACGTATAGTTAATTGCACATGGCACATGATTTATAGCCCTGTTTGTTCTAGGAATTTCTTTACGTGATATCATTGCTATTTGGCAAAACATCTGAAACTTGTTGTTGGAAATTTGGCTTCATTTTAACTGTAGCCAGTGAATGTCTAAATGGAGTAAGTGGTAGCAGTGAATCTGTTCATTTTGTTGCTTAATCTATGTTAAATATAAAGTATTTGTTGTGTTATTATTTTAATGCTAGATAATAATGAAGTACAATTTATAAAAAAGGCTTTTAAATTTCTTCTTGATTTAAATGTAATTGAATGAACTACTAATGCTCTGTTCACCTTGATGAACCCATTCAATACCGTAAGCCTGATTCCTCAGAAAACCGAGGCCAGTAGTAAGTAGAAACAACAATTGCTTTAACTATAATTTGCTTGTGTAATTATTGAAGTCGTATGGCAATATATTCTGGACATTTGCATAAATTGTTATTTTAACTGGCTGCCAATTTTCATTTTGCATCAGAATAATCATCTTAAACAGACACGTAAAAGTGGGACAGAAACGTTCAGTGTTTTAAAATCAGGCCTCTGGTACCAGGGCCTAAAATACAGTCATGAGAAGCAAATTGCTATTTGCAAGGCAAGAAACAACAGCCAGATTGTTTCTTCTTCACTTACTGTGCACAGTGTGTGTTGGCACTACACTGCAGTAGCTCAGAAATCTCAAACTGTCAGGAAAAACAAACCATGCCCTACAGACAGAATAGAAGGGTGGAAAAAAAAAAAAAAAAGCACAAAAAGGAAACCAGGAATTCATCTTCATTTAACAAAAGCATGTTGTATTTGCCAACAGTGTGGTGGAATCTACTCACTGATGAGTCGCGCATTCCCACTTTGTTCTTTTTATGCTGCTGTTCTCTCCTGTTTCGGCTTACAGTATTAAGCTTGATTTAACAGGCAGTGAAACTAAAAAGGAGGCACATCATTCACATCGATGGTCCTTAATTGCATTCTAGTCTGCTTGTTTTAAAGATTCTCTTTCATATTAGGAAATGAAAAGGTATTCTGATTATCCAACAATCCAGCATTGTTTCTTATTTGCATGTCTTTTCTGCATATTTTTAAGACAGTTCCATTTTACAGAATGTTGTATTTCCTCTTGATTTTAATGAGTTACCATTTCTTCATTAGACTACCTTGCTTTTTATTAAATTTCCAGCAAGATTAATATTATCCTGAATATTGCCCATTTGGAGGTCTGAATCATGTAATGCGGTAACTGACAGGCTTGCACCTCAGCATTATTCCATCACTTTATAGAGGCAGGCCAATTTTTCATTTCTGTGGGATTTTCCTTATGAATTTTATGCTCTGGATAAACTTGATTTTTTCTTCCCTCTGTTCTTTTTGTCTACATGTGATCTTTCATACTTGCAGCTATACCTAGATCTATCACAGGCCTAACTGTGTAGAAGAAAAACTGACTGATCAACACAGTAGATTGCAGAACTCCGTTTCATGTGCCCCATCTCCACAAAGAAGACACAGGAAGAGTCAGGTTCTTCAGCATGTCATCCAAAAAACTCAGCGTGGCTGCTGGGAAGCTGCCAAATACCTGAAGTGTGACGCGGGGGAATGCAGAGAACAACCTACACCTGGAGCTTTCTGAACGAGCATCTGTTCCATGCTGCTATTCCATTGCTGAGCAGCAGAACAAACAGCCTGAAGTTTGCTCTTGTGTCCTTTCTTGCAAGGACCTATGTTGTGCTCGTGCTGTTGGGGTAAAGCAAGATGAGACCTCGGTGCTGTTGACAAGACTTAAAAATTGATTCCTTTCTCGGGAGAGAACTGTGTGGGTGGGGGCAATGCTGGGCACTGCTCAACTGCAGGCTCTTAAGCAACATCAGATCCAAAATGAAGTTGCCAAAGAAGTTCTGTTTTGTTTTACTTTTTTGAGCAGCAGTCTGGACCCTCACTTAAAACTTCATCTGTTTTTTTCTTGACAGTAATTTCAATGTTTTAAGTCAGCAGCATGGATCATAAAAGACCCTGGCAAACCCAACAAAGTAACTTTTCCTATTGTATATTCAAGACATGCAGCCTGTCAACAGCTCTAACGCTTTTCTGCCTGGTGGGGCTCCCTCCCTGTCCCCAGCAGAGGCTGTTGAAGCATCCAGACTGCTCTCCTGCATGTCCCCGGCGGTGCCAGGCTCGATGCCGGCAGTCTGCCACCATGCTCATCACAGCAGGGAATCGGTATTTAGAGATTCAGAGGGATTTAAAGTTCAGGTGAGGATGGACCCGTCATCTCCTATCTCTGCTGAGAACTATCCCAAAAACTCATTTAAGGACAAGTATGAATTTCTTCCAAAACTGTGCTGTAGGCCCAGACAAATGTAATGTTTTCCAGAGGAGTACTGACAGAGGTTTTAAGTAAGCAAACAGAAGCACATGTATAAGCTGAAAATTTAAACAACAGTGGTTGGATTTCTGTCTGCTAAACCATTTCCTCAGTCTGCTCTTCTGGCCAGTCACCACAGTCCCACGATCGATGAGTAAATCTGTGTGTTACAGGCGGTCTCTGTATACAATCTCTTTTGTAAGTATAACACACTCTAGATGAAGTCATTGGCTGTTGTTCACTCTGCAAAAGCTAAGGAAAAAAATGAAGAGACAAACAAATATTACCCTCTAACTTAAATTTTTAACCCAGCTTGTTCTTATATACATGATTATGTTTTCCATTCACCCTCTCTATAATCCGTTAGCACTTAATTTAAACCTCTTTTTTTTCCGTGGGATGAAAACAATTTTCCTTGGAGGCACATCCCTCCCATCACCTCCAGCTGGCTCCTTTTCTCTTCTTTTCTCTCCCCATCTTGCTCGCAGGACAGCCACCTACTTAACCTCTTATTTGTTTATTTTATTTGTAGGTTTGGAGTGCTGGGTTTGGTGGGGGTTCCCACAGGGCGGTGGGATGAACCCTGTCTGGCAAGACCCTCCCCTGCTCACCCCCAACCATGGAATGGAAGGGCTCAGCCAGGAGGGGGCATCCCTTGGCTCTGCTATTCCCATAGTGTCCCTGATCCCCAGCAGTGAGACCTCCAGGAGCAGGGGATGCTCTTATGGCCTTTACGATAGACCAGTAATCAACTCTTCTTACTCGCAGACCAAAAATCTTGCAGTGCAATTCCTTGTCTCGTTAAATCTTGAATCCCTCACAGTTGTGGCATCATTTAAATTAATTATTTTCTAGACTGTCATCAAAGCAACTCAGCTTCTGTGTTTTCTAAATTATTGTTTCACAGTATGTGTGCATGATTGATGAGAGCAAATGCAAATAAAGGCACTGTAGGTTTGCAGAAAGCTTCTAAATGAATCACTCGATCATTTTGATCTGGATCGAGATCTGGAAAACAACAAATGGGCAACAAAGACCATCAAGAGTATGAAACAGCTTCTGCATGAGGAATAACAAAGTTAGCAGTCATCAGTCTGGAAAAGACATATTTGATGGAGAGGAGGGGAAATAATACAGATTTATGGACTCCTTAGTAGCATGCAGGGGCTCAACGGATATTTCATTCTCTTTACCAAAAGATGGAAGGGCAAATCAAATAAAACTGATGATAATGGGTTCAAAACCAGAGGACTCTTACCAATTATAATATGTATGCTTAAAGTTTACCTGGTGCTCAAGGAAGGACTGGTTACGTTCAAAGGAAAAAAATATTGAGAGTTACTATGCACACAGGAACTGTATCTAGATCAGTATGTCTCCAACTTGGAATTGATTGGAGTTTGTGAGTGTTACAGGGAAGTATTATTTTCATTTGCTCTTATAATTGTCTCTAGATATTCATCTATGACTACCGTTGAAAGCAGGGTACTGGCCTAGATGGCACTTCAATTTAATGCGGTGTATTATTCTTATTTTCTTATTTTCTCTTGCTTTTTTATTGAAAGGATAAAATAAGAGAGATTAAAGAGCTATACAGAAAAACTCCTAAACATTGGTTCACCATAAACTAATTAAAAATAACAGACCCTTCCCTTAATAACTCCTGAACATTTAATATGTTGTTGAGAATTTACAGTTTGGAATGATGAAAACATCCAACAAAGAAAAAGTAATTACTCTGCCTTCTTATAAACTCCCAGATTCAGGAGGCCAGTCTGACTGGAGCATATGATTTCAGATGACTTATATATTTTACAGTTCACAGTAATGATATTAAATGAGAAATAACTTCAGTGTCAGGAGCAACCTGGAGTTTGAATAATGGCCATACTGAAGTGGAAAAAAAGCACCTGTCCGATACAAAAAAAAAGAAAAAAATTCTGGCCCATGAAATGACAACACTGCTAGAATTAAACGGAGAAGAGAGGTTTCCTGGTATTTCTATGTAACATATTATCCTTCTTTCCTCTTTTATTCTTGAAATATATCTGAGTTTCCTCCTGTTGTTCATTGTCATCTCTCTGCAGGACTGTGATAGAGTGCCACAACAGTCTCCCTCCTGTCATCCCCCTCAACTAGATACACAATTTACATAGAAAATATGATGATTTATTTTTGGTATGTGCTTTTAATCTATTGCTGTTTGAATGTGTATTAAACAGTACTGTGTGGTTCTTCCCCCTGCTTGTAACTATATTGGCATAATTTTAATTTTTTCCTTTAAATTGTTTGTGTGTACTTCTCACAATAACTTCTCATTCTGAAGAATAACTGCCAAAGATTTAGCAAAAATGCAACTATCTGTCATAAATGCAACTAAGCCACAAATGAATAAAAGCTCAGATAAAAGTTACATATATTTTTAGTATTGTACTCTGTTTTCTTAGACAGTAAATGTGCATTTTAATGAAAGTAAAATAATTGAAACAATTAAGCTAATCACTGAATGAGACAACACTTTCAAGAGACTCTTTAGTCTAAAACTTTAAAACAATCAAACTAAATCACATTAAATTCTGTTGGGTGCCTAATATGATTATGGTTTATACTTTGGAACTAATACTCTGTATATCATGTGAATAATGACAATATTGTCCTTTGATATAGATATGTGTGTGTATATATATATATGTAAATTGTAATTTCAGCTCTGCTTTCAGCAGAAATATTGCATATTATTCATCAGCGAATGCTGAAAATGGTGCTATCAGATGGGACGGCTGAGGTTTTTCCCAGAATGGAGGTAAGCAGAACTGGCAGTTAACAAGCTGATCCTGTTGATTCCTACAGCTTCTGAAGGGATGTTCACTGAACGAGTAACCATTCAGTGAACAGGCATTTTAAGGAGCAAAGCTAGTACAGATTAGCCTCAAATGGGCCCTTCATGCTTACTCCCACGTCTCTAACTCAACTGCAGGCCCAAAAAAGCATTGCATGAATCCAATTATTGTTTGAGGTGTACAATACGATGAAACAATTCAGACACTTAGGAAGTATTAACTCTTGCAGTCTAAAAGAAGGAGGACTGATTACCTTCCTGTGCTTGTCAGAAGGCTGTGAGGAAACAGAGGTTCTAGCGGGGAATAAGGAGTTTTTAAGATGCTGTGGTGTTAATTGCTAAAGTGAGCGTAAGCCAGTGCGCTGCTCTGTGATTACAGTTTTATCTCCACGAGCTAATTGTTGGGGCAAATGTCAGCATTTGTATGCCCAACTGAGCGTTGAAAATGTGTACGTGTAATTGGTACTTACAGTTATTGCAAGTGCAGAATTGTACCCATAAAACTAAAGTTCTTCTAAAACACTTAGTTCAGCGAGAAATTTTTTATATGAAATAAAATAAAAAACTCTTCGCACATCTCAGATCTTATCATAGAAAGCACCATTTAAGGATTCTCCTAGCAGGTATTTTAGTGGAATAATGCTTGACTATGGACGTCAGGCCCTAAATGGTGCAGTGGAAGATGGTTCAAGTTTAGGGAAATATAAAAGCTACAGCCTTGTTACATTTAAGATGGATGCTTGTTTCTTTCAATAGGAAGAAGAATTATCTACATTTTTCCTTCAAATGGCTAGTCTTTTTCAATGCTGTCAAAAGTTTTGTGTAATATTTTCTGACAAAAAGTATAAATCCATCAGCTGTTCTGTTTACCCATGAGCAGGTACTCTGCTAGATTTGTGAATGACTAAGTAGATGTTGGTCAAAGGAAAAAACTTTGAGAATTTATGCTTAATCTGATGAATAATATTAGTAAAAAAACAAACCAAAAATCCTCTGAAAAAATTAACAAATAACAATGTTTCATTTTGTCAATTTAAAAATGTATTGTTTTGGGGTTTCCTTCAGAATCAGTTTTCGCTTCAGGATGGTATTTCGACAGTAAATGACCCTATGTTTGTTTTAAAACTAATACTGAAAAGGAAAAGCTAGCACACTTCCAGACCCAAATGAGTGACTTCTTAGGTAAAATTAAGAGTCTTGTTAAATTAAGAGTCTTGAGGGTGGTGAGGCACTGGAACAGGTTGCCCAGGGACGTTGTGGTTGCCCCATCCTTGGAAGTGTTCAAGGCCAGGCTGGATGGGGCTTTGAGCAGCCTGGTCTGGTGGGAAGTGTCCCTGCCCATGGCAGGGGGGTTGGAACTAGATGATCTTTAAGGTCCCTTCCAACCCAAACCATTCTAGGATTCTAAATCCAAACCAATATGTTGTTTGTTTACAGTCCCGAGGCTTCTCCGTGGGGCACTCGGGTAGATGTTCTGGGACTGGGGCTGCCACCAGCAGTGGGTTCTGACTCTGTAGGTGGTCACTGGTCCCACAACACAGTTTGGGACAGCACTTAGGGCTGAAAAACAGCAAATAATGGATGTTGAAAGAAGTCACCTTTCTGAGAGAAGCTGGTCAGGAATCTTCGAGCAAATGCTTTCTCTGAAAAAATGATAATTTGTCAAGACTAATATTTTTACTGGAATTGTATGTTTGAAGAAAAAAAATGAAATCTGTCTGGACTTTCTTGTCAAGGAAAATTCCTAAATAGTCCAGTGGTTAGGCAGGATGTGGGAGACCTGGATTAAAATCCTTGCTTTAGTCTTATTCTTTGTAGTCCAAAGAAGATTTAATTATTTATGGAAAGTGAGACATTTCAAACAAATGAATTAGGGTTGCTGAATTAAGACTAAGGACCAGAGCCTGGATTTCATACAAGGCGGTCTACAGACTATTTATAGACGGGGAAAAAAAAAAGGGGTTTAGTGCAGATCAGGAATTTCTGAAATCTTTCTTTGCCCTTATAAGAAGCAAATCCAGTTCTGCTTTTTATCTGGCCGACGGCCAGGTCTAAGTGGAACTATGCTGGACTAAACATCTAACTCAAAGCTTTCAATGTGGCATTACTAGAATGAAACCTTTTTACTATTTCCAAAAAATGGGATGTAGCAGGGCAGAAAGGAGAACATCGTCAGGCAAGAGAGTATCATCAGTCATTTCTTTCAAAATTGCTTTGCTTCACAGGTCACAAGATACTGTGTATGAGAAAGAGTTAAAAATACTTCTGTAAACTTTCAGTTGGGCAAGGAATACATCTGTTAGCGCAACCAGATGGTATTTCTTTTTTCCAATACTGTTATAACTTATTTCAGCTTAAATCAATACTACTCTGGGAAAATAAATGATCTATTTCCACTGTGGAAAGTTTATTTGCGCAGAGTAGAAAATAACATTTGTTTGTACTTTGAAGGCCACCCGTGGGAATTCTAAAGATATAACTCATATATTATATTTATTATACTTTCTTCTACCTGAAAAAAAAATAGTGGGAGAGACAGCGAGAGTGAGAGACTGGTGAGTGGGGGAGGAAGAGAGAGAGGGAGGCAGGGACAGAGACAGAGAGAGAAAAAAGGAGAAATAGAACTTAAAATATTGAAATGTGTGGAAAAAATACTGAAAAGGACATTAAGAATATCAACAATCAGCACAATTTCAGGTTAGTCGTAGAAGATTTAACAACAGCGGGAGGATGAGAAGATAAATGACCCAGGAAAATCATGGAAGAGAAAACGCTGGATTCAGCAGCTGCAGCTTTATAAGTTCTGTAAGTCCCTCTTTTACAGCCCTGGGGTTGTAGTGGTGAAGTTTGCAATAATAGGAAAATCATTTTTGGTTTATTTTTAGAAGAAATAACTTGCAAAATGAGGATTAAATGTATTTAGAGAAGACGGCACTACGAACCCTGTTAGGCAAGCCAAAAGAGAGCAGAAGCAGTAAAAACAATCCCACATGTGCATATCACACACCAGGAGAAAGGAAGGGGGTAGGTACATTCTTCCATGCCACCAAGCTGAAAGTGGTCGTGTTCAGCTGCACACTGATCATCTTTCCTGGATGATCTTACAAGCTTGCCACGAAAGTGCTGAGTAAATAACTGCAACTTTAGATTTTCACTCAGCATAGAAAGCAGGCAGGCGTTTGATTGGAATTCTTCAGTCAATCCTCTCTGCTACGATAAATGAACCACGAGTAAAGTCAAAGCACTGAAACATATTATTGTTTATGAGAATTTACCAGTTAAGAGGAAAATTTTGATTCAATAGAAAGCAACCTAGCATGAAGCAGCCTGCATAGAAAGCACAGCCATAAACCCCCTGCTTTGACTTGATAGTCTTGGCCAAGGAGGATGAGACAACACTTTTTCTTTATGAATATGAGCTTTTTTACAGCACTGTGTGTTGATAATTTCTTGTCTGCTTCTTACTTTATCACATTGCATTGGCCCGATGAATACTATGCAGGACCCTGACTGTTTTAATTTGTGCAATGTGCCCTGCTTTATTTGTATTGCAAGAATTAGTGTTAACATAGTCAATATTGTGACACCAGAATTGACACCAGCACTCTTCAATTTGCTTTACTGCGCGGCTTCTAGGGTTACCTTTACCTGTGCCAAATAAATGCCACTTCATCATATCACATATGACATACTTTTAATTTATCCACTTTAACATTATTGCTTCTATGCTGGGTGCAAGAATTTATTGTTCCATCCAAACTCTTGAAAAGCTCATGGAGACCAGTATGTTCTGGTCACTCATACCTTGAGCACCTCCTCTCTCCCTCTGTCTTCCTACTAACATATTTTTCTTGTCCCTTAACTGAATTGAACTAATATACTCCACATAATAATGTATGGATTTTATTTGCAGGGAGGAGAGGTTATTTCTGTCGTTCACAATCAGAGTTCACTTTACATAAAGAGACTGAGTGACTGAGATTTGGTTGTGGATTTGTGTGCCATTAAAAGTATTTGAAGCTTGATAATACCAGTGTGAATATTTCTGATGAAAAATCTGGTGAAAATTCAAATTCTGCTATGCATTCATCACCTATTTCCTATGCTGGAGGTGCAATATATTCTCATATGCACAAAGATCTATATTTCTGTCAATGAAAGCAATGATGCGATAAGCATCTACTGTCAGTTTGGTCCACCCAATCTGACACTTAGAAAGTCCTTATGTTAGCATTCAGATTTTTCTCGAAATGTAACAATGTGAATGTATTGATCTGCCACAATTTGTCATATAGAAACTGCTTTTTCTAAGTGTCTTTAGGTGTTAGAAGGGAGGCAATATCAGGAGCTTTAGGTCTTTCTTCTCATCAGGTAGAAAAATTGATCTGAAGACATCAACACCCAAACCCTTTTCCCATGAACGAAATCAGGAATTTTTGTAATGTTTAATGTTGGTGGTTAGAAAAAGAAATCATTCTCCCTGGACTTTGTGGAAGGGTAAAAGTCTGCTATAGGTTTGTCCATTACTCAAAGTAGTGGGAGGAACACCTTTCTATTTACCATATAGGGATCTATATCCTATATTTCCTATCTCTGGTATGTGATACGTGCTTCAAGAGAGATACTTTTATTTTGGAAAACAGACAAGTGAAAGGAATTCCTTCATGAGCAAATCAAGGATTGCTGAGCAACTAGTATGCTGCTTCGGTGAAACACTCTGTTTTTCAATTCTTCTTATATCGGTTATCGGAACTTCACTGTTGTGGCTCTTCTACAGAGCACAAGTTAATGCTCGTTTCTTAGCACTCCTTTACTTCTGCTGCCATGCTGGAAAGGATTGGTTCCTGTTCCAGAACGACATAAAGGGATGTATGAAATGGATATCAGAACCATATCTTTGCTATGCCAGCTGCTGGGCCTGATTGCTGTCCCAGGCAATTTCAACCATTTTGGAGACAAGCTTATGCTGAGAGCATTGCCTATTTATTCTTCCCTGAAATGCATGGAGCAACCTATGCTTCTGTGTTTATTTTTGTGTGTGTTTACTTGGTTAAACTTGTCTGAAATCCTGATGATCTCTTATTTTATACGTCACACACGATTCCAGTTTAAACATTTTACAAGCAGAGATGCTCTCTGTGTTTTAATTGAAACAGAAAATGTCATTTGCCTTTTTACCTTTTTGTTTATTACTTAATTCACCAGGGTTATCAGAGGTGGGAACAAGTAACTTGCTTGTGCCTCACACTGCATGTCTTGTGAATGCATATTTCTTTTTTGTTTAGCAAACTACTAGATGTGGTGTTGATCTTCATAATCCCGAGTTTTCTCAGGAAATTGGAGTTAATACAGTCATGCTATTTGCTTTGCCTATTTAGGAAGGTGATTAATGAATGTGACATTTACCCTGATTGTTGTGCTCTTTAAAGATCTTCTTAATAATGAACTTCATTTTTGGAGACTCCAGCTGGAACTAGCAGTATTAGGGAGCAAATTAAGTAGACTCCAGTTTTCCTGAGAGGTTTCCGAACCACAGAGTTCTGCTGCTACTCATATTATCAAGGCCCCAAAGAAGTTACAAACATGCTTTGAAGCACACTAGCTCCCTGAATGCTGAGAGCTATGTGACTGTTTTTGAGCTCATCGAAGATGGTAATGTTCTGCCTCAAATTAAAGTGAAATTATTTGAAACATTCTAGGAAGCCATTGCTGGAGCAGCTTCAGCACTTGAAACGTGGCCGAAGTTAGCCAAGACATGAATTTCTGAAGGCAAACAGACTCATCTACCCCGTATTGTATCATGTTTTAAAAACAGCAACCCTACAAAATTCCAGAAGAATTTGGCAGTATACACTGTGATGTTGCTCTTAAGCCACTTTGTCATTCAACAAAACTGGAAGCTGGATCATGTCAGAGTTACCATTATTTATACTATTGGTTAATACTGCAATGTTTAAGGGCAGTTCTAGGAAGTCACAATAGTCTTTTTCAAAACCAGTACCCTGAGGTGTCCAGGCGTGAGAAGTTTCATCTTTGAAAAAGAACTATGTCCTGGTTTCCATTTAGTAAAAGCATTACAGAAGCCAAGAGAGAACTGGGTGTTTCTCCTGCACGTCCCTGCTCATGTGTGGAAGTGAGATAAAGTCTGATGCAACCTCTAAATCCCTTCAGCAACATGGTAAATCTCACTTTGGGACAACTAACACAGGAGCAAACAAGCACAACTCAAAATGCTAACGTAGGATAAATTCCTTCTGCTGGACCAAATTTTTTTCCAAATTTTTGACAAATCAGCTTTTATGTCAGAGTGATGTTGTCTGTCTGTTCTACTGTATTCTGGATGAAATACTGGCCAGAATATCCTCTGATTAGTTCTAACAAAATATCACCTAGTATCAAGATTTAATTTGTACTTTTCGGTGCGCAAATCTAGTATAAGCAGTTTTGAAAATACGGATTCAGCCAGGACACATCTAGGATATAACGCTCTTCACGCACTATGATAGTATGGTTTAATTATTTCTCTGCTCTAAGCTTAAGTAAATCTTAAAAAAAAGACCAGGAAAATCATACTATGCTAATAGTAATAATTAGGTATTAGATCATTTCAGGTGTCCCTATAGTTGGCCATCAGTAGCAAAGTTTCTTCCTCATCCTTCAGGTTGGCAACAGGCTGATACGTCCAAAATGCCCTCACGATGTTTTCACTGTGAGTTCACAATAGTGCTTTTGAGTTAAACTTTTTGCAAAGAAGAAAGGATGAGAGTCGAAGGAGTTGTTCCTTTCTACTTAATATTCATATCAGATCCGGAAAAATTCCACTGAAATCAGTTTAGTCAACTGTCAGGTGAAAACAAGAAATGTCAGACTATAATAGAATACGTGCTCATGCTGCTGAGCCACAACTGCGGGTGCTGGGTTACTTAGCCTGGTGCTGGAGATTCATTTTATATGGCTGGAGCATTGCAAAGGAGATTGGTGGGGACACCCCTAAAATTCCTTAACTATTCCAGTGAAAAAATCCCTTCAGATATCCACAGCAGTTTTAGAATCTCAAACTACTTCTTCAGCTTGTTTCCATGTTTTGAGATTAATAAATGGGGATTCCCAAAAACGATAAATGCGCGCGAGCTACTTCCAAGCAAAATACTACCTAGTTCACAAAAACAGAGTTGAAATGAGCTTCCCTAAAGCAAAAAGATACACAAAAACTAGCGCCAACAGGAAGGATAAAAATCTGAATTTCTGGTGTTTATTTGATTTCTAATAATTTTAATTAGGCAGCTTCCAAAAAGTGTTCGTGTATTGCTAAAGGCATGGGAAGTCTTTCAACCTATGGAGCTGGTGCAGAGCAGGGAGCTGCTAGCGATTTGTTGCTGCTGCTGCTGTTTACCAAAACAGCCTGCAATACCTTTGAATATACTTTACTGACTGCAACTAAAATAATAAGACCTTTTATGCATAAAAGACCTGTTTTCGAAATAGTTTAGATACTAAAAAACCCTGTATATTTTATTCTCTTATTAGCCATGATGTTGGGATTTTTTGTAGTTGGTTTTTTTTTTTTTTCCCCTGTAAACCAGCAAATGGAGTCCGTAAGTACCCATTCTTTGATGACTGCTTTTTCCAAAATGTGTTTCTTATGACATCCTTATTTTTGTTTTTCTTCTCATGCATTTCTTTTTTTCCTTGTGCATCATCTTCACTTCCTTATCTTCCTGTTCTGCCCACGTAAATAAATTTTGGATGCAGCATTTACTGAAACAGGATCCCACTTCTATTTAACTCTCTCCTTCAGTCACTTGGGCAGTTTCTAGACTCTCCTCCACCAGTGTCCACAACAGTGTCCACAGACAGTGAAAAACCTACTGTAAAAGAATTTTCAGTGTTAATATTTCAGCTGGTTTCATTACTTAAATTAAACAAAAAAGAAATATCAACTAAAACATCTGTCAAGAACCGATGGTATAGTTCTTCCCATTTTGTTTCTATTATCTTTTCCTATTAACAGGCAGTAAAACTGACAAACTGAATTTTAGCTGTAAACCAATAAATGACTGTATGTGAAGGCAGGTCTTATTTTCCAAGCATTTAGTACACATGAATGAGCATTTGCAGTTATCATGAATAGGATGGCAGAGCAATGCTTATTCTGTTTAGCCTATATATCTCATCGTAGAAATACAAACAAAGATGAGACAAGGAAAAAGATAGAAATAAGGAGAATATAGCTTTGGAGTAACTACAGAATTCCCATCACAGGGATAAATATCAGCTTCACTTGTTTTAACTTGCAAGAGTAATAGGTTTTAATGTGGTTAAAAAACATGGATTAGTAACTAAAACAGTTAAAAAGACATGCAGTGTAGGCTCTAGACATGCATAAAAGACACAGTCAGTGCAAATGGATATAACAGAAGCTGCTTTTTAATACAGTGGCCTTTTCTGTTTTGGTTTGGGGTTTTTCTCAGCAGAAGATCTTTTTCCTTTTTCTATCTTCTCTTTAGCTGGTTTTGAGAAAGAAGGATATAGAAGGGTATAAAAATGTTGTACAGCTCTAAGGCAACCAAATACACTTGGGGTAGAGGGAGGCTGCACATATTACTAACTTTCAGATGCAAGAGCCAAAGTGGTCAAGGAATGTTTATCGTTCCGTAAAAGATGATGACTTATCCCAGTGTAAACAGTCTACACCCACTTTACCATTAAGAAAAGCTGCTTCTTTCAAGTTTTCCCTGGAATGTCATGTAGATGTATTAGGACACTTCTATTTTTGATGACTTAATTTACCACCTGGAAAATAATTTTGTCAGTTTGTATGGTCCAAAAAATGTTTCCCTGCTCAGGGCAAGTGGAGTTTGTATAATAAGTAATACAACGGAGACACTATCTAAGCCTATTAAACTGCTCAAACTGGTAAAGACTATGCCTTCCCACGTAATATGTTGTTTTACTACAGTTATTTATATTTTCCATAGACCATTGTGGAAGAGATGTTGCTTAACTGAGGACTTTGTCACTAGCTGGTGTTCATGATTCCTCAAATCTATGTCGATGTTGCCACCCATCTCACAGTGCCAAGTGTCAAGTAAAGAAAGATATGCAAAAGTGTTTGGGCTTTCCTAATCACAAAAATCAGATCCTTTAGCGTAAAAAAACCCAAACCACAAACCCAAACAACTTTTAGGTGAATTTTAAGTGGGTAGAACTATTGCCTGTTTTCAGAAGGAAAGCAATCAGGGCCATGATATCTGTGAACATTAACAACTTTTTGTCCCTGCTAAGCTGTCTTCAGGAATATTCAGGAGTAAGATTTTCAGGTGGTTCTTATTTACAAACAGTTGTATAATTACCTGTGGAAGTCTTCTCAATGAAGTAGTCTTTTGGAAATATTACTATGAAATGATAAGATTTAGAGTAAAATCTGTGCCTGCTGAGGATGTAAAATATTTCTACGTCTCATTCTTGATGCTAAATGCAAGTATATGAAGACAATTGGATTTCCTGTGAAAAATAGACTTAATTAGATCCAAGAAAACTCTTTCTCAGCATTCTCATGTGTCTGAATGACAAAAACATTCCTTCCACAGTCTTAAAAAGGAGTAGTTTAATCTGTTTTTTTTTCTTTTTTTCTTTTTTTCTTTTTTTTTTCTTTTTTTTTTTTTTTTAATCCTTTTTGCCTGTTTCCAGTACAGGTAAGACCAATCATCATATGAAAAGTCTTTTTCAAACAGAATCCTTTGGATATGTAAGGGGTGGATATTGGAAGGATATCTTGGTGGGACTTTATGATTTTCCTAACTGGTATAAAGAAAAAGAAAGAATGGATAGGATGGTAAGCAGTGGAGCTGATCAAGCTTGTTCTGCTGAATTTGGCTGCAAATTATATGGCAGTTCTCTCCTAGGGACGGATGGATAAACAACTGAGTAGCCAGACACAGTGTGGTTTCAGAAGTCTTGCTTTAAATGGAACTGATCTTAAAAAAAAAAAAAAAAATTAAAAGCTACTATACGTAATAAAAGAAACAGGGCTGGTACTTCCATTAGCATCTGCATTAGCATTTTTCAAATTATCCACAACATTGGACTTCCAGATATGCGTACATTATTTTCTTTACACCTCTAGCATCCCATAGTTTTGCTGTGGGGTCTTTTTTCTTCATGTCCTGGCTTTCCTTACTCCGTCAGATGCATGTGGGGGTGAACAATCTGCAGTCCTTGTGAGCAGGCAGGAGTAACTCTCCAGGGGAAGTGGACTCTTGTAAACCGCAGTGACCTGCCCGCTCAAAAGAATGGATTTGGCAGAGTGCGGGGGGACGTTTCACAAAGTGCATGCAAAATGGTTATATCTAATTGTACAGGCACTTCAAAAGTGCTCTTTTGAAAATGGAACTGTTTTATTTGTTTATGAGAAAAGTGAACATTTATAGCCAAAGATTTAAGGTGGGGTTGGTTTCTACTTCTTGTAATTACCATTTGAATACAGAAGGGCTATTAGTTTCTCTGAGCTCTGCCATGTAAGCGCTGGCTGTGGTCTGACAAATATAACCTCTTAACCATTTGATATTGAAATCAGGGGATTTAGTCTCTGGAATTAGCAATTTATATTCTGTGTGGCTGCTCCAGTAGTTGCTGCGTTTAAATTATTTATGCAAAGAAAGAGCACTGTTGTGTTCTTTATTACAAATCATACCGACCGCACGCTCAACAAGGGTAGAGTTTTCCCTCTGAAGTTCTGCTCCATTTTCAAGAGTATATCTTTATCTTGTCAGAGACTGCTTACTGTGATGAAGACGAATTGAGATCACACAGCACTGCACCTTTCATTGACTCTGGAAACAGTATCAGCTTTGTGCAGAGATAGGAGAATCTACCAGCAGCAGAGAATTCCCCGTCAGTCAGTCATTAGTACTTCTTGTAGACCATAGAACCAAATCCTTCAGGGAATGAAACCAAGTTCAGAGCACGATGTGTGCCTGGCAATACAAATCTGCTTTTAAGAGGAAGAGAAGTTCAGAAGAGGAATTCTTGTAGTTTCTCGTGAAAAAAGAAAAAAAAAAACACTGACAGCTCTTTAAGAGCAAGTTGAATAGAAGTAATGCTTGTGGAAGTAAGCAAATAACAAACAGACTCTCAATTTTCCAGAATGGTTACTCAGTTTGGCATGCTAAATTCTTCAAGCAGGGAAAATTCACTGCCATCTGTAGATCAGTCACTCCCGCAGTTTCATACATATCCACTTACAATTCTATTTATTTCTAAAAGCTTTAAATACAATTCTTCCTGGATAAATGGCATCAACCGTGTATAAATAAGAACAGAATTTCTCCCATGGAAGTACAGATTGTTTATACATTTTCCCACAGTCTGTGCTCTAGGCTGATCAGTTAATAATGAATTGCATTATTTTTAGATCTTTTTCTTAGATCAAACGTAAATAAAATTTTGACATCCATGACTGGTTTGAATTTTTCATGTATGGTCTGAGATAAAATTAGCTTTTAAACTTCACTAATTTGAAATTAGCCCTTAAATTTGCACAGGTTGATGGCTGGCTATCATCTCTTCTGTACAGTCTCTTTAGAAATGTTTCCTCCCTCTTTATTTAGAAAAATGTACAATCTTCATTAAAAAACTGCGTACGTTCTTGCTTTCCTTCTGTGGGATCTAGTCTAGGTTAGGAACATCATAAGAATAAGAGCAAGAATAAATGTTCCTGGCCAAGCCTGTGTTGCCAAATCTCTCTGCTCTGGTCTAGTCCTCTCCATCTATGTCCCACTCCAAAGACCATGTAAGCCCCGAGTGAGCACAAATGAACGCCTGCTCAGCTGTAACTGCTACCTGTTTGGTACCGGGTGCTCTGCTGCTGTTCCTGACAGCATGGATCTCGTTACACTGCTAAATTTATTTGGATCATGTAAATCTCTTTCCTCAATAATTTTTTTTTTTCCATTTTATTTCCCTTATCTTATCAAAGTTTTATCTATATGACTAGAAAGCCCAAGCTGTAATAGTCTCTGTTGGTAAGGCTTTAGTACCAGCCTCTGGATTAAAAAAAAAAAAAACCAAAAAAAAAAAACCAACCCCAACAAAAAAAAAACAAACAACCCTGGGGGAAACTGGGGGGGAAGAATTTAAGTGCTCAGTGGTAAGTGTGATCAGAGAGGCCACAGGAATCTAACAAGACTAATAACAGGGAACTTCAGCTACCCACATGTACAAATGTACAGTGCTTGTGAAAATTATTTCTTGACATTTTAAGTGGCTGCAGCTCAGAACAGATAGTTGCAGAGAATGGCAACAGCAGCTATTCTTGCTTGGTCTGAAGTAGCTCACCAGAAAGCTCATTCAAGTCACAACAGTAACTGAACACCCTAATAAAGTTCAACATCTAAAGGACAGCAAGTGACACAAGTAGAAAATATGTTATAAAAGGAGACTTTAGTGAAAGGAGGAGTTTAGTAAAAACAAACAAACCCCATGTGTATAAGTAAATCAAGTCAAGTCTTTAGAACTTGAGACAATTTTGTAAAGAAAAATAACAACCGTTTATGGAGACACAAAAATAACATGAATCACTGCTTGTGGCAGTGGTCATGTCAAGGTTGTGCTTTGTCCAAGCTGAGGAGCTGGGCTTACTGGCTTAGATGTAGTATGTCACCAGTTCAATTGTACTGTTTCTAGAAGTGACCCAATGACCCAAGTGACCCAGCATGACGCTGGGCTCTGCTGCATTAGCGTACCCATCTGAGCTCAAGGGCTTTTGCATAACACAAAATTTTAGCATAGTTTAGACAGACCATGAAAAGATATGCATAGTCCTGGGTGTTGGGGGAGAGAGAAATTAAAAGGTAAGGTTTATTTACCTTCAAGAATAGGTAAATAAGATGGGATGTGACAAAGTGTACAGATGTTCAATTTTACTTCCATTTGAAGGCAACAGCTGAGTGCCAACAACCAGATTGAGATCTAATGAGGAGAATGAATCCTGAGATTATTTGGCAATGTTTCTGATGTATTCTTTTGCAGTCCTCTGTAAAAGCAACTGTGAGATGTGTAATATGGCCCTGGTTAGCAGGACCATATATCTTGTATAGTCATTTCTGTGTTCCTTTACCAATATCCTCTCTAATTCGATAAGCCTCTGGGTGGCATAACAATGGAATTACTGTATGTAGACCACTTACTGCTGGCCCTTTGGTGTAGAGGATTTGCCAGGTCAGAATGGAAAGGAGCCCAAAATATTCTAGGCTCTTGAGCCAGGAGAATGTCCCAAAGGGACTATTCTGGCTGGTGCAAGAAAGAATAGACCAAATCAGATGCAACTTAAGGGAAAAACAGCATCCTGAAATAGTCAAGAGGCAAGACAAAATTTTGTTTTTGTTTTTTGTCCTCTCTTTACCGGAATTTTGGAGAACTGGCCAAGAAAAATGGAAATGTTGCCAAGACACAATGGAGCCAGAGGAAGCTGAAGTTTAGGCAAATCTCTTGTGACACTTTTATATATTCAGCCTTAGGGGAAAGCCTGGCCAGTGGAAGCCAAAAGGAGAACTGCCATTGATTTCCTCAGGGCAAGGCTTGCATACCTTGGCCTGCTCTAAACAAATTTTATAAATATGCATGCCAAACTGTGTCCTTGGGCACAGGGACAAAAACTGCTCCTTAGCATGACTTGAATTCATGTCTTCAGAGGTGAAAGGTTAGACCACTAATAGCTGGTGCCAAAGAGTGCCTTCAACCCCTCAGTTCCCCAAGGAAACAAGATATAATTATATTATCAGTGACTCCATTCACATGTTTTAATATTATTTACCATTCATGTAATAATACAATTTCAAGCCAAGAATGAGCACCGTCTCCATCTTCTCTGTGGAATGAGTTGCAAAGGATTTCTTTGCGCAGTATGCGTGAATGTCTTGCAGTTTGTGCACATAGGGAAGTTAATGTTTGTTTGTGTGTATGTACTGCTGCTCCACAATTGACAGAGATGCTTCATTATATTTTCACATCCATTCTATTTTCAGAAAGGAGAAATAAGCCTTAATGAGGCTTATTTTCTCAAGGCCAGTTTTTCGAATCCTTATTCACCCGTCAAATCACTTAATGGTATGAGCAATCTCAGTGAACACAAAAGGATTTTATTATGCAAATTGGGTTTGTTATTCACTGTTTTAAAGAATTTGAGGTCGAGCAGCTGGAATTCTGCATGGTGCCAGTGAAACTGCTGTAGTGTCCACTGTGATGGAGCTGTTGATCTTGCTCAAGTGCACTGAATAATTGTCATTTGAAGAAAGAGGACACCCGCATCTATATTTAATTGTAACTAAAAGTAGAAGAACAATTTTAATATCAATGGGGAATAGGAAATTTTTGGTAATTTTCTGAATTTTGGATTAAGGATTTGTTCAATTATGAAAAGAAGATGGATATTAAATTATTAAACCTAGTGAAAGAGTGGTATGTAAAAATATTTTGTTCTAATAATGTTATTTTTCTAAAGTAAATCTCGTAGTTTATTCTAATATTCATTGACCTGAGTTAACCTCTAGTTGTATAAGTGTGTTTTTATTTATTTAATATACTACTGCAGTCTGCTATGTGAAAAGTATTTACAATATGCTTTTTAATCCTTTATGGATACTCTTTGTATGTAGACAAGGTTAACAAAAAGGAGACATGAAATATTGTTCTAAGGGAACAAGAACAGGTGAGAAGCTTTTCACCCTACAGCATGATTGTGGCATGATTATTAATTTTTTAAGTAGTAAGAATATGTAGCTACAAATGTTAACAGCTATTATTGGTTTGTTGTCTCAGAAATGTACAAGGCTGGATTTGTCTATCCAAATCAGAATCTTTATGCTTTGTTGAATTTTCTGCTTATAAGCAAGAATTATTTAAAATAGAAAACCCTTTTTAGTAACAAATCACCAAGAAATGGGTCTGGTATGTTTTATCTTGATATAACCATATGACAATTTTCTACATATAGCAAATCTTTTCATTTCAACCACACAATTTTGGTGTTTGTTTCAGCACTTGTGGAAGACTATATACCACCTATAAGGGAGAGAAATGAAATAGCTGATCACAAGTGTGTGCAAGAGTGTCTGGAGGTCCAATTCAAGTCATGTCAACACTACTTTATTTTCTCTTGGCATTTTGCTTCAAATTCATCATCTGTGCAAAGGTGATAATACTTCCTGCATCTTATGGGAGCTGTGAACCTTCATCAGAGCTTGATAACACAAGAAATTAGCTATTCCTGAATAATTCCACATGAGAACACATTTGCAAAGTTAATTATTTTGAAATTGAAATGCATTTCAAATAGAATAGTGGAATAGCTATTGCATTAAAAAAACACTCTTCCTTAATCCAAATACATTTTTAACTGGGCCAACGCAGTCATTTATTTAAAGCGTTGAAAATCAAATTCAGGAGATCACAGAAGCACATCTTATTCTTGTCTGTCCAAAATACCACATATGAAATCACTTAAGAATGCCCAGCTGATGCCTACAGGATCTTCTAAAAGTGTGTACATGAATATTCTCTTAAGTAGTGGTGTTCTGCTGCAACAAGACATGTATTTGGCAGGTATTATTATTCAATTTCTAACAAAGAAGCTTTATGACAACTTTAAAAGAAATTTTGTCATGTTAATGAATATTCTTGTGACATTATCTTAGTAATTTTAAAACAATTCTCTAGTAGCATTATGATGTGGTTTTGATGGAGCTTTTATTGGGAAAACAACTTCTTGTCAATTCTGTGGCGATAGTCTTGAGAAAAATGTAAATGTCGCTGGCAGCTATACTGCAATAAAGTCAATGACATGATAAGTGGTTTATTTTCATTGCAATTCTGATAAAGCTTAAAAAAAAGCCCTTTCCCAAAAAGGCTGTTGAAGTCTCTGTTAATGAAAGGTACTACCAACTTGGCATTACCAGACATGTGGTAGAGCATGGGCCTGCGTGAGAAGGTGCCGTAACCCTGGGCCAATAACATGTTGCCAAAAGAAGTATTTGTTAAATCAATGGGAGCTAAGCTTGCAGCTGAATAAAAATATTTTCTATATCATCTACTTTCCATTTAAAAATAAGATTGACCCAATGATATGCAGAAGCCAATCACCACATGTACACTCTATCTGGACTCTTCAACAGACTTTTATTTCCAGATTTATGTTGTTGCTGCAAGACAATGTAGATTTAGAGGGTCTTTCACTATGGGTGGCTTCTCCATATGGAAGTTACTGTGGATTTGACTGATACAGATTTAAAGCGCAATGGCTGTTCTGAAGTAGTTACTCATAAAGACTCTGGAATTAAAGCTTTTTTCTAGTTAATCTTATTGAGATGTGTAAGAAAATGGAATTTTAATCTAGAATAGTTGCATGCAGGGACCTATTTAAATTGTACCTGAGTGAGAATTGATGGGTGAAAGATCAACAATCTTCTGATAGTGGTAGCTTTCCTGCAAGGAAATCGCTACCAGCTCAAGACTTCTGACTTTCCCATTTCTCCTCACTGGCACAAAATTTTGCTCTATACAGTTCCATGGTAAATAGCTATCCCATCCTACTTGAGCTAGAAACAGTCTTGGTACCTCCTGGTACCGAGGCAGTGCTCTGTGCCATGCACCTGGGACCGTGGTCCCTGGGCTGGTCTGCTGGCAAATGTGGCTGGAGTGGGCTGGGGCAGACTTCCAGCCCCACGGTGGGGTCTCCTGTCACGGCAATAGAGCACATGTGGAAAAATGGTGGGCTTCCCCCCCAAGGCAAGCAGCTGGAAAGTATTCAAGGATCTCGTAAAGGTGCAGGGCTATTTGAAAGTCAGTAGTGTTTGTGGCCTGAAGTGATTCAGGGTTTTGTGAAAACCTGTCAGCTTCCCTCTGTTCCAGTGTGTGAGACAGTCTACCCTGGGTCAGATCCCACCATCGTCTGTCCCTGCCCTCCAGGTGACAGGTAGGAAGGCTGCAGGGGTTTTTGTGTTGGATTGCACGCCAGGAGTGCCTGGTACAGTGAGGTGCACAGCTTTTCATGGCCGCGCAGTGTCCTGGCCTCTCTCCCTGCTGGAGTCCACAGGTCATGTGCGAGTAATTGGCAGGTTGAAGAGGGCAGAAGAAAAAGCTGCCCAGTTTGTGAGTTGCAGGTACCGCAGCAGGCAACCTGAGGTGGAGACAAAATTAATAGGTCAGACATGAAGCGAGAGACTTCTCACAGCTGCAATAGCCTGGAGCCTGTTTCCCCTGTTAGTGGAAGGCAAGAGAAACCTTACCTTGAACCTGAGCACCTTGCATCCTGGTATCTAATTCCTTCCCTAGTGACTAAGCAGACAAAATAGGACCATTATGGGCTTTTTTCAGGTGTGTTTTTTACAATCCCTTGCCTTTTATGGGGTCCTGCCCTGTTAGATTTTTATATCTAGATTTTTTAATTCCCTGGGAGAAATGGGGTTGGCAACTTTATTTCTAGGTGAACAGTTGGATGAGAATTGGGATTTAGTGAACAATAACCTCTGTAGGGATGGTTCAGGAGACTTTGAACCAAATGGAAGATTCGGTGGGTTACAAGTGAGTTAGGCATTCACAGCAACTTCGATTAGGGGATTCAGTGGTGTGACAGACCAAGTTTGAAGGAAACAGATAAGAAATTACACCTGTGTGCCTGACCGTGTTCTTTGAAACGGAAGGCTCAGGATTGCACTTAATTTTAGGTGGCTTATATAAGGATGTGACTAACCCTAGGTCTGGAATGACCTAGGGTTCAAGCAGAAATGGGAAATGAGACAAGGATTATTTGGTGGACTGCTGACAGAGAAAAGTGGGGAGTCATGGCAGAGTGAGGCATTTTCAGCCCTGAAATTAGTGGTAAGATGGGTATTTGGAGGGGTGAGGGCATGGTGATTTTTGTTATGGCAGGGATCCAGTGGTCTGGTCCTTTGAAGACACAGTAATGTCAGAGGAGATTTTCTACTGTCAGGGGCAAGGAGTCCTCTACGGGCTGAAAAGAGACGGGGTCTTGGATCATTTGTAAGAACTGAGAAACCAGGAAGAGTGGATGGGAGAGGGGGCTCATGGGAAAAAATTGGGAGTTAGGCAATACAGGACAATCTCCATGTTTTCACAAAAGGAGATGGTCCCAAAGACATTCAGGTTCCCCCTCTCCTTCCCTACCAGTCTTTTCCTCAGACTACTGTTAGAAAGAATTAGTAAGAAGATCAAAACCTGGAATGAAATTTTAAGCATGGGGAGATAGAGAATGTTCAGCATTAAAAGCTTCTGCAGGAGGGTTCTGGGATTTGAAGGTCTTCTGTTTGCCCTTCCCTGACCAGGAATCCAAACAACATTTAGTTTGTGTGTGAACAGAGAAAGTGGGACTGTTGCCCTTTCCCGTTCCGCTCTCTGCTTTCTGAAACACGGCAACCTCAAACTGTTTTGCAGAAAACTTGTTCCCCTTGCAGGCTCTAATTTATAGCTTGAAAAGTAATCAGGTGAAATAATACAAACCAAGCATCCTCCAACATCCGCCTGTTTCTCTAGGTCAATATTTAAACAAGGAAAGCCTTGAAACTTCACAGTTCTACTTTGATCTGTAATTTGTATGCCTTAGGCTTCATGTCTCTTGGACTCCGAGGGCTCAGAGGTCAGACTGGACTCACTGGACCTCCTGCTGCTGAACCTGCACACCAAAGTGCTGCCTCAGAGGAATTTACTGCATTTGCTAGTGCTGGTTTGAGATTAGGTATTCAGCAATTCAGCGAGTGGGCTGTGCTGTAAGTGTGTTCAGCATCCTCTTTTACACTTTAGAGAAATTAGATGAGCAAGAGTCAAGCATCCAGACTTTCATTATTGGATTCCACCTTGACATTTTAAATACCAACACACAGACCACCGAAGTGATTCTCGCTCTGCCCCACAACCACCCACATGCACATATTACCTCCACTACTAAAATATTAGAAGGGCAGAATCCCAGTCAGAGGCCCTGACTGCGGAAACACTGAAGTTGCACAAACTGAGCAATTGCTTGATAACATCGACAGAGTTGGTACTTGCAAAAACTCACCATGGAAGTTAAAGTGCAATCTTATCTTTTACCACAGGCACTTTGACAGTTCTTTAAGGCACTTAGTACTTTAGCAAAATGTTTGGACAATGAGCTTCCAGAAACTGAAGTGTAGAATGCACTTTGTTTATACAGAAACCTGATTAGTATTCTTTGGACATCATCCATCCCACTGGATCTTATTGCAGAGCTGTTGACAGGATGTGTTCCTGTGATCAGGCAGGTTTAAAGTGATTTTTTTTTTTTCTTTGAAAGGAATAACTTGTTTTGGAAACTATTCTGCTTTGAATGAAATGAATCAACAGTAGACGAAAAGTGTAATTTATTGGTTAGAGGAGCAGCAGGATAGTGTTCCTGCTCTGAATATAGGGGTGTATATTAGATACTTTTTATTTTATGTGGGTTTGTAAAATGTTTTTTTTTTTCTCTTTACATATGAGTGCTAGGGCAGAAACCATAAATTCTCCTTCAACAAAAGGCTTTTATTTTCTACAGGCATATAAAAAAGGACATCACAGAATAGAGTCCTTGAGCATCAGTTATACAAAACATACTTAGATCAAAAAGGATATTTCTAGATTCTAAAACAAGTGATGGTGGTATTTTAGTAGATGTTATTCTTCACTGTAAGTCAGTATTAATTGTTATTGTAACTAATGTTCCTGCATAATGACCCATGATGTTGGAGTTGAATTTTTTGACGGAAGAGTATAATCAAGATATTCATTACTTGTGGTGATTAAAAATAGTCTCTTGATGATATTCACAAGAGGAAGAGGGATAGCTCCATTGTTCTATCCAAATTCCAGCTCGGCTAATTGCATTGTGCTTATCTAAATTACGCCAGCTGTATATTCACATGAAAATGTAGATTGACTCTTAGTAACTGATATGTTCCATTTTCCATATTTTCAGGTGTTGCCAAATTGATGTGTAAATGGTGAAGTATGTTCTTGGGCCCACTCCACCTCATTCTGTTATTCAGGAAATGGCACCTGGCTTCACCCCTGCTGAGAGTATTTCCCTGGCTAACAACAGACAGAGCACAGTAAGAGTTATTCCTCTGTTGCACACATTAAATCACAGTAGTTACACAAGGTAACTTGTAGCAGCAAAAGAGAACAAAACAAAAAAACCACTCTCAACCTAAGGAAAAAAAACCCCAACTTTGATAAACAGGTATGAAAACTGTAAAATATAAAGGTTAAGAAGTTTCAAAAGTAAAATTATACCTGTAACCTTAATTCCTCCCTTTACACAACTGCTTTTAATTCTTTGATACATTTGGCGTGAAGAGTGAGAAGCAGCAAAAGTCAGGAAGGTAAGAAGGTTTCTGTCAAGTTTAAGGCTATTGGATACTGGAAAGATTGCTTGCGTTTTCCAGAGCGTACACACACACACCAGTAGAAGTGGTGCATGTTTTCTTATCGCATGACCTGTTTTCAGGCAAGCAGTCATATATTTTCACCTAGGTGTGTTGCGCAGGATTTTCTAGCAATTTCCCTTTGTATGTATAGGTTTGGACCCTTAACTCTCACTTCCTAAATTTTTAAAGCAGATTTTTCCTACTTTGATATATAACTAATATTACTTTATATCTATACTTGTAATAAAGAGTTAAACAATTTTCCTAGCTAAGTAAAAAAGGGATCATGCTGACTGCAACTATTATATCAGCAGGAGAAAAATATTAGATTGATGGATTTACAGTCACCTGCATATCACCTCTGTAATTTTTTTCCGTAATGAGAAACTTTGAACAGATATCTTAAAATAGTTAGACTGCTTCTATGAAGATGATCAGAGGGTTGGAGCACCTCTCCTATGAAGACAGGCTGAGAGAGTCGAGGTTGTTCAGCCTGGAGAAGAGAAGGCTCCGGGGAGACCTTATAGCAGACTTCCAGGACCTAAAGGGGGCCTACAGGAAAGATGGGAAGGGACTCTTTATCAGGGAGTGGAGCAGTAGGACAAGGAGTAACAGTTTTAACCAAAAGAGGATAGATTTAGATTAGATATTAGGAAGAAATTCTTTACTGTGAGGGTGGTGAGGCACTGGAACAGGTTGCCCAGAGAAGTTGTGGAGGCCCCACCCCTGGAAGTGTTCAAGGCCAGGCTGGATGGGGCTTTGAGCAGCCTGGTCTAGTGGGAGGTGTCCCTGCCCATGGCAGGGGGGTTGGAACTGTACGACCTTTAAAGTCCCTTCCAACTCTAACCATTCTATGATTCTATGATTCTGTGACATTGTCTCCTTCAAAAATAATAGCAAAATGGTTTAAAGCTACTGCCATGATCAGGACACCTTTGCAAAAAGTTTCAGGATATTTTGCACAGACCTTTCCATATTTCTCTTTGTACCCTAGAGGAAACACCAAAGCAAAACTGCAGAAGCTCGTAGGGAATACACTTCAAAAGCACAACATCACCCAGGGGAAATATCTAGCTGTGTGCATCTTTGAGAAAAAAATCCCACTTTCCCCCGTTCATTCTTAGTGCGTGAAGATGATTTTCCAATAATTAAACATAAACCAAACCCACGAATTATACTGGTATTGAGAAAATACGAGTAGACTGTTTTAACTTCCTGAAGATCTCTAGAATATTTTTAAACCCTAAATAATTATAAGCAGGAATGAGGCTGATCTGGCTCCAGACATTATTTTCTGAAATTATTAATCAAAAAAATATTGCCTGTTATTATCAAGCATAACATTAAAATTATCTGGTCAATAGGATAAAAATCAGGTGTAAGACCCAGAAATATCATTTTTTTCAAGAGGTAAATTAACTTTGTTTTTAAAGAAAAACACACTGTGTAGTTGCTAAATAATTTTATCAGTTTTTCTGTTCTTTTGTATTATATCTTGTATTGCCTTTGGGTGCCTTTAATAATTACTAAACGTGCCAAACCATTTATGAAAGAGCCGTACATGCATGCATGTCCACACCCTATCAACACTATAATTGCCTAAGCCAAATTCTAATTATTTAATTGATATTGTTTTTAGCACCTGGCTGTTAACTTCTTCCTTTTTCAAGCCCTGACATTTCCTTCTGTTGTGTTCCACGAGGAAAAAACAAACCCACAAAGAATCTTCTTCCCATGCCTCTCACTTCCTTACCTTTGTGAAGCCCTGGCAAACAGAAGAAATTCCATCTTAAGGTTTCTGACATTCCTTCTGAGTCGTAACCAAAACCGAAACCCTTTCTCTACTGCAGATGCTGCAAAAATATCAGCAAGAATTTTTTACTCGTCTAAAAAAAGAAAATATCTCAAAACCTGAGAGACTGTGACACCCACGTTCTTTGTCCGTCTCCAAATCTCCACATACCTTAATAACTTAAAATCTTATCAACATTTCAAGTGATCTCAAATTCCTGTCTCTTTCCCAGAAGCTTGCTGTTTTTAAGTGACTAAAGATGCAAATTGGGGTGTGTTTCTGGTGGGCTTCTTGACAAGAAAAATAGAAGGGCCCAGATAAACAAACTGAAAAAAGAAGCAAAAAAATGTCACAGGATGAGACCACTTTCACTGCAGTCCACTGGTTCTGGACTGGGGATTAATCTGTTTCTTCTAACTGGTGAACTGCTGTTTGATGATAGTTCATCCCTAAAGCATTGCTTTAACACAGGGGACTGAATTAAAGTGTGTATAAATAATAATCCTCTCTGCCTTCCTGCCCCAGTGCTGGCCCATGCAGTGGTTAAAAATATTTATAATTTCTAGTCCCTACATCCCAAAGCCCCCTTTGTCCAGGCAGTAAGTTACAGTGCTTGGAAATGGCACAGTTTTACACTGCTGGAATCAAAGCAGAAACAACTATGTTGCAAATTCCTGCCTTCTAAATGGCTTCTTATTTTAAAATTGTATATGTATTTTATATAGTCCGTATTTAAGAAAAAAAAGTGTCATTAATTTGCAGTGGGAAAAGAAACAGAAAAGAAAATAAGGACTTAACATTAGGCTCTGGACAGCGATAAATGGGTTGTTTGTTACTTGATCCCACATGAAAGAAAAATTCGAACTCATTTGGTTAAAGGCATGTCTGTATAGACATAATTACCATTTCTGACAGGTTCTTTTTTAGCTCTGTTTTCTTAGCTCAAACATCAGTAGATCAGGTCCTAAGACTTTTGTCCTAATGAACCAAAATTGAAAAACAACCCAGGACTTCACGTTAAATCTAAATCGTGAAATTCAGCTTCCATCTGTATTCCCATTTCAGTATAACAACCTATTATTTCTCTAGAATTATTCCTTTTCATAAAAAGCCTCACCTACTTAGCTTTTCCTGCATGACCTTACTTACCGCTACCAAAAACACACCTCCATGTCTGGAAGCCTGCGGCACAGACGTATTTTAAAGGTATGGACACATGGCTGAATGTAACTGAATTAGAGCTGCTGAACAAATGAAACGGTCTAGTAGTCTACTATCACGCTTTTAGCATGCCTCAGCACTGAACTAATGCCTTTTATCTCACAACCGGGGCAGGACAAAAGCATGCATAACCGGTCAGTTATGTCAGCTCAGCTGTTAGCATGAAAATAGTTGAGTCAGGGTACGAGGGTTAAATTTAGTCCTGAGTCCGTGAACTTAGTTACAAAAATCTGGGAGATAAACTGCTTTTACGAAAGGAAAATAAACACAGACTAATGTTTTAAGAGTCGTAAATCCAAAATAGATTTTCCTGACATGCAGATTAGTGAATGGATTGCTCATTTGCCTGCCAATCAGGTAAGTGTGGGCTTTTTTACGCCATGCCCCCATCCGCATTCACACATTCTTTTTTTTGATCTAAATGGAGAAGAGAAGGAATGTGGACCTTTCAGAAGTATTGCTTGTCTTACCTCTAGCTTCCACAAGTATCTGTATTCACTAAATACTTTGGGAATAATAATCTTTGCCACAATATTTGAGGTTCTGTTAGGAAGATCAAGTTCTAAAAAACCAAACCCTGCAGTAAAACCCTCTACTGCCTGAAACCTCCTTTGTGGGCCTGAGCTTGTTACTCAGCAGGTTTACTTTGCTGACAGTGATTTAAAGCCAGGCAGTACAGCGTATCAAAATATAAACATTTTGATGGAATAAATACAAATCAAATATGAAAGCATAGCTAGCACCTCTGAGTATAAAACATTATGTTGCTGCTAAACTGGCTATAGATATTAGAATAAAACACATTTGACAGTGAAAAAAGTCCTTAGGCAGTGTAGCCAGCACCATGTCAAAGGGAGAATGAAACCATCTTTCTGTTACATATGGTTATTGATCACTGAGGCAAAATTTCTGTAAACAAAATACATTGACTGTGTCAGCCTCTCCTACCTTATCTTTTACAAGGAGGCCACTGACATCTCTCAAGAGAATGCGGTTTGGCACTTGAAAGCTCTGTAAGACTTCAAAGGAAATGTTGCACTGCAAAAGAGTCTTGGGAAAAAGTGTGAAAAAAAAAAATCAAAGTGTCCATTTTCAAGAGCAATAAGACATACACTGCATAGCTTTTCACTTCAATTTTGGTGATTGAGCTGTTCTGATACATTTTGAATTTAGATAGGATGCTATGTGGGGTACCCTTGAACAAAGAAGCAATTTTTAACTTTAAGCCTGGCTTAACAGTATGACTTTGCTGTCTCAAGAAGATACTGAATTGCTTACTTTGTGCCTTACAGTAAAATACCACTCTTTTTTATAGCATTTAATGATTATTTTATTAGATTTCTTAGTATGCCTTTGTAGGGTGTTAGAGACAGAACTAGTCATAAACGTGTATCCAGCTTGCACGGGAATATGGTGCACAGAAAGAGTGAATGATATACATATTAAGAGAGGGAATAGCTATGGAGAAAGGGGGTGTGTGTGAAGAGAGGGTCAGGGAGACAGAGGTCACTTTAGGGGAGACCAGAACCAGCAGGGTTCCAGGTCAGGAGAAAGAGAAACTTGTTGGGACCAGGAAAGGACCTTCTCCCCTGAAGGGAATAAAATAAAAGAAAACAAACTCCCTGAAAGGTAAATTCAATCCTCTAAACTAAGGATGTGGCTTTAACATGTTTATTTTTAAATGTTTAGTTTTTAACAGGCCTCTGAAAGTCACACAGAGTTAAACCATGTTTCATCGTCAGACACACCACTGGAATTTTTGTGGTTAATTAGCAGGCGATATTACCAGAGGGAAGGTTTTAGAGACCTTTCTTTATCGTAAGCAAGCCAGAGATGTTGACATAAGGTGTCTTTTATCCCTTTTTAGCAGATACTTTAAAAAATGTTAATTGATAGTATATGTTATTAAAAAAAAATTTAAAGCACATTCATACTTTAAATAAACTAATATCACAATATTGTTCTAGTATCAATGAAAGAATGTTTTTTAAAATTTCCTAATTTTAATATATTTGCCACCTGACCTGAAAAAAAAAAATCATTTTCCTATAGCTCATTAGTTACTGCTTCATCCATACTTCTCGAACTATAAACCAATCTGTTTTCCATGTTGATCGTGAACGCTATTGTAAAAATGCTTACAGGTTAAATCAATCATTAAGAAAAGAAAGAATTTTAAGTAGCATTTGAATAACAGCTGCCAGATTTTCTTCTTTTGAAATATCTTGTCAACCATTTAAATTATACATAGTAATCATTCATTTATATTCACCAAAATGACTAACATTATATGAGTTAAAAATTTTCAGGGAACACTTCTTACCTCATCTTTTATTTCTTCCTCTTCTCTTGTATTATACAAAGAATACACAAAGCTTCTGGTTAACACTCTGCTTTTTTTTTTTCTTTCAGACAAATTCTCTATTGAAATCAAGTGAGGTTTTCCCAATGAAGCAATTCATTACAAGGCTGAACATGTGGCTTAAATGGGCTTAGGCTCTCAGTTGTTACAAACTGGTAATTTCCAAAGGCTGAGCTTGATTGGGTCCAAAACCACATTGCATTTTTTTTTTTTTTTAATTAGGTCTGTCAAGGATATCTCAAATTCAAGTAAATGGATCTGACAATGATATGATATATTTGTACTTGCATAGGCAATTTTTCCAGCTGTACCTCTCTAGTACAATGAGAAATTACTACCAGCTGATGCCCGTTTACCTATAATGACCAAGGGGACATTTTGAAATAGAATTGTTCTGTATCAGCAAACAAAGTGGTCATACCATCATAATTGGCACCAAGGCACATATTTTTTTTAGCCAGCTCATCAGGAAGATTATGGGCAGGGAAAAAAAAAATTAAATTATATTATTTTAATTTTGTTACTTTGTTCCCTCAGGATGAAGTTGAAGCCACAGGCATGGCAGCAGTGAATAAAACTTTTACCGTTTGTATTTATTCTGCACTCATTTCTGTGAATAAATCCAAATTTAGAGCTCAAGGTCTACTGTTTGACATATATGAGAAGTGTTGGAATTGAGCACGTATGTAAAAGGTTACATTACATGAACAAGCCATCTTTGTATTTCATCTCAACAGCCGTACTTGTGTCTTTGTTAGCACTGGTCATTTTTTGCTGAAAAGGAGAGTCCTTCAGAAGACTAGGCAAATATAGCTTATTTTAAATAAATTATTCTCAGACAATATAAAGACTACAAATCAAGTCATGCAAGGAGATGGAAAGATGATTTACTAAAGTTTGACAGCATTTGACAAAACTAGTAATTTTTTTTGATAATTCATTTTCTAAGCAAAGTAAATGTCATATATTTATCAGTAATGATTTCACTTGAAGACTCTTCAGTTAAACTGCACTTTAGAAGTATTATATAGAAGAGGATGAACAACGTAATGGGGAGAGGGCATCGGAAAAGAAGCAGCCCACATGCATACACTGCTTTGGAAAGCTTTGCAAAATTTGTTCTTGGGACTGACTGGATTCAAAAGTTCATGAAAAACTTTGCCACAAAAAGTAGAAAAGTGGCAATAAAACAAAGATAAAAGGCATACTCAGTTCTTTATGTAATTCCATAAAGAAGAACTGGATGACCTAGCAGACTGGACTAATTTAGACAATAGGACATTCCATAAAATAAGTTATGTGGTCATATATGTAATGAATTTGTGTGTTTTAATTTAGGGAAGGTTTGCATTTGCTTTGCATCAACATGGTGCAGCTTTGAAAACAGAGATCGTAGATAGTCTAAGAGAGGGTTTTCCACTATAGAGGGTAGTGCAAGATGTCAGGTTCAGCTCAGAGGAATAATGTGCACAGTTCTGCTCCCCCATATTCTAGAAGAAATTCAGACCCCTGCAAGTATAGAAAAAAGCTATTGGCTGACTAGTAGTTTGGAGAGCTAATTTTATGAGAGGAGGCTAGAACAGCTTTTCGTAATTATGCTAGTGAAATGAAAGCTTAGAAAATATTTTTTCTCTCTGTAAAAAGCTCATGAAGTTAAATGCCAGCCAGGGAGTAGAAAGATAACTATTTTAGCTGAAAAGCAGTTTGGCATGTGGACAAAGGTAAGCAAAGTGGTCATGAATAAGTCTAGGGTGGAAATTGGTAGAAAGGTTTTTAACTATCAGATGAGTGAGGTTTGGACCAAACTACTACCATGTAGAGATGTGAGCCAAAAAAGCCTAAATAATTTTAAGGTGGAGCTTGAAGAAACGTGAAATGGACTGCATTGTGTGATTTACTTGAAAGGAAGAAGTGTGTTTGATATACTGGGTGGCTCCTTCAGGTTCTTACTAGCAACATCTACTAGGAACTCAGTGTTTCTAGAGTGGTGCATGCAAAATAACTACTTCCCATCAATTTGCTTATGACTTCAGTAACCAAACACTGGCTTTCCAGGCAGTAAATCACAGCATGTTTTCCTCAAGTTGACAGGACGTCATAGAATCATAGAATGTTTTGGGTTAGAACGGAACTCAAAGATCATCTAGTTCCAACCCCCAAATAAAGGGGTTTTGTGCTGCCTGGGAATCGAACCAGGGTCACAAGAATGGGAATCTTGCATGACACCACTACACCAGCAGCACCACTAAGTCAGCATCTTTTACAGTGTATCTAGGTTCACAGTAGAAACTCAGCAAGAAAATCACTTACCTTATGTAGTAACTTCTTACAAGTCATCAACTTTTAGGTTAGAGTCATGTTTGCATCTGTAGTGTCTATCAAATTGCACCTTGGTAATTTTACGTTCATTGTTCAATGAGTACTTCTTCAAAGTCAAGGCTTTGCTTGGGAAAGAATGGGAAAATAGCACACAAACTGTATTTGTACATACGGATTATACATTTCAATTTTGTGCTTTGCTCAAGCAACATAGATTTCATGTGCAAACATAAGTTTCTGCATATGTAATGCTAGGGACATTGTCAAATACAACTTTGTGACTTTTTTTTCTTATCCTCACACCCAGTTAAAGATATAATTTTGGTATAGACTTCTTTACTCAACTGACCTACATTATAACACCTGAGAGGATTAGAGGATTTTTAATTATACACATTATCCGAACAGAGATGAATAAATACAGCAATGCCTTTTGGGCAAAGAAAGTTTTACCCAGCAAGTTGAAGTTCTCTTGATCTTTAGGAAGTAGAATAGTTACTTTAGACGATGTGCTTCATTAACTATCAGCTATAGAATTCAGTTGACCTCTTTGGGTGCATCTGAAACAAACAGAAGGTCAGAATACTTTTAAGTTCCTTCATCACCTTTTTGAATACAGCACAAAGCGAACAGTTCTTGTGATATTTAATAAATATTTCAAGGTCTCTTAAATCAGCTATTCTAGCTGATTGCATAGAGTGACTTTCATAGTTCTCAAAAGCAGTCTATATTTTTCTCTCATGAAGAAGTGTGCCATAACACTTCAACATTCCAGTTTAATTCAATTTTCATTTCAGCTGTTTGAGTGTAAGACATTTATTGTATCTCTTCCTCTTCAGTCCAGGCTCAAATAAATTGAAGCAATCAAGAAAATAAAACAAACAAACAAAAAAAATTAGCAAGACATTAGTGACACTAATATTTATTTTAGACATTACAATCAGATAGAAATTACTGTAGTAGATCTTTAAAAAAGTATAATCTATCTGTACTAGAATAAACACACTGAGTAAAAGGGAAGGTATTGACAGATTCATGGTCAACACTAATGTTATCAGCTCTCTAATCAGATTGCAGCTACTGTGGACCCCATCAAATCACATAATTACCTTCCCAGGGTCAAGGGTCTTCAAAATCCATTTGTTACAAACACATTGCAGTGTCATAAGCACACTTATTTGTTCCTGAATATTGTATTTATGCTGAGCTGTGTACAAGGGTGTTATGGATATTTATTGTCTTGGAACAGTATGACTAGTGGGGTGGGATGTGAAAACAAGATGCATTTTCCTGTTTGTGCTAAAACTAAAAGCAGATTGAATTCACTGAATTTCAGTAGATGACATATAAATCAGTATTTTCTGACAAAATAATATGGAGTGAGCTAATAGAAATGATTTCATGGTCTCGATGAGTCATAAAACTCCCTCTAAAAATGTGTAATATTAATTAGACATCCAGCAATAATTCATTATCGTGTTTGTCAGAAGACGATAAACAGGGCAAAAAGCAAAGCAAAGCCCAATGTCACCTAACTGCATAACACATTAGCAAAAATGTGAAACTGAATTTCTAGTATATACTAAGTTACAAGGAGTATGCATTTCTACATGCTGACTTGTTTTTATGAATTGACTTTTGATTGAAGGAAGAGCACAGAAAATACCAGAAAGATATGCAGTTGTTAGGGTTTAATTTCTGCTTTATGGAATTTTGCATTACGGACCAAGTTTTGAACCAGGATGCCACCTGATCACATGAAATAGCTAGTCTTCTCTAAATGCCAGTGGACAATGAAGGCAGAGTCAGGGAACGTGCTTGACTCTCAGTGAAAGTCTTCCCAGAAACTTGTGCTAAGAAATTTGGTGTTAATTTATTATCAACAATCTGAGCTCACTGACTCTTTGAATGTCTTTGTCCATAACTGTGGTGAAATGATCTGTTCCGTATGGATGATACTAGAACACAAATAATTTGGAGAGTTGCCTCAGAATGTTTAGAGAAACTTCCTTGTTGTTCTTCTTCAGCTGTACTGTTCTATTATCATTGTGAGTTTTTTGTTTCTGCCCCAATTTAGCTTTCCTTAAAGAAAGGAAAGTCTACATATTCTTAATGCCAGTTGCATTATTTAAGTAAGGATGCCTGAGTCCAGATGTGGAAACTTAGGGAAAAAAATTGATAGTCCCCAATAGAAAATAGGAATTATAGGTGTTTTCTTTTCTATGAGACACTTTCTCTTAGGTCCCAGTTTGGCAAAATACTTATCCCATGCATTATTTTAAGCAAAGAAGTAGTTCTAATTGACTTCAATGGGACTACTCCCGTGCTAAGGAATCACATGGGTTTAAATATCTTACTGGATCAGACTTCTAAGTTTTGGAATTTTCACTGGCTGGTTGGGGACTTGCTATTGGGTCATTGTTTTTACTACCATGGCAATAAAATTTGAAACCTCTCCGAACAGACTGAGATGGGGAGTTGCAGACTAAAAATGGAAATGTGTGAGATTCAGTTATTGTTCATGCCTTTTCCTCACACTCACAGCTCAAGTCTAGCAAGCAGTTATGCAGGCATTTACCCTAGACACACTTTTAACTGTGTAGAAGCATGTATATGGATGGTCCCAAGTCCTCACCATTTTAAATCTATAAGCTAAGAATGAAAGCTTTCTACTGAAAGAAAAAGGCATCTGGAAAGTCTGGGCATGCTTTGGTGATGTAATATATTCTGAAATGTCAGTAACTTTCTTCGCATAGATTCCATTAGACACTTCTTCCAGTGGCAATGAGTACTGCATTTTCTTTGTCTCTCTGTTATGGCCCAGACATAAACCAAAGCTACGTATAAACACACTACTGAGGATCAATTGAGCATCTGTTACTAACTGTGCATGTATTCCATCTTGAACTATAACACGTAGCTTAAACCTCTTTCCTTGAGGTTCTTTTGAAGTGTCTGACATTGTGTTGGGGCTATACGGTTAGCCACTGTTGCTCAGTTGAGGCAGGATAAATCCCAAAGATATAATAATGCAATTGTGCAAAACCCCTTTGAAATAAAAATTTGCTACTCTTCCTAATGAAATGTATGGGTTATGAAGTTCAAGCAGGATAAAAAGGGATGGCAGTGCTTTGTTTTTTATCAGAATGTAATAGCTTAGGTGGGGCTGAAAACATGTGCCTGTATCCATTTGAAAAGCATCTTCACAATAGCCTTTTTTGGCAAGATTTTTTAATGGCAGGGGGTCCTTTTGATTATCTTGTTCAAAGAACCAGCCCTGCATGGCAGAGTAAGTTCCTTAAGGTAGCTGGTATTAGGAGAAGACATCATCTGCTGACTCTGCTTTGAGCAGAGTGATTGGACTGCACAATCTCCAGAGCTCCCTTCCAACCTTGACAGTTCCCTGAATCCACGAGTCAAAACTTTCATTTCAGTCACCTTGAAGGTGGGGGTATGGGTCATCTTCAGGCATTGATTTCTCCTTTTCAGAAGACTAAAGGTTGCCTTTACTGGATGATGAGGACTAAAGGGACTGCTGTGCCCTCTGTTTTCTCTTACTGGTTTGTTTAGTGCAGTGTGTGTTCACTGAGGCGCAGCAGGGAAGACACTGCCCATCTAACTCTGCCAGTAGCAAAACACAGGCATATGCTAACAATCTCAATACCCAGGTCAGCATACAGCAGTCACAAAAAGTAACTGAATAGTACATAATCCATCACATTCAGGCTAAAGAACTGGATTTAATAGGGTAGTTAGTTTTTATAAGCACTTGAAATAGCAGTTGGTTAGTAAAACCCTATAAAACCGAGGTTTTATAGTAATACAATATATGTGTATCTATTACACAGCTAATCATGTCTGAATTTGTTTTTAACAATCAGTTAGTATTTACTGATTGTACTGCTCAATAACTGCCTAGTTAAATCCATAACTGGAAACATTAATTTGAGGTGGCACTATAAGTTTCTCATTCAAAGTGTCTCTCAATCAAAAGCCCAGCATAACCAAAAAAATGAAATAAAAAGCACAATATATATACAAGATGTATATTGTAAAAAAAAAAGAAAGCCGTTGAAGCACATTTTATTGAATGAGATTTTTCAGTTTCATTCTAGTGATTATTCTCAGTGAGACAACCACAAAGTATTTCTTACCATTTAAGTAGGAGCTGCAACTCACAGGCTGTCTGTTCATTCGATTTGTTTCTGCGTGTACGGAAAAGAGAGAAATGGCATTGCAAAGAATGACTGGGTAATGTACTCAAGCAAAACATCATGACGACAGTATCCCTTCCTACCAGTTTCCTTTGCCAAAGACTTTATTATATTTGAATGGTGTACAGTATTGGGGAGAGGAAGGACACATAAAGTTTCCACATAAAGTTTTTTTCTAAATGGGCTAAGTCAACTACAGCAACTACAGCAACTCAGCTGTATATGCATGCAGTTGGTGAAAGGGGTGCAGAGAGAGTGTTTTCTTGCATTACCTGCACCTATGCTTTCAGTAATTTTCAATGGGAAAATAACCAGTAATTCGTAATTGCTAGTAGGACCGGTTGGCTGTGTGATGATCAGGGTCCTTCTGAATCCTGTGTGGAAGTGAGGAACAGAGGGCTCCTGCAGTCTCCAGAATGAAATTAAAAGCTTCACATCATTTAGATGGTGAATACAGATTATAATATAGCCCAATTGCCTTAAGTGGCTAATACTAAATATGTTTGGCTTTGTTAAGGACTTAGAAGCCAAGAATTTAATGAAGTACTTAAAGTACAGCAGGAGTGGACTCTAATTTAGATTGTATTTTTGTCTGAAATGTAAATGTAGCAGTTTAGATACCATTCAGGAACTGATTTCAGTTGCCGAAAGTTTGGAGAGGTGAGGCAGAAATGATCTTGACTGACTATTTATCTTAGTTCTTTCACAGATTGTGATGTTTCCAGTGTATAAAAATCTTTTCACTGTGAGGGTATTGTTTGATTAATAGAACTGCAGTGGAGGGAAACAGTCACTTTACGAATGAAAAGAAACACACAACTTGACTGCCCAAATGCATGTCAAAATGTATATCCAGTCATCCAAATATTGAGCTTGAATTCTATATACTAATGTATATATAGCAAACGTGTTAAATGTCATGTTGTATTGAATCCAATTGTTCCATTAAAAACTTTGAAGATAAAATAGCTGTTAAAATAAGCTCTTTCCAATGTTTTTGCACATAATTTTAAATGCAATAGTTAATAGAATTTTCTCATTACAAGAGACATGATTCATACTCTGTGAGATTAGGAGAACCTGCCTGGTGAGGTGACTTTCTGTTTTATTTTTTACGTCTCTCTCCAGGCTCAGCAGCCTAAAGTGAGTTCAGTTAAACTTCCTTGTTTTCAATTTAAAACAGATTTACTTGTGCCTTTATGCTTCATCTGGAGGCCCTATGTTTCTGGAAGATTTGGGTTTGGACATTTAAAAATTCATGAAAAAATACTGGCAGAACACCTGTAAAGTTAAACTGTATTTGGAAAAAGAAATTCTGTTCTACAATCAGACTTGTCATTAAAATGCACCTATGTTCGAGTCAACACTGCTCCAGAGATCTGTTTTACAGAACAGATCGTAGCAGTTTATATGTTGTTCAGACCTTGAGTGGTCTAAATACTTTTTCTCAGGACTTAAACTTATACTACTCTCATCTGTAATTATATTTTCTTTTTTCTTATGTGCATTTTCCTAAGAGACAGGAGAATATCTTAAGAGTAATACCTAAAGAAGGGAAAATAGAATAAAATATTCCAACATTGGTATAATTGTAAATGCCTAAAGAAGGAAAAATAAAATCAGATAATACCATAAAGCAAAGGAAATAACATATAGGTTGTAAATGTTATCTCATACTGAATTAATTCTTGGGATGGAGCAAATGAAAACTGGAAATCTTGCCCTTCTGGCAATTGGGAAAGAGAGATAGAAAGGTTGAAAATCATTCCTTTCTAGAATTAAGATTAAAAGTTGACATTCCAAAAATCAATGCAAAATGATATAAAGTATATAATACAGATCTACTGAACACTTTGTTTTCATTTGGACCTGTATTTCAACTCTTTTTTATATATTAAGATGCACTAACATATGTCATACATGAAGATAAAGTAAGGCCATAAACCTTCTACTTCGGTGCCTAAAATTAGTCTTAAGTAGAGCAGAGGCATGTAAATCAAAGAAAACATTCCAGGACATCTTGCTGTGATAGCTGTCTGGTCCTAAAAGCACCTATAATAAGACACTGAATACCTGCCTATGGGTTGATCTGCTAATATATATACAGCAGAATCCAGACCACTGGAGGAGCCTTTTAGGCTTACAGATGATTCCACTAAAAAACTTGATATGTAGGAGAAATGTTGGAATTCCTCATTTAAAAGGTTTGCTATATTATTGCTATATATAATACACTGTCTTTAAGTGGGTAATAAAGCAGTGTGAAACCTGTCTCCACCTGGTTCTTTCAAAGAAACTTTGCATTTTTACTGTCAAAACAAGATGTTGCTGGCCATTTTTCTTTGTTCTGGACTGAAAGTTAACTCTCCTAGAGCAACGGTGAACCAACTAAGTATTCTGAATACTATAGCTACAATACAAATGTGTAACTGACTGCCAATCTTAATACTTTTTTCGTTATTAACTGAAGTATGTCATTTGTATTATATTTCTACTTTTTTGCAGAAATTGTGCTCAAGTAGTTCTCAAAAGATATTTCCCCATCAATAAATCATTTTCTGGATATTAATAACGTAAAAAAACCTGCAGAACACTAGACAAGTTATGTGGCAAGTTTAATAACCTCTTTAAAAGGTAATCTTTACTTAATTGTTTTAACTATAGGCCTGCCAATCAAGATACAAAAATATGCATAGCTGCTAGGAAAGCCACTGTAGGAATTCTAACTTGATGTTTGCACAATATGAAATGAAATCGGAGTTGATATTGTAAAGGGTAGGGAAAATCATAGGCAAATAATTTAAATTTCCCTATTTGAGATATAATTTTAAAGCTGATATCTGTATTCATAACCTTGCAACCATTGGGAAAGGAAATGCAGGGAAAATACAGGAAGCGTTTGTAAGTAGATACTCTACTTACTGTACTTCTCTTTGTGGCTGTCCATGTGGGAAGTTCTACTAAAGACTTTTTTTTTTTTTTACTGTAAGGCTGTTATTTAGTGGATCCTGTGATGAATTTATAACTCGTTCATCCTTGACTGCCTTTCTTTTCTTAGAGGAGGCTTTTGACGGTAGGTAGCATTTGCCTGAAATCTGGAAGGCTTGGTTTCCAGCCAGCCAATGAAAGTAGGTGGCAGAAACTGAGTTCATGAGCATGTGTGGATAAAGTGTGTGCCCTCCAAAGGAAAATCATGATTATTGTAATGTGGAAATGTCATCTTTATCTACCCTTCTTGCACTATGTTGCTGTATTTTTACCTTTCCTTAAAAAGTTACCAGAATTCTAGGGAACATATAGACCAAACATTCTTGTTATTCTTTTCCAGCTATATTTGAACTATATTTCAGTTTACATTTGACGTGAAAGTATTGAGGGATGCAAGGATGAGATCTTTCAAGAAATTTTTGAGAGGAAGTCCATATTTTAGAAGTAAACCATACCCAAACCCCTAGAAATAAACACTTGCAGAATTAGGAATTGAAGATATGGAAAGCTGAAGCTGAATTGTATTATGACTAGGTGATGAGTTCACCTTTACTGCTGTCTGACATGCTGATAAATGCTACATAGAAGCTGCTAGTATCTGTTATTTATAGAGTTTATATGCACTCATTTTCAGATTTGTTCCTGTATCACTCTTCCTTTTTTGGGGCCAGGCACATCTTTTAACAATTTATTATTTATCTGAGATAAGATTTAAGAATCTATTTACAGTCCGAACAGAACTCTGATCCATCTTAGTGTTCATTCTAAGGAAGAACAGGACTAAAAACTCTTAACCAGTATTTTCATGCTTATGGGAAAAGGTGATGAAGGGATAGATCTACACTGAATACAAGCATTCCCAGAGTGAGCTACTTTGATAACTGCTTCTCTTTAGGCAGGAGCCTTCATTTGACTGCCTCTTCAATTCTGAGACATGTTTCTCTGTCCATGCGCCTACTTCTTTGCAGTAGTAAAAGTGTCCATCATACTTAGATAGTGGACCAGGCCTAGAAAATACGCTATTTCAGATTTCAGAATGATTACCGCTTTATGACAGTTCCCTTTATTCCTTCATCCATACATGGAAATGAGCTTAAAAACACTCAAGAAACAAATTTTTGACATAGTTGACAGCATGAACTCAATAAAGAGTTCAAGAAAAGGGAGCACATTAGTCAGGGAATCCAAAAGTTACTGATTTTCCTTTCTTACTCAAGAAATATATTCTGTCACCTTGAAAATACTGGTATTCTTGCTTTTTTAATACAGTGATAGCAAATGATTTTTTCTCTTTCCTTTTATAAAGATAATTTTAAATTGTCATTCGAGTAACTTTTAAATAATTTCTGAAATTCAATTTGAATTAAGTTTAATACAGACTCCTTTTTAGTTTAAAGAAATCCTCGATCTTTTGGTAGAACAGGTGATTTGTAAGAAATACAAATTCTGTACATTAATTAGGCAAACAGGTCTAATGTGTTGAACTTTCGCAGGCCCCATACGTATACACTTCAGTACACAGCTGAGATTATGGCACGTTCAGTGCTATCATGAATGAGCTGTACACAGGTAATAAATGATCTGCAATAACTCTTTTCAGTTCTTCATTATGTCTTACTGCTCATGATACCACTTCCAATTATAAACTTCAACAGGCTCCTCATTTGATCTCATTTTTAAATGTAATCATTTTCTCTTAGAATTTGACCTTGAAAGAACCTTTTAGCTTGATTCAGCAAAGCATTTCTTCACCTGCCTAAAGGAATGTATTTGCACTGACTATTCTTTTGCTTCACCTCAATACATTAAATGTTTTGTTTTGTTTTGTTTTAATTTATAACCATTTGGAACAATTATAAGTCTATCCTATAGTTAAACAGTTAGATTATATTTATATCAGAAATATTTTCAAAAATCATGATGTGCCTAAGCTTAGCACATTACCAAAATTAATGTATTTTAGAGTACTCAGTCTAATGCATTTATTAAAAATAAACCAGACCATGCTGTTTCATTTAAATAATGCATAGATTTTCCTCTCCGTTGTTCAGCTACAGACTTGTAGTTCATCAGGTTGGTTTTTTTTTTCCAGCTTGCTTTTTACCCTCCAATCTTTAACATAATCCTTTCATTTTCAACTATCTTCTTTTAATAGCATGTGAATACTTATAGCGGGCAATATATGGTTGAATTAATACATATACACACATTTCCTTCCAAATAACATCATTTTTTTCACTTGTTGTTAGTCATATTGTCCTAAATAGTTCTTGAGAATATTGATTTTTATGCCATTTTTTTCCAAATGTTAGCTGATTTTAATATCTGAACACTATTTTTTGTTGCAAGAAAGTGTCTAATTACTATTTTTTCCAAGATAATAAGACTTTTTCATTTTTCTTGGAAATGCTTTGCTATTATTATCTTGAATTGCATGAAACAAGAATATGATACAGAGGATTTCAGTGTGTATGTTCCATCATCTTATTTATCACAATAACTTGAGTATTAGAACAATAAAGTAGTAATACTTCTGAGATTCCTCTGAGGTTTTAAATTGTTAGTGCTGTAGAAACAGTGCTGTGAGCTGATGCCAACATATGTTCCTGGAAACATTTATAGTAATATAGCTTCAGCAGAGACAGTAATGGTATAAACAGGGCAAAGGAAATACCAGAAATGCAGCAGATGCTATTGATTATGTGCCTTGGAGAATAATCCACTTATGTATTTTAAGTCCTGTCAATGTAAATCAAAAGGAGCTGATGTTGTCAGTAAGATATATCACAGTCAAAATAATGTGCAGTGACAGCAGTCTCACCATACTGATGGAGCAGATCATGATTTTGTAAATAGAGAAGATATCCATAGCACAGCTGAGGTACTACAAACAAGAAGAAAATAATCTGATTTAAACATCTGAATCATTGTGAGCTGTGAGCAAATTTACGCTGAACATTCGTATGGCTGGTAGGGCCATATCAACTTTATGTTAAACTGATAGGGCTGCTTTATGTTGAGTTTACTAGTGTGTTTGAACTTGATCTAAGTCTTATTCCTGCCCTAAAGGTTTGCAGCTTTCATTATTTCTCAGGCTTGTAAATCTGGAATCCATGGTACTATTTTTTTAGGAACTGGAGTAAATACGCATCAAAGGCAAGCATAAAAGTTTTGATTTAGAAGACAATGCTCGGTGTCCCTGTGATTGTTAAGTATGGCATAGACCTAAAGAAAAGCTTTAGAAGTCAGATCTATGAAGAGCCACCGTACCAATTTTCATGGTAGCTACTAGGGGTCTACATTTTGCATTTGTGCTGGAAACAGTGTTGGTAATTCAGGGATGTTTCAGTTAGTGCTGAGCGTTGCTTACACAGAGTCAAGAGTCAAGGCCTTTTCTGCTCCTCACACCACCCCACCAGCAAGTGGGCCAGCGAGTAGGTGCACAAAAAGTTAGGAGGAGACACAGCCAGGACAGCTGACCCCAACTGACCAAAGGGAAGATGTGAATGCCCCATCCCTGGAAGTGTTCAAGGCCAGGCTGGATGAGCCTTTGAGCAGCCTGGTCTACTGTGAGGTGTCCCTGCCCGTGTCAGGAGCGTTGGAACTAGATGATCTTTAAGGTCCCTTCCAACCCAAACCATTCTATGATTCTATGGTAGATATTCCATACTATATGAGGTCATGCTCAGCATATATACTGGGGAGGAAGAAGAAGAAGAAGAAAGGTGGGGGATGTTCAGAGTGATGGCGTCTTCCCAAGTAACCGTTACATGTGTTGGAGCCCTGCCTTCCTGGATATGGTTGAACACCTGCCTGCCAACGGGAAGTAGTGAATGAATTCCTTGTTTTGCTTTGCTTGCATGCATGGCTTTTGCTTTACCTATTAAACTGTTTTTATCTCATCCCATGAGTTTTCTCACTTTTACTCTTCTGATTCTCTCCTCCATCCCACCAGGGTGGGGGTGGAGCGGAGTGAGCGAGCGGCTGTGTAGTGCTTAGCTGCTGGCTAGGGTTAAACCATGACAACACACAAGTCAAATATTACCTGTTTTTAAAAGCTTTCTCACTGTTCATTACGAATAAATCTAGGAATAAATGTTAATATTGTATGAATATGTTGTATGAAATTCTGCCCTAAGAACAGGAGCTAAGTTTGAAGCAAGCATCTGCCTTTTGTTATTAGAAATTCTAACACTACCCACAAAAATTCCCTTGAGAGTAGAAGATTAGCTCCACAAGTTTGTATAAAAATAGTAGTAGAAGATTATTAAACTTTTCTATACCTAAAGCATATTTACTGTACATTTGCATCTCAATTTCTTTGAAATTATATATTATATGGATATTTATACCAAAAGATTTTTTTTTTTTTAATAAATAGCAAGAAAATTAAATTATTTGTAATTTGTCAAAAAATGCTGCCACATAATCTGCTGCAAAATAGATGTATTTTCAACTTGGCCAGTGGATATTGAGAAGGCTGAGTTCCCATTTTTTATCTTTATTTATTTTTTTTTTTTTAAATTAACTAACAGCGTCTTAAAAAGAGCAGCAAGGGACAGACCACATTCTGATGTGTAGTTAAATCAAATCTCTGCTACTCATCCCCTAAATCTGAAAACTCAAAGTATTAGTAAGAAAATCTGCTTGTGGCCAGCTATCAGTGGAGGGGAATGTGCAATCTGTTTTGTTACCTGGTGGAAAATATCATAGCTCCCTAGATTTAAGTGGGCTATGTAGTTTTGAGTAACTTATATGACACTAATGTGTAGATCAGTAATTAATGGACAGTTTTTATAACTCATCTACAGTGACTTATTCAGCGAGTTTCCTCTAGGTAACCTCAATGCTTTTAAAAGGTTGCCCTGAGTGTAATATAAAAGAACATGAAAGCAACAGAAAATGCCATTTTAAAAAATCATAAGAAAATGCACTTTCTGATTCAGAAGGAAGTCTTTCCTGGACAAAGAGGCAAAAAGAGATGTTGGGACTTGTATAGCTTTCCTATTTGAGTGTGTATATTTTGTGAATCTGGGGCAAAATTCTGATGTCAATTATATCACAATGAGCTACCGTGTATCAAGCAGCTTTACAGACTCTGTCACATCATTTCCCATCAACAGACTTACAGCACTTACTGCAGCATACACAAAACTTTGATTTATACAGATTTTTCGGAATTTTTACCCAGACATCTCTCCTTCTTTTCACATGAAATTGCTTACATTGTGTCCAGAGTGCTGAAGGAAGATCCCAATAATATCATACATTTGGTATCAGGAATGGAATTAATACAGATTCACATAATTTACAAAGGAGATTTCATAGGTTTTCTGCAGTGATTTAATTTCAGTCAGAAAACTAACCTTGCTTAAAAAAATAATCCTGGTTTTATTATTGACTCATGAGGTTGAGCTCCAAAGATTTACAAGTCTCTCAGCTAACTCACGTCCAAGTGATTCTTCATACCTCTGTTTTATTCCCCCTGCACAGCTTGGAATGCAATTCCCAGGTATATTCTCATCATGGAATACTTCATTGGGTTTCAGGGTGAAGTCATACTGCAGGTGTTGATTTACATGGAGTCGCTTCAGGTTACTTCAGCATTTGCAAAGTAACCATATGCAACAATTTCATACTGTATAACAAATTCAGCATGGTGGTTGTTTTTCATATCAGTGCTAGATGTGGCCCCAGTTATGTAGCTAGCAGGGTTCCCTCTATTACTGCATGTTTTTCATTAATGGATAGCTGACACATCTTAATTTCTTGCTTAACAGTGACACTGACCAGAAAGGGCTGCAGCAATCGATTTATCCATTCCACTTCTGCTGAACTCAATTAATAAGATACTCAGGTCTTTCTGCTGCTGCCAGTCATTTCTATCTGTTAACTTTCTGGACATGTTACTCTCCCCACAGAGGAATTACCATTGCTGCTCATATTTAGAAATATAAGTTTTAAATCTAATTTTTTTTCTGACCTTTCCAAAATTCCGGGTTATGAAAGCAGTGTTTTAAAATGATGGGCTTTTTTTCATATGGATTAGACAGTTAGCCTGGAGTGATAACCAAACTCAACCCAAACCCATTCTCTTCCTAAACCTTAGAATGATGCTTTCTTTTAAGAATGTAAAAGATCATAGTTGTTATTGACTCTCCATGGACTCACTTTTGCCACTCTATCATCGTTAAACCCTATCATGCTACCTAAGGATTTATCTACTTTTATGATATACACGAGATGAGGACTGTGTTTTAGGTGTGAAATCTGTCTATTGTTCTCACACGCCTATGGAGGAAACTGGAGGACATGAAGTGGCTTTGCTTTTGATGACATTACACTGGAAGATGTGTTCCAGGTGTGCACTATTTCAGCAGCTAATTTTCTTCAGTTATGGGACCAGCCCCAATCCCACAAAGTAAAATCCCTGAAATATTTGCAAACCTCATTATTCCTATCAGGCTGTTTCTTGTTAATTTTAGTATAATCTAATCCCCTGATGTCATAGGGGATGGTAGGATGGATGGACAGAGAGATGTGAACTCTGCTTTTAGCAATAAAAGATCAGCTTGAGTCTTGAAGAAAAAGGTTCACTGGCCCTTCTACACTATTATCTCCTTGCTAATATGATAGCTTTGGGAACTGATATTCGTATAAAATCAGTGGGAGTCCATTTTTCTTACACAAGAACAAAACTTGCCATTTTTCCATCCTTTCCAATCTTTTCCAATCTCATAGATCTCTGGGAATTAAAAAAATGTTTTTAATGTGCTTTGAAGTGTAGTCTTCAGTTCTAGGCCCTGGTTTTTGAAGTATGTGGCACAGTAGCTTATGCATTCCATTTGAATTTGTAGCATTCAAAGGTGGCTGTGAGCCATTCAGACAGTTTTTGATCCTGGGATCCTGCAGTGATCCAGCTTCTTTGCAGAAGTAACAATGAGCCTGACCCCAGAGTTGGTGGGATACACATCCCTTCTCCGTGACACTGAGTGAAAAGGTATGAGCTGGAGTTATGTGCAGTCACACTGTGTTGGAGTCACGGTTCTATGACTGGCTCGGTGGACTTGAGGGTAGGTAGCTATGTGTTGGTGCAGCAGTGAAATATTGCCCAAAGAGACACATCTTCTCTTTCTTAAAAGCAAAGGCTTTTGATAAGAGCTACATGCTTGCTAATAAGGACATATAATTACATAAGATATATTCCAGATTCATATGCATAATTGATCTATCTACATGGACAGCTTCTTGAATTATGATATGGAATTATAATGTTTAAGGTTATTTGTACTACTAGTAATATTACAGAATTACAGCAGAAAGTGTAGGTAGGTTCATCAGATATAGAAAACAATCAATATAGGTTGGCAAAAAAGGCTTAGTTATGATTTCCAGTACCACATCTATTCTTCATTAATTAAAAAATGTGCAGAAGGAGAACTGCATATTGCATTTGAATCTCGATAAACTGAAAAGGCTGGAAGAAAAATTAAAAAACTCTGGATATCTGTAAAAAGTACATATTTGAATGCATCAGGGTCTGAAAATGTGATGTATAATGTCTGCTAGTTCTAACACTTCTCTTTTCTTGGCCCTGTGCTTTCTTCAAGTAATATGTCAAAATCAAGGGAGAATTTGATCCTCTGAATTACAGTAAATATTATTCTTTTCTTCCTAGAAACCAAACAGAATTTCGTGGTAAGGGTATTTAACACAGATTTTCTAAATACCTTTGTAGGAACTTTCTTCCAAGACCTTTTAAAACTGATAGTGTGTTTCTTCCTCATATTACAAATAAAATATTCTTTGGTTACTCAAGTTTAAATTACATAAATTACAAAACATTAAACACATGAAATGAATCTCCAAAAGATGTTAGGTTATTTAAACTGTAAAAATTCAAATAAAAAGATTTATTATTGATGCTACCTTTTCTTAAATATTGGTATTTGATAGAAATTCTCATATTAGTGTTGAGAGGTAAAAAATTATCATAATTTCTCGAACCACTACGATACCGCCATCTGTCCAACCAAATGCTTGTAAAGATTCAAGACTGACAGAAACTAAGAGTCTTCTATACACAAAGCAAAGTGCTGCTAATGTGTCCCACATGGAAAATATTTAATCTTTTTCTGATCTGAAAAGATCGTGTTCAGGATTTTTGAAAGGTTACTATTTACTTTGGTTCTCCTTCATGAGAGTTCTTTGAGCAGTTGGAGTTTCGAGACATGTTGGAAACCAAGCTACTGAAAAACAACTCAGTGAAGTGTCTCAGGATTGGATATTCCAAGAAAAGTAATACATACTTACAGATTCTTCCTCCTGTGAATTTGTTCTCAGCCAAATACTAGAATTAACACAGGTGAGGGATTATCCTGTTATCAGTCTTCTAAACCAAACAAATTAGGATGTTTTTCAGAAGTTGAATTCACCAACTTCATGTTATACACTGAAGGATGTCACTGCATAGAAGATATATCAGCTGCTGGCTCTGGCAAGATTAAATAAATAATAGCTCTGCAAGGCTGAACTCTTTAAATTATAAGTACTCCTGCAAAGGACAATTCCTGGCATCTCTTGAGTGACAAAGAGAATTAAGGATCCAAGTAAGAGCCTTGTGAAGGAAATTAAAATATTTTATTACGTGTTGAAAAGTTTGAATTGCACATTATGAGGGACTACTTTTTGCTGAAAAGCTGAAGACCAGTTTGGTAATCTCTTTCAGAACAAATCTTAACTCTAACCATCATTATCTGTAATGGCTGTAAGAGACGTGGTTTAAGACGTGGTCTAAGGCAAATCTTCATTGTAAAACATTGTAAGCAGAATACTGTATCCGTGGCATCATGAAATGCAACTTTGAATGCTTTAAGATGTTCAGTTGTGTTATTTATGTTTTCAGATTTTCATGGTTCTTAACCACAGTAATAACATCAGAGTCAGACATTTCCTGGTAGGTATGGCAGAATGAGAAATTCATATCTTCCACATGGCTGCTGACTGCTAGAAATGCCTTCTGTCTCTGCCATTACTGTTTCATGTCCTGGTTAATAAGGGACAATAAGTTAATAAGGAAATTAGAACTGTAACTGCCAGAAATATTGAAAAAAATCCAAGGAAGTGCATGAAGGTTACGAGCTGTGGACTCCAGACAGCTAAGGGAAGTGCTGAAGTTTGTTACAGTCCTGATCCTTATTCTGAAGGGCTGGCAGGACTTTTCCATTCACTAGGAAAAAAAAAAAAATTACTTAAGTGATAAGTGGAAAAGCGTTCCAGTCTTGTGAAGAAAAAGAGTAAATGGACAGGCTGACTATACCATGTATTCATGAGAGCTGTCTATTGTAAAAGACTGAGGAATCTATTTCTTTAGACAAATATACGACAAAAATGTGGGATCTGTGGGACTATATTCAAGAATTTCTTAAGAACTAGTTTTCCTGTTTTCTTGAAGGTTTACTCTAAATTTTGGACCACAGGAGAATTTATAATATAAAATATAAAACAAGCTGTTAGTCATTCCTGTGTTAATTTTCATGCACAACTGTAGAACAATTGTGGAGCAATTTTGAGTAGCTGTATTATGGTTTGCAAAACTAAAAATTAATGTAGGTAATTATTGAGTCTGATTTCTGAAGTGTTGCCTGTAATATGTAAAGGCAAATATGTTATGAACATGCTGCCTGCAATGGAAGTATTTATGAAACTGACTAAATAAGGATGTTTCTTCAGGGTTGTGACACCAGAAGGGAGTTCCATAGAAATTTGATAGCTTATTGGAAATGAGGATTTACCACTGGCTTACATTTTATTGCATGCTTTCTGGGAACGCATATGGAATTCCAGATGCATATGCAGAAGGTGTGAGATGTTTTGGAAACTATACTGATTTACATGAAATTCAGTGCAATGTTTGATATTTGAAAGGTACATTTTCAAAAGTAAGTTTGGCATTTAATGAAACAGGCAACAACTGAAAAGAAGGACTGAAATTTACTAGTTTTGCAGTCGTTCTGGCCTGATTCATCTGTGTTTTACTTTGAGAAACTGAATAGCTAATAAGTATCTTTTATTTCTTTTTCTTTTTTTTTCTCTTTTTCCCCAAAAAGCTTAGCCAGAAATACTTTATAGAAATAAAACACAAGTTGTCTGACTATGTTCTCAATAATTATAGTTTTTTCCTCCTTATTATTTAGGCCATAACCCTTATTCCCATACATGTCTTTGACTCACCATCAGGTTCGATCTCTGTGTGTTTCTCTGATACTAAAATTGTACAATCAATTTACAATTCCGACCTTTATTCCACTTCTTGGATACAAATGTTACTTTAATTTCTTATAATTAGAAGGAATATACCTATATTAAAATAACAGCAACAAAATAGATGACTCAATTTACTTGTTGGCTGATGCATTCTGGCTGGGTTGCTCTAGAACCAAATTACTGGTTGTTTCTGCTTTCTACTTTGTGCAAAGATGATGGGAAGCTTTTAGGTGAGTTTAAAACTTTATCTTTTCAGATCTGACGAGTTTCTTTTAGCTTTGCTCTACTTCAGCTAGTCATACAGAAATTTCTTATTCCATTTGTCTTGTAAGGATGAATTTCTGAGACAAAAAAGAGAATGTAGGCTAATATTTTACAGCTTTATTGCAGCATAAGTGGAAAGAAAAAAAATGAGAAAACTCAGCATCGGGATCATAAGAGGCTGTGACTGATGCAGCACCATTGCAATGAACAGTCAACTGTGCAGTTGATTTCTTAGGTCCTGAAGCCCAGGCAAAACTGCAAGTCAGTGCTTTTAGCACAACACTGCTGGTGAATCAAATTAAAATAGAATAATAGAATAGAATAGAATAGAATAGAATAGAATAGAATAGAATAGAATAGAATAGACCAGACCAGACCAGACCAGACCAGACCAGACTATTTCAGTTTGAAGGGATCTACAACAATCATCTAGTCCAACTGCCTGACTACTTCAGGGCTGACCAAAAGTTAAAGCATGTCATTAAGGGCATTGTCCAAATGCCTCTTAAACACTGACAGGCCTGGGGCATCGACCACCTCTCAGTAAATAAATGCTTCCTAATATCCACTCTAAACCTCCCCTGGCACAACTTTGAAACGTTTCCATGTGTCCTACCACTGGATCCCAGGGAGAAGAGATCAGCACCTCCCTCTCCATTTCCCCTCCTCGGGAAGCTGTGGAGAGCAATGAGTCCCTCAGCCTCCTTTTCTGCAAACTAGTCAAACCCAAAATCTTTAACCACTTCTCATAGGACATTCCTTTCAGCCCTTTCACCAGCTTTGTTGCCCTCCTCTGGACACATTCAAGGACCTTCACATCCTTTTTAAAAGGTGGGCCCCAGAACTGCACACAGTACTCAAGGTGAGGCCACACCAACGCTGAATATGGTGGGATAGTCACCTCTCTCAACCAGCTGGTTATGCTGTGTTTGATGCACCCCAGGATGCGGTTTGCCTTCTTGGCTGCCAGGACACACTGCTGAATATCTCCAAGGATTAAATTAGTACTTAATCCTCCAAAACTTGTGATAGACTTTCTTAGCTTTAAGACAGTGTGGAGCTAATCACTTTCAAGGTCATTTTCTGAAAGTGTATATTGACTGGGACATTTTTGACAAATGATAGAAAAAACAAAAAAAAAAAAAAAGAAGGAAAATGGTGAATATAATAAATGTCTGGATATTTTGATAAATTGAAAAATTAGAATAAACCTGAGGGTTTTATAACTAATCTTATTTTAAAGTTGGATGATGTGACTGAAAGATCAAAGTTCAAATGCTAGGTTTCTCTCTCCTACACAAAGTTTGGTGTCAGGGATTGAAACCAAAACAAGGCATTAACAAAACTAGGCATTAAAAAATAGTAAATAAGGGCTAAATAATTTCAGAGAGACTTTTTTTTTTTTTACCTCCTTAATGCAATCTTTGTGAATAACCTCTAATTAAAATTTCATAAAGCTTCAGGCTATAATTCCGTCTGAAACACTGACTGAAAAAGTTCTGAGACGTTATCAGCCTGATGGAAGATAAACAAAACCATCCCCATTTTTTTTCTGAAATAATGCTTGCAGCTAGGCTAAGGTAAACAATAAGGACATGGTAAAATAGTATCTTTTGGTTATAGGTTGAGGCTTGATCCTCATGCTGCCTTGCACTTTGGGCAGCCATATTTGTACAAAGTATGCCAAGTGTTAAATACCTATGGAAAATTGGTTTTCAAGTAATTTTTAGGCCCTAGAACACTAGACTTGCTGAGTATTTGTGTGATTTATGTATAAAACTATGAAAAGCTTTTTCCTTCAGAATTCATAGGAGATCAGTAAAGTATTTCTAATAACTTTGAATTTGGTGTCAGAACAAGCTGGTTTTGGCTTTGCATCAGCACAGTTTAAGATAGCATTCAAGCGGACCTTGTTTTTGTTGCACGCCATTCTCTGGTTCTTTACTACTTCCAGGGAAAGAGCCTGTCTCCCCTAGGGAATCTTTGGCTGTTAGCCTTTCCCAGGCACTCCTGGACTTCTCCAAGTGAGGCCTGTGCTCAGTTTATGCCGTTGGGAAAATCCTTCATTATCTTAACATTGCAAATGTTTGGTATTTTTCTGCTTCTGCCTCAGTTTCCCTTAGATCTGAATTGATATGTTTCTATGTGTTAAAATACATGTGAGTGGTCCTGTGAGTAGAATATCTTTCGTATGAGGTGATGCTGAGAGAGATGGGACTGTTCTGCATGGAGAAGAGAAGGTTCGGGGGGATCTCATGAATGTCTATTAATGCTGGACGGAGTGACTGAAAAAGAGGGAGCCTGACTCTTCTCAGTAGTGCCCACTGACAGGACAAGAGGCAATGGGCACAGATTGGCACACAGGAGGTTCTGTTTGACCACAGTAAATAACTTATTTCCTGTGAGGGCAGTCAGATACGTTGTCCAGAGAGCTTGTGAAGTGTCCATCTGTGGAGTTATTCAAAACTCAACTGACCACAACTCTAACTAACCTGCTCTAGCTGAGGGCTTGGACTAGATCTCTGATCCTGTGATTCTGTTTGGGCGAAATTTTGAGGGCTACCTTTCAACAATAAAAACTCTCTGGTTCCTAAATGAAATCACATTATTAAATGTAGCTGTAATGCTACATGGTAAAGCTTGTTCTCCTATGTTAGTTTGAGGTTAGGGCTGGTAAGAGGAAAGAAGGAGGCTAAGGATGCAGTTGGAGTAGGACTGAAAAGAAATTGTTGAATTCAGGGGAAAAAGAGGGATCAAGAAAGACCGGGGTGGGACAAGTGTGGGAGACTAGAAGGAAAGATAATAGAAGTGTGTGGCCACATGTCAGCTGATGCTGGCTCTTCAGTACATGTGTGTGTCTGAGTCCTGGGCTTCATCCCCACAGTATGTTCTATATTCTAATTAAATACTATTTTTAACTATTCTTAACTATTCTCTGTGTGTGTGTGTGTGTGTCTGTGTGTGTGTCTCAGGAACTGTGTTCAGCCTCCCTTACTGCCTGGCCCTGGGGACAAGGAACTGCAACAGCCTCACATCTACAGGGCTGGGACAGAAGAAACCCCACAGGTCCCATAGTCAACCAAATTCACCTACCTTAGGTAGGTTAGATTATATGATATTCTCCATATACTATCTGCTATACACAAATAATATAGTGTGCTCATTGCTCTTTCAGTCCTTATCATTCACTTGATGTTGCTAATTTTAATTTTAGTATTTTCACTTGAGTCTCTGAACTACAAGGACAAAACACCAAAGGTATGCATACCCAACTTAATGATGGTTCTCAGGTAACTCACAATCACTGTTAATTCCAACATGTGTGTAGCAAATATTTCAGTCCATTGTGTTTTGATTTGTCTCTTTTAATGGACATGCCATTCAGGGATATTCTGTTCCCTATGGTGACAATATGCACATTGAGCATTAAAGCAGATTTTGGAGTATGACAGAATTGAAACAGAAACATATTTCTGTGACACATTTTCTGTTCTAGAAATTACTGTTAAATAAATTTGAGATTAAAAAAATAAAAATAAAATCCCAGACAGGAGTTAGTTTATACTTTAATGAAATTTGAGATTGCTGGCTTCTTAAGTATTATGATGTAAAAGAAATAGTAATTAGGGTAGGATTAGTTGCAGATATATTTTTAAAGCTAGGAAAAATACACTAAAGAAATGGGGTTAACTTTATATTCTCTGAATTCTCTCTTTTGTTATCAAGCCTGACTTCTTCACCTACCCCCAGGTAGAATTCCGTAAATGTCTTGCTTCATATGGGAGCACTGGGACTGTAGAACAGTGTAAATCAATGGCTGATGCTTGTGAGATTCATCTGGATTCAGTTATGTAGACCTCTTCCCTATCATAACTGTGTTACACAGCTATTTTTAACAAAATCTCTCTTCTTAAAATAAAAGTAATTTCTGTAAAGCAGTAGGGACAATATTTTCAGAGGAAGAATTTTTGAAGTAGTTAAGTGCACTGAGCATGGGACTGAAAATCCAGAATTTTGTGTCCACTGTCTTTGCTCACTTGAATCAGGTCTTGCCTTGGCCATTTCATCCAAGTAACTTTGGTATTGTCTGGTAAAGTATGTACATCCTGCCAGATGTTTTTTGTTTGTTTCTGTGCCTTAACTATTCCTCATTGGTGTAAGGTGAACATCATTTGACATGATTTGTTAATGGCTCTTGTCAGCAGATGGATATTTATATTGAACCATCTTTCCCCTGCCCCCTGCTTTATTTCTTTCCCCTCCATTACAGATTAATGCCACTGAGTCAAAGCACTACAACTATCCAGAATATGTCTCTGCAAAGAAATAGTAAGCTGTTATGATTTAATCACAAATATATCACAAACATATATGAGAACATAGAAGTCTGGCATCTCAGCTTTGTGTAAAAAGGCATAACTCCCTTGAAATCCATGACACAATGCTTATGTATACGTGCTGCAGATCTGTTATAAATAGTCAAAGTATAATCAAATTTATCCTTATATATATTCATTGCTAGTTGTATTAGTATTTTCTTTGGATTTTCCTAAACGTAATGGAAATAAGAATTAGAATTTGATGATATAAAAAAGTAAGCCCATAGCTCCTGGCCACAAACTCTTGCCAATAATTAAATCAGCCTAGAACTGCACTGAAGCAGTCAGTCAGCATCCTTGCTGTGTTCTGTCAATACTCTGTTCTCACTGTGCATAATATTTGCCAAAGTAGTCAAATGCTGATCAGGAACATGTTTGTTAAATGGAAGGGAGGAACAAATCGGAATTCACTTCATGACTTGGTGTGTGTGTATATATATATATGTATATATATGTGTATGTCTTTCCATATTTTAATGTATTTTCCACTTCAAATGAAACCTGACAACAGAATCTTGTCCAGAATCTTCAAAGTATGAAATTAAGCTCCGAATAAGTGAGTCTTCTTAGAAGTGCCACATGTACATGGACAAGTTACTTAGACCGCTAATATAAAATAGGTGCCTACCTTAATATTGATATGTCAAGAAGAATGAGACTTTTTATTACCCCAAATTTAAAGACAACAGGCAAAATGACATTTTTAAAATTTAGTTTCTTCAGAACTGAAGAATGTTATTCCCACAGTGAACTGAAGGTCTTTCTCGTATGACCCTATTCAAAATGACAAAAATGTTTTAGCAGCATCTATAGGTGTGTAAATGCCCATGGAGTAGATGAGTTGGGGGAACTGTATTTTGGAGTAACGTTTTGAAAGACCTTGTTTGTCCTTCACAGGACAGGTATCTGCTAACAATAGCTAAGGCTATATTCCACTTAGGAAATCCAGAATGTAAACAGTCTTTGTAAATTTATACTATAACAATATACAGTCTCACAAATATCTACTAGCTGCTCACATTCTCAAAACAAAGAACCTTCCATCGAAGTTTCTGATAACAAAGGTTACTGTACAAAGGTAACTGTTAAATAAAAATTAGAAAGTCTCTTTCAGAAGTGGTAAAAGACGTGTTCTTATTTTCTTAGCTTTTCAATTTTATTCCCACAGTGAATGTATCTCCCACTCAGGGCTGAAGAATCTTTGCATAAAGAAAAGATATTTGATCTTTTTATTTAGCCTGTATTGAGTCCAAAGAGAATCCATTCAGCTGACTTGCTGGGACTGAATGAAGACTGGAGCCTTCAATGCACACAGGGATCCATACAGGTCCAAAGTATCTATCCTAAATCCACGCTCAGTAGCTTCTTGTTCTCAGTAGGAGATTAATTAATTTCTGAGAGGCCATCTGCCTTTAAAATAATGTTACACAATGTCTAGTTTTGTCATCCACATTCAGGTTTCTTATCCTTCTTTATTTCTGCTTTGTCCAGAGGGCAAAATAAAGAAGACCGTGATATCAGAAGTAGTAGTGCACATAATATTATGTTTGGCATAGGCTGTGGATAATGTAGAATCATAGAATAATCTAGGTTTGAAAAGACCCTTAATATCATTGCGTCCAACAGTTAACCTAACACTACCAAGTCCACCACTAAACCGTGTCCCTAAAAGTGCCATGTCTACGTGTATTTTATATACCTCCAGGGATGGTGACTCAACCATTTCCTTGGGCAGCCTGGTCCAGTGCTTGATAACGCTTTCAGTGAAGAAATTTTTCCTAATATCCAATTTAAACCTCCCCTGGCACAACCTGAGTTGTTATAGAGATAACAACTATCACTTACTATTTGTGAAAAGAGGCTGATACCCACCTTGCTACAACCTTCTTTCAGGTAGTTGTAGAGGGTGATAAGGTCTCCCCTCAGCCTCCTTTTCTCCAGGCTAAACAATCCCAGTTCTCTCATCCACTCCTCATAAAACTTGCTCTCCAGACCATTGCTCCTTTCTGGACTTGCCTCAGAATCTCAATGTCTTTCCTGTAGTGAAGGGCCCAAAACTGAAAACAGTATTTGATGTGCGGCCTCACCAGTGCCGAGTACAGGGGAACAATCACTCCCCTGGTCCTGCTGGCCGCACTATTTCTGATACAAGCCAGGATGCTGTTGACCTTCTTGGCCACCTGGGCACACTGCTGGCTCACATTCAGCTGGCTGTTGACCAACACCCCCAGGTCCTTTTCTGCCAGGCAGCTTTCCAGCCACCCTTCCTGAAGCCTGTAGCGCTGCATGGGGTTGTTGTGACCCAAGTGCAGGACCTGGCACTTAGGTGTAGCTGCAGCGTCTTCCCAAACTCCTCCTAAGAAAGATTTCCAGAGAAGCTCTTGCTTAGCATAGAATCTACTCTATGTAGTAACATAAATTTTTCTATAACTCCACTTCCTTCTGATCTATTCAAATGCTGTTGGGCCGCGTGATGGTGTCTGAAAGGAGTCTGTATTTTCTGCTACCTATTACATGTGTTTTAGTGCCATTCCACTTTATACCGGCTGAGACTCTGGTTAACATAGGAAGAATATTTACTGAAACCTTATAAATCTGTACTCATTTTCTGTTTTATCTCACTTCCCCTGGACCTATAAGTTAAAAACAGTTAATAGCTTTTTTTTTAATAAGGGTTTGCTGGGGAAAAAGCCATTTTACATCTGGATCTAGAGTTGTCATGGTTACACAGTTGGCAGATGGTATCTGTTTTTTGTCTGTTTAGGGGTTTTTTCTTGAATACATTTCCAAAATTCAGAGAAGTCGTCATTAATTTACATGATTTGCTGAGGAGAGTTTAGGGAAAAAAGGACAGACTTTTTCAAAAGATAAATATCATTTGAGGCTTGTTTTGCATCTTCTGCAATTGCCATTTAACATTATGTGTAATTAGGCCACATTTTAGCAAAATCACATTATTTAAATTTATATTCTCTAGAGCTGAAGGATTTTACTCTCACAGTGAGCTGAAGGACTTAGTTGGGAACGCTCAGTAGCAACTGCTCCTATTAATACTTGCAGGGATGAGTGTAGTGAATGCAGATGCTGCGTGTTCTCCAAGAGGCAGCTTTAAAATCATATTTGCTTTTCGGGGCATTTTAATCTTGTAGAAGCAAGGCAATTACTATAAAGTGATGTAAGAAATATTCACGGTGGAGGTATTTCTGGAAGTACTTAACGACACAAGTTTAAGCTAGTAATTTTTACAGGTGTAAAACTGATATAGGTGTAAAACTTTGTCCTGGTTTGATGACAACCAATTCTAACTTATTGCATTGCTCAGAGAAAACACTGTTTATAGCTGTATTTCTTATTTATTTTCTTTTTGAACTGCACAGTTATGCACTCCATTGAACATCATTATAAGCCGCCTCTGCAGAGTGAAGAACCTGGTCATTCTATGCATGTTATGAAACTCGGGTGAGTCAGTGATCCTCATGGATTACCTGATTGCCAAGTATTCCTGCTATTACGCAGGATGTTAAAAAATTGTACCACCATTAACCACTGCTATTATGGCTGAGATACTTATCTTCAGGTGAAAAAAAGGGAAGACAACTTTTTTCCTCCTTTTTGAATCTTTGTGGTCATTGTTTGCAAATGAGTTTCCACACCAAGCTAAGGGCATAGTTTCTCTTTCTTCTTGCTGTTCTTGTTTTTATTTTCAGATCTTTTAATCTAGGTAGCTGAGACTTGATGTGAAGTCATGAATCTCAATGAACTTGGACTACATAACTTGGCAAAATGGTGCAGGACTACACTGACAGGGCCAGAGGAAAAAATGTCTCTATATTTTTTATGTTCTAATGTGTATCATTTAGACGGTCTTAAAAATCAGATCTAGTTATTGCTCTATTGATCAAATCTATTATTCCTCCAGACCCCAAGGAAGCATTTGCTCCGTATAAAAAAGGCACAGTCTTAATCAATAGTCTACATGTGTAAGCAGATTTGGCTGGGGGAGAGTGCTGATCTTAATTTCAGGAGAAGCCACAATTCAGTCCTGTGACAAAGCACATACTGCCGTAGTATGTTATGACACGGGTGGTGAAAACCTTGTTATCTTCCTTTAAAATTCCATGCTTAGTTGGCACTATAATTTTAAAATTTAATTTCTTGAACTTGTTTTAGCAGAAGGACATACTTCTGAGAGCTCTCACAGCTAAGTGGTGTACATTCCCAACCTTTTCCTTGTACATTGTCACGAAACATTCTGTATATTTTTGCATACATTTACTGTTCCGTGCAGTCTATTTCTACCCAGAAACTTTGAAAACTTTTGACCTCAGAATCTGTGGCATAATTGTAAAAAGAATTATTCAAATCCCTCATCTAACAAGGGCAGAAGTTCTAAAGAGAAAGAAAACATACACAAATTATAAGAAAAATAAATTCACAATCAATGTTTTTGCCACATTTACTTACAAAATTCCTTAAGGGTTCATTGCCATGGTACAATACAGAAAAAATAACCCACAGATAAATGTGAATGCCTTGACATGAGGTTTTTATATTGTAATTAGCCTAAGAATATTTTAATTGCTAAATAATTTAAAAAGTTGTATATAATCCATGTTTAATATATACATCAACATTTTGTACATGTATGTACTTATCAATCAAAGCCAAACGCTTACAAAACATTTTGCAGATATTTATATTAGTTATAAGTCAAGACTGAAATAACTTCTCCTCCTTGAATTGTCATGTGGTGTGTTTAGAATGTAAATTAAAACCAGCCAATTGTGTCTTTCCCTTAGGTTCACATGAAGGTTAGAAAAGAAGTTGTGTCTAAACAGACATGGAGTAAGACTGTTAAACCAGGTGGTTCTGTTAGTGACCATGGAAAAAAATCTGTTACTGGCAAGACATTCATAGAATCATAGAATCATAGAATCATAGAACCATAGGGTTGGAAGGGACCTCTGGAGATCATCTAGTCCAACCCCCCTGCCAGAGCAGGGTCACCTAGAGCAGGTTACACAGGAACACGTCCAGGCGGGTTTTGAATGTCTCCAGAGATGGAGACTCCACCACCTCTCTGGGCAGCCTGTTCCAGTGCTCTGCCACCCTCAGGGTAAAGAAGTTCCTCCTCATGTTTAGGTGGAACTTCTTATGCTCAAGTTTGTGCCCATTGCCTCTTGTCCTGTCCCCGGGCACTACTGAAAAGAGCCTGGTCCCATCCTCCTGACACCCACCCTTTAAGTATTTATAAGTGTTGATAAGATCCCCCCTCAGCCGTCTTTTTTCCAGACTGAAGAGACCCAAATCCCTCAGCCTTTCCTCATAAGAGAGGTGTTCCAGTCCCCTAATCATCTTGGTAGCCCTCTGCTGCACCCTCTTCAGCAGTTCCCTGTCCTTCTGGAACCGGGGAGCCCAGAACTGGACACAGTACTCCAGGTGTGGCCTCACCAAGGCAGAGTAGAGGGGGAGGATGACCTCCCTTGACCTGCTGGCCACACTCTTTTTGATGCACCCCAGGATGCCATTGGCCTTCTTGGCCACAAGGGCACATTGCTGGCTCATGGTCATCCTGTTGTCCACCAGGACTCCCAGATCTCTTTCCACAGAGCTGCTCTCCAGCAGGTCAGCCCCCAACCTGTACTGGTGCATGGGGTTGTTCCTCCCCAGGTGCAGCACCCTACACTTGCCCTTGTTGAATTTCATAAGGTTTCTCTCTGCCCAGATCTCCAACCTGTCCAGGTCTCTCTGTATGGCAGCACAGCCCTCCGGTGTGTCAGCCGCCCCCCCCAGCTTTGTGTCATCAGCAAACTTGCTGAGGGTGCACTCTATCCCCTCATCCAGGTCATTGATGAATATATTGAAGAGGATTGGACCCAGTACTGACCCCTGGGGAACACCACTCGTCACTGGTCTCCAACTAGATTCTGTGCCCCTAATCACAACCCTCTGAGCTCTATCTTTCAGCCAGTTTTCTATCCACCTTACTGTCCATTCATCTAACCCACACTTCCTAAGCTTCCCTATGAGGATGCTGTGGGAGACCGTGTCAAACGCTTTGCTTAAGTCAAGATAGACCACATCTACCGCCCTCCCCTCATCTATCCATCCAGTCATGCCATCGTAGAAGGCTATCAGATTAGTCAGACATGATTTCCCCTTGGTGAATCCATGCTGAGTACTTCTGATAGCTTTCTTTTCCTCCACGTGCCTTGAGATGACGCCCAGAACGAGCTGTTCCATCATCTTTCCAGGGATGGAGGTGAGGCTGACCGGCCTGTAGTTCCCTGGCTCCTCCTTCTTGCCTTTTTTGAAGACTGGGGTGACATTGGCTTTCCTCCAGTCCTCAGGCACCTCACCTGTTCTCCAGGACCTTTCAAAGATGATGGAGAGCGGGCCAGCAATGACTTCTGCCAGCTCCCTCAGCACTCTCGGGTGCATCCCATCGGGGCCCATGGACTTGTGAATATCTAAATGATCTAATTGATCCCTCACTCGCTCCTCCTCAACCCAAGGGAAGTCTTCTTCTTTCCCTGTTACTTTATTCAATGCCTGGGACTTCTGAGGGCTGGGCCGAGCAGAAAAGACCGAAGCAAAGAAGGCATTCAGTAACTCTGCCTTCTCCACATCCTCCGTCACCATGACTCCTGTCTCATTCAACAGTGGGCCCACAACTTCTTTGGTCTTCCTTTTGCTTCCAATATACTTGTAGAAGCTCTTTTTGTTGTGCTTGACATCCCTAGCCAGGTCTAATTCCAAGGCGGCCTTGGCTTTCCTTGTTTCATCCCTGCACGCTCTGGTGGCATTCTTGTAATCCTCCCAAGGGGTCAGTCCCTTCTTCCACTTATTATAAACTTCCTTCTTCCACTTGAGCTTTTTCTGAAGCTCCCTGCTTAACCATGCAGGTCTCCTGCGTCCCTTGGCCGATTTCTTTCTCTTCGGGATGCACCGATCCTGAGCTTGGAGGAAGTGGTCTTTGAATATCAACCAGCTTTCTTGAGCCCCTTTGCCTTCCGTAGCCCTAGCCCACGGGATCTCTCCAAGCAGTTTCTTGAAGAGGCCAAAGTTAGCCCTCCTGAAATCCAAGGTTGTAATTTTACTTCTTGTTGTTTTGTGGATAGTGCCCACGATCCTGAACTCAATCATTTCATGATCACTACAACCTAGGGTGCCCCCAACCTTAATGTCCTCCACCAATCCCTCTGTGTTTGTCAGTACCAGGTCTAGAAGTGCTCCTCTCCTTGTTGGCTCCTGTACCACCTGTGTCAAAAAGTTGTCATCAATGCACTGGAGGAGCCTCCTGGACTGCCCATGCCTGGCTGTGTGGTCTTCCCAGCAGATATCAGGGTGATTGAAGTCCCCCATGAGAACCAGGGCCTGCGATTGCGAGGCTACCTTCAGTTGTCTGTAAAAAGCCTCATCAGTTTCCCCATCCTGATCAGGTGGCCTGTAATAAACACCCACAACAGTGTCCCTCATATTTTCCTGTCCCTTAATCCTCACCCATAAGCTCTCGACCCGCTCTTCATCCGCCCCTAGTGAGAGCTCAATGCATTCCAAATGCTCTCTCACATAGAGTGCAATTCCACCTCCCCGCCTTGCTGGTCTGTCTTTCCTGAAAAGGACATAGCCACCCATGACAGCATTCCAGTCATGCGAGTTGTCCCACCACGTCTCAGTAATTGCAATGAGATCGTGGCCCCGCAACCGCACACAGAGCTCCAGCTCTTCCTGCTTATTCCCCATGCTGCGTGCATTGGTGTATAAGCATTTCAGAGAGGGAGTTGTGTGTGTAGTTTTGACCCTTGAGATGTGGTGTGCCTCCTGGCTTTCAGAAATACTGGCACACTGGCCCACAAGCGCTGAGCAACTACGCCCTGGCACCTCACCAGCAAACCCAGTACCATCCCCACCCCCCTTCAAATCTAGTTTAAAGCCCTCTCAATGAGTCCTGATAACTCTTGTCCTAGAACCCTTTTTCCCCTGGAGGACAAGGTATTCCTGCCTGTTACCAGCAGGCCAGGCGTTTTGTAGATCAGGCCATGATCAAAGAACCCAAAGTCCTGCCGGCAGCACCAAGCTCGAAGCCAGGCATTGATCTGCTGGCTCCTCCTATTTACCCCCTCATCGTTCCCTGCAACAGGGGGGATAGACGAGAACACCACTTGCGCTCCTGATCCCTTGACCAGGCGTCCCAGGGTCTTGAAATCTTTCTTCATTGCCCTTGGACTTCTTCTTGTTACCTCGTCACTGCCTACCTGAAAGAGCAAAAGTGGATAGTAGTCTGAGGGCCGTACCAGGGAAGGAAGCATCCTCTTCACGTCCTTGACCCGGGCCCCAGGGAGGCAGCAGACCTCCCTATGTACCGGGTCCGGCCTGCATATTGGGCCTTCCGCTCCCTTCAGTAGGGAGTCACCTATGACAAGGACCCGTCTTTTCTTCCTTACCGCAGAGGTTTTGATGCAGGGGGAGGTCTGACTAGACCTTGCTGACGGCAAGATTCGCAAGATGTGCAGAGATTCACAGTGCTTGACCAAAATTGTCCATTATATTATTCCAAAGCAGATCTTTTCTGAATTACATTTTACATCTATTTTTCATTGGAAATGACAAGGGATGCCTATGTTTATTTGGAGGTAGGAACCTCCAGATAATGTTTCCACGTACTTGGAGCTAAAAAAACCACCCTGCTTCCATTACATTGCCTGGTAGAGACCATGGTCTGCCTCATCCAGCAGTGGAGAGCCTGTACTCCTCCATTGTTCCTGACATTGCAGCTGTGACTGTGTCCAGGCCTGCCTTGGCTTTTCCCTCTAAGATTCAGGTCAATACTGGTCACTTCTTGGCTTTTGGCTAGCGCTCAGGTTAATAGGGGTTTGGTACGGCAAAGACCAATGTTGGTCTTGGTGGAACAGAGCAAGGAGTCACAGGAAGAGCTTTGTATTGCTGCAAGGGGTCTAATGGGAAAGTGGAAAGAGTGAAAATATCAAAACTATCCATCTCTTTCCAGTACCTGTTTTATTCTGCTGTTCTAAGGGACTCTTTATTCTGTTCTGTTAATTTAATTTCATTTTGCATATTTACAAACATTATCAGAAAATGCTTTGGAAAGGCACCTAGAGTCCTGAAGAAGAGAACCAGTTTATATCCTGGGCTCCTGGGATGAATCAGAAACTGGGGCCAGGGAGTAGTTCCTTGTCATATTAGGGGTCAGAAAACTTTCAGAAAACCCTAGGGAGAATGAAAGAAATAAAATCATTGGAATAGTATTGAGAATAACAGAGCAGGGGGCAGGGGAACCCAACCAAATCCCAAACCAAAATAAAAAAAGGAAATGCTTTCCAGGGCCTTTGACAGGCATGAAATTGGTAAGTGGAAACTGCTTCCTTCTCTGAAAGCCAGTAACGAGAGTAAGGTTCTTCAGAGGGAATTTTTTTTTTGCTTAGTAACTGTGAGACAAGGATGCCTTGTGAATATGATAAGCAAAATTAAGATTAATGGAGAAATGTAGAGGTTGTTCCCAGAGTGGTTAGAATGCAATCCTCGGGGACTGCTTCTCTCCGCAGGGATGGCAGACATGCATAAATGACTGTCTTTGAAAGAAATGCTTTACCTTTTCCCACTGCACAGATGTAATGAGAGAAACTACTAGGGAAAAATTTCACTCATTCATCCATCCATTTATCCATGTGTCTATCTGTCTGTACATATCATGTATATACCAAGTGTATGCAGATTTATGTACCTATCAATCTATCTCTAGTTAGTCTGTGCACACAGGATGTATACATATACACCTACACACACATAAACACACACGTGCAATTATATAGCTCATTTGCTGTATCCAGTGCCTTGAATTTCCAAACACTTTTAATCATTTTATTAAAATTTTATTTAAAATGCTTTAAAAATTACACATACATGATGGATCAACACTAGCAAATTGAAATTTAACTATCTGTGAGTGAAGTATCATCTAGCAGTTTCAGAGAAATGAAATTAAAACCTCCCTATTACAGGGATTTACACATCATTTCAGATATCTGTTTTACCAGAGTATTAAGCCTATATTGTCAAGCTGTTTAAGTAACTACTTCTTAAATGTGAGAATATGGGACCTATGCTAATTTCCTTGCACACAGGCTGAGATAAAATTTCTAAACCATATGTGCATGTGTAAGAGAAAGTACACAGTGTAGGTGGGTTAGAAATGTTCTATTACCTGATTATGGTATGGTTTAGAACTCAAAATAAGATGTAGGCTGGAAATCCCTGTGGAAGTTTTTACTTAAGTCATCAGCTGTCATACCAAAAAAATAAATTCTGCTTTTTTTTTTTTTTTCTTTTCTCTTTCATTCCCTTCTCCTTTACACATTCAAGATCTAAGCATCTTGAGTCTCCTACTACTTTTATCTCAACTTCCTATCCAACCACAGAGGTAGGCTAGAGAAAGCTCTCAGGAAGGACCATGTAGGTATATAGGTAGTTAAAATGAGGTTGAAGGTGAATAGCTGGTAAAGGACAGGGACTGTTTAATGTTACATTTTAAGCTTATTGTATCTCCATTAAGAAATTACCATGCAAAATTAAAAGAAAAAATGAAGTTTCTTGTAACTTATCTTGAGATGCAGCAACATCTTAATTTTCTGGTTTCTGGGCTGCAAGTGAGGCTTGGACAATTGAATGTCTTACCCTATCATCAGGTCCACAAGAATGAACTCCTGCACTTGTACTTGAGCGTTGATTGTACATTGCGTGGGTAAAGGTTGCTGCAGGATCAGGGCCCAGCCATCAGTGTACGAGACTTTCTTTATTAATATATTTTTCATGCTTGATATGTGAGCATATTTGAGTGCAATGTGTTTAGAGTTCTTAAACCTCCGTCCTGCAGCTTAAAATGACAGGAATGCTAACAAAATTGAATTTCAAATTTTATTCTTTCTGAAAATCACTACGTAATTAGAAATTCCATTTGGAACAAAATTTTTCATAAGCATTGCTATGTGGATCTAAAATGCAGAGGAATAACAGCTTCTCATCTCAATTCCAATACAGGATTCACCCTTCTCAGAGGAGTTATTAGTGGCTGTATTTGCATCAATAATGTGCAGTGGTTGTGTAAACCACATATTACATTTTAAAACTCACCTGTGCAAAATCCATCTAAGGCAAGCACTTTGTCAGATGCCATAGCAAGTTTTTTTTAATTATATTTTTCCAATTTATGAAAAAAATTATCTCCTATCATCCAAAAATGCTGTTTAGCAGTTATCTGAGAAACCCATGATCCAAAATGATAAGAAAAACAGCTCTTGGCTTGAAAGAACATTAACCAACTTATAAATAAATGAAATATATGCTATACTGTCCTTGAGGAATCCAACCATCATTGCCGAAAACATCATATCAAGTCTGAGCTTTTCAGTCCTTCATTGCTCTTGCCTCACAAAATCAAACTGAGCAAACTGATCTCCAGAGTTCAGAGAACTGTCTATTAGCAGGTGCATTTTCTTCTTAAATTAAATGATTTCAGCTTGATTGCTTTTGATCAGTGCCACTGAGTGATTTTACACAGGGGGCAGATGTTGCAAAACCAAGGCAAGTCCCAGGGTATCAAATTCTGCTTTCTCTCCCTCTGCTCTTGTGAGGATTTACCCATTTAGAAATATGAGATATTCATAAGCAACTCTAGCAACCCAAGTTATGGAGAGTTTCATTTCTTACTAAAAAATTACTCTCAAGAATGTGTAAGAAATAAATTAACTGAAAATTACTGATTCACTGCATTTAAACTTCATAGAGGTCCCTATATTAGGGACTTGGTTCACCTTTGCTATCAATGGGAAATGCAGTGTTCTTCCAGAAGGCAATTGGTTCCAAAGTGAGAGTATTTTGAAGAAAATTCTTTTAAAGTAGAATCTATTAGCAAGTTTCTAATATTTTCATCCTAAAGAATTACTTTTTCCTGGTTTCCTTATCAGGGTAAGGTGTCATATCCAAATTAAACCATATCAAAACTTACATATTTCTTCAATTTTGGCCTGGGTATAACTCTGTGATTAGGTGTGTAACACCCATAAAAAGAAAAAAATGATCTTAATGTTCTTCAGGGTGCTGTGTATGAAGTTCTACTGTGGATTATGATCCATTCAGTACACAATGCTGGTGCTATGAGTTGATGAAGTTGCATTAACCAGTATGTGTGGACTGGGGAGCGCTGTGTCCTTCTACATCTGTTGCATATTAGATTAGATACTTTATGTTTGGGGAATTTTATCTGAACTGGGGTTTAACAATGGGTCAACATGCTGTTAGCATATACATCTCTCTGACATTTAAACAATTCCTTAATCTTGTAGGGTTTTTCCCCTTGATCTTTTAGGTTGGGTTTTTTTTTCTTCCCTATCTGTGATTGTTTCATCCATGTGATTAGATGATATTTCTTATCGAATGCAGATGATGCATGAGCTGAGGAAAGATACAAGTCAGACACTACGTAGGGCAAATACAGTTTTGTGTTAAGGTAAGAAAAAGTTATTCCCCCATAGCGGCACATCTGGCTAGACTAGTTAGTAACAGAATGATTATTTTAAATTGCTTTTTACCTTTTTTGCCCCTGTGATTCAAAGATAGTTTTCAGCTTTGCAATTTTAGCAATCATGGATAACTTTAATAAATTGAGATCATCCTAGCAAGTTGAAAGACATCCTAATCCCAGGGAGAATATGAATTTTGTGGGACTGAAGAGACGAACTCATATGATGTTAGTTTGCGTGCTTGGAGAGGAAGCAAGTCAAATCAGTGATGGCTAGGAAGAACAGTAAAAGACACAAGCCTTTATACACTTGCTAAGAGCAAAAAATATGTTGTGAGAAGGGAGGCAAATTGCTACAAACCTAGACTAGTATCACAGAAATTAAAAGGAGACCTTTGGGGCTGCTGATGGGGAAAAAGGGAGATTTCCTTAGGGAGGATTTCCTTCTGACGTGTGGGAGTGTAGGACTGGAAAGGATTCTTCTCAGCACAGCCCCAACCAACAACCATATTGTACCACTCATACACAACCATCATGGTACCACTTTCCATTCTGTTTGTTGCTCATAAGACAGATGTAGAGAGGATCACAAGACAGGATGTGCCTCCTTGCTATGGCAGGTTGACTTTATTAAAAGAATGAAGGGCAAGAAAGTGAAATATTTGAGTAAATTGTTGATACAAGGGTCATTCGAAGCTTGGAATTGAAAGTATGGTAGTCATATATGTATGGTTAATTTAGTTAAAACAATCCACTCAAAGAGTTGGGTCAGCCTCTCTGTGGAAATTACAAAGCCTAACGCCACTTTACTAAAAAAAAAAAAAAAAAAAAAAAAAAAAAAAGGAAAGAAAAGAAAAACACCTCTATGCTTTTAATTTAAAATTATTTTTTTAAAAAGTTATAGTTCTGCAAGTACAAATTCCCATCTCCTTTCCTCTGGGTAAGTGAAAGCAAAATTGCACATACAGAATCAAATGTTTAGGGATTAAATGGAAACTAAGGTAGCTGTTTAAGAAAAAGTTTATAGGTGGTCAAATTCGAGAGCCTCTTAAAATATCTTAACAAACAATCTCAATTGTTACTGAAAAGTGAGTGCTAGACAAATAAGTGGTGTTAAAGTAAAAGCATCCCGTGACAGAACTACATTTCTAATTTGGGTGTTTCTCTGTTCTCTGTTACAATGAAAAAATTTTCAGTTCTGCAAAATAAATTTAATACATTTATCCAAAGAAAATGCTGATAGTTCTTCGGTTCAGTAAAAGGAAGGACTAAATATGCTCTAGAGGTTCATAAAAGTGTATAATTTTAGTACATTAATTTTTGCATAAGCAAATGTAGTTACAAAACCAGAATACGCTAGTGATGAAAATTGTTATAACTGGGTTGAAATAGTGATAGCTGACAATGTAATCCCTGCTAAGAACAAGTCATTTTGATATTCTCTTTGAAACTCTTGTGTTAAGAAGACCTAATAGCTTCTAATTAATCATGTGTTTTGACAGACTAAGTTTTATCATGATGAACAAGCCATGATCATAATTAGAGAGGATTCTGATGTCTGAAGTGATTGTAGAGGAATCACACAGATATAATTTTTGAAAGTTATATGGATGCTGTTTGCATCCCACAGAGTGTAAAATATAAATACTAAAAAAATTATTTTTTTTGCTAGGACTCAACAAGTAAAGTCACATTGATCAATAGCTAAGTAAAAAGGAGATTTTTTTGATGTTATGGTAAATTAATTGTAAGGTATATTCTTTGCTAAACTCAGAGAAGAGCAGAGATGCCTCTAAAAAGAAAATAAATAATAAAAACATGGATTCAGATTCACTTGAAGTGTTGCAAAGAGGAACTTTTTTTCCTTCAGCTGACAGAGCAATACAAGGCAGTGATTACAGAAGATGATTGTTTGTTTAAAAGTGACTGGGATCTTCAGTTGTCCAGCTCACACATTTTGTTAAATAAATTCTTTACATAAATATTACCATATTACCAATATTACCATGACAAATTATTTCATCGTGGTCTTTTCCAATCAAAGGAAGTCTGGCCTTGACTTCCAACATGGATGCAGGTGGGGGAAGGGATGACAGGATGCCCTGATCCAAGTTTTTATTTTTCATCTCCATACACATTGATTGCTTGTATTTGAGCACCTGAACTAGAACTGATAACTGAACTACCATTTTCCCTTTTCATATCAACTTGGGTGTTTTCCAGTTCTGAATGTTTAAATGGTGGTAGGTGGCTAAACTGGGGATTTGAGTGTCTAACTATTGATCCCTATGTGAATTTGTCTCTCTTAACAGCCAAAATCATATGTAACATGGTTCTAGTCTGAAGACGTGGATCATCAGGATCAGAATAAAAAAAACCCAACACAATCCCCCACAAAAAACCACTAAAGTCCAAACTCTATGCCTTCTCTGCAGTCATTGGCTGAAGATTTGTAGTATTTAATTTCATATCATCATGTCTTGTCTTTATGCAATGCTCACCAAACACTTATAATTATCCATAGCACAGCTTGGCCACGGATGGAATTTCTTCCAGTACCGCTCCTATCATACAGAACAGTCTATCTGTGCCCATGTTCTTTATCAGTTTTAGCTTGTATATCTCTTAAAAAGGAAAAAAAAATCCATTTACTGATACTACCTAATTTCTCTCTTCCTCAGTTCCTGTATTATTACTCAGATCTTACTGTATTTATTACAGATATTACTGTATTATTTAACAGTATGAAGTGCCTTTGAATACAATTTTTATGAAAGGTGCACTACTAAATAAAGTTCTATGGTTTATCAGAATTAATGTCTCCTATTTTTATGAACAATAGCTCTGAATGACAACTTTCTACATTAAAATATTAAAGTCATTAAAGCCACCTTATTTAATCTATGGGAACATTTTGCTTAACGCTTTTCAGTTCCTCATACTTTGTCTATGTCAATGAATTGAGGTCAAGGAAAATACAAATCTTTCCTCACTCATAGCATATCTCTTCCCTGATTTCATGCCGCCAGTGGAATTTGTTCTTGGTCTCATGTTCCTCGTAGATGCTACAATTTGTGTCTTTGAATTTTTTCTTTCATTTTCTTTTTTTTTTTTTTTTTTTTTTTTTTTTTTTTTTTTACTGAACAGCATTTTTTTTCCCCCTTTTTCTGGTAGGTTATGCTTATATTAAAGAAAAGCAGTTTGGGCAGTAAATATATAACATGTGCCACAATAGGAGTCAGTATTAGAAAGAATAATAAGCAAACACAGAAAGTCTCACAAATAAAATATTCCATTAACCACCCAGAGGTAGAATAGCAAGAATACTTCTTCACATTTGGACTGGAAAGTTCCCACAAAGATTCACATACAGAGAGAATCATTTTAGCACCTCTGCTGACATGGTTTCAGTTGGAGTTGCTCTTGTGGGTCTTAGCATGGACCAAAGAGGAACAGAGATGAAATTTTAAGTTGCAACAATATTTAAAACTTCCTTTCTGGGCTGAGGAGAGGTAGAGGCAGGCAGAGGAGATTAAGAGAGTTTACCAGACACCAGAGTTTTTCTTTACAAGGGAAGGAGTATGAGGACACATTGGCATTTCTCAGAATAAGTTGTTAAAGGAAGTGATTTTAGAAGAAGTTGATAAAACATATTGTAGCAAATGTTTGACTCCACATGGTATCTATCTAAGAGTTTCATCAAAGGCTATTAAAAAACTTTAGTAGATAAACCTAAATCAGTAAATCTTTAAAGTAGAGATAGAAGCTGGGAAAGTGCCCTGAAAAAGTATGTAGAGGGCATAATTGTAGTCTATATATCCTGACCTAAACTCTTTCCCATGGTATCCCTCAATAGCTACTCTGAAAGGACAGACTCAGGTTTATATGGTCCTGTGATCTTATCCAGTACACTTGTGCTTCAGCAACGTAATATTTTCATGCCTTTACTTATCCTTCCATAACTGTATCTATAAATTATAAATAATAAAACTTTTTTTTTTTTTTTAATTGGGATGGCTGATCTGTAGTGTTCTTGAATCCCTGTACTGTGTGCTTGATAATTAGATCCTGAATGAATTCACCAGTAGGTTATTAAATCAAGCTGCTTGAAATTTATGTGCTCTCTTCCTCTGTCTGCACTTCTCCCTCTTCACCTTCCATGCCTTGCTGCACAGTATCTTATCTTAAACAAGAGACCTGGGAAGAGCGTCACACTCTATCTAGCCTTGTGTGTAGTCAGTTAGTTTAGATACTTTCTTCAAAGGCTGATGCAGTGGGTAAAGACACAAAACCCAACAAAATCTCGTGAGATATTCTAACTACTCAATAGACATTTATGATGTCAAGAACTTCAGAAACTAAAGAGGATGTCTTTCAAAATGTCAAGTTTTCCACTGTATTATTAATATGTTATATGTGGTCTCCACAATGAGAAGCAAGTGAGATTCTATGATGAATTAAATGAGGTACGTGTGGTACAGATGCGGTTTCATGCTCTTATCTGGTATGTGACATATTACACAAAGCAGAAGATGGATAAATTGTGAGTCATCATAGCCTAAGGCAGTATAAATAGAAAATCTGTGCTTTCAATGGAATAACTTTTCAAAAGGTTTATGAAGGAGAGACAGGAGGATTGCGTTTGAACATAGTGACAGAGAAGATGCAGACTGACAGAATTCAGAAAGGCAAAGCCAGATACCTGAATGAGTTCACTCCCTCAATGTCAAAGGATGAACCTTATTCTTAGTAGTGTTTGGAATCACATTTCCATGGTATATTTGCCTTTCAACTACTCACTTTCTTATTTTCCAATTATCAGAATTAAATCTTTCCTTTGCTGAAATAAAAAAAAAAAAAAAAAGGAAGAAGATATCTTTAAGTATAATTGCTTCTTAAAGTGAATTCTAGTGATCATAAATCTGTAATGGATTTATTTCCTTGGACATAATAAATTCAGAAATGTAAGAAGGCTAACCTTCTGAATGCTTGTAACTTGGAATGGTTTTGCCTGAAAATAAAATAAGTTATTCTGAAGGGAGGTATTTTCATATGCTAGTATAAGGGGTAAAGGCCTTAATGAGTTAGCAGCTCCCTAATAAGGAATAAGCCTGGGGTGACAACCTATAACTTCATGCAGTCGTTTCTTGTCACAGCCATCAACATGCTTTTGAATATATGTTTTTCTGCTCGGTACTGCTTTTTAGAGATTTTTTAGAGATACGCAAAATATGTCAAAAGGTTTAGGATCTTCAAGGCACTTGCAAGAACACGTAATTGCTGAATTTCCAACAGGTTTGGTTATGAGACAGATACAGAGTTGCTCTGCTTAATCAAGACAGGAGCAGGTCTTGATAGACCCAGCCACAAAATTTCAGTTTCGTAAGTATGTTTGATTTTGAAAATTTAGATCCTATGGTTTTGTGAAATGCCTCCTCAGACTTTTGTTGCCAAATTAATCTTGTAACATTTTTGGATGGTAAAGTTTCCTATCCACACACATTTTCACTTCGTGCCTTAGGATAAACAGTGAGCATGATGCTTTTCTGATATGTGTTTTGGTATAATGCTACAGGTTGGCTCTGCTTGGACCTCGTCTTTGAGCACTATGAGTGGTTCTGTAGTGAGGAATATGTGGACCCAGAAGTATCCTTTTGACCTCTTTACATACAAGCAAATATAGGTGAGTTGTTTGCTGGAAATCAGTCTGAAAAGTATTAGTAGAACCAAGAATGTAATTGATGAATCTTCTTTGTTGAGTGTTAACTTGTATCACACTGACATTTAAATATAATGTAAGACTGATGATATAACAAAACCATTAGGTATTAGCTGCTGAAATTTTTAAGTCAGCTGTAGATGTTTTAAAGAAGAAAATGACAGAGTTTATTAAAAATTGAGATGGATTTGATAGATAGGAATTGTTGTTTGGCCTTTTCATTTTGTTCCTCAAAGTTCTCTTTGAAGCAACTGTTTCCTTTCTGTCTGCCAGACCTAACCCATGAAATTAATATAAGTATGACAAGTGAGAAACCTCACGCAGTCCTGCCATAAGTCTTGGAGGCAGTTATCCTGAAGTTTCTTTCTTTTAGTTCTTTCTTTTAACCTTCAAAGGTTCATACAGCAATCCTAAACACTTCAGATGGAAATAGGATGGCTACTATACATATAATGGTTTTCATTTCTTGTGGATCACCTCAGGGTTATCCAAGTCTTCTGCCGACTCAAGTCGTAAAATACAGCTTTCTCTTCTTTTACACATGGATCACAAATGTGACGACTAGAAACACAGCTATAATGCCTTGCATATGTAATAGATCTTTCACCCAAGGATCTGTTACACTCTGAAGTAATCTGGCAACGGCATAGTTGGATCACTAATCTACCATTTTTCAGTGTTGAAAAAGCTTATCTATTTTCTATTCCCTCATATATCTGTAATTTGTATAGTTAATTAGTTGAATGTGTTTCCAAGTCCCCCAGTTAATTCTCGTAAATGAACTCCTCTATTAGCAGCTGAATGTAATTTTGCACATTTTTTTCATGTAACTGAATCATTTGCTTGTCAGCTGTCAAACACAGGTGGCATGTACAGAGAAACATCTTTTTTACCAGAAGTTAGATTGTCTGTGCAATGCCAGATGTGTACAGTATATAATATGCTTCAAGGTTAGTGGTGATTCAGTATGAAAGTGCTATCTTATTGCAAATAGTTATTATAAACACACAAAAAATATTTTTAAAGTTTTCCTAATTATTATATTTTACAAAGTGATTATACATTACAATTTTTTTTTTTTTGTTGAACCTCTAAAAAGGCAACTAGCATTTTCTAAGTGACTTGGAGGTCAAAGGAGCTGTATAATTTTAGTATGAGGTGGAATCCATTGAATAATGTCTGAGTCCACTAATGAAAGATTATGAACATTATTATTTCTAAGTGCAACCACATGTTTGAAAGGGGTACTTAGTGTGCTTTAAATATGAAGATCTCCTTTAGTTTTGCAATACCTCAAGCATAAAAGCATATAGAGGCACTGTTTGAAAAGGGATTTTAAAACTTCTGGTACTCAAGTAATGAGAAAACAGTAACTGTTCTCATTTTGCCAAATTTTCCTGCTTATGTGATAAGAAGGAGGTCTGGCAGGTAAGTTCTTATGTCTGGGTGCAGTAAATGCCTTTGAGAAAAATTTACAAAATTCATTGTCTACAGTTCCCATACTTTGAAAAAATTCAAAAGTATTTCAATATTCAGTTGGACACTCCTGTTACCTTCACAGAAATATTAAAACAATTTGTAAAGGGGAACTTCTGAATCCTTGTAAATCTAAGGCAGAGCAACGGGAAAATGTGAGAAAACATTACTGAATCTCATGCTGGCAGTAAAAGATTTTCCTTAAAGTATTTGTTGTGAACATTTCTACTATGTTTCCATAGTACTGGATGGCCTATTCAACTTAAGTACTTTGATTCACATCTGGTTGTGAGAACGCTCAGTCACTTTCCGACCAAAATTGATTATGACTTGATCTAACCAGTCATCCAAGAGGAACAGAGCTAAATAAGGCTAAGTCTACAGGGACACTTGACTTCTCTCTTGAACTCTCTGAAGTCCCTTAATTTGACTTACATCCATGTATAAAGTCTCCAACTCATGTAGAAATTGAACTCCATAGTTGAAAATCTGCCATATTGGTGTGATAAGTAGCCATGACCCTCATCAATAGCCAAAATGCTCCCTTTTTCATATTGTGTACATGTGAAAGTCAGTATTGGAATCCAAACTTCTGGACAAAACCACATAGTCTGACAACTCTTACTTTCCTGGCCACCTTTGTAAAGCATCCAAGGAAAGGCCGCATATTGCAGAGCGTTGTCACAGTGCCTTCAGGCTGAGGAAGGAAGCAGCACTGTTATTCTGCTGCTCTGACCACAATCTTCTACTTACCTCCCGCTGTCCCCTCCCTTCTCTTGGTATAAGTGCTTATAAAGCTACATAACAGACCAGATTTGGGGAAATAACCTGCATTAAAGATATCTTGATGAATAAAAAACAATAATACAAAAAGCATTCAGAAAGGATGTTTGTGCCAGCACACAGAGGGCAGCAGTGAAAATCACATAGGTTGTTTGACCTTAATGCTGACCTATGCCAATCTAAAGAGATAGGAAAGCCATGTTTTAAAAGTGTTTTTGTTAAGTGGTAAGAAAACTCAAGGTGTCATTAGGCCAGCTATTCATTTCCTGTTTCACAGATGAGACAGCACTACCGACTCAAGACTGTGATGCATGACATCAAAAATTAGTGTAAGTACTACAAAACCACCTGCCATGTGGACAGGCCTAACATGAGAAAAAAAAACGCAGACCCAAAACATTACTTTTAACCCTAATTGATTGAAGCTGCAGATCCGTGTCATGAAGCAGCACAAATTAGCTGATGAACTACAGCAAAGGTAATGATCACTTATACTGAATCCATTGCCCAGAGAGACAGTGGGTGAAGCAGTCCAAACCTTTGGACACAAGAAAGAAAGATTTGTAAAGATTTGCAAAGATTTTCTTCAGATCAGACTTTCCAGTTTCAAGTAAAAGTTTAATTTCAAAATTATAAGAATTATTCATCTCCACTGGCAACTGTATGTTTCTGCAAGTAACAGTCCAAATCCCAAGCTCCAGTGCCTTTAGGCTTTGTCTTCAGGTGGTGCAGCATATACGTTGCCTTTTTCCTAGGGTTTTTCACCTGTTGTTGATAAATACAAATATCAGAAAGCACAGCTCTGTTGCCATGTGAAAATAGAAGTGATAGACCTTTTTGAAATAGGTTGGGTCAGGATCTCTGTGGCAGGTACACTGTACTAATCTTTTTGTTCTCTGGCAAACCTTGTAGCTGGGTCTGGAGATATCTTAATGGGTTTGAAAGAAGGTGCATACAAACCTTGCTTGCCTAAGGAAAGCAGATGTAACGTCACCAAAATTCCCAAAGGCTGTATTTGTGGGTTGCTTCACTGAAGACCAATTTTAACATTTAAGATGTCCTCAGCAGCACTCCACAGCTGTGCTAATATCAAAGTAGGAAGGCTTGAATTAAGTTGTCATCACTACCGCTTCTTCTGAGAGCTGGCTTAGCCAAGTACAGCATCTCTGCTATTATACCTTCAGGAATATTTTACCACAGCCTAATGAGACACATCATTGTTCTAAGAATATATTATCTTTTCTGGAATGGAAGTTGGGTACGGAAGAGCCTGGCCACATTATTACCAACATATGTATGTCAATGTAATAGTTTATTTAGATCCACCTTGAAAACATTATCCTGCAGAAGAAAGTATATGGATGCTGAAGAAACAGTAGTGCTGGGCTTACCTGGAGGTATTTTGTGGATTGTATATTGCTGTATGACTTTAACAGCTTGATTCTGTTCCCCAGATCCTGCTCTCCCTTTTTAGGGCCTAAACCAAAGCACACTGAAGCCTCTAGAAATAGGTGTCATTAATCAAAAGCATACTGTGGATCAAATCCTTACTTGAAATTTGGGTAGATTCAGGATTTTACTTATATGAAACACATAGCTGATTAGCATGCATTTTTATACTGCTTTTCATAAAACTTACCCAGCAAATAATGCAGATTGTAGTAAAAAGCCTGCCACATTTAAGTTTTCAGATGTTCATGATGCTGTGGGTAAGCATCACCCAGATTAATTACTGCTAAATTCTTCCTTTGCAGCTCAGTTCAAAAAATTTATGTGTCACTGGCAGGAGATAGCAGCAATTGTCAGTTATTTTTCTTGATTAATTTTGCCAACTTGTGTTATACTGTCCTCTTTATCTCTTACTTACATACCATATATCATCTGACACATATTTAACTATACAGCTACAAATCACAACAGATTTGTATAAACAAGACAGTATGAAAATGCAAAAGAGCTATTTATAAGTAACCAACCTGGAATCAGCACATGAAAGATGCACGTTATCTCTAAAACATACCAGTATAATATGTTGTAATAAAATAGTTTCTTAACAACATACAAAATGAACTGTCTTGGTCACCAAAAAAAAAAAAAAAAAAAAAAGGTGGATAAAATAGAATTACATACTGTTGTACCTCCTCTAATCTCAAAATAAGTCTCTTGGAGGGTTCACAGAAGAGAAAAAATGCTCCGTAGAAGAAGCAGACTAAGTAATTTGTCAGAACGTTCAAACATAACCAAGCATATTTTAGTGAATGAATGAGAAACTTCCTGGTGTGCTACTATACAACATATGGATAGTATAGTGCCTCATGGATTGTCCAAGAGGCATAGTAACAAATTTCAGGGATGTCACATGGACGACTCAGAAATTCTCGATGGAGAGGGGTGAAATCCTTATAGTTTTCCTGCAACAATTACAGGCCTAGGTCAACCTTCTACCATATTTTCTTGACTGTTTCTACATTAACAAAAATCTTTTGAAGAGCATTACAAAATAATTTATACTATTTTCTTCAGGAACTTTCAAATTAAAGTAACCTTATACAGTAAATTTTCATTCAGCTTTATATATTAAAAAAGTTGTGTTTTTTTAGACTCACCATTTTCCACTCAGTTGTTCTATGATGAAAGTGAGACACCAGTTATGAATACAGATGTAATTCATAGCACATAGGTGATCTGTCATCAGTAAAACCTCATTTGAAACTTAAATTTGTAGGAATGTGGACAAGTATGTGCTCCATTTTGGATCTTTGAAATATAAGGGAGAGGTGACTTGAAGAAAGTGTGATGGTTCTGTTTATCTGTTTCCATAATAAATGGCATCTGAAGCCTGAAAATATGAAATAAGGAAATGCAAATACATGGCTCCCCAGCAAGCTTCTACTGTTAATAGGAAAGACAGTCTGGGAATTGGTTTATAATCACATGTCAGATACGGACTGTACACAGTAGTGCAGTCCATTGTAATCTTTCTTGACATTTGAAAGGTACAGCGTTTGGTCTATCCATCTTTCCCCCCTCTAAATTTATTTGCTCTCATGAATTCCTGTAAGACTGAAACATAACCCAAACACTGCTTCAGAGCACCTGGTTTTTTCTAAGTTTGGGTTTTTCTAAGTGGACAGAAAGTACTCAAGACTATGGAATTTTCCACTTTTCTTGAAAAAAAGTGAAAATAATCAGAATACACGAAGGAAGAGATCAACCATGACAAGGCTGTCTGAATTATAAACTTACAGTATTTGTATCACCTACTGTTTCATTTGCTTCTGTTCAACAAATATTGAGACTTGACAAATGTCTAACAGCTTCAGAACTTGGCTGGTATGAGATGTCTGCTGTCATTGTTGAATACAAGGGTTTCTAATTCCTTTTTTTTTTTTAATTAACAAAATGACTTACAGTATATGTCAAACATGGTTTCTTTCTGTAGCCATTGACTGGTTTGCAATGTTACTCATGCCTATTAAAGCAATTGTTACAGGAAAACGTGTAAGTTAGGTAGCTGGGCAATGTTCATTGTATTGTAGTAAGTTTTTATGTTTTATTTTTTAGTACAAACAACAAGATAGAGTTCATTTACTTGTTTGAAAAGGAAAGTCTTTCAAACAGTGTAGGAGGAATAATTTCTACGCAGTTCCTTGCTTTTTCATTGTTTAATTTCAATGTTACTGCAACAAATTGAGCTGAGTATGTTAGTAAGTAAAGAAAAATGAATGTTCTCCAGAGTTGCAGGTTGGTTTCGAGCATATATACCCTGGAGGCTTTTCTCAGTCTCAGAGGGCTTTAGTGAATCAGAATGAATACAACAGGATGTAGTAAGAAATGTGTTTAATGAACTGCATAGCAAAAAGAAAAACAGAAGATAAAATGCTATAATGTAATGTCCACAAAACCACTGCCATAAAATGCGTGATAGAGATCGCCCCTACAACATATTGGAACTCTTCCCATAGTAATTGAAACAGTATTTGTGCAGCTAGCCATGGGACTCTGTGAATCTGGAGAGAAGCCCCAAACATAAAGAAATTTGAAGCACGTTAAAGTAGAGGTGCTATCTGTTGTGTCCTAAGAATCTAATTTTCTGCATGCAGGTGAGTGTTTTGCATGATTATGCAAATGTGTGCTTGATACATGCACTACTATCTCTGCATGCCTGAATCATAGGTGGGTGCATATCTGTAGCAATGCGTGAGTTTCTGCAAGCGTGTGAGAACACCTTCAGGAGTTACACATAGTTGTTCATCTGTAATTTGAGATTGCACACAATCTTCTATGCTGAGAGGGACTTCGGAGTTAAAGATTCCCAAATTCATATGCTAGGATGTTCAGAGCCTGTGAATGGTGATTTTTTTATGTTAGTTGTGTAAGGATGTGGGTTGAATGTTTGCAGTTTCAAGAGGTCTTTTCATTTCCCCTTCACAGAATCCCAGAGAAGGGACCTCTGGATGAGATTTGGTCCAACCTCCCGCTTAAGTAGTCACCTAGAGCTAGTTGCCCAGGACCATGGCCAGAGAGCTTTTGAACATCTCCAAAGGTGGAGACTCCACAACTGCTCTGGGAAACCTCTGCCAGTGCTCAGTCACCCTCAGTAAAAAAAGTTTTTCCTGATATTCAGAGGAAACCACCTGTGTTTCAGTTTGCACCTATTGCCTGTTGTCCTGTCACTGAGCACTACTGAAAACAACTTGGCTCTGCCTTCTTTACACCCTCCTCAGTTATTTGTTCACATTAAAGAAACTCCCCCCTGAGCCTTGTCTTTTCTAGGCTGAACAGTCCAAGTTCTCTCAGCCTTTCCTTATAGCAGAGATGCTCCAGTCCCTTGATCATCTTTGTGCCCCTTTGTTGGACTCCCTCCAATGTCTGTCTTGCACTGAGGAACTGGACACAGTGTACTCCAGATGTAGTGTCACCAGTGCTGAGTAGAGGAGAAGGATCACCTCCCTTGACCTGCTGGTAACACTCCTCCTAGTGCAGCTGAGGACACCATTAGCCACCTCTGCTACAAGAGCACATTGCTGGCTCATGCTCAACTTGGTGGCCGCCATGACCCCTAGGTCCTTTTTGGCAAAACTGCTTTCCAGCTGGGTGGCCCCCAGCATATATTTGTGCATGGGGCTGTTCCTCTCCAGGTGCAGGATTTTTCAGTTCCTCTTATTGAACTTCTTGGGGTTCCTGTCAGCCCATTTCTCCAGCCTGTCACAGTCCCTCTGGATGGCAGCACAGCCTTCTGGGATATCAGCCACTTCTTCCAGTTTTGTATCATCAGCAAACTTGCTGAGGGTGTACTCTGCTCCATCATCCAGACCGTTAATGATGGTGTTACACAAGATTGGACCCAGTATTGATGTCTGGGTTTTAGTTACTAACCTCCAGCTAGACCATGTGCCACTGATCACCACGCCCTGGGCCCAGCCATTCAGACAGTTTTCAATCTACGTCACTGTCTGTACATTCAGCCCATACATCAACAGCTTCTCTATGAGGATCTTGTGGGACACAGTATGAAATCCTTCCTGAAGTGAAGGTAGACAATATCCACAGCTCTCCCCTCATCTACCAAGCCATTCATTTCAACATAGAATGTTATCAAGTTGGTTAAGTATGACTTTCACTTTGCGGATCCATGCTGTGGATCCATCCACTACTCCCCATCACCACCTTGTCCTTCATGTGCCTAGAAATGGTTTCCAGAATTAGTTGTTCCATCTCCTTCCCAGGGATCAAGGTGAGGCTGGCTGGTCTGTAGTTTTCTAGGTCCCTCTTCCTGCCCTTTTTTGAGTAGGAGTGACCATTGCTTTCAACTTGTTTGAAGAGCAAGTTGCTTGAAAAGGGAAGGCAAAATGGAAGGCTATGAGTGACAACAATGTCATAGAATCATAGAATCATAGAATCATAGAATCATAGAATGTGTTGGGTCGGATGGGACTTTTAAAGGTCATGTAGTCCAACCCCCCTGCAGTAAGCAGGGACATCTTCAACTAGATCAGGTTGCTCAGAGCCTCATCAAGCCTGGCCTTGAATGTCTCCAGGGATGGGGCCTCCACCACCTCTCTGGGCAACATGTTCCAGTGTCTCACCACCCTCATTGTAAAGAACTTCTTCCTAATGTCTAATCTAAACCTACCCTGCTCTAGTTTAAAACCATTGCCCCTCATCCTGTTGCTACATGCCCTTGCAAACAGCCCCTCCCCAGCTTTCTTGTAGGTCCCCTTTAGGTACTGGAAGGCTGCTATAAGGTCTCCCCAGAGCCTTCTCTTCTGCAGGTTGAACAACCCCAACTTTCTCAGCCTGTCCTCACAGGAGAAGTTCTCCAGCCCTCTGATCATCTTCGTGGCCCTCCTCTGGACTCACTCCAACAGGTTCATGTCCTTCTTGTGCTGAGGGCTCCAGAGCTGGACACAGTACTCCAGGTGGGTTCTCATGAGAGCAGAGTAGAGGGGGAGAATCACCTCTCTCGATCTCCCGGCCATGGTTCTTTTGATGCAGCCCAGGATGCGATTGGCCTTCTGGCTGCAAGCACAAATTGTTGGCTCATGTCCAGCTTTTCATCCACGAGTACCCCCAAGTCCTTTTCCGCAGGGCTGCATGTCTTATCAGCTGCTTATCAGCAACACAGCCAAGCAGGGCTGAATGCAGAATTCAGATGCTTAAACTTAGTCATCTAGTGTCATTTTAGATGTGCTTGGATTTCATGCTGGATATTTAGAAGCTTCTTCAAAGGATCTGTGTCTCTTGTGGGTCATATGTCATATAAGCTAGTCCCATGCAATTGTTCTAGGGTCAAAAATGTCACGAAATCCCTACAGTTAAGCATTTGAGACACTCTCCAGGCATCTACCAAGTTATTAGCTTTCTAAGCTTCCCAGAAGATGTGAAGTTTCACTACTTTGCAGACTGGACTCCATGCACAACTCATAAAAATGAGTATGCGACATCTTCTTCTATGATTTTTCTTCTATGAAGCTGCTTTTCTATGTCAGTAACCTAGGAGTTTTTCTCTGAATGATATGAAATGTTTATATTGTTATCAGAAGATCTACAAATCCATACAGTTTCTACGAATTAATGTACATCAAGTATTCTACCTTCAAGGCATATTCCCACTTTTGCAGTGGTATTTCATTTGGATAATCCCATCTGTTTTAAGTCTCACCTTGCCCATTAGGTTATTTGAATTTCTCCAGTAATTTTGTATTGCCAACTTTGCTGACTAATAAATATGTTAATTTGCCATGAGTTGTCATGCTCTTGCTATTATAAATAGCAATTTCATACACATTGCATGATGTTATTAAATCTTTACATGGATATCTCTTCATTATGTTCACTATAAATTAGGCTTAAAATGATAATATACTGCCATCCTAGGCTTTAAAACTTTAACTGTCCTTACTAATTGTATTGTGTGCTGAATTTATAGCAATTTATTTCAATTTAGAATATTGCTTAGTCAAAAAAAAAAAAAAATTAAAATCAGCATGCTGAAAAGAAGAAACATATCCTAGCTCAATTTAAGTTACCATTCTGCAAGTATGCCAGATTCATCTCAAGTTTCTTTATGTGGTTTCCTAGCTTTTATTTTGTACCTCTCTTGTGCTTGTATAAAGAGCAGGGTGGAGAAGCAGCATCATGAATATTAAATGTAGAAAATCAGTAATGCCAAAATGACCATCAATTCGTAATCAACAAATTAGAGCTCAGCACATAGTGAAAGTGACAGAGAGAAGCAGGCAGTGCTGAAACGTACACATCAAGGTTATGCTCCGACAGCTCTGACAAGTGGCACCAGCCAGGAGTCCCATCAATCAGGTATTCTCAGCAGAAGCTGCAAACACTGAATTCATTTTGTGAGGTGATCGCTATTCACTAGCCAGCAGAATGAAATTGTCTCATTTGTTTTTAGACATCAGCTCACCTGATCTTTGAACCTAAAGCTGCTGTTGTTAATAACATCTGTTATTGTGTGCTAACGCCCAGTTGTAGCAGACCCGTTTGTAGTGAATGCTCTGCAAATATCCTGCTGGAAACAACCCTTGCCCAAAATAGCCTGCAGCCTTATTTGAAATTAATTCAATCAGTGCATATGATAAATGAAGAAGGAAGAGATATCTTGATTCTTACTATAAGTGAAGTAACATATTATTCAAAGCAGGTGAAGGGTAAAAGAAAAGTCACTTTAATCTATAAACTTGTGAATAATGATTATTGAAAGAAAATATGTAATGGTGTCAGAGAAGTTATGCAAGTTAAGCTCATAATAAACTGAAAGAAAAATCTTCTGATTAGAAGCTTTCTGGGAGCTTGGTGGGGTTGCAGAAATCAACATAAACTCAGTGTAAATGTTTTTCAGTATGAGAAAAAATATCTGTATATGTGACTTGATTTGATACCTTTGTGGACATTGTTTCACTGCAGAGCATTTTGTTCGGTCTCTGCTTTTGCCCCTCTTCCTGAAATGCTTCTACATTGACATTTAAATTGTCTTGGAAGCTGAGGAGCTGTAGTTTGGTGGTTGGGTCTGTGCTATGTAAGAATTATAATGCTCTGACACTCTGGGAAAATTTTTGAGGATAAGCACTACGTTTTCATGTCTGCTTTTTTTGACATCCAGCTTAGGTCAGCTCTAACAAGCTGAACTGACTAGAGCGTTTTTGACCATAATGATATAGAGTATGTACCCCACCTTCGCCACTGATTGTTGGTTTGGCATTATTACCGAGCTGATTTTGTTATTACAGTATGGAGTGGAATCCACCTGGAGATATCAATTTCTTGGTTGTCTTCAATCTGCTTTAGTTTGCCAGAGCAAATCAAGCTTAAAGTAGCAGCCAGACTGAATGTGAAGATCAATGTCTCAGTTCATATAACAAGTTTCCCAAAATCTGTGGTGGTAACTTGAAAATTTTGCTTGCAGTTCACAGAAAGAAATTAGAAGCATGATGAAGAGGACTTCCTGCCTTTCATTTTCCTGAAATCACTGTTCTACCTTTAGATGGCAAGATGCGCTGTAGCGATAACCAAGTAGATCTGGTAGCCATGCAGCAGCTCGGGTATTTGGGCATATGGAGAAGTTAAGGGTGTCTTTGGCAGGATTAGCACCTGGTAGAATATCTAATTGGAGATCTGAGGATGCTGATTCAGTTACACAATAGTTGCATTTTTCGTCTATTTCAGTGTCACAGTTGGGATCCAACAAACATGGTTCTCATCCGTTAGTGTGTTCAGACAGGAAGCAATTTCATTACAGTTTTTTTTTTGAGGTTTATATGAGCAGAACAGATACTTATTTAGCCATAGAAAAAAACAAAATAACTGGCTGTGTTTTTTAACCATGTATATATTTATCATAAGTTGGTCATAAATAGAAAGGATTGACTAACCTCTTTGTGAAATTTTACTAATTATGCAGAAGATTACACTCTTTGTAGAATATACAGGGCTTGTATACACCTACTATTCTTGTAACAAGGCCTCTTTCTCCATCCCTAAGTAATGTGTGGATGGTGTTGTAAGACTTCATAGAATCATAGAATGGTTTGGGTTGGAAGGGACATTGAAGATCATCTAGTTCCAACCCCCCTGCCATGGGCAGGGACACCTTCCACCAGACCAGGCTGCTCAAAGCCCCATCCAGCCTGGCCTTGAACACTTCTAGGGAAGGGACATCCACAACTTCTCTGGGCAACCTGTTCCAGTGTCTTACCACCCTCATAGTGAAAAATTTCTTCCTGATATCTAACCTAAATCTACCCTCTTCCAGTTTGAAGCCATTACCACTTGTCCCATCACTACATGCCCTTGTAAAAAGTCCCTCTCCAGCCTTCATCATTTCTTGGCATCTTTACTGCTTTCACAAAGCTGTATAATATCTAGAAAGCCTGGAATTATCCACTTCTGAGTGTTACAGCTAGGTATTAATACATTTATGCATCCAGGACGTACTGTACCTGTTGCACATGCATGTCACTAATTGAAATCTTGAACAGAAGTTTAGAATAATCAAGAGTTCTTCAAGGAACAGCAGAACCATCAGAACAGATCTGTATCAGAAGATTATGGGGATGGAGCATTGCAGGAACCACAGTGCTGTTAAATTGTTATTCCTGATTAAACAGGGAAGATGAAGAATGGAGACAGTTAAAGTGAAAATGTAGAAAGGGCTGATGCTGCTCTGCTGTTGCGAGTCAGTGGAAGTCTTGAAATCCTGACAGTCTGAAGTACCAAACATGAGTGAAGCAGCTCTTCTGCGCTCCTCCTCTTCACACCAGGGACATACTGGGGAATTTCCTGTCTTGTTTGGCATTGAGATGCAGAACCTGTGTGGAACAGAGACAGTTTCTTCTTCCTGCAAGTCACCAGCTAAACAAAGCTCTTATGTATCCACTCTCATGACAGGTGAACCGCAGCAAACTAACCCAAAATAAGTGGACACTCCTACCCTCCTGCAAACAAAAACTCATGTTACGGTACACCATGGTGACATGGAGAGCTACATATGGGATGATGATATTAGAAGCAGTTCTTTGGTTTGAGGGGCTTTGGTAAGCTGGGCATCTTTAAACAAGACACTTGATTTTTCTGAAGCTTCTTCATCTGTGTGAGGCCTCTTTAAAATACTTTGAAATATACTAGCAAAAAGTCATATTCACATGAATGTGCATGTGGATATAAACTAATTAAAAAGCTAGATAAAAGTAATGACAAAATTAAATAATTTATATATGGTCTGCAAATATTAAGGATATTATTTAACCATATATAGAACCATTCCTGTTTTTTATGAAAAAAATAACTTCCTCTATTGTATTATGCAAATTGCTTTGACTATTTTTAGCAAATTTATGTAGCCATAATCCTTTTGCTATATTTGGTCTCCCAAAGACACTTAGTTTGGGTTTTGACACCAGGTGTGAGGTAACAACATAACAGGAATATGTATGTATGTATGTATGTATGCATATGCAGGTAAGTATATATATTAACATGAAGAATAATGTCATTTTTAAAGACATTTCTATAGGTCCTGCATCTCCTGCTAACATGAAATCAAAAAGTGTGCCAGAATTACTTCTTGCAGATTCTTCCAAACTCTTTCTTCTTTCTACTCACTATCTTTAAATTTCCTGTAAAATGTAGTTCAAATTAGAATATTCCAGTTCTCCTTAGGCTAGGCTGTCTTCCTAGCACTTCAGTAAATAACTTCTTATGAGTGGATAGCAGCTGGAAGAGTGGTTAAGAGTCGTCTTAATCACCAAACAAAAAAATCCATCTCTTCCAGCTTTGATGCCTGTGGGTAACTGGGAGCTATTTTATTTGCATCAAATTTGCATGACTTCCTACTGCCTTCTGCAAGCCCTTTCCTCTTGCAGCCGGTGCTTCTGCTTTCCTCTGAAATTTCATGTACGTTGCCAAGGTACGAGTCTGAGATTTTGACTGTATTAATTGTATTCTTGTTACTTATGAGTTCAGGCATATCTGGATATTGCAGAGAAACTAATGTTGGAGAAACAGCAGTGTAAAGTTTTTTTTGTAAGCTGAGTTAAGAGCAAAATGGAAACTAACAGCTTACAAAATATAGCTGAAGAAAAATGAATGAGTTTTCCTAAGGAAAGATCTGAGAACTATTTCCTTCATCTACACAGTCCTTCCTTCTCACTGCTTGTAGGAAGGCCAAGGCAGGGCACAGAGAATGCTATTTAGACTGATAGTATACACAGGAAGTAATAGAGTTGTTAATACCCCATTGTTTTACCACAAGTTGAAAAATCAGTCTGATCTTTGGTTCAATAACTCATTTTACAAACACTGAGGCAGACAGACAGCCACAGAGGTAATCCAGTCCATAGCCAGAGCTTGGCAGGGCATCACGGTACCGGAACTGGCACTCTGAGTATTTGGTTTGGCTAAGTCAGGCACCCCTAGATGAAGGGGGAAGGGTTTCTCCTCTTCCCCCTGCCCCAGGATGTCTTACATGCTATTGTTCCTTTCAAGACTCATATGGACTAAAGACATGCTCATCGTAATTTTTCAAATACCCTGTTGGTAAACGAGCTTTGCGGTATGGCACATATCCTGCTCTTCTGATGACTATTTCCTAACTACATTGTTATGTTCTGCACAACCTATTGTTTCCTTCTTTTCATTTCTTTTCAAAACAAATAACACTACATTTAGAAAAGTGGTATTTTTGAACTGAAAAACAATTAACCTCATATGTGCTCTAGGGCTTATAGGATAACATGCATCCTGCTGTACGTCTACAGATGGCTCTCATTTGGATTCACGTCCAGCATACTGGATTTGGACATCCTGCGCTCTCTGTTACTGGCTCAGTAAAATTAAAAATCTTGTATTTTGTGCTGGCACTGGTTACAGCAGTTATGATGGTCAGTGTGTTGAAAAGATTCATGAGAAAAGAGCAGAACAACTCCACATTTACCAAAAATTGTATGGGCAAAAATTGTAGCTAGATTGTTGTGGATTCCCTCTCCAGGATCACAGAAGGGACTAAGACATCTTCTTGCATGTGTGTGTCATCTGGGCACAGAGACAGCCACGAGGAATTAATGATGATTGCTTAGAATTAATGCCATCTCTATATACAAAAGCTATGAAGGTGCTACAAAAGCTAACGGTACCTCACTATCGTGCAGAAAAGACTGCACATCGCACCTCTTTAGAGGGTGACAAACGTGCCATTCTAATTTACATTTCTGCCCTATTCAGGTTTCTACTGTGGTGTAGTCTCCTCTTATCATTACACAGTTCAAGCCAAGGATAGAAGTGACAACCGTGAACGTTGGCATGCCTCAGAGAGGGGGAGTGAAGCATGAAAGACAATCAAAATTACTCTTACATTTAGAGTGGAACAATTTTTATATGGCACTGAGTTCACTTGTTGGAAAATGCTGTAACTGGAGACTGAAATCAGGTGTAGATTTGTCATCTGTGTTTGTGTTTGTATGTTTGTTTTAAATCAGCAGAAAGAGTAAATGAGAATTTTTTTCTAAAGAACAAAACATTTCATTTTTATTTTTTTTTTACATCAAAATATTTCATTTTGGAGGTATAGAAGCATTTAAGGAGCATTCAAATATTGAAATACTTCGTATTTTAATTTTTGTTGACATCTTATGTATTTCAGACTTCCATGTGCAAATTAGAAAAGAAGACAACATGAGGTTTAAAGATCCCTAAAATAATCCAAGGACAATTCTGAAAAGAAATTTCCAGTGTTTTTGTCAACACCTGGAAAACATCCATTTCGGTCTTTTTCCCCTCCCCTCACTTTCCGCAGATTTCTTGGTTTCAGTGAAAAAAAAAGAGTCCAATTTTACAACTAATAGCTTTGCTGAATTGATAACAGGACTGAAGTATCCGCAGCATTAGAAAGAATGAATGTGCTACATTAATATAGCAAAATCTCTTTTATCAGCAAACTGCCAAATGCTTTGTTCATCTTCATGGAACAATGTTCAGAGCAGAAGTTTATCTTCACCCCCATTGACTCAAACACAGTGGGAAACTATTGCTGCAAGGTCCATCTAAACAGACCACTTAATGACACCTGTCACTAGTTCACAGCAAGGGCAGTAACGCGGTGATCCTCAGCTGAGATGTCCCTCAGCTTTTCTTTCCTGTTGATGTCATCCTATGCCTGTTATAATGTTATTTTTTGCAATCATGCAAATACATCCTCTTTTTAAAAAAAGTCATAGCAAATAATATCTGCTTACAGTGTGCTGTCGAATTGTTAGAAGTATGCAATTAGTTCTGGTTCACATATGCTCAGGTATTTGTGGTATGAGATAAAGTAGTTGTTCCATATGTGCAAAAGAGTCCTAGAAGTTCACAAAGACCATACATCTTTTAAATTTGTCAAAGTTACACCATGATAAATAAACTTTTTTTTTTTTTTTTTTTTTTTTTATAAAGGAATACTCCTCTGATGGGTACCTCTTTTCACAAAAATTCTACATGGTAACATACATCATGGGAATACTTCCTTAGGGAAATCTTTGTGTTTTCCTGAGAGCACAGTGAAACTTCAATAATTGTAGAATGTGATTTTTTTTTTCCTCTCCTCTGTTTTCATCATAGGTGTTCTTCCCAGCGATAGACTGTTGCGTGCCTTTCTCCACATCAAAAGTCTACTGGTTTCCATTCCTAGGTAGTCCCACAAAGATCAAAAACCTCCAGCATCTACCATCCTGTTAGAAATCCAGGAGAGGTTTTTATTCCCCTTCTCCACAGCCTCAACTTGCCACTGGTCACATATATACCCTTCAGATGTATTCATCTGTCAGGGAAATCTCTTTTAATTTCTTAGACCAGACACTAGAATGAGACTCCCTAGTTCTTCTCTCCATATAAACATGAAGGCAAAACTGCAATTAAGTCCTGTCAGTCCCTGCCTTTCAAGCATCTGTGATTAAGTTTGGAACAAACAGACCAATTTTCTATTCACCCAGCAATTGCATACAGCAGCCAGAGGAAAAGGGGTTCAAACTATTACATCAATTGCCTGGAGCTTGTCACCTGCTCAGAGTTTAAATGAGCGTAGTTATCTCAAAACCATCATAAGGAAATTCTGCTTGTCTCTTTTTCTGATAAGCCACTATTATTCCCCCATGTTTTTCCTCATGGTGGGGTACTCAAATGATTCATTTTGTTCTGTCATTTAGTCTGGCCTTGGCAAAATTAGTTTGCAGTCTTTCTGGAAAGATATAGGTCCAACCACTGAAAAACAGGAACTCTATATTCTCATTTAGCTATTGGTTTCCTACTTGCCCTCCCTAACGCATTTTATAATATTTTATTTTATGGAATCATAGCATCATTTTGGTTGGAAGAGACTTTGAAGATCATCAAGTCCAACCCTTAACCTAGCACTGCAAAGTTACCACTAGACCATGTCCCTCAGCACTACATCTACACACTCAGACAAAATATTATACAGCAGATAAATTGAGGCATGCACATAACACCATACACAAGATGATTCTCTGGCTCTCCCATCATCTCATCTTCATTTTTTCCCTGGTCTTATTCTCAGCAGATCTCCATACAAAACAAAGCCTCACTCAGGTTCAGCAAGATCTCTGTAAAACTATATGATCCATTCCTTCATCCTCTTGAATTTTGGAGGGTGTTCTGGTACACTGGTGTTATTAAGGGGAATTTTTAAAGAGTTGAGAGCTTTTATTTAAACACAAAACTATTCACCAAATTCTGCATTATTTCAGTCCTTTGAAAATCCATTTGTTTATCCACAGACTTCTGAGTACTCTTCAGCATTTCGTTTGTGTGCTTTATTGCAAAATTAATGGTAACATTTATTTACAAAATGCATATTCATGCTGTTTATTGAACTTTCTATCACAAAATGAAGATTTGTTTTAATTTTTTATAAACTTATTTTCAGTTTTTATTCCTATACAATAATGCCTTCTTTTAGTATTCTCCTAAACCAAATGGATTATAGAGTAATAGCTTCTTTCATGCTCATCCTTGCAACTTAATACAAAATGCAAAATGCAATATGTTAAATGAATCCCACTTTAGTTTAAATCACATCTCTGCAGACTTGTGATGACCTTTCTTTTTTTTTTCTGTGGTTTGTTGATTGATAAAGAATATTTCTCAATGTATGTAATGTCTTCTACTCATATCCTTTGAGTCAGACTAAAATACAAGTAGAAGTGCTCTGGTTAGTAGCAGTATATTCTCCATACGACTCAGACGCAAACTCACATACATCTTTGAGGACAGAGGTAATGCCTAGAAAAAACTTGACACATTTGTCACTTTTTGAGCAACTGATACAAAAAATGACTGTAGAAGCCTTAAAACCCTTCAGAGCTTTTCTGCTGTGAGAACAGATATGCTCAGATCTTTCCTATGTTCAGGTCCTTATCTGAAGTAACTCCAGCTCAGTCTAGAGGTGCATAGAAATGGCCCATGTGCACAGCTTTCCAACATTTGGCTGAAATAGCACATTGATTTGTACGTTTCTGACAGACGACTGTTTATTTTCTTGTACATAACTTGGTCCAATACTACATGGAAGATGTGATGCCCTCCAATTTTATATAACTATTGTGTGTTTCTTCAAACATCGGTCTTTGTAAAAGTGACTTATTAGAAAGTGTTTCAGTTCCAAAAGCAACATGACTGTGCGTTGTGAAACAAGATCTTTTGGTTTTTTTTTACCATTACTGGTACTGTTTTATTCCTTCCTTTAAACTCAGTGGACTAATGGAATTCACCTGTGACAAATTTTGTTCCAAAATTCTAGGTTTTCATTCAATAAAAATGAGGTTCTAGCACTTCCCTTTGTTAAGCAAACCTTAAAAGCGCCAGCTAATTTTAAGGAATGGTAGTTTCTCAGAATCTGCAACAATCTAAACCAACATTTTTGATAAGTGTGAACGATCTTCATGGGAGTTATTATTAACATTACCAATGTTAATCTTTGCCTTGAGAACAAACAGCTAGTTATGATTACTGCCTGATGTTTTTGTGTAAAAAGTCTGTGACGTAATATGTACAAAAATACATAACTAGATGGAGGCCATAAAGATATACTGTAATTGCTGTAATGTATTTTGTTAGAAAAGTAAGTAATAGGGGAACTAGTGTATTAGTCATTGCTAGTCTTTAACTAGATTTAAAAATACTCGTTAAAAAAATTATCCAACTTCTTAATGGTGCCACTAATATTAAAAAAAAAAGCATTGACACCAACACTTCCCATATGTGTTTAACTTGCTTCAGTCTACAGAATTTCTGAAAGTAGTGTAGCAGCAGAATGTGAAGGCTATAGCTGAGTGTGAAAGCTATAGTTCATAGTCAGCTTTTGCACCGTGTTTTATTTTTGATCTAGAACACTATAAAAACACTATAAAAATCTGTCCTAGGGACAGAAAGAGAGATTTGGTGATTTCTTTCCTTATACTATGGTCTTCATAGGATTTTTGCTTGCACTGTAGTTCCATTTTACATCTTCTCAGATGAAATTATATTTAAATGTGCATCAGGTCCAGAAATCCTGCTTCAGTTTCATCCATAAAACTACATTTCATGGTCTCTTCTTTTTTCCTGTAGAATAACAGTAATATTACACCAAATTATCTATCTTTTTTGTTTGTGGGAGACTTGAGATCTTTGTCTCAAAAAGAATATAAGATGAGGGAATGCAGACTTTACATCTTGTTTTTTCTTTGTTAAACAGCTGGATTGATGTTAGCATCACTCCTGTTGGGACCTTTGCAGGTTTAATTACTATAACTGTTGAAGTGGATCTGCTTATAAAAAACCCTGCCTGTATCAGTACTCCCAGTCAGGCAAATAGATGCAATTTTCCTTAGGGGACTACCTCAGGCATTTTGAACAATTTTGAAGTGCATATTTTGCTCACATTATATAATGTCTGAATTCAGTGGAATTTCATGGGTGTAAGTGATCCCTGACTTTGGCCCTTAAGTCCTCTTGGACACTGTGGCTTTTTGCAATGTCTGTGTTTTTCTGAAAAAGATACTATGGTTCCTACCATTTCCTTCAGTAAGGTTTCTACATGTAAATAGAACATTTAAAAGAAAAGTAAACTGTAGATTTATGGTTCTTATTATCTGAGAAACTTTTGTATTTATTTATACTTTATTGGTTTTGACTGATATGAAGGAAAATAGTTTTTAATCTTACTTCGCATATTTAAGAAAACAAACACAGACCATAGATGTATTTATTGTAATTTCTTAAAAGGTGCATATTTTTACCTCAAATGCAACAAAATGTGGGGAAATCATAACAAGTTTCTGGCACAATCTCATCCTTGTGATAGAAAGCATATTTTCATGCAAACAGCAGATTCCTCAGATACACTTTTTTTGGTGTTTCTAGTTGAAGTAGATTTCTTTGTGGTTGGATGCAGCTTTCCCAAGCAAACAAATCATAAAAATGTTAACTAGTACTTTGAGTTTCCTTCCTTGAAGTCTGTCAGTTGTGTGATAAGTCCATGTTCCTAAATGGAAAGAGAAGCAGGCAGACTCAGGAACTTGCATTCTTTTCATAATTGAAAAAGTTGCTCTGTCTTGTCTAAAATGGTGGGGACGTGGAGGGCTACGAAGATTTATAATGTGTCAATACTTTTTTCATGCACATACAATAAGCTTTTCATTCTGTTTCTGTTTTCAGACTAATCAGATTAAAACCCATTTTATACCTTTGCTTTGGTGCACAGCAGGTACATACTAGGTTGTTCCCACCTACAAAGAAAGGAGTCCTTCAGAAAATGCTCCATGCTCTGAGGCAGTGATTGCTTTCAGTCTCTTCTTCTTGTAGGACACAAGCCCCCAAAGTTCTTTCTGTCCGAACTTGAATTCTCATCATGCTTTGGAAATATATGTCCCCTTTGCTGAAAGATCACTTGACACAGAAGTGAATCTGTAGCCGAAAAATGAAATAATAATAACAGAGAAACCTTATACAACTGCCTGAAGAAAGGAAGGAGTGTGATGAGGAGGATGTTTAGAAATCTACCTGCATAAATAACATAACCAAATGTTTATTTGGATGTTGGATATGGCATATATAAACAGTGAAGCCAGAGGAATGAACAGCAAATCTGGATAAATGAGAAACTGTAAATGTCCTACAAAATAGCATATTGCTTTGGAGACAATGATCACCTGCAGAAGGAGGAGTGGACAGCGGGGAGTGATAACTTTTTAAATTAATAGATAGAGATTAGCTTGAGTTTATCATTTAGCAGCCAGAGAGTTCAGAGAAGAGAGAAGAAAACAGTGCTAAAAACTACAGTTTTCTCATTATTTTGATATCCAGCTCTATATTAATTGGGCAAGGCTATATATGAATTGGTGAAGGTATGTGAATTATTAATATATAATGATTTTAAAAGACAGTTTTCTTTTCTTAAAAAGACAATCATTAAAGAAAATAAACACCTTTTGAAGCAGGCGGCTTATTTTTAACAATTTGCATTGGCAGTATGAGATAAAAACATCGCCATGTTCTAAACCACGCTTAACAAAACCAACCCTAGTTGCACGTCTTCAGCAAGTAGATGTAGTTTTTACTGAAATAACTATAATGGACATGAATATGGTATCTCAAGCTGAAAGAGAAATGAACAGAAACCTGCAGAGAACATTCAGAAAAAAAAGCAGAAAAACTTTACGAGCAGTCTGGTAACGTACTTGCCAGATTACCTACTTTTATGTGAATAAAAAGTAAACTGGACGTGAAATGTAAAGACAGGACTTTGGAGACACAGTTCATGTCTTTAAATAAAGTTGCAGTGAACTGCCAGCGGTTGTTCAGGACTGGCTCAAGTACAATTCTCAAATATGAATATATTAAGTAATCAGTCGCAAGGACCTGTGTGACTAATATTGTCTCCTATAAAATTTAGGAACACAAACCTGACCTGTAATGAAATGTGATGAAGTGGGGATTTCTTGGAACTTCATTTTGCCCCTGGATAGATCAGTAGAAGACAGGAAATTAGATGTCTGTGAAATAAAAAAGAAAACCAACTTGATGATCATAACCACAAAGATCCCTGTCATATCTACTCTGTGCCTATGAAAGGGACTTCTGACCAAAAAAAAAAAAAAAAAAAAAAAAAAAAAAAAAAAATAAAAGTATTTTAAGTATTTGCTAAATTTTCTAATAGATTTTCTAAATAGTCTAAATATTAACCTGCAGAACAGAGTTAGAGGGAACAGTGACTAGGAAAGACCAAAGACCAAATAATTATCATCAGAAGTATCCTGGGGCCTTTTCCAATGACTATGACAGATCACCTCAGATTTCTATTGTTAAACCTAACAGACACCTAACAGACAGACTGAAACAGGTCTTTCTTTATTTTAATAAATTCTTGAGCTGGCAAGTGTGATTTTGATTATGTCCTTAATTTGAGTTTTGCTAGGTATTGCTAGGTTTATTAATTATATATATATATATATGAAAAAAAATATAAAAATATATAAATATATATAAATAAATTAATTGCTAGGCATGCAAATATACCCACATTTTCAAAGGCGTTGAAACATGTTTCAACACGGTGATTCTGACCTTTGATTTGTTACTAAAAGAAATATTTATAATACCTTATGAATTAAGCTTTTTGAATTTGAAATTGAGGAATCTAATGGATGTTTAAGGTACTACTTCTTGCTTTATGAAAGCAGGCAGAATAGTGTTGGTTTTCTACTTCTAGAAACTGAGTTTGTTTCCAGGCAAGGACACCTACATGAAATTACATCTCTTCCCTTAGAATTTCTTTGTCTAATATTTGGAAGATAAATCAAACCAAACCAAAACTGAATTTGTAGGGAAGAGCTTTCATAGGGAATGAGGGGAAATAAGCTGAAAAAATTGGCTCATGGTAGTGGGAGCTTCTGGAGTATGGTAGTTACCTCTTTCCACCAGAAGAGTTGCTGCACTTCATCACTTCTAAGTTTAGGTGAATAGTACTTTTATAGTGTTTTAGGATCCAAAAAGTAAAAGCAATATATAATTATTTTTCATTTGGTTCAATTTACAGAAAAATAATGACCAGAGTAAATATCAGACAAGAATCTCCCCACATCCCCCCTGCCTCCAGTCCCTCTGGCTTTTATTAAAATAAACGTCAGTTTAATGAATTTATTTTGAGCATCACTCGCTTTTACAAAAAGACATTGGTTGCATCTCTTTTCAGTAGATGTCCAGCCTGACATTTCTGTATTGTGTCTCCCAAGAATAATAAAATCTCTTCTATGCCTGCAGGCTCCATTATCTACCTTACTTTCCCCCCCATTTGGAATAATTACCTTAAGTGACTCACAAGGTCTTAATAACCCTGAAAGTTGAGAGAACCTGTATTAAAATGCAGTGACCCCCAGCTCCGTGTGGCTAAGTGACAGGAATAATAGGTGGTTACATGGAAAGCATTATTACTGATTTGCACCTCCTGCTATCTCAGATTTGATTTCAGAAAGCCTGAAATGTTTAGGGCCAAACCCTTCCTTGGCTCACATCTCCTTCTGACATGGTGCTTCACTTGAAGATGAAGAGTAGTCCTGTTCAAATCAGAGCCAAATTGAGTTGGACTTTACAGCAGATGCTGAGCAGCTTCCTCGGTCTTCGGAAGGGAAAGGCAACTGATCGGTGGAGGATTGCAGCAGAGCAGGTGCTGGGTGCATGTTGGCTGGGCAGCAAATATCACATTGACACGATAGGTACCCCCTGCACAGCAGCAGTGAAGGATAGACACAGCTTGCCGACATGCAGTGGGCTCGCATGGATGCACCTCCTTGGGCAACAGTAACACGGTTCCCTGCATCCCCCAGTTTGGGTGTCTGTTTATGCTAGTTCTCCTTCAAACAGGGGTGAGAATCAACGACTTCTCTCCTTAACGCAGCTTTTGCATCAGAGAGAGCAGAGGTGCTAGCTTCAGGTGGATGGGCATACACTGAAGTTATTGCTACTAAGAGATTAACGATTTTCCTGATGATATTAAGAAGGCTTAATACAATATGCATATATCGTACTGCTTTTAAATTCTAATAAATTAACACAGTATTAATGTTATTTTGATTGCCGGTTTTCTCTGAGATAAGTATTTTATTCAAATTCATTGCAGGTTTAACACTGTGGAGACTCCTTAAATTAGAAGCATTTACTTTGCTTATGGTGAAAATTAATTACATTCTAAAACACCTTGATATTATGAAAATTAGGTTTCTGAGATCAGAGGAAAGGAGTACATGCAAAGGAGATTTTTCTCAGATAGATCATTAATATAGAGTTGTTCTGCAAGGTACGGTGTATAGTAATAATCAATCTCCAGAGCTTTACCTTATTTAAATTGGTCACCTACTAAAGGGCCTGGGCTGGATTTGTGGAGCATATTAGGTGAATAACACAGTATTGTTTTATGGCAAATGCATTTTTTTAGCTGCTGTGGGGTATATTGCATATAACTCCTTGGTGCTGACTTATGGGCCTTGACAACACACATCAGGCTGTTTAAATCATTAGAGTGTTATTTTTCTTCCCCTGAGGAACCATAAAGGGAAGCCCTGCTAACCTGTCAGCTCCCCTCTGCCCTCCTTTCCCCCTTTGTTGTACGAAACCTTAAATATGGAGTTGGGATTCCTGGAGCTTGGCTGGTTTCAGAGCCAAGATTCAGATTTAGTTGAGCTGCCCAAAGCCCATAAATTCAGGACAATTGGATGGAAACAGGAGGCCAAGTTCAAGGGTAGAAAGCTGGGCGAAAAAACCTGATGATTTGAGTATCTGAGGCTTCCAGAAGGAACATTTTCCCCCTCCATCATAAAAGGTAAAGGGAGACATGACACCTCAATGTTATGGCTGCTAAAACAAAAGGAGAAAAGGGTAACTGAAGTTTGGGAATATAGCGTGGCTTGAACTGTGTATTGTTGCAGTGGGGGCTGAGTTTTGGGATCCTGTCAAGGGATGGGGCAATGTTTTTGCATCATCATGGTGGTGTTCATAACTGTAAGGGTAAGACCTATCCTTACGTAACGACTCGGAAGACTGAAGAAAACTGTGGATGATGGTGGCTTCAGAAGGCAGTGAGACAAACAAGGAAAATCCAGAGTCACGTAAAATGAAGGCTTTCCTGGGAATAGTAGAAACACCAGTAAACATACAGATTCAAAAGTATTGGAGAAGAAAATCCTTGAGACAATAAAAATGCCCCCAAATCCCCAAACCTATTACTTGTACTATATAAACAGTACAAAAATATTGAATATTGCTGCTTTTAAAAATTTTAAGTTTGAGTTTGTTGGCAAATTTTATCTGAGGAGATGACATTGGACGCTTTAATTTTCTCTGCATTTTCAGTCTATTATCACTATTGAAGCATATAAGAACTTCAATCAAAGGCTCATTGTACTGGCCATCAGCTGAACAAGAGATACAAAAGGCAATTGCTCTCCAGAGACACCTCTTTAATCTGATTCACTTCAGATTATTTTTCATTCCATCTGGAGTAGGTTAAAATAGAAAAAAAAAAAAAAAACTAAATCCCTTGAACAATTTTATAATTTTTAAAGTTGTGGCTTGTTTCTCAGGGTTTAGAGAGTTATGAAATTTTCTTGACATCATTTAAAAAATGATGTGGAAGACAGATATTTTGTGCTTGCTTCTTTGATTTTCCTTTAGGCTACTGAGAGTGGTATTCTAAATGCTTTCTAAATTGTTTTTCCCTTTTGTGTTCTCTTTTTGCCTTTTTCCCTTCCATTTTTCCATGTGTTGCTCTGCAACTTTTGCTAAATATTATCAGCTTCTGAAAGATTCCTGGGAGACAGAGTTAAATATAATTTTTGCCAAATTTTCCTAAGGAGGGGCAAATAATAAAATTCAGTGACTCCAGATGTCTGTGATTTTTCAGATACAAGAAGTCCTTATTTCCTCAGAGGACAGGCTTGGACTAATGCTATGTAAAGGGCAACCTCCTGTTCAGAGAGACTTTCTCCTAGTGTTTGAAAGGTCTGATTTGCCTGATGAATGAAACTGTGAATTGTAGTTTTTGTCTAGGATTGTACATCTGGTGGGTAGCTTAATTTTCCTTGAATGCTGAAGATAAGAGGCATGTTGAACTTCCCTCTGCACTGTGAGAAGTGTCAAGTTTGAGTTTCACAGACAGTATTCATGACTTTAGCAGCTTATGTTGCTGAAGAGACATGTAATTTTGTGACTTTATGTGGGTGATTTTAAAGCATGTTATCAAGTGAATGTCTATTAAATAAATTTAAAAGGAGTTTAGATGTAAGGGAAAGATCAATCAGTTTTTTGCAGTGCTTCTTGAGGACTTCAAATTCAATTCTAATTTCAAAGGAGTTGAACGGATGTTTTTAAAATTTCCTGTCTTTCCTCAGCATGGAAGATTTTGGGACATATAGGAAGCAATAAATGTCTCAAAAAACTTGAAATGAGCAGGAGAATTGCTGTTGATGACAATTTTATTATATAATGTTACTTTTCCTTATTTAATTAACAATGTATACACAACTGAGATTACTTCTCCAGTGCTTTCCCTCAGTTTTTATATCCACACACTTAATCTTACTTTCTTCTTTCATAGATGCAAATCCCTACTCAAACACACCATGTCTGATGAAACTGGTTTAAACAAAGTCACTTCGTTACATAAATGTTCATACCGATACAAAAGCTAGATGTTTTTAGGTTCTGAATTGTAGATTTTCCCTTTCTTACCTAGCATGTCCAATTTACCATTTTTGCATATTTCTGCAATGCTGGGAACCAGTCAGAATTTGAATTATACTGTTTATTTTTCTGTCAAATTTTGCTGACTCTGGAGCTTTGTATGAGCTTGGGATAATCATTCATATTTTAGGGGTTTAATCAAGCTAAGCCTGACCTTCCAATCTTTTGATGAATACTTCATAGCTATTAGTTATTCTGCTGTATAGTAAGAAACATTACTTCTTACAATGCCAAAAGGTTGTTACTGCTGAAGTTTCTGTGACAATAGATGCTGGTCAATATATTGATAGTATCACCAAAGTTTCCAGGGTGCTTTACTCAGCTTTTGCTATCGAAGTTGTTGATAGAAATCAGTACTTCCAGATCCATTTGTATATTTTCAATGATGATTGTTTTTTAAAACTTCATGGATGGAGAGTCTCAGGGATGAAAGAAGTGAGAAATGCTTGGGAAAACGAAGTAAGTCCTGTTTGCCGTCATCACGTTCCTGGAAGAATGATCTTTGTGGATTTCCTTACTGAGGAAGAAATGAAATGCTTCTCATTGTCTAAAGTGTATCCCCCTCCTAAGGGTTTGGCTGCCAATGTTTGGCAAGCAAACCACTACCAGGTTTGCTATGGTGCAACCATGTAACCTTGGATCCGACTGCTGGAAAAACACAGAGGTAGTGAGAAGAGCTGAGGGGAGCCTCCCCTTGATTGGGTGATAATTTCCATCCTTGGTCCCTGCCTGAGCTATGTCGCAGCTGTGAGATGTGCTGAGCTACAGTTCCTGCTGAGATACATGCGTATGCCTGTGCCTTTCATGTCCCTGGCCTGACCCATCATTCTTGAACTGTCACCTTGGCTTGACCTGGGACCTGTATCCTCGCTACAGACCTGCCTGGCTGGCTGGGCTGTGGCCAGCCCCGGTCATCATCACCAGACCTACTCTGCTCTGCATGTTTGGGTAGGGTGGGAACGACAGGGAGGGCAGTTGTTCCAGCTCCCAGCTTGCCTTCCCTTACAGACCAGCCCTCGCTTGCTGCTGAGAGTGCATGTCCTGAAAGTTACCAGACCTTCCTACAGCAAGTTTATAATTAGTGTTTTTTTTTGGTTTGGGTTTTTTTTTTTTTTTTTTTTTTTTTTACATTCTGAGGATATATCAAAACTCTCTTTGGGGTCTGGATTTACGTGGATACTGTACTCGACATACAATATTACAGAGTTTTGGGAAAAGCTAATGAACCTGGCACTCAGTCTTCTTTGCTGTACCCAAACTAGAGCCCAAATTGCCTACGTTCTCCACTAATTTGTTACATTAAATTTTAACTGCCTGGGTTGTTCAGAAGTAATGTACTTTAAGTGAGATTCTTGATAGTGCAGTAAGAACATGTTCTGGGCTTATGTGATGGCTGGTATCCCCAAAAAGCATTCCCAGAAGGGTTCCCCACACAATTGTCATGTAAGCAAGTACAGGCAGGTTGACTGCATTCTCCACCAATTTGTTGCATTTAAATTACAAAGCTAAGACAAGCCCTAGCCCTAAGGCCTTGCACAGCTGGTAGAAAGCCTGTGGCCTGTTGCTAGCAATGACAATAACGTATTTAATGCAGGACTGTATAGCCTTAAATCTAAGCAAACAGTTTGCATTAATATGTAAATATCTAAGGAAAGAAGCCGTATCTACAGGGAAACATCTTTCACTCAGGTTTACTCTTATCTCCTGCCTACACTTCTCAAGAGGATGTCTGCTGTTGGTGCCACACAGTTAGATAATTTCTTTCTGATATTTAGATCTTTAGATTCTAGAAGGTTGTGGAGATCCAGGCTATTTGCTAGCCATCCATGAAAGGGTCAGAGAAGAGAAAAATGATTTATCGGCCGGTTTCAGACCAGCTGATTCCTCTATCATCCAGTATGAGTGATGAGGTTCACCTCCATGACATGGTAGGACACCGGTGCCTGAGAAGGAGCCATGATTTGTCAGCTTGGCTGCTTCTTCCTGGAGAAGGCAATGAGTTTTTAATTCCCTTTTCTGCAGATGAGGAGATGGTGATAGGGTGTGATAATTTTTTTTGCTATATCAAAGGCAGAAAAGAAACCCTCTCTGACTGTCATTTTCATATTCTTCTGGGTTTCCCATTTCAGAGCACAATTAGTCTTGGGCTAAACAAAGGAAGAAAAGGAATGAAAATCCCTGCAGGAGAAATCCTTACAAGATGTCTCTTTTCACTTTTGCACCTAATTTTTGTGAAATAGCACTTGATTTTGTTTTGAAAAATGAACGTCAAAGGCCAGAAGCTCAATTCATAAATCTCATAAACATTTCAACCAATACATCCAAGTTGGCAATACCGGAACTTTTCTGAGACTTTTTTATAAATCAAAAGAGCAAAAAAACCCCCAAACCCAACAAAACTCCCCAATCCTATGATATTTTTACTGACTACACTTGCCAATAACCTTTGTCTACTTTTTCCCTTCTTTTCTATTTCAGTCCAAATTCACAAGAAAAAAACTGTGGTCATTGGCTTGATGATGGGGTTGTGGAGATGGGAGCATTCCAGTAAGTCACAGACTATCATGTAGGCAGCTGTGAAACTGTTACTGCAGCATTACAGCTCCCCACATGTTGATATGTCACGAGTTTGGCCCACTAATCACTGGAGTTGCTGGTAACACTCCACCTTGGAACTATTTTAACTCACATGCCTTTTGCGATAAAACAACTCTTTGTATTAACTTCTTGAATGCTATTACCACCTTTCCAGAGCAAACACGTCAATTTTCCTAGCTATTGTACCTACACGGTCATAAAACCAAAGGAGAAGAGGTGCAGTCATTTCAGCTCACACATAATAACACACAACTGCAATAACTTAGTTTCCCTTATGACGATGCCAGTGGTGACCTGTTGTGGTGGAATAACCCATTTGCAGCAGCAGAATCCTTACAAATGGTAATCAGATGTTTGAAGTGACTCTGCAGAAATATATAATGGAAGAGGGAAGAATGGGGAAAGTGAAGAAGCCTAGTAGCTGTGATTAAAGTATAATCTTGACTTCTGGCAGACAAGATAGGTGCTGCATTCAGAATTTCAAACCTGTCTGGCAGACTTGATGGTGCAACTGTCCCAGGAACTGCAGAATGGTGAGGTGCTACATGGAAATCCTGGCGTCAGTGGGAAGACCTTCATGCTCTTGCCTTTCAGGGATCTCACAGACTGAAGGCTAAGAGCAGATTAAGCCCAAGATGTGAAAACCTAATACCTGAGGTTTATAGCGTTATGCATGTGAAGCAGGGATTTATCCTTTAATAGTTCTTTTGAATGCGGTATAGTTACTCGGTTTTGCAGATGATTGTTTTAGTAAGGCTAATGTGCAAGAGAGGGGATGGGTCAGATTTTGCTTGTGAGTCAAAGATCAGTCAGTAAGGGGTAAATAGGCTAAAGCAGAATGAAAAAAAAAAAGAAAAAGAAAAAGAGGAATAGTAAACGAGAGAGACAAATTAATAAGAATGTATATTTCTCTCTTCAATCGTTGCTGTCTTTGATCATTCCTGGTGGTATTTTTTTTTTCTTTTCTTAGGTCTTTTCTCTCTATTTCCTTTTCTTTCTGTTTTGTCATTATTAAGTATACAGAATGGATGTTGCGTAGAATAATTGAAGCAAAATACATGAAAACCAATTATCACCTATCCTGGGGCTATTAAAGGCTTCCTTTTAACTCAATGGTAGTTTCTCCCTTGTTTTTTTCATTAAATAATACACAACAAATATCACAAGAGCCATAGAAACCCTCCAAATATACATTGCTTAGCTTGCAGTTTACAATGCTAAACCATAGCTCTTCAAACTTAAATCCTTCATAGCAAACAAAGTAAAATCTGAGTCTAGTGACATCTAAGAAATTGTCCACCACCCTGTTGTGTCAGGAATAATTTCTGGAGATATCGAGCTGGGAAACACAGAAAAAGGAAGTAGCAGGAAGGACTGCACTGTAATCATTGCCCACTGAATGTCATCTCCCTCTCTTCCTTTTTCCCTTTTGTCTTTCTTCCTTCATTTCTTCTCTGTGAAACAGCTGTGGATATTTCCCATATCAGAAATGATTAATGACCTTTTATTTATTTAAACCATTGTTCTAGTTTGCAGCAGAATTTCGGCTGTTAGGTTGCCAGTTTAGGTGTGATTGAAACAACATTTGCTCTCTCATTGCAACTGGATGCAAAGTCTTCTATTGGTAGCCTGTGATTTCTCTTCTAAAAGTGCTTAGATCTAAAATACACTGGGCCAAATTCAATAGGTATTAGATTTAATACAGATTGAGTCTGGCATCCCAAAATCAAACACAGGAGAAAATATTCAGGGCTGCAATGTACCAAAACCTCTGTTATTAGGGGTAAAGATTTCAACTGCTATGCCCCAAATGGTCACACATCTCTAAAAAGCCTATCGTGATCAGGACATGCAGGGATTTGCTGCTGTTGTGAGGGGTGTTTCCAGATCCATTCCTCTAAGAACATTCTCCCCTCCAGCCTCCATCTCCAGGCACTGTTTCTGCTGGCACAGAACAGCTTCTTAGCCTTTAGCATCAGTCCATCTTATACAAGCGTTTATACATAGCTTAACCTCATAAACCACTGGGACCTGATCTACTTTTGAGACCTTGCCCTAAATGCTGTTGACAGTGCTGTGGGTTGGAGATGAAACTGCTAATACAGCAGGATTCCTGTTCACTCCATCCTCCTACAGAGGGTTGACAGAGATATGTGGGGCTTTAACTCTGCTCTCTCAGCTAACGACGAGATACTCTTTGTGGAGGGTGTCCACGTTGTTCAGGTGGTCACTTCTCTTCTGTGGAAAAAGTGAGAGTGAGTGGAAGTTTTCTGACTGGACCACCTTGTCTTATGCATGTATTTCAAAATACATGTCATAACATTTTAAAAATCACATCTGACTGTTCCAAGAAATGGTATGCAAGATGTACAGAAATATATAAAGATACTGAACTTGGCATGAGATTTTGCTGAAATACTTTAGCTGAAAATAGACTTTGCAATATACAGACGTGATATATATGCTTTTTCAGCTAAAGAGGGAAGACGCTGGCTATGCTAGTGGCTTTGCTTTGTGGGATGTGTAAGGAAATCCATGATTTCAACCTCCCAGTTGCACAGATAAGTGGAAAGTTTTAAGTAAGACAAATAAAATGAAACCATTTCATTCCATTCTGGATACCACATTAAAGTACAGTAGCTTCAAATAATGGCTTCATAAAAAAACATTGGCTGTCTCTCATGCAGTTCAAACATCTCATTACTGTGTGGTTATAAATCTGCAGACAGTGGAAGTTCCTTTTATGGAGCAGTCTTTCAGCTAAAATGCTTATGAACAGATCAATACATTTGTTATGAATAATCTCTTTTAGAAATTGGGTAAATGTGACTTAGCAGTTTTGACAGAAATGGAGCCAAGCGGTGCTTTATAGATTTCAACAGTCTTGCAGCTGGTTCAATGACGTGAAATCTGTAACTGACCTGTTGAGTAGTGAGAGCAGTAGCAGAAGGAAATAAAGCAACAACAAAAAAAAAAATGGTGCAGTGTAGCTTGGACTTTTAGCTGATTTTTGTATTTGATGTATTTCTAGTATAAGAAAGATGTGGTGGAAGCAATATTCACATAACATTTTGTTATCTGGTAGCTTTTCTTACAAAAAAAGCCTCAGTGAAGCTACAAAAAACCTTATTTTCATCCATCATCGGGCAGAACTACTGTGTACTGTTGTTTAGATTTGTTCCATTTTTGACCTTTAAAATGCAGTTGCCTCCCAAATGCCTTAAAGGTGACCAAAGAAATTCAGTACAGTTTCTGAAGAAATAGGAATTCAGTGCCTCATATGGCACATGGCTGAGTTCCTGCACCCCTCACTGAAGCCACAAGGAGTCAGGGATACAAACATCTTACAGCAATTAATGGCTTATGCACGATTTTCAGAGAGATGCTTAACCATGGAGAATTTGAATGTTCTGCTATTATTATTTCAAGTTTCTTTGTTGTCTAGTAGGAGCCTCTGTCTTAAACGAGGTCCTCTCCACCATTGCACAGCGCACAGGAGTTATTAGGTATGCAAGACAGAAATTCAAAACAACAAGGAGTTCAATGAAGAAAATGAACTAGGCAGAATGAGAAAAAAGGAGAGAAAGCATGAAACAGGTGCTTTGACAAGCACAAGAGAGAGAAACAGTATGCAGAAAAGTAAGCCACATTAGAATAGTCAATCAAATAGATCTCTCGCTTTGCCCATAGGTAATTCTGGTTCAAAATTGTGTTGTTCCCTATTTACACCTATTTCCTAGAGTCCTACACTGCTAGATCATCAAGGTCTCAGATATTTTTGCGCAAGTCTCTCAGCTTTTTCTGTTGGCACTGTTTTTAGAGCTGCACGAGAAATTAGATAGTCTTTAGGCCAAAGGGAATGAGTCTGTATCTCAGAGCTCTGAACACAGGGTGCCGGAATCTGAGACTCAAATCCTTCTTGCAATACACCTGAAATTATTTCTGCAGGCTGGGACGGTTCCAGTAGAGAAATCCACCTGAGAACAGCCAACAAGATAAGCTGAAGAAGATCTGCATTCAGGTATCACCTCCAAGTCAGGGATGTTTGCAGACATCAGTCTGCAGTCAGCAGCCAGCACTCAGCAGATGTTTCCGTATAAGTCTCCCGCATTTCACTGGGACAGGTTAACTGGAGTATTCTTGGAGGCATGTACTCATCTCTGCTGATTTGGAAAAGGACTCACCATTTTTTCAATAATTGCCGCCTGTTTCATTTGGCTGTGTTGTTCCAGAAGTAGATGGAACATCCTGCTGATGCCTTAAATCTCCATACAAACAGCAACTGTATGTGCCAGGAACGATCCTGTGTCACATCCTTGGTGAGTGACACATCCGATTAGCTCTTGGGCCCACTGTTATTAGCAGACATCTGTTCCGGTTCTGGCAGCAGACCTATACGATCAAGTCCTGTGATATAAGCAGTGGGAAGTACTGAGATTGAGCCTCCTGTTTCACAGAATTGAGGTTGTAGTGGAATTGAAGGTGACTTGTGCAGCTTTGAGGTTTTCAGTATACATGGATGGGGATAATGCATTTGCTAAAAATGTGATAGCTCTTGGACTAAAATGTGTAATATTCTTGAGAAAACGCAGCATTATTTAATATGGAAAACATGAAAAAAACCTAGGGTGCATAAGATTGTAAGTCCTACCAACCATTTTCCAATGCTAGGAAGGAAGCAAGTCTAACTGTCCTGGAGACTAAGATACTGGAGACAAACCCACACGCTGAGCTGTAGGTAATGATTCATGTTTGAATTCCACTCACGAGAAGCCTGCCTAAATGAAGGCAGAGTGAAAACTGAGGAAGAAGGTCAGAGCTTGGCTTATGGTGATGTCTCACTCTCATTTATTCCAGCGTTCCTTATGCTCAGATTTCCAACGACTGCTGGATGTTTGTAGAAAATCATGTATTAAAACTGTGTCTTCCAGGCTGAAGTCTTTATCGTCAAGCAGCAGTAAAGACATTGCAACAGTATAGCAATTTATTTATATAAAACCAGTGTAAGAATCAGTGGTTCACTGTGTTTATAATGAGTTATCAATATAGCTTGTGTTCTGCTGTGCTGTGAGAGAAAATTTAATTGTGACCAAATGTTATAAAATAAAGAAAGGTATGATTGTTTAGGCTTGAATTCTATTGATTTTGGGTAGATGTTTTTGGGTAGTATACAAATTTCTTTTAGGCTGTGCTAACGAAGGCTGGGATATGATCCCTTATGATCCACATGGAACAAAATATTCTCTGAGCTCTCCCCATGAATACAGTTTCGTGTTGAAAATTTTTGTTCTGGAATTAGTAAAAAGTATTTTCCATGAAGATTTTGTAAATGACACCCTTTAGTTGAACAGGTTTAGAGACCTATGCTATTGCATTTACTGAATTTTGTGAATTATATGAATATGATATTGTTATATAAAGAAAAAAACCTGATGCCAAAATTACTAAGCCCCTAAAATTTCAATTGTAAAGAAATATGCCTCCTCCTTTCTGAACAGTAATAATCTTATTTTGTTACTGCTGGTTATTTTGATTAGCAATGAAATACAATACAAGTGCTATTTGCTACGCACGAGGAACAACTTTTTATCAGAAAGTCAGCCCTGATACTGCAAGCTAATTTACAAAGGGACAACTGTGAAGATGGAACTCTAAACCTAACTGGCCTCCTTATGAAAGTGAGTGAAAAGGAGAAATTATGCAAGGACAAAACTAATGGGGTTATTTTGTAGACTGGGACTTAGACTTGGACTTAAATTTCCATGGTGCTTTCTATTGTATGAACAGATATATAATGCACATGCCAAATACTCTGAAGTATGTGTTAATTTTCTTCTCAGGATTTTCAACTAAGGTGATCTTTTTTTTTTTTTTATTTTTATTTTAGGGACAGCTCCAAGTGATCTCAGATGGAATTTTTTTGAGTAATAGCTTCAACATTCCCATTGCAGACAGACCATTTTAATTCTTCTATGGTGTCTTTCAGAGGAAAAGCAGGAGGAAGTGGTATTTATGAATTTACTAATGATAAAATTATTAGCTTTATAATGAAGTCACCTTTAATCACTGAAATACAAGAAAATATTATATTTTGCTGCACACTTTATAGATGTGTGGGAGCATGCTCCTGTAATTAAAAAAAAAAACAGATTTAATTTTGCTCTTTAAATGAGTCAGAGGAACACGATGTTTTTTTAGGAGAAATATTTTATTTTCTCTGGCTAATTGCTTAACGTTTCCATTAAAGCCCTAAGTGGACTTGCAAAATTCAAGCCTATGGAGTCTAAGAATTTTCGTATATATATTTAAATATATAGATACATTTTAAATAAAGTACCATTTTTACTCTGTTAGAAATATACTCGCTGTTACGTAAATGGCTTAAATCAGTAGACAGGAATAACATTCCTTTTTTTATAAGTATGCATATAGAGCTTTACAGTTATGAATAAATACTGAATTCTGGATTGTTCCACAAAAGACAGTAAAGAGAAGAAAAAACTTCTGAGCAAGGATTGCCCTGATCTGTGATCCAGGTATATGGGATAAGAAACACTTTGCATGTTTTCCTGCCTTTCAGAGCAAAGATTAGGGACTGTGGGAACTGTTTCTGTATAGCCGATTCAGTGTCTGGTTGAACTGAGCTAGCACATCAGCAAAAGTCATTTACCGCAGGTAAGCGTTACTACTGTGTGTAGCATGCTTTACTAGAAAATAGCATACATGGAGAGGGACTGTTTCATATAATGAAAGTGGTTGATTCTCTTTTTTGATTCTCAGGATCCTTTGAGGAAAAGAATTGTTTGCATTAATGGTCGCTTGTTTTCTAAGGCTGTTTTATAAGGTTGACAGTTTAAGCTAGGAGACTGTGAAAGAATTTTCATTATTAAAGGAAACTTGACACAATTATAAACCAGCACAGAAATTCCTTTATCATAGGGCAGGAGACCTGTTTTAACATAAAAATTGTTGATATCAAATGTTTATATGGTGTTGTCTTCAACGAGCTTATAACCTATAGTGCAAATGTTTATGTTTCACATCCATAAACCAGCAGTACACAGAGATTATCGGTTGAATAAAATATTGGCCTGTGTTGTCTCTCTCTCTTTCAATGCAGTTTTCTATTTGCTAACCCAAAAAGTACAATCTTCGCCAGATAGTCTTCTGGATCTGGGGAAATAAAATAAATACCACTTGGCCCCTTCTCTGTGGCCTCGAACCAAAACTTGGAAATACAAGTGATATATGTGATTCAGAATTTTGAAACATACTGAAATTCCACCTACTTCCACCTACTAAATAAAATTTATCTCTTGAAATATGCCACATTGCAACATCAAATGTGAGGAGCAGCAAATGTGATTGTCTTTAATAAACAAATGATTGCCTTATTAACCCTGGGTTTAAAAGTGCACATGCGCAGGGCAACTCATTACTATCAAGAGATGTGCAAAGGAAGCATTATTATCCCAGGGGTCACTGAGAATAGCAGCAAATAGCATTATTGCTCAGAGCAGGATGAACAGGAGGTTAGATGAATGTAATTTCAATGAGAACTGATTGTGGAGAATTGATTTAATGACACTTAAAAGAGCACCCACTGTATTAAACTCTGTGGCTATCCTGTGTTCTTGTTGTAAGGTAAGACTAAGCCTTTGTCTTTTGTTTTCTTCCCTGAACACAATGTGCTAAAGGCACCTGGGGATATCAGGACCCTGTAAGAACCATAGGCAAGTCCTCCCTGGTTGGACACTTTTGAGGCTGCTGTTATTGCTCTTAAACGAAGTTTCCCTGGATCTACAGCCCTTCATCAGGGACAGAAGGCACATCCTTGGAGGCAACTTGCCTGAGAGCTGACAACCCATGACCCAGCTACTGGCACCTAGGACTGCCACTACCCCCTGGAGTTTGCGAGCCACTTGACTCAGAATTTTGAATCGTATGGGTTAACTTTTCAGAAACAAATATTAAATACTAAACACAAAGTACGTACTGGTGATTCCAGTTACTTTTTAGTAGTCTTATACATAGATAAACAGATCCAGAGACAAACCGGTCTAGGCAAAATACACTTTTATATTTCTTACTACACTGCAGTTCGATCCATGCCATGCGAATCTCCAGAGTCTTTTAGTTCATGTCTTGCTCCTGAATTCTGTGATGCCTTCTTTCCATGTTCGCTGTCAGCATTCACCCTTACACAGTGGTTAATTCTCTTGGCTGCCCCTGCCCCCTGTGGGAGCAAGCTGTTTGTGGTCTGTCTCTGTCTCTCTAGGACTCTTCCTCTGATTAATTTATTTGTCAAAGTTTCAAATATTTTATTCTGTATCTACAATTCTGTATTTTCCACCACATATTCCCTATTCTTTAAAGGAATCATTGTCCAACGTATTTTCATCAAATAAGTTGCTATTGACATGCCTTTTTCTTGGCCTGGAAAGAATGTGACATATTTTATTTCCGCATCTGCTGTAAATGGAGCCTTCAGCTTGGCTAAAAATCTGACTTGTAGTGTGCGTTTGTCCAAGAAAGGATGATTGGCAGCCTGGGAAATGTAACAGTACTCTGTAGGTAAGTAATGCAGTTTCCTTAAAGCTCATTTTTAACATGTTTTCTGATAGACTATGTTACACATGCTACTGAAATGTGTGATCACCCTCAGAATGTGGGCATGGTCTGAAAACCTGCAGATGAAAGAAGAGATGTTCTGTCTTCTTTCTCTCTGTGGACAGGACCACACAATGAGCAATCCTGGAAGTGTTCCATGGTTAACTATGCTATATGCTAAAGTTAATGGATTTTATGAGCATGACAACTTCATATTTATTTGAGCACATTCAACGAACAAGTTAATTCTTAACTTATTTGTCAGTTCTCTAATTTCTGGCAATCTCCTGAGCAAGCTAGTTTAGTGGATTTAATACATTTTTAAAATGAATCAATCATAGATTGGGCATAGAAATTTGAATACATTTATAATGACATGTGGCCATTAAAGATGGCCTACGCACTGATTCTGTGTTAATGCCTGCTAATTCTATAGAGCTTGTCAACGTTTGACAAGTTACTTTATGTTCTTATGGTTTAGTGTTTAATGATGATTAATCCCATAGCAAAGAGTAGTCTCAGTTTTTGACGGTTATTGCAGAACATGTGGAAAATAAAATGTGCCAATTAAGTGAAATGCTCAGATCCTAAAACACACTTTATTTTACCCATAAGCAAAGGCATTAAAATTATGCTACAGCCAGAGGAAGAGGATTTGCAGCATTTACAATCAGTTAGCACCTTTATTTTTATTTTGGACTAGTATTAGTCTAGAGCAATTTGAACCGTATTAAAAATTGAAAGACAATGCCTTTAAGAAGATGATTTGCGTGATAGCTTGTAGAGTGTTTAGTTTGGGTAGTAATGTTAGATGGGCCAAAGCAGCTTATACTTTCTAAGATCAGGTTCAGATCAGCCAGATACCAAGAGACCACCCTTGAGTAATGTTAAAGGCAGGTGGCACCTGAGTCTGGGATTGTTTCCTTAGGAACAAATATGAAGTAGAATCTACAGGGCTATAACGGGAGTAGAAAATGCAGGGGATTACACTCTGCACTTGATCTAACATCCTCCTACAGACTTTGTGGCACTCAGTCAGAAAGAAAAATGAAGGGTTCAGATTCTTTTCTTTATCTGTGTGGCAAAAAACCCCTTCTCTATGCTTTGAAAAAGACAGTAGGACTCCCTTCTGTGTAAAGAGAAATCACTTTTCAGCTGAAGTAGACTGTGATTATTTGTTTATGTCTGAAATTTGATTGCAATTGTGGATCCTGAAAATAAAAAGAAGTAAGTGATGTGAACAAATGCAGTCTGGAGCAGAATCTAATCAAGGGACAATCAGTCACTGACTATATTGTATTTCCTCATGATTCTAACTGTTGTACCTTATTGTAAATGGTACCTCTGTTGAGTAAAAAAAAAATAAATAGAACGGATAATACATTTCAAACTGGAGTATTGTGTGGTTAGACAATGTGGCCCAAATTCTCCACTTTCTCTTACCAGTTTAAGTGAAATGCGATTTACATCTGTAAAAACAGAAGAGGAATCAAACACTTTCAGTGTGCATTTTGAAGAATCTCCTTTATCCATATGGTTTATTTTTGAAGCTTAAGAAATTTTCTGACTCAAACATTTGTCCTTAATAGGAGTTTCTCACAGGGTGAAATAAAATGTTCTATTTATTTTAACGAGTCTTTTCTTGTAATTGAATAAATCCTTCAGAATATGAAAGCTTTTAACTATTCAATATGGTAAGTATTAAAGACACATTGTCATTTTCCATTGTTTTGTTTTTTATGCAAGAAAATTGACCCAGTACATGGGTCTGTTAATCCCTTATGTCTTTGGGTAGTAACTACATGTCCTGTTGTAATGATATGGAAGCTCTCCTGCAGTTTATAATAGTTTATTTGAGTTGATTATATTTTTTTTTTTTTCACTTTTGGTTGTACATCATCTTATGACCAAGGAACAGCTTCTAACCTTGTTCATTTGCCCTTTTGCACTGCAAGAGTTGTATGAAGAGGCTGCAAAGAAACAAATAAAAAAAGTAAGTGGTGATTCTCTTGGCACAAGGAAATCTTGGGTTGCTCTGACTCCACGTGGATGAATCAGTGTCAACTTTTCCAGTTAACTTCATTGTCTGTGTAGGCAAGAAATGGAGGGCCTGTGAATAGAACATGTTGTAATTGGATGCTGTCTTGCTCACATATAATTTATTAATAACAACAACACTTTTTTTTCCCATTTGAATATATTCAGAATGAAATTTACATCCAGAAAAAGAAATGACACAATACCATTAAAAAAATTGTTTTCCTGCTGTGTATTCCTCAGTTTAGAATTGGAAAATGACTTGTAATTTTGCAAACAAATCAGTTCTTCTGAGATGAAAAACTGGTAGGGATATACCAATTAAAGTTTCAAGTTTGAAAGTGTTTAAGTTCATTAACAGTGCCCCAAACCCATTGTAAATTGCCCTGACATTTGTAATTGCCGAAATAGTACATAAGTGGTTCTTACATCAGGTTCTCCCCCTCTACTCTGCATTGGTGAGGCCACACCTGGAGTACTGTGTCCAGTTCTGGGCTCCCCGGTTCCAGAAGGACAGGGAATTGCTGGAGAGGGTGCAGCAGAGGGCTACAAAGATGATTAGGGGACTGGAACACCTCTCTTATGAGGAAAGGCTGAGGGATTTGGGTCTCTTCAGTCTGGAAAAAAGACGGCTGAGGGGGGATCTTATCAACACTTATAAATACTTAAAGGGTGGGTGTCAGGAGGATGGGACCAGGCTCTTTTCAGTAGTGCCCGGGGACAGGACAAGAGGCAATGGGCACAAACTTGAGCATAGGAAGTTCCACCTAAACATGAGGAAGAACTTCTTTACCCTGAGGGTGGCAGAGCACTGGAACAGGCTGCCCAGAGAGGTGGTGGAGTCTCCAACTCTGGAGACATTCAAAACCCACCTGGACGTGTTCCTGTGTAACCTGCTCTAGGTGACCCTGCTCTGGCAGGGGGGTTGGACTAGATGATCTCCAGAGGTCCCTTCCAACCCTATGGTTCTATGGTTCTATGGTTCTATCAGTGATAATGATTTAGGTTGGCAAAACATTGTCAGCTACCATCTTTATGTCTGACCTCATATATTTTCAGCTGGAGCAATGACTGAGTATTCCTAGAAGAGTCAGATAAATCAGTCCCTGTGTTGTTTAAGCATCTGCACAATACCCTAAAAACAAATAGCAGCTGTTTCACTGAGATTATAAGGAAGAAAAATCTTTGTGTGCCTTATGGTTGATGTCTTTATTTCTGCTCCCAGTGGATGTATAAGTAAAACATCTTATCTGACATAAATTCAATTATGGGTAGGTCTGCCACAGAAGAAAAACTCCTGAGTGTATACTAATTGACTGAATAGGAACCGAACCACATAGTGGGTCTTTTCCACTCCCTAACCTGAGATACACCAAGGGAATGCCATATAGGAGAAAGGGGACTTTTAGAATTAAAGAGCTCAAATACCTATGGATATCTCGTAAAATATTATATGACTTTAATTTTTTGTCATGGAATAGCTATAAAGATTATATACATGCACAGAAAAAGTGATACTGACAGAACTATTAAAACAAAGCATGTATTTATGTGGATAGCAGATTTAACATCAACATGATCAGTTCAGTGAAGGAGATTGAATTTCTCATCATCTTTACTGCAAAATTCTAGATCTGCTGTATGCACAAAATGTCAGTTCTCATTAATCTGATGTTGCTTCCAGATCAGTACTTTGTAAGTCTCTACTCTCAGACAAGAGGCTGTTTGGGAATTATGAAAGGTAGCAAATAGTGTAGCCTTTTATTAAAGAACCACAATCCAAAGTACTTGGACAATCCCTTTTTTCCCCTTAAGAACAGTAAAAAAGAATTACTTCTCTATACCATTTTTCTATAATGTAGATAAAACTGAAGCTTCACTAAAACTACTCTTAATGTTGATACTTGCATTGAAGTTGAGTAGAATGCAAATATTCATTCTTTTAATATTCAATCCAAGTTGAAAATGTGAAAAAAATGTGTTTCCTAATAGTGAGACTGCATGCTAAATTCATATATCAGTACTCCTCCTGCAATAATTCCAAGTTAGGCAATGTCTACAGGATGCTTGTACAAGGCAGGTATTGCAGGAGCTCTCTGTGTCATGGACATGGCTTTTGGACACTGCTAGAGTGAAAGTTGACTGCACAGAAGATGGAGATTAATTTAGACACAAAGTAATGTCTGCATTCAAATATCTTTATATTCAAGACAAATGACACAGCATTGCTGTTATTAATTTCTATGAATATATATGGTACAAAGTTCTCAGATATAGAGAATCTGTGCGGGATCGAGTGCCATTTTCTTTGATATGCATTCCTTAATAATAAGGTCATATCAGCAACGCTGACATTTTTATTGTTAAAAATTCCAAAACAGGGTTAGAATTTATAAAGGCATGATTTGCATTCTTCTTGTGACAAAGAGGATTGAGTGAAAAGGATCTATTGCAAACACATCCACCTTCGGTGAAAAATGAATATGGAAAGCCTATTAATGTAGATGACAGTTCCCATAAGCTCCTCTGCAGTGTAAAGCAGGTTGTCAAACTGAAGCGTCACGAAAGGCAATGAACACCTGGGGGAAACAGGCAGAGAGGACTGAGCCACTAGGGGAGCGAGAGCTTGCAGAAACTCACCTTTGCAGACCTGTTCTTTTTTTTTTTTTTTTTTTTTAATTCGATTTCTTTTCCCTGTCACTCCCTCCAATATCTTTCAAAGCAGAAGGTACCTAGCAGCTTTCTCTGAGCTTTAACTTTTTTTTTGTTTTGCTCAGCAGAGGCAATAACAATATACTTCAGAGGAACTACCTGCCTCATTTTTTTCTTCAGCCTTCATGCTCAGAATCTGTTTCCACTGCCCCTCCCCCATGTATTTACTTTTATTTAGTTCTGCATTTTATCCAGAGCTTCCTGATACCCTGATTCATGTTTTATTCTCACACTGTCTGTCACCAGCTGCTCTGTATGAGAGTCTCTTCTATGTCCTGAGAATTTGGATTGGTTCACTTAGACCACTGCAAAAAATAAACCCCTTTTTCTCTTTCAAAAAAACAAAACAAAACAAAACAAAACAAAACTTTTTTTTTTTTAAGCAAAATTGGCAGATAAACAAAGGATGTTTTATTTTACCTAATAGGTAAAACTGCCATCAAAACACTTTTGTTTCTGAATGTGTGTTCTGAATGTGTTTCTGTATGCTGTTCAACTAAAGAAGAGTTGAATTCAGAAGTGAGATGAAAGGTAAAAATGAGGAGTAATGCAGACAACATATTTTACAGTCAACTTCATTATTTTTACTCAGAAGATGAGATACTGAAAATAATGGAAACAATCCAGACAGTTCCATAGTTTTTCAACATAATCTCTCTCCTTTGAGTCAGCATGAGGCAGTTGGGTGTCTTATTTGTGTTTCCTACAAAAAAATGGTCCTTAGATGGCTTGATTCTGCTAACTTAGGAGCATAATGTCTTCATAAATATGTGGAGCCAGGCAGATCTGTAATTAACATAGCTAAACTGCCTTTGAGCTGAACTAGCCCACATGGAGTCTATACTTTTGCATGTTTTATCTATGAACTTGCCAATGCACCCACAACTAACAGAGAATTACCTTTGGCTTGTGTCTACTACCTTACTCTTTCCCTCAGACCTCCTGTACTTAAATCAAAGTTAACTCACATAATAAACAGCTGGGAGAAAGCATAATTTATGGAAGGAGATGCTTTAGCTTACCCAACTCCTTTCAACTGCTTTGTATGAGAGTTATATTGTGTTACTTTGCCTTTCACATTACGAAGAGCAGAGTATGAAATACTGAGGGAATTCAAGTGAATATTATGCGATCTATCTTACAGCACCTTACATATCACTTCTGAATTTGGCTCACAGGCCCACTGACTGAGAACAGAGAACAAGACATCCACAACAGCCAGCAAATGAAACAATAGTTTGACATCAGGGGAAAATATTAAGGCAGACAGTGTTGCAATGTGAATAAGTATATAACAGTAACTTGACAGGAAACAGAAAAATAGCCTCAGACCTAAGTGAGATAGCAGATATGTAAATGACATGCAGCTAAGGTTGATCTTTAATCCCAAACTTTAAGGCAGGGGCATATTAAATTATCGCTGCTAGAAATTACTTGTTTGGGGAAATTATATTTACAGCACTCGGTTCTCTTTCTCCAAACCCGAGCACATGAAGGTGTTTCTGGCAAAGCTCCCTCACAGCCGGGTGATGCTCTGAGGCAGGCTGCACGCGTTCAGTCTGGAGAGCAACAAACGTGACACTCGTTTACTTGCAGCACCAGGACTAGCTTTAGAAGGTCCACACTGTTCATATGGTTGTCAGGCTGATTGGCTTGCATGTTTGGAATACTCAAAAATAACCTGACATGAATACCTAAAGTTATCACTTCCACTCATCATTACAGCTTGAACGATTAAGTGTGTGTGAACAGGAATATGTGTGCTGGAAAAGCATGCCACCATGTCACTCGATAACGTTCAGTGATCTTCAGAGGCTCATGTGAATCTAATGTAATAGATATCACTAAATAGTCAGGCTGCATACAACAGTAAACAGAAATGCAATTGATAATGGTAAAACAGTTTAATTAATAAAATATATTTTCTATAGAAATTTGCATACAAAGTTATAACTAAAGTGCTTTTAAAAAATTACAATAGATTAAATAGATAATCTACCTTTGTTGATGGGATTGAAAGAGTCTCTTTCTGAAAATCTTTTTATTTGCCATTCAAGTCAAAGCACATTTTTATATAAACAGTGGAAAAAAAGTAGTTGGAAAGCATGCATCCTACATAATAATTTATACGTCAAGGATTCCATACCTATCTGGAGTGCTCAAATCTAAAGGTTAAGGAAAAACATGAATTAACCAGGAAATTTAATAAGTGTACGACAAATATTCATTCTAGGTTAATGGCACTAGGCTTGACTTTTAGCAGAGCCAGAGAAACAGACTGTCAGGAAACACGTCATTTGACACCTCTTGCTAAGTTTATCAAACTCATGAATGCGGGTTACTAAGAAATGTATACCAGCGTAATAAAACAATGCAGCTCGCTGCCAAAAGTTTCTTACAAGTTCCTGCTGTACTGTTCCTGCTGTTAATGCTGCACATAGCTGTAAGAAACTGTGGTAGCTCTTATCTACTACTGCTTTTAAAAATCTGACAATTGTACTGCAGATACTTGCCAGTCCAAAAGGTCATTGTAAACTAGAAATGGAATCTAAGTAGCAGCTGGACAGCAGCTTACTAAGAGCGCTCACACCTACTGAATTTGCGTTGTGTTATTTTATTATTATGGTTTGTTTCATAAAGCAAATCAATCAGTTGCCTTGATTTATCTAAAAATTTAAGTAACAGGGGTTTTTCTCTATTTTTCTTCCTGTACTTCTGCTGTTAAAACTCTTCAGTGTTCCTGGTGGCCTATTTTTTTCCTGCTCATACTCCCCAAAACTCTGCTTGAAATCTTTTCTGGTTATGCCTGTAATATCAACTTTGGAAGTAGGATGTCTAAAAAAGAAGTTTCCCAAGTGCTTCTAATGAATGGAAAATTTAGTGAGTCATAAATGTTATTTAACTCCCAGGGAGTCATTGAGTATGGTCAGTTGAGGGTTACTGAGGGAGACCATTTCAGATTGATTTTATAATTTTGTCTTTTTTTCTTTTAAAAAATTCAAAATTAGCTTTTTCACCTATTTCTACTCAAGCTTTTTTGTTCTTTACTGTTTTGAATTTTTGGTAACTGTTCACAAGCCCAACACTCATCCTCCAAACCCATAATATGCATGGAAATTATTAAAACTGAGAAGATGCATTTTAGAAAAAGTAACCTGAAGTAACCAAAATTTTGAGTAGAGAAATTTGAATGACTAATCTAGCAAACTAGGATAAATATTTTGACATTCTGTGTACTTTATTCCATCTACAGCTAAGTTATAAATAAGGTGAACCAGAAAACTCATGAGAGGAAAAGACATAAAGGAGAGACAGAAGTTTTGAGGACTTAGTTCCCAAAGTCTAGGATGTTTCATGGTTGTATCTATGTATACAGGTATACCATTAGGAACTAATTTGGTGTGAGGATCATTTGATGCAAGCAGTAGTGTTCAGACAGACCTTACACCGAGATAACCAGTGTAGGCTGAGATAAGGTTTGATCTCGAATGGAATATTTCCACCTGCTGAATGTCTCTATGTACGCTGTTTGAAGCTCTTCAAAGAACCAGTTTTTGGCTTGGAACCTTGTACCCATCAGAGGTTTGAGTACAATTGGTGTGCATCTGCATCAGAGCTTTTGGTTGATTTTTCCATGGTAGGAATCCAGCTCATGAGTACCAAAACTACTCTGTAAACTTGAGCAACCCATTAGTAAGAGCGGATGATTTGCCTCAAAACCACATTACTGCACTGAGTCAAAATGCTAAAGTAGATGCAGTTGGTGTGCAGTATGTGACAACTACAATTTGTCAGAGGATTGTACCTTAGTACCTTATCCAGGCTGCAGTGGATGGTGCTCCTGAGCAAAGCAAAAAAAAAAAAAAAAACAAAAAACTGCAGTATGTGAGTGTGCTGATTTGAACATGTTGATTTCTCTCGCAAATGCATCACAGAGAAAAAGCCAGGACATTTATTCTGAAATGCTTTAATTATCATTAGTAAAGGCAATTATTTCTTCATAATGGAGAAGAAGTAACAATAATATATAACATTATTACAAATAACTTATAAATTATCCCACAAATGAAATTATTTTATTTGTTTTATGTGTCCCATGGTAGAGGACCTGATGTCAGTGTTCATCTGTGTCTTGAATTTGGACAATTATGCTCTTTGGATTTTAATAATGCTCAGTGTGCTCCCAAGGCATCAATGGTGAAATCCTCATCAATTTCAGAGGAGGAGATCAAGACTGACTAAACACTTTTGAATATTCAATCACACTTCCTTTGAACTCAGTTCTCAAATTCAAGAACTGTAGGTATATTGTCTTAATATTTCATATATAAATCACTTCAGGGTGATATACAAATTAATGAAGAATAACAGAGAAATAACAGTCAATTGCACCTATTTACTTCCTTCCATGATAAAAAAAAAATAAGAGGGTTTTCAGTGTTAAAACAGTTAACTAAAACGTAGAAGAAAGTAAATATTTACACAGGGAATTACTATGTGGAACTCATTCATACAAGACAGGAATTAGGTATACAGCCTAGTAAATTTAAAAAGCATATTCCGACATCACATAAATGAGAAAAGCATTCTGCTAGTATTTCTAGGATAAAATTTTAAGGGTTATCAATCAAGTTTCAGAACACAACTTGTTCAATAATTAGGGTCAGGAAGAAACGTTTCCTTTGGTTTCCTCTGGAAGTGTAACAATTCTAATGAAGACCATACCGAATGATTCAAAAGTAATTTTAAAACTTTACAGTGAGTCCACTTGTTACAACATCTAGGAAAAGGTAGGCTGAAAAACATAAATTAGTATTTTGTAATGGTTTCTGGGGGTTTATTTTATTTTGTTAGAAGCACGGAGACGATGATATACAGTTGGACAGAATATTTTATGAAAGGATAAAACAACCGCAGTCAGCCAATGAAGCTGGAATATGCAAGTGTAAATAGACTTTCATTCTTTATTTAACAGCTTGGAGAAACTTAGTTTTCTCCATTGATCATGGGCTATTTATTCACTGTATTTCATGTCCAAACATGTGAGAGAGAGCTTAAGTATTGAGCTTGTTTGAATTTGAAATATATGGTTGTGATATATGAGCGTGAATTTGCTTTTGAACACCTCTTTGCAGCTGTAGAGGTATCCCAGTGACTGCACCACATTTGGTAGCATTCCAGAAATCCATGAATAAAATTCCAAGACTGTCTGTCTCATCTTTCCCAGTGGTCAAGACAGTTGCCATATTTCATTTGTTTTCTTCTGTTTTGTGTATGGGGCTTCTACAGCACTTTTCAAAGTAACCTCTTCCTATTTTTCATATAAAAATCTTGATCTAATTTTTTCTTTTTCTTTTTTTTTTTTTTTTTTGAGCACTTACTTTACCTCACAACTTCCTGCTTCTCTCTTATTTGTATAATGTTGAGAATCACTGATTTATTCTGAGCTTCAAGTACTGCAGGAAGTTAATTGAGTTTCCTTTTCTGCTCAGAAGTCGCAGATGGTTATGTGAACATTTTTTTTTCAAACCATATAACATTTTAACACCTTGTAATTCTTACTGAGGACAGGCTGGGGGAGAGAGAGAGAGAGAATGAATTTCCTCATGTATCTTCAAATAACATTTTTGTTGCTTGTGATGACCTCTTGTATTTTGGGACACTTTATTTTAATAAACTTTAGGTAAAATCTTCTAAAGTACATGAGTTAAGAGCTAAGTCCACTATTACTTTTCCAGTATCAGTTTTTAATTTTTTCTTAATAATTCATTCTGAATAAGATCACATGAATAATTTTCTTTTGGAGACTGAGCTAGGAAATTGTTAGGATGTAATACTCAATTTGTTTACTGACAAAAAAGTTTAATAGCAGCAAGTGAAAGACCATTTAATAGAGCTAAGAGAGAGAAAGCTCATGCTGGTATCTGATTCACTCTTCTGCATGAATTTAAAATGCTGGTTATTTTAATCATATTCAGTGTGTATTCTGCATATCAAGTTACTTTCATTCACAGTAATGAAACTATGACAGTTGTTTCTCTATAATGGTAATGTAGGTCAACAAGACAACCATTTTAAGCTGGCAAATGGCAGCATAAATGAAGAGTATATATAACAGCTAAAATATAGTAAGACAACATATATACAAGTTAAAACTTTCACAAATGTCTCATTAACATAAATTCCTCCCATCACACCAGTATTTTTGTTTTCAGTATTTTGTGTGGAGCTGGCTATTTGAAAGGGAATTATTGACTGGACGCTCAGACCAGAGCCAGTTCCAATACAACTGAGGTTGTATGAATGTAATAATTCATCTGTTAGAGGGGTGAAATACCTGTGTGTGAATGTCTTCCTGATTTATATTTGTTTTGTTTGTGTAAATCAAGTTCTATAAAGTGGTTTTCTAAATGAAGTTTCTTCATTCTGATTATACTGCATTACATTTATAGCTGCCCTCAGCTAGACTTCAGGCTTCATTATATGAGATATCTATGATTTTATGGCATGAGGCAAAACAAATTCACAGATAGAAAATTAGACTTTCAGAGGGCTTTAGAGCTGATAGGATATTTAAAGTGATGAGTTCAAGACCTACTGAAGCAGAAACCTAGCAGTTTCGTTGGAGTAGTTGGCAGATGGAATGACACATGATGATAATGAAGGTATTCAAAAGCAACCTGAAGAACAGATTTGATCGCTTAAGACTGTAAACTTCAACTTAATATCACGGATATTATTATTGAAGGATTTTTGGGCAACCCCCAAACTAGTGTTTTTGAAACTTAATTTATTTTCCACATGCTTTATACTATCACTTATCTATATGAAACCATTTAGACCCCATTTTGAAACTGTTTAGCCTTAACACACACATACATGTTTTTTCTCTACTAATAAACTCCCATATTTGCACTAAAATTTCTCTTGCATTAAAGTGGTTTTTCAGGCTATAACTTTCCTTAGCTCTTCAGGATAGCTATAAGGATTTTTTAATTAATTCAATCTGGTCATTCTCCTCCTTATGAGTAGCAGCAGATGTTAGATGTCTTATCATTGCACAAAAATTTGGTGATCTATATTCTGAGTATATTTGGAGTTTATCTTATTCTGGTTCCACATATTCACCAATACTGGAACAGGGATCACCACCAATAGTACATAAATAAATAAAAATTCTTTGTCTGTTAAAAATAAGAATTATCTCAACTTTCTTGTTTCAGAAGAAGAAAAAATATATAAACTTAAAAAATTCCATCCCTCAAAAAAGTTTCCACTCTTTTATTTAAAAAAAAAAAACACACGTTTTTAATGAGAAGTTTTGATGAGCAACAGTAAAAACTATATGCCATTTGAAACAGGTGTTTTCAAAATAAATGTTTTTTATCCTCAAAATTTATTGCATTTTATACAGTGACTCATCTTAAAGAACTACCATATTTATTCCTTGTTTCATACATGCTGATAGGACTATGGCATGAAATTTTAGGTTACTGATCTGAAAGAAACAGAGGATTCTTTTGTATGAAAATGTTCAAGATAATAAACATTATTGCCTAGAATACTAAATTTAAGCCCTCTTGCAGTCCCATTATTATTTTGTTACTTCTGGAGTATTCCAAATTCCATTACAAATCCAACTGATATGAAATTATTTAAAAGTTATTGCATTTAGTTTTTGGATTTAACAGAAACATATGTACGGCAGCAATACCACATATGGGCAAAATTTATGAAGGCATTGGTACACTAATCTACCTAAACTAATTTATCCAACTAAATGCAAAGGTGCAGTTATGTGCACAACTACCTGCCTTAAGACTGCTCTCTAGCACTATTTCAGGAAAGGTGTTTTCATCACTATGGCACTTAAATGTTTTAAATATGGACTCCAAAGGTGCTTCATATTCCAAGGAGTTTAAAACCAACCCTTCCCTCATGCATGCTTGACTTTTCCATAGATTATTTTATTAAAATTAGATTGTGAGTAAAATCTTATTCAAGAATGAATGAGGTATATATACGGCTGGTCAAAAGGGATCAGAGACAAATCTAGAACAAATGTGTTCTAGAAAATATTTAAGAGTTTAACCTTAGTAATTGATTGCAATAGAAGTTTGGAACTAAAACACTAACCAAAATCTTATTGGACACCTGTCCTTGTCTGTATGCACCAAAATATCTTTTAAAATCCATCATTTGGCTCATGGCTTTCTTATGGCTTCCTCTCTAGAACAGAAGTAGCAGAAATACACAAGCATGATCACAGGCTAAAAATCATTGCTGAAGGACTATTTACTAGCTTACATGTCATACTTCAACTGTATCTCTAAAGTGTATAGATAATCAAGTTTTTTCTTGTGCATGAAGCTGCTCCTCCATCATGTGAATATACCTTATTGTCCAAATTCTATTCTGAAGATCTGCAGTAGATTTTTTTGACTTTCCAGAATTCTACTGTTCTTCTGATCACACAGATATATGCTTCTTAAGAAGGTATTCTCTTCTAGGTATAGTCACAAAAAAAAGTAGGATTTCTAGAATTATTTTCCTCTACATTAACTTTGGGAAAATATTAAAAAAGAGGAACATAACGCAGTCTCTTCTAGAGCACCAGCTAGGGCAAGATTAAGCAGATTCCAGTCAGTTACCTAAGATTACACATGCATAAAAACATTAATGGCAATAGGGTGCCACAGGTGCTATTGAAAACATAATCAGAAAACAATGAAGCTATGCATTTGTAATTGAGGTATAATTTTGGTCTGCAGAATCTTTATTACTCTATTAAAGGAAGGAGGCAAGTTGGCTTTCAGGCTGAGTTTGTGTGCCTGGCAGTTAATTTTTTCTTTCGTATTCATTGCTAACAGTTTTAATATTGGACTCACTGAGGCATAATGAACAGAAAATTAAATCCTCGCTTTCAAGTAGAAATGTGTTTTAAAGAAACCTGCCCTGTGACTGAGGGAAATTAGAGTAAATTTTGCCCCACAAAACCACAGTTTGGGTAATTTCAGAAGAGGAAAGGAAATTTTGAGTTTTATAGGAAAGAACTGCTTTCTTATAAATCAGTCATTTATGAAGGAAATAATATCACTACCTCGGCTTTGAATTCAATTTACTGATGTCTCTGCCTCATTGTGTAACTTTCATTTTAATGCTAAGTGTGTTCCCCAGTCCTTCTAGTCTCCCGCCACAAGTGAGCTTTCAAATGTCTGGGAGGGGACAGGAGAAAATAGTAGGCTTTCTTACAGATACTTTGTTTACACCTGTTTAAGGAAACACATCTGTGACTTAAATATTTATGAAGTGTTATGCTGAATTAGACCCTGGGCTCATCTAATCCAGTATCTGTTTTCTGACTATGCAGAGCACTGGAGACAGTGACAAAATAGCTGAAAGGCAGGGATGGTATAATCTGGTTTGTGAAAGATTCAGACTAAATTCCAATGCTTATAAATTAATGTTAATGCACGAAACTTGATCTTTTTTAAAAGTCTCATTTTTCGTAACTCTGAGTGTGGTGTCCTTTCTGGCCAACAGAGAATTTAATTAAGTGACAGGAATATGAACATCAACAGAAATATTTGTTTTGAAATTACTTTTCTTAATCCAGGGAGACTGAAAGTCTCAGTTTGCTGATTATTTATTTTTCCCTGATGCAAGTTGAAATTTCAGTGACACAATCTTCCGTGGGTTATATTAATCAAATAATAGATTACAACAGCTGCAGCAAAGGAGTGAAAGAAATAAATCCAAATTTGCCTTCTTGATGTTGATGTAATTCCTGACGAACTCTTTACCCTCTCAGTTCTACAACTACAGGTAAAATTGTAGCTAGCATTCTTGTAGTAATGTCTTCTCTGTGCATTATTTTCTGTAGCAGATTTTGTCTTGCATGTAACATAAAGACCTCAATTTACAAAGGCCGAACACCAGGTTGGTACTTCCTGAAACAGAATTAATTCTCTGCTATACAGTGTGTAACTGCTACTGAGATGGAGATTTGCCTTTCAGTGCTAGGTTAAAGGCAACTGTTACAAAGACATAGTGCAGAGGAAAATTCAGAAGGTGTTTGCTTTTGCCTTCCATCTGAACACTTTTTCCTTTAAGAAAAAATACGTTGTTTGATTTGGAAGTTATAATTTAAAATGAAACCTGCCCTTAAATTTTTTTCTCTTTTTCTTTTTTTTTTCTTTTTAGAAATGTTTTTTTCCTTTTTTCCTTTCCTTTTCCTTTTCCTTTTCCTTTTCCTTTTCCTTTTCCTTTTCCTTTTCCTTTTTTCCTTTCTGTTTCCCTTTCCCATCTCTTTTCTTTCTCTCTCTCCCCGTTCCTTTTTCCTTTTCTATTTTTTGTTTTCTATTTTATTTCCCATTTTGCTTTTCCCATTTTGCTTTTCCCTTTTTCTCACACAGAATAAAACTATCATGTCCTGCGTGGTAGAGTTCTAACTGATGACTGGGAAGCTCTTAGGTACTACCATATAACAAATAAGAATATCAATATTCCTGGAACGATGAGCAGATTATTTCTGATTAATGTTCACTCTTGGAAAGCCTGCCTTCTCAGTGGTACACTTTCTCAAGGAACTTCATTTAGTCAAAGTCTGTAAAAGCATTGGGAAGGCAGCAGAGAGCTGTGTGCCCTGACTGGGTGGCAGTGGGAGTCAGGGGCAGGGAGTGTGCCTTGCTGTTGACCCCAGCAGGTTACACAGCCCGCAGCTGCACTGCCATAACATAGCCTCTGGCTCCACTCTATGACCCCACATGCCAGATGCATTTGATCAGTAGATCAAATATCATCTGATTCAGCGGTTGGATGTGGTTGCCATTTCTCCAGTAAATGGAGTACAGATTATTCCCTTCATGCGCAGATCCAAAACTGGATATGTAGGAAAGAGTGAATGCATTTTGGAGGTTTTAGAAGACAATGAGTATACCCGGTCCATGAAGAGTTGTAGCAACTTTGGGAATTTCCTCGGACTCAGCAGAACAGCAAACCATACCCAATGCAAACTGCAGTGTATATACTAACAAATGACTCACCTAGTAGATGAAGGGAAAGTGGTGGATATTGTCTACCTGGACTTTGACAACACCTCCCACAAATCCCTCATAAACAAGCTGTTCATGTATGGCCTAGATGTACAAACAGTGAGGTGGATTGAAAACTGGGCCCAGAGGGTGGTGATCAGTGGCACAAGGTCCAGCTGGAGCCATGTAACCCAGGGGCCAATACTGGGTCCAGTCTTGTTCTATGTCTTCATTAATAATCTGGATGATGGGTCAGAGTATACCCTTACCAAGTTTGCCAATGATGCAAAGCTGGGAGGAGTGGTTGGTATGTCAGAGGGTCATGCTTACATACAGAGGGACCTTGACAGGCTGACAGGAACCTCATGAACTTCAATAAGGGGAAGTACAAAGTTCTGCACCTGGGGACGAACCACCCCATGAACCAATATATGCTGGGGGAGCACTTGTCTGGAAAGGAGCTTTGCAGAAAGGAGAGTTTTGGTGGACACCAGGTTGAACATGAGCCAACAATGTGCCCTTGTGTCAAAGAAGGCTAATGATATCCTGGGCTGCATTAGGCAAAGTATTGCCAGTAGATCTTAACCTGCTGGTGAGGCCACACCCAGAGTACTGTGTCCAGCTCTTGGCTTGTTAGTAGAAGAGGCATAGATATACTGAAGATTCTGGTGAAGGGGAACAAAGATGGTTCAGGGACTGGAGCATCTCTCCTGTGAGAAAAGACTGAGAGCGCTGGGACTCTTTACCCAGTTCAGGGGGAATTTTATAAGTGTATACAAATACCTGAAGGGAGAGTGCAAAGAGGATGGAGCCAGGCTCTTTTCATCAGTGGCCAGTGACAGGACCAACAGGCATTCAGGTTCACAACTAACTCAGTTTCTAAGAACGATATAACCAGCAAGGGACAGTCTTCTCAGGTTCATCGCACTTACCATTCTTCACCTTAGCAATATTTCCTCCAAGAATTATTTGTGTGGCTTCTTCTGATATATGGTTTATTTATGTTTTGCCCTTCCTATGCATTTCTCCTTTATGGTTTACAAAGGCCAGAGCACATGAGAAATTGCCTCAAAATTTACTGTCTGCACTTATGTCTGCATGAATTGGGGAAAAAAAATATTCTTTCAGTTCAATCAATCAAACTTGCTTTTAGAATAAATGACTGAATAAGAACCATAATAGCAGAAAGATGGAAAAATCTTGGAAGGATCACTGCAAGGTCATCTCACCCACTCTTTTGATACAATGCAGGATTCCGTATGTTTATACAATTTCTAGTGCATATTTACCTAATCCTTTTTTAAAACCCTCAGTGACATATACTTTAGAGTCACTCAGCCAACTATTCTCATGCTTTACTTTTCTTACCTCCCTTCTTTAGGATAAGTATTTCATTTCAATTATTTTGCAGGGACAATATTTGTTCTTTTTTATTGTGATTTTTTTTACTTTCTTCCCCCCCCCCGACTGCATTTTGGCATATAACATCTTAAAGCTCACTGTCCAAAACTGGATGAAATACTCCAATTGATGACCTACCTTGGGGGATGGGGGGAAAACTTCATGACATTTCCAGGAAAAGAAGTTCCTCTTTCTGTCTACTAGAAAGCATAGCTGTATTGCAGTCATTAACCTTATTTTTATTTACCCCACCTAAGGTCTGTCCAATTAATTAATACAAATGATTTAAAACGTTTCCAAAGGTAGCTTAATGATTTAGCCACATATCTTTACCACGTTTCTTTCATTTGTGTCATTTGTGAATCTTAATTTATACAATAACATGTCAAATTGTAATGACAGGGCAATGTCCCGATAGCCATTGCATGCAACAAGCAGACACACTATTTATGAACAATCTGTAATCTTTAACCATTATATTAACACTGCTAATCATTAACTAAAAGTAGATTGTAAACCTTCAGAACTATTCTGATTATGCCACAATATGTTGTTCTTCAATCAAATGGAAGGGCGCAAATGTTTAATTTGTATAAATAAATCATTAAAATCCTCTATTAACAGATCAGGTCAGCTTTCTGATGGGATTACATGCCATTCTTTGCTGCCATATTTATGTGAAAAAAAGACCCGTTAAAATATTATTGGTTTCTTTAAGAAAAAATTGACCAAATACCATAAAGAACAACCTGTTCTTGGCTGGACTGTGGGATAGCTGGTCTAATCAGTGTTCTCACATTCAATCTTTCCAATTATTATCAATGTTCCTTATAATACATTCTAATCACCAGAAGGACCCATAGACATTTCTAGTCATTTATCCAATAGCTAGTGACATGAGAGTATATCTTGAAAAGTGCCATATTCTCCCAAGAGTTCGAGTAATATCATTGGTGATATAGTTTGTTGGTGCTTGTTAATTTTTAGAAATTTAAATATGCATTTCATGAGAGAAACAGCTGAGCTGGTAGGCTAGAGTTAGAAAGAACTGGTGGACAAGTGGAATCTGAATCCTTGGCAGTTAGTTTGGCAGTCAGCTGGCTACATTCATTTTATATTTGGTTGCTAACATTTTGAAAGAAAGTACAAAGTTTTCATTCTCAAATTACTTTCTGTTTAGATGCTGGTTTTGAGGAGAATGTAAAATTATTGTCTTTGCTCCAATTCAGAATGAAAACAAATTTTGCTATTTTGAAATTCTGCATGAAGCAGAATTACCATTCCCACTTGATCCTTAGTATTCTCCACTTTTCCAAAAGCTTGCTTCAACTTTCAGCGTCATATCCTGTTGTCGATAAAGATACTTTCAGTGTTACATTTGGTAAATTTTCATAATATGTAAATTAAATTCCTCTCAAAGAAGAGTTTTACCTTTGATAAAAATGCAGGTAGTCTGTGACTTTAAAAAAGAAGCCTAATGAAATTAGGCTTATGACTTCTAATGATTTTTTTTTTTTTTTGATAAAAATTTCAAGCTTTACAAGTTTTACAAGTATTAGCACACATTCCATGCTGACTTACACTTTTCAAAATCTTACTGAAGGAGAAATTTTTACAGAGTGGAGATTACAAAGGATGGAACTGGAACCAAAGTCAGTTTCTAATATGCTCCTATATTTTCTTCTGTAAATAAAATCGTTTATTAAAAGGATTAAATCATAGTATTGGTATGCCCTAAAAATTAAATCTAGATGACAGTTGCTGAAATCTGAATACTGATTTTAGTATTCTTACTGTCTTCTATCCAGTTGACCAGAAGTCTGCCCTCTCCTCTTCTCCTCCTCCCCTTACTTCTGCAGACTTACTGAGGTGATTTCATTTGGAGAGGGATGCCAATCAATCAACTTTTTTATATGTTTAGGGAGCTTTGGTGACATGGATTCACATCTAGCTCCCTACTTAAATCAACAATCTTGCCTCTGTCTCTTTCAGGGACACGAGTCCTCTATTGCAGTGGAAGCCTTGATAATCAGCAATAAATACTGAGGGTCTGCTGAGAGGCTGAGCATGGAGTCAACTATACAGCGGTGGGTCTTCTTTAGAGGAAGGATATATGTAACAGCACATGTGTTAAGTTACACTTGTGTTGTACCATTCTTTAAGATGCTCTTATGTTCCATCTTTTCATCACAGCTTAACTCAATGGACATCCATTAAAGTTTTTAAATTTAAAACTTTCATCTATTCTAATGACTAGGACATGCAGTCTTGACGTCACCAGCGAGGGATTTCAGTGGAATTAGTGCATTATGGATGTCTGCAGTGTAACTGATCAGTAATGCAAGGATAAGGGCCTCTTACATTGCATTCCTTCTGTCTTCTACAAAAGATGACATGTTCACAATGTATTTTCAGTTACAAAAACAGAATTAGGGTTAACACATATGAAAAGTAGGTAGGATTTGACTGCTTTACATAGATGGCATAAAAGGTCAATTTCTTTTTTTTTTTAACTCTTATTTCAATTGACATCTATTTCTGTGTGTGGATATCCAGCATTCTGAGTTAGGGATCCATATCAGTAAAAGCATGCGAGGCATAAAAGAGGAGTTGATGCTTCATAAAATCATTTGGAAAGCTCAGTTCAACCTTCTTATGGTGTACATCTTGCCAGACTGTTGTGGATCAGAAATTGCTTGGGCTTCAAAAATCAGTATTTCTCTGGGATCAGTACACACTGAACTGTGATCGTGAGTTGATTTGCTGGTTGTTTTTGTCTCCAGTTACCAGGGCAGCAGACCGTACTCATTACAGTAGATAGGTGAATGAAGTAATATACAAGTTTGAGATAGGATTGCAGATAATCAGAGGTTTATTGAAAACAAAGGAGATAATTTTGGTCAGAGTATTGAGTGGATTTAAACATCCAGGAAAATGTGGTTGCCCTTATTGTGACATTCATTACTATTTGCGCCGTCGCTTTCGTGGTGACTGTTAAATTAGCTTTCAAATGAGTTCTCAGGCTGTATATACACTGTGTCTGAAACCCAGGCCTCAATCGTTGGCTTTTATATTGCAAGGCTACAACCTCAGTTCTACCTCCATACCAAGTGATAGGTTGCAGTCAAACTAATGTGTCTAACAGTGCCTTTGCTGTGCTGATCCTAACAAAAACAGAGAAAAAGAAGAGAACCTGGGAGCTCAATGGAGTTCTCTCCCTTCTATTTCTGGTCCTGATAACATCACTGTTGCGTGACTGATATCACTCCATTATCTCATAAGTTTCAACTGTTATTCTCCTCCCTTCCATTCCTAGAAAGGGAATAATTATTTATCCGGTTATTTCCTGCCAAAAATTCATTCTTGTGAATGCTCTCTATTTACATAATTTATATCCCCTAATTCCTAGCCGTGATCTTTTTGACATCTTCTGGCTCATTGATTGTAGAATTACCATTTTTTTCCTGTCTTCATTACCATTTTCTTCATCTCACACAGTTCATCTCTGTAACACTAATACTTACTCTCTTAAAATCACTACAATATGACTTTTCTTAACAGTCACATTATTTTTCTGGGGACTTAAACCTGCATAAAATCTTGGTCAGAGGAAACATCTGGTATCAAATCAAAGCATTCCTATTGTTTTTGGAGGAATTATGCTGAATTTATATATCCAATTATCGCCTTGTCCCCTCCATAATGTAGCTACTACTTGTTTGTGTCTTGGAAGAACTTATGCTGCATACATGCTTGTGCATATAGCAGCCTCCTAATTTTGTGGACGAAATTTTCAACCACTGACCCTACTCTAAAACCAAGAGAATTCTAATATTATTTTTTTATCACAAGTAAGTTTTGTTCCACGATCTTGCAAAGGATTTTCTCTCTCCTGTGGAGTGGTTACAGGTGATGGTGGTTTGAAAGAGAAGACAGAGGATATGACTGATTTGAGGAGAGTAGAGGACTGATTTTTTTAATTTCTATGAGTACCAATTTTCACTTTTCTTCACTGGAATAAATAACTATATAGTATTGTTTGGATGGAAATGGTAGCTATTTGGATGGATTGTGTTTGGATGGTAATGGCTCCTCTCCACATGCCACAGTTCCTGCCAGAAGCCTGCTCCTGTGTAGGCTCTCCATGGGCTACAGCTTACTTCAGGGCACATCCACCTGCTCTGGTGTGGGGTCCTCCACAGGCTGCAGTGTGGATATCTGCTTCAGCATGGAGCTTTATGGGCTGTAGGGGGACAATCAGTGTCACCATGGTCTTCACCATGGGCTGCAGGGGAATCTTTGATCCGGTGCCTGGACATCTCCTCCCCATCCTTCTCCATCGACTTGCAGGGCTGTTTCTCCCACATTTTCTCACTCCTCTCTCCCAGCTGCTGTTGTGCAGCATTTTTTACTCTTTTTATATATGTTATCACAGAGGTACTATCAGCCTTACTGTTTGTCTCAAGTTTGGCCAGCAGCGGGTCCATCTTGGAGCTGGCTGGAACTAGCTCTGTACGACATGGAGGCAGCTCCTGGTGTTTCCTCCCAGAAACCATCCCTGCAACACGCCCCCGCCCCGCTACCAATATCTTGTCGCATAAACCCAATATTGCAACCATTGAAAGAAAGCATTCTTTGGTTGACTTTCTTCAGGATGATGCATAGCAGAGATCTAATATATTACTATATCGGTAGTGTATAATTTGTGATCTAGCTTCTATTTCAATTGTTCTCATATGCCTGAGAATTAGGTTTGACCATCTGTCCATCAAAAATGCAATCTTTATGTAATTTCTAATTGCTAACATCAATTTCCACTTTTTAACAAATTTTACAATGTGTCCCAGTCATCCTAGAGATGGGTCCAGGGATCCAGTAAAGCTGAAGTGCAAAGCCTTCAGTTGTGAAGAATACTGTGAAAAATGTTTCCCAGTGTTCTTTGTCCTTTAGCGTGCACTAAATGACTCACAAACACTATGGCTGCGAGGTCCTGTGGGTGGCAAAAATATACATGCAGAAAAGTTACAAAATAATAATTGTTAGGACTATAGTTTTCATTAAATAGAAAATAAAAGATACCACAAACCAAAATTTCTATTGTGAACAATGAAGGTCACATAGGTGGTTTTTTTTAGAACACAGCTGGACTGATACATAGAAGGCTGCCTTAATTATAAAGAAGCAGACTCTTCACATTAAATGGTGTATGACCAAACAAGCTGCGTTCATTTGACTTCCCAGACAGCTGGAGTTGAATTCAGAGGCAGCTAATTGCCTCGGGGACCTTTTTCTGGCAAGTAGCCCATTGGTACTCATGAGGGGTGGAGACGCTTCACACAGAAAGCTTAAAAGCATCTGGGCTGCTGTTGTGCAGAATGCTACTGCTGACAGATTTACCATCTGTCTTTGAGAAAGACAACAGTTTTGGGAGCCCAGATACCACCATTCTTCAGTCGAAAGCCCTTTGTCAATCAAAACCTCCTCATTAGAGTAGAGAGCAGAACTTGAATTATAGCTAAGTGCACTAAGTAAAAAAGAAATATCAGGACATTAGTTTACTTTCATTTGTGTATGGCTAGATGAAAAATCCTGTGACATTAGGAAACAGCAAACTGTAAACACATTTGTATTATCCATCAGCTAAGCTTTCTCTGTGCAAATAGTTTTACAGATGTACCAACAGTAACCATATCCATATCCCCACAAGAAAGAGTTGTGTTGTAATAGCACAGAATAATGAATTCCTAATATACATTATACTATGTTAGATAATCCAGATACGTATTTTTGTAAATTGTCTTTGACTTTAAAATGTAATTGTTTTCATTCTTATGTTTGTAGCCAATAGAATGGATTGTATCTTCAAAGCTCTAGACATAGGAAAAAGAAAAGGATGTGAAGTCATCCCTGTACATGTTCATGTGGGCTTGCCTATACATAAAATTATGACTATGTCTTTTGCCTAGTGCAATTTTAAAGAATCAATCAAAGTTAGGAACAAAATATGGATTTTTTTTTCTAAAAAGCTGCAGTACATAAATATTTTCAGCACACAAATGCACATGTATAAATGTCTGTAAGTTCAGATCTAATTTACTACCTACAGGTCCGAATGACACGCATTCATCTCAACAGTTCATAAAACTGTTAGGAATTATGAAGAATGGAATTACGTATTCTATAAATAGTACTCTTTCTTAAGCCTGTAAGTGAGTCTGTAAGTTTCCATAAGACTTTAGTGCCTTCCTGAAAGATGTAAAAAAAGAGTCATGCCCAGTTGGTCTCACTGTATTGCTGTGGTTGGTCAGTAAGTGTGTACTGGGTGTTTAAAGGGAGTAAATATAAACTTTGTGACCCCCGTTCCTGAAGCCAATTTTCAGTTTAATGTCAACACAGAAGAATGTTAAATGTAGTTATCATACACATGTATTTAAAAAAACATTTTTTTTTTAAATATATATACATGTGTATATATGTGCATGTATATTGTTTATCACAAATATAGGAAGCTAGATACAGGTAGCTGTTACAAAACATTATATTTCTTTTTTGTGAGAATTTTTCATGTTTTCCTACCCCAAGCACTTTACCGCAAATCTAGAGGGACAGATGAGAAATATATGCCAGGATTTTTCTTCACACTCTTGTGGCTGCAAAACACTAAAAACCAGCTTCTCCCTCTATGAACATGCAGTATAGAAAGAACACATTGCCAGATGTAGGAAAGGATGCAGTTTAGTAATGAGGCCTCACTACTCTATCCAGCATGTTGACGTGGTGCTACTAAGAAGCAAAAGTTACAGATATGTGAGGAGCTAAGGAGAGAGAGAATATTACTCTCTACTCTAGTGATTGCTGCTCTCCCATGAAAATAGGAGTCCTGCTTTCCAGTTGCTGTTTTCAAGGCTTGTTTCTATATTTTAATGCAGAACACTTACCCTCTAAGCTTATGGTTAGGGCATACATCTAGGAGATAGAAAAAAACAGATTGAATGTTCCAATACTGAGGAAGGCCCTGAGTTTAAGCCCTCTAATGAAATGCAGCTTTACCACTGGCCGAAAAGAAAAGGGAAATTGGCTTCTCTTCTCCCAGGGAAGCAGCTTAGTCTTTTATTTCAAGGGCAAGGTTCAGGACTTCAAATTCCAGCCTAAAATATACAACCTAACATAAAGTTTAGAAAGACCTAAATTATTCAGATTAAGCACTGTATTGCCATTAAAGCGGGCTAAGTGTTGTCTTATTTTTCGTGCTGAGATACTTTCAGTACAGAGTTAGATCATGTACTTCCATACTCTGTTGCAGTCTACATCAATGTCAAAAAGAGGTGTGAGAGTCAAACGATGTGCTCCCTCCATCATTTCCTGTTCTCCCATTTAAGCATATCCCTGGTTCAGCGTGCTTACTGCCTTGAATCCTTTTCTTGAATGGATAATTTCCTCCAGGCACGGCATAGGAAGTTTAGTCTGAGCTTTGAGTTCCACTGTGGTGGCCACATGCCAAAATCCCTTTATGGGGCTAGCTCTTAATCTGTCTGTCCCTTAGCTTTCCATTACTGAAATGGCAATCACTGTATTTCCCCACTTCAGAGAGGGTAAATGTGTTATTGGTAATCTCCTACAGTTATGGAGATCAAATCTTTCTACAGTCATGGAGATCAAACAAGTAGATATATAAAATTTCTATTGCATAACAAACTAAAACAGGAATATATTTCTACTTTGGAAGGGATCTTAGTTACAATATTTCAGTCATGTAGAGGCTAGATGTTCCATTTTAACTCAAGTGTGTTGGTCTGGTAAACCATTTTAAATCTCTGTGAACATACAGAAATTAGTTGCCTACTGACTTATGACACGGGTGTTCATGAAAATGCTTTCTTTAGTTTTCATTATTCAGTTAAATAACAAAGTAAAAAGCAATTAAATGAATGCCATATTTGTGTATAGCTGAGGTATAATTTGGGAGTATGTAGACAGGGCTGACATTTATACCAGGGACACGGGAGTCCACCTCTGATCATTTACAGAAGATTTGCCTATGTATAATTGAGGCCATAAAGTGAAGAAAATGAGACTAAACGGGTAAAACTGAAAGCATAATTTTTGTTCCAGATGGTAATAAAGATATTTTCAGGTATCTGCAGGCTGATGAGTAGGACTGGCAATCAGAAAAAATATCTCTTGTAAACCGAACTCACTAAAAGACTCAGACGGTGTAGATTAATAAAGGTAGAACCCCTCACTGCCATTTTGGTCTGTAAAGTAGAATCATATTTAAAGTATGCTAGCAACTCATTGTGATATGCGCTTTGACTATACCACGTCTGTTAAATATTTCCGCTGAGAACATCTTCCAGTTCTCAAATACATCTTACAGAAAACCATGGGAATCATAGCAACATCACGTTTTCTGTGTATTTTACAGGCTATAAGACTTCTATGCAGATTTTGTAGAAAGGTTGTCAATATATTAGTTGAAAAGAGCATTTCCAAAGATCACTAAGATACTGAATGTTTTTCTATAATACAGCTTTTTTTTTTTTTTTCCTCTGAAGACAATAGCCCAGATCCCGAAGATGCGTGAAGATAAAGTGTATTTCAGAGGATGGGGGAGACATGAGGATTTCTAAGGAACCATTTATAGCCTTTGATGTGTTGTTAATGCTAGCTGCCAATAGCACAGATGTATGATTCCAGAATTCAAAAATCATGGAACATAACCAGGCTATAAATCTGATTGTCTAGGTCCAGCTCTAACGTTGGATCCAAGAAGAGAGGGTAAAACAGTTATCAAATCAGTTATCATCTGAAGTTTCCTCAAGGTAGGCAAAATAATCTCAGTTGCTTTTTCATGATTCTATCAGTTTGTCTATGGTAATCATGGGCTAACCGTGATTTTTCTTGTTTCTTCCTACTACCAAGATAGCGTCTCCTTCACAGTTCTTTTGTATACAAGAGAGTGACAAGGCTGGAACTGCTTTTCTCTGGGTTTTCTTCTTCTAGCAAGTCCTCTTCCACCAGGGGAATTCTTTCATATCCACGTAGGGAAGGAATTGTCACAATACCTAAGTTGCCCCCACCTATCTTAACTATCTGTATGACATTGTCTATTCCCCCCCGACACGTGCTGTATTGTCTTGACATTATTTAATTTATTCTTCATTAAGGGCAGCTGAAGCAAACACAAGAACAATGGCTACACTATGACGTTACCTTAGAGCTCCAGCTCCTACTCAACTAAAAATTTACTGATTATCACATTGCTTCACAGTGGCTTGCATTATGGTCAAAGTTCAGATTCAGTCAAAAAGGAAGGAAACTTCTTGAGAGACTGAGTACTGAATCAGCTTCAGAACCCTCCTACACTCAGTAAGGATACTACTGACTGGACCCCCATTATGTGATACATAAATACTAGTCCACACTTGGCCACAACCAATAGAAGTTGTGCAGACGTGGGCAGATACATTGATTGTTGCAATCCATCGCCCGCAATGAGACATATGTAGGAATTTGAAGACAATTTAGTCTCCAATGTACCTATTAGCTGCTCTTTAACCTCAAAGGGAATCTAAGGTGAGTAGACATACAGCCTTCTTGTTTGGGGCATGCTCAGTAGAGTTTCAGCCTCAACAGCTGAACTCACAAACTAAACATAACGCTTTCACAATTGCATACCCCATGAATCATGTTTGTTACAAAGCACAAACATGCTTTACTAGGAATGGTTCAGTGGTTAGATCACAGACATGATGATATGATGATTTGCATTTTGTGTTCTTCCTTGACTAACAGTACAGTGGAGAAATATGCCTCAAATTGTCTTTTATATAATACTCAGGATGTGAGTAGAGAAAATGTCTGTACTTGAATATCTTCTCCAAGGACAAGAAATGTTAAAGTGGTTCTAAGCATTTGGATATAGGACTTTCTTCCAAGAGATGAACTTTCTATGTTCAGGCCACCACTGCGGTAATACCTACTGCATTATACCATAGAATACCTTGGGGAAGAGAATGAAACTTGAGGTTGTATTACTTCAGGCAACAAGCCTAAAATTTTTGCTACAAGCTTATGGAAAGGCCAACAGACTAATTAGTTAGCCTAGTTAAAAATGAATAGTTGTTAGGAATGATGGAACCCTCTCACAAGACCATCTATTGGTAGAGCACTCTCCTGGGAAGGTGGGTTTGGATTCCTTCAAATTTGAAACTAACAGTCCTGGGTGCTCTCATTATCCCATTCGGTACTATTGCATCTTTCCATGTTTTGAAAACAGAAAGTTCTTGGGCTCCAACATTCATGAGAAGGTTCAGGATTATGAATCTTTAATGGAGCCCCTTTCTCAAAGTGGGTTCCGCAAAGGGGCCAGTTGCATGAACACTGGGAGCTGAAGCATAGATCTATCGTTAAGTGACTCATTCAAAACCATATGGGAAATCAGGTGAAACAGGCAACAGTGCTCCTCAGCCCACTTGAAAATTTTTTGGACTGCACATATGAAAGTAATTAATTTTTATCAAATTGGCCAAAATTTTTATCACTGAGGCAATGTAGTGTCTATTTGAATTCTGTTAAAATTACTAGATCAAAGCGCATCTTTAAAGTATGCATACATAATCTGTGCTCTCACTTAAACTGGTGAATAATTCCTATGGATAATGAAGATAGGAGAGAAGTAAATAGAGAAGTGATTATATTTCTCCATTCAGTTTTCTGTTTTTTTTTTCAAATGACAACTATGATATCAACAATGAAACCTGTTCTACCCAACCATTTCATTCTCTCTTCAGGGACTGCTGAGTGATGTGCATGCATTTAACTTCCATTAATACTAATATGAAATCAGTGAGCACACCAAGAAAGGAGTACATGTCTTTGCAATACATAGTGTACCCTTCGATCGTTACTTAGTCCAAAATGTATTTGAAAATAGCGTGAGAGATAAACATGTGGAATAAAGTGGAAAAACTGGAGGTAAAGTGCTAATTCTTGCATGACAGCAGCTCAGCTGGGGTCATGAAAGAATACTGGAGATGATTATGACATGTTAAATTTGGATAACATACAAATATTAAACATTCTCATCTACATATTGTAGGATGTTAACAAAGCATGTATTTCAAATTAAATGTCTGATTTTGTCTGCAACTAGCCAGTATTCAATCTAAATTTACTGGAAAGATGAAAAAAAAATAAAAAAAACCCCAGCTCTTTTTAATATTTAATCCTATTAACAACTGGCATTTAAAAAAGCATTGTCAACACTATCCTCAAAAACTGTGAAGCGTATGGATATAATTCATGGAAGGCATGAAGTCCAGAAGCTGAGGCATTATAAGCCTATTATAACTTTTTAAAGAAGTAATAACAAATGTCCATATTCTCACTGTTTTTAAACAACGTTAACATCATTTTTCTAACCATCTGAAGTCTTTATGTGACTGTTTAGTGATCAGAGCCCTGTTCTTTGAATATTTTGTGAACATTTTAGTGTATCTACTTCTACAGTCTGAATTTAATTGGAAGTAACTCATTTTTTCTCTCTTTGACCACGACTGTAAAGTTTAAGTTCGGCTAGTGTCTTCTGCGACCTTTCCAAACAGTAACTGAACTTCATGTTGCATGAGACATAAGCTCTTACTCTGAGGATAAGGTTGTTTGGGACATGGTTGTTGCTCATCCACAGTGAGATTTCTACTGAAAGTCCTCATCCACAGTCATATACTCATGAAGTGAATGCTTGCAACATGGATGTTGCAGCCATCTTCAGGAAGGGTGAAAAAGAGAAACCAGGGAACTACAGGTAGGTCAGTCTCACCTTAGTCACTGAGAACTCCTCAAAGTCTTTTCCAGCCACATGAAGTACAAGAAGTTGATTTGGAATGGCCACTATCATTTGGAATGCCTCACTAACCTGACTGACTTGCCTAATGAGATGACTAACTGCAAGGCTAAAGAAAGAGCAGTGACTGTTGTGTACTTTGACTTTAGCAAGGACTTTGACACTTCTTGACATAATACTGTAACAGGCAATTTAATGAGATATGAACTGAGAAGTGGACAATAAGTTGGTTGGAAAATTGTCTGGAGCACTGGGCTCAGAGCGTTGTGATCTGTGGTATGAAGTCCAGCCAGTGGCTGGTTACAGGTGGTGTCTTTCAGTGAAGGCTGCTTGGGCAGTAATGTTTAACACTTTTATTAATGACCTGGATGATGGGATAGAGTGGGACCAGCAAGCTCATTGTCTCTGACAAACTGCGAGGAGAGATCAGTGTTGTGGAGGATAGGGATGTTATTCAGATAAACCTTGACAGACTGGAGAATTGATCTAGCAGGGACATCATAAAAATTAACAAAGACAAATGCAAAGTCTGCATCTGGTAAGCAATAATGCCATGCAACCATACCAGGTGGGAGCCAACTGGTTGGAAAGCAGTTTTACAGAAAAGGATCTGAGGGTCCTGATACACAAGAATTTGAACATGATTCAGCAGTCTGCCCTCACTGCAAAAAAGACCAACTTCCTCCTGGGCTGTGCTAGCAGCAGTGCTGCCATGAGTTTCAGTGAAATGATCCTTCCCCTCTACTTGACATCTACTGTGAGATCAGATCTGGAGTAGTCTCCTGTTCTGGGCTCCCTGTACAAGAAAAACACAGGAATACTAGAGCAAGCTCTTTGAAGAGCCACAAAAAATGGTCGGGAGATGCAGTTTATTGCATGTGCAGGGAGACAAAGGAGACAAGTCTTTCTCCATGAGGATAATAAAGCACAGGAACAGGTTGCCACAGAGGTTGTGGAGCCGTTCAAAAGTTGCCTGGACATGGCCCTGTGCAACTTGCTTTTATTGGACCTTTTTCAAGCATGTGGTTGCACTAGCTGTCCATGGAGGTCTGTTCCACCCAGCATGATTCTATGATCCAAAGGATAGCTCAGTGGACATGACCAATGGAGAAAAATGATGACATTTCTCAACCCAGTAACCAGAATATGAAATGTAAGAGTCTTCAATCGGCCACTTATTCCTCATATACTCTTCAACCTTCTTATTAGGGTTTGCAAACAGCCAGAACTTACTCCTGAAAGCTCTAATATTGCACTGATTGAAATAGGCCAGCTCAATTTCATATGCAGACCATAAATAAAACAAGTTTCATATGTAGACCATAAATAAAACAATAGTACACTCATAGTAGCAGCAGCTCATTGGAAAGGGAAAAACTGTTACAATACTTTCCTTAGATTATTAGGAGTAAACGTAACTTCAGAGGAACAAAAGCAATGTCATTTGGAAAAAATAAGAAAAGTTAAAAAAAAAAAAGCAATGTGTTGATCCTGCCTTTTCTATTCTATGAAAAGATTTTAATGGGTAATTTCATGTCCTCATGAAAGATCAAGACATAGTGCCATGCTCAGCCTTTTTCATTTTTGACCATTTCTTCAACTTACTGGAAAGCAAATGAACTGCAGAAGCTCCTGCTAGCAGAAGAAACCTACAAAGGTCTCAGGTGCTTCTTACTTGAATTATTGCTATCAATACATTAAGGGGCAATTGAAGCAGAATAAATGTGCACAGCTTGTTAGTTGCAAGTTCTTTTTCTGTTCTGGAGAAATCACACAAAAAGGTGCAGCAGTTGTGTTACTGCTACCTAAATTCAGAAGAAGGTCAAAATGACAAAACACAATTTGAAACTATCACATGTGGATACACTTGCTGTAATCTCCCTTCCTAAAATCATACTTGAAAGCTCTAGCGTTGATAAGATCTCGGTTTGAAAGAGACCCCATTCGTATTACAGCAGTTTTGTGTGTGATCTCTAAACTATGTATATAAACCCAGGCAACTCTTGTTAGATTTTTATGTCAAATACTTCCTAATGTGAAGTTACAGGTTTAGCAACTTTCATAAATAATGTTGTGTGATAAAGTATTGGCTGTACCATTCACACCTCCTTCACAAACCCAGCCCGGATGCAGGCCAGCTGTTGGTAATTGGATCTTGCATGTTATTACGCTTGTATCTTTGGTATCACTCAGTCTTCTTTTTGCATGCCATTGTTGAATTTCCTTTGTGCTGTGGCTTTTGCTCTGCATGTTATTTGTGTATTTAAAATGAGCCATGCAAAGAAATGTTTCCATAACCATGGTGACAGTGTAATATTATGCACACTTACAAAGTACAAAGGTAACTTTACCAGACTGGTATTTTCTGTGATCAATTGCTGGAAATTTAATATCTTTTTTTTTTTTTTTTTTTTTTTAATAAGCAAGAGAATGGAATGTGCTGAGTATTTCCAGATCTGCTTATGCTGGAGTTACTACTATAAATTAATCCATACTTCTTCAACAGAAGTGATGAGCTGTGTGTTGCTGTGCCTGTGTTGCCTACTATTACTAGTTTTTAATGAATCTTGGGATATGATGTAGATTTTTCTTTTTTTTTTAAGGACCCATGCTTCTGAAGTCATGTGAATACATAAGAATTTCAATCAGTAAATTTTATCACCCATAGTTCTGTTATTTTAGGTATTTATTTATCTTTTTCTGATAGTATACAAATGCTTAACATATTTATTATTTTTTCGCACAATGTTTGATAATCTCCATGTTAAGCTGGGAAGCTGGGGTACATAGACGGTAAGGCCCAAATCCAAAAAGACATTTATACACCCTATGCCCACTGGCATTGATGGCTCTTAATTCCTTATATTTCTGACCAAATTGAGCCTATACTACCTGAAGTTTAAAAAGAAGCCTATCATATAGCAAGGATATTTAGTTTTACCTTCAAGATCCTACACTACTGTATTTACTGTTTTTGAGAAAAAAAAGTGTCCCTAGAGACTCCCAAAATGGAAACCAAAACAAATCCAAAAAACCCACTAGTTATCTGAAAAAAATTCAAGTCAATCTTGTGATTTTAAGAGTCTGAGTAGGAGGACAGTAGCTGTAGGCAAGTATTTGGGCGTTGGCTTCTTCTGCCAGTTGAGGAGCCAGATGTGCAAAGGCAGAAAGATCCAGGCTGTAAGCCTACAGCTGTTCATTGTTTGCTAAAAAGCCTTGCTTGTTCCCCCACCATGATCTCTTCTGCTTCTCTGCACGACTCCACAGAAAACCTGAAACTGCTAAAAGGTAGTCTTAATATGCTGAATGCTTACCTGTAATAGATGTAGCATAGTTACCACACTAAAACAGATGTGACTAAAAATTCAACTGTTCTGTTAAAACCCATTCTCAATGCCTGCTTCTATGTGCTTGCCAAAAATTTACTGCTAAGAGGCCACACTACATGATTATTTAAAGTATCATAGCTTATTTTCCTCTCTACCTTGACTAAACAGACATTTAGAATTGAATCCTTAGAGCACAGGATTCCTATTCTGTCTCTTAAGTTCACCAGAAACTCTCTAAACAGCCAACAATATTTTAGTGTTTCAATATGCTGAATATTGCCATTAAACCTCAGTAATTTCCTGAGGTAGAATACCTTTTTGTTGGTAAACAAAATATTCTCCTGTTGTCCTGTTCTACTCATAGCTTCAAGGAGCACATCACATATATCATTTTTGAAGATCTTTGGCTATACCATTTCATAGCTGAGTCATGTTACAGACAACTTGTGCAACAGAACAGTCTTAGCTGATACATAGTTTTGATAATAGTAACGCAGCTTAATCAAGTCATGCAACTTTGCCAGAGTAGAAACCATAGTGTTAATTCTAGCTAATTGTGAATGCAGCTGTTTTCAGGGTAGAAAAATAAAATGTTCCGTATTTTGAAAAGGGTAATGATGATTGGCCGACTACCCCCACCGCCCTTCCACCTCAAAAAAAAAGGCTTAACAACAACACATCTCTGGGAAAGGATTTATGAATCTGAATAAATTGCTAGCCAGTAAACCCACTCTACAATCAAGAGAACAATCTTGTTTTCAGGAAATGGGTAACAGTGAGAGCAGCAGGAGTGGGGGTTATGTTTCATCCAAATCAAAATGGACAATGGCTGATTAAATATTGCATAAAGATACACTCATTCTGTCTCTCAGAACACTTGACTATTACCTCAATTGAAAGGTTATTATGTAAATTAAAAGCAAATGGAAGGAAAGGATGACTGAAACCAGCTTTACTAATGTGTTGTATTCTGTAATCAATTTGATCAGCATCAGGCTTCTACTTATGTGAAACCAGAGGCAATACTACTAAGAGAAGAACTGTGCTATGACTGATACAGAAAATATTCAGTGACTTCCTCATCAAAAAATGTATCTTCAAAATGTTTTGATTTACTATTCTCTTAAAATGTTCTGGTTACTGTAGGAAACATATTCATGGTAATCTTGGCTAGAACTGCATCACTAAAGTAATAAGGATCTCCAGTCAGAGGTCTCCTTGCTTGGTAACACTTACTAGAAATATTTAATTATTTATCGCTGTATACAAATATTTTCCCCAAGGTAGGTCTAGATGTTTTACCACTTTCACATTAATTCGGCTCTTCAAATTCTCTTTTTAAAAATATATTTTATTTTCTCTTACCTACAATATATATATAACCTTATTATGCTCTGGTCTTCAGTAATGTTAGATATTGAATCAAATTTACACAACCATAAATGGGGTTTGGATTGTGTTAACTATTTCTGAGTATGTTCAAATAAGGGATGTTCAGATTTACAGTTCGGGTAGTTATTTAACTGATGTACTTTTTACTAACTGAAAGTTCATACATAAAAAATTCAGTGTTTAACTGCATTAATCATTTTACAAGACTTCTGAACTAGATCCGTAGCATTAGCCTGTCTTATACCTCATAAAACTGTGGTAAACAAGAGTTGGACTGGCCGTGACAGTTGCAGATCTAGATTTCAAGAGCAGAATATCTTCAACCCCTGGCTACCAGAGGTGTTTTTCAGATTTGAAATAGAACATGTCCAAGAGAATCCACATTCATGGATGTAGTAGGTTTTTGTCTGCTGCCTAGAGACACAGACTGACTGACTCAATCCTGCACAAAATTACAGTTTCGTTTTTCTCCATCCTGGCTTTCTGTCTTTAAGGTGTCATGAACCCTATCCATTGCCATAGCCATTAGCATGCTGAAAATCATGCTGAATTAAGGAGGTCGTGAAGACTACTTTTTGATTTTTTGATCCAGACACGTACTGCCCATGAGAGTAATGAACACATAAGTGTCTCAGATCTCGTGTTACTCCAACTTCCATCTCTCTATTAATTCATCTCCACTTCACAGCTTTTGAGATATTGCTGCCACCTGGTCAGTATCTCCAAAACTTCCACTTCAAAATTTAAAATGTTAGCAGATGCTCAAAGGAAGTGTACAAAGTCTATATTAAGGATACAGAATAGCTTTCACACCCACCATAATCATGTCTCCTGCTCATGTGGTGAACATATGTAGTTTGTTGCCTCAGGATTTAAACTTAGGTTTGCCTTGTTTTTAATTCTCAGGAACATTCTGGGTCTGTCCTTCATTTTCACTCCACAGTTTTCTTTCCACGCTGTTTATATAAGTAGCATTTTGAAAAAAAACCCATATATTAGCGAATTCTTAACTGTGGCAAATGTACTGAAAAATGTAATAGTGGAGAGCCACCATCAGTTTAAACCTCATTATGCTCACAGATTGGGTGTCTGAAAAATCTTTGAGATTATTTACTAAGTAGTTCATAGTTTGATATAGTTTCTTTAATGAATTAATGTATCACCATGGAAAAAGCAACAATAATATCAACCAACTAAGTAAAAAATTTAAGTTCGCAAAAAAAAGGAAGTAGATTCAAAGGCCAAGATGATAAAATTTTCTGCACCCTGCGTGCTTTTTTGTTTTTATAGCTTTGTTTTGTTCGGTTATCGTTTTGTTTCAGTAGTTCCTCTGACTCTAAGTTTAACAGAGCCATTTAGTCAAAATGGATAGCTTTAGCTGTATATTTAAAGGAGGGTGAGCAGCAGTGAAATGGTGAGCAGATTTAGCTAATTAGGCACCACATTTAACACTCCATGGAGATGAATGGGATCGTTTCACAGTTGTCTTCAAGCTAGTGTTTGTGCATGTTTGGCATAAAAGTGCATCATCCTACATTGCCAGGGTTATCTAACTGTACAGAAAAACTTTATTTCAGAAGGAGAAAGACTTTTTGGTGGAGCTCTCTTTAGAAACACACAGAGAAAGAAACTAATTCCTTGGAATTAATGAATTTTTCACACTAAAATATTTCTATTTTTCTTGCACACGGATATTTCAGGTTTTGCCTGTGTCTAATGAACAGCTGTTGTGAGTTTGTTTCTTTCTTTTTTCCTATTGTGTTATTGTGATGTCCTGGTTTGAGGTAAAACAGAACCAATTTTCTTTTCAGTAATTTTACTTTTCAGTTAAGCCCCTTCTAACTCTGAAATTAAAGGTGTGTTTTTCAGACAGTGTCCGCTTCCAGAGTGATAACATCTGATGTTTATAGTGAATACCAAGGAATGGTATAGAATCATAGCATGGTTCGGGTTGGAAGGGACCTTAAAGATCATCTAGTTCCAACCCCCGTCTATGCAAGGTCAGGTAACTTTGTTATATGGCATGTTGGAGGGTCAGAAGCGGAAGAGCATAGAGAGGTCACACCTACAGGGAGGAGCGGACAAGACAGGTGACCCAAAACTGACCAACAGGGTATTCCATCCCATCTGCATCATGCTCAGTGTAAAGCTGAGGGATAAAAGGGGTCATCACTCTCTTCTTCAATGGCTGGTGTCCGAGGAGGACTTTGTCTGTTCATCTGCCTTTGATCCCAATCCATGCATTCCTGAATCGAGATCCAGAATTCAGTTCCTATCCATTTCTGAGTCCAGTCTGGGACTTTCCCAGTGCCTGCTGATGATGTGATCCTGGGAGGCTGATACGGGTTTTGTATACATTGTCTATATTTCATTATTTCCTTATTAATAATGTTATATTTTCTTTTTATTATTTTATTATTATTATTTCATTGAAGTAGTTCGGTTTCTTTTCAGCTCATAAGTCTCTCTCTCTCATTTCCTCTCCTCTGAAGGGAGATGCTCTCTCCCTTCTTTGAAGGGGAGAGAGGTTAAAGAGAGCATCTGTCATTCATTTTAGTGGCCAGCCAAGCCCAAACCATGACACTTTCCTGAATATTAGGAGTTGTCAATGTCTCTGCAGGCCCCAGAGAATTTAGGCAACAGTTAACAATCTGATATTCTTACTGCAGTTGGTGGGTCATTAACATATGTGAATATTTGTGAACAATAAACAATTTTAAACATTATTACTGTTTATGGGAAAAGTACAAAAGGAAATACTTCAGTGAGAGAGAGCCAAACAACTGATTATATAACCATTAAATTATGTGCTATAATAATGAATTCTTATGCAGATAACAGAGAATGGACTGGTTTTTTTCAAGATAGCAGAGCTCATGTTTGCATCTAATTATCTCTTCCTTAGTTTTGTATTTAAGCCAAGTATAGTGGGCTGAATATGTGAGTAAGCATCATGGAAAAACTTTAGCCTGCTTAACTGAACTGTCTACAGTCTTAAGTATCTACGTTTAAGATAGTTAGGTTCGTGCTTTTAGCGGTTGATTCATCTCACCTATCTGGCCTAAAATAGACCAGATCTATCAAACTATAGAGATTTTTTTTTCTCTTTATTTACTATATTGCAAGGCCAGATTCAGGTATCTGCATGTCTGAGCTGGGTGAGAAGAATTGTATATATGTGGCAGTAATACACTATCAGTAGTTTATATGAGAAAGTCCAAGTTAGTTTTGAAATAAAAGAAAAAGCACCTATCCATAATGAGTAATAAACTGGGATGAATGACATGGCATGTGAATGCCATGCCATGGAAATGCAAAAGGATCTAAAGAATAGAAGACTTGAAAGAGAAATCTGTTTGCTGGAATAAATACTTTTTGTAGCAAATAGACACATATACTTGCTCATAAGATGAACTGCAAATTCATGTGAAAGGGGAAATCCTTTTCAATGAGCTGGGTCAGGAGATCAAACTGGATTCTTTCAGGAGTCTAGAAAAATAAAAGTAAATGAAGCTATTACTACATACATCTCAGAGACACGTGGCGCATAAGTACTTTTCTTAAATGAGACAGTTAAGTCTAAACTTTCACAAGGTTAAAAGCATAAATGGAAATGATGTGAAGTTATTGACTCTAATGAGAACAGTATAATAGCAGCTGATTCTGCTTTCATTAGTGAGAACAGACAGTATCATCAGTCCAATTTTCCAAAGGTTTAAGGAAAATCAAGCTTTTATTATGTCCAAGATCAATACAGTCACTCTTCTTTGTCTAGGTGGACTGGATTATTTGACTAATCCCTGGTATGTGTTTCTGCTCATTCATCTTCTAGTCACTGAATCTGCAAAGCCATATGTGATGCTTAACTTGATGTATTGAGTACTTCCAGTGTCTTTTTTTCTTTTTCTTTCCTTTTTGTCTAAGTAAGTATTTGGATTCTCTCTGCTTACTGTGCAGACAATCTCTATGTCTATTTCCAATTTCTATGTCTCTGAAATTTCAAAACATTCTTCAGTGGGTTTACATTATTGTTATTTGCCATTGACTCTCAGTATCAGTGTGTAATGAGACTGTTGAGACCAACTTGATGTTAGTCAATCTGTTCTTAGAAAACAGTTATATAGGTGTGCTGGTGAGACAAATAGTGAGGCAGCCAAGAGAAGAGTGTTGAAGGTGCTCTGTTTTTCTGAGCAAACGTCCTTTCTGGAGCTGTGTGGCTTAACTATGAAAATCAACACACTCCATTTATAGCCTATTAAGTTAATACACAGGAAGGTGTTAAGCCATAAATAAGTTACTGACAAAAAACCATATAGATTAAAATTAATTTGGTAGAAATAAAATAGTAAGTATGATTGATTGTGTTCAATCCTTTTTTACACCTGTGTAGATCTAGGAGAATCCTTTTATTATAAATACCGTAATCCACTGTACAAATTCTTTCCACTGTTCTTTCTTGTACCATCTTCTAAAAGGCCTAATTATCCCTTTTTAATATAGCATTACCATGTCATAGATCATAGATCACAGAGTTTTGCCTGAAATACCAACAAACCTTATGTACCTGTAAACATTGAATCATGGTGCAAAGATTAGTGTCATTAACTCTTACTTCTGTAGCTAGGCAGACCAAATAGAAGTTCAGTTTTTTTGGTTCTCATTAAATGGTATTCTCAGTTTGCTATAGATTCTTATTTCTTTTAGAAAGCAGGGAAAGTGGAATGATCTGTTTTATGAGCTTACGTGTTGCTGTACCTAGTCATACTTGGGATATGCATCTCTTCAGTTAGTTAGCATGATAATAAAGGAAGATGAATTTTGATCAGTTCATAGATAAACAAATAATTTTAAAAAACAATTAACTGGATGGATAAACCAAACTGTTCTGTGGATGCAAAAAATTTATTCAGGTGAACTTGGTTAGAAAGTTATTCTTAACATCTTAGCTAATTATTTTTCAATACTGCATATATATACAGGTAACAAAGAGGCATGTTGGGGCTGGAATACAATGTCCATAATTTGAACAGCAGCACTGTCCTGGGACAGCCCTGCTAACTTTGGTGTAATCTCACAGAGAAGAAAACACCCTTATGTTTGTGAATGGATGTCTTAGATTTCCCCTTAAAGGCAACATACGGTGAGTATCAAAAAGCTATTTCCTTCTAATTTTCAGCTTGAATGTGGGAGATTTTGAATGATATAATACAGAAATCTGCAATACGAATATATTGGCTTGCAGTACAGTGAAGCTATCAGGTCAGTGAATGTTGAAGTATATCTTCAAAGAATAATTTTCTTACTCTTAAAAATAATTTTTGGAGGCAATAAATAATAAATAATATCTGTAGACTTTCTAAGAAAATAGAATTTAGTAGCTTAAAAAGATGTTATGCCAAAAATCCAGTAGATCTGAAATTTTCTGGAACTGCAGATGATTTATATTTCATTTCCTCTGTAGAGACATCACATTTCAAACAGAAAATTTCATTTCAGTCATAAGGTACCACTGTGATTTTACTGAAATTAATGACATTGTTATCCTAGCCAAACGATTATTCAGTTGATATACTGCTAGATCATAGTCTTTGCCATGGCTATAGCTAATGACTAAACTGTGACTTCATACAAATATGGTGCCTATGGCACATAGAAAGAGCAAACAGCATATGATTTTTTTTTTTGCAGTGCCCCCGACGCAGGTTGTAACTCAGCCACGATCTACCTTCTGCCATCACCTCCGGGTAGAATAGACTGTAATACAACAGCTCTATACTTCATGCAATTATATAGCCAGGTGCCACTGCGTTAGTGCAGTTACATTCTTGTGTAAAGAAATAATACCAAGGCTCAGCCTACTTTCTTCACACCATTATGGAAAGGGGAAGTAATGGCTCTGCAGAGGTTGCTTTCCCACCTCATAAATGACGGATGCTTTCCCACTGGTAATGCAGACAAACCTGTGTAACAGGCAAAAAGGAAGGTTGCTGAGGTAACATTAAGTAGACCTGAGCAAAAATTGAAATTACTGTTCCATGGGGAAATTCAGCTATTTCAACGCTTGGGTTTTGTACCTAATTGAGTTGAAAAATTGGAACATGTCAAAGAACAGTATACTGTAAAAGCTGCTTTGGTTGTGAGGTGGTGACATTTCATTTGGAGTTCATACAGCATTAAACTGCAGTTCTCTATTGTTCTCTATTGCTATATAGATCTCTCACATTTCTGCAGCTATATATTCCCCATAATGCACCATTCACCTCTGTCCAGTATAAGATTGCAACGGATCATAGGTTTCAGAGGGTGCTCGACCAGTTGGCACGTACTTGATTTTTGATGTTAATAGTTCTCTGACAGTATCAGTAATAAGCATTCTTTTCATGAATAAATACAGTGCATACAAACCATTTGCAAAAAGGAATTATTAGTATGCATTTGAACGAAACTTGATTAAAACTGTAAGTTATGTGAACTCTAAGAAGACTCAACACATGATCCAACAAAAATCCTTATCTACTTCTGCCTCTATTTGGGCTTAATGATTATTATTAAATATCATAATACAAATGTCTGGACTGTGCTTTAAGCTCTTGTTTCTTTACAAGGAGATGGAAAGAAACCACAATCTGCTCCTGACAGACAGTGGTACAATGAGTAACGCTACCATCAAAAAATATCACTGTGCTTACAATCACTGCCGCTGTGCTCTACAGAACTCTGAGGAGTTGTATAGCAATAGGATATCTTAGCTGTCTGTGAGTAAATGATATCCAGTCAATTTTTTAGCCTGCTAAAAATATTCCTATAGAAAAAATCCATATGGCACAGTAAAACCACAAGGGAAATTGTACTTTTTTTTTTAAAGTTATTCCTGCTAGAAAAATAGCAAGGCCTTCTGTTTATCATTATATTTATGAGGTAACTTCAATGAAATCATAAAAGTATTATCTTATGAACTGTGGAAGCTTTCGTTTATTTTTCTGCCAAATCACTAAATGGCTCACTCTTTCAGGTGTATTGCAAAAACGGAGTCAATTTCCTACAATGAAATTGGGTCAAAAGGAATGAGACGGTTGGGTGACATAGGTTGTCCTTTGTAGTGGAGAAAAAAAAAGATTGTTATGTAGATAATTGCCAGCATTTTCTTTGAAACTTTTATGTTAGACATATCATGCATTTAATGTGCTCAGTTCAAATTTCCCTTGTTATATGGTACATAATGATAACGCATATGGACAGACTTTACATTTACTTTAATGTCCCTATGTATATGAAAATAACAGCTAGATATTGCAGATGACATAGTTCATACAAATATCAGTAGCAATTTTACTGCCTTCCTTTCCTGTCTCTTTCTCCCGCCAAAACAAGCACCTAATTTCAGAATGCCTTCCTGGGAACTATTTCTTTATTAAAAAGAAAAAAAGAGAAAAAGAAAAAAAAAAAAAAAAAAAAAAAAAGGTGATATCCACAAAACAGTATGGAGTTTTGGAAAGTTAAATGAAAACATTAGAGTATCATTTTAAGATCTTTTGAATAATTTAAGAATATTAAACACCCTCACAGCCCTAGTTTTTTATATTTGTGACTAATTTGTATTTAAAATAGTTGATAAGTTATTGCGTTTAGATGGCTGTGTTTTTCAGATGAGAGGCTCCTGCTCTGAAAATTGTCAATGAGGATTCCAGATGAATTAAGTATCTGTTGCTAAAGTGTAATTTCCTACTTAGAATGACTTTCCCACAGAAATAGTCAAACAGACTTCTAAGTACACTCACTAAGGACAGCTAAAGACTTAGGTTATAATATCTTATCTGTATACATAGAAAGATGACCAGGGAAAGTGATTTCTTTACTTCCTAGACGAGTGATCTTTCCCTAACATTTTTTTGCACAATGTTTTTTGCACTTGACATTGAACTCAGTTAAAAAAAATGTATAAAGGTTCTGTGAGTCAGCTGCAGACCACGTTTTGTGGTGTTACGTCACTTTGCAGGGGATGAAGACTACAAACTGGATGTAAAGGTAAAATTAGAATGAGAATAGAATTAGAATAAGTGGGAATAATTAGAGAATATCTGAATCTGGGAGCTAGGCTTTGTGTTGGACAGTGAAGAATTTCAACCTCTCTTTTATAGGAATGCCTGCTCCTCTTGAGTACACCTAAGTGGAAAAAAGTAAAGTAGAAATACTGGAAATTGTGAAATATATGATTCCTAAAGAGTGGAATAGATTTGGAAGAGCAGAATTCTAATGTGAATATTTAAAGCAGAGCTCACCAGATCAATGTTACCTATAAAATGCCTACTCCCTCTCATAAAAGGCTGTGCATTCGATACACAGGGAGCTACGCTGTTACATTTCAATGCATTTACACTTTTGAAGAAATGACTAAATGATGAACTGCACATCAGTGCCTGAAAGAACCTTAAGAAAAATGAAACTGTAGGATGGAATTCTTTCTTTCATATTCTTCACTTTCCTCTATCGCCCTTTAGGTAGGAACTTTATCTAGATAATAAGAGAAAAATAATTACTAACCTTAATCTTCCTTTCAGTTTTGTATGGGCAGTAGGGGGTGTCCTAAATACCTGCCTAAACTTTTCTGAGGATGCCTGCCTAACAAAGAAAAGAGTTTGAGGATTCAAATGTCACTGTATCCTTACAAGTTTCTCTGGTAACAATCAATCAACGTCTGATAAAAATGAGATGAGAATATCTTCACATTTATTCATTAGGCCTTTGGTTAAAAAAAATTAGATGGCAGATTTTATTCAACTGTTTTATTAATTTATAAAAATTAGATTAGAAATATCAAACAGGGATTTGTCACTGTATTCCTCTACTGTTTCCTTGGAAGTCTGAATGACTTACTATATGACAAACTTTTCGGTGACTAAACTTACAGTGTATGAATCTGAAACTGAATTATATGCATAATTGCAATATTTATCTATATATCTCTGTGTATCAGTGAGGTTCAAAAACCCCTCAGTAATAGCCACATTTATTAAAAAAGGCTACAAAGCCATAAACAGAGAGCATGAAAACATATCCTGGAAAAAGGATGTGCGTTAATTACTGCATTCTGTATATAATAGCATTACTTCTTGTTAAATTGCTACTTCATGGAGAATTCTGTTGGTTTTCCATGCAGGAACAATTAAATATTATTAGTATTGACAGCATTTATTTGTTAGACCTATCCAGAGTGGTTAAATCCTCCCCTGAGTAGAATCCTTGGTAATTATTCTCATTATAGAAACTTTAAAGGGGTCTTTCTCCATATCCAAATCCAAAGAATATAATATGATATTTTCTTTAAGACTTAAGGATCTTATGACTTTTCTCTTCATTCTGTCTTCCAAGAATCAGAAAAATTCTGATTGTAAATATATGCAATGTTTTACAGTTATGCAGGCAAGAGTAGCAAAACCTTAATGTAAATTACAGCAGCAGTAACACTTTAATATTTTCTTGCATTCAGAATCAAATATAAAAGTAGTAGATATTTTTCCCATCATAAATCTGGAAAAAAGTTTATCTACTCAGTGACTCAAAATGACTTCTAAGCCAATATCAAATTAAATGAATAATTAATAATGAAAAATTAAAACAGCTATTTTTTCCCAGTACTGAGAGAATTATAAAATAGCTTTGTGAGGCTTCAAGATTACGTGTTAAATTAATAGTACTAGATGCAACAAACAGAGAGCTATTCTATAACATTCTACATTTTATAACACAAACATGGAAATAATCCCCATAGCTATTGAATTTTGGACCAAAGTCAAGAATATTAGGATAATTTGAAAAGAGAAAATAAAAGTAACAGTAGGACGGATTATATTTGGAAGGTTTTCTGTAAGGTGGCAAAGGACATCTCCTTTGTCCTGTGATACAACACGAAATAATGAGCAATATTTGTGTGGTAAATTGCTTCATTACAAGTAAGAGTGAAATACTGGTGTCTCACTTTCTGTTAAGTCTATCTCTAAGGCTGTTAGTGTGTGCATAAAAATGACTGAGAAGACAATGCTGTAGAAAGCCTTGACTAGCATTTTACGCACCATCCAAAGATGTAAAAGTATTTGGAATACTTGGAGTTCACATATGCTATACACTCTCCTTTTAACACTCCCATCTGTTGTCTCCAAATAGGTAGTCATTTATTGCTTTATTATATAACGAATAAATGAGCATCACTCCATCTCTTTCCTATTGGCACTGCAACTGTGAGTTGAATCCAAGATTCCTATTATCCATACTTTCATGCCCAATTGCTGTTGAGGGTGGGTGAATGGGTAATTTCTTTCATTCCAATGTGTGTGGACTCAAAGTCTGTGTAGCAGGAACGTAAGAAGAAGGTTTTTTCTACTTGGTACATTACTACTAGGAAGAAGCACTAATCTGTAGTCAGGCAGGTTCCTTTAAAATGCCACTTTGCAGTGCTGGTATTGCTCAGACATTCTGGAGCGATGGACTTCAGGGTGGGCCAGACTCTGCAGAAGCACAATATGCTTATAGAAAATGTTTCCACATGTAACACAATGCATGTCTTTTCTCTGCTGCTTATAGAGGATAACAAACAGATGGTGCTTCATGTTTTTAATTAATAATTTGAATGTTCTATTATCCACCTTTATTTTTAATACATATGAAAACCGAATAGCTCAGTTTGTCTTATTTTATCACATAAATACTGTAGTCACCCCTCTGCCTTCAGATTTTTGTCATTTGTGTTTTGATTTGTTTTGGGTTTTTAACTTATGGAACACAAAAAGGCAGCTTTTCGCTATTTTCTGCTTCTGTAGTAAAACTCAAAGTGTCCTGTAGCAAGTACTATCTCCTAATTTTTGCTAATTATAGATATTGTCTGATAATGTGTATGCTGTGAAACTTTGCATTTTGTTGCAAACAGTATCAAACAACATCGAACAGTACAGCAAGGTTCTGTAAATAAATTTGTATAAATTTCCAACAGAAACTGGTATCAACTGATATTAGTGATGTGTGGAACATCAATTTTGCTTATAAAAAGCTTTTAAAAATATGAATAATTTCAACTATTCTGGCTTGCAAAGGTTGAGTATTTAAGGGGAATCCCTACGGGATCACTGGGACTGAGAATTTTAAAGGGACAGAAATCATGAAGCATAAGTGAAGGTCACTGAGAAGCTGAAGTATGCAAATAATTTGAAAAAGCAGTTAAAATTAAGGTAATCTTGTATTGAATCTAAATCTTCTCTGTAATGTAGCAATAAAAATGCATTCTTTTGGGGATCCACCATTATTGAAAGTTGCTAAGCTGGAATGATAGAAGTCTGAAAGTGTCCAGCATATCCACTTCTCTGTCTTTGGTACCCACTAAATTTATATACTGTTTTGATAACGATATATGGACACAAAACAACATTTTTCATTAAGTGTAACCATGCTATCCATGTTAAAGAAAAAGGAGGCAAGTGTATAGACAGGAATGATCGATGATTGATAATGTACTAGACATTACTCCAGATTTGATTACCAGCCTATCCAAATATTCTCTGTTCATAGGTGGGTATAAAATTAATTTAAAAACTCAGCCGCTTCACATAGCTTTTCACTACTGTAAGCTCACTTTTACATGTTTACCAGCCACTATACTGGGAGGGATCCTGAAGTATAGATCTTCCCTTCCCTTCCCTTCCCTTCCCTTCCCTTCCCTTCCCTTCCCTTCCCTTCCCTTCCCTTCCCTTCCCTTCCCTTCCCTTCCCTTCCCTTCCCTTCCCTTCCCTTCCCTTCCCTTCCCTTCCCTTCCCTTCCCTTCCCTTCCCTTCCCTTCCCTTCCCTTCCCTTCCCTTCCCTTCCCTTCCCTTCCCTTCCCTTCCCTTCCCTTCCCTTCCCTTCCCTTCCCTTCCCTTCCCTTCCCTTCCCTTCCCATTATGGACGAATAAGTAATTCAATGTCAGTGTCTTTGTAAAGTGATTAGACTTGTATTACTACTCATGCCAACTTCATTTTCCTTTTTTTTGATTAAAATGAATTGAGATTACAGTAAGTCTGGATGTGTATATGTGTGGTGGTGTGCATGGGTGTGGGAATATGCCAGAATTTGGAAAGGAATAGGTTCAGGATGGAGTCTGCCTGTGCTTGCATATGCCTATATGTGTGGTCTAGAGAAAGTGGGTGTACATGAGGACATGAATAAAGGAAGGGAATGTAAGTAAAGACTGTGTGTGCAGGAGGTAAAAAAGGATGGAATATGAGGTAAAAAATAAGGATTACAGGGTCTGATTATGCCAATTTGTTTTTATATCAATTCACAAGGACATCGTCCTTGACAGATTCTTTAATAGTCCTAATTGCTTCCCTCAACCAGGCATTATACATTAGCAGCAAAAGACAAGGAAGTCCTGAGACTGTGATAAATTGTCTAGATCAAACATGGTTTGAATAAAGGTGTCAATATTCCTGTTCTGCCCCATCTGCATCCGTCTCTGCTAGATACAGCAAAAGATCAGTTCTGTATATGTATGTGTGTATGTGAAAAACACACCTGACATATTCATCAAGAATCTTAATAGCATGATGATCAGAAATTAATAACACGTTATTTTTGATTTATGTATTTGGTACTACTTTTATGAAATGGATACTTGCTTTAATAAAACTATTAGAAACTCTTTGAGGCAAACTGTGGTCCTAAAATTTGAAAGATTTTTTTTTTGTTAGCTTCAGAAATGTATATCTTGCTTGAAAAATTAGACTATTCTTTAGGTAGCAAATAGATTCTAAAAATAAAATGAGATGTTGAGACACCTGTAAAATGAAATGTTCTGAACAACTATAATTTATTACTTATCTAAGTAATAATAAGCATAAAAAGAATAATGAATTTTGGGCTATATCCACATTTTTAAAAGAAAATTCAGTTACAAACATCATTGCTTTTTGTTTCACCTATATGTTAAAAGTTGTTTTGTTTGTTTGTTTGTTTGTTTTCAGATTAAATCATTTATATGCATGGTTGCTTGTTTCTTTGAATGGTAGGTGAATTTAAATTTGAATGGCATAATAGGATCTTAAAGAAACAGAGGAGTCATCTTAAGTTACTTCTAGAATGTAAAGCAACCACATGTAAAGTTCACAAATTTATTTATTCTTACTATTTTACTTATTTATGGGTGTCTCTACAGAGCTTGTTAACATAGTATGAGTAACCAGTGCATTTTGGTTACTTATACTATGTTAACAAGCTCTGTAGAGACACCCATAAATAAGTATTTTAATAAATAAGAATTTTATTCACAAATAAAAATTTTACTTTCAGATATTCCTGTTGGAGACAGGAATTGAGGATTAATTAGGAAGGTTCCGTAACTCTGTGTTATACACTTTTTGAAAATGGGAAACAGATTCATGAATATTACAGAGGAAAGGAAGTTTTGATGTCTGAAGTTGACTCGTGCACGTGGAAAGGGCATTGCAGAGAATCTGTGACTGCTGCAGTCTTTGCTATTCCTATTCTGCATTTACTGAAAAAGATCTTCTGAGAAAACAAAACAAAACAAAACAAAACAGAATAAGAAAATGGTTGCTACTTAACATTTCAGTCATCGTGTTCTTACAAGCTTCTCCCCCTTTTCTTCTCTATGGTCTTTTATTAATAACAGGCTTTGATTCACCAATGTGTTGTCCAATTCTTAGCTCCACTGACAACCCAGTTTGCTGAATAGAATACTGAAAAGCATTTCTAGTACCTGTTTGATGTTTTCACTGTGAAACAAACATTGTGCTAAAGGCCATTGTTTTCACCGCCATAAATCATTGAGTCTTAAAGGATTCTCTATCAAAAGCAAAAATTTGCCATCCTTAGGATTTTGAAGGTTTTGGGTGGCTTAATTTAAATAAACGTGTTATTCCATTTTCCTTGAAATTGTGCAACATCAGTATTGTCCTGCCAAAAATGCACGCACCTGTGAAATCTGTGAAATGAGTAATATCACAGAATCCCAGAACAACTGAGAATGAAAATTCTGTTTATCCTTCATATGGCATATTAAATTTTGCCACAAAGCAATGTTGAAACCCTGGACTGACAGGGGACAACAATTTCATCCTCCTGTAAATGGAATATGTTGTTAAAAAAAAGTTATCAGCTATGGAGGTCTTAAAATTTGTATGTTCGGATAAATTTGCAAGTCACTTGGTGTTCCTCTTGCATTCCCTCTCATGATATTCTGTTCTTTTCAAAAGACAATACTATACTGAGTTGGTATTATTTAACGATAAAAGCGCATAGGCTCTTCGTTATTTATCTAATCCTGTATAACTCATGATTCTGCAGAAGTGAAATAGTTATCTTGTGAGATGAAGTAATATCGTGAGTATATTTCCAGTACTTCTTGTTTCTCGACAAAGCAGAAGTAGTCTATTACTGTGCTTTTTTTGAGCAGTTGATAGAAAGTGCTATTCTTCAATAATTTACGGTAATCCGTAAACCATTAGTTCAAATATGAGATGTAACTATGTCTAACTGTTACTACAATAGGACAGTTTCAGGTGTAACTAGAACCAAGTATATGACTTTTATGTAATAATTGGCTGAAACAAGGCAGGTAGAATCATAGAATAACCTGAGTTGGAAGACATCCACGAGGATCATTGAGTCCAACTCCTGAATCCACACAGGGCAACATAACAGTTAAACTACGTATCTAAGAGCATATCTTGAACACTAACAAGCTTGGTGTCATAACCACTTCCCTGAGGAGCTTGCTCCAGTGGTTGACCATTCTCTCTCTGGAGAACTTCTTGCTAATATCCAGTTGTTAACTTCCCCTGGTGCAGCTTTAAGCCATTCCCTCATGCCCTACCACCAGACACCAGAGAGAACAGATCAGGACCTCCTTCTCTGCTCCCCTTCATGAGGAAGTTGTAGACAGTAATGAGGTCATCCCTGTCTCCTCTAAGCTGCACAAACCTAGTATCCTCAGCCGCTCTTCAACTCCTCATGTCATGCCCTCTAGTCCTTTCACCATCTTTGTTGCCTTCCTTTGGACATATTCTAATATTTTTATATCCTTCTTATATTATTCATCCCAAAACTGCACACAGTACTTGCAGTGAGGCTACACCAATGCTAAGTACAGTGGAACAACCAATTCTTTCAAGTGATTAGCTATATCATGCTTCATGAAACCCTGAAACGGTTGGCCCTTTGTGTTGCCAGGGCACATTGTTAGTTCATATTGAGTTTACTATCAATCAACACCCCCAGATCCCTTTCTGCAAGGCTGCATTCCAGCCTCTTCTCTCCCAGTCTATACATACATCCAGGATTACACTGTCCAGGTGCAGAATCCAGCATCTGCCCTTGTTAAATTTCATATGGTTATCAGTTACCCAGAACTCTAATCTACAAAGATCTCCATGCAAGGCCTCTCTGCTCTCGAGGGATCAACAGCTCCCTCCACATTGAAGAGAACTGCCCTTAAAATTGAGCCTTGGGAGCACCACTTGTGACTGGCTGCCAGCCAGATGTTATCCCCATTCGCCATTACTCTTTGAACCCAACCATTCAGGCAACTGTTCACCCATCATATTGTGTATATGTCTAGCTGTATGCTGGACATTTTGTTCAGAAGGATACTGTGAGAGACAGTATCAAAGCTTTGTTAAAATAAAAAAAACCCATACACATTACTTTTGCTTTGTCCACTAGGTGGGTAACCTTGTCATAAAAGAATATTAATTTAGTAAGGCTAAGACTTTTCTTTCATGACCAATGACTGCATTGTCTTTCAAGTGTTTTTCAGTAACTCCCAGAATAACTTTCTTCATAATTTTACTAGTCACCGATGTAAGACTGTGAGGCCTGTAATTACCATTGGGTCCCATAGAATTATATGTGTTCAATTAAAGCAGCAAATCCTGTACAAGTTCAAAGTCAACTGGGAACTGATCACTCTGTCAATTTTAGTCCTTCAACCCAGGGTCCAGGGGTGCCAGGGCCCATCATTTGTGTTAAAGACAGGTGAAGAAGGCATTAAAAGTCTCTGGTTTATATTCCTCCCTATTTGTGAGGTGGACAAACTCATCAAGTAATGGACCAATGTTTTCTTTAGTCCTCTGTTTGCTGTTAACATACTTAAAAAAGTCTTTTTTTCGTTATCCGCCACAATAATGACCAACTTCAATTCCAACTGAGCTTTGGCTGTATGAATTTTCCCCCTACAGTGGCAAACAGCATCTCTGTAGTCCTCCTGTGTAGCCTGACTTTGCTTTCAAAGTCCATGTGCTTTCTTTTTCCACCTAAGTTCCAGAAGGAGATACTTGTTCAACCAAGCTGGCCTCTGCCCCTTTTGCTTGACTTATGATGGACTGGAATTGCCTTCTCCTGCACTATTAAAAGCTGGCTCTAAAAAGGTGACCAGCATTTATGGACCCTAATACACTCAAAAGCAGATTCCCAGGGGACCTTCCTTTCTAGATCTTTCAGCACCCTAAAGTCTGCTTTCCCAAAATCAAGTGTAGTAGCTATGCTGACAGTTTTCTCATATCACCAAAGATTTTAAGCTCAATCGTTTCATGATCACTGTGGCCAAGATAACCACCAAGCATCACTTCACCCATGAGAACATCTCTATTTACAAACAACAGATCTAGAAGGGCGCCTTTCCTATTCACCTCCCTTAGTATCTGTATCAAAAAGTTATCTTTAACATGCTTCAGGAATTTCCTCAACCTTTTGGCGTCTGCTGTGTCATAGTTCCATTTAACATCTGGAAGTTGAAGTCACCCATAAAGACAAGGGCAACTGTTCTAGACATTTCCCTTAATTCCTTATAGAATAATACATTGGTGTCATCATCCTGGCTGGGTGATCTATCTGGGAAGCAGACCTCCACAAAAACATCTGCTTTCCCCCTAATCCTCATTCAGAAGCTCTCAACCAGTTGTCCCCAACAGCAAGTGCTGTGTAATCCAGCGCCTCCTTTACATAAAGCACTACCGCTCCATCTCGCCTGCCCTGCTTCTCTCTCCTGAAGAGCCTATGCCTTGCATCACATCACTCCAGTCACAGGACTCTTCTCACTGAGTCTCACGCCAATGATGTCATAACCAAAGCTTCTAGATCCTCTTGTTTATTCCTCATACTGTGCGCATTTTTGTACAAACATTTCAAATACACTCCAGTGTACTCAGCACACTGTGGGGCAGAGTGGAAACCTTCAATAGCACATCATCCCTCAAACATTGTCATGCTGTCCCATAGCTGATCATTAGTATGCCTAATTTTAGCCCTTTCCCCCTTTGAACCTAGTTTGGAGCTCTTTAAATGTGTGCTTTCACATTATTTCTTGTAGTTTTTTGTTGATTGGCAGAAAATGCAAAATATTGATCACCGATATTTTGATTTTTTTCTTCCATTTGTACTTGCTTCTAAGGTCCTGAAAAGTTTCAGCAGAATCCTTCACTTTTAGCAGCATGTATTAAAAGCATTTAATATGATATTCACAAGTATCATGTCTATAAATAGAAAGCATTAAAAATTATACAGACTTTTTTAAACACAGAAAGAAGATTATTAAAAGCTAAAAATGAAGATAATTATTTTGTTTATCACCTGAAAGTTGAACTGTTCTCTTTTCTACCATCAAAAATATAACTTCTTTGATATTGACAGGGTTTTATCCACAACACAATTTTCCCTTTTACTTTCATATGTTAAAATGAAGTCAAGAAACTAATGCGTTTTTGCTGGAAAAGAGCCAAGTAAAGTGTTTACAAGGCTAGAAGGTGAAGGGTCTCTGTGTAATGGGAAGGGATGACATTTCTGTCTCATGAATACAATGATTTAATTCTTTGACCTACTGTTGGCAAGAGCTGGTGTATGGTGAACACTTTCGGGTCTGACACATTCATTAAAATAAAACAACCCCCAAACCTCTCTCTTGGCAAAAGCCAAAGAGAAAGTTGAATGTTTAACTTGCATGAGATTCCCCTTCCCTCAAATGATCTATAATGTGACTTTGAAGGTTGACTTAACCAAATAAAAGGTAAGAAAAGGAGAATCTCTTTGCTTACCTTGCCTGTCTCACAGAGGCCATGCAAAATAAAAAGATAAGGAAAATATTTTGAAAGGGTTATAATGTAAACATGGGCAGCTGTTTTAGACATTGCCACATGTGCACAGTCAAAGACACATCAGAAAATCCATGCTGAAATTCATTTCTGTGGCCCTGGAAGAAAGGTCAGAAGGTTTAGATGTTAAAAGTAAGTTAACTCTTTGCTTATTTGACCATTAAACTGTCAGCATGAAGCAGTGTTTTAAACTTATGATGGTCTGAAATCTTAGTGGTAAATGAAGTCTGAAGACCTATTAACCTGCCCAAGATATGAACCAGAGGCTGGTTCAGCTTCACCGTTAACTGCACAAGGGCAAAGGAATGGATAGCAAGAGGTGAGAAAAACATCTGAATCTTATCTTTGCTTGGCAAAGTTACGCAGCATAAATAATTGTCAGTGCTAAACTTGAATTAATAATGTAACTTAACTGACATTGCTATGAGGCTAAGTTGATTTCACATGTTTATCAAATGCTTGCAATTTTCTTTCTATGGGTTCATACTTAAGTTATGAAAGGGGATTTGAGTGGTTAGCTCAGTTCAATCTATTTACTTTTGAAAATAATTTTGAATTTTCACTGTCAGTTCATATCACCATAACTTTAGTTGCATGTATGGATGAAATAAAGATTCATTAAAAATTAAAAATTAAATTAAAAATTAATTTAAAACAGTACTGAAGAGTTTGGGTTTGGGGCTTTTTTCCAACTTTTCATCTAGCATTGAAACAAATTGTTTAAATGTACTGAAGGCCACAAAGAAACAAAGTAAAACATACTTGTAATACAGCTATCTTACAGAGTGTTGTATCTGACTTTCTCAGTGGTATGTGTTAAGTTCTAGATTATCATTTATTTGGTTTGCTATTTAAAGAACTAGATATAACATAGCTATTAGGAATGAAGCACAACTGGATGTAGTATTTTCTTGCAATACTTAGGTTACTAATCAGAAAGCCATAGCAAGATTATAAATGCCAAAATACAATAAACATTAAAACAGTCAAATAAAAGGCAAGTACAATGATCTATAATTATTCTCTGTGTGTAAAAAGATGGAAACAGATTTTTTTTTAATGCATAAGATAAGATACAATTATGATAAATAAACCAAGCTCACATTAAGAAAATCTGCATCATCTTCTTTGTGTACAAGAGCTTCTGAAATCCCTTTTTAAAAACATAATTGCCATGTTTAATTCCTTTTGTCATTTCCTTAAACTCCTTTGGTCACAGCATAGGCAGGCTGTCAGCTTGCCCTGAAGCATGGCCTATACTGTGCATTGAGTCCTTACTGTCATTAGTGGGATAAGGACTCAGATGATCCAACTGAGTCTCACAGCGTTGGACTGCCAGCCAGATTGTCCTCCTGGTTTAAACTGTATAATCTCAGGTGGCTTCATTGTCTTCAGGAGCTCAGCATGGATGTATGTCAGGAGGACAAAGAAAGGAATCTTATCCCTTGTAATTATCCTAATCCTACTTTCCTACTTCAGTCCACGACTACGTAATAATTTCTGGGTTTGAGGGATTTTTTGGTATTGTTTCCTAAATACTCGAAAGGACATTAAACTGACAGAACCTGTCTGTACAGACTACTTGTCATGAAGAAAAATAAATTGTTTTCTTTAGGAAATGTTAGGAATTAAAGGAATGAGAGGCTCTATAAACAGTAACTTACTTTTCGGTTAAATATTCATTCTCCTGGCTTGACAAAACCTGAAGGGGTTTATGGGGGTTGTGGAATGAGTATGAAAAATATCATTCTTAGCAGTGACGGTAATCAAGGATCCATTTTCATGTGACATGCACCACTTCCAAGTACTGAACGAAATCAACTGGGGGACTGAGGAAGCACAAAAACTTGCCTCTGTCTCCTAATAGCTCAGGGGTTTTTTGATATACAGCTGATTTCTTGCTATGACGTTCTCTCTTTCAAACTCAAAAGTAGAACTATGCTATAAAGCAACTATACACATTGCACCACCTTCAGAAACTTCCCAAGTAAAGGGACAAGTTTAGCTGTGTTTTAACTAGTAAATTACGTATGTTTGAGACTGTACAGTGGCAATGATGTCAGTTATCACAGACAGCCAAACATCCATATCACAAAGGTCTCTTCCCTGCAAAACATGTAACTGTCTGCTGGGAATAGTTAGTCCCTGACCCATACTAACCCTTGAGCTGTGCCTGGGAACTGCTTGCATCAAAGCTTGGTACGGGCTAAAACTGGTTTAGGAGCTGTTTTAGCAATTTAACAGTGATGACAATCAAGTTTCAGAGCCTGGAACATTCTCTGACGCTGCTTAACTTATTAGAATTGACATTGCCTTCAGGATTGGTGCCTATAGCACTTTAGTTTTCTGGAGGCATTGGCTATATGTATGCTAATTAAAATAATGATGATGATGATAATAATAATAATAACAATAATAACAATAACAACAACAACAATAACAACAACAATAATAATAATAATAATAATAAAAATGTTGGAGCTCACTCTGGGAGAAGATAAGTACAAATAAACTCTCTGAATTCCTAAACCAGAGTGGCTGTAACAAAGATGCCCTTTGGGGATCATCACTGACACATATGATCCTCTCAAATGTGCAGACACAAGACACCATCTATAACTTCTTAGGAAATTACTCAAGTAATTGAATATTATCAATAATTGCTTACCAGCATAGGTATCTATATTAGTCAACTAGAGAGGGTGAGGCAATAGTTCTGGACCATTCCTAATGGACAGTTTAGACATGGCCACTGTCTTTTGGAGGAGACAAGGGCCAAAGAGTGGTCCTGGGCTCATTTTATTTGGTAGTGTAGCCGCACCTGCAGTGTTTAATGCATGTGGCAATGTCTCTAGGTGGTTGAAGATCAGATTTTCCTTCAGAATAAGGCTCAAGTACACCCAACTTTGGCCCAGCTCTGTTACTACCCGGCAGTTAACCTGTCTTAGCAGCAGCCTACTGACTGTTTACAGAAGTAAGATCTTGCTCACTGGAGCTCCAACTGAGCACTATGTGCTGAAGCAGTTCTTCAGGAGTTACAAGGTGTCTTTTTTTCTAGGGCTTACCGAATTTGGAAGAGATCTTGCCTCAGCAACTAGGCTGCTCCTGTACCTGCCAGCTTCTTATTACAGAGGAAGATGAAAGGCTGTGTCTCTAATACATAACATTTCACACCTCTGCAAGAAGGACCTGACACTGGCGTCACTAGCTCCTGCTCAGAAGCAGTTTGAAAGCTTTCCTTAAATGAAGAAAGATTTTTCTTTTTTTCAAGATAGGAGTTTCTGGTTTTCAGCTCCCAGCGAGTTCAGAATTTCATGAAATTTGTTGCCTCTTTCAGGCCAAAATCTTATGAAAATTTCAAAACTTAGCTCCTCTAAGCTCCCAGCTCAGAGGAAACCAAAAAATAGTGCTAATTATGAAAGCAAGATAGCCTGATGGCAAACCTAATCTCATAATTTAATCCATCCTTCCTCATGAGAAATATCAGGAAAATTAATGAATTTTCTTTTGGAGTAATGCCATAGTTATGCCATGCAGTATGAGTATTTTATCTCTGGTTCACTCTCTGTTATCTTCCACTCTGGAACCTCAGGTAAGTAAAAAGTAAACTCTTTTCTATATTGAAGCAAGGCATGTTAAGAGGACGTATGCTGTCTGCGTAGACATACCTAATACAATCAGTAATTTCTGTAGACACATTAAACTTTGTGGTTTTGGTGATGACACTAATAACATCTCCTCTTCTCAGTTTAAAAATGTGGCTTTCATTGATTATTTTTAACCACCTGAATTAATGTATCATTAATTAAATCTTAAATAACTTAAATAACAAATAATTCATGCTTTTATTTCTTTGCTGTAATTTTTTTTTTTCCTGCTTGCCCAGAGTGCTTCCTTATGTGAAAAACAAAGACCATAATAATCTCTTCTCTGGACGGTGTTTGACAGTAAGTGCAAGCGCAGCAGTTGAATGTTAGTGATCCGTTTTTAAATATTGCAAATGCAATCTTGCTTCTTCAGGTGACAACAGAGAGGTGGGGTAAGGCTGTGAAAGAAATACCTAAACCAACCTAAATCTATGAAAATATTCTTTACCTTTCAACTGTGTTTATTTTGCTTTAAGTTTATAGAATATCCAATAAACAAAAAGAAATTGCCATCAGTAAAAAGCACATAATTTTAGAAAATTACATAAATAAATAAATAAATAACACCTCAATTTCCTATCCTGAATATAGAATTTGGCATTTTTTATTCATTATAATTCACTAACGTTGATTATTGCCATATGGAATAATGTTGTTACTGTATTAAAAGAACTTAAAGTGTTACCAGATATACGCTATTGACCTCTACTTTACTTGAACCTAAACTTCAGTGATTTGATTTTATTTGAGTTTCTTTTGATGCTTGACTATGCTAAAGTAAATTAAACATTTGATCTGGAAAATAAACTCTTTTGAAACTTTTTACATCTTTAAATAAACATCTAAAATGGACTAAAAGCTTTTGCAACATGCAGTCTTTCTGAAAATGTGACCCCAAAACTAACATAATAGATCTTTAGAAGACTGTTCTGCTTTCTGTACTGTTGATACAGTACCTCAAGGCCCTGTTTGCACACTATTCTATATTTTCACTTAATCCAAATCTGTTTTATTTCAGAGTGTAATCCTACAAAAAGGTAGCTCATAGCAACAAGGCTGTTATTGAGTCCTAAAATAATTGCCACATCTCAAAAAGAAATGTTTACACACTACGCAGAGAGACTTTGTACAGGAAGGAGATAAAAATGAAATGCATAATGAAATCTACTTACAAAGGATGTAAAAAAAGTTTTTGCTTTGGTGACCAGTTCAGAAAATGAGTGAAATTTTAATCAGGACAAAAATGCATTCATACTAAAACTTAGGATTTCTACCATGAAGCAGGGGAAACATGTATGTAACATTACTATGGAATTATTTACTTACATTTATTCATGTTAGTTTTTCTCATGAATTTATGTTTTTCTTCACCGTAAAAAACTTGATAACCATCCTAAGATAGTGACTTTTCTCTTCTTTCAGGGGTGAAATAGAGAGTTAATTCTGTGTGATGGGACAGTCTCTGCACCTGTCCTTTTTATAGCACACCAATTTTTTCATATTATCTTTCCTGTTTCAAAACTTTTTTCAATGTTTATATGGAAGCAAGACACATAACATTTTTTTTTCATTCTTCTGTAATGTAAAAATTTGGTTGATATCTGGACATAAAGAAATTTTCTCAACATAATTTAGTAGAATTCCTGGAAAGTGTTTAGATAATTCAAATAACCTTCAGTTATATGGAAAAAGTTGAAATATCCTTCAGTTCTAAAGAAAGGGAATTGTTTAATGGACATGTATTGACATCATATTTCTACCTTGTCAAGGTCCAAGTTTCACTTCCTCTCTAATACTTTTAAATGAGACCTGTCTTGGAGACAAAAAATATGGAAGTCTTAAAATTGGATTCACAAGTTTTCCTTTAACTGGAAGAATTTAATGTACCCTGTGTGGTATCAGGAAAAACATTTGCAATTAAGATAGATATTATCTGAATATTCTGGTTTTAGTTACATGATTTAATGCTACAACTCTTTGCAAACTTTGCTATCTATCGTTATAAGAATTATGAAAAATACATAACATTTTAAAAATTTATTTGGTGAAATAAAATCTTACCAAGGTATTTAAAAAACATTAAAAATAGGTTGAAATTTTCATAATGACTGCAAAGGTGGAATTTAGGATCCTAATGTCTATTTTCTTTCAATGTGTTTTAATATGTTTAAAATAATACCCAGAAACACTATGTATCCTTTATAACCGTGCCATGCATATTTATTTTATTTTTTTTCTGAGCAGGCTTTTGGTAGTCTTGAAGATTTGGATTTACAGTTCTTGGATATTGTATTTATCTTAATCTCCTTATTGTTCTACTGGATTTTGAAAATTAAATTACTGGGTTTTGGGTTGTTGGTTTGGTTTTTTTCCTGAAAAGTAAGAAAATATGATCTTTGGTTTATGCTGTATGCTTCACAATATTCATGTTCAGCCCAGTTAAGCAATTTTTTAATCCTTTCTTTCAAGAAAATTCTTACCCTTCCAGACAAAATGCTTATCTTTAGCATTATTTTCTTTTGTTACGCCTTTCTATGTCATAACATATACTTCTGACTATCTTATCATTCTTCACTGAATTTTTTTTCTGGCATTGTAGAGAGAGAAGGAAACAGGAGATTAGCCAATGAATCCATCAGCTAGGCAGAACAACTGACCAGGACTCCCATAAACACCCTGAATGGTCATTCACTCTCCTGTAGCTGCTACAAAGAACTCTTTAAGCCAAAATTCAGATGTTTGCATAGAAATTCCATTGACTTTATGGGAGGTTTAAGCACAAATGAAAGGGTGAACTTGGCTCATTTAACACAATATTTAGAACACTTCTTATGAAAATTAGCTGCCAAATATGCAGCAAACTTTGCAAAGTTTAATATCTCATCCATATTGTGTATTGCTTTACTGCCAAATCTTATTCTTTAACTAGAATGAAGCTACCAAAGTACCATCTGTAGATCTAAATATTTGGATACCTCTCAAGCACATTTTGGATTCAGTATTGCCAACGGCAGTGATCATTTTGACAAAACTGGCACTTAACTAATAAGTGTACTGGAACTGGAGCACAATTCCACAGATAAAGAGCAATACAGTTACAGTCACACCATTTTCATAAATTTTCTAAAACTACATTACACCATATGTGCCAAAGTTTTAACCACCTTTTAGCTATCCTGAAATTTTTGCCAGGGGTATCTACCAAATTCACAGAATAGATAGACTTTGCTAGGGAAAAATACAGCAATACTCATCTAATTACAAAGTTATTTGTTCTTCACTGGCGAAGTTTGTTGGAAGAGATAAGATCTTTTATTGGAAAAGATAATATAATGGAAAAAGGTAAGACTTCACTCTCTGAAGGCATTCCTTGGGTGTTCTGACTTCTTGTTTGCTCTTGTCACTTTGTGTAATAACATTGAGTTATTTAAAAGTATCTTACAGCATTTACATAAAGTTTTCATTTGGTTTTCTTTTAATCAGATTAGTATGTCACTCTTTTAAAAGGAGTATATTATAATATAGGCTCAGAAAATAGAAGTGACAGATGCTGTAAATTCAAGCTCTTGCTCATTAAATGGTCTCTTTCTTATAATTTCTACAGTGTATAATCTGCTCTACAGACATTTCAGTATGATCTAATTTGATAAGGCATGTATGTCACATGTATATCTTATATCTATTGGAGACAACATCATTTTTTTCCATTGAATCTAGATAAATACTCTATACAGTAAGTTATTTTTTCTGTCTATTTGGTTGGAAGTGGTCAGCATGGATTATGAAGGGGTAATCATGTCTAACCAACCTGATTGCCTTCTACAGAGAGATGACTATCTCAGCGTACGAAGGAAGAACAGTGGATGTTGTTTACCTTAACTTTAGTAAGGCCTTTGACCTGACTCCCATAATTTCCCCATTGACAAACCAATGAAGTATGTACTGGACACTGAGGCATCATAGATAGAGAAATGGACTGGAAGCCAGCTCAACTGAACATAGGAAAAATCTATTTTATGGTGAGGGTGATCAAACACTGTAGTAGGCTTCCTGGAGAGGTTTTGGAGTCTCCATACTGGGGATATTTAAAACCTGACTGGACATAGCTCTGAGTAACCTGTTCTAGTTGCTCCTGCTTTCACAGGACTAGATGATCACCAGATATCCCTTCCAACCTCAGCTATTCTGTGATTCTATGACTGTTCAAAGAACTTTTTTTTCCCCACAGATTGCTTACCTATTCTTGAATATAGAAACAGTGAAAATAGAGGCAACAATGTTTTCCATGTTTGTCTAAGATTAGAAGAAAATCCCTGTTTGTGTGACTTTATACCATTGTCAAGTAATTTATATAATGTGATATTGCTTCTGTTTCCTCACTGGTTGACTGCACAAATGATTCTGGCATGAATACTTTACACGTACTTTTGAAATTGCATTCCCAAACATCCACAGCTCTGGAAATTGCTTTTCTCCAATTGTTGAGCTAGCAAATTTCATCACACGACTGCTCAAGAAAAGCAATTATAAAGGTTTGTAAGTATATCTGAAATCCATTAACTTTGCATGAATTTTGGCATACAGCTCTCCCTTCTTCATTCTTCTTTAATAAATTTGATAATTATATTAGATTTTCATAATTGTATATTGTGCAAAATTACTTCTCTGCTTCATACCTGGTCCCTGAATATTCTGGCTGGATCCTCTTGCAGATAAAACTATCTGCACAGGGTATTTACTGACATAGATTCCAGGAGACATTAAAGTCTGACTTCAAGTTCTGACAGTTCTTACCATAGGACTTTCCAGCATATACTGGATAGTAGGTTTGGAGAAATACTGATATAAATTTAAAAACCCCAACCAAATAAATAAATCGGTGTTGTCATAGCATAAATTTCTTGATACAGAATATTTTGCTAATGGCATAGATTATTCTTTTTCACTTAGTCTGAAAAATCTGTATGGCCTTAGTGTGCTTCATCACTGGAGCTATGCTGAACAGCTGAGGTTTGTGCCCTGACATGTTAGTTTCTTTGTGCTCTTTCAACAAATACAATAAGTGATTTTAAGCTTTGATCTTGCAGATATGACAGTCTATTCTTCTGCTAAAAACCCCAGAGATGTATCTAAGTAAAAATTGAAAGATCACACCCATTTGTAATAGCATTTGTAGACAAAGCCATCAGATTCACTGAGTATCCATTGTCCTGGAATTTAGGTAGGCATCTGATGATATTGGAACATCTACCCCAATGAAAATAAAACTTTTAATTTAGATTTTGCAAGTATACCAAAAGGTATGACACTTGTAATGACGTCCCCAAATCAATGTTATTCAGTGCACAAAACTTCTGCAATTGTGAGAAGAGAAATACAAAACAGACCGTGCTTCTCATATAACTTTTGCTTATGAAAGGTGCCCTTTTCATGTTTATTTTTAAATTATGTATTTTTCCCAAGTACATATGAATTATCTTACCACCTCAGTGTTTAGTCAGTTCCTAAATGACTGCAATGAGGATAAACTGTTTAAAGTTGGGAGCCTACACATTGTTTAGACTACTAGAATTAACATTTACCAGATCTCTCATTTACTTCTAAATATGAACTACAGTTACCAGTCGCCATACCTGCTGAAGGAAATGCACTCGACCCATCTCCTGTGCAAACTGTTTGTTTTCTGATATTGCCAATACAGAGAAATAACTTCATTTCACAGAGCATCTTCAGATATGCCATATGATCCTCCTGATCATTAAATGTGGAAAAAGAACAGCTATTTATTGTATGAAAGCATGAAAAAATACTGTATATAAAGCATGAATTCAGTTACCGTATTTTTCAAATTAGCTCAATGAAGGAATGATAAATATTCATTTTCTCCTTTCCCACTGGCAACAAAATGTAAATACATCTAATTATGGCCTTCTAAATGCAATTATTAATCAGTTTTGTAGCAACATGTTATTTATACCCAGATGTATGCAAATGTTCAGGTTTGTTTCCCAGATGGGTTTCATTAAGTTACAGCAATCACACAAATTGAACAAAGCACTGATCTGTGCTCTGTTATCAATATACAAATACACAAACTTCCCAACAAAAGAGCAAACAAGAAAAGAAAAACACACACATGCATGCATATGAATGTGCATACACATACACATACATGAAATACCCAGTCAACTTGTATTAAAATAATACCCAAGAGCTGGTATAGACTAGCCAGAGCAATAATGCTCTGTGTATCTTCTGTGAAAATATTATCTGTGTTATATTCTAAGGAATTTGTGACAAGAGAAACTGCAAGAACAAGACTATGACAGAGCACACGTAATGCAGGACTTAGGGCCTCCTCACCACCTGCCAAGGGGGTCTTCAGGGACTCTGCAATTTTCATGCTAGACCCTAGCTTCTTAGGGCATGGAAGAAGCCCCGGTTTTGCCTCGGTAAGAACATCACTGTTCTTATGTGGATCTTGTGAACATTGATTATTTCAGCAGTGAATCCTGAAGCTTTGGAGAAATCTGTTTTAATACATCTGTTCCTTTGGCTTTCCTTTTCCCTCTTTAATGACAGTTGTGCTTATCCCCAGGTAGATGGAATCTTGTCAGCTTGTAGACTGTTCTGCACAAATTTGACCCATGTACAAAATTACTTTTTAAAGGGTTATGGGTTTTTTCCCCTCTACAATGTTTATCAATATAGGTAATTGAATAGTAGTAACTAGGCATCTTTTCTATCATTAAGGCATTAGACTTTTCAGATTAAAAGAAGTAAGTTCAAATTCTAGTGGATAGCAGGCCAAATTATATTTTTTCAACTAAACAAAGTACATGTTCTGTTGTTAAACCTGAACATAGCTTTCCACTATAGCATACTATACTTCTATTGTTTAAATAAACCAAATTATTCAAATATAAAATAGAATATTTCATTGTATGCTGTATTTTTTGTTATATTTTGTTGAAGCCTTTGACAGGCCCTTATTTGGGCAGAACAATACCCAAGTGTATATACCTTATCTACCAGTCCATTATCATAAACATTTTTACCAACATTCCTTATTGAGTCTCTCAAGATAATAGTGACAGATTTCTAATGGAGTTTGTAGGGTCTTTTTCTTTCCTTGATTTCACAGTTCTATTCATGGTTATCTGAGGCCTTACCTAAGTTCTGTGAGTATTCTTTCCTTTAAGTGATAGACACTGTACTTTTATCTTGAGCCATAATACCATATGGTGTTTTTAAAATTTAATTAAATATAGGAAAATCTTAATTCGTCATGTAGTATCGCATAGTATCGCTACCACCCTGCCAGATACGAACATTTACAAACTGTTAGGTTGTTGATACTTTATGATAGATTTCATAAATCACAGATGCTTTCCTTATATTGAGAGCATTAACTCAGTGTTGAGAATTTTCTTTTATTTGGTGAATCACATAAAAAAGCTGTTAGGTATAACTGTAATCCCTTTGATAACGATCGGCAAGTAAAGCTTATCGCAAAACCCCCTTTATACTGGTATAGAACCAAGGGACCTAACTGGAGACTTCACAGCAAAGATTACGAGATTTAGGTCCAGTTAAAAATAGTTCTTTGAAAAGTCAGAAAAAAATTACCATAATATATCTTTTTGCTCTCTTCTGCAAGCAAGAGACTTTCCAACACATTCACTCTATCAATAACTATAAATGAATCGATGGATATTCTGGCAAATAGTTCTTTAAATTTGCTTAGCTTCAAGGAATTATTTTTGTATTTAAAATTTGTAGGAAATTGATCTCTAACCATGTAGTTCAAGTGCTAAAAAAACATTTAAAATCCAATTGCCAACAAGGGATGACTAAGATCTTGTTGCCAGCTCTTAGTGCACAAAATGTTTTTGCACAAGAAAAGAAATGAGTCAAAGGGTGCAAAAACTTATTACCCTTCATAGAAACCCAACAGGTTTTTTTACAACTCTTAATCAAAACCAAAATAATGGACCAGATATAAATACAATGGACATGGTGTGACTGTACAAAGAGCCGGTGGGTAGTCTCCACTGAGATTTCATTCCCTAGGATGGATCTCAGCTACACAGGAACTCATATTTCAGTACAGAAATCTATCATGTACCTTTTTTTTTTTTTTTTTTTTTTTTGTCGTAAGAAAGAAAATAAAAGAAACACTCCCTGAAAGATTTGGAAGCTAGTACTGAACTACACAGTGAAAGACGAAATGAACAGAGTTTAGAATTTTGTCCAAACCAAACCTTGTAGTTGGCCACCCCAAAGTGAGAATTTCAGACTCACCTCTTGGTGACAGATCTCTAACTGTCTCCAGCTTCTTGGTGTGTCTTAACAGTCTGCTGGCACCTGTGCAGTTATCCCTCACTGAACATTTCTCAATAGATTTGCTTTTACTTCCCAAGAGTTAACCCCTTACATTTCATTTGCATTTGTGTTGTACCATGGTAGGACCTATCTCTTGCTATATGACCTCGTGTGCCATATGACCACTGCTCATCAGAGACATCTGACACAGAAGGTATGGCTCTGCACTATGGGTCAAGGATGTGCTTCCTCATAGGCACCTGGTCCCCTGGGCCTGGCTGTGGGGCACACTTCATTTGTTGCCATATATCACTGGCATTTGCTGCCATTTATCTGATGTGTTGAGAAAAATGAAACTGGAAAGATCTATGCTTCAATGTATTTTGCCTATGAAACTGGCAATTGGATTCAATCAAAAGAATCAAGTATTAAAAGAAAAATGAAATCATTAAGAAACGGTCTCAAGAGACAGTTCCATTTTTCCTCTTTTGTAATTTTCTCTTGTGGTAAAAAGAGTAAATGGGGCTAGGACTGTAGTAGTTACAAAAAGGACAAAATATACTGATTTATATTTGCTTTGGGCTTGCTCCAACTCTTGAGGAACACATTGGGAACTTCAAAATTTTAGTGTTGTATGAACACACTAATTCCTAAAAAAAATTCACATGAGCAGTCAGCTGAGGTTTGTTTTGGGATGCTTGTGCCTGGATAGAGTGACTTTATAAAATTCTGCTTTGTAAAAGTTATATCTTTCTGGGAAAAAATGAGTGTTGACTAATCAGCCTCCAATTCTGGGCTTAGAAAAGAGTTTTGGAGTTTGAGATGCAACTCTGTTTTTAATTTCTTAACCTTAGCTTTCAAGTATCTTTTGCTTTAATGCAATCTATTTTTTCTCACGTGCCACTTTTTGTTACTCTAAGAGAGCTATTTTTAAACTCTTCAGTCGTCACCATCTGTAACACTAGTTCCATTTCCTAAGAAATTGCTGACATCTGTTTAAACACTGATACTTCTCCATCTACATGGTTATTTAACTCAAGATTGTTATTGTGTCAAAGATACTGTCTTGAAAAGATACCAGCTTTAAGGCTTAATTATAACTTTTTAAACACCAATGCATTAGTATGAGAAGGAAGCATTTGTCCCCATAACATTTCCACACAGGAAGTAGGGCTGAAGGTCAGGGACACTGCTAGAAAAACAGATGAGTGAGGATGACTAAGGTTCACAATGTGCCTGTCACCTCGAAGAAGGAATACGCAGACTGAATAGACACAAAGCTTTATTTTATTTGTAAATTAGATAATTTTTGTGGGGCACTGCTGGGGACCTGGTTCAGAGCTCAACAGAGTTAATAGAAATTAATCTATTTATTTTAATTTTTGATTAGGCCTTTGGACAACTGAAATATTAAAATTCCCAGCAGTAGCCTTTAACAATGGAAAACGTCTTTTGCCCCTCATGACAATAAGAGATGCCTGAAACTATTTCAGAAGTCCCAAAGATACGGTATTTGAATATGTTACTTTTTTTTTGTTTCTCATACTTAATTCTTTAAAAGACAGAATAAAGATAGTAACTGTTGTCAAATAAATCCTCTCTTGGATAACTGACAGTAAACGTGTGGGAATTCTATATGTTTAATTTAGTTTTTCTGACCAGACTTGAATGATCCTCTTTTCAGAGCTGATATTTGCCGTACCTGTCTCTTATGTTAGCATGATGATATTGTACTTCTAAGTTTAAAAAGAACATTTAAAAAGAAAATGTTTCTATTATTCCTTGTTTCTGTGAAGTAGTTCCCATTGGCAGTTCATATAGTAAAGATCTGTGCCAGTTTGTGATCTGATGAAAACAGAAAAAGCCAAGACAAAGACATGTTAAGTTTTACACATATGCTAAGTAAAGAATCCACTACTTTTAGGTTTCTTAACTAACCATAAACTGAACTTACTGCCTTACAAGTTACACATTGTAATTAATTGTGTAAGCACTACCTGTCTGTATCAACACAAAATCAGTTCAGCTTAAGCCAATACTATAGATAATTAGATTTAGTCTCTCACTTAGTAGTGAAGTGGTGTAGGAAGATGCAAAAGATCACTTAAAGCATCTGCACCGTGAGGTCTCTATCCAAGAGCTGAAAGGAAGTAATGGACAAGGTCATCACTTGTTGAATAAACTTCAGTTTGATTCACAGAGCATGTAGAAGATTTTTTTTTAGTTTAAGTAATTTTCTGTCCGTGTGACACAAAAAACTCCCCATTAGCACATATCCAAAAAAAGATCATCAAGTACTTTTAAAAATCATTGATACATCTTGCTGTGACCATATGTTTGGAGTCATAGGCTAGTGATTAGTATGGTTAACTTAAATTCCAACTTAGTAGAAGCCATTTTTACTCTGATAAGTCACTGATTACTTGTCACCCAGTAACAAATGTTGTGAGGTCCCTCCATCTTCTCCCATTTTCTGTTCCTCATCCATCTCCTAATTTCTTCCTCCTTTGAATTTCATTACACCTTACTCTGAGAATTTCACAATGTTGTTTCTTTGCAAGGAAACTGAAGTTGAAAATGTACACAAAGAATTTAACTTGGAGAAAGAACCTGAATAGAAGTGAAACAAAAAGCAAGATACACTTGTGAAATTCTTAGCAAAATAAAATCAATCTCTTTTGCTCTTATTCAAAGAGTACACCTGAGCCACTACCATTCAACTCCAGAGTCCTTTTCAGTGTCTACTTTTTTAACAGAAAACTTAATTTTGAACTTGAACCTACTTCACAGCAGCTCTTAATCAAGTAGACAACTAGAGTTTTTCTCTGCGGACTGTAATTGTTAATTGGAATTAAGACTCATTTGATAGATCATTGCACCTTGATATCATCCAGTCTTCAGTCTTCAGCATCACGACTTCTGTTTTGGTGCTACATTTAGAAACAAGTCATGCTAAAGTGAAAGTTGGGAGAAGATTTTTAAGTGTCTTAGCACTCTAGTAGACATACACTCATTCCCTCTTGTTTCCACATTTTTACTTGTTCTTTCTGCTAATTATTTATGCTTTTTGTGTTCATAACTGTTTTCACCCCCTACAGTGACTCTACAGTCTGATTTCTCAACTTCATAGGAGAGGTGCTCTAGTCCTCTGATTATTTTTGTGGCCTTCCTCTGGACCTGATCCAACAGATGCATATCTTTCCTGTGCTGAGGACTCCAGAGCTGCATGCAGTCCTCCAGGTGGGGTCTCACCAGAGTGGAGTGAAGGGGCAGAATCCCCTCCCTCAGCCTCCTGGCCACGTTTCTTTTGATGCAGCCCAGGCTACGGTTGGCTTTCTGGGCTGTGAGCACGCGTTGCTGACTCACGTCCAGCTTTTCATCCACCAGTACCCCCAAGTCCTTCTCTGAAGGCAGGGCTGCTCTCAATCCCGTTATCCCCGAGCCTGTATTGATACCGGGGTTTGCCCCAGTCCACCTGCAGGACTTTGCACTTGGCCTTCTGGAACATCATGAGGTTCACACGAGCTCACTTTTTGAACTTGTCCAGGTCCCTCTGGAGGGCATCCCATCCCTCAGGTGTGTCAGCCACGCCACTCACCTCGGTGACATCTGCCAACCTGCCAAGGGTGCACTTGATCCCAATGTCTATGTCATTGATGAAGATATCTACTTGGACTTGTGCAAAGCATTTAAGTTAAACATTACTTTCACTTATTACTTTATTAATTTAACTTATTACTTATTAACGTAGTGACTTATTACTTTAACTTATTACTAAGTTAATTTAACTTTTATGACTGTATCAATGGTTTTCTTATAAATAATTTTTTGAAAAGAAGAAATAAGAGAAAAAATTTCCTTCTGTTGTTACTTTCTTGGGAACCACACATTCCTTATACATTTTGTTTTGTTCACATTTCCATTTATTTACTGCCACCTCTTCCTAAAAATCCTGTTATTGCATACCACTTGGTGATTTTGTCACTATGGATTCCAAAGCTACTCGCCATCTTACTTTACATGTAATATTGAATTGAAAATGTCTATAAAACAGATTTGCCTACAACCTTCCAGCATTTTCCATTACAGGAGGCAGAATTAGCACAGAAAAAATTTCTTTGTAAATTTTCAATGACTTATGGCATTTCGATTAGAACAATGTTGGGAGTACTAATACATGCACCGCACACACTGAGAAAAGGGAAAAGAACCTAATTTTCTCATTTTATTGGATGTTTTGAAGTATTTCACACATCAAAATTTGTGGTTTAATATTTGTATCAAACTGTATTTGGTTTCATAAATTATAAAGTGATTTCTAATCATAGGTCTAAATCTGCAAAAGTAGGTTTTTACCTGTGCAGCGCTACATTGTAATAGATGTACTATTACATTATAGATACGTATATAAATAGATGCATTAATGGTAGCTGGTCTGTAATTTTATTTTTTCCCCAACAACAAATAAAAGTATTTCCAAAAATTCTGAGCATGAACGTAGGTTTTGTTTTGTTTGAATGAATTCCTTGTCAATTTAGGCATTACTAAAATACAATCACAGTAGTAACAACAAGAGCAATATAAATAATAAAATTCTTAAGTAACTAATATCCTTAAGTGTATTTCTGTACAACTATGGTTAGGTGAGCTCTTCAGCTCCCTAAGTTGTCTGGATGTAAACTAGGCTTGGATAAAAACTTCATAGTTATATCATCACAAAACCAAGAGTTAATCAAAATCCCTACTATTGAGCCCTGAAATAAAAGATAAAGTACAGCACTATGCTAGTGCAGCTGTATGGGAACAGATTAGTTTTATCTGTATATGTATGGGTCATCATGCAATCAGGAACGGTAAAGAATACATGTTCACATTATTAGTCTTTAGACTCTCAGCTAACGTACATTACAACCGCCACCTACAGATGGGTTTATATTGCTAACCCAGTGGCTGAGCACTGCTAGATTTTGGCTTCGGGATTTGGAAATTCACCCTAGAAACTATGTTATGCAGCTGTTTATTTTATGTAAAATGATGTAGGCATTTCATTGCAGAACACAGAGAGCTCTGAATTTTGAAAACTAGATGTATTTCTATTCTTTCATTATCTCAATTATAATAACATTGCTTATAAAAGTTTTGCTTCTTTGATTATCTACATAATACAATTAATGCACCTATAAAAAGCACGGTGTATTTTTGCTTTTTACTATAGTACATTTCAGAGACAGCATTTTCTTTTCTGTGGTAAAATTTACTTCTAAGCCTTTCAATTTTCCCAGTTACATCTTGCTTTAAATCACAGAAAATTGCCCTTAGTACTTCAAAGCACAGGTGGCTGGTAAACTATCAGTCTCTGGACATAATAACAAACTATGAAGGAAAAATCTATTTCCCTCTGATTACTGTAATTCAGATAGTTTCACTGTGTGGGCAAGAATTGTGAATTCATACCACACAGATAGTTTACTTAGCAGCAATCATCCTTCCCAGTAATTTTTCTTCAAGTTAATGCTTTGTGTCTGATACAGTGCTATAGAAGATGACAGCAGGTGCAAAGAATTTCTGTGATTAGGCCCACACATCTTTGGATTGGGCTCTAATTGAGTTTCTTGGAAAAGGAAAATAACTTCCAAATAACTGTAAGTTCAACTTATGAGATATCAAGAAACACAACCATGTTCAAATAACCCAGATTCATGAAACTAATCTTCTTGCAGTTTCTACCAAGAGTTCCTGTTGGCTTGTGGGAGAGGGTATGTGTGATAGCAAAATGATTTCTATTATAAATTCACCTTTCCCGCTTCACATGATCAAATTTTAATAATTACAAGGCTGTACAGTGGCTCTGTCAATCTTTTCTAGGAGTTCCTAGGCTACATAATTACCCTAAATATACTGTTTTTCAAACCTTTTCATTGTAGTTCTAGGTCAACTTTCATGGTTTCATATAATTTAAAATTTAAGTAAATATATATAATATTTTTTTTTTTTTTTTTTTTTTAAGACAGGCAGACTTGACATCTTTGTTAAATTCATTTTGAGAAGATAAGACCACAACTCCTTTGTTCATACACATGGAAAACAAAGACAGACTAGCCTTCCAATGAAACTGTTTACTTACTCATCAGCCATATATAACAAAGCACAAACATCTTCCAAGTACTGTCTTGGCTCAAGTCTGGTTAGTTTGTGAAATTTGAGAAATCACAGCAGGTGTTAATTGCAGGCCATTCTGGGATGTTTATCTTGTATTACTATATGGAATAAATGGAAGAAACATAACTATGCTAGAAATTTCCAGTCCAGTAAGCCAAAATTTCAGACCATTTACCTGAAGTTCTGTGGCTTTATAGCATGTTAAGAGCTCTCACTGAGGTTAAATTTACATGTAAAAGTTCTCATCTTTCTTACAGCCATTGCAGCTAATTTAAGAAAATTCAGTGCTGTAAGCTCTTTTGAAACAATATCTTTTATATTCCTGAAATTATAACCCATGAAATTACTGTTTTTCTTTGTCCTGTGATTTTAGTGCTTTCAAGGCGAGTTAAATGTGTTACATGCTAAGTCATTTGTTATTGATGTCATGTCACACCACAGGAAAAATAAACAGAAAATATGTTTTTATAGGAGATTTATAATCTGCTTCTGTTAACTAGAAACTCTTTGTTTTCATTTTTATTTAATTTATTTGATTTCCTACATTTTAGCAAAATCACATATTGGCCTTTCCTTAGAAATAATAAAGCAGCCCTTAGATGTTCTGACATCTGTTCAATAGTGCTCAGGGTTATACTGTCTGCCCAGAAAACTTAAAATTAAGTTTAGCATGGGATAAGGAAGAACATAGCAATTTGAGCTTTGCGCCTTTAAAGAGAGGATATACAGACCCTAAATAATTTCAGAAGTATTTGAATATTTCCACAGTCCCTCTTCCTCTCTTGGGAACATGTGCTGCAAAGACTTTCCCTTAAGGAATTCCATACCAAGCAGCTCTGTTAAACACACTCCAGAGGAGACACTGAAAGACAGGGTGACTGTTTTCTGTATTTTTGAATACAGTCTTCCATTTAATTAAAAAGTAATTCCTCTTCCCTTGCAGTGCTTTTATTTATGTCTTTAGTGCCCCAGAAAAACAGAAGATATGGGAGGCTCCAGTTCTGAAGTGATGCAGCTTTGCCCTATGACCTTCCCTGCTGCACCAGACCACTGCTACTGATAAAGTGCTACACAATAGAGGTTTACAAACTGTTTGGCTTAAAATCATTCCTATCTTCAGCTGTCAGCAAATGTGAGGACTCAGCATCTGAAAGACGTTCAGCAGATGCATCTCCTGTGAAGTGAGTGTTCTACATTTTACAGGAATAAGGTGTACTAGAGGACAGCAGCTTCCTTTTCCTGAATCTAACCTTGGTAACTGCAGAAAACCTCACACAGAATCATACTATCATAGAATGGTTTGGGTTGGAGGGGACCTTAAAGATCATCTTGTTCCAGCCCCCCTGCCATGGGCAGGGACACCTCCCACTACATCAGGCTCCTCAAAGCCCCATCCAGCCTGGCCTTGAACACTTCCAGGGATGGGGCCTCCACAATTTCTCTGGGCAACCTGTTCCAGTGTCTCACCTGTTATACTTAAATGCAGGAGGGGTTATATTTCCATTGCTTTTCTTTGAGCTTTCAGTGTTATGCTCTTCATTTCTCCATATACCACTAAAGTCACTTCACCTGGAAGATGAGAACAGATGGGGCAAAAATACTTCTGAACAAAATCGTGTCGTATGCTTATGTTAGTAGTGGTATCCTTATGTTACTTCTGTATTTCTTGTATAATTTGTGAACTTTTAATTGCCAATACCTTATTCAGAGTTTTGAAAGTGCTAAACAGGCTTCTGGAGACCCAGGAAGAATGAGAAACTGAAGGTTTCAGGAAGACTAGAGCTGTGATTTTCCATTACTGGTGAAGTCTATCCAAGATGTCTGAACTGGCACTTCGGAAATCCACTCTGTCCTGAATAAGGAAAACTTCTAAAAACTTTGAGTCTACCCTGACAGGAAGTGTGGATTTCCTGTATTTCTTAACATATGGTTGTTCTTAGGGTATCTACTTGATGAAATGTGCTCCTAAAAAAGATAAAGGCATAAGTGTCTTGATTTGATCCTAGAGCCAGCAGGCTTTAGCAGGCAAGACAGAACAGCAGGAAGCTTCTCTCCCCAGCACTGAAAGCGAAGGGATTTGGTTGCTTAACAGATCATCTGGGGTCCATTTGGGATGCTCTTGGAAATAAGCTCTTTTGCCTCCTCGAGAAGACTGATGATGCTGAAAAAGCAAAACACATCTTCCACTGACAAAATTTTACATTTGTTTCATTTTGCCTTTTTGGACAATCTAGTTTCATCTGCATTTCAGATACCCAAGAGTTACGTTGTACTTGAGTCCCAACAGGATTTTAGAATTTCAGTAATCTCTTTCCAGACAGAAATTTAGCAGAATAGTGTGTAAAGGCAGAGGTAATTTTAGCCTATCTGAAAAACAGTGCATTTCACAGCCTCTCAAGTAAACAGAATGACCCTTTCTTAAGCAATATACTTTATATATATATATTTGAAAGAATATTTACTAAACACCAGAAACTAATTTACTCTTTAAAGTAACTCAAAAGTTTACATAAAGAGAACAACAGAAAACTTTAAGTGATCTTTATAAAAATGTTTAATGAGTTTTAAAGAAATCATACCTCCTTCCCACTCTCACAAATTGTCCCAAAGCTTTCTAGTGATGCTATCCCTACCCCAGTTCCACTTGTATTATCTTAGGAGAGACAGTAAAATAACTAAAGATTCAGTAGCCTATGGATTTTTTTAACATCATATTAGTTTCCTAGTATATAAGATCTTAGGACATGACAAGTTTGTCAGGAAGGTGGCTAAAAAGACTTCAGAAATCTCTCCTGGGCTTTATTTTGGCCCTCGTTCTTCTCTTTTGATGCAAATGATTCATGTATAGGCTAGTTAAAGAATAAAAGCTTTATTAGGCTTCCAGAACAAAACAGAAGTAATAATTTACTTTTTTAAATCTTAATAACTATTGGGTAAACACCAATAAGATTTTGCATGGAGATAGTTATGATGTAGCAACTACATTGTTTGCTGCTGTGCAGAGATCCTAACTGGAGATGTCTCCACTGGGAGAGACTCTTGTGCGGATTTCTCAGATGACATTCGTAGCTTTGTTCTGGGGATCGGGAAGTCACCACAGACAGGGTTTACTAGTTCTAGCTCCTACCAGTGCAGGAGGTTTTGCATTGCACTGCTGGAAGAATACTATTCATTTGTGAAATGTAAAACAGCAGGACAAGTTATAAAAAAGCTCAATAAATAATAGAAATTAAAAGAGGGAGGAAAAAAACCAGTATGCTGCATGTGAGAATGTTTGTGTGGGTCCAATTAACATTCCTGAATGTAAAAGCAAAGTTAAATCATTAGGCAACATTAATACCTCCAATACCTCTTCCATATGCTGTTTCAGCTTTCAAACATTGGATGTGACAATCTGTTCAGACATAGCATATGGCTCCGTGTAAATACAGTGCTTGAAGCAAAGCTTTAAACTTACGATTTCTCTTTGAAGTGAACAATGTGTTCATAAGTCAATCAGATACTTCATATTCTGTGAGAGTTTTTGAGCAACCTCCCATGTTTAGATCCAAAATCAACGCTCCCGCAGAACTTCATCATTCTATCAGAGAGGGAGACTACATGCACTTCAGTCATCTAGGTTGTGTTATCACGTTCTGGGATCAAATAGCTGAATGAAAAATAAAACAAAATAGGAGTAAATCAGAAAAAAACAGAGAAATGTGCCTCTGCATTCTAATAGTGTTCCTAGTGTTTTCTTTGTTATGCATTTTACGGAACAAGGCCTTTGGGAAGGAGCTTTTTTCTCATTTTATGTACCACATCTAGTACTACATGTAGCAGGAATGTTGCCCATCAGGCAGTCCTGAAATGAAACTAATAATGAATAATGAGCTAAAATTTTCTGTATATTTACAACAATACAAGTCATGCATGCTAAAAAAAAAAAAAAAAAGAAAAGCAGGCTTTTTTCAGACCCCAATAAAACCATGAATTGTTCAAGATTCTTTATTTTGCTTTAGTTTTCCCACCATAGTATGATAAAATGTCCAGGGATACAGATTAGTACACATGTGGAAGCACTGAAATATAATTTATTTTTAAGGCAACTACCTTAGTTTTTGTAATTCACTTAGGAATCTGTGTAAAGGTTTTGCATGCATTAAATTATTTTTTCACATTTCATTCAACCCACAGTGGGACAATCAGCTTCGGGTTTCAGCTATGATTCAGCCTTGATCACAACACATTATTATACCCACACAACCGTCATTTGCTTTTCTTTCTCCAGCTAGAGATGATTGGGTTGCTTGCAGCTTTCTTAATTAAAAATCTGCTTATTTTGACTGGACTTAGGTTAAGAAGATTAAAGGATATGGTGAATACACAATTTATGACTGAAATGGAAAGTTATCTGGGAAGTAAAACAGAAGTGAAGCATAAGATTAGAGTTTAGTTTTCCCCTTCTGCAAATGTAGCCTGGTACAGCACAGGCCATGTTTTCAGCAGAGACTTTATTGCTAGCTGTAGCCACCCACCTTTCTATTTGTACAGCGTGATGACCGTTTTCAAGGAATTAATATGTTCACCCAGGCAGGCTAGAGAGTAGCACAGATACAGAGGGTGATTGTACACTTCAGCAGCAGATTTTGTAAAGCAGCTTCTGCAGGCAACTTAGTTACAAAGTCAGCCCCACTTGATTTTACCAACAACCAACATTTTACAATCTCATCCTCTTAATTTTATGAGGACTTAGTTGAGATACTAGTGGCTTAACATTACAATACCTATTCCATTCTGTGAAGTGCGTATGCTCCAGACAGCATGCCTTCTATGCATACAGAGGGAATATACAGTTTATAATTCCCTTCAAAAAAAGGGAAATCATGTATGGATACGTATTTTATTTGGCAGACCTTGTATACCCACAGGAACAGAGGGCAAAACATAGCAAATCACTAAGACTCTGAACATGCAAATGTATGGGATAGCAAGTATTGATCCTCTCTGAAGCCTCCTGGAAAGATCTCATGAAGACAATGAAGAGACTATGTCATGCCTCCCCTTGTTAACTACTTGTTGTGCCATTAGAGAACTTTATGTATGGGACATGTGAATTCATACCACTCTTCTGCTAGGAAATGCTGCATTGATGAAAGTAATCAGCAGAACTTGTCCTATGTCCTAGAATAACTCAGGGATGGATTGTCTTCACCTGTTCTCTGTCCTTCCTGTTGGCACTGCTGTAGCGTATATGAACTCTTAAATATTTCTGACAGAGAAAAACACTTGTGTGTCTCGGTCAGTTTATTCTTGTAGAGTCTATTCTCAACTACAGCTAGGAAAAAGCACAGTTGGACTTGAAATCTAAAAATACTAGATAGTCAAGATAGTCAAGGTACCTGAAATAGGCTGGAACTGCCTCAACTTTTCTGCCTGATGCTTGCATCAAAATTTAAGAAAGTTGCCTTTGGCACTTGCTTTCCATGTCTTTTTTTATTTTTTTTTTTATTTTTTTTATTTTTTGTTAAAGATGTAGTAATTAAACTGAAAAGTTTTTGGTGCTGAAGGAAAAAATGCCTCTACTTGATATGGAAAGTTGCTTGTTTGATTTTTTTTCTAGGAATAAAAGCTATTTTGTCTGTATCAGATATAAATATGTCACTTTACAATTTTGGTTCAGTTATAAAAATTTTTAAGGTAAAGATTTCTATACCTTTATGTCAAGTATAGATTCCACCTTGATTAAAATGAGAATACAGGCTGAATAATGAGATGGGCATTTCAAGTTTTTGCCGTATTTATGTAAAATAAATGGTGTAAAATGGAGAATAAGAGGGAACGAATATTTAAGAAAGGTACTACCTTGGATCAGAGATCACCAATAATCAACAGCTGTGAATCAGTTATTTATTAAAACAAGTGGTTAAAAAGCTGCTGATCTTGACTGGCAAGAACAGAACGGTCTTTTCAGCAGCGGGCACCAGTCGCCAGTTTTTTGACTTCCATCACTGACTGTGCTGTTATGATAACAGCTGCTACAGTATGAGAGAACTGGAAGAACTGGGGACAACTGGACTAGGGACAATTGGGGCCACTCTTTTTTTTTTTTCTTTTTTTTTTTTTTTTTTTTTTCCCCCTCTGTGTGCGTGTGTGTGTGTGTGCTGCTAGCTGCTAGCTTCTGTCTGTGGAAATACACACTTGATTTCTGGATTTTATGTGCCCTCTTTTTTTTAATCTCCCTTTGAATCTGAGTAATGAGACAGATGGAATTGTGTCATGAATCACTGGTGGGATTGCATTGACCTACATCTACAGCACTAAACAGAAAGTGCTAGAAATATTTGAAGACTTAAGCACACTTGACGTGCTATAAAACTGATGACACTATTTAAGAAAGAAAAATGGTAGGACTAAGAAAAAAACTATTTTTAACTGAAGAGATATGAATGTAATGTTGCAACCTCAAAGTTAAATCTACATAGCAAGCAGAAATAGTTTAGAAAGAGTTTATTTGGAGAAAATTGATCAATGAAGGTGTTTTCTTTTTCCTTCAAATTATTCATAGCATTTTTTTTTTAAATTATTTCTTTTTATGTTTCAGTATGTTTTCTGGGTCCAGCAAGTAGTTATTGTGCTGTGAAGACCAAGGGTATTCTCCCTTTAAGAATTCTGCTGAAAACAACTGAAACATTCTACAAGGCAGTTTAGATTTATACAATTTAGACTTTTAAGCTTTCCTCCAAAACATGCAGTCCCATGCTTCACGCATACATGGCAGCTTATTGCTGCTTCTTCACGGTTTCCTTGCTTCTGCTAGAAAAAGCTTTCACCATATACAGCAGCTGAATTGGTTTGGCACACTGCCTTGTGTTGCAAATGCCCCTACGATGGCAGCGGTTCTTAGAAGCAGCACTGTAGATAGGGTGGTTAAATTGCTGTAGCACGACTGGTGAGACAACATCAGAGTCCACAGGTGATATAACACATGCATGCATTCTATGAATGTTTCTGAAAGTCAAAAGAGTATTTGTGGAGACCCACAGGCTTCAACTCTCCTTAACCTTGAGGTGCAAGAAAAAAATGAAGAGTCAAAGACTGATATAACTGATTTTCAGCAGATTATTTTGAGCTCTGGGGCTTTGTAGCTGCTAAGTGCTCCAGACCATTACATCAGTCAGAAATATCCTTCTCATCGTATGGAAGTTTTACTTATTTAAGAATCTCCCACATGAGGAAGTGTAATATTATCCACAGAAACTATGGTCCAAGTGAGCGGAAGGGCTTCCAGGACAATGAATTGCCAAATATCTCCTGATCTTTACTGGTTTTAGCCTGCAAATGGATTATGCTCAGTTGTACTCTCACTGAAATATGTTAAAATAATGATGAATTTAAGTGTACCTCAGCATTATGCTTCATTTTTTAAAAAATGTCAGTGTAAAGACATATCATGAGTTTGCTACTCTCAGGCTGGTGATGAATCAACTCATGTAACACTGCTGAAGGGGGTTCATCTCAGCTATGAATGTGTGTGTATAACATTTGAGTAATCCATTACCGTGTTACTTGCAGAATATTGAACTAGATGGAAGTTGTTGAAAATTTTAAAAGCAAAAGAATGGATTTATTCGCTTTATGAAAGACTAAAGATGTCAAAGCTAATTATTTAAAAAATATGTGAAATTTTATTTAATTCTTTACAGGGGAAAAAAAGCAACATTTTAGTTCTAATTTTTTTGTTTCTTTCACACCTCTCTTCCCAAAGGCTAACAATGAGAGACAAATTTTTGTCAAAATTTCAGCCTCTCACATGAAAATTTCAAGTCTACAGGAAAACCTGTTTTCTGTAAAACACCTCAAAAACCACTCTGATAAGACCAGGTCTAATGATCTATATAGTCAGTTATTGAAAATCTGTCATGTACCACAACTGTGTTAAAAGAGGACTTTAAAAACTATTTCAAATTGAAGACTATTTACTTTAAATTGTTTGCATCTAGCCATCCTAATGTTACTCTACTATGAAGTAAAGTTTAAAGCTCAAATTTTCACAAATTTTAAGGGGCATACACATGCAGTTTCCATAATTATTGAATTCTTCCTGTGAATTTCACAATTTCACAGAATTATAATAAAGAGATTTGCAAATATATGGAGATTGTAAAGCAAACACTCACTTTTTGAGATTTTTTTTTTTTTTTTAAAATACCTGAACTGCTGAGACATTTCTTATTGTCTTCATCCTTGGGTACCTAAGTGCCTTTAAAAATGTGTCTCCAAATCCCTTAAGCAGTTTTTAACATCAACATTTAATTCTCCATTTTTCCATTTCATATCACAATTCAATCTTTGAAGATGTAATAAATATGTAAGTATATATAAATACATAAAAAGCAACCCCAACATTAACAGAAAAATAAACAAAATCATCCTTCTACAAGCCTTCAGAAAACCCTCTCCCCATACTTCAGAGTAATCACAGCAGTTTATATCCTTTCTGAATCACAACCATGTATTTTCATACCAGTGAAGTGGAGTTGTACCACAGATTCAAACTGTATTTTGAATATAGTTACAATATCCTGTGATCTCATGCAAGTTAATATAATTGGAATAATAGCTAATATTCCCAATGTAATAGTGGAAATTATTCTTTATGAATCTATAGCATATCTCAAATTAGTTTTCCTGGATAGCTTTGAATATGGCTTTTAGAAATTCCTGCATCTAACAGCAAAAAAAGTTGAACATATAACAGAAGTCAAATTATAGGGTATATATAAAAAAACCCCAATGGATAAATATGTTTTGAAAGAGCTGTCCTACAAAATTTAGATGCAATGTGTTATGTTTACTGGAAGCATATGTTTATGTTTTCTTCCAGCACTGGAAGAAAAGTTTGGGAGATTCAGATAACATCTCGTTCTTCTCTTGTAGTGCGTGGTTGCACCATTTTTTGATGTCATGTGTTTTCCACACCAGAAAATTTTGCTGCTTGCAACAATATATAAGAAAGGCTTTGTGGCTGACTGCCACAAATTCTTTTACTTTATCATAATATTAACATGGGCAAAATTAATGGTCCTTTATTTCAAGCTCCAAGACAAACAGCCTTGTAATGGCAAGTATTAAAATCAAATAATAAAAAAAAAATGATAGATTACACTTCTGTTGTACTTTTTTGAAGAGAATTAGAACTGTATTTAGAAAAAGACCACAGATTTTGACAACTGCCTGTAACCAATTACTCCTACAATGTCACAAACTTCCATTTCATGGAAAAAGTGTTCTGTAAAAGATGCTTCACTGATAAATTTTTAACTTCTCTGGATGTTTTAGTCTACTTAACATAAGCTCGATTGTATCTCAAAATGTAAGGTATTCCATATCTATTTGGTAAAAAAAATAGGTATTAGTCATATAGTGAAACACTTAGACAACTTTTCTTCTTTACTTGGTTACTTTGCAGGGGGGTGGGGAGGAAGCGTTTTCAATCCTGGGACCTCAATATGTTGAATGCTGAAGAAATATGAATGTTACAGGAAGCACTGAAAACACTGGAAATGTTTTACCAAAATCAGACTGTTCTTTGAGGTGAACCTATAAACCCAATCCCTTCAAATATATTTCAATTCTAAAAAGCAAAATACTCAGAGAAACGTGAAATTGTCTTAAGGTGAGGGCTGGCATGATCTGCTGACTGAAGAGGTTATTTACTTGTGCAGCCCTTTGTTTTTTGTTCAGAGGTTATCTTCCTGCAACAGGGATAAGAGAAGGATATGTGTGACTATCTTCGGTTCTAACCGCTTACAGCCTGGTGTATTATTTCAAAGCAAAATGGATGGCATTTTACTTTATTATGCTGGGCTGTGAATTAAGGCAGTCAGAAAGTTGCTGAATACTTGATTTATCCACTTGTTTTATGAACATTACCTCTGGCATCAGAATAAATGTTAGTTAATGACAGTAACACCTGAAACCACTATAATTAACAGAGCTTGATAAGATGCTTGTAAGAAATACAAAGCTAATCAGGCTTATAAGGTATGTCTGCTTATTCTTTTCTTCTGGTATATCATTCATATTGATGATACATTGACAACTTTTTAGACTCCTAAATACTTTTGATTTCTGTGGAACCTAATTGCTCCTTTTTTCCAAACTCACCTTTATGTCATTTTTTTTTTTTTTTTAATCTCTCTCTTCTATTTATTAATCCTGAGATTTATCAAAACTAATGTTAAATGTCTCAAAGATGTAGGCAGAACTTTGAGCTAGTTTCTAGGTTCCCATTTTAGCCCAGGTGGAGAAAATAGACAATCTGAAAGGCATGTATCTGAAACATAGAAAACTATGTAGATAGATATGACTGTGGATATGTGGGTGACAAATGCCTTTGTGGGAGGCAGTTGAAAACTATGTTGGATATCCAATGTTATCTCAAACGGTATTAGACAAATATGTGGGGCAAAAGATTTGAGTCCAGACTCCCTAGCTTAACGGTTATGGAACATCAAGAAATTTCTGCAGTTTCCTCACGGATCTGCCTCAGTATTTTAAATTAATTATTTTTTAGAAAAAACATACAAAGAAAAACAACTTAAACTTGCTTTATTTTTCCTATTGGAGTCAGGGAAAATGAAATGTAAGGTCTGAATTCTCTCAGAGAGGGGAGAGAACAGAAAATAGGAATGCCCCTTTTGGAATATGTGCTCTAAACTATAGGAATGGATGACAATGAAGTGAAAAGAGAGGAGACAGCCCTCTGTAATTTTTTGATTGTCAGTTTGTCAGAGACAACCTCAGGTATGATTTCAGGATTCTTTTTGGTAGATGGGTAGGTAGGTAGGTAGGTAGGTAGGTAGGTAGGTAGATACATACATACATACATAAATACATAAATACATACATACATGTTTGCATATCTAGCTGTTTTTTGCAGGAAAACACCATTTGCCTTGCCTGCCTCTGAGCACAGCAGCAGCTGACCAGCTCCAAAAGAATTATATTGAGGAGAATTCTGAACCTGTATGAAAATTCCTTCCTCTCCATTTTTTTAAAATATGTATTTTCCAGTCCCTTTTATAATATATTTGATTTAGTTATTGTTAGAAGCAAATAATGAACTAAATCTCAAGTTAACAGAGAGAACATGTTCTGTCTCAGTTGGTCTTATACAGTCACCATAACTACACAGCAAACTAGTAATAATTCTTAAGAATGCATGTATTCAGATATTACCTCAGGATAGTTTCATACATTATGCTATTACACACAAATTTTTGGATCTAAATGGATAGGAATTAGCAAATGACTACATTTCCAAAATGTACTAGCAACCATTGACAACCCTGTGTTTTGATTTTCTTGGACACATTTTATTTTTCTGCTTGGACACGTTGCCTGACAACTCTCGTTTTCCTTCCTCACTAGGAATCCAGCCATTTGGTAAGGTTTTTTTGAATGCCAGGGCATGGCAGCAGAAGCAGAAGAAGTAGCTTTGATTGTGCTCGTTGACCTGTGGCCATTTCATGATCCCAGATCATCTGCATGGCTTGTGCTGTATCTGTCACATCAGGAGTAATTGTTCATTTGCTGTAGGGTAAGTACCTGTACTGTACAGGTGGCCTGTCAGTAAAATTAAATGCCTTCTGTGTCATAATGAGATAGGAGTCTTTTTGAAGCGTTGTGGATGTGTTAGCTCATTACAAATATACTACACAATAAGTGAACTCTTATATTGGCATCTTAAAAATATTGCCTGCTCAGTTTAAACTAATATTGTGTATATGTATAGCTATGGATGTGTATGCATGTGGACCACAAGTAAAGCATATGACCCAAAGTATCCCTAGTTTGATGAGCTTCAATACACATCGAAGAGGTCATCTGTCAGACAGAAGTTTGTGACAGAGCTGACTGTTGGTTTTTCAGAGAGTGAAGGAGTGAAGAGGATTCTGTAGATATTTGTCTGTCTGGTTTTCTGCTTCAGTGGTAATTTCAATGCTGCTGGCTTTTCACTCTACTGGGTTTTGGGTTTGGTTTATTGTTTTTTTTTTTTTTAACTTTTAGAAAATGAAGTTTCAAATCTGTAAACCTTCATGTAGGGAGTACTTCCTTTTGGCATGAATTTGGATGCCCAATTCTGTTAATGGAGCAAGAAACAGACTTAACATTCTTCTAAGATTTATCCTCTTTGCTATCTTTCTATGTCATTTTTATTGACTGTTTAGTTGCCACCCTTTGTAAACGCATTCTCAGGCTACTAACCCTGGTCACAAATTAGATTTAAAACATAAGGTCTTCATTCAAAACTATGTCTTTTACCAGGAAGTAGAGAGGGTAATAAAACTCACAAGCTTTTTTATTTATAAAAAAATAAAGCCTTTAGTTGCCTTAGTTTTTGAGTCGTGAATGAAAGGCAGCTGCTTTGATGCATAAAGTTCGACATAATTTTAAATGTTTTGTTATACAAAGGTGTTAGTAATGGTGCCCAATTTCTGGAGTGGTAGCTTGTCACTGCTAAAATCAGCGGATGTTTTGTCATGGGTTAGTGAAGTCAGGACTTCAAAACTCATGTCTCATCCCTTGGACTACCTTTCAGGAACTCACACAGGAATGCAATTACCTTAATTACCTTCAGGACAGCAGGACAACTTTGTCAAAAACATCTGAAACTGGAGATCATAGTCTTTTTTTTGTTCTAATGACCCAAACCCTGTTAAAGTAAGCCGGTAAAACTGGTGAGTGTCCAAACAGCTTCTCACTGACCATTGAATGTGGTATATAGAATGGTGAAGTCCTGTTCTGCTCATCCTTTTACGTGCTATGTAGCTAAACTAGGCAGCACAGCCACTTTACCAGCCCAGAACAGTAGGATGAAGCCATGGTATCTGGGAATGAGACTGCTGTTCCACCTTTCCTTGAAAACATGAATATAGGAAAAGAAGAAAAAAAGATTTCTTTTAAAATATTTTGCATGTAAGTTGACTTCTCAACTGTCTGAAATCCCATTTAGTTTCTGGTGTTTTTCTCTCTCCTCTTCTGTTTAAATTATGGCTGAAGGCTTTAGATTTTGTTCAGTCCAAAATGTTGTCTTCAATTTGCAGACTTTCGAAGGGTACTTTCTTTGACATAATTATGGAAATATTTTAAACAGAAAACCCATTTTTCAAGGATTTATTTAGCCAGCTGAAATTTAATTTGCATTAGATTTTTTCCTGGTATAAATGCTTGTTTGTCTACTATTATTCATCCACGTGTCTATATCTACACATCCAGAACACGTGTTTGTGTAGCATTGAAAAGGAGTGTACATTTATGAAATAAACATACACAAAAATATTAGAAGTATCATAGTTTTGGTAATTTTTATAGGTATTTCAGAGTTGAGTTCTCCTCAAGCCTAAACATATTACTTTGTAGGTCACTTTTTTAACTAATTAACTGGGAATTATACGGTTAAAAACTGAATCTTAACCACTTTCTGGAAAATGTGTTTCATTAATACAAGAGATGTTATAAAAATATGAAAGGAAATTGGAGTAAATTCCATTTGATTTATATCTAGGCAAATACTACAGACAGAATGAACCTTATATTCTACTTCCTTTTTTTTTCTTCATTTGAGAATATGGCATTTGAATCCAACAATTTAATAAGCCTTCATGAGAAAATGTGAAAAACTGTCAGCTGAATCTCATCTTGATGAATTTTTCAGTTAATTTCCAGCAGATTTCTAATTATGTCCAGTAGAATAACTCTAGTCATATATTTTGTTGGATCTTCCCCTCTAATTGGATGAAAGTGATGAATATGAATTTATAAATAAAGATCTGTATTACAGTTTATGCAGAAAGGTAAGGAGCCTAAAAATGTGTCTTTAAACACACACACAATAACCCCCAGGAACTGAAATTAGTATTAACTGAAGCATAGATCTATGGATTCAGGAGGCCTCCTCACAATGTGTTTACCTATGTGGGTGTGGGCATCCAGTTCCTGTGTGTGCTTTCCGACCTGGCTGGATTTGCATCTAGGACATGCATCTAGGACACCTTAGGCATGACTTTCAAAAAGACATAGTAGGTTGGTTAACCCAGCTATATGGCATCCAAAAATGTCTGGGGGTTTCTCCAGGCTGCTTGGAGACAGCAAGAGCAGCCTGAGTCTTATACATAAACATGAATGTGGTGGAGCAACCTTGGACTTTCATCTTCTCTGTAGAAGTCATTCTTTACTTTGCCAACTTCTTTCAGTATCTCATAATTGAGATACTAGGCCTGTGGCCTAGTTTTTGCCTTCTGTTTATCTATTTCTATTCTTTGACAAAATGAACACAGGCTATATCAACAACGCAAATGAGGTTAGTTTAAACTTGCTACAAAGTCGTGTCCTCCACAAGCTCCAACTATAATTATGGATGCAAATTTTAGAAAACATTTCCACTGGACTTTTTACAAACTTGGCTGTGCTGCTTTGATTGTTTCTCTCACCCCCCTCCCCCGCCCTTCCTCCCCACCCCCCCCCCAAGCCCCACGTGCAAAACAAAAGACTAATTTAGTTCAAATTAAAATCCCTATGGTATATATATGAGATTTTGTGTGGAAGTTGTGAGAGACTTAATATAAAACAAGAAAGACTTCTTCAAGCACATCAGTAGCAAAACAAAGATTAGTGAAAACGTGGGCCTGCTGCTGAATTTTGTGGGTTCCCTGGTGATAGACGATACAGAGAAGGCAGGATTACTGAATGCCTTCTTGCTTCAATCTTTACTTCTAAGGCTGGCCCCCAGCAATCCCAGACCCTGGAGGAAAAATTCTGGAGAAAACAAAACTTTCCCTTAGTCAAGGAATAGTGGGTTAGAGATGATTTAGGCAAACTTGACACCCAAAAATCCATGGGCCCTAGTGGGATGCATCCATGAGTGCTGAGGGAGCTGGCAGATGTTATTGCTAAGCCACTCTCCATCATCTTTGAAAGATCCTGGAAAACAGGTGAGGTGCCTGGGGACTGGAGGAAAGCCAGTGTCACTCCAGTCTTCAAAAAGAGTAAGAAGGAAGACTCAAGAAAATACAGGCCAGTCAGCCTCATCTCCATCCCTGGAAAGGTGGTGGAACAGCTCATTCTGGGTGTTAGCTCTAAGAAAACACGTAGAGGAAAAGAAGCTTATAAGGAGTGGTCAACATGGATTCACCAAGGGGAAATCATGCTTGGCCAATCTGATAGCTTTCTATGATGGCATGACTGGCTGAGTATATGAGTATATGAGGGAAGAGCAGTGTGTTGTCTACCTCAACTTTAGCTTTTGACACTGTCTCCCATAACACCCTCATAGGTAAGCTTAGGAAGTGTGGGTTAGGTGAGTGGACAGTGAGGTGGACTGAGAACTGGATGAATGGCAGAGCTCAGAGGGTTGTGATCAGCGGCACAGAGTCTAGTTGGAGACATGTAGCTAGTGGTGTTCCCCAGGGGTCAGTACTGGGTCCAGTCTTCTTCAACATATACATCAATGGCCTGGATGAGGCGACAGAGCATACCTTCAGCAAGTCTGCTGATGATAAAAAAATGTGAGGAGTGGCTGACACACCAGAAGGCTATGCTGCCATTCATGAAGACCTGAACAGGCTAGAGAGCTGGGTGGAGAGGAAACTAATGAAGTTCAACAAAGGAGAGTGTAGGGTCCTGCACCTAGGGAAGAATAACCCCATGCACCAGTACAGGTTAAGGGTTGATCTGTTGGAAAGCAGCTCTGCAGAGAAGGATCTGGGAGTCCTGGTGGAAAATAAGTTGACCACGAGTCAGCAATGTGCCATTGCGGCCAAGAAGGCCATTGGTCTCCTGGGGTGCATTAAAAAGACCTTGGCCAGCAGGTTGAGGGAGGTTATCATCCCCCTCTACTCTGCCTGGATGAGGCCACCTCTGGAGTACTGTGTCCAGTTCTGGGCTCCCTGGTTCAAGAAGGACAGGAAGCTACTGGAGAGAGTTCAACGGAGGGCTACAAAGATGATCAGGAGACTGAAGCATCTCTCCTATGAAAAAAGGCTGAGAAACCTGTGTGTGTTTAGCCTGGACAAGAGAAGACTGAGAGAGGATTTTATCAATGCTTATAAATAGCTAAAGGGCAGGTGTCAAGAAGATGGGTCCAGCCTCTTTTCAGTGGTGCCCAGTGACAAGACAAATGGGCACAAACTGGAGCACAAGAAGTTCCATCTGAACATGAGGAAAAACTTTACTTTGAGGGTGGCAGAGCACTGGAACAGGCTGCCCAGAGAGGTGGTGGAGTCTCCTTCTCTGGAGACATTCAAAACCCGCCTGGATGCGTTCCTGTGCAACCTGCTCTAGGTGAACATGCTTTGGCAGGGGAGTTGGACTAGATGATCTATGAAGGTCCCTTCCAACTCCTATCAGTATGTGATTCTGTGATTCTGTCATCTGTTAAAGGGATATTGCTTTAAAAGTGATACTCCACTGTGTAACTGTCAGTAAGAGATGTACAAATTTTATCTTTTTTCATTTCACAGTCTGTGGCATATTTATTCTTATTTTAAGCTTGTTTCAAGAATCATAGATAAATATAAAATTGTAATATCAATTTTAATTGAAACTGCAGAGTTTTATTTATTTTATATATAATAATCTGAGGTGGGACTTAACCAAAATCCAGAATGTCAAGATGGGAATCGGTTCCATATTAAATAGCTTAAATTAGATACCTACATGCATTATATCCCCACATATGTTTCTAGTATCATCTAGGATGCCCTAAAATATTTGAGATATATGCATGGAGCTGCTAGGTAGGACATACGCTCTATGAGAAACCTGTGCTCTTTGGAAGAGGCAACATCTCAAATTTCAGTATGTTGTGGGCAGCTGCCTGAAATAATCGGTCAGTGCCAGTAACAACTTGAAAAGTTACACATCTGAGCAGCTATGGGGTTTCTAGACATTTATTAGATTTCTATTGTCTCTATTAAGAGTTTGGACATTCAAATACCTCCTAATAGATGCTCTCCCATAACCACATAGTTTTCAGTGTCTTCATCAGGGGCTGAATTTCACTACAGGGTTCAGCTTTCCAAAAATGGATGCTTAGTGTTACTTTATTTTCTGCAGTGATACCCTACCTGGAGTGTGGGAGCATCTTAAATCTTGATTCATATTTTCCAGCCACATTTGCCAGACTTCAGAGACCCAGGAACATCTTAGACAGGACTAGATGTCTATGTTTAGGTTACTGAATCATGCTCCATATATCTATAGTCTCAACCACTGATGAAAAGTTTTGCTGTGTAAGGAATCTGCTGAACGTGACTCCAAAAGAATGCTGTTTGTGTGGCTTTCATGAAAAATTGTGGCTCAGTCCTTCACCACTTCTTACTGATGTCTCAACTTCACATCAGCAGGAGAACAAATGAAGTCTTACACAGCCTTGTTCAGGGCATCTTGGTGTTCACCAACTAGTAGGCTGTAATACCTTAGTTTATTTTTATATTGAAGGAGATTTCCAAGTGGTTTCCAGAGCTGCTTAGCTTCCAGGATCAAACAAGAACAGATGCATCATCCTAGCATAAAACAGATTGAACTGATTCAAAAGGATAGTCAATTTCTTGCGAAACCCATTTTTGTTTTTCTGTTAGTTATGTGATTTGCACAGGATTGAGGTTTCAGTGCAAACTTTATCCACAGTACCATCAAAACTACCTCAGCAAGAAACAGAAATGGGTCAATCATTCAGTTATGGAAGAAAAAGGAGATGAGAGACAGTGGCTTCAGAATGGGAATGTTTCAAAATTTTTTTTTTATCCTATTTTTTTACAGATTTAATAGATCATTAATTTAATCCCATATTCAAGTTGTCCCTGGATTTTCTTTTGTTTGTATGCCTCTGTGTATCAGTTTGTGCAAGAAAGACATACACATTCCAAATAGTGAACTGGAAATGAAGGGATGGACTGCATAGAGAGACTGCATGAATTACCCAATGTGTGGGCAGACAAGGAGACGACAGCAGGTTAGAGCCAACAATTTTAAGAGTACCTTATGGACTTAATTACTGAAGTTCAAAAAGTCTTCAAAAGCCAATTAGAACTGCTATTTGTAATAGCTAAAGCAATTAATATGGAAATATAGCAAGAATGAGCCTTTTAGTTTGAAGAACCCCAAGGAATTCTTTGTTACAGGTCTTTCAAATCACTTTCAGAAATTTGGAAAGAAAATTGAACGGGGATTTCCTGCTGTTGTGTAAGATAAACAGAACATTTTTCTGCACGGGTAACACAGTTTAGTTGCAACACTCCATAGTGAAATCTCATATCTGAGTGAAACAAAAAGTTACAGGAAAGGTATAACCAAAGGCTACTAACATTAGTCATTAGCTAACAGCACATTTGAGAATAATTTACACTGGGAGATTTTTATTGTCTTTTAATAACCTTATTAAGGCGCTATCAGACAGACAAGGGCTCCTAAAGTGGGAAAAATAGAACATTTAATTCCATCTCTTTGCAAACTAGATTTAGTAGAGGTAATGATGGAAGGATGTGGTTTTGCTGTATCTAAGCAGTAATACAAAGTGTTTATTGCTTTGCCTACTGCAAGATCATTTTCAAAAACCATCTGATAAAGAATCTCATTATTGTCTTTGTAACCTCAAATGTATTCCGGACTTGATGTCTGTTACACTATCAGGTACTATGGCAGCAGAAATAGAACACTATTAACAGAAATGCATATAAGTTAATTTTAGAAAAGGACAGAGGTCTCTCCATAGCTATTTCTGTCTTTCTTTTCATATTAAAGTTAAATACATTCTTTGAAGAACTCTGTGTAAAACCTTCCAGCACTCTAATGCAAAATGAAGACATAAGGCATGCCACAGTATGTATTTTTTCAGGTACCTCTTTCAGTGAATCTATTGGATGTGTTGTCTGAATACAATATATCAGCCGCTGTCTAATCTATGGAAGTAAAAGCAAATTGCAACTTTCACTATAGTCAACTAGTATTTTCCAGTATGATCTGTAGGTTTCATCATTTACTGAGGTCTGTATGAGACTACAACAGCACATGCATATATCCAAAGGAACACTTACAAGAAAACACCAGAAGGGATCAAGAAGGCCATCCTTCCTGACAAAATCTGAGATATCATCCACAGTTAATTGGATTCAGTGCATACCTTGGGTTTCTGTTAACGTGAACGTGTGTGGGCAAATGTCCTTGCTTTATCTAACTTAGCATAGTACATTTGGATAAAAATGTTCCACATCATGGTAACATTTTTATTTACTTGTCTCATTACTTCTTGGAAAATACCCTCTTTTAAGGTTTTAATATGTTCCTAGTTGTGGAGATGTGGTTCATACTTTAGACACTTGGCCTGTGAGAAAAGTTTTCTGTCTTTGAATGATCTTCAGAGTCAGTCAGTGACTAGCATCAACACAGAGCTGTTGTAACAGGAAAGATTACCTCTTTTCAGCCCTAATAAATAAATAGTAAATGGCTTTTCATAAACATGGACATATACATGTTTGCATGGTGTCAGAGCATGATTGAGAACTCACAAATAAAATCTGGATCTAAAAAATAACTTCGCTGGAAATTGTGTGTGTTTCAAATGCAGGCAAATCCTATATTTAGTCTTTCCCTCATTTTCTGGCATATGGCCTAATGTTCTATTTACTATTACTATATACTGAAATATCTTGAGAGACATTCTAAACTGGTCAATACAGCCATTAGAGTTTATAACAGCTGAAGATCTGGCCCATTTTTCTGTGTTCTTGTTGTGTTTCATTGATTGCTTTAGCAACGTTTTCTTGTGTTCCACTGGTCACCTTTGTTTAGCCATCACCATTCAAAGAATACAGATGATAATACGAAGCTCACAAAATAACAATAAAAAAAAAAAATCATGCAGAAGTTTCCTGTGAAGAGAAAAAGCTGACTCCCTGTTCAGTTTCTAAAAGAATGAGCTTAGGAGCCTAACTAAAAAGGATTTAGGATTTTCTATGCTAGATGGAGGGAAGCTTCAAATTAGGTATAGATACCTTTTGTGTTCCTCTCTCAGGATTTTTTATTAGTTTCCTTGAGATGTTTACACAGTATGCTGGTACTAATATATTCCATCCATTCTGAGTGCCTTCATTTACTACATAGCTAGGTTCGTTGTCTTCCTCAGGGTTATGAATTCTTCCAACTGTCCATGTCCCATTGTCAATCTGTTTTTAATATGGATCCCATATTTACTTCTCTAATATCAATAGGAACAGGAACAAGATCTCCAGATCTTCAAAAATACAGTGATTTCTGACAGTGAAATAAGATCTTTCCTCAGCTTTTCTATGCTGTCTGTACTAGCATTCAATGGCCCTACATATCTGTTGTAAATATAAAACAGACGCTGAGATGACTCAGGTTAAAAATAAATCTCAAAAAAAAAAAAAGTCTCAATAAATCTCAAAAAGGAGTCAGTAGGATTAGTTTAGTAGGATTATTCTATTTCAACTCAAGATCCATGAACTGTTATAGTGGTGTGAAAGTGATGGCAAACTACAGTCCAGAATAAGAATGGAGAGCCAAAGGGTAGGAAAGAGGTGGGAAATTTTCACTTGGCTTTGCAGCTGAAGCACATATTTGACAAAAATTTGGTGCCAATCTCTTTTTCTCTACAATGGGTGGGTGCTATAGAAAAATGTCCGTATAAAAGAAATTCAATCTATGATCCTTGTCCTTCACTGACGATGTTTTTTACATATATCTATAGAAGATTTTGATGTAGTCAGACTTCCTAATTGTGCTGTGGTGCATTAAGTCCAATTCCTATTAAGATGAATTAGTACTTCCTTTATAAAAGTTTCAGATGTATGCTGAAGCCCCTTTTGTCAGCTCTAAGGATTTACTTGATTCAGCTGGTAGCGTGCGGAAGTAAAGGATTGAGCAGTTGTGGGTGTTTGGCATTGCTCTTCTGGTGTCTTTTATAAAAATGAAATCTTATCATTCTGGCTAAATTCCAGGAGATGATCAGGTAGTTTGCAAATTTTAAATATACATTTTTTAAAAAATTCCATAACTGAAAATCTGATTGTGTTGTTCTAGATTGTTGCAGCAAATAATTGTCTGAAATCATTGTATGCACATAATTAAACATGAAAAATAAGCTAGCAAGGTTTTTGAAACTCTGTATGTTCTGAAATTGTTATGTCTAAAGGAGCATCAAGATCAAGCTATAAAATCCAAGCACGATATGTATCTTTTTGATATAGGTTTCAAATGGGCATTTTGAGAGGGAAAATTCTGTCTGCAGTTTAAGGGAAATACTGCACTGTAGTCCTATATTATACTGTTCTCAGTATAAGGGCATCTGGACCATCCCATTTTGTATCCTATCATTGTGCAGTTTATTTGGCCTATATTTGCCTCAACATTAATTCCTGACACTTCTTGTATTGTTTATGCAATACAGTATGCTGTCAGAATATGGTAAAAACTTAAAAAATAATTTGCACATGAGGTTTGAAGAAATCTCAATAGCAGGTACGGTAACACAGTTTGATGTTTATGACTTGTAATTCAGTCTAATGTTTCTAGAAGAGAGAAACTAGCATACACCAGAAAAACTTTATAGAAAGAACGGAAACAGCTTAAGCTGATTGTTTTCCAGAACAATGTGGCATTATAGATTTTCCCACCACATTTATCTTAATTGCCAAGTTAACCTTGTCTCTTTTGGATCGTCTTTAATACTCTGTCTGAAGGCCATGATCTTCACTGATGAGATGGTAGAATGAGTTAGTCATAATGCTTCCAAGTGGGAGAATACAGTCAAAAAGTAACTTTGGAAACACACAGATATTTTCACATTTTGAAGCCAATGCAAAAACTCTTCTGCTCCCTGCTCTCCTCACAGTATATGGCATTCTGAAGAAAGAAGTTTCCATTGGTATTTACAATGAAATATGAAAAGCGAAAGTCTAGCCAAGCTGCCAAAATGTATATACAGCAGAGGGATAAGCCAATCCATTATGAAATTCATTGCACAATGATTGTGTTACAATATTGAAATAAAAAACTTCCTTATTTCATGAATAGTCTTAGAACAGTGAATATGCATTGTCCTGCACAACACTACCTGTGGAAAAATCCAATCGTACTATTCACTGAGGTGCAGCAAAGATGATTTCTACACGATCTATTCATATTTTCTATAAAATAATCCCCTTTATAGTAGATGAGTTCATCTTATCTCAGTTTTGTTGAATTTTGCAAATTTAATTACCTATCATTTTAATAGATCATATCCTGATCATAGATTGATAAGGAAGATGGAAAAACTTGAGACAAGGGTTTTTTTTCATCAGTGTTGAGAACATTTATGAATGTTTACACATTTTTTTCTGTTAAAGAGCATCTTTTCTAAAGATTAAAAATATCTGTTTCATTATTTGGCTTCTGAAATGGAAGAAAACAATAATTGTGGATGTAAAAAATTATCAGATATGAAGAAAAGCTCTAAAAAGGTATTCTGCAAGTCTCCAAGCCACAGAAGAAATCTTTATGAACTGTGATGCAGTCATTCATCAATGCAATAAGCTCCCAGACCCCAATCTTTAAATTAGCACGTATGCAATCAAAAACCAAAACAAAGCACATGAAATACAGGCGTTGCTTCCTTTTATATTGTTTCTGTTACTTAGTGACCAGTACCTCATATTTTGAAATAAATCAATTGTCCTCTTTCAGAAGGCACTTAAATAAATTTGGAGTAATATGAAATGAGAAGATGGATTATTCTCTAACCCTCATGAGCAATCAGCTTAAGCCTTGAAGCCTGAAATGCGGTTACTCATATCATTGTATAAGCATGCATAGCAACAAATTTTAATAATGGTTGTAAAGCTATCCAGTCATTTGTTAAATCTAGCCACCTAGATGACTTCCTGTGGAAAGTTTTCTCCACATGTTGATTATACTCTGGGTTAGGAGAGATCTCCTTTTATTTGCATTAAATTTACAGCTGTTTAATTTTATTACGTGCCCTCTTCTTTCCTATGATACACTCAAATTTGCTCTCATTAAAGTTAATGGAAGCTTTGCCTTTGAGAGTACCATTTGTAAGGATTATGCATTTACTTCCAGCTGCTTATTCTGAAATCACATATAAAGCTGTCTAGTACAAAGGAAGTTAATTTCTCTGAGCTTGATTCACAGACTATTGAAATGATTGATTTCAGTGGGGGCTGGATTAGATCCTTTTTCAGGGATTGTTCAAGAAAACCTCACATAAACATACTTATCTGTCCTTTTCCTATCTCAGCTAAGAAGACATACTGGGGAGTTATGAATTTAAAATTGACTGAAGAATAGCAGCTTCAAAATTCAGATACTCAGATACAGCAAAAATGTGGTTTTCTCTTTTCTCAAAACAGTCAAAAATAAAGAAAAGAGGGCAAAGTTATTGGATCCATTCATGGATGTGAATGAAGTAAAAAATGTCAAAGATAGTTGTGAGGTCTGAGTTCTCTACTTCACAGAACAAACTGTAATATTTTATCCTGCTTAGTATGTTCAGTAACCTCCACTGTGTGAAGCCTATCTCTGTACTTGAGGAAAAGGAAATAACCAGATCCTGTTAGTCACCAAACCAAAACCAAGCTGAGCATGACTGTGTGTCTCCACAGCGCACCAGAGAGTGATGTGACAAAACACAGTCAAATCATTCAGATACTCTGTATTTCTCTCGTAATGAATGACATTTATTTCCTGGACATGGAGAATAAAATTAGTTTTCTAGTTAAAAAGGGCTGAAATGAGCTAACAGAACCAAAATCTAGACAGACAGTTGGGTAGAGACTGGACCTGTGAATGAGAATTCCCACTGAAATTGGTAGTAGGATCCTGACAGTGTAAAGCAAGTACATTTTACAAAATAAGCCTTCTGTATCGGTGCTGAGTTTAAAATGCTTTTTTTTTTTATGGAGGAGATCTGCAGAAATACCGTTGAAGCAAGAGTTCGATTCCTACCAGTTCAATCACTGCCTGAAAGTGACTGTCCCAGTGCATACTCTTAGTCTATGGCAATTGAACTACGATGCGATTCAATTTAACTCCCTTTCACTAAAGAAAACTAATTTTCATTACCTTGAAACAGCTGACTGCTAATCTGTAAAGTCCTAGTACCCTCTACATCTTCAAGAATTTTAAAAAAAATTACCTAAATGATAAGAAAGGTACAGAACAAAGTAAGTAATTGTTTTATTTTTCTCTTTCTGCCTCTTGCTTATTCTCTTTCTTTGCATTAACCTATTTAGTTCTCCATCTTGTTTAAATATAGCTACACCTGGCCTGAGCAGTGGGTGATTGCTGTGGTTGATGCCAGGCTCTTGGGTCCTTGCTTGGGCAGACTAGATCCCTGTGAAGTTTGCTCTGTGGTTGTTCACTGGACTGCAAGACAGTCACCTCCTGTGAAGGAAATCTTTTCCACCTCAACGTGGGATTGGGACAAATCTGAGATACATGTTCATACCAAGGAATTCAAAATTAAGAAACCAATTGGATATATCAGCTTGCTTAAGAAGTCTTCAAATTTCTAGACATAAGTTAATGATAATGATAATATCATGTGTTAATATTACCTACACAGGTTTGAAATGTTTTGACTAGTATTAAAATGGCAACATTTTATTATGAAAAATATCATGATTAGCTCTAATGCTAAGGCTACTTTGGTAAGAAAACCTTGATCTTTTTTAAAGATTTTATTGCTCCGAACATGGTTCATATTGTGTAAGCACATGGCATCTGGTGCTTGGTTATTTGAAGAGCTGGCCTACTGTGAGGTGTTAAAAGTAAGAAATTCTTGTTCTGAATGATTTTGAAAACTATACTCTTACCCATGAAATGATTTGGGAAGGTGATTTATACCTCCTATAGGACAAACTGTTGTTGTAGGTTACTGCATAAATAAACCTGTCTGAACTTCTTTTCAGCCAGGTTAGAGAAACTAGGGAATCCTTTCAGACCTGCAGTGATGAAGTCTGGTTGTTTTCACCTTTCACCCAATACTTCAGCACTCCATGGGCTTAATCCATGTCCTTTGTCATCACTGCGGATTTTTCTAATACCTTAGATGTATCTTTTCCATAAACTTCTGAGTACATAAAAGTTATTATGGTAACAAGACTGTACCACAAAGGTGACACCATTCTCATGCCATGGTTTGAAGATGATACCTAAAAAAATGCCATAGCCAAATTGTAAACTTCTACATATTTCATAAAATAAATCACTGTAAATGTTGTTGTATTATAATTAAACCTACATCCAGGCGAGAAATAATCTCAATTTAAATTAAATTCTATAGATAGGCCACTTACTTAACTAAAATAAAACTGCTTCATTTTCCTTCTCCTTTTTTTAATTAATGAAACTACATTCAATACTTTTCAATAAATAAGCCACATGACTTAAAACCAAAATTCTAAGAATGAAGTTCCTCAGATTGTATAAATTGTCCTAAGTTTGTAGATTTCAACAGGGCTTTGGAAATTTACGTTAGCTGAACATGACCCTTAAGATGATCAAAGGTTCAATGAATTCCTTTTCTACGTGATTAAAAGTTCACTGTCTTGTAACTACCTAAGATAATTTTGAGTTTAAAGAAGGCTGAAGAAATGAAATGAAGGCTTCTAATTGTTCTGGAAATGTTTAATTTGAAGTTCATGATTCATTGTCAAAAGCCTTTTTCTTTCATAAAAGTTACTGTTCAGGAATTAACATGCCCATGCTGACTAGGATGGTTGATGAAACCTGTGATACTTGACAATGATTTGCATCCTGACTGTAGTAAAGAAACATTATAAATAGATTTCTAAACCTTTAGATTTAACAAAGCAAGCAGCATGAGAGAAAAATAAGTTTATGAAAAACATGCTTTTTTCTTTCAATATATTCTTACTAATATTTTTTCTCCCCTCTTCCCACATGTGGTCTTTTTCTTTCAGTCTACACAATGGATTCAATAAAAAACACAATAAACTAAACTCTTCACCCTTTTAAGGGAAGAAATGAATGATACTTTTTCACGTTGCCCTGAGAAGCAACTGAATGGGTAGCTCAGTACTTCAGTCCTGGAGGCTGTAATGGAGTCTACTTTTATCAGCAGAAGTTCTCATTCACTTTCTGTAATCTATAGTTATGGTTAATTTTTCAAGCAACAAACTAAGAGCAAACATGTTGACTTGCCATTTAGATGCTGAATCCTGAGAATTTTCCTCTATGAGTACCATACCCTGGAGAATCATATTACACGCACACATCAGCATGTTTAGCCAGCCAAAACTGAAAGTGCAGTGAACTAATGGCATTGATTCACCTATGGACTAGTTATCTTTATTTTCTTTCTGTTCTGGTAATTAACTGCAGGCATTCAGAATTTGTTTCTCACAAAACATAGTGAATCTGAACTACCCTGAAGTATCTTTTCTTCGTGTTTTTTTTTTTTTTTTAAGAAACATTTAGAAGAAAGCAGTAATTGAAATAAAGAAGATGCTTGATTATATTTCTCTATTTCACTTATTACTTTATTTATATTTATAGATGTATTTATTTATATATTGCATATTTTTTTGTATTATTTGGTCTTCAACATAGAGATAGTAGATTATGGAGTATTTCAAGAAGAACTTAATATGTTTTCCATAGTTTAAGTTGTCAATCTAATTCAATTAAAAATTGTGATACTAATGTTATATAGTTTAGAATGATTAACTATAAAACAAAAAAGACTGAGAAAATTCAGTTAAGTAGTTTTTACAAAATAGTATCCATGTTCTTACTTTCCAAAATCTGTTCATTTTTCTTTCATATTATTGACAGCCTGTCATAACATGAGGCAATAGAGTCAGTGAGTATTCTGTTGAAAATTAATCACTTCTGGGAAGTCAGGCTTGCTCAAAGACCATAGCATTAGTTTTAGCAAGCCCAAATTCAAAATTCAGCACCCATGGCATTTTCCAGTACATTTGACTGAATCCTTTATATTTTGACACACTATCTTTTAAACCAAGGTCTCCATGTATATGAGAGTTTCAAAGCTGTCCTTCAGGCTTTAGTTACCTATTCCAAAGGCTTAAAACCACCGGGCACTGATTGAACAAATAGTCCTTAGTATTCTAATGATTTCTCACTGACTAAATAGATAAAGCTGAGTCTACCACCCTCCTGAGTTTGGAAGCACACTTTATACTTTCATAGCCTCATGGGTCCGCAGCTCAATAAAACCCGAATATGCGATATTCTGGTACACACATTATTCAGGGTAGGCTGAGCAGTACAGAAATTGAGAAGAGTAAATGGGCACATACATTCATAAATATTGAAGTGCAATTTGACTCCTAAAAGTCCATGTAAGCAGCTTCACAGGGTTCCATACTTACCGTGTCTCAATGATTTCCAGATTTTTATGAAGATGGTGTAGATGATATGTAAAGTGAAGTTGTGCTGTATTCAATTTTGTTTTACCTTGGATACTTCTAGAATGTTGCATAGCAATATGACATACACTTAAATTTTTCATAATGGATTCATGATCTATATGAATTTGGATTCACAAGCAGAAGACGGTTGCATGATAAGGATAGTGGTTGCAAGTCTAATAAGAAAATGTGAAAAAAAGAAATTGAAAAACACTGCTTCTTGCATCAAAATGCTGCCTCCAGAAAAATGAAAATCTACAAAGGGCAAAGCCACTGTTCAAAAATTAATAGAATGAATGCTGCTGAATCTTTTGCAGTATTTCACAGAAAATGCCAATCACACACTGAAGGATCAGTTTTACTGTGTTTTGGGAAGTTCCATATAGTGTTAGGATGATTACCAGTCTATTCTTAACCATATTGAGAATTGGCTGTGTGATTTTCAGGGGAAACATCCCACATCTCCAATGAATACAGCTGTTTAACTATAATGTAGGCTGCATGTTGATTTATTAATCATATGATGATAATCCATCCTTTTTATTATTCATTCTTGATTGACATAAGTAAACACGATTTGGCCTTTTTTTCTTTCTTGTTGGAGATGGACAAATCCTTCTCACTTTATTTCATATCAGTAAAAGGAATTTTGTTTTCCAGTGCAAGAGGTTTCAAAAACATTGTCAGAATGAGACAGCTCAGAGCACGTGAAGTAAACTTACAGTTTACTGTCATTCTACCCAGGGATCACAAGAAGATTCAAATGCTCTATTACTCTGATTCTGTTGAAATCAATGAAAAAATCACGTCTTAATAACATATCTATAGACCCAAAGCAAGGAAAATTATAGACAATCTCCAGACAGCAAGCTTTGGCCCAAACAACACCCTTCCAAAGACAGCGTTCCCAACATACTTGAAATCAGTTCTTGCAAGCAGGCTGGCAAGTGACAGGTTGCTATTTGAACAAAGGGAAGTGCAAAGTCCTGCACCTTGGGAGGAACAACCCCAGGCACCAGTGCATACTGGGGGCCACCCATCTGGTAAACAGATTGGCAGAAAAGGATCTGGGGGCCCTGGTGAACACCAAGTTGAACGTAAGCCAGCAACGCTCGCTTGCAGCAAAAAAGGCCAACGGTGTTCCAGGTCCCATTAGACACAGCACCGCTGGCAGGTCAGGGGACCGTTCAGCACCGACGAGGCCACACCTGGAGCACTGTGTACAGTTCTGGGCTCCCCAGTAGAAGAGAGAGACAGAGCTACTGCCGAGAGTCCAGCACAGACACAAAAATGATTAATGGACTGGAGCATCTCTCCTACGAGGAAAGGCTGAGAAAGATGAGTCTGTTAAACCCAGAGAAGAGAAGGCTCAGGGAGGATCTTACCAATTTGTATAAGACCTGCTGGAGGGTGTAAAGAAGACCGAGCAAGGCTCTTTTCAGTGGTGCCTAGTGACAGGACAAGACAAACTGAAACACAGGAGGTTCCCTCTGAATTGCAGGAAACATTTTTTTTACCATGAGGGTGACTGAGCGCTGGCACAGGCTCCACAAGGAGGTTATGGAGTCTCCATCCTTGGAGGTATTCAAAAGCTGTATGGGCATGGTCCTGGCAACTGGCTCTAGGTGTCCTTGCTTGAGCAGGGGGATTGGACAAGATGACCTCCAGAGGCACATTCCAACCTCAACCATTCTGTGATTCTTTAAGACCATACTGTTACTTTATCTCATTATGGTAACTTCTAAAAGGACTTACCTAAAATGCCTTTAATATCTCATCAGGTACAAACTTCAAATTTTCATGTTTAATGTAGTTCAAATAATGTGTTTTCCTTTTATATGTCTCATCATTTACAGATTAATTATGGAAGTTGCTAGGAGTAAAGTTTACCAGGAATAAGACTGTTGCTCATGTAAGTTATCCTCGTGGAAAATACAAAAGTGTTTAGCCCTTAAGAAGCCATTTGGAAGTAGTTGTCTTTCATTAAGTTTATGAGAGTCACAGATAAAAGCTTCCTATGCAATATCTGTCTGTGTACTTTCCATCAAAGACAGCAGTTGCTGTTTCTTTTTTTCTTGTATTTTGGTTTGCTATAGTAAATTTCTCAGACATCTGCTATCCCAGGGCAAGCGTCTTCCCCCTGAACTGGCTATAATCGCTGACAGTTTGAAAAAAAGTTAATGCTTTTTTACATATAGCTGTAACAAAGAAAAAAATTATTTGCCTAAATGAGATGCTGTGAAAATAATGGCTTAATTATTTCCAGCTTTTCACATTTGGAAAACATAAAAATGAATACTCATCTGTTTTAAATATATAAGCTTTAAATATTAAGCAGAAGAAGAAATCCTTGCAACAACTAAACTTTTGTTACATTCTGGCTTTTCCAAAATTCCAAACATAAAGTATCTTATTTTCCCATATTGTTGTGAAATGGATTTGAAGTTCCTTTTTCTCTCTCTCTTCTTTTTTATTTTCCACTTTCAGTCTGTGAACCATTTGTATATTGTTAGCAATGTAGCAACAGCCCTTGTCATTAAGCCAGTATTTTTGATATGCAGGAAGACAAGAGTAGTTGGCAAAGAATAGCTCTTAAGACTAAATGTTTGAGACTGTGCTGCTCAAACCCTTTCTGTATATGATTGAAATCCATCATTTTAATTCCACCTGTTTGCCTCCAGGACAGTTTTGCATGGCTTCTTATTGTGAAATCATTCTGATTTCACATTTTTTTTGTTCACAAACTAAGGAAGCTGGAAGAATATAAAAAAGGAAATTCGAGGGTTGATACTAAGAATAGAAGGAGATTATTTATGCATGGGGCTTTTGTCTGGGTTTTCTTTTTCTACTCCTCTCACCATCAATTTATTTAATGCGCCCTTTAGCTGAATCCACCAACTACCATTGGCTAATTAATATAACCATTTAATTAGTGTATGTCATTATTCCATATGTGAGAATGTACATTATCTGCTTTTCAAAAATTATTACCACACCCCCCTCATTTGTTTAAAAAAAGCATCTTCATCCTCTAAATGGACTGAGCAATGTGTTTATTTCCGTAAATATGAAGTTTTGACACTGTCTTATGTAATAAAGAGTTAATGTTAATGGCCCATTTCTTTATGATGTTGCTTATCTTTCCATTTCAGAAGGGTCATGAATCATTCATATTGTATTTATCCCCAGTATGAAAGCCTACTTTGCAATAAAGAGAAAAAATAACTCTATTTTGACTTTAAAGAGAAATTTAGATCCTGGTCAGGACAAAGCAATTCCCTGAAAGATTGTAATTCCGTGGTTACTGAATATGAAGAATTAGCAACAGGGCGGGTTAATTGCATAAGCACAGTGATTGATAGCATGGAAGGGCATGGCCTGTGCAATTAGATTCAATATGAAACGTTAACTGAATTGCACGATGACCACAGACTTGCAAAAAACCATGAAGGTTGTCATATATATTGGAGAAAAACAGAAATATTACATTTGTTCATGGAATTCAGCTTGAACATTCAGTGATTCCTACAAGTGAATCTTTGCACCACAAATTTAGTGTGCAAGACTGGAAGATGAACAGATTTGCAGTCACACTTGGACTAATACAAATCACACTGCATTCTCGTATTCATGCCTGAGATATGAAACAGCTCCTATTTAGAAATGGAACAAATTCTTTCTCTTTGCTTTGGGCTTTGTTTATTTTAATTTGTCTTCCTGTGTATGGCATGCCAATTTCTTGTTTGTTTGTTTTGGGGTTTTTTTTGTAAACCATCCATGATACCTCTTTCATTCTAGAATTCTACTAAGACATTGGAATTTTCACTCAACTTCACAACAAAATGTCTCTAAAGTTTTCATTGAATAGCTCTCTTCTCATAAACTCAATTGCTCTCCAGTGTTAAAAGAGATGAACACTACTAGTGACACATTTCCCTTTCTTATACAAAGGCAATGCAATTCAGAGACATATTTATTGTTTTCTTAATTTTCTCCTGGATTTGCTTAACTGGAGATTGAAATGGTCTGGTTTTCACTTCAAGCCATTTTATCTTATTATACTTATAAGTGGACTGAGAAGTCTCTAGTAACAGCATTCTTTTTCCATTTAAATACTTACACACTGATTAGATCTCTTCTTACTGTTGTTAGGATAAACAGATTTAGCTCCTTAATTCTTTCACTGTAATGCACATTTTCCAGTGTTTTAATCAATCTCATGCTTCTGCTTTGAACTCCCTCCAACCGATCAACATCTTTCTAAACCTCCAAAAAGTGGATAAAGCTTTGCAGTTGCAGTTGCATGATTGCCAAATACAAAGGCAATGTATCCTTCCTAATCGATAGTCCTCTGTTTAACCATCTAAGGATTTCCTTAGCCCTTTCAGCTATAGATCTGTAGCGAGAGCTCGTGTTTGGCTCATTATCTGTCATGACCTTTCTAATCCCCGCCAGAACCCTTGCCTCCCTGGGTAGATTTCCTGCTTTACAGCTCATCATATTAAGGCAGGAGTTGTATATTTGTGCCCACGTTATCAAGCTGTCTGGATTATTGTGTTTTGGTTGGTTTTTTTTTTTTGCCTCTTTCTTACTCTTGCTTCATTTCTGATCCATTTGTCATCTATTAACTTTAGCAGCAAGAATATATCAGATTTTCCTCCAGTAAAGGAATTAAACAGCAGAGTATATAAACGGATCCCTTTAAGATCCACAGGGAGTGCACCTGTTTCAGGATGACTCCCTATTAACAATTAATTTTTGAAACCTATCAGCCAGTTTTTAATCCTTTTAATATACACCATGTTGGTTTTGTATCAAATAACATAATTATGGGAAAAACACAGGATATGAGTTATATAGGAAGGAGAATGTGAATGTATTGGTCTTATTTTTTTTTTTTTTTCCACACACAGAACATTTGTTACTATTTATCAATTAGTGAAATAAGCACCTGGGAAAAATCACCCAAAGTCACACCATGTGTGGCACACAGATTTCTTCTCCTAGTTCATTTGTGGCTTAAAGATTTGTGATAGCAGTTTTACATGACCCAGGGTGAACCTCCATTAACTGATTTCCTGGAGGAGTAATTAAAAGGAAATGATTTGCTTTTCTGGTCTTTGCTTGGAGTTTACCTTAAGTCTCAAAGGTAAAATGAATAAAAGTGGAAGAAAAATACGCAAAGCTAAAAATAACACAAAATCACACATTTTCTTTAGTATTTGGTGCGTATGTAATTTTATGTGATGGAATTAAGCAGTACTATAGTTAAACTCATTCAAACCCCATTGGAATATTCGGCAAAGAGCACAAACCAGTTTCTAGGCCAGTATATCTTTTTTTTTTTCCCATATCTTGACCTTCCAACTTAACATGAAGAGTGCTATAGTATCAGAGTAAAATACTACTCTGACTTTAAAGATTGCCTCTTTTTATGGTACCTTCACTCAAACAGAACTTGGTCTTGTTTCCAGAAGCAGTTCAATTACGTTGCTGTTCTGTAGACTTTTTACTAGATTCTGGGAAATTATCTTTATTTACTTTCATTCAGCCAGTGCACCTCACTTGCTGTATCTGCTTCTATGTGAGGAGAATTGTACTCTCTTTGACTATATGTGCATGTATGTGTGTGTTTCCCTACTCCCATATTCTGAGCTCTGACTGCAGTCTATTATCTGGAGGGAAACTTTAGAAGCTGTATCATAGTTCAGGAAGCAGGAACTGGCTTTTGATAAAAGGCTTCCTTTTTCTGCTCCACAATACATCTGGGGCCTTTCACAGTTGATTACTGTAATATCAGCTTAAAGCAGCATTGACATACAACTGAGAACTTTAACAACATTTTAATGCTGGAAAGAAAAATTTGCTAGCAGCAGGGATATTAATTAGTAAAAGGTGGCCTGCTTTGGTTAATCACTAGTCCAAAAGTCCCTAAGCTTGTCACTCTGTATCAACTTTTTGGAGGTTTGCTTAGAAAATGGTTTAAAAGCCAGAAAAGCAGCTTGCCAGAATGACACGCTGCTGTTGCAGACCAATTTTTTCCTGAAACTCCAGATGGATCATATGGGCACAAATTCCACAGGACTGAAGAGATCTTTCGTATTTATTTTTCCACACAAACATGAATGTATTTGCACAGGAAGGGTCAAACTGCTGATTTTAATCACTGGATTTGAGCAAGAAAATTTTGTATTCGCTAACAACAGACATAGTCCCTTAAAGTAAATTAAAACTGGGAAAGTATGATGTCTAGAAAAGTGAAAAAGAAAAAATGGGAAATGCAGTTTTTGCCTTAAATTCTCACAGTGTTTTTGCATTTTCCCTTTTTGCTGAAAAGCTAGAAGTATGGGTTTTTTTTTTTTAGTTTATGCATATCTTCATCTTTTTGGCAAAATTGAAGAAAATGTTCCTATTACTGTTAAACAAATTTTTATCCATAAAAAAACTCTTATAAAATGAAACTAACCTGGAATTCCTGCAAACAATTTTTGACCAAGTTATCAGCCTTCTTGTTGCTGTTTGAGACTATGCCATTTAAATTCTTTCTGAAGCATGTGCAAATCTGTGGAAATTTCTGTGTATCATCCTCGTTCAGGATTAAAAATCATATGCTAAATCGGTCACCGCTCCCTGGGATTAGGGAACTAATATGTTTGATTTTTACCTGTAATTGGATTTATAAGCATAAATATGTTTTGGAACCTGGAAAAAAAAAAAAAAATCATGCCTGAATTAATCACCAAATAACTCAAATACATCCAGGTAAGCTTTACTACATAATAGAGAAAGAGTTAGTTGGTGTTAAAACTAGTATGAAGTATATAAAATCAAGGGTTAGCAATAGGAATGAGGGATTCAATGTATAACGCAGTAAACTCAGGCTTAGTATCACAAATATTACTTAATACGTAGAAATGGGCTGGAGAATAAGCCAAAGAAAATGGATGGAGCTTTTTTTGTTAGAGAATATACATTGTAGAACAATATTGAATTGGCAGCAGATTTAAGAATGTGTTGTATCAACTTCAGCTCCATGCCTGCTTCAAAGGGACTACACATACATAATGTCAAGTGTGTGTTCAGGTGCTTTGCTGAATCAGGTCAGGGAGTTCCGTCCATGCGGGCTTAAATCTTGCCTCATTAAAAGGGACATGACTATAGTTAATTAGTAAAGGACTACTGGATATCAAGAAGAGGAATATTTTTCTGCCTTTTGTATGTACAGGGAGTAAAGAAAGATCTTCCCAATTCCCTTGAATTGCCAAAGAATGATTAATTAATAATGATATTAACTCACCTCTCACTGTTTATGCAGTATTTCTGAACTGGTGAAGTTTGTTGGAAAATCAGGCTTTCTGTTTTAAGAACGAATATGTATGCTTCAAAATTTTGCATTTTTATAAATTAAACCATATATATTGAAACTCCCTGTAAACCAGCATTTCTGTCAGAGAAGAAGAAAAAAAAGGACTTTGAAAATAGTGTTGGAAATATACACTGTAAAAACCTACTTCCAGTTTGAAACACACATTCCTGTTGGTTTTACTTTTCTTTCTGTTGGCAGTGGTCAATCTGACAAGAGTCTACATTGAGTTGTTTCCAGAGTTCACAGTAGGTGGATCAAGGAAGTGCTTTAAGACAGATTTCCTCCATTTTTCTGAGCCGTGTCTCTCATCAGAAAAGAGAAAATGTCACTGTAAGCTCCAGAGTCATGTATGTTGCCATGTGGTGCCAAGACTCATTGCAAGGGCAAGTTTTTAGGAATTTTCATAATAAACTGAGATTCTCTGTATGCATACATATGATTTTTCTTTCAAAATTTTAAGTTTTGACAATTAAGCTGAGAAGTTCATGCCCCAAGATTAAAACCGTCTGCATTTTATAATGTATTTAACAATGAACAGAAAAATTAAAATATCAGTTATATCTATGAGTTGTAAATCACACCTTTACAAGATACATTGAGCAATTAGGCATATCAATGGAAGATTGTTATCAATACTGTGTTCTCTCTCTTCTTTCCTTCCCCACCTCACTCCTTGTGTTAACGCTGCAAATGGAATAAAGAAACCAAAAGAAGTGAAAAGCATTCCGCTTGTGTTTGGATATACCAGTCTGGCAAGTTCAAATTGAAATGATACCAGAACACTTATGGTAATTACTAAAAAGAACCCAAAACCACACAAATCTGGGGTTTTACGGGAATGTGCACATGGGAAGATTGCACATATCTCTCTCTCTCTCTCTCCACGTATATATGTATATGAAATGATTCTGGATCTTTATGTGTCCTTATTTACTATAACTGATATGATATCATTCTAAGGTAAATAGCTGCAAGTTGCTTAGTCTGCTGGTGGCACTTTGTGGGCCTGTTTTTCTCTTCCCAGGTACTGTAGGTTGTTACTTCAAGGCTGACTGAAGCGAGATTGCAAAATGCTGAAATATGATAAGGTAGCACTTTCAAACCACTTTGCAGTCATTTTATAAAACCTTAAGTGATGAGCACTAGCAAAAGAGCCATTTTATTCAGTTTAGCAGATATTTCCAAGGTTTGCTCTTCAGATAGTCTTTGGTAGCATTTCAACTCCCTGCTCATTTCAAAGTCTATAAGCTTCTCCCCCTTAAAATTTTATTCCCCCTTGCTGTTTGCAACGTGCTTCATGCGAAACTGATTTATGAAAATCTGCAGTGATAACCAAAGAGTAACACAACACAAACAGGGTTTATGAAAAACTGCACACATCTGTCCAGCACCATTCTTCTTGCTTTTTCATTATTTTTTTTTAAAGAACTAATTGCAGATAAAAATGGATGGTTTAAAGAAATTCCAGATCGTAAAGTAATTTTGTACTTTTCTTTCAAATGATCCTATTTCAAAGTCTATATCTGAATTTCAGAATTGGTGGATGTACAGACTATGCTATAAGAAATACACCTAATTTGCACGTGTGTCTGCACGCAGCGATTTCAAGTACTGTTTGAAAACAATGTAACTGAGTTTAGGTGCAAGATTATTCTTATGTCTGTGGATACTGCCCCTATCAATCTATGCCTGCAAGATGCTATGTGTTAGAGCAAAGCAAAAAGTACATTTTTATGCAAATAAATATAAAAACCATGAAGTTAAAAACTCTGCACTATATTTTTCATTGTTATTGCAGGATTACTGCATGGCTGACAGAGCATGTGGAAGTAGATTGTTTTTACTTCTTACCTTAGATTAAATGCTACCTTAACTGGCAGGTCTTATTGGATGCAGAGTTCCTTTAAGGTCTTTCTTCTAACTTGTTTTCACTAGTTTTTAGAGCCATATGAGCTGGTTCTGATTTTCCAATATTTGGGAACATGCAATAACATGCTTCATTTACTTCAGCCTCTGTTTCTCCCTTTGTAAGAATCAATAGAGAGTTATACCTGCTACAGAAGGAAAGACTGGATGTGTTAGGGAAAGGACCAGTTAACCTGGTTGTTGGAACTTTCTGTGTCTGGCTAAGCAACACAAGTACGTACACACTAGGAGGGTCTTTCATGCCATAAAGCTTCTAAACTCTGAATCCTGTTTCCTGGCTTCTTTTATAGTACAATCTTCAAAGGAATAGTTTCTTTTGATTGTCATTGATGTGCCTTATGCCAAGAAACTAATTACTCAAAGAATAGGAGGTAGTAAACACAAAAGGAAATTTCACAGAAGTCACATGAACTTTGAAAATGCAAGCAGCATTATACTGCTTCCCCTGAGTTTGGGTGCCTGAGTGCATAAAAATCCAAGCTTTTCTTATCTCAGACTTCAGTTCATGTCTCTGAGGCATAATTTGTGGTTTACACTCAGTCTCTAATGGATTTTATTTCACCTCTGCAGTTGAGAAAAATCAGAATTTAGCTGAACTGCTAGTAATCCCTAGGGAAAGTGATCATTCTACATTAGGTCAAGATTATTAGAGAGGTATTCATTAAAGTCCCAGATGAGTAAAGCATTTAAGCTTATGCTTAAGTGCATCACTGTTCTGCAAAGCACTCACTGTGGCATTTAGACATATGTCTAAAGCTAAAAGCTTAAGCACTTTATTGAATGTGTGGTGCCTGCTAAATTGATGGCTGTGCTGTCTGAAGTGGGTTTTGCCTCAAATATTTGTGAAAGGTAAGGCCAGTCTTTCTAGTTTGTTATCCCACCATTGTGTGACTGCAAAATTGCTAATGCATTAATACTTCATTCTCAAAAAGGCTCTTACTTTCTTCATCAACTGCAAAATAAAAATACATCCAGGCTTTAAGACCTCTATCTTATTCTTCTCTTTCCCTGGAATGGAATTCCTATCTTATTTCTATCCATCTCTCAGAGTTCCTGAACTTATCTGATACTAAAATGGAATGGGCTGACTAAAATCCTTTGGAACACAGGCTACTCCTTCAAAAATATCTAAATAAAGTTCAACTAAGCAATGGCACGTTTCTGACCTTTCTGACAAAAACATCAAACTGTCGTTTAAAATGAACCAAATTAAAGAATCACTGTGATAACTCTCCACCACATATTTTATTTAAATCAAATTTATACAAGCCACTGAATTTGTACAACTAGTATAATTCATGGAAACAACTTCATCAGACCCCTACTTCTTTTAAGTAATTTATTATCAAAGCCAACATAATGTGAAACAGTTGCAATTTGGGGGCCGTGAATTGTAAGGATTTATGTGACAAAAAAAATTATTCAAGCTTTATATAATTTTTCCTGAATTAGCATTCAGACCTATGTCTTTAACCTTTATGTCCTTTCATAAATTGTTTATGGTCATATTTTAAGGATATTGGTCCATAAAAAATTGCTATATCAAGGTTATTTGATTCCTATGTGAAGCTTTTATGTAGAAGTCAAAGAACACCAGAAGATTAGTAACCTATTTAAGATAAAAGTACATCTAGTTGAAGAGTTAGATGTGATCCATGTAGTTGCACGAGAGACATAATATAGGCAGGGTGAACAGAAATTCGGTGTTAATGCAGGTTTTGCAGATTAGGCAAAATTCAATGGAGTGGCACCTTTAAGCAGTCTAAACTTGGCACAAGAACATTTCTTTCAATAAGCCATTTCTGAATAAAAGCCTTAGAAGAGAAAAATATCCCAAGTCTGCCATATATCTTCCTTTACACCGTTTCCTGCTCTTCCCACCGCTGCTCAATGTCTCTAACAACCACTTCCAGGCCTGCCCATCTTCACGCTTACCAGTAGAGACACTCGCACATTTGGCATCAGATGAAGGTGGTTACAGCTGAAGCAATTGTAGAACTATAAAACACTGTACTTGCAGAATATCTGCACCATCTGAAATTATGTGAATGTATGCCAAATTCATGAAACTGGTTGGAATTTACTTAAAAGAAACCAAATTGTTTTCTTGTGACATTTTCTAAACAACAGAGTTTTATTTCTAAGTGTTTTGGAGACACTTTCTCTGTTTTCACAAATTTACTTGGTGGCATGATGATCTATTCTGAATTTAGGGAAGCATTCCATTAGACTTGAAAAGTAAACTTGGGAAAGGAGGATACTTTTTGTTCTACTGCAAAGAAACAACCCCATAGCCTACAACTAAATTTGACATGATCAAAAAAAGGTCTTTTTTGAAGTTGTTTTTGCTTATTGATGAAACAAATCATTAACTACTCTCTACATGCACATCCTTGGGCTTTGTGAGAGATGAAATTTGGGATTTAGATGACATTGGTCTTCCTTCTAAAGTAACATATTTCCTGTTAATTTTCCACCTGTTTCTGCAATGTCAAAGTTTTGGAAGAGTTGGCAGGTTGAATTGGATGTTGGTGTCCGGGTACTGGCAGTGGGGGCACTGCAGGGGTGGCCTCTGTGAGGAGATGCAGGGGCTGCCCCATGCTGAACACAGCTGGTTCCAGCCACCTCCAGAAGACCCACCACAGGGCACAACTGAGCCTGTCAACCAAGACAGTGATATCAGCCTCTGGGAAAACAGATTTAAGAAAGAGCAAAACCAACAGAAATCAGAGAGGAGTGAGGGGAAAGGAAAAAGTGTGAGAAACAACTCTGCAGACACCAAGGTCATAGCAGAGGAGAAGGCACTCCAGGTGCTGAAGCAAAGACTCCCCTGCAGCCCACAGAGGAGACCATGGTGGAGCAGATATCTGCCCTGCAGCTTGTGGAAGACCCCATGCTGGAGCAGGTGGATGTGATACCAAGGAAGCTGCAGCCTGTGGAGAGCCCACGCAGGAGCAGGATTCTGGCAAGAGCTGCCACCTGTGGAGAGGAGCCCATGCAGGAAGCAGGGGAAAGCGTGAGGAGGAAGATGAGGCAGAAAGGAGCTGTTATGAACTGACCGCAATCCCCATTCCTCATACCACTGTGATGCTCAAGTCACCGGGGGTCGTAGAGTATCTGGGAGTTAAGGAGTGAAGCTGAGTCTGGGAAAAGGCAGGGTGGTGGAAAGGATTTGTTTTAATGTTTGTCTTTGTTTCTCACCATCCAAATCTATTTTAATTCTCAATAAATTAAATTAATCTTCTGCAAGTTCAGTCTATTTTGCCTGTGACAGTAATTGGTAAGTGATGTCCCTGTCTTTATCTTGACCCATGAGCATTTTCATCCTATTTTCTACCCCTCACCTGTTCAGGAGAGGGAGTGGGAGAGCAGCTGGGTGGGTGTCTGGCTGTAGTCCAAGACTACAGCTCACCTCACAGGTGAAATTTGTGACCTTTCTACATTATGTTTAAGACTATGAAATGAAATCTTATGTCTGCCTCGGTCATCCCACTTGTTACTATTTTTCTCTTTTTGGTTGTCCCCTGCGGACAGTCAATTATGAGAACCATAACTAAGCCGTACACAGAATATTCCAAATCACAGCTATTGTCTGGACCTTTTTCTTAGTGTCATTAATTTATTATTGACTGTTGCATTTCATGCTCTGATTACTTAAATAAAACAGAATTAAGGTTAAATTCAGTGGGATATATTTATCTTTCCAGTGGTTATTTCTGTCTTGTTCCCGGAGGAACAAAAATCTGTTAAAAAAATCTACTCTAGCTGAGGTATAGTTTTATAAGATGCAATGATTCTTTAATTCAGCCGTCGTAACCAATTAAGTTTATATCAAATCACACAATTAGCAATAAACCACTAAGGTTTAAGGCAAAGTATTTAAAATTGATGACAACTGTAATTGTTTAATAACTACAAATACCTAATTATGCTGCTAAAACAATTACAATCAGGTACCAAGCCTAATTTCTGTACCAGATGCTCTTAAGTCTTGCTTTCCTTTGGATATAAAACTGAACTATGTGAATACTTGAAAACCAAGGAACAATCTCTTGTGACAATAGTGTTTCCTAGATACAAAATTTGTTTTAGAGAACAGCATTGCTCAAAATACAATGGGTGAGAAAATTAATCATTTAAAAGTCATGACAAAGTTTAATCATGACAGATTAAATTAAGTAGACAAGTCTGTAACACTACAGCCAAAACCAGATGTGATAGATAGCATTTTCTCAGATGGTATAATTTTCTTATTTGTTCCCTAATTACCTCCTCTAACTATGTTTTCTTCTGTTAAAAGTCTGGGGGTAGTAGACAGAAATGTGTTGTGCAGAGCCAACCTGAGTTTTTTTGGGAGGACAGTGACTGCACTTTCGCAAAGTGGGATGAGTGCCTGGAGCCAGGAGAAGAGTCCAGGAAAAAGGAAGGGTCAGGTAAGAATGGGGTCAGAAGGGGCAGGAAGGCAGCAGCACCAGCAGAGCCTGGGAAGCTCCTCATAAGTGCATGGATCAAACATGCAGACAAGACTCATAGGTAATGAAAAGAAATAAACCTTTTCTAGGTATGCAAGGAGAAGTGCTGTATTCCAGGAAGCCATTAGAAAGGGGTTGGAAAGAAACCAAGACTGCGGAAAAGAACATGCCTTAACTACAAAGACATCCAACAGACACAGATGAATCCTGCAAAAATTCTTAAATGTGTGATGTTTTGGGTATGTTCACAGTAAAGACTTTCTGAGATTTATCAGAGATCTTCATATAGCACGAAAACTCTGAAACTTCAGGGTTAGGGCTGACTTGATGTTCCTTCACATCTTGTCAAGCAAATAACCTCAAATAATCAATTTCATGCAGGAAGAACAGATAATGATATTGCTCATATTTTATGAAAGATGTCACAATTATTATTTCTTAATCACTGAGAAGGAAATAATATCATTCATACACTTGCTGAGATTCTGCAAGTTACTGGATGAAAGCAAATAATAGAAAAATTTTACTGACATAAAGCATTACTGAGCTTTATTTGTGAATCTACCCATCTGCTTGACACTCGTTCTAACTTCTTTTATGAATTCTTTATATTTGTCTTTATCCTCTTTTTTTATATATATATATATACACACACACATATATATGAACTGATTATTTTATTCTTTATAAAGCTTTTCTTGGAGTATTCTACCAGCCGTTTCTTATATCTCTGAATTTCCATCAACTATTTTTTTACTTAGGTAACTTGTGTAGTCCTTAGAAAGAAAGAATGCTTTTCTGATGAAGAAACTGGGAAAGGGAGCTGGATTGTGTTCTTGACTCAGCTAGTGGCTTTTACTATGCTACCAGGTAAGTTACTTAAAGTGAGAGTCAGAAAAACACTTAAACTCATAAACCACAATGACAGTGTATGTTCTTAGCAGAGAAGCACAGAGTTTGTCTCTAGTCCAATTAGGCACCTCAGATATTGCAAATACCCGAGTTACTGACTCAAATACCTGACACTTTTAGTTAAGTGTCTGAAGTTGTTCAATAACCATACCTAGAAGCATTCCTGCTTAATTTTTTGTGCTGAGTATTCAGGTGACAATTTTTTCCCCCAAGGATTTCTGTAATTCAAAGACAAGGTTCTTCATTGTTGTATACTCAAAGGCTTATCTAAACCTCTTTTAAAACTGGCACTCACTGATCACACAGGGTTCAACTCAAAAGAATGAGCTCATGTTCCTTATTTTTCCATCAAATTACAGTTGAGAGGCCTTTCTCTTTCAGGAAGGGAGAAACCTGGATCCTTGGCCTTCTGCGGCCCCCGGGAACTGCAATCACAATTCCCACTTCACAGGGTGGCCTAAATACCATGGAGAAGGTTAACCTCAATGGAAACCTCCTTCCCACCTGCCTACTGAGGCTTGGGCACTGGATAGTCAGAACGTCAGCAGGGAGAAACTTCAGAGAAACCATGGGGCTAATATAGGGTAATATGCTAATACAAAAACAGTTCTGTGATTTGGATTTAAAGTTCAGAACTGTTTTGTTAGGTAAACAGTGATTTTTTTTTAAACCATTCTCTGCATCTTTGGAATGGAGGTAACTTTTCTATATGTGTTTAAAGTATTGAACTAGTTGATATTTTTGAAATGCTTTTATTAATGAAAAATTATGTAGTTTAGAAAATAAAATGTGTCTTTGAAGCCGATTGACTTTTTGAAAACTTCTACTATTCATAATATTTTTATAACAATTTTATTTACTTTTTTTTCTTTCAAATTGACAGACCATTATGTGGTCTCTGTTTTTCATTTATATGGGACTTTTAAAATGAAAAAACATCACTCATGGTTTCAGGTAGGTGTGGGGGTTTTTTTGTTTGTTTGTTTGGGTTTTTTTTTGTTTTGTTTTGGTTTTTTTTTGTTTTGTTTTTGTTTTGGGTTTTTTTTTGTCAGATCCCTGAAAGGGAAACAACTTTGACATCTGGAGGTTTTTATCATAGAAAAACCAGCCAGTTCTAACTGTATATTTTGTTCCTCTAGCATCAGTCATTTTTCATTCTGATCTTTCTGATCGTACCTTGTGGCAATAATTTATATTAATTGGTTCTCTGATATTTCTTATGTCTAAAATACAGTAACTTATGATTACAAAACACTTTTATCCCGGTTATATATGTGTTCATCTGTACACCTTTGACTCAGTGTCATGTCTTTTTAAAATTTCTGAGTAGTATCTTGCTGACATTGACAACTAGGTGTAAATTTTGCCCTCTGTGATTCAAAACAGTATAACAAACAGTTACCTCTGCAGTCTGTCTTGAGCGCAGGCAGAAAGTATGGCATGTTAGGCTGCTATAACTATCAGAATAAGTTTAGCCTGATGGCTCCTGGACAGTACAGGTGTGTGAGTGAAGTCTGAATATATTGAGAAAGGGGGACGCAAACAAGAGAAGGAAGACCATTACAGCCATCTCTTCAGAGAGCCACACTGATCTTTCTGTTGCCAGTTAGTTTACGTACTGTATAGCAATATATATGAGTGAATAATTCTTCAGTGAATGACGCCCCCAAACAACAGATGATTTAAAGTAAAAGATTAACAGGGTTATCACTTGTTGTACCAATTACCAGGAGAGTAAGAGATACCCCCCTTATCACCAGTTCATTATTAACTTAGTGAGAAAACTGGCATTGTTACACTAAAGGATTATCTGATTGGAAGGATATTGCTTTGCATTAGTCTTGTAGTGGAATTCATTTTAGACGAATACCAGCTTCATTCCAATCACCTTTATGAAGGATATTGTAAGTCCCTAGAGAAAAAAGAAAGATTTATTAAGCTAGTAAAATATTTTTGATGTACAGGTACCTATTTACTTCAGGATTAACATAACACACTGGAAACTATTTGTCCTTCTTCCAAATGGTGAGAGAGGTGAGATTTTAGATTAAAATGAGATAATCTGAAGGCTACCTGTTCTCCAGTAGGCTAAGTCTTTTTCTGCTCTGCTGCAAACTATGCCATGTTGCCGCAGTCTTGCAGCAGTTGGCTGCGTGATGAGCTAATGCAGACTTAAACTGGAAGAAAAGCATTCACTTTTCCCAGTTTTCTGCAAGGTTAGACCACTGCTGCGTGGTTGGTATCCCTGAAGAACAAAACTAGTGCAAAAAAGGCAGGTGAAGTGACTGATCAGATGCAGCTCTGTGTTACATTCCTGGGTATCCATCCTGGTAAGCGTGAAGCCTCATTCTGCTTGCAGTGTAGTGATTTTGAAATTATTTGTTCTCAGTTCTGGTAGTCTAATGAAACACTACACTTTATTAAGAATGAGTGACTTCATTCACAAGTAAATGAAAGGCTCACACATTGGTTTCATGGTACAACAAATCTGGCTATAGGGTGCTCCACACTAGATGAAAATCATTACAGGCACAAGGCATAAAGTACTGCTCCAGTATAAACTTGTTTTATTTGTTCAAGTCAGTTCAAATATTTTCTTCAGTTAACTTTATATAAGAAATCTTTACTCTGGATCAAGTACTATTTGACCAGGCCACTCTACACCAGGTTATTTGTTGTCTGTTCTCCCACAGCCAGAAAAAAAACCCAATGTAAACTCCCCAGTGTGTATTCTGGCTAATTTGACAGACTTGTGAGCTTGTGCTTTACTGCCTCCTTATCAGGTTCCCTGTTAGTGGCTCTTATTACAATGGACAGTATAATGTAGACTCATAAAATCTTCCAGTTTACTTTTATCCAAAAGAAATACAGTCTGTACACTCCCAGATTTCTTTACAATGTGAACGCAGAATTCAGGGACCTGAAGCTCTAAGAAAACCACCAGTCATCAGGAGACTTCAGACGAACAATACTGACTTTTGTTGTGTCAGACTATAATTCAATATGAAGGCTGTTATTTGTTACTATGACAAACGTACACGTACACAAGCTTTTATGTACCCTTCAAAGGCACAAGAACACATTAAACCAGTTACACTTGTGACCATCTGGCGAATCTCCACAGATTTTTTCAAAAAGCTTTTTCAGACTTAAATTAGAGTATTTAAGAACATGTTTTTGCCCTTTATTCCTTGCCTCAAGGAGCCCATAATCAAATTCACACAAATGCCATAGATGAAGCAAAGAAAGAAAGAGACAAGGCGAGGAAACTTTCACTAGCTGATCTCCATGAAAGATCTATATCTTATGGAAAGATTTGAAAGGAGCATTTTAACAGACAAAGAAATAGCAAACTGACCAAAAAAATATAAATAGCTATATTCATCCATTCAAAATTATATAATTAGCTTTAGTATAGTGGATTCAGACTTTGGTTTCTTCTTGTTTTCATTCCTTTTGTTGATGAACCAAATGTAAGAGAAACAAAGTTTGAAGAAAGAGAAAGCTTGTCTTGGTGATGTTGATAAACTTGTAGATATGTTAATTGTGTACCAAAGGTAATGCTTAAATTGCCACACCTGTTTGACTACTAGCTTTGAACATGTTCCCAAATGTTAGTATTTTGGTTTAAGTGGTGAATGAGCCAGCTATCTTCTTTGCAGGATGAAATTGGCTCTATCTTTATCTCAACTACAGATAAAAGGAAGCATGCATGTGACCAAGAGGACAATATTCCCAAAGGTCTGTCCTTTAAAAAACAAATAAAAATCAATGGATCTAACTGAAGAAATTACAGTCCCCTACAGTTTCCTTTAAGTGTCATCACCTTCACTGTAAGGCTGCCACTAGGAAATGTGAATAATTCTTTCCCAAATGTCCTGTTAGACTGACTACCTGTTAGCGCAGTAGGGCAATGGAATGACAGAATGCGATTTTATAATCAAGAGACAGTGTGTGAGATTTGTCCATATAACAAGTATCCACTCCTGAACTACTGTTCTTGATGTCATTTATATTCAACAGTGGGAAGAGGCATCTGTATGGTATAGTTAGTTTCAACCTATTGAAAATATCTGAAACTGATCAACGGCATTGTGCCCTTGGAGTGTACATGTCTCCTTGTCAAGGAAGGAACTTGGATATTCTGATCAAAATTCAGATATCTACAATACATACAGGCATCTAAAATTAGATGTAATAATCTCACTTTAATAATCATACTCCAGGTCAGGTTTTCACGATTCGATGTGGGGACAAAAACTTGGTGCTTACAGCTAAAGTTGCATAAATCTTCAGACAGGACAGGAAAAACAGTGCATATCCAAAATTTCTGACATTTCATGATATAAAGAGGTCTCAATAAGGTGTATTGTAACAAGGCTATATATTCACATTAAAAATGTCAACATCTGCTGTAGTTTCAGGCACCTAGCACCTAGATCTATTATGCTCTCTCTTCTGTTATGACAGTCATCGGATTTATTCATCTTTCCAGATGAATGAATTCTTACACATTCATTGTACATATCAGGCAACTAGGAGAAGCAAAAAGAAAAGAAATGATCCTATGGTTGAAGTAGAGCTCTGGCAGAGCTGCTGAAGTTTGCAGTTCCTGATGACACAGTAAAATTAGAGGGATGGATTTCCCATACTGATAAAGCAGCAAGAACATTGTGCTGTGTATCCATCAGTAGCCATCAAGCAGCTGGTTGTGAGACTTCTTGATTGTGAGAAGAAGAAATTGAGCTGATTGCAAAACATGGAGGATAAGCTATATTTCTTCCCTTTTATTAATGAATAGGAAATAGACAATGCTTGGTAGACATCTGATACCTCCCAACCCTCCTAGAAGAATATAGCAATGTTTCCCTACCAGTCTACCCAGGAACCAACAGTGACTCAGAGGACCTTGGCCCATAAAAATCCTTTTACTGACATAGATGTTCTCCCACTCCTGTGTTAGTTTAGCGATGCTAACAGTCCTTGTGTTGGTATCTCAAATCTCTTCTAATAGTTCAACACTTTTCCTCTGCATTCGTGAAAGAAAGGAGCTTCTTAAGCCTCTTTACTCTTTTGGTTGCTTGCTCAGTCCCTCTCTTATATGAGCTCAGGAAACAGCTGAACCATTTCTTCTGGCGTGCAGAGCAAGGTTTCTGAGACTAAGACCTGCAACTCCCAACTTTTGCAAATAGTTGCATTGAGTTGCATTGAGTTGTTCATGCGGGCAAGCAGGCAGGATTCCTCTCTTATTCTAGGTAATGGAAAAAATGAATAAAAGATAGAACTGCAATAAAAAGTTAGGAAAAAAGCCAAAGGAGACAAATTATAATAATGTAGAGCCTAAATTAACTATAAAAGTTTTACAAGAGCAATAGCTGCCCCTCACCCCTTTAAGAATGGAAGGCATAGAGTTTCAGCACGAATTCTTTTCACGTTGGAGTTTAAGATTACTGTATAAACCATCCTCTCATAAAATATATATTTAGTAGATCTACTCTGGAATACTTCTGGTGAATAGGTAATAGGGGAGAGACTGTACAAATGCTTAAACAGGGCACTTAGAGCTTGCCCTGGGACTTTCAAGAAATAAATCATCACAATTATATATTTATCTATGCAGACACCCAACCTTAATTCTGAAACTAAATTGATGGAGCACAAACATATTTCATACTGAGAATTATAGTATGGAATAGGAAGCTAGAAACTATTTCACATCCAATTTACACCAAGGATTATGGTTTGGAAGCTCATTGTACTTGAGTATGATTTCATTATATTGTCTGATAAAATAAGTTCATTGTAATCTGCTCTTGATAAACCAGTAACACTTTATTTTTACCAGAATCATCAATGAAAATATAATCTCATTAAAGAGATTATCTATTTATGCATGGATTTGTTATGTGACACACAGGTTTGGCATAAGAATAATCTTCTGTGGACTTTAAATTTCTGACAACCATATTCATAGCTGGCTCTGGCGTAACCTTCCTGTGTACCTAAGGTATTTTCTTGTGGTAAGTGTGTGTCTCATCACTTTGTACAATTATTCCAGCTGTCTTTACATGATCACATTGCACAGAAAAAACAATTTGTCACCTTCCCTAGTGACTTCTGCTATAACCTGCTGAAAATATCTACCTAGTTTCAATTTGACTTCGGTAAGTACTGTTTAGTAAGTCAGATGTAGAGTGCCTATTCTTAGCTCTGTTGTAGCAGGTCTACAGTGGAAACCACTTTTGAGCTCTATTTTTGATTCTATCACTGACTTCTTGAGTGAGAATGAGCAAGTCCTGCATTCTCTGCTCGAAGTAAGATGTAATATACTCAGTCTCCCATTCTCTTTTTCTGCCCCATCTGTCTAACATTTTTAACTGATGTCCATTACATATTAATAGAAAACTGTTGTGTTGTAGTGTTCTTTTTTGGATGGTTGATTTTTTCCCCTCTAGTTTACTGGTTATTTGTTGGATAGAGTTAATTTTCTTCATAATACCTAATATACTTCTGTGTTTTGGATTTGTGATGAAAACAGGGTTAATAACACACTGATGTTTTAGTTATTGCTGAACAGTGGTGGCACAGCAACATCGCCTTTGCTGCCTCTCATGCTCCACTGCCAGCGAGTAGGCTGGGCGTCCACAAGAAGCTGGGAAGTGACACAGCTGGGACAGCTGACCCCAACTGACCAAAGGAATATTTCATACCATATGATGTCATGCGCAGCAATAAAAGCTGGGGGAAGAAGGAGGAAGGCGGGGTGTGTGTGTGTGTGTGGGGGGGGGTGTGTGTGTGGGGGGGGGGGGGGGTGTGTGTGGAAGTTCAGTGTCATGGCATTTGTTTTCCCAAGGAATCGTTGCACACGATGGAGCCCTGCTTTCCTGGAGGTGGCTGAACACCTGCCTGCCGATGGGAAGTAGTGAATGAACTCCTTATCTTGCTTTGTTTACTCACATTGCTTTTTTTTTATCCATTAAACTTTATTTCAGAATTTTTTCACTCTTGATTCTTCATCTGATTCTCTTCCTCATCCTGCTGGGTGGGCTAGAGGGGACTGAGTGAGTGGCTCTACGGGGCTCAGTTGCTGGCCAGGGTTAAACCACAGCATCTACGCATAAGTTCAGGTGTTATTTATCTGTTTCCGTAATAAAATTGTTAAAAATGTAATAGTACAGTTGGTATCTTTCAGTTCTGTAAGAACAAGACCAAAAGGATACGGAAACATGATAAGTTCACCATAATTCTGTAGTTACTGTGAAGAATATTTAATTAATGTGATATCAGTATCACCAGACCTGTGAAACTCTTTTGCATCATTTTTTCTATATCTCGTAAACTAAACAAAATGATCATCTGTTCCGAAATCCATAGTAGTTTAAAGATATTGCTGAATATTAATGCAAAATTAGCAGCTATGTTCTTAAAATGCCTTCTGATGGCATTTTAAGCAACTCTGTGCTATGAGTTTTGTTTTTTTCTATTGCAACAGCACCAAACTTATTCACCAGATTTTCACTTTAGACACGATATTGGCAGACTGCAAAATCTTTCTCTGATTTATACCTGCGCTCACTAACCTACTAATTTCCTTAAAATTCTATTTGATAAATTAATTTGCATTTTCAAAGAGAAAAAAAGAATCATAGGAAGGTGGCTGGATACTTTCACTATTCTTTTTCTTCCATAGGAAGGGAGTGAGATGGTCACTGAAGTTTCAGCCTCAGAGATAGATTCTGCATGCCAATTTTGCTTGTAAAATATACATAACTTTTTTTTCTTTTTTAATATCCCTAAGCTTAACAGGGATTCATGCTGCTTCTCATGGTTATGGGCAGTTATGGATTGATGAAGAAAGCTAAGGGAGCTTAATCTAACACCCATTTGTTCTTAATTCCTACTCCTTTGCAGAACTGCTGTAAACTCACACACTAAAACCAAAACACTCTGTGTTCTGTACCTCAGCAGCTTCCCAACTCCTTGAAGCTACAAACCAAGCTCAGACAATTGGTTTCCCAAATGAGTCAAAGAAGTGCTTCTGCCTAGCTTGTAACTGAGCGCTTTCTAACCTAAGGCTGACTGAATTCAGAATGAATTTCATATGTTAAGACCACCAGGGACATGATGAGAAGTGGAGAATGAAGTTTGTTGTTTTACAAGTAGTCCATTAAATGTCTGAACGAGGTAAAACAGTTTCAACAGACAGCTGGAAGTTGAAAGGAGTGAAATTGTAGTAGTGCTCAGCAGACTGCCCTTAAGAGTGCTGGTATGGCACATTGCAAGAGCATGCCCTCGTCACATGGACAGCCTAAACAGCCTGTGCTGTGCCCTGACATAATAGCTGAAAGCCTTCAACATGAAATCAATAACAAGTTCCTTTTGACCCTACAAATTGGCTAGTGTCTCCTTTTCTAGTCTCATAACTCTGCTTGCATTTTGTTTCAATACACAAATCCCAGCAGAGCTTTCCCAAAGCTGTAGGTATTCAGATCTGAGTTTTTCATTTGATCCCAAATCCATTTAAAAGTCAATTAAAAGATACATTCTGAAGGTCAGTAGTGATTAGGCGTTGATCCTGCAAGGTGGTGAATACTCTGGCTCTGATTCACCAAAACACTTAATCTTGTACTTAACTTTAAGAAATGACTAGTACCTTTGAAGTTACAGAGAAATTAGATATGCATTTAGGTGGTTTATTGGGTCATACAGATAATACTCAGTTCTTGTAGAATAAAGCCCTATGCTATACATGTATATACATACACACAGGTAAGAACATACATATGTCTAGTGCATTTAAAAAGTCAGTACAGTAATTTGATTTCATTTTAGTGAAGGACATTCTTCGTATAATTCTACTTAGTGCAAAAAATTACTGCTATGCATAGACTAGTGTAGGTGTATTTATAATAAAGTCCAGAAATTGTTGAAATAGTCTGCTAGCAATCGTTCACTTCTCACGCAATAACTCTAGCTAAATCTAAACAAAATGAATACTATATTTGAGAGCCTGAATTCAATAAATTTCCCATGTCTGAATGTAGGAAATGAAGTGAAATGACGTTTCTATCAAATCAAGACAATGTGTTGTACAAAGCAATCCTGAAAAACAAGTCAAACCTACTGCGAGAGAATGTGCACTCTACTGGTATTATACTAGGCTGCAGTTTACATTTTGGCAATGACATATTGAGGTTTTGCAAGTATATCAAAAACTACATTGCAGTATTTATCTAAATTATTTTAGCTACATATGTTCTCTAGCTCCTGCAAGGCCAGCTTCACAGCCTAGACACAACACTATTCAGCTTTTATAAAGTCACTTATGCCATTCGCTATTGTCCTTTACTTACATGCTTTACTTTGTAAATGTGCATTATTTAAAAAAAATAAATGAAACAAACATTTTCACCTATCAAGGAGTCTGATACTTAATTCCATTTAACTAAATTTAATTCTGTCTCCAACAGTCTTCTCTTTTGTTTGTTTCTTCTTCTTGTTGTTATTGTAATTCATTAAAAATCCATATTGATTTATATTTTAAAAAATCTGTGCATTCTTTTCAAACAAATATGAACCCATCTAACATTTGACAGTGATATAAGCTCTCTCCCTGGGAATGTCTATTCCTATATCATCACTTTCAGATCAAGCAGATGTGGATTTTATGTGAGATTTATATGATTTTCAGTTGGTTGAATTATTTGTTGTCAAATTATCCAACAGATTTAATCTGTTGTGTTCTTCTGAATTATTCATGAGCCAGTCATAATTTCTGTAAGCATAACATAATGGTCGTGAAATAATTTGTCCAAATAAATATTAGCTTTTTTATTATTGAACTGATTTTTCAAAGCCACTTTCAACTTAGTCAAATGGCTGGTTCTGGAAAACAGGGACAGTGTTAGCATCTGAGAGTTTAGACCCAGTGTTGGCAGTGTCACTTGTTGGAGGTCCTACTGGTCCTTAGGCATGGCACAGGGTGCCGAGAAACTCAGGTAGCTTCAGACCGCAGGATGCTCTTTTAGGGCTCTTAGGCAGAAATACAGGCACCGCAGCAGGAATCTACCCAGACACAGCAAAGCTCACTGCTGATGTACACTGCTCTGTGATGGAAATCCCTATATTTTCCACAGGGTGTAAACAGAGAAAGAATTAGGCGTACATAGAAGTCAGCAATCCCCACATAAAAACAGCTGAGAAGAGTAAATTTGTGCACTCCAAAAATAAGATGACTATCAGGATTCACCATCAGGGTCCTGGGGGCACTAATAAGCCATAATGATCCTGAGGAGTCTTGCCTGAGCCCTCCATCCAAACCTGAGCTATGCTTTAATGTACATGTCTCCAGTCCGGTTCCTGAATGACCTGGATTTCCTGGATTCACTTCAAATCTGACTTGTTACCTCTCTTTTGCCTGATGCTCACTAGACATTCAATAGCACTCATTGCTGTCCCCAGCTGGCTCTGCTCACCTGGATGTGGGGCTGTGCTTGGAGTGGTCACTAACCACCTGCTTTGTGGCCACCCTCAGCTTGCCATCCATGGCCCTTGATGCTGCTGCCTGACAACCCCATCCTGAAGGCCACCGGTACTGTTGCTGTCACAGGATTATAGAATCATATAACGGTTAGAGTTGGAAGGGACCTTCAAGATCATTTAGTTCCAACACCCCTGCCCTGGGCAGGGACACCTTCTGTTAGACCATGTTTCTCAAAGCTGCATCCAACTTGGCCTTGAGGTCACATAAGGCAGAAAGACAGAAGCTTTTGGTCTGACCCTTAAACCTCTGCACTTTGGAATAGCGAGTCTTAAATTTGTAGTGGTGGATACTGTACCCTCCTGGAACTGCAGGGAATGTTAGTCTCTCAATAAGAAACTGAGCTCTGCATTTCACCATTCCACACCAAGTATTTAAAATCATCGACTAGGGTCTGGAATTCAGAAATCCCCCTTTTTTTCTGTGATTAACCTGCTGTGAATCTAGGAATTTGTATTCGTTTATGTGGTGATTATATGGGTGGTTACAGAGAAGGTGGAGCCAACCTTTTCTCCGAGGCGCAGAACAAAAAGACAAGATGCAGGAAAGGAAATTCCCACTAGATATAAAGAAGAATCCTTCACAGTTGGGGTGGGGGGACAAGCACTACCACAGTTTTGTCAAAGAGTCTGTATGATCTCCAACCTTTTAAGATAAGCAAAACTTGACTGGGCAACATCTTGAACTAACCTAATATAACTTTAAGGTGGGCACTGTTTTAAGTGTGGGTTTGAACAGGATGACATCCAGTGATCCCTTCTGGTCTAACGTATGCTGCAATCAAAGATTCTATATTTTCTTTTTTCATTCCTTTTTGCCTCTCACTGAGTGCAGAATTATTTCCTGAAGGATGTAACACAAATGCCTTTGTGCATCTTTTTAGCTACAGAAAATTGAAGGAAAATACAGAGAAAACAGGCATCATTACACAATTTTTTGGAGTAGGGCTGAGTTTAAAATTGATCTGTGTAGTTTGCACAGTCTGGTCTCCTTTTTCCACATATAGAATTTTCTTTCTGTGCAAATGCTGAACTAGGAGTAGTTTAAAGTTTATTTCCCCCCATAGCTAATACCTGACAGCTTAAATATATGGACTGGAAGAAATGGATAGCAAAGTCTGCATCTAAAACCCTACAATATTCTGGCCATAGGTATAGAAAATCTCTCCTAGAGAATGCTAAAATCTGAGATTCAAGTGCTAAAGGACAGAGACAAACATCCTACAGTCAGTGAGATGAGACATTTATTACTAATTAAATCTATTTACTTCCTTATAGCCTGACTATTTTATGCACGTGTCATGGGGGAATTTGAGTAAGGTGGCCACAAGACAACAACCACACCACCCTCTGACATATAATCTGAAATTTATTTATTGAACAGGATGTTTATGTCAGGTGGACAGTGATTTCTATACCAGGACTTCTGTTCTACAATATGCATTTACTACACACAGACGCCGATCAAAGCTCCTCTGGTCTGGTTAAAGGTGGGATGCTCCACAGATCAAAGGTAAGAGGACGTTCACCCTGATCACAAGATGAGTTGGGTCCTGGCTGGCAGCCTGACCCCCCACCTGCAGTTCCACTTTGGACTCGGCCTTCTGCACTGTGTCCAGCATTTGTTCGTATATATGTTTCCCTCCCTAAGGAGCTTCTGTTTTAACTATTTATTTCTTTCTGAATTATATCATGGGCATAAACTGTTAATGGATTCAGCAATTATGTGGCTTGGTTGTCATTTCGCTCTCTTTACATTTAACTGCAATTAGTGGGACTTTTATCACCCTTTGGTCTGCTCCCAATGAACTACAAATATGTGAAGTTAGTAACAGTTTCAGAAGTCTGTCTATTGTTTCTTTGTTTTCAACTCATACCTGGTGAGAAAGAGCTGGGCAGATGTAATCAAGGTCTCTTTTATCTAAGTGCTGCTTTAGCCTTCACCCCGTAAAGTTTGATTCTACAGTGACCATGCAAACAACCATCTAATTGAGAGAAAAGTGAAATGTATGCATCAAATGATACAAGTCTTTATTTTGGGTTAGGGATCAGGGAAAAAATACTATGTTCTTTAATACCACTGAATGGTTGGGACTTTGTAACACCTACAGAGAACTATTAATGGAGCCATAATTACTCAAGATTGTAATCTTAAACAGTTAACTGCATACCAATTAGTATGCAGGTATAGAAATGGATTATTTGGCTCTGTATATTGTTATTTTTTAACTGAGCAGTAGCTAAAACTAACTCTAGTCCTGTCTCAGCTGCAGATGTTTTCTTGTTTTTTAATTCTCTCAAGCATTTATTAGGCTGTAAACCAAAAGAAGGCAGTTTTCTTCCAGGGACTATCCTAGATCCAAGCTTACTTGCTTTCTTTTTCTTCACCCTGGTAAAATGCACTGAAGATTGTCTCTGCAAGCTCTTTAACAGATAAATAACAGGGTTTTTTAAACACTGGAGATTTTACTTGCTCAGGACATCAGGTTGTAAGGCTATTGGTGATGGAAGGGTGTTGTGGGTTAACCCCAGTAGGCAGCTAAACGCCACACAGCGGTTCGCTCGCTCCCCTGCAATGGGATGGGGGAGAGACTTGAATTGGTGCAAGTGAGAAAACTCAAGAGTTCAGATAAAGACAGGTTAATAAGTAAAGCAATAGCTGCATGTGCAGGCAAAGCAAGATAAAGTATTTATTCACTACTTCCCACCGGCAGGCAGGTGTTCTGCCATCATGCGTAAAGGTTACTTGGGAAGACAGATGCCATAACTCTGAACATCCTCCCTTTCCTCCTTCCTCCTTCTTCCCCCAGTTTTTATTGCTGAGCATGACGTCATATAGCATGGAATATCCCTTTGGTCAGTTGGGGTCAGCTGTCCCAGCTGTGTCACTTCCCAGCTTCTTGTGGATCCCCAGCCTACTCGCTGGAGGGGGAGTGTGAGAAGCAGAAAAGGCCTTGACACTGAGTGAGTACTCTTCTGTAATAACTAAAATATCCCTCTGTTTTCAACACTGTTCTCAGCACAAATCCAAAACACAGCACCATACAAACTACTGCAAAGAAAATGAACTCTATCCCAGCCAAAACAAACACTATTCCTCCACAGGTGACTTTTCCAACAATTTGTTTGTTTGATTTGGGATTTTTTACCAATCTTTAGGATCTTTGAAATATTTGGGGAACTTGTGTTGACTTTGAAAAAATATTATCGTTGCCTAAATTAATTTTTTTCATTTTCCATTTTTACACAGCCCTGAAAGAAAAGGTTGTCTTTTTTTCCCTTAACACATAAAATACAATTAGAAATCCAATTGAATTTTTGTTAGAATTTAGAATTTTAGAAAGGCAGAATACTGAAATAAAATGGTATAGGAAACTTCCTAACACCTTGTTATCCTGCTGCAGATGAGGTAACCCCTTAAGACTGAGTTAGCAGCCTGGAGAAATGACTAACTTGATTGTCTGTAGCTGTTTCGGTGTAACAAAATGACATGGAACATGCTCTTAAATACAAGGACTTTGGAAGAAACAGTAAATACAGCCTTTTTTTTTTTTTTTTTTTTTTTAAAAAAAAAAAGAGCTCTTTAAGAGGTTTTGAGGTTATTTTTGGTTGTTGGTTGGGGGGGGGGGTGAGGTGGGCGGGGGCATGGGAAGGGCTTTCTTCCAAGTTTCACTTTAGAGAAACTTCCACAATAAAATACTTCACTGATAGGACATAAAAGAGCCAACAACTTAGTGTAATACACAATGCTGTATCCATTTATCTCAATGGAAATTTTTCACTAGCCTGAAAGGGAACAGTAGCAAGACCTCAAATATTAGAAAGACTTTATGGTTTAGGCAGACTTCTAAGGTGTGGTAAAAATGAGAGTTAAAATACTGGTTGTATTTATCTCAGAAGCTACAAGTGTCTTTAATGTGATTCCTTGCCACTGTACAGAAGACTCATTTAAGAGGAGAGTATCTGAAATCTATGAGATGACGACCTAACTTTTTGAAAATAATCTGAGTCAGAGTTAAAAACAACCATTCATCACAGTGTCTTTCTGTTTTCTTCAACATCTGTGAGGAAGAGCTTTGTGAAAATATGTGATGTAATTTGGAGTTACCGTAACAGTAAACTTATATTTCATGAGTCTGACTGTGAATAAGTCTAGTCCTAGTACTTCTAAGGAACTGCTCTTTGCAAATAGTGCTTTCATTCTGAAATGTGACAAGACAGAGAGAGCGCGTATGTTAAAACTTTTCAAAGACTACAAAAAGTTGGGAGAACTTTTGTGGAAAAGTTTTTTTTTCTTTAAGTTATTATAAGTAAGCATAAGAACTAATTTGGCTCCAGTTATTTCTTTTCCTTTTTTTTTTTTTTGCCTAAATTTGTAACAAGAAAAAATATTGCCTGTAACTCTTGCCTCAGAATGGAAAATCATCCAAAGTTAGTTCTTTGGTTTTTATTTAGCAATTGAAGTGGTGATATATTAGAGCACAACCATCCTATAAACAGTCTGTGCTGCTATGTGTGAATGTGGGTAGCTAGTTTTAAGCTCAGTCACCTGTGATTTTGTGTACCTTACTGAGGTGGGAGCTGCATACTCTGAAGCCAGACATTCCAAGTTGACAGGGGTGGTCTTCAGATACCAGGGAAATGAGACGTTCCACTATAGCTATAATCTAGAAATACATTGTTCAATTCCCCATGTTTTAGCCTTGTGGCAGCCAAGATATGCAGTCTTTGCCATGAACATTCAAATGCATCTTTGATATTTGAGCCCCTGAACTTAGCTGGTCTTTGACATGCTATCGTAGCTACTAAACTAATTGGGTTTTTTTCCTTCCCGTTAGTGATGAAGAAGATATGGACAAGGTTTGTATGGAGAAAAAGACATGGGAAGACATAACACAATAGAAAAGGAGAAGACAGAAATAGTGAGAGTGAAATGGAGATCAAAAATGGAAGAGAGGAAAATATGCCAGAAAGAAAGTAGTAAGAGAAAACTGATTGCTCTTAGAAATCTGCTGAATAAATACAAAAGAGACAATAAAATACATGACTAAGATATGGAGATGAGACTAAACTATTCACACAAATTAAAGTTCAGTAAAGTTCAGCAGGTATTCATTCCCCAATGGAGCTCACACCACTTATATCTGAGCCTGGAAAAACTTTGTTTCAGCTGAAATAACAATTATACAACAGTTTTTGGAATAAATATATCAGACCATATTGAATGACCTCTCTTTCCCTGAGGAGGATCCCCTTGGGCAAGAATATAGTACTATAACCTTGAAAATGCTTACTTCATCTCTTTATGATTTTGTTGACTGTCCAAAAGATATTGTGCAGTCCACTTGCACCTGTCAGTGCAGCCCTGGGGGTGGCAGGTGAACTGTCAGAAGCCCTGCTCTGCGCAGCTTCATACAGCAATGAAACAAGGTTTAACTTCCTCAAAATGCTGTGGTGATCTTTTCCTTATTGACTGAGCTTTGACTCTTTCACCTTGTTCCTAAATATCTTTTGTTCCTGAGGGAACAGAGTGCTGCTGAGATGGTTCTTCTTAACTTATTTTCATGTCTCAAAGCTTTCAAATTCTATCCTGGAACAGTTTCATGAGCTGTGTTCCATGCCACATACAAAGCACGACATGTATTGGAAAAGAGTTTTAATTAAAATCTAGTTTAATGTTTCAATTTAATTTAAGTAGCAACTGGCATTATTTGTTAAACTGACAGTGTGAGAGAAAGAGGTCAAAAAAAGAAAACTGGTTTCTATTCCTTCTTTTTTATTTGCCAGTTGAACTACTAAAGGCATTAACATTTTAAATCTCTATGTCTCTGGCTATTAAGTAAGAAGTAAATAAGAAGTAAACTGAATAGAATTGGTTTTCCACCATTGACATGGACATTAATGCCAATAGCACAAGATAAGCTTCTCGTTAAGATGGCAGTAACCAAAACATAGGTTCTATGTGCTGAGATTTATGTATCTGGCAGAAAATTTCACAGCATCCTTTAGGGTTGCTGCTTGAGAACAGTGACAGCAGTTTCCACTGGCATCTCTCAATTTCTACATGACTAATAAAAAACTAGGGACACTGCTGAGCACAGCATGACTTGATCTAGTTGCCATCCTTGATCTGGTTGCCTTATTACAATTTAAAAATAACCTTGGCTTTTTCAGAAAAAAAAACCCAAACAACAAACAAACCTCTGTTTGAGATCCTTATATGTACTTATATATATACTAAATATATTGCATCCATACCAATGTCTTCAATGGGCTAATCACATTGGCAGTGGATTCATCTCATTTAGTTGTAAGGATCTACTTCATGGACAGCTACATATAAGATATCTCAGGTTTTTTTTAATAGTGAGTACAAAGAGAGAGATCCCCTTAGAGTTAGTTCCTGTCTGACCTGCTTTCATGGGAGCATCAAGAAAGAAGTATCTGAGTACACTGCGCAATGGCAGACAGTACAACCAAAACTGAGTGTGATGAGGCTATGGGTTGGTGAGTAACAGGAGAAAAACACCTGAAACTGCTGAAAAGCTATGTCATGGTATCCTTCATTGACAGCCTGTGCCTATAACCCCCTCCCTGCCCCTTAAGAGAGACTGGGGCAAAGCGTTGTTACATGGACATCCAACATCCAGCACCATGTAGAGAGGCAGGGTGCACATAGTGTACCACCTACGTGTTGGTACCCAGTCACCAGCCAGAGCATGACGCTGAGACTGGTCCAAGCCAGTGTCATGTTTCCTCTAGGCTCAGCTGTGCCAGCCCACTGGTGGGATAATTGTCTCAGTTTGCTCTATATGAGTCTCCATGTAAAGCTTTTTATGATGCAGCCTATCCCTTACTTGGTTCACTTAATAAATTGCCCTTGGCAGTGTCATATTATCTGGTGTTCTCTTTCTTATTGTGACACATACTATAGATGTTTATCTTAATACAAAATGAACGGCCCCCTAAAGAGGCTTAGCTGTGCACTGATAGCAAAAAGATAGCGAAGTGGATACTTCAGTTTTATTTAGGGTTTGTGAGATGAATTCTACCTACCAGTGTCTGTATATTCTATACATATAGTCTTTATATAGTCTCCATATATATCCATTTTGTGAACGGCAGTGTAATTAATGAACATGGACTTGACAGAGGCTTATTTCTTCCCCCTTGTATTTGCTAATGCAAAGAACTTTCTCAATCCTCTTCAAAGCAGCTGTATTCTTGAACAGTCATGTTGACCACTCCCTACTACAAGCAAAAACTATGGCTCCTGAAATCCATATGGACCTTCTCTATTCTTATCCACTTCCCTGTTTTGTGTCCCTTGAACTCTTGGTATGGATATTAGATCCCCAAATATCTCCCTCTAGTATAGAAATTCTTGTACTCTGGCTAGCAGCCCTTGCAAATTAGCCAGAGAATACAGTTCAGGGAAGTCTTCACGGTGGCCTGTCATCTGTTACCTCCTTCCATTAAAAAAAAAATTATTCCTGACAAAACCATCAAACAGCAAGCCCTCCTCGCAAACGCCTAAACAGATAAAAATGTGTAGACAAATAAGCTGATTCATACCGTGCCTTAAAAATATGCCTTTTCTCCAATTTATTAGTCTACTTAGGCTGTACAAGAACTTTACTTTTAATGGAGAAACCAGTCTTTTCACATTATAAGCATAATAATGTTTGATTGGAACACTAAATCTAAAGAAACAAGATTTTAAACTAATTTGGAAAAGATTTTTTGTTTGTTTGGTTGAGTTTTTTGCTTTGCTTGTTGCAGGGCTTGGGGCTTTCTCTAAATAATACCATAATTTGGGATTCTATTTTAATAATTTGGAACACAATTTTGGGAAGAGACTACCAGTGAATGAATAGTGTAAATAAATGTTTTAGTTTGTCATGAAAAAAGCATTCATCAGGTTCTGAAAAGGCTTTCAACTCTTTTTTGATACAACATTTGAGTCATGCGCTGAAGGAAGAAGGCTCATGTTATGTGTTTGGGTTACCCCTTGATATCATGTTGTGTGCAGCACTTGCTCAGCTATATGGTAAGGAGCGTAGGAAGAAGCTGCAACTAGGAAACGGGGATCTCTCCAGAGGACATAGAGTGTGTGGAATATGTTTGGCAACATTTTTTTTTTCCAGGGAAGGCAAGGAGCAGCTGTGCTTACAGCAATGTACGTGTAGGCACAAACAGAAAGTTTTGAACACGGGTCAGATGGTTAAGCCTAGGGTATAGTGAGTCAGGTTTATCTCAGTGCTGTGCTGATCCAGTCCTTAAGTTCCACTGTTGCCAGCTCAGCCAGCCAGTGCTAGGACGTGTGTGTATCTGGAAGGGATCTGCACAACAAAATAGGTGGCCACCATTTCACTGTCTCTGAGTTCAGAAATCATATGAAGTCAAAGAAACTCTCCTGGTAGTTTTTCAAAGACAACACTCAGCTGCATAAGAAACACTGATTTTGCCATCCAGAAAAAGGTCGTGCCTGTGTAAAAATAACTCTTAAATAAAAAGAGGTAGTTTTCAAATCCATTTCTCTCCCCATTTTCCCTTTCTTTTGTCAAATAGCTCTCTCTCAATAAACTTTTATTTAAAATGAAATTTGTGCTCTTTTTGTAAAGAATTTTAATTATTTAAAAATGTAAACCAAACACTTGACCTTTATGGAACTGGAAGCAAGGTTTTGTGCCATTTCATATTAGCTGTCTCACAGCTGAAGACCACATAAGGAGAATCCTACAATCCAGTTCTAGGATCAATGTAAGCACCTTCATCTGAGCATCCATTTGGTCTTTTATAAGCCTTTGTTAGACACCTTTAGAGCTCAGTTCATTAGATCTATTTTGAATATCTAAATTGAATTGATAATCTGATCTAACACATCTCCTTTAAAAAACAAATCCCCTAAACAAACAAAACCCCATATTTAAAATTATTTAGATTGCCTTTATGTGTACCACCCTTCAAAGCTCCTTTTCCACCTATATTCAACATTTAGAATGTAGAAAATTACATACTTAATTGTTCTTTCACCAAAAATTGATACATACAAAAAGCTGTAAGGTTTTTGTAAAAATAGAAGACTACATATCCCATCAAATACTTAGGTACAGTAGCAACTTACAGACCAAAGACAATAACATTATTTCATTTTTCCCGACACAGCCTCCATTTTTTTAAAATTATTTTTTTATTTTTTGGGGGGTGGGTGCAGGGAGAGACTTTTAACAATACGTTAACTATAAGTTAATTTGGCCAAAACACCAAGTTTTTAGCTTTAGCGGGCTACAGAGTTATGCTAGCCAGCATGAAAGACAGAAAGAAAATGTACTTTTTAAAAAATAACATTTAGATTCTATTACTAAATTCATGCTGTTTTCCCCCATATATCATTATTATCTGGTGAACTTGTTAATATTGTTGCAGCCAAATCAAATGTGTAAAATATGAATGTTACATGTCCATCTCAAATTTCATTTTTTTAAATTTAAATTATTTGATTTTGAAAAGTGAGAAAAAAGGTCTTTTTTCTATATATTTTTTCCACATTTTTTCTGTGTAATTCCTGTATTGATATCTCCTTTTTTTTTTTTTTTTTTTTTTTCATTAAATCCAAGTTTTTCCTGTGTACATATAACTCAAGGAGATTGGATGCTTAGAGAAATTGTGTCTGAACGTTGCGGAGATAAATGTTAACAAAAGACAAAAAAGTTTCTAAAAAGGACCCAAGCTTCATTTAAAAAGCAAGAATTAGACATTCTGACTAACATCTGAAAGAAATCTTATTTTAAAGATTCCTGAAATGGGCGTATGCATCAGATTCAGACTCTCAGGACCACATAGCTGCTGTGTGCTCATGAGATGATTGAAGAGCTGTAAGAATATATCCCAGGGAAAGATGATACATCAGAAGTACTAGAAAATACATACAACATGATTGACTACTGATGACATTGAAACTGCGACGTAGGTGAGGATACAGATAAAAGGGGAGAAAAGGAATGTACTGCATAGTTACAGCTAGGGTTATACTGCTGTTTCAGCCTATTTACTGAAATGGAATTAAGTGGTTGAAGAAATTAAGTTTTAATCAGGATTTCTTTATCTTTTGTAAAATGAAAGCAATAATTTTGAGGATTTAGATTAAGTGAAATTCCTTTTGTTGTTTAATATGTATTTCAGTGATATTTTCTATCTAAACAAATATTTCAGAATGATACTTATCAAATTCCCATCTAGGAGAGCATCAGTTATGTCAAGCTGCTTCTTGAAGTTCAAATTCAAACTCCACTTGGATCAGATGATATAATTTGGATCAGTTTATAGTTTTTATAGCAGCTGAAAAGATTGAAAAGAAATCATCAAAGAGGATGTTAATTGCAATTAAATTAAATGACTGGATAGATTAGAATTAGGATGCAGAACTCTGGGAAAATGTCTGCTCTGATGCACCCTGCTGGTGACATGCTTTATTTCTGTGTATTAACCAAACACTTGCGTACTTTTTCATGCCAATTAATAGTGTGAGATTCACAGTGACCCAACCATAGACTGAAGAAAAAAAAAAGGTTCTTGCCAGTTGTTAAGGGAGTAGTTTAACTTAAGAATAAGACACATTAGTTATGCAAAACCACGTGTGTGTAGATTTCAGAATATATATAACAAATCACCCAGCTCATCACTATCGTAAAAAATTAAAAAAGAATATTTTTTTTTTTTCTGGAGTAGTCTGATGAGGTATCTATGAGTTTGAAGTGTAGTCTTGGTATTGCCAGGCAACTAAGCACGTCAAGAAATTCTTCTCAATATATATTGCATGCCAGAACTGTGGAATTAATTAGTCTGTTCTTCATGGTAGATTTTTCCATAAAACTTTTGAATGTTCATATAAGAAAGGTTTTGCTTTCTCTAATTTACTCTTCTATTAAATTTTCATATACAGCCAAAGAAACTTTATACCAAAAGAAATGAATGGATGCAAAGGAAAGTTAACTGAAACCAAACTAGAAAACTGTTTCTAGGCAGATCCAGAGGCAAACAGATGCACATGCACAAGGATTTCAGTAAATGTCAAAAACAACAATAAAAAGATTCTTTTCAAGTGTGGACACCAAATAACCATCTTTCTTCCTTTTTGGGGAACAAGCTTCAGGTAACATTTAAATATATTTACAAGCATAAGATGTTTATAAATATAAACACACTATATAGTGTTATTCCTGTTAAAATCTCCAGACTATGATGGCAGGCATAACAAAGTTATGGCAGGTAACTTTTAGACTGACAATGTATTTGTCTCTTTTCCAAACGTAATCAAGAAGTGAAGACATTCTTAGTAATTTGAAACATCAGCCATGGGGGATACTCCATTTCTCAGTCCAAGCCTATGTTTGCAACAGGCATCAATTTCATTTTTTTATGTCAAGCTTAAAAACTGAAATTCTCCTTCAATACTTCTGATATTAGATGTACAATTTCACTGAACAATGAACCTTATGTATTTTTCATAAAGCAATGCTCTCATCAAAAAAAATTACAGAAACTGTATTTGTTTACAGAGTTTCTGTAAAGTGGGTCCATAACTGTTGCTTGGGGTAAGCTGGAACCCATAAAATTTCCCATGAACTTCTGTGAGTTTTGTTGCCTCCATTAATTTTTTGGTAATTTTCAGTATTACAAAGGCATGATAAAAGTAAAGAAAAAAATAAAATAAAATACAAATTGCTATTCATATATAGTCCTTCAGAAAGACAAGTGGAACAGACTGCATTGCTCAAAAGTAATTTTTCAAATAGCAGCTTTTTACTCTGGTTTGCAACCTCACATAGGCATGAAATTGAAATACTTACTTCCTTATCAAACTTTATGCATTCATTGCAAGTGTTGTCTGATTTGTTCTTGTAAAATTTTTCTCATAAATATTGGCCTGACAGCACTGGTCTTCAAACAAACATAAAAACAAACAAACATGCCTATCAAAGGGAGAGAAGAGAAAAGACAAACAAAAGTATTAACAATTACATGAACTTTGTTGACAGTCACAAGAAAGGATTGGGGAAACAGCTATCTGTTCTATCAGCCTTGAATAACTCTAATTTTATGACAATCTCGTCCTCTAAGCCTATTGTTCACGGAAATCTTCTTGTCACATGCAGCTGAGATAAGAACTTAAATACTTCACATCAGAAAAAAAAAAAAAAAAAATCCCCAAAACATCTCCAAAAGACTTAATTGTTTTTGCAAGTCTCCATAGCTGGGAGACCAGCAGCCATTTGCTATATGGTTAGAGCTATCAGGACAAGAAGGTCAGAAGCCATCCAGGCACTCCCCCATCTCCCTATCTGTATTTATGTTTTACCCTCATCTTACAATGAGGTAATAAATAATTTGGGGACAGGTAATAAATTTTCTTCTGTGTTTGGTTAATTACTATCACAACAACATTCTTGCCTTCAGGTTGCCACATACCATCAAAAAAACAAACAATAAATCAGAATAATGGAAAGGGATGTATATTAATGACGTTAAAAATAGAAGGAATTCTACAACATTGCCTAGGTTGCCAGATGACTACCATGGCTCCTGGACTCCCCTTCATTCCTGCTTTTTACTCACTGTAGAATTACACGGAGCCCTGGAGACTAGGTCACAGAATAAAGCAAATCTGAAGTACTATGCTTTCAATGGTTTAAAGAAGTAGGTTGTATTTTTGTGAGACCTCACATTATGTTTTCATATATTTTCCAGGTTACAATAAGATAGGTGGTTGGTTTCACCCTGACATACTCTGAGCTCTGTTCATAGTGATTTTTGTCCTACTTGTGATTTCACCACAGATTAACCTTTAAGCATACTACATTCATATTTGTAAGAAAAGCACTTCTGCATATGCAGCTGAGATCAGTAGAAAGGATCTAGGCAGGTTTCTTTCTTTATGAATGAGGAAGCTGCTCTGTCTTCCTCTGAGAAGAGGCTTGAACTGTGGCACACTCTTCCTTCCCACCCCAAAAGGCTTTCCAGAGACCAAGTTTTCAAGGAACACCGAGCTTTCTGTAAGTTCTGGGAGAGAAGACAGAATGGATTTTGGGCAGTTTTGATTAAACCTTACGTCATACACATTTTTGTTGTGTTATTGTGCATTTTCATGTAAAGGTGAGGCACTAAAGCATGGGATAGACAACTACTTTAAATTCATTTGAATCAATCAATATAACACTACATTTTGCTTTGCCTATTGATTTATTCCTATGTTTCTTAGGGAAAATTGTTTTATCAGGAGACTAGCCAAAGTAAAAGAAAATAAACACACTATCGCAAGAAAATTAATTTAATTTCTCACAGATTCCTTTAGAGACTATTGTGTTGTAAAGATTTATGAAAAAAACTCTGTCCATATATATGACACACCCTAGCTATGATGATATAGTTTAAAAATAATATTATATGCTTGATTATGGAGGCCTGCCAGCTCTCAGTGTGGGTTACAATTATGGACCTGTTTTGACCATTACACAGCAAATACTAACATCTGGAAACTTGAAGTTCAAAGGTTATTTTTCTCATAAAGCTCAACCACTATGATTCATAAAAACCCGATGCTGACTTTCAGTTTAACAAAATCCTGCTGCTAATATTGTATTGTAAAATACAGGGTGTCTTTTTCCTTGACTTGGTTTGATTTTTATTTTATTGAACTATTGAATCAACTAACATAGAAAGGGGCATTTGAGAATAACCCCTCCTTGTGATTATAATGCAGAAACTTGTACAAATAGATTACTAGTGTTTAACACACCTGCATATGTTAACCTTTACCATAGAAAAGCAAAATCTTTTATGATTGCCTAAGAAGCTCCTGACTTGTTGCATATTGCCTGAGGATTTTTTTTTCCTTTTGCTGTCATCATTTTTCTCATTCATCATGCTCCTCATCACAGTATACTACTTACAGTTCTATTCTTCCTGGGTTTATAGTGCCTGAAAGAAGACACTTTAAAAAAACTACATTAGCATAAATTAATCTCATGTTCTAGATCATGCCTCTGGGCTATGGGGATGTGAGGTAGATCAAATGATTGCCTTAATACTCCTGCACAGCTGGATTCCCTTTCTGCTCATTTTGTAGCTCTGGACTGTGTCTGTGCGCTGATATTACCTCTGCTCTGACAAACAAATGTGGTGGGCATTGCACAGTTGTACCTCTATTCAATTCTCCAGACAGTCACTAAGTTCATACAATATTTCCCCTCCACATACATGTGATATGGACTGTATGCTACTTGGAATGTGGTGCTGCCCAGCAGCTATTGCTAGAGCTACATATATTGTCAGGTAATCCGGGAATGCCTAGATTCAAACACTAATTGATCATTAGTTTCCTCCTTTCCCCATCCTTCTTGTATTCAGCAACAAATACTTAACCTGAAGTCTAACTTTATTTGCACCACACCTTTCCTTTCTTCTGTCCGAGGCCTTCTTAAATTAGGAACCTGAGCAAGCAGACCTTCTCTTCTCATTATTTAACAACGGGAACAGAAAATTAAGGAAAATATCCATAATCAGAAGGCTAAGCTAGAAAACTATTCCTTACACTATGTCTGGTTTGGGAAGAAATAATGAGCTTTGGGGTGAGCAGCTGGGAATGACCAATAAACTTGGTTTCTTATTTCCACATGCTCTCTTGCCTGTACATTGTAAATAACCAGGAAATCCTGTATTCAAGTGGGAATTCTGTGGAAATGAGAACTATCATATACCCCATTTAATCCTTATTTTAATGAGGCATACATATAATTGAGTTGACAGTAGAAAGTTACATTTGCTGCATGGAGAAATGATCGATAGCTTGGTCATGCTAAACTTGCTTTCCTACCAGAAACAATTAAAAAAAAAGAAAATAAAAACAGAGAAAGTTCACTAGCTAATATCTATATTTATTTCTTTTGAGTAGCAAGAGAGTTTCCCATAAGTACTTTCAAAGGAAAAATATTTTGGAAAGCCAAAGTGTTAAATACAAATCTACATGAGAAATGAAAACTGTTACTTTTTTTAGGATCTGAACTTGAAATTCAATTCAAAGAAATGAACAGCATTAAAAAAACCCAAAACAACGGGGGTAAAAAGTGCTTGTTAGACTGAAAAGTTGAATGACATGCTTTAACCCATCTTTGACTTCTGTTTTATATTATTGAATGACAACTCCCTTGGAAAGAAGAGTTTAGAACTGTAGTGATGACTTAACCTTCATTACATCTCTATTACAATAGAAAGACAATCTCATTTAGTAGGTTTGACAGTATGTTTTTCAGTATGTTTTGAAACCTTTTTCTTTTGACATACTTTCCCTAGCTGAAAAGATGTGCCATGATTAATGAACAGTTGGGTTTTGGTTTTGTGGTTTTGGTTTTTGGGTTTTTTTGTTTGTTTGTTTGTTTGTTTGTTTGTTTTTAAATATGTGCTATGTGTCTGTCACTTAACATTTGTCAGTCTTCCATCATTACCTGTGAACAAATGTTCCTAATTAACTATAGCAGGAGGTGTGGGGACTACAAAGGGGTAGGCTGTATCTGGGACACTGGCAGCTTCATTTCTTATAAAGCTAAATGTATGAGGCATTTAAGATCTGAAACTTGATATTCTATCATGGTCTCTTCTGATGGTAACCTTTTATGGCCTGACCTTAGAGACTCTCATAGTTAAACATGCAGGAATACTGCAAGACGTCCATAGACATGTTAGTTGTCTGAGTTTTTCATGTTGAAAAGTAGCATGTTAATAAATAAACCTTTGTGGTTTATTGTCCTTCTTGTAAATCTATTCTTTCCCAGGTCAGCTGTGATTTTAATAGTCACTCCCTATTCATTTGTTTGTTTCTTTTGGAAAATAAGCTAGATAGAGTCCTGTAATTCAGGGGCTTTCAAGTACAGTAAATGAACTTCTCAAAGGTACTGAAAAGGTAACTAAGGAAAGCAAGCTTGTTGTAAAAAGGCTTAAATTGGTGGTATTATGGTCTGAAATTGTACTTGAAAATTTTGTATGTAGGAGTCTGGAAATTGGAAACTGAAAAAAATCATAATCTTTAACCTTCCACTAAGGGAAGAAGTACAGCAAGAGCTGTTTTTACGAAGAAGAAGAGAGGAATGGAAATTATGTCCCAGATCTTGCTTGGTTTATTTTTAATTGAACCTAAGTTTACAGCATGTTGATATTTGATGCTGCATAAAAGTTTTTGCTCTGTGCAAGAAAAATGGGTCTTTAATGCCAAACCCATATTATATGTAAACTGTTTCCACCATTAAGCAGACCTGTCTATGTCTGCTGCATACATTCATACCTTGATGTAAGCGTTAGTCACAGACAATGGATTTTTTTTCATATTTTTGAAATATTTTTATTTTGAATGAAGTAAAGCCCACTTCATTTGTTATACCTCTGATAGTTTCCAAGCCTGGATTTTATGAGTTTAAGCATCTGACTTCTCATTTACTTAATTTTCCTCACCTTTCTTTTGCTCACTCTTTTTTTGCCTCTTGTTATTTGGGTGAGTGTGGAGGAGAAACTGAGAGATAAGTTCCCTGTTTTCTTTTTCTTTTCCTCAGGCAGAAAACTCCACTTTACTTATGTATTGGTTGTATTGTATGACTCTCAAATCATACAACCTTTTCATTTCACTTTTTTTTTTTCATTTTTTCTTTGTTTCCTGGGAGTTTATTTACCAATACAGAACACTCAACTTTTGAAGCACAAAATATAATGGATAGAATGTCAAAGAAATGAAAGTAAATGATTTGTGGTTTCCAAGGGGAAAGAAAAATGTCTGCAGCAAGAAATACTTACAAACGTGGTTGGAACACACAACCAATACAAAAAAACTTAAGAGTTTGATGCTGCCCATTTAAATTCCTTATCATCAAAAGGGAAAATCCTGTCTTCTTTTATTCTCCTGAAGTTGATCTTTAAGCATGTGACTAGAAGCAGGATTTAATATATTATTCTGATGATAAACCAGTAACCCCTAAAAACCAAGTTAAATATAATTATGTCCTTTTCCTAAGAAACATAATTTTAATAGCAGTAATTATAAATCTTGCTTTTATATCTCATATTATTAAGGACTACATCAGGTAGAGAATGATTGAAGAAGGCTTGAATGTTCTTTGAACATAAAAATTGTATTCAGGAGCAAAATCAACCAGTATTATCTATGGTAAAAAGTTAAAGATATCCTGATTTCAAAAGCTAGTAACTGTTTTTATGTCCACAAAATCTATCTTTATCATATCTGATACTGGAATCCTGATATCAGATGGATAACTTGAAATAACTGTGTTCCAAATTACATGTGAGGCAAAGAAATATTTTTTCTGAGAAACATATTTATGTTGATTCCCACACTTTGGAAGAACCTCACACGACTTTTTGTGAAGTCAGTTAGATTTTATCTTTTCAATCTTTCTACAAAACTACACATTTATGTTCTAGCCTGTGTTGCCTGTGATCCCTGTGCTTCTTGGCAATCATTGTCAAATGTTGCCAATATGATTGTAGCATGGGATTAATATTATTCTGTTGTGGTGTTGTCAATCAATTGTCCTTGGCCCAACCCTCTCATCTGCTTGGTTTCTAGAATGCTTCCCACATTGACCTTCTAACCTATTTCAAGATCTTCAAAATACCATGAGGATGCTAATGATAATGCCAATAAATAACTTCACTATGAGCTATTGAGGCTGATCTTTTCTTCAATTAAAAGCATTTATTAAGATAAAAGTGTAATGAATTCTATTCCCTACCTTTAGATGTGGCATGAAAACTCTATTAACTCTCAATTAAAGCATGTCCAAGGATATCTGTCTTAAAAGGAAATCAATCTACACTTGCATGTAGCTTTTTTGGTTAAAGAATGTATCACAATGTATCTTCACTGTCATCAGTTCTTTGATATTTACATTAATATTTTGATATAAGAATATTCAGATTTTTTAAAAATAATATACGTATACATTTAACATAATTTAGTTTAAGCTTGTGGGGTTTTTTTCTTCCTCTTCCACCTCTTCAAGGGGAAAGGATCTTCTGTGACTGTGAGTTGTCTGAGTGTGCACCTGCAAGACTTTTAAGCTGCTTGCCAATTTCAAGGAACTTTGATGAAAAGCTGGAAGTATTAGAGATGATTGGGTTTTTTCAATCGTTTTGAAAATCAGTGACGAGTAAAAGCAAATGAAAGGCTGAATTCAGTCTTCAGGAATTCTGCTTGGCAGGATTCAGAGAGGCAATCAGCAACTGAGTTTGGCCAGTGCACACATAGCTCCAAATATCTGCAGCATGTAATGTTTCCTATCTGTAGTCAAATCCTTGGGGGGATTATAGTAGTCACTGGGATTACAGATAATAAGTAAGAAAAATACCCACAGACAATCCAGCTTCCATTGGTCACAAAATATTGCTGTTCCTTCAGGACACAGAATGTTGTGGATTTAGACTTTGCAAGCAGGATCATGAAAAGTTTTTCAGAATAGAATTTACAGTGTTCACCATGCTTTTTTGCACTGTCATTTATGCTACAGAAGTGATCATGAGTGCATTAAAATGGATATATGGATAATATATTATCCATCTTCATTGATTTTAAATTTCAGTTATCTACTCTGGTTTTCTACCTATAGTACACACAGGCTTGCAAGACCCTAAAATTTTACTGTCATAAATTAGGTTCTCCTGAGGAAGATTATTTCTAATGGTTAGAGTAGAATCAATGTCTTCTAAATATCAAACGTCAAACCACAGATTTTTAAATATTTTACATCATTAGCAACAGTTCAGAAAAGCAATCATGTTGTTGACGCAGTCTTCCTGTTCCTGTGAAATAGAAATTAAATTATTTATTTAAAACCATTATCTATTTCTCAAGTGAGGCCTTTTTTATCTCATTCAGCTCAGAACCGCAAGAAATGCTAACCTGTTCACAATGGCACTTCCAAGGAATTGCTAATCAATATTCTAACTTCTGTGATTCTTTTTGCTCTTTTGCCTTCACCTGGGAAAACGTGGTCCCATTCATTATAAGTTATACCCAGAAGATTTCTGTAAATGTCTTATAACTACTCTCACAATGAGCTTTTTCACAATAGTTTGAATGTTGTCAAGAAAGCCTGTGTAATTTGCTTCGCCAAGCTTGCAAATTCACCCAGAACCATAAAGATTGCAATCAAGAACAAATAGAAAATGCTGCCACTAAGCCACCAAGCTATCAATCTGCTTGTAAAATCTATAAGCTCCAAGCATGACAGGAAAGGTTGTTGAAACTATTAAGGCAAAGTTAAGAAGAAAAGCATTTCTTCATAGCTCCTGGTATGAGAAAACTGAGGACATGAGTCAGCAGACAAATGAGGAATAATATGGGTAAAGCAATATTATGATTAGAAAGATTTTTATGTTTGTATATACATACACACATACGCTAATTTATTCTTCTGTAGCTCACAAATACTATCTTGATGCTACACAGACAACACAAACATTTGTTTAACACCACAGAAAGTGAGAAATATGTCTATTCAGTTCTTTCCTCTTTTTGTTTCTTAAAGTAAAATATATGCAAGATCTTTTATTAGAACCAGTATTTCCTAAAATTTTAAATGAAATTCAGCCTAAATTTGACAAAAACCTATAATTCTAATGAAGTTAGTGAAGTTATTCTGGGCTTGTATGAATGACCTGGCTTTGGGTGTTATCCTTTCTTGCCTTATTCTAATATTATCTCAACATCACTGTTAAATCAATCAAATGTTGTCTTTATTAAACTTGTCTAGCTTTCTACAGCTTCAACTGAAGGTTGCCTAAGGTATTAAAGCTTGAGTTTTCATTTTAGGTTAACATTTTAACAATACATTTTTTACAGTGCATTAGATGCTATTGGAAATCCAAGACACTATGTCATTACTTGCAATTTATAAAAAAAAAAAAAAAAACAAAACACAACCATTTTAGAAATGTCTTAGGTAATAACATAGTGCAAAACTTCCAACATATATTTTGCAAAGAGCTTTTAAAATTTATCACTAAAAATCTCCCTGAATAAAACACAAAGAAGATAACACATCAATAATAACAGTGCATATTGTCTTGACAGTTAGTTTTACATAAACAACTCAACACAGAACAAGAAAATGGTACTGTGGAGCACCTGTGTTTTGCAGAAAGCACACACTGTGTGATGTTACCTGCCAATGTAATGAGATTTACAATGAAAAATATGAATAGAACTTTGTAAGCCAATTCACCGAGAGAGTATTGAATGCGAAAACTATATAAAAATGCTATCAAGAAAATGACAACAGATATAAAGGAGTCTGCTATTCTGACTTAGTTTGAGCTAGCTGGACCTAGGTATTGTTTCTTATTTCCAAATATGTTGCTTTGTGTCAGCAGTGTAGAAGACTAAAAAATTCTCAAATAGGCTTGGTCAATGCTTTCCTCGTTTAGGCTTGGACTATGTATAAAAATAAATATGTAATGTTTGGGAAAAAGTGGAACCTGATGTACATAGTCCATGATTTGGCCTTATTACAATGCAGAAATCGAGGTGTGTTGAGGACTGAAATGAACATTTGTCTTGCTGTGATAGCAGGTCAAACCTACCCTTACTGCTTCTAAATTTCAATTATCCTAATCTGTAGAAGGCAGAAAACAACAGACAGGTTTGTAAGAAAACTCCTGTAACATAAATTGTTCTTTCTATGCAGTCAACATTTTAATATGACTTAGTGTATGGCTCAATGACATTTATTTGCCATTAATGAAATACTAATAATTTAAAGCAAATATTTGAACGTTATTCTTATAGACCTGTGGATTTTTGCTCTTTGTAGTCTCTCACTGTAATTATTACTGGTTCTGGTTAAAGTGATGAATGACACGAATTTAATTTCTAATGGCATCTTATAATAGCTATGTTGAATTTCCAATGCTATATTTTCGCTCAGATCTTTTATTCTCTTTTGAAATTTCTATAATAATGAATGGATAGCGATCAGTGTTTTGTTATTGTCATATGTGATAGGCTCCCTCAGACCATCTCTGTAATATCCTGGAGATTTGTTATTCAGGTTTGGGGTATTTTAAATTGGATATTTTGGTTTTAGTAATCGATTTTGTCTTCCACCTAAAAAGGTGGCCTTATAACCGTACACATCCTGCTTAAGTTCTTGGAAGACTTTATTACTTTATATTACATAATAATTCCTTTGCATCTTCAGGAATTTGCAGAGAGAAACAGAAATGCCCCAAATTAGTTCCAGTCCTTTTCCCATACTGCTTTGGATTAAATGAGTCAGCATAACCAACATCTTTCAAAAGAATTGTTGTTTTACAGCTCAACAAAATCAATTTCTACTTTTGACCATTATTCAACATCATTTGAAATTTCTGAGAAAAAAACGGAAATAACATGTTCTGAGTTACCCAGATGGCAGATCTCTTTTCAATGAGTCATAGATACATCACCTGTAACTGCCCATTGCAGGTCAATACCCAAATAAAGGGGGCCTGATCATAGCCAGAATTCCTAGGAATTAGATCTTGGTATGAAATGAAGAACACTCTGCCTCACCTTTATATTCCTCATTGTTGAAAGAGTGTGCCATTGAATCTAAGCAGTGCACACTCCTAGATCCTTTTCATGCTTTCATGGATACTGGATATGAAATGAATGCAGCAGTTTCCATGGAAGTGTGGAATTCCCTCACACTGTAAATAAAGAAACACATTTCATGACTCGATTTTGTAAAGCAACATGAGTTTTTCAGTTACTGTTTGTACACCTGTAGCATAGACAAGGAACCAAATATAGATGATAGTCTCTTTGGTGAGGTATTTAGTACTTATATACGTATAAGAACTTGCCTTCTTTTTAAAGAATACAGACACCATCGTGGAGACGTAATACAAGAATAATTCTTTTTCTAAAAAGTACCTCAAACAATGAAAGTAAAAGTTATTCCAAAGAGCAGTTGAAAACCTAGTTTCCATTTAAAGTCTAACTACCTCTAGAATGAACTTTCATCATATAAGACAGTTTACATTACACAGTAATTATCCGATCAAAACGCTTTGACTTTTTTCCTTACTGTCATTATGGTGGCATGCCTTGGACCTACTATATACCAAATTTGTCTAAAAAAGTCTATAGGAAGATGTTACTCTGCATACAAGTCTTCACAATCTATACAGCCTATTTTATGCTGATTGCCTGTACTATCACATCAAGAATAATTAATTATGTGAATTAATAGTCTGCAGGGCTTCTATCATACACATATTTTTAATTAACTCTTTAATAAAAATCACAAACATGAACTAACCTAAGTAAGGCAACAAAGAACAAAAATCAGGATTTAAGTGCCATTTAAACAGAGAAACTCCTTTCTCTGTACTCAGGGTACTACAACTTTGCTGAAAGCTTACTTCCTGGATAAATTTCAGCCTTTAATACTTTATTTTTATTTTATTTTATTTTATTTTATTTTATTTTATTTTATTTTATTTTATTTTATTTTATTTTATTTTATTTTTTTAAATGGAAGGATGACAGTTCCTTAAGTACAGTGATATTAGTGGTGCAGCTGTAATGATGAAGAACAGATAACCAAGTCTTGTGGCAGCTGTGTGCTTCAGATAATATACTACAGAGAAGGATGAATTAGCTCAGAACCATCAGTCTAGAGAGAAAAATATGTGCTCACCCAGGGGACACTTATGTCATAAGCTTTCGTAAAACAGGAAAAAGTCTAGACAGATAGTTACACGAAAGGCTCTCTTTTCTGAAAATTTACACAAAAGACATTTTAGAAAATGGAGGCATCTGTTACTTTGCATGTAAATCTGCTTCAGGTCACGTTATTAACAATAATAATGTCCTATATGTTGTGCTCACAGAGTATCATCCCTCTGCTATGCATAGAATTTTGACGGTATGCCACAGTCACCCAGGAAATTCATATCCTCCAGTGTTATATGAAATGCAAAAAGTTATGAGTAGCTACTCTTTTCCTACGTTTGTATTTTCAAAGCAATACAGATTATATTATTAACAAGCCTGCAGTTTGCAGTCCTTAAGACTCTAGAAGAAAGAGATATTAAATCTCCCATGTGATAATTAAACAAAACCAGGGAATAGCAGGGCTGCCATCTTCATTTTCTGGAAAGATCCTCTTGAAAAAGTTGCATCAGACTCATTCTTCAAGGAAGTCCTTGAAATTATAGTACATTTGATCTGTTGATTGGTCAGACAAGGGATAAACACACCCCATAGCCAAATGGAGTTGACCTACTCCAATATTTCTTCCAGGGGGATCTTAAAGTGTGGTTTCAGTCACAGACAAAACTGAAGCTAAACTGTCATGGATTGACTACCTGGATTAACTGCAACTGCCATGGATTAAATGCAGCTGGAGCTGGTGAGTATTTATTCTGATGATGTAGTTGTTTATCAAAACAGCTGACTCATGAAAACATGGCTTTTCACAAGGTTAGGTTAAGGTTAATGATGCTGTTAGGGGTTTCTCTCAGCGTTAGGACAGAATGTCCAATTTAATATCAGACTACAAGGAGGGAGGCAGAAAATATAAGTGCATCCTATTCTCGGATGTTACTTTTAGTTCTAAACCTGTGCTTTTCCTGTTTCTGGTTGGATGTTTGGGTTTGTTCCCATCTCACCCTAGCTGAGGAAACTTGAGGTGTAGCTTATTCTGGGGCACATTTTAAACCTCTTATTTTGCTAAATGCATTCATTTTTTGCATAACAATAGAACTAATTTAACCAGAATTACTTCTGTATTACCTCTTGTTTAAGTCAATCACATAAGAGAAGGACTTGATTTCAGTTTTACTAGGCAAACTCTTGCCCCACCCCACCCCATGTCCACCGCTGTCCCAAAAAACCTTGTCTAAAAGAATCTGGCAGATCAGCTAAATTCTATAATGACTGGAATATTTTCACATTATGAAAAAAAGGGTTTCACACCAGGGTTTGACAGAAAGAAAAAAAAATAATGCTGAGAAGCTTTCTAAGGAGGGAACTGTTCTCAGCTGAGCTGTAACAAAGCTTTTGCAAAGTCCATCTTGCTTGAGAGCTTTTTCATGTTTTTATGTGGTATCGTAGTTAACATTATCAAAGTAATATTGTTCTCCCAATAAGTAATGGAAATGCTTAATCCCAGATTCTTCTAACTGCACCATGGTTTATTCAATCAATTTCATATTTTATTTTTAGCTTTTTATTCTATCCAGAGCATGTATGGTTTTAGATAGTATTAAAAATATAGAAATAATTAGATATTCTATTTTTGTTGTAGAATCAGAAAATATGTGTCAAGAAAACTCTGAATATCTCATTTGAGCATAGTTAAGTGGCTTAGACCAAGAAATAAGTTCAATATCACAGTTCTGTTTGGAATCATAAGACATTAAAACTGATGTCAAACACTTCACAGTTGGCAGCTCAAAGAATACAGTCTCTGTTACCTATAAGGATGAATTTTGACTTCAAATGTAATAAAAAAATCAATATTGCAGAGCTAGAAAAAACTCAGGGAAAGATCTTTAGCACCACTGTGAATAGGGACATTTAATTTGCTCGTTATTGTTCTCTGCATGGATGACAGAAATGAGACACAAATTTAATACTCTCCATTTAATATTGTTTCCTACTAAATAAATAAATAAATTCTGGCTTGGCCATTAGGCAGTTGAGAACTTAAAGGTTAATGTCAGCTTGAGGTAATTTACTGTGACCCAATCTGCATTACATCTGTATCTGTTACTTTTCCCAGTTATCAACATTTAGTGCTTTGCATAACTGTCATAAAAAAGCATAATTCTAATCAATTTACAGATTTTACCAGAAATATATGACATAGGCTGTCAAGGCTATTTGGAGTTCAGTATACAGAGTTCATTGAGAAGAATGTCTTATCCTACTGGCTTGGCAAAAGAAAATCAATACATGAATTACATTTGAAATTTCACGTTCAAATGATTGCAGATTTTCTGACAGAACATAGCCAGAAAATACAGATCCAGTAAAATGTTTTCAGAAATCTACTTGTTTGAACAATTTTTTACAGTCTAGTGTCCTACTGCTTCTACTGATGAACTTGGGTTCTCTGTATCTGTAAGTATTAGACAACTTTTGTGATGGTTCGTTGTGATTGAATGGAGAACGGATTGTTGCGATTCAGTGTTGTCTGGTTGTCAAGTTTAGCCTATGCAAATTAAAATGATATGATAAGAATGCCAAAGGAATAAGACATGGCCTGAATGGGCATCCACAGAGATATAATAAAGAAATCAGGCTTATTTGGTTTATTTTAAGACTGTACCCGTATATACAGTTCTGTTTAATTTAGTGGTTAAAATAATATTACCTGACAGGTTAAAAATAATCTTAATCCAAACTATGTGTTATTTGTTTCAGATAAACTTGTATTTAACTCAAAGCCTTGGAAATGCAAACTTGACAACTAATTAATTATGAGACATGTATGAAGATTGGACATGGCAAGAAGTGAGTGAAAATGAATTGAATATTTAATTAATAAATTGTCTTTATACCGGTTTCTAGCAGTGCAATTGACAGTGATCACAATAAAGGAATGTTTGCTAAGATATAAAAACTACCAGAGTATGTTGTTTCCTAGGAAAACTAATGCATTAAATCTGAGTTGTATCTAGCAAAGGTTTTCTTGTTTGTTTGGGTTTGTTTTCTGTTTGTTTGGGGTTGTTTGGTTTTTTGGTTTTTGTTTTTGGGGTTTTTTTTGTTTTTTTTTTTTTCCTGGGTGGGTTTTTTTTTCCCCCCTGCAGCTCTCGGGATCAGCCTTGTATTAAAGCTGGAATTCAGTTGCAGTATAGATTGAAATTTTATTTCAACTCCTGTAATTTTCATGGAACAAAGGTTGATTACTTTAATTGCCCAGTAAGTAGAGGGAAGTAAAACATCTGTTATTTGTTTGAATTAATATGCATTTATCAGATAACACTGCCTGTATGCTATCTTTTTTTTCTGAATCCAATCTTATTTGTATTTCTGGGAGAAACACTGTAAGGGGGGACTAACTAAGTGATATTTTGTTACATCAAATAAAATACTTAAGAAATACAGGTATATTTTGTAAATAAAACCTGTGGAGTCTAGCATTGAATAGAGATCAATGTAATTACTGAAAATAACATTTATACTTGCACTCCATTTGACACTGTTCACTGGACAACAGATCTGAGTCAGGCTGATGCAATGCAACTCAGCATGTAAACTTCTTTTCAATCTGTTTGCCAGAACGTCCTTAAAGACTAATGATCCAGCTGAGTGAAAAGTTTACAGGAAATGTGGTTAATTAGTATCTCTTTATTCATATGTTCTGACAGCATTAGAATATAGCTTATAGCACACGTGAAGAAAATTGAAGAACCTTCCTAAACTTGTTTGAATTTAAAAATCTAAGCTTTGCTGCAGTCAAATCCTACTTGATAATGGAGGTTTTCTTTTTTCTTGCCTGTTTGTATTGATTTTTAATTGAGTTATCGACCTTTAAGATGAAACTCAGTCTCATTTCTCCTCAAGAAAGTTATTTAAAAAAAAAAAAAAAAAGTTAATGAATGCAAGCATGGACTGTGTTTGTGCTTTCTTTGATGTAAGGCGTTTAAAAAAAAGAACATACTTTTTCCGGTGATACTCAAACAAAAAGAACGAAGATAAAATGAGGAAGCAGTGACGTGATTCTGGGATTGGTCTAATTAAAGAAGGACTAAGAGAAGATAACCAAACTGATACCAGTTATGCCTTCCAGCTCTGCTTCCTTTCTGACTCAAAACTAAAAGTAGCATATAACAATTCAGTCAAAATTGAATAAACCTAAAAAAACCCCAGAGATTAAAGTATCAAAGAAATAACAATACGAACAGCTGCTACAGCCCACTGTCTTCAAATCCCTTATGACTTTACTAAAGCATTTATAGAAACAGCATGCCACCTACATGCATACATGGCCATAAACAATTTGTGCTTGGGTCAGGCACCATGTCTCCAGAAAACCTCCCTCTTTATTAATATTCAAAGAAGAAGAGACAGCTGTGACTGTTCAGTCTAAACTACCATGGAAAATAGAAACAGCACTGTATAGGAAGAGACAGTTGAGTGAATAACTTGTTGTAAGTTATGTATATGATTAAGTTAGTCCTTTATTCTCCTTGTGGCCTCCCTATAAATAGATTGTGATTTCCTCCCATTTATTTTTCATTATATTTTACCCTGTAAATATCATTAAAAAGTCTTATTCAATGTATTTACACAGATTATTGCAAATGCAATCAGTGTTGCTTCTGTATTCTCCTCGTGACTCAAAAAGATTGTATTCCTTCTGTTCCTGCTGTCTTCACTTCAGGAATCACAACTGGTAGATGATATAGCTCTCTGTACAAGCATCTCAATCTGCACTTCCCTAAAAAGAAAGTCGGGTGGAAATACATTTCCTTTTTTAGTGAATTTAAGGTTATTGACTATAGGCTTGTTTTTCTTAGTTACTCAGGGAAGAAATCCACCAACCACCCAGAGACCCATGTATCATAGGATGCAAGTTACTGGTATTTTCCTCTTACTGTCTATGTTTGGCCGGCCTTCATATTTATCCAGTTTCCCATTTCCTCCCTAGTGAGAAGATAAATATTTTAAATCAAGAGGCCTTGAAACTCTTGGTACCAAGTGCTTTTAAAGAGCTGGCTAAGAATACATATGGCAGGTCATGCTCATTTTTCTAGAGTTCTGGGTGACTCCAAATACTGCTGGACAAATATATGGCTTATTCTTAAGAAGCTGGAAGGCTTGGGCTGATAAAAGTCCCAGCCAATAAATGGAAAGGTGGTAAAATATTCAGGTAATAAAAAGTTACAGTATAGCACCCTAAAGAAAACAGTCCACATTTTTTTTTGTTTGGCTTTTTGTGTGTTTGGTGTTCCTAGGGGTGGCAGAATGTGCTTTTTTAACTTTTTTTTTTTTTTTAATGATAAATAAGATTTGCCAAAGTGGCCTGATTTCTTAGATTACATGTTTTAGTGAACAGAGGTAAATACCTATATGTATTATGTTCACGCACTGTTGAGAGATTAGCTTTAATATTGCATTAAATTTAAAAGAATCAACACTCCTAATCATCAGTAAGACATACCCTTATTTGATTAAGGATGGCCTGCTGATTGATTTCAGGCACACTTGATGATGAAACATTTTCATTGAACAGTAGATCCTACAGTTGTGTTGTCTCCGTGGAGAATGATACTAGACTCGTATCAAAATTTTCATCATCATTTGGTGTGAATATAACAACACTAGTCAAAAAGGGTGAAGAAACACATTAAAATGGGTAGAACAGTATTGGGCATCTATACATAGTGGTGTAGGTTGAATGCAAACATGGTAGGTAACGATGTACAGATGGAGACAAGGCAACCATAAAGACCAGAATGGCCTAATGAGGTTCATTGAACCCCCTAAAAGTATCTGAATTTTAAAAAAACTTTCAGATGGGAGATAAGAAATACAGGTCAGACCAAAAGGCTGTGGACTAGAGACTGGAAAATTAGGACTTGAAGGTTTTAAAGGGCCCGTAGTTGATCTTGAGCTCCTAATGTAATGTTATGGAAAAAAAAAAGATATGGTGAAGCTTAACTGTATCAACAGGAATACTGCTAATAAGAGGAGAAGGAGGTGACTTTTACCTCTGCTTATGGTACAGGGAAACTAATTTTGAAACAGAACTATATTTTGAGGTCTCTGAAAAAGAAGGTTGATAGTTTTTAAGGAAGTTATTCTCTAGTCCTCAAATAACAGGTTCAACATAAAGGGTTCAGTTCATACTGTTGGCTAAAGGGAGGTCAAGAATTGACTTTGTGAGCCTTTCAATCTTTTGGAAGAAGTCATACCAAAATCAAGAGATAGAAAGTAAAGGTAAATAATGAATGGATACAAGTATAAACAAGCGTGAGCAGAACAGAGATCATGCAATCTTGGATGCGAAGCAATGGGAATTAAAGGAAAGATTTCCAGCAATTTCAATGGCTTCTGAAACTGTTCCTTAGAGACATAAATAGATAACTGCATATCTCAAATATACCTAAATTGTATTTTCGTTTATTTGAACCTGAATGCTTTTTCGTTCAATTTGAAAAATACTGTTCAGGATCAACGTGCATTATTCAGAGCTGTGAGGGAAGATGGGTGTTCACTGGGTAACAGTGACGAATATAATTAGCTGCAATAGGTACTCTGAGGTTTAATGACGCTTATGAAATAATAAATAATGGCAATGTCATGTGCCACACTTTAAATAATTGATTGCTTAATAGCATTTTGAAGGGAATTCAGTTCCCATAGAGATCAGCATGAGGGCAAAGAGGATCTTTGATTGCATTTTAGTGTTTACAAGTAACAGTGAGGGACATATCTCCAAAGACTTACATGTTCATTTCAACTCAGAGGTGTATGAAATAATTGGCTAAAGCAAACTAAAATGCCATTTTGGAAATCCCATTTTATTTGCTATGTTATTCTATCCTTTTTATTTTCAATAGTTACTGGCCTGTGCTAAACTTAAGACTAGATATTTTTAATAAAAATCTTTACTTCAGATGGTTCAACTATACTTTCTCTACCTTGTCTATTTCAGTGCTTTATTTCAAGAAAAAAGCAGGTGTACAGAAAGAAAAGAGAGACAAGAGGAACAGGCTGTAAAATCGTTAGCAGTAGTAGAAATACTTAATTATGTCTTATTTCTTAAGTAGTATTGAGTTTTGTTTGCTTGTTTAAAGTCATGTCATTCCATTTAAGACACTTGCAGGAGAAACGAATATTTCGGTTAATTCAATGTAAAACAGTCATCAGACTGTTCAGAAAGCATTCACTTAGCTCTTTTTTTCTGTCATTTTTCTTCTTTTCACACTCCACAATTCCTCTAATACATTAACTTTCTGTATCAGACAAAACACCTTACTCCTGAAAATTCTCTTCTTAGCAGATCTTTCATATCCTCATAACTCAATGTTATTCCTCACAAAAGAGCGGGAGATTAAGAATCTGCATTTATTAAATTTTGCAGTAAGTATCTGGAATATCATTAAAATGAAGCTCCACAAAAGGGGTCTATTTTCTGAAAGGGTATATAATTTTATAATGTAATGCAAGTTAGTTAGATAAAAAAGGAAATAAAAACAAAACCAAAAATTATCTTAATTTTAATATTATTTGTTAATATTAATTTTAAAAGATTGAAAACCAGCGATAAAAATACTGAACTACTATTATGTTTTAATACTTTTCAGCTATTAAATTTTCTACGCTATTTTTGAAAGCATTTTCCCTGCATCAGTTGAGGCAAATCCTGCACCTCCATGTGTAGAGGGTCTTCTCTCAGGAGACATTCAGACAGAAGTTTAGAGGGTATAAATGTTCATAGAAGTATGCTCTGAATGAGTTTGCAGTATAATTTCCTTAATCTGCATTTTTACTCTTCATTAAGCTGACTATCTTGGTGGCAAGACATTATGCCATGATGCCTAGAGATCTGTATTTGAAATCAGTCATGAGCATCCTGTTCCAAAATACAGTGCAAGCCAAACAGAACTTGGAAATGACCCCAGGGTACCAGTGGAAGAAGAGTGGAGGAGGAAAAAGTTTCATGTGTCATCTCTAGCAGTGGTCCCTGAGGAAACTGCCTCTTAAGTCTGTAGTGGGGGAAAATAGCCATTACCAACAGCATTGCATGTTTGGATAGGATGACTGTGGGGAAATCTACAGGTTTTGAATAGCCATAAAGAATTGCTGTTCTCATTAGAAATAGATGTGAAAATCCAGAAATGATTCATTGCTGCATAAGACCAGAATACCGGAAGTAAGTTTTGCCAGTAAAATTTTTAGAAATAACAGAATTTTATGCACAGATTCTGGACTCCGATCTGAAGTAGATTTTTTCTGCATCTCATTTAAAATTTCAAAGTTCTACTTGTTTATTTTTCCCCCTTCCTATGAAATTTATTTCATGACTTTGTAATGAACTTTGGCATAAAGTGAGAATAGAACTATTGTGAATTTGTTGCTGGTTGAAGATTGGGTGTTTATTTTTCATCAAGGTGTTTTTCTTGTCTTCCAAGAGCCGTAGTTTGTAAAGTAGAAATGGAAATGAACAGAAATAAAACAGAAGCTATTCAAACTGAAAACTGTAAATATTGAAAGAAATAGCTGTAAAGTCATTAAACAGTTGATAGAACCCAAGTGCTGCATGACTTATTTTGAAAATCATTATTTATCTAGAAAGCAAGTCAAATATTCAGGCAGCATTGGCAAGCTTTTCATGACAGGTTGGTGAGTTTTTTCTGCCTTACTTTTTGTAAGAAAGAGAAATGCAGTATATTTGAAGATTAAGATCAAACCTGATACATGTCTGAGAGGAAAAAATTTTCAGTGAACATTAGTAAGGCTCCTGAATATCCTAATTTAAAACTATTTACAAAATAACCAAATGTTGCTAAGAAATACTCACTATTTTGCAAAGTGATTCATAAAACCATAACATGTATGCATTTGGGGAAAAAAAAAAAAGCAAACAAAAAATCATAACCAAACTTAATTGGATTTTAAACTTTCAAAATGGTACTTTCAGTGCCCCTATTTCAATGAGCAGCTTCCAGGAAGAGAGAGAGAGAAAGCATTTTTCTGTGAACTTGATGCTTGATGCATTCCTGAAATATAAATTTGTGTTTGATTCTCAGCTAGTAATTCTTTAATTATTCATTCCTTTACAATGAATAAAATCAAGACTATATTACCCATGATGCATTCAGCTGGAGAATACAACTTTTCAAAATAGATGTGTGAAACTAGGTTTCCAAATGTATTTTTAGACACTGACATATGGGTTTTGATACTTAGAAGTACCAAGAATTCAGCAACCTCCTGCAAGAATTTATGGGACCTGTTTGAAGCTCAGTATTTTGGAAAATATGACTTACAAATTGTATGTCTAAATTTAGTTCTGGACCTTGTTTTAAGTCAGTGATTAAAAAAAAAAAAAGGTGTTGACTGATATGTTGCATTGCATAGATATGTATTTCATCTCCCATTTCACCAAATTAATTTTTCTCAGGTTTTTGGTTCTTCTTCCTAAAATTGTTGTAAAAAGAAGCTTTATTGTTACCGTTGTAGCTTGAAAGTATTTGAAAGAAAAGCAAAAAATACAACATGCTTCCAAACCAAGAATGTCCATTCATTTGAAAAGGAATTTCAGATGCCAGATTTTGCAGTCATATACCATCTTACCATCATACTATATATCTTTGGGTTCATCTCGAAAGAACTAACTACTTACAGAAGGTGTTGATGACCTTTTGCCCTTGTGATATCAATAGGACATAACAAATGGAAGGCAGTTTTTCAAACATATTTTGAGCATGAAAAGATGTATCTAGGTATTTCAACAGAATTTTGGTGCTTTCCTTCAAATTCTAAGATTTTGGCTTGATTGCTTCCCTGAAAAGTCAAAAGTGTGCTTAAATTGTATGCAAAATTCATGTTGGAGTGCCTCCTAATACACCCGGGCACTGGACCACTGTCCATGAAGATTCATTAGTTGTCATTCAACTTGATTTTGTGAAAACAGACTAACATTGGATTATTAAGTTTCCAAAGAAAATATTGAGGAAAAATGTCGAGAAATTACACTGGTCAGTGCACTGGGAAATTAGAAGAGGCAAGGAAAGAGCTTCATATGCTGATCTTCGAAACACAGAAGCCAGCGATACATTTCAAAGCTGCTGAACCTAAACTGGGTGGAAGGCAGTCTCATTCTTAGCAAGATAGTGCCATCTGCCTGTGGGACTGATAACACTGACTGATTTCTAGTACCTTAATATCACAATTACATCACAGCTGACTGTCAGCATGAAAGCAGCAGCTGTAGAGAAGCCTAACACTGCCTGAACTGGCATCAGTACTGAGCCTGCTGGGTCTGACTCTGCAAGGACTGGTTGCACCTTTCTCCTTCAAATCATTTCAGACCTGTATTTTAACACAGTCATATTAGTCTTGTGCTAATGGGAAAACCTTAATGAGCGTCAAAGAGGAAGGAACAGGTCTTCATTGAAGTGGGACATCTTTTTGCGCATATCACAGACTGAGACTTTTCTCATAACTAGGCCACCTTCATAGCCATGAACACAAGCAAGCAACCTTTCATATCTGAATTCAAATCTTCCTTATGTTCCTGTCTATTCAGTTTAAAATCATAACTTTATGATCGGTGGTTCTTGTTAAATATGATGAACAATGAGTTTAAGTGGGACTCCGATGCTGGGGCTGTGGCACATTATTGTCAGCTGTGCTACATTTGCACAAGGATTTCTAAATGCATGAATGGGCTCCACTTTAAAGTTTCAGCATGGTTTTGAAGCAAATTTCCTCACCATCTCCATTTACTGTGCTTCAGTTTGCACTTGTGAGCACTTTAGTTGGTTCTTATTCTGAGGCAAATGAGAACACGTGATCCAACAAGCACACTTAAGAACGTGGGCAGGCAGGCCATAAGAATCAAGCAGAGACAGCTTTATGACTGATTTTATTTCTAAAAAGCCCTTAGCTCTATTTGCCTCTATAGACATGCTGCAATTGTCCTGCAGCACTTGCTTCTTTTAAAGACCATCTAAAACTAAGACGTTCTGAGACTGCTCTCACCAAGCCTTCCTTGAACGCTGACGGGGAACCATTCTCATTTCCTGCATTTCTCCTTCCATTCCCTCTCTGAGATACGAGAGTGTGTGTGTGAGAGTGTGCTTTGTGGCTTTCAACCACAGATCAGGAAAGACACATACCTCCACCTTAATAATGTATTTAATTCAAACTTCATGGAAAAAAGAAGCAACCCAAAATGTAAAGGATTAGCTCTGGGAAATGTGAACAATTTGGGTAGTGTTTTAAGCTTCTCTGCTCAGTTGTAAATGGTTATTTTTGCTGCTCATATGTTCTCCATTTTAATAATTCAATAAGATATACTGAAAGGGGAAATGTTCATGTTATTCTATTTTTTAAATCATTTTGGTAAAGGATCAAAGCCATAAACACTAAATGAATCGTGTGTGTATGCGAGTGTATTCGTGTGCTTGCATGTGTGTGTGGTTTATCTAGTATTATAAAATCCCTGTTGTGAAAACTTGATCCCACATGAACAGTGAAAATTGTTGGAAACTGTTGCATCTCAGGAAATAATAAAGCTAAAGGGTTAGGTTGTAATTAATCTTTTAATATCCATTACTTAAACAGATATACTCCAGTCAGTTCAGTACAAAGCAGACATTTTCTGATTTTAAATAGAGGATAGTATCCTCAGAAAGCTAGTTAATAAATAGAAAGTGAAGAAAAAAACTCGTTTGTCTGTCTCAGTGCCTGTGTTCATATAGGCTGTTACTTTAGACAAAATCCTTAACATTTTTCTATGTTATAGAGCTCTTAACATGACATCATTAAAAAAAAAAAAAAAAAACCCACAGAACAAAACAAAAAAATCAACAAAAAAAGAATAAAATATTTATGAATGACCAATCGGCAGAAAATTTCAAAAACTTACACTATGCAGTCAGAGTATCCTCTGAGAAAACTAAATAACTATTATTGGAAGTAAAACCAACTGAGAGCATTAGAAAAATGCTGAAAAATATGTAAGTTCAAGAGCTAGATGTGTTTAGGTGCTGAATAAGAAGGTTGAGATATGGTATGATGGCTTTTAATAAATGTGTCAGGGACATGCTGTAGTAGGTACAAAGGTTATATGGATTGATCACACTGAGTCTGTAGGGATTGTTAGTTATTTTCGACAAAATCCTTGTCATTTTTCCATGTTATATAGAGTTTAATGTATTGCCAGTCTGAAAAACACCACCCAGGAATAAAATTCAGTGACACTTCTTACCAATACAGCTTATCAAATTATAAATGGGGGGGGGAAATACTGCCAAAACCCAATCCTTGATTCCTGTTTGTTGGTGCCATTCAATGCAACAAAGGGGAGAAAAAAAAACCCAGATCACCCAATTGTCAAAAACAGCACCCCAAAGCTAGGGGTTTTTTTGAACACGCTCTTCCTGTGTCCTTTCTGCATGCACTGGTGCCCTCAAAGTATGTTTTACAAAAGGCCAGTGTGCTGCCATGTATATCCCTGGAACTTAAATAGATAACACTGATTACCATAGCATTTTTTCATGGAGTATGTGTGCCAAAGGCTGCCTGGGTCTAAATATATTTGTACTGAATTGCAATGATTTGTTCTTTTCAAAATCCAAATCCTCTTAGCTCCAGGATGGATTCCATCTATCCTGGAATCCAAATAAAAGTTAACAATTGTCATTTAACTTTGGAAACAAAAGCAACTGCAAGCATATGAAGTGTCTTAAAGCAAAACTGTAATGGAACAAAGTAACAGCTAGGTTTTTGAACAGTTGTTCACGGGAATTACCTGGAGTTGCACCAGATTTTAAGAACAGCCTTGATAAATAGAACATGGCAAATCCTTACTTTGTCTTTTTCAGTGTTATGGGGTGTAAAAAGGAGATTTCGGCACAAAGACAGAGAAAGTAACTCAGAAGGTAAACATCAGTCATTGTAGTCACAGGTAGAGCGTATACAAAAGCAACTTAGTTAAGCAAGCTGAGTGCTCCATAGGAGAAAGACAAAGTAGGAAACAGGACACAGAAATCGCCCCCTGTCTGTTTAGCAGGATTCACAAATAAATTACCAACAAAAAGGGTGTAACAACAACAAAAATGTTTGCTGTCTGGTTTATTCATTTTATATAAACAGCGTCTTTCAAAATGTAAGGGAATACCACAATCTTCAAGGGGAAGATAAGGCAGTCCCAACACATCTTTAAAAAACTGGACTAAAGTAGGATTGGGGAAGATTACTCTCAACTTTGCAACCCTAAGAAGAAAGACACTTTCAAATGGATCAACAAAGAGTTTCCAAAAATTCCCTGATTTTTTTTTTTTTTAGTGAATAGAGCCTAGTATATTGTTATATTAATAGTAATAGATTTACTGAATAAGGGGAAGTTTCACCATTGACCCGATTTATCAGATCTCCAGCTATTGGTAAGGAAGTCACAAGGAGTTACTGTTGCTGTGATGAAAAAAAAACCAAATAGTTTGGATATCACTGAGCACAGTAAGATCTAACTTTTTTTTTCCCCCTGACACGTATGAAATATAGCCTACATAGGTTTGTGAGGAGGCATGGTGCTGTGTCTCTCTACAGGGAGACATTAAATTCTGTAAGTATATTGGAAAATACAGAAGATTTCTTCACTCCTTCGGTTCCTCAGGAAATTAATTGGCCAATTTCCAAATACTTTTTCATGTATTTAAAACTACATTGCAATGGGCTGTTGTTTTGGCACACTGGCTTAGCTCATGAGCATTGATTCAGGATTCAGGTGACGTTGATTTAACTTTTTCTGAGAATCACCTGCTTTGCAAATGTTTTAATAAGGTACAAGAGACATTTACTGATTATTGGGTGTTAAAGCAGAGTGCCAATTACATAACTGGAGTTTAATATCAAGTTTTAAAATATTGTAAACTTGAAAACAATAAATATAGAATAATGTAAATCAGTCTTTGGAAACCAATTTTCCTTCAATATAGTCTAGAGGATTTTTGATTCTTGACAGTTTAAGGTACAAGTTGCAACAATCGGGGTCATGTCTTGTTAATCCTTCTTAAAAAAAATGGAAACTATTATCTTGGATATATTATTGTTATAACATAAAAGTAATTTTTTTGTATTTTGATGTGCAGATTTTTTTCCAGAATAAAATACCCTGTGCAGAGGGACCAAGAGAAATTTTCTTAGAAAATGAGGTTCTTGACATTCATATTTAACATTCTGCATGATACCGATCTGCTATTCCATTTGAAGCATTTGCATTACCTTTATTTACTATTTGCATATAATCAATTTCCATATGTTTCTGACTCGAATTCTTCACTTGAACAGTTTGCATTTTGACCCTTTGACTTTTTTTCCATCAACTTATCTGTGAAAAAATTGGAAACTGTGAAATTCATCTTTCCATGCTGAAAAAATGATGGCCTTTATATATCTTTTGACTAACTTATGTAAAGTCCTCAATTTTTTAATTGAAAATTAGCAGGGGGGGTTCTTGATGCAGAGTAGGGTGTTACTGAAGATAATGAGATTTTGATCTGGTTAGGAAATTTCAGACAAAAAGTTTTCCATCAGAAAAGACAGATTTGCCAGAACTGAAACTTGTCAAAACTGTTAGGTTTCACAACAAGAACAGTTTCCTAGATCAAAATGACAGAGGCAGGAAAATTGCATAAACTTTCAGAGTAGCTTTAATGGCCACAACACTCATAGGTAATGTAGGAGACTCAGATTAAAATCTCTGTTTTGTGCCTGGTTCAGAATTTTCCTTCTGGGCTATTAATTTCCTATAACTTCCTTTTATTTCCCATGTTAAAATTTAGTTGACATTATAACATATATATTAATGAAAACACGGGTATGCCCTAAAATTAAGTTATGTGATATTATCCCTAGACTATTTAGTTAGAGTGTTTTGTTGGATGAACAAATACTAAAGAGCTAGTAAAAGCTTTCTGAACGCAGTGAAATAAGATTTCAGATGAAATGTTTGATTTCACAGAAACAAAGTAAGGAGATGAGTACTTGAATTGTTATTTTCATGAGATATGTCTGTGTGCTTAATATGTAAATAAGCAGAAACAACTACTGAGGTTAAAAACCCTGGCTTTTAAGAACAAGTTAATGCTTACTGATGATCCTAAGTAATGCCCAGTTCAGTCTACAGAATCATTTTCACCGATCTCAGCAGACTTTTAGATCAGTTCTGCTCTCATCATTGCTTTTCACAACTTTTACAAAATCAAGAATCGGTCTGACGGTGAGCAGGGTTTTGGAATATCAGATGATTTAGATTTTCAAAAACAAGCTCTCCAAGGCTTCTTAGGAAGGGCAAAGCAAAATCCAAGGAGCTGTAATGATTAGCCATTAATTAGCTTAAGTTATTCGTTCACTTTCAACAGCTGCTTTGCCTTTGCAGAATCCTTTGTAGCATGAGCATTTGTAGCATAAATCACACCTGACTAACCTAGTGGCCTTCTATGATAGAGTAACTGCTGGAAGAGCTATGGTTGTCACCTACCTGGACTTCTGTAAAGCCTTTGATACAGTCCCCCACAACATTCCTGCCACTAAATTGGAGAGGTATGAGTTTGATGGGTCGACTGGTAGATGGATAAGGAACTGACTGCATGGCCGCATCCTATAGTCAATGGCTCAGTGCCCAAGTGGAAACCAGTAATGAGTGATGTCCCACAAGGGTCCATACTGGGACCAATACTATTTAATGTCTTTATCAATGACATAGACAGTGGGATTGAGTGAACCTTCAGGAAATTTGCGCATGACACCAAGCTGAGTGTTGCAGTTGATTCGCTAAAGGGAAGGGATATCATCCAGAAGGACCTTAACAGGCTTGAGGAACGGGCCTGTGCAAACCTCATGAAGTTCAACAAGGTAAAGTTCAAGGTCCTGCACCTGGGTCAGGACAATCCCCAGTATCAATATGGACTGGGGGATGAACCGATTGAGAGCAGCCCTGTGGAGAAAGACTTAGGCATACTGGTGGACGAAAAATTGCACATGAGCTGGCAATGTGCAGTTGCAGCCCAGAAAGCCAATTGTATCCTGGGCTTTATAAAAAGAAGTGCAGCCAGCAGGTTGAGGGAGGTGATTCTGCCCCTCTGCTCTGCTCTGGTGAGAGCCCACCTGGAGTACTGCATTCAGCTCTGGGGTCCCCAGTACAAGAAAGAAATGAACCTGAGAGTGAGTCCAGAGAAGGGCCACAAAAATGATCAGAGGGCTGGAACACATCTCCTGTGAAGAAAAGCTGAGAGAGCTGGGGTTGTCCAGCCTAGAGAAGAGTAGGCTCCAGGGAGAGCTTGATGTGTCTTTTCAATATATAAAAGGGACTTATAAGAAAGATAGAGAGAGGACTGCAGTGATAGGACTAGGGATAATTGCTTTAAACTAAAAGAGGGTAGATTTAGATTGGATATAAAGAAGACATTTTTTATGATGAGGGTGGTAAGACACTGGAACAGGTTTCCCAGAGAAATTGTAGATATCCCATCCCTGGAAACACTCTAGGTCAAGTTGGACAGGTCTTTGAGCAACCTGATCTAGTGAAAGATGGCAGCGATGTTGGACTAGGTGACCTTTAAAGCTCCCTTTCAACCCAAACCATTCTATGATTGTGTGATAAGAGCTGTATTTTTTCCCCTTGTCAGTGTCATACACATATTCCACCTACAGACTGTTGAATACCAACAATCCTAGCTTGTAGGTCAAGCTGGTTGCACTCCTCTATTGCTCACACAGTACAGATTTGTCAGTTGTGTGACAGGGCCTGTTTCAAAGCTGGTGGAAGTTGGCAAAATCAGTTCATAGTGGATCACACACTGGGGGATAAGGCTCCTTAATGTTCATCTGGCACTGACACTGCCTCTCTGAATTTCAGTAATCATCTTTCTATTTGTGTCTTAAAGAAGAGAGCACAAGCAAATCTCATCAAGGAGCAGGTGAAGGAATGAAATTTGACAGACTAGTATAATCTTTTTACTTTATGGATAACACTAAAATCACAAAACAGAGCCTGAACCACAGCTGCTTTAATAAGTCATTTCTGATTGCATCCACAGGAAGCCAAACAGCAAGCAACCACTCTGCCAGTCTCCAGTTTCAAATATTCTTTATTACTGTACTTAGATATTTACAGTAACAGCCAAAATTTGCCAAAACCTCTGGAAGCACTCCCATCCCAGCTGTTTCCATGGGATAGAAACTTCAGGCTTCTGACTAGTCATCAGGATTTGATTTTCTATTTGCATCATTTGCCATTTTGCCAGAAACTTACATTAGAAAGGTATCCAAAGTAATACTTATTGAATGGTGTGTGTAGATTGAAAAGAGGGGAAAAGGAGGAGCTTATTTACTGCACCCTCGTTCTACGCAATGCGTAGAAAGACATATAAACCCTACTGCACATCTTGTGATAGGCTGCCATCCAAAAAAGTGGATGTCAATTAAAGTTACAAAAGGGAGTTTTGGCAAACAGCAGTGCAGTGGCATGCCAGAATCCTCTTTGCCTAGCCTTTGTGTAGGCCAGTGATGTCTGTTCCTATGAGCAGAGGCAGCTTGGTGCTTGCTCACCCCAACAAATTATCATCTGAAACAGAGCAGGCAGAAGCAAGAGCAATTCCATCTACTACCTCTACACCAATCTTCCAGGATGGTGTCGGGTGGAGGAGACTTTCTGTCTTCATATATAAAACAAAACAGTAGCTTTATTTAATGCATTCTGCATAGTTTTGGGCAAATCTCAGACTTAAGAGAAAGAACAGACTATTTCTTCTTTTTTTTTTTTTTTAAATACTGGGGGCAAAATCTGAGTTCCAGTGCAATACGTTTGCATGTACCACTGCATACACTCCTGCAAGATGAAGGAACATGTTTATTCAATGGTTTTAAATCCCAGAAAAAGTTTTATAATAATGAGCTAAAAGAATAGTGTTGTTGGGTAATACAAATCTTTTTGCAATTTCTTTTTTATTATGCACTTGATGAGGTGGCAGATTTATGTTTCCTCATCTAATGCCTCTTTCTTTCTTTTAAGACTTCTGAGCATTGCAGGATGTTGCCACTTTTCTTGTAAAGCCTCATTATTATGTACCAGGTTCATTGTATGGACAGTATGTAAAAAATAAATTGTCTATATATCAGTAAAAAATAAGCAAACAAAATCACCTTAAATAACTATTTTATTTCCCTGTCTGCTTCTGAAGTGTGACATTCACTGTTGTGCCAGCATAAAATCTTGCATACTACATTAGATTTGCAGAAATCCTGTTTTGGGTGTCACAAAACATGGCTAAGGCTCCAAAGAAGTATGAGGAGAATATCTGCAATATTACAACACTTTTTGGGTGGGGTTTCTTTCCATTTCTTTTCTAAATTTTTTTTCTGATTGTTTGTTTGTTTGTTTGTTTTTATTTTTTTCCCTGTAATGAAAGCTGGGATTCTCTTATGGTCAAAATCTCTTGTGATTTCTCCTGATCTTGATCTCAGACTTTAACTAACCTGTAAAATTTGGTCAGATTTGCAATAAAATAATGAGATTTAGCAACTCTGGAGGTCATCTAGTTTAGCCTCCCATTTGAAGTGGGACTGTTGCCAACATCAGGTCAGGTCAGCAATGACTGTGTCTAGCAGAGCATTGAAAATCTCCAATGACAGAGGTCCCTTGATCTCCCTAGGAAACCTTCAATGCTGTTTTACGCTGGTAACTGCACTACCCTACTAATGAAGTTTTACCAGCAACTTCATCTTGTCATGTTGTTTGGTGCTACTATGAAGAGTATAGTTCTGTTGTCTTAGTAGCTGCCCTTCAAATGGCCATAGGCTTTTGTTAGATTTCCCCTCAGTTTTCTCTTTTTCTGGATTGCACAACCCCTGCTCCCTCATCTCTCTTCACAGCATATGTGCTCCAGATCCCTGGTCATAATGGCAACCCTCTGATGAACTTCTTCAGTTTCTTCATATCCTTCTGGAAGTGGGTGGAAGGCAAAATTGTACACAATATTCTGAGTGTAACCTCATCAATGCCAAATATGGAATGACAGCAGCTTTCCTTTATCTTTTAGCCATATTTCTCTTAACAGACCAATATGTTGTTTGGCTTCTATGCAATGACAATACACCATTCCACCTGGAGTCTACTATAATCTTTAAGCTCTTACCAGCAGTGCCACTAGTTCCTAGCCTGTACAAATGCACAGGATTTTCCATCATAGTGTCTGACTGAACTTTGTCTTACCAAAGATCAGGCGGTTTCTGTCGGCCCCAGTCCTCAAATTTTTCAAACTCCCTCTGGACAGAAACTCTTTGCCAAAAACTCCATGCCAAAAACTCCCCTTAGTTTAGTCACCTACAAATTTGTCTGTGGGTACGCTCTGTGCCATCACCCAAGTGGCTGATGTTGAATATATATGGAACACAGAATTGGCTTCTGGGACTCTCTGATTACTGCTGGCTAGCAGCCAAAATCAAGTCAATGATCACTACTATTTGTGCCTGGCAGTCCAGCCACCTTTCAATCCATCTGGTAGTTCATTTTTTCCAAAGTGAGGTCTGGGTTTTCTCAATTTCCAAATGGGAATGCTGTTAAAGATGGTGTCAAAAGCTTTATTAACAATAAGGTAGAGTATGTCCACCAGTCTCTCCTCATCCACATGATCACTTGTCGTATGACAGGGAGTTTTCATGTTGGTCAAGCCCTTTTTAAATCTGTGCCAACTGCTGCAGACACATTTATCCTTCACGTGCTTGGAATAGAACCTAAGAGTAAATGTTTTGTGATCTTTCTAGGGACTGAGGTGGTGCTGCTCAGTTTGTTGCTTGGACCCACATGGGCTACTTTGCCTTTTCTAAAGGCAAGATGGGCATAGTGTTATTTTTTTAGTTTTTACTAGTCAGGCACCACCCTGACTAGTCATCTAATCCCATCTTGTTCCAGGGATTTGAATGTATCCAGCTTGTTTGAGTCTGTTGTGTCCCAGCTGTTTATTGCCCCATGCCTTCCTATCTCTTCCCAGGTCACTCTTCTATAGAAACAGATTGCTAACAATCTCAGAATCCTGAATAGCTACTACTTTCTTATTTCCCTCTGTGAACCCCTCATGGCATTTGAGACTCTTGAATCAGAAAATGTCAGGCAAATGTCTCTAAAGAGAGTACTTAATTGGAATCAAACATATCAGACCTGCTACCACCTGCTACTGTCATATTTTCTGCTAGTCTCACTCAAAAAGGGAAACCGTAGATCTCCAATGTACTATAGGCAAGAGGCAGAGGCAAAGGTGCCAAAATGCCTTTCCTTAGAATAACACTAGTTTTTCGTCCAAGAAATTTGCCAGTATTGCACAGGGGAATGGTGTATCTGAATACACAACCAAAGTAGGTCAGCAGTTGTTTTGATATGAGGGGGACTTTTCTTATCTTTAGAAAATATGTACATTTGGACTAGTTTTGGTTTAAAATTAATATATTTATTTGAATCTTGCTGTCTATGAAATGTGACAGAAGGACACACACACACACACACATATACACCCCGCCCAGGCTTGAACCCGCATCAGTGATTAGAAAGACATGGGTAATAAAGAGAAATAGGATTGGTCTTTTTAAAAGACGTGACTGTTGTCTTTAGCAAAATTTCTAATAGCATAACAGATTCAAATACATGTCAGATATCCATTGTGAGAATACAGTAAATGAGTGTTTTAGTTTTCTACTATAATACGTATATTAGCACATGGAAAGCATTTTCTATTACAGATTTCAAGAGGAAAAAATATTTGCTGAATCAATGCACTGAATTATATGGAACAGTGTGTATTGTCAGCATCAGTGACAGTTTTGCATAAATATTGAAAATCAGAAAAAAAATATTCCATTTCTTGTTATATTTAAAATTATCATTGGAGTTGCTCGTTTTAATTCAGAAAATATATCAGAAACAGTTTTTAAGAAAAAAAATGTTCTTTTCTAAGTTCTCCTTCTTATTGTATCAGATGTCTTTCTGTTTTTGGTAAATTCAGTTAGCTTCATTCAATCATATGTCAAAGAAGAAAACGATTGTAAAGTGTGAATTCAGGAAATGGGAAATACTGCTAATAGAAATAGAAAGCAGTACAGGTATGACACTGGGGCACACCAGAAGTTAACAATTCAGTGGCTGTTTTCTGATCCTTGTATTAAAATTGGGTTTTTTGCTAACGAGTTGGATTACTTTCTCCACCCGAATCTCCTTCCCTCTCCTTCCCACTCACCCTATGTACAGGAAACAGAAGCTAATTTAACCCTGTTGTTAGGAAGTGGAGCTCATTTATAAATTAAACTGGGTGGTAATTTGGCTTCAGCCTAGAGAACATGTATCAGAAAAGTGTATTTGCTGGATTTTGTTTTTTATAACTCAGCATAAATACTGACCTTTCATTTTTAACACCGGAAATTTGCTAGAAATAAGTTGAAAGGCAATTTAGAAGTTATAAGTAATTACAGCCAGCTGAGTAATTTACATAATTGCTTTAGCTACTTATATCTGAAAGAACATGATTTCCTCCCGCTTATTGGAAGTTGATCATAAAAGGATTTTTTATTATATTTATTACTTCATTGCAAATTTGGAACATGATATTCAAAACACAATAATTCAGTTTCAGACCACTCTGTTAACACATGATCGTAAAGGTCATAAGAGACATCAGATATTCAAACTGTTCAAGTCTAGTGAAGAAAAATTCACTAAAAACATGATTTGCTATAAAATAGGTAGATGCAGAAACAAAAATGCTTCTTTTAAAATTTTTACTCACTTTCTAGTTTGTAATTTCAAATTTCTCACTGCAGTCATAATGTCTATTAGTAACCCTACTAAGAAACAATTGAAAATCTTACAAAACTTTGGAACTCCAGGAGTAAAGTCTTAAACAAAGACCTGTAAAGTTGGTAATTGTAGTCCTACAGAAGTCAGTGGCAAATTTTCCACTGTCTTCAATGGGGCCATGGTTTTACCACATAGAGTGCAATATTTGCAATAATGTGAAATAGAGAAAGTTGCACATTTTGCATTGTTATTGATTCCCGACCAGTTGATACTACTGCTAGGAGGACACCTTGCAGTAGTCATTGTGGCACTGAATCTTTTACAGAGTGAAGAAAGTTGATGAGACTTATCAGGTAAACAGCACCAGAAAATTTTATAAACTGCTACAGGTTTTCCTTTCTAGGTCACACAGGCCTTGCCCAAGGCAACGTTGGTTGAAAAAAATAGGCTTCTGTAAGATTTATTGGCTGGGTACAGAGTTTAAATGTAATGTGTCAGAGTGCTGTGAAGTTATTTTGTGTGCATGCCTGGTTGTAGTTGTGAAGGATGCAGTCAGACTCTTGTCTGCTCGCTTAATTGCCTGTGTGTCAAGAGTCTGAGGGATTTGGGATTCTTACTACCCAAAACATTATCTCATTCCACATAAATTATAACCTTTCTGGTGCGAACCATCAAGTGTGCAAGCTTAATATTCACTTTCTAGGAATATCAGTGCAACTGTTTATCCAGCTCTAGAAATTATTCAGCTCAGATTTTAATGACATGGGTTTGGAGCAGAGAGAAAATGCTTTTTGGTTTCTTGGGAAACAAGTCTATTTCGGTTCAAGGATGAATGTTAATACAATAATTTCATTACTGTGCGCCCTAGTTGAAATGGTAATTTGTTAGAGGATTAAAAAGGATTTAGCGTATTGCATGGCATATAGCTGTATAAATGTAATGACAGGAACTGAATCATAGTGTTGTGCAATATGTGCCTTGTGTGTTAGCAAGATTAGTTTAAATATAATAATTCAAACTGGGGACACATATATTTTATGCCACATTCATGTACATTGTAAACAGTGGTTCAGAGGCATATTTGTCATATGGGTGCTTTATAATTAGTGACCTAAGATGAGGTATACACGAAATCAGATTTAGTTTAGTTCAAATCAGTGCTTTCACATGCTTTCAAAAGTGTTTTTAAAATGTCTCAGTCAGAGGTCCTTTCTGCATTAGAAAAGTTATGCACTTTGGACTGGAGTAGAGGAATGTTGATGAAATGATAAATTAGCAAGCATGACTTTGCAATCAGTATAGACCAAGGAGAGTTATAAGAATACAGCCGTCCTAGGTCACGCCAAAGATTTATCTAGTCCAGTATTCATTTTAGAAAAAAAATGATAGTGGATACATTCAGTGTAATCCCCTAGTGATACTTTCCCAGGTAAATCCTTCCAGAAATCTGCAGGTTTAGTATTTTCTGAGCTATAGATCGTATCTTTGTGTTTAACTGTATTTGATGGAATTGTCTTCCACGGACATTCCTAATCCTTTTTAAGTCTATGTTTTGGCATTTACAATATCCTATGGAAAAGTCTTCCATATTTTTATCATGTATTTCACTTCCTTTTGTTTATTTTAAATCGTCTGTTTAATATTACTCAGCTTAATTTACATTCACAGAAGATTATGATGAGCATCAAGTTATCCGATCCAAATTACTTTGTAGTCAAGAACAATGAATAGCACTTGCATTTTTTTTTTCAGTAACATATCTTGTACAGTAATGACCAATAACTGACAAGATAAAATGATGCTCTGTGTCGCTGAAAAATGTTATCCATGTGGCTGCCATTTTTGAACATTCCATTGAAACTCTTAGAAAAGTAAGGGTGGGGGGAATTTGTCCTTTAAAATCTCAAACCAGCCAACACAAAATCTTTAAAAAAAAAAAAAAGAAAGAAAGAAAAAGTCCATAGTTTTTAATAATAACAATTTCTAACTCTGGCTTGTAAGGTATTTTTGTATTGCCATTGACATTGGAAACACCTGTTCAGAGCAAGAGAATGCATCATGACCTCTTTGAGATGATGAGGAATTTGAGGAATGCTCTAACAGGACTATGTTCAGATGGTTGTAAAGTCAGAATTAGGTGGACTCCAAGCTTATTGCTCAACAGATACCACCTACTGTCAAGCATTATTTAATGTTTAAGAACCCATCACAGGCCCCTCAATTTGAATTCATTTCAAGGTGATAGTGGTGCCACCCCCTGTTTGGACCACAGCTTAGTTATCAAGTATCAAATTATTCATCAGAAAAAGAACTCAAATTGTTCTCAGCCTGAGAGTGACTGAACACTGAAATTTTGTATTCTTCTTTAGAATCCTGAACAGTACTCTGTGGCACAACTATGGTTGAGTCTACTCTACTAAAGAGGCATCTTACTAAGCAGATTCACTGTAGCTGAGAAAGACACCTTCATAAGGCTGGAACATGTGAAATAAAAGGGAATCAAACTTTGTAGTCACAAGATTCCCCAAAAAAGAAGTCCTGAGATTTCATGTCTGCTGCTCATTCTATTTATACATATTATCTGAAGACTCTTAAATGGAAAAAACATATGCAATACTTGGAGATGGGTACAGAATGTTTCTTCAGCAGTGAAGGACCATTTGTCACTAGATTACAGGGAGGTCCTTCTTCTTGTTTCCCCTTTCTCTGTTGCAAAATAGCGGGTTTATGTTTTTAAGAATCATAGAGAATAAGTTAATTGCCAAAAATAATCTAAACCAGGCTTGTAGACGAGGAGCATATGAACAGGACAAATTAATCAGCGCTCAGCTGTTGGTGCAGGATAGGACATGCAGGATGCTCAGAGGCACTGTGCAAGGGACAGTGTGGGGCTGCTGGAGCTGGTGCTACATTGCAAAGGTATATTAGGGAGTGTGGTTCCCAACAGAAACTGCAGTGACCACCCCATGACATAGCTTTGACCAAGACACAACTCCTGAGGAAGGGCAAAGTTGCCTGGGTACTAGGTTGCCAGAAGTGCCTGTGGTTTCTCCTGCCCCAGGGCTGACACTTGTCCCACAAGTGCATCCTAGCAGAGACACGGGCCTGTCAAGTCAAGGAGCTATGGGAAAAGGTGAGTAGATGGTGTAACATCAGGAAGGACAGGGAGGACATGGAAAGGATCCTTGCAGGAGATTCAGAGGGAGAAAGTACATAAAGCACAAGGAAAAGCATAAGAATGGGGTGGAACATAGGAGACTGTCACGGACAGTATGATGTGAGAGGCTACCACACTTCCCCAGACAAAGCTGGGTGCCCATCCCAAGTGCCCATGCATGAACACATGCAGCATGGAAAACAAACTGAAGAAATTAGAAGTCCTTGTGCACACATGAACGTATAATCTCATTAGGATCACAGAGACTTAGGGGCACATTGGTAGGTATGTGCTTTTTGGGAAAGGCAGGCCAGGAAGACAGGATGGAGATTCGCACTCTGTGTACGGGAGCACTTGGCTATGTGGAGTTTTGCTCTGTGACAAGATAAACAAAACCTGACAGCTTAAAGAAGAATAGAAACCATCAAGAGGGAAACTGTGGTGAGCGTCCCCTGCAGACGACCCCCACAAGAGGAAGAAACAGATGAATTCTTCTTTACAGACTATAGAGAAAGAAGACTTATGGTTGAAAACCCTGGTACTCATGGGAAATTTTATCTTGATATCTGCTTTACGTGTAGGGCACAAACAAGGCCACATGAGTTTGGCAAGGCAAATAGGGGATGTACTCTGCAGGACCTGCTATACATCAACAACGAAGAACTAGTCAAGGATGTGAAGACTGATAGAAACCTCCACTAGTATATGATGGTAGAGTTTAAGATCCTAAAAGACAGGAGTAAGAACTAGACAGAGTCCTGGGCAACCTGCCATAGCTGACCCTGCTTCAGCAGGATAGGTTAGACTTGACAGGCTCTTTGCAATCCCTGCAAACTTCAAATAGTCTGTGGTTCTGTGAAGGTGAATAGCAGAATAGCAACCCTGGTCTTCAGGAGAGTTGACCTAGGTTTTTTCATGGAAGTACTTGGCAGACGCCCCTGGGAGGTAGGTCTGAATAACAAAAGAACTCTGCTGGAGCAGAGTTGGTTGACGTACAAGGACCATCTCTTCAGGGCACAAGAATGGTCCATCCTGATGTGCAGGAAGGCAAGCAAGCATGGCAGAAGGTGAGCACAAATGAAGAGGGAACTCTGGACTGAAGCAGAATAAAAATATTTTTTGGATATACAGTCAGTAAGACAGTGATAGGACCATAGGACCCTAATACGACAATAAAGTGCATCGAAGCCTTCTGAAGAGGCTAGCTTATGTTACTAGAGGTGTTCTTCATGGGACAATAATTAGCTGATGATATTTAATGTCTTTCATTAACAGCTATGATGACTAAGTGAAAAGCACCTTCAGTAAGTTTGTGGATGACACCAAACTGGGAGCAGTACTCAATATGCTGGAGGGAAAGGTGACAATCCACAGGGATTTCAATGTGCTGGAAAAAATGCGCTAACAGAAACCTCATGAAATTTAACAATAATGGGCGTGGAATAACCTGCTGCAAGAGGGCAGGCCTAACTGGCTTGAAATCACCTTTGAGGGAAAGGCCTTGGAAGTCCTGGTGGCCAGCAAGTTGATCATGAGTCAGCAGTGCGCTCTTGCGGTTATGAAGGCAAACTGCATATTGAGCAGCAGTGGTAAGAACGTAGTCAGTAAGATGACTGAAGTGATTATCCCCATCTATTTCGCACTTGGAACCACATTTTGAGTGCCGCATTGAAATTTAGGTTCCCCAGTACAAGACATTCCCAAACTGAAACAAGCCCAATGGCGGGTTACCAAGAGGGCTAGAAAATATCACTTATGGGAAGAATCTGAGAAAATTGGTGTTGGCTTTTTTTTTCAATCTGAAGAAGAAGAGTTAGTGAAGTCTTACGGCTTTTTTCAACTACCTAATGGGTTGTTATAAAGAAGATGAAGCCATACTGCTCTCAGAAGTACACAGAGAAAATACAAGACTGGGCAAGAACCTGAGCAATCTGATCAAACATTAAATTTAGCCCTGCTTTGAGCAGGATCTTAGATCAGATGACCTCCAGGGATACTCTCCAATCCACTATATTCTGAGATTTTAAGTTATAGAAAACAGTATCTATTGAGCAGATCTTAAGTTTCAATGATTCCTGCTACAGCCACAAGGGCAGAAAAGTTATTTTTTCAGAACACAAAATATTATAAGAACCTTTTCTTTCTTTATCCATGTTTTTGCTTCTAGACTTTTCCAGCTGTGATTTTATATGCTCATCTAGAGGTTTCAGTTCTCTTAAACCATACTATACGTAAAATTCTGAGAGTTAAGTTTCTCTTTCATAAAGGAAATTGTGTTCCTTGGAGGGTCAGTTCTACTGAATATCACTAAACTCACATAAAATACATTTCTTTTCTGCAAGACAGAGTGTTTTAAAGCTTCAGGTCTGTATGCATTGTCTAGCTGTACCGGGCACAGCTTACACCTCATAAAGACATAACACTGTTATTTCATTTTTTCCTATGCAGTATGTGTGAATGTGTTCTATTCCTTGGTAAAATTCTGTTTTTCCATTCTGCTCCATGGGACATGACTCTGGAACAAATATTAGTTTAAACCTATGATGTAAAGGAGAAAATGATAAAAACAGACCAGCAATAAGCTATAATAATCACTGTAATGTGTTTTATGCTTTCACAGTGCTTCTGGTTTATCAGCCAGTGCAGTTATGGGTAGATTAATATCTGCTGCTTTCCATGTTGTATTCTGTGGGTACTGCTCAGATGAAGAACACATACTGAAGACTAGAGAGTTAACAGAATGAGGACCCACACATAGGAGTATCTCAGAATACCTATTTCCAATTGACCAAATAGCTATTAACAAATTCATCAATATTCAGAATATCAGTTAAAATCATTGCTAACCTGAACTCCTCTTTTCCAGCGAACAGTAAAAGTGCATTAGCAATGTAGAACTAAGAGCATGCAGTAAATATTCCCTGTGATGACAGCATATATAATTATGCCAATCAAGACTTCAATTTTCAGGCATGTAATTACCTAAATACTACTTTTGAGCAATCTGAACCTGAGAAAGACAGTTATGGCAAGACAGAAATCTTCATATCTTTCAGGCTGTGCAGCTGTCTCTGAGTGCTACTTCTACACACATCCCTAGAACTTCCAGGTAATCATTGTTTTACATGTTTGACATGGAAGGAAATATATTTGTTTCTTCTTTCACATTTCCCTGTCCTTACATTTACATCCTGCTTCTCCCCTTTACGTTCACTCACACCCTCCCTTCTCTTTTTGCTGGTATCAGATTATCTGGCTCAAATGTGTTTTTTAGAGGTAAGCAGACAATAGAACACGTATTAATGCCCTCCATTCAAGTGAGGGTAAGGGGTGTGTGTGGGGGGACTGGTTGATGTGTTAACATTTATTTAGTATCCAGGTCATTATTAGTAAATGAAGTTCAAAATGACAGAACCCAAGAGATCTACTTAAGAATTTAGGAATTAAAATGAAGGAAATATGCATAATATACACTGCTGTCATAAAAAAAAAAAAAAAATCTAATTTAAAATGGTTTATATAGTGTCCTTACAAAAGTGGAACCAGGATTTTGCTCTATGCTTTTGCAAGCCTAACATATGCAAATGTTAATATATTTGGATCTTGCCAAAAGGTAATAGCTATGATTATATAGTGTCAATTTCACCTTGAATCAGAAAACACTTTAATGAGATACATTTCACATGGCACACAGTGACCATATTCTAAAATCTAAATAGCATCACTGAACAGTAAAAATGAGTTCAGTACTTAGTAGACGGGAACGCAATACTCATTAGGGATTCTGCCAGATGTGTCTGTGATCAGTTCATTGTGCATTGTTTGGAAAAGGAATCTTCTCATAAGACTATCTGAATTTATTCATCCAGGAAATTTGATTTCAGGGTTTTTGTCAGGGCTGTTGTAATTATTGGAATGGACCCCATGTCGATAGTTTCACAGCCTGGATGTGCTTTAATTTTCATTATGCTAAACTTTATAAGATTGTATTGACCAAAAATGTATTTTGCATCCATACCTCCAGAATTAGTGAATAAACAGCCCTTAGAGTCTTTCTGCTTGTTGTAGCTTTCCATAAAAACAAAAACTAAGATGGGGACTTATGCTGTGGACAAGAAAAATTAAGTGAGAGAGTGAGAGAGATATGACAGAGTACAAAACAGTGAAAGGGAAGAAAGGTTGGGGGGGGGGGGGCGTTGGGGGGAGGGAAAGCAGCACTCAGCTAAACTGAAAAGTGATATAATTCTTTATAATATATAATTAACCTCTGGAATTCATTCCTACAGGACGAATGGAACAACCTATTAGTGAGGCTGAGAATGTAGCTGATTTTAAATGAAACAGACATTTACGTGAGCCATGGGACCATCCACAAAATTAACCATAGGCTATTCTTTTCTTTTTATTATTATTGTGACAAAGGCAGAGTTTCATTGATTCTGAGCATAAGCAATCACCCAAGAGTTAGAGTTAAAAAATGCATTTCTTCTGAGGAAAGGTTATTTTTTTTCTTCATTTATTTTAGACTTTCTCTAAAGCATGTGGTAGTGGCCACTTGCAGAGAGGGGATATTGGAATTTACAGACTTGTTGAATTTCTCTGTTTTGATAGCTTTTCTACTTACATGACATATTTTCCATAAATCACCTAGGAATGACTTATCTTTGCATGACTGTGGTGAACACTGGTCACCTCAGTCACTGTATTTGCAAAAACAGTCTTCACATCTAATAGCTAAAAAGAGCTTTGCAGAGCCAGTAGTTCACATACCAATACTCTGGGGATGTGCTTAGACGTGAGTAGCTCCTTTAGGCTAAAAGTGACATTGTGCAGGGTGAAAGGGTAAGCTAGGACTGGAAATAACTCTGTGAATTACTTCATGAACAGTCTGCTGGCATGAGAGAATGAAAGATTCGGTGGCTTCCTGCAACAGATAGGAAAACAATTTGAATAATAAGGTACAAGTGGAAGTGAACTCTGACAGGTGCATGTTTCGTTAGAGACAAGATATGTCTAGTTGTTCTTATACAGTATGTACAGAAACAATATACTGTTCTTATTGTAGAAACAAGAAGGGAAGGGAAGGGAAGGGAAGGGAAGGGAAGGGAAGGGAAGGGAAGGGAAGGGAAGGGAAGGGAAGGGAAGGGAAGGGAAGGGAAGGGAAGGGAAGGGAAGGGAAGGGAAGGGAAGGGAAGGGAAGGGAAGGGAAGGGAAGGGAAGGGAAGGGAAGGGAAGGGAAGGGAAGGGAAGGGAGGAGAGGAGAGGAGAGGAGAGGAGAGGAGAGGAGAGGAGAGGAGAGGAGAGGAGAGGAGAGGAGAGGAGAGGAGAGGAGAGGAGAGGAGAGGAGAGGAGAGGGAAAAAAGAAGAGAAGAGAAGAGAAGAGAAGAGAAGAGAAGAGAAGAGAAGAGAAGAGAAGAGAAGAGAAGAGAAGAGAAGAGAAGAGAAGAGAAGAGAAGAGAAGAGAAGAGAAGACTTCAGATTTAAGCATACAGATTTTAAGTGCTGCCTCTGGAATTTTTTATTTTTCAGCCTGGAAATGAGTGAAGAGAGATAGAAGCTGAGTAAGAATTTGAAGAGTCTGAAATTTAGAACAAAAATGCCAGAATTTCATTATTAGGTCAAATCTCATTTAATGGACATGGAACTGATTCAGCTAACTCCTGTTCCATGCTCATTAGTGGCCAGAGGTGTCCCTAGCACACCTGCATCAGCGTGCAGTGCCTCTCTAAGCCCATGGAACAACTGCAAGCAAACCAAAGGGGAAGTGCAAAGACTGGTGTGGAGCAGTGAAGAGGTGCTAGTCCCACTGTCTCAGCCTACAGGTGCAAACAAGCTTCCAGACAGCCCTCCACAGCTTCTGCCCACTGGTGGATATTATGAGATGGTCCTCTCCCTCTTGCCCCTTCCTACCACTGCTCTCTACAGCATCTGATCCACTGAGGATGGAGAAAATATGAGATATAGGTACCCGTATAATCAGCTGGACTGTGTAACACAGGATGCCGAAGATGTTTTTAAATTAAAGGTACTATGCCAGATAGTCAATGATGGACCTCAGCTCTGGCAAACAATTTAACAGTGTACTAACTTCGGTTTTATTTCAGCAAATGAAGCCATTTCCTGAGCCCCTGCTCTGCCTTGGCAAATTACTCTTGACTGAGCTTTCAGATAACAATATAATAAAATTCTCATAGCTTTCTAATTGCAAGACTGTTGGGAGGTGGAAATTACCCTAAATTAGTCCCATTAGTCTAAAATGGGCTTGAAGTACAAATGTAAAGTTGAATGGTGGGAAGGCCTATCATCCTTTGATCAGCAGGAGGAAAACTGACAGAAAACAGTACTTCCTTCACTATAGCAAGAGGCTGAGTCTCACTTATCGTGAGAGATATATAAATATATGTAAAAGTACTTATTATATAATTACTATATAATGAGCAACGAGTACCTCCAATAATCGTTTGCGTTCTCTTTATAAGATCATCTATACACATTTTCAAAAACACCCAATTAAAATAAGTGGAAAACTTTATTTTACTGACTTATTTAAGCTTCCTGTGTCTCCTATCCCATCTGTACTTGGAAAACATTTATTTATGACACTCAGTCACTGAAGTTTGCCTTTTTTCAGTAATTGCAAGCAGATAAGGTTCACCATACATTCCATGTAATAAGCAGCAATGCAAAAAGGTTTCAAATGTTCTCTTTTCTCCTTTACTACCCAATAAAACTATTGCATACAACTGTAGTAGCCAGGGATTTATTAATTGGTTTCTGTGCTTTGGCACAGGCCTGAAGTAGACGTTCATAGAAATTATTCTTCCACTTGGTTTCACAGATCTGAAAATCAGCATCAGATAAACTTCTGAATAATATAGTTTGAACACATGCTGTGCCATAGCAGTTTGCTACAGTAGCAGTTTGCTACTCTGATCCATATTTTTGAGCTACAAATCCCAAAGAGCAGTAAACATTTTATTTATTGGCATGCACTCCATCTGACTGTTGCAGGTAGCTGTTATCTCTGCCAGGCTATAATGTCCCATCTCTTGTTACCTGCAAGCCTCATCTTTTTTCTTTCAAATCAAGTTGGTGGCATAACAGAAGAAATTAGTTTCATCCTTATTTTGAAGAGGAGACCTCTAATTTTTTCTAAAAATTTAGTCTTAGAAAAGGTGTACCTTGTACCCATTACTTGTTGTTCTTTACTGTGATTTAAGAAGCTTTTACATTATTAGCAAGAAACAAAGATCAACGCTAGAATTAATCTCACCTACCTAAACTGTACATGTTTTTGTCTGGGTTAGCCATTTGACTTATGTTATTATCAACGGAAGGAAAGTTACTGTTAGAGTGAAATTTATTTCAGCTTAATACATAAATCTAAACTAGATCAGATGATTCACAATGCAGAAAAGCCTATTTTACTTCACTGACTACAAAAAGATTCTAGATGGCTAAGTCAGATGTAGACATTCAAAGTAAATTGAAACCAATCCCACTTGCATCTGTATTTAACTATATATTCACATACATATCCATACAGGCATATGCAGGTTTGCTTTTGCTAGCGCAATTCAGTGCTGACCAAGATTTCATGTCCCTGCAGTTAGAACATTATGTTTCTTCACAATATTTACACAGTGAAAAGTAAATCCATTTTTGGCAAATGTTTTTTCCAGTTCTATTCTCATGAAATTGTGATGGTTTAGTGGTGGAATTGGCTGTGTTAGGCTAACAGTTGGACTCAATGATCTTAAGAATCTTTTCCAACCAATTACAGAATCATTTAGATTCTATAATTCTATGTCATTTATGATTTTAAAAGAATTTTTAGGGAAAGTAAGAAAAACCACCACCTATCTCTTGCAAATAAATGACTAGGAATTTGGCAGCTGCCAAATGTAAGCTCGCATGCGTTGAAGTTTGAGGTGATTAAGACAGGAGAAATGTAAGAAATTGCACTGGACAAGTGAGAGGGACGATGCTTTTTCTGGCTGAGAATGTAGTCGGTAAGATGCTAAACTGATTATAGTCTAAGTGTATTCTTCCTTTTGAGAATGTCTTAATTTATGTAGTGAACCTAGCTATTAGCACTAGTGTTCTACTGATGAGTGGTCCAGTGAGACCAACTCCTCTTTCTGTTTATAGGTGAGAAGGTTTATTCTGAAAGATTTTGTCATACGAAATTATATATTTTCTCTTAATAATCTATTCCAAATGATATCTTTACAAGTCCTATACTAAAGCCTTGGTTTTCTCATCAATAAAAGAGAACTATCAATACCTCCTTTCTTAAAATACTTTGATAGCTATTATGCTAATGGGAATAGGACACTATAGCATAATGTAGGGATAATAAACTTAGGGTTTAAAAGACTCATCAGTATAATCTATAAATCTCATTTATACTGGTGCTTCTCAGGATGAAATACTCTGTAGATGGAGAACAATTAGTACGGGACATCAAATCGTTACATCTAGCTCTTGATTACATGTTTACTGTAAGTTGTTTAACTAAGCTAATTATGAACAGGAAAACTCTCTTAGAGAGCTCAAAGGTCTAGTTTGAGGTAACGTGGCAATCAGTGTTAGCTCTCTGACAGACACTTAAAGAATAACGTGTTCATCATATAGGTACTTGCCTTACATTAAATTAGTTGTATGCAAATTAATTAAACAATAAGAGTAGCAATATGAACAATGAAACCAGAAAACTTTCTGCTTTTGCAAATGATTTTGACATTATCTTCTTTTGTTTACCCTCCAAAAAGCCCCATGACAACATCTATGAGGTATGACCACAGTCACTTTGGAAAGATATAGGGGACTGACCCCACCATCAGCTCATTAGCAAATGACTAACTTGGACTACATTACCTACTGTCTCCCTGATGGATGCCAACACATTGTTGGAAGCAGAATAGAAATAAACCAGTCCCATTTAGAAACTCATTCTTCATCATATTTCTTATTAAAAGAAACATGATAAAACCTTATAAAACCCTCAAAAGAACTCATAAAAGACTGCCTGATTTTGGTTGGTACCCTATGACTGCTGCAAGCTAACATGTTTCAGACGTGAGGAGGTAAGAGTGAAGCTAATAATCTTTGTGGTGTTTAAAACACAGCTCTCTCCAACCACATGCTGCTGAGGATGTTGTCTGCTCCATTAATGGATGCTTATCTCATCCTAGCTCTGCTACATGAAATTCTGAATTTCCACGCTGAATTTCCACTGATTCCATCTTGAACAACTGAAATGTATTCAGACTGAAGCTTCATAATTTCCCATACCAGTCAAAAGGCAAGGAATAAACTGTTCCCCATAAGATAAGATTCCTTATTTTGTAGCAAGGGAGGTCTTGAAGAACATAAGAATAGTGAAGCACTGGAGATTGTGAAGTCTCCATCACTGGAAATACATAAAGCAGGGTATAAAACAGTCTGACAGGAATAACATATATATAATCAATTTTGCATTTTGATGGATTCAATAACTTCACAGTCTCTTCCAACAGCATCTTCTATCATTCTATGACTGGGGAGTAGCCAGACTTCGATATCTAAGAAGGTTACAGTCTGAAATATTTTATGACATGGGATCCCAATATTTTACACTTTAACATAATGTGTACACTAGCGCTGTTGCATATAATCTTTTTTAATTTGTCAGTCCCAGGCAAATCTTCTCCAAAAAAATGAGTGAAATGAAACCTTTTTTTTCTTATCACTGAAGGGATAGAATGATTATTAGCATTGAGATTTGCAAACAAAGCCTTTTGGATTTATAATGTGTAAAGAACTGAGGGTTTACACATGTGCTGGCACGATATATGTGATTTTGAAAGAATTCATTAATGTCTATGGGCACTGATCAACTTAAAACTCATTCAGACATAATGAAGTTTGTAACTTCTATGACCTATTATGTTGTGTGACATTAATCTGTCCATTATGCAGTTGCCACATCAGCCTTTTCACAGACAAAAGCTTCTGCACTGGTATTTGACTGCGAAGCTAATGGAAATCTCTCCACTGTTGTCATTGTTCTGCATTCTCCCAGCTGTGATATAATACTAATAATCTCATTTATAAAGTTCTTTTCTTCCTTTGTCCTTTCAAAACACTGCAGACATGACTAGCATGATAAATAATAACAAAATCAAAATTCTCAAACTTCAGGAGAAAGGAGAAGTCTGTGTGCATGTGAGATAAACAGAATGACAATGACAATCCAGAAAATAGTGGGAGGAAGGACAGAGAGATGAAAGACCCTGTAAACTGAAACAGAATAAATTAGAACCTTTGCCTTAAGACAGTGAGAATCACTGAGCAGATCTTGCTATTCCGTTATGTTGTTTGTAATGTTGACTTTGTTGTTCACTTATTTTTATAATGAGATTTTACTACACTCTATTGTAATGCTTCCAAGAAGAAGTGCTAATATATATAGTCAATGAATCAACATTCTCATTACTTTAATGTACGTTGAGATATGACGAGAACTCTCATCCTTTAGTGTCTTCTGCAGTTGGGAAAATAGCAACAAATGGGGTTTTATATCTATTCACACGTAAGTGACTTTCCAAGAGACGGAGCTGACTGTAATCACCAGTTGTCACTGCTTCTCATACACAGGTATTAGGCATGGCGGATCAAGACGATATCCCATACTGACTGTGATGATTGCCTTAATTCCTGTCATCCATTTGAAGAATTTTTAACAGTTTTAGTGACAACACTGACAGGTAAATGCTGTCCCAAAGTTTTAATCTTTGCAATTTTGATTGTCAAAAAGCCCCAAAAAACTGTTTTCTACTAATGTAAGGGAAAACAAAACAATGACTCAGTGGCCTCTTTTTCATATGTTTTTGCTTGTTAGAATTGCTATTATTTCTATTACAATACCATCTTGAAACACAGATACATTCAAGACCTTTTTTTTTTAAGGTTCTGCAGATTCTCAGGGTGAGAAATTGTATTTTGCTCTAGAGAGCTTACTGTGTAAAGTCTTATCTTTTCCTCCATTGTAATGCTTTAATTCAAATGGATTTAGATTCTCTGTCTGGACTCTGTCATACTGCTATAAAACTGAGCTATTGTGATTTAGCTTATGCCTGAAAATTTGTATTTAAGAATTACATTGTCGTTATATAATTATAACTTTCTGCGTAGAAAGGATATAAATAAGGGGGGTGGGGGAGTGGGGGAAGAAGAAGGGGGAGAGTTAGGCAGGAGCATTTGCCTGATTTGACACAGATCGATTGTTCCGTAATTAGTCTGAAAGGGCAGCGTATGTTGGGTGAAGCGAGGCTGGTTGCACTACGGCTGGAGTGCTGGGCTGTCCGGTGGCTGCTGGGACCAGGGACCTCACAGGTCCCTCTGACATCAGCTGCAGGACATCAAAGTGATGGGAGACCAGGGCATGAAGATTGCTGGTCCAATGCGGATCCCTTGCTTCTGGCAAAGGGACTACCTTTGGCCATCTACTGCTCATCTACTCCTCCAGCACTTCAGTGGGGGAAGTTGCCATCACTTTTGATTTCTGCTTTCACTGTTACCCAGTGATTAAGGAGTCAGCACCATGCCAGTCTTGAGTCTACCTTGTGCCAAAAAAATAAGTGTGAAGATAACGGGTGTTTTCAGAATGAATTTTCTTATGATTTCTTTTGTCAATGTGCGTCTTAAATGCTGTTGGTTAATTGGCTGTATTCCCAGCCCTCATAAATATAACAAAAGTCTCATGATATTTAGTATTTTCATAAAGCCAATGCAGCTGGAATTAACAGATTGCAGGGGATCTTTATTTTAGAAGATAAGCTTCAAGTTTTAATGCTTGTTTATAAAAAATTGACAAAATGAAACAAATAATCTGTAAGATCTCAGAAAGCAAAGGGCTAGTAAAAAGAAACACAAACTCTATTTTTTTTTTTAGTGTTCTATTTTTAAGCCAGTCCTATGATTATCTGTGGTTTGACTTATGATTTTGGATGGTTGAAATTGGCAGCGATGTCAAAATAGAAATCTTTCCAGTTTCAAAAGTAATGTTCTGTTTTCCAAAGTGTTTTCCCAGACAGTCTGTTTTGATCTTTACTCAAAATGTTTTTTTGTTCATCTGCTTCACTGTAGTGTATAAACAGTAGGGAAATTTGCCATAGATGATTTCCCATTCCTTTATTTTCTGTATGGTCAGATTACTAGATTTTGGTTAAGAGTAATATCACCTGTGTCCCTTTTCTTAGTAGATTGCCCTTACTGCTATGTGAGAATTTCAAAAGACTTAGATGTTCTGTTGATGTGAATGCATTTGACATCTGCACTTTTCGTTGTATAAAATTTGATGATGCTTTTCATATGATCCCTTGGACAACTGAACTTTAGCTTTGAAATAATTACGCATCCAATTATCCAACTATCCAATAAACCTTACCTTATTCTTGACATTCCCTAATTCGCACACTTTGGTGGAAATGTGCCCTAGTTTAACCAAAACCGTCACTCTACACTGGGCCACATATACATATATGGCATCTAAATGCAAGAGAGTGATGAGAGATGAGGCATCGTTCTCTTCGCTTTGCCTCACTGTACCCGAGATACCGAAAGAATCGAGGGAGAGGTAAGTGCTTTATGTAAGCAGTGGGGAGGAGCGGCCTTATTGTTTTCAGCTGGCAGTGATGGTTGCCATGGCGGAGATAATATAACTGTCTCAAGAAACTAGACATTTTATAGCAAAATAAAGCAGATAAATTTAAATCACTTTCAGGAATGGTCTAGACATCAGGATATTAAGAGCAGGCATGGAATTAGTTGCTTCGACAGAACTTGCTCATAGCCATATGCAAAAGATCATATTTTAAGCCAGTCTGAGACAGTTAACAGCTGACCAAAGCACAGGACCTTCACCTTATATTGACGTTTTATGCTTCCTTTTCTTTCAGCTTATCCTATTTTTCAACTTCTGCAACAGACTGTCAATTGACCAGCACAGCATATACCAGACTGTGGCTGGAAACAAATGATTATTTCTAAATGCCTGTGAAGTGTCTACATTGTTAATTAGAGTCAATTGACAGTCAATTTGTTCTTTTCATGAAATCAGGAAAAACTGTTCCATGCCCGGATCTGCAGGAAGATCTACCTATCCATTAAGATTTTTAATACTTCATATGTTTTAACTAATACAAATCTTATTTTGTTCAACATAAATAGTGAAAATGACTTAAAAAAAAATCTTGAAAGCACGTATGCTTAAGCAAATAACAAATGGTTCAGCTCATTAACTGACTTCTCATGCATTTCCCATAGTAAATCATTGTCAGCAGATTTTTTTTGCCAACAGAGAGATTAAAGTTAGAAAGGACAGTTTATATTTAAACAAAACACTATTCACGGCTATGGCTCCACTTAGCTTTTTACAGAAAATGGGAATGGGAAGGTAGAAATGGAAGACAGGAACACTGAACTGTTTAATCTCACTTGGCTATCTGCAGCAAGGGATTGCATCAATTGAAAAGAACGTCTCTGTTTATACTTAATTTGATGGAACTATATGTGACATTAAATAGTTTGCACTATATGAAAGCTCATGTTCAGTGATGTCACTTTCAAAAAAAGAACTTTACACTACTTTCTTGATAAAAATGGGGTTACAAAGTCAGAGGATGTTAGTTTTGGAAGTATGTAATTATCAGTAGATTATTAATAGTAAAAACGTGATTTGAGACACTATGAAGTCAGCAACATAATGTCAAGTCTTGTTCTAATGAACACTGTTAGTTTTAGTTTAAAGTGGTAATATATTAGTAGGGTATGTTGTATCTTCAGTATCATTGATAATTCAACAAGCTAATAGCACCTTGCAGACATAGTCATAAATGGCAATTTTCCTGTCTAGATTTTATTGTAAAACAAAGCTCCTTTTTAAAAATTTAATGAAAAGTAACTTTTGCTGGTGGTAAGCTAAAAGGCTACAATAAAACGCAAGATGCATAGCATTAATTAAAAAATGTTCGAAGACTTGGAATTTTTACATTGCATTATGCTGTAAGGAAAAGCTTCTGAGCGGAATAGCTTGAGCAGAGCTAACCAGCAAGTACACAAAAGCTGTCCTGGTTGGTATATGGGTGTGGCTTTATAATTTTTAGATAATATTAGTAATATTCCAGAATTCTCTGTGTGTGTGTGTGTGTGTGAGAAATACTTTTGCTTTTCAGACCCAATCTCAAGAGAAGAACATGTTGCAGCACGTGAATATTCTTTCTCTTAAAATAGCACACTGGTGGTTATCTTCGCGCAGGGTTTTCCTCTTGTAAATGTGCTGAATTACATCCTGATGTTCTGTAGGAATACAGTTTCTCTGGCAGTTTCAGTAACCACAAGCTGATAGACCAAGGCACTGAAGATACATATATATATACTGGGTGCAGGTGCCCAGGCACTGGCAGTGGGGGGCTGCGGGGGCCTCTGTGAGGAGGGGCCGGGGCTGCCCAAGCCAGACATGGACGGATCCAGATGGCTCCAACCGACCCCCTGAAGGGCAGAGCTGAGCCCCTCAGACACGGTGGCAGCATCTCTGGGAAAAGGTACTAAAAAAAGGACAGTAAATGCCGAGAAAAAGATGTGAAGGAGGTGTTCCACGGTGGGGCTGTGCACACCCTGAAGGGACTGCTGCCCGTGGAGGACCCTGATGTGAGCAGCTGTAAAGATGGCCTGGTGAGAAGGGGAAAGTTACTGAACAGAGGAAAATGCCTGCTGAAAGTACTGACAGAGAAATTGGCTGCCACCCTGGGAGCTGTGAGCCCAGGAGCTAGGCCTTGCGACCAGCAAAACCCTTGAAAAGTGCAGCTGGCTCCTTCGAAGTACAGCCAGGGTACCTAGAAACTGGACATATCCTGACATAGCATTGATAAATGCAAAAATAAGGGACTGTAATGGCAATTTATCATCTGAGAAAGTGGAAAACAGTCTGGTAAAATAAAATGTGTCTGAAATAACAGAAAACAGTATAATCTAGTGGCTGTTGCAGGTGAGAAATAAGAATTAACAGCATCAAAGTAGGCTGATTGAAGTAGGATGTTCTACGTCCTCTTATGTCTTTATGTTATGAACAGGACTTAATTTTTATCCAAAATGAAGCCCCTCTCTCTGATAGCTTCCTGTGCTGCTCATACTTTTTCTTTCCCACACAGGTTGAATTCCACGCAGCATTTCCATGAGACCGTGGACTCTCACCAGGGACACCTGGCTGACTCCAGACTGTGACATGGATCACCTCTGAGGTGAGATTCTGCCTGTTATGTTATTGGTCCTCCTTTGGGCTCAACTTTGGGGTCAGTTCGGTTTGTCGTCCCACCTCTGGGATGGGTGGGTCCTCCCTTTGGGATTAGTTTGTTCTGTCCTTTGGGATGGTTCAACCCCTTCTGAAATTTGTGTAATTTTCTTGACACCAGTATTATATATCCATATAAGTAATATATCATAATAATATTTGCTGTTACATTGTTGATAAGTTGCTTCAGTAATAATAAGTTTGTAGTAACCTATAATACCTACTTTATTGTTGCTGTTATTGGTTGTTGCTAGATGATTGGTTGCTGCTATTATTAACTGCTGTCATACTATTGATTGATACTATATTATTGCTGATAGCAATTTGTGATAGCTGGATTATCTATATTCACTTTATTAATCATATGTGTACTTGTAGTGTGATTTTTTTGGTATTTGTGGTAATCTGTAATAACACAGAGAAATTTAGAGGATAAAGCCTCTGTGGTGTTGTGTATTACACAATCCTACGAACCCACAGTCGCAATCTCTACATGCCTGCAGGCCAGGTAATCCTTTAAATCATGACAGACCCACACTGGGGCAGAGGAAATGGGTGAGAAAGAAAGAGAAGCTGGAATAAAAAGCCAGTGAGAAACAAGGAAAGGCAGAAAGAAAACCCTTTGTCATGACCCCAACCTCCTGCACCACAGGTGGCCCCACCAAAAGGGCGGAGAGCAATCTGTGACAATATAAAGGGAATATACCTTGACAATGACAATATACCAGGAAGGGGGAAGGAGAGGTATCTGGAGTGAAGCTGAACCTGGGAAAGAGGGAAGGAAAGGTGTTTTCACAAAGTTTTTTAATGTTTGTCTTCCTTATTTCCTAATACCCAAATCAGTAATTACATGTTTTAAATAATTTTCCAAGCTGAGTCTGTTTTGCCTGCCACAGCAATTGGCAGGCGATTTCCCTGTCTGTGGTGGTCCTATCACTGGATACTGCTGAGAAGTGCGTGAATCGATCTTCTTAATCCCCCCACCCTGGTGTTTATCCACATGGATAAGATCCACCTGATTCTTCTCTTCTCTAGGCTGGACAGTCTCAGCTCTCACAGTTTTTTCTCATAGGAAAGATGCTCCAGTTCCTTCAACATCTTTGTAGCCTTCCACAAAACTCGCTCCAGTAAGTTCATGTCTCTATTGTACTGGGGAGCCCAGCACTGGACCCACTGCCCAGATATGGCCTCACCGGTGCTGAATGGAGGGGACAGATCACGTTCCTCAACCTGCTGGCAACACTCCTCCCAGTGCAGCCCGAGGTACCTTTTCTTTGTCAGAGGAGCACATTGGTGGCTCATGGTCAGCTTGGTGTCCACCAGGATCTCTAGGGCCTTCTCTGTAAAACTGCTTTCCAGCCAGGCACAGCTGTTGAGTACGACTTGTTGTTGACTCTGGATCTTATGAAGCGTACTGAGCATGGGGAGAACTTCTATGGGGAACTGTGAAGTTTTGGTAGTGTTCTTTAAAACATTTATGACGATTACTATAATGTCTTGCTACAGATGTCTCTGCTTCTGCCTTAGGAGTATAGGAAATACAGTAGTCAAGTTTGAAAATGCATCTGATTAGAGCTATACTACATCATTTCAGTAAATACACCTTTCATAGATTTAGGAAGCTGAGATAAAGCTGTGTGGAGTGAGGGTTTGGGGTGAGATCTGAATTGTTTTGAAATTCATAGTGTCAGGTGCAAGTCACTCAACTAGATATGCAGTCTGTAGCCTGAGTTAGTCTGTTTCCTAGGTTCTTTTCACAGCCTGCAGAGTTCTAGCCACTGCAGTCCATGGAGTCCAAGGGCTGATTCTGCTCATCCTAAATGAGACATCTATATATGGTCAAACGGTTTGCACCCTAGTGCCTATTTCATTTCACTGACTATAAACAGAGCCTAGCCTGACTTGCTTCAGTATCTACAGTTAAAAGGAAAATAGAACTGGATTAAATTATTCCAGCGAACTCACAGCAAGCTATCCTCTTTTCCTCATTTATGCAGGGTGTAACTATTTGAAAAGAGCTAAACACAGGTACAGATTCAACAAGATAAATCCTCCTACCAGATAGCAGAGAAAATAAAGAAAAAAATAATTCCATCATCAGAATGAATTTTCTGTTATCAAAATAGTCTTTAAAATGACCATAGTCTCTGAAGGAATGTCATTCAGAAATGGTCTTGTGCATGAAAATAAAACATACATTATTGCATGCAGAGCAATTACTTTCATGTTTCGTTTGGTGAGTTATTGAGTTGGAGAGTCGTAAGAAATTCCACAGACTACTTTCACATTCCTAAGGGGAACATATGGGAAAAAAGCTGTCTCGTGTCACATTTCCTCTTCAACCGGCCCTGGAGGATGTGACCTGTCTGAAAGGTTGACCAAACACTCACAGCTGTATTAATTATTCTGTATGTAGCTCTACTTCACCTTGTTTGTAATGTATTTCAGAAGTGGAAGACTAGACCCAGGAGTAATCACAGTCAGACAAAACAAAGAAAAGTTTTTACATTTATAGAATAGAATCATAGAATCATCTAGGTTGGAAGGGACCTTTAAAATCGTCGAGTCCAACCATTAACCATTATGTTTTCCTTCTCTTTATTTTGTGTGAGAAAATAGAAGAGACGGAAATTTCAAGTAATTTCTTTCAAAGAGCATGGTGTTAGTTCTCTACAAGGAACTAGAACAATAAAAAAGCTTTAAGAAAGGCTAATTAGCACCAGAAAGAACTAATAAGAGTCAGTTTAGCCAGTACATCTATATACCATCTTTGCACCTAATGCTGCAAAGAAGCGCAGAAAACCAGCAGCAGAAAAAGCAGAATTATGTCAGGAATTTGAGAAACAGTAACTCATGGCAAGAAATGAAATTTTTTTGACTCATTGCAAGTGCTCAGCCAAGATGAGATTTGGGACGGGACAGTAATTAACTAAATCAAGCAAGAAGATCAGAAACCAAAACATCAAATATGTATGTTCTGCTTAACTGAAATGCTTCTTATCTAATATTTTGGCACATCCAGGGGTCAATAAATTGTTGGAATCCTTTGAAACTTCCCCTGTGCAGGATAAAGGCAGCTCAAATAGAGGAGAGAGCATTCTGCTACCACACAGATCATCAGACAGCAGTGAGTAGGTTTATGCAACCTCAGTTTCAAGGTTCCAAGGAAAATAAATAAATAAAAAACCCCACCAAGTTTCCATGACTATCTCTATCAGAAATTATTGTCATTGTTAGATTTCAACTTGTTTTCTTAGTCTAGATACAGTTTAGGAAATCTTGCTATTTTCCCCCTTAAGAGGTGAAGTCATTTCCTGACTTTTGGAAAAACTATTCCTTCTGTCTTACCACAAAAGTGCTGTTAGGTGGCTGTAAAAAAACTAACCATACGTGTTCAACCACAATTTCCAAGTGATATCTTTGCTGCTTGTGATTTAACTGCTTTCCCAAATGATTACAAATATCTTCATATCTGCATGGATCTGGGTGATCCAGGTGGCAAGTCATCTTATTAATTACCATATGATGTTTCTGCAAAAATCCCACAACATTACTCAGATTCTAGAGCTGCTGGAAATGTTTTATATATAGGATGCTTATAACTCTGAACACCGAAAGAAAATTCTTTCCTAGTCATGAATATGGAATTTGATTATAGTTGATTAGGGGTTTTTTTTGTGTGTGTGTGTGTGTTTCATTTTTTAGTATGTGATAACTCAAGCTTAAAATGCCACTTGAGAAATGAATAGAATTAATTCATGGAAGACACTAATAAAAAATCAAATAAGGACAAATTGAAAACTGAGGAGAAGACTAGACTTTGGTTTAAAATTTTACAGATTAAACATGGAATCTGCTCTGTCATAACCAGTTTTATATTCCCCCAGTGTACATAGGCTGTGTTTGGTTTATAATGGAAAAGAGTGATTGGTATCATTTGAAGAGCATGTATTGTTCTACTGTCTTTAAATATTACTTATGACATATGTAAAGAATTAAAACTCCTGTGTTGTAGACATGACTATAAAATAGAAATGGCAATAATGAAAAGCAGATAACCAACACAGTCCCTGAAACTGTAATTATAACTCAATCATTTTACTGAGATTTTTTCCTAAATACATAATTTTATCTCTTTAGATTGAGACTTCATATATGGATTCAAGTTCACAGAAAATACAGTGTCAAAACTTCAGAAACTATGAGTCACATGCTTTTACAGTGAAGTGTGACCAAGAATTATTAAGTTGTTATTACAGTATTGCAAGGGACCATCTTATATGATAGATTTAATGATTATGAAAATAACTCTGGCATACGTAGATATCAAGCTCTGTTCCATAAAAAAACTCATAAGCCTCAGCAGTAATGAAAAAATAAACAAACAAACAAAGAAAAAAACCCCAAACACACAAACTCAGAACTGAAAACTGAAACTATGCTATCCAAAGTTAGTCGCTCAGGCATTGACTAACATTTGAAAGTTTTAAGCAAGCAGCAAAGCTAGCTTCCTTAAAAATGATCTAATAAAAATGTTATCTTAACCTACAATTTTGTCTAGAGTATTAAATATATGTCATTGAAAGGAAATGAAGGCAAAATATAGGCTGGGGTTTTTGAATATATTTTTGGTCAAGAAAACTTACTTTCCATTCAGTCAAATGAAGTAAAAATGGAAAAAAACCCAGTCACCACAGTAATTTGTTCCATAGCATTCAATACTCTAGATGAAAGATAAAATGCCAGCATTTTCAGAGACATGGATATAGGAAAAAATAAAAACATTTCCTTTCAGATGCATATCAGTATTTAAGCAACAGTTCAGAAGCTATAATGAGCTGAAATCAATCAATCTCCCTTAACCTAGGCAGGAGAGGTATCAAAGTAAAATTGAGACGGTCTGTTGAAGTAAAAGAAATGTTAAGTCATAGCGCTGCAGTTAAAAACCCATAATAGCCTCCCAAGCATATCTGAGAAACTTCAGACTTGCACTTATTTATTTGAGATGAGAATCTGAGACACTTAGCTGATTGCAGGTACAAAATGTAAAAGGATTAGGTCAAAAGTTAAATGTCTTTAATGTTAAATTGCTTCTTAGATCTTTAGTAATGTTACAAAACATTAGGATTCTTTGTATGCTAGTGAAACTGTTCCTAGGTGTTAGGTTTTGTGTGGAGCTAATTTAAATTCCTCTGCATCTTAGCATAAAATAGAAACCAAATCTGATAGAAAACATCTGGGTTTTTTTCTTTCTTTCCTTTTTTTTTTTTTTTTTTTAATTGTGAATGCCACTGTTCTTCATATTGACTAGATACAAAACCAGAAAGTTCCACTAAGAAAAAATAATTATTTCATAATATAAAAAAATACGCTATAACATGATAATGTATTTTGTTACCGTTACGTTAAATCACGAAACACTTCTGATATTTCTAGTTCAAATCAAACCAAAAGGATAAACTGAAGATTTCTACAGGTGTTCAAAGGTTGCTTATCTCAAACTAAATTCTGAGCTGTTTTTACACCTATACAGAATATTCCATTAATCCTGAAATTGATCACTGGTGACTTCAGAAGTCAAGATTTCTCTACTTTCCTACATACCATTAATCAAGTAAAAGGGTGTGGATCTCATACCACATGCAAATGATCTACTTCTTTCTACACAGCTACAGTGTTTTTCAGTCTGCAGCTTCAGTTTAAAGTCATCCTTAAGCTTAGCAATAAGAAATAACATATAGTCACAACGAAGATCCACAGAACTGTATGTGTTACAGGTTCACACATTGATTTGATAGCTAAAGCAAAAGGTTTATAAAGAAGGTAAACACATTAAAACCAGTAAGTACTAACTATTCCCCTCATTAATGACTGTATGAAGCAGTGAATGATCGAACAATTTCAAAAGTGGTGTGTTATTCAGTGTTAAGATCAAAATTGCTTTCCCTTTAATTTGTTGATGAAAATTCCTTTAATTTCACAGAATATTACATATTCATTTTGGTTTTGGACATGTGTCCGTTTTTAGAGTCAGTTTCCTTCTAATCTATTAACCACAGGCTCAGTGAACCACATGTGAAAATCTCTGCTTGTCCACTGTATTTACTAAAAAAAGAAGAGCAGTGCCAGAACGAAGGTATTGAAGGCCCTTACAGCCCAGCCTCACTGGACCTTCGTCTAATAGGCAAGGAAATTATGTTTACACTGTTCCTGAAAAACATGGCCCAACAAGGCCAAACGGTTGCTGCTGAGGGCCTGACATCCACACCATATGCGTGGGAGGGACAGGGGGACAGGGGAGACAGAGGGTGTATTCTGAACTATTGGTGTGGGTTAGCTGTGGCAGGCAGCCAGACCCCACACAGCCACTCGCTCACTCCCCTGCAGCAGGAAGGGGGTGAGAATTGGAAGGGTAAAAGTGAGAAAACTCATGGGTTGAGATAAAGACAGTTTAATGGGTAAAGCAAAATCTGTGCACGCAAGCATAGCAAAATAAGGAATTGGTTCACTACTTCCCATTGACAGGCAGGTGTTTCGCCATTTCCAGGAAAGCAGGGCCTCATCACATGTAATGGTTACCTGGGAAGACAGACGCCATCACTCTGAATATCCTCCCTTCATCCTTCGTCCCCACAGCTTTTATTGCTGACCATGACATCACATGGTATGGAATATCCTTTTGGTCAGTTTGGGTCCTCTGCCTGGTTGTGTCCCCTCCCAAGCTACTGCGTAACCCCAATTTATTCAGGGGAGGGCCAGAGTGAGAAACAGAGAAGGCCTTGATGGTGTACAAACAATCAGCAATAGCTAGAACTTCAGCATGTCATCAGTATTTCTTTGGTCACAAATCTAAAAACCAGCACCATATGAGCTGCTATGAAGAAAATTAGCTCTATCCTAGCCAGTGCAACTGCACATCTGGTCCTGGGGACTCAGTGTCCATTAGTCCCTGCAATGCAACTTCAGCTTTAACTTCACTGAACAGAAATACAACTTGTGCACCCTGAGACCATTCTGCAGTGTGCCAAAGCCCGGCTAAAGGGTTTGTTTCAAGAGTAAAATTTTCAAACTAAAATACTAATGTGGATGTACCTGATGTGGCCAAACAGGAACAAGCTACTAAGGAAGAACAGAGCCATACAGAGCTTTGAAAGCTGCAATAATATATTTTTTTTTTTTATTTAATACATGGAGAAGACAGTGGACGAATACAGACATGAGTAAGTGACATGTTTAAGTCTGTGGCCAGGTAGAAATGGTGTGTTGTGAATACAATGATGATTAATGAGACATGTCATACCCTCACAAAGTTTACAGGGATGAAGCCATATGATCCAGACAAAAAAGCAGGCATGTCCAGAAGCAACAAGAAAAGCACTGGTACATAATCATTGGAACACCCTATTCCAGACATCTATTCTGTTCCCTGCAATTTAAGCAAAATACCAACAGACATCGCAGAAGATACTGCAAGACTTTGCCTTGTTTAGAATAACAGGTGACTGCTAAGACAATGTTTGTTTCCTACATGTTAAGGATAAACTGCAGGAAGGGAAACACAGAATTAAAGATGAGGAGTAACATCACTTCAGTGTAATTCCTAATAAGAATATTAATGTACTTGTAAATTTTACTTTATTTCTAGTAGGGGTTTTGCTACCTTTTTTTGCAGAAATTAAGCTAATTCTTAAACCAAGACTCAGAGAGTATATATTTCGTCTATTATATAGCTCTTCTATTATTCTAGTATATATTTCTCCTGAGCTGAAAATAATAACAATTGAATACCTACGTCCAAGATGTTCAGGCAAGTGACAAATGCCAAGTTGTTACCATTACTGTAGGATAAGAAAATCATCATTCAAGGTCCATTAACATAGGACAGGAAATCTTTCAGAAGATCTCTTGGCAATGATTTGCAAAAACATCTGTGTTCTACAGAGTAGGGACTTTTTCCTAGAAACAAAGTGTGTAAAATCACTACTTCTATTTGTGACTTCTCTTGAAGTTGTAAATCTTGCGATTATGACAACTCAGATTATGATAAGATATGTAAGACCCTACAGACTTAGGTTCATTTCAGGTGCTGAATAAATGAACTCATAAAAAATATCCATTTTGTATTAAAAGAGGCTACAAAAAGAGTAAAACATAGGACATAAGTACATTTCTTTCCAGATAAAACTTTTCTTTTGTCTCACAGTAAACATCCATGGCCTTTATAGAGAACCTTATCTTAATTTCATACATTCTTCTTGGCGTTTACATCAAGTCAATTATATTCAATAAGGCCAGAAAAATCTGATAAAGTAGCAAAATGATCAGAATATGGGACAAAATATAATTTACCTGTATATATACAACAAAACTTTTAATATCATGATGTGCAAGAGACTAATTGGCAGCCAAGTGCCGGTGCTGAGCTACTTCAGAGGATTAATGGCTGTCTGGTATATTATACTGCCGCTAGGAAGTACTACAGTACTTGAGAATGGAATAAATTTGAGAGTGAAGGGAAATAACTAATGGAATACTGAAAAAGGCTTCTGCTAAATAAAGATAGGCAAATTCATTTTTAATTTTTAACCCACTTGAAAATCCTGGGCTTGAAAAGTCAGCTCAGGCTTGAGTGATTGGGTTTGTGTTCTTCTAAGGGAAGAGCAAGATTAAAGGAGCAAAGACAGATAAAAAGCTAGGGAAAAATACGCAGTGAGAGCTGGAAAAGATAGTACTTACAGTTAAGTAATGATATGGATGAATTTTAGAGGTTTATAAAAGAAAAAAATCAGAACAGTATAGTATTTATAGTGAAAGTATTAGGTTCCTCCTAAACTGAGATTGAAGTTAGTTATTTACTTGCTCACCTCTGTCTCACCTTTCCCCCGACTGAATCAAGCTACTTTTCCTGGCATTTTTGAAGGCAGCATATGTGGGATGTATTTAAAGAGTCTCACACAAAGCTAGCATCCTTCATGGTATAGCTCTTTCCATTATTGAGTAAGGACATCTGCGTAGTTACTGTTGACTCATGCAACTTCTTCTCCTTTCATAACTTTTTTTTTTTGTGTTCACATCACACATTTATTTTCTTAATTAAAAAAGAAATTGTACTGTTATGACCTTACCAGCTTGCGCACATGAAGTGGACTGTGCAATAGCATCTTCAGATATGTTTGGGGAACAAACTCACTGAGATAGAATTAAGTCTGTAATTCTTGCATGTCAGTGGCAAGGAGCAAGGGGTACATGGGGTTACTGAGCATATATACCCCACATGTGCGTGCTGCTTTGTGTGGCTTGCTCTCAGGGGACAGCAAGAACAATTTGATCCCCAAGGGAAGAAGTGAGAGCCAAGGATGACGGAAAGGCAGGCAGGGCAGACAGCTCCTTGACAGGACTGCCAAGAAACAACACCTAAACAAGAAAAGCAGAGGAGACCCAGTGAAAATAACCAGCTTCAGCCAAGAGTCCAGTCAACGCCAGACAATTCCTTGGGAATGAGACAGGTATAAGGTTGAGCCAGGATGTCAAGTCAGCAGTGAGGAACAGCCAAGCCAAGCATAAGCGTACCTAAAACATACCTCATGCTGTAGGTATGGACCAAGTGCAAGGACCTGAACTTAAAATGCAGTTCTCAATGAAGAGGGTAAAACCCTAATGAGCCACAGTTCATTCGCACAGCTCTTTCTCACACAGGAGTCTGATGTAGGGTTTCACAGCTGCACCGCCATAGGGAGCTGGCAGGAAAGACATTGCAGAGACTGATGATGTGCTTGGCGCTCTGGTGCTTGCTTGTACGGTTGAAAGTTAAGTTAAAGCCCAAGGTTTATTGTATCCACTCCTTTTTTACAGTCAGGTCGGAAGGTAAATCTCTTGAAAGTTAATAATTGTCAGAAATTATGGGACAGAATTTCTGATAAGAGGTCGACAGGTTCTTCCACAAGCCTTACATGCATATGGAAAATATATCTTGGAACGTCTTAGAAAAAAGAACTGTGGACAACAGCATAGGAAAGTGTGCTACATTTTTACAGTTTAGGTTGTTCTTATATTGCAGTTTTGTAGCTTCTAACGTATCCCAGTCTTGTACCTATTTTGATTTTCAGGTTTCTGTGTTCCTAGGATAGCATAGGGAGTTTATAAAATTGTTCAACAACTTGCTTTGTTTTTTCTTTCTTTTCTTTTTTTTTTTCTTCATTCCCCCAAAAGAGGTGGCTTAGTTATTTTTTCTTTATATGAGTTGTTTATGCATTTCTTAGGTAATTGGTGTTAGATGGACCCATAGCTGCAGCTCCTGTATATCAGCTCCTCACAAAATATTTGCAGGAATTAGAATCTAACTAACACTGATTGGATGCTTGAGTGAATTAGTAAAAAGTCTTCTCTTTACCCTAAAAAGCTTTAATTGCAAGTTGGCCAAATTTCCAATGGGATGAAAAGATTTAATGTGATAAAAAAAAAAGATTACAGTGTTGGCTGAAATAAATCTTGTAATTTCCACAAATTTTGCTTTGTCGTAACTTTTTTTTTTTGCTTTAGGATCCTTTCAGTTTGCGTGTTTCTCTCTATTTTAAATTAGACAGTGATTTATGTTGGCTGCATCATATACTTCATTATTTTGGATCTTCTTTGCATCATGAGATACTAATTGGTCAATTTTGTTCTCCCTGGGGCTTAAATGCTATGTAACTGAGCTGGTAGAAGAACCTAAGGGAAGTGACTCAGCCAAAAAAATGGGAGTAAAAGACTTAGTTTATGTCCAAAATGTATCTAATATATATATCGCACAGAATATAACATTTTGCAGTATTCTAAGGATATATTCGTGTTCCTAAACTTGAGGATCGGTTTCTATCTATACAGGTTTCTGATTGTAAACGTATAGCCATGTTTATATACATGAACACAGAAAATCCATAAAATTATTTAATCCATTATAAACTGGAGATATAGGAGTGTTTTGAGATACATAGGCTAAGTAAAAGCCCATTTATCTGAGCTGTCACCTATCAAATTTCTGGAAAATATTGCCTGTCTCTGCTTTGAGTAACGGTCCTATGACGATGTGGCTCTAAAAAAGAACTAAAAACATTGCTATGTTGATGATAATAGTTAACAGAACTTGCCAGCTATTGTTACCAGACTATTTTAACTCTGTTTTTCTATGGAAACAATGCTTATGCAGTCATGCTATTGTTAATATGCACACCCAGTAAAGTGTGAACCCATTTACTAGTTTCAGTTCACATATGGCAGAGTGGTGGGAACCTCAAACATAAAGAAACTCTTGCAAGTTTTGGGAAACTGGATAACTAGATTAAGGAAAGAAACATTATTAAGGACCCCACAGTGGGGAAAAGCTGTAGCATGAGCTGATGCTGGGGAGTTCAGATACAATGCAGACAAAGATCTATGTGGGAAAAGTTTTAACTGAAGTTCATACTTAATTAAAATCTCACAAAATTAATTCACCCCAGGATGATTAATTAATTTATCCAAGGAAAAAAAATTATTCATTCATTGCTGGAATGATTTCTTTAGGCAAGTTTTGGACTCAGAGAGTATTACTTTGATTTGTTGTACTCATGCCTTATATCAGTTTATTATCTGAATATATTTAATTGTTAACATTCAAAGATTTCTTTGTTTCCCTTTATTATTCTCCATTTCTATCCCAAATCTTTTCTTGTTGCTGCTGAATATGTCTGAGGCAGCTTTATTTGCCCTAGGTATGAACATTACTCCCCACCCCCTGGGCTACAAGGAGCCATTTTCAAGTCCAGTGACTATTATAACTTCCTTAAAGCTGCTCTGACCTATTCAGTGGCTTTCTGTAGAGTCAAATGACCGGAGGGACAGCAGGAGGAAACAGGACAGGAAAAGTGGCTTATCAAGTTTTCACTAGTTGGGCTTAGGCAGAGTCAGCCACACAGAAAGCCTTTTCAGCAGTGCTTAGCTTCCTTTTCTACCCAGTATAGTGCCTCAGATGTTACCTTTTACCCAACCTTGAAGAAATCCACGCTTGAAAAAATAATACCATTGAGGTACTTTTCACAGGGATTCAAAGACATGGGATCTACTTCTTATTTCAGCATATTGGAATGAAAACTCTTAGGTCCCAGGGGGGCACCAAAAAGGCCATACTTGTGCTGATCAGCCTCACCTGGGACATGCCTGTGGGTCTAGGGGCTCCATTTAAGCTAAGGTCTGGACACCCCCACTTTGCCTGAGTGATGAGGAAAGTACACATGTACCTAGTCCTACTGTTCTGCCCTTCTGGCTGGGCTTCTTGGATGGGCCTTGGAGTGAGCTTATGTGTAGCCTTATCTCTCCTCCTGCCTCTAGCTCAGACTCCTGCCGGTTTTGACTGATCTTCAAGGCTGGATTGCGGACCTGACTCATTGTAGACCTGATCATCCCTTGTCCAGGATGATCATTTGGACCTGTTTCTACCACTGCCCCTGATCAGGTACCATGGGACTGCAGCCTGTGGGAACATTACTGCCCAGCCCGGAGTGCTGGGGTCATCGTGGCTCCTGGCTCCTCTCCGTCCCAGAGCAGCCCCACTCCTGCTGCTCCCTGACAGCCAGCATAGTTTTTCTGAGAAAATTATTGTAAAATGAAACATATATAAATTAAATATACAAATATATTTTTAAAAAAATCTGATAATGCTAGTAGCAGTTTCACCGAAATATTTAATATAAGAAGAGCTTAGGTATTAAAAGAACCAATTAGTTGGTAGGTATTGTGGGATTTCAGTTTCTTATGTTATTGAAATAATCTAATTGATTGCAATGGAGCAAAATGCAGCTATTCTAACTATGAACTTTTTTCTGTATTTGTAATGAAGATTTAAAGCAGTCAGCCAGATTGCTTGTGTAAGTGTTTAGAACAAAATCATCAATACCTGTTAAGATAAACCTCAGATTAAGTTTCTCATAACATCTGGCCAAGAAACACAGTACAACATCATTTAGCAAGAAAGTGCTAATCTCGTGCAGTGTTTACTTTCACAAGGCATCTGATGTATAGTTCTGTCATCAAGAAAAATGGTTATTAAAATATCAGAATTTAGATATGGCAAAGTTTGGCTTATTTAAACTTCAGGTTGATTAACATGGGAATGTAAAAATGAGATATGCAAAGTGACTGATACAGTGTTTTCCATCAAACACTCAACAGTTATTCCCTCAGGGGCCACATTCTTTTCCAATAGCTGGAAGAATATAATCCTCAATAAGGAAGGTGATTAAAGTTTCAGCATTCTGCTTTTTTAGTTTCAGGGAAACTAAGATGAAATAAAGACTGGGTCTCATTTCCATCATGGTTATGGCACCATTAGGAGTCTGTCCATTAGTTCCAGGATCACTGACTCAGACACCCTGCTGTCTATATCAGACTAAAGTGTTTGACTGGTATCTAAGTCCACCACCTACATTAGAAATGAGTATTCTGTGGCTGCTGTAAGTAAGAAAACAGTGTGTTATGTGGTCTGGGGACAGGGTCACTGGGATACCCACATTAAGAACAGAATTTTACTGGTATCTCAGATTAACAGGTAAATATTTGAAAATCTAGTTTATGTTTAACGCTTGCTATGGTCTTGTTTTTGTGTCCGTTCCCCCCCCCCCCTTTCAAATTTAAACTATCTTCACTTGGCTAGAATGGGAAGCAGAAGTGCTGAAATATCTAATCTTGTAAGACTTCCAGCCCAGCTGTGGAGGATCAAGTGGCTTTAGACAGTTGGAATACAGTTCAAAAGAGCATCCACAGGTTTTGGTGTTTGTCCAAGCATTGAGACGCTCTGTGGTTTACCCATCACTCTTTGTAATGTATTAGAAAGTAAACATACTCTGTCAATGCGTAAAAATGATATGAAAGTAAATCTGCTCCTGACCTTGCTGTCCACTTGCAGGCTTGGCTCTGACTGACTTCAATGTGAGTTTCACATAGGGAATGGCTTCATGATTAGACATCTGTACTGCAAACGAGATAATATGTATTAATGTGTGTGTTTTCTCTCTGGAATCAATTACAAGTGAGAAAAGAAAACTGTGAATATAATAACTTTCCCGTGGACTGAGACTGTACAGCTACTACCATTCATCTATGCAATGCAATTCTAGATGTAAGCATAGCAGAAAAAATGCAAAATTAAAAGACATAGGCAAACAAAGCATGCCCTTTTTTCATATTATATTTGAAACTAGAGGAAGGGGCAAGGGATACAAAAAGCTTTTTCTTCCTTCAATCACAGAACGTGTTAGAGGGGCTGAGAACGATACTCTTAGACTACCCTAGAAACAACCTGTAAGAAAAACTAGCCAGCTTGTGAAAAACAGTGAGAGAGGCTTTCCCTGTTTGGTGCAGTGACCAAGACAAATGACTTCTTTCACCTTCATTCCGTGCATATAATTAAAACAGCACCAAGAAAGGTCATTGTTATGGGCGTTATTGCTCTGTGCAAAAGTGGCCCCAAGATAATATTAAAAGGTTGGTCACCATTAAGGATCCTGAGTGACCAGCTACCACATTTGGAATGACCAAATTGTTACTTCCAGAGAGGAAATTCCTGATTTGTTGTAGACTTTACAGACCACTGAATGGGGCAATTCAATGTAGTGTGCTTCCCCTAGTACTCTGCGCAGAATCTCTCTCTTCCTCCATGATTCTGAGTCTGAAGGAGGTGCCTTCCTTGGTAGGCTGGGAGGAGCAGAACTGCGTGCTGGAAGGGACTGAAAAGCAGGGAAGCAACTCTTAAATCACCCAGCACTAGATTCCCTCTAAAGCTCCATCAATCCTGCTGGCTCTAGAACAGCAGGGGGAACCTGGGGGGCTGGTGGAGATTTCCCCTTATCTTACTGTTCATAGTCCTTGGTTGAACTGAAATCTTTGAGTAGAGGGATGCAGTAAAAATGGCTAATCAGCCTGCGAAGAGAGAAGTGTTCTGTTCTTGATGCCTCTAATAGCTCTTAATAACACGCTTAGTTAGGTACAAGATAAAAATAGTCTAATTTTTCCCCAATGAATTCCTTTCCCGAGAAGGACAACTATGAATTGGAGTAGTGAGGTATGGTTTCTATGAACTTAAGCAGAAAAAAAGTGATGCAGATATAGGATTGGAGGTGAGCCTAAAAGCTGAGATGGATCCTAAAGTCAGTGAGAAGACCAAATAAGTGGTAGATTACCATTTAGAACAGTAGGTGGAAGGTGCCACTTTAGCAGGATGTGTTTTGGTATGCATTGGAAATACTGTAAATACATAGAACTAGAAACAGCTTCAGAAAGGTGAATTTAAGCTCAGGACGGATAGAAAGGTGATTTAGTTTCTTGTATATGTCATCATAAGTAGGCATGGGCTGCCTTTCATACCCTTGATAAAAATTGTGCCTTTGATAAAAAATGTTGGCAGTACGGAACTTTGTAGCCCCCTCCCCCCACCCAGATATCATAGGGAACATCTTGTCTTGAATTCCTGGAGATCAGAATAGTTAAATCTGCCAAGAATGAGATAGGGATAATCAGTCCTTTGCTGGGATCTTTTGACCTCCTGTTGTTGGGGGTTTTTTTTGTGTTACTCCTTAAATCCCTCCCAGGTCCCAGCTTTGCTGATTCAGGAAGTTCATAAGCAGCCATAAACCCTGCCTCCAGAAAAGATAGTTCATGTGTAACAGTTTCATGTAATGAGAGACTTAATACACCTGTTTACTCATTTGCATGTTTACAAACCCCAGGAACTAGTAAATTGTGACTTTCAACATTTTCAGAATCACATAGAACTACAGGAGGTTTGCTTAACAGTATTTGAAGACTGAGTAGCAAGTGTCTCCTTCCAAACCTGCTGGAGAACTGCTGTGGCCCTGAAGTGGGCTCATTTTAGAGTTACACAGTTACTGCCATAGTAAAAGGACAATCTTCCACCTCTCTTATGCACGCAGAGGCAGTGGGGTAATCCCTTGCATGCATTTTCTACTATTTCATATATACTGTCTCATCTTAATCACGTCACCTTGCCCCAGGCTTGTATTCTGAAAGCAGACTTGATCCTCTCTGCACTCCATACTTTGCCTGCACATGGAAACTGAATTGAGGGAATTACAAGTAGGTTGTAATGACTTGGACATTCTGTTCTTAAGTGTTTCCTTTCAAAGTTAATTCAGAATTTCATCACTTTGAAGAACCAGTAACTATGTTGTCATAGAAGGCATAAAGTAGAATTCTAGAAGTGGTCTTTTCATGCTATTGAATTTATTTTTCTTTCTATTCAAAATATGTTCATAATTGATAGTTTTCTCATCCATGAGGAGACTGAAAGAACTTTTCCCTTACTACAGCTAGAATGTGATTGGGGTCAGAACTTAAATTCAGATAACATAACTCTTTGCAGTAGTTTATATTAAAACCAAACTCCAGCGCAGTAACAAAGAGCACTTACTTCTTAAAAATGAAATCATGTATACACACTTGATAGATAGCTGATATTAGGATCAAAGGGTGGAAAAATGTTTAATACCGTTCATAGAGTTATTTCAGTGTTATGAGTGCAAAGTTAGATGTTATTTCAATTTTTTTATCCTCAACTTTTTAGATCACAGCTTACTGTTAAAGACATGGCAGTAGGTAATAATAATAATATAAAGAATGTTTTACAAAGGTGCTTGGATTGCCAGACTTTCATAATGTATTACTATTGAATTGAAACAAGATCATTAAATGGATCAGGGAACTAAGCCTGTGGGAAGGGAGGGAGGTCGGCACAGTGTTATTTTAATTTAATTCTATTGAAGTACTTTATAGAATCTGCAATTAACATTGATAAACAAGACAAATTTACAGACTTAAAAGTCTTATTTTTGAGTGCATTGATTACCTTCCATTTGAAGTATATGCAATTTGAACATTATCTATTAACTTGGAGTATTGGTTAAAATGACAAGACACTTCAAAGTGACCCATCTTATTTACACAGTTGAAAAATTTAGAGAATAAAATCATGACATAGTGGTGACTGGTCTGTGGTTAATGCTGTGGTGTAGTTACCCAGCTGTAGAGGACAATGCTGTTCAATGATGTCACTTATGATGACACCTCTTTTTGGCTATTAGGAGTCAATTTTGGTGTTGCTGTTGTTCTATTCTTCATCCAGATCAGTTTAATACTTTTGCTTTGCATATCCCAAAGCATGTTTGAATCAGAAAGTGTAGTTTGTTTTCACGTTGCGTTCTTATTTTGAACTCCTCCTATGTATTGCCAGGAAAATAAGACTCTGAACAGTTTTTTCTCTGCTCTGCTCCCTGTGTGTACACCTGTTGATGTGATTACTTACTGTAGATGCACTGAAGAAGAAACATCCAGAAGTGTTAATTTCAGCCATGGATTTGCAATCCTTAATTAGATATACTACAGTGATTTGTTAAGGAAAAAGGAGAGCCTAGCCTGCATAACTGAGTCACATACTGTTCATTTTTTGTTTTCTTGTGTATCATTCCTATTTTACATTAATTTCAGATTTATAATTTTTATATATATGAATACATAAGATGGGATGAACATTTTCAAGCTGATTTTAAAAGAGCTTTAGAATCCAAAGGGATATCTTGGAATTCTATTATGCTATTTTAAATATGTTTGTCAAGTCTGAATTGAGCTTTTAGGCGCAAATGTATTTATGCAAAAAAGTACCTTGCATAGATTAGTGGTCACTGCATAAGCTAAGCAAATATTCTAATAAAAACGGAGAATAAATTTATTTAAGAAGTAATCAGTTTTGCAATGTATATTGCTCATTTTGGTGATTAAAACTGGGTTTTAAAAGTTGCTTGCAATGAATAGCAACAGATCCCTAAGGCAGGCAGTCTATGAACTTCTCATTACTGTACTGCCTAGCAGTCACTATTTTTGTCTCATGATAGCCTGCGAAATAGACCAGTATTCTTTTATCACAGGACAAGATTAAGGTACATCTATTATGATCTGGCAAAGTAACATGAATTCCTATGATGATAGACTGAAACTTCCTTCACCTAAAATCAAAATAAAATCAAATACCTCTCTATTTTTGTATGACATATAACTGTTCAAATAGTTCTTCAGAGCACTCCTTGTGGATTTGAAAGTGAATGTATCAAGGCACAGAAGTATTACCAGTCATATGTTTTTCAAGAGCCAATTGCAAATACAGAATAATACAAATATCAGTGGAAGTGAATAACATACAAGTCACTTCCCAGAATAAATAAATTCAGATAGTCGGGGCCCTTCAATGAAAAAATATCAGTCCATCAATATTGAATGATTACCTGGAAACGTAGCAGTCATGTTTATACTTTCACTTAAAAGTGAGAGAGACACCATAGGATATTCAGTAACCTACTGGTTGTGATTGACATTGAGTTGGGGTACTGAGTATTCTGTTATCTTCTTTCTACATAGAATGTAAAAAACTTTTTTATAAGGCTCAGGAATATTGTGCCTGACAAGAAGATAATTTCCCACAGAGATTCAGAATTAGAGAGGTAAGAAATCTAAAATGCTAAATAATTTATTAAAGTTTCTTTGTGCACGTATTTATGAACTTATATATGAACAGATAGGATAGCGGTGTTTCTCACATCAGCTGTGGATAATTTGCCAGATCTTAACAGAGTAACTGTCTTTTTACACTGTCTGCTGACTTTTTCCCCACCCCTGGATTTCTCTACACCATTTGTTCTTTTCCACTTGAGTAAACCTTTAGCTTTTTCTGCCTTTAAAGAATTCTTCTCAAACTTGGGAAGCGGGAGGTTAATCTCAGTGTGAGCTATATTTTCAGCTTTTTTTACACAAAGTAAAATTCAGTCCCTTTCAGCAGACTTACAGGATTAAAAGCTCAGAACTTTGGAAACTGGTCAGAAAGTGAGCTAAATGAGGAAACAGCACAAAGTAATTCAGTGGATTTGTCTAAACAGCTTTCTTCCTTTGAAAGGATTTAATTTTACTTCAAGCATAAATGAGAAGTGTTTGAGACATCCAAGGTCCCAGGGGAGCAGAAAAACTACAGAATAAAACTAACATATCTTTTGATACCATTGGCAATGTCTCCAAGGACAATGCCAGGAATGATTATATTTGGAGATTGAATCAACCTTTCACCACAGAAAAGGCTTAAAGTTTATTAGTATTTCAGTGTTAGGGAGTCACAGCTAAAAAATATAACATCATATTATACTTAGGCAAAGAACGAAGAAGAAGACTCTTCTTCTAATGGTATCAGTCTATTGTTTCACATGCTTTCTTTTAAAGCAAATGTCATTCCATAAATTTAAATTAACAAATTCATTGATGAGTTACTACCATACTTAATTACTTTTCATTTCAAAGCAGGACAGGTACCCCTTACCCTACTCTTAAATGTAAGAACCCTGTTGTATAATGAACCACGTTTGGTCTATCTTTTATAAGTAGGTCAATAAGACTGGTGCTGTATTCCCTCCTCAGCAGACAGGACGACTTCTTTTCCTTTTTAGAGCCTAATTTTCTTATAGCCACAAATGAATGTAAGAAAGGTGTCTAACAGAGGAAGTGTCTGCAAACATTCATATACCTTGCTTTGAATTCTATTACACAGATTGAATAAGCCTTACGAAGGCCAAACCCAATAATATAATAGCAGTGTATCTCTATGTAGCTCAGACTTTTGACATGTTATTGTCAGTGTCCACAGTAAGCAGTCCCCCAGGTTTCCACTTTTTGGTAGGAAATGCAGAGAACTCCAATGTAGGGCTGACACAGAACTGTTCATGGTTTCGAATTTGACATTATTTTGCTTTGGAAGCCTGTGAAAGGAGAGGCTATTATTTTGCCTGTAGGTGGGACCAATGCAATCAAGACTAAGAGCAATGACAGGAGTGTAATTTCATTTTTGTGATGACAGAGGACATACATGTAAATTAGACAAAACAACTGAAAATAATTCATCCAACTAACCAAATAGTCAGTCTAATTTAAGACTTCCCAATTCAAACAAGAAGCACATTTTTTTTTTCCTTCCAAAGGACAGACTTCAAGAAATTAAGGAAAGTATTTTTTATTAACTCAATGGAATCAATTGGACTGAGAATATTAAAGAATTAAATTAAACTAGAAATTTCTTTTAAACATTAATGATAAAATAATAATTAGAATTTGTATCTCAAACAAAGCAGACAAACTGTAGGACAGGACTCCAGGCTCAGTTGGATAAACAGGCACTCCAAAAAGGATATTAGAAACCAGCAAAGAAGAGTATGTCTTAGAGGTCAGGAAGCTTAGAGGTAAAATGAAAACTGCCAGAATTCAAGCTGAGTCAGACCTTGCAAAAGAAATTAAAAGGAAAACCTCTTTAGCTATACAAATTGAAAAAAAGAACAAGGAAAACCAAAGTGAAATGGCACTACATTATAGGAAGAGATGGATATAGATGATAATCTGCCAGTGCCCCTAGAAATAGAAGAATACTTTGCAGAAGTTTTGAATAGAAATTTCAGTCATTACTGCAGACAAGTGAAGAACTGAAAGCTACACATAGCTGAGAAAACTCAAAGACAGTAATGCACTCACAGAGTCATAGAATCATAGAATTGTCTAGGTTGGACAGGACCTTTAAGATCATCGAGCCCAACCATTAACCTAACACTACCAAAACCACTGCTAAACCTTGTCCCTCAGCACCATGTCTCTCCATCTTTTAAATACCTCCAGCGATGGTGGTTCAACCACTTCCCTGGGCTGCCTGTTCCAATGTTTGATAACTCTTTCAGGGACGAAATTTTTCCTAATAACCGTGCTAGTAAAGTCAAGTATTCTACATTACAGAATTCCCACGATCTGTGGCAGAAAGTTACAAGTATAGAATATCTGGAAAATGGATTTAATCAATGTCTCAACACCAGGGTCATGCCATCTGACTATAAAAGAGTGAATATGGTGACTTTTTGAGAAATCATGAGGAAAATGTATTGAAAGGAACAGATGTGCCTGATCTCAATGTGATATAATATTCCTTAAAGGTGAAAAAAATGGAAGTAAATTGAGACAAAAATGCAAGTTCTATTTACAAAAGCGAATTATGCCATAGAAAATATTTTCCATTGAAGATACAGCAAATATAGTTGATTCTATTGTTGATATTGTTGTCTTTAATAAGGATGAAATCAGGAGATTACTGGAAAGTACCAAATATATTTAGGCAAGTAAGTGAATCGCCACTGATTATAGCAGTCCAGATGGTCCTATGTTAACTGTTCTCCCCCACGCCTAGGAGAGTTTTTATAGCAATGTGCTTGCTAGTGGTGATCAGGCACGTGCTTAGTGGTTGTTCTATTTTTTGTGAAAATCTTTTGTTAATTTGATGCAGTGAGTAAGAGGGAATTGTAGACAGTAGAACAATTGGACAGATTTTTAAAAGCAGCAGCTTTTAAAATGATTGCAGGCTGTGTCCTTGTTTCAGTCACAATGGTGAGAGCCCAAATTGATGACATAATAGTTTAATGTTGCCCATGCCAATAACTTACAGAGCTTTAGTTAGTGAAAAGTTATTCCCCTCAAGCATTCAGGGATTCATTTTAAAAATCAGGCAGTTACAATTTTACATATAATACAAAACGTGGTAGCTCTTGACTGCTACTTTGGCTTATCAATGGGATGAAGAAAAAAACTCCTTCTCACTAATGCAGTTTTGGTTGTTACAACCCTGACTGAAAAGGCCATCAAAACCTACTTGTTTACTGTAACTGAGGTGAGAAAATATTTGCAGTGCCTGAGGTTTATGTGGAATGTTTTACCTGTTTTTCCATATCTCTGAAATATATAGAATGTTAGAGTAGGAATATAGCTTTGATTTGGGGTTTGGGTTTTTTTTCAGTTTGAGGTGGAAATTATTAATCATTGTACGTTCCTTACTTCTGAACAGGCAATGAAGAAATATCTCAAAAATGATGAGTCATGAACTCAGCCTGGCAATTTCAATATTACTTTTTTAAAAAAAAATATTATTTTGACTATATTCTTATCTCAATTGTTGCCTTCAGACAACATTTGGTCTTATTCTTATATGTCTGCTATTTTCTATTTCTCTCTTACAACTCATCAGGGTTCATTTTGTTGGATTTGGGAAGGCTTGTCCTTATGATCCAACTAGATCATTTTATACTTTACATCAATGTCTCTTAAGTGGTTGCTGTCTGGTTTGATACTAACTCTGTGATGCTACAGCTGTGGGATCTGCAGAGCTGATGTATCATTTGGTGATTCTCAGAACTGGGGCCTATGAGAAGCCATTATAGAAGCTTTGGCCACAGAGACAGTTACCATCGGGGGAAAGCAGTACATGCTTGCTCAGAGCATAAGAAAGTTGAGCTGAAATTGAAATGTACTTCAGAAATCAGATATCAGCCTCCTTTCCAAAATTTGATATTGAAGTTTTCTAGCAAACACTTTCTTTTGCAAAGATATTCAAGAAAAGAAAGGGAATTCCCTCTTTCATCTTTTATTTTCCTAAATCAAGTTGCAGTCCCAGTATGAATTTGGAAGAAAAAATGGCCCAGTGATAGGTATGCCCATCCATAACTTTGAAGACCAAATCTTTCATTCTTTCCCTGCTATCGCTTTCTCCATTGCAAAATCCTTAGCCCCTCTGTGACTTAATTCCACATTTGTTAACCTGACACCAAGGTGTCATTATGCCTTTGGGTACCGTGAACTCCCATATGTTAATAATATGCTAGCTGACAACCAATTATTGTAGCAACAGAGGCTGAATAAGGATGATGGAAAAGTAAAATAGAATCTCTCCTGCATTATGCCAGGTTTTTTGTCTTTTTTGGCATTCTTAAAGACATCCAGTCCCAAGAACAACCTCTCTACTTTGCATATGTTATAGTTAAATGAATACAGAATCATAGAATCACAGAATGGTTTGGGTTGTAAGGGACCTTTAAAGGTCATCTAGTCCAAACCCCCTGCAACGAGCAGGGACATCTTCAACTAGATCATGTTGCTCAGAGCCCCATCCAGCCTGGCCTTGAATGTTTCCAGGGATGGGACATCTATAACCTATCTGGGCAACCTGTTCAGTGTTTCACCACCCTCATTATAAAAAATGTCTTCCTTATATCTGGTCTGAATATACCCTCTTTTAGTTTAGTTTGTCCTGTTGCTGCAGGCCCCACTAAAAATTCTGTCCCCATCTTTCTTATAAGCCCCCCCTTGATGTATTGAAAGGTTGCAATAAGGTCACCCCAGAGCCTTCTCTTCTCCAGGCTGAATGACGCCAACTCTCTCAGCCTTTCCTCATGGGAGAGCTGTTCCATCCTCCTGATCATTTTTGTGGCCCTTCTCTGGACTTTCTCCAACAGGTCCAACAGGTCTTATGTTGGGGGCTCCAGAGCAGGATGCAGTACTCCAGGTGGGGTCTCACCAGAGCGGAGTAGAGGGGCAGAATCATGTCCCTCAACCTGCTGGCCACGCTGCTTTTAATACAGCCCAGGATATGGTTGGCTTTCTGGGCTGTGAGTGCACATTGCCAGTTCATGTCCAGTTTTTCATCCAACGTGTCAGGACAAGGAAAGAAAAGCTTGTCCAATGCATTCTTGAAGCTAAAAGAAATGCTCTCTGGCACTGATAGTAGCAGGAGTGAAGAACATGACCTGATTTGGGAATGAGGAAGGTTTATTTACTGTATTCACCCACTAAAATTTAATATTTCTTCTGTGCTGGTTTTTTTTTTTTTTTTTGACATCTATTTCTTCCTCTTTCACTTAACACATTTCTTTCACTTACACCTTACTACCAAGTTGTCTGCAGATAAATTGCATTGTATTAGCCAAGATCTTACTGCTCTTCTTATGGATGGTTAGTTCTGGCCAATTCTAAATGTAGCTGAGATGGGGGCCAGCTTAGTACTTTATGATTTACTACATCCTTATTCCATAACTTAACTTTCTTCTGCCATGTCAGAGTCATTTCTCATTAAACATCTCTTTTCTTCTCATAAGTGCACTTGTCCTAGTTTATAAAAACCCTAGTCATTTTTACAAAATTTTATTGGATGCAATGCTCAGTGGGGAAGAGATGAATGGGGAGGCCACAGATAATGTGGTTTTCTCTCTGATATGCTGGATCCAAATTTAACTAAATTAGTATATATACAATCCATGAACAGGAACATTTTAAACTACCTTACCTGATCATTTAGAGTTGATACTGAAATTTCACTTTCATCCCACTGTGGTAAACAGATATTAATTTATAAGCTTTCAAAGTACAGCATTTTTAGTATTGCCATGCCTCAGTAAAGCATAGATATCTAAAGGCTGAAGTTTCAGGTCTAACTAGAATTTTCATTGGGTTTGGCAGCTGAGGCTTCTAAACTCGTTTTAAAAATATTAAGGAGTGAAGCTATTTTTCTCTTGAGAGAAATCTTTTATTGAATGGAAAATATCAGGCAATTAACTTGCATTGAATGAAATACATATTATCAACTAATAAACATTTACTGCAGTTTTCATGCACTTCAGTGGTCAGGAACTGGTTCATATAAGAGAATGTGTGCGGTACCAAGAAGCATAGTTTTTATGTGTATATATGCACTGCATTAGAGACATGGAATGGAAACGGTAATTGCAAGTATTTCTGACTAATTTCTCCATCACCAAGTGAAAAATTATGTTAACCATAACATATATAATTATAACAAGTTTTACTGCAGAAAACCACCACAAGTGCTAACTTTTGCAGGGAAAGTTTTATTATTTACTTTCTCTATGTAATGCTGTAGTGAGGCCTCATTCTAGTCTTCTGTGAAGTTCTAGGAAGGTGCATGAGTTATTTTCATGCTTACTTGGCTGCCACAACAGAAATCTGCACAGCAGAAAAGTTTTCCATAAAAACATGCAAGCAATAACTGTCTGCAGCTGGCAGCTTTAAGGCTGCTTCCTCAAAAACAATATCAAAAGTATAAGGATTAGAAACGTTGCTCTTACCAGCATGTGCTCTAAACACAAGCCCTTTGGTAAATATTTATGAATGCTAGTTATGTAGCATTTAAATAGTGTTTTGCAAAGAATTTTGAACAAACAAAGAGTAAGCATTATTTTATTACAAAGGAGGTGGGTTATGAATGAGAGATTATGAAAGAGCATTGCAATAACTTAATTTGGATGTATTTGGTGTCCAGAGCTTTTCCTGCTGCAAGGTTTTTGGCATAAACCTTTGGTTAAGTGGCCAAAAGAGAAGTCTTATCCAGATATCTGGGGGTTCTAGGGATATAGGAAGCTATTTTAACTTTACATTGAGTTTTAGTAGTATTAGCATAGCAGAAACCTTTAACTTTCTGCCTAATAAACTTTATGAAGTCATCCAGGTAGAAGACACATAACTACTGAAAGTTAGTTAGCGTTTTGATCCAATCTGTGGCTGTTGCTGATTTTTACTCAATCTTGAATTTTTAATAAGTAGTTTTAAATCAGAATGCTCTAAGTAGTTATATTTGCTTTACTATATTTCTGGGAAAATTACACTTGATAAAATTCACCAAAACATGTAAACCACAAAGTTTATATCAAGAATACTGTGAAATAATTCTTTCATCTTTTCATTGACTAGAGTGACTTCAGAGACATTTTTCCAGCTGTTCCACAGACAGAGACTGGGAACTGGTAAGAACTCACTGCAAATATACTGTACTGAATAACTCCAGAATAGACCAGTTATGTCTCACACAAAATACGTTTATGTCTGACAGCACTAGTCTGTCACACTGAAACCTTATCTAGAAATATTTCTCACTTCTATGTTATAATACCTAAAGAGAGGAGAGAGACCTTCTAGTGACAGTCTATGGTGGAAAATCAACTTGGAGTTCATAGATTGGATTGCTGATTCTGAAGCCACAAAGTCCAACAAAACAAAGATTTGGAGCTGGACCTCATTTTGAACTTCTTGCCTCCCGTCTATTGTGTGTACAGTTGACTCTATTTGCAATATAGAAAGAATGACTCTATTTGCAGTATAGAAAGAATACCTCTATTTGCAGTATAGAAGAAAAAGAAAATAACAAGTAATAGGACAAAAGTCTTGATCTCTTGAAGATGTTGGAGGATCCAGTATTACAGCGCTGCCTTGCAGCTTTGGGAGGTGTCTTAAACTTCCATAAATTCTCTCTCTGAAGAAAGAAACTTTACTGAAGTGAATGCTCCAAAAATAATAATCCTAAACTAAAAAATTCGGAGTTCACTTTGCTTACAGAAGCTACTGTAACTGATGAGAAAACACTTTTAAGAATCAGCTTCCTATTGTACAATCTGTCTCTTATAGCAAAGTACCAAAAATAAGAGGACAGTTTTCAATAGCAAAAGCTAATAAGCATTTGTTACAAATCAAGTGGCAATGGAAGATCAAATAAAGGATGGGAAGCAACAAATACTTTGAATTTTTTTCTGAAAATTTCTTAAATCGATGATGGATTTATTTTATTTTATTGTATTTTTTAAGCAAGCAAGACATCAACATATAAGTTGTTAGGTTAATTACCTAGAAGGCCAGTATTTTAAGTTCATCTGTATCCTGATCTGAACTTGACTTCTTTCACTTGCTAGGTTAAGTGGTAACCATCAGGCTGTTGGCTGTTGAACCTAATTATGCAACTCACCCTACATGTAGATACTGGAATTGGTCTGAAAGGGGCAGATATATAAAATTTAGAAAGTCTTAATGTTTCCCATAGGCACAGTAGAAAAAAATGTTGTTTAGGCTGGATTATTAGCCAGCTCTTACTACAACCTTTCCCATCTATCTTGTTAAAGGCTAGAATGTGGCTCATTTTCCACATTCCTCTTTTAGTATAAGCTTTCACCCTTCCTGAAGGATACAATATGATGTTTAATTTTTGATTCACACAGCATATTTTGAGCAGTATGTCTAATAAAGACAGACACTCTCCTGCTCGTCTGGTCTATTTAGATAGTGGTAGTTCATTACATTGACGCTGAGAAAATCTGTGCCATTGGGACTCTTTTCTATTCCTGAGCAGGGATTTAGTACCTGCTGACAATTTTTCTGTTAATTAAGATCCATATCTAAGGTGGAATGAACAGTTAACAGAGAACTGCTTACTCAGTATGAGGAGGGAAAAGGAAAAGAAGAGAAAGAAAAAGAAACGAATACCGTGCATCAAAGCAAACTGTAAACATAAGAAAAGGATTTAAACAGTTTTGTCACTGGATGTCTTTATCTAGATTAGAAATGCAGTTTTGTTTAAAATATGAAGAAAAAGAAATAAGAAAATCAATTTGTATTAAGCATTCTCTGACAGCAATATTTGCCTTCCAGCACCCAAATAGGTAACTCTAAATGCTTAAAAGCTGACCTCCTTTCTTTTGTCACATCTATTAGAAATGTAATACATTTAGATTTAAAAAAAAAAAAAAAAAATCAAGAAAAAAAGAATGGACAAATGTTTATTAACATTTCAGTGAGAATACATGAAACTGACCTATTGGGACCTTTCATTTGTTTCAGTATAAGAATTCTGTTAATATCTTCTTTTGAATATTTGTGTGATTAATTTAGATGTGGACAAGTTTGAAAAAATATAATTGGGCTTTTTGATCAGATTTCAGAAAGTGCTGAAGCTCTCAACTGCTGTTGGAAATGTCTGATTTGATTGAATGAAACAAAATGATTCCCATCTAATGGCTTCTAAAGACAGATACTACCACTTGGAGAAGAATAGTAGGACCCATATGACAAAAACTGTTCATTATGCCTATACTGTGGTGCAGCTGTCTTCAAGTCTTGGATCTGATCTTGTCTGTTCTCAAGTATCTGTACTTCTGTGCTCAAGTGCTGCAGCTTCAAGATTCAGTTTACTCCTCTTGCAGACCAGAGGCAGAGTATGATGCAACATACAACGAGGGAGTTTATGTTCAAGTACAGGCTTGTACCCACAATCCAATGGTACAAATATGATGCCGCATTGCACCCAGGGACCAGACACCTGTCCTCAGTGCTCAGTAGTGTTTTCAAAGAAGTGGCTCCAATCTTTCAGGTATTCTCTCTTGCAAAAGAGGTCAGCGACAAAAAAAGGAATGAAAAAAAAAAAAAAAAAGCAAAGCCTGCCTCAGTAAGAAAAGGAGAAAAAATATCATGAAGTAGTGAATATTTTTTAATTCTCTGTTAAGAAAATGTAGGAAAATTTATTTTCCTCCTCCTCTCAGTCATTCTTCCACAGAGACCATTTTCTCTTGCAAAACAACTCTATTGGTATTATTTAGAGACTTCTGCTCTTCATATTTTCATCCTTTAATGATACAGTATTATTTAAGGATCTCATTATCATGTATATCATATTTTGTTTCTCTAGTTCCTGTTCTGATTATTTGTCTGAATATCCCCCTGTGTATGAAATTCTCAGATTACCTCAATTCTACACATTGTAATTTTTAAATTAGCTGATGGAAAGATTTCACTAACTACACATGAATGATTCAGTTTTGGATTTAGTGATTGGTTTTTAGTACAGTCTCATGCTGGACATTTAGAAAATGTATTTTCTCATCTGGAATAAAGCTAATGTGATTACTAACATCTGTGCTGGCTCAGGTGAGTGCCATATTTTATTTATTTATATTTTTAAGAAGATGGATCTCTTTTCCAAATATCACATCAGCCCAAGTCATGTCTTTGGGATCTTTAAGCAGCTGTTAAGGTACCAATAATGAAAACCTGCCTTCTGTGTTGCCAGCTCTGCACAGATGCTGTGGACAACTACTTTGGGAGCAGAAAAAAAAAATGCTTCAAACTGCTGAAAATCAAATCTATAGTGTAGTGAGGAGTTAAAACTTCACGGCATAACTGCTGAAATAGCATATGTAAGCAATTAATGAAACATAGACAAGTAGACTATTATATTACTCTCTTCTGTTGACTTCTAAAATCTTTCTTCTGATCCCCTCTCTCTGAAGTATCCCACCGACTAACAAAATAAGCAGATATCTTTACTAGACAGCAGGCTAAATTCCAAGTTGCAAATCCACGCAAACTCTACTTGTACTTGTTTAACTATTCTTTTTTTCCTCCTAAGTCCATGACCTATTCTAGCAAGGGGCTGTGAATTCAAAATGTAGTCATTAATGTGAACATCTGTCTGCTACAAAACTTCATTCCAGGCAACTCTTTGCTGTTCGAACAAGGGCATTTCACTTTAGCAGCTGGGTAATCGCTCTGTAGTCAGAGATAAGTTTCTAGTGTACTACAATCAAGTGTGCCATATTTGAAGAGAGCAAAGACGTGAACCATAGATTTGGTATAGTGTCACCAGTCTCCAACAGAATTGCTGAGTGAGATACAAAAAGCATCCTGCATAGATGGTCCCTTGAAATTTAGTGGTTTGGTATAGTCTTAATAGAAAAAAAAAGAATCTTTGTAGACAGAAAACTGATTTACTGTGTGAAACAGATAAAGAATTCTGCAAAAATGATGAAGCTATGGAAGGGTCTAAACAAGTCTAAAACCTGTTTCAGATAACTGTTATTCTTTACGTCAATGATTTACTGAAAGTGTGCTTTGAGTATGGATAATATAAATAATCACATAAGCATTTTACTATTCTACTCTGGTACTGATATATTGTACCTGTTATAAACTAGAATGTAAAACACATATTGAAAGCAATTTGGCTAATAAAGCCCAAAGCAGAGAAGAATTTCTAAAGAAAACAGGCAAATTGTGCATCAAGAGAAAGAAAATATGAGAAAAACAATACAGAAGGGAAAAAGAGGCCTGTTCAAATTTCTAAGAATTCATATTGAATTTCATAAATATTTAAAAATTATTTTTGAGGGAAGAAACTGGATGAAAAGATAGTCAACAGAAAGAGTCCTTGGGGAAAGATGTCGTTTGCCTTTAACTCTATAAAGACTTGAAAGGCCCTACAAACCAGCATCATCTGTCAAGAGAGCTTGTAGGCTGCCCAGTGGCAGGGATGCACCCTGTGGCACAAGGTGGACGCACAGTGAATTCCTAATGCCAACAGCTTTACCTCAACCCAGCCTGAGTTAAGTGTGACAAAAAAGGACAGCTCAGGGGTAGGATGAATCAATGAGCAGAGGCATAGGAGCGCTTTAACAGGTAAAGAACCAACCACAGAACATTTTTTTCAGAGAATCTGAATAAACAGATCATGTCTCTACGTCAGCTGTTATGGCTCAAACAGGGAACTGGTATCACAGATGTATCTCTGATATCAGGAGTGACATGTCACTCAGAGATCAGTGGTAGTCAGCAAGGCTCCATCTTATGTAGCTAAGTATTGGGAACATGTTTGAACTACAAGGTTCACAGGGACTGTGGTCAATTACTTTTTCAGGTTGAATATAAAGCACATTATATATCTTCATTTTTCCATCAAAAACATAAAATGTCTTTTAAAAACAAATCTACTAGGATTCTGTTTTTCCATTTACTAGTAAAAGAGATTATATTTGTCCACTATATACATATATATATGCGCACACACACATACACACACGCGCACATTACTCAGAAATTCAATAAAAATCCCAATTCTTTCATCAGGTCAGGATTATGACATTCTTATACCAATATTTCAGTTTTATATATTATCCTCCATGGTGCTCAGTGGCAAAAATTACGCTTTGAAGCATTTAGAAATTGGTGACACTGCAAACTTGTGACCTTAATCCACAATTAAGCCACTGAGCCACAGCCAGATCAATTACAAGGTTCGCGGCACTCATGACTCACATTAAATGCAACTTGCCATGGGGAAAAGGCAGGAAAAGGGAGGTCAGAACCGATAGTTTGGTTTTTTTTTTTAAAAAAAGTCTGTGATGACTGTGATCACACAAAGTATTATTTCAGGTAGCTGTTCAAAGAGATTAAACTCAGGCAGATGGACCATCCTTATCCCACTGCAGAGTCCCTCAGTATATTTCTGTTAGAACATAGTGATAAATAGGCTCATTGCTGGACATAATTGACTTTAAACGGTTTTAGATTGCAAACAAAATGTTTAAACTTTTCAGCTGTTGGCACAATTTCCTGTGAGTAGAATTTGTAAGCACCTTCTGTAGTGTCCTATATAATTGTAAGCACAGAGACTTGGTATAAGGATTGCCATGACTGACAGCTAGTTTTGGATTCAAAGCTCTGTATCCAAATCCAGACGGGATATAGCCTCTATAATGACACCCAATTAGTGGTTGCAGTTCTTCCACATGTTGAATCTGATGCAGGCTTGTGTGCCCTGCCCTGGAATGGTGTGTATTTCAAGTACATTCTATGCTGGAACAGTTTTCTGCTTTTGGCCCTGGAGATTCTGCACTTGTTAGCACAGGAGATGTGCTGTGTATAGGGGTCCTCCCTTTTACTGAGTAGAAAATAATTTATACATTAGCATTCTAACCAAGAGACATTCTTGCTTTTACTCCAAAGCTAGAGCAGATGCATCTGAAGTATGACATTCCCTGCTCAGGATAACTCTCTTGAAACCTCATCAGGAATAAAGTAGGATACTTGAATGTATTATACTTGGAGCTCCATCATCCTAAGATTATAATAAAGAGCATGTAATACACGTCTAGATAGCCACTGGAGATAATCTATTCCACATTTGAGAGTTCTGTTATGTTTTTAAAGGCAAAGTTTTCAGGTCAAGATTGAGAAAAAAAAAAAAGCAACAAAAAACTAGGAACTTTTGTCCATCTTGAAACAATTTTATGGCCCGGATTTTTAAAAGATGCCAACTTGAAAGTTCTCTCAGTATATATCCCATAAGAATGAGCATCTAAAGCCACTTGAGAAAAAACTGACGTTGGTCCCTACACTGCAAACTTCTGTTGAACTCAGATGACCAAGTGAAAAAAAGTATAAACCCTCAGGCTCTAATAACTGTCTTACTACATATTTACTTGTTCAGATATTTCACAACCATGCCTGAATATTGATACTTCTATTTTGCAAGATATCTTGGAAAAGAAGCCTTTAATCCCAACTAAATAATGATGTTATTGAAACAATATTACAGAAACTGTTTTAAATCTCTTTATGGCTCCTTCCCATTTAGAATAAAAGCATATTTAATATAATTTCATTTCTAGGACTCCGTTCTCTCCTGCTAATTGTGAAGGTCTTAGCCACAAGTAGAAGTCCCTCTATGGCTCCTATTCCAACCTAAAATGTATCAAAATAAATACTAATATAGACTTGTAGATCTTCATTAGAAGTGAATTAAGCTAAATTCCATTTAAATAACTTGAAAGCTGAATAAGAACATGATATAGATAGTTACTTGAGTTCAACTAAGCCACTCCAAAATTCATTAATTTTTGTGACTAATTATGTTTAAACAATCCTCATGAAAATTGCCGGGATGCAACTAACATAGGTATTGCCTTTGAATTTTAGTAATTTCAGTGATTACATGGGGAGAAATATAAATTGCTGTCAGAACAAAACTTTTCAGTGGATAGCTCTGCAGTCATAAAACATACAGTGCATACTGAAAAGCTGGTAAAGCGTATTTTGACTTTAAGAATGTCACACATTACTGATAATGTAATATTTTTTTTTTCTTTTAATTTGAAGAACATGTAAGAATCACTGTATTCGTGTAATGGAATACATGCATACGGTCACAGTGATTTTTTTCAAAGAACCAAGGGTGACATCAGTGGCGACAACATGGTGATTCCTTAGGAATGTGATTTATGAGCCTGTGGTAAATGAATTGTAAGGGCAGTTGATTCAGCTGTTGTCTGGAAGGATTTACTCCCACAGAAGGACAGGTGGCATCTGAACTCTCATCCTTTAACAGCTTGTGCTTGAAAGGGATATTTTTCAAGTGCACCTGCGTATAGGCCCTAATTCAAAAGGCATGCTGAGCTGCTGTATTACTTGGTTGATGCTGTTCATGTTCCCTTCTTATCCCTTTTGACTTAACAGCAGTTTGGTGTTGTAGATATTTGCAGAAGTTTTTTTCTGGTTATTTTCTTGCTTCAATAGGAAGTGTCTTTCTACAATGATCAGGCACGGAGCACATAATCTTCACAGCAGCCCAGCCTATACTATAAAAAGAGGTAATACAACCAGGGGAAACCACAGAAGTGACTGCATACTTTACTGAAACCGTAGGAAAAGGAGACTTCCCACCACAATAAATCAGCACATAAACCAAATAAAGCCAAAAATGATTACTCCAACCAATTTCAAAACACTTGTGGGGTGGGTGGGGGGAGAGGGAAGTACTTCTCCGAACCCCAGAGCTGATTGACCCTGGAGAATACTCTGATGCATGTGGTGTTGGGCTGCAAACAGTTTCCCTGTGGTGTGCTCCTCCGTGACCAATTAAGGTCAGAACTATAGGACTCGTCTGTATCTGTGTGAGAGAGATATGTAAAAATGACAGCTGAATATGATGCAAGCTATATTTTCTAGTTGGAAAGCACACAGAGCATCGCAGCTATACTTCTAAGGAAGAAAACAGAAGGGAAAAGCAGAATAGGGGAGACAAAATATGTAAGGCAAGATCTTCTACCTCATGCTCACTCTAATGAATTCTTTCATTTACAGATTGGCTGGGGTAACTGTATGATGAAATGTCAATTGTTATATATGCAGATTTTGTATCTCATTTCTTACCTATCATGCAAAAAGGTCACAATAAACTCATATCCTTTTAAAATCCTATATATTAATGCAGAGGGCAGTTTAGGGGATGGGGAGGAAAGTGTGAATTAGTATTCTTTTTTTGTTCAAATGCAACACAAAAATTCTACGAATGACCTGACAGTTTTAAACAGACTAGGCTTTCCTTGTTGACCCCTTAAAGTCTGTAAACAGAAAAAAATTAGTCAGTTTGCTTGAAAGACAGTGTCTTTGACTCCCTTCCTGAAAAAATAGTTGCATAGTCAGATCATGTATTGAGTCATGTAAACCTGTGACAGAGTGAGTATACAGGACAGGACCATTCTGAGACTGAGTATACAGAACAGGACCAAGCTCCTGTCCAGACTTCCTGGTATTTAGATATTTTATGTTTCTCTTCAATAACTTTATAGTTTTAACAGTCAGTATTTCATTTTGCTTTTTAAGTAATTGCTGTTTACAGAGGTGAAAAAAAGAATATTCCAAAGAGAGAGAAAGCTTTACCAGGATTAATACATTTAACAAGATGAGTCTGTGGAAGAGGACTCGAAATGTAGCAGCCAAAAATAAAATCCTTCTATATCTACCCTAATTTATTGCACATAGTAGGCAAATGATGGTATTTAACTGATGAAGACACATTTTTTGCACTACTGAGAATAGATAAAAGGGTCAGAAAGGATGTCACCTTCGACTATGAGTCCATGCCTGTGCTAACAGGCAGCAGGTGTCCCCAGGAATGCTCACTGGCGCTCCGTCCAGTTGGCCTGGAGCAGCCCATCACGGTGTTAATAAACTATCTTGGCCTTTAAAACAATATGTGAGTGCATTCAAGCTGCCTGCTGGGAATGACCTCTGCAATGCTGTAGCTGTATTTGGAAACTGCTGGGAGAATAATGGCTGACATGGGCCAGAAGTCTGCTAAGGACCATGCTATTAATTTAAAACTACAGATGATCAGATTCCAGTGCTAGATGACATTTCTGGTCACTATTTAATTTATTAGTGCAAAAGCAGCCTCTAGGTCCCTACTCACAATCCACTACTCTGAAATAATATAGGGAACTTCCATGAGGCTAGCTATATGGAAGAGCTGCTGGGTTCATAAAGCTATTTCTATAAAACTATGTGTTTGTCTTGGAAAAGCAGAAGAACATGCAGATGTCAACCATTCAGCATTTAATTTTCAGTAAAGAATACAGTTGGACACTCCACTGTATCTGCAAATATTATATTTTTGTTTTCCCAGTTTATGCTTTTTCTCTAACAATCCAAAATACTTTTTATTCAAATGCTCTTTGTACACTAAAAGACAATCATCACTGTAAAGCATATATATGTATGTGAAATATTAAATGCATACATACACACCAACACATACACACACACACACGTATATTCTCTAAGTGAAAAGTGCCTTCTATTATTGTCAATAATGTTGAGAGGTTTTGTATTTCTGTGATTTTTTTTTTTTCCGAAAATGGGAACTGTGACAAAACATTCATTCTTCACGCCCATGCTGCCACAATTTCAGGAGCTTACTGCACATCTTGAGGGGTCTTTTTCCACAATTTTTAATTTTGTCATGCAGAGTAACCACTTAAAATATACTGCACTTCAAGAAAATTGTATTCTATTTCATTAGCGGCAAAATTTGAAAGGGTAAAAAAACCCCTTACTTCAGTTTTAGATCCAAAAAACTTAAAAGTGATTGTAGGAAATAAAATCATAAATGAATTCTGGAAATTAATAAAATTATATCAGAAAAAAATGAGGATCAATTAATATTCTTTTCATGAAAATATTTTAATCTGAAGTTATTGTTATGAATTCCTTTGTTCATTCTTAAAAGTATTTATGTGCTGAGCTACTATCACAAGTGGTATTAACATCTTCAAACCCAGAATTTTTTTGATGTTACTGTAGCTCATGTGATTAGCAATGCTTCTGTTTATGTTTGTGTCATGGAGTTAAGGACAACAAAATTAATCGAGTTCCAACAACATAAAATTACAACAATGCTGTAGATCTTACTTGTGTATTTCAATAATGTGACAACAGGATTTTGGATGATCAACACAACTTTCTGGTTTTTCACCTACATAAAGAATGTAATCCAGTGCTTGGTCTACATTAGTATCTGGAATGCTTTCTTAGCTATAAAATCTATCAGAGAATTTTGACTCTGTGATGTGTGTTGCATTGGCTAATCAAATAATTCAGAATTCAATAAACACTGTACAGAGTTTTCAACAGTCTTAAATTGGCTTGTGTGAGAAAAGTAATTATTCTTCAAATTTTAACATATGTTGCTTTTACAAAATGTCGACATACAAGCTGAAATATGACCCTACCATCCATATAAGTTATGTAGTATAGTATACTAATACTAAGGAATGAAAGGTGCATTATTCTGGGTGTATCTAAAATAGCACTCTGCGGTTCTGACATAGGCCTACGTGAAGGGAGTAGATAATTGTCAGTGTGGCATTTCCAAATATTTCTGTGCTTTCTTTAAGCTAAATTTAATTATATACAAGAAGTAATTTACTTTGTATTCTTCAAACAATTAAGATACTTTAAAATAGAAAAACAGTATCACTCTTTTAATCATTATTTACTCTTTAACTCTGTTTGTCATTATAGTTCTATTGTTAGAATTTTACACAATGGAAATACGTCAGAATAAAGGAACAGAGGATCCGAGCATCACAGTGCTATGTAAAATAAGGAACAGAGCAAGCTCCAAGCTAAACATCTCTTGATAGTTAGCATAGAAGTTCTTAACCTTTGGAGTCTGAAATTATGACAGTCAACATTATGGTGGTGGTGGTGTGGGGGGGCGCTTCTTAATATATATTTGGCAACAGAATGGCCTATTTTCATAGCATCCCTAGTGCAAAATATATGCCTGTGGTGGTTTTGGTCTAAATCCAGACTTCAGATTTCATGACTCAACTTTCAACACCTCTCACTGTAATAAATCATAATAGGCAGTGAGGAATTTACTTATAATGCACGAAACCAAGACCCCGAGTCCTGGAGACACCACAGAAATCTGGAGTTTCCACATCTGAGGAGCAAAACAAATATTTTTGAGATTGCAAAGTCATGTTAGCAAATGGTGGGCTAGTAACATTATCACAAAACAATCCTGTTGTACAATGAAGTCCATTGAGCTCTTTTCACCATGGCTAAATTTGGCAGGTTAATATGAAACAATGAAGATTCAATCTGAAAAGATCTCAAAGGACTCAAAAATCTCAAAATTACTACAAATATGCACCACAGGACTGTTTTGGGAAATTAAAAATAGCTTTTAAAGATTAGGCTTCCTGGAACATATAATGTGGAAAAAGAATTTATTTTAATGTACAACTGTTGCATCCTGTAAAGAATTTCTCTTCTCACATAGCTGAAATGTGCTTTGAGCCTCTGACACATCTTCAGATTTGAAGGTAGATTGAATAACTGAATACAAGATGTCAGAGACATCAAAAGGTATGGAAATAGGCTGATGAATGTGGTAATTCTCAAAACTTTTGTTTGGTTTAATAAGTATTTTTAATGCATGTTTCCCACAGATTGCTATTTGCTTTTAACGTTTTCTTTGGGAGCAGGTGGGAGGAGAGAAAAATAGAATCCAAACCAAACCAAAACAGACAAAGCACAATAAATTCAAAGAAATAAGGAGTGGAACACACTCCCTACAGCAATAAGGGAAAAAGAATAGCATTGTTGTTTGGATTAATTGAAAAATATTAAAATGAAATATCTTCTTTTGTCACCAAAAGCATGGTGCTTTTTTTCCCTAGAAGAGGTCCAAAGAGGGGAAAAAATTAAAACAAAAAATACAGATCTTTATTGCAGAAGATGAGAATCCAGATAAAAGATCCAATGTGTAGTCCTTCTTGTCCTAGTTCAGCATGTGATGTGCTGGAACCCAGTGAAGGGGAAAGTTACTACCGCAAAAGTAACTTTTACTGTTTTGACTGCACAAATCATTTGGGTGACTGAGGGGGACAAGTTGCATAGAATTTTTTTTCCTTTACCTGTTTTCACCATTAAAGGCTTACTCCTCAGAGGACATTTTCTGTAATGGTAGAGGAAGGAAAGTGGTGCGTACACATACTCAGGAGAAGAAAAACAGGCAGAATTTTCTTAGCATGAGGAAAATATATGATTCTTACAACGTTAGGGACTTCAGACTGTGTAAAGGAAAAGTGCAAGAGAGACAGGGCCACACTGTAGTGAGTCCAGCAAAGGGCCACAAGATGATCATGGGACTAGATCATCTGAGACACAGAGAAATATTGAGAGAGCTGAGACTCTCCATCCTGGAGCAGAGAAAGCTCAGAGGGATCTTGTCAATGTGTACAAATACCTGACGGGATAAACTATAGAAGATGGAGACAGACTTTTCTTAGTGATGCCCAGTGAATGGACAAGAGGCAAAGGGCACAAATTGAAGTACAGGAAATTGTATTTGAACAAGGAAAGTGTTCCAAAAAAACATCTAGAAATCAAATAAATCTGTTTTCAAAACTGAATGTTTTAGAAAATAATTGGTTTTATTTTTGTTTGCTTTTTTTACAGGTATTACACTAAAAGAAAGTTTTCTTCAAACCTAACAGACAAGTAAACAAAAGACACTGTAAAAATTTAACCAGCTATATATCTACATCTGACCTACTTTATATCCTTTTTATTTTCAAAGTAATAAAAAGAATCTGTTTCACAAACAAGATGTTAGCTCAGAGACTTCTTTTATATTTCCTCTTGAAACTTCTTTTGCTACATCTTCATTGCTGAATAAGTGGAGGTTCATAATCCAGATGCAAACTCTTAAATGTTTCAGTTAAAAGGTCTTTTTGGGGTGACATCTGAAAGATACAGTGGAACCAGGAGGCTGTAACTTAGCATTTGGTATTTAGAAGCAAACATTTTTTGGGCCATGAAGAGGTAGTTTACTGGTACTAATGTGAATCTAAACAGATGGAGAATATATTACAAATCATAGAATCATATAAATAATTGTATTTTTATTGTTTTTTTAATAAGTGATGCTAAGTTGTTGCAAACACCATGATGCTGTGAAAATAATTATTAAATGAAGAAGGCTGAATTAAATATATAAGCAACAATGTACATTATGCAGCTTAGAAAGTAGAAAAGGAGAGCAAGGGCATGACATCTACAATGAGAAATAAATCCATCTACATTTGAAAGCTGTCCCCCAGGGATGGATATTTTCATAAGGAAATCCTTTGAAAAATAAAGCAAGGAGGCACATTTACTTCTAATGTATATTACCTACCATGTAGCTGCAAATCAGAAAATAACAAAGCTGTAATATGAAAGTACCACATAGTTGCACTTCCTATTCCAATAAAATTTCTTCCCCAATATCCCCCTCACTCCAAATAAAACCTTTTTATGTTGGATCAAAAGATATCTCTGAAAGGACACAACAGACTGAAAATATTTTTTGCTTATTAGAAAGTCATCTTATTTTTCGGCATAGAGAAAAAGCATAATGATTTTAATTAAAGTGTTAAAGAATGGAAATACTTTGAGGATTATATGAGAATGTTTATGCGTTCATTGATTTTAAGACACAAGCTTGTGCCCTGTTTAACCCTGCCTTAGAGTCTCTTTTCTAATGCTGTAGAAGTAGAAATTAGAAAAAGGGATAAAAATATGGAAGTGTTCAAGGCCAGGTTGGATGGTGCTTTAAGTAACCTGGTCTACTGAGGGGTGTCCTCAACCACGGCAGGGGGATTGGAACTAGATGATCTTTAAGGCCCCTTCCAACCCAAACCTTTTTATGATTCTATGAAATTGGCAAAGTTATAGCAACAGCACATAGTTAACTATAAGAAAAGATAAAAAACATAGTTAAATGTAACTAGTGAAATGCATTGAACAACCTGATTTGAATTCAAAGTTGGACCTAGCTTTGATGTTGTCCCTGTTTTGAGCAGATGGCTGCACCAGGTGACCCCAAAGGACCCTTGGTTCAACCTACATTGACTGGGAAAAAAAATACAAACAGAGTTTTTGGATCAAAAGGAACGGTGCTATTCCTAGAGCTTTTGTTGTTGCTTTTCTAGTTTGCAAATAGCTGAGGCTATCCTTTATTTTGCATCTTTTCTTTTTTTATGCTTTTCATGAAACTATCAGTTTAATTAACAATGTGGAATGCTGGTTGAAATTGAATTTCCTGTCAGCTTTTGATGTGGATATCAAAAGTTAGAGCTTTATTTTTATAGTTTCATAGAAAACAGATATTTTGCTTATATAAACAAAATTACTGATGTCTTAGTAAAAGCAGGCAAGATTTTTATATAAATTTCATACAAATTATGCAGACAATTTACAAGAGATGGGTGAAACTCTGAGAGAGGGCACACATGCCTCTTTGACGTCCTTTATTATTCTGATAATCTTTGAGATATTAAACCCTTAACTGCATTTCTAGATTTCTACAAGGTATATTTTTGTTCTTCTAGAAAGTATTGCATTTGCTGATTGATGTTTGGAGGAAACAATACTTAGATCTTTAAATGTATAAACAGATATATTTGACACATATTAAGAGAATATTGCTCATAGCATAGATATTTGAAGACAAGGTGAGTAAAGAAAAAAAAAATCCTCTAGTAACTGTCAAAATTATTTAAAATCACAAAATCTTTGACTTATTTGAGACTTTGAGTATCTGCCTTTCATTCTTTGTTCATTTGCCCATAATAAAATGTAAGTATAAAAGGAACAAGAATGTCAAGTGATTGTGAAAACTAACTTCGTGACCTTGAAGGAAGAACATTTCTCCATAACAAAGATTGAAGATGAGGCTGAGAATTAAAAAGGAAACTGATGTTTGAAGAATCATGACTAACTAAATTAAATTTGGTTGAAAAGCTAATATTTTTTTTAGTTTATGAGTAGTGTTGAAAATTAGTAATGCCCAAAGCCAACATTATAAAAATACATTTGCCAAGGAAGATGTCACTATTGGTTATACGACTCAAGCAAATAAAAGTCTCATGTGAAAAAAAATGAAGCTATTCTCAAGCCACTGTCTTGTAACCTGAAATCTGCCAGATGACTGAAAACTGCCTGTAATGACTGATCTATGTTCAGCAATGACAGATGAAAAGCTAAGAGAAACTCCACCAGGATACCCAAACTCTACACGGTTCAGGAAATTGCTGAGCAATCATAAGCTTGTCTTACACTAGCATCAACTTCTTTCACTCCAAATCTAATTATTTGAGACAAATTTTGGGAAAATGGAGCACGGGTCTTCACTGGGAGCTCATGGTGGGGATTTCTCCCTCCTCTCTGCTGGGAGGAGTGTCATGTAGAAGCTTCCTTCCACATCATTCTTGGGGTCTGCCTAGGGTTCCCTCTACACGTTTCCTTTACACAGGCTGCTTCCTTCTCATCTGTTCCTCGCAAAGCCCGGAATAGCTTCCCCAAGCCTCAGGAGATGCAAAGGGATATTGTTTGTTTTGCAGTCACTTTGTCTGAGATTGGTCAGACCTTCACCACAAGGTATTCACAGGGTTTTAGCTAAACCAGACTGGGCAATAGTCACTTGGCAGGGGGACAGCAATTACAACAAGGTAAAACCAGGTCAGGCCAAGACAAGCCCAGAGAAGTCCTGAAAGCCTGCACTCAGGAGCTGCAGGTCCATACAAAGCCAGTGACCATTGCCAGTAATGGCAAAGTCAAATTTACTGGGGCTACAGTCAAAATAATTATCACATTTTAGAATTGTTTTATTGTAAATTAGCTTGATTCACTTTTAATGAAGACATAGAAATAAATCCTATCATTTTGATACAGTTTAAGTCACAATTTGAGTCATATGGGAGATTCACTGTTAGCAGTAGACACCAGAAATAAAATTAAATTAAACATGCTTTCATTCTAAATGGGAAGGAACCATTTAGAAGATCAGAAGAGATTTAAAACAGTTTCTGTAGCATCCTTTCATTAAAATACTTATTTAATGGCATTTAAAGTATTCTTTCCGTATCCCTCCAAAAAAGGTCTAACGGTTGATATTAATATTCTCAACTGAGCCAGATGCTATTTAGAGGGAAGAACACTGTTGTGTTCTGGGGACAGATTGGCCACTGGGACAAAAAACAGATGCTCTCCCCATCTCTCTCTCCAAGGAGAGGAGAGAGAGAGATAAAGAGATTTATGAGTTTAGAAAAAAACTGAACTACTTTAATGAAAATATTAATAAAATAATAAAATAATAAAAAGAGAAAACAATGAAATATACACAATATATACAAAACCCTATCAAGCTCCCAGGATGATGATCATGTCACTGGCAGGCATGGGGAAAGTCCCAGACTGGACCCAGTGACAGATGGGAGCGCAGATCAGCATCGAAGGTGAATGAACAGAGCCCTTCTCAGACGCCGGCCATTGAAGAAAGAGGGCTGACCCTTTGATTCCTCAGCTTTAATACTGAGCGTGATGCAGATGGGTTGGAATACCCTGTTGATCAGTTTTGGGTCACCTGTCCTGTCCGCATGTCCTGCATATGCGACCCCTCTACAATCTTCTGTTTCTGACACCCCAATGGGGCAAATACCAAAATTAGCTGACCTTGGTTGTTACAGCAACAAGTATAAGCAAGGGGCACTCTGCTCACCATTCCTTAGTCTTATCTCTCTGAGAGCAAACAGTTTCTGCACAACATGCTGTTAATTTTGAGAGTTTCAGAGATTTGGAAGAGGCTTAGCTACAAAGTAAAATTACTGGACAGAAAATCGGTTTTGCTTTACCTCAAACCAGGACAAACACTTAGGTCTTCAACTTACCTTTCTGTGAAAGAAGTTTTACCAATTTTACTGTTCCACCTAGGCCTAATGGAAGGCTACTATAATTGACTGTGATTTTGTCAGGTAGATACTAGCTCCCTAGAAGGCAATAGAACTAGAAAGCTGGAGAGGAACAGCTACTTTTCAGTGGACTACAAGCCAGGATGATTAAGGGTAAAAGAATTAAAAGAGAATCAGGGTCTGAGGTATTTTAATTGCTGCCACTGATGTAAAACATGTAAGATAAAGGGGGGGGGGAAAAACACTTCTGAAAGAAACTAAGATGCATTAATTCTGATAAGTGATAAATTTGAAATGGCAGAATTAATAGCTCATTTGTATCCTCCTTTAAGAAAACTCATTGAGTAATGGCTTCCATCCCAGCCAGCATAAATTTCAACTTTGAAGTACAGAAAGACATGTTAATTTTAGTATGTTACACTGTCGACCTGTCTTTTTCTTCATCTTTGTTGGATTCGCCTGACTCTCATGAAAATGAAGCCACTACTCATTTAAATCTAAATCAATGGAATGGAATGGAATGGAATGGAATGGAATGGAATGGAATGGAATAGAATGTTTTCAGCTGGAAGGTACCTGCAATGATTATCGAGTCCAATTGCCTGACCACTTCAGGGCTGACCAAAAGTTAAAACATGTCATTAAGGGCATTGTACAAATGCCTTTTAAACACTGACAGGCTGGGGGCATTGACCCAGCCTCTAGGAAGGCTATTGTAGTGTTTGACTGTCCTCCAGAAAAGAAATGGTTCCTTATAAATCATGACATATCATTTAGTTTGTGAAAAAGCAGAGGGAAGGGAGCAGAATTTTTTTTATATTTGCACACAGAATCTTTTTGCTAAATTTTCTACCATCCCAATATAATTGAAAGGGGAAATAGCTATTTTTGCTTACATTCATTTTCATTAAATCTGTCTATAAGCTTTCTCATGGTATGGTTTGTCCCAGAAAATGATCTTTATATTTTGATCTTGAAAATTTCTTGATATTTTGTTTTCTCCTTGTGAAATAAGATATTTTTTTCTACTTCTTGTTACCAAAATATTTTGATCAATTTAGAATGTGTCATTTCAATTTTTCTTAAAACAAACATAAGCAAATAATTCCAGCATATTCACTAATGCAAGGATTTCGGTCTTGCCTTACAGAAGACTGAAAATGTGATCTTAGAATCTCTAGCTGATGAGAGTCAGTTTTTCAAACACATTTACAAGTCTGTGTTTTGCATATAGGTGCAATTACTCACTATATTTTTGCAATGTATACCAAAACACAGTATTAATTATTTTACCATTAATTTAATATGATAAATCTCTATATAGCATGTGGAACTTTGAATGATACCAACCCAAATTTTAACCCATGAATTAAACAGCTATTAATATTTTAGTATGCTACGAACTATCCATTTTATTCTTAATGCTAGTTTTTTGTCATATAAAGTTTTAATCATGACAAGTATTTATTTTTCAGTATGGATATCAAATATCCTTAATGTGTCCTTGTAAATGACTTTACTGGAATCTTTCATTAAGTTTAAATAAATTAATCAAATTGACTCATCTCTGCCTGCTGCTCTGACAGTAAGAAAACCAGAGCTCTATAAAAAGCAGTGCTTTTCTTTGTTCCATATATTGTATTGGTCCAGGTGATTTATAAGACTCCACCTAGTTCTTCTGAAAAAATCCTTATCTTTACTATTTCCCTGCCTGAACACAAGCCATTTTCCTTCTTTTGTTTTATGAACGTGAAGTCCAGAGTGTGATGAGCTCTGAAAAAAATGTACTACAACTTTCTCTTTGTATTCTTACACTTATTTACATTTAACAGTGCGTGCTCTTCCTAAATCCCTTTGCGAAGTTCCTAAAAATAAATTTACTGTTGGTAAGAAGTATGATAACAGTATGGTAATTATGTCCTTAGGTTCCTTGGCTCAAAATACAAGTCTTTATATGTTTTAAAAAATATATTTTGCCTTTTCAAAAAGTAGTATCTTGCTATTTGGAGTGTGTGTCTAGTAGAAAATGTGAACAGTACAACACTAACTTTTTTGTCAAATACCTTAACACGAAACGCTGCCCAAAAAACCTCCTTAATTTTATCTCTGAGGCCCAATTTATATCAGCTCTGCTGATGCAAAGGAGCCATAAATCACCTAGAGCTGGCCCAAGAGGAAGATCACTAGTGCTACGGAGCTGATGGGGCAAGGTCTGCACTAAACTCCCGCCTGGTTCAGCCTGTGGGGTGCCGGCACATGGACAAAGGTGGCCAAGAAGAAGGTGTTAGGGCAGTGTGCCTATGCTCCAGCTGCTCCTGGCTGCTGCAATGGTCCTTCACAATTGAACATAGGGTAAAAAAAGGGTTTTGCCTGCCCTAATTTCTACCTGGGACCAGCCTGCTTTAGAAGCAGCCTGAATATATATTTTATTACCGTGCCTCCTCACTGTTGTGGCATTGTACTCTATAGAAAAATAGCAGTATATTACAACAGACAATGAAAAGCAGAGGATTTATTTAAGCTAAGTACAACATTTAGGATGAACAGTTTGCTGACATAGTGCATTTCTCCAACTTGTGATTGGTAAGTTTCAGCTTCCCGAAAATATACACTTCTGATTTACAGTAAGCTCAAGTGTTTGATCTGGCAAGGAATGGAAATTTAAAAAGACAAACACAATAGTCTAATATTTAGTCTAATATAAAACACATTTTTCCTCAGCTGTCACAGAAAATTGCAATGGATTTTAGGGAAGGTGGAGTGAGTCAGAGCATTTGGCAGAGAAGAAAGAGGTTCAGCTGGGGCAACTCTAACAAGCAGATTAATTAAATTATAATCGGGACCCCTAAGCACCAGCCAGTTTGAATAAATGTGATTAAAACTTATGGAGTGTTCTGAACTTTTGATCAAAACTGCAAAGATTACTATTCCATAAATTATGTTATACTGCTTATTGCTTTCTAACAATAAGCCTGGCTATTCTGTATTTGCAAATGTATGGCCACTTCTACATGCTTCTGAGCTCTACCCAGGCTTACATGACTTCTGTATTTTCTCACTTAAATATTACTACTATGAAATGTATATGGCAAAGAGAAATTCCCCCAGCCTAAACATTACTCTTGTATGTCTTTCTGCAGCTTTGCTGGGGCTTACACACTCTAGGCCTTTTGCATCTCTGTCCCTATCTTCTGCCACTTCGGACCTAGAAATCCAAAACTGTGATATGTAAAATACGGCTGTAGGGATAGTGACTTAGAGTGGCAATGAGCTTTTAGTTACAAAGTTCATGGCTAAATAACCCCAGTCAGGCTCTTAAACTTAGTGGGACCTCCGATAACAAAAACTGAAGTGTCTGGAGACTTCTGACCTGGAGAGGAGTCCAAGGTGTGAATCTAACTGGAGAAACTTAACTCCATGAAGCACAGAAAAAAGTATCTAAGTCTAGACAGGAATGCCACTTAAGACTCAGCATCATGCTTTGCCCCTTGTGTAATTTTAGGCAATTCCTTCCTGAGGTTGTAGCAAATCCCTTTTTGAGATCCTAAAAGTTTCGCTGATTGGAATCTAAGGAAGCGATTTTGAGGTACATAAGCACCAGTTTCTATAACTATTTTAGATGCAATACAGCATCCTACCCATCTCCAGCTGCTGCTGCAAAAAGGCATGGTTTTCTTCTGTAATGCAGCCTTGTGCAGATAACTCAGATATTCTTCAGATGCCTAAATTGGCCCTAGAGGACTACATTTAAGTATACAAATTGTCGTCTATGTGTCCAGGTAGACATATAGAGTAAGTCAAATATAACAGCATCTGAAAATATCAATTTGTTATCATGGGCTTTAAAAGGTCCCTGGGCTGCTACCCTTGATGGAGATGTGTACACTGACCTCTACCTTTTGTACTGACGTCCTTTAGCAGATTGAGGTCTTGTCTCTTGTAGACCATTCTGAAGAGATTCAATTTTTAGTGACCATTCAAGAACTCCTGGAGGATATTGCAGCATATATCCAGTTAGGATTTGTCAAAGTGGAAGATGGTTTTCCCTTCTAATACACAAGAAACAAAACAAAAAAACAAACAAACAAACAAAACAAAAACCAACTAATAAAAAAAAAAACAACCCAAAACAACGAAAACAACCAAAAACCCAACGTTCCAAAAAAGTATTACCACATATCCACAGTGCTGGCAAAGATGGATGAACCTGTTGTAGAAAAAAACCTGACAGGCAGAATGCATGCAAACCTTCAATTCCTGTGTAAGATTATGGGAACCTACATTTATAATTAAAATATAACTACTTCAAGCTAAATGCAATCCAAAGTTTTTGGGAAACTTCATAGAACCCTTGTAACAAAAAATGTGAAAGGTTACTGCAACATGTTTAAAGTACTTCCATCGTTAATGTATTGGAATCAAGGGTAGCTAACATCTATAATTCATTACAAGATAATTAGTTAAGCCTCTGAAGTATTCAGAGCAAATTTAGAATACTACTGTATAAGTCAGTAGCTGTACAGTTTGACATTTAATGTAATGATTAGATTGCTGTTAGTTGAACTAGCAACCAAAAAGCATGCACAACTGAGTTTTCCATAAAAATTAGGTCTTTGGCTCTTATTATTACTATGAGAATAAACTATTTTATAATCTACAATGTGTACAGAAAATACTTGAGATTTTATTTTTTTTTAAAAAATCCTTTTTTTCTTCCTATGAACACTACTTTTTTCATCTTAGACTGAGTCAAAGGTAAACAGAACACAGGAAGCTTTGTCAGTCTGATGAGCAGCTAGTGCTGAACCAGCACAAACGGACAGAAGGAGAAAGACAGGCTTTCAGTAAGCTACCAAGATATTTAAGAAAGGAACTTGCCCAAATAATTATCCAGGTACTCTGCGGTAATGCTTGTAGCCATAGCTTGGGTGTAAAGCATTTTCTGTGTGTTTAAATGTAAACTCAAAGAGAAGCCAAGAATACTCTTTTATACTGGCTGGTTAAGTAAACAGAATAGAATAGAATACAGATTTTAGAAGATAAAACTTTTCTAGGCACCAGAAATAGGGCAGGTATTTGTGAGGGCCTTGAGTGCACAGATAGACCTTAATTTCTCTGAGCCCTCCAACTCCTGCTTATGGGTGAAGACCCCCATTTCAGCTCAGGCCTGAGCAACCAAACTTCCCATGAACTGTCAGAGGAGTACCAGCCTGGGGTGGATCTTGGACCTTCGTTACATCTGCTACAACCCTGTCTTCCCTTTCTGCTGATTGGGTTCCCTTGATGGACCCTGGAGGGATGGTGGACTTGATTTGCCCCCTAACCTTTTCTGGGGCTGTCAGTGAATCCTCTCACCAGCACCCAGCTCTGCCTGCAGTGCTCAGACCCTGTGGGACCACGTTCTGTTAGTAAAGGCACAGCCTGTGCAGGGGTTGTGCACATCCTGCCTTATCCCCCTCTTGAAGGACACCTGCAAATATTGAACGAGGAGAAAACTACAGAAATATACTGAACATCCTAAACTGTTCTTGTTTATTGCCAACAATTCATTTTCATATATTTCGTTGATGTGACATATTGCTGATAATTATACATATGCAATAAAATCAAGGGTGTCACAAGACCTTTGAAAAACCCTCACACATTTTGGTCCCTTTTCTGCTGTCATTCCCAAGGATATTGTTATAACCAGCATAAGGGGCAGAGAGGTGACTCTTTAGAGTAGTAGAACCAGACCCTAAATGTAAAAGCTGATCACACCAGCTGAAGCACGATATGCAAACATCAGCCATTCCAATTTATGCATAGAATCATGACCCTAAGTTTGAAGGAAAAGCAATCCTGCTGTGTCAGTCTGAAGTAGGAGCACGCAACTCACTTGACAGATTCAATCAAATAAGAAAACTTGGAAAATTACCACATTTAGCTGAGCCAAGGTAACTTATCAGTTTGCCTTGCCTGCATAAGTTCTTTCACTGAGATTTTAGTTAACAACAGGTTGTGGTTAGATGCACAGACATTGAACTAATGGAAAGTAAATTGCAAAAATGGCATAAATTAGTGATGTGAACACAAACTCGATTTCTACAGATAAAAATGTACATGAACAATTTAACGTTGGACAGTCAAGACCTATTCTTGTTTATCTTGCTTATTAAGACCTGCTTCATATAATTTAGTCATATCCAGTTTTTTGTGCAAAGTACAACAAGTACAACAAAGTACAAAGGGCTTTTCCAAAATGTGGATGCTTTGCTTATGGTTTTTTTTTGGTGGGAATAAAGCCCAAAAGTATAATAGTATGATCACTGGGAGGTATTTAGAAGTTCATAAAGCATTAGACCAGCTGACATCTGGCAATTTTTAAAAATTAATTTTTAATTAGAGAATTTGAAAAAATCTTATAAACTACAGTTAAGGTTGGAAGGGCCTCTCCAGGGTTTGTCACTTGATGTAATGAGAAAGGTTCTGTTGTACATATCTCTGCTTCTCTTTGTGACCCACTCCTGTTGCATAAAATTAATAGGGTTAGAAACAGTGCTTAGAAACATCTACTGGTAAATCCTATACATATAGATCATAAATTACAGAACACTTAACGTTAAAAGGGACCTCTAAAGGTCATCTAGTCTGAACATCCACCCCCCACCATCAATCTGTCATTTTTTATCCTCATTCTAACTTCTAATTTAAAGAAAACTCTCAAAGAATTTAGTATCTTCCATGGGGTTTACATCCAAACAACCTTTTATGCATATAAAATTGGGGGTCCTCTACTCTAGATAAGTTCTGTACTTAATGTAAGACTCCTAGTTCTAGTTATATCTGGAGACGTGCTGAGCTCGGAGGGCCCATTTAAAGCTGTTATCTTCAGAAATTTCAACCTTAAAACTTGGGGAAAAAAGAAAAGTGTTTGATGGCGCTTTTGGCCCATCTTTGATTTGGTGATTTATCCATTACTCCTATTTTGGAAAGTGTTCTGAGCAGTAATGGGAAGATTGGGAATAACATGTAAATTTCAAATACCAAGGGACAGGCTTGGAATAGATGCTTTGCTTATGGTTCCTGAAAAATTGCCAAAGAAAATATGTTATGGGTTTCTTAAGCCAAGAAAGAAAGAGGACAGCGGGAAGTGACATGTACAGAGGAAATTAGTGTGAGAGATGATTTTTGCTTGAGTGCTAGTTGCAGGGATACCTTGAGTCCCTGAACTCTGGTCACAGCATGAACAAGTACAGAAGTGAAATTGTTAAAAAACATTTCAGCAGAATTGTTGATTTCATGGAAAAAAGCCCACATGGTTATAAAGAAAAAGAGCTGAGAATTTAACTTTTGGGCATCTTGCCTCACAGTACTTGCAATGTACTAAGCCAGATAATATTTTAGGAAAGGATGTGACATGTTACTTTGTTCTTAGCTTTATTAAAAAAAAAAAAAAAAAAACAAAACACAAAACAGGAAGGTTTCAAGCCTCATGTACACGCAACTGGCTTCTTTTCTTCAGACATCTGTTGTATGTAAAATGATATTTTGGACTTCCTTTGTATGTGAGAAATTGTGGACAGTTCTCCTTGCCACCTTCCTGTATGAATGAATTAAAAGCATTGTTAGAGTGGTGATCCATGAACCTCTAAAGTGGTAACAGCCGTAACATCTACATCAACTCCCATCACTGTTGTGCTTACCTGTATCGAAGGGCAAATCAGTTTAGACTGAAAGAGAGTAAATATATATATAGCCCTTACAACACATAACTCCAGCAGAATACTGTGCACATAGTTATATCAAATTTAATACCTCCTGTACAAAAGGTGATGTAAAAAGTCAATATCAATATTAATCTGATTGAAGTATACAGACTAGGGGAGGCTTCCCAGTCTTAGTAAAATAGCTTCAATCCCAAATAACTCTGTGGCACAGACTGTTTGTTGTAAACAGTATTTTATTTTGTTTTCATTTTCAGGTAACAGACCTCACTGCGCAGCACATCACAATATCAGGAGTAACTTATTGTAGATAAAAGAGTCTCAGCAAAATACGACCCAAGAATACATAAACAGCTTGATCTTTATTTGATCACATAAAAGGCCCTCATGTCGGTGAATAACAACATTTTTGTTTAATAAGATTAAATGCAGCATGTGGATAAAATGGTTCTCTTCACTAGTAAGAATTACATTGTTCTTCATCTTTAAGTGAAATATATTTTACTTTTGTTGATTTTTACACAAATCCAATAGGATATTTTGAAAATTGGCAGTGCAGAGCAGCCCCTGTTTAGGAAAGGAACCCTGACTGAAGGCAGGTTTCTAAATCTCTATTTATCTGATCAGTTGCCATATATTGAAATAGCTGGTTGCTTGACAGTGGAAGAGGCTGGTTATGAAGCAGCTCTGGAGGCCATATGACTCCATCCATTTGGCCTCAGGGTGTACATACATCGCTGGACAAAAGACACTTGAGCTGGATCCAGCTGAAGTTGCTCAGGAACTGGAGGAAGTAAAAGTGAAGAATATAGCTCAGCACATTGCTGAGAATCAACTAATTAGTGCTGCCTTGAGATGGAGCTAATTAGCCTTGCCATTAGCTAACATGCTAATACAGTTTTACGATGACCCACATTTGCACCCATAGTCTTGACTTCCCCAAGTTCACCAGGAAATATTTAACATAACACTATATTGTGCAGTGCAGACATGTCCAAAAGTGTGATTTTAAGAAGCAAACCCTATAAATGATGACTTATAGCTAGAAGTGAATTAAAGAGCTAATTAAAGGTCCTGGGATTAGGGAACACAAATACTTCCTTTTTGGGGAAAAAATTATTAGCATCAGCTATCTCGTGCCAATGAAGTCTCAACAATGGGGCAATTCAGGAATTTCTTTAAAACATATAAAGCACTAGTTGCTATAACAAATGCTTTTTTTTTCATTAAAAAGAAGTTAAAAAGCTCTGCTATATTTGAGATACAGAAGTAAATCTGTGCTGAGTTCACACTAAAATCCCTCCAATAATCACATAAGATAAGGGAACCAAACCCATGCAGTAACTGAACAGAAAAGATGTTCATTTAATAATAAAAAGTGGGAATTAGTAGCTTTATGAACTCATGTAATGGATGTACAACGTTCAGCTTTGGCCAGGTTCCAGGCCTGGCTATGTTCACTAGTGGAGAAGAGGGAAGCCATGTTCAAACAAGCCGTACCACCCAGACCCAGACTGAGGCAGTTGCTTACCTCTGAATGTTTTGTAATACCAGCAAAATGGCTTGCCTGAGCTAAAAAAATCCTGCCTTGATGCTGCCCTGGGTGCAGGTGCCCAGGTGCTGGCAATGGATGGGGTTGCAGGGGCCTCTGTGAGGAGGGGCTAGGACCACCCCGTGCCAGACATGGCCAGTTCCAGCCAGCTCCAACTGACCCCCCCATAGGGCAGAGATGAGCCCCTCACACACGGTGGTGGCACCTCTGGGAAAACAGATTTAAGGAAGGGCAAAACACTAGACAGAGGTTGAGGTCTTGTAGCCAGCCAACGTCAACACACCACAGACACGTTGCTCAGAAAAGAAGAGGGTGTTAATGGTCTATGGGCTATGGTTTATTATTCTAAGTTTACTAGATAGATAGAATCCCCCAAATCTGTGCTCAGTTCTGTACAAAAGGAACAGTTTAGTTTAAAACAATAGTGCAAAATGACTCTGTCATGGTTTAACCCCAGCCAGCAACTAGGACCACACAGCCTCTCGCTCTCTCCCCCTTCCTCCCCCAGAAGGGTTGGTAGAAGAGGGAGAAAAGGAGGGGAAAGGGACAAAAAACCTCATGGGTTGAGATGAAGACAGTTTAATAGAATAATAACTGAAAAGGAAAATAACAATAATAATAATGGTGAAAGAATATACAAGGCACAAGTCACTCTCAGTGCATGGTGAATTATTTGCCCAGCCTGTCTTGAGCAGAGATCATGGATTCTTCCTCCCCCCTGGCCAAATCCCATTTATTTACTGAGCATGACATCTAAGGTACGGAATAATCCATTGGTCATTCCATTGTTCTGTCTAGGCTCCTTTTCAGCTTGTATGGGAAGCTGAAAAAAAGTCCTTGACTAGTATAAAGATCACCTAGCAACAGCTCAAACAGTATGCATTATTAACATTCTGTTCATACCAAATCTGAAAATATAGCAGCCACTAGAAAGAAAATTAACTTTGTCCCAACTGAAACCAGGACACTGTCATTCATTGTAAAGTCTCTTCATTTTTAATCTTTCCTGTTTTCTCTGGCATGTAAAGTTTTTTGTTTGTTTGTTTGTTTAATTGACATGTCCTCCTTCCACAATAGAGCAATTTTTTTCTTTCTGTCTTTTTTCTTGATGTTTTTATAGTCACCATAACCTAAAAACCAAAAAAAAAAAAAAAAAAAAAAAATCAAATTAAGAAATCCCCCAAGTCATTGCCAAACTCCATTTCTCTTGTGACTTCTCTAAGTACATACGCAATGAAGTTTTTTTATCTCATTTACACGGTGTGTGCTGTGTGTTTGTAAGTTTGTATCTTTCCACAGACAATAAGGCCTTTTTGTCTTTTTTTTTTTGTTATTGTAACACTCATTATGGTGAAATTTCCAACTCTTTGAAGTATTTCCCTAACAGTCCCAATCTGTCTTGTAGTAACAGGTTTTCAAACTTTATGGTCAAACCTGTTTTCTTAAACTTCGTAAGGAGCTTTCAGGTAAATCTAAATGGCAGCATATAGTTGCATAAGCGGTAGACAAGATTTTTTTTGCAAACTACCCTCATAAACCACAGCTAACTGTTTAGATCTTATGTCAACGTACACTATTTGACCAGTTACATTTTAACCTGAACCCCTATAAGTAAAACTTGTTTTAAAAAAAATCCATTCCTGTCAGCTACCCTGTTAACAGATGTGGGGTTGGATAATTTACACTTATTCTACTAAATAAAAAGAAGATGGAAGATGTATGTTTTGACCCACTCAAAACTGCAAAAACACAGCGAAGTCAACAAACTTGATTTTTATCCTAATTGTTCCATAAGGGATAGTCTTGACTCATCTTGTTAGATACCAATGACAATTGAAACAAGAATAGCTCGTTAAAGATGTTTCCATTGTTAAAGGCTAATTGTACTATTTTGATCCATGTGTAACTCTCGGTAGTTAAATTCTTCCAGGATGTGGCTCAATGAGAAAACATCTCCTGGATAGCTTTGCAGTACCTCTATATTATGTAGCTTTACGGGAGGAGAAACTGAGCTGCAGAAAGACTGATTTCATCAGGACTTCAGAAGAACTGAAGAAATGTGACTCTAATCCCTAGAATTAATTCCGTCATGTTTTCCCTGCCATCTGTAATAAAAAAATTCTTTCACTTACTGTGTAATACAAGACAAATATCTCTCATACAATCATCTCAGCTTTGCTCTCCTGCTGGTTACTCTACTTCCATCTGTTGGGAGGATGTAAATAGTACAATCCTATTTTTACTTAAAACCTAATAATGTTCTTCCACATTCACTGAAAGTTTAAAAAATCTATATTCTACTGTTTGTTTAAATGCTGTATTTCCCCCAGTCCTCCAAACATTTCTGTGGAAGACATAGTGATAAATAACCACAAGTTCAGGTAGCACTACTGGTGCTTGAATTTGATTGCCTAGTTTACCTTCTTTTTATTAGTTTAAACTGATTTAGTTAATGGTCAGTATTAAATTAAAAAAAAAAAAAAAAAATCATTCTTTGAAGCATGGGTGGGGTGATTTTGAAATTGTAGTCTAGTAAAGGTAATTTTAAAGGAAAGTCTTTTGTCTGCTGTCTTGGATTTGTTACAGAAGGATCCCTGGATTAATGTTAGGAGTTATTCCTAAAAAAATTGAAAAATCACCTCACTGAGCAATATCGCCCTTATTACAAGAAATGGAAAAAAGTGGTCAAGCGTGTGATATAGAGACAATAGTGTCTACTCAGATGTTAATATGGAATCTGTTAAGTAACATCTGTCTCAGGCTTTGCCTACAGTAAATGTCATTGCACACAGCTGTAAAGACAATGAGACCCTGTGTGAAAGTAACAGATACTCTTCAAAAACAAAGTAGCTAACCTGTGTAATACATTTCAGAGTTAAGAAATTATCTGCTTAACTTGGGTTGCATCACAATAAAAATGTGCTTACCCGACTGTTAGTTAGAAAATTACCTTTATGCGCCCTGTGTCCAGCACTGGCTATTGTGGGTACTAGTACACTTGCCTATATTGACGAAGGCAATCATTCTAATTCTTTAGCTGTCAGATTAATACTTAGCATTTGATACACTTAGTACTGTGTAAAACTTCTGAGTCCAAAGAAACTGAAAACACCATTCCACAAGGTCATGGGTTTATGAAACAGGTTCCTTCCTATGTGGAAACTCTGGCCAAGACTACATACTTTAAATAAGTTACGTGCAGAGCATATTTTTGTTATTTTTGTTCTTAGTCGTGTTGTGGTGAGAGACAAGATACTAGATTTGTACAGACTTTTGCAAACTATTAATTGTTAATGTTATGCTCAGTTATGCAGCCAGTTTACACCGAACTGCAGCCATTTTTATAAGCACTGATACTTTTATTAAGTCTATATATGGTCCCTAATTATATAGGGAAATTATTGATGGTGAAAGGGGTTTATCAGCATATACATAGAATATATGATCAGAGTTTAAAATAGCATTTCTATTTCATTTCATTTTACAAATGAAAATTTTGTTTCATTGTAATTCTACAGTAATGCCTATTTAAATATTTAAATTATAACACAGTTTTAGAAATATAGACTAACATAAAATAATTTTAAGTCCAGTTCTCAATGTTTATTCTAGCTGGTCAAAACAATGGGCATGAACTGAACAGATTCAAAAAAGTATTTTAAGTAAGATCATTAAACCACAAATTCTGTGGGATGTCTGATTTATTACTTTTCTGTTAAATTGGATTTTGCAGGGAAGGGAAGGGAAGGGAAGGGAAGGGAAGGGAAGGGAAGGGAAGGGAAGGGAAGGGAAGGGAAGGGAAGGGAAGGGAAGGGAAGGGAAGGGAAGGGAAGGGAAGGGAAGGGAAGGAAGGGAAGGGAAGGGAAGGGAAGGGAAGGGAAGGGAAGGGAAGGGAAGGGAAGGGAAGGGAAGGGAAGGGAAGGGAACCTGTGTTAAATTGTTATTAACTAGGTTCTAAGTAGTGCGTCTTAATGCAGTCTGTGACTTTGCAAAATCTGCATGGTATCCCACTGGGTCTCCTAAAGTACAGTGCAGGCTCATCCAGAAAATTTGAACTAGAGAATTCTTGAAGGAGGAGAGAAATCAGTGTTCCCAGTGATGGGTACAGTTATCTTTTAACATGTAGGGGGGATACTTCTATCCCTACTATTCTATCACATTCTTTCAAGAATAAAATTTTGCCACCATTCATGGATCTCCAGCATTACAGTCTAAAGCAACTGTTGCAATTTCTGTTATATACATCCTATGTTTCAAAGGGAAAATCACAGAGGAATCAACTGGCAGTCAGTAGAATATATCTTGTCTCTGTGTTTGGTGAATTCAGAAAAAGCTCTATTGTGTACCTCAACCTCATCACCCTTTACTCATATAACGTTTCCTGGACTCAGATAAGAACACTTTTTCTGCACGGAAGAATAATTGGCAAGCTCACCATTCTCTTTTCTGTTGGCTGCTGACATACAACAATCTGGGATAAATGATGAAAAGAATAAAAGGAACACCCAAGCAGATCTCAGCTGCTAAGGAGTTCATTCAGTTTTTATATCAGCTTTATAGAAGTGAGTGATACACAGGGTAGCTGCTATGTTCATTTTGATATAACCGTGGGAGTCTGACGTGTGATTCCTCACTCCATAGATGTCACTCTGTTTTGTCTGCTTTTCCCAGTATGAAAATCTATGTCCTTGAATGAGACGGGTTGATTGGGGGGTTTTTTGTTTGTTGTTTTTTTTTTTTTCCCTTTTTTTTACATGAAAAGGAGTTAACTGAATACTTCATGTGGTTTACTAACAAAGCCACAATCTGTGAAGTTTTATTTTACAAATTTGTATTAAAAAGTCATTAATCAAGATCTAAATAATGTAGTCTACATCTGCTGTTTAGTAAAGATATTTATTTATGCTCCCTCAATTAACAACTAAACTCACAATTTGAGGATTTTTCCTTATGCTATCTGGGTAAAAATAACATAATTTTACAATATAACAACAATCATGATCTTATTAAGAATAAACTCATTACTGTGCAGGTCCTGATTGACCCCACAAGCTTTGATCCACTATTAAACATTCACAAATATTCCATTCATTATTATATTTCCAAAGGAAGAAATGTTACTCTACTAATCAGTGTACTTTGTAAATATAGTGACTTCTTTTAAAAACAAAAAGCAAACAAAAGGCCATATTAATAAGACAAAAAAATGGAGTGAGGGTTTTATTCTCTTGAGTGACACAAACACACAACTTTAAAGGTATGTCCACAGGTGTTGGATATCCACTGTTTAGAATATCTGTTGAACATTGTATGATGTTGATGGGCCTCTAAAGGTGCTCAGAGACTCTTCATCCTCAAGTTATCTGTTGCATGTTATCTGCATGTACAAATCCAATGAAAGGTTTCATCCTTTGACAACTAATACAGAATTTTTTTGGTGATTTCTTTTTTTTTTTTTTCTTACTGATGACTTTTCTAGGCATTTATTTATTTTATTTTCCCTTTATGTGATAACTTTATAACTTTTAGGGACAATGGGGGAGAGATTGTGCAGATTTTAATTATTTCTTTTACAGAAGGAGATTATATTAATACAAAAAAAAAAAAAGGGACCCTCCTGAATTTTGCTCTCAAGCCATGTCCATAGTCACTAGTTGGCTATGACTCTGTTATTCTTACAGAGCTTCCTTGTTTCTGTAATTTTAGATTTGTTATTTCTTTACTTTTTCTATTGAAACATCTTTCCAAAAATTATACAGTATTCATTCACTAATCTTCAGTCTCTCTTTGGGGCAGTTTTCTGTTGGTGTTGGCTTTACATAGGCCTTTATAAAATTTTCCTCAACTGTTGTAAGTATCTTCACTGCTCACATCCCAGTTGACCGCCATTTCATTGCAATGCCTTTTCTTACACACACAAAAAGTTATTCAGTCTTTCAACACCTGACATATGGCACAAGCACCTGTGAGAGATCAGGGCTTAAACAGTGATAGACTCTTAATTATTATAAGAAATAGGCTTTCCAGTTCATAAATTCCCGTAAGCCTTTTATATTTTTCAAGCAGCAGTTCTCATTCCTTGGCTTATTTAGAAACTGGCTGATGAGTTTGCTGCACTGTTGGCCATAGAACTGCTTCTGGGACCGTCTTGAGGCCAGGTTGTTCTGGGGCTGGCGAGATTTCCTTATATCATCCTGAATGTTTTTTCTTTCAGGTCATATTGGTATCTGAGGAATTTTGCATGGCTTTATATGGGCAAATAAGGCCCTATACAAATTCCACTCATGAGATAGCATCCAGTTTCAAGTGTAGAACTAATGTATTACATCTAAACTATTCCTTTGATCTATCTTCCCCCCCTCCCCAACTATGGCATGAGAACTAAATCCATGTAGTCATAAAATATTATAGTGGATGGTTTCTTCCATAAGACTGTAGCAGATAAAGTTCTCTTTCTTCATAGTTTTAAATGGACCTTTATAAGACCCCCACGAAACAAATCTATAAATACAATATTGGCTTCTTTTTCTTCACAGGACTACCTAAAAGTAAACCATATTGCATTGTCCAGCACCAGCCTTGTATTTAAAGATCACAGTTCAGAGTAGAGTGTGGCTCTGTTGCATAGTATTGGATTTCTTAATTCCCTCCTAAGTGGTCTGTTAGTGTGAATATTAGCATTTTAAGATGTGTCTCAGAAACAGTCTATTTTTTCTGATAAATTAGTCACTGAATCGTATTGATATAGTAATAGACAAGACTTGTTGATACTCATTCTTCTGTAGTCTGACCATTAGTGGGTCATGACAGTGTCTGAGGATCAATTCTGTAACCTGAGAAAGAATTTTTTATATATATGTATATATATATAAAAGACTTAGGCAGAAGTGTTTTTCCACCTGAATGGGATGTTTTGTTTTGGTAGCATAATGTAGCTACCAAACCAAAATACAGCCAGAGTTCCAAAAAAGCAATGGTCCACTTGAGCATGGCTAATGACATAAACACCTTGGGTTTTGTTCTAGCACAGAAATCTTTGCATCTTGCAGTAGAGTTTAGCTCAGACATGCCCATAGGATTTAAGCACCTTATTCTTTAGTGTCATTCACCTCACAGTGGCCTGTCAGGTAAGTGCTACTCTGTCTTCTTTGTAAAGGCTCTGCTAAGACGCCAGATAAGAACTGATGACACACCTAGTCACAAAGCCTTAGTAGTAAAGTGCTGCAATGCCCCCACTTGTTAGGCACCTTGCCTCTAAGATTAGACACTTAATTTCTCTATTGTGTTGTATTGCATTGTATTGTATTCCCCAATTTTATTGGAAGGAACTGAAGAAGTCACACACTGTCTAGGAAGCATTTATTGCTAGATAATAGGGAAGATATAATTGTATGTTTTTATCTCCTTTTGGAAGTTTCTCTTTTCTATTTATTTTAAATGTGGGTGCCTAAATTATAACTTGAGTGGAAAGCATGTTTATGTTTTCTTTTTAGGTTGAGCACTGACCACCTTTTACAACACAGCAAGATTAGGGGAACTGAACTGGCATCTGGTAAAGTGGTTACTGGTCACAAGACTCTATTGTAAATAAGCAATTAATCACGTGAGTAACATACACAAACATATATCAACAAAAAAAAAAAAAAAAAACAACACAATGAAACAAACAAAAAAACCCCACCAGAAGTATTTCTTTGCTTAGGAATGAAGAATTTAAAAAATATGATTTCCAACAGAATAGGATATACTGAACTCTATGGATTACATATGATGAATATTTCAGTACTTTTCACATTACAGAATGTGGCTGAAAGCTGAAAACACACTCTGAGGAAATTAACTGTTAGGGGTTCCAACCTAAGAAGGAGCAATTGGACAAAGATGGATTTTCTTTTCTTACATATGTATAGCAGCTCACTAAAATTACACTGAGTTGACACAGAGTAAAGAGAAAGAGTATTTAATATAAGAAACAGAAACAGAAAAGCACAGTAGAGAGAAATGTACTTTATATGATTTGCTTTCAGAAGCAAAGCCTCAGATTATTAACAAGCACTAATGTAATTGGAAATGCTACTCACAATGAGATGCAAGCTGCTACAACAACAAAAATATCTAAAATATGTCTTACAGTGGAAATATTTATATTTATTTACAGTATTTTCTTTCAACAGCATTTTTTAATTTTAATTAAACTAAATCAGCAGATGAGGCAGTTATTAAACTCTTGTCCAGAAACAGTGTCTTGGCAGTACATAAGAAGATGCTTTAATGGACACGGTTTCTCTACTTATCACGCTAATTGCTTCCTATTTTGGCTGGCTGTCATAGAGCTATCTCCCAAATTATGCAGCAGTGAAAGATTACTGTTAGCAAGTCAGTGTACATGTGTAGTAGCAGCTTCCCTTGTATTTTTTTCCTTTTTTAAAAATGTGTGAAATGATGGGTCAGGCAAAGTTTAAGGACTATTTGAAGTGCCACTAAAAATTAAAATTATCTGATTTTCCAAAGTTTGGCTGTCTGCAAGTCCTATGTATATTCTGCTCCCTGGTGTAGATTTTTCCCTGTTTGTATCCTTTCTAGTTGTAAATAAACAATATATTAAACTATTATTTTTAGTGGAAACTATTATAGCTTTGGAACTTAAGGGAAATTAAATGTATGACTTTAACTGTGTGGATAATACTAGCAAATCATCTACCTCCCTTAAAAAGCTGTTACAAATTATTACCAAGGTAGAGCAAGTGAAAGAGCTCCATAATAACAATGTTGACTTATGCTGGTTGTAAAAGCCAACAAAACATTTCATTTTAGAAGTAAGTTTATAGGGGGCTATTATGGATCATTGTTGGTAGAATGAAATCACATCTTTCATTTTAAATCTCTGGCACAAATCTTTCACAATCTGCAACCTAGCTTTATTTACACTTTATTTACTCCTAACAGCTGCTGACACTATCCTCAACACCATGTAAATTAAGCTAACTTCTCAAAGAGGTATTTCTGAAACTAGTCCTAGCTGAAAAAAAAAAGGGGGCTAAGTCACTTCTCAGAGGCCTTTCTTAAAATTTTTGTTAGTTTCTTTGGAACAAATCCCCCAGAACCATAAAAATACTATTTTAAAAAGAGAAAGAAATAGTTTGTTCACAACTTGACAATGTCAGAAATAAAACTGAGACATAGAAATGCTGTTTCAGATATGCTCTTAGGTAAATTTGCAGAATGTGACATTTGCTGATTATTTATCCATAAGTATACTAAACCTGCCAGAATCACCTTAATTGTGTCCAGATTAAAAAACCAGACAGACTACTATAAATGTATCAGTTTAACATATCTAGGCAAAAGTAGTCTATAAGTGGCCCAAACTAAATCCAGGCCACAAGACTGTGTCTTCTCTGTTTCATTTCAAAATCTGCATTAACTATTTGTGGCTATACCTATTTGACTCTGTAGTACATTAGAAGCAAGGACAAGTGTTCTCTTCTCAAAACTCGTTAGGAGATACCAGCTACCTGTACCGACCTTACTACACGGACACTCTAGGAGAGTGGTAAAAAAAAAAAAAAAAAAAAGTAAAACCAAAAAAAAAGCCCTGCAATTTAATGGGATCTTTTGCATAAAGGTGATGGTCATGCACAGAATTGAGTCTTTTGAGCAGGGTGGTGGTCGCTGCCCATGTGCCCAAAGGCACTTGCAAAGTTTTCTCAAGCTGGATGGGATGAGACTCCCAGAATTCTGCTGAATTCTGCCAGCATCCCCATCCACCCGCTCACACGCATGTGCGATACCTGCTACTGATGGTTCTAAATGTCATACAAAACATCCATGCGATCATTCCAGAGCCTACAGGAACAGCTTCTACGGACCATTTACAAGTACCTCATCTGTGTACATTTTGGTCGATCCTACAGCAGAAACCATATGGAAGAGCCTCTGGAATGGCCAGGCTCTCCGCTCTTGCCATACTGTTGAATTTCCAGTTCAAGCAAGAGGAAGACTAAACCATGTAGCCTCAGGCCAAGGAGGGTCTCTAGTTACTGCCTCAGAAACCAGACTTTAAACCACAACCGCAAGAACAGGAAAAGCAATAGAGCACAGGCTTCAACCTAAATATGCTGAGTTATCACACCTGAATGAAAAATTAAATTGTTTGATTAACAAATAGTCAGACACATAATTAATGTAAACATAAACTGAGAAATGCAAATCTCTTTCCCTTGTTTTGTCTTTTTTTTTTTTCCTCTGAATGCCTTATTTCTGTTACTCATTCAGTAACAATAACAAAGTGAATTTAGTATCAGCATGCATTTGGATGGGAAAATCTTTATTGTCTTGTCCAAAATAAGCTTATTAAGGCATCAAATGAAGATGGCTTTCTGCCTGGTTTTTGGTGAACAGATGCACATAACAAGGGAAACAAAGTGAATAAATTAGAACATTAGATGTGAATGCTTTTTTGTAGCCTAAAACTTTATAGATGTGTTATGCAAGTACTGGTTTGGGTTGGTTTTGGTTTTGGTTTTTGTTGGTTTTTTTTTTTTTTGTTTTGTGTTTTTTTTTTTGTTTTTTTGTTTTTTGTGGTGGTGCTGGTGGTGGTGGTGAAATGCTATTTTTTAGCCTGGAGAATTAAATTCATCTTTCTTGTCAAGAAAATAAAATAAAATATGAATTATGATTTGACAGAGTTTTAAGTAAATATTGCTGACTAGGTGAAGCCCAGAAAATTAGAAAGTTTAAGCAAATCTCTATTCTCAGCCCAGTTCCTTTACTGTTATTCATGTTGAATAGTACAGCCTTACCACACATTACATTGATTTCAATACGTGAAGATGGTGAAATTAAGCCATCATTGAAGGCATCTTATATTTCAAATTGCAATGTCTTTATCAAGGTTAAATTAAATGTTTTTGGTCCCCTCATAACAATGTTTAAAAGAAAATAATTTAATTCAGGATTTTAATCTGTGCTGAGCTTTATGTACTTTATTATTCTCTAGTTTGAATGCAGCATAAACTGCAGATAACATAACTCCTTCATATTTTGTTTAGACTCAGTAAGGAGTTTGCATCCATTTTGACACATACATAAACAAAAGTATCTAAGAGTTGTATTCAGAGTCAGCATTTTCCAGCAGTAAAGCATGATGGCCAGAATTCATAAACATTGGTACCTTCCAAATTAGAGATCAAATGCTTTGTTAATAATGAGTTCACCCTACAATGCAGTTGAATACAGTCACTTTGCTGTGTATATGCATCCAGGACAGTTAATAAAAATATGTAATGCCTTTAGAAAATACAGCAGGATTTAAACACGGCTATGTAAAGAAGCAGTGTCAAACTTAAAAAGTTATATTGCCCCTAAGACCTTTGCAAATTTTGGAATTGTTTTAGCCATAGAAGAAATTAACAAATGTGCCATCAAATTAATTTTGATATATAAAGCAAAGCAAATTTCTTTGTGTTTGATGAAAATGAATTACACAAAAGCAAGCCTAGTCTCCATATGGAACTATTTTTAGTTCATTCCCATTGACATAAATGAGTCTGGAAACAGTAGAAATAGAATGTAACTCAATAGCACAAAGGCCAGGGTCATACACTTGGGGACTAGTAATAGTTCCTACTACAACCTAAGAGCTTATCATTTAGAAACAGAGGAGGACAAAAGCCTGGGGGTATTATTTGATCACAATATGACCATGAGCCATCAATGTACTATGTCTGAAAAAAATGCAAATTTGGTCTTAAAGCACATCAAGCATGGATTTTTCTATGCAGTGATAAGATGTTCATGTTATTGTACAAGACACTGGTGTTCAGAAGTGGACTACTACTCTAGCTCCTGTCTGTTGACTTTCTTCCCAAGTCAGCTCCTCCCGTTCCCACTTGTGTCAGAATAAACCCTTAAAAAGGGAGCAGTGAGATGAGTCTAGGGACACTGACCGCAAAATTCTTAGACTGGAAAGACTTTGAAGCATGTTATAGGACTGATCAGAGGGATAAAGATGAGGTAATAGAGAATGATTTTGGTGTAAGGTTGCTTGGCTTTTTGTTCTCCTATGGGAAACACAAAAGAATGACAAGGCAGGATTTGAAAGTTTTTCCTGAGAGCTTAGCTTCACACTTCTAAGTGGATCATGACAGTGTGATCTTGTATGGAAAGACACTGCAGGGACACTACATGTCTGTTACTGTAATTGTCTTTGTTTCTACCCAAAACTAAGAAGCAAAGAAACATATCGAGCTGAAGAGTATTCCTGCATAACTTGGATATCATAAAGATTTCTTTATTCATGATAGACTTATGTGGGAGGTGTGATGCTCCCTGGAGTGAAAGAAACAGCTGCAATTCTAGAGATTAACAAGGGCCACTGGAAACAATCACTTCATAATAACTCTTATGACAGAGCACGTACACAGACTTATCACTAAAGAACCCAGTAGAAAATGCATACTGACTCTCCAAAACTGAGACATTACTCTCCAGGACATAGAATGGTAGTAGTATTTGTCCTATGGAAAAAAACAATCTGGAAGGTAGAAAAAGAAATTCCCAGGATATGATCAACAGTACAAAATCTATAGGAAGACAAAGGCAAATAACTGCTTTCCCAGATTCAGGTGATGAATACGCTACATGTAATGACTAAGAGCAAGAATTTTCAGTGAGGAATACATTGCTAAAACTTAGCTTCTGGTGACCCAAAGGATGCCCGTGTACATACTAATAGAAGAGGGATTGTTGTTTATTCAACTGTGCTATCTGTAACTACGCAACAGGAGCAATGAATATCTTGATTGCAATTGTATTTTGGAGTAATTTGCAATTTTCTCTTAGCAATACTGATGCATAATAATATCAGGTCTGAAACATGATGTACGATAATAAAACAACTAAATGGTGAAGTGCAGGCTATCAATAATAAATCACTGACATGCAATCACAAACAGAAAAATGTAAACTAGGCAGGAACACCACATCTACTGAGCAACAAATAAATATTTAAGTAACAAAGTAATATCAAATATCTTACATCTGAAAAAGAATTAACACCATGGACCATAATTAGCATCCTTCCCAAAATGCAAGGAAATATTTCAGAGAAATGGACATTAAGAGAGCCAGCTACTCTTTTCATTACTTATGGAACCATCACAAAACCATTCTCATGTATTCCCTCCTGGAGAAACTGATGAAGTGTACAGAAGGAGCACGTTCTATCATGGATGAAATACCAGGGTAGACTGGCAGACAAAAAAAACCCGCAAAACCCTTTTTATTAAAGAAGGACCTAAGATGTCTCAATGCACTGAATAGAACATTGAATATAAGTAGATAACCTGTATGTCTGTGGTTGCACTTGCTGACTGAGGAGGAGATAGCTGATTTAGCAAATATTAAGAATGGCAAAAACAGTGTTATTACATACAATCTCCAGAGAATATCTTCTAGAAATTTTGGTAGGTACCAAAACAAATATGCACATCTACATATGTCCTCCAGTATAAACTGAACCAATTTCTAGGTATCAAGTTTGTAAGCACTATGCTCTTATTCTTAGAAATGGAAGTGTCAAAGCAGTCTTTTCAGGACTGTTCATAAGACTATTGAGCGATAACATCAAAACAACTACTTGCAGGTATCTAGGGGAAAAAAAATGCATTGACTTCTGAAAGATATAGCCTATGAAAGACTAAAATATCCATCAATACAAAGGATAACCAAAATATATTTCCAGTTTCTGTGGTGTGAACTCAGATGTGTAACTTTTTGTAGATTGACAGTGAAGGAAGTAAATATTTGCAATAAAAACCAGAGCTCTGTAAGTCTGAATGATTAAAATAAAATACTAATGGGTAATAATATCTTTTAACCTTGAAGACACTGCTGGAAATTAACAAGAAATACTTGCTATGAGAGTCTCAAGGGGAAAAAATAGCAATAAAAAAAGCCCTTATTGCCCATTTAAGAATGTAACTGAGGTGCAGAATTTGTTCTAGGACTTTTTGGAAAGTATCATTAAGAGATCCCTGTGTGGAGCCAAGTTCCAATTACTAGATGCAGAGTAGGTACTTTGAACAAACTGTCTTCCAGAAAACAGCACAGAAGGCTCTGTGCAATAGTAGATGGTTTAAAATTATGTTGAACATCCTACATGAATCTGATGGAAACCGCAATAAAACTTGAACAAAACAATAGAACAATGAAACAATTCATATCTGTATGCTAACAATGTCACCAGATGTAAGGGAATGAAATATAATTAAGGATGACTCAGTTTATTCAAATATAAACAAAGACAAAGAGAAGTACAGAAGAGATGGAATGGAAAAAGAATATTTTTATTCCAACAAGGTACGATTTTTTTTTTGTATAACCTAATGTATGGGTCACTTATACAAAATAGCATATATGTAGTTCATTTTCTATCAGTAAATAAAATTTTAAACTGACATTGCCCTGTTTCCAGACTTCTCAAAAATCTTTTATAAAGCTATCCTGTTCCCATGCAATATTCGTGTAACAATCTAGGGACGTGCGTGGTTGGGTGCTCTAGGATGTGCCCAAATGCAGAAGAGGGAACTAAGATTTTGTTTCCTTTCCCACGTCTCCTAAATACACAACTTGGGTGAAACAAGCAGAACATCTCTTGTTTCTTATTTAAGGGAAATAACTGCATCTCACCACTTCTTTTGATTTTATTGCAAATTCTCTAAAAGTAGAAATTCATGTCAAATAATGTTTGTTTGGTTTGGTTTGCCTTTTCTCCCCTCTTGAAAATATTTCTTCCTTCCATTGGAAGAAAGTAACAAAACAATGGAAATGTTTCTATTTTTGCGTATTCTAGGCTGAAATATATTTCTGACATCTTGATTTTGTTACTAATATATAAACTTAGAAACTAAAAATGTCACAAGCTGAGGAGAGGACAGAGCAAATGAAAACAAACAGAGGAATCTACTGCCCCGGATTGAATGCCCAATGTAAAACATATTCTGGAAAGAGCTACAAAGACAATATTGTTTAGCAGTGGAAAAATTTTACAGCCTTATGGAATCTTAATACTGTGCTGAAAAAGTAAAATCCGATTTAAATCTAATGCTAGAAGCTACATAGTCACAGTAGATGTCTATATGGCCTCTACCATGAAACCATACATGAAAAAGCTATGACCAAGATTGTATTTTTCAAAATTGTATTTTTCAGGCTATGAAGAATGCAATGATAAGGGCACGTCTTCAGAAAGACAATGCTGATGGTTCTAAGAAATGTGCTTGGTGGCGACAACACGCTGAGGCTGAACAGCGCTGATTCCAGATTTTTTGGGAATCCGAAGGTCCTGCAGCCAGTAATCATTTGATATTTGGGAATCTCTCTGGCAGCCCATGAAAGGATGAGAAGGCTGAGTTGCCAATAAGGATGACCAAGAGACTGACTTTTTTCTGGTACTGTCAGTACAGCACAGTACAGCTGAGTACACCATGTAGTCCATTATAGATGTTTGATAGGGTGGACATTGAGAGTTGCTTGCCGTGAAGGATACAAGGCTGCAATGGAAAACAGAATGGTAGACTTAATCCACAGATAAAGTAAGCAATTATCTGGGGAACAATAACTTCCATGAGAAGCAGTCATCAGTCTGCTGCCCACCTAATGATGGCAGAGCACTGGAGAAGGGACCACTCTCAGCTCCTGACATTACATAAGCCATAGCCCTTCTAGCAGGAAAGTACCCCCCAATGATAGCAGAAGCTGCAGAACTGTGCCCGTTCCTATCTTTCCCGTATGTATGGGAGCATCCTTTCATCCTTAGGTCCCATGCAACACAGTAAACAAAAATTGGTAGAGCAGCTGAAAAGTTTCTCCCTTCACCCTGCACAATAGCCTGTCATTTGCAGGCATGGGTTTTTTTTTCCTTCTTTTTTTTTTTTTTTTTTTTTTTTTTTTTCACTCTGAAAGGAGGGGTATATGGGTTCAAAATCCTTTAGTTAAGAAAGGGGTCTTCAGAAGTTCAGAAACCCAACTTCAGTACGAAAGGTTAGAATTTATTTCATTTACTACAATAAACTACTTCTGAATAACAGAATATCATATCAAGCTGTCAAAAAGATAAACACTTTTAAAATTAATTTATTCTAATTGGTAAGATTTTTGTTGCTCTCTGATAATTATTTTTTTCCACTCAGACTGTAAGCAATCGATACCTATAGTCTTTCCCTGTGCTGCAGGATTTGGCTGAGAAAAGGAAAATTTATTACAAGTGTACACAAGGGGTAATGATAAGAGAGGCTGTCCAGCTGCATGACTGCAATTATGTCACAATATGTAGGAGTGCACATTTCAATGACCAGTGCTGAAACAATATTTCTTTCCTCTGATAAAGTCAACCTAGTTTATTATGTTAACCTCATGTGTGCTTTGCCGCAGTCTGTGCTACTGATAATTTGAGATTCTTGGGTGAAAGGGCCTTTGTAAAGTGCTTTACAAATAGATTAAGGGTCAATTAAATCCACATTTCTGATGAATAAATCTACTCAAAAAACTCTGTTGTGCTCTAGCTCACTGGTGTGGTTCAGAATGAAAAATATAATCCCTGATTTGCAAATACAAGTTGGTATCTAATTCTAACAGCTAAATGGCTTTCTTTCTATCTTGCACTCTGCTTATAATCATTGCTCAAAAGACAATGAGAAAAATTGCCTGAATGCCAGAAATGATCATTTAGATAGAAATGCTTCCTGGTCTGTTGCCAAACACTTGGCAAGGTTAATAAAAACATTAATACTGTACTCTACTGGAAAAGTGGGTATTGTTATCTCAGATTATAAACTTACCTTAGTCATAACCTTAGATTCTATTTTCTAAGTAAGAACAAAGTTTAATGGAGAATTTGAAATAAAAATAAATTATCTGACAAGGAAAGACGAATTTATTGGACTGAATTTGAAAAAAAGCCACAGTTTTGGCTTCATACATAGACTGTAAATAAGGAGTCTGTTTATACGAAACAGAATAAAATGTAAAACAAGGAACACTAAGATTCTGCATAGCATATACAAATACACTTTAAAGACTTGGTGATACTTCACATCCTCTTGATATCTGCAAAATGTGTTTTTATGGTAATTTGAATTGTAGATGGAAGAGTTCCATCAAATTATCATGCAGTTCATCTTATTACTAATGAAGAATCATTCCCTAAACACAATTTACAATGCTTTGTCCTCTCTGTTTTTAAGTACCTAAAGACATGGGTGCTCCTGCAGGATTCATTAAGAGATTGTTCTACACATGAGTGAATCTCACTGTTTGTAAATGCATCACACTATTCAACTTAATTATTTCCCTTTTTATTAGTTAAGGTATGTTTCACAATCCTAAATATTTTTTCATGCGACTTGGTGGTTAAGCGATAGGGCGTGTAGGACTCATTCATAGCTGATACACAGTTTAGATGTATGCTTTGGAGAATACATTTTACTTACCATTGCTCAGTAGAAGATTTCTGATGTTCTTTAATTTCCTGTGAAGTCCTTTCCACTAATGTTGCATGACTTTGTTATGGGGAAGAGATTGGTTTAAGGCTCCTTCATGTTGTCCTGAAATAATCTAATTATCTTAAAGAACTTTACTCAAGTAATGAGAAATCATTACTTGCCTACAGAGCACAGTACCATATAGTATGCCCTCATATAGCTCTTCATGCCTCATAAAACTATGCTTCACAGAGTATAGAATGTCTTCCATGTTCAAGGGCACCCTATTTTACACCAGTTTGATTTTCTATGCACACTGACACAGGGACCAAATCTTTTTATATCACTGCCATTTAAAACTGTTCAATAGAGTTCAGTTGTTTGAATCTGAGGAGCGGACACTCAAGCAAGTACTTTTCAGATAAGCTAGCATGTAGATGTAGCACATGTAAGTTACAGCAGTAAATGTAAGAAGCATGCTCTGAGGTAGCTTTTCCCTCAGGACAAACAGGAGTGCTCAGTTAGTTGTTTAATTGATTGGTGTTGGTATTCTGCAGATTTGACCCCCATAACCTCACAGAACTGTGGATGTGTGCTCATATTCTCAGTGAAAGATCAGGTCCATAAGGCTTCTACGGTCTAGGTCACAGCCTGCAGCTAAGTGCATCAGCTTCAAAGAACTTGGAAGTAAGATAATCAGTTCTCTGTCTCTCTCCTGTCTTTTCCTTTTCTCCTTACTTGTTTTTGTTGACTAGCCAAAGGCTCAACAAATGATTGAAATAGTGGGGGACAAGAAAAGAAATAGAAATGTTAAAAAGGTAGATCATGTTGATGTATATAACTACACTGAATAAAAACTTGGTCAAACAATCCACATCTAGGTTATTTTTAGCAGGTGGTATAAATACAGAAATACCAGCAGGGAATGATGTAAGAGAGCTTAAGAAAGAGCCAAAAAAGTATTCAGATAAAAACAATGTTTTTAAAACAGGTTGCACAGTGAAAATACTGTCTGTTGTAATTTTTGGGGTGTTAGAATATATCTTTGTCAACTTGTGGAGAACACATGTCGCCTAGTAAGCATGACTTTGCCATTACTGACAATGGTCACAGGCTTTGTATGGACCTGCAGGTTCCTGACTTGTCTGGGTTTGTCTTGGCCTGACCTTATTGTAACTGCCATCCCCCTGCCAAGTGACTATCACCCAGACTGGTTTAGCTAAAACCCTGTGAATGCCCTATGGTGAAGGTCTGACAAACCTCGGACAAAGTGACCGCAAAGCAAAAAATATCCCTTTGCATCCCCAGGCCTAGGATATTCCAGGCTTTGTGGTGAATGGAAGAGAAGGAAGCAGCCTGTGTAAAGGAGATGTGTAGAGGGAAACCCAGGTAAAACCCAAGAGTGATGTGGAAGGAAGGTTTTATACAACATTTTTAGCTGTATGAAGCTCATACATATCATATTAGATAATTTGCTATGTTAACATGATAACTGGCCCAATACTGATTTCTTAACTCCATACATTCTCTTTTGCCCATAACAATATTTTAAGTGTAACATCTAAGAGTAATGGAAAAGCCAAACATTCTTTAAAGATAGGCATAATCAAATAATTATCTGTAATCACAAGGAGAGAACAAATTGGGAAGTAAGAACCATATTGCGTTTTCAAAAAACAAACCAAGTCAAACCAATTTCATTTCTTTCTATGAGAGGACAGTACGCTTTGTAGATTAAGACTTTTGAGAAAAGGAGTCAGCTTCAAAAGACGTCTAAAAGAAGCATGGAAAATTGTGACTGCAGGGCTCGACATTGCACAACAGCACAACAACCAGATTGAGGTCAATGCTGGAAGAAGTCACCTGTGCTTTCTCACTAGTGTGTGGATTAGTAGGTGTCAAGGTTTAGGCTGGGCTGGCCGCTAAATGAACAACAGATGTTTTTTGTCAACCCATCTCCTTTTCCCAGAAGGGGAAGGGAGAGAGAATAAGGGAGAGAGACTTAAGGGTTGAAAAAAAGCCTAAAACAACTTTAATGAGATATTAACAATAAAAAGAAAAGATAATAATATTAATAAGAAAATTATGAAATATATAAAAAATATATAGAGGACCAATATCATGCTGCCAGGATGATGATCACGTCTCCAGCAGGCACTGGGTAAATCCCAGACTCGACTCAGTGGCAGACAGGAGGTAGATTCAAGAACTAGATTCAGAAACACACAGATCGGGATCAAAGGCAGAACAGACAGAGACCTCCTTGGATGGCAGCCATTGAAGAAGAGAGGGCTGACCCCTTTGATCCCTCAGCTTTATACAAGCATGATGCAGATGGGATGGAATACCCTGTTGGTCAATTTTGGGTCACCTGTCCTGTCCAGTCATCCCCTCAGGTGTTACCCCTTTACACTCTTCCACTTCCGACCCTCCAACATTGCACATAACAAAGCTAGCTGACCTTGGTTGTTATGGGAATAAGTGTAAGCAAGAGCTTGGTATTAACTATAAACATCAGATGTTATCACTCTGGAAGCAGACACTGTCTGAAAAATATGCTGTTAATTTCAGAGAACACAGTCAGTTAGAAGAGACTTAACTGAAGAGGAAAATTACTGAAAAGAAAATTGGTTCTGTTCTATCTCAAACCGGGACAGTGGGTTGTGGGGAACAACACAGCTGCCCAGAAAGCTGGAAGACCCCTTCCCTCTCCAACAAGAGGTGTAGGTAAGTAAGGGAACATACATATTTCTGAGGGGGGTGGGTGGGCATGAGAACTTGTGGGGATTAGTTATCAAGGGTGATGAAATTTGTAGGTGTTTACTAATGTTTTGTGAATACCGTGTTGTATCTGTTTTAATGATTCTGAGTGTATAGTTCAGAGATTGTTGGTTCATTGCATTTCACTAATATTAAATCTATAAACCGCTTCAATCCTGATTTGATTTAAATCACATGAGGAATTTATTCCTGTGACTGATGCTGCCATAAGAAAGAGTAATCTGCTATGGCTCAAAAAAAAAAAAAAAAAAAAAAAAAAGGCACAGGTTTCAATGACGAAGAGATTAATCTGATTGTTCAGAAAATCTTTCCAAAAGTAAAAGATAATGTAACACTGTTTCATTGGAAGTTTTTAAGAGTATTGGAAGATTTCTAAGAACAGATTGGATAAATATGTATCAGTAAACCAGAAATAAAGTATCTTCAGAATGGGAAGAATTGGAAGATACAAGACAAAACAATTTATACTTCATGCATTCATTTAGCTTACTTTAGCTTATACATTCAGGTAAATATATTAAGTGAAAGTAATCAGCCAGAGTTGAGAAGTGGCTAATAAAATACTGGAAATCAGCACAAGAAGGCACAGTAAAAAGGAACAATTTAGAATATGTAAGGACTTGACGGTGTCCTTGAGCATATATTGGGGCCATAAAAGTATAGTATGGTATTTTATTTGTTTTGATGCAATTAGTATTATGTAGGGATTCTTATCAGTTCAGTAGCTCATTTTAAAACGTACTACGAGAACAGCAGACCCTGTCAACCCATTGTTAATTTGATGGGGTGAATAAAGAACTATTTCTGAACAACTATATTCATGAAAATGCTGTTATCATGATTTCAATTGCTGCAATATTGCAGAATATTTCTGGTTGTTACATTGCTACTGTATGTGTGAATGACACTGAAAGTAGCAAACATTTCTAGTATAACCATTCATTCCATACTGATAAGATACTCTAAGACAAGGTCATGATCCGGGGTACTATCCATTTTGACTAAAGAAATCTCACTCCTGTGAGATGTTTCTAGCATCAATTTATATCCAGACAGAATAGATATGAAGCACAGCAAGGTTGCCATAGTCTTTCATGTTGTTCCCCATCACACGACAGAACTCATAATCTCAAGGACTTTATTAAGCTGAATTTAGCTGCTATTGTTGTTACAACTGGAACTTCTATCAAAATAAGTAATATACCAAAAAAAGTAATAAAAATAACTTCCAGTAACTAAAGACAATCAATACAAAATAGTAGTAAATAGCAATAGAATTAGAATAGTAGCAATTAACACATAAGAATCTACCTTAGATTCTAGCAAAATGAATATATTCCTTTATTGATCCCTCTACATAATAATTGATTTTAGTTATGCTATACTTTAGTTCTGAATGTTTTGGTTTTTTCTACTCTTTACATGATTTAACCTTCATAATTTTCTGGTAAGTGGTATACTTATTTGTGATAACTTAAAATGCTGGAGGTTTCTTTTGTAGAGGTTTTTTCCCCTGCCCATTGGATTTCTTTTTTATTCTTTTTGTTTTTTTCCTTCTGCTACAAAATTACTCATGGTATGATCTGAATTAATGCTGTAATTCATGTCTCTCCATTCACTGACACAGTGAAAAATGAAGCATTGTTCAAATGGTCACTTTAATTCAACATTAGCCCTAATTTGTCTCTGAACAATACAGCCTAAATTTTTCCCTTTCCGCTTCTGCCCCCTACTTATCATTCACCCATGTTGACAGAGGCAATATACATAACTGCAAAATTAGCTGAACAAGGGAACTGATCTGACTGTGAATTATTTTTTTCACTTGTTAGATTATCTGGGGGGGGAGGAGGCTGCTTTCCACTGGATAATGTCCATGGCCTGAGTGGCTTTTCATCAGTGGTCCAGCTAAATGTCTAAATTTCTTTCAAGTAAACAACTCCTGCTATAATATATTTGAAATACAATTTTTTAAAATGAGCTAATAAGTGCAAAAATATGCAAGTAAAAAGTAGCTGCAAAAATTTTATGAATTGTGTAATACTTAAAGCTTAGCATAATGTCAAATGTATCCTAAGTCTGTTTGAGGTATGGGTTACTCTAATTATTCTTCAAAAAATAGCTGGTGGAGCAGAGTAATCCCTAATTTTACTGTGCTGCCTTAGTTGAAAGTGTGCAGGATTGCTTCTCCTGTTTTCTTGTAAGTGGAATGGACAAGTATTGCAGTTTGCATATATAAGATAAAATACTACAAGTGTACAGAAAGTGTTGGTAAGTACAGCAAGTACAAAAACTGGACATTTCAGCCTTGATTCGGTATTGATCTACATGATTTTTGGCTACATTGCCTGTGCTTTTGAGTCATCCCCCAAGGTTAAATGTTCTTTCATCATGCTGACTGTTGTAGTTAATGTGAAATTCACACATAAGATAGGATCTTGTGGTAGATTAGAAGTTTTAAACATAATTTTTAAGTAGTACAGTTGAAATGTCTTAAATTAAGCTGGTTTTTGATCTAGAGAGATCTTAATAAAGCTAAGGGTTTAGTGTATATTTTCTTCTTTGGTAAATTTTCTCTGCACTGAGTTGAGTGAGAGATTTGCTTAGCAAAATATTGCAGAACTTTGTTTTCAAATGAGAATTTACTAGTGAATTTTTGGAATATTGATTAAGACTGGAAAAGCTATCAAGTAGCTATCTAAATCCCAGAAGATTGTCAAGGTTCTTAAATGGGGAAGAAAACCCACAGCTATGACTGAAAAATTCATGGAGTAAAGCATTTTCTGGTCAAATTCTGATCACTGATGAAACCAATTATATTTGTGTTCAGTTTCGTCTCCTCCAAGTTAACTGTTGACAATATAAGTTTTCTCAGGCCAAGCAACCAAGTCTTCTTTCTACATAATGTAATACGTTTTAGCAGAAAAAGTCCTTATTCTAAATGATGTGTCTCCTTGGTAGCCTGGTTGAGTTTGTCAGTCTAAGATCTGTGAAAACCCCAAATGCCTCTTTCTCTTCTATTGTGGTCTCCCTGCACAATGCCCCTTAACTTCCTACTGGTTGCCATATCTCTGAGGGTTGAAGCATTAAGCTAGGTTTCTGCTGACTGTAGCATCCCATGAAGCTCAGTAGCAGTGCTGAACAGCATCTGCCAAGTTACAGTGAAAATCAAAGCATATCTTAGAGATGAAGGCCATTCATTTCATTCAGTTTGCCACCACCCAACAAGAGATCAAAACCAAAATGCAGCCTGGGCATCCTAGCTAGGGAGTAAAAGAACTGAGCCAATTCCAACAAATTGTTCTATAAAGTAGAACAGCACACCCTTCCTTAGCTTGGTTTTTGATCACTCATTATTAAAAGTCTCATGCAGTTTATGGGCTTCTATAATCAATTATTGCTGGGTTCTATGGCTCAGTGTTGCTCTGAACTTAGAATGCACATCTTGACAACTGGAGCTCACTTTCCCTGGCCTCCAAATAGATAGATAGACAGATAGACACACAAACAGCAGATAGATGGATAGATAGATAGATAGATAGATAGATAGATAGATAGATAGATAGATAGATCGATCGATCTTAAGATTTAGATTTTAAGTGTTAAACTTTGAAAAAACCACTTTTTTATGATTTGGCAGAATGCAAGTTCAATCTAGCCCTTGGAGAATAACTACACAAACTCTCTGTCTAGGCTACTGTCAGTGTTATTCACATACTCACAGAGCTGAAAAAGAAATTTGAGCTATTTGAATATTTCAGACAGTAACCTTTCCCTCCCTTTTTAGTATTATTCTTGATTTTCTTCCACTTGCCTAATCCTCCCCACTCCTGTAGGGAAGAAAATCACAGGATATTTTAGTAATATGATGTTATTGTAGATCCTGCATCTGTAATGAAATGATTTCCATCGCATTAGTAGGTCATTTTTAAAAAAAGATTTTTTTGTCTTCTTTGAAAGAATATAGATAATTTGTGCAATGAATCTGGAAATGATTTCTTTTCAGATTTTTTTTTTTTTCTTTTCCAGGTCTAATTTATGACCTGTTCACACGGAGTGTTTTTGATGAGGATATTTAATTCATACACCGCATGAGTGAGATTTAATAATTTTTTAAAAAGATTATATTTCAATGCACTCAGTGTTGCCTTGCAATTTTCTGCATTTTATACAGTTGAGTCCCTATCATGTTTTTTTACATACCTCAAAAAACTTTTGGTACAATTCCTGCTGTAAATTTGTTTCTATAAAATCACATGGTGATCTCAACATACCAGCTTAGTATTTGAATCAAAGTAAATCACATTTTAAATTGGATTCTTAAAAAAAGTTATGGTTTTCTTCTTTCTCCCCCTGCACCGCCAGTACGGGAAATTTGTTATCATCTGGTGTTCTTATGTTAAACATGTGAAAAACAAATTAGGTAAGGGAGGATGTAAATATGGTCCAGAATGTATTCTTTTAGGTAAATCATATTTGAGATACGCAGTGTTTTTTTTTCTGATCACTGCTGGAAATCATTATTTCTGAAGGAAGAAACTCACTAATTTGGGATAGAAACTGGGGTTACAGAAAGAATTATATCTTCTAAGAAGCTCTGTACGTGCTTTAATGAAGTCAGCCTGTCTCAGGAAGTTAAAAAAGATAATTTGATTTTGCATAGTGTTCTTTTTCATTATTCCACTTTATCACTAATATATATGCTTTTTTTTTCTTCGTTGAGTCTCCTGTAACGAGATATATTCATCCGCACTTGGACTTTCTAGATGCTATATATTTAGGCTTAGCTTGCCATGTAGGCTCTCTTGACAGCCTGTTTCAGAGAGGAAAATCCCTTCAGAGCCACCTGCTTAGGCACTTCCAGTGTCTGATTGTCTTTCCACTAACTATCATGGGACACTTGACTGGAAGCTGAGCCATATCGTGTTTCAAAGATATAACTTAGGAGAAATGAAACCTAAACCTCCTTTGTACATTTTTATTTCTGGAAATATATATTCCTTTTAAATGAATGAATATTTGATGAAAAATGTTGGCTGTTTATGCAACCATAATACAAATAATTCACTGAACATTTCATATAATTTTCCAAATTTGCCTTATTTCGAATTGAGGTGAATAATGAGAAAATAATGAGATAAAATAAACTTGTTTCAGTAGTTTGAAAATTAAAATATCTAATATTTTTACCCATCATTATGTATTTTAACTTGTTTTAAAACTGACGTGCTTCCAATCTGTTTCCTTCATTTATTCAATTTTTCACTTATTATTTGGATATGGGAGCTCAAATTCCTTTAAGCAGAAGGTGTTTTATTAGTGGTAGACAATAGCTGCTCCTCCCTCTAGAGACACAGCTAGTTCTGGGCATATCTGGAAGCAGATATTAGTCTACTCACATAATTTAACCTATCTTCAGATGCCTTCAACAAAGCATCTAAGTAAGCACAGATGTGAGGGGTGAAAGTCATATTAGACATTTAATTTACATATATTCATGATACTACTAGAATGAATAACCTTCATCTTTCCTTTGTTTGGTCTACTCCTAACTCTCTAATTTTGGCATGAAAACCTGCTTGCTCTTGAGTGCCTTGGGGGTTGGGCTAGATGATTGCCAAAGGTCCTTTCAAAACCCTACCATTCTGTGATTCTGTGATTCTGTGATGTGAAGAAATTCATGGTCTGGGAACCTCTCTGTTTGCATGTACATGATTCACTTTTTTTGAGAAAAAAAAAGTAAAATCAAAGTTTATGCATTGGCACTTCACATCCATGTAGCTGATATGGTTTAAATGTGTTTTGATTGCTGCTGCCAATATAATGGATGAGCTTGCACAGTGTGATCTGGAATCCTTCTGGAGCAGCTTGTAGATCTCCAGAAATGGTAAAAAGTATCAATTTTACTAGGACTGAAAGCAGAGAAACCAATCTACAACTCTCACTGGAGTTGTCACACCTAGACGTTTGAGGTGACATTTGTCATTTGGTAAAATTGACTGAAAGACGCGATTATGCTTACTGAGCCTCGAGTCATCTCAAAACAAAGACTTACTTTTAGTACGTGAACTTAAGGACAGGTTTAGCATTTTATCTGCTTTAGTCATGGATATTCACAATAGATATGTTCCTACTGCACAGTACAACACATAACTTTACTATGTAACAGTATTTTATATTTAAAAGTGTTTTCTTCATTGTTTATTTAAGAAGATGTTAGTTCACCCACTATGCCTTTCCTGTTCACTCACTGTGCAGTTCAGGAATTGTAGGATTTGAATAACAGGAAAATACATAGTCCTGCTCCTACAAAGGGAGGGGGAAAAAAAAAAAAAAAAAAGAGAACAAACATCATAGAAAAAAGATTATGAGAATTATTACAAGTTTTCAGAATATTATAAGGGAAAAGTTAAGGAAGAGTTCATTTGGCAGTAAGTAAATGAGGATAGGGAATCTTTTTTTTATGCCTAGAGAGGGTTTTGGTTTACTCCAATTGGAAGGTAGGAGTTAAGAAGGAACTGCTAGAATATCATCAGTAAAATCATTTGTATTTTCAAAGAATTATTCTTAATGTTATAATAGAAATTTAATTTTTACTTGAAGAAGTCATAAGGTTCAGACTACGACAGCAGTATTTACATCCAAGCTACAAATTTTAGTGAATAAATACAATCCAAGTAAATAAATCTTCCAAAAATTAGTGTCAAGATGATGGCAGACTGTGGGATGGGTAACAAAGAAGGTGTTGAATTATCCTGAGATCTGAAGTGTCTCTTAATAATTTCAAATACCTGCTTTTGTCAGATGCTCAAACCATGAGCACATCTGGTAGTTTAGTTTGTATATTGTCTATGAAAATTTTATAGAATATTTCAGTCTGAAGGAATACGTTTTGATATTTCTGACATGTTACTTTATGTCCTGGTACTTTATGTCCAAGCAAATTATTTTGCACCAGATAGCATGCACAAATAGAGCAAGGTGATGTATTTATTTTGCTCTGAGACAGCAGTCATAGCTATCAGGATCATTATGGGAAATATTTCTACTTAATTATATCGATTTCTGGGTTTAGAGATCTCTGGTTTTAGAGGCAGCAAGAGTTATGTTTCTTATGAGGTGTCTTCATTGATCTAGTCATGTGCAAATAAGATTTATTTGCATTAGATAACAGATATATTCAAATATTTCCACATTAGGATTATTGAGCATACAAGATCAATATGTATTCTGTAATAGATTTGTCCTTTTTTTCAGCCTATGTACAGCAAAATGAAAACAATTCTGTAATACTGTTTTTCTACATTAAAGGATGTTAATGATTTCCAGTAATACAGTTATCCTCTTATTTTTTAGTGTGAGTTAGCAATTGAATTTAAAGTACAAATTCTATGCCTATTTAAATCCTAAAAAAACAGGTGAGGACACTTTTATTGCTACTAACATAATTTTATTTTGACTTAAATGAATTGAGGAAATGACTTAAGCTAAATGGAAAAAAAGTAGCTCTTAAATTCCTGATTTCTTTAAGACAGTTCAGAAAACTTATTTAAATTAAAGGTATATAACATAATAGTCTTAAACTTACTCACTGTAAGAACTTCTACTTGGGTGGGAGAAATAAAAAGATTTGGGGAACCTCAAAAATAATTTTAAAAAATGAAAGAATTTCATTGCCTCACAGTTCTGCTTCTAAACTGAGGTCCTGAGTGACAATACTTAATGAAACAATCAATCTAATGGATGTTTAGGCTTTCCACTGTAGTTGGCACAATGTCTTAAAATGCTTTATAAAACCATTCAGGACATAATATTTAAAAATGCTTATGGAAAACTCTGGAAAAACAAGCAAGAACCTGCTTCATAGTTTCAGTTTTACACTTAAATTCTGCCACATTTGCTAGTAAAAGTTAATAACTGTTTCAACTTAAGCACATTGATTATATGTTTTCTTTTATGTATCCTGAACTGTTGTTTTATTGTTATATGTTGGGATTTAGGTTTGCCTAATATATTTTGAAGCAAACGAGAATCAAATTACTAGTAAACTTGTAAACTATTTTCTGGGGAGAATTTAGCATACTGTATGTTAGTTATTATCTGCTGAAGCATATACTTGTGTATATGAAGAATTAGTGTGTTTCTAAAAAACATGATAGGGAGCACAATCCTCTTCAGGTAGCTGTCAGTCAAGGAAAATTAAAAAAAAAAAAAAAAAGTTTCTGTTGCTTCCAGACAGATGTTGTTTCCAAAGACATTGACCTCAGTATGTGAAGAGGGATGTTTGCCTTATGTGTCTTATGTGTCAAGCATCAGAACTGACGATCTGAAAAAGAATGTTCCCATTTTCTCCTAGAACTTTATGTATTTTAGAGCTGTTGTGAATAATTTTTAATAGAATGTATTATTAGGTGAAATACTCATAGAATCTTTTTTTTTTTTTTTTCCTCTTCAGACGGTTTTTGACTTTCAGCTCTTTCTTTCTTTGGCCCTGATATTCTCTTGAATCCTACCAGCCAACTGGGCACATGGAAGGTACTGAAACAGGATGCCAGACAACACTGAACTAGCTTTTCCTATAATTTTATTTTCATTTTCTTTTAGTGTCTTTCTCTTCTCTTTCTGACATGGAGCTAGTTATTTTAAAATTCTATTTAGGTTTTCAATAGTCTTCAGTTTAATAATATTCATTAAAAAAAAAAAAAAAAAGAAAAATCTTACTAACTCCCATCATCTCTGCCTGTCTTCTGTCATTCCTGCTTCTAATTTTCCTGCTGCTTCTCTGGTTTGTTTGCTGCTAGAGACAGATTATTCTTCCATAATTTAACACTTATTAACTTTTGAATTTGTAACCCTTTCATTTTCCTTAAATAGTTACAAAAGCTAATGAGTGCTGAAAATAGAAATATGAATGTCTACATTTAAAAGCTCTTACATTTCAGGATAAACTATTTCCAAATAATGAGAAAAGGAATCAATTAGCAAGACCAAACAAAATCCAGAATTCTAAATTCATTAAATTGTCAAATGTTCTATATCTAGGTATATGATTCTTTAATCTCTGAATGAGATTCCATATTTTCAATATTAAACATATTTAGCCATCATTCATGAAGTGACCACATATAATGATCTATAACCTTGCTGACAAGACATTTGCTCTTTTCTGTTGTTCCATTAGCTAGACAGACAATTGTAAAAGGTTGGTTTGTGTGTTTGTTTTTCAGTTATTTGCTTTATTCTTTCACATCACAGCTGTCAGATATACAGTCTTCAGACTAAATATCTGCTGTGAATAACCTAATGTGGCCTGAAAAGAAATTAAAGATATGAACTCTTTCAAAGTTTGTTAAATCTTTAAGTAGGAAGCATCTTCTGACAGGTAGGAAAGAATTTAGGAGCTGAATTTACAGCTGGTAAACAGTGATGGAAGAGCATTATGTGAGTAATACCATGTAAAGTTTCATTAGGTAATACTCATTATAATAATATTATGCATTTTAGCAGAAAACTAAACAGCATTCAAACTAATTGGCATATAGTCCTTCTGAGTAATGACAATCTATGGTTTTGTCAAATATTTGTTTTGATAACACTATTAGATGAAATTTTGTATTGTTGAAGTTTTTCATTTTATATTATGGTATGTTAGGCTTTTTACTTTTGATCAAATAGTGATGCAAAGTTAGTCAATAAATAATTTTAGGCACTAATCATACTTGGAGGTTATCGTGACAGAGCAATTAAAGGGGAACTACTGTAGATGACTTCAAACAGCCTTATTCCTAGCTGAACAAGCTGGCACATGGTATGTTGGGTTGGGAAGGTAAAATCAGTAAACTATCGTGCAAGTTGTCCTTACTCCCTGTTTGCTATTGGTCATGAGGAACTAGTATTGCTTAAACTCTCTATAAGCTGATACACTGTCATTGGATACAAGCACTCCATCTTAACCTAACATTTCCTACTGAAATGCTTACGTGCTTTTTAAATTGCACCATATTTATTTCATTATAAGATAAGAGTTCTGGTTTATGTACTTGCACCTCTTGGAAGTATGGTCATGAAATATTTGTGTATATTTGCTGTTTACCATAGCAAAAGCCAGATTAATGGAGAAGGAAGTAATAAATCTGCCTGAGTTTATGACTTGGCCCTATTCAAGTAGCAAAGTTAATACAAAAGATTTCTTCAAGCATAAAAAGTGTAAAATGAGACAAAACTAAAATAGCTAAGTGAACCTAGAGGAAAAATGTATCACTGACTGTTAATTTTAGACAACATATTTTTCTGTAAAACACCCTCACTGGGGAGTGATACTTATTGTTCTTTTGAAAGCAATTACTCTACTGTGCAACACATTACACTGCAAAAAATACCCCACACCAATAAACAACAATAATAATGATTCTTTAAAGTGTCCCCCATGTGCTGTGATGTATCTATTGCTAACTTACACAGTAAATCTAAACTGTTCAGCAAACACTATAGAATGTATCTGCAGGGCTTAATCCAGCTTTTCTCATTTAGCATTCTTAATGGTGCAAAATTGGCTGCAACAATACAGTTCGAACAGCAACACTCCCAAAGTTTATTTAAATTTTCAGAAAACAATTATAGAAACTACGCCATTGTTGAGAAATCACATACATGACTGTGTAATAAAGCATTATAAAGAAGAGTTGTAGGCCTTCATCTTGCAAACTACTTTGTATTGGTGCTACTAGGTCCTCTGTACCAGCAGTCTTCATGTTTCAGACTCTTCATGAAAAATATCGCACTGTTTAAACCTGCTATTAAAATAATTGCCCTACCTTTAATAATCACACACTGTAAAGTGAACCTTCTGCAACTCATTTTCATATTTGACTGTTATAAATTATTTTACTTCCCTTCATCACTAAGTGGAGAGACCTATGTTATCCCTGATGGCTGAAGAAATGTGAGGGCTGTTTTCTCTTTGACAAGTTTGGACTTCTACACAATGGTGGAAGAAGCATCAACTCTGCAGTGGATAGATAAAAAAAAAAGCATCTCCACAAATTCTGAGTGGCTTGTAATGATTTCAATATGGTCAAAGCATATATGAATTTTGCTTTCTTCAGTGGATTAGCCTTGGCAAACAGCCAAACACTGAGCCAGATTCTCTCTCACTTGCACTCTGCAGTGGGACAGGGGGAGACAATGGCATGAAAAAGCTCACAAGGTGAGATAAAGACAGCAAGATCAGTTAGCAATTGCTATCATAAGCAAACCAGACTCAACTTGGGGAAAATTATCTTTAATTTATTGCAAATTAAAATAGGTTTGGGTAGTAGAGAAAATGAAGAGACAAACATTAGAACACCTTTTCTCCCCTCTTTCCTAGGCTCAAATTTGCTCCACACCAGACTCCTTGTCCCCTTGTGAGCTGCAGGGGGTTGGTGGGGGGAAGTTATATTCAATACATAATGGTTTCTCTCTGCCACTCCTTGCTTCTCACACTTTTCCTTTGCTCCAGCGTGTGCTCCCTGAGGCCACCGTTCCTCCAGGAATATCTATCTGCTTTGTCATGGGTCCTCCACTGGCTTCAGAGCTTGAAGCTCTGCTCCAGCAACTGGAACACCACCTTCTCCTCCTCCTCCTCGACATTGTCATTGTCATCACTGTTGTCATCATCCTTCTCCTTCTCCTTCTCCTTCTCCTTCTCCTTCTCCTTCTCCTTCTCCTTCTCCTTCTCCTTCTCCCTCTCCTCCTGAAAACTGTGTTTCCTCTGCTGTTTCTCCCTGTTTGTGTTCCCTCCTCCTCTCTGCTTTCTCATGTTATTGCCCTTTCTTAAATACACTTTCCCAGAGGTGCCACCATCTGGCTGATGGGCTCAGCGCTGCCCTGCGGTGGGTCTGTTGGAGCTGTCTGGAACTGGCTGTGTCCAGCACAGGGCTTTTTCCACAGAGGCCACTCCGGCACACTCCCAGCTGCCAGCACCTCGACACATACCCACAAGACACTTACACATCATGACTGCTTTGGCAAAACACTCAGCTACTTGTGATGATGTCATAATATTTGTATGAAACTTTTATTTCGAAAAAGACTGAGGAGACCTCTTTCCATTCACTTCTCATAGAGAGAGTTAAAGCACATTCTGTTTTGCAACAGGATCTAAACTAATTTAAGAATCCGTCTTAAACAATATCCAACATAATTTCCCCATAACTACCAGCTGTAACTGTCCAAAGGAGGGGTCTATATATTTCACAAAAATCTTTGATGAAAGATGAGGCATTTTAATTATAACAGCATTATACCTAAAACATTACTATGTCCAATGAATAGAAATTTTAAGACAGTGTCTACAGTGGAGACATACTATCCGTTTCAGGTACTGTACATGATCTAGTAAACCTATTTATAACTCCAAAGATATTAGTCAGAGTTCAGAATTAGCTGTTTTCTACTGCATACCATAATCTAGCATTTTTGATTGGTTATGTCAGGAGCTGAGCGTATCCTGAAATTGCTGCATGTCCACAGAAATTAAGAGTGCTCAGGAACTTCACCCAGAAAATTCTACTCTGTTTTTTTTTTTTATGCAAATGCATTATACAAAGCCAATGGCTCAACAAAAATAAAGAAAGTGTTATGTAGCAAAAAGTTCATCAATTATCATTTCCACAGGCAACATCACCACACTTTTCAATTACTGTTTTGAGTTATTCTTACACTTTTAGTGCCTGTAGTTGTTTAGGTTTTCTTTCCTTTCTGTGTTGAAGATTTCAGCTCCTGAGTTATATCAAATGTTTGCATGGCTGTGCTTTACCTTCATGGGCAGAAATTGGCAATGAAGAGATTAAAATGCTAACTAGTTTTTGTTTAAACAATATGATTTATGACCCATATTGCAATTCTAAATGCCTGCTGCTCTGAAAGCTGCAGATTTTGTTCGGAAATAATCTTCTCAAGAGTAGTTTTCCTCTTAGGCTGAAATGGCAAGAGTTCTTGCAAAGAACACTTGCAAAGAACACACTATCAAGAAAAAGAAAAATATGCCCAGTGAAAGTGTATTTCTTAGGTACATTCTTCAGGTAATTCAACTTACATTTCATTCATCTATTTCCAATCTCTTTTTATAACTCTTTACCTGATGTGATTTCATTAATGATTATATATGATGCTATTAAAATTTGTCTGTTTTTTATTAATTTACTAAAGATAGAATATATGATTGTAAAAAGTCAGAATTCTCAGAGTGTATGGATGCATAGAAGGAATCTGTTGCAAGTTTAAAGCTACCTATGTGCTAGGAGAAAATAAAATTTGATATATATTATTAAAAACTCTTCAACAACCCTCACCGTCATCATTTTATGATATATTGTCTCACTCTGTGAATACACTATGGCAATAAAATAATAATAATTAAAAAATTACAAATTTATTTCCATTGGCATTTTAATCCAAAATTATCTGTGACTAATTGTCTCATATGAAATGTTCAAATTTATGTAATTTCTGAGTTCTATTATGCTTTTGCTTATGATTCCCTGCTGCTATGCTGTACATGGACTTATGTCATATCAAATTAAAAGAACTGGGAAACTGCCCTTTGTATGACTTTAGTTTCTGCTCAGATCTCCAATTAGTTATATTTTATTTACATGAGGCCTGAAGCAAAGCCACTTTTAGTTAATAAGAGTTGACTTATTGTTAAGAACAACGGTTTTAGACAAAGCTTTTAGTGTTTAGGTTAACTCTAGGTAGATTCAGGAAACAATTACTAAGTGTACTTATGGTTCATAGAAAAAAAAAACCCACCTTTGAGCTGTATTTAAAAAAAAAAAAAAACAAACACATTTTTTTTAAAGCAATATTACTTGGAGTTAATTTGCAATGTAGTTAGAGCACTAAGGTTGAGGATCTCACAAAAGAATATAGGCAACTAAATATGGGTTTCATAATATTTGTAGATATACCAAGACATAATTCAGAAGTTTAACTGGTGTCACTATTAAATCTAGCTACTCATTTTTCCACAAAAAAAAAGCAGATTTTTGTCAGCACTGCTCTATCCATATTAGCAAAATTCTCATAGGTGATGAAAAACAGCTTTCTGTGATAAGGGATAAAGCAGTAATAAATAGCACAATCTGTGAAGGCACGATTGGTCTCTTATTCACAGAGTGATTTCAAATTGCCAGAAGGGACTGCCTGCTGTAAGAGTGTCTTTGTGGGGAACATCTTCAGCCAAATTGAATAATAATGATTCTGTGGGCCTCAAGCACTTTGTGCAGGATGTGTGTTTTCCTGAACTCATTTCATTTTCATAATCATCAAAACTGTGTCAATATGGCAAAATGGTTCTGGTTGGTACAAATGATCCTGGAGACCTCCTGGGAAATATTTCTTTATACACAATGTATAAAGAATTTCCATTCAAGCAAGAAATCTAAGAGGAAAAGGTCTGACGTTTTCATATTTTGTTCTCAGTTCTGTTCTGAAAGGCTTTGAAAATATGAGAAAGAAAAATCTGGGCATACAAAGATTTTTGTGATTAGGCACTTTATACACACTTTTCAACTTCCATTTCTTAATCCCGTTAAACATTATTTGCACAGCAGGTACTTACTGAGAATAGCTTTCATTTTAGCTGGAGATTTCTTCCGTGAAAGCTCTGAAAATCTGAAGCTCTAATAATACCTTTTTTTTTTCTTCATATTTCTCAGCCTATGAAGTAGATTGAAAAAAGCATCTTTTAATGTACACAGTTTAAATACAAATCTTTTCATCCCTGATGTGAACATTCATCCTGTTTCATTTGATAGGCCTTTAATCCATTATTCAGAGTGGTTGCAATCAGCAGGCAACTGTGTTCATAGAATCGAAGAACGTCCAGGTTATCTCAAAGGAAGATGTGAATTAAATTTTATTTAGCAATTCATGTGCAGTACATTGCATTAAATATTCACTATGTTTGTCAGAGGCAAGGAGGAGAAAAAAGGGGAAAATCTCAAACTTCTGAGAAAATCTCTTTACAGATTTCTAAAGTATTCAACCACAATCAGATTTTTTCTCTAATTTTAGTTGTCTTCTTGCTTCTACGTTCATGATAAAGGGGAGCGAAGCTCTTCGGGGGTTTGGTTTGGCTTGTGAAGATGTGCAGAACAGTGTCTTCTATTCTTCTTATGAAAAGCTGACTTACAAGAAAAATAAAACTGAAGATTCTTTGTCAGGGAGGAGTTGTACGCAGAAAGTGAGGTAGGCTAAAGAACATATGATATAAAGCACAGGACCATTTAGCAAGTCTTTATCTTCCCTACTAGGTCCCACATGGAAGACAGAATCAACCAAAAAAGGAATGAACTATTCCATCTTTGTTACTTTCTTTCCCTCAAATAGAGAATTTCAACTTACATTTAGGGAGCATTTCAAGTTACAACACATTATTAATGCACTACTTAAATGAAAAGGAGTGGTTGAAAAGGAGTGGTTGAAAAGTGATAATTAGTTTTACAAAGGAACAAATGCAAGATCTATGTTTTAAGTATGCGGTTTAATCACAAGATGGGAAGAAGAGAGTCTTTTTTAGAGAGCAACCTTATAAAGTGAGAGATCTTGTGCAATAGAGAAGAGACCTTGCCTTAAGTTGTTTGATTTGAAGCTAGAACTTGAACCTTGGCCACCCCATACTGCAGCTGACACTTTCCATTATTAGGTAGTAAACTCATACTGTTTCCTCTATCAGGAAGAATGGTCTTAAATATGTCTCCTAAATCCCTAGTTGTTAAGATATTGAGGCAACGAAAATTTTATTAAAATTTAATTATTTCTGATTTTTTCCTTATCACTATTTTGAACAAATTAATGTTTTCTAGTGGAAGAACACTTCAGAGAAAAATTCTCAATTCCCTCTATAAATAAGATTAGCAAGCACTTTAATTATAAACAGTAAATTTGCCTCTTTCTGATGCCTGACAGAAACATGAATCATACCCTGAGGGAAATAATGGATTGAGTGGCTGTTGTTAATGATTTGAGAGAAAGTTTTTAGAAGAACTCTATCCCTCACAATTTATGTGTGCCAATAGACTGTTCCCATCATCCACCATTTCAAAACATTACAGCAGCTTTACAGTGATAGTCTTTTAGTATCAAACTTCGCGTAGGCTTTGAAGGAGAGTTGAGAAACGGAACGGCTCCAACTTCTACAAATAACAAGCTAGAGCATGCATAACCCAAGCCCAGGACAGTGGCAAATCCTAGCTGTCCTTATGGTGTACAAAGTTTGAGCATTTATAGAAATGACTTCTCAGTTGACTTGTCTATCAAATTTTGACCGCAAAATGATATTGAGAGTGCAGATGAGGTACAGGTCAGCAGTCTGGGACAGTGCTGCAAGTCCTACCTGCTCACATCAGGGTTCCGCTTGAAGCTAAGCAAAAAAATTAGCATAGGCTGTAATTATCTGTCTGTTTGAGTCTTTCAAGCACTATAAATGAGGAGAACCTTGAGCCTTGAGCCCACAGAGGTGGTTTGGGGTTCAGGCTTATGCTCAAAAAGCAGTATACTGTAGCCATCGTCTTCTTCAAAAGGCTTTTTCTGGATTTAATGTTGACTTCATATCATGGAAATTGGCTTTTGAACACATTTCAGTTTTCCAATTAATATCTCCACACAATCTTCAAGACTATTAGGAATAATAAAGTGATTTTTCAAATACATAAAGGCCCTCCTTTTCTCTTGTCAGAAAATCTGATGCAACAACACAGAAGAGTTGTGCTTAGGTAAAAGTAAGACAATAAAGTGAGGACTTTGCTATCATACCAGTTTCTTACGTATTGAGTATGACAGAAAAAAACCCCTAGACCATAAAACCCATGCAAAGATTTAGTCGTTACCCTTGAAATTACTGTAAGAAAACTCAAATGTTATAAATGAAATTAATAAAAAAAATCAGTCATGAAAGGACTGAAGAGCCTCAGAATAGATTGTCTAGGGAAATTTAGAGTCTAAATCATTGGAAGTTTTAAGAACAGGTTGGACAAACTCTTGTCAAGAATGGTTTAGGTATTGTCAATCCTGTCTTTGAACTTCTCAGGGTCCCCTGCAGCTCTTTTTTGTTCTATGATGTTATATCCATTCCATTAGTCCCATTAGAGTACGGCTTTATTTCTTCTTAGTGATTTTGCTGAGGGCACTCTGGGGCTTCTGCAGCATGACTGCAATCAGAGAAATGCCCTCACAATCACTGATCAATCAAATGCAGAGGCATATAATGACCTTCATTTAATATAAAATTAGTCTGTTTATGTTTCCACCAGGCAGTCTATTTCTAGTATGTATTTTTCTCTCTAACTTATAATTTTTTTAACATCAGTTCTTTGCTTGAAAATTACAAGCTTTCTGTAGCATGCAGACTATATGCAGCAGCAGTTTTAGCAACTGTAATTGGGGGAAAACATTAATACAAACAGATGAATACTGAAGATGGAGTAAACAGAGCCAAGAAACAGAAAGAGAAAAAGAAAACATGAAAAACAAATGAAATACACATAAATTTAGCTCCACACACATTTTCATCAAGAAAAAACTATATTCAATCTCTATACCTTTTATCATTTCTACCACTTTTTCAACATTTTCTGTTTTACAGTAATTTTGGTATGGCGATACCCACCTCACTCTTTGAGGTGTTCTGAGATTCCGTGCAGAAAGAATACTAGTTAGTAGGTAAGGTTTTAATTATGGCTTTTTTTACACTTCTTTTTTCTGGACCAATGTCAGACTTTTATACCGTTCAGTGCTTTATCTGAACTGATCAAACTGTGTCTTTAAACCATTCATGACTATTCTTACTGCTCCTATTGGGACCATATTCCAGAACGCTATTCAATCAACAAAGAGAAATTGCCCCTATAGCTTATATACTTTACATTTAATTAAGTAATTATTTTTACAATGGTTATTCTTATGCTGAAATTGTTAGCTTAACTCTTTTTTTTCCCCACTACTAATCCTAACTAATACATTTTTGAGAACAAATACAGTTAAGTTTTTTACCTTTATATTATTCTATTAACCAGTTGAAAACTTTCTACAGATACTTAGGGGGTCTACTTAGCAGTTCTGTTCTGGATACAGTACCTGTAAAAATTCTATCTCTTAATTATTGTAATGAAGATACTACTTCTACATGATGCTCCTATTTTGAGATCATTATTTGATCTAGAGATTTCAGGGGAATTACCAGCTAAAGTCATGCAGGATTGTTCATGGCAAACCTTACTATTTGAATATCCATACAAAGAAATCCCTAATAGCATGCCATTAAGTTTTCACTCGAGTAGGTAAGATTGGAGAATTACTCTCAGATTAATTTCACATCTGGATGTCCCAAATAATACAGTGTTACAGCATATAAAAAAATGGTATGAACAATTTATTAGACACCAATAAGAGAAATCAGCCATTGTTACACTATAGCTTTTATCTTGATCAAGTCCCTGGGCAAGAAAATATTTTCAATTACTTTTTCAATTCCAACTGATATTACTGCATGATATTTTGTTTGCTTCTGTTTCAGAAAAAGTACTCTTAGTTTTTTAGGCATTGAGTCCTGACATAAAAAAGTAAAATAAATTCAAAATTAGTTTCTGTTTCAAAATATATATTTATAATAGGAGATATAGTTTCAGTGTAATTTACCTGGATATATTGAAAATACAAAGTTTTTCACAAAAAAATAACAAGATGATTTTCTTTTACAATATTTAGTCCTTTAAAAGATTTTTTTGATGAGGGTCATTGTATTTTTAGTTACCTATTTCCTCATCTGTGTATGTGTATAACTAAGGCCCAAAGGTGTATATATGTGTGTGTGTGTGTAGACACTTTATTTTTCCTTCTTTCTCTGTCAATCTATCCATCTTCATGGATAGCATACCCATAGTGAATATTTCCCTGTACGTTTTAATTTCTGATTTACATAAATCAAATTTAATTTCTTACCATCTAAGGTATTCAGGAAGACACTAAATTTATTTGGAAGCTGATGTGAAAGCAAGACATTTATATTTAGTACATGTAGTTCTTAGTCTCATTGTGCAAGAAAATACTTTTTAAAAAATGTACAACTGCATATTACTCCCACTGTAAACAGACTAAAGCATTCAGCGGCATTAACCTAAAGCATATTGGAATAGATCAGTTAGGCCATTTTTGGGCAAAATCAGGAATGAAAAATAATTCTGTCTCTGGGTCAGTAGGTGCAGTTGACTCTCACTCTCTCTTTCTATGTAATTGTGTGAACATCAGAGTTGTAATGTACATTTGATAATTTAAAGAATGTTAAAACCCACTTTAGAACACTTGTTAGACATGATTTTGCTCTCATCTTTCCACTGGAAGAAATTTACAACCAAATATTTTAAATTACAATATACAATCACTTTTCTGCTCTGGTTGTACCTCCATTTTGGGAGAGGTGATATGGATGTGAAAAGAAATAATTATTAGGGTTTGCAGACTTTGGTTTAATAGGACAGCAAAGAATAAAGAAAAAAAAAAAGACATTTACTGTTATGTCCTCATGACAGGGAAAAAGTGTTTACTTCCATTTTCAGAAGTTAAAATAAGTTTACACTAAAATAAGTTTACACTGACTTCAATAGCTGAAGAAGTACTTGGGTAAATTCTATACCTCAGCTTTAAGACAGAACCTTACTGCTCAAAGAGAAGTATTCATCATTTTTTAATGTGTCTGGTGGTATGAACACTCCTTTTGTGTTCCTTTAAGTCTGAATATCTTGCAAAATCTTTTTGGTTGAGCACAGTAGAACAGAGTGCTGTGTGTCATTCAGTAATAACTTCACGAGTCTGAATTTCCATCTGTAAGCAGGCTGGGAAACTTGTGTCTAATTGTGCCTCTAATTTTCCTTGTAAGCAGTCTGAATTTGGACTGACAGCAAAACTCATCTGCTCTTTTAGTTAATTAAGAGACAAAACCCTGCCATTTTATCTACTTCATCTGTCATATGGCATCACAACATACCCTAATAGGAAAGACAGAGCTCTGAGTGTGCTGGCTAAATATAGGTGTTCATGTAGGGTTTTTTTTTTCCTTGGAAGAACAAGAGAGGATACTCTGAGCTTTACTCAACAATGATCCCACATGAAAGCATCATTCATGGATGGATATCACACTTAGCCTTTGGTCTAGTCACAAGCTCCCTAACTAAGAGGGAGTGGATTTTAACTAATCAGTTGGGTAAAGGTGGATACAAGATAGTAGACGAATAAAAGTCAAGCAACAGTAATATGGGATAAGCATGAATTAATTGGCTTGAAACACATGAAGATCCTGAAGATCCTATAGGTTTGGCAGGCATGATACTACTCATTCAGTGATTGTGTCTTGCTAGAAGAGTGTCTAAATGTTAAGTAATGGGTTTTCAAAAGTATTATCTTTAACTGTGCTCTTTTGCTGCTGTAGCATCTGCAAAGCTTGTAGAAGCAGGACAGATACCAGTCGCTATGGTGATTAACTTTCTTGGGGTTTTCTGAGGCTTTAAAAATTTATATTTAAACCTTGTCTGTGCTTTGTTCTAAGCCAGGAGCGTGAAAAATTGCAATGACAGAGTTGTAATGGTGGTTGATGATGCAGCAAAAAAATAAAATCTCTATCCAATATACTCACTGTGTTTAAACAATTGAGTTTGTGAGTGAGTCACTCATAGAGGTAAGCATCCTTGATGAGCTTTCAGCAGCATACAGATACCACTTTTGCTTTATGCTACAAAAAACAGATGAAAGATATTTATCTTGAGGAAAAAGCCTATCAATTGTTAGGGATTTGGGAAAAATATGAGCGCAGAACACAGTCCTGTGACTTCTAAAATCACTGCAGCATCTAAAAAACCCTGCCTCAGGCGTAATACATACAGTCTGGTATAAGCTGTAGAAATTATAAGCAAAAATAAGGACTCCAATGTTACCAAATGTTACACAGTGACAAAAATAGACAACATGCTTCTCTGCTTTAGTTTTGCAATTTATTTCCTTTGAACTTTCTGCTCATTTGCTGTGAAAAAAAATTATTGAAATGCCTACTAAGGCAAACAAGTGACATTGTTTGATAAAAGAATACAGAAGACTGGAGAGTAAGGATGTTTCATGGTCCTGGACTATTTCAGAAGATATAGAAGGCTCTTCCTATTTGCATAAGGCACTGCTTCTCAGATGAGATGGTTTCATTCTGCCTTCATGCAGCATTTTCCCTACATGTCACAAGTCAGGACCAGCAACCCAGACTGCTATCTGGTTTTGTTCCCTTTGTCCACTCATTATCACACTATATAGTTGCTAGAACTGCTTTCTGTGAATAGGGTAGACAGAAGGGTGGAATGATTCCCTCCCTGTCCTAGACTGTTCTCTTTACTTACCTTGACTGAACGGTTTGATTTGGCTAAAGCTGTCCCACCATCCAACAGATAAATTGCTTCCCTGTGTACAAATCCCACTGAAATCAGTGAAACTACTGTAACAAGCATATGCCTGCCAGTGAGAGTAGAGAGGGTCAAAAAGAGACACAAAACAATAATTTGTAGTTGAAGTGGTAATTATAATTGGCTTGTTTTCCATATTAGTTGATGAAAAGCCTAGTGTTCAGTGAAGGAAGAAGTCACTTAAAGGCCATATTTTTGGCCTGCTTCTTGATGGACTTTTCAGCTTCTTACCTCCTGCCCACTCTTTTGAAGTGCTACCTTTCCTAGCTCTTTCAGTTTAGAAAATATCTACAAACAGTTTTATAACTTTCATTTTGCTTTGCCTTGGAAACAGAGCTGTACGGGATATTAAGTTAATATGAAGTAAATCAAATCAAGAAACTGATGAATTTTGTGATCAGAATTAAATTAAAAGAAATTAAACTTTCTGAGTCAACATTATCTTTCAGAATTCACAACTGCCAAGGTTCAGTAGTTAACTCCATCTGTCCATAGAAAACAACCATTTTTCCAAAATGATAAATCACACTTTTATTTAAAAAATAAATTATTGGAAAAAATAAATCTGCATAAACATGCATAGTTGTTGACTAAGTAGAAGCATTAGATGGTATAGAAAAACTTATTAGCAGTAAACGTGTCCAAGTGTAATACAAAATAGATGTAGAATTGCATAGAAGACCATGTTTGCTGATAACATTAATTCATTATGTTATATAGTTTTTACAGGATGACCCCAGGGACTCTGTCATCTTGCTCTCAGATGCATCCCAGAATAACCTGTAAAACACTTTTATTACATGTCCTACAGGAAGTTTATTGTAAGCAATCTAAAACATGCCAAAACAAAGAGGAAGCACTATATAGTAGATAACATGGGAAAATGAAAATGCAGAAAGCTTAGGTTAATGGATCATCTTCTGCAGAATTTATGTGTGATTTTGTTGAGTTGAGCAACCCACATGAATTTATTTCCACATCTGTAAAATCGCAATAATATTTGTCTATGCAAACAGAAAGCTATGAAGCTCAGTCTAATAATATTTGTCAAGAATCTTGAAATTCTTGTATACAAGACACTGTATTATTCATTGTTACTTCATCTTTTACATCAAACAAAGTCTGAGATGAAAGAGTACAATTTAGAAGTCATTGCTGTATATAATATATGCTATGCCAATTGAATTAATGTAAAATCAAAGATGTTTGACTAATATTTATAATGCCAGGACTAAACCTCCTGGGAAAATCTCTGTTGGAATGCTTTTCAATGGGAAATGTTCACAAAATTGATGTTTTATGCCTGCAATTTTGAAGTATTTACTTTTTTGGGGGTCATAAAAATAAAAATTATTTACACAAAGGTAGTGAGATATTAGGAAGCAGAAGTACTTCATCTCTGCCTGTGAGGCTTTCAGCAATTCCATTGCCACCAGTAAAACTGGCAGGAATTTTGGGCAGAAAACAAGCCATAAATTTCTCTTTATGTTATCCTAAACACAAATTTTCCTGGGAATCCCTTTGCTCATAAAAGTTGTATTTTTAGTTTTTATCCTGAAGGGGGATGACAAGGGTTTCCATTATTTTAGAGGGAGATTTTAAATTTTCTATTGCTGTTTATACAGAAAGCCGTTAGGCAAGTAATAGACTTAAATTCAAATTAAATATTTCTGAGTGCCATGCTATTGCACAATATATGCACATGCCATTGAAGAGCCTTGGTATAATATGATAAACCAATTGATACATATCTGGCACAGGCAGTTGCTCTGAACAGTGACTTGTCTGAAAATCCAAGGACTTTCTATGTGTGGGACATATTCAATGTATAAATTTCAGCTGCACTAGATTACAAATGTAAAAGTATATTTTAATAATCCCAGTCACATTGAAACAAATTCTGCTTTCTCTACTGTCTGTTCAATATCCTGGGACTTTGTGAAAATAAGAGAAAATGTAGGCTAGAATGTGACGGGATATTATTCAGAGAACTTTCACTGATCCATCTTCTTCCAGTTCATATTACACTGATGTTATTTTTCTAGGAGCTATTGTTGAGGAAGTGATATGGCATATTATATAATTATTCTTTTATCTCACAATATTTCTATTTCCAAGACTGGAAGGATGAGGGGAAAGATTTCATCTTCTAGTAGCTTCACCTGTGAATTCATGAGACAATCTTAAAGCTGTTTTACTAAGACCAAAATCCATAAAAAATATTTTGCACTGAAACCTTATGATAAGGAGCTATATTTGTAGCAAATGCACAGTATTTTATGGAGAAACCAAAAGAATGTTCAATTGCAGAAGATTTTAAAAGGACTAATTTGTTTTTTAAAATACTGTGCTGTCAAAGATACAAGTTTTCCTACAGTTAAACTTCTAACAAGTTGCTTTGCTATAGTAAGGAATTTCAGTTTAAATTTCCAGCAGGCACACATACACATTATGCTTTGCAACCTGCAACACTGAACTCTACTTATTGCGAAATCAGACCTCATCTGGAAAATACACTTTTGTCATTATAGCTAGGCACTTTGGCGTTTCTTTTCTCTTGATAGGTACTTGAAGAAAGTAATTCCCATCAATTAGATATGATTTGTCAGTAGCAAAAGAGAGGTTAATTCTTGGGCTGATGGAATATGCAAAGGAATGGGAGATGAGGACAGAAAGATAACAGTATAAAGGTTTTACTGTGGCATATGCTTGATACCTACATTTACTTTATGCTACTACTCCAAATGAACTACTTTTTTCTTCCTCAATCCCAGTATTCATCTCAGATGCTTTGAGAAGGTTTAACTGCAACTTAAACACTGAACATTACAGCTGCAAAATCCAGGTGCTCCATTGTAATATACATTTTTTTTAGCAACAGCATCTGGACACTTGGCTTGCTGCACCGCAGAAAGCAACTGGCTCTAACATTGCTTGTATTGGCATCCAAGGAATTGCCTAAGGATCACTCTGCTGTGGGGCTGGCTGGGACATGCTACCCAGCTGGAGGCCGTAGTCCTTTGATAGGCCTGTCATTGTCAAGAATTTGTTCAAGTTTATATACCTAAGAATAAAATCCTGTTCAAATTTCTCATGATCTCTTCCACATGTAAAGCCTTATTATGGTACAAAGGAGCTTGTCCAAATTCATTGGAGTTGAGATATAAAGAACTTTTAAGGACCCACTACTTTGGCTAACTCTTTCACAATCCATATAGTGCAGAATATGCCACAGAAAACTGCAAGAAGTTCAGAAAACCTCTGGTAAAGAAGTGAAAGGAGCTGTGTAATTAAGAAGATTAATAGTATTTTCTCAATGCAGGTAATAGGACTGGAAAAGGTTTTTTTCCGCTTAAATCAATAATGTATTTTGTAAAGTTATTTGTGTCTGGTTTCTTTTTTTTTTTCCCAAGTTACAGAGACTCAATAACAACCAACACCAAACCAACAATAGCATTTATTCCAGAGTCAGAGCACAACTCCGAGCTGTTCTTCTACATACAGAGGAAATGGCCGGTGAAACAGTGGTGTGGATATTATTAATGAGCCTGTATATGCTCTTTTCCTCTCTTCAATGACTGCTAATATTTCTGCGCTTCTCCAAGTGTCTTCTTCCACCTCCTACAGCTAGAAACTTCCTGTGTGTCACCCTAATTCCAGCAAAGAACCGCACCAAATACTGTTAGTTCTAAATCATTGGTTTGGAAACTGTCCTACACAAATCCTTTGTGAGAGCAGAAAAAAAGGGTGCAGAGGTCATCTGACTGCTCTACTGCAGTTTACCAGCATCCCAATTTCATGTAGCCTGCAAGGCAACTATACCGCGCCTAATGTCAAAATATAATAATAATGCAAAAATGTCCTGCTGTGCATATGTAGATGCTAATAAAAGTATTTTCTTTACAGGAAAGTATCTGGAGTTTTTTTCTGGAAAATATGTGATTATTGGTTAATATGACAGGGAATGACAAAAAAATTAATAAAATCGCTACCTTAACACAATTCTTTGGCTTTAATTGTTTGTTGAAATATGTGAAAAACTCCATGCAGATCAGACAGACCTCCTGGGAGGGAAAACGTTATTACCATTTTGAGAAGGGCGACAATGTGTACAAGTTCCCAGACCAGATTTATGAACAATTGCAAATTATGGCTGGTTATTTTAGTAGCAAACAAGCTAGGAACAAGTGCAGACAATACCTACCACAAAACCTGGAATAAGGTTATGGAATTAGGGTATGCCTGTGTCTGGAGTTTGGTATTTGTTGGCTGAGGACAGTTTTTCCTTTAGTTCACACATCCACAAGGTCACCCCTTTTCTTTGGCATTTCTGTGCTTAAATCACCATAAAAAGAGGCAGGCTCTACATTTAGGACCTCTGAATACATAGTCAGAGCATCTAGATTTCTCCATTAACTACATCCATCTTTTAAACTTCTAACTGAATCTAGGCACTGTAATTTCCTCGCTAGAAAATATGTTACTTTTTCGGACATTTCAGTACCTAGGATATCTGTTGGTGATCTGAATGAGGTCATAACTTCCATTACTTACATTTCTCCTTAACACTGAAGAAAGAAATTACATTTGGTACATCAAAGACATTCTAAGATGCTTTGTGCCATGATGTTCTCTGATGAACCTATATAATATTTCATGAATATTTTCATGAAAAGTTATCCTATAGAAATTACGAAGACTGTGTATTACTGTATTACTTATTATTTCTCCCACTCTTTCTGGATCTGCTTAGGAATTCTCAGGTGAGGTGAAGAGAAAAGAAGTCCATTCACCACTGCTCATGGTCTGTTTGATTAGGCAACCATGTGGTAGCCAGAATACCATCACCTTTTCATCATATTTCTTAAAATGATGCTGGGAAACTTCATTAAACTCAGTAAGTGGGGGAGCAAAGAACAAGACTTTTTTTCCATCTGTTCATATACCTGGAATAGTAAATTAGGAAACAAATTCAGTGGTTTAATGACGCAGTCAGTTGCCCAGACAAAGCTCAGACCCACCCAGGTTAATGGAGGTGCAGAGCCCTGTGTGGGCAGCTGTACCGCTTCGAAAGTTTTCAGGCCACATGGATCTTCAGTAAGAAAGTGCAGCTAGGAGTAAACTGGCATCATGTAGAGACATTCCCTTGAACACTAAGGCCCTTGATCTAAACCTGCTGAGGCAGAGTACTCCAACACAGACTCAGCCCAAGGGGTTTTGCCGAGTTGTCTAGCCAGGCCAGCTCACAGGGAATCAGTCTTTCACACTTGATCTCTTGTGCCCATTAGAGCAGAAGTAGTGCCACGACACTTCCCAGAGGGCGTTCTGGTGCAGCGCTAGACGTGAGCTGAGCCTCAGTGCTGGCAAGTCCACAGTCTTGCTTTAATGAGTCACTTTGTCCAAATGTGGGGAAAGTAGAGCAGAAACCCAAGTGACTGCAGGAGCCAGACTAAATCTGGCATGACTATTGCTGACATAAAGTTCACGAACCTGCTTCACCAAAACTAGTTCTTTGCACATACACAGAGGACAGGAGCTCTCCATATAGCTCTTTCCAGTGGCCACATAAAATTTTCTGTTACTAATGGTCTCTGGCCCACGCTTATTGGCCAGCTATTCCAGGGACTGTTTGGCAAACTGTAATTTGATGTGGACAAAGGCTTGCCAGGAGCCATTTGAACAGATTAACAGCTTAGATGGTGGAATTCCAGTGCGTGGCAATATTACTCATTGCTGCCTAATTTACTGCTATAAATGCTGCATAATTTTTAGATTTATTCACTAGCCCCGCTTTGTATTATTTGGGTTAGTGGACAGTTGATTGCAATTCACATTAAGCCAATAACTACTACTTCCATATGGCATTATTTAATTGTGCTATTTTGCTTTTGTATAAGTTTTAGAACATAATTACCTTAGGTCAAATATGCATTGCACCATTGCACAGTTTTGCCAGGTTAACTGACTTAGAGAGCTGTGGTTAAAAGAGAAAAAAAAAAAGGAAAAAAATGAAAGACCATCTCTACAGCTCCTGTTGCTATGATAGAAGGTGCCCTTTCTGCTGAAACAGCACAGACATCACTAGTAGCTATATTAAAATACTTTTATTACTTTAATCTTCCAATGGGCTTTACAGAAATACTTGAAAATGGAATTCAACAGCTTTGCTAACATGAAAAGTTGCAGCTTCTTCCTCTGCAGAGTGGATGAAACAATGTAATAACACCTTATCTGATGTAATCCTTCAACACTTAGTCTTTTACTATTTAGATATACATATAATTTTCTATTATGATAATTCAATATGATAGTAATGGGGAAAGAATGTAAGTTCTGAGTAGCGCTGGTGCACCACTGTCTAGCTTCTTGTAATTAAAGAGGAAAAAAAGAAGCGTTTCCTTATCTGATTTGACACAATTTATGCAAATTCAGTGCTCAGCATTCAGTCCATCAGAAATGCGTGGTTACTGCAGCATTTCAAAAAGGTTTCATACAAAGCTTTGTGTCTCCTTTTTTGATTCACATGATATTTTAAAATAAAGACTAATTTCTTGAGCATATAGCAATAAGAAAAGCTTCAAAAGCACAATATCCTTCAAAACATACTTGAAATAGGCATTGGACTAAATTTGAGATAATACACAATGTAAATGTTGTGTCCAAGGCAGTAAGCTTTACTGACCATGATAAGAACTTTTCTCTTAATTCTTCAATAATTTCTAGGATTAAATAACATGAATTTATATTAGGTTTAATGAATTATTGGTGCAACTTAAACATGGCTTCTCTAAAATCATGCATTTGAGGAATGGTGACTGAAATACCAAGCCATCTGTTCTACTAGAAGTCTTTTTTTCTGAGTCCTCTTGATTTTCATGTTCATATAAGGTTGATACCCGGCAGTTGTAGACACTTAAAATTATCTCCAGGTAAATGCAATAATGCATATTTGTTGATTTCCAATGAAAGCTATCTGAGAACTCTCTGAAGTTTCAGAAATTTATCTGGCTGGAGTTCGATACATCCATCTTTTAATGCCTTTCGGGTTTTGTTTGTTTGTTTGTTTGTTTGTTTTTGTTGGATTTGTTTGTTTGTTTTGGAACACTTAAAATAAAAGACATCCAAATGTAAAAAGCCTACCGCATGGACAAATTGCGCAGATGAGTACCAAACATTCCTTGGACGCTATGTAGTGGCAAGTGAATTATAGTGTTGTGTCAATATAATATCTCTAATCCTGGCAGTTTTCACATGGACCTTTGTTTAACAGAGCCTCTCCACATCGCAGTGGGTGAATTGATCTAATAAGTAGGTGGAAATTAACACAACAGCAGAGACATTTACCATGTGCATAGGCGCTGATAAGGATTATACATTTGTGGAATATTTAGGTGTACAAGAAATCTGTTGAAATTCAAGGAAAAACAGTGGAGAGAAATCTGCAAAAAGCACAAATACACCATGCCTGTGTATGTGGCGGGCATCTTGCTCACTATAAGTCACAGCTATTAAAAATTTTGCTTGTTCTGATTTTAATAAAATAATCTTTTTTTCATTAGCTTTTGCTGCAGGAAATCATGAAGAAATTAGCAGTAGTATGCATTCTTTGCAGCAAAATGCAGAGGCAGTTGAGGGAGTGGTGTGTAATAAATCACCTGCAACAGATGTTGCTTATCTCAGGGAAACAACGTATGAACTAGAAGACATGCTGGGAGAGATTCTACCATATGAATGCAAACCTTAAAATCCTTCCAAGTATGAAATTCCCATAGGGTCAGATCTTAGATCCATGTGTGCAGAAACTGGCAGGACCGTTCCCTCTTTTAAAACATATCAATCAGGTCCAAAGGAAGATTTTGCATGTCATTTCTATGTGGAAACAGGATGGTGTTTTTCACTACTGGTGAATAAGAAGCAAAACTGAATTCAGACTTACTTTGAGGAGGGGGGGGGGAAGTCAGTTTTTCTCTAATAGAAGATCCAGTTTGGAAAATGATCAATTCTTTACCTTTAACCTGTAAAAAAAATGAAGTTAAAACAAGTTATCATTACAAAAATTCTACAGGAAAAACTGATATGTTTCCTGTTTTAAGTTTTCCCATAGTAAGAAGAGGAAACTTGATGGAGCTAATATTTTAAAAACTAGGTCAATTAAAGGAAGTATTGTTTAGTCAAGGGAATGGTAATTCTTTAACAGTCTTGCTATAAGAGATCGATTTTTGCTGGACTGCATAAATAGCACTAGGATAATTATATAACATTATCAAGAACAAAAATTAAGATATTAGTGAATTGACAGAAATACTAAATGTCCCTTGAGAGCACAGACCTGCATCTTTTTTCTTTCTAATTGCATAGTTGTACTCTGTACGCTTTTCTGTAAGTTATTAGATATTGACATAAGCAGTATGGCAAAATTGGCAAAAGCAGAATATGAGCTAGCTCTTACACAGTGACATAGTTTTAAGACCTGCATTTGATTTGTAGTAACGTTCAAAAAATATACACGACTATTTCACCTTATCTTTAGCTCTAAAAAGCATTTTGGCAACTGTATATCAAGCACGTAAAAATAAAATCCTTTTTAAAGAACTTTTCAAGACTGTATTAAGCAGATATTTTATCCCTGCCTTGAAACAACCGTAGGAGAGAAAGTTGAGCTTGTCTAAAAAAAATAGTATCTTAAGCCCAAAATACATAACACTTTTCTTATAGACGATGAATTTGTGACAAATGACCATCAACCTCTCTTGCCTGTGGAACAAGATGTGAAAATCTGCTTTTGAACTTAACAAGCTGCATTACTCAGTCTCTCTGGCTGACAGGAGATTTCTGCCCTTGATAACAGCGATTTTCTAATTCAGTTTCTGACTGCCATTTGTAAAGTTGGGATCAAGAATATGTCGCAGTTACACTGGTGGAGTGAGTACAGTTCCTGGCAGCCGCCGAGGAAGCATAGCCTGTTAAAGTTCTGGGGTTCTAACCTGCTGGTTTTGAGTACAGGTAAATCACTGAGCTCCTAAATGCCTACATTAGAGGTTTTGGCAGGATTTTGCACACTGTTCTTTGGTAAGGTCATTTCCTCATGGTGATGCCCTTTCATAGAACAAAGCAAGAAAAAAGAAAGTGGCTGTTTCCTCAGAGGTGGATATATTTGGACAAAAGCCTCTGAAAGACGTTGTATTTTGCTTCTGGAATTAGTCCAGTGAAGTTAAAACGGTATAAAACTCAGTGCCAGCCTTCATTTTTATCTCGGTGGCTTTGCCAGGTACAGTGTTTTTGGTCTTCGTTCCGATTGCTCAAGCTGTTCCTTACATTGGTTAGCTAGAGGCAAAGACAGGTCTTAAAAGTTAAATTATATTATTTCTCATGTGTCTTCCTTCCCATGCATTGCATTCTTTCTTACAATCAAGGAATTTGTATGTAATTTCAACTTATGGCCAAGGTGATTAGATGCTTGATGGGAGTCCTATGCTACATGAGAGGGAATCTGTTAGAAAATAAAGAACAATCCTCAAAACTTAAATGCTGAAAGTGAAACCAGAGTGGCACAGCTGAAACAGATCAAAAAAGGATACTTTTACCTTGATTTCTGAACAAAAAACTATTTCTAAATCTGTCTTTTCCAGAAGAAAATGTCAGTGACTTTAAAAACTCATTTTCCTTTAAATTTTCCTGCCAGCACCGTGATTTAAGTTACTCATTTTCTTCCTTCCCAACAAAGTAAGCAGGACAACTGCATAAATTTATTTTTCCTTGCAAAACCAGAATAATTAGGTGTCTATATGTTTTTATATGTATGTATATGTAAATGTATAATTATTCTTAAAAAAAAGGCATTGATTACCTATTAATCTCCTGGGCTTCATCTAATTGTTCACATCTGTAAATGAGTATCAAGGCTGTGGATTTGGAGAATTCCAAATATCTTTTGAAATCTTTTGAAAAACTGAGAGCACGTTGGGAGAAAAGTCCATTCCTCTCACTCAACCACTAGTTATACATGTTTGCCCATAATTATAATAAAAGAAGGAAGACACGTGTGACTCTTTTTTCTAGTAACAGTATTAGTATGATCATTTTCTGACTCCTTGATCTCCATTTCACTTTAGAATCAGCAGTGCAAGTAGGATTCATTTGATCTATGTAACAGTGGCCTGGCATAAAAATAGTCAAAGTGCAGGGTTTAATGTTTAATCTCTTTTTTGATTGGAAGACCCTATATTCCCCCTCCCGCCCCCCCCCCTTCAGAAAAGGATCTTCACTCAATAATTAAAATATTTACATTACGGTTTTTAAAGATAGCTTTGTAGAAAATTGTTGCCTTGTACTTTTATCCCTGAGGGGAAAAAAACCCAACCCTATTACAACTTTTGTAAATTTATTTTTATTCCTAAGTATTACCGCCGAAGTGTCAAAATAATTAGGTCAAGTGGTGGCAATAAACCCAACAGAAATAAACTACTCATCTGTGATTTGCCATAGGTTATTTCAACTGCAGTTTGCAGCTTCAATTTTGTTTAGTTTATAGCAGTTAGTTTCATAAACTGAAAACAAGAAGACTTTTAATGTTATGTAATACATGCATTAGAGATTTTTGTCTTTGTTTAAGAAGATGTCAAATCATTAGCTCTGTCCTCCCTCCTGGCCTTTCCTAAAACAGCTGAGGAGGAAATCTGTTTAACCTCAGCAGCCTCTGAGAATTAAACAGAACAAAAGATGTTGGAAAGATTACAAATTTTAAATTACCCTAGCCATAAGGCCAATTTTTATTAATCAGATAGGGTAATACCTTCAGATAGCGTAAATCACAGAGTTCCATTGACATGTAAGATATGCTTTTTAAAAGATAATTCTTCGTGTTGGCACCATTTACTATTAATGATCTACTTCAAACTGTTTTTTATATAAATACATGTAGATATATACACATCCATGTGCATACAAATACGTGTTTGGCTCATATTTTTTTAAAATGACATAGCATTTAGGGAACATAAACCACAGTAAGGAAGACTATAGTTATGCCTCCACTTCTGCCAATATTAGAGGAATTGCATCAGTTTCTACTATCAAACTGTGTTCAAACACTGAAGAGATACTGGGGATGCCATCTTCCTTGAAGAAACAACCCTGAAATTCTCTCCCAGACTGGATAAAGAAAGGGAGAAAAAAACAAAAAGCAAGCCAAGTTCTTGCTTTGGACTGGAAAGATTGACCTTGATATCTGTGAATCTGAAAGAAAGGACAGATAGAAATTCTTTATCTTTAGTGTCTCAGAACTGTGTTTTGCAGAGGTTTTCTCCTGTTATCATGTGTCTAGCTTGAGGTGGATGATAATATGAGTTTTGTGCCTAATCCCTTAGCATTAATATGAATTTATTTCTATTAGTGTCAATGGGCTTTGGATCAAAATTCAGCAGAGAGTCAGCAGTACAGTTCCTCCATGCCATTGCTCCGCATCGCTTGTAGGAAGTTGCTTTAGGTATCCTAAGACACTTTTACAGGGATCTTCACTCAGAAAAGTCTATGGGAGACTGCTTTCCTCCCAAACCATCTTTAGTTTTAGTATACTTGCGTACTTACTCAGCATTGGTATATTCTTCCTATATGTTTTATCATGGATGATTTATGAATATGAAAAATTACAATATTAAGCAAGGAACTAGAATGCCACATACATTTTGATCAATACGATGTATAAAAGCCTCTTTGTCAGGAAGTTGCATACAATCATTACTCTTCACCATGAATTTCTTATTGTTCGGTAGAATTTTAGATGACTAAAGAGAAGCTAAAGTGTGAAAGGGAAGAAAGGACACAGAAACAGAAAACTGAAATTAGAAGTGGTATCTTAAGCACCAAAAGCTCTCTGATATTTATATATATCTTTCCTTAAAGTCTCGATCCCAGAACAGTTAAGTAAGTATGTAATTTTATACGTGCATGCACTTCCCATGATCCTATTGATTGACTGGAAATGCTCACATGGATAAAGACTGGTCTGGGATTAAGCTTTCTCAAGAACATGACATAAATCCAACCAGTTATTGATAATCAATTTACATCCACATTCTCCCTGTTGATATTGGTAATGGTGTTGAATTGATGTTTGGGGGCATGGGGGGATGACACTCAGAATGGAAGAACATAGAAAGGTGAAATATTTAAATGGTATTAAAAGCAGCATAGAAGGCTAGATTTGATATATTTTCTATCATCGAGTTCTGCAAAGAGATCATATAAATACTTTAGATAGAAAGCAAAAAGTAAGAGGTAGAAAGCAACAAGTAAATGACAATAAAGTAACAGGACAATACTGTTAGAAGTTTTGGAAATGTCTCGTGAGTCTCCCAACTTAATTCCAAAAGTAAACAAATATTGAGCCTTTGGTAAGAGTTTTCCTTACTTTAAAGAAAAATATACTACTCTTTTGTGAAAATATAAGCTGATTTGCAAATCCAAGCAGACAACACAGTTGCTATGACATGAAATAAAGATGTCTGAATAATTTCTTTTTTCTGGTTATTTCTCAGAGGTCTCATCTGTATGACCTCTTCCAGATTTTTACTTCCTACAGCAGGCATTTTACTTTTTCTCTCAATCTCCCCATGGCATTTAGTGCTACTGGTCATGAAGGGATTAATTCAACTTGTAAAAATATATCAGAGCAGTAGAGCAGTAGGACTTTCAGAGTTGGAGCTTATATCCTCTGCTCTTGAGACACACAGGTTTCTGATCTGACAGTTTGAATTACAGAAAAAGTCTCTTTTCCTACCTTCTTCACAGTCTGTTCACTGCTTACCCATAAACTGAAATCCTTTATATTCCTTTGCTCCTGATAAATCGGGCCCGGGGGGGGGGGGCTATTAAAAAAAAAAACAAAAAAAACCAAAAAACACTTCCAGTAGCATGGAATTTGTTCTATATTTCTTGTTCTATGAGAAATTTTAGGCATGTTTTCTAATTGGAATAAATAATTAAAACAACATTTTCCTGTAAATGGTAATTTGTCTGGAAATCTGGAACACTTCAGGCATACTTGAGACCTTGAATAAATAATACATACCAATAATTATGGCACTAAGAAGAAATAATGTTTACTCACAGGAGAAATTAAATTTTAAGCATTTTTCTCACAGTTTTATTTTTAATTACTACCACCAGAAGTGACAAACCTGATTAAAAATCTAAATAGATTTTGAAGGGCTTAGCGTGTTCAGCAGCCTACATTATCCTCAATTTTCCTATTGTACTCAGAAGAACTTCTGAATTCAGAGTATTTTGGAAAATGTGGCCACCTCTTCTTGGAATCCAGAAGGCAAGCATTCAGAAGCACCTATGGTCTAGTCAGCATGGCTCACTAAAAGCCAAAGAGAGATGGACTGAAAACTGCCCTACTTATGCATCCCCACAAGAAGTCTGATGGACCAACATAAGCCCTATAAAAGGCTTATAAAATTTGGTGAGAAAACTGATGAGACAAAATGACTGGAAGCTATTTGAGAATAAATGGGAAGTGTCATACATGGTTTCTCTTTTCTCCAACTGCTTCCTAGGTATCCGCTTTGGCCCATGTGAGCATCAGAATAAAGGCTGAACTTGGTTCCCTGAGCTGCCCATCCCTTTCTCCGTTCAGCATCAGTTCAGCAGAGAAGGAATTAATTAAATGTGCAGCCACAGTTTGAAAACTATGTGCCAGCCCAGAGAACTGCTATGGCCTCAGGGGGAATAAGCGGTAAAAGAGCACACCACAGATTTATTACTGCAGGTCTACTAATGCCTGAGAACTCTGCAGTGTTCTCAAAGGCTTTGCACAATTTCTTCTCTTTGTGGACCTCTCTACTGGGCAAGAAACATCAGTGCAACAGAAATGGGGGAAAATCAGACCTTCAAGAAATGACTCCTATTCCGGGAACAAAACAGAAAACTCCTCAAGTGTTGTGAGATAACCACTGCTTTCATGGGCATGGATGCAGCATTGCATATTTTAGGTGTAAACTTGGTAAGGCACGCTTTGTTCTGAGTCAAACTGCCTCAGAGGGGACAGTGAGGCACCAGCTGTGATCTAAGCAAGATCTAACAATCAAAAGAAATTATAACAGTAATTAAATCATAATAGCAGATTATTAACAAATAGTAAGCTCAAAGTTTAATTTTGACATTGTTTTTCATTCTTTAAAATGACAGGCCACAAATATAATGTCATAGAGTCAGGCTGGAATCAGACTGTCCTGGGGGTGATTTCTGTCTCTTAGATAAAAATAAAGATTTTCCAGTGTTTTATTTTGATATGGGCAATCCAGGAGGACAGAAGTGGCATATGAGTCACTCTGAATCTATGCTAACATAAGCTTTGTTTCATTTGAGGAATGGAGAAAACTGCAGAATTGTCCTGGTTCCAGAGAAACCAACTTACTGGCTTCTGACCAATACAAACAGGTGTATTTTCTGTAACTTCACAGCATATGTTTGTTGTATTATTATAATTATTATAGTCATTATCGTTATCATTACCATTATCATTGTCCTTCCACCTTCCATTGTCCTGTCCAGCTTAGATGTAGACTGGTATCAAGTTGGGAAATCTTCTGGGCAAAATGTATTTATTGCAAAGTAAAGTGAGATAATTATGACTTACTGTGAACTAATCTAACACCTGTTAAAGCTTTGCAATTTTGGTTTTCATTTATGGTCAGGATTTACACCTTGCTTTTGAAGGACTTTACCAACTCAGCAGACTTCAGGCCTGACTCACCTGCTCTGTAGGAATAGTAAATTCTTCATTTGACTTTAAAACCATTTGGAGAATCAATTTTTGTTCTTTTCCCAAAATAGTTTTCCTTAAATTGGGAGTTCAAGTCACAGTCATATCAGGTCATAATAGAATTTAATGACATGGTAGAAACTGTGAGATAGCTAGTTTCAGAAATTTAAATTGATGGTTTGAGATATTTTTGTGTTCATTTTTGGCTCTATAATGTGCATGTATTACATGAAAAAGGCACTACTGTTGGAATATGTTTTAAAACTGTCATCAAGCTTTCATTTTGAGAATTGTCAGCCAGACCATAGAGAATTTTCTTACAGCATTTCCACCTTATTTCTTGTTACATCTGCTATATTTCATCTAGATTAGAAGCTTGCATTATAAAGAGTAAAAGAGTAGTCAAACATTATCCTCCTCCTTCTTTATCAATGTTTCCCAGCAGCACTAATGTGACATAGTGCTACACATTACACAAATATGCCCATTTGTTTTCATAGTCCTTTCACACTTCACAAACTCTTACGAATCCTCTACTGACTTATCAGTGAATAATTGATTCACATGATATCTCATTAACAACATAAAAATTTATAGTCTCATTTAGAGTAATATGTACATTTAAAAACCACAAAAAAAATCATAACTTCTTTGTATATACGAATGTATAGCATAACCACCAGAAACAGCCAAGACGTTAATGTGAACTGATTTATTCTCTGAACAGTAGTGAAATTATAAAATTAAATCATACTTTTTACTTAGGTATCCAGTTTGGTAACACCTTTATATTTTTATTTTAATCTATTTACATTTTTTTCATAATTTTAATAATCTTACGGAGACTTCTATACTTGTACATTTAGCTGTGGAACAAAATGTGTATTTAATTTTATTCATATTAATCTTATATTTCTGCTGATACATACTGGGAATTCAGCATTCAACCCCCCTTTTTTTTTCCATTTCATCTGGGAAATTCAAATCACACTTGATATGTGAATATTTATTAAAGTATTCACAAGCTCATACAAAAAATGCATTTGATAGAATATAACGATCAAACTGGAACTTAACATGACACAAACTTCCATTAGCATGCCAAACCTCAAGACGAGCGAAGTTGAAGCATTCTGTTCATATATCATGCCAGAAAAATACCACATATCATCAGTACAGTTTTTTCACATTACTTGTAGAAAAACTCTCCTCTTTTTGACTTCTTTCTATATAGTGAAACTCAAGCGGTGAACAGGTTTAGTAGGGTGGGGATTTGTTTTGCTAACTGCTGAAAAACTCATGAGCTAGAGAAGATATTTAATTCATTACTGTTACAGTCTGCCTGCCAGCTGATTACAGCCACACATAGCTTAGAGCAGCTTTGAGGCTGCCCTATCATTTAAGACAAAAGCCCCAGACTGACCCAAGAAACAGAAGACAGAAAAACATATTTGGTCCACTCTGATGATCTAAGGTGTACTCCGTACAGTTAAGAAGTTATCTCATACCCTAAGCATATGGGTTATGTCAGTGATATAGTAACCGACAGGCATCTAACCTCTCTGCGTACCAAAAGACAGTTACAGAATGTTTCAAGCTCCTTCAGGCCATTGAACTCAGATTTCAATGATGGCTGCAAATTCAAAAGACTTATTCTGCACTCATTGAATACATAGAGAAATTTTAACTCACATGTCCAAGGACTGAGTCCTACTGAAAAGTCCATGTCCTTATGTGATACACGTAAATTTATCTCCTTTTTTATATAAATATATAAAAATGTTCAATACATGCGATGCACTTCTGGGTCTTGATTAAGATCTTACAATGGTGATAACTGGTCCCCAACTGCCATGCTGGGTTTCCAGGTGCTGAAGGATGCAGGAGTATGACAGAAAATTATCTACCCCTGTTAGAATCCAACTACTAATGATCAGATCCCATTCCTCTTTAAAGCAGTTTTCTCTATGGGCATGTGCTGTAGAAACCTGCTGGAAGGTAGAAATAGAAATACATCAATGTATATCAGCAGGACTGCAAGACAGATTTCTGTGTTTATTTCTCATTGTGACACTGGAGTGAATGGTGACCTTACAAGAACACAGACAGATGGATATATATGAATTCCTTACCTTGGCTGCCAATGAATAATGGCAGGGAACAGCAATCTAAAACTTCATCCGCAAAAGATGAAATGCTGAATGCTATTTATATGAGTGAAAAATAAATTGATATGAAATTGTAAATCTCTCCTACCTTATTTTTAAAGGACTATATCCTATTTACAGAAGATCATAGAGGAAAATTAGACTGCACTAATTTTTATTTTTAAATAGGTCTTAAATTCCAGCAGGAATTGTAGCAGTGAAATGGATATTTAATCAACAGCAGTATGGTGCATTTCAAAAAAGTACTTTATTTTCCACTGATGGGGAAAGGTTGGAGAGGATTTTAAGCAGCATGAATAACTTTGTCCATGCTTCCACTCAGCTTCTTTCAGACTTACACTCTAAGACCAAAAAAAAAAAAGCCAAAAGAAAAAAACTACACAGGCACTATCCAGAAAGTCATTTCACTGTAATGCGTATCAATTTTCTCAGCAGGGCTCTAACAGAAAATTTGGTTGAACAATAGCTTTAAGAAGTAGTTTTTAAAACAATGCTTCTCATAAATGATGTGGTTCTAGTGGAAGAAAAAAACTTGACTAGGCTGAAATGTATACCTCTCAATGAGCATTAAATAAGTGGGGTTTTTTTGTCTTTTTTTTTTTTTTTTTTTTCCTTTTTTCTTCCCCCCCAGGAAAGTATTCTCTAATCTGTTACACATTTAAAGTTAGGTCTTGTTCAGATCAGTAATTAAACTTTTAAAAATACATTTGCATTTTCACCATGCTTAACCAAATTACAGAACAGTTAAATATTACAGACTGTACTCTGACCACCTATTATGACTCTTATATACACTGAACCCAGTCACTGCAATTGCTTCTCTCCATTAACCATACAGAAGGTATGGCTGAGTTGACAGAAAACAGGAAAAATTAGTCATCAGTGTCTTGACCTTAGAAGGTATAGTGGATGCTTAAGCCTGCCTTACGTTTCCTAGCAGGTAGTTTGAATACAGTCTTAATTACTACTGTCATTTTATGTTGCAGGTATAGCTCATGTTAAATGTAATTCATGGTTCAAGGTTAATTTTTCATGTTACTACTTGGAGAGTTCTGACATGAATTTCTATTCTCCCTAATGTAAACGAGTTTTTGCCACTGAATTAAATGGAGCTAGGAGGTCACCCCAGGTAGAGAGGTCCATCACAAACTGATATTAAAGCTGTTTAGCTAAACATTTTGAAGGACTTGTTTATCCAGATGTTGCTCTGATACTGGGCTCCTTTTAAACACCAGAAAAGATGTAGAAGTATTTTTCTCCTTCTATTTCTGAAAATCTGTAGTTCTTTAAAAAATGATCTGTTACGAAATTAAACATACAGCATGTTTTTGAAAGTTATATTAGAATTTCTTACTCGTCAAACTTTATAAGTCACTTCAATGCAATCCTGTATTTAACATTGGAATAATTTGAAATAGATTACAGAGTAGAGAGGAATCATACAGGTACTAGAAAATTAAACATAATCACCTGTGATTTTGTTCCCAGTTAGCACTGAGGTCTTGATGCTCCTTTCCCTTTGCAAGGTTATAGTAAACCAAGCATAGGAAAGATGAAGGGACAAAGGTGAAAAATAGTGACTTTCCTGGCATAATCCCTTTTCTTTTCAGCTGGTCTCACTTTGGAAAATAGGAGTCTCATATTTGGAGTAAGCACCTCAGAGACAACAGAATAGTTTTCTCTATTTCCTTATTGACATCATCTACATGATTTCCATCTGCAGTTCAGCCTGTGCTCAGCACTTCAGGTTTCTAATTTCAAGCACCCAAGTGAAAAAAAAAAAAATTAGAACCTGATAATAATTGTGCTTACTTATGTGGGATATAGAGAAGTACAACTAACTCACAATAACAGAGGCAAGGAATATTTCCTCCCGTCATTCTTACCTGGGTATTATACAGATTTTTGTAACAGCTATGCCATGAATACTCCAAACTTTTCTCTTAGACCACATATTGAGCCTTTGTTCCTACTTAATGGCTGAAATTTCGCAAGCTAGTCTTGTGCCGGTTATTTTGATTTAATATTGTTCATTGTAAGTCTTGGAATCCAAAGTATATATTCCATTACAGCTATCACTGAACTTTGAGCTTTGATAAAATTTTAAATTCTGTTGTAATTAATAGTCAGGTTTTGGGAGCTAAGCTTTATATTAATATACATGGTGTCTGACAGTGAAAATGTTCCCCCTCCTGAAGGGAAAAAAGCAATCTTGACAATGTATTTAAAAAGAAATAAGATGGCCATAAATTGCTGGTGTTAACTTAGTTTAACATTTTTTGAAGATGGATGTTATGGGTAAAACTACACTTTTAACTTTCAAAATTAGATCCTTGGTAGCTCTTTTGAAATCAAGAGAGTAGGTAAAAGCATACATATCTATTATATGGATATGAAATCCACTGAAAAAAATTTAATATCTTAAAAAAAAAATTATTTGAAAGCCCAAACTCTGATAATATTTTCTAATATTATTTAATGACCGAGTCTGTAATTATTAATGAAATCTCAAAATTTTTGTAACTGCTTCAAAAATATATTTTAAATATAAAATTACGGATCCATTTCTTAACAAAACAAGGTCATTGAATGCTAATCCTATTAAAGCACAAGGGGCACACACAGTGTCCAGATCTGTTATCCTGGCTCTTCCTATAGCATAACTGAGGGATCTCAAGTTGCCTGATATGGTCAATAGTGATTCTCACTGGGTAAAACTGATCTTTATGCCCACGTAGAAAGAAATAATCTTCAGAGAGTTTTAGAAGAATGGGTTATATGTCTTTAATGTTATATATCTTGATTGACCTTGTAGTCAATGTGTGTGCTGAAACTCACAAATTTGGTTTAAATGGGCTAAACCTAGGTTGCTTTTTTCCTTCCAGGCTGAGTAGAACACTTAACCACACTATTTGTCTTGAATGACTGACAGATACACTCTGGTTAATGTTACAATAATAGTTTAAAACATACCCCCAATATTTTTCCCTCTGCTTTTCAACTGATCACCTCAATAGCTGACTTGACAGAAGTGCTGCATACTGTTGTCCTGGTTCCGGCAGGGACAGGGTTAAGTATTCCATGCCATGTGAGCCGCGCCCACCCTGAGATTAAAAGGAGGGAGGGGGCGAGCAGTCGGGTTCGGAGCGGGCTGGCGCGTCCCGGGGCCGGACCGGCGGGGAGCGGCGGTTCCGTATTCGCGTCTGTATATTTCTCTGTCGGTGTTATTGTTGTTGTTTTCTTGTTCCCTTTGCTGTTCTGTTAAACTGCCTTTGTCTCAACCCAAGAGTTTTGCCTTTTTCTTTTGATCCTTCCCGTACCGGGAAGCGCTGGGCGAGCGACACGTGGTTTTTTTGTTGCCATCTGAGGCCAAACCACGACAACTGTTCACAACATAGAAAAGTCCACTGTTTTAGCATAGCTGATGCTTAGCTTGCACACAATACCACACTTGAGTGCATGCACACAACTTAGGAGAGATGGTCTTCATGTTAATGTGACTGAAGTAACATCTCAGACAACACATGCATTAAAAGTGCCAATCAATCAACACTAAGCACCTGAAATAAAATCAGGAGTCAAAAGAGAAGTTCCCATGAAGTTTAAATCCTGTAACTTGAACACAAGAGTCTCATCATCAGTGTTTCATCTTAAAAAATTTCTTCCTTATGTCCAATCTAAATCTACCTTCTTTCAGTTTCAGTCCTGTCACTACAGGCCTTGGTAAAAAGTGTCTCTCTGTCTTTCTTATAAGCCCCTGTTAAGTATTGAAAGACCTCAATAAGATCTCCCCAAAGCCTTCTCAACTCTCTCAGCCTTTCTTCACGAGACACTGTGGTACCATGAAATGTGTAAAATTCCTGTTATCTGCAAATAAAATATTGAAGGAGACAAGCAAAGATAGAGTAAGACATACCATTCAGAGTACTGAAACATTTCTTCTGCTAGACAGAGAAAATGTAATTTTGAGTTTCAGCATTGATAACCTCTGCAATAGAAAGAAAACTGCCAGTTTCCTTCTGTGCCTTTTATCCACAAATAATGGGAAATTACATGAAGAGGATGGCTGCAGAAGGATATAAGCTCTTGCTTGGACTTAACACAGGTCCTCTATACTAGGCAGAATTTTTTTCTCTAAGTAATGCTTCAATAACAGGGGAAAATCTGTTATTTGAGCTTTTCATGTTATTTGCCGTGTACACACCAAGATCTATTTCTCCACATTACATCTAAATTGAAAATTCTGAACTGCATGACACAGAGTGCTGTACAGATATTTTCAAGCACCTATATGCCCATTGTGTGACATGGGTAGTTTTTGCTGGTGAAAAAAAATTAAAAAAAGAAAAAGAAAACATATTGTATGTGTCTATGAACTGCTCATGACTCCTGGAATATGAGGGACCTACCAAGACTACTGTATGCTGTGCATTTTCCTTGATAATATTTGAATATGCAGGTATGGTAGAAGTTATAATATGTGTCTGCACTATCCGCATACTCTGTCTTATAATATTGTGTCGTGTCTTCTGTGTGTATATGTTAAATATAACACATTCTTCCTTTAGTCACTCAATTAGCGAAACCAAAAAATTAACTTTTGTTTAGAAACCAAGTCTGTTTTTTTAATATTGTCTCTGCCTATTTTGTTTTAAATCATACCAAAAGCCTTGCGAAAGTGTCCCCGATTCTAGTTAATATTTGAAAAAAATGAAAAAAAAACCATGAAAACCAAAACCAAACAAGTCCACGCAGGACACTCTTCTGACACTTTCTCTGATTGTAATTTTCTTAATGTGGCAGTCTCACTGATAAGAAACATTCTCCTTTAGAAATATCCTGCGGCAAGCATCTCTGGTAATGTAATGAATTTCACAACTGCTTATAATGAAGCAGTGACCATCACTACGATCTATGCTGTCCTCGTATTTAAATTGGAAAATGTTACAGTCACCTTTTCTCCTGGAAATCAAGTTATTCTCTGAGGTAGCAAGTTGATGATTTCAGCTGTGCTGGACACCTTCTTTGACTAGAAAACTGATACTAAATTTAAAATTAACAGATAATTTTAGACGAGACAAACCAAAATATACTACATGCTCTTTTTCACTTAGAGTGCTTTTGAAGTAGGATGGGAACATAATGGTAGGTGAACATGACTCAAATCAAATAATCAGAAATTTCTGCCATATCTATACCCCTTTTTTCTCAGTACTACAGAATATGTTTATTATTTTTATATTCTGTTAAGAGGAAAAAGGGGAAATAAAATCATAGAAAATCTGAGGAAATGAAAGAATTCAGTCCAAAAGGAAGTGAGAAAGAGAAGATGGAGGGAAATCAGAGGGAAAACTTTCATTTTGCAGAAGGCTTTCAATACCTTTCACCTTCTCTTACATCATTAATTTTATATAAGCTTTTCTTATAAACTCAAGAAAATGGTGACCTTAATTTCAATAAAATCTTTGCTTGCTAGATAATATGTTCTGCCTCTCATAAATCAGGATTATCTTGCAATCCTCCAAGTCCACCTTCTATGACTCTCAGTCTGCAGAACAACATATCGCTTATTAGATTTTTAATCATAATATAAAATTGCCAAGTACAAAATACTCTGCAATTATTTTTATTTCTTTTTACTCTTTGGGAGGAATAGACATGAAACTGACCTTAGAGATATGAAAATATGGAATTCTAAATCTCATGTAATTTTCATAATATAGCAAATAAATCAGCTTTGATTTCCTGTATGAGCTGAAGTGTGGGACACCAGTTGAAGAACACCACCTTACTTCCTTTCTACAGAAGATAACTATGTGATAAGAAAAGTATTTTATATGCAAAAATAAAATTGAAGTTTTTGTTTGCAAGAAAACCTTTTTTGTTTATAGGATAACGTCTTCAAAGAATGTATTTGCATTAAAAATTGTATGCGTATGCATCTTGATCATGGGTGTTTTGCTGCTGACTGCAGAAGGAGCCAGCCTGATAATGCTGGGTCAGATTCTGATTCTGCTGTTCCATCCCATCTCTGTCTGGTCCTGCTTAACCTATGAAGGGTCAGGACAACTTAATACAAAGCTGCTCCCTCCACTGCAGGAAAAGTCATCCCCTCCCCTGAATATATAAGAGAATATAAAAGTAACACTGCCTTCCACCCCAACCCTATTTGCAAAGGTATTTTAATAGAATGTCTTAACTAATTGTACCAAAATTAAATTTGGTACATTATGGGCAATAAGTAAATTAAAACAGAAGCTTCAGATAATTCTTTTTAATGGCCTGAAGAATAATGCAGATAGAAAAAGAAGACCATGGGGGCTCCACGAAGAAAACGTAGCCTTATTATCTGTTCTGTCAGCACTGTTACAGCATGGGAAGAGGCATGACCAAAGCTTGTTAATCATTTGTAATTATCAGCCCAAAGAGGTATCTCCGAGGGATGGTGCAACTCCAAGACAGTTGTAGCTGCTGTATTTTGCCCAGAATGAAGGAAAAGGAGAAATGCTTTTTAGCTAAGGTGCAACTGAGAATCTGGTCAACAAACAAGATTTAATTTTATTTTTTGTTTCTATTAATGTAATACTTTTTTTCCTTACTACAATGGAATTTATTTTGACTATTTTTCATTAACCTACTCATTGTAATCATTCTGTGCCTTTGGTAATTACACCTTTGATATGAAGAATATCTTGCTCACAGAAAAAGTAGATTTTGAAAACCCATTATAGATTCTTTCTATAGGATTCCCAGTTTAGAAATGGACCCTCAGAGCCATACCTACTCAATGGCTTGTCTATTTTATGTATTTATTATTTATATTATGACAGCTTTAGTATATTTGTTAGTAACACATGACAAGAGATATCAGGATATTAATATTCTGTCATAAAAAAAATGTTCATTGCCTTTTAGCTTTCACTATAGTCATTTAGGTAGGTTCTTGCTTTAAAAAAATCCTTATGTGTCCCGGTTTCAGTTGGGATAGAGTTAATTTTTTTTTCTAGTGGTTGCAGTGTTTTCAGGTTTGGTATGAAAGGAATGTCAATAATACATATTGTTTTAGTTGTTGCCAGCTGATGCTTATATTTTTTAAGGACTTTTTTCAGCTTCTCATAGAAGCTGAGAAGGAGCCCAGACAGATGGAATGGCCAATGGAATATTCCATACCATACAAGTTATGCTCGGTATATAAAAGGGGTTAGTCAGGGATGCTCGTTATCGCTGCTTGGGATGGTGCCAATTCACCAGTTTGCTGGGTGGTGAAAGTCACTTGTGTCTTTTATATTCTTTTGCTATTATTATTGTTATTATTGCTATTGTTATTATTGTTATTTTTCCTTTTCTGCTATTGTTCTATTAAATTGTCTTTATCTCACAAGATTTTTTCCCTTTCACCTCCTTTTCCTCCTCTTCTCACTGCCCTTCCGGGGGAAGGGAGAGAATTGCATGAAAAGCTGCATGCTCTTAGTTGCTGGCTGGGGTTAAATCATGACGTTATGTTATCATACAGCCTGTGCAGTCCCTTCAGATTTTTCTTAAGAACAACACAGAACTGATGGGTTATTCATATGGAACACATTAATACTCAAGCTCACATAGAGCAACAGTAGGAGACAAAATTGTTGGGTGAAAAGTTCCTGGTTTATAAGTTTTTATTTCTCTGCACATGAACTGCAGAAAAAAAGATAGTCTTTATACTAAACTGGAAAATAGTATTTTCCAGTGGTGTTCTCAAGTGAGAGGTATGTGTAACAGAAAGAAGGTATAGGATATACTACTTTCAGGTGGCTTTTCTTGAAGCTGAAGGATGTTCTCAGACACTACTACATCTTAGGGACCTTTTGCTGCAAATCTAATTGCTGTCTCTTTTCTAACCCTGGAGGGCCACTTGTAACACTTACCTGTGTATTTCTTAATTGAATTGAGGGCCTTTTTATGCAGGTTGCGAATGCCTCCTCATTTGTGCCAATTGCACAACTGTCTTCTTTTCATTGCAATCATGTAGCTGTACTTGATATTTTAAGGAAAAGTGGAAATAAGACTTCATCAATTAATAAAAAAATAGGCAGACATATTCAAACTAAGTTTTCAATAAATATAGTTTCTTATTGTTAAAAGGACTGATGGAAAATCAGAGTCCAGCTATATGACTTTTTCCAAAATAAAAAATAAAATAACGTCAAGGACTTTGGAAACGCAATAATATTTCTTCATTATTAGATGTGATTTTACTCAAGCAATCTGAAAATGTATCTGTTCTTGAGTCACATATCAAATTTATGAGAAGTCTGTATGGGAATATGGGAATAACAGTTAAATGATTTTTTTTTTTTTTTTTTTTTTTTTTTTACAGGATGGAGCAACCAATAGTTTCCTTGGAGCTGCAGAAACACAAATCTCTTAATTTGAGGAAGTTTTCCAGGTTCTTGGATTTTTTCCTATCTGGACAATTAGAGATAATTTTTCTATCTAGGATTTGCTGCTAATTGCAGTAAGGGAGAGTTCTTACTTATGATATTAGCATACCTCAAGAATTAGATTCTATATAGAAGGCCTGAACCCCACATATGCTACCATCACTGTGTGACTCCCTGAGAGTATAGACAATCCCTAAGCAGGAGTCAGTTATACTGCTCTTAATTGTAAGGTCCTCTGATAAGACTATGACAGTAGAATATGCATTAGATAAACTTCAGAATAGTTCTGGAAACTTAAGAGGCTTTTTATTGATTTATTTTTAATTACAATGGCTTAGGAACTCCCCTTTACTCCAATCTCAGATTCCTGCTTTGACAATGTTAATACAGGACACACTAGACTGCAAAATGGAGATTAAATTTGAGCAGAAACTGTTAATCAGGTCTTTCAAGGTTATTTATCTAATAGCAGCGTACATGATGTATACTAGGCATTTGTTCTATAGTCTGTATTTAAAACCATCTTGGGGTAATTTTTTATTTTATCATATATTTTATCATATATCATATATATTTGATCATATAAGAGTACATTGTAAAGAGTCTTGATCACTTTCTTTTCTTGGACCCTCAAGCAAAGTAGGTCAATGACTGCATCTCATCTATTTGATGAAATTTACATCCTTGATTTCTTTTTCCTCTTTTTACAACTACTGTTTCTTTAACTTCAAAATTTCTTAAGCACTTTTGGGACTTGGAGATAATTTTTTGTAAGATTTATTAGTTGTTAAACCTAATTTGAAGCTCTGTTGGTGTTCTTTCTTTTTTCTTCCTTTTTTTTTCCCTCAGTTGTTATCCTTTGTTTTATCCCTTGAATCCCAATGGTAATATAATCTATGAACTTAAAATTCAGTGTACAAGTACCATACAAAGTAAAATTATCCCAGTACGAGTTTAAAAAATAATTCAGTACTCACATATATATCTGGATTAATTTCTTATCAATCTTTATTGACTCTGGTTCTCTTTTCCACTTCACTACTCATCCTGGTGACAATTGTCTAACACAGTTACTGGAGTCTTCAGAAGAATACATGTTTTTACAGGACGTGGTATTGAAAGGCATTAACAATACTTTGGAAGAATAATGTTCTGAAGGTATCATGTCTTCCAAATCTTCTTTTCCCAGATCTATTGCCTGGAATGGTATTGAATACACTGGGAAAGTCTACACAGCTGATACTTGAATGGCTCATATGTTGGCCCCCAACGCCTTTCTTTTTGATGTAGATGCAGTAGAGCACTGCCTGATGACAACCTACAGAGTCCTATGCATGGATGGTCCTCTCGAAATATGAATAAGTGAGAATAATATACAGAAAGTCTTTGTATTTACACAGTTCTTTCTCATCATAACTGTTTTCCCCACACCATAACAATAAGAAAGTTTATTGACAAAGGCAAACTTTATATGTTCATTATTCCCACAAAGTCACTCAACTCTATGCAATGAAAAGTTTGCGACTGTGGCAGGTTTGGATGATCAAGCAGGTATAAAATCAGTTGGAACGAGTTCAGGCTACAAAGCAGAAGAAAGTTTCAAATAGTCTAAGAGTGGAATTCTAGGATTGCCTCTGAAATAAGAAGGCGGAAAAAAAACCCTTTTAGAACAAACCTGAATAAATACAGGCTAAATTTGTGACAATTAAGGCCCAGGCTCCTGATTGTGTTTCTACCATTAAATATTTGAAAATTAACCAGGTATTGAAAAGCTGACTGAATTTCATGTGAATCTACAGCTTAATATCAGGTTCATTGATTAGACTAGAATAATCTAACTCTGATTTACTTAATTTAAATGCATAAAGTTCATCATACTGACCTAAGTCATACAGGATGCTTTTCTCAGTCCTGTATTCCTTATTCTCTTTAAAAATACATACTAAGTTCCCAGCAGCATTTGCAACAGTGCTTATCAGATAGTTGATTGGGTGCATTAAAAGAAAGTAAAAAATAATGGAAATTATTGTATTTCTCACAATGCTAAGAAATACAGTGTGGCTTGTGACGCTGCTCCTGAAATACATAGTGTGGAGGGAAGTGTTGTCTGTGTATAGCTGGCCTTTGTAAAGCTCCAGAGATTTAATATGAGATTAAGGGTGATAAAATGTGACTAAATAATTTGTTCTGAAAATACAATCTGAAAATAGAAACTTGAAATTTTGTGCAACTTCTCTGAAATATTGTCTTACCAATATATTAGGTATTCCAGTAACTTCTGCTATTCCTGGAAATTCCTAGCTAGTCTATTTTGTGAAAGGGCATTAAGGCTTTAGAAGTTTCTACCTAATAGAAGCCTCTATATTTCTTTGTATAAAATGTATTTATATAAAATTATTAATGACCTTGTAATAATGTCTGAAGTTCAGTCCTGCAATCCTGATGTGAATAGCCCCACTAAGATCAAGAGGAAAATAGAACAAAAAATTGCCCTGACTATAACAAAGATCCGCAATTGTATACAGGACTTACATTGTTTTCTAAGCCCACTATATATGAACTGATACTAGAAAATGCAAAACCTCCCAAGGACTGCTGGAAGCTCACTAAATGTAACTGCTTTATAAATGGTATGCCCAGGATGCCAGTTCAGATTGTATCTGTTTGTCTGAAGTGTGGATGTTTTATTCTTTAATTTTTTATATCTGGAGTCTAACATGTAAGAGAAAGTGGAGCTCATTTCTCCATATCATCTTCAATGATAAAGTGTAATTTCATCATTCTAAGGGAAATAATTGAATGCCTAGGCACATTTAAAAACTTGTGTGCTTTAATTGCCTTCCTGATTTTGTCCTAACAGTCTGGTATTTTCCCTCTTTCCTCCTTATTCAAAAGAAACAGCTCAAGGATTTTTGTAAACATGACACCAAAATGGGAAGAAAGAGAAAACAAAACAAATAATTTATATATTCGTCAGGAGAAGAAGCCAAGAGAAAGGTGGAAATTGACAGGGAAAGGCTGTTGCCTAAAATTCCACATCTGAGACTTCCTCCAAGGGAAGCTTAAATTGGGTCACTGCCATTAGAAAATGGAGAGGAAATCTTAGCAACTTCATTTTTTATTATTACGTCTTTGGAGATTAAAACTAACTAGGTCCCTAGATGACACACAAGAATGTATGGAGACAAATCTGGTAATGTGGAAGAGGCGAAACTGGGGGTTCATTGGAATAAAAAATGTTAATGTCATCAGGGGAACGTAATTTTCATTTCATAATATGATGACATTATCTGTCAGGAGAAATGAGTAAACCATATTACTGATATTTATCTTTCTTTGATAAATCTTTGCAGTAACTCTTTGCACATAACTATTGTATTTTCAGAGATTCATGATGATATAAAATATGCATATACAGACTGTACATATTCCTAGAAAGCCTGAAGTTGCATAATGGATAGACCACATATATATATGAACACTTGCATTGTGTATATGAAATTTTAAATAGTTTTTATTTATTATAGCTTCATTATTAAATATGAAAAGGCACAAACCTGAAAATACACTTGCTCGTTATCATAAAGGAATTATGGTTTTATAATTTTTCCATCTTTTGAGCCATTCAGTCTTTTCTAATATGGCAGATTCTTTTTTTTTCAAAATTTCTTTGACTTTCAAGATTATGGAATGTCCAACATCTATAGAACAATTTTGGATTATGCTAATTTCTACAATAACAATGTAAGGCCTTACTGACCATCAGTTCTGAGTGTGAATGCAAGTTATATAAAATTAGGCAAAGATACCGGCAAGCATGTCGCCTCTGCTGCCATTTCAAGACTTACACATTTTGTGGGTTGTTCTGGGTTCCTAAAGCTGAAAAAGTTAAGAGAATAATATTTTCCAAATGAGCTACAGAATATCTTTAAGATGTGTATTGTTATTTCTAAGGGTTTGGTACATAAAGTCTTCCTAAATTTACTTTGGAAAGCTGTTTAAAACATTATAGGTGGTATCAATTACCCAATTATCAATTATCCAATATCTTATTTTGGACCTCTGAAAGAGGCTGAAGCTGAAAAAAGTTTATATCTCAAATTATTTAAACTTCTGAGGTTTAACATAAGTGTGAAATGAAATAGGATTATTGTGGACGAAATCGGAAATCTAGCATAGATGGAGAAAGATTTATGTACTGGACACATTTATCTTTGGTTTGCATGGCACATGCACAAACTTTTTCAGAGAAAAAGATAAAAATATCAAATAAATATTGTGCTTCAGAGGGAGAGAGGGAAAAACTGTTAGGGGATGAAACTTCTTTTCTGTGTATGAACATAGTTTATAAGGTTTTAACCCTGAGTGAAGTCAAAAGATTTTTTTCTGCAATTGCAACAGATCACACTACTTAGTGTTTTGCATTTGTAAGAAATTAATGATATAATCATCAGTGAGCTCTATTTTAAACTGAAAAAAAAAAAAATTAACAATAATTCACATGCTCCTTATCCCCCAGATATTAATAAACTGATGATCATATATGTTATTAATGCAATCTACTTAAGAAATTACAGAAAGTACCTAGAAAAGAAAAATCAATTAATTTAGGCCGAAAAAATTCCACAACTAAAAGAATTGCAGCTAAATGATGTGCTGGTTTTGGCTGGGATAGAGTTAATTTTCTTCACAGTAGCTAGTATGGGGCTATATTTTGGACTTGTGCTGAAGACAGTGTTGATAATACAGGGATGTTTCAGTTAGGGCTGGGCAGTGCTTACACCGTCAACACCTTTTCTGCTTCTCACTCCACTCCACCAGCGAGCAGCCTGGGGGTGAACAAGAAGTTGGGAGGGGATACAGCCGAGACAGCTGACCCCAACTGACCAAAGGGATATTCCATACCATGTGACAACATGCTCAGCATATAAAGCTGTGGGGAAAAGAAGGAAGGGGGGGGGGGGAAGTTTGGAGTTATGGTGTTTGTCTTCCCAAGTAGCCGTTACATGGGATGGAGCCCTGCTGTCCTCGAGCTGGTTGAACACCTGCCTACTGATAGGAAGTGGTGAATGAATTCCTGATTTTGCTTTGTTTGCATGTGTGACTTCACTTTACTTATTAAACTGTCTTTATCTCAACCCACAAGTTTTCTCACTTTTACCCTTCTGATTCTCTACCTCATCTCACCAGGGAGGGAATAAGTGAGAGGCTGTATGGTGCTTAGTTGCCGTCCGAGGTTAAACCACAACAATGATCAAGCCAATGGTTTCCAACACATTTATAGAACAGGCACTTTCATTATGTTGTTTAAATTATATTCAGACTTTAAATGATTAACGCATGGAGCAAAGATGACAGATGTATTCTGTGCTTGTCAATCAATTTATCCTGATTTGTAATAGCTACCAGCCAGATTAAATAAAACTCTGGCTCTTACATTGTGGAAACTGGCACAAGGTTGAACAAACTCACTCCAACTCCAAGCCCCATCAAGATTCTGGACTTAGCATGAGCTTCCACAATGTAGAAAACAGATGGAGTTTTTGTTGAAACTGGCCTGGAGATATTATCTTTATTAGATTTGTTGCAATCATACTGTTATCATTTCATAAATTCTGCAGCTAACAATAGAAGCCTAATTTTTTTTGCAGTTTCCTATTATATAGAAATCCTCAGACTCCTGAGCAATGATTTATTCCCATTGACATTCAGACCCAGGACTGAACTCTTTTGGAACTTTTAAAATAGTCTTTCTGGTATATTTTCTTTTTTTTAAATCACTTGCTTATGTGTCTTGTGTGTGGTTACATAATACCAGTCTTTCTATACAATCTTTTTTTTTTTTTTCCCCAGTAAATCACTAACATCTAATTTTTCTCTAGAAAGTGAATTAATGCAGGAATCTAGCTTTCAAGTCCCTGTCCAATAAAATATGCACATGAATTACATCATAATGAGGCAAAAAAATGTTAAAGTACCAGAGAGAGAATTCAGAAGAGAAAGCAGAATGAATGTCTTTGACTACATGACTTTATGGAATAAAAACTACAGGTCACAATTAAATAAAAATGAGTTCTGAGACAAAGGAGTCGCAAATGTGCCAGGAAATTTTCTATGAGCATCAGCACTGGGAATTTAGGGTTAGAATTGCATAGCTGCAGCCGAGAGATACCTCAGGTTTCATTTCCTAAAATGTGTCTCTGAAAGGGCAAAAGCAATTTCTGTTTGTATTATTATAGTAGCATTAAAAAAACCTGACATGCTTAGGCAATAACATTTGTGAATAATAGAAAACAGCACATGATTATTCAGTTGTTATAAAAAGGGAGAAATGGAGGAAAAAAATGTAAATCTGTTCTAACACACATCAACTTCAAGAGACATTGCCTGCCTCAGCTAAAACACCTTATGCACTACTTGCCAGCTAGAGTCCGTCCTGTAGGAAGGATGCTACTAGTCACAGCCCAATGAATGCCTCTAATGAAATCTTTAAAATTTTCTGCAAATGGAGAAATCCCATCTCAGAAGGCAGGGGGTGAGAGTAACAGTTCTATTTCTATTCTCCCAAGCCACTGATTGCCATGGACTGTGGCATTCACTTTCAGATTAAAACATCAAAAAATATTTGTTCCTATGTGAACATCTGTATGTAAAGAATCAGGGTTTCTCATATAGTCAAGAAAGATTTAGTTAGTGCAGCTGATAGACCCTGCAGAATGAATACACTAACAAAAGAAACTTCCTACAGGGTTACATCAATGACCCAACTATCCCAGTGCTCTGTCTTTGATCGTAGCACTAGTGCAGGCTAACAGGGGAGCGTGGCACATCTTAGAACACAGGGGTCTGGATGCTTTTTGCTTGAATACTGTTGCTCTCCTGTTCCCCTATAATTCACATCCCTGTCTGTTCTTTTGGTATCTGGTATTGGACAACTTGTCAATGAATTTACCCAATGGAAGTCAGTAGGTGCAAGAGTCACCCTAGGATAAACGGTTCAATTCAGCTGCCACCACTCAGGCTCTAGGGTCACTTGAGATGCCCTAAGATATCATTTAAAATATTCACTCACACCCTGACAAATATAGTCTTCCCTCAAACATAACAGCTCTGTAACATGGCTGTAAAAAAGCATTATCTTTTCATTGTGTTCTCAGCTGTCAGAGATAACCAGAAAGTGTGAATTTAAAAATTTGTGGGATATTGAGTACCTCAGCATATACTGAAATAGTCCTGAAATGGAGAGAAAGTTCATAATACAGCATTTTTTTTTTCACTGGTTTAAATTTTCAGTAAAAATTATTCAGATGAAAGAATACAGAAAAATATAGAAATAATATTACACTGCAACTGGGCAAATTATTTTCTTTTAAGTCAGTCTGTCATTAAACTGAATCTCGCTGTTAGGTTAAATTTCTGCATGGGAACTGCAGTTCTTATTACTAGGTCTTCTGCATTAATAAAATTGGTTTCTTGGCTGGATTATATTTCCCTCTTACAGCCATGTGATTCCCAAAATACCTCAGGCCATTCTGTCAGAAAAAAAAAAGACTGCTGTGTCACACAACATATAGTCTAATCAAGGAGCCTATTCTTCAGGAGAAAAGGAGAATTTGGTCTATGATTACTATGTTGTAATAAGACACAAGAGGGAAATGAGATTCATTTTCGAACCAATGTTTTTGAGGCTGTAGAACTCTAAAAAATATTTTGATTCCATGTCCGCCCAATTTAGAACTGAAGGTAGAAGGGAAAAAACACCAATAAAGCAGCAGAGCTTTTCCTCCTTTCTCCTCTTTGGAAAACATTCATTCTCTGAAAACTGTGTTTCTGCTGAACGATTACTTTTACAGAAACTTCTCCATTGACCCTAAGAATCAGTATTCTGTTAGTCTGAAGGCTGTGGGAGTAGAACCCTTCTGCCAACGGATGTTACTAATCTGCTTGCCTGTGCATTCTGAAGACTTTTAACTTGGAATTTTGTTTTTGACATGCTGTACTGTTGTTCCTACCTTTGGCAACAAACACTGCCCCCATTGGAATAACTCATCATCTGTCTTGGGAGTGATTTGTTTGTGGATGAGGCACACAACCGAACAGCCACAGACATGGCTGCAGTACAGTTACTTCTGAAGCTTAGAGCTCATTGATGGATCACTGTTTACGGAGAAACACTACTACAGCTTTTCACAAGCCAGTGTTCCTGCACTTGTTCTGCACTCCTGTGTGGGAGCCAGCTGGCTTGAGAAGTTGTCTTGATGTCATAGATCAAAAACTGATCAGAAAGGTTGAGAATGTTACGGTTGGAACAAAATAAGAATAATCACGACCAGCAGAGTCAGTATGTTTTCTCTGGTTTTACAGAATTTTCTACAGCAGCTAGCAGAAAATGTGGAAGTAGAAATGCTAGTAGGCAATATGGTACAAGGGCCTTGCCACCAAAAGATGCTGTGATTTACGCAGGTCCAAGGGGAGACTAGAAAAAGAAATCCACTGTGGTCTGTGAAATGAAAACATTGTCTAGCTTTGGAAACAGGCACAGCGAGAATACTCAGGGTAAGTAATATATCTGTCTTCTTCTTACTCATCCAGAGGGACATGCTTATAGCTACTGTTGGACACCAGGTTAGAACTCGTCACACTCCCTGCTGCAAGTCTTTACATCCCATTTAATATTCTTCTGTTAAGTAAATTCCATAGCACTCTTCTTTGGATTCTGGGTTCTAAGTTTTTTTCTTCTGGCCTCTAAAAAACCCTTCCTTGTCTAAGAAGCTTCATGTTGAGAGTCTTTTCAGTGAGGCTGTCCTTTGTTGTTTGAGAATTACCACATATTCTTTTAATCCTTTGAGACTAGTTATAAAACTAACTACTTTTAATTCATCCCGGACGGTGGCTTTTAGCCACCATGAAATTATTACAGTCTGTCAGTGTTCTATAAAAAGATAGCTACATTAGATATATTGCATGCATTAAATATCCATAAGAATTAACCCCTAAAAGACAACATTGAATAGTAAGTGTAAGAGTTTCATGTGTGAGTTCAATGCCTTCCATTTTAAACTCCCAATTTCTTAACATCTCAAATAGATAATTAAATAAATAAATACAAATCTCTTCAAAGGTTTCATTTTAAGTTCCCACTAAATTGTTTTGGCCAAGAACTGTTGCAAATCTCTTTATATGCTGGCAGATAATGGACATAATATGTACAGTTAGCAAAATCTTTTTTCTTTTGTCTTGCATACATATAAAGGACTTAACATAGTGATTTCCCAATTTAGTTGTGTGTTACACAAAACTTTCCTGGTGTTCTAGAAACTGCAACTGTCTTGTCTTAAAAGATAACTAACTGGATCGAGAAAGCGCATAAAAGATTTCCCCTTTCCCCAGATGTACTAAATGCTAATCCTTCCTTGTTAATTGAAAGACTCTTGGAGATGATAATGCTCTGCTGTATTTTTTAGTAGGATACCTTGAATTCAGTATTCTAGTGAGTACTCCACAGAGATGTGTTTCCTCTGTGTTGTGACCTTTATTTTACATTCTTTTTCATGGCAGCTTAATTACAGTGAATGAATTCTCAAAATCTCAGTAAATAAAAAGGGGAGTTGAAGACAATACATACTTGGCTGAAAGAAGAAGAGAAAGCAAGAGAAGTGTTTTAGAAAACAATTGTCAGGAGGTTGAGGATAGAGCAGAGGAACGAGGATGAGATAAGCCATCATCAGACAATGAGAAAGTAGGACCTGATTCCGTGAAGAGGGGGGAAGGAGGCAGGGGCAGTGCATTTGGACTAAAGTTAACTATGACATGCACTCTTACATTTTAACTAAAACTGACTATTGAAATTGACCTCTCATAGTTTTTAGTGTAATTATGAAAAGGAAGTATAAGGGACATTAGAGATCATGTGGTATTCAAATTGTGGTTTTATTGCGTCTCTCTCCAGCTGCTACATGGGGTACTTTGCCCCATTGCACCACTCTGACGCTGTTACTGCCTATTTCTTTCTGCCTCAGCAGAGCTCTGAAACTCTGAGACAGACTGCTGTGTAATGGCTTGAATCTATGCTAATAGCAAAGTGGACACTGGTTTAACATATAAAGAGAGTGTAAGGGGCCTCAGGAGACTTCAACAGACTGTTCTAGCATAATTCCCCCTTTCATTCATCATCTCTCTTAGGCCTGAGATGCTTACGTTCTAATCCTCTTCCCCCACAAATTATGAGCCTAAGAATACTGTTAAGTATATGCTTCAGTTAGTCTCAGCAGCAAGTATGCAAATGTGTTTACATCCACTGAAACTATGTGATTAAAAATTGGGTTTTCAGAATAAAGAATTATAATTCTTTTGCTGAAGCTAATATATGTCCAACAAAGGAATAAAGCCTCTGCTATATATGTAATATCTAATATGAAACACAAGAGATGTGTACCATATTCATGTGTACAGGCCTTTAATTTATGGTTCAACATTTAAAAGAATGATGAGGATCTAATAATGATAAAATTTGTAAGAAGAGTCAGCCTTTCATTCTTGTCCTTAATTTAACTATGATTCTGTCATTAATATATCCAGTTTTCCTATTTATATGTCTTTAAATGTAGTTTAGGTGGGATGAAGGCCGAATCTGCCTGTCTTTGTCAAGCACCCATCAGAAAGTAACCTTGAGCTCTGACCACTGAATCTGGAGTTCATTATAGGCCAAATTTTTAACGCACTAAAACACTGGGAAATGAAGTAAACTTATACTGAAAAGGGAATAACATGCACGCTTTAAAATTTAGCTGTTAGTGACATTTTTATGGAAGAAAAAATAAATATGAGAGTAAAAGTTAAAAGTACTCTCTGCAAGTACAGGAGAACAAGCTAGAAGTAAATTATGTCCTGAAGGACAGAAACAGAAGGCAAGTATTTAACTTTGTGAGTAAGATACCTATAAAAAGTGACCCACCCCTAAATTCCTTGTAATTTGTGTCTGCTTGTACATAATAATGTATTACTATTCCAGGAAAGAATAAAAAATAGCTTAAACTATCTGCATAAGAGGAAAAGACTTTAAGAAAGATGTTCATTTAAAAGACACAGTAATGCTTATGAAAGGATTTTCTAAATGTGAACCATCTGGTTACTGTGACAATTTGGAGGTCATTTTTATTTTAGCATAGTAAGCCCAAAATTAACTGTTCTCGCCATTATTGATAGCAGTAGATCCTGCAAACATTTTGAAAATATGCTCCATTTCTAAAGCAGTTATCACTCTTGTATCTAAAACTATTATAATTCAGTGATGTTTAGTAGTTCACTGTCTAGAATTGACTATTATAAATATATACATATATATTACATTCATGTAAATATATTCATGTATCTACCCAAAACCACCAAGTAGTCACACTTCATATCTCAAAAATTAAGAATTCTGGGTCTTCTCCAAGAAATATAAAGGAAACTGAAATGTCTGGCGAAGAATCTGAAATCTCCTTTTCTCAGACAGTCCTTCACACCCAGCCAAATTCCTTGGTTATTTAGGCTCTAATCTTGCTAAGGGAAGTTTATGCACATGGATTCTTAATAACTTCAAAGGGATGTTGCAAAGTCACAAGAAAGCTCAGTTGTTTTCGAGGACTGTCAACCTATGTGTCATTGGAGCCAAAGCGTCAGAAAGAATCACTGGAAATGATCCAGATTTACACCAGAGAAAACGTGTATAGAGTTAGACTTCTGCTGTATCTAAATCTCATCTCTGCACATTTTAACAAGTAGGATTTAAAAAGAATTCAAGTACAGTTCATCTTTTCTTAATAAAATTGATTCATGTAGTTGAAGCCTTAGCCAGGGCTGTTAGAGTAGCTAATTTGAAGATAAATCTCACTTTTAAGGAAAGATTTGACCCTTGGATGCACACATGCAACTTTCATTATGCTAATGGAAGCCACATTCGTGCATCCAAGGGCAAAAACTGTTCCTTAGCAAAATGATGTAAAATAAACAGATAATAAAGTGCATCAGTGCAGTAAGGGAAGTTAATTGCATAGGAGGGATTTCCATTGGGGTGTGTCTTTAAATGCTGGGGAAAGAAACTTTTGAAATAACACACATAAAACTCACTAACTTATAAAATCTAAATCCTTCTAAGTGTAAAGTGAATAGGTGGTTTTGCAAACAAAACAAAACAAAAAGACAAAAATGAAACTAGGGTTTCTAAATTTTTTTTTTTTTTCCATGTGGATGATGAAATGTAAAAAAAGAGGAGGGGGGCAATCACTTATTTTGAGAGACATACTCAAAAATACAAATACTATGAAAAGATTCAATGTATTTGCAGAAATAATGTTAATATTACATTTACTCACACTACTTATGATATTTTCTGCAAGGAGTAGAGAACCCTCACACAAAGGTCTGGCATGTGTTAAGTTCTGCAGAGAAATATTCAGTGTTGATTACTTGCTGTAACCAACATGACCTGATATGAGGTGAAATGAGCCCAATACTGTATATGAGATGATGAAGTGTTTCCACCCATACAGTACAAAATACAGGCAAAGTATGCTGATTGTCTCGAAATGACAAATGTTGGGTCTGACTCTTCAGATCTGTATTCTTGTTTTCAAACACGTAGCATTGGAAGCAAAGAAGTTTCCCTATCTCTTATAGGGTGCTCTTTCAAACTCTTAATTACAAGTTGTTTTTACCAATCCCCTTCTGTAAGCCACTGATCTAAACCTCTTCAGCTGGGCATCCACTAGTAAGTGAAGCAATTAACCTCTTTATTCCTGGGATTTTTGCCAAGATAGGACAGCTGACTTTGCTCAACAGAAACCAAAAGAAATTAAGATTATATTCATTTCTTGTTTTTTACCTAGTAGACTACCTTGTCAGAAAAGTTTAGGCGATTTATTTCCTTACATTATATGTTGTCTCCCATGACAAAAGCAAGGAAGGAGATGCATTTGGAAGGCACAGTTTCCATATCTATTGTGAGCATGTTTATTCTCTTGAGGAGGAGGAAATGTTCCTGATGATATTTACTTTGCAAAGGAACGCTGATCTGAAATAATTCAGAGAAGTAGCAGCTACCAAAGAAGACAAAAGTAGAAGGAAATATAGTCCAAAAGAAATGAACTACAGACTGGTGGGACCTATATTTTGATCCTCCAGGGAGCAGCTGTAATATTTTTTCTTGCCAAAGTAGGTAACATTACTGTCATCTTATAGCAATAGGAACTGGCACAGAGTATACTGTACACCAGTGGAAATGGATGGGGACGTGGATCTTCTCCCGAGTCTTGACCATGAGTTTTTTCTAAGTTTCTTCTAATGTAAGATCCAATATGACCTTCCCCGCCCAACACAAAGTCCATCAGTCACACCTCAGAATTGCTCTCTTCTGACATGTAAAGCACATCAAGAATGACCAACATCAGGAGCTAGGCCACTAGGCACTCCAGGATGTTTTCAAAGAATAGCAAACCCATAGTATTAGACACATTTTCCAGTCACCCACAATTTCTAGTAATTTTTATTTTAATAAGATTTAGTGATGAATGTGGTTTTGGTGGTGCACTTAAATTAATGTATTGCCCACTAACAGTCTGCATACAGTTTTACACCTTTCACACTTTTGCAGAGCTACTTTTTCAGTGAGGTGCCCTGAGGTACCCTCCTGAATAGTCTATGACTGCAAATTGTTAGCTGGAAAACACTATCACAAAGAGTAGCTTTATTCACTGCTAGTGTGTTCCCCTTCCCAGAGTTTACAAGTCCCTTATCTAACAAGAGAACCTCTCTTATTTGCAGTAAGAAAATCTTTTCACTTCAGGAAAAATATTAGTTACAGTTAGCAAGTTTGATTGAGGCCCTAGAGGTTCTCCTTTCTGTCTTTCCCTATGCTATGTATTTTACAGACAGTTAAAAAACACTCTCTAAGCAGCTTGGAGAAGGTCATCCAAGTGGTCAGACATAGTAAATATACCAGACCTAGCTTTGTGAAATCTAGTCTGATGGGAATCAAATATTTTTGTCCATTTTTACCTCATCCTGTTATACAGTTAGTAAAACAGATGCCTTAAAACCAAGCAGCTTTTCTAGCAAGCTCTTTTTTAGTGTTCCTTATTCTCTAGGGTACTCTAATCTAAAATCATGGTCTAGGAGAGCTTTGAACAGTGGAAAGTTTGGTAAAACCTTTCCTTTAAGAAAACCAAAACAACAACAACAAAAGAACAAAACCAGAGCAATCTTGTAGATCACAAAGAAATATGACTCCCAGACTTTTCAAACTTTCTAGTTTGGAAAAACAGTTCTGAAGTTACTGAAGAGATTTTTTAATAGGTTGGGGTTTTTTTCTGAAAACTTGTCTTAAATTGTTTGTTGAATTTCTCTGTTCTTGTTGATATGCTCTGAATTTTTATAAAAATGTATGGAAAAAATAGTGACAGTGGGTAGAAAATAACTGTGACAGAACAAGAACAACATATGTCATAGTTCAATAGATAAAATGTTTATCATATATAATAGTCTCATGAAAGATTCTTTAATAAAATCTTTGCGATGAACTTCATGTGTGAGCAGTTACTGAAATGGTGGTTCAATCTGTGGTTCATTAGCTGCAAGGAAGTACTACAGTGTCAGCTATCATTATTTATATAGTATTGCTCTGAACATCTGAACTGAGATAATAAGTGTCTTGGCTAGCTAGCAACTGAGGACTCCTGCAGCAAGTTTCACAATATTCAGCAGTATTAAAAAGTGAAATGTCTTGACATACTATGAAATTATTTGCTTTTATGTATATATATGCATAAACACACGCATACACACGTATATATAGACACATACAGATAAAAATTTAGTTTCTTTAACTTGTGGTTTGCTGTACCAAGAAACTTCAAAAATCTTAAAAAAGGATTTAACTAGTGGCTTAAACATGTGGTCTCTTGACTCAAACAATGCAGAGATTGGGGTCAATAGCAGATTTTGGCCTGGGCTTTTCCTGAATCTATGGATGCCAAAAAATTAGAAAGTTGGCTTTTTGTCACTTGCAGGTGTGAAATGTTTAATACATGTAGCTATGGTGATTGAATAAATAACAGAAAAATTATGGAAAAAAGTGTAGTACTGGGAGTTGAGGCTGGCAGCCTGCCAAAAGACTTCACCTTGTTTCGGCAGAGCATTTTTATTATCGACCAAAATCATAATGCGAAGTCCCTCTCATAGATCTATGAACATAAGTAATTCTTATAGGAAAAAAAAAAAAAAAAAACAAAAAAAGCCAACACAAGTACACTTTAAGAGATAAGTCTGCAGGCTTCTTGCATGATTTTACATGCGTAATTGTTTTAGGAAAGAACACAGATAAGATGAGCCTTTCCTTTGAAATGTCACTCTTCCACGGCCTTCAAAATATGCCCTTTAGGGCTAATGAGTTCAGCAGACATTTTGATCTCCTCACATATAGCTTGAGACACTTTCAAAACTGAAGGGGTAGCATTTCAAAATCATGCCAAATGGTCAAATAGTCAATATTTCTGTTTGTTCTGAGCTAGGCTGCCATTACCATACAATAATTAAAGCGGCACAGGTCTCCTTTGTCAGAGTTCTCCATTTGGTTATGGTGAAAGCTGTGTGTTCTCAGTCCCAGGGAAAGGCCATTGCCTGAGCTATTTGATTGTTTCAGATTTTGAGAGCAGATAATCTGACTGATAACTCATGATGGAGCCCTAACAGCTGAACAATGAAAACCTCGTTACAGATGGAAGTTTCTTCACATAGTTTATGTTATTTTGCACTGGGATAGATGACGATGACATAGATTGGGAACGTATTGGGGTAGAATTTGAGTTTCCCCCTCTTTTTCTCCTTTTCTTCAGAAGATACAGATATAAATATTTCTTTACTGTTTATTATGACTTTGAAATGGTGCACCTGAGTAAGTTCAACCCCAGCAAAAGCCCTGCAAGTTTAAGAAGTTCTCAGGATCATACTGTGACTGGTGTTGACTAAAAGCACAACAAAGAGAAGACGATAAAGGAAATACTCTTTTTTTCAGGTAAATTTTTTAATATGAGTATCATAATATTAGCATGCATGCAGATACCTAAGCTACACTTGGTAGTCCTTTCTTCACTAGAAAAGTGATCTATTACTGACAATAGTTTCATTATGCATGAAACTAAACAGAATTTAACTTCTTTTCCAATTGCTATTACAGAAAGTTTTCTTGAATATGAAAGGCTGTTACCTATCACAATGTTGCACGTGGTTTTCTGAATCCAGCTTATTTTCAAAAATTTTTAAGCGTTGATTTAGAGAAATGTTTTGAGTTATTTGGAGAATGATTTCTACTGACAGCTGTCAGAAACAGATTCATTCACTCAGGAGAATCACGTTTCTACTTCTAGTTGACAAAGCTGTATCACATTGGTACAAGGAACTGTATTCAGAAATTTTTTTTGACTTGTTGTACCCAACAAAATTTTTATTTCAACCTTTCTGGAATTAAAACTTTTTTCACCCTGATTTTTAAAAAATTCTTTTATATTTTGCATTCTATTCCACTGTAATAACAAATCACAAGGCTGAAATTGAAGGAAAGCATTTTGATTTCCCTGTAATATATATGTGTAAATTGCTTCTGTAACAAAATGATTTTGACTTGGGTTTTATTTAGGGGTTATTTTTCAGAAACTTGTTTTTATTCAGCATCTTCCCTAAATTTATGTACTCTGAGAACTTTTATAAAATGGAACTTCTGCCCTAATAACAGCTTAGTGTTAATATTTTTAACCGTATCATATAATGAATATCATGGTTTTTCAAAACAAAAACGTAACTTATTAGTAACACAATAAAAATCAGCTTACAAAAGGGAAGACAGAAAGATGCTGATAGATGGGAAGGTGCCCAGTTTTTGTTGCATAGACACTTATGTTTCTTTGGTATAGGTTGTTTTGCTTGCAGGCACTTTCATAGCTTGGGGAATCTCTTTTTCTTTCAAACAGAACAAGCTAAACCACCACCTCGTTATTATCTGTCGACAGCCAGAAAGACTGTAAATCATGACTCGACACACACCATCGTGTTAACTGAAACAATGCTGGCTGTAATCATCTGGAGCCTTTCCAGCCATGTTTGAACTACACAATGGACAAAGGACTCATTTGAAATGCAGATGTAACATTTTTGTAACACTGTGTCTATAGACAAGGCTGGGCTGCCTGGCAGTGCCTTTTTAATATTAGTGTTTAGTGTACCAGTGTTTGCTTATGTCAGTCACCTGCTATGTCAAGACCAAGAGGTCAGATCTCGAGGCTGACGTGGCTGGCAGCCGGGAAACCGCTTCAATCACAGGGTGTTTTCTCAGACAGACTCACATTCAGCCATGTGAAAAAAGGGGAAAGCAAAGCAACCGGTGCCCTTTCTCTCCCAGGCTTCCCAAGGAGTCCTACCAAGAGCCTGCGAAGTTTGCTTTCTACTGACTCACTCTGCTAAATGATCTTTGGTTAATGTCTACACAAAATAACAAAATAAAATCTTTATGAGGTCTCATGCTGTGGGCAGGATGGTATTGGCTGATTTACTAACACCCTGATGACCCCATTCTTTTCACCATGCTGCCTGATGATTCCCTGTTGTGCTTTAGTGATCATTTGGGAAAACACAGTTACCTTTCGTTCTTCCCTTTCATTTTTCCCTTTTCCTTCCTTTCTTTCTTCCTTCCACTTCTTTCTCTCCTTAAATGCAACAGTGTAAAATCTTGTGTGTAAATTTAATTGCCAAGAATATACTGTTGCCTAAGTCTCCAACAACAACTAATGTATTTTCCTTCCTTATTCCTTCAACAGCATGTTTTCAATGTAATTATGCAGCCTAAATGAGCATGCTGTTTTAATTTTTCTTATATATAATAGCATGGTGGCCTGCGAAAACACAGAACTCTCAGCAGGAGTTAATTCTAATGAAAACAATAAATTTCACATGATATAGTCAACCACAAAATAGCTTACCAATTGCTTAGTTATATGGAGCCCACCTGTTCTACTTCAGGCAAAATTCCCACCAAAGTTAAAAATTTTCACAGATTAAGGACTTTGTGACTTGAATTTAGTTACAAGCCCAATTAATATTTATGATAGCTTCTGATTTCTCAGACATGTCCTTCTGCACAAGGGGGTGGGGAGGGTTTAGATCACCCAGGGGGCTGATTGTATACAAAACTGTTCTTAGGTATGAAAACTGGCTCAGGTTTCGTAAAACAGTCCCACACTAACTCCTAGAGTACCCCTGTTAATGCCCTGTCCACTCTGTTTTACCACTGCTTTACCAGTAGTGCTGTTGAGGGAAATTGGACGGATCAGTAGAATACAGAGGTATTTTTAGAAGGAACCTATGTTTCCTGTTGTTACTGCAGCTAGGATGAACATGTCTGTGTAGATGTATGTTATAGCCACCTTATATCCCATGATGTCATAGTATAAAATCTAGTCAATAAAAACACGGGAATGTTCAAGTTACCACATAGGAGGTAAGAAGAAATCCCGCATAATTCCCCCATTCAGAAGGCAGGAGATGGGAAGAGGATCTGGAGCAGAGGTAGGAAGAGTGTCTGGAACTTAGCAAGCACCATTGTAGTTACAAAAGCAAAAGATCAATGTATAAAAAAATCAAAGCTAGTTTGTGAACAAAGCAGCTGTAGAACAGCTGGATCTAGAGTGCTGAGGCATGCCATTTAATATGGAAATGGAAAGAAGCTGTGGAAATTCAACCCTCCCAAAGCTAAGCGTTAACATCAACTTTATATTAATATTTACTTTAACCAGTAAACTGAGAGAAGTATCTGTACACAATGTAAATTGACTTTAAGTCTTCACTTAAAGTAAATTACATGTTAGTCTTTACTAACTGGAAACTATCAGAATAAAATTTTCAAACAACATAGCTTCCTTGTTTCTTGATGACAAAAAGAACAGATCATTGCCAATAAACCTGCAGTTATCATTAGTGAAGCTCAATTATCTTTGTGGTTTAATTGTCCAAAATGCATAAATAAATTAAATTTTATTTATACACGTTGATTATCTGGCCATGGGATTGAATAAATTAGACCTTATCTCTATTGCTCCGTTACTACTGTTATTTTATAATAAATCTCTTTCAGTGATAATGTCAGTCATTATCTGCTAATAAAAAACACACAAAAAAAAAAAAAAACACCCAAAAAACCCGAGAAAAAGTAGTAGTAGAAACAAAGTCTAATGCAACATTAGGGAAAATGTGCAGGAGAAAAGAGAACCAGACAGCCATAAACACTATAAAATGTGTACTAAACCAAAAGAGGGACTCCAAATATGATTTCAGAGACATTACCTTCAAAATAAACACTTGCTGCCCTGTTCTTCATCTCTATCTAATTTGTGCATAAGGATAAGAGCATGGTTTCATCTTCCTCATATCTGGGCTTGCAGGAGATGGTTCAGGTCACGCTACAAAACAGAGCAGCATTAAGGGACCTATAAAGTCTGTCAAATGCGAAATACTGCAAGATACATGCCTGTATCTTTCTCCATCCAGTCCATCAAAGCACTTAGAATGGTGGCCTCTGACTTTAAACAAGTCACAGTTTCTAAATGATCACATCTTTTTATACTACTTTTCCAGATGTGGTTTTCTTCCCATGGAAAGCAGGAAACTCTGGTTCATTGTTATATAATCTTGTATCCAAAAAGCGTATTCTTGCTCTGTCTTCTTTACGGTTGAAGGCAGGTTCTGTAGTCTGTGTTTTTCTTCTCTATAGTCTTGGAAGAACTATGGAACTACCAAGCATATCAGTAAACACATAGCAGTAATCAGCAGAAAGGATGAAAGAAAATACCAGAAAGTTTCACAGGGAGAATACACGTTAAAGAAGGTGCTAGTACTTTGACACAGAGCACATATCCCTGAAAAAGGCAAAGGATAGGCAACCAATGAGATTATTCCTTCAGCCTTGGTTCCAGACTGCCCACCATGCTCATTGTACCTACTGAAATCATACCTCCTGCCCTTATATAAACAAAACCTTATCTTAAAGGGTATCCTTTAACACTGACTTCAGGGGTCAGCAAATTCAAGTAAAAACATCAGTAAGTCTTCTAATATATTATAATCACTCAGTAATAGGTATAATTCCTGTTCATCAATATCTAGTGATCTACTGACACATGAGATATGAGTAACGGGTTGCTAGTAATGCACCTTGTCTTATATCAGCCTGTGGCAAAAGAAGAACTTTGACTTCCACATAACAAGAATAAATCCAGCAACTGTAGACTGGGAAAGCTGACAGACATCTACCTCTGCTGCTGGGAATCAGCTGATGTTATTTTTTTCGTTTCCAGGCCATCTGCTTGCTGGTTTGTTTCTCATTTTCTCCCAGGTGTCTGCGTGCCAGTTTTTAGAGCAGGTCACAGTGGAAGTATCATGAGGTGAGGAAGTTGATTGCCCGTGAAGAGAAGAGCCGGCAGCAGGAAACTCTTTTTCACATATTCCCCTCCCCCAGTTACAAAAAAAAAAAAAAAAAAGAAAAGAAAAAAAAAAGGTTTGTATGATGAGCAACGGAAAAAACCATTGAATCTTAGACCAAGGATGCTGAGGAGTGAGAAGACCTATCATAGCTATTAAAAGGACAGGAGTATAAGGATCCCTCTGGAAGAGAAGCTAAAGCAGAAGGGATTTGAAAAATAGATACACACATGTAAATTTAGTCTAAGATCTTTTAATTGAATCATAGAATAGTTAGATTTGGAAGATACCTTAAAGATCACATAGTTCCAACTCCCCTGTCGTGGGCAGGGCCACCTCCCACTAGACCAGACTGCTCAAAGCCCCATCCAGCCTGGCCTTGAACATTTCCTGTAGTCCCCCTTTAGGTACTGGAAAGCTGCTATAAGGTGTCCCCAGAGTCTTCTCTTCTCCAGGCTGAACAACCCCAACTCTCTCAGCCTGTCTTCATAGCAGAGGTGCTCCAGTGCTCTGGTCATCTTTGTGGCCCTCCTCTGGACTCACTCCAACAGGTCCATGTCCTTCTTATCTACGCAATACTCCAGGTGGGGTCTCATGAGAGCAGAATAGAAGGGAGGAATCACCTCCCTTGACCTGCTGGCCATGCTTCTTTTGGTACAGCCCAGGTGCGTTTGGCTTTGTGGACCACAAGCACACATTGCTGGGTCATGTTGAGCTTCTCGTCAACCAACACCCCCAAGTCCTTCTCCTCAGGGCTGCTCTCAATCCATACAGCAGTCACAGCCTCTGAATCAGGTGTTAATAAATTGTTGTCTGATGAGCCTGCAGTGTTTTCCTTAAAAATATTCATGTAATATGATTTTTTCTGTGCAAATATTCTGATGTTCATTGTCACAATGTGATGTGCCCTGAAGTAGACTTTAAACATGTTGTGACAAGGAAGAACAACACTAACCTCCACAATGGTGTGGAAAAAGAAGAAAGCATTCCAATATCAACTTGCACTATGGCATCATGTGCTGGATATAATGTTTTGATTGTTCCTGAACACTCCAAAAAATGTCTGATCTGGAGAAATGGAAAGAAAGCATACCATGACGACACTTCTCCAAACAAAACAAAGTAACAAAAAAACCAACAAAACCAACAACAACAAAAAACAACAAAAAACCCCAAACAAGCAGAAAAAACCACTTGCTCAAAATATTTTATAATATACCGATAATTTTTAGTATTATCACTATTTCTTCTTCATGTTTTAGTATTAGAACTATGAAAGGTTGTTCAACACATAGAAATTCTACAAAATCTATGTCAGTACGTTTTACATTTGTGTCAGTCATTTTGAGGAACATTCCCTGTGGAACTATTAGTGATAACATGTACTAAACTATTTTAATAGAGGTAAAGAAAATGACAAGTTTGAGTACTTTTTATATTAGATGGCATATGTATAAAAAAACCTTAATCTTCTTCTTTGGATGTATAAATTGCACTTATTAGACTGAGATATTTACATATTAGTAGTTCCTTTGCATGGCAATATTTTCATCTAGCTTCAGGTGGTAAAACTTGGAAGTAGCCTAAGGTAGTTAAGTAGGTTGTCCTTACAGACAATGAAGAGATAGATCTCAAATGCATGATTCAGTCCATGTAAGCTGACTAGCTTAGGCTTTTAGATAGCTAAGATCATATGAGATGTACTTTTCTTACATTGACAGGTCTCACAACAGAAAATTAAAAACTCATTGAACTGAAAGAGTTATCATTAAAAATAAAGCAAACATTTGATGAAATAATGAGCTGATTGCTGACAAATGGTAATGTTCTTGAGTGTTAGAATTAGGTCATTTGGCTGGGAGCAAGGAAGAAGTCCTTGTTACCAGAAAATACATTTGCATGAAACTAGAATATACAGATTTCTTTCTTGAATCTCAAAAAAACTACATATAGTTGCCTATGACTGTGCAGAGATGAAGGCAACCATTCACATTTTAATTGTGCTGATTTTATTTTCTGGTTGTGTGCATACTACAGATTAGACTTTGATGAGTAGTAGAAATATGGAACAATTGGGAAGACGTGGACTCAGCATCTGGGAGTCCTGAAAGTCTTGAAGCCGTTTTAAGCTTACTGTTTTAACTGAAATATGAGTTGTTAAAAAAAACCAAACAACAAAAAAAAAGCCCAAGAGCATCACCTTCCCCCCCTGCCCCCTCCAAAAAACAAACAACCAAAAAATAACCAACCTCCAAAGTTTTGAAATCCTCACATTCTACCTGTATAAGAATTTGGGTGGAAAAAAACAGAACAGGGTTCCTTGGATGTGTAGTAGCTGTAGAAAATAAATGGAGTTCACAGCTGTCCAGATGTCATGATATCCTCATTTTAGTTGGCAATTTCTTTTTGAGGTGTGAAACCATGACTTCTTGACTTTCTTAGAATATGCAATACTATAAGGAATTTGGAGAAAACCAGAAGTACATTGAGATTCTTGGAGCAGTTCCTTCAGTGACCTGTCTCTCAAACATAGTTCTGGACTACACTAAAAATATTCCAAAATGTTCAGAACTTAAATAGCTATTGGACAGTGTGCAGTGTGGAAGAATATGAGAATCAAGGTTTGGGTCAATAGAATAGAATCGTAGAATGGTTTGGGTTGGAAGGGACCTTAAAGATCATCTAGTTCCAACTACCCTGCCATGGGCAGGGACACGTCCCACTAGACCAGGTTACCCAAAACTCCATCCAACCTGGCCTTGAACACTTCCAGGGATGGGGCATCCACAGCTTCTCTGGGCAACCTGTTCCAGTGTCTCATTACCCTCACAGTAAAGAATTTCTTCCTAATATCTAATCTAAATCTCCCCTCTTCCAGTCTGAAGCCATTACCTCTCATCCTTTCACTACATGCCCTTGTAAAAAATTCCTCTCCAGCTTTCTTGTAGGCCCCCTTTAGATACTGGAAGGCTGCTATAAGGTGTCCCCAGAGTCTTCTCTTCTCCAGGCTGAACAACCCCAACTCTCTCAGCCTGTCTTCATAGCAGAGGTGCTCCAGTGCTCTGGTCATCTTTGTGGCCCTCCTCTGGACTCACTCCAACAGGTCCATGTCCTTCTTATCTACGCAATACTCCAGGTGGGGTCTCATGAGAGCAGAATAGAAGGGAGGAATCACCTCCCTTGACCTGCTGGCCATGCTTCTTTTGGTACAGCCCAGGTGCATTTGGCTTTCTGGACCGCAAGCACACATTACTGGGTCATGTTGAGCTTCTCGTCAACCAACACCCCCAAGTCCTTCTCCTCAGGGCTTCTCTCAATCCATTCTCCTCCCAGTCTGTATTTGTGCATGGGATTACCCCGACCCACATGGAAGACCTTGGACTTGGCCTTGTTGAACTTCATGAGGTTTGCACAAGCCCACCTCTCAAGCCTGTCCAGATCCTTCTGGATGGCATTCCTTCCCTCCAGTGTGTCAACCACTCCACAGAGCTTGATGTCGTCGGCAAACTTGCTGAGGTTGCACTCAATGCCAACATCCGTGTCACCAACAAAGATGTTGAACAGCACCCATCCTAGTATTGACCCCTGAGGAACACCACTCATCACTGCTTACCACTTGGACATCGAGCTGTTGACCACAACTCTTTGAGTGAGACCATCCAGCCAGTTCCTTATCCCATAGTTTGAGGAATATCCTATAATAGAAAGACTTCAAACAAGACTGTAATATAATGATATGCAAAATTGTCTAAATCTTGAGAGTGACATAAACAGTAAGGATCTACATAATGTAATGTTGCATAGATTTATACTTTAAATTTTATTTGTTAAATTTAAATTGCTAAATTTAGTTTAACTTCAATACTTACATTGATAGTGTTCTTAAAATTTGTCCTTTCCTGTCCTGTCCTGTCCTGTTCTTTCCTATCCTATCCTATCTTACCCTACCCTACATTACCCTGTCCTACATTATCCCATCTATATTTTATTACTTCTTTATCCAAAGCATAGTTTGAGTTTACATATAAACTTTGTCTAATACTATTCTGAGATATAGCTTTGCTATTTTGAACAAACCGTATTTGTTTGTTCATTCGTTTGGTTTTTTGCTATCTCATTTCCGTCTGCCCTTTCAATAGTAATTTTCACATTAATTTCCTGTGTGGAATTCAGTGACAGCCACTATCCATTTCCAAACAGGATAAATAGATGTTGCAAGTGAAACAACATTTAAAGATTTAATAAAGACTTAGAAGTAAGTTGTAAAGCCCTATCTATCCTTATTTTGACAATTGCACCACTGAAATAGTCAAATAAAATGAGTGATGCTACATATATGTATATATATATGTATATGGAGATCTGTGCATAAGAAAAACATATCATTTCAATGCTCCTATTGTAGCTGTGGTAAAGAGACATTGAAAAGATTCACCAGTTGACAAAGATTTAAGTTGCATTCCATTTCTGATATCTGTTTCTTATTACCACCCACATCCCTTTTCATCTTCCTATAGTTTTATTTTTCTATGTCTTTGTAGCATCAAGAACATCTGTTTCCTGTATTTAGAGTAACACCAAAAATTACTCTTAATTTTCTTTTATTGCAGATTCAGGTCAAGACTATCATGATCACTTTACTATTTTCTGACATATCAGTCTAATGCATTACTATGTGGTTACCTATTCAAATCAATCATAATCATCTTTCATTTAAAAGGGCATTTCATCAGTGTGACTGTTAATCTAGGGTCAACAATAGATACATCCAAATTGGAGAAGCCAATAGGTTAGACAGACAGTAGCTGATTGTCCTATGTTCCCTGTAAACTGAAAATTCATCTATTCTTTTTCAGATTTGGAATGTGCATGGGATTTTTTTGATTTGTGGCATGGAAGATAAGGGTAAGTATGTGATAAAGACCAAAGGCATTGTAAATTATTAGCATAGCAGTGCACATCTTGTCAACTTGACAGTTTACTAATATGAACTAAGTTAACTATCAGGTACCTTTGCTTTTGGAGTGTATGACAGACAGAGTTTCATTCATTATTTCTTTTATGCTCCTTTTTTTCTTTCTTGGTGTTACCAAAGGTTTTTGTTAAGCCTTTAGAATATTGAAGCTTTTGGAATATGGAAACCTGGAAAATTGCTTAAGATTTTACATATTATATGGGGAAGTTATACTGACTTGAGTTATGTCAGTTGAATTATTCAGGTGAGATGTGAATTTAAACTATTATTCCTCTTACGAACATTCTTATTCCGAGATAAAGATGCTGATGTCACTTATGTTTAAGCTCAGTCAAAAAGCAACACACCATTTCGCATAATTGTATATCCACCCAGGAAGTCATACTAAGTTTGACTGGCATGGAAGGTCTTTTTATCAACACAGACATGCTTTGTTCCCTTTCTGGAACTTTGACACTAATGGATTTGATCAAAACTGTACTTGCTACTTTTCCGTTAATGCAGCCTTTCTGATTTGGTATCAAGGTATGCTCTGTAGAAGTCACTTGTCAACCCTTCTTTTTTTAAAAAATAAATAAATTCACCATTGTCTGTATAGCATTTGTTATAGTAGAACTGAAAAGTGGCAAATTTATTTAGTGAAACATTTTGATGACCGTTGACATGACTGTGTAGAAGAGCAGTCAATAATTAGTCAATCAGTAACAGTAAGGATGGCCTTTATAGCTACCAGATGGATAATTTATGTATTTGTTTAGAAGTGTCCAGACTCTAGTAATAAGAGGAATTTTGAATTCATGTTTTCCTTTAATTTCACCAAGCATTTTGTAAAATTACACTAAAATACAAGGAAGAATAATATTCCTTTGAGCTAAAATAAGAATGATAAAAATGTAATTTACAATGTGTTTGAAACATGCATCTCAAGTTTGGCAATGACATGGCATTTATATTGAAAAAAAAACCCAAAAAACATGTCATGAAAAATACAATTCCAGTGCCTTTACCAAAGCAAAATTCATATTGATTGCAGTTCTGTATTAGTATTGTATTTATGCAGATTCTCAGAATACCAACAGTTAATCTAACACAGCCGAGTTTGCTATATATTAAGCCTAAGAAATCATATTTCTTTCATGACAAATAATGCTGATTTTACATTTTGTCTCACAAAGAAGGGAAGTTAATTTTACTTTTCTACTTTTGCAGCATGTAGAACTAAGAAATTAAAAGTTTCAGCCCCTGCTCCATGACTGTACTGAGGTTTAAACTTCCAAAAGGTTCTTTAAACTCATCTAATTTTTCTTCATTTTAAACCATTCTGTCAGTGCTTCAGTATGATGAGTATTACTTTGTGGAAAGTCTGTAAAAATAATCTCGTAGGGAATTATCTTTCCAGTAGCTTATTAAGTTTCCAAGAAGAACACTCCTCTGATTTTCAGTATCCAGCTGTTTTCTTTCAAAACTCAGCATCATTAGCATGTAAAAATGAAACTGAACCAACTGAATTTTTTATACAGCTTCAAGTATATATATATATATATATATTTACATGAGAGTGAAAACACCACCAGTGGCACCCAAACTTGCTATTTGTAGCATAATTTCTTAAAGTATTTGCTCTATAAGAATATCTGCATTGGAAGAAGATCCAACAAAGATGTATTGATAGCTGTTTATTGTAAACAGATGTGGAGAATCTGCCCCTGGTGCTACTAGTGACATTTCTACAATGGATGATATAAATTAGGAGTCTACTTCCTTAATACCAAGTGTCATAGTAAGTACATCCACTCTTTTTAAAAAGGTATTGAATACTACATAGACACTCAAGCAGCAGAGATTTTCTAATGGTAAAATTTGTTTTCTTAATATGATAGCCTGTCATTGGAACCAGTTTGCCTTGATAAAAATAAATAACAACATGGAAGGTCAATGGTTTGGGTTTGGGATTTGTTTTTGGTGTTTTGGGGTTTGTTTTTTTTTGTTTTTTTTTTTTTTTCCATAATAAATCTCCATGAAGGTTATGGCCTACTTAATACCAGGTGCAGGCTAGAAAGTCTTCCAAACTTAATTAATAACAAACATTGTTTTTCCTATGCTTAACTAAGCTGTAATCCACTTAAATTGTAATATATTAAGAAAGTAGTAATGATAAAAGAAGGTGTCAAAATGACAAAATTCCTCATCTTAGCATGAAAGAAAGACAAGTCACTTCCAAGTGAGGACAACAGATAATTTCTCTCTGAATATTAGCAAAATGTGACTGAAAGTAAAAAAAATATAGTAGCACCAGCACGCGTGTGTCTGTGTGTGTTTATGTGTGCATATCTTTGTATATATTGGGTTAGATACATATACATTCATCTTTATACAGGAAAATATTACTGTATGTTGTTTGTTTGCTTGTAGATTAATGATTGGCTGGTGTATTAAAATACACTGACCTTGCACACTTCAATAACTATTTTCGTTACAGTTACAGGGATCGATGGTACTTGATTGATGGAATACTTGAGGGCCCAAGTATTGCTGTTTATTTTCTTTCTGTGTTTCTTTACTTTGAAATTAATTAAAAGAAGAAAGTAGGTGTTTTGTTAATCATGAATGTGTTGCCATTCCTGTTATTCTTTATTTGTGTGAATACATTTCTACAGAACAATAATGAAGTTCACGTTCTATGTCCTGAGTATCATTTCCTTTATAAGATGGAACTTACAAAATTGGAGTAAGTGAACTAGAACATGCAGTAGAAACAGGTAAGATGATCACATTATGTACAGATCTTGCTAATATTTAAATGTTTTTAAAATTCTTTTTTCCTAAGAGAAAATAGGGGGACATCCAACAAAAAGAAAAATCTCACATAGTATGCATTTCAAGTGTCCCTTAATACATGAATTCAGATGATCAATTTGGAATGAGCAAAAAACCAGTCTGTTGTTGGATTGAATGCTGGACCTTAAAATACCACATGTAAATAAGTTTGGCTTTTTTTTTTTTTTTTTTTTTTTAAATCCAAGGACAAAAAGGCTCCAGTTTTCACTTCTTATTGGCATTCTGGAACATGCGAACCAGTTTTTGGAATGCATGTCATCCTGACATATATATTTTAAGTACCTTTTTTCTCACTATACCTAGTTGAAAGTGTGTGGATAGTCCCTGTCATGTAATCACTGAAAACAGAGTAAAAATAGAGTCAAAGATTGGAATGCACAGTCATGAATTTACCTGAAGAATGGCAGATAAGGTAGATGTCCCTTTCTTTTCTCTTATTAGGGTAGATGCCTGTCCCACTTGCATAAACCTCTAGACCCTTAATGAGATAAGACAGAATGATTTTCCTGATCAACAGAGAACTTTAAGAAGCCATACTGAGTGCTCCTCCTTAACAACTGTCTCAGGAATCCAAATCAGTCCTAAGTGCTTTTTGTTTTACTTGACCGCTTACATTTGTTCATCTTGCCAAAGCAGGTTTTTTTGGGGTAGGAAAAGATTCATACAGCTGAACTGCTTTATTTTTATTTCTCTTTTTAAATTGATGTGAAATGTGTAAAATTTAAATACGAAAAAATTCATCTATATGAAAGATCATATCTTTATATAATATCTGATAATGTATCTGATCCATATTTCTGATATCTGATTATATCTGAAAATATATTAAATAGTCCTGTCTTGATTTTCTCAGGAAGTTTTGATTCCTGATGCCAATGAAATGGTTTAGGCTGAGTTTTTTATTTATTCCCTTAGTATTAGGCATTTAATTTCTTGTATTTTACCACTATATTCTGTGTCTCACAGGACTCTTCAAACACCTGTGTACACCAAATTTATTCTTCTATCTCATGCTAGGAAACCTGAGGACAAATTGATCAAGGAAGAAAAGGCTCACCTCCCCTAAATGCAGTCTGCCTATAACATTGAACCACTAAACACTCCATATGTCCTAAAATCCTCTTGAAGTAAATGAGACTGATTAAAAGTTTCATGTAAATCAGGACCTCAGCCTCATAATTCTAAGAACTTTTGGGTTCTTACTTTATGAGAAAGCAGTGCTGGTGGATACACACTGCAGTAAGTGTTTGCTTTTGAATTTTCTCAGAAAACTCTTGCCTACCCAACAGCAAGACAGCTGCCTGGGCATCAGTTCACCTATATGCTCTGGAATCAAATTCCCTTACGTAGTTTGTGTTGTACAATAAAAACATTGTTCTTTAGTTTTGCAAAATTATTGATTACTTAGCTGGGGAGGGGCTGTTTGCAAGGGCACGTAGCGGTAGGACAAGGGGCAATGGTTTTAAACTAGAGCAGGGTAGGTTTAGATGAGACATTAGGAAGTTCTCTACAATGAGGGGGGTGAGACACTGGAACAGGTCGCCCAGAGAGGTGGTTGAGGCCCCATCCCTGGAAGTGTTCAAGACCAGGCTTGATGAGGCTCTGAGCGACCTGATCTAGTTGAAGATGTCCCTGCTTACTGCAGAGGGGTTGGACTAGATGACCAACCCAACACATTCTGTGATTCTATGAATATTACTGCAGAGCAGCATTAACACTGAGTTCTCCATATTCTGTCTTGAACATTACCGCACTGCTGAGCCTTTCCTTTAACTTTTTTAACTGTCATGAAAAGCACAAATGAAATTTACAAGGAAGTTCCAGATTTATACTAAAATGACTGACAAGTAAGAAAAGGTATAGTAAAAGAAATAGCTGTACTGTCCCATTGTCTGCTATCACTGTATAAACAAGTACTAGAAGATGTCCCATGAAGACTATATTTTAATAAATTGGGAGAATAGCACGATTTAAATTCATGGACTCTTTTTACTACATATTTTTAATGCTATCTGCCATCTAGTGGATTTAGTTTTGACTTTAAGAAAACAATGGCTTTAGCTGTAATCAATCAAACACATTATAATGCTTTGTGATGAAACTGATATTTCACTAAATGTTGAAGTAACTGCCGGCCTGAATTTGCACCTGATAAGAAGCAATCATCAGTACAGTAGATGTCATCAAGGCTTTTAAATGTGCTGCAGAAGATTAGCAGCTTATACATAATTTACCAAATGGGATTTTAAAAACTCAGAACAACCATTCTCCACAAAGGAAATCCATACATTCTTGATAACAGAGTTAAAACACGGCTCGTTTTGATGACTCTGTAGCTCATTCAAATTAAAAATCAGTTTATCTTTCCAGTGTCTACAGTGGCTAAACATACCAAGCATGTACAACCTTCCAGGTATGCTACAGAGGATTCAAACAATACAAAGTTTTCTGAATAATTTGCTTGAGTAGAAATAACAATGCAAGAACAAAGAAAGATTAATAGGTTTACCACAAAGTACATTGATCCAAAATATTTGTTGTCACTTGAACAACAAGCAGTCATCCTGTTTGGTATTCTAATCCCCATGAGTGTTTCCCTGTGCAGACGATTCCAACAAATGGTTATTATTTCTTTTGGGTTTTTTCTTCTTTTCTTTTCTTTTTTTTTTTTCTTTTTAAGTAACACTCCCTCTTAACTAACTTCTCCTTCTCCTGAACATATTGGCATGCACCCCATCCAGCCATGACATAAAAAGCAAGTTGGAAATGGAAAACAAGACGAGTCTTGGGCTATTCCTCTGTTGTTTGAGATGATTTAGAGAGTCCAGACAAGGATGAAAAAGGCTTCTCCAAGGACCTCCTATTCTTTTGTGTGGTAGATTCTTCTCCCTTGATGTCATCTAGGCTTAAGCTTAAGATTAGAGTCAGGGCTAGAGATAATATCATCATCATCAGGGATAAGCCTGGGCCTTAAATTTTTGCTGTTCTTTAACCAAGGCCTGTGTATCTCATTTAAGCATGGTGCTGAATAGCATAAACCCTTGCTGGTCTCAAAATTCAAACACTTTAAGAATAACAGAGTGAAAGTATATATCAGTTTAGCTTGTGGTTCTTTTTTGAGAAACATTATTTCCTTTTCCGCTAACATACTGAGCCACGACCATAGCCTTTTCTCACATTTGGCAGAGAAGTATTTTTCCATCACTAATCCTCACACTCTCCTGACAAGTAAATCTTGTGCACTGTTTCTAATGCATTATAAACCTATAGTATTTTATCCCAGAGTCATGATATACTTTGATATTTCATTTCAGTGTTGTCTAATGAAAAAAGATAAGGCAAAATAGGGTGAATGTAGTTAAAAGACAGTGAAATGATGTTCAAAGGCATCTTTAAAAAAATGTTCTATTCCCTGAACAAAATGAAATATCATCTTAGATATTACAAACTATCAAAGGCTTAAGAAGTGGAAGATGTCTATATGCATTTCATAAATATCAAATCAATGGGTGAAAAAAATCATTAAACTTGGTCTCACATTTAGAATATTATTTATATTTAACAACAGGGTTATTTTGTCTCTGTGATAGTTCTCCCTCCCTTTCTTATTCTTACTACAGTCTAATAAAAGGTTGTATTTCAAATGTAAATCAGAATATAGTAGACCTTATAATATGTAAGTGTTCTGAGACCATATCAGCATTGGTAACAGGAAAGTTCATATATTTGCATATTGCTGTTGCTAGTTAAAGAATGTATTCTTTAGATTTACCTGTGCATATTTTCACCTTCAATGACAATAACACAAACATGTAGTGTAAAGAACAAAAATAAGAACAAATCCAATCTAGCTTAAAGTTGCATGTATGAAACACAGAAATTCTTTTGACAGTAACAATTTCAGGAAATGCAGAACAGAGCTGCAGGCAAGTATTCACAACCAGATTTATCTGGAATAATGTATTCCTCAGTAGTTTATTCTTCTCTCTCTTTTAATAATACTAGTTCAACCAAATATGAAATCAAAGTCTCAGTGCATGTAGGTGAATCTAGCTTGGCTAGTCATATCATTTTTAAACAGTTTACCTTTCTATTAATTTAATAATAAATGTCAAATATATAAACCCTTGAAAAACAATAGTTGTAAAAAATAATTACAAGATGCATACTTTCTTTTTATATAAAGAAAAGTTATTTTTCTTGCAGATTTTAAAGTCAGATAAAACATTGACATAGGTAGATCAGATTTCAGTATATGTCACCTTATAATTGGTGAGTATATTTTTAGATTAGGACACCTTTTCCTGCAGAACGTTAGACCAGGGAACCAAAAATAATGGATAAATCACCGGTGCATATAACATCTAGAAATGAGTTTCCACAGTACTTCATTTAAAAGTGTCTGAGTAGGAGCCTTAGGCTTCGAAATGCTCTGGGGTGGAATTGCAAGGGTAAGCACACTCAGCAGTGCACTGCACGGAATGAGTCTGCTCAGAGACCAACAACTGGGCATAGGCATGGACTGGGAATACTGACCCACCTGCAGTCATTTATGTTGCAGGAAGAAACATTTGTCTCTCAACATCTCTAACCTCAAGTTTGCCTCTGAAGACAGACACTTTCATTCTTCTAAAAGAACAAATGAAACTGAAACGAAGTCTCTCCTTCCAAGATTTTGTTTTCTTTCCTCCGGAAAAACAAGAGACTGGATTATCCTAGTTTTGGGGAAAAAAAATTATAAAAATTATAAGCTTTTCTGAGATTTTTTTATTATTTTTTCCCTCATAAGAATAAATATAATCCCCTAAAGCTGGGGTAATTCTCTGTAGGTCTCATGGATTAAACCTGAGGGAACAGGTACGATTTACTGGGCTTTAATTATAAAAATGACTCAGATGCACAGCTAGGGAAATCTGTACTAGAAACACAAAAATTTTAGATATTTGGTTAGGAAAAAAAATCATTAGAGTGCCGCAGTCGTCTTTTTAAAAAAACAAAAAAAACCCCAAAAAAAACCAAAAAAAACCCCACAACAACAACAACCCCCAAACTCGAAGTTGAAAAGGAATTTGCTTGGAAACCTTCTCATAAATGTCAAAACAAAGAGAGGACTGTTCTGACTGTTCTGCAGAAAATGATACCCTAGTTGTTAAACTGTTTAGAAGCTATCTCAACATATTGCCATTTTTGGGAAAATGATAAAGACATTTTTGCTTGATTGGATTTCTTCTTCCTTCAGAATGCAGAGTAGAAGACATGTCATCTTTATGTATTCGCTAAGCCTGTTCATGGTTTAGGACATACTTTGGTTTCTTTGGAGATTGCATTCACCAGAAATAGTGCTGTCTGTGGCTCAGGGGTTTCAGAGTTAAGATAAAGCCTAACCAAAATCCCGTTTGCCCTGCACACAGCAAGTTTCAGAATAAATTAAAAAAAACCTTTGACAATACCTATTTGATCATTATGAAGAAGGGTAATAAGTGCTTTTAAAACAGCACTTTTTTTGTCTTTGTGAAAGACCTAGGACAATTTTCCATTTAAAAAGAAATACAATTATAAATTATTTCATCATTAGTGGTGAGAGATAATGCTCTGTAGAATTTTCTTTAGTGTTATGTCTGTTCCCAAAGTATAGCTAAGAGAAAACATTAACAACTCATGCTCTGTCACACTATTTCCTAATTAACTCTGCAAACAATATCAAAATATGAGACAGAGTTTTAAAAACAAAGAAAATATTGTGACATTTAATAAACTAAATTAAATCAGTTTTTGAAAATATTTTTAATATATTCCACTCATAAATCTCATTCTTGTTTCAATTTTACTTCTGTTTTCTCACTTGAAACCTTGAAATAATTTCTCATTTGATTTCATGTTGATAGAAATTTGGCATAAGAAATTGCGTGTTTATCATATTCTTTAAAGTATATCAAATGGTATTTTTCACCTGCAAGTGCATCTTTTCCTTTTGCTGTTACTTAATGATATTTATTAAAATAATTTCATAAATAACACAATCACAACATTAAATCTAATGAGAGTCATCTCAATAATGGAAGCATCTCTTTCAGTTACATTATCCAAATTACACAAACTAAGCATATTTTAAAATAAAAATGAAAAGTCTCAACAGTACAATGTTCACGCAAAAGAATAATTCTCTAACATTTCTATTAACTTGTTCAAAAATATGGTTCACCAAGAAATGAAAGAAACTCATGAGTCCAGAACCAATTCCCCCATAAACTGGTTCAAATATGTCTAGAATTTAAAAGAAGACAAACTTCTGTGTATTGTCACCCAGCTCAGTTCTAACATAATTCTGTAGCAACCCCCTTCCCTCATCAACCTTTTTCACTTTCCTTAGTTGTGTATCAACTGACGCTGGAGATTAGTTGGTGAATTAATCTGAATTATCTCGATACATGCTGGTACATATTTCGGGATCATTACTTGTTCCCCAAGAAGCGTTTGAAATACTTACGTAAGATTTGTTTGTGTAGATTGATAAATGTCATTCACAAATGCTCTTTTTTCTTAATTTAGTGTGATAAGTTATACTTGTAAATTTGCATTAATAATTTAGTTACATATTTCTAGAATGGCTATCACAGTACCAAAATACAAATCTGTTGAAAGGAATATTTCTTTGGCTTCTGATTTATAAAGGAGTTATGTGTAACTAGGTTCAAGGTATTGTTTATTATGAAGCACTTTTTGATTTCTTTCTGACAGCTTACAAGTAAGTGGGTGGAGTTCCTCGTTGATCATGGCTGTGCCACTCTTCTTTTCTGTTTATACCACAATAAGAATCAAAACAGCTGTTAAAGACAGGTTTTACTATAATTAATTATTAAAGCGTGTGTGATTGTTTAAAATCCAAGAGAACCTTGAAACAATCAACAGCAATTTCACAGGCTCCGTGATTTAGCAAATCACATCAGTGTCTTCTGTTAGTGTCTGTGATCTGTTTGCTTACAAGTTCCTCTATTTGTCTCTAATAATTATGATACTCCTATTTTCAAGTGCTTATGTAAGAATATGTCCATGCAACACTTAAGAGGACTCTTAAGGAGGAGTGAAAATTCACTATAAAAAAGAATTGGAAAGCTTTTACAGTAAGAAACAGAAGACCACAAGAGACAGAGTGAAAAAAATTATTTCAAAGAGTATAGAAGGCTAAATGATTGACTTTTAGGTTAATGAGATCAACTTTTTGCTACATCCTATAAGAAAATAAACACAGCTGTGTACTCAGAGCCTGAAGCTGCTGGTCCATGGTGCTCATAAAGACATCCTCTCTAAATTCAAAGGCCACAGAGCTATTTAGGGTAGGTATTTTGGACATAAGAACCATGCTTACACAAGAATACTTGTTGAAACAAGATTTAAACAGGTTATGAATAAACTTACTTTATACACTAGAAAGCTTTTAACTACCAAGTGAGGTGAGATTCCAAAACAGCCTCTCAGTAAATGGAAATGAGTCCATAAAAGTTTTAAAGTTTTAATATGGTGTTTGATGAGTTTATAAAGGTCTTGTGTACCAGAGATGATTGTGGTAGCAGGAGTAGAATTGGGCAAGGCATGAGTGTCCCTTCCTGTCCTGTGATCACCTAAACAGTTCTTGTCTTTCGCACAAATAGAGTTGGGAGTATTGGTGTCTCATAAAATAATCCAAAGGCATTTGAAAATTTAAGAACTTACTATAGGACCTTTCCTAAAGTCCCATTAGCAGCTCCAAAAAACCTTTTCTTGTCAGTAGCAGATGAGCAACGTTGTTTGTAAATGATACTTAGTTAACTGTGCCTGTTCTTGTGTGAACTTAATATATTTACAGTCTTTGTCACCTGTATTCGAGGATCTCTCTTCATTATAGGCTGCTAACTGAGAGAATGAATGAATCTGTATACCACCTACTAGACTTAGTAACACATATGAAGTGCAATTATGTTCATCTTTTTCTTTATGTAGCTCCTACTAGTTAGAAAATTCTGCAAAAAGGTTCAAAACCTGATTGCTGTTGAGTAACCTTTTTGTCAGTAACTCACATCCTTTTTTTAAGATGGCTGAACCACATGTAACTGCCATGTGTCTGAGGAATTCATTGGATTACTAACACTAAGGGAAGTTTCTTCACTGTGCTTGATGATAACTTCCTAATTCTGAATAAAATTAATCCATACAGGAATGAAGCCAGGTTTCTTCATTTTAGGAGACTCTAATGATTTCAAAGCATGAAAATCTGTACCCAAGGGAGAGAAGGGCCTCCATGTAATGGTGACTAAAATTTAGTCTCATGAGGTGAAGATGTAACAGCACTGCAACTGTTTTCAGGAATGTATTAAAAATAAATAATACAGAAACCTGCATTTAAACCACACTATTGATACACTTGGCTTCCTCAGGAGATGCATTATAATGAGCACAGACATGTGTCAATATGCATATAATCAGAGTTGTAGGTCAAGGTATACTTGCTCATAACAGCTTCTGGGAGGTATCATGAATAATTTTAAAAGAAGACAAATAAAAGCCACTGTGTGTGGTCTGAAAAAAAAAAAAAGGCAGCAAGTCCTGCTGTAATTTCAGACTGTAGAAGAATTTATTTTCCAGTACATAGGTAGGTATGTAACTGGCTCTTCCCATTAAAAGACCGCAGGTTGGTGGCAAGAATTTATCAAGAATGTTTAGCTTCTGGGCTATGGCATATTGTCTCCAAAACAGGAAAATAATTCATAGATTTTATAAATTTAACAATTAAAATGTATTTTTATAAAAAAACATATTTTCTGTGAATAATACTTGCATAAGGCAATGCTCTATGACGCTGCAAGAAAGAAGATCCTTCTAGGCTCTTTCACGATAGGCTAAACACATTGGTTAAATAAAATCCTCCTCAACTCCTTGCCCCATCAGGTGACAGCCAATCTTGTAACATCATGTAAATGCAGTTCCTATTGCAAGGGTAGGATGGGACAGTTCCAGAAATATCCAAACTGTGCACAGGGAAGACACAAACATCTCCAAAACTCTCGTCTTAATTTATTGATGATGGTAGGAATACAATTTCTGCAAGAGGAAGAAATTTTCTTGAGTCCCTCAGACTACACTTCCTCTCTAGGGGGGCTCATGACTTTCCAGGTACTGCTGCTCTGATCCAAGTTTTCAGGCAATGAGGCGGGGAGCTGCACTCCCTACCTTAGGGCCAGCTACGTGGAGCTTTAGGATGTAAGCCACCGGCACTGGTTCTTCTCTTGCAACACTTGGATTTGCTTTGTGAAAAAAAAGAATCTGCATCTTGCTACATACAGTTCTGGAAGAGTCTCAAGCCGTGTACTTTATATCATCATGCTAACGAGCTAGTACTAACATTATCATGATGTGTAATAATAGAACTTCTGTTAGTATGCCAAAACTACCTCTGAAATAATGATTATGCATACGGTTGTGCTTACCTACTTTTTAGTGTGGGAATGAACATGGTCGAAAGCTAATGAAGGAGACTGACAGAGATCACAATCTTTCTTTTTCGTATGATGATTTAGCAATCACCAATGACATGAAATTTAACAAGAACAAATGCCAGATTCTGCACCTACCATGGAGTAATTCCAGACGCAAGTAGAGACTGGGAGAGGAGTGGCTGGAGAGCAGTGCTGCAGAAAGGGATCTGTGAATGCTGGTCGACGGCAGGCTCAATATGAGCCAGCAGCGTGTCCTGGCAGCCAAGAGAGTAAACCACATCCTGGGTGCACCAAACACAGTATAACCAGCCAGTCAAGAGAGGTGATTATCCCACTGTATTCAGCATTGGTGTGGCCTCACCTTGAATACTGTCTGCAGTTCTGTGCCCAATAATTTAAGAAGTATATGCATCCAGAGGAGGGCAACAAAGCAGGTGAAGGGCTGGAAGGAATGTCCTCTTGGGAGTGGCTGAGGACTCTAGGTCTGTCTAGTTTGGAGAAAAGGAGGCTGAGGGGTGACCTCCTTGCTCTCTACAGCTTTCTGTGGAGGGGAAGTGGAGAGGGATGTGCCGATCTCTTCTGCCTGGGATCCAGTGACAGGTTGAGTGGGAATAGTTCAAAGCTGCACCAGGGGAGGTTCAGACTTGTCATTAGGAACCATTTATTTACAGAGAGGATGATCAAAGACTGGAACAGGCTGCCTAGAGAGGTGGTCAATGCCCCATGCTGTCAGCGTTTAAGAGGTATTTGGATAATACCCTTAATAATATGGTTTAAATTTTGGTCAGCCCTGAAGTGGTCAGGCAGCTGTACTAGATAATTGTTGCAGGTCCTTTCCAACTGAAAATATTCTATTCTATTCTATTCTATTCTATTCTATTCTATTCTATTCTATTCTATTCTATTCTATTCTATTCTATTCTATCCTATCCTATCCTATCCTATCCTATCCTATTCTATTCTATTCTATTCTATTCTATTCTATTCTATTCTATTCTATTCTATTCTATTCTATTCTGTTCCGTTCCGTTCCGTTCCGTTCCATTCCATTCCATTCCATTCCATTCCACTTGATTTGATTCTGGATCAGCTATCCAGTTATTAACGTAGCCAAGGGAAGAATCAGCTCCTCTTTGCTCTTGACTAGAGTTTATTTCATGAATATTTTTAGGTTGGAAGAAAAAAAAAGAAATAGGTGATCTAATTCAGATGAAATATGAAAGAAATATGAAAAGCGAGGTGTAACCAAAGTTTATGAAAAAAGTTATTTTTTCTTCAGAGGAGCCATTGAACAGGGGATTGAGGAGTGCCTATGGAGGTGACAATCATATGAATAGTAGAAGAGAGGCTACAGAAAATGGAATGGGAAAAGTAAATAATTTAGAGTATTTCAATGGAAAACAGACATGTAGCATCTTTTATAAGATTTCTAAACAGCTTCTATAAAAGGCAGCAAAACAAGAAATAGCTTCTCTTATATTCCAAGGAAGATTTTTGACTTTTAAATGAAGCATTACAATAGAACCTGAAAATCTATTGACACATAAGTGTGGATTTCAAAAGACAAAGAATATTGTCATTATAAGTACAAAGGGGTTTGGAATAAATTCAAGAGAAAAAAAAAAAAAAAGAAAAAAGTCAAAAGCAAAATGTAAAGCCAAGGATATGACATGTAATTAATTTGGTAAAAAAGCAGGCGGCTATGTGGTAAATCATTAACATTATAAAACAATGTTTGGTTAGAAGAGTTTTTTTACTCTAGATTAAAATCCTATCAGGACTTTGTTGTAATGTGCCTGGATGGTGTATATATTTTCATGATAGACATGCCAAGGATGAGCAAATAAGAAAGTTTTTGTGATGGTTTTCATTAGTGAGAAAAGAACAAATCCCTACCCTTGAGATTAAGAACATGTTTTTAATTGGATCTTTTTTGCTTCTACATTTTTAAAAAATATGTTATTAGAAGGGAACTAAAAAGTGTGGCATAGTGTGTTATTTTCATTTGCTGATCATTAACAGTAGCTTCTAATGAAGAGGTAATAATCCCTTTTTTCTGCACAATTGACAGTATACTGTATTTGCTTATATTTTGTCTTTTTTTTTTTTAATTAGTTCATGATTTTTTCTTGAAGCATCATAAATGGGCTACACTTGAAGCTGGGACACCAGTATAGACTTGTGTTTTGGGGTTATGAGGAGAACTCTATATGAACTGTCTTATTCATATGCTAGGTATCAAAGTAGATTAAAAGTAAAGAATTTACTTCCAGATGAGACAGATGAAATCTCAGAACATTTTTGCCATCCTCTACACTGCGTAATATGCACTGACCATAGAACCGCCTAGGTACATAATTTGTTAATTTTCCAGCGAAGGGTCTCCATCTACCATACTTTGCCACACAAGTGTGTAACTACCAGAGAACAAAATGTCTTATTTGATTCACTTGACAGCTTGGATCACTGATGAAATGTAATATGGTTCTAGACAGGAAGATGATGCTGGGTGATAATGTACATGCTTCTTCATAGCTTGAAGCTGTGGTTGAAATTTTTAGGTTTTTGTAGGGAAATTGCAGGCACTTCAGCAGTTCAAATAGAAAGCTCTGACTGTTTCATGTCATAAAACCGCAGAATCACAGAATTAGGAAGGTTGGAAGGGACTTCAGGAGGTCACCTAGTCCAACCTCCTGTTTGAATCAGGTCCGATTAAATCAGGTTATTAAGTGCCCTGGCCATCTGAGTTTATGTCTCAGAGGAGGGAGACTTCAGAGCCTCTCTGGGTAACCTGTGCCAATGCCTGATGATTCTCATTGTAAAGTGTTTTTTTTCCCCTCTTAGCTAGTTAGAATTAAGTCTCCCCTGAATCCTCCCTTCTTCAGACTGAACAAATATAGCTCTCAGCCTCTCATGGTATCCCATGTGCTTGACCCCCCTCATCATGCTGTTCCTCTGATGGACTGACTCCAGGAGGCCAATGTCTTTCTTCTACTTGGAAACTCAAAATAATATGGGCAGATATGGTCTCATAAATGTTGAAGAGGGGAACAATCACGTCCTTCAACCTGCTGGCTGCATTCCTGCCCATGCAGCCCTGGAGGCCATTACCGTTTTCGCCACAGGAGCACACTACTGACTCGTATTCTCTTTGTTTTCTACCTGGACTCACAGATCTTTTTCTGTAAAGCTGCTTTCTGGATAGGTGGCCCTAAAGCTTCACTGTTGCATGGGATTACTCACTCCCAGGTTCAAGACTTTGCACTTGTCCTTATGAATTTCATGAAGTTCCCACAGGATCGTACCTTCAGCTTGTCAAGATCCATCTGCTTGCAAGAAGAAAGGAACATTGTCATGAGCATCCGAAACAAGTAACTGGGGAGAAGCAGCTGAATTTGATGAAAGGATGGAGAGCATAAAATCTGAAATGCAAAAAAAAAGTTTTCCCCTTCCTCTAGAAGACTGCTTCCTCTTCAACAGTCCTCCCAAAAGGCTTTTATAATATAATCTTTGACAATAGACAGAACATGAAACTCATAGAAGTCTCCCATGTAAGCAACTAATAAACTGGAAAAATACGGTTTGATAGTAGATTTTTTTCCCCTGAAAACAATTTCATGTCAAAAAAAAAGGTAGCTTTCTGAGATTTTGGTTTTGTTGCTTTCTGATTTTACTTGTATATTTGTTCACTTTCAGAGAAAAAACAAACAAACAAACAAAGAAACAAAACCTCTATAAAACCCCCAAACTGGTAGCTCCCATATCCTAAACATTTTCTTTTCTGAGAACAGATTAGTATTTTCCATGCGGTGCTTCTGTTTGGTGAAATTAATAGCAGTTACATAAGTGTACCAGGGAGAAGAAGGTACTTACTGATATTTAGAACCAAAGCCAGATGCTTAGAGCTAAAAGGATTCCTACTGCTGCAACAACTTTATAATCATAGTCCCCCTGCATCAGACTAAACCCTTTATCTTAATCTCAAAGAAAAATAGTGTTTTTCACAGCTGTCATTTTTCTCTTTCTGTTCAAAAGAAGCATTAACTTACACTATATCTTAGTGCACCTACGAGTGCAATCACCAATGCATCTGAAAGTCACAAGTATGTGTGACACTTGTGTCTGGCTTTCACTGGAACCAGTATCAAGTTAGTTTAAATTAAAAATCCCTATGAGCAGTTGTGGAATACCCCAAAGTGAATCTGTCTTTCCCTCTTCCATTAAAGACGCTCAGAATTAATTTTAAAACCTGAAATTCTTATAAATGTATTTTTATTTTTTAAAACATTTTTATAGTGTTTCTGTATAGTAATATTTTTATAAATGTCCCCTGAAAAGTTTACTTAAAGTCTTTCTGCAAATTCTGAACAGATGGTCTTGAGCTATAGTGTCTACACCATTCCTTATTTGTATGCTTTTAAAATGTAAAAATTTTAACATTTTTATCTTTGTTCTCTGCAGCAGGTGATCATTGTTGTTCCTCAGATATTGCTTCCACATTCACTTGTCCATCAAGGAATTGTCTGAAGCATTGGAGAAGGTTTCTCCTTAGCTACAAGTGTCCTTTTGGTAGGTCAAGCAAGTGCTCTGGAATCTCCTCAGTATTAGGATAGTGTATCTTTGCCAAATGTTTAAAAACACCCAATGTTAATAAGGATTGGCATAAAAACCTTTTAGTAACCCTCTCTGTGAGAGAGTGTATGTGTTTTTGTGCGTGCATGAAATTTCAGGCAACTGTTGATTGTGTTAAATGGTGCTGAACGGCTGTTAATAATATAGCTCATAAATCTGAGCCAGATTAATTTGCCATTCGGATTTATTTAAACCTGAATATTTGTTACATTATTTGTGATGAAAGATTGCTTTCTGAAGAACAGCTTCCTGCAGAGTCTGAACATTCTCTGAGTGAGTCTTTTGCACTCAGTCAGCTTCTCGTTAAGGTTTGGAATTGAAGTTATGGATTTGTAAATTTTTAGTTTTTACAAATGTGAAAATTCTCAGGAAACTGTATACTTAGAGGATAAATGCATTAAAGAAACAAAATGGCAAAACACGTCAGAGAAATTATTTTTTTAAGTTTTGATAGCTTTTGCTTGCTTATTTCTAGTAATGTGTGATGGAATTTTGCATAAGGTTCTGTGTAAGATTCCTTAGGCATATGCAAAATAACGCTTTTATTAAGATGATGGCAATGGAACGTAATTCCAGAAAAAATTTCTAATACTACTTTAATAAGCAGATTCTTATTTCTAAATGAATTCATACTGACAGAGACAGATGGTGAGAGAGATGGTCACGTATGATAAGAAGCAGTTTTAAAGATCATTATTGGGATTTTTATTCTGTATTTTTCTGTGTGTTGCTCTTCAGTTACTCTGTTCTCTGTGTGATGTAAACAATAATATAGCAAGAAGAGTCAGAGAGTGTGGGGAATGCACTTAACATGGTTGAGCATTATAATCTGGTTAAAATGGGGATTCAGCCCTAATTCTATTTATCCAAAATATATGATCTGAGTCAGAGCTTTTTGATCTGTAGAAACAGAAGAAGAAGTATATTTGGTCAGACCAAGCGTAATTATTATTTAGTACCCTGCCTCCACAAGTGGTTAGTAGCACAAGTTCTCAGAAGATGTTGGTTATGGGGTGTTCAAAGAATCATCATTCTCTTCATATGTCTCAGATGCTAAGACTAAGTGGTTCAGGGATAACTTTGCCTAAAGATTTTTCATAGATCGTTGTTTTTAATAGCCTCTGTGAATCTACCCATTCGCTTTTAAATCCATTATTCTTCTGCCTTACCCTGTATCTTATGGCAATGAGCTAAATATTGATAGAATTCATAAAAAAGTACTCAGCTTTAGTTTCTTGAGTTTTGTAGGTTGGTGGGTTTTTTTGGATTTTGCTGTCTGTTAAAATTATGATGGAGACAGTTCACATGAGAAACTGTGATTACAATATTTTTAACCATACTGTATTGATAACATCTTGCATAGACTTCCCTGTGTTTTCCAAGGATTTTGAAGAATCTTAGTTTATTCAGTTTTTCTTCCTATCAGAGCCATTTCATGTTTTACATTATCTGTGTTTTCCTATATATTTTCAGTTCCTTCTGTGATATCCATTTTGAAGATACAATCCTAGTGAATTGTTCACTGTGGTATGGAACTGAGTTTTCTTATGCATCATTTGCTCAGCTAAATGTCACTGACATATGTAGCATTGACTTTTCTCTGCAGTATCTCCATCTGCAGATATAATAGTGTTTTGAAACATGATAAAAAATAGGGGTAAAAATAAGTAAAAATTATTATAACTTTTCTCTGCAAAGTATTTAACAAAAATATTTAAAAATCCAACAGAAGGCAAGGCACTGATCGTTTACATCATGCTTATATTGATCAAAGGGATTCATCTCCAAAAGGAAGTGATATAGACTGTATAAATTCCTGGAATGCTACATACATGGTTGTGATTTAATAAAATGACTTATTAGAGGAGTGGCTGTGACATGTCAGTCAGGCTTAATTCATGAGATTGCTCAGGAATGGTAGATGTAGAACTAACCGGAGACAATTCCATAGTGGGTATTTCTTGTTCCATTCACAAACTTACATGCCAAAAGACAGTAAGAAATGATCAAACTGTTGGTGAATATGTCTCATAATATGCAGTTTCCTCATACATTGCTCAAATACCAGATCTCCTCTTGGCTCCTTACTGAGGTGTGAATATTTCCGTTCTGAAATACGGTCACTTTCATCTGATGTTTTTGGTTGCTTTATGCTGAAGTGAAACGCATGACTGAACATTTGCAAGCGTTGGCATCAGGAATATGAAAGTCTCCCCGTGCAGTAGACTAAGACACACGAAACACAGCTGACATCATTCTTGAACTGCCATCCAGTTTCCAGATAAATCTTGTGGAACATAACCAGGAAGTGAGTGCCTGTGATCAGCTAAATATTCTTGCTTGCCTCTCTGCCTCTCTGACTATAAAACTGGCAGAGAATCAAGAAGTCTTAACGTGTGTTTCAGGTCGGGTGAAGAGGAATAAATAGACTGTTCTGAATGTCTCAGTCAAAGAGCATTATAACATTTAAGCAGATTGTCTGAACTTTACCATTTTCCCCAAATTAGTGAAATGTTATCTTCTATCTTGAAAAACCACAAAATATCTTTTAGGACATTAGAGACACTGATGTACATATACAATCTATTTGAGGAGCCTAACCTCTGCAGAACACAACCAGAGGTTTGGGGAAGTCATCTTCACAGGTAAATTAGAGTACATGCATGTTGTCCAGTAGCTTTATGGAGTTGATCTCTTGTATCACACTGCTGTGTTTTTTGTTTTATTGATACTTAGGTAGATATTTTGCATTAGTTGATTAAAGTTCATCTTCCTTTGAAGTCTCCTTTATGTTGTATATTGTTTTTTAATTTGAAGTCTGAATTTGAACAGATCATGTTATGACCCTGTCCTCCAAATACCATGCAATCCTTCTGAAATCAGCCTAGCTTAATGCTCAAAGGTGTATTTTTTTTGTCTACTCCATCACCTAGATTATTTACAAAAATATTGACCTGAGCATGACCTAAAATACATCCACACTTTGCAATGTCCTTCTACTGTTCTTGTGAACCAGAGACTTAACTCTCCTTTAAGAATCAGTTTTCTTGTATTTGTCTGCTTCCTAATGATTGCTACACCTAGGCAACACTTCTGGGGTGTGTTTATGACAAAGTTGACAACAAAAGGTTTATTGTATCTCAGACTTATTACAAATTTTGATGATCCTTTTCAGCAGGTCAATGGTAGTGTTGAAGTAGTGAGCTAAATTAGTTTGACACTGAACACTCTTAAAAAGTCTGTATTGGCTGTGTTCTACTGTTTCTACTTCATTATGGGTTTTTTTATTGCAAATCATTTAAGAACTTACTCCAAAAACATTGTAGGAGACAAAGCTGTGACAACTGCTCTGTTACTTCCAGTGTTCTTCCTTGTTTCTTCCCTTGTCACTTTCTCATTCCTTTAAGGTTGAAGCATGAAGATTTTGAATATTTAAAACATTTTGTATCATTTGTTGTTATTTAACAGTCACAATAATTAATGAACTTTCTTATCCCTTTGTTTTTATCTTCCGCTTAATATATAAGTAGAATATTTTCCTGGTGCTTTTTGTTCTCTGTTAATTGAAGCTTGCACTACACTTCAGGGTTTCAGGTTTTGTCTCTATGAACTTGTTCTATTCCCTGGTCTGTTTGCCTAATTTCCACTTTTGTGTGATATCTTTTTGATTTTTCAGGTAATTTAACAGCTCCTGATGTGAGCATAATTTATTAAAATTTCTTGCCTTTTCAGTCTTTTAGGTCACATCTTCCTTTTAAAGAACAATTTTGAGAATGAACTGCCATAGATTCAAGTAGTTCTGCACTGGATTTGTTACTTCGTATTATTAAATAACCTCAGTCCGTTCTTCTGAAGAACACGTTAATTTAATGTCTGTGTACTGTCTTGAGCAGACTGCAGTGAATTTCACAGTCTGCTTGCTAAATTATATTAGCTTAAGAAATGTCAGATTGCAGAAGAGAAGGACCTACCACTTTCAAGTATTTTAATAAGGTCTCCCAGCTTTTCTCCTGTAGAGGTTTACAGTGTATTCCAAAACTCAAAAACAGAGTGTTGATTGTAGAAATTTGCACAGATGTGGGATCTGAAAAAGATGGGAGTGGCTTGTTTTTTCTAGCACATTTCTTTAAAATAAAGAAGAAAAAAAAACCTTTATTTGATGGTTTGAAAGGGATCTGATGAAAGTGTTAGGTTAAAAATACTGGTATCCATCATATAACCTACCTAGTCAGAATTAGCTGTAGAGCTTTCCTAATGTATTTAAAGCAATTTCTATGAAATGCCAGATTGGAAAAAGCAGTAATTTTTCCAGACTTCTAACATCATATTCTTTTGTGTGTTCTGCATTGGCAAACTTCAGCTCAGACAGTAATTTTTTATGCTGTCAGATGAAGCAGCTGGAAAGTAGGTCTTACCTTCTAGTTTCCTTCCTTTTGACAGTATGTGTCAAGAGCGTAATGTGGGTTAGACTAACTTTAATGATATTAAATTTATGATTGTGACAACAGATAATGGTACTAAATTAAAGTCTTTGATCTTTCCATTTGCAGGGACTTGTAACATAATTATAATTCATTCAAGGATGAAAGTTGATATGTAACTTCATAGTCTAGGAATACATATTTGTAACTTATAGTCCACTGTCTATTTCTCCATTAAGGTGACATACAGAAAATAAAAACGTTGCTGCTTAGAGCAGCAAGGCCACATTCTTGCAAGTTAAATGTACTTTAATTTTTTAAAATAAAGTCTGGCACTTCATCATTAAGGACTCTGTGCTTTGATTTTTATTAAGTAAAGATAGAATGTGAATTATAAGGGTTTTGAGTTGCCAAGCTATAAATATAGGGCTGTGTACGTTTCACTTGGTAGTTAAGATCATAATACTGGCATCCACACCAGTTTAGGTAGCTTCACTATCTTCAGTGCCAGGGTGATGCTAATGGTACTGACAAGCACTATAAAAGAAACATGGGACTTCCTTCACTTCAGCAGAGATGAGTGACAATTTCTGCTCTTTGTTTGAGAAGGCATTAAGTTGAAATTATATAGGGCAGACACTGGACAGGATAATAGCTTTTTAATATAGATTATCTTTCTTTTCAGCATTATCAGCATGCTCTCTTCAAATTACTCAGGCACTGAAGTCAATAAAAGCTCTTGCGCATCCTGCAGGAGTGGGCTTCATTGACTTCAAATCATATATCCCTCTTAACTGTTCAGACTTCACTGCCCAATTTTGTGAAGAAAAGAGTAATGATTCATTTAAATGTGTTTGTTTGTGTTATTATTCCCCTAGAATAAATTTAAAGACTTTTCTCACAGCAAGAGAAGAGAAATAAAACAGAAGCTGAACTGAGAATGAGGTCTGCTTTCTAACTTTGAATGCAATTAAATTCACAATTAGGAATGACAAGAAATACAGCAATATGCAGGAAATCAGTTAAATTTAGATCTCCAGAAAACAGTGATCCAGGAATCCTGCACACAGTTAACAGAGCATTGAAAATGAATTTGCCCTTCAACATTGATTTAACCATCTGGTTAAACTATGACAGAATTTACCAAAATTTGGAGGCTATTTTCTCTCCTTTCTTAACCAGATTTACAGAACTGCTAGAGACGGAGTACCCTTTATTTAGACAATAGTCCAGTGCTTTTGGCATTCAGCAGAACTCTACTGACCCATATTCCACTTCTTAAAATCTCAGTCCCCTACTTCCAAAGAGACCACTCCAGTCAGGGCAGAATCCACGTCTTTCACCCTCTGATCTTAATACTGCTTTTATCCACATGAATAAATAGCAGTTAATAGAAACATGAATTAAAAGCAGATGATTCAGTTCTTTGATGAGTATTCTAACTGCCAGACCAGAGTCTTTCTCACATATTTGCTTTTTGGCACAATGAATGCTGAAGTAATTGTATAAAATGGGTGGAGTTACGCTAACATTAGAATTCAAGTATTCAGTATGTCGGCATTTGGACACACATATAGTCTGATCATTCTGACATAACAGCAAGTTAGGACCACTATAAACTACCCTCTGTTTCATGAAAATAGTAGTTCACTGTTTTATTTGTGTAGTGTGAATCAGAAGACGTGAACACAGTGCTTAAGGCTCCTTAATCCACTCAGTTCTGTCCAGAGAGAGATATAGGTCACAGCACTTCAGGTGGAAGCTGAAATCTAGATCTCATACATGCCCTGTCAGTGGTCTTATTCACCGACTTAACTGTGTGAGAGGACTTCAGGAGTCAAACCTAATAGAAACAAACTTCCCTTCTACTCTCCCTTAAAGAAGAGAACAAGAGGAAAAGAGAAGAGATGAAAGTTTGTTCCCTCCTCTCCCTTTCTTTCCACTACGCTCCTCTCTGCTACTCCAAGATTTCTCCTAAAATTCCACTCAGAGCATGGTTTGCACTTCCCATTTATTTTGTTTAGGACTATACTATGATTATTCTGTGAAAATACAAAGTTATTTACAAACACATCTTGTCTTTCAGTGCCAGGATGTTTCACTTAATTTTAGGTCACATTCAGCTCAGTAAAGTTGTAAAAATGAAATCAGAGCAGCACTATTGCTGACAAATTCAGTTTAAAACCATAGAAACACAGCAATTCAGTCTGTCTGCTGAGGCATGGGGAATGTTATAGGAGACCCCAGGATGTTGGTTCCTTTTTCAGATTGAATGACCAATGCTTAAAGGCGTGCTTTGCATCTGGCGTACATCTTGCTTTTGCTTCAGGGAGACTTCAGGCTGAGGAGGGCTTTGTCGCAAGATGGAATCATGATGTGGCCAAAATGTGGAATCATGATGTGGCCTCAAATGTGGAAATCTGAGTGTTTCCCTGGATCATATAAAGCAAACTAATTGACAGGCCTGCTTTTATGACCCATGAAATTCCACAGGGGACAATATACGTGGCTTCCACACAGACTTTTCTTAAGTTCAGGAACCGTGAGCTCGTTTACAAAAAACAAATCAAATCAAAACAAAAACATCAGTCGTTCATTATCAAAGTATAATTTTATTATTGTTATTGTTATTTATTTTAAGATGTAAAGACTGGAAAACAATGGAAATGTTAACAAAAAATAGTTCCCCCAAAATAGGAATGAGCATAATTAAAGCTGCAACTGAAATGCACGCTTGTACATGAAAATATCTTAAGTCATATTTTTGAGCAAAAGTTTGGCTTATCACCAAAAATCATATTGATTTCATTTTCACTATCCAAGTATCCCATAGGAAACCTTCTTTGATTCAAGCAGTTAAATTTGAGCAGTCTTTCAAAGAATAGGACGAGCTCGAATCAGATGGTATATGAAGACAAAGTAAACGAAATAAATGTTTTCATTTATTTCCATGAAAAAAATGGACACTTCTTTTTTTTTTTTTTCTTTTTTTTTTTTTCTTCCAGGAAAATAGATTTTTTCCAAGATACTGAAGCAGCACTTTCAGAAGGCTTATCAAGTGACTTGTTTGTTACTTTAAGCTTTAAGTGAAAACATCTGGCAGACATTAGGAAAAAACCCTTCTGCTCCATTGCCCGTTCTCCTCCAGTCCCTTGTAGCTTTCCATAATGTCACAACAGCTCATACCTATATAAATAAAAGAGAACACTCCAGCTATATTTTATAGTCTGACTAACTTGCAGGATGTTTGAACATGGAGGCACAGAACTGGACCATTTCTACTGAACCACAGATTCTGATTACATGGAAACAAATCTTTTAAAAAATGCTATTAAAGTAACAGAACTTAAAAAAAAAACAAAGGGAATTTTAGTAATTTATTTTTATGTTTTTAATTGCAATATATTAATGAATTTGAATTTTTTGACATCTGTTAAGGTTATTTTTAGATTGTACTGGCTTGTAAAACAGACATAAGATATATCCCAAGGTTTCTCATACACTGGCATGAGTAGCACTTTGGGTATTTAACCTCCTTCAAAATAACATATGTCCCATGACAGGTCCACAAGTTAATGAAGATGATGATAGCAGCATTTCCTTCCATGACTGCTACAGGTGGTGAGTCTCATTACAGTTTCAGAGGCTGCCAGTATAAGTACCCAACCAAAAACCAGCTGGGTAAATAGCATATAGATGATGGTTCCCGGACACTTCAGACTTGTGTAACGGAACATAAGTTGTAAGTGGAACACTGTTTCTGCCAAAGATATTTTTCTTTTTTTCTGCTGCTTTGAATAACATTTTTTAAATGTCACAATGGAAGAATGCATACTTCCTATTACACTAGGCTTTCAACTCCCCGCTTAGTTGCCTTATATACAGATTTGGAAAATGACTGCACAAGAATAATTCCATTACAGTGATGTAAATTAGGTGTAACTTTACTAAAGTAAATGGAACCATGGCAGGACAAAGCCAGCATAACTATGGAAATCAGGCCTCAGCTAGTACTTTTTTTATTACCAATTAAAGCATAGGAAAAAAGTGAATGAATACTTACATAAACAGAATATTTAACTTTCATTCATTCTGAAATTAAACAAATTCTTCACAAAAAAAACACTTTAGAAAAAGTTTAAAAGGCATGAATAAGAACATACATACAAAACAATGCAATTCAAAAGACAATAGGTTTTGAATGAAACCCAACTTATAGGACAATTTTTTTCTATTCTTTTTATTAAGGTTATGAAAATGTAGGATTTCTCTGAAGAAGTAGAGATAAAAAAATGGGGCTTAGGTGTTTGCATCTATAAGTTGGAGGGACTGATGGAAGAACACAGATGATTCTCCTTGAATATCCTTATTTTACCACGGAACTACCAGTACATCCATGAAAATCTGTGTTGGTAAACTTTTGATTTCATAGATAAGGATAGATTTGGTTTTGTGTGAACCAACTTGCTTATTTTACATTTAGACAGTGAAACTTAGAACAGTGGAAAGCTGTGTGGGTCAGGAGGCAAAATGCTTTTGAATGGTTGCCTTTCACTTTGACAAGGCAGCCAACGTTGTCAATGGTGGCTGGCAAGAAGATGTAGTATTCATTGAGAAAATTACAGTAGAAAGAGCAGCTGCATTTATAATGCAATTAAAGCAATTTCTAAGTGAGTGTCAGCTTCCTTATCTCAGGAAAATAAGTTTTTCACCCACATGCCCTGTATTTATTAGATTAGGTGCAAACTTTAATTAGTCTTAAATTTGTTTTTTAATGGCATATTTGGAGTAAGTTGTAAACCAAGAATATTTAAAATAAAAACATGTGTTATATAAATATGAAAATATAGATACTTTATGCAGAAAGTATTCAAACAGAGGTACTAGTATTTCCAGTACAGGGTGAGTAAATAGGTTCTAGGACATATGTTGCATATGGGTTTATTTAAAATTGAAAAATGCATATCTACATTTCTATTTGCATATTTGCATATAACATTGAAAATTTTTGGACATGGTAAATCCTTTTGAATGCTTGACTTCAGTGTATCAAAATCCGTCTTCTAAAAATGAAGCGGAGAACATCATTAATCAACTATTTTCTTAATGTGAAAAATAGCAAAAGCTAGCCATCTACTTTGCTGTGATGCTAAGATGTGATCTGATCTAAAGCAGTGATTTCCAACTACAAAGTGTTTCTATTTTGTCAGGTTTCATCAACATTATTGGCTGTTGCCACTTGTCTGTGTACCTTGGATATTGTGCCTCTATAGGTAAATGACCTAAACTGTTCCTGGATTAAAGGCGAGATGTGGCACAAGAAAGCAGCAGTGAGGGAAAGTGTGGATTTTATGTTTAAACGTGGATAGACCTAGAAGAGGAAAGACAAGTTAACTCTTATGAAGCTTTCACAGAAAGCTAGAAAGCAATGCCCTGCACACATACAGTAAGTGAAGCTACTTTGTCAATGGAATTACTGAAGCAGGTACGTTTTTGCTCAAATTTTAAATTCATGTAGTACTGTTTCATTAAATGTGGTGAATCAATATAGGGTGTTCTCAGGCAACTAAAGTAGGCCCAACTGAGTGTAAATCTGAGTTTCAAGGTGACACTTATCCTAGCTGCTAGTACTACTACTGTAATGCATGCCTACTTTTTCTCTTTCAAAGCAACAAACTTTCCTGATAGAACTACTGATTATTAACTTCTATTTTCACCATTTTATATTTTTATATTTTCAGATATTCACATTCATTCATCTATACATTATAATCTGAATTCCACTTGCAGAAGAGGAATACAGCATAAATATGTCAAGTGCTACAGTTAGAATATGTCTGTAATGTGTGAATTAGAATGTAAAAATATCTATCATTTGGGCAGTATGAAGGCAGAGGTCAGTTTAGGAGTTTTGCCTTCCATTACCTTGGGCAGGTGCTATGCATTTTCATTCTCCTTCCAGTATTGTATTCCCTTAGCAGAGCTTCTTAATGGTACAACATTTATACCAGTATAGCATGTTTAACACACATATAAGCAGGCTATAAGTCCCCTAAACTATAAGCAGAGTTCAGAAAATAAATTAATCTACTTTACCAGGAATTAGAGAAACTATTGTAATGTTAATGCTACAGTCATGAGAAGGCTAGCAAGTTTCTTGTTCCGATTGGAATGGAGTTTGTCATCAATGGAAAATAAATGTTTTCCTTCTCCTATTTACATAGCATAACATAAATTGCAATACTTTTATCAAATTCAGTGCTGTCAGTTCACTCTTTTGGTCAGTACACAGATAAGGCAGTTAAAATCACTGTTGCCTTAATGCAGAAAAAGATCTTGTCAGCATATACTCTAAATTTGCAGAGTAAAATAAACCTGCTGGCTTAATTTTTAAAACTCTTTATGAAGTCAGGATATCCAAGTCTCACCAAAATAGGAGATTTTAAGAATACAAATCCCTGAGATAGTTTTGGAAGAATATGACATTGTGCTCAAAACCAAATCAGATAAATTAGAATATATGTTTAAAGTGTGCTGACTTTTGTGTTTCCTGAGTCTTGAACAATGCTATGGGGCCAGATGGGATCTACCCAAGGGTGCCGTGAGCTGGTGGAAGTGTTCACCGCACCATTTTCAAACATTTTTCAGGGTCCTGGTTAACTGGGGAGGTCCTAGTTGACTGGAGGTTAGCAAATGTGATGCCCATCCACAAGAAGGGCTGCAAGGAGGATCCAGGGAACTACAGATCTGTCGGTATGACAGCGGTGCTGGGGAGGGTTGTGGAGAAGATTATCTGGAGTGCCATCACCCAGCTCCTACAGGACAACTAGGTGATCAGGCCCAGTCAGCATGGGTTTATGAAAGGCAGGTCCTGCTTGACTAACGTGATCTCCTTCTGTGACAAGGTGACCTGCTTAGGGGATGAGGGAAAGGCTGTGGATGCTATTTACCTGGACTTTAGTAAAGCCTTTGACACTGTTTCCCACAACATTCTTCGGAGAAGCTGGCTGCTCATGGCTTGGATATGCATGTGCTTCGCTGGGTAAAAAAACTGGCTGGATGGCTGGGCCCAAAGAGTTGTGGTGAATGGAGTTAAATCCAGTTGGTCGCCAGTCACAAGAGGTGTTCCCCAGGGCTCAATACTGGGCCCAGTTTGGTTTAATCTCTTTATCAGTCATCTGCATGAGGGGATCAAGTGTACCCTCAGTAAGCTTACAGATGTCACCAAGTTGGGCAGGAGTGTTGATCTGCTTCAGGGTAAGAAGGCTCTACACAGAAATCTGGACAGGCTGGATCAATGGGCTGAGGTCAACGGTATGAGGTTCAACAAGGCCAAGTGCTGGGTCCTGCACTTGGGTCACAACAACCCCATGCAGTGCTACAGGCTTGGGGAAGAGTGGCTGGAAAACTGCCTGGTGGAAAAGGATCTGGGGGTGTTGGTTGACAGCGGGCTGAATATGAGCCAGCAGTGTCCCCAGGTGGCCAAGAAGGCCAATAACACCCTGGTTTGTACCAGAAATAGTCTGGCCAGCAGGACTAGGGAAGTGATCAGCACTAGTGAGGCCACACCTCAAACACTGTGTTCAGTTTTGGGCCCCTCATTTCAAGAAAGATATTGAGGTGCTGGAGTGTGTCTAAAGAAAGGCAATAAAGCTGATAAGGGGTCTAGAGAGAAAGTCTTATGAGGAGTGGTTGAGGGAACTGGTATTGTTTAGTCTGAAGAAAAGTAGGCTCAGGGGAGACCTTATCCCTGAAAGGAGATTGTAGTGAGGTGGGTGTTGCTCTCTTCTCCCAAGTAACATGAGAGGAAAAAGCCTCAAGTTGCACCAGGGGAGGTTTAGACTGGATATTAGGAAAAATTTCTTCACAGAAAGGGTTATCAAGCATTGGACCAGGCTGCCCGGGGAAGTGGTTAAGTCACCATCCCTGGAGATATTTAAAAGATGCATAGATGTGGCACTTACGGACACAGTTTAGTGGTGGACTTGGCAGTGTTAGGTTTACAGGTGGACTCAGTCTTAAAGGCCTTCCCCAACTTAAATGATTCTATGATATTATATAAACGTGCATTACGGATGAGTTTGTAATCTCATTTCTCGATTCCATCCAGGCATTCCTGGTAACTTAATAACACAAATACCCCAAATAATTGAAAACTATCAAAACTGTATCAGTATCTGTCACTGTTTTTCTAACGTATCGTTTCCTTTGGTTTCTAAATGGAAGCTAACATAAGGACTTCAGTGTCATATACTCTCTGAGTACTAGCTGAAATACTGTGAAACATCAAACCTGCAGTTCTCTCATTTGCTCAGCCTGAACTGAGTATGACCTACACAGTATTTCTGGCTTCCCATTCAAAAATAAGAAATATTGATGATTTACAATATCAAGTCATTTATGTCCAAGGTAACACATCATAAATGAAGTTATGTGTTTTTAAAAGTCGTAAAGCGCTGAAAAAATATTTTCCTTTTTAACAGAAAAAAAAAAAATGTTTATTTTAGGAGGAACTGAGTCAATGTAGGGCTCATGTGAGCCACAGGATACCTATTCTGGCACAGAGCTTCATAGACTACTGGAATACCCAACAAACCTTACTGGTTTGACCAGTCTCCAATCTAAAAGGAAGAATCTGGTGAAAGAAACTCTTTTCCGTGTGCTGAAATGCCCTGCATCAAAACCCTAGCCTACCCAATGCTTTTAAACGTTATCCTGACTGTGAGTCTCATACATGCGATTAAGGCTACAAAAAGACTTTAGCAATAGTATAGTGGTGCTTTACATCTCCAGGATTTCCACAAAAGATTAATTAATCAATTCTCTTAATACCCAAAACCAAGGCTAATTTTATAGATGTAGGACAGTCAGGTTCAGTGACTTGCCTGGAGTCACAGAAAAAAATAGTGTTCATATTCGTAATGTCAGTATAGACTATTAGAATTTACACAGAAGAGAAGGGGTAAGAATGTAAAGTACATTTAGGAAAAGCATTTAGAAATCTTAGTGAGTTATTTTAGTAATCTTGACTCCCCCAAAAATTAAATGGGAGGTATTTGATACAGACTACAAGGGTCTATATCACATAGAATATTGATTAAATCACATTCATGGATGAGCCATAATTTTCAGGATATTTAATGACTATTGATTTTTCATTTTTAATTCTTGTTCATAATGAGATTTTTCACAGGCAAGTAATCTTGCATGGTTTTTTCTTTCCAATATTTTATTTTATTGTTTTATTTTAATAGATATTCCTTTTGCAAGGAAAAAAAAAAAAAAAAGACACCCTTCTGTCCCCATCTCCCCCCTGTTTTTAAATCCCTGGTAAAGTATGTGGGCTTGTTTTTAAATCCCTGGTAAAGTATGTGGGCTTGTTTTTTTATAATCATGTTTTTTCAAACTTTTTTCCAGTTTTTTGTCAAAAGTCTTTTTAATGTTAAGAGGATATAAGATAAAAAATATATTTTAAAAAGAAAAAGTATTAAAACTGGTTTATAATAGCTGTATGCATGCACAGATGTTAGAGCAAAATTGACATGAGCAGAAGACAAAAAAAATAAACTACAGCATTCTAGTGGATGCTTAAGGCATCAAGAAAGGATGACCTGTCCCATTAAATGTTATTGAATACCCCCAAAAAAGGCCAAGGGACATAGTTTTTTCTTTACTACATGCTTCTTAGGTTTACTGTAATAGGAAATGATAAATAAAAAAGTCAATCATTTTTTTCCTCATGGAATTTTATTTTCTTTCCTTAATTTTAATCACAAATTTAAACCCTTAATTCTCATTACACTTCCCTTAAAACGTCAGTACCTAATAAATGTGCCTAATACCACTAATCAGTTTAATCCCGTATTAAAAAATATAGTCTTCTGATGCTAGAGGTTTGCGACTTTTTTAACAATATCTCTGCAAGATGCTTTCTGTCTCAGATAAAATCTTTCACATCAGAATTTTATGAGCCTTGCTATACTAATACTATTGTTAGTTAAAACAATTCTCATTTCAATGTTATTCAGCTGTAATAGTTAGGAGAATATGTTACAAGAATGCTTATATCTTGAATAGTGCAAATTTAGATAAAATTTGCTATTAGAAATAGTCTAATGTACCTAAATGGTTAGATGAAAACTTTACACACAGAAACTAAATGGCCTGTGATTGCCTAAATGACACAAAAGAATGAGAAGATAAAGCTAAAAAAAAAAAAAAAAAAAAATTTTCCATTAATTAGGAGGCATTGGGTAATATTATGCAAATAACATTGATATTTTTTAAGAGGTTAGATTAAAAAAACCAACCAAACAAGAAGATCTAACATTATCTTGTTGCTGGTTTGCTATTTAAAATACACATAAAACATCGAACACAATAAAACATAGCTAATAAAATGTTGTCCAAACCCACAGATATCAAGGTTATTACCCATCACAGAAGTTAGATTTTTTGCATTGCCTGTGTCTACATAAAATGCACCTAACACTTTAAAACCACCTTTGACTGTAGCAAATTTTGTGGGGGGAAAATAAATCTTGCTTTTTTTAGTTTCTTGAGAAATCTGGAGTTCTTTTCTTAATATTTTTACATCATTACTGCAGGTTTTCATAGTAACATTTTTAAAATCTTTGTAGCTCAATGTTAAATATACTCTGTTCACAGTCAGGCAGCAAAGCAAATCCAGCCCAATCCTGTTTCCACTAAAGTCAGCAAGAACAGTAAAGGTACAAAGAGTTCAAAGCTGCACAGGTGTATATTGGATGAAAGAAAATGAATCAGCCCTCTCACATATTTTAAACGTGGCTCAGTGTTCAAAACACATACTTCCACAAGTCAGAATTGAAAGAACTGGATATGGATATAAATTACATGGAATATTCTCAGTGAATACGTGAAAAGTTATTTTGTACAAATGTTTTTCGTAATTGTATATATATGCATAGGAGAAATCCATAACATTAAATAAATCTCAAATTCACACTTCCACCTGTGTGTGGTGGTCTGATGTTAATACACCTGCAGGTAATATAAAATTAAATGATTCTGAGTGACTCACTCTTCTGTTAAGCTAATACAGTATTTTGCTTATTTGTTAATAAGGAAAACTTTAGAAAATGACAAACACCAAGAACAAGCCTAATGTCAGATTACTTAAATGGTATCTATCTGGTGGTATAGTCACAAGAAGAGCTACTGAACTATGATCATAATAGATTTTAAAAGTCATCATGCAAAGGTGTATACCAATTTTTTTCCTGTAGCACCATTTTTTGGGTTTTTTCTTTAGGTCTTGGTGGTGTGGGAGACTGCTTTTTCTGTAATTTATTAGAGTGCATTACTAATTAAGTTTTTTATTTTTTATTTAAGGACCGTAATACGAGAAACAAAAGTTTAAATACTGGATGGGTATGAAAAACATTTGGCAACAGGTAAAATATTGCTGAAAATGAAGAATTTCAGGTCTTGCAGAGAAATAAATGAGAGATAATTCAAGTGTGATTATGAAAAATCATGTATTCATCTCAATCATGTAATGAATGAGAACCCAGTTATGTCTAGGAATTTATGCAGCATTACTTAGTATGGTTGTACCAGTTATATTTTCTGAGTTAAAACACCCAAGTTCTATAGTTCTAGGAGTTTTAGTATCCAAATGTTACATTAAATAAGGGTTTTTGAAAAGAAAAATTTAAAAAATCCAAGATATCTTGACATTACATTTATGTCTTCAAATTCCCTATTCATTTGTTATAACTTTTTACAATATACCTTCCTTGGGTGCAAAGTGTTTGGGTATTGAGTGACTGTGTTAATACATCTGAAATTTTCACCAAAAAATGGAAATAAAACCAATAGTTTTTCTTTGGTTTTTGTGGTGGCTCACAATGAGAAACTATGGCATGCAACAAAGCAATAGGATACGAGTGTACCACATTTCTAGAGGAAAATATCACTTATTGGGTGGTGGAACCTGAGACTGAAGACCTTGCGAATTTTCTCAATGTTGGTTATTGTAATTTTATCTTCAGTTAACTACCCAAATAAATAAATACTTATTTCTTTGTTACCTTTTACTTCCATTTAGGCCGTGTAAACCCTTCCTAACTACTAAAAAATGGATGGTAAATGCACATAACCTTGTATATGGTAAATATATGTCACGTATCAGTCTGAAGTTTAAAACTGGTCATGAGAGAAATGTTGCAGAGACTCTTACTGAAAATTTCTCCCATCAAGAACTACCATTCATTTAATCCAAGAGATTGATATCAAAACAATGCCAGGGAACAAGGGAAAGTATTTTTGGAATAAGCAAAATAAAGCTTCTTAGAGCTTAGTAAACGAAAACCCCATAGCTGTGGCTTATGTTGTGAAATGAACTGGTGTGTGAGAGAATTAAATGCTGTATTTACTTTCACCCTCCAAATAATTGTACAGTGGTGACTCAGTCAAAGAAGCACTAAGTGAATGCAAATTCGTGTTTGTAAAGATGAGGCCAGGTGCCACTAATTCATAAAATTATACTGTTGATAGAACATCTATAGGGCCCAGTTCCAACACCTGAAGAAAACTCAGAATAATTTGATTTTTAGTTTTACTTTTAAATCATTGTCTTGCTGCAGTATTTGTATAGAAGTCTTGATACCCTTGTCATTACAGTTTTGAGAGTCACAAGGAAGAAGAAATATCTATGTTTTACGATGTAACATATATTGCAGTTTTTTACCATATATTTTATTAAGAAGTGTCATTTCAAACTTCATCTGGCTCATAAAATTCACACACTTTTTAAGGGGACATTGGCGCTACCATCTAGATGTGATCAATTGTACATTTTAGAGGGAATTCTAGAGAGACAGCATAAGGGTTACAAATTGTACAAATTTTTAAAAAGATAACTCAAAATTGCATCTTTTTTCAAGTGAAAAATAAAATGACCAGAGAAATGCTTTTGTGTGTTCAATCAATAGTGACAGAAAAGTGAAGCGAGCATCAATGAAAGATGGAACTAATCTAACTAATCTGGACATAGTAAATCTGGACATAGACTAATCTGGACATAGTAAAATTCAAAGAAAACTTAAGGTCAAAACAACCATCGAACTAAATTTGAAATCGTCCTTGTTTGGTAAAAGTGTGCTTGAAGTTCTTGTTATTGCTCTGATGTACACACACCTCCATAAATGCCCCCCTTTTTTTTTTTTCCTAGACGCCAAAAATTTTAAATGCCAATAAAAAGTCTTTTTTGCTTTCAACTTAAAAAAGGACTGTTGAGAACTGCATGAAAGCATGATCTTCCAAACAAATTTAAACTTGTTCTTATAGATTCATCAGTTTTTGAAGTATATTTATTTGAACAGGGAATCTTTTGAGATTTTTCCATCATGAATGGATATCTGCCTTATTTGATGATTAAATAGTGCTTCATAATTAAATATAAAAGCATAAAAAATTATCTCGTCCTGAGACTTAATACTGATAAAAGTTTCAATTTAAGAATAATATGGAGAAAGAGAGCGGTACTAAGAAACTGTGTTGCACTTGATCACATCTTTTCAGAAGCAAAAGTAGCTCTATTGAAGAGAATTATATGCTTTTCTCTTTTCTCTGTCAAACTTCCACCTTGACGAGAACAAGCCCTTTTGCGTATTTCAGTTCTCAACTCCACTTTATCAGGTGTCTTATCTATAATATTATTTGAGTTATTGCTACATAAACATTGCTTATGTAGGAGAATTATTTCATCCAAAATCATCACAAGAACTGAGAAGAAAAGAAATGATAGAAAAAGTTGTGATAACAGAGCCTTAATTTTAAAGTCCTGCTTGTCTGTTGTCTAGAATTCTCTTCAGATGTAAGTTATCTATCCTACTTTATTTGCCAATTTGGTTAATGTATGATTTTCTCACCCTACTACAGGCAATACTGAAGCCTGATTAAGCTAATTAATTTCATAAGAGTGTGGAATTTGCCTAGGATACTGACCAAAAGAGATTGTAGGTAATATCAAAGCAGCCATCTGGGGACAAAGCCTTCCTTATCCTTTTCTTGCTGTTGCGGGCAGAGTGATTAACTTCACTTGTAAAAGAGAAGTAGTGAAATGATTATTAACATAAAACATTGATTTAACAAAGTTAGTAGTGAATGCGACAGCATTTTATGAGATTCGATGCCAGGGTACACTTGATTATTTACTGCATAGAGGCCAGGGTCAGGCAAGCTGTAAGGGAGACCCTCCCGTTGAGTCACGACGTTCGGAAAGGACCCCCTTGCTTTCTAAACTCCTTCTCAGGGAGGAGTCGAGGTGCGGCTGGATCCAATCCTAGTCCCAGACTTGGTCAACAGTTTATGTCTAAAGGATTATATATGCGCAATCAATCCTTATATCACTTAGCTAAGATTTCAACGTTTAGCATACTATTAGTCACTTACCGAGAATCTGTTGCGGCAAGGAATCTCTCAGCCTCGAGGAGTAGAACCTTAAGCGAGAGTCCCCACTCAAGGGGAGATCCTGTCATGCAGCCCGCTGCCGTGCAGGAGAGCTCAAAGGGCTCTTGGGCTGTCCGCTATTTACGGAGTAAGATAATTGACCTATAGTCATACTCGCATGGGAACAAGATACCCAGATTCCCACTCCAGACAGTGTTTTGGTTATGTTGCCAGCCATCTCCCACAGTTCAAGTGCAACTCATAACAATTCATGCTGATGGCCATGGCTTGAGCAGGAGCCAGGGGGGTGGGGGGGGCAAGGGGAAAAGGGGAGACCACACTTGCTTAGCCTTTCCTTTTCTGCCTCTTTCCTGGTGGTCAGCTGCACGCTACACAGATGTCTGTCTTCCTGACGTGTATAGATGCTTTTCAAGTGGTTTTCACAGCACATGTTCTCAGTTGAGATCTCCAAGAAATTTTGCCTGAAAAAATGAAACCAACTCACTTGGGACTTCTGTCAGTTTCAGAAAAAAAAAAAAACCAAACAAACAGTATTTTTATTAGGAGATCATGGGGTTTTGTCATTGCAAAAAATTTTCAAGGCTGATGTTTTGGTTTTGGGGTGTGCAATCCCAACGGAAGGAACTATAAAGATCAAAACAGAATTGTATAATCACAACAGATTTATGTTAGCTATGTATTCTACACAACAAAAAAAGGGAAATGAGATATTTTTAGAAGTGTAGAAGCAATATTAATGAAAGAATGATTAGAATGTGCATTGCAAATTGTTTGTGTTTGCTCATATTTTCTGTCAGTAAGTTGACGAAGTGTATCACCCTCAGAGAACTTTCTAAGTTCCATAATGATGTTATTTCCAGTGAAGGAATCCTTTTTAATGTCTTTGATCCAGAGTTTACAAAAGACAATGGAAGTCTCAGGGCAGCAACATTTTCCATACAGGAAAAAAAAGACGCATTGCATATATACTTTCTCAAATGGTTGTCTGTGTTATTTTCCATAAGACAGCACAGGCAAGGATAAAAATATGCAGTTATTTAATGGTGGTTTTTGCAGAGCATTTTCTTTTGTACTGACAGAACTCTTTCTTTGCTGGCTGTTTAATACTTCTTCAAGATTTTCAGATAAATTAGATAATTACAGAATAGACCAAGCAAATCAATATGGCATTTTTATGTCATGATATGATGTTAGTCATTTCCCCTAGGCACATGATGATTCTAATTGCTTTATCCTCCTTTGAGTTACAGCTAACTAAAAATTAATCAATGCACATTTTTAATAATTACAAAAATTAATCTTCCAAGTGAAAATTTTATAAATGCTCCATTTAAAAAATGTTCTGACTCTTATTTTACCCTGTAGAAAATATTCTTACCAATTTAGTGAATGCACAGTATGTTTTATGTTGTTAGAAAAATGTTTAGTTTATATAAACGTTGCTATGAATTGCACTAGATTTTCCCATCCATGAGAAGATATTCATATTCCAGTGACATTAAGCTCTGTTAGAAATAAGGACATCCACCTGGTAGTTATTGGTATACAATAACTTGAAACTGTGAACTGTCATTTCTGCCTATTATAAATTGTTTCACATCATGTCTTTGTCTGGTATATGCGCACAGGGGAATTATTACAAAATCAGGATAGATAACACTGTGTTTCATCAAATAAACCTTAAAGAAAATTAAAAGTATGTATATATATATATAACTTTTAGCTGCCCTAAGATTGAAGTAGTCTTGTTACAAACTGCCCTCCCTCACCACCCCACCCTCCCCCACCCCAACCCTCCCCGCAAGGTTCAGTGACTATCCAACTCTCTTGCCTGCAACTAGGGGAAAAAAAAGAAAAGCTCAGGTTTTCAAATGCATTTTGGCATTTAATATTCTTCTAAGCAGTACCTAACTCTTGAGTAAGGTTGTGAATTAGGGTATGTTCTTTTAATATTCTTCTTACACTGACGTTAGTTCATCTAAGTTAGCTATATTTTCCATGCTTACTAGCCGTTGTTCTGCTAAGTGTAGACGTGGGGACAAATGCAGATGTTGCTGGTGTCCTGCCTTAAAGTTAAATGACTAGCTGGGGTCACAGTTGATCAATACCTTGTTCTTTGGATCCCCTCTTCAAAAAACTCAAAGGAGCTAATGACCGCTATGGATACTTTTTTGCAATCAGAACCGTGTTGATTAAATGAGATACTTCTCATCTGTTGTCACATTGCCTTTGGAGATTTTTTTTTCTTTAAAACTTTCCTTTTATTCTGTTACACATTTAATCAAACGCAGCTAAAATAACAAAACAGACCTGATTAATTTATCGTTGCCACACAAGAACTGGAAATAGCCTCTAGGTAATGCATTTTTGCTATCTCTTATGGGTAATAAAGCATTCATACAGTGATGTATTGATTTAACCTCACATATGTCGCTGGGTAACCTTTCTTACAGTATGCAAAGCCCTTTTTCTAAGACACCATAGAGTACACTTTCAAGGCGTTTTAGCCACATGACTACCATAAAGATCAGTTGGAGTTCTGTGAATATCCATGCAAACTTTTAAAATCATGCTTTTATTTGATCAGTTACTGCAAAAACTTCATAGCCGAACTAGCATTTTCAAAGAAAAAAGATTCTGACTTAGTTCGATTTAAACATTATGGTGTGATTTATTAATTTATTGAAATTGATTTATTGGAAAAATTATCTGGAAAAATACTATTACTCTAAAATAGTAAGTTGGAGTGTTGAATATTTAGTTCTGGTTTGCCTTTATTACTTCCTTCGACAAGCAACATTTTTGGTTGCAATATTTCTCGTGATTGAATAACAGATTATAATGACATAATCAAAGCCTGTCCTCAGCTCTGCAGAGTTCCTTTCCTTTTAGGTGATGCCCTCAGGCAGGAAAGAGCCCAAGATACCATCCTGAGATGCTGTAACTATTCACGTTTTTAAAAAGCAACCATTAGAATGAAGATTTTCTCAGATTGAAACCATAGTATTGCTTCCTGTCTATGTCATTCCTTGTTTGATTCTTATATCTTTCAATGGTGAAAAGTAGCCATTTACTTTGAAATGAAGAAATAATTATCTGTACTAAATCTACTAGGCAGTTTTCCCATTCCCTCTAACTTTATGCTCATTTCATTCTTGTGCAATCTCATTTATTTAGATCTTTGCCCATAGCCTAATGTTACCTAGACACTAAGACAAATGCTCCTATAGAATCACAGATAAGACTACCAAATTTATTAATATCAGTCACTTCTCAGTATTTCAAATTGGTACATGAGAGAAATTTTGGCTTTTAATTATGGGTGCTAATTCCTATAGTCAATGTCTGAGTTTAGTTTATCTGGAAGTTTACAGTTTGCCACCAAAATGTCCAGGAATCTGCCAAAACTCCCTGAAGCATAGACAGAGATGGAAGGGGCATGGGGGTGAGGATGGGGGGTGGGGAGAAGAAGAAGATTAATTGATTTTCTTTTTCCAAAAAAAAAAGCAATAGTTCCCTCTTCCTGTAGAACCCAAAGTTAATTTGTAAGTGTTGGGGGGAAAGTACACCCTATTTCTCAGATTTTCTTTGGGAAAACGCAATCTGAAATATCAGAGACATAGCTAATATCCTAAAAAGCCTCAATTCTTCCAAAACAAGGGATGTGGCACATGAACATGCTTCATGGAAAAAGAAACATTATTTTACCAATAAGCAAAAATTAATGTAGATTTTTAGAAGATCTCCAGTCTCTCTCCTGGTAAAGAAAAGCATTATTAACTTTGACACTTAAGTCAGCATATCTTGCAAATGCTGGAATGGTGTTTGTAGCTTCAGCGTTAGACATGGTTACATCTGCATCTATGTATGCTAACAAGCAGTGAAACATGAGGCTGAAAGTAGGTTTATTTTTTGGGAATGGGCAAGGAGGAAAAAGAAGTTATTTTAATCCCTTCTGCCAGCCATAACCGTAGAAGAGAACTACATAACCACTACAGAAACAAATAGAACTGGCTGAGAGAAATGGAGAAGCTCATGTTTGCTGCACCAGGGTTCAGCACCTGAAGGCAGGGGAACTCTCTGCAGCAATGCAGAGGTCTGCCAACAAGCACTAAATTGCCTGTTGGAGACTAACGGTAGTGGTACCTGTATGAGCAACGTGTGTGGATCATTCAACACAACTCTAAGGTGAAAATGTAATACATGTTGCTGTGTAATTGTTCCCAAAGAGATCATCAGGGAGGCAGAAATGAAGAAGTCAGGTGAAGAATGGACAGGAGGGCAATCACAACTTCTCTTACATCATGTTAGATTATTTTTTTTTTCTCCTCCTTTTTTATTTTATTTTTATTTCTATTTTATTCTCAGGTTACAAATATGCAAACATGTTATACGTCCTGAAGTATAAACTATAATCTTGAAGGTGGATGCAAATTATTTCTGGTTTGGATTTTGTTGGTTTTTTTTTCCCCCAGAATATCACAAAGCAAAATATATTCTTTTTTTTTTTAAAAAAAAAAAGAAACCACACAACTTTTACATTGCTACAGTGCAGGCAACTAAGTGCGCCTATTTACTCAAAAGTACACAAAAGTTTATTCTGGAAACAGCTTTATTTGATAAATATTTTCATTGTCCTCAGAAAATATAGAACCAATTTGCTTTACATATGAAAAAAAAAAAAAGTTGTTTAGTTGTTTCATCCACTTTTATTGCTGATGAGGATGGTAGGTAGAAATAAAATGACCTATTTAGCGCCCTATCTAATGTTGCTATGGCTCCTGTTAGTTGATGTGCAGTGCATATAAACCTTGCAAACCTCAGTATCCAGAACCTTTTTTTTTCCCAGAATTTTAAAACATATTTTTAATTTTAATCAATGCCCTTGCTTGACATAGAGGTAACAGTTTTCACCTTTTAAATCACTTCACCTTCTTTGTAGTAACATATAATTATTAGAACAGACTTTATTTGGCATTAACTTTCCCAAACAGTTGCCCAGCCCACAGGCAAGCAGAAAAGCAGTAAAAGCAGTATTCTAGCAGCTTTTAGGAGGATGTTTACTGATCTGTGAAATATAAAATGGTATCCAGGGGAAGGAAAGTAATGCCAAGAATTTCTAACTTGCTTACATGACAAACAGCCAATGGACTGCAAGACTGATCTACAGACTTTCCTGCAGCAATTAAAGTAAAAAATATCAGCAAAGCAAAAAAAAAAAAAATCTCTTGTTGCTGTCTGTCAGGGTTTATATAAGAGCTTATATTAGTTTATAGGTCATATTAGCAGTGTGACACTATATTAGGAAGGGTCTGAGGAGCACAGTTTTATTGAAGATAAACCATTAAGGAGGTTACTGCCTCAGCACTTTCTGCTTCAGATGAATTATTCTCCATGTGATACCTAAGAAAATGATAGGACAGAGACTGACTTCCAGCAAAAATTGTCAATACTGAACCCTGCGGCTGATAAGAGATACTGAAAATGCAGTCTGCATTTTCTCTATTCTGTTGGGAGATTTTGTCTGACGAAAGACAAGAAGGATGCACCTTCAAAATATGTTGACTATTTTGTAACATTGGCGAATAAATGAAAGAATGGACTATGTAAAGTCTCATCCTTAACTCATCTGAAATCATAGAGTTATGAGAAATCCTTTCCTTCAGCATCTTTCTGATCTGCTGCCTACACCTTGATCCTGAAACAAAAATAGTAACTGAGTGGTTCCCTTTGCCACACAGGATGGTTTCAATTCTCTTACGTGCCACTGGAGCTAAATAGCACAGAGTACACGTAATATATGGGAGAGGATGCAGGAGAGGGAATGAAAATCAACCTGAATTAATTAAGTCTATATTCAGGAGATAAAAATTTGTTAGGACAGAATTCCATTGCCCCTTACCCCGGGTAACCCAGTTTGAGGGAATTAAGTAATTTGTGGTTGTGGTAATTCCCTGTCTTAGGCTATAATAGAGTATGCTTGAAAAATACCTGTTAGCCTAAGCTATTTTCTTCCATTCAACCACAGCAGAAATCACCTCTGCCTTATTTTATAAAGAAATTAGGTGGTGGAGGAGGGACTGTTTTAAAATGGTTCTTTCAGTCTTCTTTCTTGCAAAAAGGTTTTGGTTATTTATGAAACTTGAATACATCAAGGTGTTCATTGACAACTAACAGCTTGCTTGTGTCTGCACAAAGAGTTACAGTGCAGTTGCACTGTTGGGGTTGATGGAAGTTCAGTCAAATACATGTGTTTGAAAGCAGAGGAGAGCGTTCCAGACTTTAAATGTGAAAAACAGCAGAACATGTACAGTTTAGCTCAGAGTATAAGAAATGGAATAATTTCCCTCCTGTCCCCACTTGCTTGAGAATCTGCAGATGTAAACTACATCAAAACTGGAGGAGAAAAAGGTTGGGGGAGGGTGGAATTAATGAGCGTCTATAATATTCCCAGATAAACGGACACCCACATTTTATGTTTTCATTTTTAAAGAGAGGAAAGTGACATTTTTTTAAAGTAAAGCTGAGCGAGAGAGCACCTGGTGAGCAAACTTGTTTAAAAAAATCAATAATAAAAAAGTTCTTTGGAGTTGGCCCAGGCTTGCAAATCTCAAATGAAATGGATCGAAGTAAATGGAAACTTTTAAGTAAAGAGGAACAAATTAGTCCACTATCAGCAACACTAATAAAACTGTAAATCAGCTGAAAACAGTTAGGAAGAAGCCAGAATGGCTCAGTGGTAATTGGTCATCTGTGAGGTTTGGGATTACGCTGGAGAAGGGAATGAAATAAGGATTTTAAGTGAAAGGTTTTTGGAAAGAAGAGGATTGCAGACACCACCAAAAGGAAGATCCTTTCCAAAGAAAATTCACGTTTTCAGGCCAAGCTGCTATTCTTCATGGCAGTAGTATCTCCACCCTCATTAATGGAAACCTGTAGTATTTATAGTCGATCCTTCTGTTGGTTTACAGGGATATAGCTCTATCATAGCCCACCTCCGTGCATGCATTGCTCCCAGTGGTCATTCTTTTCTACTATAAAACACCGAAGGAATTTTGATCTCTCTGAGTCTTCAGGCTTACAGAACTGTGTATTATGTCTCTTAATCCTTTCTTAACCTTCCTTTTCTCTTCAGCAAATGACAAAATCAATTGCATCTTTCTGTATTTCCCCTCCATCTAATAAATCAAAAGACTCTTCAGATCTGATTAACAGAAGTGTTTAATACTGGTCATTCCTTGGATCTTGTTTATAGCATCTAGTGTTACAAGGCAAAAAGTAAGCTATGCATAACCCGTCAAGGACACATCCAAGAGAGTTGTGACTGCATGTGGGGTAGTTGGATCTGTTTAGTGTCCAGCTCAATCTAACTTCAGAACCGGATTCCTCAACAAAAATTAGCTGCAGATTATTGAATAAATCCTACCTGTGCTGCTGCTGGACTAGAGAAGGGGGCAGGATCAAATAAGGCGGACTGCCTGGCACAGTCAATCCCACGTAACCATGCTGCCAGCTGTAGTTCAGCCACTTATGCTTCCAGAAGAGTGAAAGCAGCCTGAATTTGGATTGCATCTTTCCTTGCACTTACGCTGGAAAACATCAAGGCCCCTTTTAAAGGGCTCTAGAGTCATGTGATATGCAAGGTGTAACTGAGTTGGAAAAGAAGCCTAGGCAGGCTAAGCACAGATGACTGCATGCTTGATGACACATGACGAAGTAATAAACCCAGTTTTTCCCCTCACGTGTGTCCCAAAGGAATCAATGGATAACACTGCAAGCAAGAAACAGTTAAAAGTAAACATTTGATGTGTCCTCCCCAGGGATATGATGGAAGATTTGAAGAAAGAAAAACATAATTTTCTTATTTTTTCTCTGTCAGAATGTAACAGAAACTTTGGAACTCCTGCTTTTATTTTTCCTCTTCTGTCACTTCCCATCATGATTCCTGTTGCCTTCGTAGAAACCATTGTTCATTCTTGATTGCTCCATAGATTCCATTGTCTTCTCTTTTGATAGAAGCTTTCCCAGAGACTGATAAGTTGTTTTTCTGCAATCAAGTCTACCTCATCCACTGCTTTTGGATCTCCTCTTCTACATCAAGATTCCCTTGCCTTTAAACCTTCTCATTGTAAAAATTTTATTCCTTATCCCACTGATCCCTATAGATATTTCCAGTAGACTGATTCTCAGCTCCATATTTCATTTGGATGTATTTATCTTTTTATTGTCTTCAGTTGTATTTCTTAATTTCTTTCACTGTCACTCTAACCATCAACAGAAGAACGTCTTCCTGCTCCCCAGTTATAGCATCTTGCAGGCATATATTTTTTACCCCACTAGAAGTTGTGTTGATTTAAGCATTGAAAGGACTAATGCACTAATTTTAACAAAGGATAGAAAAGTCTGGTCACAGCAGAGTGACCTGTTCATGGGTAGACATTAATGATGACTAGTTGCAATCAGGAATACCCCTTTAGTGTTGAAACTGAAGTCGAGATTTTATTACAAGAGGGAATGTAACTCTTTACGAGGACTACATTTTCCATCATACATTGTAAAAACATGATTCTGACATTTCCAGTTGCAAAGCTCAACCAGATAAATTCTAGCTTATAACTAATGGCACAGTAAAAAGAATCCAGTAGTGTATATTAATCTTCATGGCTTCATGTGCTGTATATGTTATGTGTCATTGTGTCAAAAGGTAATAAAACTTACAATAGCAATGCAGCACTGCCTATTCCATTTGGCTCTGAATGGATGTACGTGGAAAAAGTTTTTGTGTTTTGGTCATCATAAACTTGATTCTGCAGTCTGAAACCAAGTTTTCACATTAAGGCATAAAGAGTAAATTTCACAGGTATTAATTTTTGCTAAAGTTTGTTTCTGACGTGCCCCACAATTATTTTTGGATGATGAATCAGAGATATTTTTCTATTTTGGTAGCCAATGGTTGTTGAAGGAAATTATTAACATTTGTAATTGTAAATTGTGTTGAAATGAAATTTTACAAGACTAACCCTGGAGTAGTTATTATAGACTGCAAGAAACATTGTCTAACTTAAAATGAAAACTGCATTTTGTCCCTGTTTCATTTCCTTAACTTCAAGTCAATTTCCTATGCATTCAGTTCTTCCATGACAGCAGCTCTGTGTGTGCTTCTTCCACAAGTGTATCACTTCTCTATGTGCCACTAATGTCCCAATTGCATGCCAGCAGTGGAAAACAAGTTCAAGACAGTTCTACAGTAAATTGCAACTGCACAAATATTTTGTATACCAATAAGCATATTTAGATACAAAACTCTGTAGTATACTTCAATTTTTTGCTAGTGTGATTTCAAAGATCAGTATCTCGTTTTGTTCATTCCATTTTGCAGTTACTCCATTAGTATTTTTTTAACTCCTGCAACTTTCACTATTGAATTTTGTTATCGTTATTTTTAGAACTTATGTTGCAGTATCAAGTAGATGGCACAGCAAGGTCAGGTCCCACAGTTCAGTAGTGTCTCTTTGAAAGACTTTATTTGCCTCCAGTGAATTGTCTTTTATCTAGAAAGAGGTTTTGCTGGAGGCTGTGTACTTTTGCACAATTTTTTGTCAGAAGGGACAACAGCAGTTATATTTACCATCTCCTCCTTGTCATATACAGGGAGTACTGACGACCTGAGTTTTAGAAAGATGACTTGAAGGAGAGCAAGGTGATGAATAGAGTTATAGGCAATTTTAGGGGGATTTTCCTCTCATCTAGTTAGACCCAATTTGGAGACAAATGTTTCTTAGAGGAGTAGAGCCAAGTAAATGGGAATTAATTGCACAAAAAAAAATTGGAACAAAAACATGGAACAAAGGTTTCTTTTTGAATAGCTTTCCTTCATCTCTGCCCCATGCTCTTTGGTTTTCATGTAAGTCTTTGCCTCTCCTAACTGTTCTTTTGTTTCTGCATAGAAAGATTATGCTCAGAAATTATACAGCTAGACATTTAAGATTGTTTGATAATTTTTTAAAATATTTTTAAAAAGTGTTAATGATTGGTCACATTATTGATGTATTGGTTTATTATAACTTTGAGATTTACAGTTTTTACTCATTCTACTTGCAAACTACTTTGCTCTCAAACTGAGGCTGGAAGTGCTCTTGGATCCAAACCTATGCCTGGAATAATTTTTTTCCTTCTGATTTCCATATGAGCAGGTACTTCCTTGTTGATTTTAAACCATAATGATGATTCAGAGCAGGATGTTCCAGAATCATAGATGATCGTCAACTTCACATCATAATCTCATCTTCAAATGATAATTTCTCAGAAACTTTGGATTTTGGTCATTTATCCTGCCTCACAAAGCAGCATGTTCCTATTATGCTAGAGGTCCATAGGAAGCAGAGCATACATTACAGATTGCCAGAGGCTGTTCAGATTTATCCTTGAGGATTATTAACTCTCTGGAGTAGCATTTCTACAGTCATTAGATAAACAAAGCAAAGAACTAGTAGACGTTACTCCTAAAGTCATGAATGTCAAAGACCCTAAGGAATCTCAACTACCATTACAATCAGGGATGCCCAAGTGCTACAATGACCGAAGCAAAAGGAAAGTACTAGGCAGGTAAAATGTAGTTTTCAGTATTTCTTAGGATGAGGTTGATTGTGTTCCTAGCCTGTTATTAAAATGATTAGCATTAAAAGTTGCAGTACTTCAAGAAAAAAATATTCTGTATTCTCTCCAAAATGCAGAAAGAAGGGATAAAACATACAGTCATGCTCTGTCCTCTGTTTTTGATCAAAATTATATATAAATGTTTCATGCACATTTTATTTTGATGCTCTAGTAGTTACTTATGGTGATTCACCACAGAAATGGGTAATTATAGGACAGTTTATCTCAGTTAGAATTCTAGTTGATAGTTTTGTCAGATATAGAGAAATTATTTGTGTTCAGTGTGGTTTAGTGTTTGGTTTTAAGTTATGTTTATACTTGTAGACTTCTAACAGACTGAAATAGAAGAGAACAGAATAGAATATAAACATTAAAAAAAAATTCTAAAATTAATTTTATTATATAGAGTTGTTAAGGATAATAGTTACCAAACCCTGGCCTTGGAACTAAGCTCACAGATTATAACTTAATAGTACAGTAGGAGAACTGCGTGCAATTCTGTTCCATAATCAGAAATGTAATTTAAAAGGGATTAAGACTGGTGTGATATCCGCCCAATGCGAGGAAAGCAAGTAAAAGCACGCCAAAGGAAAGCTCTTAACTATTAACTTGAAACCCATACAGCAAGTTTCCACTAACAGAGAGTGCCTCAGCATATTCACATATTCACCATCAGGCTATAAAACATACTATATGTAATACATAAATCTTTAATAGGGACTACCTTCCACTCACATGGAAAGGTGTTGCTAAAAATGTGATCTCAGCTTTAATTAAAGAAGTATTTCTACACCTGAGTATAATCGAGACTGGAATACAAAGTTCATTTTTCTCCTAAAATATATTTTTATGAAATAACTGTGACAGTGTTTTGGGGAACGTGCATTTCAATTTCTAAACCTGCATTTTATAATCCATCATAATAGACAAGAACTTAAGTATCTCAAATGAAACCAAAATGATGGTTTTCAACCTTATTATTCTTCAGAGTATGCATAGATGAAGTGTGGAATATACTTCAAAAGATTCAGTCACCCTTCTTCAAGATAGGGTTATCAAGACCTAAACCATTTGTGACAAGCAATACCATTTCTCTAATTGCCATTAAAACAATCTGTCCTTCTGTTTCCTATAGAAATGTTTTGCTAATGTTTGACCTCAGTTTGTCTCAACCCAGGAGATTCATTATTTTTGTCATACCCATAGTGAATTCTCAGCTACAGGGAATGAGATTATTCATGAGGTAAGAAGTCATATAACTAATGAGAAACTAAAAAAATAATTAAATAAGAAAAATTAGTTTGGATTGCATCTGAAGCTATAAACATAGGGATTATTTTGTGAAACAGATACTCTCTAAATTATCTAAATCTCAAATCTGAAAATAGACTCCCGTTCAGGCAGAATGTCATAGGGTTGGTTTTGGCTCCAGCGCAGATTTGAGATGTACCCTCTAGTTTGCTGCTAGGAAGAAAACAACAAGGAATTGAAGTTCCACACTGTTTATAGCAATGAAGTTGATACCTATTTTTTCAAAATCGATTACTTGATTTTCCAGACCTAGCTGATACTGTGAAATTCTATGTTTTTCAGCACTCTGAAATACACCTAAATTAAGGACACTTTAGAAGTTTTAAGATTAAATAAAATTAATCTGATTAGAGATGTTTAGTGCACTCCTTTTATCTTCTCTTCAGCTGTTATTTTTTGCTACATATTAACCATCTCTATTAGCCAAAGTGGTTTTAGTGTTTTCCTAACATTTTAAGTGACTGACATGCTGTGATAATAGACCACAGGCTTTGAATAGCATACTTGATTTCAAGTTTTTAGGAATAAACACAAATAATGATTATAAATGATAAAGCCACCATATGACACCACGTTTATCTGCAACAGCAAAACTGTATTTTATGCAAGTATGTTATTGTGGTTTGGCCTGAGACCTAGTTAAGCAATTGGTAAATGTGTCTCTTGGAACCAGTTCTTGGCCTTGAATGCAGATTACTTAGTTCACAGAATTAAGATTTCCTGCTGGGAAATTGGGTAGTTTCAAACGTGCTCTACCACCTTAATGGCTATTGCCAGATTCAACTTACACTCAGAGGAGAAGCAAAAGCTTCCATTATAGAGTGTGCTGTATGTAATGTGTGGGAAGCGGTAAGCTTTGGAAGGCCATATGCACCTGTAAAATTAGTACATTTAAGCAAACCTGAAGGTCAAATTTAGATGAATGTGAGATAAACAGTGCTGGGGAATGTTTTACTCTTTAGGAAGTAAAACCTTAGTTTTAGTAAAATTGATATTAAAGATTGCTATAATTTTAACTATTACCCCTGGACACTGGCATCAGATTTAAATGTACAGTTGTGTGAATTCTAGAATAGGACCCAAAACTTTTGTGCCTCCAATATAGCTTTTTTTTGTCTGTGACTTTTGGCAAATAACTTATCCATCCAAAGGTATGCAAAAAATCTTCTTACATGCACCATGAGGTTTGAACAAATTTATGCCCTAAAATTTTCTATCACTTACAAAGAATAAAGTGTAACATCAATGTTGGTTTATAAAGGCCTTCAAAAATACAGTCCTTTAAAGGAGATGTTCTAGATTCTTATTTTTTAGCAAATTTTATACTTTTTACATTTTATAGACGGATATATCTGTAAAATATATCCATCTGTAAAACGGCTGTGAAAATTACTTCAGAAAGGTTGGTTGGTTATCTGTAAATATTTTTTTCTTCTGTTGTACCTTTTGTAGTATAGTTGTCAAACTTTCATACAGTAGGAAAGGCAGGGATTTCTACTTAATAAAACGTGTGCCTGTCCAAATGCATTTAAGAATGTTCTAATAGTTTGAATCTGTTTAAATCAGTTTTTCTTTCCCTGTGCTACTTCAGTCATACCAATACAAAAACTTTTATTCACCACCGTAATTGCTGATAGTATAAAATATAGCTTCCTAAAAAGTGTACAATGGAGTATTTTGTTTCAGCGTCTGTTAAATGTCAGTGCAGAATTTCAAGGGTACAGAATTGTGCAATCTTTCCTCACAGAAGACATCAGTCATGGAAAAGTGAGACAGAATTAAAGAGTTAGCCTTTCTTGGCTCGCATTGCATCTGATTCAGGCATGCATGACCCATTGCCATCATTGCTGTACTTATGCCAGCTGGTTCTGATTATTAAGAAAAGCAGCATTGCGTGCTGAACATATAACAATAAACTATTGTCATATGAATGGAGAACTTTTGCTTCTAAGGGCTATAAATATACACATAATAAAAATAAGGTGACTCTAGCTTCACATCTCATAGAGAACAAAAAAGAGCTTATCAAGCATACTACAAATAGAACCTGGATAGGGAAAGTACCCTTACCAGCTTCAAAGTGATTTTCTTCCCTTTTATTTTGGAAAGTGGCATGGGAGGGGTAAAATTTTTAGACTTCTTATTCCTCTCAAGTATGACAATTCTAAGAGCAGATACTTTTGAATAGTTAAGGGGAATTTTTTGTCACATTATATGTTCTCACCCTGTCCTGACGTCAGCTAGGCTGAGTTATATTTAATGCTTGGGGGAAATAGTCAGAATCTTTGATAAACAGGATTTCCCATCTCCTCCTCACTGATTTTAAACCAGACACCATAAAAAACCTGGACTCCTAGCAAATAATAAACTCTTTTAATATCTTCATCAGGGAATAATAAAATCAAGTATGTATAAAAACATACCCTTTAGCATATGAAAGCATAGAACCATGTGAATTTATACAATAACCAGTAGATACCTCATTTTGAGTACATTCACATATTGACACAACAATGTATGCCAAATAAAACTCTCATGAAGCTTGGAACTCAATAAGACAGTGTAATAAAATCTGGGATACAACTTCCTGAAGTGGGGTCAAAATCATCATGTTCTACTAGGAATTGCTGTGGAAGGGAAAAATCCCTAGAAAAGATATCTAGATATCTAGGGAAAGAGTTGAAGTAAGAAGAAACCCCATTTGGTATATGTCTAAATCTTGCTGGTTTCATAGTGATTTTATCCATCCAAGACACAGGAATGGACGTAAGTTTTTTGAACCTGAAAAAATGTGGAAAGACACAAAGATTTTGCAGTACACTGAAAGAACATTAACAATCCATTTTGCAAAGCATACATTCATTTTCTCATATTTCTGTAGTATTTTAGGCTACACAGAGTTCTGGGCTGTTTTTATCAAGTTCATAACTGAAACACAGGTTTAGTAAACATAGTATTTCAGAAAAGGAAAAAAAATCTAATGATCATTAATGTGATATTGGTAATCTAAGTCAACATTAGTGTAAAAACTGCAAAAGGATTCAGTATTTGCTCATAATTCTGATCATATTTATTTCCAGATATTGAACTAATCCTATAACTTTATAGTCAAGATGAACACAGCGTTAAGACAGAGGAAGAAGTGAATAAAGTAAGCTTAAAGTTCATTTGTTAATTCCAGTGATTGCATGATGTTCCCCTGTCTGACCATTTCATCCTGAATCAGGAGGTCTGTATGATCAGAGACACAGCAGAATGATGGCTCTTCTCTAACCTTTATCTGAGTCTTCTAGTCAAGAGTCCCAGAGCTCAGGAATGGAGCTAAAGTCTCTTAACCTGGACTTCACTTCACACCTAAGGATCCTGTTGATTATTCTGACCTTATCAGATTTCTGTGGCCAGGAGCAACGACTGTAATGACTTTGTTGTCCCTGAAGTAAAACGCAGGCCACACAGTTTCATCCACCGATTCCTATACCAGCCCTAAGATTTTGTGTTTGAACTAGAGCACACCAAAGTGTGTACTAGTGTTGACTGAGACTCGAAGTGATATCGACTCGAAGATAGAAGAGGAATCAAAGACTGAAAGATAGGGAAATATAACACATCCCTTGGTAGTCTGTCCCAGTAGATGATTACATGGCGTTCCTATCTGCACCATTTAAGACAGAATAACAATATATGACTGTTTCCCCACAGTGGTTTGGAGCTCCATGATAACAATATGCTACCAGTAACAGCTCTCAGGATCATCTCATCCACAGATAATTGACTTCCAGAATACACTGCTCAGACTACCAGGTAGATGCTGCATCAAGTACACTCCTCAAACTCATCAGGTCGGTAGCTTTAAAGCAAGCATGTCAATAAGTGCCTCATATCACAAGGGAAACAGGTAAGAAGGTGCTTTAAAGACACTTGCAGACAGCATTTTGCAAGGTACAGCAGCTCACTCCTCCTGTATTCTCATCCTGCCAGGCTTGGGCTGAGAAATGTGTGTGTGGGGACATGCTAAGCCTTGCTGGATAAGGTCTGTTGGAGTTACAGGGCTTGTTAGCAGAAGCAGAGCATTGCAGCACCTGTGTAGTTCCCCTCAGCTCACTGCATGGCACCCTGACCACAGGAGTGCCCTAATGTCACTCCAGGGACAAGTCCAGATGCTCAGTCTCTTCCTGATTGAACCATCTGGGAGAGAGGAGAGGAGAGGAGAGGAGAGGAGAGGAGGGGAGAGGAGAGGGGAGAGGAGAGGAGAGGAGAGGAGAGGAGAGGAGAGGAGAGGAGAGGAGAGGAGAGGAGAGGAGAGGAGAGGAGAGGAGAGGAGAGGAGAGGAGAGGAGAGGAGAGGAGAGGAGAGGAGAGGAGAGGAGAGGAGAGGAGGGGAGAGGAGAGGAGAGGAGGGGAGAGGAGAGGAGGGGAGGGGAGAGGAGGGGAGAGGAGAGGAGGGGAGAGGAGGGGAGAGGAGGGGAGAGGAGGGGAGGGGAGGGGAGAGGAGGGGAGAGGAGGGGAGAGGAGAGGAGGGGAGAGGAGAGGAGGGGAGAGGAGAGGAGAGGAGAGGAGAGGAGAGGAGAGGAGAGGAGAGGACACAGATTTGCTCTCTATCATTAGCCGGGTGAATAGGGAGTTGTTAGGTGTGGTGATTAGGATGATATTTCACTGCCCAGTACTTCCTGGAACTGTTTCTCTAGCCTAGAAAATAAGTCTTTCACTCATTGCTTTCCTATATTTTTGACATTAGCATTAAAATTATTCCCTTCTTATGTCATTGTTACAGGGCAATTTTGAGCAGTGGGAGAACTTTCTCAGAAACGTTGCTTCTTCTCTGAGAAATGTGATAAATGTGGTGCTTCTCTTTCCATAACCAGAGACAGGTCATATTTCAAACACATCTTACAAATCAATGCAAAAGGAAAGGAAAGAAAAAAAAAATAAAAAATCAATAGTCATCTCTGTCAAATTTAGGAAAAATTCTAGCACCAGGGATACAAGTCATTCTTCAGTCAAAACTTTTCCTCAGGGAAGTGGGACTTTTCCCCTTTCCTTTTCTTTCTGCTCCTTTTCCTTTCCCTTTTCTTGATGCCAGGAAATCTATAAATAGCCTATTTAGTATTACAGTAATTAACTCCAGCATTTAGCCTTTGTCTTCCCTATTTGAATTGCCAGTTGTAGCCCAACTGGCACTTTTTTTTCTGAAAGAAATGGAAAGAGCTATGTCAAAGAAAAAGACACAGCTTCAAATAGAGAGAAAAAAAGTAGTAAAATATAGGGCAGCACATGTTTTCACATTCCATTTACATGTGCATCACATGCACTCCATATATAACACTCCTGATGCTGCCAATGAGAAGTTTAAAGAGGATTTACAGGTTACTAAATGTCTGGCCTCACCTTCAGGGCTCACATCTCAACCCCAGTGAGGTCAGTAAGAATTGTACCATGGGATTTAATTCTGTCTCAGTTTCTTTCGATAAGTCACTGAAGCTGCTCACTATGGATAAATCTAAACCTACCTGCAGGATGTTTAAGATGGTTGTTGTTAGGTTAGTGGGAAAAAGAGATGTGGAAGGTTTGTACCTGTCTCTGTGCTAGGAGACATAGCCACTAGGTTATCTGGATTCCACTTCAAAGGGCTTGCTTACACTCCTCAGCTGTTTCATCATGATCAAGAAACAGCAGGAATGATTGCTCTTAAGTGACCATGCAATTACTGTTTTGGTATAATGCAATATTTGGTTGTTGCTCTATGGTAAGGCTTAAAGAAACACTTGAAAAACAATTGAAGGTAGATGATGGATGATTTGCAAGTAGGATATTGGCCTGAGCTCTTTGAGGGGAAACACCTATTTCAGGTTTTCCCGAGGTGATCATTTTCTTCTGCATGTAGCTTTGCACCAGTACATCTGAGGGCTTTCCATCTTTTATGTGTCCTACTTGGCATCATTAATGGTAGCTGAACTCGAGCTCCTCTGAGTTCAGGCTCAAGAGTCTGTCACCAGACTGTTATATCTGAGTGCTCCAGAACTCTGTATTTTTTTCTTCCTTTGACTTTTAAAACTGATCCTTGGAAATATCATATGGCTTCATTTGATGATTTTAGAGAACTGGAACATACAGTAATACTAAGACTATGATTTGGAGTGATTATTATTTTTTCAGTTTATTTTTTTCTTTCTGTGGGAGCATGAGACAAGCATTAAGGGACTCAGATTGGTTCTTTATTGATTATGATATACATCAACTCAATGAAAAACATTAAATGGAAAACATTAATTCCCTGTGCTTCAACAAACAATTTGGATTTGTATTAACCATTTCAACATATGCTGATTCTTCTTATTTAGGCTTTTGACACCATCTCCCATAACATTCTCATAGGTAAGCTTAGGAAGTGTGGGTTAGATGAGTGGACAGTGAGGTGGATTGAGAACTGGATTGAGCAGCTTAGAGTCAAGTTGGAGGCCTGTAACTAGTGGTGTTCCCCAGGGGTCAGTACTGCGTCCAGTCTTGTTCAACATATACATCCTCCCTGGATGAGGAGGCTGAGTGTACCCTCAGCTTTTGTTGATAACACAAAACTGAGGAGTGGTTGACACACCAGTAGGCTGTGCCGCCATACAGTGAGACCAGGACAGGCTAGAGAGTTTGGCAGAGAGGAACCTAATGAATTTCAACAAGGGCAAGCGTAGGGTGCAGCACCTGGGGAGGAATAACCCCATGCACCAGTACAGGTTAGAGGCTGACCTGCTGGAAAGCAGTTCTGTGTAGAAGGACCTGGAAGTCCTGGTGGACAACAAGTTTACGGTGAGACAGAAATGTGCCCTTGTGGCCAAGGGCAATGGTCTCCTGGGTTGCATTGAAAAGATCATGGCCAGCAGGTCAAGGGAGGTTATCATCCCCCTCTACTCTGCCCTGGTGAAGCCACCTCTGGAGTAGCGTCCAGTTCTGGGCTCCCCAGTTCAAGAAGGACAGGATGCTACTGGAGAGAGTCCAACTGAGAGCTACAAAGATGATCAGGAGACTGGAGCATCTCTCCTGTGAGAAAAGGCTGAGAGACTTGGGTCTGTTTAGCCTGGAGAAGAGTGAGAGAGGATCTCACCAATGCTTATAAGTATCTAAAGGATAGGGTCAAGTGGATAAGGCCAGACTATTTTCAGTGGTGACCAGTGGCAGGACAAAAGGCAATGGGCACAAACTGTAACAGAGGAAGTTCCGTCTGAATATGAGGAAAACCTTCTTTACTTTGAGGGTGGCAGAGCACTGGAACAGGCTGCCCAGAGAGGTTATGGAGTCTCCTCTTCTGGATATATTCAAAACCTGCCTGGATGCAATCCTGTGCAACCTGCTCTAGGTGAACCTGCTTTGGCAGAGGGGTTGGACTAGATGATCTCTGAAGGTCCCTTTGAACCCCTACCATTCTGTGATTCTGTGATATCAACTAACTTGTTATTGGATTATGTGCTGTCTTAAGGCCACACATTTTGTTTTCAAGTCTCACCTACTAGCTCAGAGGAAAAATATTTTCCAATGTCTTCAATGTTACTACTGTTTATATATATAAATTACAATGCTGAATCAAACATCACTTTAAAAATCTTTTTTAAAGGTGTCTTTCAAGTGCATAGGACCACATATGAGTGTTATACACAACATACACTTGCATATAAATGTCTCATCTACTGAATATCGCAAAGCAAAACTTCTGTAAGAATTCCCGTAGAGAATTATCCCAGACCAGTGTTGCACAGTGCAAGTGCCCCACCATTTGTAATGTTAGAAGCTTTTAATCTGCAGCTCTGCAGCCTGCCCTTCGCTTGCAGCTCCACAATCTTTTACCTAAGTTGCCATAATATTTTTCTGAAGCTACTGTGATGTTTTTTCCTTGTTCTCCTCCCGTTTGCATGTTGTTGTTCTCATAACCTTGCACGAGCAAACCCATATATTACTGTTGTCAGATTTCTCATGCTGTTATTGCCACTGATGTGAGAATAACCCCTTCTTTCTCTTTTCCCCCTTTTTATACCTTGTTTTGTAGCTCTCAGTTTGTATTTGAAAAACAAGACTAAGAAAATAATAAAGTATAAAAGTAATTTAAATATCCTATAAGTACTACCCAATAATATACTTGCAAAATATTTAGCAAATAATTAGTAAGCTACACCTGCCCCTTATCAAAAATAGGCTCCAAACAGCAACAGCAGTATCATAAGCAGGAACAGCCAATAGGGATTTTGAGCAGATCCTGATGAAACCTACATCATTACTATAGGAAAAGTATTACGTGGGATCCTATGCTGCTCCAGAGAAGATTTTGGGAGAGGATGCTCCTCAAAGGAAGCACATCCCCTGCCCTACTGCCTGTCTTCCTGCCTGACTATTAGGAAGAGTCTTACTTTTCCCTTTTGTTTCTCTCTCTCTCTCTCTCTCTCTCCCCTTTTCATTTCTTTTTCCCAAAAGTTACCCTGATCATTAGAGTCAATGTACGGTTTCAGCTGTATGTCCAGAAATGCGAGCCCACAAAACTGCTAGAAAGTCCTGAGGATTGTCCACCCTTCTGAAATAAAAAAAAAATTCTACAATCATTTGAAAGCAAAGTGGGATGCCATTTTTTGAAAAGGCTTGGAAAGTTAGATTCTTCTTCCCACAGTCAATGACAACTCAGTTGACCAAGCCTAAGGCAGCAGGTTGTGTTTGCTACACTGTGTGAACACTTGAGAAACAAACCTGTGCATTAAAGATAGTCAGCAGTACCCTGGCTAGTGTTAAAACCTGCAGGCAAGAGTTGTAGCCTGCTTCCACTCCTGTGCTCTGCAAGGGCTGGTCTGTTGCTAATAACTCAGAAGCTCCTTTCAATAGACACGCGTATACACGTGTAGGCACCTGCCCACTGGTTAGGGCATTTGCCTGAGAAGTGAAAGACACGGTTTCTCATTTCATCTTCAGACTCACACAACACAAGACTGCCTTGTCCATGAGACTGTAACCTGTGCATTTAAGAGAGCAGTAGTCAGCAGAAGAGCAAATGAAGAAGGAAACCCTGTGGCTAAACACCTAATCACGGAGTATGAGCTCCCGCTTTCAAAATTGCTTCTGTTTTTTATTGAATGCTTATGCAGATGAAGTGCTTTCAAGGAGCTGTAACCTCAGATGCTCTCCTAACTTCATTTGAGTGCTATGGGTGAGACCTTTTCCCCTTTCCCCTACCCCCATTGGCATTTCATTCATGACTCTACACTGGCCACCCTTTGTCCAACAGCAGAAAGTGTTTCCTCCCTGCCCACACAAACCCAGAATCCTCAGCATGATGCTTGAGGACAGTCGAGTGGAAATCCCCAGGAAAATCCTCCTTCTTGTGTCACACTTACAGATTAACTCAATGTTATTAGCACGCGTGTCTCGGTGTACTCACTCTATCATAACCTTCAGAAGAGTAAAGCATGGAGACACCTCTTTTCTGAGTGGCATAGTGTCTTTATATAGTCAAAATAGGCATTTTCAGTAATACTGTTTCAGTTATAGAAAAAAAAGACTTATAATGTCTTACACTCAGTCCAGTGAAATAATTTTATTGTCTTAAATTTCAATATCTAAATCCTCTTTGAACCTCATTTCTAAAGAGTACTTATTTTTTCTTTCTTTTCCTCCATTATTTTCTCTTAAAGATTCTGTCTCAAAACTTTTCAGAAGATAATTAGAAAAAAAGAAGCAGGATCAGCTTTCCTGCAAGTACTTTCAAACAACACGACCTCTGACAAACTAGAAGGGTTAAATTTAACTATGGGGTTTTTTTTTTTTCCTCTATTTCTTTTTTCTTTTCCTGATGTAAGTGTTTCTAAAAAGGATCATGTTTCATACAATGAATATTATTAAAACATCTTCATCAGATAAGTTAAAAATTTAATTACAAAAAGTACAGCCCTCAAACTATCACAGGCTTTGGAAATTATAAATGTATGTTTTTTTAAAAAAGGGCTTAGTTCCATGCAAATGTAATCGTTCTTGTAGTAATTTTTTTGTAGCTTTCATGGTTTATATAGGTACTCAAAGCAAACAAAAAAAGAGCAGCTTTGAATGGTGCAGCTGGATATCCTGTATTCTCCAGGAAAATGGTGTGCTTTTATTGCCTAGTGTTTTTATAATGTGATGCCAATGGGCCATAGGATATCTATCAAGACAAAGTAAAATTTAGGACTCAGAAAATAAGTTGCCTTGTAGCCTCTCAAGCTTATCTCCGGGAAGTGACTTTGAAGCCCACGGGATTGAACTAAGGAGAAAGGCACAGCTAACAGCTAATTCAGCTCAACAGAAATACAAATGTAGTTTCATCAATGTCTCATTGATGTTAAGAGTGACTAGGAAGAGTTGGTTTGAGCCAGAGGCCACTGAAGTCATATAAAGACTTTAATCAACTCTGGCTTTCAGAACAGGCCTGTGAGAGACGAACAAAAGGGGAAACTATAGAGTTATGCCAAATAATAGATAAGATACAGTAGGCACATCTGGGGCTCTTGTTTGCTCTTTCTAATAATACAAGAACAAGAAATGTTTAGGTTAAATAGAAAGGCAGCTTAAAAGCATTTTAACATGGGTTTTCATTAATTTAGGGAACTGATTAATTAAGCTCCATTGAAGCCAAGATATACTACTCAAAACAAAAAGGAAAATAAAAAATAAAATAAAAAAAAAAAAGCTTAGACATTTCTTTGGATGTGAACAGCTTATTTTCTGCAATCTACTAATGTCAATTATTTTTTTTCAGAATGAATAATCTCATAGTCTGAAGACTTTTTATTATATGCTTATGTTTAGTGGTATATTGCGGCTGTCTTTCTAATTACTAAGATTATCTGCCAGCATAGTATATATGATTATCTTTTTTCAACCTACTACTTATTAATAATATGTACAATTGTCCCAAAGTCTCTTTATATACTGTAGACTACAGTCTATATAATAATTTTATACAAAGCTAATTAACTTAACATTTGCCAAAAAAAGTAATGCGTTCAGACTGAGTACATGTGCAATTATTTGTTGGTATGAGGCCAGTTCTTTGTTGATTATATAAGGTACAGTAGAAGACTGATGGTCTGGAATATCATAATCTGCCCCTGTAACAAACTCAATACGTCTGTCTGGTGAAGGAAACATGCTGTTTTCTTCTTCAGACCTATTTATATGCAGCAATTTGCATGGCTTCAAATACGAGACTAGAAGCCGTATATTTTCATCTAAAACAATTAATGTTTCTGTCATTAAAAAAATTATGTGAAACCAAATTTTTTAAATAAATATTTTTGGTGAAATAAAACCCTAAGGAGATAATGATATTTCATTTCTGCTTCTCATTTGACTGTGCTTTTGTTCTTGGTGGTGGTTTATTTCCAAAGAGAATGAAAAAAGAGACTAAGAATTTGGGGGTGATAAAGACCCAAGTAAATATGGAGGATGAAATGGAATCTTTGCCAGAATGTTATTTAAGACAGGGCTGAGGTGAGATTCAAATGTAATACCTTTTTAGGAATAAAGGTCACTTAAAAAAAAACAAACAAACAATCATATGTAAAAGTGTAAGACCTAACTTTGAAAAGCTGACAGTTCTGACTGTAGGACATTGGAGAGTTAAAGACAGAAAGATATTTAAGAAAATTAAAATATAAGGAAAAATAATCTTAGTGAAAACAAACTAAACAGTATAGACTGCTAAATACAGGTATTTCCCTAGAGGTAAAACTGGTAAGAAAGGAGATGAGAGGAAAAAAAAGAGCATCAGGGATCTTTACATCAGTAGCTAATCAGTTAGATGAGTAGTGGTATTAAGTGGCGACATTTCATGTGTTTCAGCCATTCCATGTACCGTCACTGACAGCTTTAAAGGTGTGACTGCAGTATGTGCATACATATGTGTAGTTGTGTATTTATATCTGAAGTCTCACTCTGTGCTTACATCTAGTTTCTGTTTGCAGAAAGGAGATTGTTGTTAATGAATTGGTAGTAGTAAAAGTCCATTTCAACATATATCCATTCACAAATATTTCCCACATATGTACAGAAGGAAAAAGAAAAATAAAGGGAAAAGGGAACCTGAACTGTAAGTTTTCATACAGAAATGAAGCATATTAAAAGGGTTTGTTGCACAAGGCTTCTTCCCTTATATTCTAAACTGGTGGATTTGTGAAGTGACATAGTTGACTATTTCTCTTTGAAGCTCTGATGACTCAACTTGTTTTCTCAAGCTGTCTTGCCCAGGAAAAGGCTTCTTTGGAAAAAAAATAACTTCTCTTTGTGACCTCTTAGACCTTTTCAAGACTCTCAAGAGCTTGCCTGTAAGAATGTCATTTAAGAGACCTCAGGCCTGACTGCCCTTTTTTTTTTTTTTTTTTAACACTTGTTATTTATTGCAAAAGTGCTTGGGTAGAGACGTTTGTCATAGGTGTAAGACAGTATACATTTTATTGAAAGTCTGTGTTTTTTACCCACCTGTAAAATGTCCATTCTAGGGGGAATTAACCTGTGGATGTTTTGTATTTGTGTCACCATATCACTATTTTTCAGTAGAGAAACATACCAGTGAAAGTAGGTGTTACCCCATATGGTCCGTATTGCTTCGATTGATGAAGCCAGTTGTTAGTGCTTGGATCTTGTGTAAAAGCTGAAAATTAGAGAGCATGTTGAGTTTTTAGAATACCTTGAACAACTGATTCAGGATTCATTTCATTATTACAGATGACAATTAAAGTTCAACATAACCCTATTCTTAAAGTGGAGACAAAAACCGGTTTGCAAGAAATGAGCAACTGTGTTGAACTTAACTGGCAAGATTATTTTCCATCTGAGTGGAAATATATATATTGAAATGCAATGAACAACAAAAAAACACAGAAGTTATTTTTGATGGCAATTTCAGAAACTGAAATTCCTTTTTTACATTGCCAACTGTGAGCATATTATTTGCTTAATGTAGTCTTTATTAACCATAGACTTTACTATTAATATACAGAAATGAATATTCATATTTTTTCTAAAGGTAAAATATAACAGAAGGTAAAAAAATCCAAAATTAAGCATATATTATGCAAGCATTTCTTTTATTAAGTACATAATATTCTATTAATATTATTGCTTCAAAAAGTTTTTCCTTTTATTTATCTTTTCTTCCTGAGAGCAGTGCAGCAGAAGCTACTTTACTGATTACTATATTGGAAATTTTTAGGTGAAAGATAAATATCTTGGAGTTTGTTATGGCTTGCCATAACTTACCTTCATAGAAATGTGGTGTGCTGTACCCAAAAGGAAAGGCACAAAATGCTAAAAGTAAATACCGATTTCTCTGCATGAAGTTACAGGAAGAGTGGGAAGTGGGACAAAAAATAAAGTTCCATGGGACAAAATGATTGTATATAATTTGCTGTAACTATAATAACTATAACTATGATAATTATTCTAATTAATAAAGAAATAAAACAACAAAAACTCCTGGCAAAGCCTCACACATGCATTTCTTAAAATGAAAAGGCATGACTCAATTTTGAAAATTCTTGTAGAATGAATAAAGAGCCTTGTCTTTCACATACTGATTTGGGACCTTCTTTTTTTTTTCAGCGATGTACGTTTTTTGCTTTGTTGGAATGTGTCCTGGATAATAACTCTTTCAGAAGTATAGATGGATAAATTTTGGCATAGTTATTTCTCCTGGCAGAATTCTCCAATAATTAAATAAAAGCAAAGAAGTTTCTTTGCATACATATGATGGCAGGTCTTGATAACAATACTGGCAAATATGCATCAAAAGGAAGAATATGTCATTCTGGATCTGTTCTGATATTCCAAATGATTTCTAGAAGCTAGTTTTAAATCTCTGTTATTTTTGCTGTTAAGTAGAGGTGTCATTAAAAAAGAAATGTCAAGTCCCTCAGGCCAAAAGCAGAATAACTCTGCAATGTGTGTCCTGTTTGTGAACTCTGGTAAAGACCAGTGAAGCCTTCAAGCGTTACCTTGTATGTTTTCCCAGATGTTTAGGACTGTATTGTACATCTGAAGTTCTCTTGCTTTTTCTCCTTACTTTCTTTCGTAGCGCCTGCTACATAATTAGATCTTGGGATACAGAGTAGGAAGTCCATATTTTCCTTTGGCTCCCTTGATTCCCTCCTTATATTTTCATATAGTGGAAACACAATATAGTCCTACCTCAAAAGTTATATTGAAACATATCCCCTAAAGATAATATAATGTATCAAACATAATTAAGTAGAATTATTAGTGTGAACTAAGCTGGTCCTGCAGGTTGTGTGAGAACATAACCTACAAGTTTCATCTAGTATCCGGTAGAACAGAAGCTTTTAAGAAAAGCCTGAGTACAATAAGAGATGGTGTATATTTGATGACTAATTTGAGAAGTATTGAGTATGTTTCTTAGAACGCTAGAAATGCTAGTGTGCCACCTTGGGTTAACTTAATTTTCATTAAGGAAGAGACATGAACTTATGCCCACACTGCAACCTTTTAGAGAAGGTATGAAAACTGACATTTTGGTGCACAGAAAGCTTAAAGTGTAGTAATGTGTATTCAGCAGTAGTTTTTAAAATATTGAAACAAAATTGTTTAAATTTTTCTTCAAGGGAGGGATTTTTTCCTACCCAATTTTATTATCCAGTAGTATATGAATATTGCAAACAGAACAGTCTCTTCAATTTTCTCTTTGCATAAAAACAGTTTGCACCAGAGACCTATCTATGGAAAAATGTGTAGTTCACTCCATCCTATATGTTCTTCCATCATTATCCCACAGTCTTCCTCCCTCACATATCCCCAGTTTTCATGCCTCGAATCATTATGTGCAACTCTTTCCCTCAACATCATGCTATTAAAAAACTCTGGGGTTTGGGTTGGGGTTTGGGTTTTTTCCCTCTGGATTTTGGGGTTTGGATTTTTTGGGTTGGGTTTTTTGTTTGTTTTTTTTGTTGTTGTTGTTTGGGGTTTTTTTGTTTTGTTTTGTTTTGTTTTGTTTTTTGTTTTGTTTGTTTGGTTTTTTTTCCCTGTAGACCTTTTATTATTTTAAGCACTTGGAACTGAAAAAATGAAAACAGTAATTATGTTGCAGGCCATAGGCACCATGGACTGTCCAGAGTAAACAGGGACAAACGCTGTGTAGCACAGACCCTGCCAAATGGAAGCCACAGATCACATTTTTGGAGTACTAGATGTAGCAGTGTAGGTGCTGGCTTTTCCTTCAATTAACTCTGATGAGAACAGAGGATGACCCATAAAATCTTGGCCACCTATGATGGGAACTGGTTCAAGTATAAAATAGCTACATTTAGATGTTTGTATAAGGACTGGGTATCCAAAACCCCTTTGCGTTCAGGGGTTCAGTTCAAGCTGATAAGTATTTACTTTCAGATGATCCAGTTTGCTTTGAATTTTATTGATATTTTTTAAAAAATTGAGGCTTAATGAGATGAACTCCATCCCAACAACTTCTTTTGCATATGGGCAACAATACTGAGCAAGAAACAATATTTTGCTTTGCACATTAGACTGGGTTGTCAGTGCCAGTAACTTTTGATCATTTGAGCAATGAGCAATACAAGCTTGAAAGCAGCGTACAGTTCACAAACTACAGAAAAAGGACCATACTGTTTCATCACATGTCCCTATGCAGGCAAATAATTTCTGTGCTCATTTGTCCCTTGGATTTCCTCATAAAATCCCAGGAGAATTCCCCTTAATTGAAAAAGGAACAGCACATTTTGTGCTGTAGACAAATTTCAGTTGACTGTGAAATGAGAAATCCAGCTCGTTCTCTATAAATCTTCAAAATCCAAACCTGGATACTGTTTAAATAAATGACAGAGGACTAAAAGCTTCAGCAACCCACGGGAATAACTCTTCTGGTGATGGTAAATCTATCTTCTGTGGATTGCTTCTCAGCTAGGTGTTGGTTACATGTTTGCGTTATTTCTTAAAGCACTGCTTTATGACCCATATTACAGAGGAGCCCATGTTGCTTATGTCCCTGTGTCCTGCCTACAGAAAGAGTGACTTAGTTCAAAGACTTCATTGCAATCTTCTCTTTCTGTTACCCTGATATCTTTGTTTAGCCTCTGGTAGATAATTAACATTGTTTCCAAATGGCTATTTTGAATTACAGGCAGTTACTTGTGAATAAGGTAACCTTAGAGAAGCAAGGGGGAGTTCGTTGGTTGTATGTTTGTTTCTTAAACTATAGTTGCAAGAAATAAGTTGACCATTTGCAACTTCTGCTGTAATTAGCTAGAATAGCGCAAATAGCATTTCAGATGTAGAACACATTTAGAAATTGCATAAACGCTAAGTAGGCAGCTGACATTGATAACCTCAAGCCAGTCACAGAAACCCTTGCTTTAGTTTTCATTTAATGGACAGCAACAAAATAAAGAAAAAAAATCGCTGCCTTAAGTAGTGTTCTACATGGAAAGGATCAGAGATAATCTCTCATTCAGTGAAAATGGTTTGCCCTTAACAAAATACAAACAACCTTGAAAACAGCAGTTTTCACTCTTTGTATAGTGTATGAGTAGGGTTTTTTTTCTGTTTATTCCCCTGAATAGTGATGTGATGACACATAATTCCCAAAATGAAGTTTCCATCAGAAGTTAGCCAAAAAACATAGAAAATATTGTAATTTTAAGAGGGTGACAACATTTTAGTAGATTTAGCTACATATATCACCTAAGTGTTTTGATTTTTCTGCTTTTCCTTCCCAACTTTGAATTTGTTGACTCATAGGAAAACCTTGATAGTCTATTTTTATTTATTTAGAAATCATGAAGAGTTGCCTTTCCTACTCAAAATCCGTCAGGTATTCATTCCAGTTTCTAACTGATTGAAATATGATATTAAAGATTCAAAAAAGCATGAGTTGATTAAATAAAATATAATAAAATCTTACTATAAAATCCAAAATTCTTGGGCACTGTTTCCAACCCTGTATCAACTTACTTTTAGCTGCTTTAGTATAACTTCATAGATCTTTGCATTTATGTCCAGACGTCTTTTTGACATTTTTCAGATTTGCGTATAAAACTCATAAAATCACCTCTGTGAGAAAAACCCAGTAAATGTGTTCTGACAAACAAAAATAGATCGTGAAATGCATGGAAATCCTTTCCCAGTTTTTACACTGCCAAAAGCTAAGCACCTGTTTAACAACATATGCCTTCAAACATATCGAAGAGAAGTCATTTTGAGTTTCCTCTTTCTTTATTTTTTTTTCCTGTTGCGAATAAACACGTAGGCAAATTAATTGAATACAACCCAACAACTCATAAACGAAATGCAGAATCCATATATTTTGTATCTAGAAAATCTCTTTGTTAAGGAAAAAATAAGACATATTCATCATGCTAATTAAGAATAATGTTAGTGGAGAGCCCCAGTCCAGCAAATATTGGCACATGCTTGCCTGAGCTTGATTCAGAATTCAATAGCCAGGTCACGTTTCCAATCAAACACAAAGCATAAGCTACACAATATTTACAGTATTCTAACACACAAAAGTGAGTAATTATGGAACCATGCTAACATGACAGCCACAGGCAATAATTCATTAGAGTACAGATTAATAATCTGATATTGAAATATTTTTTTTCATATTGTTTACACCTAGAGGTCTACTCATTCTTATTAAAGTAAACTTCAAGCTTCAGTCTCTCTTCTGTTAATATAACTGGTTTCCTCACACATCCAGCCATTTTTATCTTAAATAAATTGTACCAGTTCACTCAAGGAACTATTTTATAACATGAAAATTGTATATCCTTGGAGCTTACTGTGATCTTTCTGGAAAATTTCAGCATGTACCTGGAGGGTATATCTAGAACTGTAATCAGTATAACCTTTTTGGTTCCAGTCTGAGAGGTTTAGAGGTGAACTTCATGTATACTGATTATAGCACATAAAAACTCATAAAAATGTTACATGAAATATGATGGAGCAAGAGTTTCTGCTGGTTTTTCATTACTACTGTTCTTGATTATGTCTTCTCCAGTGGCCACTAGTAGATTCTTTCTAATCCACTTTAGGATAGAACTGGTTTGTAATCAAAATGAAGAATGGGCAAAGATGAATGAAGCTTGTATTTAGGGTACTAATTCTAGTGCTGCTGATAAGAAAAATTCTTTTTGTTCATTGTCTGTCTCACAGATGAAAGAAGTCTGTTGTCCTTTACTGGGTTCATTTCATATGTTTTTTAAAATACTTATAACTAATACATACCTTAAATATTTGGATCAGGCTTCAGACATTTCTTAAGTATTGTTTCAGTCCTTTTCTGTCTTAATAATAATATTCTATCACCTCCGTAGAAACAGCAAATACCACACAATGGAACTCGAATTAAGCCAACCTGTTTTTAAACCAATGGTAATGGCAAAGCACTGTCTGAAATATTTTACAGCCATCGGAATGCCATAGTAAATGTTAAGGAAAGCATAGCTCAACTTTTTTGTCATATCTGTCATATATTTTTCTGGAGACTTAATACAACATCGTATATCAGGTGAAAAGTTTTCCAGTATTGCATATTTTATTTCTAAGTGTCCATTTAAGAAACGTAAAGTTTTGTTAGAAAGCACTAGTGGGTGTTTTTCATTAAGTGCAGAAGTGCTCCAAAATTAATAATTAAGTCCTGCTTCTATTCTCAGTTTTCTATGTGTATTAGCTAAAGTCTCATATGAGAATGGAGATTTTAAAGTGCTCCAGAGAACCTTTAAGTTTTACTGGGCCAAAAGAAGCAGACACAGAAGTGCTCAGCAGGTCTTGTCACTACAAAATGTGGAAAGTGACTGTCAAACTCGCAGTATATGCCACAACAGGGACCAACCCTTCACTTGCTTTCCATCCCCCAATTTAAAAGGATTAACATGAAGAAGTTGATGGTGGAAAACTGCAGAGGTAGCCTCACAAAGACCATAAGCAGCAGGAGACTGGGCACCTTTCCAGTCACTGAAATACTTTTGAGCAGAAATAAGGACTTATAACAGCCAATCAAGACAGCAAAATTTGAGGAAAGCATCTTTTACTGAAGGATGAAAAGCTTTAAGTATTAGTGTGTACAGTACCCTTCCTAGCTTATTCCCTTTTTGCAACAGACTTCTCCAAACAAGAACTTTTGTTAGTGCAAGATTCTGGCATGACTAACTTTCTAACAAGTACGAGGACATAGTTTGGGGAAAGCGGTAGATACGTGGAATTCAGAAATTGACAATATAATTGCTTTTTTAACTTACTCAAACTGAACCATGCTGTATGTAAAACTATAGGCAAGCACTTTGAAGCAGCCTTCTCATGGTGACCAAAGATGAGATCTCACTGGGTATGTCTATGCTTCATGCTAGAGGCAAAACCAAGTCCAAAATCACATTCCGTACAGAACACAAACCTGCATCTCAGGCAGGGTATGCTCTGCAAAACATTGAGACCCTATGGTAGAGCAGGCTGAGAATGTCAGGAGCTACCCAACATACTGAAAACTGGCTGAACGACTGGAGCCAGAGGGTGGTGATCAGTGGTGCAAAGTGTAGTTGGAGGCCAGTAACTAGCAATGTCACCCCAAGACCAAGGTACTGGTCCAGTCCCATTCAACATCTGGATGATGGGGCAGAGTGTACCCTCAGCAAGTTTGCTGATGATACAAAACTGGAAGGAGTGGCTGACATACCAGAGGGTTGTACTGCCATCAAGAGGGACTTCAACAAGCTGACGGAAACCTCATGAAGTTCAACAAGGAGAAATACAAAGTCCTGCACCTGGGGAGGAGCAATACCATGCACCAGCAGATACTAGGGGTAACCCAGTTGGAAAGCAGCTTTGTAGAAAAGGATCTGGAAGTCCTGGTGGACACCAAGTTGAACATGAGCCATCAATGTGCCCTTGTGCCAAAGAGGTCTAATGGTATCCTGGGCTGCATTAAGCTAAGTATTGCCAGCAGTTTGAGGGAGGTGACCCTTCCCCTCTACTCAGCACTGGTGACGTGACAGCTGGAGTGCTGTGTCCATTTCTGGGGTCCCTGTTATAAGAGAGGCAAGGACATAGTGGAGAGAGTTCAATGAAGGGCCACAAAGATGATTAAGGAGTGGAACTCTCAGGAGGAATCTCAACAATGTGTATAAATAGCTGAGAGGATGGAGCCAGGCTCCCTGAATCCTGCTTCTTTTATCACAGCAAAGATTTACCCAAGATAACAACTTATTATCTCCCCGTTCCATTATGGCAAAAGTTCTGTGGACATACCTTTCTGCCCATGCCAAAAAGCAACTGGTTTAGGTGGCTTGTAGGCTACCATCCAAAATGTCCCAAAAAGTCTTTGAAGTTTGCTGTAGAACAAAACAAGCAAACAAAAAGAATATTCAAGAACTGTAAGGAGTCACAAAATTCAATTAACTGATGAAGTGGAAAGTGTTTCTCAATTAAAAAAAATTGTTAATAATAGCAATTTGAAGTCTGTGATAAGTTTTCATAATTGTTCAATTCAGGCATTTGAATTTAACACCTGGTCTCTCTATAAATTTGATATTAAACCTTCATTTTTGTTTTTTAGCTTTATAATATATTCATTATGAGAAAGCTCATTATTAAGTTATCAATCAAATGCAGAGAATTAAATTAGTGAAAAAAACTTCACTCTCTTCATTGGAAGAAAAATTTTGTATGATCAAAAAGAAGTACTTCAGAGTGTAGAAAATCTTACCCTGCCCATGTATTTGCTTTTGTCATCACTTAAGGCTTTTTTAAATATAGTATGTTCTTAAGAGAGTCAGTTAACTTTCCGTTGTTTAGTGAAGATTTGTTTTAAGAAACTTTTAAAAACTGCATTATTCACAGAGATTGATTAGTATTATTAAGAAGATAAGCCAGATGATATTTGGGAAACTGTATACTTAGAGTTTACAATTTCATTTTTTAGATATAATTTTTAGAAGTGTGAACATTTCTATTATAAAAATTTAATGCCTTTTTAAATAATGCATGTTTGATTGTTTTTAATCATTTTAATATGTTCTCAACATCTCTTTACATAACAAGTTGTTGAGATTTTTCATTCACCCAAAGACTTTCAGGATCAAATCTCATGCCTGTTGCAGGGAAATATATATAGTTTTTTTCTGGCTCTCCTGAGCAGCAAAAGAAGCAGGACTTGATGCCCCTGAGGACGCAAAGTATATAAATAAATACTGTTTACCTTATTTATGCCAATGATTCCACATTCCTGTATACTAACTTTGATTTCCTTTCTTGCTGACTATTGTTTTGACATTTACATCCTCTAAACAAGTATGCTATTTGTAGAGAAACTTTTTCATCACTAAAAAATTAAAGATTTATTTTGTGTCCTTTCTTTCTATACAGGGTTTCAACAATACTGTTGTGATTGGTTCAGGCTGTGTAATGAGGTGTAAAGTATTATTCTAAAAAGAAGCTTAAGAGAATCTAAATACCTTTCCCAACCTGTTCACCTCATTTTCTCTAGCCCACATGCAAAGCTTAAAGAAAGCTTGTATTCATATGTTTTTTGATCAATTTTAATGCATTTGTGAAAGAAGCATTCAAATATTCTGAAGAGAAATTAACTACTTCTTGTTTACTATGATTTTATTTACTTTGCATAAGCCTTACTGTAGTCTGGAGAGGTGGGGAGGTGCAATTAATTAGTTGGATGACTATTTGGCATGACTTTTCAGTTTTCTTAATGCCTCACATAGTTTGTAATTACATAATAATTCTGTATTTAAATATTTCTTAATTTTCTTCGATGACTCTAAGCACAGTTTGGTCACACTGCATATTAGCACTGTGTTAATAAGACTTCACAATCTTTGCATTGGAGCTTTCTCAGAGCACAGAAGTTATTCTACCTACAACTGCTATGTCCCAAAATATACCTTTGCAGCCCACTTAGAACAGCAAATTCCAAACTGGAGACCAGTGAATTGTACATTTCCTGCACAACCACAATTAGATGTCAATGCATCTGAATGATAAAAATCTTTTGATCTCACACCGGGAATGCAAACAATGCAAAAGAAAATGGAAAAACATCTTTATTTAGGAGACACCAGCTGGCTGAACTGGACACTGTAGCATCCCATAGGAACCAGAAAAACACTGGTCCTTCCTTGAATAAAATAGAGATTCTATTTTTCAACTGCAGTTACAAAACTGGAAAAGATTGGGTTTCAGTTGTTTACACAATCTCTAAGGCATTTGACAGATCTACAGTACAGCCAATCACAAAACAATTGTCATAGAGTCATAGAATCATAGAATGTGTTGGGTTGGAAGGGACATTTAAAGGTCATCTAGTCCAACCACCCTGCAGTAAGTAGGGACATCTTCAACTAGATCAGGTTGCTCAGAGCCTCATCAAGCCTGGCTTTGAATGTCTCCAGGGATGGGGCCTCCACCACCTCTCTGGGCAACCTGTTCCAGTGTCTCACCACCCTCATTGTAAAGAACTTCATCCTAACATCTAATCTAAACCTACCATGTTCTAGTTTAAAACCATTGCCCCTCGTCCCATCGCTACATGCCCTTGCAAACAGCCCCTCCCCATCTTTCCTGTAGGCCCCCTTCAGGTACTGGAAGGCTGCTATAAGGTCTCCCCAGAGCCTTCTCTTCTCCAGGCTGAACAACCCCAACTTTCTCAGCCTGTCCTCACAGGACAGGTGCTCCAGCCCTCATTTTCATGGCCCTCCTCTGGACTCACTCCAACAGGCCCGTGTCCTTCTTGTGCTGAGGACTCCAGAGCTGGACACAGTACTCCAGGTGGGGTCTCACGAGAGCAGAGTAGAGGGGGAGAATCACCTCTCGATCTCCTGGCCACAGTTCTTTTGATGCAGCCCAGGATGCAATTGGCCTTCTGGGCTGCAAGCACAAATTGTTGGCTCATGTCCAGCTTTTCATCCACGAGTACCCCCAAGTCCTTTTCTGCAGGGCTGCTCTCTATCACATCATCCCCCAGCCTGTATTGATAATGATAGTTGTCTTGACCCAAGTGTAGGACCTTGCACATGGCCTTGTTGAACTTCATAAGGTTTGCTTGGACCCACCTCTCTATCTCATCCAGGTCCCTCTGGGTGACATCCCGTCCCTCTGGCACATCAACTGCACCGCTCAACTTAGTGTCGTCGGCAAACTTGCTGAGGGTGCACTTGGTCCCCCTGTCTATGTCATTGATGAAGGTGTTGAACAGCACTGGTCCCAGTACGGATCCCCGAGGGACACCACTTGTCACCCCTCTCCATCTGGACATCGAGCCATTGACCACCACCCTCTGGATGCAACCATCCAGCCAGTTCGTTATCCACTGAACAGTCCATCCATCAAACCCTTATCTCTCCAATTTAGAGAGAAGGATGTTGTGGGGGACTGTGTCAAAGGCCTTGCCGAAGTCCAGATAGATGATATCCATAGCTCTCCATAATCCTACGTGGTTTTTTGTGTTTTGTTTTTTTGGTTTTTTTTTTGTTTTTTTTTCTCAATGTCTCTCTTGTCCTTAATGCTTTGTAAATCGAGAATAAAAACCCCAACAACTTAAAGGACAATAAAGTCAAATTTTTAACTATAGTTACGTTGACAAATCACAAAATACTGCCAATGAAGTATTAGTTGTTATTACTAAGCAATTTCTTCACCAGGAAATTGGGGGAAAAAAAAGCTTTCTCTGTTAGAAACTGGTGTCAGACCAGCTAGGGATTTAAAGGTCATTAAGGCAAGCAAAAATACTTATATGAGCTAGTGTTTTGTAAAAAGCCATCAATTAATGATCGAGGTGTTTTTTTTAAAACTTAATTTTTTCTTTGTAGTCACCTCACACTGAAAAACCCTAACTGAAAATAAATGTTTAAAATAAGAATTAGAGTTTTCAAAATAACAGTGAAAGTAAAGTTTTACTCCTCACAGTCTGATATTAAATATAACTCATTAATGCCTGTCATAACTTTAAAATGTATTTTTTATTAAAATTCCTTCTAATTAGGCTCTATTGTGAATGTCAGAAAAGAATTTCAATTTCTCTTAAAAGTTTACAATTAAAGTAATAATGTCCAGTGTAATGTTTAGAAATAAGATGTCCTTCAAGCTTGTAAAAGAGTCTTCTGGCTTGCTCACCCCCTTAGGGTGAAATAAATCCTCAGCAGCACATTAGATGGTCATCAGTAGCTCACATATTGCAAGCTGTTAAAGCCAGCCCATGAGGTGCCATAATGATCTTCTTTAGACGGGTATTTTTCTACTTTCGTGTCTGCCCCTGTTTACCCTGCATTACATTATTGTCAGACTTACAGTGTATTCTATATTGTTGCCCTACTCTGTCTTCTAGCCACACTAAGAAAAAAGATCAACCACGGAAGAACCCACAAAGTTCAAGTGTGAATGAAAAATTGCAATGATGTGATGTAATATCTTATGGATGCTAGAAAGCATTGTACTATGTATTATATCTCTTAATCTTTAAACAGTTTTGGTTTCAAACAACTTTTTCACAGTACATTAATCAATGATTTTGCTAGACTTTTCAAGTTTTCCAAGTCCTCTTATTTTTATAAACAGCCAACTAACTTTATAATAATGTATTTTTGTACTTTACAAATAAGTTTTCTGGACAGGTGAAGTCAATGAAAACTGAATTTTGAATTAAAGAGGTAAATTTTTCATTGTGATATATAAAACCTTATCCTGAATACCTTAAGGGTGTGTACAATGCATGCTTTTCATTTACGTGGGTCATAAAAAGCAGGCAAAAACTTTTATGAAAATATGTTTTAAATTGACCATTACGTATGAACAGAACAATCCCCTGTGCCTTGAAATTGTTTTCTTGTGCATCAGAGGAAACATGACTCTTGCAATCTCCAAAGAAATGTAAGCAAAGGAAAGATATTAATCTATCAGGAAACCTCAGCTGCCAGAGGTGAAACTGGTGAACTCGTGCCTATGTGAAATCACACATTTTGAAAGTGACCTTGTTCTAAGGGAACACATTAAATGTAGCTTCTTTCTGTTTTTCCTTCTTGTCAATGAAATGGTGACAATCTTACAGTGATCTTGTTTTGCAAAATGGCAAAGAATGCCTTCTAAAATTCCCTAGGCTTCCATTGAAAAAATAACATCACAAGTTGTGAAAGGAATTGCATGTGCTCAAGCATTTAAATTGTGCAGACTCCTTTTCACACCAGAATATGTGCATATGTTAGCTCTTCTGAGTTAAAAGTCTTTGACTGTTGAGAACAGAGAATATGAGTTATTATAATGCCCAGCTATATGCTCTGAAATTCCATCGCTAAGAGGTCAAGGGGTTTTTTTTTGCTTTTTTTGCTGATTTTTTTTCCCTTTTGCAGGTCCCTTGAGCAATTCCAAAAAGTTAACTTATAAACTAACTCCTAGTGTTACGGCATTAACACTTTAGCTTATAACACAGCTCTTACTGCTTTCTTATGCTGAGCAAAGATGAGAGGCCACAATCTATCAGTCTTTGATTTCCAGTTGTGTCTTTGGAACACCTCATTGCAAGGTGAATAGCAGCTTCTGAAGTGCCACTGGTAGCGAACAGGGATTTGCAACTAAAATGCAGTATCTGATGCACTTCTGTGCACAGTAGTTTTCATTCTGACTTACTCCGAAGGAGAACGGGAGACAATGAGACTGCGTGCAACTCTTTAAAGCAATTCAGCATCACTTACGTGTCTCATGGAGCTACTAAAATGAATGGAACTATTTGCAGACAAACATAGTGCAGAGAAATGTGTTTGAAGCAAAAGTATTAGATCAGACTGTGTATTATCCTATGAAACTCAACAATCTGCAAACCCATTAATTTGACTAAACAAGTTTACACACACACAGCCTCATAAGTAAATACTTAGACACTTCAGTGTTAGGGTTTTAAATTTAAGTATTTCAAAGTGATGCATTTCTGGTCACTATTTGTTAGGGGAAAAAATGAAATAGGTGAACATTTGAAAAGATAAGGAGTTGTGGAACAAGCAAGGTTAAACTCTGAATTCAGTTGCAAGGAGAATAGAAACAATGCAATCCAGAGATTAATATGCCCCAAAGCACAATACGAAGAAAAAGGTTGTGCTACTTCAATATACTTTTAAAAAGTTTTCATAAGATATTTAGAAAATTATATGTTAAAATTCTTACTAATTCAATTTTTGTCTAAAATGCAACAATCTAAAGAGAAAACTTTGAGAATCGAAAGACCCTCAGATATTCCAGTTCTTTTGTATACTGTGCCAACAGTTCCAAGAAATAAAAAAAATGGTTAAATGTAACGTTCATACATATCAATTTAATATGTCCTTATATGCAAAAAAATTTAAAGGCCTCCATATAGCATTTCAAAAATTAAAGCCAACTTTTTTTTTAACCACTTTGCATTATGTCCTTCTTTGGTACTTCATTGTGCTTTACTGTAATCAATCATATATGCCTTCTTTTTAGGTGAAACAGTAAAAAAAAAAAAACAGCAATACAGAAAAGTAGTTAATAATGTCCCTTTAAGTATACTGGTAAGATCAAATTAACTGATGAAGTCTAAGACATGAAAGCAGTTGTGGATATTGGTAATGTTGTGGATGGGAACCCTACTGGTGCTCATGAGAATGAACAGAACACCTTGATATCTTGCTCTGATGTTCCAGGATATAACAAAGCTATCTGGTCTCTTTTCTGATCTACACACTGGCTTTCCATGGAATATGAAACTGAAGTCTTTATCTCTATGTCCTCCATGGCAACTTAAAACACCTTTTAAAAGGTTTGGAAGTGAAAACCACAACAGGTGATTTGGTTTCCATGGAAAATTGAACTCTGTGGTATGGATCACGGTCATCTGTGGTAGACAGTGTCTGTTCCAGGTTTAGCTGAGTGTAAAATAAATATTCCATTTCCTCATCCTCCCCTCTGTTCTTACCACTGTCAAACCCGGCCAACAGACAGACCACAGACAGACAGATAGACAGACAGACAGACACAGCATCTCCTGATGCCTGCATCAAGGGAAGGCGCATTTCTCCAGCTTTAAGAAAACGTAAAATTCAGCACCATGCATACTTATAGAGAAATACGTTGTTTGCATGGACATACACGTATAGACTTAGGTGTGTATAAAACACACTGCAACAATACCTCTGCTGTTCATCCTTCTTTCTCTCGAGAGAGAATACACAACCTGTGACATATACTAACAGTGTAACTTAATGTGCTCTTGGAAGATGCTGATGAACGTTATAAGAAAACTGATATGAAAGAGATAACAAAGGGAATCTGCTTTTCTGAAAATTTTTGGAAGCTCATCAAATAAAAATGCTAAGTCCATAAACACTGCCAAATTGTACACCACATGGTTGTAAAATATAAGAATGCTCCACTCAAGTTTTAAATGTTACTCAAAGGAGCAACTACTACAGACAATTTACATCGCTGTGTTTTGAGTGAAGGAATGTGCTGGCATTTATTCTGGAAGCTGAAGTACTGCACCTTTACAAGCCTTCCAATAACTCAACTGGCTGAACATCAGACGAGTAGTAAATAGGAATATTTGTGTGTATCTTACACAGCCATGGTTTAAAGATGCTGAAAGAGCTGCCAGCTGGATGAAAAGAGATGAAAGTCAACACAGTAATGTAAATTCTACCCATGATAACTTATGTAAAAAATGTACATTTTAAGACATGAAAAAAGGAAAAATGACTGTCAGATAGCTTGTGTTAAAAAAATAATAATAAAAAAAAATCTGTGTGTGTCCTGGACTTCAGAAGAGAAGGCAGAGGGAACTATCAACACTAATTCAAAAATTTAAAACTGAAGAAAAGCAGCTGAAAGAAGGCATCACTGAAACAAATTATTGAAGCTACTTAACCCATGTTGGCTTAAACAATGAAGCACTAACTCAGCTATTACTATGTAAAAATGCACTTAAATGATCATTAGTTTATTTATCTAATGCATATAAATATAAGGTTAATCAAACATCTGCAGTTACTTTCTAATTTCTGCAGCACCATTTCTGATACAATTCACCAAACGTATTTGCAAAATATGTTACAGAATGTCTTCCTTTTTATACATATCATGAATATATACATATCATGAATATTTTCCCATTTTACTGTAGGAAGTGCCATGACATTTCTAACAGGACATTTTTGTATTATGATGTACTGCAATTCCATATACTTTTAAAAATGTTTGTCTGTTTGAAATTTAACAATTTAATACACCATATCCTGTATGTCATTCAGAAAATACAGAATAATTTAGAGCTAGGAGGAAAAAAATTAAACTAAAAAAACCCTTTCCATGATTAACTTTACTGCTAGTAATTTACCAAAATAAGTTACCAAAAGAAAAAAATGAATTTTTAAAAATCTATTTCTGACCTGCAGTATCTCAAGAGAGAGGAATTATTTACGTAAACCAGACAAGGAATTTCACAAAATTGAAAAGACTAATTTTCCTGCATGTTTCCTTTGCAAGAAATTTCTGTTTCAAAGGAAAAATGACTACTATATTGCTTAGGAAAAATGGCAGCAAACACAGTGGAAGTTAAAAACTCAAACTGCATCAGTGGTAAGTGGCACTATAGAAAAGAAAACTCAGAGATGCTTAGCATCCATCCTAAACCCTTTTTCTAACCACTGTGATCTGCAGACTGACCTACTTACAGAATTTTTTTGTAGATTTTTTGAGGGTTCTTTGTAATGCCAAGAAAACTAAGGTTATCTTTTTGTTCAATCCAGTTAGTTAAAGTAGGATGAGGTTCCACGACCACTCTGCATAAATGTTAACTGACATCAGCTCAGTGCTTCTGTAAACTGCAGAGTACATAGTTCGATTCTAAGCCTGTTTTTTGGTAAAATACTCAGTGATTAACATGCTTCTAAGGGGCATGTGTCTTCAAACCACAGTTAAGTCTTCTGGGATCATCTCTGCCCTCTGTCATTTGAGGTTCATACCACTCCTGTTTTAAGTAATAAAGGGTTTAGCATACTGTAGTAAAGTACAAAAATATTCATGATAGTTCAGATTCCTGGAAAAAATCCATTACCTTGTGCTCATTTACTTAGCTGTTTCGTAGCATATGCTGTCCGTTCTGTAAATCTACCCAGGAGAAATAAAAGAAATTTACTTTACCCACGTCTTTTTCTGTCTCTGCTTCCCCATTTTACCTCATAAGAGTTTTCTTAACAGATTAATATGCTTTGAATATTTTTATTCCCCTAATTTAATCTGTTTTTTTCCTTAACTTTATTCTTGCTTCAAAAGATACTGTTGCTTCCTGTTATAACACAGTTTAACAAAAGTACTATTCTATCAAGGTAGGACTTTACAAACATAAATCAAAACAGTTGGGGAATTGGACTCCCTAAGCAGGAAAAGAGCATAGGGTACTTCAGAAATCCAAAGACAACTACCTCAAACATAGTTTTTAATCATGTATTTCTGTTACCGGTAGTATTACTGATTACAATAATATGAGTAGTTTTCCATGTTTGAAAAGCAAGCAACTCTGAATGTCTGACACCTCACAATTATTTACTTTAATGTTTTAACTTTTTGTAATGGAATGCATATCTCATGTCCTAATCCAGACCAGTCCATTGATTAGGAATTCTTGAATAGATTTTATGTACCTATGTAGATATGTACCTTTCATTACTTTCTATTACATTAAGAGGTTACTTCTTGCAGAGGCATACAAGTGTATTCTAAGATCTGTATAGCTTCTCTGGCCCTAACACTATTCAGTAACAGCTAAATGCAGCAACATTTGTCTGTTCAGCAGCAGTTTGCATGATGCCATCACACAAGAAACTTCAGGCAACACCTTAATTAACTTATATCAGGAACCATCTTGAAGCTCTGGCTGACTGAATATGGCTTTCATCTGTGAATAATGGACTCAATCTCTCATTGCTAAACTAAAGGAAAAATCTAAATTAAGGTGTTTATCTTGTTTTCCTTTCTCCATTACTATATTTATACAACCACATTTTTCTTTTCCTCTTCAGCATTCCTTTTTTTTTTTTTCCTGCACAAATTAGCAGTCTTATACCTCAGTCCACAATTGGCTTTGTCTCCACATAGCTTTCTTTGCAGCAGGGCTTGGTGGTGTCTTAAAGCAGCTTTCACTGTAGTTCATCTTCTGAGTCATCCAAATCTGTGTCCTTCGCAGATGTTGGATTGTAAGAGTTCCAAAAATTGTTTAAACATACACAACCTGGGGGGCAGGGGGGGAAGACTACTGTATTTGTAGTAAATGTAGCTCTTTCTCAAATAAGTTTTGATTTTCTGCAACAGATAGATACTGGATATTAAGCTTTCCCTATTGTGGGAAACTATTTGTCTCATGAATCTTTGTCCATGAAACAGTCTTTAGGTAAAAAAGCAGCTGTATGTCACATCATCTCATGATATTAAACTTTTTTTAAAACTATTGACTGGAGTCAGGTTGTTTTTTTTTTCTTTTACTGTTTCTAAAACATCCAGGCTCAGCATCAACCCTATAGATAGATTATATTCAGTTTGTTGAAAAAGTGGTTGATCTTATGTAGTCTTGATTTTTATCACAAAAACCAAAACTTTCTTTGTTAAGGAGAGCAGTCATAATTCTTGACCTTATTGTCATTAGTTTGCAAAAACAATCTAGTTTCCTGCCACAGACATATGACCATCCACCTCCTGTCTATCCCCAATTGTGTGTAACCAAAATCTCCCTTGTGAATACATAATTAGAGATGGTTGGAAACCAGCGTTGTGAATCCATGGGGCATTCAAACATTTCAAAATTTTATGTAGAAGGCAACTTTCTTTTGTTTTTCCTTTAAAAAAAAAAAAAAATCAAAGCAGTTGTCTTCCTCTTTTTAATCAACATGAAACAGTTCCTCTCATGGAAACTCCTTAGGTATTCCTGCAGAGGAATTTCCATAATGTCATTCTAGACCAGCTGTGAACTAGAAAATGGGAAGATGAGGCAGAGAGAAATTGGACCAGAATGAAGGTGGTGAGTGAGATGTAGTGGTCAGGTGTTCCACAACTAATCTGTTGCTCTGGTCCTCTCATTTGGTAAGAAACCTATTCCTGGATCTGATAAATGTTTTCTAACTGAAGATCCATCAAAACTGGCAGGTCGCCATAAAAAGCTTGGGTTTGTCAATTCAGCACTTTCCAAAAATAAACTGTGTAAAAAAGAATCCTAACCACCTATCATCTTTATTACCCAGGTTTTGCTAAGAACTTTCATTTACTTAAACCTCAGAAATGTGAAATAACAAAAAGAGAGACCATTAGCTTGAGACTTAATTTTGTCTGGCCTTCTTTTGTTTGTTTTACAAGTTTGATCTCTAACTCAAATAACTATACCCTCTGTTTGTTCCCAGCCTGGAATACACTTCATAGAACTAAATGTTTCAAAATAATGTGATTTATATCCATACAGTCAGCTGCAAGTGTGACATCCCTGTAGAAAAATACCAGTGAATTGTAAACACAGCTTAATAAAGACAAGGACATCACCTCTGTTGCTCTGGAAAGAGTGGAGTTATTCATTTAGTATTCAAGAGAAAATATATATATATCAGAGGTGCTTTGAGCCATAGAGATTAACTTGGTTGATCTGTAATATGTGGGGTTTTTTTCCTTTTCACAGAAGTATTGTGCTTGATCTTCTTCTGTTTGCAATAAGTTACATTTGAAAGGCCAAGGCAATATCAGTGCAATGGCAATATCAGTGCAATAGCAATCTCATCCTACCCAAGATGAAAACCATCTTCTTCAGAAAAATTAAAAAAAAAGAAAAAAAAAGAAAGAAAGAAAAAAACAGAAAACTTTCCCTGAGGGGAGTAATTCGTCACATACATAGATATTTAACTATACAGTCAGTGTCAAGCTTCAAGTGTACGGCACTGGAATTAATAGAACTGACAGCTATAGCATGAAATTCACAACATCCAAGATAATCAGAGTTACTTCCTATACTTTATTTACTTAGTAAAAATCTATCCCCCAGAACTAACAGCTGGAAGCTACATCAATAGAAATATTTTACAGTAATTAGACTCACTCCAGTTTAAAAAAATAATAAAACCAGGAAACAGATTATTGAATTTTGTTGAATGTTTTCTTTCAGGAGAATTAGCACGCCAGTTAAAGTTGCAGAGATTTGAGCAGGACTGCTCAGGGCCAACAATACATGTAGTGATATGGCCTGCATAATTAAGGATCAAAATTTTCAGATTCTCTCTAAAGATGAAAAGAAATGACTCAAGATTTTTATGAGAAAAAGATTTATTAGAACATGTATCACAAGCACCAATTCAGTCTTACAATGTATTCACTTATCTTTTTTCTTGTTTTGAACTTGTTTGTTTGTTTGTTTTATAGGTCTGTTATGAGAAACAGTCTTACATTTGTTACATGCTAAACAGATGTTCATTTCTGTTCTTTATAAAAGTCAAACACCTGGAGACTGTAGTTAGTGAGCTCAAGCTGGGCAAAATAACAAGAACTACACGGAGAATTGGAAAGTTAAATTGTGTTTCTTGTCACCTTCAGCTCTCTGGAGTCTTGAAAGGTTACCAGAATTTATTTCTGGACCAGAGCATAGTGGACAATGAAATTATTGCAGTAATTTTATTTTTTCAGGAATGGTTTGCGTTCTTATGAATGAAACACTTTCAAACTGCTGTGGTTGGATCAAGGCCAGAGATTGAAACCCAAACACATATCCTCATATCCTTAACTGGGTGTAGGAAGCTCAGGTAAACACTATTCTTTGAAAACAGACCTAACTACTAATGCTTAGGGCACATGAACTTTTCACAGACTATGCAAAGCTTAATTTGCAAATTAAGGTGTGCACAGCCTGTTTCCAGAATTGGCTGCAAATTTACTCCCCCACTTTCTGACATAGTGCTCTGTGTACAATAGAAAGCATGCTCTACCACTTAGACCTGAGAAGTTGTTCCTGGAAAATTCAAGAGTTCATATTTTACATTTAAGGTATGCTTAACAAGGTGTAAAATGATCTAAAGGTACCCTGTTTTCTTTGTTTCTTTCTATGAATAACATTCCTTATGAAGTCATGCTGAAGAAGCAACAATTTTAGAAGAAAACAAGGATAAACTTTCAAATCATCTTTCAGACTGATGCCAGCATGAAGTTTACTCCTTGGGAACTGCAAAGTAAATAGCTTTAAGATGTTATTATAGGTATGACCACTATCACTTGGAGCTCACTTTGGAAGTGAACAGTGTGATGAACGTTTCTCAGGGATGGTCATGTTTTGAAGAACCGCTATACTCAGAACCACCAAAAGCAGCAACTCAAAAAAGTGTCCATCTTTAAACTGCCTTTGTTACACTTGTAGTAAAGCGTAAGATAGTGTCTTGTATCTAATTCACAATATCTTAAAGCAAAATGAAAGAGCTCCTCACCAGCCATCCAAAGAAGAAATCAAAAGCAAGTTTGCAGAAGCCCACTTCTTCAAGTGTTTAAAACATTTCTAATAAATTTTAGTAACAGGGTAGGAGAGGTTTTTTGTTTATTTCTGGGGTTGTTCTTTTTGTTTTGTTTTGGGTTTGTGGTTTGGGTTGTTTTTTTGTTTTTGTTTTTGTTTTTTTTTTTTTTACTCTACAGCATAGGTAACACTCCCATAAGAAAATATCACTTTCTGAAATGCATAAATGTTAAGATACATTAGGATGATGTCAGGAAGTTAAATATAAGGATGATATTATGAAATAACAAGCTGAGCTGGACATATCATGCCACTTAAGAGATAAGACTCTCAACAAAGAGCATGGGTCTGAAATTTAGAAAGTGTGGTAGGTAAGATTCTCAGTTACAAGTCCATAATTTCACTGTTTTCCAGGAGTCACCTATTTACACAAATTAGAGATTAATAACACAGACGTTCTATATAGCAATTTTAAGAGTATTATAGTGGTATTGTATACAGACTTCTTTGTACTAGGTAGTTTGGACTGTCAGTCTATTAATTACTGGCAGTTCAAGCAGTATGTTAATTATAACAGTAATCCTTAGCTCCTTTTAGATACTGCATACCACTGTGCCCATTTCAAAATCTTAACATCTGAAAAATGGAAATAAAACCAGCACCAGCTACGTAGACCACAATTAGTGTCATCCCACTTCTTGACTCTTATCAGACCACATTTTGGTGATCACTGTCATGCTTACAGAAGGTTGTGCAAGAAGTCACAGTCGCACTAAGTCATTGTAAACCTGATTAGTCCTAAAATTGCTTTAGTTGTTGATGAGCTTTGAGTTCAGAATCTAAGTTGCTGTGTTAGAAAAACTTGCACTAACTTGGGAGTTTATTCTCCTACCTCTACTTTTGCCAAGACTTTTCAACTAAAAGTCAAATTTCAGTCCCTGTGCACTAAAACAACAAAACCCTGATTTGTTTCACTAGAACTAGAGTTTGTCAATAAAATAAAGCTGATAAGATTAAGCATTTCTCCAGATGATGGCCACAAAGATAAATAAAATAAATAAATAAATAAATAACATAGACAGCTCAAGACTTGAAGAATATGCCAAAAGAGATGATGCTACTAAAAAAAGGTTTTCCTAAGACTTCAAAAACATTGAGCAGATATGAGTTTTTCAAAGTAATCAGTATAGCAATCAGCTCCCAGGGTCAAAAATAAAATGCTCAACGATTATATACTGTGAAGCCAATATACAGGGAAAAATTCAGGAAGAAACCATGGTGAGCTATCAAATGGAGACTACCAATGACCTGCAGAGTGCATTTCTTATAGCTAATGAGAAAAAAAGTAGGAAATTATCAGGCAGAAACCAGAACAGAAAACCAGAAGAAGAAACAAGGAGTGAAACAGAGTACAACCACAAGATTCGTTCAAAATATAAACACTTCTTGAATTGCTGAGTGTAAGCATGTTTCAAACCCAAATGTCCTGACTTCCCTTAAGATACTGCTAACTTGATTGAGTTTTACTTCACATGCGTATAATAGTCAGTGAACTACACTCAGAATGTTAACAACATACTCCGAGATTCCATTGGAAGTATGTTGACCTAACTTTTAGGTCCTAAACCAAGAGCAATGAAAGATGCTTCTGCATGTGCTGAAGGTGGCTAGGGATAATTAGAGACTTGTTTATCACATTTCTTCATATTGTTCTAGCTTGAAGTGAAGAATTTAGGAAAAAAAGAAAAGTTCTTTGGTAAACAAATAATTTATAAACTAGCTTTTCTTTTTTCTCACTGTAAACTGAAGAAGAATAGGAATAAAAAACCAAACCAAAGCCTGCCCCCCAAGTCAACCAACCCCCTCCCTAAAAACCCAGGCAATTTCTACTTAGCCATTCTCTAATACTGGGAATTTCCAGGAAATGCATACGAGCAAGTGGACCAATTGAAACCTGAATTCCTGTCCATGTTGGCATTTAACTAGATATGTCACAGACTTGTAGGTTCATGTAGTTTTCTTCCTTTAACACATGGCATTACATAATAAAACAAATGTAATACAAAGAAAATGTATTACAGAATGAATTGTGACATTCCTAATTTTTTTTCCCCTGATAGATTAATAAACTGTTACCCTAGTAGTGATGTCTACTGTCGGGTTAGGAAAAGATTTAGGACTGAACTATACCAACTGTTCAGTTCAAATATCATACGAGATTTTAGTCAGCTAAGTCAGAAGGAAACAACTGGAGAGTATGCAAGTTAAGACATTTCTGCAGTCAAGAAATAAGTGATATAATATTCAGTTTGAAAAAGGTAATACTACATTGACCAAGAGGATTTCAGCTTTCTCCACAAATGTAGCAAATGTTAATTTATTTAAAATCACATTATTCATCTTCTATTTTGCATGCAAAATTTAGTTCCGTTTAAATTTTTGAAGGAATCATGTTCAGTGGACCATTGTTTCAAGAAATCCACCAATTTTCCATTGCTTGCTTTCTAAATACGTCACCTATTAACTCTCTGGGCTGCCAAGGTCAAAGCTGTGCAGGGGCTGGGGCTCAGAAGTCAGAAGCTCCAGGCTCATTGCCACAAAAGCCCAGGGCTTTCCATTCTAAATACCAAAAAGGTAATTGGTACCACTGAATCTGGAGATCTGGAAATCCTTGTGGGGATCCAAGAGTTTCTTGGCAGTAGTGCTCAGACACTTCAGTGGTAGCTGGAAGTTTAGAGATCCTTTCTTAAAAATCATAGATCAACACCTAAGGGTTTAGATTTTAAGGTTATGTTTCATTAAGAACTTTCCCATGCAAACCAGTTTGAATTATAGCTTAATGAAATGCTTGCCTTCCATAGTTCATTAAGGGAAAACTTACACTTGTTTGTTTTGGTGTTTGGTTTTGTTGGGGTTTTTTTGTTTGTTTGTTTTGTTTTGTTTTGTTTTTTTAATAAGGCATTTCTTTTTGCCTTTTTATATTTTTTTTAATTTTACATGCAATGGAAATTCTGAGTTCAATTATTTCTAATCTGAACACATAAACAAATTTATACACAGATAGTAAATTGTGTAGAAAAGTAGAGAGTCTTTACTACTGGTAGTGTTGAACGATGCCATTAAAAACAATAAAAGTTCCTCAAACTTTTAGCAATGAAATAATGCAATTTTATTGTATTTATAACATCACAAGACTTCAGAATATGTAAATCAAATGAAAGATTTGCCTCCTAAACTTTTCAACATCAGGTGAAATCTTGTTCTTTTATTGGAACTGGCATGTAAAACTAGTGTGTTCTTTCAAGGAAAGACTTTGATCAACCTAAAAAAACCCTGAATTTGACATTCTATGACAGGAGGAAGAAAAATAAAAAATACACTTTTTAAAATGCGTTATAGATTGATAGAGAAGCTCATGGGTGTTTCAGAGGCTTAGACACAGCTTTAGTCTTAAAGTAAGAGGTGGCTTACTTTTTAGAAATCTGCAATCAGCTCACACTTGATGGATCGATCGCATAGTATTAGAAAAGGCTGATGAAGAAGCAGAATTTATATAAGCCTACAGTTCATTAACCTGGCAACTGTATTTTAGCTGAATTAATGGTAGAAGGAAGCGAGGCATTAATAAATGTATGTGCACGTGCTACAAACATGGTGCAACCAAATTAAACCCTAAAAATATAACACTGATTTTTTTAACTGATTCTTCACTAGGAAGGAAAGCCAGTTTCTTCTGTGATGCCAGGAAAGGAGAAATAGAATCTGTCAGTCATTAAAATGGAAGGCATATAGCGCTGTGGCTGTCTGGAGATGAAATTGGATTTCTCTGTCTGGGCTCTTCAGATTCCTTTTTATTCCACAAAGCAAATTGCTTTGCCGTAAGTTCGTATTAAACAGGAAAGGGTTCAGCTGGCAGAGGTAGTACTAAAAGCTTATTAGGAACCACACACTGCATGTGCCTCTGAACAATATGTATTGGAAGAACAGCTCTTGTAAAAGGCAGAATTCATTTTCCAAATCTTTTATGCAAGTTTAAGTCTGCTCATTTACAGCTCCTTTATTTTCTCTGCTGTGGAATTCTTTGCACTGCTCCTCTTTATTTATTTATTTATTTATTTTTATTTCCTGCTCTTTTTACATTTTATGGACAGCTGCTATATTTTTATTGGAGACAAAAAAGACAGTAATTGCAAATGGCTGCATTTACAATAGAATTTTGGAAAAGAACTTTAAGTAAAAAAGAAAAATAGCCTCGCTTCCATTTGATCTAATTTTCTCATGAGCTACTTCAAGCCTGTTTTTTTCTGTACATTTATCAAATAAACTAAAATCCATTATACATCGTTTCACTGTCATTTTATCTATTCAAGTGTAACTGTTGACACACCAGTAATAACAATTACTACTGTATACACTAATCTAAAATGCAAGATAATGTATTCAATAAGGATCTTTAGCACGTAGAAATGCTGACACTATTTTATCTTCAATTCCTTTTATAAAATAATTTATCTATATCTTTCGCATTTCACATTAAAAGGCCTATCATAGTTGTTACTCTTTATTAATTCAGTGCTCCAACTGGGCCATCTTCGAGCATTTTCATTTCAGGAGGTGATAACAAAATATTTCATTCCTTCTTAATTCAAGGTCTCAGGATGTTTCCTACAGTTCACCTATGATACACAGGAAGAAAGGAAGAACTCCATAAAGAAGTTAATTACAGATAAGCCAAATATGTGGGCCTCAAGAGATAATTCCTGCCAGAGAATTGAATTTGTACAGGTGTTACCTTTATTCAAGAATAGAATGAAAAAGAGAAGAAAAAAAAATCATCTTAACCATATAAAACATTTTTAAAACATTTGAAAATATGAGGTGATTGCTTGGATAATTTCTCTTCTCAAGCTTACTTTCATGATTCACTTTCTCCACAGTGATACACAAAAAAAAGGCGACATCTTAATTTAACCATGTTACCCACCCTCCTGTAGTTTGAATCTTGTATCCTTATCACAGTGGAGGTTCTGTCTTAAAAGTGGTATTAGCAGAAAAACAGCAAATGTACTTGAGACTTATCTTTGTTCAAAGAAAAAACAGCATTTGAAGATCTTTTTGTCCAGATAAATGCTTTTTGTTTTCTATGTTGTGAAGCTAAAACAGAGGTAAAAGGCAGAGTTACAGAGCTTATCTGTGAGTCGTTCCCACTTCCAAAATTCATGCAACACCATATTTAACAAGAATTAAGAAATAACTAGCATTTGGTAAAATATCCATCATATTTGATAAAATATGCCTTATCCAAATTTAATATCAGAGAGTACTTTATGTCACTGATTTATATGAGTTTACTTACATTTAATAACAAAATATGCACATGTGAATATTGAAATTTATGTCTGAAACTTTCTATTATGCACCCGTCATTGTTATGAAAAATGACATTTTGAATAGTTCTGATAGTGCTGATTACTATGAATTGTATTAACTTAACACTTATAAACTACAAAAGAGGATGCTTTCAAGCATTGGAATTCTGAATTCAGGCAGAAATAAATTATGTGTGAAGTTTAACATGCTTAGAATCTAGGAAACTAAAGAATGGGGTTTTTTTATTACTATTATTGCAAAATTTTCCTGGCGTTATGTCCTATCACCAAGTATCATTTATTGGCTTCAGTGTAGTTAATAAATTTATTTCTTCCCATCTGGATCCTGCAACCGAGCTACCCTTTCCTGCTTTTGATGGTCAGCAGGACTGTTACCCTATTCTGAAACACTGAGCCATCCTTCTATTGAAGAAAGAACAGTACTCTCATTATCAACCTTTTTGGGAAATTCTTCAAATGATTTAAAAGTTAAAGGTTTTCAAATAAAGAAAAAATTGACAAACAGCTTCATTTGAGTGATGTCTACAGTTACATAAATTTACCTAGACCATTCTGTTATCTATTGAAATAATAGGTTTGGGGTTTAGCTGAAGGACACAGCCCCATGACTAGATGGCATGGACTCCTTCACACCTCTGCCAAAGTCAATGAACAATATTAGGAGATCAAAGATCCATGGTGAAAATTCCTTAAGGCAGCACAGAATTTCTGCTGGACACAGAGGATGGATTGGTCTAAGGCAAAGGGTCTTGTTTCAGCCCTAATGGTAAAGATGGCAAAAAAGTATCTTTCACTAGAAGCTTTCCTACATAAAACCTGTATTTTCCATGTACCTATTTGCGTAAGACGTTCCTAGTTTATTTTAGTTTAGGATTTTAGGATTAAGCAAATCGAAATTGAAATCATACTCAGGCAAATACTATATTGTTTTTTCAGTATGAAGTTAATGGTTGTAACAATATGTCATGATCTTTCAATATTTCATTCCTTTCTATACTTAGTCATACATTTCAATATCCCTTCATGGATATCCCTCCAATTTCTGAGTGGTTATTGACAACAAATTCTTCATGCGTATTAGAAACTTGAATTTGGCAAATAATAGTAATTTGATAGAGGAGAATGTTGGAGATAGGGGTGGGGAGAAATAACTGGCTAGGGAATATTTTACATATTAGGGATGCTTTAAAAATGGCAGTCAGCCTCTCAATACATATGTCTTTTCTACTTCCTTTGTCCTTACTCCACTTTTCCATCTGAATGCTTTTTACACTCACTTGTCTCTTGTGTTGATTCATCTTTACTTTGCATTTTTTACTTAGCAGAACCTTGGTTAAGGCTTTCTTATGTTACTGAAACACAAACAAATATCCAGAGGACTCTGGAGAAAAGATTTTATTGGAGATATGTCCTGAAATATTTCTCACTACTCTGGACAAGCTTTTTTTTTTTTTTTATTTTAAATTATATTTTACAGGTAGGTGGATAAATTATGGCACACTTCACGAGAAAATTAGAAAAACTCTTCTGATACCTGAGCTACACATGAAAAACTAAGCACATACATGTTCACCCACATTTTAAGGTGAAAATATGATACAACCCCTAATGGTGGTACATCATCTGCACACACAAATAAGGCACAGATATAACAATGGCAGAATTAACTCAATAACCTACATTAGCTGCTCCCAAGCCCATCCCAAAAGCCACTGGCCCATCAAAAGCCCATCTCCACAAGCCCAGAGGAGCACAGTGGCACAGTGACAGGAGGGGAACTCAAATTACAGACTCCTGAGGAATGGACACCCTGTCCAGGCCCCTCCTAGAACTGTCCCAGAAGAGCTTCAGTCCCAGCATCCAGGCTTGGAGCTCATCACTCTGAGTAACTGGGAGCAGTTCTTTGGTTAATCTTTTGGACTAAAGGGAGGTTGCTGCCCAGGAGTGTGAGATATAGGGGACACATGGGATGCAGGAGGAAAGCAGCTTGGAATTGCTCGGGATTTATTATAGGATATTTAAGGGAGGAACCAAAGGCAAGAAAAGGGAGGGCTTTAGGTGATTTTGGGAAGAGCAAGTGTTGGAAACAGAGGGATAAGGGAATAAAAGGGTCCATTTGTGTGGAAGCAGGGGCTAGCAATAAGTTTGTCTGGCAATGCCCTGTGCCCGATAACCACAGTCTGTCCCATCTCCTTATTTTCCAGTAAGGGACCCTTTACTGCATGTGCGTGTTGCACATATGTGCACACATATGCTCTTCCCCTGCTCAGCCAGAGAGGGGAACAAGATGATACCATTTATGCTGTTGGTGTTCATGTGAATGCTTTGTGTATCTGTATCTTATTTATGTGGCTGGTCATGTATGTAAGTGTGTATATATGTATATAGGAAAATATATGTGTGTGTGCACACGTGTGTTAGTGCTTACTGGGAATCCGTGCTCAGTCTCGCTACTGGTTGTACCTGGGGAATGGAGCTGCACCGGCATCACCTCTCTCAGGCTGCTGGATTCAGCTGCATTCCCCTAACAGATGGAAGCTAGTTTCTGCTCATGAATATATCTATCTATGCATAAAATTTCTTAATTTGCCCGTTCAAATGCTAGTAAAAGCACATTTTGTTTACAACAGAAGGGAACTGCCGTATTTTGAAAACTGATCTCAAGGGTATTTTTCAGTTACTGTTTTATGTCTTCTTAATTCACATTCAACAGGGATAAGAAAAGTATCTCAAATACAGGACATCTTGATTGTCCTGAAGCTAAAAGTGAATACAGTAGGTTTTGTTCATAGAGTTTTCAAGGATTTTAGCTAAGGCATGGCCTTTTTAAATTACGTCAGGTACAATAGTGCTTTGCATATTTATAGTGAGTTATATTTAATTGAATGAATCAAATATTATTGTTATGACTACTAGAGTGAATGGACTTGGAGGTAAGCATCTGATCATCCTAAAGCTCTCATTAACTTGCACACACTCATAACTCAGGAACCTCAGATTGCGACTGCTCTTACTCTGAAGACACTTAAATTTATCACTTGCAACCCTGGTTGCTCTGAAACTTCACAAGATGCTCAACACTTTCATCCTGCACTTCCCAGGATACTGCTTAGACTCCTTGCAAAGGAAGTAAGGAAATTCCTTAAGAACTCCCAAAATTTACACAACTTTTTGTAAAAGCAGTTTGGAGATTTATTTTAGCCTTTAAATCTAATAGGTTCTACCTTTAGAAAGGAAGATATGTAGTACGATAAAGACAAGACACCAGATAATTTAAGTTAACAATCAGATTTTATTTATTTAGTAATTTATACTTTGATCCTTTTATCTGGAAAGGCATCATTTTGCACACTGCTGTGTGCTTCTTATCGTCTTAATAACCAATAAAGTCCTATTCTTCCTACAGTAAATCATCTCTCAGTAACTAACTTACGTAATTAAATTATTATATTAATAAATAATTTCTACAGTACCCATAACATTATCCCCTGTCATATCTGGTTCTTCAACAGACATCATATCTAGTGGGGTGGGAGAAAGGAAAAAGGAAGGGGAGCACCTGTGCTCATGGGTATTGCCTTAAGCCAGAGTATTTTTTGCTGGACAGACTGCTTGTTTCATAGATCAGAAATACGTGTCAAAAGCCCTTGAAGATCGTTTTATTGATATAGATGTCCTTATACATATGAAAAGCATTCTAAATTCTAGATCACAGGGACCAAGCACATTTCAGCATAAATTTCTCTGTGTCTTGCAACAGGCCTATGTTTCTGTCTTTTATTGAAGGCTAAAATAAAGAAAAAAAAATATATATCTAAGTATACTTATAAATATGAATAAAAAGTCCCTATTTGGTATATTGATATCATACATACTTTTACATATATATTTGACTTATCCTTCAGGAATTATATTCTCTATAGACAGACAGAAAGAAAGATTATAACAAAGACAAATATTTGTGTCTACATAGAAAACCATGCAAGTTAAGCTAATGGAACAATTTATGGATGTTTTCATTTCCAGGACCAAGGATTTCTCTGGCAGATCTAGGAGCTGTCCTGAAGTTGCTTCATATCTCTCAGACCCCTCTTGAGTTATTGTTGACAGTACTTTTACAATTCAGGACATGGCAGAGTTTTCTCCTCAGCGAGTATTTTTTGTTTAAATCTTCCTATTTTTTCTAAGAACCCTTTGTTCCTTTATGTATGCCAGGTGCTATTATAAATAAAAAAGAAAGTCAGTAAGCTTTTTTTTTTCCCCCTTCATCAGTTTGATCTCCTTACTATCATCCAGGAGAGAGAGATTTTTAAGCTGGTCTTAGATAAAGTCCATTGATGTCAATAGAACGATTCCAGTTGATTTTAATGAGGTATAGACATAGCCCATATTTAGTTGCTTTGCTCTTTCTGAGGCAGAGTAGCTTGAATCTTACAAGGAAACTTACTCTCCCAAGATTTACATTCCAGTTTCGTAGTTTAAAGGTTTGGTCTAATCATAATTTTCAAATTTGTCTCAGATTTGGTTGTGCATTGTCATCCTTTTCCATTGCTTAGCTTCTGTTTCAAGGTTCTGTATTTCTTTAATCTACTAGAAATAATACACAAGCTTGCAGTTTTTTAAGGAGGTTGATAAAGATGTGTCAGATAATAACAACAGTGAAACAATTACGGGGAATGAACCTATGTGGGACCTTTATATAAGTAAAAACTTTTCTTGTAATGCAGCATAGCATTATCTGTTGATGTTAAGTATTCTTTTTTTTTTTTTTTTTTACATTTATAGTATTACATAACTGCAGTAAGATATAAGGTCACAGAAACCTGTCCATTACAACTTGCAGGAATTTACACTATAGGTATATGTCAGCTGTCCCAAGTTTGAGGGTATGTTGGTTAATGTAATAAATGACGTTACAGAAAGGTAAACTATTACAAAGGCGTAATTAATAACTTGATATATTGTTAATAAGGGACACTTTAAATGGATGCATTATTTTGCAACATTTACTCAAATTGTTCTGATAGTAGTACAGTTTATGTATTTAATTGCATATGTCAATGGCTATGTGGGTGTGCAGAGTAATGAATAATATTTGAGGACATAGACATATGACTGTTTAGTCAACCACCAGTTTTATAACATAAGTCTACTTAAGTGGGGAAAATGAGACTAGTATTGAAAAGCACTATAAGTAGTAGCATAGATGTCAGTTCAAAAATGCATCCACCCCCCAGAAAGGAGACAGTTCTCTCCAAATGTATAGTAGGTTGCTGCAGAAAATAAAGGAACTGTCTGTTCTGTGTGTCTAAGTTGCATAAACCAACAAACAGTGGTCATACAATTGTAGCAAGGAAGATTTTAGGCAGTAGGAAAATGAATCTATTAGTAAAGAAAGTGAACACCATAATATGTTCCGTACAGCAATTATGGAGTGTTTAAGAATATAGTGGCCATATATATCTGTTAAGAGTTACATAAGCTCTGATCTGATGTGCCCTACTGAACAGATGATTTGCCTCTAACATCTATGTAACTAAATGTTAACAGGCTTGTAAGTCGGACCATTTGACTTGATAACTTAAACAGTGATGCCAATGTTAACATGAAGTTTCCAGCAGTCTAAGAAATAGTAGGATCGCTAGCAATGTGAATAGTGTTTTCTTTTTAAATAGAAGTCTTGTATCTCCTTGAAACTCTCAGAAAATGACAAAGCTCTGTATGTAGCAGACATGCCGAAGATTTCTACAAGAAGTAAATAATTGAATATTTTCTTTGGTTAAAATTTTTAAACAGATAATATTAATTCACTTGAAAGTATTTTACATTAGCTTTTGGATTTTGAAAATATACACCGAACAGATAGTAAGAAACAAAACAAGATATATATTTTTTTCATTCCTATGAGCTATGATCCAGCTCTGTCCAGCCCATATCTGAACTAATGCAAGACTGTAAGCAGAAAGACTTCATATTTTTTATCTTCTATCACATTTTACCACTATAATTTACAATCCCACCATCTGTCATCTGCAGTCTTTATTTTGATTTCATATCTTCTTCCAGTTTATTAATTAAAATCCTGAATAAGACTGAGGTGAGAAAAACACAGAAAAGAAAGAAAAACACATAAAGAAAGTCTCTAACTGGTTCATGTTTCCCAGAGAGGTGTTATGGTTTGCAGCCTATCACTATTTCAGTCTCTAATCCACTTTCATGTGTCCCAGTTTTATTTTCTTTAGCCCTTGTTTTTCTTTTAAATCCAATTAACATCCTGTAATAAATTAAATACCTTAGAGAAGGTGAAGAACATTGCTAAAACGATCTTATCTGTATCATCTGGAGTTGCAATCTTGTCAAAGAGCAGCACCATTTTTTGTAAAGACTCATTTCCACGGGGTACAAGATGCCCTAATGATTCCAGCTGGAGTGAGCATGTTTACACCATCCCTGCCAAACAACAGGCAATCAACAGCACATCACTGGAACAGGCCATACAGCAGAAATGTGCTCAGCTGCTGCTTCCTACCGACTTCCCACTGCTTAGGGCATCCCACAGCCAAAGCCAACCAGCATGAAAATAATTAAATGTGAATATGTGACGGCGCCCATGAGAAAACTAGAGACGTGGCATGAGCCCTGCTCAAAAAGCACCTGGGGTGATAGAAAGAATCTGTTGGTTGAAGAAAAGTTTGTGGGGCCATTAAGTTTCAGTGCTAAGGACTTAATGTATAATGTACCTATATACCATCTGGATGTTCATCTCTACATTTTCTGAACCAGTAAGATCTAAATAAAGTTAAACTTTCTATTCCACACAGAATTCAAGAAAGTGCCACACTGAAAAACAAAGTCTTCACAGTATTTCACAGAAAAGTCACACATTCTTGCATCAAATCTGTCATGACACCAGCAGTATAACTCTTCAGCTGCAATCATTGAGAATAGAAGTGCAGAATAACTGTAGGGAGAGATAATAGATCTTATTAGATCAAAACATACAGCTAGAGGAACCGACACACAAACAAGACACATAAACCTTATTACTGAATTAAGTCTAGGTCACGAAAAAATGCGCGTTGGAACTTACTGAGCAACTTCTGTTCCTGGCACCCCAGAGAATGGGGAATGGGCTGGGACCAGTGAAAGTCCACTGGCACAAAGTCAGAACACAGCAGAGGTGTTTGCTCTGGTCTACAGACAGGAAAGTGCTTCCAGTCTCTCTGTGGGCGTATGTAAGATACTATGCAACTGTGAGACTACAACCTGATACTTCTTTATCTGTTTTCTATTTGCATTAAAAGTTGATAGGAGAAAATTTTTCCCTATATGTCAAGACTGATTAAGACTATCAGTATTAGTACTACTGGTGATATAATAACCTCTTCTCTTCTGTGGATGTAATAGATAGATAAATCACCATATTCCAACACGCATCTCACGTGTCTCTGCTCCACCATCTTTCCCAGTTTTATGGATCCCTCTGGATAGCAGGTCATTGCTATCAATAGCTGTGTGTGTGGCAGTCAGTCATGGAGAATACAGAAATATCTGCATGTGAGAGTCAAAAACCAGCTGAAACATCAGGTGAAACAGGAACTTTATTCTTTCAGAACCCTGTTCATGTCATAAGGAATTAAAGTACTACCCAAAACCTTTGGTACAAAACACAGTTCACTGTCTTTATGCCACTATGATAAGGAAATCCCATGGAGGCACTGAGCTGCAACAGTGTCTCTCCTTTGCTGTGCCAAAGGATATGTTACAGACACGTAGCTCCTGATGGAAACCTCTGTTGATGGAAGCCTCTCCTGTCACTGCTCTGTCTCATCTAGCTGGTAAACTGGGTTTTCAACTACATTTCAAAGACTGTCCATGACTTTGGATAGGGGCCTACTTGGCAAGAGATTTATGCAGATCTAATTCAAAGTGAAAAAATATCAGCTCTTTGAGGCCGTTGCCAGCTGGCTCAACTGCTAACAACCTCAAGGTCACACGAGGAAACAGCCTGGGGCCAGGTGGATTGAGATCAGAAGGGCACAAAGGCCATCTTACACATCCCTTCCTCAGCTGCAGTTTGTGGACCTTGGCAAAAGGTAGCTGACAGCTAAGAAATGCATGGATTTCTTACCAGCTCAGCCAAAGTGAGGCCACTTTTTGGGAGGGCTATGAGAATCCCATTGCAAAGTTTTATTGACATAATTTACAAGGTGCCTGCGTGGCAAGTGCAGCCAAAGGATGATGATTCAGCTTGTGACAGATGTGAGAGTCCTGGAAACACAGAGATGTTCCAGCTAAAAGGGCACATGGAATATTCCCAGCATATGTTTCACAAAACGCAATGTCTCTATGTTCTGCTTCAGTGGTGGGTAAATGAGGAAAAGAAGGTAGGAAGGCTGGGAAAGAAAAATGGAGCTCTGTGAAGGTGCTAAAATGAAGTCTTAGGCAAAGAAACCTGGGAGTCCTTGTTGCCATTCTTGTTATTTTCTCAACACACTTACATACCACCTTTCCCTGGGAAAATTGTTTATTCTAATTTCAACAAGTCAATGAAAATCCTATCCAAAGATCTAGTATTGGAGAAGAGAAGCAGGCTGTCAGAGTATCAGTGGGGATTCCAGTATGTTACTAACCTATTTTCGTCCTGGCTGAGCAGGTGTTTATACTGTCACTCTTCCTGAGAATGAATTAAAGTCTGTGCTAAATGCTCTGCTAAAGTGATCTTACTGAATTATAAAGGTTCAACAACCCTAAGTTCTGCCCCAGAGGAAGAGTAGTTAATTTACTCAACTAATTGGTCTAGAGTCTGTTCACCTTCAAAGACATAGGTAAGTAAGCATATGAAGCATAGGCAAGACCTTTTGTGAGATTTACGGTAAAGTCAACCAGGGTATTAGCTATTTTGGAAAAAAAAAATTTACTAGTGGACAAAACTGTAGAGTATTTGAATCTCCATGGTAAGTACTACTGGTATGGTACTACTGACTCCCTTTGTGCTTCCTGTGGTAACCAGTCAAGTTATTAATCATACAGCGGGCGTGTTAATTCCATACTATCTCCACTCCTTTCTTGGCCACAGCTTCTTTAGACACTTCAGTTTTCTCCACGTACCAAAACTTCAGTTACTTTTCTGAAAACACCAGCCGTGCAATCGTGTCATCTTTTCAAAAATCCATTGTTCTCTCTGAGCTAAAAAATCAAGGTGGAAACCAAATCAAATGCATTTATTATTAAAAAAAATAATACTGTGATACCATATCACTCTGTGCAATACAATTCATCATTTTAAGTCCAGAAAATCATTCAGATTTTGTTGTATTTTAAAGTTCTGTGGAAATTCTACTAAAGCCCTCTCGGACACAGAAACCTTGCTACTGCAGAACGTGGGTTGATGTATTAGACAGTACTAGTCTGTGTTATCCTTGAGGCTCATAGCAGTGCTGAGTTGAAGGCACTGATTTGGATAAAAGATTTTTTTTTTCTTTTTGATGCAATAAAAAAAGGAAAATAGTTTCAAACTTATGTGAAGTGCGAACTAAGAAGGCTTTGTCCACCACTGGCAGGACACTTCATACTTTTTTTTTTTTTTTTTTTGCTGCAAAATACTTGTATCAGAAAAGGTATATCTTTTAATGTAATTTATTACCTGCTAACAGAAGTGGAATATTTGTAAAAGGATGATAAAGCATCAGTCAAAGAGATCTTTCTGATATGCAAATGAATAACAATATGAATTAGAAATAAGTACACATTGTGGTAAGAAAAATAATAAGCAGCATTTTTAGCTGATTAAAACTTGGAAGAACAATAGATGTATGAAATTTGTCTTAGTGATTTGAACTTCAAAGAGCTTATGGTGAGCAAGAACTGTTTTATGGCCTACTAATTAACAAGAACTGAGAGTGAAAATATATCATTGTTCTCAGAGTAATCCTGCTGGGCAACTTTCAATTAACTAAGCCTTGCAAACGTGCTTTTCTAATTGATAGTGGATAGGCTGAATCTCATATGAGACATTATTTTTTAACTGATATTGGCTAGGAGGAAAGCAAATTATGGAGTGTTCAACAGAAATGATAAAAGTATGTCTTTTGCACAGGGGAACAACAGATCCAAAGACAAAGATATTTAATTTGACTGGACTTTTTAGAGCATAACTTGATAAAATATTTAAAATGGCTGCAATTTAGATAACATTGGAGCTACACAAAAATTTTTGAAGGAACAAATTTTATGAGGTCCAGTGATCCTGAGGACAAAAAAAAAAAAAAAAAAAAGGATTTGAGAACTATTAGTAAGGCAAGACGCCAACAGTACTTATAGTTGACTTAGGTGAGAGCAGCAGGCTATAAGGATAGATGAGCATCACACCAGGAAAGAGGAAGGACAGCAGATCACGTCACTCACTATTTAACATTGGATATTGACCAGAATAATCTGAACATTACACCCCATCAGCTATGTGGTTACACAGAATGCAAAAAAAAAGGTTTTGTTTGTATGCATTTATAAAATTGACGGCTGTTCTTTACAAGTTTTTTTTCCTCCAAGGATGGAAACAAACAGCTTCCAGATTTTCCAGCATCCTAAACCACACCATATTTATAGCCTTCTTTTAATAAAGATATCAGGCAATTTGAATACTAGTCAGCTGTAAAACATTCTCCCTGATTCAAAGCTGTATCTACCAGTGAGAATGAGCAACCAGGCTGGTATCCCAGATCATATAAAGACAAGTCTGCCAGTGCATAGGTCTACTGTTTTGTGCTGGGCTTTCTCATATTTTAGAAGATTTTTTGTTGTTGCTGACTTGTATGAGGTTAGTTTTCTAAAACAATTTTGACATTCAATATAAGAACACTATCCAAATGTCAGTCATAATATCTGCAGCAGATAACTGAAATAATATTCTAACTGGAGAGCCACTAATTGGCAGAGGTTGTTCACTCCTTGCAGAAATTGGTCCCTAGCAAGACAATCTGGTGACCAGACCTCTGGAAATTCATAGGCAAGAAATAGTTGAACTAAAAAATAGACTGTTTTGAAAACTATTCAGGCCTCAGGATGGTGGAGGTAAAATGCAAGGTTTTCCCATTTGCTGATGAAGAACTTTCACCAGTTTAACCCTATCCCAATTTATAGAAATACATATCACACTGGGCATGCTAATGAAAGAGTAACTCAAGTTTGCAGGTTAGTATTTGCACCACCACTTTGACAGTAACATACTTTTAATTGAACCCTCTCTGCTTAATGGTTGTCTACTCACATAAAAGGGAAACATGACTAGAAATTGTAAAATCTTCACTTATTAATTATACTCTGCAATTGGACCAAATTTATTTGCTTGTTATATTCCTAGTTCCAGTGTTTCATTTAAAGTTTGGATTTAAATGACTTAGGATAAAAATGCAAAAAATTCAATTACCAAGATTTAATGTCAGGCTGAAATGGTCTCTGCAAAATGGATCTTTTTTGACCAGTTTTGAAATCAGTAAATCCTTTTTCAGAACTATCAAGATAAACTCATTGATTCAGAGTGATTAATGCAGAATGTTCAGACAGCCTTTATAAACTCAAGAGATGAAACCTATATTCTGGGACTGAAGTCTTTTTCCTACTTAATTCCCCATGTCCCTCCTAGTGGCTGATAACACTAACTTCCTTGCCACTAGTTTCCACAGCCTTTATATATTTTCTGATTCCTCCTTCCTATTACCTCAATTACAGAGTCTGTGTCCATATCTTGCACTGCAATGTTTTTAAGATCAGACCTTTCTATTTTTATACAGATTTCTAAAAATTTCTCCAGTAAAGTGGTTTAATCCAGACGAGATGGCCAGATGAACCTGTTATACAGTTGTAGCAAATACCTTGGTATCATTCAGGCTTCTAAAAAGTCAGAAATGAGAGAGCGTGAAGGGAGAGCAACACTGTTGTAAAAAAACCTACCAGAGTCTTTTCTGGTAGCACTTAAAAACTCAGTTTCAAAGATGCCAACCCTCATAAAACTTCATTCTTTTACTCTCACTATATAGTGTTTGTAATCCAGGTTGTAACTATTACAGAATTATAAACTGCTTTGAACTCTTACTGAGTTGGACCCCTTGAAAGGTCTACATTTTCAAAAGGCAAAGAGATAAAGTTTCCATTAGTCAGTCATGAACTTCTGAGCTTTCAAAGTAAGAAAACAAGGTTTGAGCTCAAATTTGATCTATAATCACAATCTTCATATACAAACCCTTTTTTTCAGTCTGGTTGTGAAATAGACGCAGATAAAAAAATCCCAAATGTCTTGTGACTATGCAGGAGAACTATAGATACTAGGGTTCTATTTTGTTTCAGATCACAATCTTTATTTCCTTTTCTGAGTTAACATGGTATATTTCATTTTTTTAAAAGAAACAAATAGCCTATAATTTCTTGACTCAAAACGTACTAAAATCAATGATGGTTTAAAATAAAAGGAGTTGATTTCTCATTTGACACACTCATAAATAAATGCATTGACTACATCAGCTAATAATTCCTAGAAATATCTAGATGAGAGTGGAATGGGAGTTTAAAAAAAGTTTAAGGTCTATCTCATCCATAGTGGAAATTTAGATTCTTGATCATCCTTTGATTCAGAAAAGGTGGGACATCAGTTCTGTTTTGGGTGGACTGTACATACAGTGAGAGCAAATCCTTTCATAGCACTCCAAAAGTCCTATCAAAATCAGAAAGTTCTAAATGAGTGGCAAAATACCCCCACTCAAAACCAACAACTCTGGTTTTATTTAAAGAACTGATAACGTTATGGATATTTGGACAAGAAGAAAAAATTAATACACAACTTTTTTGAAGGAAAAGGGCTCCTGACAACAAAATTATCTTTGAATTATTTGTGAGAGAAGTATAATATAAGAAGGTATATACTTAAAATATTCTTAAATTTTTTAAACCAGACTCCGTTTTCTCTTGGTTCCTTAAAAGAGCAAAGCAATGTCAGACTTCTTCCTAGAATATCCATGTTACACCACACACAAATCAGCCCTGGCATTGCTTCCTTTTGCTAGGGACTTACACTGAATTATTTAAGGAATGGGCCTGTGTTTCATGAACTGAAAATTTTCCCCAGACTCATTTGTCTCCATTCCCTTCTTTTATGATCCACACCTATTCTACATCTTCAAATGGTGACAGAAACAGATCTGATGTTCATGTTCATATCCATGCAAATGTAACCTATATAGTGGAATTTTACTTGGACTTTTTTTTTCACAGCAGTAGCTGGCACTGATTTCTACATAAGAAGTAGGCCATCAAATCAGCAGAGTTTCTATTGTCCATCTGGTTTATGAAGCTTGTTCAGAAATGAGAGGGGAGTCTTTGCATGGTTGTTTCTTATCATGCTTCCTGTTGTTAAATACTTATCACAGGTATAATCTTCAGTAGAAATTCTTTATTTCTCACAACCAAGAACATAAAAAATTTGAATATCACTCTCAGTAATTATCTAAGAAAATGGTAGAATGCATTTACCCAGATGTAACTATACACAAGGCAGCTGAGAGGGACTCTGCACTTACAGCAGACTGCTCCTCTCCCTCCTTTCTCTGGCTTCTGTGTGATCCGTTACTGAAATCAGCAACTCAGCATGCCATAAAAACAGCGATGATGGCTGGATTGATGGTCTGTTCAGGGAGGTGAATCATCTCACTGAAAGTCCAACAAACACTGTGTCCAGCACAAGGAAGGTGGCAGGAATATATATCTGGAGGCAAGAAGGGGAGTCAGCAAAGAGGGATCTGGTCAGGCAAGACTTCTTTTGGCAGTGGTGAACTGCCAAAGATTGTTGCCTCTGTGCTATGTAATCTTTAAATGGAAATACAGTTTTCTGGCTTTAAGCACTAGAACAACAGTTACAATTATGAATGCTGTTTCTGCGTCAAAGTCTTATGTAGGCTGGGATCTAAGAGATGGTCGAAGGTGCAAAGCATTGGTGAATCTCCACCTCAAATTAAAGGATTTAGTGATTTCTTCCTTCTTTCCTTTTTTAGTCACCCTACCCTTGTGCTTTTCCGTTTGCTTGAGAAACTGCTGGATGTGATGTCTTTCTTCATTTTTATAGTCCTAGGATAAACATGATTCACGCTCATTCTTTTCCCTTACCATCATATATCTTTTAACAGACCCTTGATCTATTTGAGCTCTCCTATGACCTTCTATTGCTCCTATTTTTTACCTGTTTCTCTCAGTCACTAAGATTTGCATTGTTAGAAATTTGATCACCAGAAATCTTCTCTCCCCTGCTTCTGGACCATTGCCTTTTACATTCCTTAACTATAATTAATGGGAAGAGAACTTCTTGATTTTGGGCCACATTTTCTCTTTCTTTGGCTTTGTCTGTTCTGTTGCTTTCATAGTGGCAGGCTCAAAAGTTCATTTTCAACTGTTTTTCTCCTTCCAGTGTAAAAGTCAGCAGTAAACATTTTCTTAAATAAAATAAACTAAACTATATGAATCCATGCTTTTTCAACTTTTTTATATTTAACAAAACACTAAGTCTTGAACAAAGGCACTTTGCTTCACTTAGTGCTCATATGCCAGGGAAGGTCCATACTACAGGATATGGTAAAGATAATTGTTTTCTTCATTGCCATTTCTTTGGGAAGAACATTGCACAAATATTGTAATCTTGTATCTGAGATGATTAGGACTGTGACAAGTGTGTGGCATATTTCTTAATTGACCACCAAGTCTTATCACAGTATTCAGCCTGGGAATTATGACTACCCAATAACAGACATTCGCACCATAGATTAAGAATCACACAGTTTGTTCTTTTGTTCAATGGCAACAATAACTGACAGAAACTACATTAGATGTGTTTGAAAACCATTAAAAAAAACCTTCTTAATCCAAATCTTTTTTCTTAAAATTGTCTTTGTGGATGGAAGGATATAATACACATAGATATAAAGCATCAAAAATTGCTCTGTTTAAGATGTCAGATATGAAAATTACTGTGAACAGATGTGCTAGCTGGGACTGACATTTATAGTCTTGAATCTGGACCTTATATACCAAAGATCCTCTGATTGTTCTGGACAATATTGTCCAAAAATTATATATTCCAAAGGCTACACTTCAGCGAGTTTGTCTCTGCAATGAAATAGATATGCTAAATAAGGTGGCCAAACCAGTAGCAAGAAAAACTGGCTCAAGTGAGTTTGAGTGTATCTAAGCAACAGCAGCCGTGCTCGGCACCTCAGCGCTGAGAGAGTGGAACTAGCTTGGTGCTTTGGCATATTTCATAACTTTATATAACTTGTTATTCTGGCATATTTATTAACTATTTCTTTCTATGACAGCCTTCTGCTCTGCATGGAGTTTTTATCCAAATGAGATCCCGTATAAGAATGTGCCAAACCTCCCTATCAATGCTAGCAGAAAATGGAACATGCATGGAAATTGATGTCGCCCTATATTATTCAGCCAGCCTTCTGAGACTGAGAGGGACTTCTTGAACTGCTCTAAGTACATCTTCATGCATTACTTCATTAGTGGTGCTATTCATAGATGTAAAAACAATCCGAGTTTTTACTGCAACATTTGGGATCCAGGAGGAGCAGATACAACAAAACACAAGATTCCCTGTGTGCATACCAGCCATGGGTGCTCTTACTGTTTCTGGGTCAGAAAGAGATGAGGAGAGGAGAGAATGAAAGGAGATAAAAAGGGAGGCACTCTAAATCTTCAAATGGGTGCAATTAAAAAAAAAAAAAAAAAAAAAAAAACAATTAGAAAACTTTAACTTTTAACCAAGATCTAAAATATTTTTGGAACACAACCTGTGTCAGAATTTTTACTGGTAAATGGTGAGAATTATAACTCTAAGGAAATTCTGATGACCCTGAAAATTTCAAATTAATAATATTGTCAAGCATTGACAAGGTGTCTGGCAAATTAGCAGGAAAAGAGCAACAACTGTGATTTATAACAGAGATTTTGTCCATAAGACAATCATATCTACTGTTTGTAGTCAACAGAATATTCATCACATTAAACAGAAATATTAGCAATTAATTATTGCAGGGAAGAAACTGAAAAGATAGAATTTTGTTATGCACATTTTTTTCTATATATTTATTTTATTTTGCACAAAAAAATACTACAGGATCACAGAAATTATATTATTAAACTACTTAAACTACTGACTCTGCTAGTAACTGGAATAAATTCCTGGTAAGGCCACTGTTAGTTAACAATTTCTCTATGTGGAAAGAGACAATTTTGAAGAGTCTAAGGAAGAAAAGTGAAAAACTCTTCCTTTAATACATTGTCATCGAAGTCAGATCCATTTGTGTAGCAATGATTCTTCACATTGCATTCCCTTAGCCACAATACGAAGATACCGCTCCTTTTTTTTTTTCTCATTCACAGAATGAATATGAAGGATATACCTAGTCCCACATAAAGAAACCAATTATACCATAGTTTCCTAATGTGCTGGCTTCAGCAATGGAGAAAAGTAGAGAAATTCTGGACCCTTCCCTTCATTCTGGCCACTGAGTTCCACATCTGCTTTACATCCCATCAAGACTGTTTGCATAGCTGTGTAAAGTAGATCGCTGAAATGATCTGGATTAAAAGCAGTCCTAAGGGATAGTTAGTTTATAGTGGAAATGCTATAGCATCCAGATAGCTCGTAATTTAAGGGTTTACAATTTGTGCATAGTTTTACTAAATCACTACATCATTCTTCCACTCTTTCTGATTTTTCTAAGTATTCAGCTGGCCACTTCCTAACTGTGTATTAGAATATGGTGTTCTGGCTTCAGTGGAAGAGCATCATAGTGTAGAAATCTTTCCCCAAAAGCAGCAGTAGGTTAGCTCAAGATTAGTAGATTAGCTCAAAAACTTCTCGCAATAAAACTTTCAAGCATTTTTTAACTCTTTTACCACAACTGCAAATCTTCCTTCTCTGTGCAGGAGAAAGAGAGCGAGATGGTTGGGTTTCATGGGGTTAAGGTATAAGAATTTACATCCTCTGTTTCTTTTTCAAGGAGCTTCCACCACCCTAATGCCTATGAATTTTTATTATTTCACTGTCTTACACGCAGACAATCTCCTGACTTGCGTGTAGCACGAGGAGTGTGCAAACTTTTTTGTGGAGATAGTTGGGTCGATCCATTTCACAAGTCTAGCACTAAGGACAATGCTGGTCTTCTGGATGCCCTAGAAGGTGTTCCTCAATGTTAACAGTAGTGGGATAGCACACTGATGCAGTGCAGTGCATTTACCAGTGCACCATAGCTCAAAGGTTCAGAGTTCTGCTGAAATTCTTGAAAACTGCCTTATAGTCTTGTCTACTTGGGTGGCTACATGTCTGTAACAATTTGCACAAATATTTTGTTTAGTTCATTCAGTATACAAAAAGAAACTCACTATTACCCCTTTTTAAACTAAGAAATACAGTTATCTTGTTTACACAGCTGCCAAAGCTAATTCCCTATGGACCTTATTCTCCATTCTGTTGCAATGTACTCTGCCACAGTCTAAGTTCAGGATAAACCAAGTCCTAATTCCCCTTTTCAGGAGTTCTTGTTTCTTCTTGTTCTTTCAAAAACAAAGATGAATACAGCATCCAAAGAGCATAGGAAAAAATTAACTAGTAAGAAGCTTCGGCTTTGTATGTTATTTGTGTGTGTGTGTGTGTGTGTGTGTAGTCACTCTTCTTAAATATCTGAAAGGATGATCTTTAATTTCTCATTAAATCAAAATGAACTGGAAATATAGAAAGGAGAGAGTTTCATAAGAAACATGAGAAGCACTGAAATAAAAGCAAAATCCTAAGTATTTAAAATTTCAGCAAATTTCACTCGTCATATTATACCTAAATGAGTTTTCCTATCTAATGAAAGGATATTGACAAGATTAGAATTAAAACATCCACTTTGATTTTTTGTACTTTCTAATCTGTTGTCTGATATCAAATAAGCATGACACAGATGGCTAACATTGATTCAGCAACGTCAAAGGAAAACTTTCTATTTGAAATGAATGAATGTGTGGTCAGAATTTAAGTTCTACATGGTGATTAACTATTTTGATTTATTTTGATTTTGGGAAGCCTACTACAATTAAACTCCTTCTCTAATTTCAAATTAGTTGTGAAGCTCCATGGGAATTAAATTGATTTTGCCTTTTACTTTAACCTGTATCACTTATTTCAGCTGGTAACACCAATTTTGTCAGCATTAAGTACATGTGACACACGAATACTGGCATGTGTTATTATTCTAGTTCTGTGCTAAAGCATGCAAAAAAATACCTAAATTGTTCAAGCAAAAATCTTATATTTTACACATTAATAGTGTTGATACTTAATAGTTTTGAACTGATTGTACTGGGTCTGGCTGAGATAGAGTTAACATTCTTCACAGCAGCCCATATGGTGCTGTGCTTTGTATTTGTGACTAAACCAGTGCTGGTAACACACCAATGTTTTGGCTACTGGTGAACAGTGCTTGCACAGACTCTAGGCTTCTTTCTCTAATTCTGGGCACATGCACCTCTGCCCAGTGAGGCGGGGGGGGGCGCGGGAGGGATGGGCAGGGGCAAGACACAGCCAGGAAAGCTGACCCAAGCTGTCCAAATGGATATTCCATGGCATACAATGGCATGCTCAGCAACAAAACTGGGATAGAGGAAGAGAAAAGGCAGGTTGTGCCTTCCAAAGTGGCTGTTGCTTGGAGACTAACTGGGCATCAGTCTGTTTGTGGGAGGTGGTGAGTGATTGCCTTTGCATCACTTCTCCTTTTTCCTCTTTCCTTTGCTTAGTAAACAGTCTTTGTCTCAATCAGTGACTTTTCTGACTTTTGCTCTTCCTATTCTTTCCTCCATCCCATGGGGGGTAGGGGGAAGTTGGGGAGTGAATGAGAAACTTGGTGTTTAGCCACTGGCCCAGGCAGACATCCAGCACTGATCTATATTTCATTCTGCGTTAGTTTTTTTCATTCTAATCAGTCATATTAAAATTCAATTAATATTCAAAATACTTGCACAGTGGGAGCAACAAGATAGAATCTTGAAGATCTATTCAAGTAAATATTCTAATGCTCACTTTGAAATAAAGGTCTGCCCATTATAATACTCAGAATACTTCTGGTTTTAGCAAGAACAAAGCAAGAGATAAGTCAGTCTCAACTCTTGAAAATAGCTCCTCTTTTAACAAGATCTTTGTACCTTCTAGATAATCTCATTTGTATACATGAAATACCTACCTCAATAAAAAGATAATAATGTGTGAAAGAAAAGGTATTTTTACACTACTTAGGTCCTAATGTTGTTAGGCATTTGCTTTGCACGTATCATAAAGCATTGGTGTCAACCTACAGTGATTTTACTAATGTCTTAGCAGAGTGCTTAATTCTAAACACCCTATTACCTTATCTATACACATTTGGCATCTTTGGGAATGATACCAGTGTAATATTAAGCAATAGAAAAAAAGTATTTAAAATATATCACAAATTAGTTTCTACAATTTTAATTTCTACCATTACTCCACTAACAGAAATTATATCACTTAATTTACAGGCTAACCCTGAAAATATCCAAATCCTTTACTTATTCATGCTATAATAAATATGTTAGAAAAACTAAGAAAAATACTTTTTTTTGCCAGATCTTTCTGCTGCGTTTTATTTAAATGCAAGTTTTAAGATAAGTAGCAAACAATTAATAACACTTGAGAGGTATTTCCTTGATTGAATTAAATTCAAAACCTCCTGTGTTAATGCTCACTAGTAATGTTGAGTTGATAAACCCAACCTAATATTCATAATGTTGAAATCTCAAAAAAAAACATTTTCAATAGCATATTCACCAACATGTGACTCTTTTCTATGCTGAATAGTTATCAGAAATAAACTGCGTTTTGATATTTGTAACCTAAGTCTTTGAAACAACCAGGAAATATTATGATTGCTTCATATTTAATTTTTTTTAATCCAAATAAGCTACGATATTTCTAGATAAGCCTAGAAACATGGGTTATATACTTAAAAGAGTTACTATTATATTCATGGCAGGCCAAGAAACTGTTTCAGAAAGGCAGGACTAATAAGGATTTCCAGTCCTCCAACCCTTTGGCAGCTTTCAGATTAGATTCTAAATTTTTCTTGCTGACCTCTTATTCTGACTTGAGATCCAGCTATGACTTTTCCAAAAAAACTATTTAATGCAGGAAAGAAAGTGAAAGGCATTTATAGATTGATGAGATCATGAATCTTGTGTGAACCAGTCACACAAAAATACCTCTAAATTATCACCTTTGCTAGCCTTTCAGGTTGACAAAGAAAGGGGTGGTTTGTAACCTATTTATAGGGTTTCTTTTCAAAACAATAAAGACAAGACAGGCACTAAGAGCTCCTCAATAACTGTAGGACAGCTAAAACTGAAATCATATAGAAATTGCCTGTTGTATCTGAGCAGGATCCAGAATGATCTCATATGCTTTTTGGCATTATGAGAAGTACAAAGCCTGGTCGCTGCGAAGATATGCAATATACATTGCATCTTGCTTAATTACTTCAAAAATGACTACATGCTGTTGCATGTAAATCTGATATATTGCTCAGACTAGTTGGAAACAAGTAATACATCAGCTTTCCTGGTCAATATTGCATCATATGTCTCTATGAGGGCTCATACATCTGTAATCGATGTTGGCAACAGTTCCTTAATTTTTGAACTAGCACCTCTCTGGGACTTCTTTCAGTTGTAACCTAGAAGCTAAGGCAATGATCTCCTCACTAATATCCCAACACATCTGTATGTCTTCCACAGTCATTCCATTCAACTGGGGGATAATCACGAAGGTCAAAACTCATCTGATTGAAGCTGGTCAAGAAAGCTTAAAGATCTTCCTGCATTATAGTAAATCATTTGCTAATCTCATGAAGCAATCCTCCTGTTCTACTCAGTACTGGTGAAAGTGTTCAATAAAATATTCTGTTTCAGTACACAAATATCAGAAATCTGTGTACCATCTGCGGACAACTTTGGAGGATAATGTAGGAAATGTGATCAACTGAGGAAGACTGAATATTTTGGAATTCATAGTCCATAGAAAATGGGCCTGAATTAGAGCTAGTCAAAATTAAAATGCTTGATGAGTATATAAAAGAAAAAAGAAAATTAGTTCTCCCTTTGAAGTCCAGAAAAGCTGTTATTACTCAGAAAGTCGTCTCTCATACTTGCAGGCTCATATTTTCTAAGAGACATAGTACCATTTCTCAATAGACAGCTGAAAGCAAGTTAAATGATGCTAAATGTTTGCTTTTATTAAACCCATCATGGATCTCATGGCCTCTGATGCTGCGTATTTGTTTACCAGACTGAAACTGCCAATTTACTCCCTCCATTTTTTATTGTTCTTATATGACTTAAAGAAATGTTGTAGCTGAACTTATATTACAAATTCTTTGCTCCTGAGAAGTTATTTATGGCTTGGGCTATATAGCTGGATTGAAAAATGGTGCACCTTTTGGCTCAGAGATAATTCTTTTTTTCTGATTTTCTTTTGTAGAAAACTGCAAAAGTACAAAAAAAAAAAACCCTAAAAAAGGTCTATTAGGTCAACAAATTCATAATACATGCATCATCAATGCAGCTGTCAAAGGTAATAAACACTGAAGCTTACAAGGAATGTAGTGTGTATTTGATGGATTGGGATTTCTAATTTTTCTTTGGAACAAGGGCCTGACTTTTATTTACATAGATTTAGAGCTTAGCACAACTGGACCCGGTGTAGTCCAAAGTCTATAATTTCTGGTTAAGAAAATTTAGAATATAGATGAAAAGTTAAAGATTAAGTGTAAAATGTACAGCTTTGTGGATATTTTTCTATGTACCAGAGTATTGGGTTAATATAGCAAGGTTTTGGTAGAAGAGGGTGCTGCAGAGACGGTTTCTGTGCGAAGACACCAGCAGCTGCACCCATCAGACAGAGCCAGTTCCAGCCAGCTCCAAGATGGACTCGTCACTGGCAAATCTGAGCCAACCAGCGATGCTGGTAGTGCCTCTGTGGTAACATATATTAAAAGGGTAAAAAATGCTGCACAACAGCATCTGGGAAAAATGAATGAGAAAACGTAAGACAATCAACCCTGCAGATACCAAGGTCAGAGGAGAAGGAGGAGGTGCTCCAGGCACCAGAGCAGAGATTTCCCCGCAGCCCATGGAGGAGATCATAGTGAGGCAGGCTGTCCCCCTGCAGCTCATGGAGGTCCACAGCGGAGCAGATATCCACACTGCAGCTCGAGGAGAACCCCATGTTGAATCAGGTTTTCTGGCAGGACCTGTGACCCCCATGGGTCCCCATGGGGTCAGTAGTCTGTTCCTGAAATACTGCACCCTGTGGGAAGGACCCACACTGGAGCAATTCTTGAGGAACAGTTGCCTGTGGGAAAGACGCACATTGGAGAAGTTACTGAAAGACTGTGTCCATGGCAGGGACCCCGCACTGGGGCAGGGGAAAAGCATGAGGAGTAAGGAGGGTCAGAGGTGAAGCACTATGAACTGACCACAACCCCCATTCCCCATCCCCCTGCACTGCTCATGGGGAGGAGGTAGAAGAGGCAGGAGTGAAGCTGAGCTTGGGAAGAAGGGAGGGGTGGGGGGAAGGTGTTTTTACATTTATTTCTCATCATCCTATTCTGTTACAATTAATTGGTAAAACATAAAATTAATTTCCGCAAGTCAAGTTTGTTTCACCCATGACAGTAATAGGTAAATGATCTCACTGTCCTCATCTCAACCCACAAGGTTTTCAATGACTCTACCCATGTCTTACTGAGGAGGAGTGAAAATGCAGGTTGGTGGGCACCTGGCAGCCAGCCAAGTTTAACACACCACAACCAGAAAGGTTGTCAATTCTCTATTTGCCATCATTTGTTATCAATTATAAATACAAACTTCTTCAGAAGCTTTATCAGAAGCTTCCAGAGCATAGGATAGATTGCTGTTAAGGTCTCCCCAAGTCCCTTACTGAGAAGGAAATAAAACCAAACCAAACAAAAAAACAGAACTAAACAAACAAACAAACAAAAAAAAAAAAAAAAGAAGAAAAAGAAATAATGAAATTACTACTTTCCAACTGGAAATACTGTGGACTTTAGTCCAGGGAATGGCAGGTAGTGAGGTGGGGGAGACAGTGTTGAGACTGAAGGACGCGCTACAGGGAGAAAGAAAAACACTGTAAGATCGTGTCATTCTAGATAAAGGAAAAATTTGAAGTACTTACGGTCTGATCTGAAAAATCATTGAGTAAGACCCTGTTTAGAGAAACAGATGAATAGAACTGATGAGAAATAAGATGGGCAAGTGTGAGAGAAACACATAACCTTGCAGAAGCATAGGAAAACATCATTAATACGCTTAAGACTGATGAGAGAGTGAGCAGATGGGAGAAAGGTGACTATATATATATATATATATATGGCCAGGGAAGCCAATTATTTTAGCATCAGCATTTATTGTGCTTTTACATTACATACTGTGGTCACATCTAAGAATTTAAAATTTGGTAACAATTATGATTTTTTAAAACAACAGTATCATAATACAATGATAAATAGCAGGAATGACTGTAGGATAGTAAGAAGAAAGTTTAAATATTATTGACATTTGATTTCTTGGCACTAAACATCTGAATACTGCATAATATTGACGAAAAGGAAATTTGTTGCTACACAACTATTGCTTAAACTTGCAGGAGTGGAAATGTGAAAATTACCCTTACTTAAAATACACCTAAATAAAGCAATTATTTTCATATATGTACAGGGATTTGGAATAAGAAAAGGAATCCACTATCTTTTAGATTTCATTGCAGAGATAAGATGCAAGATTAATAAATAATGAATTAAATTCTTTTGTTGACAGAGATCAGAAAGATCAGGCATGGTCGCATTTTGATAAAGAATTTCCATTTGCTCTATATTAACATGTTTCTTATGAGTGTTCTATGTATGATGCTTTCATAAAGCACATTGGGCAATCAGCTTCCTGCTTTCCACAGATTTGCCACTGAAGTCAAAATGACTTGCAACATAATGAAACTTTAGCTTAGAGACAAAAGATGATTCATCTCAAGGTAATTTTGTAGCAAGATTTACTTTAAGAGTTAACTTTGCTACCTTTTCAGGAAACTATTTCCACCATGGTTACAACATTCCTTCTAGATTTTCTGTCTTTCTCTTCATGCCTGCCCAGCTGCACAGGGACAAAATTTGCTCAAGGAAGTGGCAATCTCTCCAGAGTCCTTCCAGAGACTCCTTCCAGAGTCCTGCCCTTGGTGGTTGAAGGTGCCAGGATGTGGCAAGCATCTGGCCATCTTTCATGCTGATCCCATTCCAAATATCATGTATATTAAGGTGGTTATCAAACCAGATGCAATCTGTCCATGGGGTTTTCACATAGATTATATTGGTTACACTGGAGCAGTAGTAACAGAAAAAAATGTCCCTAATAAAAATCTGAGCAGAAAATAACACTGTTATGTGGGTTGAAAGCTTTTCATTGCAGATATTAAAGAAAGATCATGGGCTTTTGGAGGGGCAGAGGGAAAGCATTTGTTTTAGAGGAAAAAAAAATTCATCAATGAGCTGAAAATTGAAATCTTCTAGCTAAAAAAAAAAAAAAAAAAAAAAAAAAAAAGCTGTCCAAATTTTGTGAAAGCTGTAGGTCTTTTCCCTATTTCCTTTTTTAGTAACAACTTCAAATTCATGAAAAAAATTTAGTGAGTTTTAGACATTTTTAAAATTGATTTCATAGTTTCTGATTTCTGTGGAAGACTAGCATTTCTCCAGAGCACACTGGCCTCTGATGCTGCTTGTTCTGTTAACCAGAAATTATAGAGTGAAACTCTATAATCCTCACCATTTAGCTCTGATATTGCTCCAGCTAATGAAATCTCTGAGCATGCTTTGGCATCTCCTGCTAACAGGGAAAGGTGTAGTTCCATCCAATCCCACCTGTTGGCCTATTCAGTCACAGTCAGTGAGTAGCTAAATTTTTCACTATGCGGCAGCTTCTTATTCCTTCTTTGCCTCAATTTCATCTCAGAAGATAGGTTATATTTCTTTCAGCTATTTTCCAGCTAATGGCTGTCGTTAAGTGCTTTGGTACCTTCCCCAGGCTCTGCCTGTAATCATTGAAGAAAGGCTGCTCCAGAGGGTGAATAAGAGCATCCAAATCAGGTGCTGTTCAAATGTCTCTGGGTGACCCTTTTCTCTTTATGGTGGAAACTGAGTGGGATGAATACCCTGGAGAATAGGATTCTTTTATCAGTCTGTTATTAACCAATTTGCTACAAGATTGTTTGTTCCACTGTTTCTTCCACCATCCCATCTTGAAATTCAATTTGGAGGTTTGGTTTGTTTCTTATGTTTTCCTTTTTGTCTCCAGGCTAGCTCTTCTGCTTCTTCCAATATCTTCTGCTTCCTCATAAGATGGTTTGTCTGATTACATCTTTCCTTTAGTTCAGATTCTATGCTAGTAAATCATTTCAGGACCACCTTTGTTACAATAGCACAAGAACTGATATGGGAAGTGGCCATGTACAGATGTGCTATAAACTAAGCAGAATCATGCCTCTGATCCTAGACAGTCTTGGTCAAAAATACTTGCCAGGAGTGCCTCAAGGTCTTAGATATCAAACACAGAAGCACTGACAAGAAGACCTAATAAATTTACCATTTTTTAGGCTGGAACACTGGAAAGAATTGTTACAATTTCGTCTGATTCCTATAACCCTGAATATTATTATTTAGATCCTTTCTAACAACTCCTCACACTCCTGATTGCCCATGCTGAGTGCAAATGGTTCTTGAAAGGCATCTTGCCTACAAAAAAATATCAGGTTGCCAGAATGGAAGGAAATGCACCACTAGTGTCCACTGAAGGTACAGAATGATGCAAAATGCCTTTTTTGTGGTGGTCCATGATCACTAATCTCTCTTTCCTCAATTCTACTCTATTTTTCTTGAGTCAAAAATACAAAATTCTATTCCCATGACTAATACTTCCTCAAATTAATAGTCCTATATCTCACCAAGTTCTCATGTTGTACGATACCCATAGAAAAATATTAGCATTATTATAATTTTTATTAATTATTTTTCATACTGTAACATGGAAAACAATATTTAATGAAAACAAGAGTTACTAAATATTCCATAATAAGACAATCAAGTGCTTTTGGGTCTTTCCAGTATTTATGGATGCTTATCATCCTTCCTTTTAACTCTTTTATACAGACTGCACACAATTAGCTCTTTAAATCTTCCTTTAAGTGTTACTTGCTTCAGCACTGTGATAATTTTTATTCCTCATGTCTCATCTCTGACCCTTCGACTATTCAGTCTTTCTCCAGTAATCAAATACCTGAGACTGAATGCTATATTCTGGAGAACAGTATATGAAAGAAATGCAGTCCATAACTCAAAAAGTATTTAAGCATGTAAATCATCTTAGGCATATGATAAATATCATTAATGTCACTGAAAGGATCCAAATCTGCATGTGTATAGACTTCATACTGTGCCTTGGAATTACACAGAAGAAATGCTTCTTTTCTGTTCAGTGAAATGTCAACAATTCTGTATCAACAATTGATTTCTTTATTTTTTTTTTTTTTTAAGTAAGTTCTTATTTGGGTCCTATGGGATTCTGGTCATAACCATGGGTTTTTTTCTACATTACTACTTTCCCCATATTCAGAGTTATTTCCTGTATATTGCCTAGAAAAAAAAAAAAATCATTTACGGTTTGTTATTATGGTTCAGATTTCCATATCTTTCCTTTGTATTATTTGTATTTACCATTTTTATACCTATTTCCAGTTGACAATTTGTAAATGTCATTAGAATCTTGATGCCTTCTCTTTAAAATATCCATATCAGCCATAATGTGTCTTGACAGGTGTCATAGTCTGAAATGTCATAGTATATTCTCTTACAAGCTAATTATTTTACTTTTTGTTATAAATCTTTTCTTATTGTTTTCCTATGGATTTTCAGTCCAGATGATGGTATTTGTATGTAGTTATTTTACATCAAATATCACAGTAAAACAAATTTGGCTACTATTTTCTCCTCAGCTACCTTTCTTCTGCCTTTTTTTTTTCCTTGTTCATTTTACACTTCTTATATCTTGGCATCTGAAAAGTCTCAGGTATTTTTCAGATGTCCACTACCATGGATTAGGTTAGTCATATATGAATATATGAGACAAATACTTTTGGTTTTTTATAATATAGTGATAGTCACTCTTGGACCTTTTCTCTAGACTGTTTAAATGCAGCAAAATTAGTGGAAGGTTCTATAAATTGTAAGTTTCTTATATAGCAAAATTTTGCCCAAGATTATCTCGGAGGTTTTAGTGCCCTCTAGTGTGCTAGAGTTCTAACATTTTTTTTAATTTTTTTTTTTTTTTTTTTTTCCCCCTGGATTCACTAGTTCCAAATATGTACAAGATAAACAAACTGAATTAATACCCAGGGATCTGAACAATGTCCAGCGAGGACAGGAGGTACAGTAGTAATCATGTGGCATAGTTATTCAAAACCACATGAATGCTTACAAATTTAAGAGGCACTTTCCCACATACGATTTCTGGATGATGGAGGCCCTGGCACATTTAATCTTACACGACTATATGCAATGTCTAGAAAGTGGTAGTCTCTGTGGGAGGAGTTGAGAGGTATCTGAGAAACCTGAGCAAATGATCTGGCATGTATTTGTCGGCACCCCAGTATCTGGGAGGGAAAATGTTGCACCATTCTCAGTACCACAAACACTGCTTTGAACTGTTGCAGCTTTCTTTCATGCTGTTCACGTGATGTCTGAAGGATGAGACCAATAAGTACTTCAGAATTTTTTGGGTTAGGATCAGAGACTGAGGGGAAGCAAAGACAGACTACTACAGATGAGAACAATATGGGAAGAAAACAGACTCACTGCGAAAGAAAGAGGAAAAAACAGAAAAAATGAAATGCCTTTAAAAAGAAGAGTTAAAATATTGGGATAGAAGAAGATGAGAGGAATGCTTAACTCCTGTCATGGCTATAATCAATCAAAATGTATGGGGGATGCTCACAGGCATTTCCTTCAGACTTTTCCTTCCCAATCCCCATCCTCACTGCAGCTCCTAGTTCTATTATCTGCCTCCTGAACATTAACAGATTGTATGCAGTAAAGGGAAAAGAAAAATAAAAATGGCCCATTAATTGTATTTTCCATTTTTGCATTGAGTTACTGTTGCAAATCCCTCTTGTTACATATTGTCTTTGTAAATTTTGTCAAACTGTGTTGTGCTGAAGACTACATATATGCCTTTCTTTGGATTTTCATCGGTTAGCACAGTGTTTTTGCATTGTGGCGATTCTAACATTTCTCCATTTGGGTTTAAAAAATTTTGCTTGTAAAAGGAGTTTTGAAGGATTTTTTTCTTTTTCTAATTGTCTTTCTTCATTTTGATTTATTTGAGGATATTCTTGTTAGAATTTTCCTCCTAGAATTTTTTCCCAAACTCTGCTATTAATTTTCCTAAAATTATTCACAGCTACTCAATTGATTCACTGAGTTCTTTTGTTTAGTTAGACTTTCTTTTTAAAAGGAAACATTCTGGTGATGTGTATACAATTTAGAGAATAAAACTATATTTCTCAGCCTGGAGGTTAAATTTTCTTTTGCTCACCAGCCCAAGTATAAAAGTTTTACGTTCACCTTTTCGGCAATGGTATTTTTGATGAATTCAAAGGTCTGAAACTTCTGGATGCAAATTCTAGGTTTTCAGGAATTAGTAGAGTTGCTTGCTTTAGGTGGATAGCTTGATCTTTAAATTTAGCAAACTAAAGCTTTTTAGTTTGAAGTTATTTCAAGCTGGTGCTTATCAAGTAACTGGGGAGGACATCTATCTAATATGAGACGTATTTTGTGTCCTGTATATTTCTGTGATACTATACTTGAATTCTTCAGGTTGACATGGAGTTGGCTATTCAAATGTTATTAGAGAATGGGGGTGGAGGAAGGAGAAAGAACCAACAATCCAGCATCAACCCCCCTCCTTGTATGTATGCCAGTCTACTTCACTTTATCCTGTTTTATCTGTAGAGAATACGAGGGGCCAGACACTGATCTGGGGCAAATAGCTTTAAGCTCACTAGCTCAGAAGTCATACAGAACCAATGCAAAGTTCATTTTTTACATAAACTAGCTGTATAAAACCTGCATTTCCAAACCAGTGCATGTAGTTTTACACTGTCCTCTTCCTGGAAGCAAGGAATATAACTGTTTTGTGAACAATAACTAGATCTGTGTAAACCAGCGTACATAGCATCAGCACCTATTTTTAAAGCAGGCAACAGCTCTCCGTTTTGTTGCCAAAGTTGTATTAAAGACCTCCTTTGAACTCAGAACATCTAGTAGATGGTTGAGGAAAATCTCTCTTGTTTATTTGGGTTCCTTTTAAAGATTTATTTTCAGTTCTTCATTGTTCCTACTTATTTGTGGTATCTAACTTAACTCACTAAAGCTTCCTTGAGTACCATCTGATGGATATCGTTGTTGCTTTTGCAAGACAGTGTGCCAGAAAAAACATCTGGTTTTAAATGACAGTGAATTAGGCCAACTCTCTGATCTGAATCCTGGGAGGCTAGAACATACAGCAGGCTTTCCTTTTATATATATAGTGCAAAAGACATCTCTGTTTATTATTTACTTTAGAAAAGCTATCAAAGTGTAAACAGACAGTGTAATAAAAACTAAATAAAATTAAAAAAAAAAAAAAAAAGAACAAAAAACCCAACAACAAAATATCTAAATGTCACAAAATCCCTTAATAACCCAGTGGTGACAGGAACCATTTGTGGTATTACCAGGAAACACTGTACCATGTACTAAAGCAACAACACGGTCTCCATGTGGCAACAATAGTAATAGCACACAGTAATTTGCCTAACCAGTGTTGCGTTTACATACTGCTAAAGTAGCAAAATACTGGAGCCCCTAATGTGTACAGAAACTGGAAGGTGCCTATAATGCCAGAAGAGGTTTACCCTATAGTTTAAAAGCATGTCTTAAATCAAGTACTTTATTATTCAATATATAAAAGGCTTTATGAGCATGGATCTGCAACTCTGCACTTTTTGCCTTCCCATATGGCTGCTCACAAGTGCTCCACAAAGGGAATCTGACACTCGTTTTGCTCTAAATGCTTCAGACACTTCTCAGGAAGTCTTGAAGGAATTGGTACAGTGGGGTAAACTTATCCTGGGACCATAGACCAATTAAGGACCTTTTTTTTTTTCTTTTCTTTGTTTTTTCTTTACTCTTCTTTCCTCACAGTGGAAAACTAGAAAGAGAGAATGAGTTGGATTTGTGATGGCAATTCAGTTTTGGAGGCTGCAACCGTTACTTTGAGAACCACTGCATTAAAAGGAATATGACAAGTGAGGCAAGGGAAACCATTCTAGATGTAATTTTTGGAAAATATATTCTGGTACTAGTGGCATGTCCTGACTATTTCTGTAGCTTTTCACAAAGCTTTATACACAGCATTTCTAGCTTTGAGAATTATCTGGAAATAAAGTTATATTTTCTTATGGTACTGTGACATACTATTCTAGTTCTGGCCAGATGCACCAGCAAGAGAGATTTTCACATGGTCTAGAATAAGTGTTCTAAAATGGGTTGTAAAAATAAATAAATAAGATTACAAACACAACAGACGTTGCTTGAATTTGCCACTACCAATAGGAAAAGAGAGAAACAAACAGATGAACGTTTTTAAATGTATGTTTCCCTACAACTCTGATTTATACAGAAATTTGAGTTTATTGTAATGTTTTAAACAACTTTGTGGTCTTGTGCAATTGAGTGGGTACATTACTTTGAAAGAGATCATGAAGCTTGTAAGAAAACTTTCACAATATCCACTATCATAAAGGAAATTTTCCATTGGTAAATGTATATTATAGGGCACAAGAGATTCCCTAACAGGCTGACAGATATAAAAAATATTATATTCTTTTTTTAAAAAAAAAAAAAAAGAAAAAAAAAGAAAAAAGAATACAAACAAACAAACAAAAAAAATCCCCACTACTACGAGAACTCCAGAAATTTGTAACTTTTTGAAATATATGTAATAAGACTACTGCAGGTATTATATTACACACTTCAATCTAGGTAAACATGTCCCATATATCTACCTCAAATGCAAATTAAATCAGAGTTTGTTCAGATTAGTCACAAAATTGTGCTACTTTTTTTCTCCCACTACCTTTATGTACATGGAGAGATTTCCCATAGCACAGAACTAGCTTTTTAAAGAAAATCTTTTTACTTTGAAAATATGTATAGAGTCCTGCTGAGCAGCACAGTTGTTCAGAATCTTCATCCAGATTTCTGTCTTCCACAGGCTGGAAGGGTAATGGACTTAAATGATCCTTCTAATTTTTAAATTTGTGAGTCAAAGCTCTGTGGGAGAGAACCACTAGCTCTGCATTGAATGCTGTGGGTTTAGTGATGTCCAACAATGTACTGTTGGAGTAACTCCACAAAAGTCAGTATGTAAAACCCATGTGAGATAGATCTGGATATATTTAAGCTTTACGTTTTATTTTTTCTATTAATTTTATAATTTTGTGCAGAGTATTTTTTGACAAGCAAATAAATACAGCTCTTTTTAAGTACTTTGTCCCATACTCTGCAACAGAGAAAATGAGAACAAATAGAAGCAGCAGTCAGGCATTTATACTAATTCAGTGTGGCTAAGATACTAAGATATACAAACAGTACCTTGCTGACTAGGATACAGAGAAACCAATTCATCTACAATTCTGAGTTTCCAGTTTTATATATACTCCTTCCATTGCACTGTGCAGATTCCTTGGTACTTTGTGCTGTGGTGCATTGTGCAACCCCATGAAGAAAATTTTCCACTTATTCAGACTAATGGACCAGTAAATATTGTTAATGGCTGTTCTGCATTACCCATAGCAGTGCAAAGCAACTGGAACATACTAGTTAGTATGAACAGTAAAGATTAAAACCATGGACATTAAATCACTTGGCTAACCCTTCTTCCAGTCCTTAAATGTTTTCTCCACCCTAATTGAAAAAGAAGTCTGAGGTAACAAGCTTTTCCAGACAGGGTGTATGTCACCTCCATGCTAGTTTGATTTTTACTTTCACTAGTAAGCATTTTTCTAGGCTTAATTTCTGCAAATGTTTGGTAAGTCATTGACTGAGGGAGCTCATGAAATGCATAATTTGGAGTCAGATGTGTGAATTTTCGCAGGAATGTATGCATGTGAGCACAAAGCCACAATAATACATAAGCGATCTCTCTGATGACTGCTATCAATACTTGAATATGAGGTTCTCATTGTAAACCGTGCAAAACCGTGTTAGCTCCATCCCTGTTCCCTAAGTTCAGAGAAAGGCTGAAGGCAGAATGGGGCTGGTTAGGTGTACGAGCAATCTTGCAATACACACTCGGATTTACAGGGCAATACGACACAGACATTTCCCTTGGGTATAGTGGTTCTGCATTCCTTCAAACTATTCACATCATCCCAGAGGGTAGGGCAGTCCTCTGAGTCTGAAAGGAACAAAGGAACATTGTTTTCTGATGAAATTAAATACAACAGTAATCTGAGATTCTGAAGACAAACACTGCTTACAACATAATTTGAGTATAATGTATATCTCCATGCTTTTGCCTCTGTAATCTTGTGGCGAGCAGGTCTATGTCAGACTTAAGTGAGAAAAAAAAAAAAAAAAAAAAACAAAAAACCTTTGAAGAAAAGATAGTTGTTCCCTAAATTTTTTTGGTCACAGAAACTGACAAATCAAACAAATTTTTATTTTCGGTTCAGATATTTCTACCATCCTCCTGGCTTAAGTTTTCAAAAATATGATTTTTATTTCATTATTTGTATCATTCAAACTATGTAAATAGAATGATATTTGGCTATATGTTTTGTTTTTACAATGCTACACAATGGTACTTAGTGGGGATGTAAGTTAACCATCTATTGTTTCTTAATCAGCTATTGTTTCTGAATAAGAAGTTCCATTTTCTTCTATAGTTGCACAGAAAAGTCTTGAAGTTTCTAGTTAGCCACAAACACAGTGAAAGATGACCTACATAACCTCTAATGGAACGTTTAAAGGAATAAGTTTTTAAAATATTAACTTACACTGAAATTATATACAGATAAAACAGCTGAAAAGATAAGAAACTGGAAATCAAACTTCCTAAATGAATAATATTATTTGCATAGACTACCATTAAACTCAATTTCCACTATTCACAAATTTTCTGATGTGTTTTCTCATACTACAGCTGTGTAAAACTTAAGAGTTCCCAATATCTCCAATACCTCTTCCCCCACAATACCAATATTAAGTCCAGAATCCAGTCTAGATTTAATATTTAAAGTCTGGGAGCTGAAGAATCCTCTTACGAGAAATGTCATGTAAAACAAAACCTCCAGAAGAACAGCAGGCTATTTCTGGTAAGGGAGGTAAATCATCCCTTGAATTAAGTTGTGCAAGGTTTCTTGCACAGTTCATAGACAACATTTCCAAAAATATTCTATTTATTTCACTAATTCCTTGTGGGAACATGAGACTAGCAGATACCCTTGAAAGCACGTAGTAACAAGTGTATCAAATCACTTTGACATCTGTTAATGAGGCTGCAGATCTGTTAATAGCAATTTCACACAGGTCTCTACAATCACATTGCAGAGGTCCAAAGACTCACCTGTTTGTCTGATATTTCCACTTGCCGGTTCAATAATTCATTTATATGACGTGCCTTTAAGATTATCAAAACTAAGAATCAAAGTCCTTAAAATGTATCCATTCCATTAATAGTCCAATTTCTATTTTTATAAATGAAGAGGTTCCATTTTCTTTGCATTTAATATTGAAATAGAACATATGTCAATAAGAATTGCTTATGGACATTCTTATGGTTATTGTAAATCATAGAATACATTCAGCATGAATTATATACAAACAAAGAGAAGGCAGCGGGAAATGGTGAAAAAATACTTGTTAAAACAGATGAAAATTTACAGGAAAATGGAAACAGAATAACTGACTAGTTCAGCGGAGATAATTACAGAGACTTAAATCAGAGAAACTTATGTCACAGAGATTTAAGTCAGAGACTCAGATCAGTAAATAAGCAAACAATTAATAATAAAAATTAAAAAAATGCCAAACCCCAGTACATGTAAACCCCACTTCGATGATTGTTTAACAAAGAAAGATAGATTTCCAAGTCCTCTGAGAGACTCAGCTGTTGAGTATTTCCAGGTCTAATCCAATCAGAAAGCAATTATATCCTTAATATTTAAAACATGAGGAATTAAATCCCAGTATTTAAAATCTCCATTAAAAATTGCATCTCACTGAAAAGAGTGAAGCAGCAATATGTTTTACTGAGTAAAACAGGAATTTGTCAGAGTTCAGTAGATTTGATGGGATTTAACAAAGTTTAACAGTTGTTTACCAAGGTTCAATACATTTGATGGAAAGGTTCACCTTATTAATTACTGCATGGAAGAAATATACAAAGAAAAATTGAGTTAGAATTGATTTAGAATGATTCACACAGAGAATGGATATACAAAAGGTAAGGGAGACCCTCCCGTTGAGTCATGAGGTTCAGAGTGGACCCCCTTGCTTTATAAACTACAGATGGAGTTTAGGTGGGTCTAAATCCAATCTTAGTCTCAGACTTGCACAACCGTTTGTGTCTAATGGAATTATCTATACAAAGCTTGTAAGATTTAATATTCAATAACTACATGGATTAATAATGTTTCATTGGTATGAATTCAGCATGCTATCAGTCACTTACCAAAGACCTGCCATTGGTAAAAGGTCTCTCTGCCTTGAGGAACAGCCTTGAGAGGTGTCCCAGCTCAAGGGCAGATTACCACCATGAAGCCACGCTGCCTGGCAGTATAAGCTCAAAGAAGGCTCACTGAGGCTGTCATATTTATGAAGTAAAGTGTTTGGCTGGTAGTCAAATCACATGTGAAGGGACAGGTATGCATGAGACTCCTTGTACCCACAACTTTCCTTGCTCCTTCATAAACGAGTCTTGGAAAAGCCACCCACTATTCATGCGTTAATCACATGGTCGGTGTTCCAAGCTCATATGCATCGATGCTCACTGTGTCACTCAGCTCCTTTGTGGGTTTTCACAGAACAGATTGAAACTAGAGGAGTTCAGGGCCCAGCTGAGGCTCAGGCCTTTAACTCCTTTGGAGCCTGTACCAAACTACTGCTAGTTGGGTTAAGGGGTCGAGTGCATCCCTCACACAATTCTAGAAGTAATCCAGTTCCCAAAAGACTGATGATTTGGCATTTGGGAAGAACAGAGATGGTTTCTCTATGTGATCTGAAATCATTGTATTGTATTTATCCAGAGTTCTTCTCTTTTTTCTTATATCACACTCAGCTTTTTCACCTTGTTTTAATTTAGAGTACCAGGAAAACCTGTCACCTATGTATAGCACGCTTACAATGGTGGTAATATCACCATTTAAGTATGAATAAGAATCAGAAAGCATGTCACTGATTTAGAATCTTATTTAAAAATCCAGGAAATGTTCTGGTTTGTGTTTGTGTTTTCATTTTACATGCATACAGACATACATATATACACATACGTGCATATATATATATATGTATGTGTACATATACACATACATACAAACCCACACAAACACATACACATCTACTAAAACAAATCCTTTGTAGGGGAAGTTGTATCTGATAGATTCCTTCTGTTTGTTCAACAGAGTGAAAGGGATCTTTTTAACTCAAACCCCTTTTCTCAGCACAGTGAAATGGATTTTTTAAACTCAAAAGTTGGCCAAAATTCTCTAAGTAAAATCCACTTCTTCATTTGCACTCTGTAAAGCTTAAATGTTATCCCATATGTTGGTGTTTCAACTCAGAAGAACTCCCAACATCATCCACGTAGTCTCACATTTCAAATCTCCATGCTGGTAAAATCCTGTTCCTTTTTATTGCCACTAAATTTTATCCTGAATTAAACATTTATCCTAAATTAAACCAGGTCAAAGAAGCTCACAGAAATTCTGTTACCTCTTAATATGAAAATGTTGAATGACTGAATAATATGATATTCAATAAAAATAGACTTGTAGAAGTCTTGTAAGAGTCAATTTTGAACAGTTTACCCATACTTTTTTTTTAAAGTCTTTTATCTGTACTAAAGATAGGTTTTCTGATCTATCCTGATATTCTAAGTCTACAGATCTGAAAAAAAGAATCATCATACAAATATAAACAGGAGAAAAAAAATGCAATGGGTAAATAAATTTGTTTACATAACTATTAGGCTTTCCTGAAACCCAGCTAGATAGGAGAGGTCTTCAAAAGTCACCATTACCTAACATTTGTGGGTCTGTATCCTCACAACAGAGTATTCAGGGGTTAGGAGACAAGTCACCATGTTATTGAATTTGGTCATGCAGGGCAGGAGCAAGGAAGAAGGTGCCTGAAGCCCCAGGGGTGAATTTATACTCAATAGAAATTCTGTTCAGGAAGGAAGATGTATGTCCCAAACCTACATCTGTTTCAGGGAAAATGAGCCCAAGGATAGGGCCTGTCAAAAGAATATATTCCATCCCCTGCGGAGGTATGTGAAACATCTTGAGAGTTAGCTTAATTTGTCAGTTTTCTAAACTGAAGAGAGCACAGGAAAAATGGAAAGCCAAGCAACACGTTACTAGATATATGAGCATGTAGTGGCTATTTTCCTATACTGTTTCTTAAATATAGCAGCTGTTTTGTCATACTTTGTGATAAAATTAGGTCTTCTTTTTAAACATTTACTTTGGTATTTGTCTAATGATGAGTGATTTAGGGGGTCATTAGTAAAGTTTGATCTTTCACCTTCTTTGGGCACTGTGAATCCTCAACTGGAGCATGGACACAAAATTAACACTCTATAGGTCAGTATTATTTCTACAAAACCCTAGTCCAGAGCATCTGGAAGTCTGAATACAGGGACAAAGAAACACAAAGGGGAAAATACTGTTCAAAATGTAGTGAGGAATAAGTGTCTGACTTTTTGCAATATTACTTTTTTTTTTTTTTTTTTTTTTCAGTTGAACTACAATGCAACTCCAATAACTGAACAAGAAGCAAAAGATTGCGGAACAAATACTCCCTCATTTTGTCAACACCATTAAAATTACAGTTATCCCAGCACTACTGTCAGAAGGGATTTAATAGGAATGGGATTTATTCATTCAAGAATATAGACAAGTACCAGGAATCAGAAAATATATAAAACAGAAGGAAAAGTGGAAAAAAGTATCTTTCATTCATAACCTGATTTCTATTCCTCTAAGAGCTCGCATATCTTCAGTTAGCGTAGTCTGAAAGGAAGGTCTGCTGCCATTTTTTTCAGACTTCTCAAGTAACTGGTTGCAAAATGTCTTTCCTAGAAATCTGTTCCTTTCTACGGTATTTGCCTTGAGGAAACTCACTGATATCTGGATAGTAGATTCTGGGGAGAAAAGAAATCATTACTGTGTTTCCCCCCTAGAATTTAGTGCCTTTGGAGATTTTGCTCCATCTCTTCTTTACAAGTGAAGTTGGTCTGTCATTCTTCACTTGGGTTGTGTTAAAAGAGCTTGTCTTGAAATTTGTTTTGTTTCCAGTCATTTTCACAGGTTATTTCATAGACTCACAGAATCATAGAATGGTCAGAGTTGGAAGGGACCTTAAAGATCATTTAGTTCCAACCCCCCTGCCATGGGCAGGGACACCTCCCACTAGACAAGTCTGCTCAAAGGCCCATCCAACCTGGCCTTGAACATTTCCGGGGATACACAACTTCTCTGGGCAACCTGTTCCAGTGCCTCAGCACCCTTCACAGTAAAGAATTTCTTCCTAATATCTAATCTAAATCCCCCCTCTTTCAGTTTAAAACTGTTATGCCTTGTCCTATCACTATACTCCCTGATAAAGAGTCGCTCCCCATCTTTCCTGTAGGCTCCCTTTAGGTACTGGAAGGCCGCTATAAGGTCTCCCTGGAGCCTTCTCTTCTCCAGGCTGAACAACCCCAACTCTCTTAACCTGTCTTCACAGGAGAGGTGCTCCAGCCTTCAGATCATCTTTGTGGCCCTCCTCTGAACCCGGATTTCAGAAATCCCCTAAGCAGAATTCAATATAGTTACGCTTCTTTATTTGAAAGATTAATATATTAATAAATTAAATACATTTATAAAGCTTATTTTTCAACAAAATTAAATCACTGTTTTCAAATTAGTGAACAAAACTCTTTTTGTAAGTTGAAAACTATCAGTATGAGAGATAATAAAATCCTGAGCACAATAAAAATTGATTAAGCCAAGCATAAGTGAGGCTTTTAAAAATCTGCTAATTATGTTAATATTTATATTTGTCTTTTGATATTTGAGCTTTAGAGTTTTAAAAATGTGTCTGCCATATGTCTTTTTTAAAAAGAATTCAAAAAGAATTTGAAAACAGAAATTCCCACGCTATATCTCTCCTGATGCTAATGCGCTAATAAAAAACACTGAAAGAATTCTGTTATGAACAATGACATAACATCTTGTACACTTTTTTAGCTGTTTTAAAACCATCCTTAATCAGTAACAATACTTGGTACAAAATTGTAAGGCCTTGTTTTGCAGTAAGATATAACACAGTGGAAATTGTGCTGGAAATTACAAGGTGGTGTCCTACTGAGAGAGTGAAGCAGTGAAATTGTCTTGGAAGACTCGTAACAGAGACAGACGATCTGAGACAGAGCTTTTATGCTATGAAGGGAATATGAATAAATGCTTGTTGCCTGTTGTAGCAAGGACAGAAAAGTATGATCCAAGATATCCTTGCTAGTCCCATGTTCCTAAAATCATTCCAAGTAGAGTTTCCTACATAAAAAGTAACATCTGACAAAAATTGATGGCTGAACGTTGCCTTTTATATTTGCTTCCCAGTTCCTGTACTAAGATGTTCAGAAAACTCTGAGAAGCTTCTAATTATCTGGATACTACTATACAGTGGGCCTTTGGAAGTTCATCCATCCTGTCTGCTGTCAGCTGTTACAGTACTTTCCTTGATCTTGGTAGACCCATGGTAAGACCACCCACTTATCCTGTACAGGCCAAAGAAGAGGTTTCAGACTATTTTTCTGCTGCTAATGACACCAAATTTAACTGATTTACCTAAAAACCAGTTTTAATATTCTACCTGAATCACCATGTTCCCCATCTCATGTGGATTAGTAAATGCTTAATGACAAAACGTTCGTAACTGTACTAGTTGTCTTTCACATTATTATATTCATAAATGTCATCACCTGAAGGACAAAAATATAAATAAAATTACAACGTGACTTCACAAAAGATCACAAAATGAATTTTTTATGTCTGTTTCCGATTTGCCTTTTAGTTTTTGCAGGGTGTTGGTTGGAGGGGAGGGAGCTGGCATCCAGGGAAGTAACTTTGGTTATCCTGAATGATAGCTCTATCTTAGAGCATCTTGCTAACTCAGAGGCACCTTTGCTGCAGTATAGCAAGTACTTGGGAGGAAAAAACTTATTTCATAAGAGATTAGTCACAGCTATGATTCAGAAGTATATGGGTTATATGTTTTCAATTACTGGAGGGTTTAGGTATCAAATCATTCTCCTTGGCTTTGCTGAGAAATGTTTTATGATGCTGCTTTGTTTCCAGTTGATAAGCTAGCAGCTTCTTGTGGCTGCAGGAAAGATTCCAATGACTACTTCATCTGTATTAAACCATTTGTCATGGGGAGTTAATGGATTAAATAGACTTTTTTTGTGCTTGTGTGTGAATTTAATACAGATCATATTGTTGAAGAAACACACTAAAATCAAAAATAATAATGCAAAATAATAACAAACCATTTTAAAAATAAGGATATGTTAGGAAAAAACTAGCTGCAATGGTATCAATTGTAGCTATCAATTCACTAAAAATATTTCAGATTTGAATGTAGGAGGTATTTTCCTTTATCTGTTTCTCTTTTGGAAAATATTATTTTTTGCATGCCTGTTTCTTCATTTTTATTAGACATATAGGATTCCAGAACAATTTATACAAAGTGGGTCATTTGTTTCTTTTTTGTTTGGGTTGGGTTGGATTGGGGTTTTGCCAAGATTAATATCAATTCCTTTAAGAAATATCAAGGCATATATGTAAATCCTTGATTTCAAAATGCTCGTCTGTAGAGAGTTTTCTAAACCAAAGTTTCACAGCATGGTTCAGGTTAATCGCAGGTTTATACTCCCAGAGGTTTCATCAGGGACCTAAACTGAGGTTTGGTTCCAATGAATCAAATATAGATCTTTTCTGTATTTTAACTACATCACCCCATCACTTCTGAATAAAAATTAAATTATCATAAGTATAGCCTTTCTTCTGATAAAAGTAGGAATTTTTAAATGCACTCAGAATTAAGATTTAAGGGTTGCATTTACCTTATTTCCTCATATAAGAAAATAATATTTAGTGCATGAAAAAAGGAAAGCAGTCACCTAAGCAAATGTAATTAAACTACACTTAAACATTTAACTGATTGAAGATAGTGGACTGCAAGAAATAATGTGTCTATCCCACAGGGCTGATAAAGCAAATATATCTTCTCTATGGAACAGTTGGGAAAAAAGATTACTTTTTTTTTTTGCATGGCAAAAATATTTCTTGCCTCCTTTGAGTGCTACAGCAAACCAATAGAGTATAGTGAATGGCCATTTTACATACCTAATTTATACAAAAATTATAAAAAGTTCATTTACTTCATCTCCCAAACACTTTACAATAGTTATGCAGTACAGAAAGTATAATTAACGAAGCACATGCTGATGTGAGTTCAGGAAGATCTGCAGAACCACCTCTGCAGTATCCTAATAACTTGACAAATACCACCAAATGAAAACATTCCAATTAATCTGAAATTTGAATACCATTATCTCATCCTTCTCCATGCTACCAGGAGAAATGCTAACACAGTTATTAAAAAAATAACAAAAAAGTCAACAAGACTACATTTTCAATTCTATAGTGGGGCTAAAATACTAGGAACCATGTTCGAGCTTCTATACATTAAAAAGGATGTATGTAACTATCTTTTCTTTCCATGTCCCAGAGCTACCTAGTCAACACCCAGAAACGTTTCTAGCAGCCTTTAGAATTTCAGTAAAGCAGTTAACAATTTTATTGCAAATTAATACTGAAATGACGCCATCACACTTGTATCCAACTGCATGCACTATGTGCAGCGTATATGGTGCACAAATTGTATGCAATACATGTAGTGACGGTAGGTGACTGTAGACAAAGAAAACACTTTGTTGTCTTACTCTGTTTATCCTTGAGACTGTTTCTCTACACAAAATTATGAAGTTTGCCCCTTTTGCCCCTAGCTCTAAGGCAAAGAGGTCTATATGAGATAAGAAACGCCAAATTAAGTGCTCCTATGAACCGATTTAGGGTAAGGAAGCATATAACCTGTCAAAATCTGTGTCCCCTGCTCTGCACCAAGTAGATAATAAGCTACTCTAATGAGGCACGTAAGTCTTGCTGGAGACATCCTAGTAAAGACTAATGAGTTTTTAATTAGATTTCTAGAACCATATCAGAATCTCCTTCTGGAGACAGAAGTAGCTCATTACCAAAGACACGCATTCCACTAGGAATGTGTTAATTTTGGCTTCATGCTGCTGTTTTTTATAGAATTAATAACAAACCTTCTTGTTGTACCTTACCATATGTCTGGGCTGTGCTCTGCCACATCACTCTGTGATTGCAGAACAGAGATCCTCCCCACAAGCATCAATGGCCATTGCCTAAACACATGCAAGGGTCACACAACAGGCCAGATGTTGAAGCTTGCACACGTTTATACAGCTGAACCAACTTGGCTGTTAGCTTTCCTTCTCCAACAGAGAAACCATTTTTGCCTCTCCTGTTAAGCACCAACATGAAATTCATCATTAAATATTTGCTTTCCTGCTTGTGGTTTGGCCATAACAGTACGTGAACAGATGTGTCACCTCTGTCCTGGTCTGTACAGTGAGCTATTAATGTGCTCTATAGGTCACTGTTAGAGACCTGTTTAACAGGTGGTAGTACTCCCAATAAATGTACACAAACCTTGAAGATTTGCTTAAAGTAGATTCAATGACATTCAGATGGGAAGCTTTGAGGTTCAGTTGCAAAAAGCCAGCATAAAAAGACCGGGATTCTAAATTACACTATTATACAAAACGTGTATAATACTCTGTAAGCAGCAGAGAAAACAGTGCCATGTGCTATTTAAGCTAAGAGTGTGAATTAAAGAATTTGTGCTTTGCAACCCCTGTTGGGGAGCTCCATTTAAAAATCCATCTACAAATCAAAACCTCTTATTTCAAAGATTTGTTTAAGCAGTATAAATGCATTAGCAAACTAAATCAGCCTAATATCAAAATGTAATAAGCAGTTTGACCCCTTTCAAGATCAATTATTCTCACAAAGTAGGTTTCCATCTTCAGTATGTTGGCAGAATGTCAGCATCTAAACAAAACCCATCACAGTGATCTCTGTTTCATATTTTGAAGCATTTCATTACAATGAACGCAGAAGCACTCAACTGGATCAAATTACTATTTGTATTGTTGAGAGACAGTCAGACATTGACCAAATTCTTTCCCTAAGCAAGGCAGAAAGAAGAAAAAGTTCTAGAAACTGCCGAGTTATGTTACAAGAGCTGTCTGCTGGCTACTGAATAGCTGTGTCACTGAAGGCGCTGGTTCAACGTTTTGGACATATACTTTATCTCACAGAGAAGGGATATAAGCCAGGTGCTGGAGATTCATCAAATCCTATGCCAAGAAAAGAACACATACTGTGCCATTGAATAAAAAATAGATGGCTAGGCTTTTGGATAATGGTCAATTAACCTTTTCCACAGCAGTCAGAACAGGAAGGGAAAAAATATTGATCCTGTCATAATCGGTAACTTCTGTGCGACACATGCAGCATGTATTTCAGACTCACTTTTGTTATTCTCCTATACAGCCAAAATATTAAGGTGTTTTAACACAAATAAATGGTCATTTCACAATTTAACATAAGCAGAAATGTTTCAACAGGATGTGTTTCAGTGTTTCATAAATTCTCCCTCACTGTTAAAAGGGAAAATGTTTGAAAACCAGAAAGTGCGGCTGACTGTAAAAAGGGGATGGTATTGACCACTGTAGTAGGTTTTCTAATCTGACTAAAATAATCAAAAAGTAAGTCATTGAGGAAGAGAATGAGGCAGAGATTGTTGGTAATTTTATTTATACATGAGCTGCATGTTAAAACCAAAGCTCTGGTTTCCTGACAATATCTTAAAAATGATGATTGTATTGCTGGCCCTTTTTTTGTTTATGGCTCTAACTTTCAGATTTTAGCTCTAAACAAGAGTACTACTTCTAATGTCTTACAAAATACTCATGAAGATTTACAGACATCTTTATGAGCAACCAAAATCTAAGTGTGCGTGAGACTATGAACACTGAAAGTATAAGGTAGAGGCTGTGATTCCCCCCACCCTTTCCACAGACACAATAAAATTTCCAGCCACAGCCAGAAGCAGATGAAAAATCTTTTAGTGAATATATTATCTAATAAAAACTGAATTTTCTCTTCATAAAGAATTTTCAAGACGATTCTGATTAAAAATGTTCATTGTGTTCTGTACAGATGCCTGGAACAAATTGCGTAAAGTGATTTTAATTAGATATTGACTGTTTATTTCAACCAATAAGTACTAAATATTTCAGGTTTCTGATAAATCATAGAAACATCAGGTATTGTTTCCTTTCCCTCACAGGGTCACTGTAGCTTTTAAGTATAGTCGCTATTTATCTTTGTTTAGTTATTCTATCTGCAGTTTCTGAGAATCATTTGAAGTATAAAATCAGTTATATCCAACAGCTGTTAGCAATGCAACTAATGCTCATGACAGGTAATTGTCAGCATTTCAATAATCATTTCAAAAAAACAAGTACTTTTTTTTGATTGTATAAAGAATAACGTGTTGGTTTGGTGTTGTGTTTGTTGTTGTTTTTTTTTTTCTTTAACACTGTAAAAGTCCAGTCTTTTTAAAGAGACTAAAAAAAAATTAAAGCAGGTTTGGCCCTAATCTTATTTTGTATGCTCAAAATGTTCTGTCTGAAGACAGAACCCAAACCGAGAATGACAGAAATCTCTGTGTTCCAGCCATGAGGAAAGAGAGTCTGAGAGACCAAAGTGAAATCTCATGCTCTTTTGTCAGCATACAGCCAAAATCAAGTTGTCCAGTCAGGTCCCAGAACGCTGCATGTCTACACAGCACGGTGAGGCGTCAAGCTGAAATACTAAGTTAAATGCCCAGAAGCGAGATATTGCTATCAGCGCAATGCTGGTACAGCTGCACAGGGCTGGCAAAGTTGCCTCCAGCCATCTATCTCATTCAAAGCCATATCTGGCCATGGTGTGACAATATGTTAAACTGTCTGCCTAGTTTCTGGTGACAGATCAAAAATAGTGTGGCTGAATGATGCAAAGTGCCAGTCCAGAATGCTTCTATTCTGCCATTTCAGATATCTTCAAGCACTGCGATGAATTAAGTTTTTATCAGCAGCTTCATGTCAGATCGAGCTTTGTCTGTTTTCTTTCAAGGAACGTAAAAAACATAAAAGTTGGCATAAATTTGATTCATGTATTCTGGCTAATTTGACAAAATAAAAGTGTTTGCCCAAGCCCGTCTAGATCAAATTGGTTCTTCATTTCTTCTAGTAGCACACAGGTCTGATGGGGGACATATGACCTAAGGATGTCTGAACAGATGTTTAATGTGTAATACAGACTTAAAGAAAACAACACCAAAACCCAAAATCACAGAGATCTGCGCAAGACTTCCTTCCTTACTTGGAATCCAATGGATTGCTTACAACTGACCTCTATTGCTATTACACATATCTGGAAAGAGAAACTGTGATTGCACTACGCTGATCAATGACTAACATGACTGATAAGAGAATAATAAACGTAAGTGTTTATGACAGCCTCTAAATTGCCAACATCTGTTTTTTTTCCCAACACTCATTATTTAATGTTTTAAATTCCCTATCTTGAAAACAAGTAAAGATGAAACAATCTCATGTTTCATTACATCTTTTACCCCAATATTTTTACATATATTTATATAAAATGGCATATATGTTGTATCCATACATGACTAAGTGTATGTATATGAAAAAGTAATATCTTTTTTGATCTAATCTTTACAGTTTTGCAGAAAGTTTACAGCCATTATTTTGGTCAACTCTGAAAAGTCAAAACTAGAAGGAAAAACGGACTAAAAATGTTTTGTTCTTCCCTCTCATCACCCTAGAGCTTCATGATTTAGAAGATCATCGAACATTTGGTCTTGGCAGCTGTCATAATCAACAGTTTTGCATTTACTCTTATAAAAAGTTCAGTGAATTATGAATAGTGAACAAATGATTAAAAACTCATATTCTTTACATGAATGATACAACAAGAGCTAAATTTGTCAGATAAACTGTTCCTAAAAATATTTATCTTGGCTCTAAGCAAGCAAGCAACAGATAAAATGAAAAGTAGACTGTAGTTTTGCTTTTTTTATTATTAGAAATACAGTTAAAAAGTTTTAGAGCTTTTTTGGCTAGTATCCCTTGACATCTTGAGTATTCCATTTATCGTTTGTGGAGTTAGCAGTCTGTAAAGGAGAGATAAGTACATATAGTCAGACCAAGACAGTTACAATCCTTAAAGCAGGGTTTTGCCCTCTTAACTGGTTGCAGTAAACAAAAAATAAATAAATAAAAAAGGATTGGGGTTTTCTTGTTTATTGTCTCTCAATGATTTCCATATTGCATCTGCTGAGTTCTCAGTTTAAATGTAAAAAAGCTGTGGTATTTCCCTCTAACTGTTCCGTTCTCAAACTCATCCTGGACTCTGAAAGTGAAGCAGGGTTTTCTCTGGCTTGCACGTCTCCTACAAAGACCCTGCAATCTGACTCTTGTTAGGAATTTGGTTGATGGTGTGCCAGCTGGAACCAAGCCCCCTTCATTCCCTGAGAGCTGCATTGGTTCTGCAGTGCAACAAAAGCACAAGTAACAGCAATTTGCTCTAGCAAAGAGGCTGAGCACATCAACAGATAAAGTAGCATGTGTCTCAGAAGACCTTTGTTACCTTCGTGACTCTACTGCTCTAGATTGCTTAGTCACCTTGGACAAATCACTCCACTTGCCCTTGCTGTCATTCCTACATCCATAAAAAGAAATAGTCTGTCAAGCAGATGATCTAAAATGGGGCAGAGACTGCATAATCATCACTTGATGTAAAGGTAGTCAGGAAAGGGCTAACTATACACAGTCTAGCCTTCTTTTAAATTAAAAAAAACCCAACATGACTACAGATACTTAAGAATATAATCAAGCTGAGTGTATTTTCATATAAATTACATACTAACTCTCACTGGGACAAAAGGAATACCTAAATAACTAATCATCCTGACATGAAGTCAATTGACATAAATAACAAAGTTGAGGACAGGTAATGCATAAACCACTAAAAATTATCTACCATTTTCAAAGACATTATTGTAGAGGTTACTAAAGTAAACTGCAGTCATTGAAATTTTACATTCTGTAGAAAGTTATTTGATGATATCACCATGGACTGTAAAATTTCCTAGTTAAAACTGAGTTAAAACCAGAAGAAAAGACTGAACTGAGGAGAAAAGAAAAAAAAAAAAAAAAAAAAAAAAGAAAAGAAAAGAAAAAGAGGAAAAGAAAAAGAGAAAAAGAGAAGATGGAACTGAAAACAAAAGAAAGAAGTCAAATGCCTATTGACACGCATTCATACTGGGCCAGTAATGCTTATATACTTGTTGCATACACTATGCTAATCTGTAAAAAACCTTTCTTCCTGCCTCACCAAGTAGGAACAGACAAAAGATTTCACAATGTACTTAGATGTCTTGTGCCTTTCTTTGTCATGTGACTAAAGGAAATTACATTTAAACTCTGCTAAAATGTTTAAATCAATACATTTCTAATTCTCCTCATGACTTGGAATATTTTTGTGTTGTCCACCGTGGATCCTGCAAAACTCAGAAGTTAGATACCAAGATAGGAAGAGGGGAAATAAGACTAGTCTTTGATGCCCTTTAAATTGTTGGTATTCCTGTCAAAGATTTGTATCAACACAAGACATACACTTGCCTGATGAAAGAAGTCATAATGAGATCAAAAACTATCATCAGCAACTGGCTATTTTTTAAACTTATTTTGATATAGAAAACAAACTGGTGGTTGCAATGGACATTTTACAAAGTTCCAGATTTCTTCAAGAGAGAAAGTTAAAACTCCAGTTGGGAGCATCTGTTCATGAACATCTGTTGAAGGACAGAGCACACATTTAAGGGGTAAATTTCCAAGGGGCTAATGCAGGATAGTATCTTTTTTGAGCCTTCACTTTCATTGTGAAGAAAGCTCATCAAGATGATCCTTCATTAAAAAGATGATTCTAGAACCCTCAAAACTGAAAGGGATAATTTTGAAAGAAACTGCCTCTCACTACTCTGGCATAGAATTTGCTTCACGCAGAGGGATATTCTTCCTCATTTCAGATCTATGCCATTTCATCAAAGGTGGCAAAGCAGGGAGCAGGTAACATAGTCTGAAGGAGGAAACATGTATGTTTCAGGACACAACAGCCTGAGTGTTTTCCTTGGCTGGTCCAGCCTCATGACTGACATCTACTCACCAATGAATCTAATTTACAAAAGGCAAAAATTTTCTGCTGCCTGGAAAAGAGTGAATAACAATTAAAAAGGTAATGAAAAACAATAGTTTTGGTTCCTTTCATTTTCTTTTCTTTTTTTTTTTTCTTTTGATGAATAAAGTCCAAACAACTTTAATGATATCTTTTTTTTTTTTTTTTTTTTTTTTTTTTTTTTTACAGCCCTTAATTCTCCTCGTCAGCTCCTGGCTGTTTTGAAGCACATTTTCTGTTTATTTTGTTTTCACCACTCTGCTGAGCTTCTGTAAGTTTCCAATACTTCTGTCAAGGATTACACTTAAACCCTACTTGCCAATTTGTTATTCTGTTGAAGGCTTCATTGTAAAAAAAAAAAAAAAAAAAAAAAAAAAAAAGGAATCCATAAAAAGATTTTACCAAATAATTACTTTTAAAAGAAGAAGCTATTGAAAATGACTGGATAGAGAATAAAACCAAATCCTCTGTTTCTCTATGAAAGGAATGCGCTCTCGCGTATACAAAACTTTACAAATAGCTATTTTTGCAAGTATTAATTTAACTCTTTACTTCCTATCTTAATCATACTCTTTCACTTCTAATTTCTTACCAGCTCATCGGAAGGGATTTCTTCAGAGATACTATAAAATTATAATCCATTTTAACAGTCCCTTGTAAAGAGATTGCATGGATAAAAGTTTATTCATACTCTCAGTTAATGTCTTGATAAACTGATAAAAAAAAGGTAGCTGTGAATTCTTCGGATGTTATTCTGTGACACTGTGGTTGCAAAGTAATTACCTAATAGTAAATAGCCCATGTTACTATGAGAGCAAGAGAGATATTGTTACAAGGGTCATTCTATACCACTCTTTCCCTTCTGTTCCTGTCATGATCTCAGTACCTCTCCTGTGCAACACATGGAGCAAACTTAAACTAGGGTGACAAAATATGAGAGGAAGTGTCTGCTGGTGTTCAAAATTGAATGAAACGTGTTTACTCCAAGTAGGCAGATGTGTAAGTGCCTGTGTGCATGCCTGTGCATTGAAAAGCTCAGCATTTCTAAAGAAACAAGGGTATCTGACAGAAGTTTAAGCTAGGCTTGTGAGTGAGAAAAGTGGAAAATACTCATGATTCCTTGTAAAGTGTATCTACGCTGAAAAAAAATAATAAAGATCAGCAGCTCCTGAGCTAGAAGAGATGTGACTGACAAGTCTATATAGCACAAAGCAGCTCCTTCTGGGACTAAATTCAGATCTAGAAACAATACGGCTTCATTTGAAGAGAAGGCATCTGAGCTAAACCATCCTGCCTTTGCAAGGCAGCTATACCTAGCGTCATTCAGCCACAGCTGACTCTTTCCAGTTACCAGGGAAGTACACACATACTCATTTCTGCATTTCCTTCAGTAATCCAGGCAGAATCGTCTCAGATCACCCTGCACCTGCTGGTGTAGGCACAACCTTAGGAAATTGTTGCCAAGTCCCTCGCAATCCATGGAGTTGCGTGAAGCAGTTGGAAGCTTGCACTGGAATGGTTGCACCCTCTGATTAAGCCCTTTTTTCGGTTATATTGCTTTGGCATACCACGAAAAAGGAACATTTCCCCTGCAGGAGCAAAGCAGGCTGGAGCAGAATGTAATTTGTCCTCTCAGGTCATGAGCAGGAGCAGCAACCAGGAACCACTCCAGGCCTTTTACTTCAGTTCTACAAGACTCAATTCTAAAAATGAATATTAGCATACATGAAAATGCTTGTCATAATGAAACATAAGGAAAAGAATCTATTAAAAAGCATATCTGAAGACTTAGAATGAAATATTTCAATAGGCATCCGGTATAAGTTTTAAAGAATAATTAAATTGTACTTGTTCAGCCAGGCTGAATTCACAGGATGACTAATAGCAGATACTCGCTATTAGCATAGCAGTTTAAATAACTGAAACTGTAGTACATTTTCTGTTGTCCTTTTTTTAGTGTAAGCAATATGGTTTACAAAAGATTTATACTGAGGAATTAGTTCTGTTATTGCAAAACTAAACATTACAATATTACGTATTTTAAACAAAGTAGATGCCTTATAATGACTTTCAGACTTTTTTCATTATTTCCAGTATGTCAGAGGCTTAGAAACAGAAATACACTCTGGGGGCAATCAGGCACAAACATGGCATTTGTTCCTTAGCTAAATACAATCTCTATTTGGCTGCCTCCTTGTTACCTTTGAGATATAAATCCTTGTGAGGCCTCAGTCAGATGCTGTAATGTTCCAATAAGCCAATCTAGTGGGATGCCTGTTCTGATTATCCTGATTCATCTTTAGTGCAAGCTGCTGATACATGCATGTAATAATACACCAGTGGGGAGTATTGAAGAAAATCTGGCTTTTATATAATTAGAACTACTGCTATAAAGAACTACAGAGTTATACAACCATCCTAGTAGACACAAACCAAGTTTTCCTTTGTGTGCTACTGAAGCACAGATAATATGTTACTCATTGTGTAACTGATTTATTCCTCTGCTTTGCTGATTATATATGAAGATATCAATAAACAAACCCTATAGAATTCAAAAAACTATGACAAAATTTGAGGGTATTCGAGCATGTCTTTCTGGTGTAGGTGTAATTTCTACTGTGAGAAGATCAGATTTGCTGATATAATTTATTCTGTCTCCTTAGATGAAGAAAGCTATAGTTGCAGAAGACATTTTTGTGATATAAATATCCTAATGAATATGCAGTTGCTTCCAGGAAAACATTTTGTAAGAGCCAGGTCCCTAACCAGTATTGCCACACTGGCAAGTGTTTCTAGTTTAAATGTGGTCACAGTCTTAGTCACTACACTTAATTCCAGACAAATACAATTTTCAGGGGAAAATGAGCACACACCCTGTGGATTCCCAATAGTAAAAGTATCAAAACTCCTGAATAATTAAGGGAAATGACTGAAAAATACCTTTATGGTTAGAAGAGGTCAGTTCCCTGCTAAGGAGGCATGAGAAACTGGAAATCTTCAAGAAATAAAGAACAAAAGATGCTTCCCTGAAACATCGAGATGTTTTTCGAGAGAGATGTTCATCCTTCTAGATGGTGAGGAATCAGTGCCAAACGTTATTACTCTCTAAGAGAAAATCCCCATTTAGGGCCTGTGTATCTGCAGAGAGATGCATTCAAACAGCTGCCAGAGTTTTGAATCACAAAAGAAATGTATCCCAATAGGAGAAATTTTACATACCTACCTCCCATTGATTCCAATATCATGAAACACAGTTTCCACATTCGACAAATATTTTCAGTGTTATAAAAACCATCACAGTGCTATTAAAATTATTCTGATTTAAGCTAATCACCATCTGGTTCTCCTGTATGCCAACTTCTAATGGAGTGCAAATATGGGCAGAATTTAATGGCATAGTAAATAACCACAGTTAGGAGAGTAGTCCTCCCAAAGACTAACCTGCAGTGCCCAGTGTAGACAGTGTGTCTCATCTGCATTTACTTAGAGGGTAAATTTGCCAAAAGTCAATCACTATTAGTACTGTACACACTGAAAATAAAAAAAAAAATAAAAAAAAATTGCCTTTTTCCTTTTTCCATTTTTTGGGGGTCTATGTCAGCTTCTTCAGTAGCAGTCTGCCTTGATCTGTTCTTTGGTAGCACATTTCAGGAGGTTTTCCTACTGATGTGCAACCACCCAACTACAGGCTGCCAAGAAGCCACTAGTGATCATTTAGGGTAATAAGGAAATCCATGTATAGTCACATTTGGCCACTGAGAATGCAGTGAGCTGTAAAAATAGAATGATTGAAAAATATAGAAGCTATTTTCCCTACCCCGCCCATTGCATTTTGTATTCCATAGTTAAAATATTTACCTTGCTGGACATCATCTGGTTTCTTCTTTGGACTTGGGTACCTGATTGTCTTTTGGCTTTTTACTGCATCCTTTTCCTCCACTTAATGCAAACAGAATAACCACCTACAAGTCTTGATGACAGAACACTATAAAGTGACCGCAGGTGATGAGAGAGCATATTGGATTTCACAGCAATGATTGATCAACACTGCTTTTTAATTGGCTCTAGTAGCTATTTATCATCACTTACAGAAGATGGATACACAAATCAATGGAGATTTTTATGAAATGTACAGGTGTGTCAAATGAACACATGCATGAAGCATAACAGCTATGATAACACTAATAAGTTTCTTGCAAAAGGCTGTGCAGCAAACTCCCTTTAGAAATTATCAGATACATCATAAGACACAATAGAAAATTCTCAGGGGAATAATCAGTTTTACTAATTATTTTTGTCTTCTTTTTCTTTGAAGATACTATGTCAGACTCCAGCTGCCAAACACTTAAAGTAGCAAAAAGGATGCAAAGACAATACGGAAAGAAAATCTACTTTGCAATATCCTTTAGCTTTCACATAAATAAAGATGGAGAGTGATAAAAAAGCTCCCTATTTTGGTGGTTTCTGCCTGATCACATGGAACAGCCCAGAACAGAAATAGGGAAAAGACTAAAGACATGGAAATTAAGGATTTCTAGTTATGGATTTGCAGCTTAGTCACCTCTGTGCCAAAAACATATCTGTGTACTCATGTAAGCAACTCAAATAAACGGACATATATACCTACTTGTTTGTGTGGATGGAGTTTGTTCAATCTGAAGTCATAAATACTTGTTTGTGCACAAACACTTTGTAAAAATTAGATGTAAGGTCTTTCTGCTCAATTTAATTCCATGGTTTTGTAATGCAGAATGGTAACTTTGCCAAGTGTATACAGAACCAAAACCTGCCTACTGACATCAGCAAGAGACTTTAGGAAGAGCAAGATTTTGTTCAAAAAATACATGTCAAAAAATACATGTCAAATTACTCTCATTTGTGAATGTTTAAATGTGTGAACAATCAATAAAAAAAAATATGGCAAACAGTCAGAACACGTTGTTAATTTATTATGAAAATTGTAGTTTAGATGTCTTTCCATCGTACCTTAGAATGTACGCCCTTACTATAAAAACACTTCAGGATATTTTATAAAAGAATATAAAGATACGTCTAAGCTCTTTTAATTTACCTTTCTTTTAAGGTGTCTGGGGAAATCTTCACTTACAAAAGAGGATAACACGCTGTTTGCTATGCCAGTTGTAGGGAAAATAATTATTCAAAGCAATTGTGTTACATACTTTTAGCCTAAGATAACAAAGTAGCACACAGTTTCAAGGTTTCGTTTCAAGACGTGTGAACCCCTCATAGATCTTTAGTTCATGCCATAGTATATCTAAATGGTAGGAATTCTTACAGACAATTTAATCCTGGCTGAATGACATAGGTATAAAACAATATGTGACTAGCACAATTAAATAATAAAGATGTTCTAGAGGTATCGGTTTTCATATGTCTATACATTGTTGTGTACACATAAGGAATACAAAATTTTTCTCAGCTAAGCTAAGCACACCAAGTTGATGTGCTTATACATTTGCTGGTGGAAAGCATCCGCACTTAGATCCAAAAGCCTCAAATCATCACAACCTCCAAAAGTCTTGCTAAGTTCAGGAATATTTGGACAAGAAAACTTGAAGATGTACTTACACCCAGTAAATGTTTGTGTCATCATTCACACCTGATTTCTTTTATACTCAAAAATTAATATTTTTTTCTTTTTTCTGAAATTAAACTAATAATTAAAATTAAAATCCTGGGCAGAGCTCATTATACTAAATCAAAAAGATATGGGGATTTTTTTTAGCAATGAAACAGAAAACAGCAAGTAGAATCGGTGCATTAATTTTCATATAGTACACTTGCTGTATGAAATAACTTTTTATGCAAATAATATATTTTACATCCATCAAGTAAGGAAGGGGAGCCTCCAGAAGGAAGAGGAGCCAAGGGTGACAGCAAGGCCTCCCTGACAAGGGACACAATCCCACCATACCCGAACAAGCAGAGCAGACTAGGTCTGGTGACGAAGACCAGAGCTGGCCACAGCCCCACTGGCCAGGAAGGTCTGTAACGAAGATGTAGGTCCCAGGTCAAGCCAGGGACCCAGCTCAGCAAGGACAAGTCAGGTCCAGGGAAGGGCAAGGCAGAGGCACAGCTGTCCCTGGGCAGGAACCAAGGGTGCAAATCATCATCCAAGCAAGGGGAGGCTCATCTCATCTCTTGTCACTACTTCTTTGTTTTCCCAGCAGTCTGATCCAAGGTTACACGGCTGCACCACATCAGACCAAACTGTGAACAGGGTCATCTAAATCCCCAAGAGCACTGTTATTAGGTTGCAAAGGACGAGTACAAAACAAAATAGTCCAGGGCAGTTAGAGCCTGCTGCACTCAGGGCCCTGAGAAAGAGAATGGCCTAAAGCGAAACAGCAAGAAAATTGTTTCAAGTTTCACTGAGATATCCTAGCAACAGTCCAAACTGAAGAATGTATGTAACTTGTTCAAATAAAAGATATTTATTAAAATGAGTGTGTGACTTCTCTTTGAGTCCATGATATTTCGAATTACAGCATTCGACTTCTGGGGAAAAAAGCCCTGAAGATTTCTAGCTAGATATTCCCCATGGGCAGTTTCCATGATGTGCTAGTGTTGTGCCATATGAGAAGTATACTTTTGTCATTTTCTACGACTTCTTTCTATAGATTGTGTTTCCTGACTGGACTGTACCTCCCACCACACAGTTGCTGTGTTTGCTGAACTGCTGCAGACTGCCACAGACGTCTCCAGCCGTGATGTTTTAGTACAAATGTTAGTTATCAGTAAAAGCCAGCACACAGACTATGTATGGACAACTATAGCTCCCATGAGAAAAAAGAGTAAAACTTCCTAATCAAGCTGTTGTCCAAAAAGTAGGCTTTTGTTATTATATTTTTTAATAAATAAGAGGCATTTTTTTTACACTGATTTTTTTTTAAACAGGTCTTAATTTCCTGCATAAAACTTCTTTCTTCTCCCTGTTACACAAACATGACATAGGCATTTCGCCTGGTTGAAAGATCACTTTCCATCAAAAGACATTTTATGACCCAATTTATCATGTGATTCTTAAAATAAATAAAAACTTATTTAATTTGTGCCTATTATTGTAGCCAAAATTTTTGCCTCTGTCCAGAATGTAACAGAACAGGGTTAGCATCAGCATACATGGGGCTGGGCAGCTCTCTGGTTATTCCTATGTCAGAGAAGAACATTACAGTAGATGGACATACCGTGAAGAGATACAGCCTCCACAGCCAGCCTTGTAAGTATTTGAGGGCAAGCTTTGCCCTTGAAACAGTACTGCCTGCTTGAGAAAATTCAGAATGGAAAGAAGAATGGATCAAGCAGCAGTTTGTGAAGCACAGAAGAGAGAGAAAAATATTAGAGCTGTGCTTCATCCTCCAGTGCAACTTGTGTGGGTATATAAATGCAGTCAGAGTCAGATCATATGCTGGGTGAAACCAAGCCTCTGAAATATTAAGTGTTTTCATCTCTGTACTTTACAGAATTATATTGTAACTGGGCTTGTCATTATAGAACAGCTAAATCCTAGGTTTAACTTTGATTTAGTCTTTCATACAGGGGTTAATTTCTTAGCAGTTAAAGCTCCTTGCATTTCCATCTTCTCTTTTTAGTTACTTTAATTTTATGTTGAATATTTTCAGAATTCAGATAATGAAGAGGAACAAATCAAGCTGTTACATTGCTGAATGAGACTGACAAGACTCATCAAGATAATGACTAAGTACTGTAGGCAATATACAGCTTAATTTCTGATTTCTTTAGGTCTATCTGACATTAATATTAATCGCCTAGCTATTGTCAAAAATCAGAGTTAAGTACAATAGGAAGAAAACACTACCTTGGCAGTGCACATACACTATTATGTAAGCTGGATTCAGCTTCAAGCTAACGCTAAACTATCCATTGGAAGAGGAGATAAATGCTAAAGGAATTAAAATATTAGAATTATGTATCTTTTTTTCACATGAGGTCAGAGTCATGACTAACATTGTTTATGTTTAATATTAACCAACCCTTCCCCTAAAACACTGCTTTAATTTGCTTTGCTGAACTTGAACCACTCAAGTTGATAATTCCATGCAGAATGATTGTGCCTCAGGCTGAAACATCTTTGAAAACATCACTTAAAACAGTTCAGATGTTTCTGAGAATAAGATCAGAGAAGAAAAATTTATTGTTTTGCCCTTACTGAAAAAGCCAATACAATTATTTAGTGAAGATAGCATACCATCTCTCTGTTTCAAAGCATGAATTTGAACTCCAGTCATAATAAATGCTCTCCTAGTGAAAATAAACTAAAATTTGGATCAATTGCGTATCTCTGAAAACTACATTTTCCTCACATTTTCAATATAAATGGGTAGAATTTGAGAGCTGAATTCCCAGAGACAGCATTTATGTTTTTCTAAAGGACCATTCCAGGACAGAAAGTACCAAATAGGAATAAATATAAAATTCTTCCTCTTAATTTCAAGAGGTCATTATGGCTTCAGCAACAGAAAATGTGAGCTATGAATGTAAGTAAAGATTTTACTATAATGCAAAGAAATATGACTTAAATTAAGAGATTCAAGTTATGGTTGTACAGGTAAGGTTGCACAGGTAAATAAGGAGTTAACTGTCTTAAGGGTTAATGAATACTGAATGATAATTTTGCTTCTTTAGTATCTTTGTTCACTTGCTTATGCTCATTTTAATACAGTAATATATCACCAGTACACTATACATATACACACGTATGTATATGAAAATTGTTATTATTGGTGGCAAAATATAAAACAAGAATACCTTACATCTTTATGGCGGTGAGAAAAACAACAGCAGCTGCCTAATCTGTACAAACCAAAGAATGAGATGAAAAGAAGCTAAGAGAAAGAAAGAAAACTTAATTCGATTCTGTAATCTTTCCTCTTGGAAGTTTCTCTTGGAAATGAAAAGCGGTTTTCATTTTTTACACCAGAATGATATCAGTCATACAATTTTGACCACAGTTCCATTGTTATGCCAGCAACAGCTACAGTAAGAGAACACAGCAATGAATTGAATTTTAATCTCTTACTTAAAAAGAGACATTCCAATAGCCTGAAAATTAGGATCACCAATAGAAAAAGCAGCTGATTACCCGTAATTTTTACTGTTTCACCAAATCTTTGTTTAAATGTAAAAGTGCTTGCCTTTTTCACCTGCTTATCTTAAGCCTCTACTTTTCTCTTTTTGCTCTAGCCAAGCTTTCAGGCAGAGGCAATTTTATAAAATGTTTGGTTTTATTTTTTTCTCTGTATGAAATCTTTAAGGATTTTGGTATTTTGTTAACTTGTTACATATTAGGTTCTTCTATTCTTTTTTTTCAGTTAGGATTGTTCTATAATCAATTAATCACTTTGTCCTTTCACTCTGACTCTATAATTATTTCACTAGATGCAATAATTCTTCTTTAAAATATTTTCTTGCTCTTTCTTTTCATAAAAGGGCCACAATGGAATCAATGCATGATGGATATTAGAAATTCCTTTAAAAATAGCAATATTCCACAGTCCATTTACTAGAAAAAATAAAGATTAATGCTGTGTAATTTCCTTTATATTTTCTAGTCTTTTCTTTCTTTTGTTTTATTTTGGAACATAAGTCTTTAATATCTGCACAAAATGCACAATTAATAGGATGCATGGTTCTTGTCATGGCAGGGCCTATGCCTATTTAGAATTTTGAACATGTGTCTGGACATTGAGATTTTCACTGGAAAAGCTTATTTTGCGTGGTCTGATTTTCCATACGTCCTTTGTAAAGTATTTCAGAGGTTTGACATTAAAATGTGTGGTTAGTGATGAAATAGTCTTCCCTTGAACTTTCATCAGAAGGTTTTATAAGAACGAGAAGTTAAAAGCGCCATTATCCAGCACTTTTTAATGTTTCTTCATTTTTGTTGTCCAGTAAATGTGAAAGAATGAGGATTGTGAGAAGAATGATTGGGCGATTTGAATATAAGGTTTATTAGGAACTACAGAAGTATCTGTTCTCTCACTTTCATCTTTACATGCCCCTCATAAAAACAAAGAAGTTCTAGTGATGCATGAGGCATAACTTGGCCCTCACAAGACTGGGTCATGGCTAGCAACCTTTTGTGCTATATTTGCAGACATGCAAGGTAGAAAGTACTGTGGGCAAAATTATGTGGCCATATATTTTGCTGAAAAAAATTCTATCTCACATGACTATGCCAATAATATCCGTGATGTGGACTCAGTTACATCAACAGAAAAGAAGTTTTACTAGAATAATTGATGTTGTTGATGGTGACAATGATGAGAAGATGAAAGAAAAATCCTTTTGTCATCTGATGCTTTGTCTATGTTAGTAGTAGACTCCACTATAACAGCAGTTTCTGCAGTTTAGATGATCCCTAGAGAATATTTCTGTAGCCTCACGCATAGACATATTAATCGTACCAATTAAATCACTGATTTTAAGTTTATGTGTTAAGTACCATGCACCTTGATCCACAGTTCTGCAACAATGATTTTGAAATTAGGCATTACGCAGTCAGACAACTCTTTCAAGTGAATATAATTTATTGATAATTTTATTTACAAGAAAAATCTAACAGGACCTCAGCTGACAAAAGAGAGAGAAGCAGCATAGACAGCCACCATTTGGATTACCTGTGCTATGTGGGGGGAGCCACCTAAGCAAGTGCAATAGGATGACAATTGAGGGTTGCCTTGGGATTTCACCAAAATACCACCTCTTGCACCTGTTTGCCTGTCATTCACCTCATTGATATAATTTATATCAATTCATTATTTAATTTACAACATTAAATTTAAACATTATTAAATTTGCTATATATGAATTAATTTCTTGTTATAGTTGCATTAGGCATAGGAATAATTTGATCAAATGTAGGGATCTGCAGTGTAAAACCTTTAGAACACCATTCATGTGATGAGCTTTGGATGTCAAGTTTTGGAGAAAACAAGATGACTCAAAGTAACTTTATCACGTCATTGACTGTAGCGCAAGACTTGGGTATTCAGCCTTGAAATAGATCATCTCCATCACAGACAAGCACTAGGATTTATCTGACTTATTGTGGGTTTCTCACATGAATATTTCTATGTCTGAAATTGTCCTTTTAGATATTTTGTACAGTCTATGGAGATGTTGTCAGTGTACTCAACTGAACCTACGGTGCAATGAATCTCATCCTGAAGTAGATGCCCACATTTAATCAAACTTAACCTCAAAATAAAATGTAGAAATCTAAAACTAGGTGAGATAAATCCCAACTTCTTTTCAAATTACATAAGAATTTCATTTTGTCTATTTTGTCTTTAACTAATAAGCACTCCTACCCCTCAATTTGCATTCACTAAAATCCTTTGCTGAGATAAGTTTGCATGTGCTGCAAAGAAGAAGAGTGAAAGACTGGAAAATAAAAGCATTTTTTTCCTGGTTGAAACAAAAATATTTTCTTAGGACTGTAATCAAAAGAAGGTGAGTTCATTTGATAAATACTTTTCTACCAAATTATGTTGATGGAAATATTTAGATATTAGTTTAGCAACTTCCAACAATAGAAACAAATGTCACTTAAAGGAAGCTAGAGCATAGAATTAACTAAGACTTTTTAAAGGCACTTTATTCCAGTGAGGGTCATTACAAAGTTGAAAGCATTGGCAGATCATTTATGAGACACAGATTTTTTTTTTTGTCTTATACTGATGACTGGGCTAACCCCAAAAAAATGGTGAACTATTTTAAAAATTATTTCAGTTTGAGCTGGCTGATAACTTTAATCAGAAAATATTTATTCAAAGTATGATTATTATTTTTTGATTGGAACATCTGTTTTTCAGTGAATGTTCATAGAAATTAGGAGATTCACTGTTAACATATACAGTGTAATTTGTATTCTGAATGACAGCCTCATTTTTGTTTCGCAACCTAGGAAATATATAGACTTTAACTCTGCCTGGCCTACCATATACACGAACAGTCAAACCATTTATCTGCTTGCTTGTGCTGTTATTTTATATTCCCCATTGAAAATTCATTCTTGATTATTGATTAGAGCAGTGAAAGGAATCTTATTACCAAATGGTTAAGGCATTCACAGTAGGCATTTCAGGATCCACTGTGAATTTATTGTAGACAACTAGGATGAACCTAGAGTAGTTACAGGGCCGAAACTTATAACTGAGCTATTAAAGTACTCATTTGCAAACTAAAAAAAAAAAATCTCTGTATCAATTGCAATGTCAGTGATCGACTAGAAGTCTATTCTGATGTACAGCTCATGCTTTTTTAAAATTTTAGCAAGTTTTGTAAGGAGGGAAAACCACTTCCCAGACTACTCTAGTCAAAACTTTAATGTTTTAATTTGGTGGAAAGAGTATTACACAAAACCACAGGAGAGTTAAGCAAGTTAGAGCCCTAGGCTCTATTCCTCCTACTTATGTGAATGCCTAGAAAATGAAGTATTCTAATAATTTTACTGCTTTTTATTTCAGTTTCTAAACCTCACAGCATTATCACTTGAATACAGTGAGGATGTTCCCATGAGAAAGATCAGAAAATTCTTATAGGAATCCACAGCCTTTGGAGAAAAGATGATTTTTGCATTGAAATTAACTCACGGAAAATTGCGTGGTTTTGCATGTTTTGAACACAAACATGAATGTCCTAGAGAAAAACAAAATCCCACTTACCCAAAGTAACTCTGGAATATGTCCATTTATGCCTCACTCTATTTATAAAATTCAATAGGTAAGCTAACACACAGCTACTCTACGGAGAGAACAGGTCTGTTCTTATGGAAATACAATAAAGAAGCGACTAGCATTAACAACAAATACATTGATTGAAACTTTCATATTTTCAGACTTGGCTATGCAACATAGCATTGCTTTCAGCTTAGACGATGGTCCAGCCCAGCCTTGTGTATGGGAATACAAAATCCCACTGAGTTTCTGAAACAGAATTTTCCTGGAGGATAGAAAGTAGGAAACCAATACACACTACTGGCTTTTGATAACCAGTCTGAAGGAGGCAGGAGCCTAGTGCTAATGCCAAAGATAAATGTTAAGTGAGCAAACTTTTCAGTTGTAATTTGAAAAAATCAACCTTTCTTCACACGTAGCAAGCACATATGCCTGTCCGCTTTTTGAATTTGTCATACTACCATCACTGAGCCCTTTATATCCCTCGACATAGCTTGTTAGTTATAACCTTGTGGAAATAGTTAAGGTGCAATGTGTGTCTTCCCATGGATTTAGGCAGAGCAGTCTGCCTTCTCTTTATGTATCTTGTGTAAGGTACAGGGAAACTCATTATTTCTTCTCTTTTTCCTGTCTTCCCAAAGTGTAATAGCCATGAAATGGGGAAATAGAGCTTAGCTTTTACCAGACAACACTTAAATATTTTGCCAGTATAATTATGCTGGGATTATATTCAACCATATTGATTGCAATGGTTTGGCAAGCACAAGAAGCTATACTGGCCAAAGCATAAAACGATGTGATAATTATGTCTGTTTCATGGCTTTCCCAGGAAAAGAAGGCCAATAAAGATACCTGCTCTTTCTTAAGTTGATATATCATAAAAAGCTTTGAGGTTAGCACATCGAGGAGGCACATTGAGGAGAGAAATCTTGTCTTCAAAGGAAAAAGGCAGTTTCAAACCAGGCACTATTCCTTTTTGTTAGATTTTAGGGTCAATAGTGCAATACAGTATGCGTCTGCATGAGGCAGCCAGAGAACAGGTAGGATATTTGCATAGAAACACACTCGGGAACTGTTGAGAAATTAACAATATTCAACCACGTAAGGAAGAAACGAGAAAGGAAGGGAAGGAGGACTGGAGGAAGAGAGGGAGAGCTTATCACAAACCTTTCTTCACATGTAGCAAGCACATACCCCTGTCCGCTTTTTAAATTTGTCATACTACCATCACTGAGCCCTTTGTATCCCTTGACATAGCTTGTTAGTTATAACCTTGTGGAAGTAGTTAAGGTGCAATGTGTGTCTTCCCATGGATTTAGGCAGAACATACATTAGGCAGATTTAGCAGAGCACACAAAAAAATGTTAAAATATACTTTTTCATATTTCTCAGAGAACCCAACATACTCAAAACTAATTTTTGAGAAAAAAGGTTTTTCTCCTCTATCCTTCCAATTTTGTTCTTCAAGAAAAAATCCCACATAGGATATTTTTAGTGTCCAACTACCCATCTTAACCTTTAGAGATGCTTACACTCCCTTTAGTGATCCCATTTAACCAGCTTTTTAACCCATGTCACCTCCTGCAAAAACCAGCTGGTGGGTTCATTTGCACAGTAATAAATGCTGTCTCCTAGCCTGCAAGAGACTGATTGAAAAAGATTACCTCCCAACAGTGCTTGTTAACTATGATTGACATATCAATATGCTGCACACTTATATTTTCAACCTTGTCCGCCCCCAATTCCCGATAGAAAGACATTTTAAAGACACCGAAAAATGCTAATATAAATTCTTTCTGTAAAGATTGCTATGAACTTTTATGTGTCTCAGCAATATCATTTTCCTCTCATTGCCTTTCACTTTTTTGCTAGAAGTCAGTATGTAATGGAGAAGAATGTCCTATTATTCCCAAGCTTCTTCCTTCTTAAAGGATGTTTTAACTGCCCTTTTAAAATGAGCGAAGCCAGGTTTTGCTGTTGTCAGTTTTGTTTTAATGCACCAAGTTTAAAATCCATCCAAGTATTGATCAGTCAATACATGAAACATGTGAGACGGGATCATTACCCAATTCACTTTAGCATTGCTTGACAGGTGACATTGATAAATAAGTCAAACAGAACAAAGGTGTGGGTAACTATTCAGTCCAAAGTCTGTGTAATATGATGACCATATTTTAAGAGGAAAATTTACTTAACACCATCCCAGACATAGCCTTACAACGAATGGTAATCTTTGAAATTGCTCTTAAAATAGCACAGCTTGTTTACCAGCTGGCAACTGTGCATTATATTTGGGAATTAGGATTAGTGCTCTTGATGACAAATCTGTATTATATAAACTACCATCCCCACAGCCAGCAGTCTGCACTTGCAGCTGAAATTTATTGGCAATTTCAGCTTAAAGGCTGAATCTGAGAAGGCTGCACTTTTGTCACGTTTCTGCAAAGAGAGCTCTTTGCTCATTACCAATTTCTGATCCTGAAAATCCATTAACTCCCAGCAGCAGGGGAAAAAAAAAAAAAGTGCCTTGTAAAATGTTACAGGTGTAGTCGTGTGAGTCAGAGTTAACATTTAAAACAGCCAGGCTACATATGCAGGAGGAGTTGGAGAATTCCCACTTGACTCCTCTTATGCTTATATACAAATGGTAAGATCCAAAGTTCTCACTCAGTTACCACCTAATCCTAGAGACACTCCAGGTACTTCAGGTTTTTTCCTTCTGTTTAGCCCCTCTCAGTGCCTGAAGGCCAGCCTACCCAGGATGGTTGACATGCTCGAAGCAATAACTAGTTTTCACAAGACCTCTGAAGGAGAAGCTACTGGTACCACTGGTGCTTTGTTTTACCCAGTGGTAGAGTGCATAGCAAACATTTGCCCCAGACTAAAGGAGTGTGAGCTCATATCTGTTTCCCAGAAGGTTTCCCTCAGCTCTGTACTAGAGACTGTACAGGACAGGAAGCAGAGCAAGTGTGAGTCGTCTGCTGGAATTATTCCTTTCTGCTTAGAATAACTGGAGATCTGATAGGTCTTTCTTTGGGACATTCACCTACTTCACTACAAACCCTGGATCCCGTTTGGAGGAATATTTCTGTGGCTTTTTCCAATTGCCGTTTAATGGAAAATGCACAGTCCCTGAATCATGGCCTGGAAAGCTCCCCTCGAGCTGAAAGGCCAGTCCCCAGCCACTCGTATATGCACTCTTGCTTATTTTTGTCCCTTCTCTCTGTTCTAGTGAAGTGCAGATTTTTGATACATAGTGGAAGAGATTCAATAAAAAGAGCAGCAATCCCACTTTATCCATAGTATTGTGGCCATATGACTATCCCACGGGGTAGGAGTTTGAGTCCCCTCAGGCAAAAAAGACAGAACTTCTTTCAGGTGTGTTAGATAGTGAGAAAGTATTCAATCCCATATTTGAAAAAGCAACATTAAAGAGAACAACTGAGTTTCCTTTTCCAGCTACACTTGGGGAGGGGGATTAATTAAAAAAAAAATAATTTTAAAAGAGTGATTTTCTTCCTATTTGCTTTGGCTCTGGTGACAATTTTCAGAACTTGAATTGTGGTTATGGAATGGAAGAAACTAGAGATGGGTTGATTCAGATTGGACGTTAGGAAGAAGTTCTTCACCATGAGGGTGGTGAGACACTGGAACAGGTTGCCCAGAGAGGTGGTGGAAGCCCCATCCCTGGAAGTTTTTAAGGCCAGGCTGGATGGGGCTCTGAGCAACCTGATCTAGTAGGAGATGTCCCTGCCCATGGCAGGGGGGTTGGAACTGGATGATCTTTAAGGTCCCTTCCAACCCTGACAATTCTATGATTCTATGATTCTAAGGTAGAAAGATTATCTCAAGTCAGTAACAAACACACATACACCAAAAAAAAGGAGAGAGGAAGTGTGTGAGAATTTTATTTTAACCTGCTACTCTTTTTCTTTCTCAGAAAGAATGAATCATTACTCAGAATGTAGGAAAACCTGAGTTAAGTAAACATTTTATTCAGTGGGAGACTATTTCATCAATAGGCCAGAGGAAATCAAGTAGATGTTGACCCAGCTGCTACTGAGGCCTGCAAGCTCTTTGAATATTTCCAACAATTACACAAATCTCATCTGAGGAGCTACAGATTTGAAAGTAAGAGCTAAATCCTCTAAAGAATATTTCCCCAGAGGTGTTTCTTTCTAATAGAAGTTATTCCTTCAGATGTTTGGATTGGGGCGGGGTGGTGATTTTTTTTCCGCATGGGTTTACTCCAGAGAAGTTCGGGGTTTTACACAAATGAAATCCTGCAGATCAAAATGTTGTTAACCAGAGGTGATAGCTAATATTATTCCATAGCCTTTCCACGTTTTTAAAGACATTAATTTCCATGATGCTGAGATCTGATATATTGTATTCCATTTCTTAAGAAGCAGCAAAACTTTCAAGGAAACAGCCACACAGGGACTGAAATTGTTCTGATACAGGCAAAATAAAATCTCCTTGCAAAAATAATTTAAATTGGCCTGCACTCAGCTGTATGTGAGTGATTCTGTTTAGAAAGAACAGGTTTGTCTCGAGGGGAAAATAAGTCTCACAGGTTTGTTGCTTCTCATTCAGATACTCTGTTCCACATCTGTAGTTCTATATTCTGGTGTATGACTTATGTATATTCACCGATAATTTTCCTTAAGTAATTTAAAACAGAACCATAGAAGTGTATTTGCCAAAAAGCATGTTATAGTATAATAAGGAAAACTGGAATACATTTTCTGAAAAATGGTTTAAGTCACGTTACTTATTGATATTTCACTGATTCTGTGAACCTGTAGAGAATTGTAACAGAAAGGCTGAGATTGGCGTGAATGAAGAGTGAGCGAGGATGTCTACATGCAGAGGCATCAGAAGGGATGGGACAGGGCTCTCTGAATGGCCTCTGTTAATGGCTCCCAGATCAGACACACACCATTCACCATCAGGATCCCAGCAGAAAAAGGCATACCTGTCTCCTGCACGCAGTCACCAACCTAAGAGAAACCCAGGAGACATGAGGACGACTTGACAGTTCATGTCCCTTTTCCAACATGTCATCACAATGGATCCTGGACTTCACATCTGGATAAGCCTGACTGCTGGACAGGCCTCTCAGACTGTGCACAGCCTGGTGCTTGTGCATATCAGACAGTGAGAGAGTGACGGTAACAGGTTTGTTTCAGATTTTATTTTAAATAAAATCACCTTCCTCTCCTATGACATCTATCAGGGATATTTCCTACATTGCTGATACATTGTGGCAATAGTATTTCCTACAAACCCTGTGGTACACAACTGGGCTTTAACGATATAAATCACAAACATGGAGAGGCTTCACAAAACTCTTGCCTAGACAGACCACTTGACATTGGTGTCTGAAATGTATAGGGGCAGCCCCAGCTCTGCAGAAAGGCGTACAGACTTCTTCCATTAAAGACAGAAAAGTGTTTCTTCCTGATAAACCAAAAACTACAGGAATGTGATATGCTTAACAAAATACATTGGAGAAATAGGGATACTAAAATAAAAGAGCTGTAATAACAGTTGAACTGCAGATAATTTTCCTGTTCATCATTCATACACTTTCAACAAGTATTCTGAACAATTTTGTAGATAATTAAGGATTTTTAAAAAAATTCATCCTACAAATAAGAATCTCAAGAGGGAGAGGTTACATGACAGAGAGAATGACAGTTGTTAGGGAACCTGTCTCAGAGATAATTCGGGTTTATTCCTCTAGTTTTAAATCTTAACTCAGCCCACAAAGCCTTTGCCCGTCCCTAAACAGAAGAGATATTTTAGAAGCATACGGATTTCTTTTCCCAGGCTCCTCACCTACTTTCCCTGAAGTCATTTGTACCAAAGATGTGCTAAGTGTTATTTCTTGGTGTAAGCGATGGCTACAGTGTTTTGAGTTTTCCAAACCTAACTGGCCAGATAAAGAGTATATTATTGACAAATGCTGATCTTCTTTAATGAATATGTTTCTTCGTTCTCTTTGAAGCATTTTTGTTAAATTGATTAAGATAAGCCAATGAGAGATTTGACACACTGTGACAGGAAAAAAGATGTTTTCCATGCAAAGCAGAACCTTTTGTATTGAAAAAAACCTTGCAAGAACATATATTCCTTCAATGCCTGAAACAAAGTCAAGATGTTACACATTTACCCAGTAGGATTACAGTTTTTTTCTTGTTCAGACTTCTTTTTTTTTCAGCTTTCATGCACATGAAATGTTTAGAAAAGTCTCTTAGGCTACTACAAGGGCCTAAACTTTTTTCTGAGGCTTCAGCCACATTGCCACCAGAGCATTTAACCTCAATTTAAACAATCTTTCTAATTCTAACACAGAAAATCTTTAATACTTTTACCTATTAAAGACATGTAACATAATTTTTAAAACCGCTTAGCATACAGACTAAGCACTACGAAAGAAAAATCAGAATCTACTCGGGAGATTGTTTCTTCCAGGCCACCTGAAAAGCCTAATCCATACCAAATGCTTCTTTCTTATAATGTAGCAAACAGAGAAAGGAAGATCAACTCTGATGCGACAAAGCAGAAGTTAATTTCCTGATGCCATTTTATTTCCCAGTGAATGTCTTCTTCACTGTAGTTCAGGCTATAATGTATTATAAAGGTATCTAACACAGACTTGACAAGAATCTTAGCTCCTAAATGATGTTAGTACCAGCACCATCCAAAGAAATGGGAATAAGCCCTTGTGAATAGAGAATGAAGATGATTTAATCATCTAGAAGCAACTTTGTGGTGTTCTCAAGATTAACAACTCTGGGGACAGAACCACCTATCGCACTAATAAATACATATCTTAACACAGAGCAGTAAAAGTTAATAAGCCTCAGGAAGATATCAAGAATCCCTAACCATCCTACTCATTGAACATAGGTGAGACTGTAAGATCAAAATCAAATTCATGTCACAGACAAGCTGAAAAAATTTCAAGGCTTTTTGGTTCGTAAGTTGATTGGGGTTTATTGTTGTTGTTTTTTTCTTTTTTTCCTTTTTTTCCCCCCAAATTTGTATTTTCTTACTTGATATTTCAATTACACTTAGGTTTGTTTTCTATAACACAATAAGTCAGCTCAGCAGAAGTTGATGCAGTCTTGTCCATATGTAAACCCTCTGAAAGTGCATATACTAACATACTCCACTAAATATGAACAACCATGGATATTCCTAGAACATTTTAAACAACAGATGATGACTAAATATTTCACTTTTCTGATATATTTTTCTTGGTTTTTTTTACCAAATTTTAAGTACAGTCTGCATAGTCTGTCAATTCTGTCGTTACACATGTAATGAAACATAGTTTTTGACACGAGAAAATGGTAAGCCAATATTTCTTGTCCTTTTCAGAAAGAATGCTTCAAGCATTTAAAATAGTCTGTTAGCAGCTTTTTAAGAGTGAGAAAACCTACAATTATCTGCTATAATCATATTCCACATAATGTGGAATTTCTCCCAGAAATAGTTATTATCACTTTTATAGTACTTAACTTTATGGAGATTAATAACATACAATTTTGTTAGGTTTAGGTTAAAGTAACTTAATAAACCTGACTAGAAACACTAAGGATTTTTGAGAATATTTTGACTAGTTTTGTCACACCTGCTTCCGGAATGAGAAGAATCTTGTGCTCTCATTTGGACTTCTGACAAAACACGGTTATTTGAAAAGACTTTTCTGAGAATGCTACTTGAAACCTAATAAATAGGGCAGTAAAATGAACAGTAGAAACAAAAGTTTGTGAAGTCATTGAAAAGGCCTAAAGAGGGTTATGCTGCTGATCAGCTGATGCCAAGAAGAAATGTTTATGGCAGAGTAAGGAATGGAAAACAACTACTTTCATTATGTTTTCTTTAGCTGAAAGTAAGGGAATAAAATTTAAAATTGTAAAGAAAATCTACCAATTTATTTTTTGTTTAGATCATTGAAATTTCAGTTCAGAATGTTTTCTAGTAATAGCTATATAATAGAGCCTCAGATCTGCAATAACTTTTCAAGGCTGCCTGCTGTAATTAAATCATGCATGCTGTGGGACTTCTCAAATCTATGATTGAGATATATATACACACACACATATATATATAAATATATATATATATAAAATACAGAAGAGGCAAAAGAGGTCACAGTGAAACAGATGCCACAGATTTGATTTTCTTACATGGGGGAATGAAGAAGAGATAATAATTCTGTGTAACCTGAATGTTTCAAAAAGTTTTAGTTTTGATTTAATTATGATAAAGTTAAGTCTTCTGTATCAGCTATTTCATTATTGGTTCCCCCTCATTTTCCAATATGTTTCATTCTTAATCAATGAAAAATTACAGTCTACCAATGAAGGAACTGAATGATTGTAGAAACCTATTCTTTCAATAATAGTTTGGTATCTAAGAAAGGGGCATAAATATTTGCATTTAGTTAATTGACCAGCTATCTACATTAGAGGTTGGTTTGGTAAGCAATAATTTAGTTTACACAAAATTATTTGGTACATGTAACTTCAGGAATCTCATTCCTGGTTCTTAGGTGAGGTAACAAGAAGTTCTCTCCATGGACAATACTACCCTATAGTGGAACACATTTATATTGCTTTACCTGGTGAAAGATTGGTGTGGGAGGAGGGTTTTTTGTAGTTTTGTTTTCAAGATTTGAAATGCTTGGTGTGATGCATAAAATTCTCTCTCCCTCTCTTTCATTCTCTTTTTTCCTTTCAGTCATGTATCAAAAAGAGAGCAGGAGAATCTTTTGTATCCTCTCAACTTAAACTAAATTTATCTGGAACCCTTATAAAATTAGTGAAAAGCAGAAAAAGACTGACTTGACTGACATTTGAAACTAAGATAGCTAAATCCAATAAGTAGCAGATAAATTTTTAACTATTTCTCTTCTTTTTCTTTACCCCAACTTGTGCAAATATCTGATATGCCTCACTTCAGCAAAATTGCATGAAGTTGGATGTCTGCCTTTCCCAGTACATCCAATGTAAATGAGGTGAGAAGAGGAGTTGAGGGAATTCCCTGGTGTGATATATATTTTATGAAGGTATTGAATTTTTTTCCTTGCATTTAAAAACTGCTTTGCTTAGCTTGAATATCTTCTTCTTTAGTGAGGGGAGAGAGAAGGGGAGTGGGGCGCACTGTACACTAATGCACTGATCCTTTTTGATGAAGAAAGTTCAGTGCTATGTAGACCATTATTTTATTATTTGCGCTGTAGTAGAGCCCAGAGGTCCAGTCAAGGATCAGAGGCCCGTTTTTGTAATGAATAAAAAGACAGCCAAGATTGCTTCCAAAAGCAAGTAAAGACTTTTCCAGTTGTTATTGGCAAAAGCCAACCTGTGTGTTTCCAGAATAATAAAATTCAAAGTTACTTCAGCACATGTTACCTAGATCCAAGAGGTCAATAAGATTCGGGTTACTGGGAAAAGCCTCTTTTGGCTTACAACTAAATAGTTTCCTACTATCTAAATTGCCATTGATGCTGCCTTTAACTTACTACTTTTTCCTTATTTTTTGCTATTTTTGTTTTTGACAGTAGATAGCAAGATACAAAGTGCAATTCGACCCAGCATTTGGGGATGGGCTCTTGCCTGAATTCTTGCAGCAATTCAAGATTACTAGAAAGTATCTCAGTGAAAATATTCCAAACATTAAATGATCATATTGCAGTTTATATACATTTGTCACTAGAATTACTCTGTATGTAGTGCCTTAATCCCATTGAAATTGATAACAGGCTCTTTTCTGACTGAAATAGAAATACACTAAAAGAGCTAATTTTCAAAGCTGACCATAAATTACTTCAGAGTGCATTGAAAGAATCTGGATAAATTCAACCATGATTGATTATTTTGTGTCTTTTTTGGTGTTATAACATCAGATGGAAAAATATTTTTTTAGATACAAATAGATTGAAACCTAGCATAACTGAGAAAAGACATCATGGGATGCCTCAAGACGACATGGTCTGGCTTTCCACTAACTCACTTTGCTTCAGACAAAGTCTGCCTGGATGGATTTCTCTTCTCAGTCTTGAACTTGACACTGACAGCCCCTAATTTGAGTTAGGGGTAGTTTTTTGGTAAGAAAATTCAACTCACAGTATTCTTAATTTGTAGAAAGATTCTTCTGCACACAATTGTTTTTCAGAATTTGTTGCTCCCCAGGGGAAAGAAAAAAGAAATTCACATTCATCATATAGATCCCCCTAAGATCACCTAATATTCCTCTAAGGCATTTCTCCATTAAATAGATCAAATCAGCAGTATTCTGCTTCTGATGTACTGTCTTTTAGACTGGACCTCGTTGCTGATTTCTGTATCGTACTTGTACACCGAGAAGGGGAAGTTCTTCAAATTAACCTTAAAGACCAAATGAACTTTTAAATATATGTCAAGCACTCTCCTATTTCTTTGGCAGCTTATACCACTTCTCTGTACTGTCTCTGTGGTTTAGTTGCTTGGGAGTTCATGGCATGCTAATAGAGTATCATTCTGATTACAGAACCCTTTGAACTATCATTGGTGAACAGATTGGAATGTCTCCATACTTTTGCTTAGAAAGTCAATTAAATTGCAATTATAAACTTACATTGTAATATTTTGCAAATCAAGGACCATAAAAACTTTTACGTCCAATGCAGACATTTCTGCTACTTGCTGGTTTACCAGCATTTTATAGAGACCACAGAAGATGCATAACTTGCACTATTAGTTTTAGAGGTCACTGCATCACTACTTGATTTCCACAGGGTTGAAAACAGAGCCATGAAAAAGTTCCTATGCTCATACATTCTTAAGTCAATATAAAACAGTAGAGTTGATAAACAAATGAAAAATCAAATTGAGGAACTGCAGACCATAATTCTGATGCAGTTCTTCATGGCGTTTTCCATTATTTATGTTCAGGCAACAGTCAGGTATTTGTGAATATGTTCATGAACTTTCAAATGTTCACCAACACTTATGCTGTTGTAAATGCATGCCATCATCTTTCCATTTGTGCATTATTTTGAGTTACTGGTGATGTAGTTCAGGCAGGCAGGCAACAAAATGACTACCATGTGACTTAGGAAACCTGCCCTACCACAGAACCTGCTAACAGCAAGTGGAGAACCAAAGTAAGCATTTAACAAGCAGTTTGCATGCATTTTGCACCCTGAAAATTATGACTTCATACTACTCTATGGCTAGCAAGTATGTTGTAAGGAATTGAACTTAAGTTTTAAGCATCTTGCAAATATAAAAGAAATGCTGCACGTAATACGTTCAGTAACTGATTTAGAGAGATTTTTTCTGACCATTTTCTATGTCTTTTCAACACAGCAGTCACAGAGGACTCTAATGGATATAGCGTCTCTATGTAACAAATGAATGTTGGCATGCATATGCTTGAAATGAAACTGATGTAAGCAAGTTAATCCATTTAATTTTCACTAGAAAATAACACTAACTTTACAAAGACCACATATAAGTCTTGGAAATAAACAAAACAAAATAAAAAGTCCATTTTCATAGTCATTTGTGCCTGACAGCTTCCTTGTTTGTTCTTATGGCAGTGATTAATGATCTAACAAGTCGCACAAGAATCCTGTGAATGCAAAACTATAGAGTCCTAACCCTTTATAGTTTAACAGAAAATCAGACACAAGGGAGACTGGGTTGGAAAACAGAGTCAGAGCAACAATGGAATTGGTGGTTTATATAGGGTTGTTTATTTCTGTGATTTGGAAAAGACAGATTTGGATGTTTAAAAATTATCAGTAAAAGGATGTCAGGGGAAAATGTGCTAAATGGAAAGATGAAGGAACAGGAGAAAAGATGGAAGGAAATACAGAACATAAAGAACATGTTGAAATCAGGATTGTTGAAAGCAGACAGGTAAACATCATGGAAGAGAGAGTACACAGAACAAATAATGCAGTAACTGCTCAGATACGTATAACTCAGTTCCAGTTTTAATTATTTTCTGCAGATTCAGCCTATAAATGAACTTCAGCCTGGCTAAATCATCCTTGCAGATTCCTCACAAAGACCAAAAGGCTATGAGGAAAGGGAAATGCTCATGTTTTCTTTATTTTTATTTCAGTCAGACATTGAAAACATTTCCAAAGACATAAAGCCTATAGAGTGCTATTTCATGCACTAAGGAAATCTACTTCAGAGTATGGTGGCAGTGGTGATCAGACTGATGCAAGCACTGAGAAGCTTGCAGATCCTAAATAGACAGAAAGGTCTATTTAGGATCTTAGCAACATAATATCACACAGAAAGAGGTCACCTTGCAGAACTGTATTTTGACAAAACGACAAAGCAGTCAACTTAAAGTTGATATTCTTGCAGAGAGGAGTAAATACGTAACACACATATTCTACGTATGTTCTCCAGAGTACGTTTAAAGGTGCTCAAAGCTTTACAGAGCAGTAGCTCTTTACAAGTCAAACAGACCCCAAAAAGTGAACACATACTGACACACTCACAGTAGGTTACAAGATAATGACTGTTTATTTCATTTCTTTTGTTTTTAGTTTATTATCTAGTCCTTCATACAAGTGACTAGACTTTCCTCCTACCTCATTTCTGTTGTTAAATTGAGCTACAATGATAACTACTGGCCAAGTCTTTTTTTCTTCTTCAAACTTTGAATGTGTTTTGGAACAAAAAAATTGGAAAATTAAGAAAGTGACTTTTTCACAAGACATTTTATCATTCTGAGATTTTAAAGCCATTTTCCAGCCAAAGAAATTTAAATAAGTTATTATTTAAATTAGAAAGAACATTTTCTCAAGTTCTGAAACTGTTCTGTGAATCACAGGGAATACAACACAGATGTGCTGTAAATGAGTTCCTCTCCTTTGCTTTGTTTCCTCACTTTCAGACATTATCACCCGGATCACGTCTGAGAACTACATTTATCTTAGCTAAAGAGGAGAGATAAGGTTTGATTACAGACAACAGCAAAGCTGTGATGAATATTACTTGAAAACTGAGAGGCGTTAGGGAAGAGCTCCAAAAGAAGCATAAATCTTGACACACGTAAGCCCAGCTTTCAAGAGACACTTTTACTGACATTTTTCAGGCTTCCAGAAAAATGAAAGAAATCAGTTTTACCAGTTTTTTTTCAGATCAATGGCAATACTAGCTAAAAGAGGACATGCAGCTAGTTCCATTTACATAATCAAGTAGACAGGGCTTAGAAATGACCTGTAGAGGTTCCCGTGATTCTGAGGACCATGAAGAATCCACGTTACAGGTGAAGACGGTGAAAGACTGCTTCTGTTTATGTTGGCGCTGGCACAGACCATGTTCAGCTCAGACTTATTGTTTATAAGAAATAGACAACAAAAGAATTGGAGAGGGTCTCTAGGTCTAAACCTGGCATTAAAACTGTAGACCATGTCTCCTCTGCCACAAAAATGCAGCTGGATACAATGATTAATGGATGTTTTAGTCCAATACTTTTATGTATTGTCAAAGTTCCCTGCTCTTGAATTCTGAAATGTAACTTTAGATGATAACTCCTCATTGATTTAGAGGTTTTCCAACAGCAAATAACCATTACAGATTTCAGCAAACTCAAAACTTCTAAAGCATCAGAAATAAGAGTTAGGGATTTACCTGCAATACACAGCAATTACTAAACCTGATTGAATTAGAATCCAGAAGGAAAGAAAGAAAAAAAAAAAAAAGAAAGAAAGAAGAAGGTGCGTGAGGGAATTGATTTTAAACCGGACTGTCACCATGGTTTGTTATATGCAATTAGCAAGAAATTGCAACATGACGAACATAGCTGATTTGGTTAACAATTACCCTCAAGCAAACTTATCAACTTTCTGTCCTCATAACATGAATCTCTGAGCTCATTAAATGGACTCTCAGCTAACAATTATTCACACTGCCAGTTTACGGTGTTAAACTGTGGCAAGGAAGATTGAATAATTAGCTCATTTTGAAAGAAAAATGGAGAATGAATTCTTAGTCTATACACATGTATTATTCATAGCAAAGCAAGTGACAGCAAAGAACCTGAACCAAGTGAATTCCTGAGATAAGGCAGCTCAGCCTACAGGTCCACAGTATCAATTGGCACAGGAGAACTTTCCAGACAGGAGGAAGGAAGAGGTTAATTTACATGTAGAGGCCTTGGAGTTTTACAAGTGGATTCAACTCTTAAATCTGTGTGCTAGTGACCCAATTCATCAGATCCAGTGGGATTTTACAACTGAACTTAGAGTTCCTTAGATCAGACCCCAGTTGTGTAATTTTTTCTCTATTTTCTATAGTCTTAATGGGGCTTCCCCTTGGTATTTTTGGCATCTATGTTGTTACTTACTTATCTCAGTCAGCCTTTTTATCTGTCAATTTTGAAATGCTTGGTAATAAATGTTGTTCATTTTATCCATTAAACCCTGACTTTATGAAAAATGCATTCCTCCTTTTCTTTGGTATCAATAATAAGTTGTCTGCTGAAGATCCACCTTAGCCACCTATTATTCATTCAAACTTTACCTCATTTTCTTAATAAGGAGGGAAGATATAAAAATCATGAATCATTCAGTAAATGTCAGACATATATAGTGTGTATAGGGCCTCAGGTGTATATTTTTTGAACCTTGCCTTTTGATTTTCTGACCGACAATATCCCTTTCAGGGTGAGTGAATTTATTTCCAGCAGTTCCCAAGATTGATTGGTACTCAGAAAAGCAAGTTCATTGATATTTTCTATTGCTTTCCTTGATGAAAGTGAGAATGAAAACATAGATGGCAACTCTTTGAACTACTCCAAGGGAAAAATCCAATTATTTGTAGGTTGCCAATTCAAAATTAATTTTGAATTATCCTGTTAATGATGTGACTGAGATGTTTTAGAATCTTCAAGTCATGGAATGATAGAATGGTTTGGGTTGGAAGGGACCTTAAAGATCATCTTGTTCCAACCCCCTAGTCCTCAATATCAGGAAAATAAAGAATATCAACAACTTATTTTTTCCTCTTTAAAAATGCTGGGGCAGGGGGTGGGGGTGGTTAACCTTGGATCAGGCTGCTGAAAGAGCACTGTGAGAAAAAGTGGTGGGGAGCTTCGCTGAACACTTCCCTTTGTGTTCAGAGGCACTTTGCTCACCTTTGGCTCTTGCCTCAGCTCAGTGTTTGTGCCTGGCTATTTACTTTGCTAACCTTGATCTGCTGACTTGACTTCCTGGCTTGACCTGGGACACCTCTTGTCACTGCAGAGCTGCCAGTTGGACTGTGGTGGTTGACCATGGTCCCTTTCACATGACCTGGTCTGCTTTTTGCATATGGGTACTGTGGGACCCTGTCCTCTGTCAGTGTGGACATTGTTCTGTCTGCCGTGCTGTTACCTTTGGGTCCTGGCTTGCTTTCCTTTGCAGAGCAGTAACCCCTTGTCCTGATAACAAGGGCTAAAGCACAAACACACACATACATGTATAATCTGCATTTGTATAGACATCTAAATTGTTGATTCTACTTCACTGAAATAATTCTTAATTGCACTTATTGTGCTCCCAGAAATCCTTAAAAGACATGTAGGGAGAGCTTTGCTGGGGTAAGATGGCACCTCAGTGTGTTATGATCTTGCACTTTGATGTAAAAGATTATAATGGATAAACTGTCACTTGAGCAGCAACTTAGATACTTAAGCAGAGTTATCTGCTGGTGTGGTTGGAGTCTATCACCTCTACAATTACTGTAGTTATTGAAGTTTAAGTGCCTGATTGTCTTCTACGTGCCAGAATAAGCAATATCATACTGACTGACTCAGTTGAGTCAGGTTAAGTAGTGGATAACAGAGGCCGAGTCAAAGTTGCCAGTTTTAGACTTAATCTTGTATTTAAAGCTGTGCATGTTTATATGGGCCCAGAGTGAGAAGGAAGTCCACTAAGAGCAATTCAGTATCATCCTGTACCCACTTTCAGGAGTCAGCATCTTTCCTCTATCATGTATAAGTATTAATGAACAAAGAAAATATTTTAAACTGTAGACTGAATTTGATAGGTCTTGTCAGAGGAATATGGGATCTCTCATAAAACTATTGTCCAAAAAAAAAGCAGCACAACATGGAACACTCTTGCACAAACTACAGGTTATGATAAACATGGAGAAAAGTAGCTTATATGTCACAAACCTGCTGAGGAAAAACACTAAGTAGATGCTAGTGTAATTGAAGATATAGTGATAGTGTTGATGATGTACATGGTTTCATTCCCATCTCAACTTGCCAAGTCCTGCTTCTAAATAGATTTAAGTAATTTAGTTATATCATGAAAAAATACCTTTGCCATACAGCATTCTGGCAAATTCAGGGATTCTTTAGGATAACTCAGTATGATATTTCTGTGATAGATTCAGGACTACACTGAAGTCCCAAACTTGGTTTCTTCATAAATTTTCTAAACAGAAGTTCTCACTCATGTGGGAGTTTTGAGGACACACTAGGAAGAATAATTAGGCCTCTGTTATTCCTTGGTGTAGGTGTATGTATTCAAAGGCACAGTTATTTGCAGTGTGTACAGGGCAAACAATGCCACTTGGATCATTTTCTCCTGCCATGGTGTCACACAACTAACAACTGGCAACTTAGGCTCAGACGTGACGCTTGTATGTTGCTTTACATGGACATATAAATTTGATCTGCCCTTGTAATTGAGTCTCCAGGAATCTCACATCTACCTGTGGAATTTACCTGGCTTTAGCACTGGACAATGTAGAAGTCACATATCTGCTTTCATACCACTTGCTCGAGATAAAGCTGGCAATTCACTGATCAGATTGTTTACCCTTATAAATAAAGACATTTAAAATGTCTTTTGAAAGACAAAATATGTCTGTAATCTGTTGGATTGGGTAACACATTGCCTGGTCTCTCTATGTATGGTCATATCCAAAAAAACTGTAGTAGTAGTTTTTGTCTTGGTGTGGCTAAGATGGAAACAGTTATGGAGCAGAAATACTTGAACAGTAAGTTTAAGTCTCCATCTTCCACCCTAACAGAGGCCATCTCTCTCATATCAGCATTCAAGACTTCTAGATGACTGAAGTCCCAGTCCCGCACTGCTTAATAGAAGTTACATGCAGCAAAAAAAAAAAATTGGCAAAGGTGCTAGGAAATCCCTCTGTAAAGAGGTTAAAAAAAAGATTAATGTTGCAAAGGTTTGCCGAAGTAGACCACTGTATTGGGACATCTGGGAGGTTACATCTGAATCAGAAAAACACAAACGAGCACTTAGTATTTTACTGTCACTATGGAATCTAACAAAACTATTCACTGAGGTCTGCACAACTGGTAAAGAAAGCTTTTCAAAATGTCACCCTACATCTGATAGTGATAGAAAAATGGAGTCCCAATTAGTTCAGCATGTTTTCTAATAAACAAGATATCTGAGTATTCCCAGTGGAGGAGTACCATTCCATTCCCCTTTACGGCTCATCTCTTCATGAAGTAACATTTCTCCTAATGAAAGGAAGTATTGTTCATAATTTACTATGTGTCTGACATCAGGGGTGAAATAATTTAAATTAGGGAATTGGCAGAGAAGTTTTAAAATCCAGAGACAACACGAAATGCAGTAAACAATGAATAATAAAAAATGTATCTGGGCGTCCTTTGAAAGCAGGTTATTTTCAGAGAACAGCACCAATAAGAATGAGAAACTGTGACTGCTACAAGCATTGAAAACATTTGCACATATGCATTAAATAAAAATCATGTAATTATTTAATAACTCAAATTAAACATTAATGGAAAGATGACAGTATCACAAGAATAGAATTCACAAAGCTTAACTCTTCAAAATCAGTACATTATCATTTCATTTTCATTCATGGTATAGCAATTAATTCTGCTTCAATTCTAGGTTCCTAATTTTTATTACGTAAATATAGACAATAAGTATTCTACTAACAGCTTTTGATAGTTTGCATAGTGCAATTTACAGAGCTGCAAAGAATCAAAATGTATGCTATAAATGGTAAAATTATCCAGACTAGACTTTATGAGCTAATACTTCAAAGCTATTCCACTGATGACTGTCTCAATAGCTTAGCAACAGCTGCTGGAACCCTAAGATTTTACTGGTGAATAATATTAAATATTAGTATGAAAAGTTACTTTAGAACTCAAAGTTGTATGTGTTTCAAGATAAACTTTCACAAACCATGTAGATAATTTTCCTTCATTTGGTCTTCTTCACAGAACAGCTTGAAAATGTCTTTATCCAGTTGCTAAATGTTTTCCTAAGTGTTTAGCTCCAGAGTTTATTAAATTCTGATTTATTAAATAGTTCTCAGGTACACCAAAATTCCTTTTTCTACTCCAGACCTATATAGTAGATAGATCATTGGTCTGTATTCTCACCTTTCCAGCTCCTAAGAGCTGGTATGTGTTAAAAGCAGGCTGAAGATACGGTTATAATTTATCGTTACAAATGTATCACAAACTTCGGCGACAACAATTTAGATCTTTAGTAAAAGTTTTAAAACAATGTTTTTCTGAGAGTTTTCTTTCAATATCTTCCTTGTCACAGATACCTGGTGAGTGAGTTGGAGCTTAAATAAAAAGCCCTACTAGTTAGCCTACATTACACTGCTACGTTGCCACATGTAGACAGCTCTAATAGATCTTTCATGAGGAGTGTTCAGGCACAGTGCCCAAGACTATCATGACTCATCAACATCAAAGCTGTGGTTCCTAGGTCCTATGTTGTCTCCAGAGAACCTGACAGCTGCTGCACTATGCCACATCCCAGGAGTCATGGATACACCACAAGCTCTCTTGATACGAGTGCCGATGACTTCCTATTGTTCATTGCACTTTCAGTTTGCCTGAGCAATATGCGATGTGCACTGTGGCGGGGTTTCAGCTCACATAGCTTTTCAGCACTCATATCAAGCTCACTGCATGAGCTCGCTGCGACAGGCAGAGCTAGTGACACAGGTAGAGACAAGGGAAGGAACAAAAGGTGTCAGAATGCTCTGCATAGGCAAACTGTTGTAGCACAATGGATCAGTGTCAGTGAGGTCACCACGTTAATCACCTTTGGAGTGGTCCGCCAGCCATATATCCGCCTAGCAGTACTGGATGCCATTTACAGCACACAAATAATATTATCACGCTCTGGAAGCAGGGAGCATAACTGAATCAGAGCTGCAGATGCACATGGTACATATTTCCTCCCGTAAACCCCCCCCAGACTTTCATTATTATTGCAGTTAGTGTGGCTAACTGGGGCAAGTTCAGCAGACAAACATCAGTTCTGATGTCCATATGTACAATGCCCACCTCCTTTGCAACTTTGGTATATACCTGTTGGTCATATGAATATACTTGTCCCACTTCTGCATTAATTGTTCAGAATTTATTTCTATCATAACTGTTCCTACTTTCAGTCAGCTGTTCCATTCAGGTCCTACTGCTACATAGTGTGCAGCTTTACTTTGAAAACCCATGGGGAATTCAACCTTGTCTAGTATTCACACTCAGTTTCCATCAAAACTGTAAGGGAATCTGTATGTCTGCCATGTCTACCACTAAAGGAGGTTTCCATCAAAACTGTAAGGGAATCTGTATGTCTGCCATGTCTACCACTAAAGGAGGTTTGTCGGGCATATTGTAAGGGCTTGTGGGACATGTCATGCCTGATAGACCCAACCACCATTCAGTGTGGATACAAATAAGTCATAACACAAGGATCTGTGGTGTATGTGGGCTGGGATAGCTCTTAGAAACAACCCACACAAACACTGACCTGACCTGTCACCGCCATAAAAAAGAGGCAACCTCCTCAGTTGCAATAAATACATTGACTTTAATCAGTCCAAATCTCACAAGCATAAGGTAAAGTCCTTTCTAGAAAAGAACAAGACACAGGGAGTATCCATTAACTAAGTGCTCCACAGATTTCATTAACAAGATTAGTGAACTCAGCATGCTTTCCAGGTGTGCAGCCAGATGCTTATTCTACAGAATAGAGAATGCTGGAGAATCTGCTTTAGCAGCAAGCAGAGAGGCTGGGGGAGTGAGGGAGCAGGGAGAAAGAGAGGCACACCGCAAGGGCAAAACCACTTTGCATCACTTACACTGGCACCCTGGTGAATTTTATTCATTTGCTAGGATTTTTTTATTTTGTTTTGTTTGCTACTTTTTTTTTAATTAATTACATTAGCTTGATGAATGCAAGAGGCAAATTCTGCACATTTTTACAAACAGCCATCTTCCTCACAACTCCAAAAATTATGTAAAATCCAGAATTAAAATAAGCAAACTGTAGTTGGATTAAAATCACAGAATTTGCAATAATCTGCAATAATCAGTAGTGTCTGCCCATTTGGACTAGTCAATTTAGATCAAGGCAACAGGAATAAAATTACTTACGACACAAAGCACTTAAAATTACACACAGAATAAGGCAAAGAGAACACCACTTATTTCAACAAAAGGAGAAAATACAGAAAAACTACAGTAGACTTATGCTTACTTTCAAACTGTTTTCCTAGCAATCACAGAGAGGCAGACACAAAGAAGTATTATATCCACTGTATAATGATATGTAAAATATCTGGTGTTTAAAAAAAGAAAGATAATACAGAGAGGTAAGACATTTACACTATGGGAATCATAGGCACACTATGGGAAAGAAAAAAAAATTCCTTCCAGGCAATATTACAGTTTTCATAGAGGAGTCACAATTGCATAGTTTGCCCAAGAGATCCATAATAAAGCAGATTCCCAGAAGCTGTACCTAATTTGCAGGTAGCATTGAGGCAGTTTCCAGCTAATCATACCACTTTTCCTTCAGCCACTCTGTCCTGTAAGCTCAAAGGAGTTAATGTAGTCAGGGTGGAAAGAAGTGATTTGTAAAGGCTTCATTTCATTCTCTGTAGAGAGATAGAGCTGGAAAAAACTAATGCCATGGGAAAAACCTTGACAGCAATTATGTCAAAATCTCAGGAGGCAAAAATTTACAATTGTTAAGACTGGTTTAGACAAAGGATGCTCTCTCATAAATGAAAATAAATTAATGGCAAGTAGCATGTACTATTAGTATCATGGGCTAGGAAAGAGGAAAAGTGTGCAATACTTCAATAAGCAAAGAGAGCCTGGTCAGTTGGCTCAAAGCATTTAATACCCAGTCAGAAAGCCGCTCTGAGGACCGCTTGGAAGCTTTAGTTAAGATTCTCATCAATCTTTAAACATGACTCATATGAAACAATAAAAATATTGAAGAAAGTATCAATCCAGACCAAAAGTTTCTACTGTTGTAAGTAGATAACCAAGGTCAAGAAATTTCTTTTATCCACAGAGAAATCCCACAACCAGAATACTAGTAATAAAACCACCAGAGATTAAAAACAAGTTATCAGAAACAGAGCAGTGAAGGGTACAATATACTTGATCAATGAATTGTGGAGCCTCTGTAATTCTTCAATTCTTTTGCCAAGTCCCCAGATAGAATCTTGTAATCAGAACAGAAAAGAAAATTGGGTTCGGTTCCACAAGTCACAAAGGTCTCCTTTCATGAGCAGCAGGGTACTGTCCTCCCGTAGCCAAGAAACAATTTCCTCTCTCACACACATACTAGTATTAAATAAGGATGGTGAAAGAAATCCCATGAATGTTTACACATTAAGAGAGTGATAATCAATTTAAAGATTTTTCTAAAAGATTGCTGCTGAGTCACCGAAATGTGCCCCTAGGAAAAACAGATTTTTGTGCAGCACATTCTCCCCAGTCAAACAGAAGAACTTCTAATGCATCTCTTTGCAACACTGTCACAAGTCTCAGTTCAGTAAAAGAACTACAAAACTGTTACAATTTTACTTCTCTGTCAGTGTACAGTCAACATGAAATAAGACCCAAAAGTTGTAGTCAATGAATCTGCAGGCAGTGCATAGTCTTCCATTGCAACCTGAGGATATACTACCTGGGAATGTTTCTATGGTGTAGGCAGAAAAAAATCCATTCACTTTCCTTTCAAGTCAGTACCCATGAGTCAATTTTTTGCAGTTTCAAAAAGCCGACCCAGACTTTACTACTTAGAATGTCACAAAGGGTTTTTGGGGGAGGGGGTTGTGTTATTTTGTTGTATTTCAGTTCACTCAAGATACGAGGTAAAGTCTGCACAGCTCTCTGGTTTGTACTGCTGGCTGAAGAGGTGAAGTAGGGAAAGCTAACTTCCAGATGAGCTGCAGACCTACCTATGAGCCACCCAACAATTTATTGAACCATAGTTCCATGTTTAGAAACCCAGTGGGCACAGATGCAGTCCTCCGTCTTTATTCTCTGACAATGTGTCATGGTTCCAGATGGGACAGAGCTGTCTTTTTTACTAGAAGCTGGTGCTATGTTTTGGATTTGGGATGAGAATGGTGTTGATAGCACACTGGTGGTTTTGGTTGTTGCTAGGCTCTCAAGGCCTTTTCTGTTCCTCAAACCGCCCCACCAGTGAGCAGGCTGGGAGTGCACAAAAGGTTGGGAGGGGACACAGCCGGGACAGCTGTCCCCAACTGACCAAAGGGCTATTCCATACCATGTGACATCATGCTCAGCATGTACAGCTGGGGGAAGAAGAAGGAAATGGGTGACGTTCAGAGTTATGGCATTTTGTCTTCCCGAGTAACCGTTATGTGTGATGGAGCCCTGCTTTCCTGGAGATGGCTGAACCCCTGCCTGCGGATGGGCAGTAATGAATGAATCTCTGGTTTTGCTTTGCTTGCATGTGCAGCTTTTGCTTTACTTGTTAAACTCTCTTTATCTCAACCCACAAGTTTTCTTGCTTTTACTCTTCTGATTCTGTCCCCCATCGCAACTGGGGGCAGTGAGTGAGCGTGGTTCTAGTTGCAGGTTGGGGTTAAACCATGACAAAATAATATTATCTAGTCTACTCCAGTTTTGATTCTCCCAAATTTGTGTAATGTCTAAAACGCAGATGATGACTCCTTTCGCCCTAAAAGCCCGTCTATTTGCAGAGGCCATATTCAGATGACAGATTGCAAGGTAAGGTGACATATCTGGATTTTAAGTACCTATAGCATAAAAAGCATTCACACCAGCTGCTCTCCACAGTTGGTTGACTCCACAGTTACTCAATTCAATCTGCAAAATGTGTTCAATGGACAAAATTTCCTGTTCATTTGTTTTAGCTAGAGAAACTGGTCACTTCGCTTACCCTGCCTAAAATCCATCATGGTTCTCAGTAAACACAGAGATGCCTAGAGTCCATCTAGCTCTTTTCTTATGGTCACCAGTTGTTAACAATGTTAGCAACTGATCCTGATGTTTGGTTTCCAGTTCTCTCATCATTGCCCAACTCTCATGCCTCACTGCATGCGAGCACTTACTGACTGCTGTTTCAGGGGAATAGGTAAGAGTTATTCAGGAAACTCTGTATACAAAGTACCTTTGTATGCCTTCTGTCTTGGTTAAATAAGGCTGCTGATTGGGGCCTTCATTTTTCATGTCCGCAGGCTTTTTATGTCATCTTCTCCTGAACAGTCTTCATTTCTGTTTTGAAACCTATTCTAAAACTTTTTAACCGATTCATATCAAATGGAAATTTAACAAAATGAAAATACAGAGTACAAACTGAAGACCCTGGAAGAACCACAATGATACATCAAGAAAATGCTAACATCAAGCTATTGCAAGTGCTTCCCTCACTTTATTAACAATTATTATCTATTATATCCATGCAGCATATCACAGTGAACCTTAATGTGTATTCTTACCTACTGTCCCAAGATGGTATGGGATTATAATACAACTTGAACTTGGACAGTTGTCAACAAGATGAGCTGTTGAATTTCTGAATATCTTTGACTCACAGGTGAAGAAGAATTTGTTGTGTAGCAAAGTATAGCCATAATTTTCAAGTCAAAGACGATACCTGCTAAGGACTGGATTCTGATCTGCTGTGAGATTCCAGCCTGCAAAGGCCAGTCAGTTTTCTTAAACACTCTGTAGTCACTTCCTAAACCTGCCACTCAGAGGTGAAAATTCAAATTCTCACTAATGTGTACATCTCCCAGATAAACTAGGGAATTCCTGTTTGACCAGCACTACTACTGTACAGTATCCTGGTCAGCTAGTTCCACTGTAGGATTGTAAAATTACTGTAAAAGACATACTGGTTTAAGTATGCATCAACATTGTGAACAGCAGCAATATTCAGAGACTGAGTGACAGTAAGGTTACTTAAATGAAGACCTAAGTTACATATACTGGTGTTTTCCACACTTATTTGTATGATTTGTCAGGACTGTAGGTTTGGGTGACTGAAAAAATAGGCAATAAATATATACACTTTGCATAATGAGAGAAGAACATCTGTTAGATCATAAAGATCTGTAAAGCTCAGCTGGTACAGTTTTAGAAAATGGTAAGTTTACTTTTGTCTATGAGGGGTTAAACCAGAATTTTGGAAAAATTTTCCAGTACTGTTACTGTGAAGAAGAGTTATATAAGGGGAAATATTCTGTGGGCTCTTTGTGAAAGTGAAATTAAAAAATTCACTGAAATTCTGTTTTGAAGGAAGACCTGAATGCAGCAGTTTAGCATACTCATCACAATGAAGCAAACTCCCAATATTCAAAACTGAGAAATACATCAGATATAGTCACAGCTAAGGGAAGTATGGGAAAGTGAGAACAAAAATGCTGAGAAAGAATCTGTAATCTATAATTTGATCAAATAAATATTTTTCCTTCTGTAATTCTTACTCATTATGAAAGTGCTAGCTTTGTTTTTAACACTGAAATGTTAGCAACGCTGGGCATTAATTTACAACTACTGAAGTCACGTTTGCTTTCTTTCTGACTTATTTATCAGGATATTCAAGTTACTGAAAGTAAATGATGGGACCAAAACAGAATTATATAGTCTATCTCACCAAAGTGTGGATTCCCTCATGCAGAAGTATACGCTCTTTCTTATAAAATTAAGAACAAACTGTTTATTTTTTCAGTATGTAGAGATCTATAAGGTAAAGGTATAAGTAGCCTTGTTTATAAGGGGTTTTCTGTCTTGAAATAGATGTTATGGTACTAAAGTAATGGGTTCAAATTTTTTTTTACTTGATCTTCTGACCTTCTTACCCCACCTTCAGTTTAGAAGAGCTCACTTCCATGATAACTCCCTCGCATACCTCACGGTCTGTATGTCATGAATACTCCGTTTCATAAGTTCTGCAACACAAGAGAAAAAAAAAATGGGAATTAATTTATTTACAACAATAATGACATTGAGAAAGTCTGTAGAGAAGCTAAGGATCCAGTCTTTGCAGGATTTCAAATAAAATAATGCCTTATTTTTCATTTGTATACTGATACTAACCTCACAACTTTTCTTATTTTTCTCACTATTTTTGTAAGTTTACAAAGAAAACTCTGTTGAGCCTGAACATGTACTTTCCCTGCTTTCAAAATCATGCTGAATAGAAAATGAGGCTTTAAAAGAAAGGCTATTGAGTGTGCACTTCATCCAAACAGCAGGATTATTCCTACTGCTACATACTCTATACTTTACTAGTGATCTAAATTTATACATTTATTAATTTTTAATGTAATGTAAATGATAGGCAAGATTAGGCTGGTGTATTGTACTTTGCCTACAGGGTGTCCTTCTTTTGCCAGAAGAAAATTAAATCTGTTCTTATTATCCATTGTGTTTCGGTCTTAGAATCTAGTTGTCGCATAAAAACACATCCAGTCTGAACTGATGGGCTTGTTTTGTGCTTGCTTTTTTTTTTTTTAAATAACTTGTTGATCCTCAAAGGGGAAAAAGGCAAAATCCTCTATATCCTCATTCAATATATAATCTATATTGCTGTCAGAGAAAAGTGGAAGTTCTGATCTGAAGATCAAATCCTCCTATTCAGAAGCTCTTACTCCTGCAGTCTCTGTTTTAAAAGATCTAATACATACATTTGAAGCACTGATCTGGTGCACTTCTTTGTATAAGGGACATTTTAACTACTGTGTTCATGTGTAAACACCAGATACAACTGGACTTTTCCAGGGTCACTGAATCCCTTTGTGTCTTTGACTCACAAATGTTAGTTATCTAGATTACTTTTTTTTTTTTTCCTGGTCCTGTAACGTACAGAGATGTTGGGAGTCTCAGAGAGCCTCAAAACATGCCAAGCCTTCCGTGTAAGCTGTGCACCTGGATCTCCTTTGCTTCAAAAGGATGGGGTGGGAAGAGGTAGTGCCCCTTAGCCCTGCTCTGTCTGGACAGGAAAAGGGAGAGCAGCACACCTCATCCCTTCGAGCTATAAAGTACTCTCCGAGTCACAATAAAAATGTAGCACTGTTTACCATCAAAGGACAACTGAGACTTCTAGGAAAATTCTACGGTATTCCCACTTAATAAAACCACAACTTGCTATGTTTCATCATATTCACTTTCCACAATTGTTAAAGGCATTATACAGGACGTGGACTGAAAATCCAAGGGTTTTTATAGCCTGAACAAAAACTAAAAATTCCATAGGTCTCCATGACTTTGAGTCATTTTCAGACTTTTCAGTTACTTTTAGTACAGAAGAAGCTTGGCTACAATCAGATTGCCAAGACACTAAGGCAAACACATTAGAAGTTACTGAAGAAGAACATTTATAATAAAAAATACCAGAAGCTAAAGGAGCCCATGAAAAGCTGCATCTTAGAAATTGAATGCAGAGTATTGAAGAGTAATACATAATCAACATTCCGAACCTGCATATATTTTCATTCACAGTCACAGGAAATTCAAATACATTACTGCTTTCTTGTGGGGGGAAAAAATAGGGTTAAAAGAAATAAAAAAGAAAGAACTTCAAGTTCTTTCAACACAAAGAAATTATACAACTTCTTCCTCGATTTTCGTAGGCAGCATTAATTATTTAGGTTTGTGTTTTGGATATACAAGTCTTTCATATGCTTTATCAATGAAGAATGAAATGCGACTTTAAATGCTGGGGTTTATTTTTACACTATTTACATGACTTCAGTTTTTGTAAAATACTCTTTTCTAACCCCAAAGTGTTTCAATGAAATTTTCTGACCCAACAATAATTTTATGACCACTGTTCATATTGATAAAACATAGAATGAATTTCCAATCAATATAAATGTAAATTTCAGTTCATAAATGTAACATAATACATAACTGTATGCTTAAAACACTTTTAAAACTGAACAAGAAATGAAAATAAAAGATTTACAAGGTATTCTCAGGCTAACAATAGTTCAGGTGGCAATCTCAGCAGACTTCTGCAGAATACATAAACAAATGTAAAGAAATCTTGATTTTCTTGCCCTGTTGCTTTAACAAATATAATGCTTCCTTGTTCTTGAAACAAACAAAAATATATGTTGCTTTAGTATTTGGAACCAGACCTTAAATCTGGGCATGCTTTATGTGGCAGAAATTGGGGGGGAGGTGCAAGTACATCATAGTTACAGATATAATATGCAAGTATTCTGTTGTTGTTCTCCATTTCCTCTGGAACTGTAAAGGCATTTTTAGGCTCCACTTCTTTTCATTATTCCTGCAAATGATCTCTTTCTCCACTGTTCTTTCACTTTCACAACTTCTACTCATAGAGAAGAAAAATCTCCAATATTTTAGGAGATGTTAACCCATAAACATTCTTTACTTTGAACATTTTTGTCTTGCATTCTTAGATCAATATCATTAACCTTCCAGCACAGTAAAAATTAAATAATTCTCTTCAGATTCATCAGTCCTTGGAGACAAAATTCAATTCAGCTTTGGAGAGGATCAGAGTGGAACATGATGTATTCACAGTGTTCCCAGTCTTTGCTGTGCCATCCTTGGCAATAAATCTTTAGTTAAAAAGTTTTACAAGAGCAATTATGCTATAGCGTAATGATAGTTCTTGTCATTGATCATGACTTACTGTACTTTCCATAGAGATCTTCAGAATTTACTTCATTTGACTTGGTGGAAAACAAGTGAGTTAGGCACAAATTGACAGGCCTGTAGGCCTCATGTATAAGATGCCACAAGAAATACTCTTTAGGGGTACTTTTTTCCAATATCTGTAGTTGTTCTTGAGGATTTCTATAGGTTCCTATGCAAAGAATCAAACTGAGAATGAAGGACTCTCTCTGTTGGACTTCCACCAAATATAGTATCCTGCTCTGACCAAAATGAATGTCTTTAATTGTTTTGCACACTAAAAGAAAGTAACAACAATAAAATGAGCTATTACTCTTTTGATTGAGAGGATGTTTCATCTTGGTCAGAAGTTGGAGAGTTCTCGGTCTCTGATACTCTGTGGCTCCGTGCAAGTCAGATGTCATATTTTGACTTAGGAAGAAATATCCTAGGTTGAAAATTACTCTTGCATTGCAGAGTTTCCATTCAGAATATGTATTTTATAACCCTGTATTTTTATATATGTGCTAAGGCAATACCAACTAGCAGCCTGATACTAGGTTTTCCAAATGGTATTGTGGTGTATACAGATGCCATAAAATTGTCTCTCTTCCATGAGAAAACTATCACTCTGTGATTCATTGCAGATGCAGAAGGGAAGTATAAACATGTGGGAGTACAGGAAGGGTGCAACCCACAGCGTTTCCAGATCACATAATGAAATTAACTTCTAAAGGATGGCATACGTCAGAGAATTGTATATATATATATATATATATATATATGTAAAAGTGAGTCTTGAATGCAAAAATTAGCTATTAAACCATAAAATAAGTCTGAAAATATTTTTGCCTATGGATAATTATTTTATAAAGGAAAGGAATGTACAGAGGCTTTTATACATCATATTAGCTTTCTTGCTCAGCACCAGATTCTTAAAGAAGCAATGAGTTACATTCATCTTTTCCATTTCAGACATCTTTTAACCTTCAGTGGAGAGAGAGGCTTTTAGGATTAAACAGCTCCCTTTCTTTTAGATGCCTGTGTCTCTTTACTAATAACAGAGGAATAGCAAAAGGAATTATTTAGGTATATACTTTCAGACAATTAAGTTACCACCAATGTATCCCACATTGTGTCAACTTAGTTCTCTGCTTTGCCAAGCTGCCAATCAGCTCATCACTGGCACTTACAAGGATTAGGTTTAAAATGTCTTTCCTTCTTAAGTACTAGCTTTACTAACTAGCAGAGGAAAAGATAACCATACTTTCATCCTCATCTGACTTATCCTTAAATGAATAGCATTATCCTAAATGGAATGTAAACCTCAAAAGAGATGTTAGTACTGCAAAATTTTAAACCCAGAATATGTAGCTGGATTTTAAAATGTACAGCAAGCAATTTGTAATTCTTAATCTAGAGGATTCCTTGACAAGACTAGCAACAAAATAAGGTAATACAAGCACATGGAACAGGAAACACAGAATTTGAAATAAACTCTCAGCAAATGAAATAAATACAAATTGACCTTGTAAATAAAAATAAGATTGTGATGTTACTTATGCTGAAAACAGAATAATAAAGAACGCTGGGACACAGTTCTGCTTCTGTTAGTTGAACTCAGAGACAGTTTTCTTTGCTCAAAGGCCCAGATGATATTTTCTACACTGATGAAATATTTTATGTTTGTATATTGCTCTTTTCAGTAAGTCCTGATATTTTGAAGATTTGCTTTTCAAGAAATTTAACAAATAGCATAATAAAACTTACCATTAAATATCCAAGTTTGTTTATTTGTTTATGTTTGTGATGGGGGCTCTTGTTTAATAATTTTGTAGAATATGCCAAATGAATGTGACAAATATGTTTATGTTCTTTCAGAATAAGAAGATAAAACAATTTCTATCACATAGTGCTCCCTCAAGTATTGCTTTTTATTTTCTTTCACTAATCTGATTCAAAAACATAATTGACACACTTAGTCAATAGTATTGTTTTTCACAAGTTGCAAGAGTTGAAAACGTTGATCTCCTTCTGGGGAGAGGAATTCTGTCCAAGTGAAAATTTTGCAGAAGTACATGCATCCTTGCCTTTTTCTGTGGGATGAAATGTGGTACCATTAGCTGGCTTTTGACTTTTGCATATCCAAAAGAAAAAATTTTCTATCATAGGAAAAAATCACAGTGTATTTGGAGAATATGATTTTGAGCTATCGCTTATTGCACTTCCTGTGTTTATAAGGAAATACAAAAGAAACTGTATCTTCAGCTAACCTGGACAATCATTAATGGACAGAACTTCGCCATGGGGCTCCACACAAAGTTTTCATCAAATATCTCTAAATTATTTTGTCTGTTTATTTTTCTCTTTGAGACATGCGTGGTTTGAAGGTTTTGGAGGAAGATGGTATTTGTTGATGGAGGTTTTAAGGAAGGTGGTATTTGTTGATATTTACAAGTTATAATATACCTGAACTAAAAATATCTTCTTTTAATGCAGCATGAACCATACCCTTTGGGGCCACCTTAAACAGATGCTTTAACTGCCTTGGATATTTCACCATATCAAGTCATTCTGATTTTTAGTGCAAAGATTTCTTATTAAGAACTGGTTTTGTCTTTGGGCGTATTTTTTTTGAAAATGGTTTCTTCTACTGATTTAATTAAGTCTTTGCTCCTCTGATGATTCCTTTATGCTAGGCTGAGTCTTTTATTATTCTTTTGCATATTGATGATCCCTCCTCCATATCACTCATATCTAAGTTATGTAGATCATAAAATCTTAGCAGCATAGAATCATCTAGGTTGGAAAAGACCTTTAAGATCATCAAGTCCAATTGTTAACCTAACACTGACAAGTCCACCACTAAACCATATCCCTAAGCACCACATCTACACGTCTTTTAAATACCTCCAGGGATGGTGACTCAACCATTTCCCTGGGCAGCCTGGTCCAATGCCTGCCAAACCTTTCAGTGAATATTTTCCTCATATCCAATCTAAACCTCCCCTGGCACAACTTGAGGCCATTTCCTCTTGTCCTATCAATTGTTACTTGGGAGAAGAGACCAAGCCCCACCTTGCTACAACCTCCTTTCAGGTAGTTGTAGAGAGTGATAAGGTCTCCCCTCAGCCTCTTTTTCTCCAGACTAAACAACACCAGTTACCTTAACTGCTCCTCACAGGACTTGTGCTCTAAACCCTTCACCAGCTTTGTTGCTCTTTGAACGTGCTTCAGCACCTCAGTGTAGTGAGGGGCCCACTATTCAAGGTGCGGCCTCACTAGCACCGAGTACAGTGGGACAACCACTTCCCTAGTCCTGCTTACCACACTATTTCTGATACAAACCAGGATGCTATTGGCCTTCTTGGCCATCTGGGCACACTGCTGGTTCATCTTCAGCCAGCTGTCGATGAGCACCCCCTGGCCCTTTTCTGCCGGACTGATTTCCAGCCACTATTTCCCAAGCTTGCAGATGATTGCAAGTATTTGAACTACAAAAAAAAAAAAAAAATCTTAATTATGAATTCATGAAAAAATTATTTTTCAGCTGGTATTATTCTTATGTTTAATTCCAGTGTATAGAAAACAAGAATACAGGCTGCTATAAACATACATAGACATGCATATATATGTATAAAACATAGTGTTGTATACAAACACAGTAAATTTTTCTATTGGGAATATTTTCATAATAAAAGAATCTCTTAAAAAATATTTTTTCTGTCTAATCCATTATGTAGGTAAAACCCTTCAATATCCTCTGAATTCTTCCTTTACACGTTCTTGACACCCTGCTCTTTGACCATTAGTGGCAGCACAGAGTGCTGACCACCAGTCTCCTGACACCCTGTCCTCAACATCAGCAGGATGCTGCCCACATTATCCATGTATGTTATGATTCTCTCAAATCACACTACCATTGGTGGAGCCAAGGAGTGGTGTGACTCTTGCCTACATTCAAAAGGCATTTGCACAATTGACTGTTGCTGCCAGATGATCTGGACACCAAGCGTCCCTGGTGGTCACCTGGGTGAGTCACCATACCGGCAGGTCATTGCTCATCTTTCTCACTGCCTCAACAACACTTTGTTTTATACTGTGTTGTCAGACTCCAACAGTGTTTGGACCACAGTTCTTCACTCCCACAGTCATACGCTGGTATTACCCACAGGAATAGTAATGACTGGCAGAGCCATGCATGGTGATAAAGTCAGTGATGTAAATGTGAGCTACTTGCTTGATCATCCACCAGAGCTTGATATTTATAACAGAACCAACTGGAAAGCTGTTGCTAATGAGTCTGAGACTCACAGAAATTGTCTCCGTAAAGGGAGATGCTGAGAGAAGCCCTTCTGCGTAAGCTGGCATTTGTTCATTACATCTACTTATACCCTGAGATGTAGCAATCTTTTACAAAACTGGAGGTTCTGTGCTCCTTTGATGTCATGGAAGTCCTAGTAGGAGTGAAATTATATCTTACCTTTTTTAACATAGAGTAGTTCAGGAATGTGAGTAGGATCAGTTTCAACAAGACACCACAAATAAGGACTTGTGGGAATGCTTAAAAGTCAACACTTGTTTTTGCCTTAATGATATCTTGCAATAAGAGTTGAAAATTAATGCCATAGGATACTACTGCACAAAATTGTTTCTTGTTAAAAGAGGTCAAACATAGATTGTGCCTGTGGTTTTAGTTGGCATGATTATAGGCGTTTTCTGAGTAATTATTACAAAAAATCCCTAAAATTGTTTATTCTGGAGGGGGAAAAAAAAAAAAAAAGAAAAAGAAAAAAAAAGAAGAAAAAAAAAGAGCATTCAAGATTATGCATTCACTAAAGCTGATCCTCAGCATTTTGCATTTTCAAGCAAATGTGTCAATACTAAAATGCATTCTATGGTGATTTGTAGCATTGTAAACCCCAGAGCAAACAATGGATTGCATCTCACACCAGAGTCTTTGAAATAATTTGGAATTGCTTACATTTTAATTTTTAGTTAGTGAAATTGGCCAAATGAATCTTTAACATAACCAACAGGATGAAGCACTAGTAAACTTGGAAAAATTGTTAGAATTTACCAGCTGGACTTAACTCTATCCCTGAAACATCCTTCCTTGTCTGTGAAACTTCAGTTTGTTCCATGATCCTGTTGTGTTTCAAGTTTGCTTAATACATTTGCATGACCACAGCTTCCCACCTCCTTTTCCCAACTATAAAATGGTGAAATCACTTTCATTTGATGCCTCAACAGCTACCTACATTGCATGACTTAAAAAAGACCATCAATTTTGAAAAGTTAGGACAGACATTAAAGGCTGCAAAGACTGAAAAGTCCATTTTCATGTTTTTCTAGTGAGGATTAAGTCAGCAATTCCCAAGACTGCAGAAGACGCTGATTTTGTAACATTTACAACCCAATAATATTTCAGAGAACGTCAGTGTCTCTAAGGATGACATACTCACTTCCTCAAATTTGGTAATATTGACATGAGTGGGAATGAAATCATGTATTTGTAATTCTTGAAAATTTTGAGATGAAGTTTGCAAAATACAGGAAATAGCTTCAAACAACATGCATGCCTAACTTTTGTTATGGACACAGTAGTTCCTAATAACTGACTGCTACCCTAGCATTTAAAATAGTATTGGTAGTATTTTTAAACTCCTAGAGAAGGCACAAACGTGACTTTATGTTACATTTTTGCCATGATTATCTGCAAGTGTGGTCTATTCTCTACCTGCATGCATCAGAATTTTGGAAGTCACTTATTTTTCTCAAAAAATATTATTTATTAAAGTAGTTTAAAGATACGCCTGTGGACTTTTATTCTTAATTATACAGACATACGCATATACTCATTTTCATAACAATATAGGATGTGAAACCTTATGTCAGAGTCTTTCCTTTATCTTACCTACTTTGACTCTTTTGCCTTACATGAGACATTTCTCACTGAAATTCCTTAACTGTGTTTGGTAGGAATCATATGTTATTTCTCAAACTATCTACATTTCTTGTATGCATTTGAGAAGACAGCTGAATAAAGATTCAGTAAAATGTTTGATTTACTGAACACCGTGTAAAAACCCTCCCTCAAGAATTTTCTATGCAGTTATAAGTAACCCTGATTGATAACAAAAAACAATGATTATTCTTTACACGCAAAGGAGCACTGACATATCTTTTGCATACAGTCTTTCAATTCTTATTTGTATATCAAAATTATCCCTTGTTGTTTTATTCATTTTCCTATGGTAGGCAACAGCTCCTGATTTAAACAAAGGAGCAGAAAGGCTTACTGTACAGAAATGTCACACTAGGTTTAAAGCTCTTTTCTCAGTAGAGTCCTAAACATTCACAATAGCACCTTTGTTATGCATACGATAAAATCTGTGGTTTATAAGATCAAAACAATTATCACCTAGTCTGGCTGCGCTCATCTTTTTTTCATTTCCATGAAAAATATTAAAATTAAATATTGCTCTTTTCAGAACTGAAATTGGTCATGTTCTCTTTTGGGTGTGTTATGCAAACATATTTCCTTCTGTGAGATTGTTGTGGTATATGTCAGCTATGTCCCCCAAGACTACTCTGAAACATAAGTTCCATTTCAATAGAGTATTTTTCAAAGTTCTGGACCATCCTTCTCATTTATGACCATAACCATCAGCAATCCCAGTAGGACCTTTCATAATAATTGAGTAATTCTGCAATGGTTTATGCTTTCCCCAACTGAAACACTAACACATAACAGCCTTTAAGTGTCCGTTCAAACATTACAAAGAAGTAAATGTAAGAATAAAATAAAAAATGAGTTCAAATTCACTCATGATGAAGCGGATTTGAAGTACATTTGCCTGTATGCTTTTCAGTATATTTTTGCCATGCTTATTCTACTAGTTCTTTATCCTCTTTTCCTAGGTTTACTCTATTGTTTCTTTACTGCTTGTCTATAGAAAAATTCTTATACTCTTTGTTATTGATCCAGTATCAGACTTACATGTTCAGTGGCTATGGCATGCTTGATATCCCATTTTTACCTGTACAGGTGGGTTTTTCTTTCAGCACAATTTCATAATAAAGAAATTGTAATATTCTTGTGAATCCTCTTTGTCTTCATGCTTTGGTTTTTTATGAAAGATTTGCTGCAGTGCACCTGTTAAGATTTGCAACAGCTGTCGATCCATTCTACCTCTTTTAACTGAAGCCCTAAAAAGGTGCGTGCCGATATTGAAACTTCAGTAAAAGCAGATTAATTGGCTTGTATGGCGTTTTAGGTCTTCATCTAGGACTCTGTTAATGCAAACCGCAGTCAACAAGTGTCTGTAAAGGATTGTTACATGAAGGACTGCTACTGAGACGGATGGCTTAACCGTCAAGGCTTGATTGCTCCTTAGGTCCAAGCAAGCACCCAGATAATTAAAATACATTCTTCTTTCCTGAGAAGTGAAGTTATTTTTCAAGTCCACAAAATAGTTTCATCAATTTTTTTTTCATATTTTTGAAGGTGTCACTTTGGTATCGTATGGGGCTTCTTTTGGGACTTGATCTGGCCTGGGCTGCAGAGCAGGTGATCTCTGCAGTGCCTATGGCCCCAGCTGCAGCCTGCCTGTAGGTTAAGATGAGAGCTGGGTGACAGCCATGAGAGGAGGAGCTGCCCTGTAGGAACCAGGGAGTTACAAAGCACCTTCAGAAACAAACGCGTTAGCTTATCAAGTAACGTAAAAGAAACATGAAAATTCATAAGAGGGGCTGGAGACCTCGGAGTGGAAAGAGAAGCAGACAAAATGAGTTTGGGCACTGCCAGAAGTTTCCCCGCTGTCCCTGCATCCTCTGTGCAGATGTGAGGATGTGAGCTCTTCCTCCCTGATGGACACCATGAGCCCCAGCACTCCAGCAAATGGACTGGAGGTACCAAGTGCAACCAGTAGAGCCCCACACCTCGTGTGTGTGTATGCGACCTTCTGGGGCGATTTCTCACCAGTGCATGGGTTAGCCGGCCACAGGGAGGTGCATGGGAACACAGAACACCAGAGCACTCCCACGGGTGCACAGAACCCCAGAGCACACACATGAGGTGTGTGTGTACACAGTGAACCGGCACTCTCAGGAAAGGGCGTGTGTGCTGGTAACCTGAAGGGGCCAGGAAGCGAATATAACTGTGTCAATGTAGATGCATGGGACAGGAAATATTTGGGATTAATTCCTGAACAATGCTTAGAGATTTTTTAGGTCTAGAGCAGCGTTTTGTAAGTGTCTTTTTATTGGGATTTACCTTTTTTATTGTTGATACTGATTCTGAACGTATAGCTCACTGATCGCTGGTTAATTACATGTGATTAATAAATCAACAAATGCCATTCCCTCTTCAGTGCTTTCCACCCACCTGGAGGATCTTTCTTGCCTTTCTTTCACATCCACATCAACTGAGGCAAAATGGAAGTGCATATCAAACACAGACATTTCCAAGCTGGTTTAAGAAGTAGCTGAAATATTCACAGAATGTGATTTTTATAATGAGTTCTACAGATAGAGAAATGGGGAAAAAAAAAAAAAAAAAAAAGGCAAAAAAATCCCCAAAACACTGATAACATGACAAAAGAAATTACAGCTAGAATCCTCCTTAAGGTGAAAAGACATATTCAGGGGTTTTATCCACTTTTTGTAAATATTCATAATGAGGAATTTCTTAATCTTCCAGAATACATTTAAAAAGATGGGTTAAATTAGCTACAAAAAAAACCTTACACATATAATGTTCTGAACAAGGAAAACAGTCCTTTGCATAAACAAGTTCTGACATTTGCCAACTGTACTATAGTAAGTTTGCTAAGGGAAAGTTTATAGTTTCTTAAGAAAACTTAAGACCATTGTTTTCTTTTTAATAATACCTGACACCCTCCCCTTCAAGACATATTTTTCTACTGTACTGTAAATATCCCATCCAACAGAGATCAATTTGTGCCAAGTTATTATTTGCATGACAGCTAGAATAACACAAACACACAACATATTTTTAATAATTAGCCAGGCATATACAAGAATAATATAATTATTGGTTTTTTTTAATTAGCCTTGGCTAGCTTGAATATTATTTTTTTTCCTGATTGTACATCATCATTCAAGTTGTTTTACAAACATAGACTCCTTTTCTGTCTTGTTAATCCAATATATTTAATTGTAAGTAGTTTGCTTGTGGTGAACTAAAATTTTATTGCTTAAGCTTTTAAATATTGCTTTGAGGTGCAATTGTTTGGGTAGAAACTTGGACAGAACCTTGGATTCTGTTTATTTCGACAGCATACGACAGCTCCATGGGTCAGACTGAGCCACTAAAACATTAAATTTTGTTTGCACAAAACCATGGAAGAGCTAACCATATATGTTCACAAGACAAAATGCTTTTCACTGCAAATATTTCACACAAAATAAAAACTATGAGTTATTTTAGCTACCTGAACTGTCATAATTTAAATATTTCCAGTAAGTTACAGTTAACAGCTCTAGAGATGCACACTTTAAAAATGAGTGTGAGTAAGATCTATTAAGAAAGCAGCATTACACCTACTTTGGGGTAGTTGTCATCTTTTTTCATACTGCTGTTCATAAGGAGGAAGCATTCATTTAGTCCCATGTACAAAATCCCAAAATACTCATAATTTTTGTAAAATATTCAGATGCAGAATACACCTTGACAGAGAAATCTTGACATCCTCATTCATGCAAGCCTTGGATGCAGGCTGTGAAAAATAGTGAAGGTATTGTTGACTTTCGCAATAACAACAAGGCTATAAATACTTGAATGATAAGGATAATTAACCTTTAGTAAATTAGGAAACATGAGAAACCTTAAAGATAACAACTAACAGCAGCTATGAAGAAGAACATCCGAGAGAAACAAAAGAGAACTTCTCCAAGAGACCCCACAAATGATTAACAGAAGGAAACAGATGCATAGGAGAAGGGAGTTGATCCTACCAGAAGGAAACAGATGCATGGGAAAAGGGAGCTGATCCTACCAGAAGGAAACAGGTGCATGGGAAAAGGGAACTGAAGATCATCGATCCTCAGAAACAATTGCCAGAAGGAAAACACACAAATAGAAGAAAAAGGGACTAATGATAATCAATCATCATAAATCATTACTCTGCCTAAAATAGTGAATACGTATGCAATATTGAATGTATATAAGACGTGGGTGAAGTATTAGCTGGTGTGCCTCTGACTTGAGTCATGCACCCAGCGCTGTGCTTTTGCTTTATCGACTTTGTCCCTATAATAAAATAAGTGCCATTTCTGTTTAAGGAATCTGGCTGTTTATTACACAGGCCTTGCTGCAGCTCTGGGCTATCATTGTCTCCATCATTCCAGATGGAATGGTGCAGAACAGGAATTTCTTCACAAAGTTCTGACCGGGAATTGACTTTCTGATGTTCTGGTATATAAAGTGACTGTACCATGTACCATAAAGTGACTGACTCAAGTTCTAACGTGTGCTCTGAGGACATCCCATTTGTCTCCAACTACAGCTGAAAGTCAGTCTCCATCTCCGGCTTTGGGCATGTTTGACTTCTCTGCAGCCAACCAGCCAGCCATTTCCAGTTCTGAAATGCTGCCTTACTGACAGATTTTGTCCTTCCTTTCAGATGGAACAGTAAGTACAGACTATCATCCCCAAATTTGGTAAAATTTTTAGAGTTTTGTTCTCTTCAGTGGTATGAAACAGCACCTTGCCACAGGCTTCTTAAAATTAATTGTAATAGTTTCTTCTCTATTCTACATGTTCTAGCCATGCTAGATGTTCCATTTTTAGCACTGCTACAACATTTCATACAGTCAATGTACATAGATTGTAAACTTGACATCCTTAGTTTGGTTTAGTTCTTATATATTAAATACAACTCATGAATATTAGAGATGACAGTTTTGGAAATAAATCACTTTATATGTTCTACTTACACTATACCAGTGTGATCTCATGCTTTATATGCTCTAGCTAATCTCTAGCAGTACTGTTTTCATATTTGTCTTCTGAAATGTAGTCCTTCAATATGCCATCTTGAACTTTGAAAGTAATAAGGACATTCTCAGATTCCTAATTCTCAATTTAAAGATGGTACTTTCAGATACTGTATTTTTAACATGCTTAGCTGAAATGAATCAGACTAACAAACTAGTTCATGGCTCAAGCAGATTTCAAAAAACTCATCTGAGTATTAAAGCTATGTCTACCTAATACTATTCTGATTCATTATGCAGGCAATCAAAAAAAAAAAAATTAAAAAAATGAGTAATTCTTAAAAGATGTGAATTAAAATTCTGTCATAGCTAGAGAAGTCCTTTTTAAAGAAGTGGCAGAGAATGACCTTTTTTTTGTGTATGAGACCCAGCGGTAGATTCCATTGCCAGACCAGATCTCTCATCATTTCACAAAAGCAGTTCTGTGCTGTGGAGTTCATAAACAGGAGCCAAAGCTTTTGCTGAACTTTTTCACAAGAAAAGCTTTTAAACTGATAAAGAAGCATAATGGGCAATCACTTAGCTCAATGATCTGCTTCTGTCTAGCTGAATTACTTAGATGTTGCATGAAGTACCAATGAATATATATATATGAGAAGAAGTTGGCAGTAAGCAGACTCCATTATACCAGTTTAACCTTTTAATTCTTGAAGTGGTATTTTCTTTTGACTTCTGAGCAAATGTCTAACCTGGCAGGGTGCATAACAGTTCAAAAACCAGGACATTTATAATTTTTAAAAGTTAATCCTTCTAGATTTACTTACATAAATGAATCTACAGTAGGACTGTAAATTTAAATAATACTTTTAATAAATCAGGGACTGACTAATCCTATGACAGTTGGCTTCTTGAGTGCCTGAACACACTAAGTACTCATGTTTTAAAAGAAACTTACTTAAAGCGACCTCATATGGTAATGCAAAGGCAAAAACAGCAGCTCATTTTCCCAAACTGAGTCATCTTGACAGAAGAGGTGACTTGACTTCTTATGTAATTTCTATATTATTTTCAAAATTCTATGGTCTATCCGGCAGATGCACAGAAATATTATGCTGCTCAGATAGATTATAGACAACCACACTCTGATTGTCTTTCTATTCATGTATGTGTAAATCATCAGGAGCTCATGCAGTACCGAATTACACCCATGGAACACCAGTGAAAATAAAATAAGACAGGGTCTGCTGCGGTCAATTTAAAGTACCAGCATGTAGCCTGCAGTCTCCAGGGAGGGAAAAAAGTCTTAAATGAAAAAGAAGGAGGCAGTCTGGCTGATAAACTATGTTACAATAATAATATGCTCTGTGGAGAAATGGAAGGTCTTCTATGTCTTCTAGCCAAATACAGTAGAAATAATGAGGAATGAGTGAGGAGAGGCAATGGGAGCGAGGCTTCTGTAATAATAGTCATCAACGACTTTCTGCAACAGAAGTTAAAAACACAAGGGAAGTCTGGAAAATCTTCCCCAAAAGCACTGGGTGTGTGTATGCTTTTTGAAAGAAAAATCAAAAGAGGGTACAAGTGTCATTGTGTCTGGACACAGAGATGGAAAACATCCCAGAGAACTAATTATATGAGGTTTCTTCAGAATCTGCTCCCAAGTATCATTCTTAAATAATGATGATTTTCAAAATTCAGTTCTTCACAGTTCTTCCCCTACTCTAAACACTCAGCACTCAGCAGCCAGAACAGGCTCTCTAAGCAGGACTGGAAAGAGAAGGAACATCTTAAAGTTCTTGTCTCTTCTCACAGACCTGTTTACTCAGGAACTTTCCCTAGCCTTTATTCTGCCCCTTTTGAGCAATTTTGCCCCTCAGACTCTTCTGAGAACTAAAAATACTAAAGGGCAGGCTATGAACCTGTCTCTCATCATTATGGCAATCTCATCTCATTAGCGACTGGTTGATGTTGAGCTGCAGTAGATCTAAGTGCCCAGTCTTTAACATGGTTGTCCTCAGAAGAAAGGACAGGGTAAGGGACAGGACAATTGACCTTCACTGGAATACTAAAACACTGACACTTTCTTCTGAAGAGACTTAGTGTAGACATTCACAATTCTAGTAAGAAACACATTTTTAATGTGTAGGAATACACACTTAAAGACCACCAATGAACCACTGAAGAAAGGGCATTTAAAATTATGTTAATGCTCTGTTATATCTACATCTCAAACACCTGAATAATTGTTGTCCTTTCTGGAACTCCTTCAGCTGGTGTGGACAACATGAGCTGTCTTATCAATATATCTTCTGGGCAGCAACATCTATGTTATGAACAGAGACTGGGATCTCTTCTAATAAAGACCAATAATAGTAACCTACTGCTCTAATTTAATTTAATGAATTAAATTCATTTTATTTAATTTAGTTTTTAATTAAATTTAATTCATTCTATTATTGCAGGGTGAGTATACAGGACATTGTCCTTGACTAACAAAATGACCAAGCATTAAAACCTTTTCACTGAGGGGAAAAGCTACCAGAAACTGCTGCAGAGTCTGAACATAAAATGTCATTGCATGCACACAGGTGCCTGACTACATTATAAAAAATCAAGATGGGATAGGAATGAGTGCTACAAATTTTTCTTTATGCATATTAATCATTTCAAACATCCAGTATATTAAGTAATCTGGATCTGGGGGAAAGGGAAAGGCCAGGGGGAAGCAGAAATCTGGGAAAAACTGGGAAAAAGTTTGGGGGGGCGGGGGGGGAGGGGGGAAGCAGGAAGATATTACATCGTAAGGTTGATGTGGGCTTCTGATCTGTATAAATGTACAAATGTAATTTGCGTGGCAATCATGGTGTAATGGAACATATACGGTACAACAACACATCCAGGAAGTCTCATTTACAAAGGCAATTTACAATTTTGTCCTTATTTCAAGGACAAAAACATATAAGAAATTCCTCTCATCTAAACTAGACAGAAAAATAAGTTTGCCTAAAGTAACACACTGGCAACTATGGTAAAATTGGCCCTAACCAAGTGCATCTTGAATATGGTACCTTTTAACTGCAAAAGTATTAAAGAGTTATCCTTGTTGCTAATAATGAAGGACAGAACCATAAAAGGCTACAGAGTTAAAAACTGTGTGATATTTCCTAGCAAAGTGAAGCAATCTCGCATAGTGCTTGATGGGCAGAGCTGATCATCTTGCCTTTAAATTGAGAGAGATTATTGCGTTTCTACCAGTAAATCAGTTCTCAATAGCAAACCTTCATACGTGTAGCACCGATTTCTTTCTACACTTAGGGCAAAGGAAAATTTCAATAACATCTGTTACTCCACTGAATGCAGAGATACCCATGCAAGGCAGGGATTTTAAGAGTTTTCCATGTGGCGGACAACGGCGGCAGGAACCCTGCTTTGGTTTGGGAGGGAGGGGTAGGGCAGATTGTTGGGGGTTTGGTGGCCCAAGCCACGGCAAGGGAAGACAGAAAGGTTGTTCTATCTTGTCCTTCGGCTTCCAAGCTTGATCTAATACCTGAATAGGAAACAGAAACCTCGAAACACCCGTGTACCTCAGTACTGCCATAGCTGGACTGCTTCCGTTGCTGTATTCGCTTAGACACTCTAATGTAGGCCTACTCTGGCCATTTTTTTGTTCTTTGCCACTAGACTTATACCTTTCTTTCTTTTTCATGCCTACCCAATTTAAATCACATTTTGCTCATTGCTCTTTTTCCCTCAGCATCTTATTCTAGCCTAGTCTTTGACCAATCAATAAATGCATGCTTGCATAATGCTGCAATTATGTATATCTGTTTCTATTGGATTTAGTTTATGCCATGCTAAAAAAAAAAAATGCATAATTTTTTGTCCTTTATTAAGCTTTTGTCTTTGGAGCCATTAGAGACAGAAGGTCTAAGGCAAGAGACATTAGTTACTGACGATTACGAAAACAGAAACTGCTGATTTTAATTCAGAGCAGAAATGAATAAGACATGAGGAATAGGATAACAGCTAATAAAAATAGTGAACACACAAAGACAATAAATCGGAGATTTCTACTTACCCATTCCTTCAGTAAAACGTGAAGATGAAAACTTGAAATCTGCTAAGGATTTTTCATTTTATACAGTTAATCTAAAGCACTGAGGTGACCACACAATGGTCATAAAATGGCCACAAGTATCTCATAAACCAAAATAATGGGAGATTATCAAACTGATAAAGTTGACTGTAGAGTGAAATAGGTCCTTCATGATTCAAGACATAAACCAACCAAAGTCTGCTGGGAATTTGAAGACATTTTCCCTATTCAGTTATGTGTCTGCTTCCAGATTTCTTGATATAAGATATCTGCCACTTGTAGATACATTGGCTTGGACTGTATTTACCATTGATTTGATTTCAGTGATCTCATATTCTTTACCACAGAAGTTCTTCTTCACACTTTCCTCGTTAACTCAGGTTTTGTCTCATTTCTACTTAAAAATATCCACAGATAATAAGATCAGTAACTCTCCATCCATTTTCCAGAGTGACCATAATACATAATAAACACTTGAGAAAACTACTCTAAAACTTCACCAAGAAGTCCAAGAGAAAGGTTCAGTGCCACAAACATGTACTGCAATACATGATAGTGACTACTGTAAATACATTTACTTAAATGGAATTTTCACCGAATTAGTATTTTGCTAGGTGTATAAATTGGACAACCAGAAAATAAGGCTTTCCAAATTAGTGACTTCATGTGGAAATGTGGTTTTTATTACAAATTATAATAAATATGTCTATCTTTAAAATTCAAAGTCTTGCTTGGGTTGAAATTTCATAACTCAGCTGTGGAAAATTCAACCTGACTTTTGACCTCCTGTGGTTTAACTTTAAACTCAAGTCTCTATTTATTTCCTTCTGAAAGAAAATCCTTTAAAAAAAAAAATATGATCAGACCCCCAGCATTTGTGTTAAAGAATCTGAGTAGATTTTTTATAAAAATCATAACCTGATTTTTTTACGTCTTAATATAAGTAAAAGTCTTTATTAATTCAAATTTAATCTAAATTTGTACTCCACACTGATGACTTTTTTTTTCTTCCTCTTTATGTTCATTTAGTTTTCTACCTTTAACTTAAGGGAAAAGGAAACTTGTTTCACTTAATGGCACAGTCAGCCTCTGCTGGAAGGTGACCTTGTACTACACTATTCCCCAAATACTCATTTACAATGTTAAGTTTTCTGCCAGCTTAAGTAAATGTATTCTAATTTATTTGTACTTGACAGAATGTTTCACACTGATAGACAGCTAGTTGAGGAGTGTAAAAGTGTTGTGAAGAAAAACTTGAGAACTTCCCTATTTTTATTCATTGCTCAGGAAGTTAAAATGATACATACATAAATAACAAATTTGCCTTTTATTTCAGTAAGCTGACAGGGTTTATAACTCATTTGACTTGAAATACAAGTTTACAGATTACAACAGAGAGCCTGAAAAAAATCTAAAAAAGATTTCTCTGATTACAGAAAGGCTGCAAGAAGACAGAAGGAATGTAAGTTTTTTCCTCTCCCTCTGGCAGATGGAGGAATGGAAAAACTTGAAACAAAACAACCAAATGTCAAGCTTTCAGGCTCTGACCTCTTACGTCATATTCCAGAGTGAAAAAAAAACTTCAAGCCCTGTTAAAAGAAACCTTAAATATGTTCTTAAATTCTCCCTATATAAAGTGTTTTGTCTGAAAGCTGTTAAAGATCTTCCATCACATAGTTTGTCAGATTTATTTACTTGGATCCAAGATGAAGTGCAGATACACTGTACTAAAAGTAAATATTTTTTAAAAAAATTGAATATAGGGCTTTAATATGAATCAGACTGTTTATTTGACACATGGAAATATCTTTCACATGGGTATGATGAATGTCTGTATGTGTTGTGCTTGCATATTTATCACTGCTGACTTATAAAACACTTATTTAATTTAAACTTCAAACATGAGGTGTATCATAAATATTCTTTCCAATCCAAAAAACAGTGTAATTTTATCTTGTAGAAGAAATCTTTGTCATTAGAGACACGACTTTTGATTATACTAGCAAAATTATTTTGAATTCATCAATTTGTTGTATTGAACAATGTGTAATTATCTCCCTAATTAATTTTTAAAGTAATTAGATAGTTCCCTCTCTGTAATAGAAAACAAAAAGGCAAGTTTGAATTACTTATTTATTCAGGGGAAAAAACAGCTAGGAAGGATGAAAAGCAACTTGAATTTAATTCACATTGGTTTAGGTGCTGATCCTGTAAACACTGACCTAGATAAATAATCTTATACTCTGGCTGATATGGGTAAGAATTTAGATAGGGCTCTATTTACGCCAAACAATAAAAATGATGATTATAGTGATTTATAACTAGAAAGTTACGCTTAGGGGTGTGAAATAGCTTACAGCTTTTATAAATTATCTGAAATGTAAACTAACATAGAAAAGTATGTGGGACCTGATGAAGGACTAACTGGGGTTGAGTTATAAGGGGGGTGGAAGTGCTGTTTCTTAGTGTAGCACTCAGGATAACATAGAAATAAAGCCGGGACAGACTAAAAATGTACCGTTGAAGAAGGTCAGTAGCTGCAAAAAAAGCTGTGTGACATTTCCTTGTTCAGATGTAGAAGGAAGCAATGTAGAATATTGTAAATCAAGGACAAAAATGTAAAAAGTTGTCTATGATAGATAGACAGCAATGTCACATCTCACATATCATTCCTCCAAAGCAATCAGATCAAATAAGAGAGGCGATTCTTAGAAGTACGTGCTGTGTATATAAATTTCCGCTATCATGTGTGAGAAGAAGGTACCTCAGGAATAATCAAAAATACTCACAAAATTCAAAAAGGGTTCTGCTGTAAGAAGCATAAACTTAAGTAACACGGAGAAGATGGAGAGAGCAGTGAACCATAAGTCCAGGCTTTTGGGATAGTATCTTACTTCAGAAAGATCCTAGAACTTCTCCTAGAAGTTCTTAATTAGCAGGAGAAGGAGATGAATTTGAGGACCTTTATAAGTCATAGAATCATAGAATTTTTTGGGTTGGAAAGGACCTTAAAGATCATCTAGTTCCAACCCCCCTGCCACAGGCAGGGACACAAAATCACAGAATCACGGAATCACGGAATTTCAGAGTTGGAAGGGACCTCTAGAGATCATCTAGTCCAACTCCCCTGCTAAAGCAGGACTGCCTAGAGCACATTACTCAGGACTGCATCCAGACGGGTCTTGAAAGTCTCCAGAGAAGGGAACTCCACAACCTCCCTGGGCAGCCTGTTCCAGTGCTCTGTCACCCTCACCGTAAAGAAGTTTTTTCTCATATTTGATCGGAACTTCCTATGTTCCAGCTTGTGCCTGTTACCCCTCATCCTGTTACTGGGAACCACTGAAAAGAGTCTGGCTCCATCCTCCTTAAACCCACCCTTTAGATACTTGTAAACATTACTAAGGTCTCCCCTCAGCCTTCTCTTCTCCAGGCTAAAGAGTCCCAGCTCTCTCAGCCTTTCCTCATAAGGCAGATGCTCCAGTCCCTCAGTCATCTTTGTTGCTCTACAGTGGACTCTCTCCAGTAGTTTCCTATTTCTCTTGAACTGGGAGCCCAGAACTGGACACAGCATTCCAGTTGTGGTCTCACCAGTGCAGAGTAGAGGGGGAGAATGACCTCCCTTGACCTTCTGGCCACACTCTTCCCTATGCAGCCCAGAATTCCATTGGCCTTCTTGGCAACAAGGGCACATTCCTTGCCCATGGGTAATTTACTGTCTAACAAGACCCCCAGATCCTTTTCTTCAGAGCTGCTTTCCACCAGGTCCATCCGTAACCTATATTGGTGCCTGCCATTCTTCCTCCCCAGGTGCAAGACCCTACACTTGTCCTTGTTGACCTTCATTAGGTTCTTCTCTGCCCAGCTCTCCAGCCATCTAGGTCATGCTGGATGGCAGCACGGCCCTCTGGGGTGTCAGCTACCCTCACCCAGTTTGGTATCATCAGCGAACTTGCTGAGGATACACTCTGTCCCCTTCGTCCAGGTCGTTGATGAATATGTTGAACAATACTGGTCCAAGTATTGACCCCTGGGGGACACCACTGGTTACAGGCCTCCAACTCAACCCTGCTCTATTAATCACAACCCTCTGAGTCCTGTCACACAGCCAACTCTCAATCCACCTCATTGTCCCCTCATCTAGTCCACACTTCCTCAGTTTCCTAAGGAGGGTGTTATGAGAGACAGTGTCAAAAGCCTTGCTGAAGTCAAGGTAGATGACATCTGCTGCTCTGCCCTCATCCAGCCAACCAGTTATAACATCACAGAAGGGTATGAGATTGGTCAAGCATGATTTACCCTTGGTAAATCCATGTTGATCACTTCCAATAACATCCTGCTCCTGAACGTGCTTGAATATGACATCCAGAACGAGTCGCTCCATTATCTTCCCAGGGACAGAGGTGAGACTAACCAGTCTGTAGTTCCCTGGGTCCTCCTTCTTGCCCTTTTTGAAGACTGGAGTGATACTGGCCTTCCTCCAGTCCTCAGGAACCTCTCCTGTTCTCCATGTCTCTCACCATCCTCACAGTAAAGAATTTCTTCTTAATATCTAATGTAAATCTACACTCTTTCAGTTTGAAAATGTTACCCCTCGTCCTATTGCTGCAGTCCCTGATAAAGAGTCCCTCTCCATCTTTTCTGTATGCCTCCTTTAAGTACAGGAAGACAGCTATAAGGTATTCCTGGAGCCTTCTCTTCTCCAGGCTGAACAATCCCAACTCTCTCAGCCTGTCTTCACAGGAAAGGTGCTCCATCCCTCTGATAATTTTTGTGGCCCTCCTCTGGACTTGCTCCAACGTGTCCATATCCTTCCTATGTTGGGGGCTCCAGAGTTGGATGCAGTATTCCAGGTCGGTCTCACCAGAGCAGAGTAGAGGGGCACAATCATGTCCCTTGACCTGCTGGTCATACTTCTTTTGATGCAGCCCAGGATGTGGTTGGCTTTCTGGGCTGCGAGCGCACATTGCCAGCTCGTATGGAGCTTCTCATCCACCAACACCCCCAAGTCCTTCTCCTCAGGGCTGTTCTCAATCCATTCTGCACCCAGCCAGTATTTGTGCTTGGGATTGCCGCAACCCACGTGCAGGACCTTGCACTTGGCCTTGTTGAACTTCATGAGGTTGGCATGGGCCTGCCTCTCAGGCCTGTCCAGGTCCCTTTGGATGGCACCCCTTCCCTCCATCATATTGACAGCTCCACACAGCTTGGTGTTGTCGGCAAACTTGCTGAGGGTGCACTCAATCCCACTATCCATGTCACCGACAAGGATGTTAAACAGCAGTGGTCCCAGTACCAACCCCTGAGGAATGCCATTCATCACTGGTCTCCACTGGGACACTGAGTCATTGACCACAACCCTTTGAGTGCAACCATCCAGCCAGTTCCTTATCCACTGAGTGGTCCATCCACCAAATCCATGTCTCTCCAATTTAGATACAAGGATGTCATGCAGGACAGTGTCAAGTAGTAGTTTGGTCCTTAAAACTCATCTAAAAAAAGAGAATCAGGGCCCCTCTTCTTACAAGATGCAGTGTATCTAACTCAGTAATGTAAGTAACTCAACAGTTGGCTTGGAAGCTTGCCAGATGGATCCATCCCTAAAGCAGCTGAACCACAGAGGCAGAAACCCAGACAAGAACTTCCCTCCACTTCTTAAACATGGGGTCAATATGAAAGCAGGAGACAGTGACACCTTGGTGCTCAGGTCTTCTCTCCTTTTCTGCAGCAGAGTCTTCCCTCGTCTTGTCACTTTTCAGGTTAGAACGCCTGGACAAAATTAGAAATGGAGTCTTTGGACAAAATTAGAAGTGGAGCCAAATCAGAACAAGCGTAAACAGCTCTCTGTTCTTCTCCTGCTTGGTTAGCCAGTGTTTTTCTTGACATCATGTTTGGCAGAGGCAAGAAAAGCAAGCAGCTTGTGAATGGAGATACTAAGTACCACTGCAAGATGTTTTCTGATAATACCCCAGACATTATAGGCTAGATATCCATTACCTGTGTGAATTTGAAGCATATTTCAGGAAACATGTGGAGCACTAGGAGTGTTCCAGGAAAATATTAACTGAGATGCCATTACCTAACCTGGACCCATACTAAGACTATGACTGCCAACGAGCTGAGCTATGAAGTGAAGGTCCAAAGCCTCACACTCACACAGCTTTGGCAGTCAAATCTTGCTTTCAACAAAATTGGGCTGTTTTGTTAGACTAAAATTGTAAGAAGCACTGGTTTTATTCCTGTTCCCTTTGGAATAAGTTAGAGATTTACACTGGAGCCCACCAGAGGCGGGATCGTTTACTACTAAACAGCTCTATGGAGTGCAGAGAATTAGAGTGTTTCCTTCTCCTTTCCTAAGCCATTCAGAACCTTAATGCTTATGGAAGAGTTTAGACCACCCTGATCTAAAAGTTTAAAACAGATAAGTTGACATGTTTTGGAAAAAAATAGTTTGTTTTTTTTTTCAACATGCAAGAAGTGTGGGCCAGAAATCTTGGCTCTTGTGGCTGACAAACCTCTCTATATTGTCAAAAATGTGTAGTCGATAACATAAGCTTCCATTGATTTAAAATTATATCCATAGATTATAAGACAAGGATAAACTTATCTTCTTTCAGTCTTACCCCAGACTTCTTTGGGGTATTGTATGCGTCTCACTATGGTATGCAGAAGTTTTCAAAACAGTAATCCAGCCTCCAGAGATGCACAGTACTTCTGAGCAGAGTCTTCAACCCAGCTGCAGAAGGGACATCCAGGACTGGAACCGGCACTTCCAGAGAAAGTCAGTGTGACAGGATATGGTCATGGCACACCAGCTGCCCTAATCATTACTAAGGGAGTTTCTGTTTTGTTTAGTCAGTATTACACCAGGAAGAGTTTAAAAGAATGCTTTGAAAGAGGCGTTAACATTTGTAAAAATGTTTTTTGTTTCCTGTTTTATATAAGTAACTGTCATGGCAAATCTGCAAATGATCTCCTACCCTGCTTAGGAACCAAAAAATACAGCAGATGGTCCACTATTTCAGCCATCTCCTAGTACTTTAACTCCTCTTTAATTGCACCAGACATTTAATTTACTTTAAAAAAACTGGGGTCAGGCCCAAGCTAAATCATCACGTACAAAAATCAAAGGCTGAAAAGTATGACTGGAACAGATGGCACTGAAGGCATCATGGTTTGAGAACAGCCAAAGACTTATTGGTTTAATATAAATGAACAATGAAAAACACCCAAAACATTTCACAAGAATATGAATGAACAGAGTTAAGGATGTTATTGTGAATCAGTTAAAAGTCCAAAAGTACCTGTGACATAATAGAATTAAAGGTAGAAATTACTTTTTAAAAATAAAACAAGGGCTTTATTTTGGTGCTTTTCTGTTTTTCAGTTTGTAGGATACCTTATAAAAATGCTAAATTAAACTCATACTGCAGCTTGCATGATGTTTCATTTTGCCAACAACGTTGTGATTCCATATGTGTTGGCAACTGTGTATTTCTCCTTGCCTAGTTCAGGAACATTACCACATCTTTTTTGTCTTTCCCCTGCCTAACTGTCTCCCCTCCTCATTCTTCCATACTGAAAATAACAAATAATTCAATACTGAAGGCTTTTTTCTATATGGGGGAATGTAATACAATATGCCAGTTGTGTTTCAGTAAAATATAACAACCACATTTTCTTCATCCCTGAGGAATCTTCCCATCATGTGCCATAATCTCAGTCCTGTAATCTCTTCCCATAAACTTCCCTGGGACTTCCGCATGTAGAAACTTGCACCATCATACATAAAAGACTTTCGGCTCAAACAACCTCCAAGTAGAGTATGGTGTCAACATTCGTAGTATTGTTCCAAGCATAACTGCATCACTGCAATCTGCTGTTAACATTCAACAGAGGGTTTCCTGTGGGCTGAAATTTGGCGTGCAGTATCTCAACTTAGAAGCAAATTTTAGAAGCGTGAGTATTGACAGAATCGTTTGGTTTGCCAAGAGTAAACCAGATTAACAAATCAGTTTTACAGATGACACTTGTACAAAACTCAATTGGTGCAAAAAAATGTGTAGCAAAGTAGTTGTTCAGTATTTCCAAAAAGAAAAAGTAAAAATAATGAAGAAAATAAACAAATCTTCAATGTGCTTTCACTTTTCAAAATCCCAGCTTGGATCTGAAAAGCTAGGTTCTAGTTCGTGTGTGTTGCTACGGAAAATAAAAGAGAGGGTTAAACATCTTCTGATGCTCTTTGTGGCCTACTTTAATGTAACACCTACTAGTTCTTTATTGCATGGATAGGTAGATGTGCAAAAGGCATTGCTGAAGTATTTAACTGCTGGCCCTCACAACAAAGTCAGTGAGGGAGCAAAAGATACTTCAAAATTTGTTACTTGTTTTGTCCTAAAGAAGGAAGTTTTTTTACTTACAGAATTTCTGAATTCTCCTCTGCCAGACCCTCTTGCTTAAGCATGTCTTTCACTTATACTACTGTGCAAGGGCATAAAGATTGTTAATCCTTACCTCTGTTGAAGTGTTTCTGAAGTCATTATCCATGATTAGGAGAAAGTGGATTGCATGCATTGGAACATGGCACGTGGCATAGACGGAGTAATGTATCTGTAACCTTTGGAGATAAATAACTCTCCTGCGCTCTGTAAATAGTATTTTACCCTCAGAAAAAAATCTGAAAGTTATTGTTATGTCTTCAGTAGTTATCCTCAGGTAGCAAGATGCCCTTTCTATGAATTATGCCTGTCATAACGCCAATACATACGATGCAAGCAGGCCACAACGTTCCATTTCTTTTCAAACTTGTATAAAGTAATTTAGTCGGTTTTGCAGATCATGCTGATCATCTGATCATATTTAAGCCAAAGCAATCAGTGACTATGCGCTATGTGACAGGTTTTGTCAGCCATGCTTGGTCATCCTGTGCCCCAGATTATTCAGATGGCAGGACTTGTTGAAGCAGGGCACATCAGCTTTCTAGCCTGCACAGCTTGATTTTACTCCCATGGAAACTCAGATGTGATAAGGAAGGGCAGGACCGTGCACCTCAATCTTAACTTGACATGCAGTCAGGTCACAGATAAGCCACACGCCCACCTCAGGAACTTGGAGGCACACCTGGGGTCCCATAGTGCATAGGACTATTACAGACTGCTGAAGCTTTTTGGCGCATCAGTTAGATTTATTTCTTCACTGACGTTTTTGTATTTTTATTTTAGCTTTTGTCAGAAACATACTTCAAGGATGCAGGCATTTTGATGTCACAGTTTGCAACACAGTTAAAAGCAATTTTTAAAAAAAAAAAGAAATGGCAGAACTTGAAATGTTATTGCTCTTCCTGCCATTTAATTCCTAAATTTATGTAGTTAAACCACAAACTCATTTTTTGCTATTAATCTTGGCCATTTGTTCATTTGAAAAATGTGACATATGGTTTGACACATATGGTTATTTCTATGTTAGTGAAAGCAGATACCCTTGCAAGAGAGACGCGGCAGGGAAAAGAAATCTATGTAATAGTGGAGGTGTTTAAAGGAAGTCTTGTGTTTGCTCTAGTAGCTCCCAGTCTATCGTATCAGTCACTCACTTCTACTTGAATCTACTCAAGGAAAGGTGCATCAATTAATTATTAAAGCCATGTATGGACATATTCCACCACTATATTGAAAATATTTTCATGTGTGACTCAATCCAGGTGGGAAAAATACTGTCTTTGCTGATTTACAAAATAATCGGCTTAAGATCTTTTCAGTTCTACTGACACAAGTAGGTGTTTATAGTATGTCAGGATGGAAATAATCAGAAATATTTCAAATTTTTCTGGTACAAATAATGTAATTTTTGTCTTTTTTTTTTTTTTACAGTGATATAACTTTTCAAAATGGAATTCTTTATCTTAAACTGGAGTTAAAATCTTCAGCATGACCAAAATATGTTGATTTGATAGACCTGGGCCTTTTTGCATTTTAACTTGCTTTGAAGGACTTTCAAAGTGTTTCTGGTTTGATGTGGAACAAGAAAAGACATTAAAATAATGGAAAATTTTGTGAAACTGTGTTGTGGTTTAACCCAACAAGCAGCTAAATACTACACAGCCATTCGCTCACACCCCCGCAGTGGGACAGGGAAGAGAACTGGAAAAAAAAAAAGGTAAAACTCGTGGGTTGAGATGCAGACAGTTTAATAGGACAGAAAGGGAAGGAAAAGTAGTAGTAGTAATAATAATCATCATCATCATAACATACAAAACAATTGGTGCATAATGCAATTGTTTGCCACTCGCTGACCAATGCCCAGCCAGTCGCCAAGCAGCGTCTGCTCCCTGGCCAGCTTTCCCCCATTTATATGCTGAGCACGACATCATATGGTATGGAATGTCCCTTTGGCTAATTTGGGTCAGCTGTCCTGGCTTCTTGTGCACCTCCAGCCTCCTCACTGGCAGGACATGAGAAGCTGCAAAGTCCTAAGCAGTATAAGCACTGCTTAGCAACAACTAAAACAGTGTGTTATCAATGTTATTCTCATACTAAATCCAAAACACAGCACTATACCAGCCACTTGGAAGAAAACTAACTCTGTCCCAGCCGAAACCAGGACAAATGGAAAATCTGGTTCTTGCCCAGTCTGCTCCAATTCCTCCTCAACTAAAATTTGTTATTTTTTAAAATGCAAGTTCATTAAGTTTCTTTGTCCCATAAGTGTCTTCAATGACCTCATATTTTTCTTCAGAATACTCTTGATCTCTGACACAGTCATCCAGGCCTGGCTTTGGGTTTTATTGAGACTGTCAGCCTCTTCAAAAGTCATACAAGTGGAGTTGTCTCTGTTTGCCAGATGGGCTTACAGTGCTAGGCAAAAGAAAAAGCAGAATAAGAGGCAATATGACTTCCACCCACTTTTTGTACAGTCTTAACTACTGAAACCACTTCATCTCTCAGTAAAGGAGAAAATAACTACCTTCCTTTGTTTCCCTACTTGTCACAGACTTGCAGCGATGTTTTGGAAAAGAGTAAGGAAAAAAAAATTCATAGGATAAAGATAAGAAACAACTAAAAAGAAAGAAGGAAAGGAAGGAAAATGGAAGACGATGACACTGCAGGAAAGTAAAGGCTTATGTTGACGTGGCTACCACTGAAGAACTCGTATTTTAAGGTCATAATAGGGCCAATTGTGTCCAAGCAGACTGGAACATTTTATTTTTGTTACTTATGAGAAAGTCTGAATATTTTAATATAAACAACAAAAAATGAGGATATTTAACTTGAAATGCAATTCATAATTTGTTATTCTTTACTCATGTAAAATCAAATTGTTCATAAATTCATTCTTACCTAGTGAAAATACTGTGTCATGCTGAAGTCCAGGGTAATTTTTTGTGAATAAACTGTACACCCTTGACCTCAGAGATTTACTGAACAGTGGAAATACCAACAAATCATTCATTAGCTGAAGGGGTGTGAAAGATTCAACAGATACTGTGAGATTTTAAGTTTCTGAAAAAATATCTTATGTAAAATAGAACATATTTAAAGATATTTTCAGATAATTTTGAAATATGTGTAATTGAAAAAATTCTGTGGCATCATACTACTTTTTAGTGTATAGTATGTCCAGTTTTGAAACAAATCCCCAAGTAACATTTACTATCATTTGCTTTTTTTATAACTGATTTAAATGTACTGACCTTAGTGATCTTACTAACAAATACCTAGGAAATATAGGGTTTGAGTTCATTGTTGGTTTCCTTGGGTGTTTTTCTTCACATGGGCTACTTTTGTAGAATAATAGAAAACCCCAAAGCTAGTGCTGCAGCACATTGTTAGAAATGTGGTTTTGCTTGCCTTGTTTATATTAGGTAGGATTTTTCTGTCTGCTGAATGAGAAATGGATGAAATAATTTTCATTGTTTACTATGGCAAGGAAGAGCACAAATTAAATCTGCTGGACTTTCTACTGTGTGCCCGTCAATCCAGTGGCGCCATTCCTAACCAGCTGTTATTAGCCAAGGAAAGGTTTCATAATGTTCATGTCTACAGTTTGTATCCTGAGGTTTACCACATACTGTAGTGTCATCCTTTACAGATTGAACTGTGCTTAAGTTCCAAGAAGGTTTTCGTGACTGTGCATATACAGAAGTGGTATGTAACTTAGAGCAAGTAACTTTTTTTCTTTTTTTCAGTTGTTCAAGAACAAGTAATTTTTTTTTCCTAAAGCTTTATACATATGAATGTCTTCATAACTCATTGAATTTTCATTTTCTCCAAAAGATGAAGTGACGAAAAGAGTACTTGGAAGGTAGAGAAAATCCTGTGAACAGTCATCTTCACAAGAAAGTCTAAATCAAATTACAGAGAAGCTTGCAAGACAATCCAAACATGAATACTAACGGTAGACATTTTAGAAGATGTCAGTAAAAAATATTAGTTTAATTAATATTGTAAGACATTCAGACCAACTTAATCGAACTTTGAATAGCAAAATGCAGGATAGATTTGGCATGGTCCCTTTCACATATAAATGAGACATTATCCTTGCAAACATCTGCAGTGACAGGCAATATGAATTAAACTTACTCTTATTTACTTATGTTTAGTTAAATTCCTTAGAACTGCCTGTTATATTTCTGAGGAACATAGTATCTGTGAAGGCATGCAGTCATCCTTGGGGTTTGCTCAAAGTTAGTTATTTATTTTATTTGGCTCACTTTTGCATTTACAATATATTACAGAAAGCCACATTTGGTCATATTTCCTTTTATTTGAAGAATACCACCAATACAATTCCAGCCAAAAGCTATTACGGCTTTCTAGTCTTCTTTAGCCCTTGCCTTCTTTTTTCCAAATCTCCGTATTATTTTTAGTGATTTGTGTATTTAGAAGTGTATTTATGTGCTTAGAAGAAGTACAGTCACACAAGGACAAAGTTCCTCACCTGAAAATCAAAGATACTTTTTCATGCATACTTCGTTGCTTAAATTGCAAAATGTACTGAGTATGTTCAGATGATAGGGCCAATTTTTGGAGGTGCTTTTGGTTAGATACCAGATACTTCTTTCACTCTTCATGACAGTACAAGCGTAAAACCCTCTGCCACCCTCATCAATCTTCATTTTGTTTAATAAATCTACTAGACCACAATGCATTTTCTAGACCGTCTATGAGGAATTGAAATCTTACCTTTCCCACAGCTGATCTTAGAGTGATGTAAGCTGCCTGAAGTAAATACAGATTAAATACAGTAAATACAGTAAATCACAGAACAGGAGAAAGAAACATACATCACTGAGAAGGAGGTACATGGCAACCCAGCTATCCCAGGAACAGGAACCCACAGAGCAGAGTGAGAAAGAACTTGCAAAGAAAAGACACCCAAGAGTCATAAACTAACTCTCCAGAAGGCTGGAAAAATGCAAAGAGCTGCCCAACAGTGTGTAAAGGTGTCAGCACGTTGTGCTCTGCAACGTTCATGATGGCTGTAAAAATTTTAGAATACTCAATAGATTTAGGAAAAAAAAAAAAAAAAACAGCCAGTAGTTCAACTAAGGAAGCTGGATTGCTTTGGATCAATTAGTATGTAATTCTTTAGGAATGTTTTTAAAGGGTAATTATGAATTATTAATTACACAGAAGTTAGAATAACTTAATTCACCTTACTGAGAGATGTGCCTTTGTTTTTTATTATGCTAGCTGATTAGCAACATAACTTCTGTTTTTCAATCAGTCCCTGAGAGTTTAATCCATGTTTTTACGTCAGCTCCATGCACAAATCAGTGATACCTTATAATATCATGAACGTATTTTCAAAGAGAAAAAAAAAAACAAAAATTTAAGCAGAAGATCAGTTTTTCAATGTTCTCTGTTTATTATTTGATTTTTTTTCACTGTGTTCTTCCCAGTTTGTTCATACCAGTCTTTACTCACCTTCATGTTGTGCCCAATTCCTGACTTGTTTGTACACCTTTTTTTTTTTTTTTAAATTCCTCGTCCTTTCTCTGATTAGCTCTGTCCCAACTCAGTTAATTAATAGCCTTCCCATGACTGCCTCACATGTTGCTGTTCTTTTAAAACACAGGCAATTAACTTCCCAAAGTCTGCAAGCTTTCCTCTTCCTGTATGATCTGGACTTTTCCTTCACTGCTCATGTGTCATCTCTATTGACACAATAGGATGTTTGGGGAATATTATAATCCAGTGTTACTTTATGTGATTTAGAGAGCGTGAAGCAGAACAAAGGCTTATTCTTGGCTAAATTATGAATAACATCTGATATAAAATTATAGAACAAAAAGAAGAAAAAAAAAAGCTTTTCTCAGATGTTCTCACATTGGGTAAAACGTCACATAGCAATCAGGAATAAATGAGCAGTATTAGTTGCAAGTTTCAAAGTGTTGCAAGGAGTTAGATCACATCCAATTGCAAGTGGTAGATTCCCAACTATTTCAGGTGTTATACCAAAATAAAAAAAAAAAAAATGTTAATAACATTCTTTTATCATGTTTGCCTATTAAAATGTTACATTTTTTTCTTCAGGTAGTCATGCAAATATACAGGACCTGTGTGCAGTAGTTCATCAGAGTTATTAGTTCAAACATAAGCAAGTTCAGTCACTTTTTGAAATATCTTCTGGTAGAAAAATGTGTTCAGCAGCAAAAAAGGCTAAACAAATACCTACGTGTCTTAATATTTAATGCAGAATATTACATAGTAGATGAAAAAAGGACCATCTAATGAAAAAATGTTTTATCCTGCAATGTGGGAAGCATTGTGCTTCACAATGAATAAAAAACTGAACTAAACTAACTTCTGATAAATCATTAACGTGCTAAGCAGTAAAGAGACATCTAAGGAAATACAGTTAAATTTTAATTTTTGACTAAGAATTTGTTTATTTTTTGGTAAAAATGCAGTGCTCATTACTAGTGTAAAAATTATTTTTTAATAAATTTTTTAGCAAAAATAGTTACTAGAAAAAGCAACTTCTGCTTTTTAATCTTTAATGTTAGAGGCTCTTGACAGATACAGAGGCAGCACTTTTAAGAACATTTAACACTTTAAAACCTTTAAGCACCGAGACAATATATGACAAAAAAATTTTAATATACAACTGCATAGTAACTGCGGGACTCCTTCCATCGCATTTCATGGTAAAACAGTTCAGTGATTGAAAAGTAACTTAGAAAATATCTTTAAAGTCTAAACAGCAGGAACAGAATGACGCAGTGTGACTAATATCCTGAACAGCAGTCCTATCAAGATGCAGCTTGTGCAAGATACTATGCATCCCCTACCTCTTCACACCTCCATCTTTGCCTGAAAGAACATACTCCTGATGGCAATCACTGTGGTGTTCCCTTGTTCCTTCTCTTACTGTAGAGTCCTTGCTCAGTGTCCCCTTCTCATTGCTCACCCTTCATCCTCCCCTGCTCCACCACCATTCAGTATTTTACGGAAATCGCAGCTTTTAGGCAGTATTCTCTTGAGAAAAGGGCTCCTTTAATGAGATTTTCTTTTAACTCAGGTAAGATATTAATGGAGCAGGTCACAAGTGCTGTATATGAAAGCTTGGATGTCAGATCTTTGTGTCCAACAGTCAATCACACTCAGCAGAGAGAGACAGGAGTGTAACTTTTTAAGTGCTTTTACATGTAGTATTCTGGACATTCATCCTTTACTGCTTCATAAATTGGTATCTCGCCTCACTTTTCCCGGACTTTAATTAGCTCTTACCATCTGATTTTTAAGCTTTTATACAAAACAGAAAGTGTCACCTTTTATCTGTCCAAGGTAACCCTGAGTGCAATTGCTGGAGACAGTGTTAATAGCAGCCTGAACTTATCACAACAAGCCAAACACTTTTCATATAACCTCTTCTGATTATTTTTTTTCTGAAACCTTCAAGATAAGGTCTGCTGGACAATTGACAAAGTCTCCTGCAGCTCAGTGCACTCTTTTTCAAGACCTAATATGAAGGTCTTTCCCCAAAACTAAAAGAAAAATACATATACTTTGTAGTGCAAAAGACAATCAGAAAGAGCAGGAAATTTCTTCATATGCAACAATTTTCTATCTTACCAGAAACATTTAGACAATAATTAGTTGCGGAACACCGTTTCTGGCTGCTCTGAACCTTGAGCAACCTAAGCTAAATTGACCCATCTTTGAGCAAGCGGTAGGACGAGACAACTTCCAGAGGTCCCTACTAACCTATATGAATTTATGTCTATACATAATGTTAGATGCTTATATGTTATGTCTATACAAAATGTACCACTCCTCAGGCAAAGAAGTGAAATAGTTAAGCCACTGATGAGGAATAAAGTTACATAAAAATATAAATTCCTTCTTAGGATGCATTTGTCTGAGAAGTCACCACAGCAAGGGGTGCAACGGCAGCCAGAAATGAAACACATAAGGGAGAGAAACTTTATTCCAGTCACCCAGCAGCTGGTTTAAACTGTGGCTAATTTCATGGCTAACTGTGAGGAGATGTACTTTAAAAATAGTTTTATGAGAAAATATGTTTTTAACCACAGGTTTTGGAAAAATGAACAAAAACTGATTTGTTAGTTTTGAGATACATTTTGCTAGCACAGCCGAGGATGAATCCTATCCCTTCTCCCAGTCAAATCAATCAGGTTGTGCTGAAGCCTAGTAACATGGAAGAAAGACAGAGTATGGCAATAAGGTATATAAAATGGGTGTCTTCTGTTAGATTGTATCTAGCTCAAGGTAAATACTCGGTGAAATATGTCACCAAGATGGTGTTGCAAAAGTCGGGGGTTAGGTTTAAAGATTGCCTTTTATACAGAGGCATCCGAGACTCCTTTTTTTTTCTTTTTTTTTTTTCTCCAAGGAGTGGCAGGGACATGTAGCAAAACCAGCAATAAGTTTTTACTAGCACACACTTGGCTGTGCACACTTTGTTACGACATTCATATTTACAATGGTTTTCATATACACCCATTTAAACTGGAGCCCAGCTCCCATTATTTTAATATGATCTTTATATTTTGTTCTGAATCTTCAGTGACAGAGTGTTTTAACTGCACAATTCCTACGATGACGACAGTTCTGTAAGTAACTCCTGGTCTGTAGTTGATGCAGGGTTAAAACGCTGAAGAAAATTTTGAATTTTTTAAAACTTTAGCTGCCTGTTGAGCTTGGCTAAGACTGATGGAAAATTCCAAAAGGCCACCAGCAGCAGAGATTGTGTCTTGCCAGGACAAGATTTCAAATCCTGTGAAAATTATATCTAATGATTCCACATGCAATGCCTTAGGAAAAAAAAAAAAAAAAAAAAGAAAAAGGTACATTACAATGGGGTGCAGGCTTGCCCTTCCTTACGGGAACCCAAAACGTAGGGTTCAAAAGCAACACCTGGCTAGCAGCATTGCTTACTTGCTTGTTTGTGTGTTTAAAGTCAGCATAGTCAGCACCTTTATTTTCAGCATTCACCACAGTGAAGCATTTGGTTTGCTTCTTGTGGGCTTAGATCCATACTTTCTTTGGGAAGATGTTGCTCTAGGTACTAATTAGAAAATCTGTGAGTGGACAGTTTTTGCTGCTTACTTATAAAGAGCATTTTTCTTCTGGAAAACTGCATTGGTTTTGTTTTCAGTCTGATGAGTGCAGTTTTGTTGGGTTTCTTTTTCTGAATAGTTACATGATTTTCCTGTTAATTTCAGTGCTCATGAGTTATTTTTGGAGCATCATCCCCATCTCCTTGTCTAGTGTCCTACTACAGTGGGGAAAAGAATATGCTCATCTTAGTGGTATCTATCCAGCTCTATGCTGCTACCTACTGTGGCCTCCTGGCAATGGAGCACACAAAGTGTATGAATCTAAACATCAGTGTTGCAATTTGGCAGGCACCTAGTGACCTCTGTGGAAATTACCATTTCATCTAGACGAGAGTTTGATCCTTCTTTTAACAACCTGGTTTTTTCCTGGTAGTTTCTGTATGAAGCAATTTAATTTCTTACTAAATCCTGGGTGAACCATTTTTATTGGAGAGCCCTCTATTCCATTCTCACCTATCACCTACTGCTTTTGGCACTGTTTTTTTGAGCTACACTGTTTCTACAATTTTTCACACAAAGAACTGGGCTGTACCCACGTCCCCATTGTAATCTCAGATCATGCAGTCCTTTAATTTACAGAGCTCTAACTGTACACAAATGGTTTTTTGTCTTACCACTTGATAAAGTAAAGCAACTGTTGCAGAATTTTGCATTTCTTCAGTGTGCTGCTTTTCCTGCAAATTAGTCATAGTAAAGATCATGTTTTTGCTGCACTGCTTTAATCATGACAGCCATATGAGAACTGAGCTTTATGCTGCACTTATCATAAACTCCTTTAATCACAAACATTTAAATCCCTGTGAAAATGTATTACGTGGTCTTCATGTAATTTGCATGTCTGACTGCTCATGGGCAAATAACATTCTCACTGCTGCTGCTGCTTTTGTAAAATGGAAAAATTTGCGGTATTTAAAAATATTTCAGATCTTATATAATGTTCCTTATACTTCATTTTAGAACTTAATGTTAATTACTAGAAAAGAATATCCTTAAGTTTTTCATAGTTATTTACTTGTGGCAATATTTTTATTACTAAATTTTATTGCTAACTACATACTACATCAGCTGTATGACAATGTCTCATTATAAAATGAGTGGCTTCTTTGCTTTATATATACTCTTGCATCCAGTGGTTTTTCTGTTGAAATGTTTTGGGAGAGAAGGCGTGTCAGCATCTGCCCTAAAATGTGATTGCACAGTCTGGGTCTCTGTCTTCTAGGTGGAGACAGTCACACAAATGTCTCTGCGGGTGTTAGAAAAGAGCCCTCTCTGAAAGTCACAAAAGGATACTTAGAGGAATTAAATTTTGTCTTTAGTTTTACTAAAACTGAATACAAATGAATTTTCAATCACCACTTCAGTAAGACTAAAGCAACACAAAAAACCAAAACAACCTCCAAATGCAGTCAGCATTTCAACCCCTGTTCTCTTTTCATCTGACTTTTAACACCAAGAAAAGGGAATATACATCAGTATCCCTCATTACATATCAGAATCAGGAACTGATTCCCATAGGCATGTGTAGCTTTCTGCTGGCCTGAATCATTACAGCAGTCAACCTGTCCAATGACCTCCAGGATATAGCTGAATGATCCCCCATTTTGGTCTTCTTGGGTCACCCAGGACTTGATCTTTCATTTCTGCCATTTTCCATATATTTTTTACCACTATTTAACATATTGAATAAATTTTGTACTTTCTGTTCCTTGACACAGGGGGGTTTCTCATGGTAATGTGCCACATGATAAAAATGTAATTACTGTGAACATTTCCCAGCAGAAACCTGTCATCAGTCTGACACAACCATTTAAGTCACATTGGACAAAACATCCCCTACCTTTGTGAGGAAGGGAATTCTGGTGAATTTGAAATCCAGTTTTAGTTTTATTTTGCCACTGACTTAAGACTTTCATAGAAAACAGATTTTCAGGTGTGCTTTCCCAGGAACAAAAAAAGTATTTTAAAAAATATAACTGTGGTGATGAACTATGAAGTTCACTGTGTTGTATTCCCTTAACCTCATTGATACAGTTGTTAAGACCAGTGAAATGATATTATCATCTGCATAACACAGAAAATATATTTTAACCTAATAAAGCTGAGTACAGGCTTTCCATCCAAAAACAGACGTAATGGCTCCACTCACAAATACAGTCAGGAATGAAGTATGAGGATGCAGCAATTATATAGGAAGTCAGGAAATCTTGCTACCACAACTATAAACTGCAACAAAATTAGAAATGAATGCATCCTACCCTTGAAAAGTTATGCTTTCTGTTCTAAAATTATCATTCTTTGGTATTCTCAGGGAACTGTTTCCCTTAACCATCAAACTTACTACAGAAAGCATGAGCACTATTTCATAAAACTCCTGAAGTAGATGATTAACTCTACCCACTAGAGATCTTGTGATTTGGAACTTTAGATAGCCTTACAGTGGGTTTTTACCATTTTTCTTAAAGACTAATAGTGGTGTATAATTAATTGGAAACTTATTCAACTGTACAGGGCGGGGGGGGGGGGGGGTTGGGGTGGGGAACACAAAAAAACCCACCACATTTCTATGTGTTCAATGTTACATATCAGTTCTGAAAAGGAGATATCTGTCTGAAAACTCTGGATAGAAGTAAAAAGTTGAAGAATTTCTGCCTCCTTACCAGTTAAAGGCACATATTTTGTTCAGACAGCAAAACACTTCAGCATTCTGTGTACTTTGGAGAGCTGTTTGGAATGCAAGTGAGACAAAACGTATTGGAAATCACCATGAAGGATTACTTATCTCCTTCGAAAGAAAAGAAATAGGAATGCACATTTTTCACCTATTCATTCCACCTACTTTATCTAAGAAGGAAAGCTATGATGAATGAAGTGCTGTGCATTGGCTATTCTTTGGTTACATTCTGCAAGTCTTCTCCAAGAAACCACAGAAAACAATCTATATTTTTTCTATAGCAATGACTGCTGATGAGACAAAATTTGATGCAACCACAAGCATTCCTTCTCCAAGAAATATCCTCATGGTACAACCAACTATAACTTCTCTGACTACCTGGAGAGATGGGTTATTCACTTAACATCAGAGACCTTGGCTCTATCAAATGATTTCAAGTTGATCAGGTTAGTTCTAAGATTTCCTGCAAAATTAGTACATTCCTTCATAAAGGTTTCACTTTTTGGAATGTATATGTATTTTTAACCCTTTAGCAATGGTAAAAAAATCACTTTATTTTTCAGTTGCTTACCAGATAACTTTGCAGCTGCTCCCAACAAAACACTCTTCTCTCTTTTGAAAATAAAATTCAGGCTCATTGCAATAATTACAGAGAATATAACTACAGAACCGTCCACAAGTTCAAAATGCAACTCACATTATATTCCATTTGAAACACCGTTACTTCAATGCTGATTACAGGGTTCAGTACACATATAAGGGAATTTGAAATCTGACCACAAGTGCTCTGAGCTGCTGCATTCTTTTCAGCAGAGTTAATGAAACTAAGCCATGTGGTAAGGCATTAATTGCACAAATCTGTTTTAAAATCTTTTTTCTGCCATAAATAGGAGATCCTAGATAATTCATGACCATTTGTTTGTTATTAGTGCTTTTTGGTTTTACCATTTAGCTGCTGTGACAATCCAAGAAGCTGACAGAAGTTGCAGTTAGTGTGTGTTAAACATTGTTTATTTTGGATAGAACTAGTCATAAGGATTCATTATTATTTATGTTACTGAACAGCTAGAAAGCTCAGATCTTGGATCAGGATCCCACAATGTTAGATGCTGCCTACACTAAAAAGGGAAAGAAGGGAAGGGAAGCTTTACCCTTATCCAGTCCCTATCTCACCATTTTGGCTATGGATGCTATGGAAGACCATGCATTGCAATCTCACAAGAAGCAAAAGCCTCCAGGAGCTGACCCCAGGAGTAACAAGCCACCAGAATTTACCAGAAGCTTCCAGAAATTTCCTGAATTTCTCTAAAGGAAAAAAAGTCATGAAACTTCTGCAAAAATTGCTGCACCTCTGTATGCTCACTTGCAGCTTCTTTTTCCATTTGCTATCTGTCATCTCAGAGCAGGACTGAAACAGGACCTTATGGAGTCCATTCTGCTTCTAAGAAAGATGTTGTATTCAATCATAGCTCCTTGCCTGACGCCTTCGGTGCCTAGACCATTCTTCAGGGTCTCTTATTTGGACAGTTTTAGGACAACTTTGTCTCTCTGATCAGACAAATATATTCATTGCAGCTGAGACATTGAAAATAAGTGATGGAAAACAACAGGTAGAGATGAAAACATAAGGGTGAAAATGATAAATAATGAAGAATATGCTTAATATTGCAGGAACAATCACACAATGTCACATAACTAATCACCATCAAGTGTTTTAATAGACATCAATGCTGACCTCATGTTTAAGAAGAGAGATAACGATCATGAAACTCAATTTTTCACTGCATATGCCTCATGAACAATGGGGTTGGACATGAGCGACTGAGGGCAAATTTGGGAAGGCTGGCCTTACTGATAGACAGCTGCTCCTTGGCAGGATGCTTTTCTGTGCTGGGTATTAAAAATCAGGAAAAATAATTTCTGTTTATTGAAGTGGAGAAAGAGGAGCCAGGTGAAAAAGCAAAACCAGCATGTTCCAGTGATCCAGCAACAAACCAGCAGGGTGAGCCATTCACTTTCAGTGATGGTTCTCTAGTACATATTAATCTTGCAGATAATAAAATGGATCCTTCCAAAGTGAATTTAAGGTTATTACAGTTTAAAAAAATAATATTTTCAGAGTGTTTTCTTCTTGTACTTTTCTTCTTTTATTTACATTTCTTAGGACAATAAAATAGAGGTAAAACATATCCTGGAGATAAAATTAATATTTTTTAACACTAGTCAATGATTTTCTAAGTTAGCAGAGAACTGTGCATGACAGGTTAAAAAAAACACACATCATAAGCAATTGTAAAGATTTTTCTTTCTCTATTGTTTTTCCTTAGCCTTGTTGATGTGAACAGCATTTATTTTTTTTAATGTCCCAAATTCTTATAATGTCTTTTATGGACTTTACCTACTGTCCTCTCTTTTTTTAAGACCCTTAAATAATAATGGATAAAATTGTCCACAGTAATATCATGTAAATTTCTCTTTGGTCCTGGAATTATAGAAACATAGAGTAATTCAGCCTGGAAAGGACCTCAGGAGGTCTCTAGTCCAAACTCTGAAGCAGGATCAGCTCTGAAGTCAAACTAAGCTACTCAGGGCTTTATCCAATTGGATTTTGAAAATTTCCCATGAAGTCTTCAAAACTGCACAGCCTTTCTGGTAGCTTCTTCCAATGTCCAACTGTTTTCGTCATGGAAAAGATTTTCATGTATCCAGTCAATAACTCTTTTTTCCCAGTTTATGCCTCTTGGCCTCCTCCCTTGGTCCTGTAATGAAGCTCTATCTGAATTCTTTAATATATTCATAAACTCTTCTAGAATAAAATCACTAGCTTGATGGATCTGGATTGGATTTGTTTTGTGTTAATGTTCAAAAAGAACAGACTGAAGCTCTGAACAGACTGACTTGGCTTCATTGTAAATGCCAACTGTAATTCAAAAAAAAGGAAGTGACTTCTTTGCATTGGTTGATGTAGCAAACTCACGCAGCGTCTGTTGCTCTGTAAACTTACAACAGAATCACAGAATGGTTGAGGTGGAAGAGACCTGTGGAGGGCATCTGGTCCCACCAACCCTCAGCACTCACGTTTTCATCCTATCAGGGTCAATGCATTTCTGTATGTCCAGTTAAGTAAGTTCGAGGCTATGCAGGTCAGATAAGATCCTGGGGTAGAACCTACATATAACATACCACAATTTTTTACAGAGACAGAACCAAGCCTGTCTCCACTCAGAACAACATGCAGGACTTCTCTCCTTCCAGTAATATCAGCGTAAGAGCTATGTCATGAAATGTTATGTCTTCGCCTCCAGTCAGTGTATTCTCTCAGCCAAGAAGCTCCCTAGAGAATTGCACAACTACTTCAGAAATTTCTCTGTTTACAAAGATTTTGTATGGCCAACTAGTATTGGCACACGTCTATCTAGCAATCAAAACTTGCTTCTAGGCTTAAGCAAAAAAAAAAAAAAAAAGCCTTTCAAGGCAGTGATTGCTGGAAATGCACTGTAGCAATGTCATTCTTCACAATGAGATCGTGTAATTAGCAGTATTACTTTCCTGTTTAACAAGAATCTTACTTTTAATGGGACCTTTTACTTAAGTATTCCTTCATCTGATCTTCTTCCACCAAGAAGTTTGGTCTTGCTACTAAAGACCAAGGCAAAGAAGGCATTCAGTACCTCAGCTTTTTCCACTCCTTGTCAGGTTCCCCATCTTTTTGAACCTTCCTTTTGTCTCCTATGTATTCATAGAAGCCCTTCTTGTTGTCTTTGATATCCTTGGTCAGATTCAATTCCATTTCAGTTTTAGCTTTCCTGTCTTCATCCCTGCATGCTTGGACAATGTCTCTATTCCTCTCAGGTTACCCATCATTGCTTCCACCCTTTGTATGCTTCCTTTTTGTGTCTGAGTTTGGCCAGGAGCTCCTTGTCTGTCCATACAGGCCTCCTAGCTTTTTTGCCTGACTTCATATTTGTTGGAATAGAACTCTCTTGAGTTTGGAGGAGGTGATCCTTGAATATTAACTAGTTTCGCTAGGACCCTCTTCCCTCTGGGGCTTTATCCCAGGGAATTCTTATATGGAGATCTTTGAAGAGGCCAAAGTCCACTCTCCTGAAGTCCAGGGTTATCAGTTTGCTTTTTACCCTCCTCCCTGCCCTCAGGATCCTGAACTCCACCATCTCATGGTCACTGCAGCAAAGGCTGCCTTTGAACCTCACATTCCCAACAAGCCCCTCATTGCTGGTGAGTATGAGGAGCAACAGAGCACCTGTCCTTGTTGGCTCCTCTATCACTTGGAGAAGGAAGCAGTGTTGTCCTGTTGTGTTGCCGCTCTATTAAATATTGGGGTGGTTGAAGTCCCCCACAAGGACCAGGGCCTGTGAACATGAGGTTTCTCCTATCTGTCTATAGAGCACCTCATTCACTTAGTCATGCAATGTGTAGTAGACATCCACTATAACATCACCCTTGCCTTGTCTCTTTAATGCTAACCCATGAACTCTCAGTTGTCTGAGAGCAGTTCAGATGCAAGAGTGAGTGTATTCATACTGTAGACAGTAGGATGCAAGAGGACATTTCTATGCAAAAAAATAAATATATATATGTATTTAAAAGACATGTCCCAAGACTTTTTCAGATGATGAATGAAAGAAAAAAAGCACAACTTTACTCACTAAATTTTGGACTCTTAATTATTTAATTTCATGTTTCAATGTAATTACAATCGTCTAAGGAGAAAACCCTGAAACACACTTCATGGGTTTAGTGTTGCTCATAATCCAAATACTGAAGTGTTATGTCTAACTTCATTCAAATGAACTTTTTGTCTGTCTCATAAATTCTGACTCTGAAACCATCAAAATAGCAAATATGCTTCAGGTTTAGCATGTACACTTGAATTTAGTGAAGGTTATATATCTGGGACTGCTAGAGGAGAACCAATTCCTGTGGCAATTAATATTTCCAACATCATATATTTATATAATGTACATATATTTATGCCATAGTATTTTAGGTACAGTGAAGCAACATAAGAGTTCTATTTAAGCAGTAGGTGTTGGAGGAAGTTCATAATTTTACATGTTCACTCATTTCAAAAATCAACATAAGATTTTTTGGCTCATTTAAACATGATGTACCTGAAACAAGTGAAAGTATTTTTGAAAAAAATTGGTCACATCCAATACAATTGCTGTACAAAGGAAAAGAGTCAGTATCCATGTATTTTATACATGAATACTTGTGTTTTATACATGGATTTGATAATGGCATCAATTGGGTGTCTGGAATTCTGATCTATTACAGTAACCATTGAGGAGAAAATTACTTGAAGCTTGACTTCTTTCTTGTTAATGTCAGTAAAAGGAAGTTGGTTAGGATAATTTGCAGAAAGTAAAACTGTTAACTGTTTCATGCTTCAAATACATACTTGTCATCTTCCTGAGATAAGGCAAATGTGGAATGATAAACAAAGCTAAAACAAAAAAATGCTGTGTGTCATCTCTAATGTAGTATTTCCAGTAACTAAAGATATTATCTATAACTCTCAGCTGACTGTCAACAGTTTGGTCAAGCTGCAATTAACCTCCTCCAAGTTCTGGGCATTTTAGCAAACAGTTGGCCCCAAAGGGACAACTGCAACTCAAAATGCTAGTTCTTGCACACAAAGTTGAAGAATAAAGATTTGATGATCTACACTATATATCCACACTGCAACCATGGGCTCCACCATACTTAACAAAGAACAACAAACTTTAACCTTGGTCTCCATTCATAGGACCTAGTACTTTTGTCTGCAGTAGTACACACTAGTACGTGTTGCTCTCCAACACTGGCAAAACAGTAGCCACTAGACAGGAATCACTTTGCTTCTAAGTCACTCTTGAGAGGATCCTACTAGCTAGAAATTAAGAAAAACTCAGAAATGGTTAAGATTTAACTTTCCTGTGTTGTCTTTTTAATTTGGTCTACAATGTTTTATTCCTATTGGAAAGAGGGGGAAAAATGAATCCTTTTGTAGGAAAAGAGAAGAATAAAGTAGTAACAGTAGCATCAGGAATTCCCATTGTTTTGTTTTGGGTGTCTTCACTGAAGTATTGACCTACTTGAATATCATTTAATATATTACTATAAAATTATTTTTGTCACTGTATGCACCAGTTTACATTTCCTGCTTTCTGTAAAATCAAAAGAAAATGAAAAGAGGAAAAATAATTTAAAGTAATCTCAGAAAGGAAAAAAAAAGTACAACTATGACTGCAGATAAAAAGTTGTGAAATTCAAGCAATTAGCAACAAATTATATATTTTCTTATAAAACTAGCTCTAATTGTGTTTGACCCAAAGAAACTTACTTTATTAGTGTGTTAAACATAATGCATATTTCTTAATCCCTGTGGCTGATTGCCACTACTGCCCACCTTTGGACTCACAGAATATGTTGGTATGATTTCTGCGTGCCTTTGACAGTGTGAAAAAGAGAAGTTCTTACCAACTAAAATCTCAGGCTTAGGAGTGCACTGGGCCTCCACGCTCATTAGGTGCAGCTAAAATGTACAGGCTCCTGTAAATCTCTGAACTGAAAATGAGCAACAGCAGGCTAACTACTTCTAGAAATGATGTTAATAATGGTACTCCAGTAACGATACAAAAAAATGAAAAAGCAAAAAAATCTGAACTTGTTACAAAACTGAATGACTGGACTTATTCCATTCAGATACAAATGATAGTGTCTTAAACTGTAATGTAAACAAATAAGATAGCATGTTTCAGTAAAATTCTCAGAAAATATACATTTTAGAACTTTAAAAACCTTCTATTTTTTTTTTTTTTTTAATAAAATCTAAATATGAGAAAATAGCTCTAGGAATAAAGGCTTCTGTATCTTTATCCCACCTGGGATTAAAATAAATTAGTCAAAATATGCAAAACTACCATCATGTGCACAGAAGACAATAATATAAAAGTTCACTATATTTACATTTTTCAGCTTGAAATTACTACAGTTTTTTATACTTCATCCTTTTAGGTTTTGTACTAGTTGGTTGTGGCTTCCTTTTCTAGAAGATTTCTCCATGTGACTTTTTGGCATCTTTAATATTTCTGACTTTGTGCTGGAGCCCTAGGGCTGTTCAGTAGGGGAACTATCTGGGGTCTCCTTATTCTCCCTGACTCATCCATGAGATGGAAGAAACTGGAGAACAGAAAAAAGGCACCTAGCTTTGGTGGCCTGGTAGCATTTTTCAGACTGTCTTTCACCACCTCCTGATTGTGACGTGATTCAGGAAAACATTATGACTAATTGTACAAGCAGTTCCCAGGCTGGTCCTTTCTCATCCCCAATTAGCCAGTTGCTGTGCTTTCTTAGTTACTGATCATGCTCCCAGCCAACTGCGTTAAATTTTCACACAGTATTTTTGTTCCCTGGAAGTCCATAATCCTGTTCTTGTCATCCTCACTAACATCTTCCTAATGCTATGCTGCTGCTTACTAGCTTATCACCTTCCAATCAAACTGTCCTTTCAAACCATCCCATCTGTTGCCTTTCTGTTTACACAATCCATGATCTGAGAAGGTACGAAGGGGCCTGCAGCTCCTGTGTTATTGGGCAAATCTCCCTCCAACTTCAGAAACGTTGGCTTAGATTTCTGGCCTAGATTCAGATCCTCTCAGAGGGTTTGGGCAGTGTTCATATGTGTGAGGGAGGTGTTTTTAAATTAGGCTTGTGAAAAAAAAAAAAAAGAGAAATGAAGAAGAAAGAGCTGGTTCCAGTCCCTTCTTAAAAGTCTCTGCTTAAATGTATCAAATATTTACTGGAACAGACACTGGGCTTTTGGAGAAGGTTTTGCACATAATTCCAGATATGAAATTGTGCTATAATCTGGTGTTTGTGTGCATTCCAACACTGACACTTATACTTTATTGAAAATTGAGCTTAGTGGGATACAGCAGAAGGTGAGCAGATGGCACAGACAATGTACTACACGCACAAATCTCGAGTGAGCCTCCTTGCTCTTGCTCTGTAATACATCATTCTGAAAAGAACTGCATACATCATAAGAATATGCTTCAATGTTCACTAGCATTTTGCTATTTCAGAATCTGCTGTCTTTCTAATATTAGGGCAGATTGCTTTGGTAAAATATCATTTTGCTAGCCTGCTACTACTCACATCATTCTTCCCACTGGATCCAATCACTGTCCTCATCCTCTTAATGGCCTCCAGTATATTCTGCTGGCCTCCATAATTAAAATGAGACAAGGCTTTTAACTCCTGCTGCTGTCTTTTTTTCAGTTTTAGTAAGTCCGTATTTTCCTTCAGCTGCCCGTTAAACTTCGTTTCCATCCCTGTTGGTGGATTTTTTTAAAATCTGTTTGTGCTGCTTGTTACTCTTGGGAGTAATTTCCTGTAAACATTCATAAAACTGTCCCAATTTCCCCTTCAAACTCCTCTTTAAAAAACCTCCTCTTTTAGGAATAGAAAATATCTGAAAATCATTAGCTTGGCACCCATAGTTGGTCATTGGCCAGGCCAACCAACGCTTCCTTACTGTCTCCCTGCTTGTCTTTTTATACATATTTAATGTCTCTTGTCCCCTTCCAAGACCTTTCATACACCCACACAAATACACGTGCACTTCCATTACAGTCACTAGTGCACTAGACAACCTGTTTTCTCTGTTTTTACAGAACACCTAGTCTAGTCATCGGCCATGGGCCATCATTCGTCTCTAGGAATTACAAAAGTCAGGTCAAAAAGAATCTCAGTCCTTTTCTAGTAGATCATTGTAAGAGGTATGAGAGGCAAGACTAGACTGTCCCTTAAAGGTCCCACTAAAAACATCATTCCTTGTTAAACAGGAAAGTAATACCAACAATTACACGATCTCATTGTGAAGAATGACATTGCTACAGTGCATTTCCAGCAATCACTGCCTTGAAAGGCTTTTTTTTTTTTTTTTTTTTTTTTTTGCTTAAGCCTAGAAGCAAGTTTTGGTTGCTAGATAGACATGTGCCAATACTAGTTGGCCATACAAAATCTTTGTAAACAGAGAAATTTCTGAAGTAGTTGTGCAATTCTCTAGGGAGCTTCTTGGCTCAGAGAATACACTGACTGGAGGCGAAGACATAACATTTCATGACATAGCTCTTACGCTGATATTACTGGAAGGAGAGAAGTCCTGCATGTTGTTCTGAGTGGAGACAGGCTTGGTTCTGTCTCTGTAAAAAATTGTGGTATGTTATACATATGTTCTACCCCAGGATCTTATCTGACCTACAAAACCTCAGACATCTTATATCACCTAGCAGAAAGACAAAACGAGACTCAGAGATTCTGTATGTCCTGTGTGGACATATATACAGCTACATAGAAAAATATATGTACATATCTAAGGATTTTTATTCCTGCAATACCGAATAATTTAAAGCTGACCAAGCCTTGAAAATGTAAAGCACAGCATGATAACATGCATACATATCTCATGATAACAGGATAAGGAAGCAAGGAGTGCATAACATTTTACTAAATCCAAGATGATTCTACGCTGGCAATAAGATGAGCTCCCAAGAAATTGTGGCATGGTCATTTGAGGAAGGATGTTTCAATTTAGTGACAAAAGTGACTATGTTCATTTGTGACAATAAGACTCCCTAGACCAATGCTTAATAAATGTATATTTATCTTGTTGCTTTACCCTAGATGACCTTTTGTCCCATTATGTGAATTTGATGCTTTAGTACAAATGTTATAGAAATATAATTATCTAGACAGAATATATACACCTATTAGCCTACAAGGGGAGAGGGTCTGTTTTTAAGACAGGTACGGGTGTCTAAGTGTATCTCAAGTGAACACCACTCTTGATTTTTCTTTCCCAACAAAATCAAATTTCCTCATGAATGCGTGGGATTTTTGCACGTACACTAAATTGTAAAACAGGAGAATCCACACAGCATCACTTGAATATCTACTTTCATCCATATGTCACACTTTAAAACTCCAAAGGATTTTCTATGCCACAGGACACACAGTGGGAATCATTTCCCAGTGTATTACAATTACAAATTGAGTTCTAAAAGACATACATGGGACTTGAACTGTTTTACTGTATTACTTAAAAGTAATGTGGATCTTTATAGTCACAAAGATGTTTATAAGTAGGAATATTAAAAATACACAATTGTTTCAAGTCAGTTATACAACATATACTAATCCCATATATATGACCTATAGTAATTGTAGAAAGGATAACAGTGAAATAATTTTGCATTTTTATTTTTTTTTAATTTTGTGTCTCAGGGAAACCCCTTCTGTAGTTTCTATTAAATACTCCTTAGTTTTAATTATCCTCCTTTGATTCCAAGATTGATAGATTTGCCAACTTTCCTACAAAATATTCTGAGAATTTAGAGACTAGGACTATCAGTAGTATCTTCTCCTTAGTTCTGTGTTTGTCACTGAATATTCAGAAGCAGATGCAGACTTAGCCAACTGGGCATAGAATGACCCAAATACAATTATTGCAAATATTAGAGTGGTATTCTATAATCCATCTTTTACTTAGATTGAAGCTAGGTGTCTAAACTTCTGCCTTAGAATGCCAGAATGCATATCAATGCCTCTATTTCCTAAGATAAAAAAGTTCAACCTGGCAAGCATTTTTATTGTGTAAGATGTGGTAAACACATGTTTCACTTTAATGTGACTCAGAACACGCACTTCAGTTACAATTGGACCTCCAGGCTCATCAAATTCAATGGGAGTCTTTGTATTGATTTTCTGGTCTTGGTTCAGGACCTGGGCATATGACATCAGAGGATGGATTTACACGTTTCAGTAAATTTTTGGTTCAATTGTCTTCTACGTAGATGTCTTACAATTCAAAAAGCTACACTAGGATTCTTGTGCTTTGATCATGAATACCTTTGCATAGCAGTGAAGCAAAAGTAGAACGTGCTTTGATTAGGATCTGTTCCAGAAAGATAAATATTTTTAAGACTTGAATTTTGCAAGTGTAATTTTGACATAAGGTCTCATATGGAAAACTAATCAAAAGGATCTTGGAACATAGTATATTTTCAGGTTGGTCACAAAGAAAAGGGATCATATGGATTACAAAAATGTACTAGGCGACGGTATGGCTGCACAGCATAGTGAAACAATACACAGATAGCAAACAGCCCTAGGTGAGTCAGCGCAGGTAGCGGACGTATGCTTTTCACCCCAGCAAAGGTGCTGGGTGTGCAGGGCAGTAGCTGTGCTGCTCCCGGACGTGAGCTGCCTCCAGAAGTTGAGACTTTCCAGGTGCAACGGAAGCTGCTGCTGAACTTGGAACTGGTTGGAAACCCATCTGTCATGGTTTGGCCTCAGATGGCAACAAAGAACCACGTGTCGCTCGCCCAGCGCTTCCCGGTACGGGAAGGATCAAAAGAAAAAGGCAAAACTCTTGGGTTGAGACAAAGGCAGTTTAACAGAACAGCAAAGGGAACAAGAAAACAACAACAATAACACCGACAGAGAAATATACAGACGCGAACACGGAACCGCCGCTCCCCGCCTGTCCGGCCCCGGGACGCGCCAGCCCGCTCCCAACCCGACTGCTCGCCCCCTCCCTCCTTTTAATCTCAGGGTGGGCGCGGCTCACATGGCATGGAATACTTAACCCTGTCCCTGCCGGAACCAGGACATTATCCACCCCTTATTCCATACCATTTTGCCACGCCCAGATCTTACAGTTTTCGGAACATGTGACTGTATACCCGGCGTAGCTCATGCACACAGTCCATGGGCCGAAGATGCAGATCTTGAGGAAGTTGCTGGGCGTCAGCTCTGATCCCATCACCACTTTGCTTTACTCAACTGTTCATCAAAGTCCATCTGTCCTTAATTTGGGTGATTCTTACTGCAGTACAGCCAATAGCAATTATAGTAACGAGGACATACAGTGACAGTGTTGCACACGATTTGATTCATTGGCTATTCTCCCCCAAAATCAAGTCCCCATGAGGTACACATCGGACTTCCCCATCCTGCCGCATTACCCACCAAGTGCACCCAGGTCCTTGGGCAAAAGCAATCCCACGGATGGGTTTGCCTTTGCCTGAGGCAGGACTAACCCAGACTGTCTTCCCCAACATATTCTTCATGTGCACTACGGGGACCTTATCCCCTTCTACAGTACGTGGAAGTTTTGACTGGGCAGGGCCAGCCCGATTGGTAGATCCCCTGGTATTAACTAGCCAGGTAGCCTTTGCTAAATGTGCATCCCAATGTTTTAAGGTCCCACCACCCATTGCTCTCAGTGTAGTTTTTAACAGTCCATTGTACCATTCTATCTTCCCAGAGGCTGGTGCGTGATAGGGGATGTGATATACCCACTCAATACCATGCTCTTTGGCCCAGGTGTCTATGAGGCTGTTTCGGAAATGAGTCCCATTGTCCGACTCAATTCTCTCTGGGGTACCATGTCGCCACAGGACTTGCTTTTCAAGGCCCAGGATAGTATTCCGGGCAGTGGCATGGGGCACAGGGTATGTTTCCAGCCATCCAGTGGTTGCTTCTACCATTGTGAGCACATAGCGCTTGCCTTGACGGGTTCGTGGCAGTGTGATATAATCAATCTGCCAGGCCTCCCCATATTTATATTTCAACCATCGTCCTCCATACCAAAGAGGCTTCAAACGCTTGGCTTGCTTGATTGCAGCGCATGTCTCACATTCATGGATGACCTGTGCAATAGTGTCCATGGTCAAGTCCACCCCTCGGTCGCGAGCCCATCTATATGTCGCATCTCTTCCTTGGTGGCCTGAGGTCTCATGGGCCCACCGAGCTATGAATAGTTCACCCTTACGTTGCCAATCCAGATCCACTTGAGCCACTTCAATCCTGGCAGCCCGATCCACCTGCTGGTTGTTCTGATGTTCCTCCGTGGCCCAATTCTTCGGTACGTGGGCATCTACGTGGCGTACTTTCACAACCAGATTCTCTATCCGGGCAGCAATATCTTGCCATAGTTCAGCAGCCCAGATGGGTTTGCCTCTGCGCTGCCAGCTGCCCTGCTTCCACTGCTGTAACCATCCCCACAGAGCATTTGCCACCATCCATGAGTCAGTGTAGAGATAAAGTACTGGCCATCTTTCTCGCTCAGGCGATGTCCAAAGCCAGCTGAATGGCTTTCACCTCTGCAAACTGGCTCGATTCACCTTGTCCTTCACTGGCTTCTGCAACTTGTCGTGTAGGACTCCACACAGCAGCCTTCCACTTTCGATGCTTTCCCACAATCCGGCAGGACCCATCAGTGAACAGGGCATATTGCTTCTCATTTTCTGGCAGTTTATTATATGGTGGGGCCTCTTCCGCACGCGTCACCTCCTCCTCTGGTGACATTCCAAAATCCTTGCCTTCTGGCCAGTCCATGATCACTTCCAGAATTCCTGGGCAACTGGGGTTTCCCATTCGAGTTCGCTGTGTGATCAGTGCAATCCACTTACTCCATGTAGCATCAGTTGCGTGATGTGTGGTGGGGACCCTTTCTTTGAACATCCAACCCAGCACCGGCAGTCGAGGTGCTAAGAGGAGCTGCGCTTCTGTACCAACCACCTCTGAAGCAGCTCGAACCCCTTCATATGCTGCCAAGATCTCCTTTTCTGTTGGAGTGTAGCGCGCTTTGGATCCTCTGTATCCCCGACTCCAAAACCCTAGGGGTCGACCTCGGGTCTCCCCTGGTGCCTTCTGCCAGAGGCTCCAGGTAGGGCCATTCTCCCCAGCTGCGGTGTAGAGCACATTTTTCACATCTTGTCCTGCCCGGACTGGCCCCAGGGCCACTGCATGGACTATTTCCTGTTTGATTTGTTCAAAAGCTTGTCGTTGCTCAGGACCCCATTTAAAATCGTTCTTCTTCCGGGTTACTTGATACAGAGGGCTTACAATCAGACTGTAATCTGGGATATGCATCCTCCAAAAACCCACAATGCCTAAGAAAGCTTGTGTTTCCTTTTTGCTAGTTGGTGGAGACATAGCTGCTATTTTGTTGATCACATCCATTGGGATTTGGCGGCGTCCATCTTGCCATTTTATTCCTAAGAACTGGATCTCCTGTGCAGGTCCCTTGACCTTACTTCGTTTTATGGCAAAACCAGCTTTCAGAAGGATTCGGACTATTTTATCCCCTTTCTCAAAAACTTCTTCAGCTGTGTTTCCCCATACAATGATGTCATCAATGTACTGCAGATGTTCTGGAGCTTCACCCTGTTCCAGTGCAGTCTGGATCAGTCCATGGCAAATGGTGGGGCTGTGTTTCCACCCCTGGGGCAGTCGATTCCAGGTGTACTGGATGCCCCTCCAAGTGAAAGCAAACTGTGGCCTGCACTCTGCTGCCAAAGGGATTGAGAAAAATGCATTCGCTATATCAATCGTGGCATACCACTTGGCTGCCTTGGACTCTAGTTCATACTGGAGTTCTAGCATATCCGGCACAGCAGCGCTCAGTGGTGGCGTGACTTCATTCAGGCCACGATAGTCTACAGTTAGCCTCCACTCTCCATTGGATTTTCGCACCGGCCATATAGGACTGTTAAAAGGCGAGCGAGTCTGACTGATCACTCCTTGAACCTCTAGTTGACGAATCAGCTTATGGATGGGAATCAGAGAGTCTCAGTTAGTGCGATATTGCCGCCGATGCACCGTTGTGGTAGCAATCGGCACCTGCTGTTCTTCGACCCTCAACAACCCCACAACAGAAGAATCCTCCGAGAGACCAGGCAAGGTGGACAACTGTTTAACTTCCTCCGCCTCCAAGGCAGCTATGCCAAAGGCCCACCGATACCCCTTTGGGTCCTTAAAATACCCTCTCCTGAGGTAATCTATACCAAGGATGCATGGAGCATCTGGGCCAGTCACAATGGGATGCTTTTGCCACTCATTCCCAGTTAGGCTCACTTCAGCCTCCAGTACAGTCAACTCTTGGGATCCCCCTGTGACCCCAGAAATACAAATGGGTTCTGCCCCTCTATAGCTTGATGGTATCAGAGTACACTGTGCTCCTGTGTCCACTAGAGCCTTATACTCCTGTGGGTCTGATGTGCCAGGCCATCGAATCCACACTGTCCAATAAACCCGGTTGTCCCTTTCCTCCACCTGGCTGGAGGCAGGGCCCCTCTAATACTGGTCATGGTATCCGGTACTCACTTCTTGCAGAAATGACTTGGAGGTTCCTTCAAGAGGATCAGAAGCAAGATCAGGCCTTATGGTCTGTCTGGGGAACTGCCCACTGGAAACTGGGGCGGCACTTTTCCTGGAGGGATCTCCTTTTGTGGTTGTCCTTCCTTGCAACTCCTGTACCCGTGCCCACAGGATCCAAGTAGGTTGTCCATCCCACTTCCTCATGTCCTCTCCATGGTCTCGCAGGTAGAACCACAGGGTGCCTCGTGGTGTGTACCCTTTGTACTCTCTCTCTTGAGTGGGGAAATGTCTGCTTCTAATAGCTGAGATGCTGGCCCGTACAGGTGGGGAGTAGGACATATTCTCTTCAAGTTGCTGAACCTTCCGGGACAGTTTCTCCACAGCTGAGACAAGGGGGGAAGAGAGGCTTTCTTCATATCGCCGGAGCCGGCCAGCCACCTCATCCACCGTTGGTCCTTCTTCACCTTTCCATTCCATTACTGCCAGTGAGTTGGCATATGACGATGGTGCGCTCCGTACAAACTTCCGCCACATGGGCCTTGTGCAGTGCACCTCATCAGGGTCTGTGGGCAAGTCTGTGTTGTCCAAGTCATAATAAATCATCTCCCGCACAGCTAATTCTCTCAGGTACTGGATACCTCTTTCCATGGTGGTCCATTTGCTTGGTTGGCATACAACATCTTCACTGAAGGGGTACCTCTCCCTCACGCCTGACAGGAGTCGCTTCCAGAGGCTGAGGGCTTGGGTCTTTTTTCCAATTGCCTTGTCAATGCCGCCTTCCCTAGACAGGGATCCCAACTGCCTGGCTTCCCTATCCTCTAATTCCAGGCTACTGGCCCCATTATCCCAACACCGAAGCAGCCAGGTGACAATGTGCTCGCCTGAAAGTCGGCTAAAATCTTTTCGCATATCCCGCAGCTCACTCAGGGATAGGGATCGGGTAATTATCTCTGGTTCTGCCTCTTCCTCCTGTCCTTGTGATGGCCCTGGTTCATCGTCATCTCTTACTATGCGAACCGATTTCTTTGTGTACTTCTTCTTTTGTATGGGGGCAACGGATACTGGCACGGGTTGGTTCCCTGGTTCAGCAGCAGTGGCTGTCACCGGGGCTGGAGTAGCCGCAGTGGCTACCACAGGGGTCGCAGTAGCCGCAGTGCCCGCCGCAGGGGTCGCAGTAGCCGCAGTGCCCGCCGCAGCAGCACCTGCCACAGGGGCCGCAGCAGCCGCAGCGCCTGCCACAGGGGCCGCAGCGCCTGCTGGTCTGGTCTCTGTCTCTTTCTTCTGAGGGTGCTGCATAGCACTGAGCAGTGCCTGGTAGACACTAGCCAGGGCCCAGCACAATGCGGTGAGTTGTGCCTCTCTAGAATAGCCACAGCATTTTCCCTTCAGATATTCTACTATTCTATCAGGGTCCTGTAATTGTTCAGGGGTGAAGTCCCAGACCATTGGAGGTGAGAAGTTCTCTAAGTACCTGCCCATGTTCTCCCACCTGCCATGCCACCCCTGACTGTCCAGCCTTGGAGCAGATCTCTGGGTGGCAGTCTTAAATAGTTGTTTAACCCTAAACGAGACCTGGAACATATTCAGCAAACATAACACTAGGAACATGCTGGTTTGAGCATCCCAAGGATATTCAAAATTCTCAAAAGCTGTCATACCTGACTCAAAGGAGAAAAGGGAGGCAAAAGAGCTGGGGAAAGTGTCCCCCCCTGTTTCCCCCACAGACTGGGTGTAATTATTAATGAGTTCTGAGAGGTGGTGCCCAATGTACGGACAGGAGAGCAATAACACATAAACACCCCAAAATAACCGTCTAACAAGTGATGTTATCATATCATAAGCCGATATTGCACAGGACAGCAAAATGATAATCCTCATCCCCCTCCCAGAAGTAACAAATATCATCACAGGGAGTGCATAAAACACATAGGAGTTTACATAACACAGCCATGAGAACAAACTAAGCAACATAGTGACCGTGACTATTTACCTAACAAATTCGTTTTTTCAAGCTCTAGTTGGATTCTGTTCTTGTCTCAACCCTTCGAGCCCCACGTTGGGCGCCAAAAAGGACTGTCGTGGTTTGGCCTCAGATGGCAACAAAGAACCACGTGTCGCTCGCCCAGCGCTTCCCGGTACGGGAAGGATCAAAAGAAAAAGGCAAAACTCTTGGGTTGAGACAAAGGCAGTTTAACAGAACAGCAAAGGGAACAAGAAAACAACAACAATAACACCGACAGAGAAATATACAGACGCGAATACGGAACCGCCGCTCCCCGCCGGTCCGGCCCCGGGATGCGCCAGCCCGCTCCCAACCCGACTGCTCGCCCCCTCCCTCCTTTTAATCTCAGGGTGGGCGCGGCTCACATGGTATGGAATACTTAACCCTGTCCCTGCCGGAACCAGGACACCATCCAACCATTCTTCTGACTGAAATGCATTTTATCTAAATTGAACATTTTTAATGTGCGAGCATCTTGGTTTTGTAAAAAAAAAAAAAAAAAAAAAAAAAATTCTTTTATGTCAGAAAGGGTAAAATTATTTTTTGTTGGTGTTTATTTAGTCCTTTCCTGACTGTATTGGTCTGACTTTTTGCTGAATGAACAAAAAATATTTTATCATAGCAGTTTATACACTTTTGTTACATTATAGTGTCTGGGTTTTGACTTTTTAAATCTCTGATGGATTAGCTCTCTTGATTGAGATCAGTCTGCATAATGTAGTATGGAAGATACAGTCTGGGAAGATATTCAAGTTCCCAGAAAACAGGGAATAAAAGTCCAAAATTTAAATGCTATGAGCTTGTAAGATTTAACATTCATTAACATGTCTACATGTTTTTAGATAGTTTCAGTAAACAGAAATGGAATATATTGACCTTTCAAAATTTTGATTTTTCATTGTACACAAAAATATCTCTTGTCCCAATATAGGATAAGAAAACATCCTGAAATATTTGAAATATGCAGCAGAACAAAAATTTGAATTCATTCTCTCTCATTTGACATATAGGAGTAGAAACAATTTAAATATTTCCCACTGCTTCTGTAACTCCAAATCCTATTTTCTTAAAAGTTCTAAAATGTCACAAGTAATATCACATTTGTATTACCTTTACTAAAAATTGCACATAAACATACCAAGGCACAGCAATTTAGTTTTCATTAAATGTTCTAATTCTGCTAGTCATGAAGGTGCATTTGTCACAGATGATGTATACAGCTCCCAGGACAATTAAATAAAGGGATTAAGAAGTATCTGGTCAATAGAGTAACTCCCTTGCTACAGTATGATGGGTGTTGTTTACCCGCAAAAAACACGGATGTATGAAATTTCTGTCATAAAAAAAAATCAACCTGGAATAGCTTAAACTAATAGTGTCTTCCCTGAATATTTCCAAAATGGTCATAATCAGGTTCACAAAGCTCCTGATATTTAACTGCAAATGACATACCTTATTCTGTGGAAAATTGCCCTACTTAAAGATAACTTATCTCTGGATGTGAAGTGCACCACTGCAATTACAGAAACCCCACTACTTCTTGTTACTAGCCTTTACTGATCATTCCATACTGTCTCAGATCTCTCTTATACTTTTGCCTACACTGTAATTGGCAAACAGGTTGATACATACATAGCCCTCAAGTAGTTGGATTTATCTAACTGTATGCAGAGAAATACTGTTCACGTAGGACTGAGTTGCCAGGCTGCACTGGTTATATGTTTTCCTTTGAGTATAATGTTCTAGATTTTATTTTTTCTCAACATATTAGTCTGTATCAGTAAAGCAACACTCTCCACTGACTGGCTGTTTAACTTTCATGTAAACTATGTGAACGGGTAAATCATCTTCGTTCAAAATAATTTCCTATTCTAAAAGTATTTGGGGTTTACTAGATCTTGTAGAAATAGCATTGGAATACTCATCATCAAGCAAACTGATATTACTGTACAGTAGACATTCATCAGTTTGATTCATTTTCCTCTTTAATCACTAGAAAACACTTAAATCACTAATCAAATTTTAATTTCTGAACAGTGCCACTGGTTTTATACACGATAGCTTTAAAACTGCAGTTTTTGGAACACCATACGGTTTCTCAAATATGTGGATTTACATTTTTCATTGAAATAAAATGACAGACAACAAGAGAAATTATTACTATTATTTCTTCAAAGTCAATTTTCTATTTTTGTTGGTTATTTGAGAATATATTTGAAATAAATGTGGAGATTTGCAATTACTCCTCAGTGATCCCCACAGAGGAAAATATGAAATAGCTGGTATTTCCAATCAATACTTGGTGCTTCTTTCCTCCTTGCCAATTCTTTTTAACTTTTTAATATCTTGCAAAATTTCTGCTGCAATGATTTAAAGTGTTATGAGGTTTTTACTTCTCCTTAGAATCACAGCAGCAATTGTGAATCTGGAACCCTTCATTGGGAATGCTTGATAAATAGTTCATCCTCATTATGATTCATTTTAGAGCCCCTCCCCCATTTGTTAAAAAACATGAAGTGTAATCTGTCACAGCTTTTAGTATAGATTTAGCTCTCCTGTCTCTAGGGAATAATACCAATCCTTGTCCAATGGACTGTGCAAAGCTGAAGGGCAGCTTTTCTAAACAAGCAGGGAACAAGGACCAGTGATGGATGCCATTCCAAATGTTAGAAATTTTATAGATAAATCCCACTTAAGTCCAATTCCCAGCAGGACTGCAATCTTCAAAACTGATGCACAGGTACTGCGCATATGATTTTTTTCAGTAGCTATGTCATTTTAAGCACCTCAGTTTTTTTTAAGAAACTGAAAACTTCAGCTTCAGCGAATGCTGAGATGCCACTGTCTTGACAAAGCCAAGTAGATGGTTGTTTATCTCACTCAAAATTCTTCATCATAACGACCTAATATGTGCACTTTTCAGAATTTAAGCACAGGGTAGAAAAAACCAAAATGCAGTGGTGACTATGGCTTTTCTTCAAAACATGACTAAGGAGAAGGAAGCAATTAACATACCATGTCTGAATATTGACTATTAAAGCTGTTGGTCTTACTACTAAAGGAAAACACAAGAGTCAAAAAGGATTTGAAGATCTATCTTTCACCGTCTTTGAGTACCTTAACCATGAGAGTACAGCAGCCCTCTTTCCTTTGGGAAGATGGTCTGAATCCCTTCTATTAAAGCTGTTCCACTTTAATTGGAAAATAAACGTAATGGTTTTGTGATAGAGAAGGTGTGAGCAAAGCTTTAAAATAATCGTTATGACACTTGCATTGAATTCATTGCCTATTTGATATACTCTACAAAGTCAGTCTTTACAGCAAGAACAGGAATTCATGTCTCTTCCTTTAACTTTTACTTTTACTTTTTTCTTCCTTCCTTTTACATGAGAACAGAGAGTTGTGTTTACTCTGAATTGTCCTTATGACTAAATTATTTGATCATTCATTCAAAATGTAACATTTTATGCAGGAGGAGTAAGAGTACCCATTCAAAACTAATCTTCAGATTAATGGGTAGAATACCTTCTAAGGACAAAAGAGTACTTTTCTCCCTCCATTCCATCCTGAATGATAAAGAATTTGAACCATTTTCCAGCTCTTCATCTAACCATTATAATGCGTAAAAAGTCTAGCTTTTTTTTTTTAATCTGATTTAGAAGAGGTTGACCATTGCTTCTCTTTTCAGAGTAGGACCCTCATTACGTAACTGTAGAAGAGGGATGAGAATTGTAAATCTGAACATCTTTTCCTTTGATAGTACAAAGCACTTTTAGACAACAGAGAGATTAGAATTAAAACACTGTCCATAGAGTTACCAGTGCTTGGCTTGGGGACGCCTACTGAGGCTTGCAGACTTTTACATTGAATTCTTGGGTTTAAACCTCTTACACATTGGATGGGATCTAAGTCTCTCAGAGTTAAGCGCTGAAATGCTGTGTAATGACACTACAAACTCTCTATACATCTAAGCCTGAGCTGTCAAATTTTCCTAGCACCCTTTGCCAATAAATGATTAACCTTTCCTTATACATGGTGAAAAGTCACTCCAAGAGACAGGATATGATTATAATACATAAGCAAAGTTTTGGATAATCAGTGACAGTATCCATATGTTTCCCTTCTTTTCTCCCTCTGTCATCAGAAAGAGAGAAGGAAATGGGAGTTTACCCTTTTGCTTCCAAACGAAAGTTATCAGAAAATTCCACTGTTAGAAATTTTGTGTGGAAGTGATCCTTATGCTTTCTCATGACTCATGAGAATTATTTACTTTATGTGAAATTTCATGGAAATAGGAGACCTATGTCTTAAAAAGGACAGAGAACTGCTTAGGCAGAAAAAATAGTTCTTCGTTTTGCACAGCGCAAGCAGCAAAGCAACCAAACAAGCTCAAAAGGGGAAAACCCCATCTAAATAGCAAGTTGCAAGTGGTACTTTTGAGCCTTTTCCTATATATTTACTTGTAGTTGTTAAGAAACTCCTGATCAGACATAATATTTGAAAGGAGGAAGCATTAAAGCCCAGCCTATCATTGTGTTGAATGCTTCCTTTACAAAAGCTGATTTGGATAATGCAGAGCCTTTAGCTTATATAAAGCACCAACCTATGTCTCTGTATATTGTAATATATATTTAAAGAAATACATATTATTTATTGGAACATTAAGTGCAACAGTTCCAACCCATACAGACGGCAATGAAATTCCTTCCCAATTTGCTATATCACAATTCTAATTTTCTTCCCACAGATTATTTTTCAAAAGATTTGAAAAGTGTAAAAAAAGACTATGTGACTTTTGTTGGTCTTGGGAATTAAAGACTCTGTGTTGATCTTGCTCATCAAGTACGGTATTTGAATTGAAAAGCACAACACAGAGAGATCCAGACTGATATAAACAACAGATGTGTTTCATTCAACATCTTGCAATGGACAGAATGGAGGTAAGAGTTTGTTTTATGAGTAAAGTTTGAAAATTCTAATATGTGAAGTTATAGTAAAAATTAATGGAAAAAAGACTAACAAGGCAGTTTTAACTCTCATACATTGTATTTTCTAGGTTGTGGGTTTTTTGAGGGCAATCTATTGGAGCAGACTGCTGATTTAGAACTGCAATATAGTGGGTTTCTCAGAATACACTAGAAATTCTTCTTTTGCAACTGCTCTCCCATTATGGTCTAAAAAGAGCAGGTATAAAGGAAGAATTTCTAGTGTATTTCCTTTTCATCAATCAAAGATGGTTAGTTTATTTTTATCTTTCTTCACTCCCGTCTGCATCACTTCTTGGTGCATTACATCACATAAAGTTCCCAATAAAGATAGCTCAGTTTCTGAATAAAAGTGTTGAATTTTTAAGTTTATATGAAAGGTGTTTCCAGCAAAAAGAAAAAAAAAAAGTTATATTTTTCCTGGCAGCATCATCCAGTTCTGGATCCAAAACTGCTCTTTACTCCAAATACACATATTGTGCCATTTTTTGCTGTCACCCTCTGCTTGATATATTTACTTAAACCCCTCTGCTGGGCCTTAGTTGCATAACCTCTGATTTACCTTATGAATTGAATCTACATATTTCTACAACATCTCAAGTTTGTAGGCAATTTTAAGTTCTTTATATCATTCAGAAATTAGGGATGAGGCTTTACTCCATGTTCATTTCCACAATGTCTCAGGAAAATTTCCGGAACAATAAAATAAGCTGTTTCCAGATCTTTGTAGAAGATATTTATTTGTTGATAACATGACTTACAGGTAACAAATGTCTTATATTCTGAAATCTACTCAGGAAAAGTGTCTCTCACCGAATTTACAGATCTGTATAGTCTCCTCTGACTTTTTTTTTTTTTTTTTTTTTTTTATGCCATGTTAGTAATCATAAGAATATAAAAAGATCTGTAATGGCTCGGACCACATATCTAGTACCCTTCTGCAGAGGTCAGGCCCAAAGAAGGACAAGAAAAGGATATACTGACACTTTCCTGATAAGGTCCTAGCCTCTGGTGATTTGTAGCTCATGATTTCTTTTAGCAAGATGTAGTAGTTTGGATTTAATAACCTTTGGTTGGTTTGTCTTTCATAAATTTTGCCTCATTGGTATTTGGACACAAATCAAGTCTTCAATTTTAGAATTGCGTGCAAAAGTAGTTGCCTTCAAGCTGGATGACAACTTCCAAGGATATCCTAGCTTTTGTATTCAAAACTGTTAATTTATGTATAAATCTGTACTTACGTTTATCCAGGATGTTCTCTTCCCTCCACCACAGATTGCCATAATTATCAGCCTGCCTATTAAAATACAGAATCATTTATAAGCCTGCCTGATCCCACATTTCTTTATCACTTCCTCTCTATTGTCCCTTCTCTATGCACACAGAGAATAGAGCAGTAGTACTCTGTGCCTACACAAAGTACCTTTAGTGCTTCCTCAGTCCTATTGGTGTAATTCCCTATACCACCCACAACTTCCATAGAAAATCTACTAATAAAGACTTTAATGTTACTCATGCAACATCACCGCTGAGGACCACATTACTTTTTTCTTAGTCCGTTCATTTCAACAGAATAGTTGCTTACTATCTACAGAATGCTAAGTCCCTTCTCGTACAACCACCCAGTTTTGTTCTGGAAAATGTATTTTACTACTCTTGAAGGCATTATCAACAGTTGTTTATAGGAAACAAATGATGCATTGAGACATTGCCGGAAACAATTTTATAGAAAACAGGACTTAAGCTGTTTCCATTCCACAGATCAACAGCAACAGTAAAAACCAAACTAGCAAATATGGACTCCTATGTTGCTGAAAACACCACCTTCCAAAAATGTGAAAACCGGGAACATTAATTGCTGTATTCTTCCCATGAAATGGTGTGAAAAATACTTCAAGAATAATTTTCTTAAATCATCTCTCAGGGACACCGCAGCCTAATGACAGTATAGGCCAGGCAAGGTTGACTGCATCTTAATTTTAGGAAAATTATAGGGTCCTAGTATAAATGTGATAAATAGACAGCAGCATGCTTTGTCTTCATTCAGTTATTCTTTGCTTTTTTGTATCTAGAGCAGAATTTACTGAGTCATTTAGTGCATTAACTGGCTAAATTTCTACCAACAAGCCTCCAGATCAACAAAGTGAAATTCAAGTTTAAAAAAGACCCAAAGAAATACTGAGATTAATAAAAGAAGCTCTTCAGGGTCTTATATCCAGACAGTTATTGCACTGCAGCATTCAAAAGGATCAGATAGATATATATGACTGGCAGTAGCTCCTAAATTGGATTTGTACCTGAGTATTACATTATGTCTCACACGCTTTTTATAATGGTTTATTTGTCAGAAGGACTGGCTTAACTTTTCAGCATATGAGAAAAGCAAATGAATCATAGAATCATAGAATCACAGAATGGTTTGGGTTGGAAAGGACCTTAAAGATCATCCAGTTCCAACCGCCCTGCCCTCGGCAGGGACACCTCCCACTAGACCAGGCTGCTCAAAGCTCCATCCAGCCTGGCCTTGAACACTTCCAGGGATGGGGCATCCACAACTTCTCTGGGCAACCTGTTCCAGTGCCTCACCACCCTCACAGTAAAGAATTTCTTCCTAATATCTAATCTAAATCTACCCTCTTTCAGTTTGAAACTGTTACCCCTTGTCCTATCATTACACTCCCTGATAGAGAGTCCCTCCCCATCCTTCCTGTAGGCCCCCTTTAGATACTGGAAGGCTGCTATAAGGTCTCCCCGGAGCCTTCTCTTCTCCAGGCTGAACAACCCCAACTATCTCAGCCTGTCCTCATAGCATCTTTTGATAAACCTTTCTTTTTCTTTGTGGTAAGCACATAGATTTTTGGTCATCTCACGGTTATAGTATCTTTTCAAAAAGTTTGTATCCAAGGAAATATGACTTCTCCCTCAACTAGTAAAAGGCCAATTGACCCGAAAGGTCTCCTGGGGCTATGGGGTCTCTGAATTTGTCTGTACTTGCCTTGGTCTGAGCTAATTCTGGCAACTCTCTAGTGATCTATTGCCATTGCTTATCTTGTTTTAGCTTAGACCTGTGAATGCTGTGATAAAGGTCTAATAAACTTATTCAGTAATTGAATAACAGACAATAGGTCTTTATGTTAATTGGGGTTGAGGGAGCCTGTTGTGCAACTCAAATAATAACTACAAGCTGAAGATAATCAATCTTTACGTATGAATGAAGTGAAGAATGAGTGAAGAAAGAGCATGTAATCAGATTGTGTTAGGAAACATAAAAATATACCCAAGCTGATCCAAGACCGACAAAGAAGAAATCCCCACCAACATCATAGTCCTCCTAGCAAAGAACAAAAGATATGGACACTCACTGTAACCTCCAGAGTAGATAGTCAGATATTTATGGACCTCAGCCTTAACTGTATTACTAACTATAAGTGTATCCCATTGCAACTGTACTATAGTAATACTTGTTGTTGTTGATGTTTTAATTTGGATTCAACTGTAACTATGTTATTTTGGCAAACAATAAATTCTTGTCTCCCTGTGTAAGGTGGTTTGTCTTTTGCCCATACAAGATTTTGAGTATAGCAAGGAAATATGTAGATTCTCGTAAGTACAGTCCTTCTTAAAAAGTGAAAATACAATCTAAATCAATAAAGAAGTAACACTACCCAAGTTATAACAAGATTTTTTGCTCCATCAAGGTGGGGGGGGGGGGGGAGAAGAAAAAGCAACTTTTTGGCTATAAATATATTCCCAAATGGATAATGCAGATACTTTTTCCAAAGTATTTTTCAGACTATTACAATAACTAGCTTTTATCTTTTATCAGGTAAGGAAGAATTAAGGATGTTTACACTCACCAACCTGGTGACACTGTTCTTGAATAAGACATTTTCCAAGAACTAACTTTTATTTTTGTAGGTGTTTTACCCTAATATTGCAAAGGATTACTTATATTTTTCACTATCAAGGAGACTGTGTATCTTCAGATAGTGGTTTGGTTAAATATCATTTAATTGCTTTTACAACTACGTGTTGTCACTCTGACTTGACTTTGATAAATGTCCTGTCCTGAGCTGATTGTCCCATTTTCTTTCTTCTTTTATTATTTCAGTACACCAACTCACTGAGAAAGGATAAGTATGTTTTTTCTTTGTTGTAAAAGAATTGAAACCAAGCAAAACAGAGGTTATGTTCTATTGGGAGAATACCTGTTCAAGGACAGCAAAGTAAGGTTTCATTTAATTCAGTCTGGTGAAGAATGCGTTGTCTGTCTTTGCGGTTAAGAAACATAAGGGGAGAGAAGCTTACGAAGGTGCAGACTCCCTGTTGTCACCCTCTGGGTCACCACATATGCTTGACAGCTCACACAACAAAGCCTCAATGCATCACTGCTCACCTTTGCTATTCACAGCTTCCAGACAAGGGCTAACCAAGTCAGCCATACGCATCGTCCAGACACCTGGAGGTGAGGTGCTTTGGAAAGGAAGAGACACAAACTAAAATGCCTCTAACTCCAAGAAGAAATTAGGTATTTTATAAGCCACCCTAATGAGAGTCATTGTGGAATAGTGAAGAAAACATCGATTTTTTTGTTGTTGTTGTTGTAATGGGTATTTAATGGTTGCTGCTAGACAAATGACTGACATATAGAAGAGAGGTTCTCCTAGTGATAACATGCAGTACTGAAAATCAGGAAAAAAAGACTAGACATGGTATTTGTAGAAACTGAGCAACCAAGGCTAAAAGGAGATGTCAGTGCAGATGCAGCCCAGTAAATATGACTTTGTCCCTACTAATAAAAGGACACAAATATTTTCCAGCCTGACAGTGCAGGATCTCACAACTTAGCCAGTCTTGCCTTGGCCTGACCTGGTTTTATCTTATTTTAACAGCTGTCCAGCTGCCAGGTCACCATTGCCTAGGCTGTTTTAAGCAATAGGGTAAAGGTCTGATAAACATTGATAGTCCCTGTGTAGCACACAGGAGCCCTTTTTGTCAAATGCAGCTGGGAAAAGCTATTGCGCACCTTTCAAAATTTATCTGTAAACCAGTGAGAAAGCATCAAACTGTGCTTGAAAACATAAGTAAATAAAAAAAATAAAAACAACACATCCTCCTCCACTTAAGCAAAGAACTCAGGATGCAGACACATCTTCATTGTATTGTCCCCTCCATTTCTGTTACAGGAGGAAGGAATTCTGGCTTAGGATCCACAGGGTCATTGGACAGGTAAGCAAAGCATTAGACAGGTAAGCAAAGGGGGAAAAGGGGTAGAAAATAGAAAGGGCCTTTTCTCTATGATAGTTCTAACTGTCTGTTTTGTATTTATTTATTCTATTAGGCTGTTTTGTATTTATTTATTCTATTAAATTACTAAAATGTTAATAGTAGTAACACAAAATTATTATTGTCAAATACCTGGTTTGTTCCTTGTTCCTCATAACAAGATTGTTTAAGCGTAACAGGGAATCGGAATAAAAAACTTTAAAACTTTAAAGCAAATAAATAAATAAATGAAAACAAAAGCCTTTAAGGTAAGCGAGATGCTGGTAGTCAGATTGCCAAGCAGACCATATTAAGGAATAAGTTTCTGCTTTTATAGGTCCAAAAACATTTATTTTCAGGTATAGCAAGTAGCTTGTTTTCTGCAGTTCCTGGTCATCAAGATCAGGTTTAAATGGCATTCAGAGTCAGATTCTCAAAGACAAGCAGGCAGCTAAATGTGCGCCAAATCAGACCTCTCAGAGGGAGCTAGGGTATTGCCAAAAGGCAAGACACAAAACAAATATCTCCATCTTTCTTATGAGTCCCCTTTATATATTGAAAGGCCACAATTGGGTTTCCCCGGAGCCTTCTCTCCTCCAGGCTGAACAACCTCAACCATCTCAGCCTGTCCTCATAGGAGAGGTGTTCCAGCCCTCTGACCATTTTTGTGGCCCTCCTCTGGATCCACTCCAACAGATCCATGTCTTTCTTATACTGGGGACCTCAGAACTGCACGCAATACTCCAGGCAGGGTCTCACAAGAGCAGAGTAGAGGGTAAGAATCACCTCCCTCAGTCTGCTGGCCACGCTTCTTTTAATATAGCCCAGGATACAATTGGCTTTCTGGGCTGCAAGCGCACATTGCCAGCTCATGTCCAATTTTTCGTCCACCAGTAACCTCAAGTCCTTCTCTGCAGGGTAGGTTTTTTTTATTGACCTGAGAGGGAGGACAGCCCAGGATGAATCAGACTAATGCAAACTTCTCAATCAGTTCATTCCCGAGACTCTGATGATGCTGGGAATTGCCTCAACCTGGGTGCAGGACCTTGCACTTGGCCTTGTTGAACATCATGAGGTTAAATAGAAAGAAGATCCTGGAGACATCAGTTCAGTAAGGTAGCCTGAACAAAGTGTTTGGTTACTATGCCTGTTAATAACATTAAAAGCCTCTGTAGTAGATATTTTACAGAAAAAAAGTCAAAAACCAGATATCATAACTTTGGTTAAGTGCTTGTGTATTTAAATGATTTACATAAAATATTTAATATAGGTTAATAGCAGCTCTAACAGGTCTTAGAGGTATAATTAAACTGCTCAGGCTTGGCAGGAAGTAGCCAGCCAGCAGTTCAAACAAAAAACAATAACCCTCTCTCAGAAAAAAGGAAAAAATACCTGCAACTATATAGACACTACAGCTGGTTAAAATATAACCATTTTTCACCAGACCTGAGTCATCAAAGAAATCTGAATTTATATCCAAAACCTAAAATGTAAAAGGTAACCAAGATAAAGATGTAAATCTTCAAGCATTCATGTATTAGACATGAAACTAGGTTAAGGATGATAAAGAAGATTATGGAGAACTTAAAAGAGGATGCCCAGTCATCAGTCCCACAACCCTGCAGCTCCCAGAAAGTTTTGCCTTCAGAATTGATGGTTGTCTTTAGGCAGGTGGGGTTTACTGAAGTGTCTCAGGGAGGCTAGCTCAAAGAACACTGAAAAGGCATCTGATTGTAACATTTAAGAAAGACCTGCATTTCACACTTGTTTTACTTGTAATCTTCTGCCTCTGATGTGGTACCTAAAGACTTCTCTTCCCAAATAAATATTTCCTTTGTTTTACTACTAAGTTTGATGTGATGAGGAGTCAGCACCAGGTGATTCAGAGACTATGCCTTGCACAGTTGCTGGAAATTGTAATCAAAGAAGCCAGCTTGATAGGTTCTTGCAGGGATGCTTCCTGTGCATATATAAAGATTGAAAAGGCAGATAGCAATTAATTAGGTAGTGCAGCTCAATTAAATTTGCAATTATTTTGGTTTTTTGCTTCTCTGTCAAGGGTTTAACTTTGGCTCCTTGCAGAGGTGATTTTGTTGTTTTGTTTTTTTTTTATTAACTTGAGAGGGAGGACAGCCTATGACGAATCAGAGTAATGCAAACTTCAGTGCTCCATGTGAATGGGTTTGGCAGATCTATATGAAGTGGCATATCCAAGTGTTTTCATTATGACTAGGTAATCAAGTAGGACAAGCAGGTAGGTGAAGCTGAGAGCAAGGAGCTTGGGGGTGTAAAATGTCAAGTTTGAATAAGAATCTCCCTCTTGTAAGCCCAGAGCTTAGTGTCCTTCTTGCAAGAAGCAGTTAACTACAAGGAGCGTTAACACTCTGGGTCTACTTTTAACTTTCATATGAGGTATGGGGAATGGTGCAAACATGTAGTCTACTTCGAAAGTAAAAGGGAGCATCTATTTTCTTTTTAATGTAAATTTTTCCCGGCTGAAGGCCCAAATAACTTAAACTCAAGGCTGGGCAAACTCTCTTGATCCTAGTAGAAACAATGTGATCCTCTGATGGTGCTAACTTGAACATAGCAATTTAGATGAGGTTGTTTTGCATAAAGTCAAATTGCTACAGTTTTCTCTTATATACAAGAATGTATGTGGCTGAAGAAGTAGTTAATGTTTGCTTAAATCAAGGACTTAAATCAGCTTGTTTCAAACACTGGGACCTGTCTGAGAAGGGGCAAGACTAGGGGTCGAAGGCAGACACAGGGACTATGATAGACCTATTTGCTATGACTGGTTCAGATGATACTTTCTGCCTCTGTCAGCTGAACCCTTACCAGGGCCGAAGTCCAGCTGTGACACTCCTGTGCTCCTACTCCACTAAGCTTCCAATAGATTATTACTCATAAATAACAGTCTTTTAGGCTGATTTTGGAGGGATCCCAAGGTAGTCCCACAGATAGTTCCCACAGATGTTTTCCTGGATACTCTATATCTAGGCCTCAGAGGGAAAGGGGCATAAGAATCTCCTAGAACTGATTGACTCAGCAGAACCAACGTCTTTCTGGTTTTATTTCTTTTTGTTGACGCTACAAAAAAGTCATGGATGGATGCTGTGTTAAGTTGTTTAATCTGCTTGGATTCAAGGAGTTCACTGTAAAAAGCCAGCCCAAAAAGTGTTTATTATAGTGTGCTCTTGCACCCTCAGCAACAGCATTCATGTCTCTCACTTTTGTAATCCATGCATGGTATTATGCCTATGTGTAAATGTTTCTTATCAAATCCAGATGTTACATAATCTCCTTTCATAAGCTTGCCAAGCCATCTGATGCTAGAGCTGTGATGGCATCCATCCTCTATCCACAAACACATTAATACCTTGCTCTCCTAATCATATGGCTAACCACCTTTTCAACTTGCATTCATACTAAGCCAACGTCTATCAAGTAGTAAATTTCAGAGCCCCTTTTCTCTTTGCTGTTGATCTTGTTAAAGCACATCGAGCACAGATGGTTTGATACTGGGGAATGGCTTGCCTAGCTAGAAATTAGGCCGGTAAGGGTCACCTACTCTGACACAAGCTTGCAACCACTGTAAAGACTGGGCTGCCCCATGTACCCTGGTAGTACGTCCTCTGTAAACCACATGGGGCATGGTCAGGTATGGTGGTTTGAAGACAGCTGTTCAAAGGCAATGTTCTCACAACACCGGTGCTTTACCCCCTTGTAATCAGTGGAGTCAGAACACTGCTGACTCCCTTCATGGTGACTTACTTGCATCTTGAAGTGTTTAAGAACCTGACTCTTTGAATTAGGAAATTCATTTAATAAATAACACAAACAAACCAGCTACGCCTTCCTCAGAACAGAGCAGATATTTATGCCCTCTTTAATAAATATTACACCAGCAAGCAGCAAAAAAGAAAAGTTCCTCTGAAAAATGAAATACTATTTTTCCTTTTTTATATGAAACTGTAATGCATTTCTGGCACCACAACGGGATGCTGTTCAAAGAAGAAAATTAACAGGACTTCCTGTATCACTTTGTACCTCTGGAATCTGCCCTTGAGCAAAAACTGATTTTTTCCAAATTTTTAGTGCAGATGAAATCCAGAGCACCCAGCAAATGAACAGGCAATACTGTCCTGCAGAAATGTATTATAGTTAGTTTCCCATCTCTGCTGGAAATCCTTACGAAACTTCAAACTCAAGTTTTCATGTTAAACAGATTATTTTTTTCTTTAATATTTTTACTGCCTTCTTCCATTGATCTCTCTCGTGCTGTGATGGTAGATTACTCCCTCACTGAGTGTCTCTGGCTTATGTTTCTGTTTATCTTTCTGTCCATCTAGCTATACGTGTGTGGGTATGTAATATACAGAAACATAAACCAAGGAGTTTTCATCTAGAGTTCTTACGTAATGTATTGAATTTATACATTTTGTTATGTGGATTTTATTATCTTAAGCTAGCACAAAGAAAACGAGTGGTTACAGGTAGAATTTTTAATCTGATCAACTATAGACATTTAATTTTCTAACTATTATTATTTTTCTTCAGTGTCTTTTATGCCTTCTTCATCTTGAAGAAATTTTTGGGATGCCTTTATATTTGAAGGTGTTGACAGTGAGCACAGCTGTTTATGTATCTGTTATGATTTTTTTCTATATTTAGTGCAAAACTACTTCTGAAAAGTACATGAATGAGAATTAAGCAAAGACACAGAAAAGTGAGCTTAGTACTATTTTACACCTTAATCACACATAGAGGCTCTCAGAAGTAAAAATATAACTCTTCTGTGTTATCCACGTAATTGCACACATTATGTCAGAAGAAATACAGGGGCAAATTGATTAACTCTTTGGGTTTTTTTTAATTTATTATATTGCATGGTTTACAAGGAATGGCAATAAAATAACTTTCTGAGCTGTATCTCTTAGTGTGAAAGCAAATATTGATTTATATATTTAGCATCTATGTTGGCATGTGAGCTCAGACCTGCACAAGTCCTCATTTTTGAAGTAGAGTTGCCCTTTTGAAATGGCTGTAAGTCTGACAATATTAAAAGAAAGGAATTGCCCATGTGATGATTTATTCTCTTAATACAGAACTCATGTATATCAGCAGAATAACGCATGTTTTTCATAATTTTTAATAATGGTATAGGAACCAAATTTTTGCAGGTCAATAAAATTTAAATGTTTATTAACCCTAATAATGCAAATCAGTAATAAAAATGTGCAAGTCTCAGGATTTCAGTTAAAACAACTGAGAAATTGAACAAGTTCAAATGGCAGAGTCTACAGGGTATAATTTCATTACATGCAGACCTTTATAAACTCAAGCTCTTGCAAAGTACCTGAATTAATTGGAAAATAAAGATGGAGAAGGTTCCTCATAAGCATATTGTCCCCTTTCCTCTACATTTTTTGATGGGAAATTTGCATTTTTTGTCAAACCTAAAACCCCAAACACTGATGATTTTTCTACTTTAGGAAACTGAAACCTGGATATTTTTGTCCATAAACTTCAAAAATTTGTGTATGCGTTGGCTAAATAGTCAGCATTCTTGCCAAACTCGGGTGTTGGACAAAAGAGTGTTTGAGGAAATAATGCACTCTTTTCATTTAATTGAAAACTAATTTTGCTTTGAAAAAATGTTGATCAAAAACATTTCTTAGCATCAATAATTTAGGAGATTTAGTTTGCCCACACAAAGAAGCAATGACTTACTAATTTCTCTGCCATCAAACATAGTTTTGAAAGTGTTTAATGACAGCAGTGGCCAGGATAATAAGTTTTCATGTTCTGCAATTCTATTCTGAATTATTAAAGAGCCTTGGAACCTTTCCCCTTATTTCCCCGCAGCTGAAACACTTCAGGGAAAGTCTGGCTTCAAAAAGAAGGAAAAAAGAAAAAGCAAGCCATTATAATAAAATTTTTGATTGCACACAAACACCACTTTGATGTTTCATTTTGTTTTAAAGTAGCTACTATAACCATAGAAAGCTGATTTTTTAGGTTACGTAGGTTATCTAAAGCCTGTGCAAGACCTTGACTTAAGCCTCTATTTTGCTGCTCTAAAAGAACTAATAATTTGATTTAGTTTTTTCTTAAATAAACATTTAAAAAGCAACAGCTTCTCAGTTTATAGAAGTACAAATATTGAATCCCACAATATTAAAAAAAAAATATCTTTCCACTTTTGACCTTGAGAAACATTTCACTGTGTGGTCTAGACAGGTCCTTCTGATTAAATTGTAATAATGTGAGGTAGATTTCATCTCTGCTTTGTGGAGTGAATAGGGAAGGCAATTAATGTGGAATCAGATTGAGAGTCATCCTGCATAAAGCAATGTACTGTAATACAGGAGGCTGCAAAAGATATGAGTTAATGTAATGCGTTCTTAACAAGACATATTCACCCATTCTGCCTCATGGTATGGGGGATGGATAAACCGTGTTGCCATACCCAGCCAATATAGCTTTAATTTATGCTGTAGCTTTGGGAACACCTGTGCACCAACCTTGTCATGCCAGTAAAGACTAAAATCAAAATGCTTATATAATTCAGCTGTTTTTCACCAGAGAGAGAGAGATTCTGACACTTCAGAACAAGCCGAAACAAGCAGAATATAGAGGACAACAGGAATTTCCTGTGAAAGTCAGTGAACACTCCAGATGTCATTGTGTAATTATAACCTAACAAAAGCAGGGATCAGTTTAATGTTCTGTAAAATAAATGGGAATCTTTTCTTTGAACATTGCCCCCTGTCCCGTGCTGCACGATGTGTATTCATCATTGCATTGCCAGGTTCAGTTTTAAAAACCATTCTGTTTTGAAATGGTGTGAAACTGAAGTCTAAAAGGAAGTATAGTATTGCAGTATGTGTAGAATAAAAGCTTATTAGACTTCAGAAGTGGTTAATAAAATGCAGTCTTGAAATAGAAAATAGATTTAGGAAACAGAAATATGAGATAAGACTTTTGTCTCAGTCAAGAGGACTTTTCCAAAAAGTGTGAAATGTAACAGAGAACAAGGTTACTTTGTCTCATTTTTAACAGTTTGGCAGGGGATGGGATGGGGGGAGTTTAAAAAAAAAAAAAAAAAAAAAAAAGGTACTAGAGCCAAAATGTTGCCTTTAATGTTTTGTTTTTTTTTTTTTTTTCAATATTCCACCATGATTTTTATCAGTCCTCTCCCTTCATAACAAGGCCTTTTTTCTCTTTCCATGTTGGGACCAGTCTTAGTACAGAGCAAAACAGATCCTCATTTCCTTTTTCATTTTTAACACAGTGAAATGGTGAGAAGAAACATGCCAGACTGAGAATGATATGTTCCCACCCTCTCTTTTTTCTTTTTGAAAACAAGATGTCAATAAAATCCTAAACTATTTCAAAGTGTTACAGAAAAGCTAGCTATCTTAGATGCTAAACATAATAGGAAAATCACAAGCCATGTTCTAAAGAGCATCAATTTTCAACTGTTTTCAAAAACACTAGACAAAGAAACTGAAAATAAAACAAAGCATGTTCAAAAATAAGATAAAATATTTGAAGGAAGACTTCTTCCAGCATGGGGGGAAAAAAAGCTAATACAATAAAAGACAAGTTTTTTTTAATAGGTGTGGGAGAGGTACTTCCAAGCAGCTGAAAAGAATTGGAAAATGAGAAATCACGGGGTGAAAAAAGTTTAAAAGGTGAAAATAATGAAATGTAAATAAATGAAACATAAATCAGAACCAGACTGGCTAGAATAAAATGAGCAGAATTTACAAGGGAAGGAGGAAATAAAATGAGGGAGATTTACTTCAGAACTAAAGGCCCTTCAAAGCAACCTGAAATGTAAAAGAAAGTTGACCCAAGTGAAATGATGTGTAGTTAAAACTGGAAACATAATTAAAAGTAAAGTGGTTGGAAATATTACTATGAAAAAAAAAAAAATCTGAAGACTTAAAAATTGAAAAGAACTACAGAACAAAAATTAATACCTGTGACTGAAATATAAAACCCCGAGTAAATAAAATCAGAATTTGATTCAGAGTGCAAAAATAATATGGCATGAAAAGCTGCATGATACCTGATTTTGTTCATTTCTAAAACCTGCCCCAGTGGAAGAGTTCTGACCTTCGTTATACACACAAATCAAAATGGGAAACCATTCTTTTTCATAGGGAAAAAGCAAAGCTGTAATTTTTTTTTATTTGCAGTAGAGTTAAGATTTTTTTTTATTATTATTGTTACAATTTCTCAACATAGAGGTTGAAGAAACTCATGTTAAAAACACAGATTTGTTTTTTATTGTTACTGGCATTACATTAGCAAATACATCCCCTGACCAAGATAATACTCTTTGAAACTTAATTTAGGGTAAGATAAATGTTATCATCTTTCCTAATATCTTCTAATATCGTGCCCTATGTCTTTAATTTTCACCTTTTCATTGCAGCCACCTGCACAGAGTCCTTTTGACTGTCAAGCTGCTACACCTGGACACAGGAGTTTGTTCGTATAGGAGCTGATGTTTCCCATGCATGGATTTTTGCAAAGGAAAAAATTATTATTCTGCTCGTTAAACAGAAAGATAAGTGAGAATAATTGAAGTTTTAGCAGCTCTTCTGAAGACCCATGAAAGCTGCTATTTAAATTGGACTGTTCCTTAACTGACCAAATGGGCAGGATCAAGTTCATCTTTATTTTATGAACTGTTGTAGGCTACCTGAGGTAGGAGCCTGTTCTTCTTCTGTACTCAGTAATTCACGGAGAGCTCTGAAGATTGTGTATCTTTCTGAAGATTCCTGTGGAGAAAGATTCAGCTTTTAACCCATCACCAAAGACTTAGAGGTGTGCATCTGGGCTTAAATGCCCTTTCTTTTCACTTAAACTGTCTATTAACTTCAGTTTGAAATCAATGAAAAATAAGAAACTGCAACGTGAGTCTGCTGAAATGAGGCTGCCAGAGTGTGTTTCAGATATTTTTACTTATTCTGGTTGTAAAGCTTTAAATTTGCCAGTGACTTTTTTTTTTTTTTTTATTCCTAGTATTGCCTTGAATCTACTGCCTATATTAAGTATGTCTACAATAAACAGCTTTACTTCTTGTTTCAGTGTCATTTTCAGGTTATAATATAGAGATCAGAACTAAGAAAAAGCAACACTTCCGAAATTAAAATGCCATGCTGTTTCTTAAAATGCCTTTAAGTACACAGTATGAAGTTATTCTGATCCACATTTACAGTAAGTATGCATGTGAGAAAGAGACTTTCAAGACATAAAATCTTATTAATGAGTATTGTATTTCCTACTATTGTAATAATAATATACCATTCTCTTTTTAAATAGAGTATTTTATTTCAAAGAGTATTAACTTTGGTTACGATTGTAGAAGCAACCCCAAAGGTTTTAAAGACCCTTTTAAAACTCATTTTGATGACAATAACAGTGAACATGTGTTTCCTTTGAGAACTCCGAAACGTATGGAACAAGCAGTTACTTGAGTAGATATCCTTAAAAAGGAAAGATTACCTAATCCAACATGGAACAGTTGATAGCTACTCTCCATACTATAGAAACATTTTCTAACTTCATATAAACAAAATGGAAGGGACACTGATCTTTATGCCTGTATCCTTAGATGTACAGTACCATATTCTAGGCTGGTACTGAGCAACAGAATTAGAGAAATGAACATTGCCTGATGATTTGGCAAACATTTTCATACTAAGAGACAACTTCTTTCCTATTCTCTGCAATTCAGCTGGTCCAAAGACTCATGATGGAGAAAAATGGTACTCTTTCAATTTGTTGAAGAAGGTAAACTTTAAGGGGAACCTACACTGGGATTGCAAATCCTTCTTGGATCATAGGGCTGTCATATAGGGTCATAGGGTTGTCACAGCAATAAAAGCACTGACATAGTAACAGGCTAAGTGAAGATTCTTACGATGAGGGAAAGGAAGGATGGATATCTGTTAGTGCAGCCAAAGGCTGCATTGCTGCAGTTTCCTGGACAAATTCCTACAGACAATATCAGTATCAGACTAGGTGTCAGGAACATTCGACTTTTTCTTGGTTTCCTTTTGACATCACTTATTAGTTTAACAGTGCTAATGCTGCTGGGATTTGACCTGTTCAGACATGGATTCTGTGTCCCTAAGTTCAATCCTTCATTGTAGAAGGGAGGGAGTGTTTGCTATGGACACTACACAGCCTCCATTGCCTCAAAAACAGCTTCTGAAAAAACTCTGTGAAAATGAACTTTTCCTAAGCACAGCGGCGGGAGGGGAGCAAAAAAACAGGCTTTGGTCTTCTGTCCATACTTACTGGGCCAGAGAGGGCTTTTGCACACAGTTTTAAATTGTTAATAAGCCTGCCATTTAAAATACTGCCCTATGCTTTAGCATAACTTTTGGTGCTGTGTTTTCTCATCCACAGGAAGTTAAATCATCTGTATCAAATGTTATTATGTCTGACAAAAACGTCTGAGGGAACACTACCAAAGATTTATGGGAAAAGGTATTGAAGTCCTAGAAAGATGATTAACTGCTGCTTGTCACAAAACTGGCTGTTGATTTGTAAGTTTTAAATACTAGTTATTTGGAAAAATGAGCAGATATGAATACAATATACATTTGTCATTAAGCTGGGGGACAGCTAAAAATAAAGAATGAGAATAAAGGATACAAAGGACTCTAATATGTTTGTGGTTTATCAGTCAAATGGGAGAAAACATGAAATTGCTCTTCATTAAATTTGTCAATGACACAAAAAGAGAAAGGGTATTTGTATTGGATTAATATGTCAGGGCTCTGGCAGCAGGGGGGCTGCAGGGGTGGCAGCTGTGAGAAGAGATCAGATTAACCCACCACAGTCCTTTCTGGACCCTGGAGGAATTCCAGGTAAGGAGAGTAACTGGTAGAGGAGATGGGCAAACCTTGGTCTAGACATTGCCTGAAAGTCGAGTATTTGTGGGGAATTATTAGTTCTTATCGATATGCAGGCATGTACACATATACACATATGCACATGTACGCAATGTGCAGATAAAAAAAAAGACAATAAACTAAACAATCTGGAGGGTGATTTTTAAAAAGTAGTGACTAAGAAAAAGATACTGAGCTAAGCAGCTGAAGGATAATCGGTTGAAATCGCCTTCCGGCAAATGCAATTTTTGAGAATGCCACAGTGAATCTCTTATGTGTAAGCAGAACATAAGAATTGGAAGGTGTAAGTGTAGATACTGTAGTTTCCTATTGCCTTTCTCTGCATGGCATTTGTGACATCATTATTTGACGATGATGTCCACATCTGGTGTTTATTCAAGAGAAAAATAAAGATGATTTTATTACATTCTGTAGGTAAGTGTGGAATAAATTTCTTAAAGTATGAGCATCTTTAATCTAACAGGCAGAAGCTTCACAGTATGCAATGGCTGGAGGCTAATGTAAGACAAATTCAGACAAATGTTGAGGAATACATTTTTTAACACAGAGTGGCTAACCATTGAAATAGCTTTCCTAGTGAGGCAATGAATTCTATATCATCTGCAGTCTTTAAATAAAGGCTAGATCATTTTCTAAAAAATTGTCTTGCTCAGAAGTTGTAGACTGGGTACATCACTTAACAGTTTAAAGTTTACAGCTTCTGCAAGCAGGTCAAGCTATGATGATTCTCTGTGGACTTGAAATCTATGCTGATTCTTAAGAGGGATATTAAATGTGAGTGAGAGGTTGGAAAAGCAATTGCAAAGAAGACCGAGGAAAGTTAGGCACAAATTTACGGTGAGGCGCTTGCAGAGGTGAAAAAGGCAAACACAGATTTGTTTTATAAATACATAGGTCTGCATCCAAACAAAATGTCTGGATTCTGTGCATGACTAGTGATTTTCTTTCAATGCATCTTATTCTGGGCATTATCTTGTAAGACAAACTGGAAAGATTTTGGAGAAAATCATTTCCATAGGGCAGAGATTCTTTATTATTGAGGTATTTGAATTTAATTATGTACATTGCATGTCTGAATGGTAATTGTGAAGTAAAGGAACATTTTAGTAAATGGGTACAAATGGTAAGGAAAGTAAAGATAAGACGGTTCAGGATACTCATCAACCCAGTCTTTCTGTATAATTACCCTCCCACAAAACTGCTTTAAAAATAGGATTACTAGCATTTCAGCACGTCCAGATTTCTGGTATCTTCAATTTTCATAATTCAAATGAGAATTACTGGGGCAACAGCTCTGAAACAAGATGAAGCCACATGCTTATCACCAACCATATTGTATATATAGTCCCAGGTCATTTGTTAAGACTATAGACGGCCATGTACCTCCATTCAGGCTGAAACTTTCGTTGATTTTTTGAGATGTTTACAGAATGCTTTGAGTAGCTACAGAAGAAATTGCTCATAAATGTGTCCAGCTCCAAATAACAACACTGTATTACTCCCTGACCTTTTAGACAACAAAAAGCTGACTTTCACACAGTTGCTGACAACGGCAGCAGAAACCAGCAAAAATAAGGTGTCTACCATTAAACCTGGAGCAAATTTACAATTAAGCAAATAACCCTAGTAGACTGTTATGGCTGGCACCATGCAAATGGTTTCTCGCTTTCCAGGCTACGTCTTCCATGAGAGTAACCATATGCTGTTACTCTATTAATAATAATGCTCTGCTGCAGAAAATAAGAGTGATTAATGATCGACTAGCCATTGTCTCATGTGCCACCATGTGGTTCTTACTATGCTTCAATTCAAATGCCGGCTTTACTGCCAACAGCTTTGTTCCGCTTCCCTCAAAGCTTGCTTTTGCACAGTAGGAATAGCAGAGAAAGCTGCCGGAGGAAGGCCAACCTTTTCATATAGCACCTGTGCACACAAGAACTGCACACCACCAGTCTGTCACAGGGACGACCAAGTTGATCAGTACGGTTCCCTTTCTTTAAGGACACCGCGTCTTGTGGAAAAGCAGTCTCTGAAATTTTACTGAACCTTTCTTTCGACTTCCTGCTATGCAGTTCCTAGTCTGACAAATAGAAATGGGAGTTTTTTCCAGTTCATATGAGGGCTGTTCAGATTTGGGAGTCACGTATAGTGCAAGTTAGTTGGTATCAAGTCCATTTTCAAACAGGTCTGGTTCGATTATTCCCCTCTCTGTCTTCCCCCAGGCATTAGCAGCCTACCTGGCCCAGCCAACTGTGATCTCTCCTTTTCTGGATGGCATTTACAAGCAGCTCATTTTTCACCTCCACGCTGGAATAGATGTTTCCTGGAACTGTTCTCCTTTCTCAGAATTGAGGATGACAGCTCAAATGTTCCTAGAGCCTTTGTTAAATGGATTTTGGATGTTCTCTTAAGAATAGGCAGAGCTGGATACTGATCAGGATGTCTTGCTCTACTAAACTAAGATGCATGGGTGCAGCAACCTTAAGCCTTTTTTTTTTTCTATTTTCTCCTTGGATGCAGGGAAAAGGCGTTGTATTAAACTATAGTAATGTAGATTCCAATATAGGCAGAGTTTCATGTAATTTTATGGTATCACTTGATTCTCCCTCTTCTTGTGGGGTCCAACAGTTCTGCCTTTTAACTAACCTAGCACCAAACCCCCATCCCTGCATCCCTTAGAATACAGGGATTACTTTGAACACGTGAAGCTGATGTTTTCCTTGTGCAATCAGTGGAGCAGCAGCCACTGACACATTCCAAAATTGCATCCCACTTCTAGACAATGTTTACCCTGTAAAGCACATTCGCCAAACAGAATCCTACATCATCATGAAATCTTTTAGCATTCATATTATATATCAGTTGATTTCCAATATCTTTTCTCCATCCAAAAAAAAAAAAAAAAAAAAGAAAAAAAAAAGAAATCTCTTACATATGCATTTACTCTGATTGCTGGGTGTCGACTATGTGGGAGTCACTGGGGGAAAATACACCACTCCTTGTGAAATTTAAAAAGGTACACTAGGGTTCTCATTGGGTGGTTTTATGAAAATATGAAGCAGTGCATTGGTTTGCTTCAAATTATTTATTATTTGGCTCCTGTTGTACATGAGGATAAAAAGTACTTTCCAAGTACAAAAACAGAGTAGACCTTTTTAATACCAACTCATTCATCTCCCTCCACAAAAACAAAAAGCCATTTCCCTAGAAAATTTGCAAAACAGACCGTACAGCCTATTTAGGAAAACTGAGTTTTGCTCATAGCAAAATATGACTAGCTGGTAAGTATGCATTTCTTTACAGCAGCAGAGAGAATGAAATCTCTTTCTGCGTTATGCTTGTGGATTGAAACAAAGAGCTGCAAAGTTCTCAAGGTGAGGATGTTGTTCACCTTTAGAAATATGCCTCCTTTCATATCTGAAAATTGAATTCATTTTCTGTATATGGAGAAAAGAAATTGAAGATCTATTGATAACTGTATTTCTCTGCGGTTTGAGGGGTTTCTCTGTTCCCTTGACACTAGGCAGAATAACACACCACAGCACTACACATAGGTTTTTTTTCTCCTTAACTTATTTGGCTAGCAATACTGTACATTTTCAGCAGCTACCTGACTATGCTGTACTGTGTCTTTTTGTGTCCATGAGTTGGATCTTTCCAAAGCTCAGAAGTCTGATTCAAAGAAACTACTAAAATGCACAGGCAGCAGAAACAGCAACCTGCAATATCTTCTGCGGTTCGCGATGAATTTGAGCCATGGCTTCTGACTCCTATTACTTTGTGTGGGTGGTCACTTGACAAGTTATCTGCAGGGATATTACTAATACACTGATACTTTTATTTGAAGTCCAAGCCTATCAGTTAGAATGAAATCATTCTAAAGAACAAACACGTTTTACGAGGACAGGGAAAACTTACTTTCAAGTGAAATTTAGCCTCGTGAAATCCACAGCTCTGGCAAGTGTCTCCGCTTGGCTGACCTACCCATCACCGGCAGTTTCTGTAGCGGGTCGAGGAAAACTATCAACAAAACACCTCATTCCCACGAGCATCAAAACATCCCAGCTGCCAAAAATAGCCTCATTTTTATGAGTGTGTAACCTGCCAGAGTCTAAATATGACTATTAGCCACAACACTGTGGAGAAAACAGCTACTTTGATTTTGTGAGGAGCTGTGTACTCACAGTTCCCTGTGATATAATAGTCCTAATAAGAAAATCAGGCCTGATATGGCCTGTGGTTGTCTGAGAAGAGCTACTCTAACTGAGGTCTCAATATCTGCATGTACATTAACTATAGGGGTACTATTTCACTGAATACAAAAGCCACCAAAACTGCTTGCATCAGTCTAAAAAAGAGTTTTTCTAAAAAAGAGAAATATATCCTCCCATTAGGAATAAAATCAGGCCTCAGTACAAGGTTGCAAAACATGATGTTCTCACCCTGTTTCTTTGAATAGTTTTTACCAGAAACATCTGGAAAAAAAAGGGTATTTTCAAGAAAATTTCAGTACCAAATGAACACCTTTCTTCCACAAAGAATTTCCAAGCAACTACCAACTTCACCTTGTCATCTTTGCAAAATGATTACAAAATCCCAACCCCTGCCTTGAAACCTGCACATAAACCCTTTTTGTTGTTGTTGTTCTGAAGCTCTCTGAATGGAAGCAGCCTGGCCTGCATTCCCCTCGCACTTTTTGATGTTGACTGAATCAAACCTGCAGTAAGAGTGCCAAATTATGGTGCTAAACTGCTTGAGAGGAGCTCCAGCTAGTGTCCCTGATAGATGCTTTTTCAAGTTCCCATGCTATATGGGGCAGCATTATGCATCATTCTGTCTAACCCACTTTATACTTGATTACCTCAAGCCTGTTTCCAGAAAACTGAAATATTATGCACCAGAATGTATTGAATGGGCTGGATGCGCATTTATGACTACACTTGAGAGAATGAAATGGGTAGACACTCTGTCCTGAATATAGTGCTCTATACTACCATAATGGAGAAAACAGATCGGTGTCATAGACAACTCTGAGGCATTTCTGTCATTGAGAGAAATGGCTTCTATGGGGGTTGACTGATCTATCTGTCTCTGTACCTACCAGTATTTCTGTCTCCATTAATCTATTTCCCAAGAGCTATGCAGTGTTTCAACAGATGTGTTGCACAGATTGGAATCAGTGCTCTTATCAGCAAATCTTTGAACCAGAAGCACTTCAACAGTGTACAATGAAGGGCTCGCAAGAAATTCAAATGTACTTTTGTTAACAAATCTGTTAATCTCAGCTGGTATTTTACTACTTTGTTTTGAATTTACAAGCAAGCTTTTGACTGCAATCTTAAAATTTACCTGAATTTCCTTCTGCCTATGAAGGGGCATAATTATTATTCTGCAGATCAGGTCATTACTATCTTTATTACAGTGATCGGATTCATGGTTCCACTCTCAGTTTGGTAATATTGGTAGAAAATTGGAACAGTACATCAATGACTCCTGCTCTTACAAAGAGGATTTCTGTCCTGACCAGCCACAGCTTGATTAAAAAGAAAAGAGAAATGAATTATACACCCAATTACAAAAGTACAAAGCCAGTTTTCTTCCAAGAAAGGGCATATATTTATCTCTCCAAGTGGCCCCCAGCATATCTGGTTTAACATATAAGCAACCTGAGCATTACCTGAGATCCCAGGCTATGAAAAGTCTGTGTTTTGGCTAAGTTAAATAGTGGTGAATGTTTTCTGTGGAGAGGAGAAGCCAAGGGAACCTCTACTGCCTACGGAGCCGCCTGAGTCTAATACTGACTGTAAGAGACCTAGCACTTTATCACTGCTGTTCTGGTATAACTTCCCTCCACTCGAGTGCAGCTAGAGTCCCTTATGCCTTCTTGAGAAGAAACTTAATAATAAAAATAGAAAACTTTTATTAACCAGAAAAAGAATACTCACTATGCTATTTTGACTGTCTTCAATATATCAGTGAAAAATTTATTATTATGGGCATGTTAAGATAGGGGTTGCAACATATTCATAGTTGATGGAGAAAACAATAGATATGAAGAGAGATTAATTAAATGATGTCACACAAGAAATCTGTGTCAAAGGTTAGATGCAGAATTAGTGTTATGTTTAGAGTTGGTATTCCCTGATACATAATTCTGTACTTGAACCTTAAGAAATTCTCTCCTGTCAGTTATTTATTGCAATTGTTTGTAGATACTTGTTGCACATGCAGAACAGGCTTCAAGCTTGCATTGTATGCCTGTGATGACATTCTTGGTTCTCAGCTGCTTGGATGCTCATTCACCTTATGTCACATCTCCACATGTACATTGTCTGTACAGCATCTGCTGCCACACGATCTCATTCTCCCAAAGGGGTGCTATGCATAGAATCAATCATAGAATCATAGAACGGTTCAGGTTGGAAGGGACCTTAAAGATCATCTAGTTCCAACCCCCCTGCCCTGGGCAGGGACACCTCCCACTAGACCAGGCTGCTCAAAGCCCCATCCAGCCTGGCCTTGAACACTTCCAGGGATGGGACATCCACAACTTCCCTGGGCATAACTATGCACCATCAGGAAATGTCAACACGCATTTGAATTTTCTACTTTTAAAGCAAAAAGCCCCCCCTTTTTTTTACACCTTACAAGCGAAAGCAATGGGAAAAAGGACAGTTAAAATCCTCAATTAAACTGGGTAAATGCCTGCTCTTGCTGTTAGTTTAAAAAAAGTTGTAAAACAAGCACAGAAGAAAACCTAAGGTAAACATATCATGCAAGGGCCACAGTGCTAGCCAGCTCTGCACTTGCCATGTGAAATGGCACCAGCAGTCAGTGTCTTCTAATCCCAGCAAAATGCATTTTAAAGTAAAGACACATTTGTTTCTTTGGCTTCATAAGGAAAGTGTCAGCTCCTTCCTCTCCTTTCCAATGAGTATGATCCGATCTTTGTATCTAGACTTGTCACAAACTTCATTTGTAATATTTCTAGTCTTTTGTCTTCCCTGAAAAATGGAGATCACACACCCTATTTTATGTCAGCCTTGTGCAACTACAGATTTAATGTGAAATATCAAGAAAGAAAAAAAAAAACAACAACAAAGAAACCCAACAAAATGTGCATCATGGGCACCATGGTTCTGAGAAAGGGATAAAATGCTCTAAATTGTTTTTGCATTCTCCCGGGCTTAAACTGTTGTAACTCTAGTAAACAGGGAAATCCTGCGTAGGTTGTGCAACCCCCTTCACACTGCACTGCGGTTCCCAGCAGCTCTGACAACCCTTATTCCTTCATTCCCAATTTCTGACAGTGCCCTGCTTCCTCTAGGCTGGTACCTGACCTTATCCAGGGCTAGTGCACTTGCCGGGAAGGAGGTGTATCTCATGGAACTTGGACAACTCTATCTGCACCAGAAGAATTCTCATCTATGCTGGTTTGGAGGTTTTTACAACATTACCAAGCATTACTCATAACAAAGATGACAATCTCCCAGCTTTGGTAACAAATCTGGCCCCACTGGAATCAATTCCCAGAACTGTTTTTATTCCTATCTTTTTAGAAAAAAAAAAAAAAAAAAAAAAAAAGATAGAGATGGAAAGTTAAAGGTGGGGAAATACCACACATACAGCCACCTACAAGTCATGCTCTTTTTCCCTCCCATATAACATACAGTCTTGGCAAAAGTTGGTTTTTTTTACAAGTAGAATAATGTAGTTTTAATAGGACCTACCGATGAGTAGAACTGACTCCTTCATGCGGAAAGGAAGCACTTGCCAGCACAGATGAATTCTTTCTAATGCTGTTGATGATGCAGCTATATTAATTCAAGACTAGACTGTCAACCTAAATTAGGGGCCACAGCGCTGAAAATGAAAAAGATACTGGCACATACTGCACAGTTTGGCTCAAATATGTGACATGCAAGCCAGGATGCATAGTACATGAAGGATTCAAAAATGAAAATCTCCATCCTTAATGGTTGCACAGGGACGCGTTTTCACAGGGTTAAGCTGCATGACGCTCATTAAAGTAAACAGAAGTTTAAAGCTTAAATCTTCTGTCCCCCTTTCAAGACTTTCCTCATCGTAGCAATACAGAGCATGAAATATCGCATTTTCCCCTTAAGACCTGCAGTTAACAAAATGAGGGGTTAATTCATTTGGTTTATTATGCATCACCCGACTCACCTTCTTAACTTCATACAAGCAATAAAAAACTGAATAGAGGACTTATTTTCTCAATTTTGGAGGGGTTTACTCCTGTACTTTGTCTGTTAAAAAAGGAAAGGGGAGAGGAATATAATTGAGCGTCCCATTTCGTCTCATTTTGTGCTGTTGCATTTCTCTCCATTTTTCAACAATTGCCATGAATCTTCTGGGGTTAGGGAGATGCAGGCTGGGGGGACAGGGTGGTGCTACCCCATAAAAGCAAAAACCCCAAAATGCCCTGTCATAAAAGCCAAATGTAAGAATGTTCAACATTTCTGAGACCGGATGAGTTTTCCTTGGCTTTTCTTCTATTCACGTTGAACAATTACATCCAAGTTTCACTAAAGCTGAGTATTCATTTCTCCTTGCTCAGTAAAACACTGTCTTTAGGGAACAGTAGGTATCTCCCACTGTATCTGTTCTCCTATACCACTGTCTGCTAGGCCAGATTGTGAACTGTGAACTACAATCCTTTATTAGTAGAGTAGGCTGTTTGAGAGAAGGGACTGATCTGGGTTTTTTTTGGGGGGCGGGGAGAGCGTGGTATTTCTGTCTTTCCACAGTGGAGTTTATCAACCCTAGCCAGGCTCCTGGGACGTGCTAGCAGAATGAGTAAATAGCTGTCTGGATCTCTCTGTTCCCTACGAGGTTGCACTTTGACGAAGGAGGGTCCAGAAGCGTGCACTGAGCATCACGCATGTAGTATATGTCAGGGTGCACAAAGGCAGAGCACAAAGACAATTTTTGCCCTCTGTGTTGCTAATTTTTTTCTTGTTCCAAGCATGCAATACTTATAAAATGCCCTTCATTCCTGATGCTCACAGTTTCTAATATTTCCAATATTAGAAATATTGGAAATTTTTTTCTCTTTCTTAATCAAATTAAAGCAAATTGTTTCCAGGTCCATAATACTGAGTTATTGATGTTTGAACATCGTTTTTCCTCTGCATTTTCTTTTCCACAACTTTACTCCCTAGTTCCTTTTTTATTACGTGACATTGTCCAGTCACCTGCATATTTATCAAAGTACTTTTTAACTTCACTAGTATAGGATGTCTTGTTGTCTGAAGGGATCACTATAGGGTGAACTCAGTGAGTTTCTGGCTATTTGCATACTTTCCACAGGTAACATATTCCTGAGGAACTGGTTCAGTCTACGATGACTCTGCTCAATACCAGCTCCTGAAGCTGCTGAGACAGGGGGTTATGCTTATGCCTCTGAGAACAGTGTGATACTTATTGCTATTTTTCTTCAAATCTTCCATCTGAAGAAACCTGGCTGTCTAACATAGCTGCAAACCCTTCTGGTTTTTATTCCTGACTTTGTGTCTTCAAGTGAGATCTTCTATGTGTTGTACAGCATATAAATAATTATGCATAAAGTCAGCAAGGACACTGAAGTGTTACATTTTCATCATGCATTTTTCTTCATTTCCAGACACACTGTTAATATCTGTTATACCACATGCTGAGTTTCTCAAGTATTTTGCCTGGGCAGCACTCAAAACGTCACATATGCCTGTATTCGTGCTAGGATTCAAATCTAAGATCTGACTTAGACGCATTTCCATTGTCTCTGAAGAAATGGGTTCCCGATAGCTAAATAATGGTATTCTGTAAAATAAAATTAGCCATTCAGTATTATGACTGTGATGATGAGAGGCCAGCAGCATACATCAAGACAGGGAAATCTTCTGAGTCAATTCAGCAGCAGCAGAGTTAAAAGCTAAAGGAGTGGCAAATTATTATATTCACATTAAAGCCATGATAAGGCACTAACATTTCCCTCACAATTTGCTCTAGAAGATTATTAACCTGCCTTAATAAGAATGCACTTCATGAATTCAATTAGTGATACATACCGTGAAAGCTCATGTACATATAATATGGGCTTCTTAATGATATAATGGATCTGGGAATTGTTCCTACTAGGCCAAAATTCAGATTATCCAGTCATACATCTCCATCTAATGTTACATGATTCAGCAGATATAATAATTTCATTACTAACTAAAGAGAGAGGTCCATCCCCCATCCCGCTCCAACTGTCTATTCCTTTCCTGACTGTAGTCGCTTCCTCCCTCCTGCATCTGTGCTTGTAGCTCATCACATCCTGTGAGAACTCAGTTTAATTCACCACCTAACAAAAAATAAACTGGAATAAAAATTGAAGCATTTTGCTGGGCTAATGAGTTGTATCTGTTCTGTGAAGGTCTGATGAGTGCCAAAGTGGGCAGGAGTGAGATTAGGAAGATAAAAACATCATCCTCATCCTCCTTACCAAATTACTGGAGTTGATCAGTTGGTTTCTGATATCACAAAATCCCACAACAGGTTCTTCACCTAAGAACGGTTTGAAGTGTTTCAGAGAAGGAGAAGTAGATCCCTGGGTCCTTTACACAGCCAATACAGAGAGATGCAGAATGTGTACACAGTGGGAGTGTGAACCGGACCAGGCTCCTCCTGACGGGTGCAGTGTTGGCATGTGTTTTATGTCCCGCACAGCAACACAGACTCAGCTTCTCTGCATTCAAACTGCAAAGGCAATTAAGAAACCCAATACAGATAGTTAGAATGTAATTTGTCCGTGTGTGATAAATGCTGTTAGGCTGCTTCTGCAAATGCCAGGTACTTTACCAAACTGTTAAGTGAGTCTGGGAGGTTGGTGATTGTGTCATGGGGAAAAGACAGATATGGAAGGCTGTAGAAAGTTGTTCCCAATAAGAGAAGGAAAAGGTTATGGAAAGAAGAATTGCAATTCAGTCTTTTCTGTTGTTTTTTAGTGATTGTGACGAGCTCATGATTTACTGTCACCAGCACCTTTTATACGGATATATGGCCATATATATGTACACCTTGTGTTGGCTAATTTTCAGCTACCTGCCAACAGTAAATTATGTCAAACCCTTAAGAGACTGGTGATATTGTTTAGTTGTTCCTATCGCAGTTTTCATAGAGAGAACTGAGTATTTCTAAGGCTGAGAGCGAAATTCCATGTTCCTTTCTTCAGTGGCAGGGCAGGTTTAAGCAATTTCCGCTCTCAGCCCTTCCTTCCTGTCCCCACACCACCACCTCCCTTGTGCCAGCACAGCTGTTTGTGCAGCCTGTGGTGAAAATGGGAACCATCTGAGGAATCCTGGGGCGGCAGAGAGGAATCGAAATCAAAAGGAAGCTTATAACAACGTGTGAATTAAGATGTATGAGAGACTGATCTTGCACTGGGACATCTACGAGGTATACGGAGGCATTGTTAAGCTGACCCTAGGGGATCTGAGGTCTGGGGAAGATTTTTGCAGTTTCTTATGAAATTTCAAAACATGTCTCAAGAACCCTTTTATTTCTCTAATTCAAAAACTCTTTCTTTATCTAGTGACCTTACTTTTAGCCATTTGCCGCTTGTAAGACTCTTTATGGAATAATCTTAAACTTATTTGAAAATAAATCTTCTTGAAGAGTAAAGACAGATCCTTAAGTGCCAACTGTTCCATCCCTCTTTTGTTCTTTTCTCAGGAAGCCAGCTGAATCGTAACTGGATATATGTTTATGTATATGTATAGGTATGCATATATGTATAGGTATAGGGAATGTGCATGTATGTGGTTTACAACATCTTTGCAAGACACTCTATTTTTTCTGTCTGGCAAGAAGTTTGCCTTTTATGTTTTTGCTGCTTAGGGGAGAGCAGAACACTCATGTCATCTTCATTAAATGCAACATCCCTGTTATTAAACACTTTTTTATCCAAAGTATTTTATATGAACAGAGCTGAACACTCAGTTTCTGTGAAGACCCACAGACATCAATATCTCACCTATCTGATTTGGCAGTTTCTCCAGAGTGCCTCAGTTTCTCCTTTTTTGAGAACAAGGGGTTCTGTCACACTTAAGTCCCCCACCAAATGTTGCCCATTTATGGATCTATAATTTTGGAACCCTTCACTGTCCAGATGCATTGCATATGGGAGGCTGGGTATCTGGTTTCCATTCCAGGGACCAGGCAGTAAAACGTGTATCATTTAGGTGCTTTGAGTCTTTGGCTAATTTCAAGTCTGTGAGTAACGGCTGGGACTATTCATATACTTGACGCTAGGCAAATGCTCAAGAGATTTACTACAATGTTAAATCACAGTAACACAGTGGTCTCCAACTCAGAGCTTTTAGCCTCAAACTCTCATTTTTCTTCACCTCATATCCTCATACATTGAGTTTTCTGTGCTTTTAAGTAATTATTTTTCTCCTTAAACCTTAAATTCATGGCACAATTTACCTGCTATTTCACTCTGATAGTTTTGTCTTCGAATCAGACAGCTGAAATAAAATAATTTTGGAAGGATAAATTTTTTTAACGTCTTTCCCCAGACCATCTCAAAATGCTTTATGAAAAATAACCAAGCTTTTCAGTATGTCAAAGACACTTGAATACTTAAAGGGAAATTTATTCTGACACAGCCCAAGTCTTTCTTCCCAGCCCAGCATTCTCTTGTCCTGATTCATTCCTCCTCCTTCCCTCTCCTCCTATGCTAACAGAGCTTCAACCACCTTTGATTCATACCTCTCTTTAACAGCTATATCTAACCGTAGACTATTTCTTCTAAAGGCTTGATTACACCATACTTCACATAGCCATCAAAAGCTGTTTTCTTTCTGAAGTCCTTGGTTTTTTTCCGTACCTCTTTATCTTTCTGGTCACCTACTACCTGTTCAATTTACACTTTATCATTCATTGAGTGAGTCTTATTTCAGCAATATCTTTTTCCTTCTTCCTTCTTTTAATGAGCTCCATTTCAGTTCCACCCCCTTTCACCACTCTTTTAACATTTTTCCTAATTTCTTATTCTTTGGATTGCAAACCTGACTCTTCCTTTGCATGTATTTCCTTTTTGCCTGAACAAAAAATCTGCAAATCAACTAGACTTGCTTTGAAGCAAATTTCTTTTTTCTTTCCATGTCGTTTTCCTTTTTGCTAACCAGTTCTACTTTTAGTTAAGAGAGTATCTCTTACCCTTGAACTTCTAGTGATGGAAAATACATTCTTCTTTTTCCTCCTGTTGAGTATGGATTGGACGTGAGACGTCCAGAGGGCATCTCAAAAGCAGAAAAAGATATGGGACTGAATAAAAATGGAGAATGTCTACATCTATCTGTTTTTTCACTGAATAAATTCTTTATCTTGACATCATAATTTAAAGATTATGGCATGGGACCTCTCATTGCCATTCTGTGTACTATGTTGGGAAAAAAATCAAGACCAAAGACATGTATTGATGCTGGTTTGAGACAAGGGTGTCTCAATTCATACTTTCACTCATTTAGGGCTAAGTAATGATGACTACAGTACAGATGAAAGACACGGTTGTTCTGTCAGACTGAGTGAGCAATGTTTCACACTCTCTTTACCAAAAGGGTTAAACAGCTGCCCAAGGCATGTTTTAGTAGCCGTACTACTTTTAAAACACTAGCAGGTATCCCAGTAGTTGCTTTCTTCAGAAGCACAGTCGCAGGCTGGAGTCACTCCTCCAGCTGCCGTCCATTCTCCGTGCTCCTTGCTGTCCCCTCAGCTCTCATCTACTTCATTGCCACTTTCGGCACTTAACGATGATGGCAGCGAGAAGCACTGAAGTCTTTAATATTATTATTAGTGTTAGTGACAATATTATAGCCTGAGATTCTCTTATTCCACTAATTAATTCACCAACTAATTGATTCACTAATTTCAGAAATTAGAATGGCACGTAACAGGACACAGAAAATTACTGATTTCAAAATATTGCCTCAAGAAGCTGCTGCTTGCTCTCAAGACCCAAAAGTGTATGACTTGGCCCTGGGATACTGACGGTGAGTTGTTGCCTTTACCAGCGTCAAAGATTTGTTGTGTCTTTCTTCACTTGGATATAAAAAATCAAATATCTATGACACCAGCTGAAGGTACAGAAGATTATTAAAGTTCTGAGTTTTAGCAACCCCATGATCATTCTGAAGAGCTTTTTTTTCTTGGTAGAGAATAAAGATACTTTCGCCTCTTTTAAAACCTCCTGAACATGCCGTTTTCCCGACACACATGAAATATGAGCACCACCCAGTGGCAAAGGAAGCGAATCACATCTTGTATTCCCGATTTCCTCCTCTTTTTCCTGAAACCGCAGAATCTAACTAGGCATTTAAAGGTTTATATTAAATTTCCTGCATTTTTTTTTTTTTTTTAAAACCGGCATAACTCCCTTTCTGCTAATTTCTCGAAGATGTTGTAGCAGTAGGAAATACACTGCATCTCAGCTGAACGGTGAGCGTTAGTCTTTCATGGTGGGCAATACAGTTAAGTATTTTCAGAGTATCTAAAGCCCTTTTGCAAACACGTCCTTCTTTTCTCTGCTACTGCTGTCACAAACATAACTGACTTCTCCCGACTGTGACAAGATCACTGCTCCCTTTACATCAGCATGAGCGTTGTATCTGTTCAACTTTTTTTTTTAAAAAAAACTTTTTTTTTCCTCTTTCGTTCTTGTCTCTTTCTTCGTTCTCCTGTTTTCTTCTCTGCATGATACTCTGCAAGGTGTTGATAAAATTTTGATACATCAGAAAAGACTGAAAACAGGCAACAAGATGGTATAACCTCTGTCCTGCACTTCACTGAATTTGAGAACCTCTATTGAAGAGTACGGAGGTAATGATAGGGCCTTTTTGTGCCATACTGGTGCTGACTGGTTCGGTTATCTCTCTTTGGGGAAATCAGATCTTCACAAAGCATATTGGTTTCAGAAACCTTAGGCCTTCCGCAATAAATTATATTGGAAATGTATTTTCACTTTCCACATGGGTGACTTTGTTCTTAGGGTATTTCTGATAGTGTAAGACACAAATAGGATTTTCTTTAATTTTAAGCATGACTGCCTTTTCCAATGATCTTTTCCACTAATAAAAAATAAAAAAAAAAAAAAAAGGAAAATTAATTGTGGTTATGACTGACAAGACACACAGACAGTCTGGTTTTTAAGTAGATAAATATTTGAAAACTCTCTCTCCTGCCCTCTGCTCTTCTTTTACTTCTTTTTACCCATAAGGAAAGCAAGTAACAACTTGCTCTCGAAGTTGAAGTACGAAAGCGGTGTGAATTTCCTTGGTTTTAGCAGCAACTGTACAGACAATTTCATACTTTGCTTCAGCAGTTCTTTCATTGATACCCAAGGATATATATATAAAAAATACTATAAATATATAAAATAATATATATAAAATAATATATATAATATTTAAGTTTTATATGTATTATACATCATTGCAATTATTTTTACTGTTTTTAAACCTCCACATCTAGCTATTTTTTGGACCAGTCCCACCCACTTCTTTAGGCAGAACAGGCAGTGCCTTGATTTTTAGCCCATGAAACTGAACCAGGTTAAAGGAACTTCCACACTTCAGGGTGTTCAGTCGTGGTTGAGATGAAACTATGAAGCAAACATCCGGCAGTAGATAGGACAGACATTCTGGGCTTTCTCAAGCCTGAAAAATTTCATGAAGCTGAGGTGAGCCGTGCTAATTGGAGCTATTAGGTAACAACTGACTCAGAAGCGGTGGTTTAAATGAATGGAAAAATCTAAATACTCATTAAAAGCATTCAAGGAGACAGGCAGAAGGGTAGAAAGACATATATTCCCCAGCAGAATAATCTCCAGCAGCCATCACTTCACATTTAAAACTAGGGTCTATAGAGCTAAAAGCACGCATCACTACAGGCAAGAAGTCGGTAACGTCAGACACTTCTTGCACGCTGTGGGCTGGGCACAGAGGGGATGTGTGGCAACTACCCTGAGCAAGTCACTCACTTCAGAAGCCTGGCGCGATAAAATGGTAAAAATCTGTTGCTGCTCGGCCACAGCAGGAGTATTTTGTACACGCTTCCTCTGTGTCTCTAGCACTGATCCATTATACACATAGTAATGCTGCCAATTGATCTATTATGAATGCACAACCTGCTTAAAGTACGCCAGCTCCCTCCCGTATGTTCTAATATGTGCATCCTCTAAACTCTTCTGTGCACAACTTCTAATAAATATAAGGTAAGCCTGGTAAATAAATACAGCTTTTGCTCAACTAATGCTACTAGTTCAACTTCCTGACTATTGGAAATAACTTCAAAAGCTCCCAGGTTCGAAATGGAAAATTATCTGGGATTATCCTCCCAAAGACAAAAGAGTTATCCCTAAGGAATGTTATGAGGTTGCCAAGATTATTTTGATTTGTTTGAAATTTTCCTCTTTTTCTTTCATTTGTTTGGCATAGCTTTTCCACATTGGCATGCTCAAAGCTGTACTCTTGAAGCACACAGCTACAGTATGTGTTAGAGCACCACCGTGCCCCATGTGGACAAGCCGAAGGCACTTACCTCGTGGGCCTCCAGCATCCCAGATCAGCCTTCACAATTTTTCTTCCCACATCAAAGGGCAAGAGGTGGGCAACGAATGACAGTAAGAGCTATGTAAGGGATGCGATTCAGTTTTTGGCCTCTGAAACAGGGTTAAACTGGAGTGATGGAGAGCAGGATAGTGAAACATCCATATCTGGTTATGATTCCGAGAGTTGCATTTACCTCAAATGAATTTGAGGGGGGATGGGGGAAGAGAATCGTAAAAGTGAGAAAACTCAGTTTATAGTAAGTTATAAGAAGTGCACAGTTATAGTAAGCGTATGAGGAAATCACAGAGAAATACCTTGTCAATCTCTTTATTCATAGGTTAAAATGTAATGCCATACAGTTCTTAACAATTACTGACTGAAAAAAATTATCTGCATAGAACAGAAGCAAAACTGAAGGAGACTAATTAAAAAAGCCATCTTGCTTCGACTTTTGAAACGATTACATACAGAATAATATACATATTTACATTACAAGTATATTATATAAATATAATATATATGTAATCTTGTAACCACAATAAATATCAAGAAGGTCTTTTTTAGGCACACAGCATAGAAAAAAATGCAGAATCTGCACAATCCTTAAGATTCTTGGAGTGACTCACTCTTACATTGTTTTCACACTGAAAAAGCAAATATTTTACACAAAATATACAGCCACAGTTTATGCAGTCCCCAGTGAACAGGGAATCTTTCCTCGCCTTCCTGTAAGTCTACTCCTTGATTTTTCTAATACTATTGCTCTATACAGCTATTACATAAGAAAATAGTTTGCAGGTTTGTTTTTTACCCAGCTAATAGCCTAAGTCATTATCAGTGCTAACAAAATAAGTACAGCGTATCTACATAAGGTATATACAAGTGTTTGCACAAACACGGGTTTGGTGAGCTACTTCTGAGCTCACTTTTAATACTGGGGAGTTAACCTGAAAGCAGAAAAAGAAAAAAAAAAAAAAAAAAAAAAGGATTTTCAGTGATATTACCTCAGAAATATTTTACCATTTGAGTGAGACCTGGGCTTCAGACTTAGAAAGCTTTAAATTTAGAAATTAATTAAAAAAATCAAATTCTTGGCTATGCTGGCAGATGCAGGCTGCCATTGATTTTGAATGTGTTCCCTTCGGTGCAAATGAAAACCCAGAGAATTAATCCAAAGGGAGTTTTCTCAACCTGTATGTGCAGTCGTGACATTTTAAAGACCGTCGCTATGGAGCACCTGAGATCGCACCCTACTAAGTGAAGCTGATCACTTCTCGTAGGAGAGCCATGATCAGTGAGACAGGAGACACAAACAACGTGTTTTTTTTCTGCAGTTACAAATCAGACTCTGGCATATCAGGCATATCTGCCATCAGGTACCCAATACCATAACGTCCATTTGGAGCAGTGTCCAGAGTTGGTGATCCGGTCTGTTTTCGATATATATTTTTCCCAAAATTTGGAGACGGCACTTCACTTGGGCTCCTCCCATGAATCAGACTTGTATTATCTCCCTCCAGATTAACAGGTTCCTTTATTATCCGACCTCTTTTGTAGGACACAGATGCCAAACTACCAGAGCTGTCATCAATAAGGTTGCAACGACGCACCATGAAGACTATTGGGACTGGCAGTATGGCCAACACCATCAGCGATATACAGACAATCATTCCCCATGTTGGATAGCTGTGGAACTCTTCCGTAGCCTGAGCAATTCAAGAGAAAAAACTATTAATACATCTCTACATAAAAAAGAACAAACCTGCAGTCCTCAGCAAGGCCTGCAGTTTTCATACTCATCTTTTTGTCACCTTGCACCCACAACGTGGGCACCACCACAGATCTCAAATTTGAACAGTCTCCCTACAGGAGATGTAGGATTGCTGTCTCCCTGCCAGTGGGTAGGACCAAAACACTGTCCCACAGTTTCTGAGACGCTCAGAGCACTCCAGCAGAACCCAAACCAAGATGTTCACATCAGGCTTTCTGCATGATTGGCTGTAGCTGCTCCTTGATCCTTTAAAGGTTGTTCAGAAGGGACAAGTGTGCTGTGCTATCTGTAACTGTGCCTGGAAAATAACTCCCTGCTCTGTAGGCTAATAGCTGATCTAGTCAGGGACTGTCTCAGGTCACGCTGTGGGACTGTTCCACTTTGTACATACTTCATGTAAACTATAACACATTTACCAGGGCAGTGACTGCACCCCACACCTCTTCTGCGTCCAGGAATCACTGGCCAACAGACTCAGTTTGCCTGGTAGCTCAATTAACATTTAATTTTATACACGGAAATGAATGGCATGTTTGGTATTGTAAGGTATTTATCTTCCTAATTTTTGAGGGCAAGAATCAAACATAACAAGAGCGTTTTTCTGAGAATCCTGAGAAAATAATAGTCGTTGTCTGTAGTAAAGCCAACCTCTTGTGTTTACACTTTACCTGTCTTTGCTGTTAATTTTTTTTCCACTGGCCAGTTTGGACAATTGTCCATTCAGAAGGGTCCCCAAGATTCATTTCTCTGACATTTTACTTTCCTCTGAGGGCTGACGAGCCTACAAACTAGCAGAACTCTGAGGAGTTACCTGGACTGAATCTCTTTTTGGAGCCAACACACAGCACTGACTCTGCTGTTCATACAGACAAGTTCTTTTTACAAATCAAACATTCTTATCAGAGACAGGTTTTAATGCAGCTGTTACCTACAATGTGATATATGCTCCCGAAGGGGAAAATTTATGACGTGGCTAATCTCAATACTTAATTCCACATAAAAAATTGATGTGATATCTGAAATGATTTATTCAGTGTTATCACCTATTTTCTGAACTATTTTCTGCAGTATTCTGAACTATTTTCTGCAGTAAAATAAAATGTAATGAAAGTGAACTTCTCCCACTCTTAAGAATTTCTTCAACATACATCAACAAACTGAAAGTCACAAAAAGCATGGAAAGTTCGTGTCAAGCAGTTATATTTTAAAGCAGAACTACTCTAAAATTAAAAAGCGGTTGGTTTTACATTAATGCTACTTGAGATAAAAACCACCATGCCATTATTTGTACTGATTTTGAATTTCTAATTGCAATTTTTTTGTCTTTTCATGTACTTCTGAAATACTTCAGATATGATCATTATGATGGTGATGGCATCTGTTATATACATACCATGTCTTCAATCCAAGCATTATAACCAGGAGGACTTAATCCCATTTGGACAATGCTAGCTACCAGCAAACACAACAACACTAAAGGTGAAACATACTTCCACATGTAGTAATAATACTGGCTTGGAGAAAACCCAAGCATATCCTTCAGATCCTCCATAAATCTGTGAAGGGAATAAAAGCTTGTTGTTAGTGCGTACACTGAGATTTCAACTACGATAAATGATACATAGCACTTAATATGAGGAAACAGACCCACTGAAAAAATGCATGTATAGAAATGGCTGCAGTTTAGATTACTTCATGGGATGAAAAATAGAGCTTGTATTACTAGTTCAGAACAGAAGGAATCGCTACACAGTGCAGTGACTTAGTAAACTGCTTGCTAGACTGTGCTGGAAAGATATTTAAACTCACCTTTTTTTTTAATAAGACTCTTTTTTTACATCTTCTCACATTGTCTGCTGGGTTGTCTACTGAGGCATGTGTCATTACTTTTGAGGACATATAAAACCAGCACATCTTACAGATTCTGCAAAATTAATTTCAAACCCACATGTGTGCTGCAGTGCAAAAAATAACTTTATGCATAAGCTATGGTTTGCATCATGCAAGTTGCTGAAACAAAACTCTGTGAAGTTTTAAATCTGCCTCCTTCTGCCTCAAAATTGCAAGTTACGATATGAACAAAACTCCTATTTTTGTACTCTTGACGGAGGAGAATGTGGTTCCAGAGCCAGTAGAAAAAGAGAAAATATTTTTGGAGTTAATTCTTTTGGAGCATGCAGAAGTACCAATTCTGTTTTAACTCCCTTGTGGTCCCACTCCCTTTTGAAATGTGTCTCTTGAAAAAGCTTCTATAGCAATAAATATGTTTTCAAAGCTGTTATACAGGTGAAGCTACTGTTGTATAAACTCTCAAAAATTTTTTTTAATTGTATAGTTGGAGGTATTCTATCCTTTGTTTACACTGCAATGAAACACATTGTTAAAAAGAAGCTGAATTTACAAATGATTTGTGCCCTCTATAGATAACCTTGTCTGTCTGGGATCTCCAGTTCTTCATCCAGTTAAAAATAAATCTATTCTTTTCACTTTAAAGTCTTTCATCATCTCTTTTCGAAGCCACCAAGCTCCTTTAGCACTCATTCCAGCATAGCAGGTTTTCCTTTCTGACTACAGGGATTCACATGTTGTCTGGTTTTTTCTATCCTTTGGCTGTAATCCCTGTGGATGCAATGGGTTTGGGTTTTTTATCTGATCGAAGACAATGTGCCTAATAAGACATATACATGGATCTTCATCTATGATTCTGACCCCTTGGTGCTATCACAGCCAATGACAGCCTGAGGTTGTTGATTCTGGCAGTTTTTGCAAACAAGAACGCTGGGCTCCTGAAGAAGGATATTCTGGAGAAATATACATCATAAGAAATATCAGGAATGCTCCAAAGGGAGGTTCAGGTGGCTGTTATGAATGAGAAATCTGGTGGTTAACTTTTCACTATATCCTGCCAGAACCCCTTCTGAAAACATGAATCAACTGCACTCTGATTCAGAAGCAAAATATTACCATATTTTAGCTATTCCTAAACACCGACTTCCTCACAGGTAACTTGCTGACTTTTGACACGTCTACTTCCTTTCACTGTGGAACTCTACCTGAGTGGACATTACCAACCTGGTACCCAAGTCATCTGTTTCAGCTTTTATTCTGTGCGTAAAAATATCTACATGGTGTTTTCATGTCTATGTGATCAATTACAGGACTATACATGTGGCCCAAGTGGGAATTCTTCCTTAAGGAGTAAGTAGACCAGGCACTACTTGCGTAGACAAGAAACAATGTCTGGAAACCATAAAATTAAATTTTCTTGTTATGGTTTTATTTCATTATGGTGAGGGATTGGCCGATTACTCAGATTGAAAAAGTGAAAAGTCAAATGAAAAACCACCCATTCTATGTCACTCTTTGTACATGCCAAGGAATCACAGATGTTTAAATTACTTCAACGTGCTAGTATTGCAGACTCTGTTTTATCTGTGGATGGTATGAGTTATTTTTGATACAAGCTCTTCTGTTCCTTAAAATGCATTATGGTGATTTCTGCCATGAGATGTAAAAAACTCAGAGGTACTTGATGTTCTTTTCTCTTCAGCCATCACTGATAGAGGGTCACTTAACTTGTCAACTGTGCTGCTTCCAACTAAGTTTTGAACCTATTCTTTGCTATCATGGTTATTAATTGCTGAAATCTTTCTCCTGCTGTCTTATTTCTATATAATTTCATCATTCTTGCATACCCAGCCTCCTTTCTAACTCTCTAATTTTGCCTCCTTTACTGCATTCTCCTCTCTTTGGGTCTGATGCAATTGCTCTTGAGGTTTCACTACACTGTCCTGATGCAGTATATCTTGCTCCAAACCTGGTCTTAAAACCAGACTGGATTCATGTCCAGGTTGACCCACTTTAAACTTACTTGCATTTATGTGTGCACCACAAATACGTTGCACAATATAATTAAAATAGCAATAATTATTGTAATGAATACTGTTCATATGGACAGGGAAATAGATTTCCTTCACTTACTTGTCTATTCCATAAATTCGGGTGACTGCAATATTCTCCAAAATGACCACAATAAGCAGGGGCAGGGTAGCTGAGTAGTCATCAAACATTGTCACAAAATAATTTCCAGACCGTTGCACAAAGATCAGTCCAATAAAAAATGCTACCAAGCAGCAGATCACTGGAATAAAAGACAGAAATGTGAGCTGTAATTGTAACAAAGTTCCATAGACAAAAAAGGAAATAAAGAGCAAAAAATATTTTGCTGTTTATTTATGCTGAAATAACACATTATTTCATTTAATCAAAGTTGGTAATATTTTCCTTTTTTTGGGGGGTGTCTCAATTTTAAGAACATTAGAAATCCTACCTATTCCCTACATAAGTTATGCAATTAGAACTAAGTATTGGAATTGCCGTATTACAACAGTCCTGATTAATCACGTGACTATTTCTCATTTAACTTAATGTGAATGCAAGGCAAAAATAAACAGAACTGCTAAGTTAAACATCATAGATCATGTTACTTGGTCACTAGATCACTTTTTGGAATTTAGAAGTGAAAAGGACCAAAGTTTCAGACTATGATTCTAAAAAATAAAAATAGATTTCCCTAGATAATTCACAGCATGAACTTCCATTAGAATCTATCTAAACGTGTCTGTGCACTAAGCAACATTTCTGCCCTTTCTTTTGTTTAGGGACAACCCAAAATATATTTCTTGAATGCATAACGATTCTCAATATTATTTTTTTCCTACTAGATTAATCAAGAATAGGACTAAATGCTTAAGTAGCCATAAAATAAGTCAAATTCAATAAACTGTGAAATCAATTGTAGGTTGAGCACCAGTAAGAGTGATTCTCCTATTTGGAAGGGCCCTTCCTCCCTTCCCTGAGAATTTATGCTAAGGATACACCTGAGTAGTCTAAAATTAGGTGAAATTAATCTGTTTCAAAGTATAAAATATCATTACAGAATATATCCATTGCATAAATCTCAGCTAATCAATTAGTATTGATTAGCGTAGTGAAAGGAAGACAATGATGCTTTTTTAAATACTGTGGTGTAAGACCAATCACATTTTTCAACACTGTAGTGATTACTGTTGTAATGACTTTCAGAGAATAGAAAATTAGAATGGATGAGATCATTACAAATCAATGTGAACTCCTAACACAAGATAACAAAAACAGAAGAACACAGATTAAATATCCTCAACCTGAGTCTCATTGTTTTGTCTCAGAGTTTTGTTACGGACCCTGAGAAAAGAATTAGACCACCAGAACGGTATGTATGTGAATTTAGAAATCCTTGTTGTTCTTATGTTCTCCCATTGTGTCTTACCATTACACCCAAAAAATATGCATCCTTAGTTGTAAACTAAGGCTCTGGTAGGTATACTCACCATAACTTGCCATAATACTTGAACACAAAATAACTTTAAGCATATGAGTTGGTTTCCCTCAACTCAAGAGGGACTGAACTGGAACCAGAATGCAAAAAGTTGCAAATGTGCTCACACTTCTGTAAAAATTGAAGATTTGTGGTTTTTAAGCACAAACTCTAGTACAGGCATAATCCTTGTTAAATCCCACCGATACTGCATGAAGTATAACCGAGGCATTTCAATTTTGTAAGCTAATTATAAAAACATGACATCAAGCTGTAATCCTTTGAGTACAACTGAGTTTAGCAAAAAATCACGCATGCATACCACTCAAAAAAATTACCACAGAAAGGCAGTTCTTGAACACCCCTTCATCGTAATAGCTGGTCTTTTTTTCAAACGCAGTAACAAGGAATTACTGTAAAACACTCCATTACTCCAGACTAATGACTATATATCATAGTATTTGCATGTATACTTAGGAAGAACAGCTAATTTCTAAATGTCTTACTGGTTATTCAGTAGGAATTTAAGAGCTGATTAAAATAAAAACAAAAAACCAAACAAGTGCTCAGTAGGTTAGGACTTCTGAAAAATCAGTTGATTTATCTTTATGAAGAATTTTATTCTTAGATCTAGCAAAGCAAAAAAAAAATACATGTTTTTTGTTAAATACTACTTATTACCTAAGTAAGATAAGGAGAGCAGTCAGGAAAGAGCAGTGATCTGCTACATTAGGGCTTAACTCTTATAAAAGATATTATTATTATTATTATTATTATTATTATTATTATTATTATTATTATTATTATTATTATTATTATTGTTTCCTTCATAGGGTTAGATAATGTTAAAGGACCTTATATATTTTTTTATTTTCTATCCCTTCTGTCAGAGGTACTGAAATGAAATCTGAATTTGTGCATAACACATCATGTTCCTTGTAGCTGTCCTGAAGATTTTCAGAAACCTAACTTTCACATTTTATGCTGATATTCTATCTCAAAAAGAGAAATTGCTACAAGATCATCAGAGCTACATGAACAGGCTACACGTCAAATAAGTTTGGGCATTTAAATAAATTAAAATTGAAAAAAAAACCTCTAAACATCTTGTTTAAGACCCTTTCCACATTCAAAAGGGAAAAAATGTTCCTCTAGAGAGCAACTGTACTGATTTTTAACATAATAAACATTTCATCATAAATAAAGATTTCATTTGGCCTACTTAGGAATAATCTGTAGCAATTTGCAATGTATTTTCATTCTTTCCTTTTCCTCCCTGATCTGTAACATGGGCTGGAATAGAAAGTATTCTGGAAGAGCTCAGAAGGACTGACCATACAGAAACTTGTAACAGAAATTCTCCATTAAAATTTAAGTTCTAGGATGTTCCTGCTCTTGTAGCATTCAGGAAAAGGTTTTACTTTCAGATATTAACGTGCCTGTCCATCAAAGTACGGTCTGGAATGCAGTGATTTACTGCTCTGTAAAGTGTCAGCACTGAAAAAGTTCATGTCAAAAAAACGAGACTTCATACTCTCAAAAAAAATTTAGGTTACTGCTCTAGTGAGAAAAGAAAGTTTGTGCAACTCACCAGTAAGAATTTCTTTCCTGACTTTGAAGGTATCAACAATGGGTGTGATGATGCCTTCAATGGTTCCAAACATACTTCCAAGTCCCAAATTTACCAACATGAGGAAGAACATGACTGACCAGAAGGGAGAAGCAGGGAAGTGGGTCATTGCTTCTGTAAAGGCAATAAAAGCTAAACCAGTTCCTTGAACTGCCTGTCAGTGAGAAAAAATCCACATATTATTATTAATTTTTTTTTTCCTAGTGTGACAATCTGACTTTGTGTTCATGCAATATCACTGACTAACTCTTGACATTAAAAGTAGGAAGCTGCTATCTGATATGTGATTCTTCCAAACCTCCAAACTTAGTACAATTTACTGAAATACTGGATTTGGCTGAGAATCTGTAAATTGACTGATATTAACAACACACTTCTTCCTCTCTTTCATTGATAATTTTTCAGGAGAGGTATTATAGAGGACTGCTACAAAATACACTGTGTTCTCTCCAGTAAGGATATAAAGTTTCTATACCTAGTTGTTTCAAATTTAAATGGCTGGAATAGTATAGGAACTTTAGATGTTTAGGTCACCGATTTGATATTTTAGCTTCAGATACTATATAGATGACAGTGTTTAAAACTGAAGTCCCTCTGAAAAGGCTAGAAAAATACCTCTTCTTTTAAAGAATTTGGGTTACTGTAAAGATTTCAAAACAGGATGATATTCATTAAGCAAATATATAATAAGTAGAGAATAACTCTTCTACTTTCTAGTGAAATAGTATTTATATTTAATAATTTAAACACATCAGTTTGAGATGGTGAATAGGTACACCTCTGTTAAGTCTCTGGAAAAATCCTCATGCTCAACTCTTCTGAAAACCAGAACTTTAAAACCTCCTGAGGAGAGCAATATAACCATCAAAATATCTTGTAAGTCAGTGAAGAATTACATTGAGACATTGGACCCAAAAGTTCTCAGGTGAGCTGGAACGCGACTGCACAGAACCATGTTTCCATATGGATCTCTATGGCTGCACTGCTCATAGGTACGCTGTACTGATACTCTGCCTAAGTATACCTCACAGTTTATTTCAGGCTTACAAATATTCATCCGTTCATAATCTCTGTACTTAAGACTTGCTTATTACTCTCACCTTGTTAAGTTCGTCTTCAATTTGACAAGATTTCAGACCGAGAGAATCAAACTCTTCTTCTTTAACTTTCTGAATAATGTCATAAACTAAATTGTAATCTTCTGCTGTAATGCTTGAGAAATTGATATGATGTGGTATCATATCCTGGCTCAGATTGCCTATTTTCAAAAGTTTTAAAATCTTCTCTGAATTTCTGTAAAACACAATAGAACAGAGAAATCAAACTCAGTGATCTGTGTTAATTCATAAATGAAATATACCATAAAAATAATAAAAGAAAGAAATGGATATTCATACTGGATAACACATTTTTCATTTATGATATTGGCTTTGAAGCCCAGAACTGCAAACACCACCAAAGTTGCCAGCACAGAAGTGAAAAAATTGATGAAGGACACCAGAACAGCATCAAAATGGCAGTTGTTGTCTCTCTTGTTGTAGCTTGAAAAGGCAATGACTCCACCAAATCCAAGCCCTAAGGCAAAGAACACCTGAGTAGCAGCTTCTCTCCAGACCTTGGGCTCCAGCATTATTTCAAGCTGTTTGAAATTAGATATAATATATGTCAGCTATAAAATGCATTTCTATTATATGAAAATACAACAGAAAAAAAAAAAAGAAAAAAGAACAAACAGGAAAACAACCTACATCATAAAATGCTAATACTCCACTACAAATGTATTTTCATTATGACAAAATGAAACCTGGATGTGACACCTAAAGTTGAGCAAACTTATGGTCCAGAATTTCTATTTATTTTATGATATAATCCTTAAATAGAAACATGCTATACAGTATGTTCCCAACAGTGAGACACTACTGGAGCTATATGATAATTGAAATAGTAGCTAGTTAAACCGAGAAATAAAAGAGAATATCTATCTTTTACTCTTTTCTTTTTAAACAGTATTTACTGTCTTTTTTTATAGTTTACGTACTGACAGTTGTTACAATCCAAATGTATTTTGGTATGATCAATTCTTTTATAAATGCAATAAGTATGTTGAAAATTGCTTTGTTGCTTTCTTTTAAAAAAAAAAAGTGACTACGAGATACACATGCTTATATGGAATTCTATTACATGCAATTATGTAAAGCAAAATGCAACATATGAAATAAACGCTGGCCACCACCATCTGTATAGTCCACGAGTCAAATCTCCCTTAAGCCAAATGCCTTGAACTTACCCTAAGTTAAATGGGTCATGTATCTGAGGGACAACTAAGCCTCTTATCAAAAAATTGAACTGTATTGCTCAGATGACCACACTTCAAGAAATATCTTTGTTACAAAGTCATGAGTCATAATCATCTCTGTATCTCAGATTCTTCTAGATACTGATTCATAAAAAAAAAAGTACACGTGGCATTTAAACATTAGATTTTCTCAGGTTGATTCAGGGCCTCCATTCATTTAACAGTGAAAGACATACACATACATCTGTGTATGTGATTACTTATTTTTTTAAACCCTAGGCTTATTGAAAACAGTAAAACTAAAAAGCCTCAACACAGATGCCAGCCTCTTCAAAAAAAAAAAAGTTTATGACAATAAACTTGTTCCTGACTTACAATTTTTGTTCTATTTACAATGCACAAGTAGCTACTGCACGTAGTTGAATCTGGCTGTATCACACAGTCATGCTAGAGCTTTTCCACGAGAGGGAGTGCAAGGAATAGTCTTAATTTTACTAAATCTGAGAAATGGTTTAAGTATCGAAACACTTCTCTCTTTCTGCAATACACCATTTGGTACCATCAAAGGTAGTTCATTCTCAGATACACATCGCATAGCACTTCAAAATAAACTTTTAATTGGTTTGCTATTATGTTTCCTGTGAAATTTTGGGGCCTCTGTATTTAAGCTTCATACAGTCCTACAGTTTCATTTCAGTAGTTGACTTCAGTGGGCTTTTTCTATAGCTTTCTTTAGGTTCTTCATTAAGGTTATTTAGAATTTATGCTTTGTTCATCAACCACGCCAAACAGAGAAATTCTCCCCTTCTTTGTTAGCCCTGTGCTCTCACACCTGCACCAGTATGTGCCAGTCCTCTGCTGTGCTGACACGACATTTCTGTGGGAATGTGTTTCTGTGATCATCTGTGGTCAAAACGTGGTCGTTCGCTGAACTAATTGAGGCTGAAAAGATGTTTCCCCCTCCCCTTTCATGTCTATCTACCTGGATTATTTTCAACCTAGATCACTTCAGCAGTCCTTTGTACAGCCCGCCTGCCGAAATGAACTGTTGTCCCAAGGGAGCGAACGGAAACAACAACATTTGGGGAGTCTGACTTCCCTCAGGTAGTTTCATGCAAACCTGCAGTCCAAATTAGTACTCAAGTGCAGAAACAATCAGAGATTCTAATGAAAATACTTCTGGAGGTTTATATTCACGTATACTGTATGTGACATACAGGCCCCCCAGCCTCAAATTTAAACTGTAACTTAAATTTTGAGATACCGAACTGGAAACCAGTAGGAGAAATTAAAAACAATTTTTCTTTCAAGATCGTTTCTCTGAACACTTGAAACAACTGTGTAATTAAGTTAAAAAGTAACTATAAAGTAAGCATCAGCTGCAACTTATTTTAGGGCTAAACCATGAAAGATGAAATAGTGAAGACATGTCAGTATTCAAGGGGAGTTTCAGTGTTTATGTTCTCTCAGTCTCTAGTGGTGCTTCTCTAGTTAAAGAAAGGATTAACACTGTCATTGAGAAATCAAATTATAACCTCAGGACGTCTGTGTATTCCACCTCTGCTATAGACTTCACCAGCAAGCACTACATTTCTCTGTCCCTCAGATTCCCCAAATTTGCCTGAGCAGCCTGCAAGTTCCTGCAGAACCGCGACTCTCTAAAGCGCTGGGAGCGAGTGAAGCGGAGCACGATTGCATACCACAATGCAAGAAATAACAATGTGATAGCTAACAAAGGTCATTTTTATGGGATGACAGTTCTCCGCAGACTCAAAACACCTGGAATCAAAACAACTGACAACACCCTGCCATCTGGCAATAGCCGCTATGTGCATTGATTTTAATCATCTTATTTGGCTTTCATTTTTGAAACATCAGTCCTGTTCTGCTCAACTGTATTGTGAAATGGGACTTGTTGGAAAGTCCATTTCATAAGACAGTATGAAGGGCAGCAGAGCATTCCAGGGCTCTGGCTACTCAAACATGCTGTTCCTGTAGTATAGACACAGTTACAAGCATTTGAGATGGGTGTGGGTAGAATTTAGACCTTCAGACTACACAAGGATTCATAACATCCCTTCTCACCTCTGTAGTTATACAACCTAAAGTTCAGTAAGACATATTGCTGTTAAAAAATCTATGCTTAGACCTGCTGCTATCTCGGCATGACAACCATAAGAAACATGGTAAGGAAAGCTGAGGGGTGAGTACTTACACTACTTTAGTATTTAAGACAGGTCTCCTCTACTTTGGGCTACTATGCGAACAGCATTAATTTATTTCTAAAAAGGAAAAATTTGTCACCTTTCAAAAGGGACAAGTTAATTACGTAAAGCTATGACAGTGTTCAAGGTAAGGCATTTCACTGTGACATCCCAGAACTAGGCATTTCAACCCTAGAGAATGGCAAGATTTAAGATTCATTTTTCTTCTTAGTATTTGTAGCTTTCTAAACACCCTGAATCCTGTAAATACCACTTTCAGTTGCTTCGTTTTGTAAAGGCATCTAACTCCAGGAACCCTTCACCTAAGGGAGGTAACTCTATATGGACCCTTGGAACACTTAGAGCCTTTGGACCTTGGGACTTGATATTGTGCCACTGAGGTCAACAACAATTTTGCAATTTAACCAAACAGAAATATGGCCAAATGTTCTATGAAGGCAATAAGCTTAAATGAGAGCATTCATAAACGGTCAAATTGCCACTGAAACTTTAATACACTGGCAACAGAAATTAAGCACATACCTTAGGCGTGAACATGTGACGAATTCCATCCACTGACCCATTAAGTAGCAGTCCTCTGATCAGAAAGCATAAAAGTACCACATAAGGAAAAAGGGAACTAAAATACATGATCTGAAAAACATTAAGAAGGAAGTTAACATGCCATCCATGGACTTTATTTTCAATAGTCTCATTCACTGCTCAGTATCTTTTGGCTATACGACTGAATTGATGATCATATGCTCTAAAAAAATACGCAGAACACTTCCCCACTTCCCATTCCCCTTGTCTCTGCAGAAGAAAGCAAAATCACATGACTGTAAAATAAATTCAGTACTGTACTAAAACAATACAGTTGCCATTATGTTGACTAACAAACTGCTGAGCTTCCAGGGAAATTCAGTATGAACTCAGTGAGATGATAGCAAGAAGGACAGAAGTAGATTGTTTTAGAAACGCTTCACTTAACAAATGGACTTTGATCAAAGTACATAGTATAGTAAAGATACGCAGCATGAATAGAAACTCATTCTGTCTACAGCAGGAGAGAAGACACGAGTCAATGGAAAGTACATAACCAATGGATTCAAATCACTAAGTAACGTTTATTGCCAAAACAAAAAATAATGAACAATCAAATACGATCCTTTACACTCCATCACCGAAAAGCAAATCTATTCTGTACTTTAAAGTTTAGTAAAATGATTCTCTTGCTAAACTTACTAGTTGTTTCTTTAACTGAAATACTCTAAAGAGGTCACAGAAATTTCCACCTCAGTGCCAAAAGTTTTAATAGCACAGATTACTTTTCGCCTGAAAATCCCACTGAAATCGACAGGGCTCACAAACCGTTCATTAGCCAATCCACCTGGCTGCATGGAAAGGAAAGCAGACAAGGTGACATACTCAGATGCAAAGGGATGGCTAGTCATTAGTCAAAAAAAAACAATCCAGAATCCTGGAAAGCAGCTGTGTTAATGACAGAAGCACAGACACCAATGACAGTAACAATAAAAAGAAAAATGGCAAGGCATTTTGAGGACCGGGGTGCACTGCAATATTACTGTGAATATACATGGAAATGTAATTCCTTAGACATCCAGAAACACGCAGACTTATGCTGCACAATAAAGCTGAGGTTCAGTTACTTGCAACAGGTACTTTGATAAGAACAGAAATTATTATTCCTCAGATCTCAATTCCCACTAAATTACTACGATTCCCACTAAAACTACTACAATTTTAATGCTTAACTACTAACATTCCACTACTCAAGATAATACAAATCCTGGGGTGAGTCACAGCTTCTAACCTGCTCCTACAGATTTCATGAGAGAGTAAACAGAGCGTGGTGAAGAAAAACGTCGTGAAGTGTTTCAAAGTAAAACACTGCCATTGCGGTGAACAGTATACTCACTTTGCCCGAAGACTGAATGCCTTTGATCATGGCTAGGCATACCATGACCCAGGCAGCCAGCAAGCAGATAGTCATCTTCCAATTTAAACCCCCGCTCTCTGACAGAGAGCTGGAAATATTCAGCGCTTCTCTGTACCAGTAGTAAGTTGTTGCAGAACTTTTTTCACACTCTGGCTCCACAACTGTCAAGAGATGTTAGCAGGTAAAGAATGGGTTCTGGACAGAAGTATTTTCCCAACATTTCATAACAATGTTCTACCAATTCTCAATATTTGTTCTACCAATTCTCAATATTTGTAATTGTGCCGTCATCATTTACCGAGAAACTAAACTCACAAAGAGCGTTAAGACAGCGTCTAAAAGAAAACGTGACTGCTGTCAGTGAAAGGTTCTGGGTATATCTTTTTAAAAACACTCTTTTGGGATAATGTATTCCTCGTCACATGGTCAACCCGAGTCCTAGGCAGAATTTATTTCTCGCTTAAGTACGAAATAGTAGGCAGGCCTAGATGAAGGCATACATTCCATTTATCATATGTAAGATTAGACTACCTACATATGATACTGCAATTTATATACTAAGAAAAGTATCTCTCTGAACACAATTTTGAAAATCTATGGAAAACAAATTATCACTTGGGTCTGCTTCGATATGCCACTCAAATCAACAGGCACTTAACTACTATCACAAATGATAAAATAACAACATAATGATACCAAAGTGATGAGAAAAGGAAAAAAAATGGCTCCTAGACAGCTATGTTAAATGGAAGTCACTATATGTACTCCAGAAGTGATTTTTTGATTATAGTGTAACTCTGTTTTATTCACGTTACCGAACAGTTTAAGAAATTGTGTGTATCTAGACATGTAAGACATATAAACAGAAATAATTCTTCAAAGAAAATATTTACGTAATGTTTTTATAAATTATTTGTATCTGACAATCAATCATACCTCTAAGCTAGGTCCCGAGTCAAGGTTAATTAATGGAAAGGAAAAAATACACTAATTTTAAGAAAACTAACACAGGTGTCAGATCTTCACTGAAATAAACTGCCAAAAATGATAGGATGTTATCAAATATAATACTTTTGTGTGTTTAAGCTTAGTTCAGATGACCTCTGCCTAAGTTAAGCTGATGCACTCTGTTTTGATATTTAGCAGGATAAGAGTACGTAAACAGACAAACACTGTGGCTCGATTAATGGACAATAGCTTGTGAAATACAGTCAATACACTGATTATTTCGAACAACTGAAGCAAGCAACTCTGGCAAAGACACTATGAAAATGTGCAACTTCTCAAATGCCTCTGGTTATGTTCTTTATTAAAGGGGTAAAAAACCACAAAAGGTAATTAAAGAAAATCTAAGATCTGAACTAAAAAAGAAAGTAAAAGAAGTATTTCCTATTTCAAGAGCAAGAATAACGCAAAGTGTGTAACTGTAACAAGACAACCAAAACCAAGGGATAAAGAACTTTTAACATTGTTGTATAGTATGTCCATTTGAGACCAACTCATTGTAGCAACAAACCAATGACCAATTATCTAATTTCTATTGGTTTACAAAGCAAACAACACTTTTATCACACGCATTTCATTGATGTTTACAATTTCCCATTTTCTGCTTTGGTATTAATACAACACTTTTTGCTTTGTCGACAGGAAGTACCCTACTGATTGAAATGTAGAAAGATCCTTCCTCCACCTTTGCTTTTCACCAAGAAAGCATAAAAAGTGGTATCAAAATCAGAACTATTTTTCCCTGCAACACACTAAATAGCACTCCCCTAATTTCATTACTCTTTAAAATGCTGTTGACAGTAATGTTGCTTTCCAAATACAGTACATTTATCTTAGATTTCTTTGTTGTATTTTTTCCAATTATTATAACGAGACATCTTATTAAGATGCAAAACCAGGTCTGCATGCAACATTTTTTCCCACAAATATCTCTTTTAATTGTATTTTTTCTCCCTTTTGTTTGAAAATGTCAAATTTTATATATTTTGTATGATTTTTAATAACATTAATATAGACTTACAGGTATGAGATGTATTTTTAACTAAAGGACACTGGTCCCATGGTAATGGATGCTGAAAAGACTGGGAAAAGTAAAACAGACTCCATCCAATAATAACATTGTAGTACAGGGCCACAAAGAAACATACCTATTAAAAAAAAGACATATCAAAAAAGTTACATTTATTAAATACATTTTAAAAAGAAAAAAAAAATCCCTACTAAACTTCTACATATTTCTGCACATCAGCCACTGAACCGAATTTTAACTAAAATAACTCAGAATAAGAACCGAACGGCTTGCCCCAATACCTGACATTTTCTGCATTTTCATTTCTCTGTATTTATCGTGTAACACCCATATTTTTACAGGCTTCTTTTCTCCAGAAGACTACTCTGTTGCCTAGTTCCTAATTTCAAAAGAATCACAAAATACAAGTTGATTGGTTTTACAGACACAACTGTATTAATATTTTTTTAATGTACTAATTTCAGTTTTAAGATCTTCCAAAACATTGTCAACTGACCCTGAAGCCCAGCTATAAATCATCAGCCTTTTCCTGAAGCAAAACAGTAAGTCTAAATCATACAGACTGAAAGCAAACCACACGATTAATGTTAAACACTTACTACGCAGCTTGCAAATCCAATTCCTCCAAGTTTGGGGCTGATATAATTCCACACACCAATACTCCCTCGGCGGATCCTCTGCCCCACAGCAAGCTCCAAGAAAAAGAGTGGAATCCCTATTATCAGCAGCAAGATTAAGTACGGCACAAGATAGGCACCTATGAAAGGAACAAAGTATAAATCACAGTGAGAGGGAGAAAAGGCAGAAATTGACACAACAAATGCGAAATCTTCTAATAGCTTCCAGTTTGAATTAGTGTCATTCATTGCAAAGCTTCTGTGATCACATGCAAAGACTAATTTTACCTGACTCTTGGCCATACATCTCGTACGATATGAAAAGCCCAGAGACATCAAATTTCTAAAGCACTGTAACATTTTGAGGCAAATCTTACTGAAAGTGAGTTATTAGCTAAAATAGTTGTTTGCTTGTGAGAAATCTTGGGCATTTGTTCAAGATTTTTAGAGATACAGTGATGCAATCAGGAGCCGAACCTACATTTCTTAAAAAAACTCTACACCTTGACTTGTAACAGAGCAGCAAGACTGAATATATAAAGGAAATACAGAACATACTGTGCATACAACATTCTGAATTTCATCCGATCTTAAGCAGTTTCAGAAGACCTCCCCTGTTGAGTTCTCCATGTGCACCTCAGATGCTCAGAAAGGGGATCTCACAACGTACAGAATAATGATTCTATCCAGCTAAGCACGAAAACTGTATCAGCCCTTTTCTACCAGGCTCCAGACAGAGACTAGAGACATGAGGTGGAAATGAAATGGAGTATTGTAGACCCAGATCTTGCAGTACTCACAAACTCTCCTTAAAGACATGTTTGAAAATGTAACTGTTACTTCACTGTTAAACATGTATATGCAAAACAATTCCTTTTTTCAAGGTCTTATTCCCAGGAAGCGCTCATATGCAATTTTAACTTCAGGATGTATCTCCATTTATTTCAGTAAAACTAACTGCAAGCAAATATATCCACACACTAAGTGCACTGACAAGTTCAGAGCCAAACTTCCTCCTTGCTGTTGCAGAGTATTGAGGACTAGAGCTAACAAACCATTTAGGCATCAGCAATTAGCAGTGTGGCACATAATTTTCAAATGGGTGGCTTTTATGCTGCAATATAGACTACTGTGCTGGTCACCTAACTCAAAGGGCTTACGACTTTTGATTGCAACCATTGTAAGGCTGAAGAGAAGCACTTGAGAGATGCAGACTGCGGCATGTCAGAGCAAGCTACATAAGCAAAGATCTAAAGACCTCAGAAGCTTAGACTCAGAGCTATTAAGTTGTATAATCAGGCTATTCATCTCTGTGATGAGAGAGAAGCTGAACAAAGTTCAGAAACCAATTTGTGATTTATCCTCAAGTCCAGCTAAGTCCTACTTTAAGTTTCTTCATCCAGTGACAACTCTCTATGGCTCTTTTAGGAGTCTAACAAAATACACTGTCATCTGCATATCCTTGGTATATAGCTTATCTCAAGGAATATGGTTTATTTTAGAAAAGTTAAATTTTCCTAAGCTGTGCAGGAGGGCTCAGATTTTCTAGTACCATCCACTCCTACTTAGGTCCACTTGTTATGTTGCTCCTCATGCAATGTGCACAAATTGGGCATCACCTTCCATTATAAAGATCTTGCAAAGATCCTGAGCATGTAGTAACTACAGGCTTGAGTCTAAGAAAAAGCAGACAAAAAGACAGAGGAAAGTTAATCTGAGAAAAACTACTGATGGACCAGGAACATTGATCTTATTTACCTCATATTCTATAGGCTATTGTTAGCAGTGAAAAAATATCTCCTTGTGTTTTATTTTCATGACATGGTAACATGATATGCAATGATACTGCTTGAGCAGCATTTGGTCAAAACCTATGCCACGCTCTGAGCAATGTCCTGGTTTTGAGGTTACAATAGTCCCTCATAGAGCCAAACATCATGGTCTACCTACCCTTTTCAGCACAGTATAGACCGTCTACTCAAGTATTATTTCTACTGAGGTAGCAGCTACATTCCCATTCAGCAAAGAACGCAATGGACTTACTTTCTACTACAAAAAGAGAGACAACAGAGACAAAAGGAAATAAACGTGAGGAAAACTGAGGAAGAGTAACAACCACATTCCAAAATGAGGGGGACTACCTGTCTTAAGAATATATAAGACAAATAATATCATTAAATACCCTTGATTTACCATCAGCATTCTCTCAAAAATTCTGTGAGACAGTATACTGTAAATTCACATTGCAAATGAGAAGCTCTGGCATCACTACCTTTAAAACTTTGGTCATACACTTAATTGAAGGCCAACGGCACATAGTTTTTTAAATAGTATAATGCTACTGTAAATGACACCTGAGGTCTTAATTAGACAGGTGTTGCATAGCTGAGCAGAGACAAGCCTAAACAGCTCCAAAAAATTGGGGCCTAAGTGACTTACCCTGTATCCCACTGGATGACAGTACTAGAGCAGGAACTGAACCCAGCTCTTCAGTGTCCCAGTCCACAACCTTAATCACAAGGCTGCAAAGTTAAGCACATGTTTAAAGACTGGGCTGACGTGGGTATTTTATGGTGCATTATCAATGTAAGTTGCAAGATTGATACAGTTAGATTCAACTAAATGAGTTAAAGAAATGTGGTGTTAAATCCACGTTACATGATACATGACACAACCCTATAATGATTCAGCGTGGGGAGACAGCAGAATTCACCTCTGTACTGCAAGGCTCGTGCAGAGCACCTGAAGCACTGGTCTTCTGGCCATCCAAACCTGTTGAGCTCCCTTCTGACCTTGTGCCCCTCTCCAAAAGAAGGATATAATGGATAATAGTGCACACATGAGTTTCAGTGCAATACAGTGTGGACATAACTGGATTATACAACTGTATATCACAGCTGCAAAGGGCTTCTGTGCCCTTGCAGTCAGCACGAAACTACGGCACCTCTGGAGACGTATTTTCTTTTGGCCTTCCCTTGAGGCTAGAGATACTTCAAAGAACCGTAAGAAATGTTCACTTCATCATAGAACAGAATCACTATGGAAACAGCTCAGCATGTCTCTTATTTGCCAGTGCATGGAAACATGGGTCCTTGGAGTTACAATATTGAATAAGGATCATTTTTATTTGAATTAGAACAATAAACTATACATGCTGGCCTTGAACAGCATCCTACAGTTAGTTATATTGTCTGCTACATCTGCCAGCTAAGCAGCCTTCTGAATATTACGATTCTGTGCGGTTCAGGATCCCCAGGTCTCCCCTCCTACTGTGAAGTCACTTTTTTGCATATTTAGGACTTAAACACTGGCTTTCATATTATAAAAATCATCTCAACCTCATAAGGAAAAAAAAACTGTACAAAATATACCTCATCCTTCTTTACTAGAATGAATGGCAAAGATTCACCAGTTCCTGAAATCTTTCGCGTGTTAATACTGTGCAAAGCACTGCTTTGCATTCTTAATTTTTTTATTTAACCAAGCACCGTAATGGGATAACCGGTAAGTTGCCTCTCTTGATATTACAATATGTACTATGTTTGGTTACATCATTGATAGAAATGGAATATTAACATTGGTTTTGATTTAAGTTCTTATAAATGCTCAGGGGGAAAAAATAACATAAAATTACGTGATTCATAGTGATTAAAGAGTTGGAAAATAATTTCATAAGCAATATGCAAGATGACATAACTATTATCATCTTGATACTACAGAAGAACTCTTTTCCTAGCCACTCTTGATGTAACCTGAAAAATCTAATAACTTTCCAGATTTGTTTAAACCGCTGCTGTGCCAGTGTTTAACTGTCTAGTGTCTGATTTAATTCTTACTCAATGAAGGTGAGCTGTACCACTGTAACGAGGAGACATCCCAGTGCTTATAGCTTACTGGACACTTACTAATAGAAAGCTAGCGAGAAGCTGATATTCAAATGAAGATCAACTTATTTTCAATATCAAATGTTAAAATTTTCAAAGTTATGACAAGTGGGCAACCAAACGCTACCAGTTTAGAGTCTGCTAATCTCCTATAAGTGAAGCTATTTACCGTTACAAAATACAAACTGCTCTTATTAGGAAAACTCTGATAAAAGGTTTTATGTTTTATCTGTGTTTAGCCTATCCTACTGATAGGATAGTCTTCCTGTCACTAGTCTTTCACAGTTTAAATATGTTCAGGTGTGCCTATTTACAAAACTGTGTTTAGAGGGTGAAAATCCCCTTAGCCAATAAGGTTTAATGAAAAATTACACTTGCAAAATAAAAGTGAGACATTTTCAGCACACTGAAGTACAACTAAACTGAGACTGATAATACAGTTTAAATCAGAACTCACAGAATAATACTGAAGTCATCAGTGAATTCAAGGCACTGATTATAAATTATTGATCAAAAGCTAAATAATGAAGCCACTAAATCCATATGCAGTGCTGGAATACAAGGGAATATTTGCTTTTTTCCCATTCTGCTTTTATTAGACAACCAGACTGTAGCTTCTAATGACAACTCAGTCTTTAGCAGTTTACGTATTATTCCCTCAGCAGTTCTCAGCAATAGCTGCTGTGCTTTTTATAATATCACAGAACTTAACTGTTCAGTCTGATGGTATTTCAGTATAAAATCCAGACAACTTAACTGTAAACTCATGATGTGACTCTACCCACGTCAATCTTTTCAAAACATAATGGCAAGATCATCTGCTACGGATTTCCCTATGCTGCTCACAGCTTTTATCTGTTTATCATTGTTTACTAGCTCTTTTGACTTTTTACGTGTTACATTAAAAAGACTGAACTTAAAGAAAGAAAAATCCGGAAAATGAAGTTAATGCTCGTGAAAACGCAAGAAAAAAATCTTTGGGTGTGCAACACTTTGTAGACTCCCAATTAACACCTGCAACACTAGAAGCGTCTCTTGGACAACTGTGTTCACTTGTCTTCACAATAACTCACTCAAATATCAGTTATTCTAGCAGGACAGCTAATCCAGTTTGCTTTTGTTACTTCTAATATATGAAAGTACCATTTTACTTCTGCTATTCCTAAAGGAAAATGACAACCAAACAGAAAAAACTTGAAATATTTCCTTTGTTTGAAAAAAGTGAAAGGTGTGCAACTATTCACCAGAAGATAGCAAAGAGCAGCAGGAAAATACAGGTTTAGTTTGTCGGTATTTATTAGCCTCACGGCAAGACTGGGTAGACCTGAGTGACTTATTTTTATGGCTCACTATCAATTATAGGAAGCTGAGGCAGCTCTGAACCCACTGCATGCTAACGTACGTTATCAAATTGTTATACAGGAACAGTGCCTCTCTGAACAAACACACGTATTTGTCTTGTTGTAGTAAAGGAGTAATAAATAAACTGTGTAGTGTAAAAATTATAAATATAAAAACCCTGTAAAGCTAAATGAGAGCATGCCCAGCTTCAATGCAAATCACCTTTGTCAGGCATCAAGGAAGAAACGGCTTTTTTATGTGTTAAGCTGAAAAGAATGAAAGAAGTGCCTTAAATGCCTCTTCCATTCTTTTCAGCTTAACACATAAAAAAGCTGTTTCAAGGTCGCTGGGCATTGCCTACCAGGGGTAAGTACCTGTGGTGAGGACAAAGGGTGAAGGAGGCAGAGAGATCTATAGTTAGTTGCTCAAAACTTTCCTGAACACCTTCAGTCCCTCATCCGCAGAGCCCAGAACTCCTTTGACACCTCCCTCTCATCCCAACTCAAGAAAATGAGCACCCTGGAGTACTCTCAGTCTCCTTCTAGCCTCCTTTTTTCTCTTGATACTTCCTGCAGTACAGCTACATCCCCAACATAAAGTTCATCCCAGCTGCATGCCAGCCTCTTCTTTCACCTCTCACGACAGACTTTGTTCTGGGAAAGAGCCAAGCGTGAATGCCAGCAAAGAGCTACCCAGTCTAACTGTAACTTTGTTGAGCATAAAAAAAACCCCAGATCTTACTCTTTCATGAGTTTATATGAATTAAAGCAACAGGAAAAAAATGTTAAAGGATGACAATAAATAAAGTGAAAGAAGTTTTTCTGGTGGTACAGACCAAACCCAGAAACAGAGATTGAAAAGATACCTGTGGATGTCCCCGTATAGGCGCAGTGTAGTGATACACAAGTTGCCATTAAAGATGGTGTCACAGATACCTCTCTGAAGCAGTACAGAGCTCTAAAGTCAGAAGTGTCGGCATACCACAAGCCATAGCCACAACCAAAACCAATCTCTCTAGAAAACAGGGCAGTAAACACCCAGGTTTTTTCTCCACAAAATCCTCTAATAATATACATCTATTTGGGCTAACTTATCTGTGTCTTTTCTATGCTTATTTTGTTGGGTTTGTTGTTCTTGCCACAGAAGTTTAAAAAAAAAAGACAAAATTAAAGATTACTACATGGTTAGGATTTGCCTTCTCTTTTACTGGTGGCTTTGGAACACTTTATGTTGGAAGAAACCTGTGAAGGAAAACTGATGAGTAACTATGTTTTTTATTTCTTTTTTGTTTAAATTTAAAGTATAGTTATTAGTTTTCCACTTTTCAATATACTCCCCTTGCCTGATGGTATTCACCAGATGTAAGTTCCTTCAGCATAGGGAAGAAAATGAAAAATGTCTGGACAAGCCTGAAGGTGGAGACCTAGCCATGTACTTCACTGAAATAGTTCTAAAGAAAATCCACAGAAAGGCTGTGGATTTATACTTTATTACCTTATACTCAGAGATGTCAACAGGTATTTATAGCAAAGCCTTCTCAGCAAAAGACTACAAAACAGTTCTGACACTGATATTTAGAATCAGCTGCCTAAAACCGCTCTGATTTTACCTAGAATGAAACACACATGAAATAATACGTGTAGCAGAAAACTGGAACCTCACAGAAAATGTGTGTAGCTTTTTTTACCACCAATTTGAACTTTTCCCTCCCTCCCCCTATTCTTTTATGCTCTTGTGAGAATTATCTGTCCATCTGCACACACGTATACAGGCACCAATGTACTTTACATGTTTCAATGTTTTGCGTCACCTTCTCCACCTTGCATTATGGTTAACCTGAAAACCAAGAAAGCTTTAGCTCTAACGATCACTTGCTTTTCTCTGTCATTCTGAAGGTTGCAATTCGCTAACATGGTGCAAAATTATTGTTAAAAGCCAAATACATCCTTGTCTCAGCCATGTGCAGAAAACATTCTCTCTCCACAGACTACGTTACTCATCCAAGTTCCTGCAATCACTGCACAAGGGAAAACATTTAATTTCAACCTGAAATGACTCCATATTTATTTTTTTCAAGTTTGATTAAGGAAGTGATAATCCCTGAAGGTGGGGGGAGGGTGTGGTGTTCTAAAATGTGAAATTAATTAATTTGATACATTTATTTCTGATCTTAAACGTACACTCACTGGCAGAGTAACTTTAAAAGTGCCTGACACTATGAAACCAACAGCCTAAGGAGCATACCAACAGATCTCTTCTGTTGTTTTGAAGGAGAACCCAATGGGCTTGCAAAATTAATAACTTACTACATTAAACACAGACTTTCAAAAGGGACGCAACTACACAAAACAAACCATTGTAATGCATTATCTTTGAGACTATACCTTGACACCATACTTAGGATGAAATGATGCAGAATATAAACATTTTAACAGCTGCACCTTTAACTATGAATCAGTTTGTTTTAAAAAATAGTTAATTAACAAATTTATTCATTTTTTTAGCTAGCAGTGATATGCGATCAATTCTATACTGTGTCTAGTAGACTAGATGAGATTGCCATACACTGAAAAGCTATGGGTTTTGAGAAACTACATTTAACGTGTTTTCTCAGTCAATATTACAGTTACAGATGAAGAAAATTTTAGACTCCACACAAATCATTACATCAGCCATTTAATGTCTTTCTTTCCAGAATAAAGGACAAAAAAAAAGGAGGTTAAATGAGAGTGAAAAAAATCTTACAATAAATAGGTATAAAAGAATTTAGACTTTATCCTGCAGAAGGAATATTTGAAAGTGTACGCTCCATTTTTACTGCTTGAACTGACCGAAAGAAAACAAATAATGTTCAGGATTGTACTCTGATTATATTCTAGGGTCATGTCTATACTCCTCAATTACCTCAGTTTTGTCATTCAACTTTTAAAATCCAGCATGAACAAAGTATTGTTCTTTATTTTCTATTCTGTAGTACAGATTGACTTTTTGTATCCTAAAAAGCGACAGGTTTGCTTTGAATTCAGCTAAGTAATTTGCTACAATAGGATGTGCATTAATGTAGTATAGGAGGGTACAGTATAGCATAGGATAAAACACTAACCCTGCATTCATAGAGGAAGGAAAGTTTCCAGCCTCATGCTTCATACTACGTTCAAGAGCACAGATGGACAGCTAACAAACAAACAGCTTGATGTTATTGCTCTAAGTGAAAGGTAACTTGTTACTCAGGAAAATGTTCAGCTATATAACAGCACAAAGCAGATACATTCCCTTAACATAATGATTTAAATTATTCTTTATCAGTAAAAAAAATGCTTTTCACTCCTTGAGTGTTCTCTCGTTCTTGCAGAAAGTAAATCATCATCAAATGGCCTAAGAGCCAAAAGCAATCAAAAAGTAAAGGTGTGAAGCTTAGTACTACTAAATACTAGTGACCGAATACTGCTTTGGTCTTTAAAGTGGATGCAGATTTAATGCCTTGATTTATTGTACAAATACTATAAAGCACACTTTAGCACAACAATAGCCAGGTCCTAAATAAGGCAACCCCTCCATAAATCTGTGTTTTGCTTAGCCGCTAATTTGACCACTAGTTAAGGTCACATTAAGAACTTTCTCCCCTAAAATGAGGAAATGGAATCTTGGAAGAATCTGCTCTAACAGATGTGTCTCTCTAAATAAAGAGAATAGGGGGTTTTCCTCATAGGCTCTGGCAGAAATTAAAAGAAAAATCTGACATGCTGGAGCAGGTTTTACTGTGGATGTCTCTGCTAACCTTGAAATCTGAAAGGTTAGCTTCATCATTTAGCTACGACTAGCTATCACAAGACTTACCTCCACCATTTTTCTGACACAGATATGGGAATCGCCACACATTCCCCAATCCCACAGAGAATCCAACTTGTGCCAGAATATATTGGAGTTTGCTGTTCCAAGCAGGTCTTTCGTCTTCCACATCTGAGCCTTCTTCAACATCTACGTCTTTTTCTTCCTGATCATCAACCATAAGTTCACTCTTCTTAAAGGCATCATCTGAAGAGTCTTCATTAGAGAGAAGGTCCTTAACTGACTCAATGACCTCATCATCTAGTTCTCGTTTCACTACCTTGCTGTTCTTAGGCATTTGTAATATGAGAAAAACAGTAAGGAAGTCAAGTTCAGCTGAGACAGATGGACAAGTGCTGAAGAAAGCTCTCCGTCTGCTTGGCCAAAAATACTGAAGACACAGACAGTAGATGGTGCCTGATGAGTCCTTGATAGCGGGGAATCAAGAGTAAGGACTTCTGTTTCTGAATGTTTGTTCTACTGAAAGTATCTGTGGAAAAAAAAAAAAAAAAAGGATATTATACTATTATGCAGAAGAAACTTAATTTAGAAATCATATGCTTTGGTTTACCCATTTCTGCTTATCTCAATGATTTGACAAGAGAAGAAAAAGAGAAGAAAGGGATGTTAAACCGCTTCCACCTTGTAGGAATTAAGGCCACTCTGTGGTCTTTAATATTTATGTAGAACACATTTAATTCACTTGCTGAGGGGTTTTTGTTTTGTTTTATTTCCTAAAGACTAATAGGCTAATTGCCCATATTTTGACAGCATAACAAGATTCTTCTTATCAGGCATAATGGGGTATTCACTTTATATAAAAATTTAGGAGCCCAATTCCATTACTGCCTGACTTAACAAATGTACTTGAATTTACTAAAAACATATTTTAAACAAAGTAGATTAAGTTTTTCAGACCATTTCAGAAAGTCATGCAGCAATCAATACAGGATGAACCTAGTGCTTCAAAAGCAAGGGTGACTTATTTCCCCGTATTCTTCATCAAGGAATATATAATCACAATCATTTTTTCAAAGCAGAGAAGCTCATCTGTTATAAGCTTTGATGCTTTAGATAGTTTCTTAGAAATAGGAAATAATTAAGCACATCTGAAACACCTGAAAAGCTGTAACCAAATCCATTTAAAAGGCCTGCTGTTTCAAACTTGTACGTACAGACACAAAACCGCCTGCATTTGAGTATGTGTTTTTCTTTAACACAAGGAATCATCTAAAAAGACAGACAGACTTGCTTGCAGCTGCCATACAGAAGGTAACCATAAGATTTTGGGGAGGAATGTTTTTCAATAAATTCTTCACTAATCACATGGGATGAAACTAGTATGTGCAAAGCCATCTGCACAATTAAGAGTCTTAAAAGGGATTTAGATTATGCGTTAAGCTTCATGAAAACCCGAAAGAGGGAACACAGGAGTCTAATCAAGAGCTGCTAACTGATGAGAATCAGAAATTACTCCAGGATACACGAGACCTTTCAGCTTTTGCTTATGGACTTGATGCAGCATTTGGTCCATAGGACGAAGCCTGTATCACCATGTTCCGATGAACTTGCAGGTGAGCACTGCAAGGTATTACTGGACTGTCAGCCCACTAATTGAGAGATCAAGCAGCCCACGTCTGCTTCAGTGACAGGCCAGAAGGAAAGACGTTAAGCCACTGGAACCCAGCCCACAGCTTATCAAGATGAGACTCCACAACAGAAATAAAACCTCTTTCACCACAAGTACTATCAGCAGCCTTGTGGCTGAGAGGACAATTACCTTTTTCAGTGGTTTCCAAAGATTTGGAAGTTGAACTTCACTCCAGTTGCCTACTAAACTCCATTGTAACCTCTTTTCATTCATTCCCCAGACTCTTCTCACTGCCTTCTCACCTCCCCTCTCCCTCCTGTTCTTGCCTCTTCTCAGCAACTCCAGCTCTGGCAGCCAGCCCAAAATTTTTTTAAGCACAGTAGAGCCTACTGGCTTGTGATCTGCTTCTTGCTCACCGCTGTCACTGGAAGGGTTCAGGGACCTACAAACCTTCCTTCTAACATGGTGGAACTAGTATCAGGCTTTCTTTTGACTGATACCAGGTCTTAAAGAAAAAAAAAATTATCAAGTGTATGAGCTATACACAGAACCGCGTAGTGGGGAAAGAGAGTTGTTAAAGACAACAGAGAAATCCTAATGCTGTATCCTGTATATCTGAACGTCTGCTCAGGGCTTTTTTTATCTGTTTCGTCTTTCAGGTTGTAAACTCTTCAAAGGACTACATTCTCTTCTACCCTATGTATGGTTCGGTAGCTCCTAGTTATGACTGAGATATCTAGGTAGAACCAGAATGCAAACACCAATAATACATTAAGTTGAAGTATTTAAGCAATCCTAATGGAGCTTCGGGACTAGCAGTCACAGCATCCGATACTTCAACCACTACTTTAGTCTCACTTCAAACATTTCTTTTCCTTTTATTCCACTGATGTAAATTAGAGCAGCTTCTCAGTTCCAGTAATTAGTAATAAGTTCAGGGAGTACGTTAAAATGAAACCATTTTCTCTCTGTATTTAATATAACACCTGCATAAGTGAAACTACATCAGTATTCGTCTGTAGGTCTGAAATCCTTCTCTAACTGTAATAAGCAAAATATATTTTCAGTCAGAGGCACAAGCTGTCTATCAGTACTTACTAAAATGTTTAAAAAGGTCCTATCCATATTAATTAATTTAGGTATAGTAACTTGCAGGGCAGCAACATGATTTACCTGGAGCTCTCAGAGATGAGTCAATTCCAACAGAAATTGCATCATTCTGTCCTGTCATGCATTAAACGTTGCATTACTACACTTCAGAATAAACTGGGCTTGATACTTTTATTCCCAGCACAGTATCATATTAATTTCCCTTTCATTAACCTTACATTAAGCAGGATGTTATCAATAGCGCTGTCACTGTATAGACCTGCAATACTTGCCGGGCTTGAGGAAATGTGGGAGGCATGTTCAGCAGACCGGTGCTTGCTCTAACAGAACTGGTTTTCTAATTAAGTGTGTATCACTGGCCAGCCCGCAGCAAGGATGCAGGACAGTCCTTCAGGATACGTCACAAACCCATAGTTGGTCTCCAACTGTCAGATTTAACAACTTGTTCTCTGGACTAAAGGGGTCGGTACTTAACCCAAGGAGGAGTCCTACCTCACCAAACACTACCATCAGGTGCAAATGTTCAAAACGTGGCCCCAGCTGGTTTGTGCAGGGAGTCTGCCCTCCTGTGCTCAGCACTCCCAGCACAGCGACACGCTGAGACACACGCAGAAGCCTCTCTCTTCCATCCAAATCACACCCGCGCAGAAGGCAGACACCAAACTGCTCAGCCCGAGCTAGGTGTAGATATGAGTGCTCCCGAGTGAAGACTGAATAGAGAGACACATAGTAAAGTTAATCACCAGCACGGTTTGGATAAACACGAGCCACTGAGCAAGCTCTGTTTTGTTTTTTTTTTTATACACAGCACTTCTACCTCTAAAATGGTATGTTTGCTTCCCTCATCATTTGGATCTAGTTCAGTATTGAAGTTCTCTCCTATGAGGACAGGCTGAGAGGGTTGGGGTTGTTCAGCCTGGAGAAGAGAAGGCTCCTGGGGGCCTACAGGAAGGATGGGGAGGGACTCTTTATCAGGGAGTGGAACGATAGAATGAGGGATAACGGCTTTAAACTGAAAGAGGGGAGACTTAGATTAGATATTAGGAAGAAATTCTTTACTGTGAGGGTGGTAAGGCACTGGAACAGGTTACCCAGGGAAACTGTGGATGCCCCATCCCTGGAAGTGTTCAAGGCCAGGCTGGATGAGGCTTTGAGCAGGCTGGGCTAGTGGGAGGTGTCCCTGCCCATGGCAGGGGGGTTGCAACTAGATGATCTTTAAGGTCCCTTACAACCCAAACCATTCTATGATTCTATGATCAAACAGTAATTAGGAAGTATCATGCCAAATTCTGTTAAACTGCTCTTTCCGTTAGTTCTGCTACCAGCTACCTTCTGCGCAGCCTTGTGCAGGAATACAGCATTATGTGACAGGACTGTTTCTCCTAAGTATCATTAAAAAAAATCTACATAACAAACCACTATATTTACTAATGAACTACAGCATTCAGTATCGTAGACTCAGCCATTACTGGGATCATTTTAAACTCCAAGTCCTAAATCTTGTCACGCATGTTGAAATACTACTATACTATACTATTACCAGCACCTTGGATTAAAAGTAAAATGTCTAAAATATAACTTAGCCTTATTAAAGCTGTTTGTTTGGAGGGGTGTTGTTCGTTGTTTTTTCTTTCTTAGATCTAGATCACAGAATTTGATCAACTGATTTAATTGTGGTTTCCAGGCAGTTTCACTCATCCTTTTCATAACTCAAATGATGTCATGTATCAGATGAAAACACTGAAGGGAAATTTTTATTATCACATTTACTGGAGAATATAATATTTCTCTGGACTTTTCCACAACTGAAATGAACAAATAAAGATGGTATCCCTTTTCTTATGTAAAACCTCCTTTTAAAAAAATCTGAAACTAATCTTAAACTGACCTGACAAGCATGTGTATCGTTTGAGGGAATTTAACAGAATGGAAGTTGCTAAACAGTATACAGTTCAGTTAGAAGAGCATTTCAAAAATTGTTCTGTCACTGAATTCACAGTAATCAACAATCTGAGTTAGTATAAACAAATTTTTGGGAACAACTTTCTAAATCAAACAAGTCAGCCAGATTTTTATGACGTCTTACTAGCATTGTCCTCAATATGTTAAAATCTCAACTTCTTTCTCATACTGAAAGATAAAACAGCGAGTCTTTCTTGACACGTCAGGCAAACTGCAGACCCAGACTTTCTTTCTCAGAACACAGTGGGTTATTTTCTTCTAAGGAAGAAGAATCAAGCCTTAATGCATCAGCATACAGAAGTAGAGTAACCTGATTAGACTGCCACATTATTAGCAGATTAAGCAATAGTAATCCCTTGCGACAGGGAATTCAGACCCAAATTAGCTCCCTGGGAGATCTGGGCTCATTATAGAACTTTTACTTCAGCTTCAGGCCCGCATTCAGAAATGCTGGCAAAGGGAGATAAGACCTGTAGAGCCTCCGCTGACCAAACGGCGTGTGTTTGCTGTGAGACTCAAATGAACTTCATTAGTCAAAGCACCCAACAACACATTGAAAAATTCTGCCGTTCACCCTTTTCTCCCAATCTTTATCCTAAATGTAATGCCTAGTAAGGGAGTTGCACTCGTTCTGCCCAACGCTGCCTGCTCCTCTTCATCCTTACACTGGTAACGAATCTTACGTCAGGCTCCTTTTCAACACATCTTTATTAGACAGATCTGCGTGCCAACGCACAGCCACCACTACACCAACACCGGACTTCTCGTTCTCTGAACTGTGTAGCACCAGTAAACAATTAAAAGTTAGGAGGCTGGAGATTTTCACAATGTGTACAGAAAAATAGGTACAAAAAACATCTCACTTGCTTACAAATTTGAAAGTATAATGAGTACAACTACCCCATGTTCTTGCAATTACAGCACAAATCTCTATAAAAAGCCATTTGTAAAGCAATTTCATGTTTAAAACATCCCACGATACTATTCCAACAACTGATACAACTAAAGAACTTTAAGCAATGCTGTTCTGATATAAATTAAAATGTGAATATTTTTACATTTTATTCCTTTTTAAACCAGCACTCTTCTCTGGAAAGGAAAGCTCAATAAACTCTCCATTCTGTTCTGTGTCCTTTATTTCTTTTATTATCTTATTTTCACATCTGACAAAAACAGAGCCAATTCTGCAAAATTATCTACATTCAAATTTTAACGCATTACAAGTAATCCTCAAATCTTCTTTGATCAAAAATGTTTCAACCTTCAATGTGAGTTGGAAGGAAAGGGAAAGGAAAGGGAAAGGAAAGGGAAAGGAAAGGGAAAGGAAAGGGAAAGGAAAGGGAAAGGAAAGGGAAAGGAAAGGGAAAGGAAAGGGAAAGGAAAGGGAAAGGAAAGGGAAAGGAAAGGGAAAGGAAAGGGAAAGGAAAGGGAAAGGAAAGGGAAAGGAAAGAAGGGGAAAACATTAAAACAGTGTGTTCATACTTTCATAAAAGACTGCCAAGAAAGTCCAGACAGAAAGTAACTTTCTAGAAGGCTACTATAACATCATAAAAAACAGAAAAGGGAAAGAATGGGTACCTTTTTAAGTTCAACGGTTGCCAGTCAAGGGAGAAAAAGATTAACGTGCTGTTCTTCAGAGCTCCGCGTTCTCCGATGAAGCAGTCAACATACCAACATGAAAAATGCAATATAAAGCTACAGCCAGTTCACATTACTATAATCTCAGCTTCGAAGGCAGACTGTGGTAGCACAATGTACCAGCCCAGTCCCACAAGCCTACGTCTTAGGCTCCTGTTCACAAAATCTCCACCTCAACTCCCAGTGAAGAAACCAGTGTGATTCAGCAGAGGACCCAGAGCTAAGTGTCAGGATTCTCACCATGGCAGACGATCATAAAAGATCCTGACTGATATTCATGCCAAAGGTTTCAGTCTGTATGAAATCACTGGATGAGAATTATATGCAAAAGTGAAGAGCAGGAGGAAAGAAATGTGTAAAATGCACCTCAAATGTGAGTCTATGAGTGAGGCAGAGGAAAGCATGATGGGAACAACCAATATACAAAAAGGCAAATCAAAGTTTTAGGAGCAAATACCTAACGGCCATCATATTTGAGTGAGAAAGGGAGAAAGAGGGCTGCAGGAGCAAAGCAGGTTCCATGGGAGTACCGTGATTGTGAAGAATGGCCATCGCAGGGGGGATCTGTGTGCAGATAATTACTTCAGCAAGAGTTACGCTGTGTTACAGTACTCATCGCACAGACTGAATTACTGCTGCAATGCAGCATTGTGTTCTTTGGCGGAAATAAGAATATGCGCCATAGTCCTTTTGCCTAGTCAAGCCCATTTTTATCTCTCTACTCAAGCGGTCATTATGCCACTCTTCAGCGTGAACTACATGATCCAGCATTTTGCCCTAGCTAGCTTAATGCAGCCTGTCAGTAACAGATAGAGAGATTCAATAGCTACTTAACTCAATCATAATGAAAGATAATTGTATCCTATACAATGAAACTTACATTTCTCTGCATTCTTCAGCGATGTTATCGGAGACACGCTAATGCATGTTACATATACTACATTATAATGCAAAAAAAAAATGAGAGCTCTTTCGGCTATGGGAGGCTTGAAAGCACTAGAAAATGTGAATGTTTTTCATTATGGAGTCTCCATACTAAATCATTTAGACTATAGCAAAACTATTTAAAGACACAAGACTAAATTCACACCTGCTGCAAATACAGGTAGTTACACAGACTTCAGTGACACTGCACCTGTTTAATATTGCTGGGAAATTTGTTCTCAGTTTCCACAAAATGTTCTTCCTGACTTTATCTTACATCAAGAACCTGAGCAATCTCAAAGGCAGACAATTTCTCTCCCCTATTAGTCTCCTTATATTTTAGTTACTGGAGAATACTTTCTACTATCATACGATAAACACAATTGGTTTGACAAGAATAGTAACATTTTTTTCTTGGAATTGTTCATTGTCAATAGATTTGATCTTAACAACTTGTATGACTTTTTCAAAATCACTGGCCAAACAAAAATATCTGAGAGAGAATGTTACAACCTAGAGCACCTGAATGTCATTTTTTTCTTTTCATTGGATGCCATCTCTAAAGACCTTATTGGTCTTACTGTAGTTTCTCACCTGCTTTCACAGACTTCTCACTATTTTGTTCTCACAGATCAACGTCACTGAAATACTTCACAGACTTACATGATGTGCTAACTGTAATTTTCTATTCAGATGGAGAAAAGGTATCACTTATTCTGCAGTCCTTTCCTATATGTAGTGTATTAAAGCATCGAATTCAGCAGTTACCACTCCTCCAGCTGAAGCGGAATGAAGTAATCTCAGCAATTCTGACATTACTTAACTGTAAATTGGTCAAGTTCAAAAGGCGTAACTGCTGGCAACTTGAAACAAAATCTCCATTTTCTAAGTTCACCATACAAGCTACAACAGGACCACAACTTTATTATAAAATCTTATCACACTTCTGAGACGGGAGAGGATATAAAATATTTCATTCAAGTATTGAAGTTATTTAAGTTGTAAAATCAAGTACTGAAAGTTAGACATTATGAGACACATAGTTGCCCCAAGACCCTAATTCTCTGCCTTCAGAGCTTCGGGATGTATCAATAAGTAAATCAAGTAGTCCTTTGGAAGAGTTTGTATGATTACTTCTTCATCTGTTTTTTATACATAAGCAAAAAACTGAACTGTTCATAGATAGGTTGGCAGAAATCGTGCTTCTCCTCAAATCGGATTATTTAATTTCATGATATAAATCATGCTTTTGTTAAGTTTTGTTACAGTAAATCCCTATGTACTTAAAAAGAAAACAATTAATACCAGTTCCACTATAGATGATCCAACACTGTAAACCTTCTCTTCCAATTTCCCATCTCTTCTCCATTTTGGCTTAAGATGAGCACACTGAATCATTAGCACTGCAGTACACATTTCTGACACTTGAAATGCAAAAATACTATTATTCGCCAATGGCAAAAAAACTATGTTCCCGAAGTGGGAAATAGACTACTGGCACCATGAGTTAGATTCAAGGTGTTGTTGTACATGCAGTTACGTAACCTTTTTCCTTTTCTTTCTCCCATACAGAAAATAAGGAACCCCTAATCTGAAGAGTGAAGGATAAGAATGAATAGCTCTATTTCGGTATAGGCTTCTGGGAAGCTCAGCCCAGTTACTGCCATTGCCTAAAGCAACTGTTCTGGCAGCTACCATTGCTCTTTCATGCCACTTTGTATGGGCTTGTCAGGTTTTGTGCATCCAGTTGAGTAGAAGAGAGCCCAGTTATCATTTGTTGATGATGCTTTTTTTCCAAAATTATTCAAGAACACTTCCTGACTAATGGCAAGGTTACTTTGAATCAAATTTCACGGAAGGGAGTTGATTTAGTTTTGAGATGCCACCTGCTGATAAGTCAAAGTTATTCTGCAACCAATTCAGAGATCTTTGGAGTCACATGGAAAAGTTCTTACTGGTATTATCATCGTTTACAGTCCATTTCCATGCCGATATATAAATTTTATGAGCAAAGGACCCAAAGCTGTTCTTCCAAAATCAACAGATATTTTGTCTTTTGGATGAAACAGTCAGTGCAGTGGAAAACAGCTGGGGACACAGGTGAACGTGTCCTTAATGTTGTGGACACTTACGGTTGTACACTAGACAATGTCAGAAAAAAATGTGTCTTCACAAAAGGATCCCTACCACAAATGCTTCCCAAGTGATGTAATTCCATACTACTTGTGCAGTAACTATACCAATATATCTTAATAGTGCAATTTATACCAAAAGGAATAGGTGTAAATAGTAGGTTGTGTTTCTGAATAACCTGTGACTTTTTTTTTCTTTGCTGGTAGATTCAACATTTTAAAACTTTTGTGCGTACAAGCTTTTGCAATATACAGCAGAGAAAAGAGACCTGACAGAATTCTTCAGTCTATAGGGTCCTCATCTGCACTACTACTTTCTCATTTGCCTTGCCTGTAAGAAAAAAGAAAACCGTAAGAATGACAAGACACTAAAGGTCAACAGGAATCAGCTTATGCTGTAAAACTAGTTTCAAGACGCCTCAGCTGTCTCGCTTACTCAGTTTCACTACTGGTGGCATATCTGAACAGCTATGAAATGGCTCGGTTTTTCACGCACAGATCAAAACCCATGGGATTTTTTGATCTTGAATCTGAAGTGCAGAGCTGAGCCCAAAGGGAGTGTTATGCACCAAGTGCAGGCTGTAATTCTGTCATTATCTTCGTACGGTCCACATGTAAAGTAAAATCTTATACACTAACCAATACAAAATTAAGCCATCTTTCATAAGTATTTTTTTAAAGTTTGCTTTTTAATGAGATGTTGATAATGGGAAACACGCTACTAAATCGAAAAAACCTGAGTATGTTGTCATCGTTTTTTAGCCAAATGTAGTAAGCTCTCTGTGTAATACATCCAGCGCACATATACATCGGATAACAAAATCTTCATTTATACTTTTCTTTGGAGGGGGAAACCAAGATTTGGATCCCTGTCCTATCGTATGTCACAGTGACATACTGACAGTGACATCCTATTTAAAAATAATACGGCTTCTCTTAGAAATCAATACTACGGCAGTGAGCTTGTTATGTAGCAATGCCACACAGAAAATAAAATGGCTGATGAGGATGAGGTCTTGACTACATCTTTTGCAAATAAAACAATGTGCAATTTACTTAAAATGGAACAAATCCCATTGCGACCTCTCATGTGGCAGGTCGGTGTGACTGTGCAGACGTATTTCAATCATCCCAGTTACTTCCACAACAAAAGCAAAGTCTTGCAAAGAAATTCCAGTTTGCTCAAATACTGGCAAAATCGGAACAAACCCAGTCAATACGGGCATGGGAAATAAGAAGAATTAACAAGAAAATGGAAGAGGGGAAAAAAAAAAATCACTGGGAAAAAATTGTAGGTATGAAATCTACCCTGTGGATATGCCGTAGTACACAAGGGACTGCGACCATTAAAATCCTGCACAGAAAATAAATCCAAGACGCATAAAGGTCGAGCAAGGCTCCTCATTACCATACCCACCCAAACATGGCTGACACCGGGGTGCACCAGCCCCCGGCCCTGTGCGGGGCGAGGGATGCGGGGGGCGGCGGCGACGCCCACGATCGGCGGCAACAATGCAGCGCCCGGGCGGCCCCGCCGCCGCCACCGGGGGTCTTCCCCACCGCCCTCCATCCCTCCCTCCATCCCTCCTCCGCCTCCACCCTGCCCTCAACACACGGCGACGGCACCAGCCCTCGCCCTGCCGTGTCCCCCCCCCCGCCCCCCACCTCCGTCTCGCACGCTGCCGCCGGTACAAGGCGGGGAGGGAGGCCCCCGGCGGCCGCTCCCGGCGGGGCTGGCGATGCTCCCCCTCCATCGCCAACCCGCAACGGCGAGGCTCGTCCCGCCGCCGGCGAGCCCGGCGAGCAGCGAGGCGGCGGTGCGGGCGGGATGGAGGGGACAGCCCGCGCCCCCTCTGCCCCCGAAGCGGGCGCTACGCCGTCCATGGAAGGTGCTTTACGCAACGCGCGGGAGATGAATGAAATGCCCATCACTCGTGGTAGGGAAAGGATGTAATTTCCCCGCCCCCCCCCCCCCAGAATAATAATGATGAAGATAATAATAAAGTAAAATTAATAATAACAACAACAAAAACAGCTCCGTACATCCTACATCCTTAGAACCTACCGCTGAGTTAAAAGACACGGGCGGCTTCCACGGGCACTCGCTATTGTCTCCCGAGGGGTCGGCTCCCCCCCTGCGAGCGGGGCGAAGAGGCAGCCCCCCCCCGGAGGTGAGGGGGGGAGCTGGGGGAAACCCCCCTGCGCCCCGCAGGAAAGCGGACACCGGACGGAAAGGGGACACCACCCCCCCCCACCCCCCCCGGCCTCCCGCCCCCGCGCATCCTGCCCCTTCCCGCCCGGCGACACGAGGGAGGTGGCGGGCTGGGCCCGGCTCCCCCCCGCGCCCCCCAGCCCGCCTGTCCTCCCCCCGCAGCCCCGCGTAACGCTCCGCCGCTTTGCCTTGCCTTGCCTTGCCGTGCCTCTGCCTCCGCCCGCGGGACTCGCCGGGCTCCAGCTGCGGCAAACGGGGGGCGGGGGGGGGGGCCGTGTGCCCCCGCGGGCGCTGGGTGGGGAGCGGGGCCGTGCGGGCGCGGGTCTCAGCGGCTGGCAGGCGGCGGCGGCGGCGGGCACATGTGCCCAGCCCTCGCTGCGGCGGCGTTTAAAGACAGACATAAAAGCGGCTGGGGGGGAGAGGAAGGGGGAGGGCAGCGTCGGGCCGGGGGAGCCGCACCTCCTGACGCAGGGAGGAGCCCCCCCTCGCCGCTTCCCCCTTCCCCCCCCCCCCCCCCCCCCGGCTCCTCACCGCCCCGCCTGCAGCAGCATCCTCCCGGGCGGGGAGGAGGCAGAGGCGGCAGCGGGAGGAGGAGGAGGAGGAGGAGGAGGAAGGAGAGGCCCGCCGCCGCGCCAAAAGCCCTGCGGCCACGCTCCGGCACCGCGGGTGCCCCGTCCCCTGCCGCCTGAGGCGTGACGGCCACCGTGTCCCCCGGTCCCGTGTGGCGCCGCCCTTGGCCCCGTGTTGGCGGGGTATCGGGGCGCAGGCGGGGAGGTGGCCGCCGTGGGGGACCGGGGGGGGGGGGGGGGCGAGAGGCGGAGAGCACGGGTGTGAGCGTCCTTGGAGAACATGGAGGTTTTCCAAAAGGAGGGGGTGGGCGGGAGTGAGGGGTCGGTCAGGAGCAGGGGGGCGGCTGCAGCGGGGACACCTGCGTGCTGGAGGGTGGGAGACAGCTTGGGGGTCCGGCGAAGGATGGAGAGCTCTCAGCCTGGAGACTGAAGGGATGGAGGGAGGATGGAAGGCACCGACCAGTCCCCGTGGTGATGGTGGACAAGTCTCGTAGCCCAGACTTCTACTGCTGCCGCAACAGCACGAACGTGATGTTGCACTTTTGACACCACCACCCCCCGAAACTTTCTGTCATTCTGTCCACTGCCCTTCTACCAGTTGTTTTTTCTTCGCTTGCATTTTTCTTTAGGAAATAAAAAATAAAAATGCAGATCGATTCTGGCTAGAAAGGAAGGCTTGAGGTAAAGATGAGGAAGTGGGCTGTGCCCAGGCGCGGCAGGGGGACTGGGAAGGGTCCTTGGCCTTGGTGAAGGTAGGCACGATGGAATGGAGAGTGAACTGGTTGAATGTTCACTCTCTGCATAATGATTGCAACAACTTCAGCCTTAACATGTGCTGAATAAATGTATGCGACCGCATGAATCAAGGAGAGATTTTTCTTCAAAGAGTTATGACGTTAGTCTGCCTAGCTGATTTGCATTTCCTTCATATTTTACTGAGAAAGCTGCGATGCAAACTTGCTTTCGTATTTCAACTTCATTAGCAAAAGCAATTTGTCATAGTATTGTGCATTTCTCATTATTGTTGGTAGTGCACTTAACTAATAATTTCCACAATGTATTTCAATTATGTGTAAAAACGGTCCTGTAAACAATAGAATTTTCACCTAGTGATTGAATACTATTTGTATCTCAGCAAAAAAAAAAACTTGAGTAAGTTACTAGTTGGGAACTAAACTCCTTTTATACTAAGTACTAATGAGAGGAAGAATTTACGCCTTCTACTGCCAGATCATGAGTGATGCTTTTATTTAGTATATTAACTAATAGTGTTATCACATGACTGCATACTTAATTGAAACAGGAAAAGGTCATTCCTGGATCCCTTTGAATTCTTTGTGCAGTTAATGATGAGCTTAGATCTGTAATCATGTTCTCAATCATTTGATGCCTCTAATTTTACCGTAGGAAAGGTATCATTCAACTTTCAATGTCCACCATACGTTATCATCAGATATTTACAGCTTTTTGCAGTTCCTCAGATACCATGTAAAATCCCACATTGGTAACCATTCAGAAGCAATATGTAGGAATAAATACGAGTCAGTATACACCGGTAAATTTGAAAGGGAACAGTGGTAAGTGATTGTCATTATTACTGGTTAAAAATCATACCTCAGGTTCATAGTCCAGGGCTTGAACTTGCAGGACAGAACCATTTAGTGTTTTGGAATTCTCTATAAGATCTGTTGCATACTGCTTCAACAAAAAATGACAGTTTCTTGTCAAATGGGCCTTTTGTATGCAAGATTTTTTAATATTCTCAGAGCATATAAGTGACACTTTTTCACATGCTGGCTAAATGTGAAATTAGATAATACTGCATCTTGCACCTTTTGAATCTGTCACTATTGTTATTGTTCTCTCTTTGTCTCGGTATTAGCTCAGCACTGAATTTTAGCTTCACCTATTGCAGTTCGGAATATTGCGGATTGTAAGCTGAGTTGCATCAATAGTTATCAGCTGTAGCTGTATGATGATGACCTAAGTCTCTGGAAGACTGCTTTACACAAATACTTTATTTTTTACAGATTTTAAACTATGATTTGAGGCACAGTAAGCATGCAGATGCTACACACAAAAAACCCAAGAAAGTCGGGTGTGTTGTCAGTAGCAAGTCCAGAGTTTTGTGCTTACACAGCGTGATGATTGTTCTAAGGATCATGCTCAGCCTGAGTTTTGATCCTGTGGTAGTTTCAAACTCTGTTAGAAGTTGAAGAAAATATGCTCCACTTTTAATATAATTTGTCAACGCCTGTTGTCAATGCCAGCCTCAGTTTTAACAGCATCATTTGATAGTGTGCTGTCAAAATAGAAAACTTTTAGATATTCCACCTTGGGTTGCCATTTATATTTTTCGGTTCAGCATTTAACTTAGTGCAAATTAACCCCCAACCGGAGTTTTTAGCACCCCTCCACTCACTCTTCAAATCTGTTCATAATTTTGTCTGTCTGTACGTGGGCCTCAGGTTTGCAATTATCATCAGACATAAATTCTCAACTAATTTTGAAACTCCAGTTCTGGACAACTGAATAGCTTTTCAGCTTATTAAAATATGTAAATATGTTCAAACAATTGTGGTCACATTTCCTAGTACATTAATGGGAACTACTGCAGAGAAGAGAGTGAACAATCTTGGATTTTTATCTAACTTGACTTAACCTTCAAAAATGAGAAGATTTCAGGCAGGATGACATTTCAGTCTGACCCTACAACGCTTCTCTCTGTAGAACAACCTGATGACATAAGCAGACTTCCTTGGACAAGCAAATGAGCATAATAGCATTCTTACCAAATCTAGGAAAAATATTGTAGACTTTGATGTGGTTCTTTCATGAATGATGAGATACAAACAACATGTTAGCATATGTAGCATACATATATGTAGGGGAAATCATGTCTCACTAATCCAATAGCCTTCTACGATGTCATGACTGGATGCATAGATGAGGGGGGGGCAGTGGATGTTGTCTACCTTGACTTCAGCAAGGCATTTGACACAGTCTCCCACAGCATCCTCATAAGGAAGCTAAGGAAGTGTGGGTTAGATGGACAGTGGGGTGGATAGAAAACTGGCTGAAAGACAGAGCTCAGAGGGTCGTGATTAGGAGCACAGAGTCTAGTTGGAGGTCAGTGACGAGTGGTGTTCCCCAGGGGTCAGTACTGGGACCAGTCCTCTTCAATATATTCATCAATGACCTGGATGAAGGGATAGAGTGCAAGTTTGCTGATGACACAAAACTGGGAGGGGTGGCTGACACACCAGAAGGCTGCGTTCAGTTCTGGGCTCCGCAGTTCAAGAAGGACAGGGAACTGCTGGAGAGGGTACACCAAAGGGCTACAAAGATGACTGGGGGACTAGAACATCTCTCTTATGAGGAAAGGCTGGGGGATTTGGGTCTTTTTAGTCTGGAAAAAAAGACGACTGAGAGGGGATCTTATCAATGCTTATAAATACTTAAAGGATGGGTGTCAGGAGGATGGGGCCAGCCATTTTTCAATGCTGCCCGGTGACAGGACAAAAGGCAATGGGCACAAACTTGAGCATAGGAAGTTCCATCTAAACATGAGGAGGAACTTCTTTACTTTGAGGGTGGCAGAGCACTGGAACAGGCTGCCCAGAGAGGTGGTGGAGTCTCCAACTCTGGAGACATCCAAAACCTGCCTGGATGCATTCCTGTGCAGCCTGCTCTAGGTGACCCTGCTCTGGCAGGGGGGTTGGACTAGGTGATCTCCAGAGGTCCCTTCAAGCCCCTATGGTTCTGTGATTATGTGATGTCTTGGATCAGATGAGAAGCCACTCACTGCGATTTAAGAGATGCTAAGCAATGGTTATATAGCAAGTGATCTGCTGAGACATTGGCAACTACTGTGAGCGGTTGTAAACCACAGGGGTTGCTCCTTCGTGTTGCAGTAATGATGGAGTCCTTAAAGTCTGGCTATACTTCTTCAGTATTTTACATTTTTATCTCTAAATATTTTCTAAAATAGTAACAGATACAAGAGATTCGCTACTTTTTGCTGGCTTTATCAAAGGACATGTCTGTTTCCATGTGGTCAAAAATGTGAATCGTTATACATACTTACGTAGTTATATACTCTGTGTATAACTTCATTGCAGTACTTAAGAGTCTGTTGCACATGGAAATTGCTAACAACTAGGTGACATAAGATGAAAAATCAGTTGAAAAATCCTCTGAGTATACCAATGGCACATTCAACCATAGTGTCAGGGCAAGGGAGTATCTAGGATTAGCTACTAAACTCATGTTCTCACCCTCACTTTCACTGGTTTTGGGCAGAAGTTGCATGAAGATTGCATAGAATTTATGTAACTCTGCAAGGGCACTGCAGGAAGAAGTGGTCGTAGCAGTTGTCGGTTGCTTAGAATTACAGTATGTTAATAATCTCTCAGCTGTGGTCCTGTGCGGCTTTACCGCATGAGTATAAGAGAGCAAGACAGTGGCTGATGTGATTCCTACCATCATTGCTGCGTGTACCATGCTGAGAGAGGTACGTCAACAAAGTTAAATCTTGCCTTCAGGCTTTGTCCCCTAAATATATACATTTAGGCAACTTTGGCAGCTAATATAGGAAGTTGCAGCATACTTCATTCTAGTAGGGAATAACATGAGAAATGAAGTCCGGGAAGTTGTGAACTATTGTAGAAATCTGGCCAGAATAAATGTGACCTCCTGTCACCTATTGAAGAAAAAATTTATCATAGATACTTCCAAGTGTGAAACAATGGCATCATATTGAATGATAAAACAGAACGTTGGAAGGGTATGCAAATCACAGATGCTCAGAGCACCACATCGTTCACTACAGTTGAAATGTAAATTAAGTTAGCATCCAAACCAAGCAGAAGACTTACATATTAAGTCATATTTTAGCAGTTAATATCTAAAAGAGATAATTATACTACTTGTGAAAATGTGGAAAATGAAGATATAATTCTGATAATGGAGCCATTCTCCATATCTTTGACAATGTAGTGATGACAGCAATTTAGAAAGCTAGCAGCCGCCCAGCGACATCTTATTTTCTTGAATATAAAACAACAGATATAATAACTAACAGAATTTATGTCTATACAAATCAAATTTCAAGACACAAAAATTTTAAAAATAAGATGTTTGAGTGGGTTGAGAGCGAGGCTGAGGATAAGTCTAAGGAGCTAAAAAAGCCCCCAGCAAATGCACAGCAACTAGAAAAATAAAATCAGCTCTACAAACATAAGCCACAACACTGGAAGAAAACCTGGACAAAGCTAAAATGTCAACTCTTTAACATATTATACATTGGAGTCTCAACTACAGTTTTCAAGAAGCTATCGTTCCTATTTTTTCCATATTTTTCAAAAAGCCTCATGATCCAATCATTCTAAATCACTTATGATCATTTTCAACTTAAAATTATTTTAAACGTAGCCTGTTGGGTTACACAGCTTTAGTGGTCTATTGATGGAATTAAAAATATGCTTTGTTTCCAACAGTAGCAGAAGAGTTACAAAAAAAAAAAAAAAAACAACCAACCAACCAAACAAAACCAAAAACGTTTTGTATAAGTTGCCTATTTTCACTGATTTTGTGATAATGAACATGTTGAGGAACTTCAGCTGAACGGCACAGAAGCACTGACAAGTCACTACGATTTCTTATTGCAGCATGGTGCCGGCTGCTCTTAGGAGCCGAATACGATCAGGATTCTGAAGGAGATTTTTCCTTATCCCTTGGGACATGAATTATCCCTTTGGATATAGTGAACATGGATTTGCTGACTTCTCACCTGGTTTTGTGTTCTGGAGACATTTAGGAAGGTACCTTATTCTCCCCAGCCTGGGGCAAATCAAAGTGCGTTGCAAGACTTGGACGTGTCTAGAGATTAAAATATTCGGTTCCAGGAACACCGTAAATTGAGGATTTGGATAGTTAGGTTTTGAAATGTTTATTTAAAATTTAAATTTTACTAAATTGAAGGTTTAGATATAATTAATGGAACGATATATCGACCATAATTTCTTCAGCAGAATAAATTAAATAAGTACCTTATTTTATTCAGAGAAGAAAGAAATAGCATAGAAAATATTGTTCAGATAGATACAAAGCATCACGTAAAGTGTAAGTGTATAAATTGCGGTTTTGAAAATAATATAGAATGTGCTGCTTCCTAAGGAATGACTCCACATGTTATGTTCATCTGTATATGACATTATGAGAATCTCAGAAATTATATTCTCCATTTAAATTCAGAAGACTGATATGCTTGCCATAAAATCATACCAATAAAATCATACCCAGGGGAAGTACTTTCTGATTCTCAAAACTCACTGAGACTAGAAGAAAAAGGTTGTAGCAGCTCAAAACCGTGCATGAGTTAAAAATAGTTTCCTCTCATGATGTGCTCTATCCGAGATGACACATTTTCCAGAAAATTGTTGGGGATGTATTTTTTAAATAAATTAATACTTTTATGGCAGAATGCAACAGGTAGGAACTACTGTTTCAATTACTGCAATTCAGAATACCGTGTAAATAATTGAATGTAATATTCAGACAAAAGAAGGGGGTTTGTTTTCAGAAATCCCCAAAAGACTCTTTTACAGATTGAATCAAGGATAAATTAATTTTTGTGACAAATTTTTGTAAATGTGCGTTTGTACAGAGTGTTCTGCGTGGCCATCCAGGACATGGGGAAAATAATCCTCTGCTCAGGCAAACAGAATAAGAAAGATGTCACAGTCATGGGTGTCATTGCAAGGACTGGACTAAGGCAATAATTACTTTGAAAATGAAGAGGCCAAAAGTTTATTGAGTTGTTTTCTTTACACCAGAAATCTGTGTAGATTTGTGATGCAATACAGCATTCAAAAAATTAAATTATTAAATAGAAGTCTAATGCTTTCACCTTGTTATATACTCAGCTTTAGCACACTTAAAATTAATATAAACCATTATTATTATCTTTTATGCCACACACACATAAGCATCACATAATATTCCAATATACAGCTGAGCATAGTGATCTGTTCACGGAGGTACTGTAAGTCTTGAATGAAGTGATAAAATGATAAAATGGCAGTAATTTTGTTTGATTTCTTTTTTTAAAGCTTGCAGAATAGCCCTCTAAATAAAGTTATTTTTGCTTGTAGGACAACAGTATGTACCACATTTTGAGTATTATACTGAGGACTCAGTACTGACTGTTATTTTTGTTCAATTCTTGCCTGAAACTGCACATGATATTCAGAATTGTTTCTTACGTTTGAGCTTGGTAGACTATTTTAAATACATACTTTTGCTCTGCTTTGGTGGTTTTTATCATCTCATAATGAGATGAGCCAGAATGAAATCCTAGCCTCATCAAAATGTATTCCAAAATTCACGTGTCTAGGATAACACTAAGTCTGTGTTAATCTGTACATTGCGTACAGAAAACTGTGGTTTAAAGAAAAGTTGCAAAATGTCAGTGGCTGTGTTGGTTGTCTCAGTGAGATTTCAAAGCAGAGCGGTTTGATGATATGTTTTAACATACGACCTCAGATCACAGGCTTCTGGGCTGAGAAAATCCAAACGCATTTCTTCATCTCAGGACTGGCAAGGGCAAACATAAGGCTCCGCTCATGTCTGTAATCCTGTCGGTCACTGCCGCCCACAGAAACTATCACTCTCTGCTTGCAGCCTAATAACTGGGTTATTTCATAATAATATGAAATACATGTTAGATTTTGCCCATGTCTTACACACGCTCTTTCATACTTACTTATTGATGGGCAAAGGTGGAAATTACTTATTTACTCCTGCATGGAATTTTCTTAAAAATCTGTGGTATAAGGGACTCGCATATTCCATGTGACTCAAGCTGAATACTTTATGAATCAACCACCACTTGATCCTCCTGTCAAAAGACACAAGCAATTCATTTGAAATAATTTCATTTTAATACATTACAGTCATAAGGCAAATCTGAGGAAATGCAAGCTTACAGGATCTTCATAAAATTAGAATTTAGTTATTGGCCTTCAATTAAAGTCAGGGAGTGAGGACCAAGATGTGTGTTTCATTCACAGGAGTAAGAGACTCGAGGGGACAACTCAAATTAGCAAATCCAGTTCTGTGATATCCTAGTCAACCCAACAGTATAAACTCATCCCTAAATTTATCATGTTGAGTCTTAAAACTCCTTACATTTCACCACTGCATCTTGTTCAAAAGTTTCTCCAGAACATCTCTCCCGAGATGGTTAGAGACCTTCTTCGAACACCCAGTCACAGGTTATTCATCACTTGTTCTTATGCCAAAAAGTTCTTAAACTGTTTTCTGTCTTTGTATTTTATGTATCCTCATGTATTTATGGAGAGTAACGCTATCCCTTTCTCCCTTTGATTTGGCAGAGCGTGAAAAACTGAGGTCTTTTAGAGCAATGAAAGATAATATAAAAATATCCTTGCGTGTATTAGTCGTGCGCATCATGAAGAGATACTAGCTTGAGTCTTGAAAGCAGTGGGCATGTGCTGGTTTACTACAATATTGTGGTAGTGAAGTGTTATCCCTGAGGTAATTTATTACATCTCTGTGAAAGACTAAGTATGTTATGCACAATGCGATGCCGATGTAGCACATGTTGTTTCCAGTTATGTGTAGGACCAGAACAAAGGCCCACCTGAACAGTATCTGTCACCGTCAGTGCTAAATCATAGATGTTTAGAGAAGAGCATTAAGAACAGTGCAGGTGTGATTTCTCATATTATATCAAATGCTCAATAAATTTCAGACAAAATTTCCTATACTTAAAAGAAAGTACTAGTTTATCAAAGAAAAATATGAAGTTAATATGCATGAATTATCCTTCATAAACCCATACAGTACTGATTTTTATTTTTCTTTGACTACCTTTTCTTTCAAATTTGCTTGAAAAATGTGTGTATGATTGAAGTCAAATGAGTAGTCTCACTGTTTTTCCTTCAATATATTTATTTCCAGACGTATTTGCAATCCTTCACTTTATTAATTTTTAAAAATTGCTAAGAAAATTCTTAAAAACATGTATTAAAACCTGTCAGGCATAGTACTTTTGGTATTCTGTGATGGAAATAACATGACTTTTTCCTCCCTCAACTGTCTCCAGCTACACAAAAATGGAAGTTTTATTGTTTGCTCCTCCATTTTAAGCATTCTCATTAGCAAAACTCCCTTTGCCACCAAGAGTTACACCACCAATTTGGCTGAAGACTTAATCAAGCTCTCATAATTTTTTGCATATTTTACTTAAGGAGCTTCTGTACTTCTGCATTGTGTAAGTCTGCAAACTTGCCCAGTAAGTTCCCTAACTTCTTGCTATTGGCTCCTCTAAAACCAAAAATCTCAGTCACATAATTATTTAACCATTCTGTTTATGCAGTTGAACTACCTAGTGATCGTTCAACTCTTCCTTTAACTGATTTTTTATCCCTAATGACTTCACTGTTCCCCGAAACAAATTAATATTAACCTATTTTTGCTTCATTAATTATTTGTAAAAAAAAAAAAAGAACTGTATCATGTGGCCTGCTCAGCAATAGTTGCTGTTGACAGTAATATTTCCTCTCCAAACTGCCTATAGTTCCTATCTGTTATGACACAGGCTTCAGTAGTATTTATCCTGCCAGTATCATTATTTCCTTCATATTAGTGTCCTTTTCTTAGAGTTTATAGTAGACCTATATCATTATTACAAAACAACAAAAAAACCCCTTCCACTACCACCTGAAAAAAATATTTTAACCAAAATGTATTTTATTCATGCTCCATTCTGATTTAATTAAAACTTTCAGCGGCAGCTTCCAGGATACTACACACCATCTTCAACTTTGTCTCCTTTCAGTGTCTTACACCAGCAGTTCTTTCATTTACATTTCAGAGGTCTTTGCATTAATGTAAAGATATATTAGTTATTTTCTCTTGAGCTTATCCAATTTCCTAGCTGAATTAGGTGATCTTCCTTTCTCTTATATCCCTGACTTCTGCTCTTGTCACTGTCATCACTGTTCATATTTTCTTTCTCCTAGAATACTATTCTTCATTTTCTCTATCCTTTATCACTCCATTTATCAATTTTCCTCTTCTTTACTAAATATAAGTAGACTGGTTATCTGAGATTCTCAGATTTAAAAAAAAATAAAGATCTGAGTGACCAGCTTTTATCTTAGATACCTGGGCTTACTTGCATGCTTAGAATTGGCTCCATCTGTTGAGAAGAGTTCTTTTCCTGCAAATACCTCCCAGAAGTCGGACAATGAATCATATCCAGTTGTTTTGTTTTTTTTTTTTAATTCTGTATCTTGTTTAGCGTTCATTATAACGTATAATTTTTAAACCAAATTCTAGTTTGCAGTAGTGCCTTTAAGATCTAGTTTGGACTAGAACAATCAGTAATTCCTTCAAACATCAGACACTAGCTTACTCTTGAAAATCAGATGCTTTCTTCAGTTTTGGTTGAAGTTTGGGGGTTTTTTTTGTAATAGGAAATGCATCATATATGGGTGTATCACAGTTACTTCAAAGACAGGATTTGTCTAACACAGTGTCAGCCACCCCAACATTATTGTTACTTACATTCCTCTGGTGGGATGGGATAAATTGCCCTGTGGATACCTGTTCCGTCCAGCAGCTGAAAAGAAGACAAAAGTTTAGCTTAATCCAGACACCTGACTTTGGGGCAGCTGAAAAAATTCCATCCCGTGCACCCAAGCACTTTACATAGATACCACTTTGAGATCCCAAGTCCTTAAGTTAGTGTCATTGTGACAGAAATATTTTTACACAAGCTTGAGATTCAAACTAACTAGTTGCACAATTTGACTATATCCATATTATGAGAATTTATGAACAGCAAGGATGAAAAAAATGGTGAGGTTAGAATGGTGTCATTTACTGCTGGACTATATAAAAATGCTACTTGAAAAATAACAGGCTGCAGAATAATTCTGTGTCTGTGTAGACCACTCTGGATTCTACATACTATTTTGCATTCTATGTATTGTATTAATATGGATATTTTGTAAGGACTACTATAATTCAACTTGGTCATAAAACTTCCTCAAATTGCCTTTTTCTCAATATATGTTTACAAATGCTAGAAATCATTAACTACTATTTGCTTGAAAAGACAGTAAACACTATTTTCTGTGTACAGAAATCAAAATATGCAATATTTACACTAATATTCTTGTGGGTTGATTTCTTTGTAGAGCACCTTAATTTGGTTCCCCTTTACTGCTAGACAAATGATATATCAAGGAATTTATATTACTCCGGTGAGACTTTTCTACAAAATTATACCTAGACTTTGAAGAGTCATTCTAACAACACGGTTTTAAAGTTTCAAAATGAGGGACATTTGGCTATACCGGGCTTGTGACTCAAAAGCAAACCTTAAATGCAGTTTGCAGAGGTTCTAGTGCAATTTGTAGGCGCTGGTATGGAAAACCAGGGTTTGGAGTTTTGGGAGGTCTTGTTTGGTTGGTTCTTTTTCGTAGAGCTCTTAATTTAGCCTGGATGCTACTGTGTACCCGAGAGCAGTATGGGGTGTTATACTGTGGAACCGAAATCATTAACTAATGAGTAGACCGTGAGTTTAATTATCTGTAAATGTGCTTTTCTTATGATATTGCCTGTCTTACACGACTCAGGGCTATGACAGCGGGGATTGATCCTGTGCTTAGTGAAGTCAACGGCAAAACTTCCACGGCAGGTAACGATCAGAGCCGCCCCGTCCTTGACAATATGTAAGTACATGTGAACAAAAGCTTTACTTTGCTGCAGGTACGAACTCGCAAGAAATAACTCCCCAGAGTAAGAGAAGGCGGCAGGAATGTGCACGGCAGCGGCGTGCGCCTCAGGGCAGGCAGGCAGGGTACCTGTGAGCGCTGCCGCTTGGTGCATCAGACTCACTTCCAGCTGAAATCTCCACGGAAGCCAGGAGACAGAATCAACATTTCAAGCTGCAGGATCCAGCAGCTCACTCACAGGTTGAGAAAGTTTGGCAAGCTTGATATCTTTGTTCAGGTGAGGTACACGATTAAACGAACAGGGAGCTTCTTTACAAGTACACGGTTTGTTCACAAAAAATAGTATGTCCGAAGTAATGAATCTATTGTGAATACATACAAAGAGACAATTAATGCTGGATTCGCATGAAAGCACCAGTCAGAAAGCTGATTTTCCTGGTCTCTTATCTTTAAAATGCAATGGTCTTACGTGGACATGACAAATGGGGACCACAAGACCCTGCAAAACAAGCCTTGTCTACTTTGTAGTGCTGATACCATTGTTTAATCAATGAAAAGGATGGATTTTATTATAAAAAATGAAAATATATTATTGATTTCCTAAGGCATTCCAGCGAAAAAGCATGCAAATAATATTATTCTCTTTTACCTGTGAAAGTAAACAGATTACACACAATCAAACTCTAGTCTTTAATTATGGGAAATTCTTGTTTAGATTGGGGGCAGAGCGTTACAGCCATGTTTATCCAGTAAAACGGATAAATGCTACTAAATTAAACTTGAGTATTTTTCCAGCTGTTTTACAGAGGATTATGTATTTCCAAAAGCTTTTCATAAATTTGTCAAAAGCTGGGAAAAAAAGTGAATAGAGAACAGAGTTTCCTGCTAAAAAAATAAGCTGATTAATAGGCTGAGGGGTGGGAGGATGGGGATTGCTCCATACTTCCTGATGGCAACTTGAGTGTTGTGTCATTTGGGCAGCCAGATGCATTTATGCAGAATGAGTCCAGGACTCACTGGCGGATCGGCACAACTGATGGGTATGGAGAAACAGCAGCACCCAGGGCTCAGCTCAGCATTTAGTGGAAGAGCCAAGAGTGGACTAGGCTGAAGAAGGTGATTTAGTTGATCAAGTCAAGTTTTCGAAATATATATGTACACATATTCGCGCTCCTGTGTAAGCATAGTGTCATGCGTTTCAGTTTTTATTCGTCAGTAGAAATTATGTGCTCATTTGGGGATTTTCACAAACAGAATCTTCCAGAAATTGGAATTTCTCTAATTATTTTCCTTATCTCAAGCCACTTTGATAATTATAACACCTGCTTTAAGTAACAAGATTACAGACATTTAATGCATAAAAATGACAATTGTTCAAAACAAAAATTTAAAGACAAAGCTTTAAAAATCTTGGATAATTTGAATCTCTCTCATTATTTTAGCCTAATTATTCTCTGTTCCAGCAGAATATTTATGTCTTTAAGAATTCAATCCTGTATTTAAAGGAGCTAATTGTCTGATGTATAAATTCACTAGGCCAGCTCCTTAGTTCATGCAGTTTGAATGTGGCTAGAGTCACGGTGCAATACATACTTGAGGGCTTGGCCTTTTCAGTTAAAAACTAAAATGGAGTTAGAGGAGGAAAAGGTGATTTCAGCCATTTTAGCTTTGGTTATTTAGAAAGTTTATAAAAAAAAAAAAAAAACCACAACAACCAGATGTTCTTATTTTCTTTTTGCAGTGGTTTAGCAGATTTTATGTTTGATCTCTCTTATATCTGAGCTAAAACACTGTAATCTTTTCTATGTCATCTCCTTTGATGTGAGAAATAGAAGGATTATAAATCAGAGAATTCCTGCAAACAGGATCTATTAAGTCGCTTGGAAAAAAAATGTGCAAATGAATTTGGATGCACCACTGTGAAACCCAAACTAAACCAGCTTGTGTTCTAAGAAGAAAAAAGAGAGAGCTCTTACTACCTCACACCAGCCAAAGGATGATAGCTATTATGTGCAGAATGCCTGATGGGAAAGATTTAGCTATAGTTTTCACACAGATTAGCAGATAAAGGGAAAAATAAAAAGGAAATTTAGTAGATGGGAATTCATAATGTGAGAGGCTGGTAAAAAAATCCTGAGGATACAGACAAAAGGAAGGTTTTCATCCTATAAATGCTCTTAGAAATGTAATATCTTTGAAAATTGTGAACTATATGTGATGAAATTAAGTCTTTGAATAAATGAGTATTGTTATGAAATGTTTATGTATAAAATAAACCACCTGTGGCTCAAATTCAAGTTCATTGAAAATAAGTGGGTTAGTAATCTAGCACATAGTGCTTTAATTTAGCAAACGGACTTTGTTTGTTGTATGATGGGCAAAAGAAAGGGTATGACTGTACATTTGGGATACTTGAATGGATAGTGATTATATTACTCATCATCATACTACTTGCTTGTTACTCTTAATTGCAAGTCTGGCAGTGATCAGATCTATTATCCTACTAACGAGGGACTAACATGAAAACAGCTTCAAAAGTTAACTCTTGTTGGATGGCAGGTGTTCTTATCAGATAACACTCATAAAATTATATATATTTTTATTGGAGCTCACGTATATTTATATATATATAATAATACATACATAAACTGTTCAGATCTATATGTACACCTGCATATGTACATTTGCATATACATACATGGATATCTGTCTGTGTGTGTGTATGCCTATGTACACTCACCTATAGATAAATCATACATCACAGGCAGAGACAGGGCGGGAGAGGCAGATGCATATCCATCAGGTCCACCAACACTCAGAACTCTGAATCGCTTGCCTGCGAAGACTAGGACTGACAAGGTGCTGTCGCTAAGCACAATATGTATTTGCCGCAGGAACCATGCGCTGACATTCGACGATCAGGAGATCAGTCAGGGCTAATAGTGTGGGCAATGGAGAGCGTTAGTCCAAGGGTGGCATCAAATTTGGAACTCTGTCTTCCTCTGGACAAGCATCTTTCTATCCATAACTGCAGGGATCCTGGAGAGACTGTGCCTCCTAAAAAGGGCATCCGAGTAAATCAGTGCCTTGCTCATTCTGCAGGGTAGAAATGCTGTACGCTTTCAGTGTCTGTGTGAGTGCATTCTCGTACAACTTAAAAACAGGTCAAAGTAGAGTGATGGTAAAGCAGCATGAGGAAAATCTACTTAATTGATATATTTGCTTCTTTTATTTTCCTGGCTTAATTGAGCAGCTAACGATAGTTCCTAGGGCGTCTATTGGATGACATTATAACTGTTGTATATAATCAGGAGAATGATATCCTGCCAGCTTCCCAGTTGTGAGCCATAAATGTTGTCCTCTGGCTACACAAAAATCAAATTTAAAATGTTGTCATAACTTGCAAATATGCAGAAATGATTTACTTTCTGCATCTTTTTAGACTAAGTATAAACTTTACCATTTATTGTTTTATTATTCACTTATTTCTTTTCCTGTGGAGCAGAAGAAAGTCTTCCTGAAAGCTGTTGGGAATGAGGATCAGTGCCAAATGAAATCTGAAATAAAATTGTCTGAAACAAGCAGTGAAGTTATACATTCCTCTGGCATGTTTTGGTATATAGATTACAATCATTTCCCTTAGGATATAATCCTATTCTCCTGACAATAGGTATTTGCTTCTGGCTATGATTTTCAAAAGCATGTAGGTTACTTCAAAGCACGATTTTTATCAGTTTGAAATGGAGCTGTGCCTCTGAATTATGGAGATACTTTAAAATTGCGTTCCTTTCACTTTAGTAAAGTGCATTCAGATTCTGTAATATATGAACACATATTACTTTTTATCTTTGAACCATTTCTACATATGAGAAAATATATCCTTTTTTTGATACTACACATTCCTTGCTTTATTATCTGAGAAACAAATTTTTTGGCTGATATTTCATTTTAGGATGATAGCATAGAGAGAACTCCTACTCTTATCCCATAGGGGAAAATATACTTTTTGTGACATCTCAGATAAAACCATGATGACAATAAAAATGAAAATATTACTCAACCACTTGCTTAAATGACTGCTAAATGCAGACACATGTATTATTTAAAACAGGCACAGGTTTCTGACCACAGAAATTTCCGAACTTGCTTTTATTACGAAGATTAATTTCAATGAAAAATTCAGTATTCAGGGTGTGGAGAGTAGGACACATTTTATATGTCAACTTAAATATACTATATTTTTCTAATACATAATTCAGTCATTTTTTTCTTCTCTCTTATTTGTAAGATGACCATTGACTTATGAAGTGGAAAAACCTACTGCCACTACTGTCTATGCTGAAAAAATGGACAATGGACTATCTCAGGGCTACAACTCTGTGGGACGGAGCAAGGCAACCCACAACAGGATGGGCAGACCTTGGGAGCACAGACACTGGGCAAAGGAGGTTGTCTCCCTGATACTCTCCAATGAACCAGATACTACTCAGAGCCCAGTCTTATTCTCTTTTTTGAGTGACAATATTGGAGGAAAAGCACCAACAGATTGGATACATCGTCCTTCAGACGGAAGGTAACTAGACAGGAGGTCCAGAATTTCATTTTCAGCTGCCAGATTCAAGATCCTGGACAAAGTCTCTGGCAGGGTACACCCATTCTGCAGTGCCACAATAACAAGTACAAGGTCCTCAGGTACCAAGGAGGTCACCTTCCTCACCTAAGTCTCATAACAGTTGTTCACTGATCAGTTTAGAGTAGGCAAATTCAGAAATGCTTTGGTCATAGCCTAGATAAGTAAGCGATTCCTGTGTTTCTGTAAAGTTTCCATCTTTGGCATCCCAAAGTCATTACCAGACTGACAACTTTTCAGGATCTTCCTTTCCTTTGCCTCCTTTTCCAAAAATAGTGTGGTGGTACTGCTCTGAATATGGCTATAAGCCCACTCAAAAGCAAAAGAGGTAAAAATGGCTTAAAAAAAATAAAAAATTAGTCTTTAATGAAAATCAGCTTTCCATTTAACAATTTTTTTGCAATTGTTTTTTGCAATTCCATTTTGCAATTCTTTTTGTTGCTGCAAATCATAAGCCACTATATATGTGTGAATGTTGTCATATATTTAAGCATGGAGTCTAAAACTCAGACACTCATTCCTCAGTTTTTCAGACTGCAAATCATTTGGGACAAGGGCACCTATTTCCTTATGCCATGTGGAACACAACGGACCTTCTATACTCCCAACTCATCTAAACATGACACGATGACTTAAAACAGAGCCTAGCTTTAGATGTATGATCTTACATTGTAAAATATGGGAAATAAATTTGAATGCTGGAACTCTTTTCATATCAAAAGTTCATAAAATTTGGGTTGTACTAATACAGAATGAAAAACAAAGTTTGAAACCTTGAAAGTTACTGTGAAAAAGAATTTCTCTCCTGTGCACTTCAGAAGGGAACTGATTTTTGCCTTAGGTGATTTCAGACATGCAGCTGTGTTTCCTCATGACAAGGACACCTGCAGGCAGAAGATACGCACTAAAAAATTGGTTGGAAAATTCTAGCTACTCAGAAATGTTCACAAAACAATGTTTATTTAAACAATATCAATCCACAAGCAGAAAAGTGAAATCCATCGATTTCAAAGTGCGCTGTAGTATCAGGGAAGCTTACACTTCATTAGCAATTGCAAATAGTTTTGTTTCAGACCTAATTGAGCCTGAAAACAGAATAAAAAGCATTAATCAGAAAGAATTTGTTGGCCAAAAGGTAGTCAAAATTTAAGTCAGAGTACGTATATTCTTTCTCTCCAAAACCCACTGGTACTCAAACACGTGCAGGGGCAGAGAAAAGCCCCTATGTCATGGCTGTGCCTGCAGATAACAGTGAGAAGTGGAGATAATCGAATCCATTACCAGATGATCACTGCTATAATGGAGGTGGCAAAATTCAAGACATTTCAGATATTAATCAGCATGGAGGGAAAGGGTGTCTTCTAAAGAGGGAGGAGACGAACCATCAGCAAAAGCTAAAAGCACTATTGTGGACTCAATATTTACTTACTGAAATTTGTCAGCTAAAATATATATTTCATTAAAGCTATAATTTAGTGAAATACTTCACATCAAGTCCAGCAATTTTAGACTTCCACGAAAAATCTCAGAGTGCATCTAAATTAATATTTCGTTTAGCTTTGGAATTTTTTTTTCTGCTTTAACATCATTAGGAATATTTCATTATGTTCAAAGTTCAGGGCAACATCACATGTTCCTCTGCATGTCTTAGCCTGGCTGAAAGAGCTTTTTGTCTTTGCATTTTTTTTCCCCTGCCAACTGATTAATTCAGTTTAGCCATTTGCTCCTCCTTTCCATAACTGAAGGTCTGTTTATGTTTGGCTGGTGCTGTGCATTTTGGTAGCTGGAATAAACTGGTTTCTGATACAGCTCCATTAGTACCAGCAGAAAACCGGATGGATGCCTATTGCTTCTATCTCATCCTCCTCTCTTTCCTTCTCTTTTCTCTGCTAATTACACAATTTGTTATTCAAAGACCTATCCTGATGTTCAGCCTCTTCTGTATCTTGGTCTGTGAAGTTTAGTGAAAGTTCAAATCTGCTAACTGCAGGATACTAAACAGGTGTTGAGAAACGATGCCCAAAATGTTACTAGAATTAAATTTGCAGGTTTAAGGGGGTTAAAGAGAGGGAGAGAACTGAGGCCTAAGAAAAAAAAAAAACAACAAAACCATGTCATCCTGAAGTTAAGACACTGGTTTAACAATGTAGAAATTATACTTTACCTTTTAAGAAACATATTAAGATTCTACAGACACTAACCAGCTGTACAGTTACTACATACACACAGGTATAGGGTACTACAAAGTTTTCCATTACTAACAGAATTTCGGGATCAAGAAATGTACTCTTTAGACATCTACTTCAAACTATTTCAAGCACAAAAGAGCAATCGAAAGCAAATTATGAATATGCTGTCCTCCTCCTCCTTGTTATTATTGCTGCTACTTAGCAGAATTTCATGAATTGTAAAGGTCTTCATCGGAGGGAGGAGGATATATCATGTAAAAATGCAGATGAAGTAAATCTTGCAGTAGAGGACTTATAACCTAAACACTTGCCTTGTACATGTACAAACCATGCACCCTTGGATCGCAGAAGCACCACACCTTTCTTCCTCGTGACTTTACGCTGATTTGTGTATTGCCCCATGATTCAGGGCAGCGCAGCGGTCTGTGTGAACACCAGCATGCCCACAGGTACCCACGGCGTGATACCTGCGGGCAACCCTACTGAGAGCGGGTGGAGCAATTGTTATGATTCACCTGCCTCCAGCAGCGAGTCTGCGGTTGTGGTCTGTTCCTCTGTTTACACACGTGTTCATACACATACACAGGCCTGCACCCCTTTTCTTACTCGGAGAAATTTCCCTACCACGATGGTGATAGTAAATGCGAAAAACAAACATCAATATACAACTTGATGTGTGCCGCTTCTAGCCCATTTACAACATGCCAGTACTCACTCCGAGTAGTTTTGCTTAGCAGTGAAGGGAAGCAATTGAAGAGAAACCTCAAAGGATAACTAAGAAATAATATAGGCTTTTTCTCTAGTATTCTTTGACATATTTCCTTTACAAGACACCATTCAACTTTAATTAGGTTTTGCTTTGAGCTCCTGAGGCGGGAACAGTGTTTTTTTTTTTTTCCCTCGTAATACAAACTGTACCTTGCAGATAAAAAAAAAATGAAGTCATAGAGCTATAATCAGCAGATCATAGAGTGAAAGGATTATGAGTTTTGTACTGGCTAAAAAAAAATCTTTGAATTTATTATCTTTTTATGAGTTTCACATACATGTGAAATATCAAATTAATAGGGTGTCCTGGTTTGAGGTAAAACAGAACCAATTTTCTGATTTCTAATTTTACTTTTTAGCTGGGCCTCATCTAACTGACTAAAGTCTGAAATTAACAGCATATGGTTCAGAAACTGTTCGCTCTCAGAGTGATAAGACCGGATTATACCAAGGAATGGTACGCACAGAGGCTCTTGCTTATACTTATTGCTGTAACAACCAAGGTCAGGTCACTTCGCTGTCTGCCCCGTCAGAGGGTCGGAAGCGGAGAAGCGTAGAGGGGTCCCACCTGCAGGGAGGGGCGGATGGGACAGGTGACCCAAAACTGACCAACAGGGTATTCCATCCCATCTGCATCACGCTCAGTATAAAAGCTAAGGGATCAAAGGGGCAAGGTGGATCTGGCTCGTTTTTTCTTCAATGGCCGACGTTTGAGGAGGACCCTGTCCGTTCATCTGCCTTTGATTCCAGTCTGAGCATTCCTGACTCTAGTTCCAGAATTCAGCTCCTGTCCATCTCTGACTCCAGTCTGGGACTTTCCCTGCGTCTGCTGGTGACGCAGTTGTCATCCTGGGAGCTGGATATGGTTTTGTATATATTGTACACTTTTTTTTTCTCTATTATTATTTACTATTTTCTTATTTATTATTATTTTCATTAAAGTAGTTTAGTTCTTTTTCTAAACTTGTAAATCTCCTTATCTCTTCCTCTCCTCTCTGAGGAGGGGGGGGAGGGCCATCTGTCGTTCTGATTGGCCAATCCGGCCAAAATCACGACATAGGGCCTTATTCCATTCATATTTAGTGTTAGAGGAGTCTTAAGGGAGCAAATGTAACTCCTGCTCGATTTAAGAGCTCTTCAAACTAGCAAGATGTTGCAAAGTGATTAAGGACTAGGCCCAGAAAGCTTCACCAGCTTTAATAGTTTAAATTAATATAAGCTTTAGATTTTGGGGGGGGAAGGGTTAACATATACTGAATAAAATTAATAAAATTCCACATAAAATAAGACACCCTTTTGCACTGAACTATATTGTCTTCAAATTCATGTATATATCTCTGATATGAGCACTATAATTTCCAGTCTTTCCTTTCAATGCAGGATGACAAAGCCTGTTGCTCATTATACACTTCTGTGCCAGAGACGCAGTAGAAACAAGTGAAGAAATCAGTCAAACGTAGAAGCAGTTACAGCTCTGCAAGATGAAAGAGCAGGTAAAATAAGTAATAAGGGACACACTTTCTTTTATATTAAACAGGCAAACCTTTGTCATTTATGCTATAAATACACATCTGTCAAGCATTTTAAAGAAAATTTAGATAACCCTGAATTGTTAAGCATTTCTACACCATTTTATGTTTTTGAGTCGCAACAATATTCAGAACTTCTGATTTCATTGTTCTCACAAAGCAAGTGTGAGTTGCCAACAATCACAGAGCAATTCAGCCTAGGTATGAGAATCGGAGCCAAAGGTTTCACTGTCCAAAGCATAATTTATTCTACATACCTCTGCTGGAAATGTAAAGAAAGGGATATTTTGCTGTACATGGTCAGAAACTCAAGCTGATTTTATAGTTTCTGTATTCCAACTATTACAGATGGCTTTGCCACATAATTTCTAGAACATTTAATGTCCCAGTAGCATCCTATTACTAAAACAAAGAAACATGAACAGATATTGAGCATGCCAAAAAATACAAAGCCAAACTACTAAATAGTTACTTGAAGGGGTGCAGAAATGCGTAAGTCAACACTGATTTCAGAGAATAGCCTGACACATTCCAAAGAATCTATTTTTCATTTCCGCAGCTGAGACTTATACCATATGCCCTAATAACTTCCGTACGAAAGGCAGAGGGAAATACTAATTTGAGATCAACTCATTTTTGGAACTGTGCTCTGAAAGGTCAAAATTGATAAGAGAAAGGAATGAGCACAACCCCAACTTATTTTTATAGACAGTATTACCACTTCAACATCATTTTGATTTCATGTCGAAAAACCTAGGTCTGAGACAGCAATTTTGTCAGAAACAATAACAATAACTTAACTTCATGCCCTTGCTGTCTGTTGCTCATGAACTGAGCTTCATACCCTACCATGCAAATTTCTCTTTCAGTGCAGTGGCTTGCAACAGCTTCCTGTTTAAGAGGAAGGTGTTGCCACACTATCTTAAAATAACTTTTTAATTTAGACCAGAGCTTGTGGAACAACGTAAGTGGTTGTAAATAAACGGCAAGTTCACAGGAACTGAGGAATCCCTCAATAAATCAGTATTTTATCTGATCAGCTAGAGATTTCAGAATCTTGCTGACAGGTTAAAGAGGCCTATTTTAATATGCATATATGACTGCAGGCTATTTTTTAATTGTTAAAACTATATAGTTGAATTCAGCTGAATATTCAGCTATCACTATTTAATATTTTTTTCTCTGTGAAGTTCAATAATTACGCTGGTGCTATCTCCATTTACCAATTAAAGTCATCCTCCTCTTCATTCACTCCTGCCACCTCCTTCAGCTTCCTCATGTGACTGTCAAAACTCGCTCTGACCTGAACATTTGCATAAGCCTAGAGTATGCCACATTTTGAGCCAGGGAAGAGTGTTATTCTGATCAGTACAAGACAATGACACTTTTATTTACTTTTCCTCAGTTTCTATTTTGTTATTTGAGTATTTTCCTTTTTAAAGAATCCACAGTTTTCAGACTTTGTTTGAAGATACTTGCATTATAATTACAATCTGCAGACACATTAGACCGAGGGAAGAATAATCCACTCTCCATCGATATGACTAAAGCCCTGGTTAGCACATCTCTTTTTACAAGGTAATTTCCATTCCAAATAACAGAAGCCAGCAACACCTCTCACCACATTATGTCAGCATGTAAATCCCAAACAAACATCAAGATGTAATAAATCAGCACTTTTTAATGCAGATTTCTTCGTCATTGCCCGTACCCTTGACTTTCCTCTTTACTAAATCCCGAGGCGCTATACACTCTGCTAAATGCTGTTTTGCTTGGTGAAGGGACCATGTGCAGCTGGGAAGCCACCAACACAGCTCCAAACACCTCCTTGCCCTCCTTCAGGATGCTACTGATCAGGTCCATCTGGCTAGTGGATCACAGGAGTGCAAAACCCGGTTGTGTTTGGAACAGGAGAAAGGCTGCGTGTGAGGAGGCAATAAATTGGTTTGACTATGGAGCGTGACACTTCAGAGGCTTGAAGTCTGGGCCAGAAAATCTTCTCTCACATGGGAGTAGCTGAATCCTTTTTTACCTGACTCTAACTAAGCTCAGCTGTAGCTAGAGGAAATACTCCTATTTGGAGATTTGGGAAATCCTGGTGGGAAACAGACCGATAAATGTCATCACCAAGGAGGTCTTTTCTCAGATTGGATTCAGCATAATTTTGAGATTTCTTTGCAATGCTGTTGCTAGTATTTCATCAAGTTTACCTTCTTTTCATTCAGGCATGTTTGCAAATATTTCCTATGATTTACTTGCTATAGTGGCCATTTCTGATCTGTTCTAAGACCTATGATCTGCTATGATCTTCTGGAAGATGTGAAGTAAAGAAACACTAATCCATTTCTGAGTCACAGGAATGTACAATAAACCATAAATAATGTAATTATAATGCAATTTTTATTACATGCCATCTAGTAGAAAATGCCGTGAAATTCTACTGAATAGAAATAATGGAAGTTTTAAAACTGATGGAGTCTATGGAATAAGGAGCAACACAGCCATATATTTGAAAATTGCCTGATACACAACAGATTCCTTTTGGTTTTGGCTGCTTTGTAAGTGCAAATGCTGCAAGAAAATACATGTACGTAAGAACGGAACTTAATTTCTCTACTGCTCAAAGCAGTGTATATAAGTAATCTTACAGATACCTAATTTTTAAAAGGCCCCAGAAAAATTGCTACTTTGCCTATTATTGCAAATCAATTTTCCAGCACTGGGTGTTGATTAGCAATGGGGGGAAAAAAGATGAGGAAGAGAGGGAAGTAAAACAACAGAGCTCATGGTGCTTATATACTTGATAAATAGCAGGGTGTAAGACCCTAGATTTGGATAAAAATAAACTTTCTTTTAAATAGTTCACAATATATTGAGGGGGAATCTGATTCCCTGTAAGAAGGCGCTAGGTTTAAATCTGCTTTTGGCTCACACTGTCCTACCACACGGGCTTCAGCAAAATATCCATTTTTCACTGACACCCTTCCCAACATTTGCAAGTTCTGATTATTTAAATTGAAAGACCTCAGGAAAAACAAACAAACAAACAAACAAACAAACAAACAGTTTCTTATTGTTATCTTCACTATATTTCAAACCAAGTTTGTAGTAGCTAAAATAATGCAGATATTAATAATTCTACATTTAATTTTTTGTTGATCATGTGACTGAAGCATCAGCACAATGCATGCCTACAGAGGAACTGAGCTATGACCGTGAGAAACAAACCTGTGTGAGGGAAGCTAGAGCAAAAAGAGATGTGCAAGCTTCTGTGTTGACCTCTTTTTTTTCATGTTTTCCGTTTAGCAGACATATCAGAACTGCAGGGGCTGGGTTTGTTTCAGTGCTACACCGCCACAGAGGCTTTCCAGGTTGCACAGGCATAGGTGGTCCTGGCCTCTCATTAAAAACGAAAAGAAATAGATTTGTGCCGCATTTCTTATGCAAGAATATCACCTCCTGTCCCTCCAAAATTAGATTTTAGTTCACAGAAATCCAGTAGGAGTTCACTAGCTACATAATTTTCAATTCTCAGTTCAGGGTTTCCTGATTTATGAATGCCTCTCTTTTTAACAGTAATTTGCAAATACTGTTCACAGGATCACACAGACAGCCTGGGGAAGTACTTTTTCAGTCCACTTAGTTTTTCTCCTTCCCATCTACAGGAAATCCATGCCTGCTGCCTGTATCAGGTAACTATATCAAGTTCATTCTGAAATTCTGAGAACATCTTGATTTCTCACCTTTTATATCTGAGAAAGAAAAGGTGTAGACTGAAACTTGTCTTGCTAAAGCTGCACTGTAAGAAAAGAGGAAAGAATAGCTATACTTATTTCATGTGCATAATCTATTTACCCATTACCCATCCTTACCACTTAGCTCAGTGTGTTTCTCCAGCTCCTCCCTCTCTGTCTGGCTCTGTTTTCACCTGGTGAGCTCTTGGGTCAAAAGCACTGAATCTTCTGAATTCCAGGCCAATATCCATACCAGCATCTGAGGAAGGCCAAGCTCTATTTCCCCTTCTTCGTTCATAGCCATCACTCCAAAAGGGCAAACGACACAATCCATGCCTTTGCTCAGTAAACCCACCACCCTTTTAGTAAAGTGCTTTTCGGTTCACAGCTTCCTCTCAAACGTGCTGCAAAGGTGGCGTGTGCGTGAAGTGAGAATGAAAATGCAGAGACACGTGGTGATGAAAGGACTGTGGTAAGGCCGTGTGCTCTTCCACAAAACAGCATGATCACAAACTGTAGGACGTTTTTATAAAATGGCAGCAGATGTTTATCTTGACTACACAGACATAAGGGTTTTTTTTTCCCCTAGCCATGTAAAATTAATATTAATCATCAGAATGTGACATCAAACAGTACAAATTAATAGGACTTTCCACACAGAGATGAAGAAAATGCACTGTCTTTTAAAATGTGCGTTCCAGCAAAGAGAAGATGGGTTATTTTACTAACAGTCTCATGCAGGTTCTTGTCCTTTTAAAATATTTTTATTACTACTAATTACTTACGTTCTAAGTCAAGGAGAAAACAATGGTTTCTCTGTTCCTTCTTAGACCACTTCACACTGCCAGAGCACACATGAGCAAGCTTGTATTTCTTCAGCAAAGCAAGTGCAAGCCACGGTCTTGACGATACTTAAGGTGCAAGACAGAGAGCAGATTTGACCAGTGCTATGGATTTTTGAAGGTTCTGGCTTTCTCTGTCAGCAATTTGTCCTACAACATTTGACTTGTTATTTTTACACTTCATATAGTCCTAGTAACATATTCATATTCTTTTACACATTTTTGAATAGGTTAATAAAGTTTGATTTAGAGGTGCTTAGATTTCTCCATAAGGACCTAAAAACTTTTAAAATCAAAGTTTTATTTGGCTAAAATGAGAATGAAAATTCCATTCCGAAACTATATGAGCAGCTTTGAAATAGAGAAAATTGAAGTTAGGGACGAAAATAAAAGCTACGAGGTTTGTACACCCCTATCCTTCAGCCAGCTGTGTTCTTGAAGGTCAGTCCTTGCTCTCAGTCCCTCAGTGACCTTCTGAGGAACTCAACCTCTGCTCTGGTCCCTAGGAAGCACTTTCTGGCAAGGCTGAGGTCTGTCTGTCCCTTGCTGCCCACTGCAGTTTCTTTAGTCCCTGTGTGAGACCAAGCAGCTCTGGCTGTTGCCTTTTTCCCTCCGGAGTTCCTGTAGGAAAGATGCAACCTCCATCCAGACAGCTGACCTGATCTCATCTTGTCAGGCACAAGTAAGCCCACTCAAAACCAAGGAAGAGCAGCCAGTAGTCTGCCTCAAAGCAGGTAAAGAGTTTCCCTCACTTCTTATGGAGGCAGATGGCAGAGGTCTCTGTCCAAACAGGCGGGTTGTGAGCCAGATCCCCAACTACGTGGCTTCCATGTCAGTGCAGGCTTGCACCTGACTCGCTCGGAGTCAGGCAATGCTCATTCATGTCGGTTTGCAAAAGATCATGGAGATACCTTCAAAAACAAACACCGGGCACGTCAGCAGACATATCAAAAAATGAACGCAGGGCTAATTTAGAGCTCACTCAAGTTTCACTTGTACACAAGCATGCATGTTAGGACAGCCTGTAGTCACCACTGCTAAATTATTATTATCTGTATTTACCATTCATTTTTATTTTGTTATGGCTTAAAAACAAGTCTGGGTCTCACTGTGCTAGACGCTGCATGAACATAATTGATGAGAAAGTCTGTGTCCCTAAAAGGTTTTAGTTTGAAAGGTAAGGCATAAATACTAGATGAAACAATCAAATCAACTGGATGAACTTTGGGGAAAACATGCTCAAAGAAATAAATCCACAGTTTAGTATGTTCTGCATCACAGTCACAGTTTTTCCATCTGTTTCTGACTGATAACAGCCTGAGAGGTACCACTTTCCCTGGTACTGTGTTATTTAGTAAAACGATATGTTAAAAAAAAAATGTTGCCTCTCTGTGGGGCATTAGTGAAATGGGTACGAGCGAATACAACTCTTCAGAGGTTTTGACCTTCCAATTACTTCCAAAGGAAGGTAAACACTGTAAGCATCCAAGTGATTGTTTGCTGTCTTGTATTGCCAATAGAACTGGCAGTTCTAATAACAGGCAAGTCAAAGAAACCAAGTACAGCTCAGTCCTTCAACCTTTCTGTGTGTGATCCCACCAAAACCAAGAGTTGTACAGGATTGGATTCAGCCATAAGATGTTGCAAATTAAAGCTTCATTTCAGGAAATGAATTTAAATAAACCAAACTGAAGTATAAAGAGAGAGGTTTCTCTTCCATTTAACTTTTCAGAGGAAGCGAAAAATCTCCTATTAAAAGTTACTACCCAGCAAAAGTAAATCTAAGCAATTTTGCTTAAAATAGCTAAATACACATTATATTCACAACACTTTTATCAATCTTTTGATGTACTCCCATAATATTTTCATTGGTGGAAGACAGCAACTTATTTCCATTGTAATTATGATTCACAGCAATTGTGTTGTCTTAAAGAATTTTGTCAAAATTTTCAAAGGTTGCCAAGCTAATAGAAGAATTAAAGGTATCACTTCTGTATTTAGGAAAACGTTGAATTTTAATATAGTCGTCACTCATAAATCATTATTAACATACATTAAAACATCCTTTAATATCTGATGTACAGAAAAGTATTGTTCTAAATTATTATTTTTCTGGACATAGTCCACTGATTCAAGGTGTAGACAAAGCATATTACGTCTAATATTTGTCAATATTCATTTTGCCTTACAATCTATCTATCTAGCATCATTTTAGTTAACACATTTTAAGTAAGGATAAAATTTGGCAGTCTAGACAATTTTTTATGTAAGATAAATCTTAAATTTTAGGTTTATATCCCAGTATAAAGGGTGGGATGTGGGGAATTTCTGTCTTGTTTAACTTCATAAGGAATATTTAAGGAGTCAGCTCTGTTTACCAAACTCATTCTTCATTGATTTTTGCTTCTACCATGTAGCTTATTGATTCATTTGTTCTACTGAAAATTGTCTGTCAGCTGTTCAATTTGACCAGCTGACTTTTCGAAAACGTAATTAGGGAGCAAACACTTTATCCTGGGTTATGGATGTGAGAACTTCTGTCAGAAGCAGAGTCACACACATCTGAGGCACCTGCTGTTTGCCAGGTGAGCCTGTGTCCATGGCCAGTTGCCCTGTGCCCCAGGACGCTGCAGCTGAACTTCTTCCCTTCCCTCAACCAGGTCATGTAAAGGTAGTTTGAGCTCCTCCACCTTACACTGCAATCCATAACATAATAGTTATAGTGCATTGCACTGTGTTTAGGTACACCGATTTATCTACATCTCAGAGGACCAGGTTGGTTCTGTTGTCCTTTCATAGGTAACATGAAACATGAACATAGGAAAAATGTAATCCCCTCTAGTAATTAATTTAAAAGCTAACATAAGCTTTCTGGCTGCATTTTGAAGTGTCTTCACTTTGTCTTTTCTTTCTTTCCTCTGATATGATCAATAGTCTTCTATTTGCCAGTCAGGTCATCTCCTACTTAGCTGTTAATTTAGAAACTTCCTGAAATAGAATTTTTCACCTTCCATTTTCTATTTAACACGTTCCAAGCATGACTTCTCAGGTAACATGAAAGACAGTTTCTTTCTCATCACAAGAAAAAAGAAAATTTTGAGCTCTTTTCAAAATTATTTTCAAAGGATGGAAGTGGGCTGCAGGATTTTGACTGGCCTTCTTTCTTTCTCTTTATTGGTTGGTTTGGGAGTTTTTTCTGCTTCTTTTTTTTTTTTTTTTTTATTTTCTGGAAGTTACAAAACTGATTAAGAATCAAGCTTTTGAGACAAAGTTTGAAAGATTACTTTGAAGTCTTATACTTCCTTAGTATTCTTTAACCTAGAGACTTAGCTTACCAAATGACATACTGAATAGCATAAGCTACACTGACAGGAGAGATATGAAGAAATGATGCACTTTGCTTCATCTAGTTTAATTTTGCATAGTTTATATAGCCATCGTGAAGACACAAAGATTTGTGATATTACATGTGGTTCACAAATAATCACAGTCTTTGGGACTATTTTTTTTTTTCAAGATTTTGCTCCTACTATCAGAAAAACTGGACACAATTTATAGGGTAAATAAATATCAGAAAATCTAATGTCTATATTATAACAGTATAACATTATACCTCATAAAAATATTCTTTCAATATTTATACTATATTTGACAGATTTTAAACTAGCACTTCCTTCCTTTTTCAATTGTACTCAAGTATCACAAGACCATTCTTAGACTTAAAATCTGTAGAAATTTGAAGACAAAAACTTTCTGGTTTTCTACTGAAGTACAGCTAAAACAAGAAATATTTGTCAGTATTTTATGAGAAAAGACAAAACAATAGGTGTAAGATGAATAGAAGGAAAGGAAAAATAAAAACAATAAAAGTCAGCTAAAACACTGAGAGAAGAAAATAATGATACAAGAATAAACTTGTCTGTAATTTCTTCTCACTCTTCGCTTACATTTTTGAGACAGACAGAGACTGGTTTTATATACTGTTCAAAATATAATCATTTATACATCTCAGATAATGGTCTCAACAGAAAATAGCATTGTCATATACCATTTCACTCATCAAACACTCATTTCCAATTCAATATAGACCTTAAAGTTTTGAGTGGTTTACTAATCTTAAAAGATCTTAAGTAGATGGTCACTTTTAAGCAAATTCCAGTTCCTATTTCCTTTTGCATATGCTACTACTCTGACCTTTTTTTTTAGTAGATTTCATTGTGTTATTAAATTCCTTTTATTTCACTGTAAGTACCCATATATTAGTTTTCCATATGTACATTTTAATATGGAATACAGGAAACTACATTTTAATGTACAGTTCACTGAGAAATGGTCAACATTTGCATTTATATTTCTGCTGTATCTTTTTGTGCTATATGCTTACATGGAACTTGTTTACCGTACTAGTTCAGAAGTCAGTTATGTCTATAAAACACATCATACTTTAAAGACGAGAAAAAGGAGAAAGGAAGTTATACAGTTTATCCAAAATATAAGTAAAGGGAAGTCTGATGGGTTGTTTTAAATAGTTTACGTTTTCTTTCAAGGCAAAGGAATGTGGAATTGTATTTGATATTAAATTGTTTTATAAAACCTTAATGGACTCTTTATTCCTGCTAGTACTCATAATCCTTTTTAAATTATATGGCACCATTGCATACAGTAAATAATGTCCCTTTCGCTGCATTGTATACTAAAGCCAATAACAACAATACCTTATTGTGAAGCAAAGTTAATAGCTGTAACTGGCAGCAATATTTCAGCCTCTTGCCAGCTTATAGCTGATAAAATATTAATTCTTGTGCCTGTCACAGAGAATTGCAATTGCCACGCTTACCAGGCGTTATCAACTACTTAATCAGCAAATCAGTGCTATTATGTGTTGTTGTGGAGTTTTGGTTTAGTCATCACATACCTACATGTCAATGCTGCCTTCGGCTACCAGCACACTTGCTTCTCCTAAAGAAGCCAAGAAGTTCCACACAGGGACACGTGCAACCCACAGCATTTTGCCAGTGAACCCTAAACCACGGCTATGGGCGCATTGCAGGGGTCAGTGGGGCAGAGACTATTAAGCTGCTCAGGCAGTTGCTTTTGAATTGCCACGGACGACAATCTAACATATTACAGAAAACTGAAATGGATGGTGGTTTACCTTAGTATGACAGGCTGTAAACTGCTGTGCTTCGTTATTTCAGAGGCAGCTGAGCGGCCCCAGCAGCTGACTGGGGACCAACAGGAGCAGGGAAAGGCAGGTAGCACGGACCTAACAGAGGTCAAGCCCAAAGCCTTTGACACAGGAGACAAAGACCAGAAGCTGGGAGGATATCTAGGACTGCCACACTCTTCTGGGGAAATACAGGTTTCCTGTGTCCTTTCACTCTTCACTAGATACCCACTTTTGGAAGGGGGATACTGAAATAGATGGCGTTTTGGTCCATATGGTTCTTCTTAAGTTTCTGTTACCTATTCTTTCAAATATGACTAGTGATTGCAGTTCAGGAATGTCCAAATTACTTTGAAAAGATGAGGAACACAGTGTAATTACCCATAGTAAAAGTAGAAGATTGTTAGCTGACACAATGAAACCTGCAGATTCTTAGAAGCTCTCTCAGCTATCCTGGACTGCTTTGCACCCCAACTTATTGTGTGGTATAGAAATACCTTTTTTTTTTTTCAGAACACTTTTCTACCTAATGATAGTTTGTACATGTTTACTCTGCTTCTTTTTCTTTACTTGTTCGTTTTTATTATCATTTTTTTAAGAGTGACAAAAAAAATGTATTTTGCATTTGAGATTTTAGGATTGTCTTTCTCTGGGACTGAATTCAAATGCAGCCGTGAGGCTTAGGCACTGCAGCAATACATCTGTTCCCACTAATTACTGCAGACACAGGGTTAACATTAAGCTTGGGTCTTAACGGTCTGAAAGATGTAGGAAGTGAGTATTTTTGTGATCTGAAAACCTTGATGTTTTAATTACAGTCTGTCTAATTATTGCTCTCCTCCTGGCCATAACATGGGTCACATGCGTCCCTGATCATTCACTGTTTCTTTAAGATTTGATATTCAGTCACTGCTAACTCTGTTCTTCTCTGCATGCTGCCATTTCTGCATGCTAACTTATGTGGTGCCAGTGATTTTCATACACTGATTAACCGAATAATTTATTGAACGGAGACATCATTTTATCCTGTTATCTTTCACTTCACTCAAGCCTGCAACCTGCCCGAGACAAAGAAAAGCTGCCGTGTTCAGAGAACCACGCAGATAGTGCACATGGTGGTCTCTGAAAATATATTCAAGTACAACTGAATCTTTGAAGAACCTTTAACCTCCTTGTCAATCACGAAATATTTTTCAGATTAAGGTGGTATATTGCTGGGTTTTTTTGAATGGTTCTTGTGACAGCCTCATTTTCTAAAAGTGACCAGGCTTCTGCAATCCTAGTATTTTCAGTAGTTTATTTTAAAGGATTCTGATTATTAAAACGTGTTGAGCAATCTTCTTGTGAAAACCAGGTCCCTTTGAAAATTTAAATCCATCTGTATTATTTTCTTTTAATAGCTTCGCATCTCGAGAAGTCATGGGAAAAATAAGCCTTCCCTGGCAAGCACTGTGTGAAGTAACCATCCTTTTGGCAAAGAGAAGCTTAGGTATGCATAATTTATCTTCTTCCATGTGCCTTTTTTCACATTTAGTCCCACAATAACTATAGAGATCACTGTGTTGCTGATAGCTGCATAGATCCTTTTAAAGGCTATATTTGCTTATTTTATAATGAACAGTCTGACGCTGCAGGGGTTTTTTTGTAGAGGTGTACCTGACATTTGCTTATTGTAAAAGTGCTAATTCTGGCACAGCTACCTTTCTTTTCTAGTTCATTTCTCTGATTAATCATTAAGCGTTCAGCAGAGGATATGTCCCTTGACAACCTAGATGTGATGCCAAGTGCATGTGACTTTGCTCTTAACTTGAACTAACCAAAAAGAAAATTGTCCATGCCTATAGATTTATATCAGTTGGTACAAATATATCTCTCCTCCACAGAAAAGCCAACATTTCAGACGTACTGAATTCCTAGTACACATACGATTTCTTTTTGGAATACATCACTCACTTTATAATGAAAACTGATGATAAGGTATTTTAAAGTGATCCCCTTTTTTAAAAAACAAAACAAAGCAAAACCCTTTTATTGAATCAAAAGTGGTTCCCACCTGTAGAAAAATTAGCAATGTGCAAATTCAAATCTCCATTTACTGTATCTATTTCCTGCAGAAATGTTCTGAGCATTTTATTTCTCTTTTCTGTCAGTTCACGATCGGTCAGTCCTTTAATAAGCGATTTATTGGCTGTAAAGTCCAGAATAATCGCATGCATATTAAATACGGTTTCACAATGTTTTCTAATTGTGGCACTTTATGATATTAAAATATTGAAGTGGGCATTAAGTTTTCTGTATTACATAGGAGACATCATTTGAAATTATACACAGAAAAGGATTTGAGGCCCAGATTCATGACAGCGCACCAACTGCTTATTACTACAGGGAAGGACGGGAAGGAGACGGCATGTGGTAGTGAGTATGGTCTTTGATCTCCTTTTCATTCTCTTCTTGTAGTTATTAGATGGAGCTAAATCACATAAAGCGTTTCAGGTATGAACTACTTTAATATAATATAGGGGGGGGTTTTTTGAAAGAAATGAAACGTCAGAAAAAATATTTAAGTATTATTTTTGTTCAAGAGTTGTGACATGTGCACACACATGTAATTAATTGAGCAATCCAGCAAACGTTTTCTTCACATATTTATCAAGAATGTAGTTTATATTTTAAATTTTCAAAATACTCTAATTCTGTGTTTGCGTTATAAATATTCCTAACAATTGCAGTTGAAATCCAAGCTGTCTTTCATTAGGCTCTGTCAATATGTATGCCATAGGAAGAGACAGTCCCAGGCATAAGCAGCATATATTATAACGAAGTAAATTATAAACAAATAACATTTTTTATCCCATTTTTGCATATAAAAGACTAGGGTTCATAGAAAATTTAAGTCATGGCCAAAATAGTTTTCTGCTACAGAAAAGCTTGAAAAGATGACCTATGTGCACTGGAAGAACTAAAAAAGCTGAAACACAGATATTAAAGTACAAAATGGAAGGCATACTTTAAAATTAATTGCATTTTTTTGGCTGGGTATTTGTTCATGATTTTCAAACATTTGTTGTTTTTATCATTTTTGTAATGAAAAGAATTCTGTATAAGGGAGTATAAACAGTCTTGGTTCGTAACTGGATTGATATGCAGAAAAATTGCATATATATACAATATACATTATGCTTGCATATATTTTTAACATATTTAACATTAACATAAATACTGTGTTGTATTTAATTTCAAATTTGTTTTTAGCTTTCACACAAGTACATGTCAGGACATGACTTGTTTCTACCACCTTCCTGTCGTAAAAAACCTGACCCTACCAGAGCTTTCAGGAGCACGTTCCTCCATCGTAAAACTAAGCAGCTCCTTCTGTGCGTCCTTCTGCTAAAATAATACATGAGCTCAAAGTAGAGCTTTTATGCCTGAAAATGGATGACGATGGAGCTTGGTGACAGCTATGGACCCAAAAGGCAAACACCACTGATGGGATGCTTCACAGCTGAATTTGGTTGGCAGCAGCACAGACACGGACAGCTGATTTCTTCCTTTGTAATCAAATGAGAGAAACAGCCAATTGTGCAGTGCAAGTCCCTTGACCTCACAACAAGGTCAACTGTTCCTGTGGTGCCCCAGTTTCTCTCCATTGATTGCAAGGTGGGTATGGATGACTAGAGGAGATGTGTTGCGCACATCAGGTGAGATGATTCCCACCCTTAGTGTTTATTCATTTAGCTATTCATCGATGAGAGCTATTACAATGCACTATTTCTCAGTCACTGCTCAATGAGTGGTGGTCATTACATGGGTCACTTAAACAACCACCAACAACATCCTGATTCCTCAAAGACCACAGGGTCACCTTAGGATTGCTGTGCTACAGCTCTGCTACAGCACTGGTAGTAGACCACAAGGATGACTGTGTTAACTGGAGTCTTCTTCAGACATTTGCCCTGGTCGCCATCACTCTACACTACACTGACATTTAAGTGAGGGAAAATTGCATGTTTCAGTTATATTTCAACTCCAGTTGCCTTAATTTTGCTTCCAACATCCAAACTTCAACTTTGCTGTACAAGATGGCTCTAGGGCACCTTCTATCACCAAAAAAGAATTAAGAAATGTCAGAATTTGCATAAGCTTTTTTGTATGGCTGCCATGCCAAAAAGAGGCCAAGAATGACATTCACTGAGCCCCATATAAACATAAAATACAAAATACTTAAAACAATTATACTGAAATATGGGGGGGGGGGGGGGGGGAAGCAGGAAGCAGCTTAATATATGAAATTGGTATCATCAGGGGAAAAAAACATACTGTAACTTCATCTTTAAAAACTTTTACGAGAATGTTCATTTTCAAGGAATGAAATAAGCTTAATGATCAAGGTACAGAGGCTGAACAGGGTCATGATTAGGATCTTTTCCTTATCGTTTTAGCTGTCTCAGCGCGATCCTTTAGACTTTTAACTTCTCCGTTGTCTGGTACAAAAATGACTTCTCTATTCCTCACCCTGCTCCTGTTCTCGCAGACTTTACTGATATATAAATTCATACAAATGGTTTGCCTGTGGTCTGTGTATCACACATTTGCTGCAGTTCTGAGGCAGAGGTGTTTAGGGACCAAGACAACATTTGTTTCTAATTTAAGAGTGCCTTAGCCTGACTAGGACACATGAAATCCTAATGCCTGAACAGTTTTACCCATAAGATTTTAATTACCTTACACTCTTATATATATGCTAACTATTGTCAATATTCATACATAGATGCCATTTTAATTTCATCTTACATAAAAGTGCATATGAGTATTTTGAATGAGAACAGAATAAACATTGTCATCATTCATCCGTGAAAGGTTTATTCCTTTGTTATGTCTCCATGACTCAGGCTGAATTGTATATTACCCCTCAATGAATTCTATGGCAGCCATTTGGCAACTGGTAGAAAGAAGCGATTTAAAGATACATAAAATGTTTTGAAATATCTGCAGTTCTGATTTTCTTAAAGTTTGTACCAAGATGGATGTCGTTTACAAGCTATGAAGTGGAGTGGCCTGGCAAGGAATAGGCCAGAATTCGCTCTTAGTTAGCTCTGTTAATAGGTCTTCTAGTGTTTCCAGAGATTCATTCATGCATGTATGTATGCAAGTAGGTACATATAATTTTTTTAAACTGTCAGGCTGTTCTGTTTTTTTCCCCCTACATATTTAAGGATCACTTGGGTTTTTCTCTACTCAGCAAGTTGGAATTAATTCACGTGCACTTCAGTTTTGTTTGCATTGAAGAATCTATAAAATATAATTAGTTTTTCAAGAGATCCTTTGAACAGAAATTCATGAGACCTCTTCCAGATATTTCTTGCAGAAGTTCTTAGAACCACCAGGAAACTTTTCTTGTAGGTGGACCAAGATATGTAATGAATGCTTGACACACACAAGCCTATTCAGCAAACCTGTCGTTACGGATAACACCACTGAATTGCTACAGGCATTTATTCAGTTTTAGTTGAAGTTTGGAAAAGGTATGCTGATGGCTGTTGGTTTAGTGTTTTGGCTTTTGTTTTCATTTTCCGTTGCTGGTTTGTAGCCCTTTTCAATATGGCTGGAGGCAGTATTTATATCGTGAAGCGGTTCTGAAAGCAAACTATTTTCATATCTACAAGAAAATTGCACATTCAGGCACAGTTGGCTAAGTTGTACAGCAGAGGTATCTGTTTTGCTTCAAGATAAATATCTAATGTATTTCACTTTGCCATTTGTTCCCTCAGCACCAGTTTTTCAAGGGGTTTTCATTTCTTACTCCTGTCTTTCGGTGCAAGAGTATGAACCAAGATAACAGGAATTAGGTTTTTCTAGCCCACTCAGGTATGGAAGTGAAGAAGTCCAGGCCAGGGCAATGCTGTCCTGGCATGGAGCAGCGCTCCACAAAGTTCACTTTCCAGAATAGTGAGGAACAGCACACACAGTATGGCATGCTTAGAGGCAGGTTGCAACAGGCAGTTTGGTGATTTCAGAATTTGGTTTAACTTAACCTGTCTGAATTCTTCCTCATAATCCTGGACTTGTTGAATTGTTTAATTACTGACTCTACAGCGAGAACAGTTGTTCAGTGCCAGCATTTGTCGCTGTAGCTGCATTTTCTCTGACTTTGTTACCTTTCCTTTCAGGAAATGCCCTAAATACAATGTAATATTCATGTGTCACTCAGTTTCCATAGCAAATGTCTACTAAGTGACTTCTCCAAAACATTTACACAGATCTGTGGCCGAAAGTGTGGATTAAAGTTACAAAAGATAATCGGGATTAATTACAATACATTATTGGTGCATGAAGCTACATGTTCAGGAAAATTTGCCTGCCAATATAATTAACTACTTCTACTGTTATGCATTTCTAATTTAATGTAATTTTCGGCATCTTAACATGTCTACAGTTCTTGACAAGTTGCAGCTGTACTTGTACTTATAACACAGAAAAATATACTACTTTAAAACTAGCTCAGCATTATGGCAGAAATTTTATTCCATTGTTTGATTCCTTGAGGTCAAGATGGCAAGAAGTGGAGCTTTATTCATTCCTAAATACTCTGAGCACCTTAGAAAAAAAAAATCTTACAGATAAATCTTTCTCTTCAGGCTTCCTCTTTAAAAAAAATTAAATCTACCCAAACGCTAAAACAATTAAATGCAGGAGATAACCTAATCCTCTCGTTGTAAACTTAAAAAATAATCTTCATTTTGTTGAGGTTGCCAAGAAGAATACCCAGCGTTCAAGGACAGGAAAGTTCTGTATTACACTGACAATCCATCTATCGCACGCTTGCTTTCTTCCTCTGCTCAGAAACATGATACAAATGGCTTGTATTGTCTCAAGCTGTGTTTATGACACAAGCTGTGGTAGGAAAGAAAATTTAGTTGCTATAACTTTTTCTCAGGGAGGGAATGAGTTTTACAAAAATCTTAGAATAGTTCCATGAGCACTCATGGTTTGAACAGGTTTTCAGTAGCACCGTTTATTTCATTTAGGGAACTGTTATAACAATAGCAGAAAAAGCATGGGGTTTTTTTGCTCTAGTGTATGCAGATCTTTGCTGTTACAGTATAGCTCTCATGTCGGTTCCATACATCACTGTATTGTAATGCATTATGCAGGTACAGAATGACAAATTTAAGAATATACCTAGAGTGCTCTCCCAGTTTGGTTGCTTCAGTGAAGCACTATTTCCCTCACACTTTCAGTGGCTGGCCTACTACTGAACTAGTCGCCTGAACAACTCATATACACTAGATAAGGAAACATGAACCCTTTGAAGTTCACTGCAGGCAGAAGTCTTGCTAAGCTGGACGCTTCCTTTTTACCCTGAAGAAACCAGCATTGGTGGTAGGAACCTTTAGCCACTTGGGATCTCATTTGCCAAGAGAGAAGCATGCTGGAAGGCATATGGTAACTATATCTACCTTGCGGTGCTGCAGTCAAGAATTTAGACCACTTTCTTGGGAAGTGAGAGTCCTGGTTTTTATGTAGACCCCACACAACCTAAAAGTCAGTCAAGCTACATCTACCACCTGGCAGATAATCAATAGCCCATGAGGTATCTTCGGTGTGGATGCCCCGGGGCACTTATCCTGAAGTTGATGCACTGCGCAGCTGGGGAGTTGAGGGTGATGCTCTCCAACTGAGCAACAACACGAGCAAGTTTCTCAGTGCTGAGTTGCCATCCTAATTCCCAGATCTTTCACTTGTCATCTGTACAATAAAAAGAAATGGCAACATACCTCTAATTATTCTCTCTTGCCATTCCAAGTTGTTCAGTCACTACTGAATGGATAGCTGACTAACCGGGGAAATAAAAACCTATCACATACTGAAAATCTCCTGAGAAGCAGAATGAATATCCCACCCACGCTCAGCTGCAGGATGGGTGCACCAGCAGTGCCTCAGCCAGCTAGTTTCCACCTGAGACAAGCCGCACTTAGAGCAGTTCTCCATGCTGTTTTATTCCAGGTTAGATTGAAAGACCTCAGCTGAAGGTGCAGTCGTGTAAAACCAGGCCCATCCAGCACTTTGCAGTAAAAATTATAGGGCTTTTGTTTTAGAGATGGCTTCCCCAAATTTGGTGGTTCTGTCTATGTTTTGATTCAGTAAGTACACGCAATGTCATTTAGAAGACTCCTGTCTTTAAGTATTAATACTGTAATTTAATGCCACAAGTGTTTGCATCTTTAAATAACATGATGAACTGAGTGTGTGTTTACAGCATATGCTGTGAATTATGCTACAAAATACGTTTACAGTAGCTCTCTCTTTTTACAAGACAGCTGCAATTCAAAGGTGCTTTTTCCATCATTTGGGGTCATGAGATGAACATAAAGTGTTTGTTCCCTTCTGAGTGTCTTGAGCTGAGTATTTCTTTCATACTGATCTCTCCTTATATTTTTTTTCCTTCATTTCCCATGCAACACAATGGGTTAATCATTCTCAGACAGTATTTCCACAGAAAAATACCATTCTTTAGCAGATTTTTTTAAAGTGTTCTCCTAAGGTCATCTTAATAATTCTTCATCTGCAGTGTGGACATTCACATGATGTTCAACATTCCTCTGAGAGACCACAATTCAAGCTCTCTCATTTGTTCCTCTGTGCCCTTTTGGAGTATTCATCTTGTGTAGTCATACAGGAAGATTGAACATATGTGATATTTTAGTAATCTCAGGAGAATGAATAACATAAAATTCATACTCTGCAGAACTGCCTTTGGAAGACACAGACCTAAAACTTTTCAGTCAGTATCTTACTGTTTAATCTACGGCAACGCAACTATTTGTATTTAAAGCAATTGTGGAAACATTTTTATATTCTTGCTAATATTCATAGCTGAACACCATTCTTCTATCTAAGTTCTGCTGCTGCACTCATAATCCAGTGACATGAGCCAGGAGGAGGACCCAACAGCAGGACTCAATTGCTCAGCCTAGGAAAAGTCATTGGGGTTGTATCCTGGACAAAAGAGAGGTTTCATCCTATAGAAGGGACCTTAGAGATCATTTAGTTCCAACCCCCCTGCCATGGGAATGGACACCTTCCACTAGTCCAGGTTGCTCAAAGCCCCATCCAGCCTGGCCTTGAACACTTCCAGGGATGGGGCATCAACAACTTCTCTGGGAAACCTGTTCCACTGTCTCACCGCTCTCAAAGTAAAGAATTTCTTCCTAATAGCTAATGTGAATTTCCCCTCTTTCAGTTTAAAACTGTTACCCCTCATTCTATCACTACGCTCCCTGATAAAGAGTCCCTCCCCATCTCTCCTATAGGCCTCCTTTAGGTACTGAAAGGCCACTATAAGGGCTGCCTGGAGCCTTCTCTTCTCCAGGCTGAACAGCCCCAACTCTCTTCAGCCTGTCTTCACAGGGGAGGTGCTCCAGCCCTCGGATCATCTTCGTGGCCGCCCTCTGGGCCCATTCCAACAGGTTCATGTCCTTCTTATGTTGGGGACTCCAAATCTGGACGCATTACTCCAGGTGGGGTCTCACAAAAGCAGAGTAGAGGGGCAGAATCACCTCCCTCAAGCTGCTGGCCACACTTCTTTTGATGCAACCCAGGATGCAGTTGGCTTTCTGGGCTGCGAGTGTACATTGACAGCTCATGTCGAGCTTCTCATCCACCAGCACCCCCAAGTCCTTCTCCTCAGGGCTGCTCTCAAGCCATTCTCCGCCCAGCCTGTATTTGTGCCTGGGATTGCTGTGACCCAGGTGCAGGACCTTGGACTTGGCCTTGTTGAACTTCATGAGGTTTGCACAGGCCCACCTCTCAAGCCTGTCCAGGTCCCTTTAGATGGCATCCCTTCCCTCCAGCGTGTCAACTGCGCCACACAGCTTGGTGTGCTTCTGCAACTGGTGATCAGTTGCCATATGAAAATATATAATGAAGACATATAACCTAAAAAGTAAAATAATAACTCATGATAAACATATGTAGGCAGTCTTTTTTTTTGTAATAAAATTTCACACCTTCTAGGATATTTTAAACTGCCTCTTTTAAGACGAGATTTTCAGTTAGTGAAAATGCAATCCAATTGTATCACAAGATTTATTCTTAATACTTAGGTAATATAAACTATTTCTGTCAGGTCTCCTTGTACAGTCTGAGCGGCTCAGACATAACCACAAAAAATCCCTTTTGGAGACTAATTTATAATCTGGTCTGGTGTGTGCATATGCATCTGTCAAAGGATATTTGTCAGCTGATTACCAGGTTTAAACTACAGATTAAAAGTCAGATTTTCAGTTCTGTCTTGAAAGCTACAGACATTTTTATTAGAAACTTTGTAAATTATGAAGTAAAAAAAAAAAAAACAAACCCACATCAAGAAAGGCATGTTGTTTTAACATTTAAAGGGGAGGCAATCAAAAATCAAGTGATTATTACTTTGGCAGCAGTAACAGATCCTCTAACTAAACATTCACGTAGCAATTTATGAAACTGAGTTGTCTCAAGGCTTCTCAACAGTGTTGACAAAATAGAATTTTACCACTTCAGTGATGAGGGATCAGGATGAGGATGCTTTTGTTATGGTAAGGAGGGGTAAAGGAAACATGGAAGGGCAGGGATAGGAGCAGGCATGGATATACTGCCCTTAGAAGCATGAGAAAGTTGGACTGAATGGCTACAGGGAATCCCCCTTCTCAGCTCCAGCGGGTTTCCTTGGCAATTTCCCATCCCATCTCCTCCTTTAGTAGCCAAGAGAACCAGTAAAGTAAAAGTAAAGATGGTTTTGTGCCAATTACAGTAAATGTTGGTCATGTGAAAACAAAAAGTCAAATCCCAAAGGTTATATAAGAAAATAAGTTAGGAAATATACATTCTGAAATATTCCCAGGGGAACAGAATATCTTTTGGTCCTGTCCCACTCCCACTGAACTCAAATGACAAAATTCCCACTGCCTTCATGGGAAACAGAACCATAGCCTATTTTATGAGTGGAGTAAGTGTGGTGCATTGAAATTTCATGATTAATTTTCAAATGTAACTTCAAAAATTAGTTCTGCTATTTCAGATTTTAAGGTTATATAAACACTCAGAAAGCTGATAACAAGGGATTATTGAAAACATTTGGATATGCAGAATAAGGTAATTTAATGACCATGTCATTTTGCTCACATGCTCAGGAGAAAGCAAAGGCATCGGTGTTGTAATTATTAAAAGATACAGGAATTATCAGATACATGTTGTTAGTATAGCTGGTGTATAATAAAATCTTAGTCTTTCTTCTCTTAGTAACAGGATTAGTTAATATCAAACAAAGAATGCCTTCAGAGAACTTCCTAGCAATAGTGAAAGGTCATTTGAACTTTATACAATATGGAGAGACCAGAGTCTCACTGGTATTTTTTTTTTTTTTTTTTCCTGGAACCTGGTGAAAAAATCACCTTCACATACACAGGCTGTCTGTGAAACCATTTTCTGATAAAATAGCTGCCTTCGCCTGGCCGTAGCCAAGCTACTGACCTTGGCCTTTGAATGCCAAAGGTTTTATACAATAAATGAGAACACCAATGCTGAAGCTTATCTTATCTTACACTTCCCTACCAAAAAACTGTGTTTGAGTAATTGCGTTCCAAAATATGAGTGTGGTTTTGTTTTCAGAACTTATTTTGAACTTGGGGAAATTCAGTTCTTTTCCAAAGCAGACTGAGGGGCCCAAAAACTTGTGTTTTTTGTCAGTTAAGCAAAGATGAAGATTCTCTAATTTGGAGGAAAGGAAGAGTAGATTATGTACACGTATCCATCTTCTTATTCTGAAGGCTTTTTGAACCCTTGAGAGAGGAGTGTAGGGGGTAAGTACATATGTATTCCTCTTCCTCCTTCTTTTTTTATGGAGAGGAGAGGAGAGGAGAGGAGAGGAGAGGAGAGGAGAGGAGAGGAGAGGAGAGGAGAGGAGAGGAGAGGAGAGGAGGGGAGGGGAGGGGAGGGGAGGGGAGGAGGAGGAGGGGAGGGGAGGGGAGGGGAGGGGAGGGGAGGGGAGGGGAGGGAGGGGAGGGGAGGAGGGGAGGGGAGGGGAGGGGAGGGGAGAGGAGAGGAGAGGAGAGGAGAGGAGAGGAGAGGAGAGGAGAGGAGAGGAGAGGAGAGGAGAGGAGAGGAGAGGAGAGGAGAGGAGAGGAGAGGAGAGGAGAGGAGAGGAGAGGAGGGGAGGGAGGGGAGGGGAGGGGAGGGGAGGGGAGGAGGGGAGGGGAGGGGAGAGGGAGGGGAGGGGAGGGAGGGGAGGAGGGGAGGGGAGGGGAGGGAGGGGAGAGGAGAGGAGAGGAGAGGAGAGGAGAGGAGAGGAGAGGAGAGGAGAGGAGAGGAGAGGAGAGGAGAGGAGAGGAGAGGAGAGGAGAGGAGAGGAGAGGAGAGGAGAGGAGAGGAGAGGAGAGGAGAGGAGAGGAGAGGAGGGAGGGAGGGAGAGGAAGGGGAGGGGAGGGGAGGGGAGGGAAGGGGAGGAGGGGAGGGGAGGGGAGGGGAGGGGAGGGGAGGGGAGGGGAGCTCTTTTTCTCCCCCTTCTCTTGAAGCAAGTAGTTCTTTTGCCTACCCTGTCCCTGAAGAAATGCATGCCTTCTAATAAAGTGCACAGGTTTGCACAAAAACAGCTCAGCAGACTGATACCTATAGGTCACTGATAGTTTATGCTGAAAGTAACCATTGAAAGAAACACCTATTTTTCTATCCCAAAACTCAACTATCAAGTGAATCCACTTGAGACAATAAGGAATTTTTCCATTGGGGCTGTCAGGACTTGGAGCAAACAGGCAAAACATGATGGAATCTTATGTTCACAAGGGACCTAAGTTTTACCCTAAAATTTAAACTTTCCGTGTTCAAATGAGTTAGAATTTAGGGGAAAATGTTATTTCATCCCCGGCTATAGGATTTTCTTGATAATCTCTTTGTCTTTCCTGTTAAAACATTCATAGGCAAGCCTCATTTTTCTTCTGTAAGTAGAAATAGCAAAAGTAATAATGAATAATAATCTGATCAGGGTCTGCCAGCAAGCCTGGATTGTGTGAGCCTTTCATACAGAGATTAGGAGTTTTGACTCTTTCCTTTGATCTCCAGTCTTGCCCTTGGCAGTTGAAACATTGCCAAATGGACCTTGACAACACTTCATGTCCACTCTGTGTTCATATGCTCAGGCTTCTGTGAAACTGTGCTGCAATTAAATCTGTCTCTATCAAAAGTCGTAAGAGATTTTCTTGGGCTGTGGGGCAGGATGAAACATTTCTGGCTTCTGGTCCATATATATAATAACATCAGGTTGAAATTAGAAATCTCAAGGATTTACCTTTCTCTTGCTTATACAGAATCTGAGATTCACCATAAAATGAAACAGAACATAGCAGATAAGAATCAAAATGAATACAACCGCAACAAATAAAAGGAATATACAGAAAATTAGGGTCAAATCTTAGTTCTGCTAGAGTTAAAAGCAAAACAACTAGATATTCTGCAATTGAGCTCATTTTGATTAAAATAGTATGAATGAAATACGTTTTGTTAATCTGTACCTTTGTAAATTATCTTTTTATTTTATTGCAGCTGTTTGAGATAATTTTTCCTGAAAAGAACAGCTGAACAAAAAAAGAGATTCCATTAATTCCAATAGGTGACTATAACCTGAGCAATCACTTGCTATTTTCTGCTATAACTTTTGCTCCACGAGGTGACCATCTCAAGTTGTAGGGTATGTCATACATACCCCTTTTCATCTTTATCAAAGACCATCGTTTTCTCAGCCTTCTTTCTCTCTCTTTTTTTTTTTCGTGTACACAATTTTGTACAAGAAACAAGAAATATTGATAGCACTGATAGGGTAGAGTATTAGTCTTAATTTCATTATGACTAATGTTTTGTCTGTGTTCAGTCTTCCTGAGTGCTATCAGTCTGCCACTGTTAGTAGTTAGTAGTTTATTTTCTTGAACATGGTTTTGCAAAAAAAAAAAAAAAAGTACTTTTGTACTTTTACTGTATCCTTATACCATAAGATGCTATATATGTTTATTGCTTCAACTTTGAACATCAAAACTCTTATAGCTACCGTGAACTCATTACTCTGGAATAGAGTAAGTATCCAACACAGATCTCAAAATTAGGATTTTATGTAATCTGAGTAGAAAATTCTTAATTGGCTTTCCCCCCACTTTTATTAAGGAGATAATACATTCATTTGAAAATCTTCATCACTTCCACATATTTGTCGTGTCCAGGCTGCGTTACTATAAGCCATTATATCTCTGGCTCTAGCTGGGAACAGGGCAGAGCTCCAACTGGGCGGAATGGGACAGCCAGCTCCTCGGTTAGGTGAGCCACTACCTTTTCCTTGTAGCTCTAATTCATCCATCAGCTCCTAATCACTTCCCATTCCCTGTTCAAGAAGTTGCATGGCTCAGTTTCCTGGCGAATTCAAGAGTGTATCAACACTTTGCCTCCAGCAATAGTATTTCCAGCCCTGCAGCACATTTCAGGATTCCAGAAGGGGATGAGACCTACTTTTGGGGGGAATTTTCGGGGGAGAGATGGTGGGTGGGGAAGGGTTGTGTGTTATAACGAATAAGAGAGTACTTTCCTTCCTCTCCATTCAATAAGCAACAGTTTTACAATTATCACACTCATCTTGCCTATGGGGGCCAGGGCTTAAAATCTTGTTCTTTCTGATTCAGATTACAAAGTTAGTTCCCTAGTTTCTCAAACTATATACATAATTTATTTTGAGAGGGATACTGATCTTAGGATCCTGAGATGTAAGAAATACCGGTTTATGTCCTTATTTGAAATCATTCAACCAAGATTTAAACTCAGGACTCCGATTTTGTAGTTAAATTCCTTTACTACATGGCTATGAGCTGTAGGTTATGAGCATTTAATCAGTATTTCTCAGTCAAAATCTAGACAGGATCTAGGTACATGAATGGCTGTACCTTTCACTATGATCCATCAAGGCAAGAGGGAAGTACAGTTAACTACAGTAAACAAAAAATACTTACCACTTGGACAAATGCTTCTTCCATAACTGCTCATAAGATGTGGAACTTCCACAGCGTATTCAAATAACTAAAATCCTTAGTAAGTCTTTCCTCCTATGGCTTTCTACTGTGGTTGAAAGACTTCTACCTTAAAATGCTAACTTCATATTCCAGCTTTTTTGCAATCTTGGGGAGCCAAAATCCAGGTTCCCCAGGAAGTCCAGCTCCTAATATTTGCTGTGCTAGTTGGATTTGTCTATGACTACTTACACGCTATCGTGACAGGTTCTACAGAAAACCCTACAAGGAAAAGATAAGTAAATTCCCCAAGCAAAAATCTTAGAGATTTGTTTCTGTGAAGGACATTCAATGGTGTGAGAAGATAAGTCTCAGCTCCTGTAGCATTTTAGGTCTTTCACGATACATCTTACTCTCCCACGAATTTTACTGCTCATTTCCCTGCAATTGATTTTAGCAATATAAGTAAAGTTATGTAGAACGAGAATTTAATATCCTTGTGAAATAAATGCAATTTAGAACCTGCCATCTCTCCTGCCTCACCTGAAGCCTAAGTAATTTCTTTAACTGGGTTATACAAGTTGCATTCCAAGGGTACTGGAAAATATTAAACTCACTTCCTTATCAACAGAGCATCTTGATAAGGAAATGGAATAACGTCTATAAAATCAAACATGAAAGATCTCTAAAAAAAAAAGCTGGACTTCTGATAATGCAAAGTTCATTGTGGGTGGTTAATTATGGACAGTGGATTTTCTTTCTACGTTGTGTTCTTTTTTATTGGAAGCGTGCTGGGTGAATTGTAAATATAATAGAGAGAAATAGCTTTATGTGCCCCGGCATGCATCAGGAATGATTAAAAAGACGCAAATTTAACCCACAGAGTTTCTGTCTTTTGGAGAGAGCAATGATTTTAATCAGTGCTTTTTGTTTGTTTGTTTGTTTTCCAAATCCGGGGTTATGGCCTAATTCAGAGACTCTGCAACTGTTTAACGTTTTCCCACATTTGTCTTGAAGTGAAAGAAAGAAAAGTCCTCTTTCTACATTTCTTCCCCCTGGGTAAGTATAAGTATACATATCCTGTGGAGTTCAACTAGGGAAAGAGTAGATGAGACGTTTTTAAAATGTGTGAAACGAGATGACTGTAACATTTCAGTGTGGATAATGAGTCCTCTAGTCTTCCTGCCGTGGGCATATCCATTCTTACCTGGAGCCATGTACAGACTCAATTCCATACTGACATTTCAACCCAGGCATGTTGAAAAGAGAGGGGTTAATAAACTGGAGTATAAAGGGCTCTTTTGTGATGATTCCTAGGTGTGATAGATTGTGATGAGTGGTCCAGCTGATTTGATAAGCACTGTTTCTTGATGACCAGGATTTCCCATTCGGAAGATGCTTACATTTCTTGAAATCACAGTAGAACTTAAAACAATATTCACTATTCAACTCCCCCCCAAAAAAGATTAAATACTTTTGATTCCTGCATTGTTCTGCAGGCTTCCAGCAAATCTATGTTTCGTCTCCTAATTGAAACCACACAAACCCAGTTACCAGCAGCCCCTATCACCCCCAGTCTGGGGTGGACCCAGTTCTTTTTTCTCTAGGGAAGCAGAGTCAGATCTCCTAGCACCCCTACACCAGAAATGACCTCCTGGAAATGCTCTGAGCGGCACTAGATTTGCTGAGAGTTGGTGAACATAAAGATATTTTGAATAAAACATGTCAGGTTATCTGGCATTAACAAAGGAAACATGATTTTGTTAGAAAACTTTTAACCATCTCAAACAGTAAAAATATATTTATTTGTATGTCAGGTTGCTGGTTTTTACTTACGTACTTATGCCTTGGTGTGGAAAGTAAGACTGTAAATCTGAAAAATAGATTCTTTCCAACGATACTCACTGTAATTTTCATGGTAGTGACAGAAGTTCATTTTAGAACTGGGTCTTGTGTTCCTGCCAATGCACAGCATGCTTGACCTGCAATGCCCTTGCTGTTCCAGTCCTAAGCCTCCCCTGAGCAAACTCCGACAGTCCTGCAAACTATGGCAATGTGGATCTGCAGCCAGTCAACAGGAAAGTAACATCACGAAATTAATTCCCACTCGTGACCTGAAGCAATTCTCCAGGTAAGATAGCTTGGAGACGTACCCCAGTGTTCCCCAACCTCTAACACTGTTGCCGAATAACTGGCGTTCAGCTGGTTGTAATTTTGAAGTGACTGCTCCAAAAATATAATCTGCTGATAAAACCAAATCTGAGATACCTTCACAGCATGAATAAATAGAGTCAAAATAGGACAATGAATTTTGAATAGCTGGTTACCCCTTCCTTTTAGCAGAAAAAGTCAGGCATGTGCTTTAACGCAGTTGCTATGCAAGTCTATTACAGTAACAAAGAAAATATGATTTTCTTTTCGACTGCCACTAGAACAGTTCTTGGAAGATCATGTGATCTGAACATCAGCTTAAGCAATTCAAGGAGAGGCCACCTAAAACCATGGTATGTCGGGGTTCGCCATGTGATGTAGAGGGACCAGCTCTCGCCCTCCGCACCGTTGCCCATAGCAACAGGGAGGCATGTGATGGCTCTGGTGTGTTACAGCCACCCAGCAACAGCGAGAGCTTGGATTTAAATGAGAGGGGTGGAAATATTGATTTGGACAGCTGGAGTTTCCAGTGCATTGCAGTGATAATGCGGGTTAGTAATCCTGGTGGAAAAGGCGACAGGTATAAAAAAAACAATCTGTGGGCAGAAGTGCCAATTAATTTTCTAGGATATATTTCCAAGAATTATTTACACCAAAAAAATGAAGCAGGTGCACTCATCTATTAGCTTTAAAAACACTGTCTTGTTTTGGTTTGGTTTGGTTTGGTTTTTTTTGTCTATGTCTACTATATCATAACGTAAGTAAAAACAATGGCCAAGGAACTATCATATATTGAGTAAGGAAAATAAAGAATGCAACAGAACGTATAAACCTTTAAGAGAAAAAGGTCATATTTATTCACTTTTTCAGAGTCCTTTTGTCCGCAGGACCTGAAATAATGATAAAACAAAAAACAAAGCTGAGAAATAGTGCTTATAGTCTTCAAGTCAATATATCCAGATATTAAATTTGCATTAGCCCACTATATACATGACACATCTGCAGCTTGACAGAATGGCTTGCTGCTGGCAAATCCCACAAACTCACCCCATTAACTTAATTTTTCATTCATCTTAATTCCAGTAGATATATAGAAGCCTTTATGTGTATAGAAAGTTAAAAGTGGAATATTGTTATACCAGAAAATGCTACACAATACATTTTGATGAGATATCATTTGTAATATAACAACTCTGGGTAGTCCCACAAGCTGGAAATTTTTCCATGTTGCGTGTTTCAGTGTTTCAATTTTTTTTTTCTTGTATTTGATTTTTTTTTCATTTTTTGAGCTATATTTTGGATAATGTATTACCTTCAGTGCTAGTCCAAAACATTTTTTAGATGTTTAACTGAAAAATAATTTTGAGATTTCATAGGAATTAATTTTTCTTTTTATTTTTCTTAACAGAAAAAAATTAAAATTGCCAGAAGTCAGCAGAAGTTCAAATCCTTTTCTGCTCACAACCTTACATTTGCAGCAAAAATTTACTCGTTAAGTTATAAAACAGAATAATATGTTTTTTACCTTATTCTTTCTGAAAATGTATATATTTGACAGAAATACCTAAACCCTATGCCTTTGCAGTTGTTATGAGTATATGCCAGTGAGTATATATTACAATAATTAATTATAGGCTGTGTTCAAACAGCAACGGCAGCAAAAATCACTCAGGTGTCTGATGGATAAGGTGTTTTAAGTAAAATTCTCCAAACCATTGGACTGGAGCAATTTTGCTTTTTTGCATTCATCTGAATCATATTTCTAATAGTAAGAATTTATTTGCTGTACTGGAATTATTTTCTTTTAAACTATAAATATTTTCTGAGGAAATGCTTCTTCTTTTTTTTTTTTTTTTTCAGGATTTTCTTTTTACAAGAACAGAATTACATGCCAATCATAGAAACCTGTGCCCTCTGACCATCACACTGCGCAAGGATTCAACAGCCTAATTCAATCTGCAACTGGATCTTTCCATTAGATGTAGCAGAGGACCTAAGAAGGACTTGGGCAGATCTGAGATGACAAACAAAAAATCCCCTCATACTCCCACTCAATGGTGTCTGAACCTGAAGCCTGTTAAGATCAGTTAGTTCCCACCCGTTTGATTTTCAAGTTCTCTAAACTCTTAAAATTTTGTTTCAGTGCATGCCCAGGGCTTCCCCAGCCTCAGGAGATGTTTATCTCCTGTCTAAGCCTGATGAAGATCCAGAGTTGAGGCATTTCTCTGCCAGGCACCTCCAGGGTCTGACAGTGTCTGACAGGACCTCACAAAAATGCTGCGGCTGCTCTCTTCCCAATTGCAGCTGAGGGGGGAGGTAGTGGCCGCAGAGATTCAAACATTCAACCAGGAAACAGGCGATCTGGATCGAGTTCTCTCCTTCCCCCGAGGGGTTCAAACCCACACCACCTACCTCCCAGGAGAGTCATGTAGGAACGAAGCTGTAGGTTATTTGAGGGAACAGAAGTAAAGCAAGTATGTGAAGGGGTGCTCTTTGCATATTCTACCCGCATTTTACCTCTGTGGGTTAAAACCAGGAGCCAGATGGGCTTACGGGTTCTCAGTTTGGCATCCATCTGAGCACGGAGAGCCTGTGTCATGTTTGATTTAAAGTACAGAAACAGTCTTCAGAGAAGGGACCCAGAAAATCCTCCAGCACTGTTCAAGTCCCGGCCGTCAGTTTATGGCACCAAGCCCCTCTTTCCCTTGCCTCGGGAATTTCAGTGCTGACAGCAAAAGGGACAGTGAAATGGGATCTAACCATGTATAATAATAATTGTTCGGTGAAGTTGTGGCCTTGCTGCCACATAAAGAAGCTTTATGGCTTTGAACCTCTCTTACTAAGGAGAATTTTGAACCCAAGTGGGGGACACTTTCCAACAGAGGTGTAAAAGACAAGTAACTACTCCATCTCTCTTTCTCTTTTTCTTTCTCTCTCTCTTTAAAGAAGAGTAAGCCCCACAGCCATTTAAACCACTGGATAGAAGCGTCTGCCATAGTTTGTATGTACTCACCTCCACCTTTTGAATATAAAATGTCCTCCTGCAGCCCTTACTCTCCATTTGCAAACCACTGTGTCAAATGTAGTGTTCCTCGGTGTGCTGTGCAGACTGGCCCTTTCCCAGTGCCTTCCCCTTTCTGGATCCCATTCTGAAACAGCTAATTCTCCTCTTCATAGGAAGCCTAAGTGCCTCATTCTAAACTTAGTTTCCACCAAGAAAAAACACCTAAAAATGAGCTACTTTATAAACATAATTCTTCATTAAATGCAGAGATTTGAGAAATGGAAAGAACCTGGCTGAATGCTCAAAGCGTGCAAAGTAATTAGGAAAAAAACCCCAAATATTATTTTATATCTAAGCTAAATATTTGGGATGTGAAAAGCCTGCATTACTTTCTAAATTAGATAACTTCCTCTTTAGGCTTGCTTTCTCGGTGCCATCATTACTGGAAATAATTTGTAAGAGAAATTTGGATGCTTTACATCCAGCTAGTTACGCTCAAATGGCTGGTTACAGTGAAATTGAGATGCTGGTTTGAAATTGAATGATTATAGCTTTTTTCCTTCACGTCCACTCAATCACAGTCATCTTATGCAGTTTAATTCTGTGAATCTTTGCATGTCTCATATGAAGATTACTCTCTTGATTGTTTGCAGATCAGAGATTTCAGAGCAGCAAAGAGGGAGTCTGAAGGAATGCTTTGATTTAAATATGCCATCATCACTTTTGTTAACATTTCCCTGCTTCATGGTATCACATAATTGGGAAAGTCATCAAAGGAGGAAAAAAACTTACGAATGTAATAAGTCCAATAGTTATAAAAGTTCTACATAGTTTAGCAGTGGGAGGTTGAATTAATTTCAACGATACAATATTACAATGCACAGCAACATGTGCATACATGTATATCGGTACATGAATGAACATACAGGTATAGGAACATGTAAGTACCTATTCCATGTACAGAAATATAACAAAAGGATGGTGACAAATATAGTTGCATTCACATTACAGGCAGTTTCCTTTTTTCATTCACGCACTTCTTGTTTCTGTAACTTCATATTCTTAACTAAAGTCTGAACAGTTAGTTTAATATAGGCAACATTTTGGTCAGTCCCCAAATTAATAGTGAATCTTGACTTTTGGCTTACCTTGTGTAAGTGCCATCATGTACCTTTGGGTAGTTGTTTCACTGGAAAATAACATTTAAAGCAAATGAACAATAACCAAAGGTATTTGAAGAGTCTACTGGTAGGCAGAATGATATCGTTAAATCATCTATTTTTTAACCTTTTTATTGGAAAACCTACAGATGAAATAATTTACAAGGAAAGAACCTGAACATTCCCTGACATGCATTCTGAATCTATTTCTCATAGCTTAGGAATTTTAAACTGTAGGGGATCCTGGCCAAACAATATAACATAATTGTGATTTGTATTTATGTAGGCAAAATGCAAGCTAGTAGATCTGTAGACGGTAATCATAATAGTTGCTATTTAGGAGCAGCCCATGCCAAATGTTTGGAGGGACTTAAGAATTACAGCTGTGGTAAAGTATGGGTTAATTAAAAAAAAAAAAAAAAGTATATACAAGATTAGGTAGTGAAAAACTTGATTTTGTTACCAGTTCTGCAAATTATTGCCAAATGGGAGTGATGCTAGAAAGCACCAAAATGGGAAAAAAAATATTATTATTTTCCTTAACTTGATCTGTTAAAATTTCAGTGACCACTAAAATTCTCTAAGGTTTCTTGAAGATGCAGCAGAATTCACAGGCTGAGAAGAGCAGTTAAAGCAGTTTTAAATAGCTGGTCTTCAGCAAAACATTTGACAAACTGGCAAGATACAGACTGGATGAGTGGTCGGCGAGATGGGTAGTAAATTGGCCCAAAGGCTGCACTCAGAGGGTGGCGATCAATGGCTATTACTCAGGCTGGCAGCCTGTCACACGTAGGGTCCCCCAGGGATGAATACTGTCCCCCACGCTGTTCAACACCTTCATAAATGATCTAGGCGATGGGATTGAAAGCACCATCACCAAGTTTGCTGATGACACTAACATGGGTGGTGTCTTTATTGCTTAAGGAAGTTCAATTTCTTAATGTAAGTGTTCTCCAGAATACTTTTTTTGTTGTCTTTATGTCCAGACACTTCTTTTGATATCATTAGTCCATCACTCCGAAGTAGCAGAGATGCTACCCACATTTAATCTGCATTAACTTTCTGATTTTGATGCTGTGTGCACTCTGCTCAGCAGTGGTGGAGAAAGGGAGGAACAAAGAGAGCAGCACCGCTGGATTTTTTCACAAATATTGTCTGATGGCCCTATTCTAGGGCTTAATATTTTATCTGATTTAGAAATTCTGGAGACAGTTTTCTTACGTATTTGTGTATAAGGATTGAATTCTTTGGTGTTTAATTAGGAGTGAGAGCAGAGTTTGAGGGAACTTTCCTTTGTGCAAGTTGCTTATTTTCAGAAAACTTGCATTTCTATGAACAGAACAGTTTCAAGGCTTCTGTCCCTGTTTCATATCTGATATCTACAAGTATATTCAGAAGAAGGGAATGTGCCTCCACAAGCACTTACGTGTTAAGCATGACTGTACTGAACTATTTTCTCGAGGAAATTGAAATCCCATTCTCTCATTGTAGTGACAATAGAAAAAAGAAACACTTTTTTACTATCATTTTCATTATTAAATATATATTCTGTTATAAAACAGATAACTTTTTAAAATGTAGTTCATCCCTAAATGTTGCCAGAACTCAAATTCAAGTCTTCAGAAAGGTGTTATGTCTGATTAGAAATGTGTACTACATAAGAAGCTGATTAATTTAACTTTATGGGTAACCTGGAGAGTTCACCTAGTGAGAATCACTTCTCACCATGCAAGAGCTGCAAATTGTATTTGAAATTAATATTTCTGATTAAAATTGACACGTCTGAGCCTCCTGTTGACTAACCCCAGTTTGCTTAAGCAGTAACCTCATTTCAGCTGAGAATGCCTTCAGCACACCTACTTTCAGTCCCGTACTCCACTCTGCTCTGCTTTTGCAGGACAAATCTCAAACACTTGTCCCAGACATACCCATCAGGCTTTGAAGGTGCCTTGAGCATTTTCCGTGCCATTTTTGCAACTGCTGTGCCGAAATCGTAGGCAGCGCAGTAGCTGAAAAATTCTGCTTTCCTCTCGGCTGATATCTCTTACGACTCCTCTGATCACCCGCTGTTCTACTACTGCCTTGTGATCACTGACCATCTGGACTTCCCAGCGCCAGCCCTACTATTTTATCTTGTGACATCATTCTGATACACTTCTACATTTTCCTAGATGTGTTCTAAGACACAGCAGCAGTCAGGCAGAGAGCTAAGTGCCATACTTCTCATTCTCTGTATGTAAACACATTTATATCCCAAAGAAGGGGAACATACTCAAAATGAAAAGAGGAAAAAAAAAAAAAAAAAGATAAAACCCCCCAGTTTTTTAGACAGTTTTAAATTTTTTTTGAGTTTGTACTACATCTGCCTTCAGCTTCTAAATTGTCATCTTTTCGACTGGGAAAATTCCCATTTTTACTTTTCAAAATGTCAAAATATTCCTTTGCAAAGTGCTTTGCATACCTCCAGAAAATAAGTCAACATTTCTTCCTTTTCTAAGTAGAAGTAATCACTCCTCCAAAGTGAAGAATGTAAAAGAAATTTGGCAAAGAATATGTTTTTGAAGCTTTCCTGTTACAGTTTTTATTTTTTTTTATTCTTTAATATGTTTTGTTTCACCTTGAGAACTGTAGCGGACCTTATGCCATTGCATCTTCATAATATGCTCTCAGAAACGCTTCTAGCATTATCATTTTCTGACCTGACGCAGCGCCATAATTTTCATTGTGATTCTAAAGCAACACTGTCCTTTAATCAATATACTTGCGATCGGCTGGAAAAGGAGAGAAATAATACTGCTAAAAGCTTACTAAGTGATTTAGCGATGGATAACATTATTTATTCTCCAAGAGGATAGAGCTTGGCTACAAAATGATACTTCAACTTTAGTACAGAGGTGCAATTAAGTGGCTTTATGAAACTCATTTCCACGACCATTTTCCTAAAATCCAATAGTAAGCTACAGCTAACTGTAGAAATTCAGATAATAATTAGTTGACTTAAGGGAACTATGCCAAGCCCTGTTGGTGTGAACTAGAGATTTGTTCAGGGAGCTTCCTCTCAAGTGTGACCTCAGAACATTAGAATTGCCTGGCATCACAAACAATGGGTAGTAAGTAAATAGAATAAATGATGCCTTTTATCCTTCTGTGTATTGCAGCCAGACAACAGTGCAAAGCTGTACCCCAAAAAGCACCTACCCTTTTACGACAGAAGTCATATTTCGTGCTCTAATTACTAATGCAAAAGTGGTCATCTCCCCTGGCAGCCATGTTTTCAAATGAATAAGCATAACTGATCGAATTAATAATTTTCCCACAGACTGCAACTAACTGACTGGGTTTTCCCACAGAAGAAAGCCGAATACCAGCAGCTCTGTGCTTAAACGTGTATCACAGAGATTATAAACTGGGAGAGAATGTCCACACCCCTACAACAGGATGCTTTTGTTTGTTGTATAGTTGTGTAAAATGAGACGTATAGAGAACTGGCAGGTAAACTTGGAAGATTTTAAATGCTTAGAGTGATACTTTTTCTTGGAAAGATATGGAATGTTGCAGACTAGACCCGGCCTTTTTGCCTTATACTGTTTCCTGGGCAGCATCACTTGACACCCAAACACTGGTGTAGAACCAACTACTGAGATTGTCCTCAGTGGCTGCAACAGGGATACACCCATTGCTCCCGAGCAAGCACCAGGAAAGGGCTGGCATGAACTGTATCTCTGACAAAGCATTGTCACCTTCTCCTTCTGGCTGGCTCCCTTAGACCATGTCAACACTCAAGAATTCAGTGGGCACAGGAGAATCTGGTGGACAGAGATGAGTGAGCAAAAACTCACGGGGAGCGAAAAGCTCATAGGGAAAGTACGATTATAAGAGCAAAGCGGGGCATTTATTGTTCAGTTGTTTTGTTCACAAGGACAATTTTAAAATACTGATCCACTACAGAGGGGAAGGCACAGCATATTACTCGTGTTGAACTAGCAAATGGGATTGTTGCTGGAAAATAGACTAAGTTGTGTATGAAGCTTCTCTTGTTCTTGAGAAGCAGAGTCTCAGAATTTCTTTGATAAATAAAAATACCACATAAAATGCCTTTCATTCTCACCTGTATCTTTGAGACAACAGTAAGGAGACAGAAAGGCAACACATAGTCTGCACTGACTGAGACAGAGCTTTAGAAACACATTTCAAGACTAAGAGTCTAAATTAACTGTAAAATTATCCTTGTTGCTTGAAATCTTGTCACCTTAAGAAAAAAACCATCCATTGTAATTTCATTACCAACTAACTTATGTTGTAGTAAGATAATTAAATTTTAGGATAATTGAGAAACATTTGAGCAACTGTCAGACTGTTCTTAATTCAAACACCACCTTTGCCACAGATCTTCAAGAGACAGTAACAGCTGAGTTCTGCCTGGTTTTATGGAACACCGGTAGCTATTTATTTTAATATCAGTTCTTTCAGGTCAGTGCCTACTTGGCACTTAACTATCAGAGGTTAATTCAATATGGAAGAAATATGTGTTTTTCACAGTACTTGGGTTTTCCATAAGTCACAATATTACTTTACATCAATAAGAAGTTCAGAGGTTAACTTTATTACCTTGACCTTATTTCAGAAGATAGAAATAGCTAAAGATAATCTTTCAGAGATAAAGTAGCTCCATGTTGTTCCATGCAATCTTGGAAAGGTTGATACTGGGAGATTTACGGTATACATACCTGGCTGCCAGGAGGCCCAAAAGCTGGTCTTTTTTCTCAAAAAGTCACCCAAGGCCAGCAGGAGTGGGGGACACACTGCAGGTGTGAATTCCCTCACCAAGGTGAAGTCTCCAAAAGAGGCAAAGCTAGTCACTAACATCATCCATTTGGTCTCCAGGGCACCAGAGAAACGCAGACATAAAATGCTGTAAGAGTGACATGCACAGGGGCTGGACTCTGCTGGTCCGCTGGTCTTCACAGCTGCCCTACCCTGGGATGGTATCTCGAGCATGGCTGGGGCTGGGCAGGGAATCACAATACCAGCATTTTCTAGATGACTGGCAGGCTGAATTCCTGAAGAATAGTTATTTAATGATAAACAGATTGTTTATTGAGTTAGCGGTTGCACCTTGCACAATTTTTTTTCCTTCTAAGTCTATGTAGAGTGGAATATTAAATTATAAACATGCTTCTTTTGATACAATGGTGAGCAGAAAAGACTGAAAGAATTTCTCTGACCATTTGTGTAAGGAACTGAATCGTAAGTCTCCAAAAGGGGTAGTTATGTTTCTCTTTATGAAATGGATCCCATTTGAAATGTCTCTTCATACAACACCTGGCATCCCTTCATCAAATTGTCTTTTCAGGAATACTTTTTTATTTTCAGGCAAAAAAGAAGCAGTTTAGAAAAGAAAAAAAAAAAGGAAAAAATATTTCTGGGTCCATTATACTTACCTGTTCCATTTTTTTAGGGGTCTTTTTGGTTATTTAAAGCATGTTGGCATGAGACAAACAGCCAGGAATAAATTTTGGATGTAGATTAGACAGAAGTTTCTGCATCAATTTTCCAAATACAGCAGTAGGAGCAAAGAATGTATCTAGTTTTAATATGGACCAAAAGAAAATCTATGGCTTCCTTCAATAGCATTAGATATGCTGACACAGAACAAGTCTTCTTAGGGTTTTCTTGTTCTTAGAAATATGCTATAGCTGATTCATGAGTGACAGAACAGACATAACATGGCTAGTCCAGGAAATAAAAGCTGTTTATGTGTAGAAGTATGTGTATGTACACATGTGTATGTGCATTTATTGCCTTAAAGACATATAGGTCAAGATCCTATAGAAAAGGTATCCAAAGGATGACTCTGTTAACCCTCTTATTTGACCAGCAAAAATTTTCTGTGATGTAACACACTGTAAAAATCCTTATACCATTTTTAAAAAAAAGACTCCCTAAACATAAAACTTTTTAAAATTCTTCTTTAAAATTCTTTAAAAAAATTATTTTGTTTTCTATTACCAATGAACAGAAGAGGTATTGAAATTTAAAATAATTTAAATTGATAAACTTCCGGTAAGCCTAAATATTGGAGAAAGACTATTGTGCCAATACAATGAATGGCAACATGAAATCAAACGGCGCAGTTGGGGCAACTCACTAGTGCCTACACAGTTAATGTGTTACCTGTGCCTACACTGTTAAGTTTCTTTCATAATGCTTTTGTAGGTAAGCTGTATACAGTTGCAGCTTTATTTGTTATCCATGTGAAGACTCTTATGTTTAAGAATGATCTATCCCTGTGACTAAGGATATGAAGTTTTAACAAATTCTGTGCACATCCTTGTAAAGATCAAGCTGACGGTCACTCTGTAAATTTAAATCACTGTATTAGATCAATTAACCTAAGAAAGTGGTGATTTATGAACTAAAAGCTCTGACCCTGAAGTATAGCAAGCTACTTCTACAAGCCTCCTCTGCACTCTCAAATGTCACTAAGCATGACCACGACTAAAGATACTCAGCGTCGTTAAGAATCCAGCTCAAAAAGCATACTGTGTTCTTGTAACCTACAGACACCTACACTTACACCATGCTTGAATGTTTATATTAGTGACGACACAACTAACTAGTGAAGCCCCCTCATTCTACTCAGTAATTGATACAAAGTAGATCTGACAATGTTGATGAACCCAGACATTTGCAAGGGGCGTAGTACTTAAAAATTCAGATAACGTGTTGTAAATTATAATCTTATTAGAGGAATGAGAACAACTCTCGGGAAAAACAAGCGCAGTGGACTGGCAAAAAGATTGCTTTGTAGAAAGTGACTATTATATTTCATGCAGGTTTAAGACTTGAGAAGTCTTAGTTCATAATCTGAGCTACAGTGGCTCACAAAATAAATGCAAATTATGTAAAATTTTAAATTACCTTTTTAGTGAAAGTATTAAGAGTTGAAGTCATAGAATCATAGAATGGTTTGGATTGGAAGGGACCTTTAAAGGTCATCTAGTCCAATCTCCCCTGCAATGAGCAGGGACATCTTCAACTAGATCAGGTTGCTCAGAGCCTCGTCAAGCCTGGTCTTGGATGTTTCCAGGGATGGGGCATCTTCCACCTATTTGGGCAACCTGTGCCAGTGTTTCACCACCTTCACTGTAAAAATTTCGTCCTTATATCTAGTCTAAATCTTCTGTCTTTTAGTTTAAAGCCCCTTGTCCTATCACAACAGGCCCTGCTAAAAAGTTTGTCGCCATGTGTCCTGTAGGCCCCCTTCAAGTACCGAAAGGACACAATAAGGTCTTCCTGGAACCTTCTTTTCTCCAGGCTGAACGACCCCAGCTCTCCCAGCATATCTTCATAAGAGAGGTGTTCCAGCCCTCGGATCATTTTTGTGGCCCTCCTCTGGACCCGCTCCAACAGGTCCATGTCTTTCCTGTACTGAGGGCCCCAGAGCTGGACACAGTACTCCCTCATACAATTCCCAGGACTAATAAAAATATAATTCTTCGCTAAAGTTCAATAGGTAAAATTGACTGAAATTCCATTAATTCCACTGAAAATTAAATACTTCTGTAGAAAAATCACTGCAAATACACAGAACATAATGAGACCACAGTGTATAGGCACAAACATGGGGACACCCTGCTCAGTCCATTTAGAGATTTGTGTATTTGGTTAAGACAACTGGTGAGGAATATCTGAGAAACTACTGTTAAATTTTCTTTTCCTGCCCCATTGCTCCACTCCATTTCTCTAGTTCTCCAGAGGCACATCTTGTCTTAGAATACTGAGCTAAGAGATATTTCAATGGAAAAGCACATCATGGGACAGAAGGTGATGGCTCATGAAGTGCTCTAGAGAAAACACATGAAGAGAGAAACTCATGATCTATGCTGGGAATATTCTTCAGACGGCATGAGAAAAATTCAGGTTAGAGAAGTTTTCCATCCACAACATTAGCACACATTAGTAGTGGCTGAGAAGGGGTAAAAAAGACAAAAACTCTTTGGAGCTGTGGGAAGGATGAAGCAGTCTGTGAAATAGTACGTGAAGGTACTCACCCAGTCCAAAGCAGTACCTAACTCATCTGGCTGCATTACAGGTACAACAGAAAAGGTCATGGCCCCACCACTATTTACTAATTAGGAAGCTTATGTTTGCTGAATCTTTAAGAAGCTACAGGTTTAAGATTTTATTCTTTCTTCTCTATCAGTGAGATAGTGCGGTTTTATAACACAATTCTTTTGTGATTCATGTTACTATGACAAAAAATGGAGAAGGTACCTATTGAGTCTGATGTTTCTTCTTTTATTTTTAAGCTTCTCCGTAAAACAATAGACAGTATTTTTCCAGTCATTATTACAGCCATCATTACATGAAATTAAGAAGATAACTGTAATATAGGTGTAATATGGCTTTAGAACAGTCTATTTGGCTTCTCCAAAACTTGAAGTGTGTTTAGAACCATAGATTTAGATTCATAACACAAATTCAATCAATCTCTAATTCAGATGCAAATTGCAAGTCTAAACCCCTCCTAAGCCAGAATTTATTTCAAGTTAAGGATTAATTTGAGATAATCTTCAGTTCGAGATAAATATTTCCTATTTTCTTTTTATAGGAGGGTTTCAGAAACGCCTCAGGCAAAGCCACTTATAAGTTATTAGTGACTTATTGCAGAAACCTAATATGAACCTTTTCTGAGAACAGTACTTCTAGCTTTGAATATTGCTGCTTTTCTACATTTCTTTTTATTTCTCATATATGCTGCGCTTTCCATCTTTGTAGTGTTCATTCGCAAATATATAGGATATAGTCCTGGAATGGACTTTTTAGGCCATTTATGTCATCCCCTGGATATAAATGCCATTTATTATTCTTTTTTTCTTGGAATGAAATCCCTAATTTTATTTTTCATCCCTAATGACTCCTTCCCCTTTTCTTACCATCTTAAGACTACCTACGGTCTCACACAGAGAAGACTTCAACTTCTATTTGCAGGTAAAGGCAGGATGTAAGAGAAATTTGACTCTTCTCCAATCTAATGCACCAGCCACTATGGCTCAGTCAAGAACTAAAAGAGGTAAATAAGCATCACCAAACATATATACTTGTGCAATATACTTCCTCCTGAAGGAAAGAGAGACAGGAATGTCAATTAAAATTTAATCCAAACATTAATATTTCAGAGCCAATAATTATATGTTCTCTCTCATTAAGGGTTAGAGCTAAATATTCAACCCACCGTCACATTATGTATCCTTTGCACTAAGACCACCTCTTCCTGCGTTTCCATAACACAAACTCACAGCACAGCCAGATCCAGAATTCTGCTAGGGGTGGCAAGGCACTTGATAAAATATGTTGTTGGCTATACTTCCAGTCCTTGCAGGAGAATATCAGCATTTACATAAGATTTTTCTGCATTTGTGTATGAAAAGAAGTCATTTTGTAAGCATGACTTTTGTTTTATTTTGAATACGCTCAAAGAAGTCTTTGCCTCATTCAGTAAAAAAGTTTTTACGACAGAAAAGAAGATATAATGGGTTAATCTAAAATAAATCCCTAGTCATTTTGATAGTGCCCGTTTAAGAAAGCTTTTATTAGGAAAAGGAAAGTTTGCTACTACAATTTTTTCTAGTAATTGATTGATTAAAGAAGAGTTTTCAAATCAGGATAATGAATAATGTTTTCTCATACATTTTTCCTGTAAATATGGGGAAGAATATATCACAAAAAAGAACATGCAAATTCTACCCCAAATTGAATTAGCTGATTTAAAATGTAATCTGTTCAGTTGGGCTGCTGAAAGTAATTACTCCAATAATTAGGGTAGCATACATCTTCATCTTCTCCACTGTGTTAGAGGTGCAGATGTGATTCTGTGCTCGCTGCTCCGGATGAAGCGGATGATGGGAGACCCTCGGAGGGGGAGCAGGAAGTGTGCTAGTCCCAGATTCCACATCCCGTTCTCTGCCGTGGCTGCTACGAGGACAGGCAGGTGCAGCAGACCATGGGACAGCTGCCTGCGCTTCAGTAATTCCAGCACGGAGGTGATGAAGTCTGACCTGTTTTCTGCTGCTGCAGCCATGGGGGAAAGAGTTCACGGCAGAGGACAGGGGTGAGCATCTGGGAGCTAGCTTGTAAGAGCAAACTGTTATGAAAGCAGAGATTTTTCTTCTGATCTTGCAGAATTTCCTCTGAGAGTGACAAGCATAGCTTCTCACTGTTCCTGTTTTCTGAGAGTGAGTAACGTACTGTAGTGGTGACAAATTGTCCCCTTTGCTTGACATTTTAGCTTGGCTAGCAGCCTGATGCTCCCTCCTCTCCATGTGGTTGGTTCACATTCCCCTATTGCAAACTTCATGATATTTGCTGCTTTTTAAGTTCTTGCTCCAAAATTATACGATTAGGTGAGAATTTAAGCTTTGCTTTCTAACAGTAAACTGTTCTAATCCTAACATATGCGGGAAAAAAAGCTTGAACGTGTAACCTGTGTGTAGTCTGGAGACTCAGAAATCGTAAATCAACAAAGAAATTAAAACTGTTTCTTTCTTTTTCCTTTTTTTTTTTTTTTTTAATCCTGTGAGCATCAAGTGAGACAAATGGTATTTTCAGACCTTACTCATGATTCTCACATGCTTGGAGACAGTAAAATTAACCTCTCTTGCCACCCACCCACTTCCTGACCAGCTGCATCAGCAGAACAAGGGAGAAGCAGGTATACTGGTACTGTCACCTCCAGCACCCAGCATTATACATGTTGCCTTGCAGGGACAACATGAAGTTGAACTTATTTTCCTGATCCCAAGTGGGTACAGATCTCCTAAAATGGAAACTACCTTTAAAACCAGAGGACAGACAGGGAAAACAGTTTAGTAGGAGAGTCTACTTCAAACTATTGAACATTACTGCCTTCTTGTTTCTACAGGAACAGCTCCTGCCTCAGAAACTCTAAAAGTATATGCTATACTTTCTTAGTGAATAATAGCTTTTCCTCAGACACACTCTACAGATAAAAATCTGTGACAAAGCTAAAATTTGTTCCTGTAACTCAAGTGACACATGAGGCTAAAATACAGAAATCCAAACAATGTCAGGAGGGATTGAACGGTTAAATCACTGCATTTATTTCTGAAAAAAAAAGAGAGCCCCTTGAAAAACACTGCATGAAGAGAACTGAAAAGCTCTGGCTTAATGTTTTTTGTCAAAAAAATAGAATGCATGCATACATATGATAGCTGACCAATAAGGACTACACAGGTGTCATTTTATTGCTTACTCCATTGTCAGGTTCTGCAGCCCAGGACAAATAACTTCCTCACTAATTCTGCTGTGAGGTTTTCCTTGGGAGTGGAAGTCATCATAAGCTTTAGATCATTCCATAGGAATTTTATATCATGGCAACAGCATCACTTCCATAAGTGAACATTCACTGTCTGGAGAGAAAAGAAATCCAAGAGATTACCTTCTAATTTAAAAAACTTCTAATGCTAGCTAGCTTTTGACCCAAATAACTTTGTACATGTGAAGTCTTTTATATATATTCTTTAAAAAAACTATAAACCAAGTTCTCGGGCATATATACATGCTTCAGTCTCACACATGCAGGGAAGGATGATGTGATTAAGGCAAACTATTGGACATTAAAAGATGTGTGGTAGAAGCTGAAGTGTGCTGAAGTCAAACAAAGCTTTACTACCGGTTCCTAGGGCCCAAGTTTTCAGTCCAGCATGTATGTGCTCTGCCACAACCTCCTGTTATCATCATGGGCAAATTGCGTATTTTCTTACTCAGAAAACGTTTACCAATTTGCTTAACTGCAAACGTATGAGAACTCTACTTAGGCTTTCTGAATTTTCCCTTATCTCTGTGATAAGTGTGAAAGTGTCAAGCACATGAAGATGACTTGAAGCAAAATTAAAACTGCAGTCTCCATGTGAAAAGCAGTCTGAAACATTGTCATCACAGTGTCTATAGGGAATCTATTTTGGTGTCTTACAATACTGGTCCTTCCATAGTAGAGACACCGTGTCTGGGGATAGTTTTTATAATCATAGAATTGAATGTGTTGGGTTGGAGGGACATTTAAAGGTCATCTAGTCCAGCCCCCCTGCAGTAAGCAGGGACATCTTCAACTAGATCAGGCTGCTCAGAGCCTCATCAAGCCTGACCTTGAATGTCTCCAGGGATGGGGCCTCCACCACCCCGCTGGGCAACCTGTTCCAGTGTCTCACCACCCTCATTGTAAAGAACTTCTTCCTGATGTCTAATCTAAACCTACCCTGCTCTAGTTTAAAACCATTGCCCCTCCTCCTATCGCTACACGCCCTTGCAAACAGCCCCTCCCCAGCTTTCCTGTAGGCCCCCTTCAGGTACTGGAAGGCCACTCTAAGGTCTCCCTGGAGCCTTCTCTTCTCCAGGCTGAACAACCCCAACTCTCTCAGCCTGTCCTCATAGGAGAGGTGCTCCAGCCCTCGGATCACCTTCGTGTGTTATTATTATTATATAATGTGTGTTATTATCAAGCTTGTCTGACATGAGTGAAGAATGAGTCAGCCCAGATCCAGACACGGGTACAGGTTCTCAGCCCAGTGCTAGGATACATTTCAGAGCCCCTCACAGTTAAGTCTCAAAAATACCACGGGGGAAAGTAAAATGGCCAAAGCCAGGAGGCCAAGTGGCTATGATTTTGCCTTATTTAATACTAACTGAATGCACGTTCTTCCTTTTGGGAGACAGAGCTCCTGAATCCTTTCCTAAAAGTAGTTACCTATGTCCTTCTTTCAAAGATGCAACAGAGATTGTTCCTTCCTCCTAAACCCCAGCTGTAGATGGTGATAATTCAGTGGTTAGAGCACTTATACTCACTTGCCTGAGAGCTGTCTTATAACCTACCAATCCTTCATCTGCGTCTGGAGCCCTCCCCATCATTCATTAAGTTGTCCAAAAGAGTGTGCAAGAGGGCAAACTTCACCTCTGCCTTTGGGATAGCAATGCTCTGAAAGAAAATAAAGCCAGATTCAGTGGAGCACAAACAGGCGACAAATGAAAGCTCACCTGATTCATCCAGTGACTGGGACACTCTCCCAGGAGTGAGCTAGTTCTTCAATGGGCTGTTAAACCTACTTATTCACTTCTACCAACTGCTGCATCTTATTCCAGAAGTGCTCACCACCTCTGTGTACTCAGTTGCATAGGAAACTTCTACTGCTCTTCTCCTCCTCTCTCTCATAGTGAGGAAATACAAAATTAGCTATTGAGGTGTTCAAACTTCTTCAACTGAAAATGAGATTGATTATCCTTTTTATCCTTCCCTTCCCCTGTTTGAACTCTGTTGCTCTTGGCCCGCATGTCCCTACCTCTGAGTTCAACCTGGGATTATTCCCTCCCTTCCCTTTTCGGATACCATTCTGTCATGGTAAGAGCAGAGGCAAAGCAGAGAAAGGAGTTGCTTATTTGGCACAAAACAAACCTATGGCCCCACTGTTTCTCTCTCCTGTTCTGCAGAGCTCCAGTCTCTGGTCCTGTCTCCACAGTATCCAGTTTGCAAGTACCCATGAGTCCTCCACGTGCTGGGTGAGTGTGCAGTTGCGCTCACAAATTTGCTTGGCTGGAGCCCCACATGGTCAGTGAGCTCTGAGGACACTGGCTGGGTTGAGCCCCTCAATGGATAAGACCCAGCTGGTGAATTCTGCTCAGCCTCAGAGACAAGCAATGATCAGAGCTTTGGTTATGGGGGTGGATGCACCTCACAAGACAGAGTTAAACAAAACAAAGCAAGAAAAAAATCTAATGATTTTTCAGACCCACGGCTTTGGTTTTCTGAACTGTCTATGCTTGTTTCTTTTTTCTGATATTAACTTCAGTTAAATGCAGATTCTTTTATTTGTTTAAAGTTTGGATTATCATGTCATTTGTTAACCTGAGGGCACTCAGCTGATCCTGTAAGCCTGGTTATTGACTGATCTGTTCAAAAACCAAGACTTTTCCTGTACTTACAAGTGTTATCATTGTCAAATATTAAATGATATGCTGAACCCTTGTGAAACAATGTGTCTTATGACACATCTGGCAGTGGGCGTATTATAATAAATGTTTTCAACTGGTTTGGGTTTTGTATTTTTTACAAATAAATTGTGTTTCCTAGTCCTAGTTCTTTATAACTGAAACAATTTGAATGATAATTAAGCCTCATCAAGCTACTACAAGTATAGATATGAAGAGGCTCGCACAACACCATTTATAAAAGGATAGAAAGTGTACTAATACAAGATGTATGCTATCACTAATTCTTTGAAGAACGTGAATAAAATGAGCTGCTAAAGCTCCCTCTTTGACATTCAGAAATCGACCTGGTATTTGTTTTGAACTCCTAAATCAAGAAATAAGGAATTTAGAAAAGTAGTTTAAGGAGGACAAGTTGATGAAAATTGAAAATCATGACTGAAATCATGTTTTCATGATTTTGCTTTTAGTTTTACTTCTCAGGACTTTTTCCATGAGACAGCATAGTTTCTGGATTTTGACTTGTTTCAACTCCATTTAAAACACATAGCTTTACCAAAGCCAAAAGCAGAACTCTCCCCCAGCTAAGTAAGAGCTGGGATTCCTCACTCAGCTATTTATGGCCTTACCTTTTATGTTTTTAGGTAAGCATAATTTTTCAGCTTTAATTCCTAAAAGACGAGGAAGTTCATTGTTGACTGCTGAGGGAGAACAGAGCCCAGGATTGTGGCAGAAGGAGTAAGAGTAATGTCCACGCATACCTGATTTCAGATGTGCTTTACAAACAGCTGGGCATTTATTAGAACTTTTTGGATTTACTGGGAGAAATGCATCTTATTATTCCATATTTCAGGGATCTTGAGGATTTGAAAATTTTCAATAGATATCCAGAGGTAACTGAAACTTGCTGGTTCAAAGGCTAAGCAGTTTCTGGGAGAAAAATCTTGTTTCGTGTCAAGAGATCTTTCCATCAGTCATTAAAAATGTCAGGATCCAAGACCTTCACTGCACCACAGGATGGGTAAGTCAAATACTAAGGTTCAAAGAAATGTAGCAGAGACCCAATCTTGTTTTAATGCACAGGACAGGTATACTGCAAATTCATTTCAAAGTAATTTCTAGAGAAACTTAAAATTATTAATGGTTCCTTTAATGGCAAAGAATCCAACAGCACTGTGGCAAGTCTGCCACGTGAATAAAAACCATGCAGGAATTCTATACCTCTGCATTACTGAGAGTGGAAGACTGTTTCCTGTGTAGGAAAATGACTTCAAGTTAGAAAGGAAATGTATAGATGTTTCTCTGTTAAGCATGAAGCCTGGGCTGAATGTGGCCCCATCTATTTAAGCGGAGTTGACCTTCTCATCCTAGGGTTTGAGTTTGTTTCTACAACTGCTGATGCGAGAAAATTGTTGGGAGCTGCTGTTAGTCATCTGCCCTTAAGGCTAGTTTATAATTATTGAAGACAATTAAAAGATATGCTAAATTATTATGTGATGTTATTTGAACAGGTTAAAACTCATTAGAAACCACATAAAAACTTTTTTTCATTAATGCCATGAAACAGTCCAGTACTTCATTTTTGTGTCATAGGCAAATGTATCTCATGGTACAAACACACCCTCTCATGTACTGTACTGGCCTACGACCCACTGGCCAAGTGGATGAAGGAGAAATTCAAAATCATTAGATTCAGGTTATAATTCCTTTCACTGCCGTTAAGGCATAGGTTAGGAAACAATCTCTCGGTAGCGATGGTCGGAATCTCTTTTGCCTCTTCACACCCTGTTCAAACCCACTTGCTCTTGCTGCCACGTTGCTTGCCCTGCTCTGCCAAGCTGCACGGGCTCTTGCATAATGTGTACCCATGGCTCGAGTCTCCGCGTGTGATCTTACAGAAATCATTTACACTGTCTGAACAACAGTTCATAGTCATCAAGGAGTGCAGGGAAACTTTTGTTATTATGTGTACTTACAATTTGTCTGCAGGGCTGGTTTTCGAAGATGACTATTGAGTGCTTAGCTGGGCTGACCTACCACCACAGCTCAATAAACTGTCCTGTGGAGTTAGCTGCTGACTAATGACATTTCCCACATTTAGAAGCTCTGTTTCATACAGATTTCACAGATGTTTTCTTCCATTTTGCATGAAGTAAAAGTTGGGGAATTAAATCACAGAATCATAGAACCATAGGGTTGGAAGGGACCTCTGGAGATCATCTAGTCCAACCCCCCTGCCAGAGCAGGGTCACCTTAGAGCAAGTTGCACAGGAACGCGTCCAGGCGGGTTTTGAATGTCTCCAGAGACGGAGACTCCACCACCTCTCTGGGCAGCCTGTAATAATGAATACATTTATTTATTCTATGAAACAGCACGCTTTTTGAAGCATGTGCTTCAGTGCATTTAAATGCACTGCATGAAACAGTGCATTTAAATGTCAAAAGACAAAATTAAAGTTTTTAGGTGTAAAAATTAACAATGTCTCTATTTTGTAAGTACTAGAATTAAAAAATAAAAAAAAAAAAACCAAAACAGTCATGCCATGAATTACAGTAAAGACCTTGAAACTATAGAGATAGGAAATAGAATGCTAACACACCTTTGATTTGGGAAATATTTGTCCTGACGTGCCACTTGGCACCCTCAAGTAAGGGAGGCAAAAAGTATGTAAGCTTATAGCACTCCATTAGCTATGCAACTACTAGACCTGAGATGATAGCAATAAGCAGGTTCTAACAGTAAAAATTCAACAAGGTTACAGTTCCTATGTCTCTTAGTTACATCTTGAGTGCTTGCTTTACCTTAACGTTGGATCAGATAACTAGGAAACAAAAAAGAAACGTTGGTGATTTCTGCCTCTAAGCTGGCAGAGCTGAGCTGCAGGTTTCCGTGTCCTTCATGAAACAGAACAGGAGGAAAACTGAAAAGTAACTGTTGGTGTCAGTGTCTTTCTGAGACCATGTATTCCTCTGGCTGTGGAGAAAAAAATCTGTTTAAGAACTAAGCAAAATAGTCCAGCAAACTTGAAAGATGGAGCCAAAGCTTTTCTGATTTGAACCAAATCTGGCCACTATTAATGGAATCATCCTAATAGGGTTAGCTGATATATAAAAGAAAATGTTCACACCTCCAGAGGAGTACTCGTGACTCAGGAGTTGTCTAGAAAAATTCTGTAAACCTAAGTAGTTATGATGATCTTAAAAAATTCTATTTTGGACAGCTTAGCTGACCCAGTTCTCCAGCCTTTGAGGTGAACTTGTCAAGAATATTCATAATTTCTATGAAACATAAGGTCAGAAGTCTGACTTAAAATATGAAAAGGCAAGGACTGAGATTTAACCTTGAAACTCGCTCTCCCTTGCCCTCACTGGATGTCAGAATTCATAACAAGACTGAGTGATTATGTATCATTTGATAACTCGTAGAGTAAGTCTTTTTGAATCACGGACTATAAAAATGTGTCTTGTTGAGTTGGGCTTGTTTTAGGGCTAAATTCAATAAAAAACCAATCTGGATTTTACCCACCACAAGTAAGTTAGTTTAACATTTCAATGATCTTGTCCACCAGAATCCTCTGTCAGCATGGGGATATTGCAATCAATAATCTCTTTAATGCAAAAGTTATTTAAAGGCACTTTTGCATAACAAAGCAAAAGCAAACCATTAGAAATACTAGAGATTCCAATCACGAAACATAAATTAATCTCAACATTTACTCCACCGTACTGTCACTGACAGTACATACTTTAGAAGAATTTTATTTTCAATACTTTCATAAACTCCTTGCTTTTCTCTGCCAGATACTAATGAAAATGTCCACAGACACTTCCCCTAACAATACAGTACTAAATTGCATTTGGTAAAAATACCTTGGTAATATAAACAGAAATGCTATCCAAACTTGTGTCTTTTTAGACTGGATTTACTATTGATGGTATAAGCTTTGTGCAAATCTGTGGATGAAACTGTCTGGCCCTTGTCTGGATTTAACTGGCTTCAACAAAAGAGCTGAACACCTTTTCCACTGATAGAGAGCAGAAGCACTGATTGTTGCTAATAGGAGCAGACATAGCTTGCTGATGGCTGGATTTTAAGCAGCTTCCCTTGAATCTTATAAATTAGTTTATTGTGATCCTAGCATGTGAATTTTGACTTTTACTGTTGGAGAATCTGACTCAAGTAACCTTACTAGTAACAGTAGAACTATTATTTATTACAGCGGTGCCCAGTGACTCCCAACAAAGACCACTAAACAAATATACAGAGTTAAAGAGCAGGCCTTATATCCAAAAGGCATAAAATTTAAAACAAGTCAGATAAATGAAGACAGAAAGGAAGTGTTCTTATTCCATTTTACAGAGGGAGATTTGGAACAACAAGAGATGAAAAGATTTGCCTACAATGGCCCAATATGTTAACGGCAGAGAAGAAAAATGAATCAAGAATTTCTGAGTCTCTGCCTATTGTCCTAAGTACAGCGCTCCAAAACTGATTTCAACACTGTATTTCTAAATCAAGATGCAGCTAAGGGTGGTCTCAAATTACTTTTTTGCTTAAACCTCTCCTTTCTATTTATGTTTCTGATGATCCTCACAACAGTTTAACCTATATATACATAACCCATTCAGTATATTACATGGTATATTTTATAGAAAATACAGTCTAAAGGAGTTCTCCTCCCCTTTTGACACAGGAACAAATATTCATGTGTTGCTATGAAGGCAGCAAAGGGAATACATACTTTCAATTCTTTAGACATTCCTCTCCTCCAAAAAAGCTGGGGAAAGCATTGTGATTCAGGCTGTGTTCTTGCTCGCAGTGTTATTCATCTTGAGGAACACCACTAAACATGGTGGAGTTAGACCCATGTGAACTGGTGGGAGGTAAAGAAGAACCTGGCCTTTCTCTTCCTAAAGAATTCCTCTTTGGCTTTTACAGCTATAAAATATGCAATGAAATGTGTGCACTGCAAAGAAGCCAATTAAAATATTATCTGAAAGACATATATATATATTCATGATGCACTTAAAATAAGTATGTCTTTGAGGGGGAGGAAATTGAAAAGGCTATAAATAAATACGGAGAAACATTCAGTGGCCTTTTTTCCCTTCATGTTTGCAGAGCCGTGCCAACATTCTAAACGTGTTTGCTCTTAGATTTTTCATTCGTATTTATTTTTTCTGCAAAACGTATCACGTCTGTGTAGGAAAATAAAAAAATCACTGTCTGGAGGATTTGAGCTAGTGCATAAAAGCAAGAATCACTAAGAAATCTATGATCTTTAGCAATGACATGACACAGCACTTTAGAAAGAGCATACCAGTGACTCTGCTATTTGCTTTGGAAATATTGGATCACCTCTGCTACTTTTAGTTTAGTTTCTCTAAAACGTAACTACTTTCTAACATACGGATCAGACTCTTAGGCTAGTGTGAAATCCCACAGATGATTGAATTTACTGGGGTTGTGTTAAGGGTTTGAAAATTCTTAGTGCACACAGCTGTCTGTCAGAGGAAATGAGAAAGAATACTTTCTTCTCAAGTAAAGGAAAATATTATTAGTATTTCAAGCTATTTACATACAGTGTAATGAGTGTGGAGATCATGTCATTCAAAGCTGTAGGGCAGCAGATTTAGAAAGTGTGTCCAGCAGCATTTCTTAGGAAAATGAGACCTGATTGCACAGCCATGCTGTGACTGTATGGCTGGGTGAGTGCACATGGGTACAAGGCTGCGTGCAGGGATATGCAGACACATTCTCGCCTGACTGTCCATCTGTCATTCCTTTCCCATATCTTTTGCATCTGTTGTCACTCTCAATCAGATTTGCAAGAGGAAGGTTTGAAAGGTTTGAAAATAGAATCACGGAATCATAGACTTGCCTAGGTTGGAAGGGACCTTTCAGATCATCTAGTCCAACCATCAACCTAACTCTGACAAAAATCATCACTAAACCATATCTCTAAGCACTATGTCTACCTGTCTTTTAAAAACCTCCAGGGATGGTGACTCAACCACTTCCCTGGGGAGCCTGTTCCAATGCTTAATAACCCTTTTCCGTGCAAAAATTTTTCCTAATATCCAGTCTAAACCTCCCCTGGTGCAACTTGAGGCCGTTTCCTCTTGTCCTGTTGTCTGTCACTTGGGAGAAGAGACCGACCCCCACCTCCCTACAACCTCCCTTCAGGTGTTGTAGAGAGCAATAAGGTCTCCCCTCAGGCTCCTTTTCTCTGGGCTAAACAATCCCAGCTCCCTCAGCCGCTCCTCATAAGACTTATTCTCCAGACCCCTCACCAGCTTTGTTGCCCTTCTCTGGACACGCTCCAGCACCTCAATGTCTTTTTCATGGTGGTGGGCCCAAAACTGGACACAGTACTCGAAGTGGGGCCTCACCAGTGCCAAGTACAGGGGGATCTTCAGGTTCCAACTATAGTAATGAAAACAAATGACTCAGGATAGGAGAAAGCCTCTTAGAGGAAGGGCTGCTACATAAACATACCTTTGATTAATAACTTAAGACATTATAGAGAAAATAAGTTATCAGAATGCCTAACCATGAGAAAAGGTTCAACTAGGGCTTGCTTAGGAGTCGCAAAATGCAAGCGAGATTGAGACTAGGGACATTTAAATTGTGCTTCTTGTTGCCTTTACTTTCTGTGGTGAATGTAGGGATGCTACCAAAAAGTTTTTATTCCATTTCTTCCAGCTGCTCAATGAAGATGTATCTGTGTCTCAATTAGAAGCAAGATGGTTTCACAGAAACATTAAAAGTGTATCTAATCCACATAAGCATATGAAACATTATACAAAATAAGACAGAAAACCTAAGATCTCCATCACTCTGATAATGATTGATGCATGGAGTTATAAATGAAAGCATTATGGATGTGATACAGGGACAGGTATCAGCTCAAGAATACTGGAGGTGAAGGATGTGAAGGTTGTAACAGTCATGTTCATCAAATAATTCAGCATTGAATTCTGATCCAGACTCAAGAGCCATTGGGAAATGCTTCATTTGCATTCTGCAACAATATTTTTTTTTTCTGAAACAATAGCTATTAAATGAAAGAGTGCTTTGCCAAGCTGTGCTGCAGAATTTCAAGAACCTCAGTTTCAACGTAGCTATTCAAAAATATGGATGTTGCCATCCACCGTCAAACTAGAATGATGTTGTTCAATATCATGCACTCACTGTCAATTTGTGGTGTTTACAAGTAATATAGTATCTAAGAGTGGTGTGCTGTACTAGACTTCAATACTTTGACATCTGCCAGCTAGTAAACCTGTGGCTTCCCCAGCACTGGGCAAGTGTGGAACTACAGGCAGAGATCTAGGTAGGACTAAGACTCAAGAAACATTAAACCATCCGCATTTATTTCATACAGCGGAGAGGTCATGGGTTGCACCACCCAGACATTTGGGCCATCATTATATTCTTTATCCTACATTCAACAAAAAGGGGAGAGGTGGGAATTGACACGTTCCCTGCACTTCCCGTGGGCATCATAAATGTCTAATGTTAGCAGTCCGTTCCTCCAAAGCTGTCATGCCCTTTGCCTACCCTGAGAGGCCCTTAAAGTTCCCCCTGCACTTCATGATCTCTGGGCACACTGGAATGGAATTCATATTTGAGTAGAAATAAACATTCTTTATGACAATTCAAATATAGTGTTTACAGACAAAGGGGCATGCGTTACCATTGATCTCTGTTGCAGCTTTCATTTTCATTCACCATATTTGAATTTACAGTCCATAGACAGTAGGTGCCCTGTTGAGTGTTGCAATAATGAGTTGGGTTGTGCCTGCAAAATATTCAGACACAGTTGGGAACCCAAACAGGAATACGAATTTCAACCAGCTGCAGCTAGACTAAAACCCCAGGAGATGCAGTATTGCCAACTCCAGACAAGTCAAGTCCCCACAAAATATGAGATTTCATTAATTTTTACAAGTTTTTTAAAAAAATTCAGTCTGTGGCTCCCCTCCCCCCCAGCCTTTTATTAAGCCTGTATGTTTTATTGTAAGCTCTTCTTTTCAGACAGGACTACAAATGAACTTGTAATGAAAGCCACTGTTCTCACATGAGAATCTAGAACTTTAAGAAATAAATCAAGTATTATCTCACATTTAACAAACCCTAAGAAATAGCACATTCTAAGAGTATTAAGTGTAAAATGTAAAACGCTTACTGTAAGCTAATTTTATAGTTACTTTCCAGTAGTTCAAGATTTTGAAACCGCCCATGTGTGTGAAATTTTTTTTTTATTTACAGACAAAAGTATTTTATAAGATCATTTAATGAGCTCCAAATTCTAGTAATGAATTTTTGTGTCTTTTAAATATATTGCAATGCCTTATCCAGTTGATCTGGAATAAAACATTGATCTTTTGTCTTTGAAAACTCTTCATTTAAGTCAGTATTAAATAAATATGATTTACTTAAAAATTGTTCAGACTGGGGAAAATTGAAATATAAAAGTGTATTATTTCCAAGGGAAAATAAATGATGGGAATCTAGCTGGGAAGCTTTATTTTACAAAATATGAAATATACAGATTGTTCTAATCACCTTATTGTCATAAAGGATAAATTCCATAAGTTCTGTGATCAAAGCATTGTGCAGGAGTGCCTGAATGTGTATTTAGCATAATTGAGGCTTAAGAATGTTCTTTAAAGAAAGAAAGGTCACCTTTGATTTTGAAATATCATTAGATCACTGGGCTCATATGTTAATGTCACTACATCTGTTAAAGCAAAGAGAATATTATTTACTGTACTCTTTTTGGAATTCTAAATATTTTTATAAGAATGGAGAACAGGAGTCTGGCTAGTGATTATTCAAAGAGCTAGAAACTTTGACTCACTCTAACAAAAAAGCTGTTCGTGCTTTACTTTTTTCTTTTACATTTTCATGCTATGTGTTCCTTTTTGTTGTTTGTTGATGGAGGATAGTGTCCTAACTGCTAGGATCCTTCCATTAAAAAGTGGTTTCCGTTTTTCACTACAAAGAGCCTTTCATCCTAGACAAATTATCTCTTTGATCTGTCCTGTTCTTTTGATTTTGGATCCTCAAATTCTTGATGGTCATACGTGAAATTATCCCATCTGTTCTAGCCCAGACTAAAATATCTGAACCTGTTCCCTGTGACTTTTGTACTGGAGTAGCTTTATCTATAGTGTTATGGGAGTTTCCCATCATAGAAGAACTGACATTGATTAAATTAGCTTTGGATAAGTACCACACACAAATTACAAATGTCCAGTGGGAACTGCAGATTCTGTTCCCTCAGGAGATGAGCAGTATAGTGACACAAGGGCAAACCAAATAACTATAATTTTTATTTCTTTCAGAATATGAAAGCAAAATAGCCAGGTGGCATTCACACCACTGTTTTTTCTAGGACTCCCTAGCCATGTAGGCAAGCATATAGTTCATTTGTGTCTAACTACCTTATCCAAAAATTTTCTGGGAGCTTCAGTCAATATGCAGTTTCAAGGTGCCTGCTTCATTGGTACCTGGCATCTAGCCCGTATCTGTAGCTCTATAAAAAATCAAGTTTAAACTGAGCAGTGTAGGATTTATCTGAGGCCACCTTAAGACCCTGGAGAATTCCTAAAACATTAGTCACAGTGAACACCATGATTATTTGTTTGATGTAATTCTCAGAGTGATTCCACCCCTTTTATATTATCTACTGTTATAATAATTGAAGCACCCATTACAGAGGTAGGCAACATGAGTTTTCAGTCTCATTCTCCTCAAAGGGTTGAACCTACCCTGAAATTTCAAGACAGCATCCTGGTCCTCAAATCATGAGGCACAGTGGGTGAGAGCACTAAGTGTCTTTTTACTAAAGCTTAACTGTTGGTCATCCAGGCACATAACATGGCGGGGCAGATACTAAGAAAGCAAGAGTGAGCCTTATTTTAGCATAGGGGTTAGGACACTCTATGTATAGAGGGGCAGAACTACAATTCAAACTCCTGAAATGTACATATATTTTACACTGGACTAGTATTGGCCAACAAACCCCAACAATCAAATGAAAAGACAAACACTGAATCCAAAACAAACAAAGCAAAACAAAGCAAAACAACAGCAACAACAACAACAACAACAACAACAAAACCACCTCAACACATCACTTTTTATGTAGGATTATTTTTCAGATCAATCAGGGCTTTGGACCAGTTCCCCACAAAGCTGCATGGGAACCAGTGCCTACGTCCAGCCAGGAATAGGAGCAAGGCTAAGAACGTGAAGACAGTGGGACCATCTCTTCAGCAGCAGAGTGCTTTTAGGCCACGTGAAAGTGACTGTGTAACTACAGTCTCTGTCTCCTCTCTGTACTAATTTGTATAGGGAATTTACGCAGGTATGATTTCCCCCTGCACTCTCACACTAATAATCCCTTTAGGGATGTCTCCTAATTTTGGTGATACAGCTTCTAAATTAGCTGAACTGGATTAACTCATTACCTTACCGAGCTTTAACACAGCAACAGCTGCCGTGAATTGTTTCCCATGGTGGCCCTTTGAAGCACGCGGTCTCTGAGCATCCCTTTCTCTGACAGTGCAGTGCCACATGGCTGTCGCCTTCAGACTTACTCGATATGTTTTAAAGTGTGAGCTATATATAAGGTGTGTACGTTACTGCATTCTGTAAATCTTGTGTTTATTTTTTTGTGTGCTGTATAATTCTTGAGCTCCCTGTGTCCTCTAGTGCCTACCTATCAGCATTGCACAAATTGTCAAACAAATACTTGGTTCCATTTTCTTATCTCAAAACATTAAAAAAAAAAAGTTTTAACTTTCCATCCTATAAATTTTCTCCTCTTTCTTATTCCTTTTTCACTAAATATTTTATTAATAGTGATATTTTTATCATTATTCTTGTGAAGCGCCTGCAGCATGTGTGGCAGTGTTGCTGATTCTATATATAATCTTCTTGCACATACACATATGTCTGTTATGTAATTATCTGTGTGCTTGCTGGAGATTTTAGCAGCCAGTATGTACATTTTATTGTGAATGTTGACGAAAGGTCTTGGTAGGTATTGTGCAGTATTTTCTTACGTACCAAAGCACATTCTCCTCTCACAAACTGTCACTGAGGACAAGAGGAGTTGCTTCTATTCATCCTAAAATAATATTTGGGTACAAACCACAGCACATTCTTACAGAATTTGGATTTAAGCCTGCTGTGGAAAGCCAGTATGTGAGCACATAATCGTCAACCATTTTATAATACAGACACATTAGGAACAAATTCAGATTTCTTATGTGACTTTATTTGGGACCTTTTGAATTCTTGATTATACAACATTAATGTGGGATCCAATTAATCTAGTGTTAACCATTTCAAGTTGTAGAAACTAAGCTAGTGCAACTAGGGTCCCACTCAAACCTGAAAAATAAAGGCATTTCTAGAGGATGTCATTCTGTAATACCTGCCTAGGAAAAGCAGGATGAATTACTCTACAGGAGCACCTTACTCTCCACATGTGCTAGAATACTTGTCCAGCTTTCACATGGCTGCATTTACACAGTAAATCCATCCTTAATATCCTTCTAAAACAGGGAAAGTGCTTAAGTACTTATTTTAAGTGTAGCAAACCAGTGAAAAATTAATAGGTATTTGTTAGATTTGGATGCAATTTACTGCACTAGACTAGTGAAGAACCATCCCACGTGGACTGAATAGAAGTATTTGTGTATCAGGTACTCAGTATTTCTGAAAATGTAGCTCTTGGAGGGAAGGGGACACTCCCCTGCCAACTTGACTTGATATCTCAGGAAGAATGCACAGAGCTTTGCCTTTGAAGGACTGATGAGCCAGTTGAGAGTTTATGGGCAAGGATCAGAGGACAAACCAATGCAGGTGATGTCATAGCAGGTATCTACCAGAGACTTCCTGATCAAGAAGGACTTTGTCTTCTTTAGACAACTGGAGGAGAAAGCTTCATGATTGCTGGACCTGCACTTAAGGGGAACCACCTGACATCTGCCAGAAGGGCAATATGGCTTGGCACAAGTAAGCCAGCAGATTTCTGGTGTGTGTTGATGATACTGGGTCAATGCAGGTGATCGACAATCCAGCTAAAGGATATGATCTGCTGGTTCTGTTACTCACAAACAAGGAAGAACTGGTTGGAAATCCAAAGATCAAGGGTCTCATCTGCAACAATCATGAGACTGTGGACTTTAAAATCCTCAAATAAGTGAGCAACTGATTGCTCAGGTATCTGCTTGGCAGGATCATGAGTAAGACTACCATGAAGAGCAAAGGGGCCCCAAAGAGCTGCCTGATTTTCTAGGATGACCTCCTCAGAGTGCAAGAACTATCCATGCTGATGTGCAGGAAGTTGAGCAAGCATGGCAGAAGGCTAGTATGGACAATGGTTCACTGGTCTCAAGCACAAAACTGGGATAACTGGTCTTGTGAGAAGTACTCAATTACTGCATCCAATCCTGTGCTCCCGAGTACTAGAAAGACATTGGCATATGGAGCAGTTCCAGCAGAGGAATCCCAAAATCGTTAGCGGTCCAGAGCACATGACATAAGAGGAGAGGCTGAGAGAACTGGGTTTACTCTAGTTGCAAGAGAGAAGCCTAAAGGGAGATCTTAATGCTGGCTTCCACTACATATTGAGGAGGAGCGGAAAACATGGAGCCAACTCTTCTCAGAGGTACACAGTGGTAGTTCAAGAGACAACGGGCACTGTGACATGGGAAGTTACAGTCAGACGTAAGGAAAAATATTTTCACCGTGAGGGTGGTCAAACACTGGGACAGGTTACCTGCAGAGACTGTGGAATCTCTATCCCTGGAGATATTCACCACTCCCATGGACACAGCCTTGAACAACAGGGGATTGGACTAAGTGGTTCTCAGATGTCCATTTGAACCTGTGTTACTGTGTGGTTCTACAATTCTGTATATAGTTTCCATGTTAAATATTAGATGCCTGGAAAGAAGCAAGTAAGAAATATTTGTTCTGTCTTGCTCTGTATCACAGACCTATTCAATGAAATGGATCTGCTGTCTAATGAAAAAGTAGCTTCTGCTGTTTTACCAGATTGTTGGGATTTTTAAACTTAATGTTTGTTTCAGTGAAGTTAGGTTATCTTCATATCTTAGAATGTTATTTATGAACTACAGTTCAGGTTCTTGATCCTTATTTTCTGAAGTACTGTGTAAATTGCAAAATGAAGATTACTGAAAAAAACCCTGTTGTTTATTTATTTATTATTATTTAATATACTCCTCAGATTGTATTATCAGACTGAATTACATCAATAACAGGATTAAAACCTCTTAATCTATCACAGAAATCAAGGTAACAGGTATCTGCCATTCTTAATGCAGATAAACATTTGAGTGGGGTGAGGGACTTCATTGCTGTGTTCCTTAGATCTTTGCTGGTGGCTGACCAAAAAAATACAAGTTTGGAATTCAGATTCTGTTCCAAGCATGCCATTCACCTCTGAATTGGCACATTTCTCAGATTTGAAGCTCTCTGTAAATAAGAAATTCAGCCTGTGGGAGGCACTTGGAGTGGAAATTTTTTAGACTAAATAAATAAAACTTAGAAAATTTATAAGTATCAGAAGATGAATTACTGAAATGGGAAGTTTTAGGCAAAAAATAATTAACAATGCTACCCCCTGCACTTGTAACACCATGCCTTCCTCAGTTTGCCTCAAGATATGCCAGGTTACCTCACTGCTCAGAGAACAAAGAACGTTTTAGGGTTTCAAGCTTACTCCATCTAAAACACTGAAGCCATTTGGTTAAATGAATGGTAAGAGCCATTCAGCAAGGGCAAAAGATGTCTACTACAACACTTCTTGGAAAAGTGCTGATAAGAGTCCAATATGCACAAACCACCATTTTTGGACATTAAATTGCTCAACAGACAAGGACAAAACAGAGAAAGATTGGAAGGAAAGGTAAAAGTCTAAAGAAGTATCAGCAAGGTTTAGTAAATGCGTTTCTCCACTGAATCTGGTAAAGGGTTCCTTCTGTTTTAAAGTGTGGGATACTATACAGTACTATTTATAACACTCTGAAAAAGTTGTTCCAGAGATTCGGGAAACTAATATTCAGCTTGTCAAGAAGTTTTATTAACCAGCTAGTAAACAGCTTTAACCCACATCATTTTGTAGCATATTGCCATATCCATAGCCATGAATACTAAACACACATATTAAAGCCCAAATGTTAATATCCTAGTGATTACAGTATGTAGAGCTCAATCCAAATTTTACTGGAAGTAATTTCGTTGACTGTTACAGGCATGGATCAGATGATTCTTGCACCACAGCAATGCTCATAATAGTTTATGATTCATTTGGCCAAATGTTATTCTTTTTGGTGTTTCTAAATAGCTGACCAGTTAGTGTGATCAAAAATATCTGAGAAAGGAAAAACAGTGAATTAAAAACAACAAAGAAAGTGTTGATACTCAATCGTGACTGAGCCAATCTGACTGTTAACCTGGCTCCTATGCAGGATATAAAGGAGAATGATCAGGGCATGCGCCTGAAGACAGAAGCTGAATACTGTTCTTCCACAGGCTTGCTGTGTGACCTCTAGTAAGCCACTTAGGCCCACATCCACAGAAGTGTCTTGAAATCTATTTCAAGTGGCACATAATTCAGTTAAGTGTTAAGTGGTTCAGTGCCCTTGAATCTTGGTCTTCACCTCTTGAATGGGGATAATAGCTCTTTCCCACCTGACAAGAAGGTGTCAATGATAGTACATTGAAAATCAAGAGATACTACTGAGGATTAGGTGAGTATGAATAAAAAACATTTTCATAACTGATCTGGTCCACTCCATAGCCGGAATGTTTTTACTACACATGCCTATGGGAAGGTACTACATATGGAAGAGGTAAAATAGGTCATACTTTTAATTATTTGAGTAAAAATGAGCTAATCTAATTTTCAACCTCATGATTTTAGATGATATCCAGAAATCCTTCTGCCTGCTTCATGGCACTCAACCTTCTTGTCCGTGGAGTGGACAATCAATTCTTGTTGCCATTATTCATATGATTTTGTTTTGATATTTAAAGCTTTATTCCTTTTTACACAATAACATTTTCTCATAGATATGAGGGGGGAGAGGTTTCATGATTTTGTATTGTTTGATTTAGCAGATTCATGGACTAGGTTCTGTACAAGTATTGGACAAAAGAGGTCATTTGCTCCTCAGATTTTACATTCTCTTTAACTTCTTCCTGTCCTTGCAATGATGTTTACTTTCACAAGTCAGGTCAAACATTTCATTCAACAAACTTTGGACACCAACATCTGTGATGGTAGTTGAATATATGGGAGGTTTTTGGTGTACAGTGCTTGATCTTATTTCTTATTAAAATTGATGGAAAGCTTTACAAAATTTCTGAGAGTGTGCCAAAGACAAATGGCACTGAATTGATTTTTACCCCCAGCAGAATATAAATATTTTGTGGTTTTTTGCTTAAAAGTACTCTTACCTGTGTAATTAGCAGGCTGATAGTAATTGCAGTTAAGATCAAAACATTGTTTTCAAACCATGTATTTAAATATTCTTCACATCCCTAAGCAAGTACAGATGAACAGATTTCAGGAAAAATCATTTAAACTGTTGAATTCATATTGCATCTTTATAAGAACCTACTTTAAAAACATATAGAATTTTCTGCATGTTATGATGGGTTCTGATACGTACTTGCCAGAAAGCAAATACATCAATAATGTGTCTTGTGGAGAGTTAGCTATAACATTTTTTAAATTATCTGAACTACACAGATTGTTCTTAAGAAAATCTGATATTTTGTATGGAAATGTTCCAGAGCTTGTGACTTAATCAAAAAGGAATTTGCTTTTGTGTGAGTAAAACTGAGAAATTACAAGTAAATGCTTGAAAGAATATTTTCAAGTTTTCACTGATTCTCATACATTATGCATCCTGAAATGGATGTGCATATTTTCCAGATTACAGCCTACGCTTATTATATTGCTTTTTAAAATAAATTATAAATTATTACATAGCTTAAAATAGCTATAAATATAATAGAACATATAAATAAATGCCTTCTGTACTTTGAAGTGATCTTTTAATAATGACCAGGCTTTGTAGAAACAGGGAACAATTCAAAACTGATGAGCAAAGGAATACAATACCAGATGTCATTTGACACATCCTTTCTGTTATTTACTGTCCTGCATTGTCAAGAAACAATCTTTGCCCATTGAATTTTTGTTCTCATTGGATAGTCCTATTAACACTGGAGGGTTTATAGAAAATAATAGTATGTATCAATTTGCTCCGGTTTTGTATTATCAGGTGATGATATCTGATGGTCCTATGCAAATCGGTCCCTTGATATTAAGACATGTAAATGCTAACATGAACTGGTCGTGGGAAACGCATCTCATATTTCAATGCCTTGCTCATTCCTCTTATCACGTAAAGTATTGGAGATGCTCTGGAAACAGTTAATACAAACAGGTGGAGACATTGCTGACATTCTGTAAGTAATGAATAGTAAATACAAGTGGAAAATGTACCGTATATTTTTTATATACTGTCACTTTCCATTGTTATCATTGATTTGCACAACATGGACTTCTGAAAGCCAAGATGCTTACTACTTCTTAAACCACTGCTAAATGTCCTTGTGATATTGATCTGAGATAGGCACATCTCCTGTTTCTTGAATTATCCTTAATTTAGAACTGCCTACATGACTGACACCTAATGAGTAAAAACCAAGGCTTCGGAGTGAACCAAAGACAAAGCAATGGATATTATTAATACTTTGGCATTTGTAAGCCAAGTCTTGGTGGAAAACAAGTTTTGCATACTTTTTCCAAAGTCCATTTAGTAGCAAAAGTCACATTCTTCAAGACAAGTCTTTTAGTTCTTACCATACTGTATGTGGAATTCCTTGGGACAACACAAAACCATATTTCTTCAGACTGGATTTTGTGCATGAACATGGAAACTGAGTACTATTTTCCTTGTTTTTATTCCATTCCCACTGTGTAACATTGTATCTTCCACAGCATTCCATCTAGAATAGAAATCCTGTAACTTGGTAACTCCAACATCTATAAAGACTGTCACACAGAGGAATTTCCACTCCAACTATTAGTTGATTAAATTAGCTAGACAGTTTCTCCCTGTATTCGGTAGAGCGAGGTTTCTGCAGGGGATGATTCACCCTTCTGTATCATTTCCCATGATATGTACTCAATAGTACAGATTTAAGAACAATATGATCGTAAAATATCTTTTGAAAGGAACTTTCTTTTAGACTGCACATTATTCTAGAACACACGTAAATAGAAAAAAAGGAAAAAAATTGCAAACAGATTAAAGGAAAACATTTGACAATCACCCTTAACCTTCGACAGTAATTTCAGTGTAGAAATTGTGTGGAGGCAGTAAGCTATATTAAGGGCGTGCTCACTGTGAAGTACAACAAAAAGAAGAAAGAAAACTATATGTTACTTGAAATAACACAATGAATGTTGTTTCATAATGAATGTAGCAAACAGGGACAGATTTTATAAAAAATATTGTAATAAATAAAAACAAAACCACAAACACTCTGTTTTACTCTGATCTAGAAACTTAAATAAGGACCAGATTTTGAAAACTGCTTTGTTGATTCTAATGTCGTATTTGCAAAAACTCTCCTGTCTTAGCAAGAGATCTTTACAAAGTCCTCCCTATTCCAACTTGTGTTTTAGCAGCAATTTATCTCTTGTGAACACATACCTCAAACTTGAAGCACAAAGCAAATACTGTGCCCTGTTCAACTGGATTTTCAGCTAGTTGTTCCCATTAATCTATTTCAATATCAGTAACACAAAACCAAACCAAACCAAACAATCAAACAGCTTGGAGAATGGAAGTCTTGTTATGTAAGAAATTCCAGCAGTTTTTCATTTTGAATGAGGATGAAACTTCAGAAGAAATGTTTGAATTGTTTTGTGGAATAAAAAGTCTGCCATATTTTAGCTTAGAGACGCTAAACACAAGCATCTCATTTTGATGTTTTGAAGAGTTAATCCGAAGTATATTGCTTCTAATTTTTAATAACTTACCCAAAACTGTCCTTTCTCTGTAAAACCATTAAATTTCAACAACTTTGTAAGTTCAGTTAAAAAAATCACCAGCTTTAAGCAGTATGTTAAATATTACCAAGAATATATAAAAATATAGTTATTCTCTAATACTGTTCATGCTCTTTTTATTTTTCTCATGGCAGGCACCAATGATATTGTAAAGAGCTGGAAGCGAGTAACACAAGAATTGGGAGTGGTGGTATTTCATTCAAAAGAGTGATTACAGTTCACCTTGGCAGATTTAATATCATTTTATCTGGCTTAGATACCAACAGCAAAACATCCATAGGATTTTGAGATCTGCCACAATTTAAACATGCCCACCAGGGTAGGTGGTGGGTAGGTAACTTTGCTGAAATCTGTGCTCCCACAACAGTTCAATAAAACTGAGCTCAAGTACACCAGCACATAGCCTAGCTGCACTGTTGACATAATGAGGTCACCATTAATCACTAGAGACATCATGAATGCAATGAGAGAAGACTGGATTTTCAAAGAACGGATTTTAAATATACATTACAAATGCATTTGTAATCTTAAGTCTAGACATATATGCTCTGTGAGTTATCTGGAATCATAAATTATCTTCAACATTTGTGAAGAACTCACCTCTGCAAGAAGTCATATTAAGGGACTCGCAGCTGGCCTATAGAAGCATGCATATCAAACCATATTAAACTGTTAAGCTATAGTGTTTGTAATTAAAAGTTCATGATGCAGAATTAATTTGAAGAGTGGATAGCAGGCCACTGGTCAAAAACATTGCTAACAACTTCCAAAATTATTGATCTCATACAAAATCTTTAAAGGACTTTTGTGAAAGAGGAAATAAATAACATGCTGCCAGGCCACCAAAAAAAAAAAAGATTAATAATTAAGTATTAATAATCAAGCTGAAAGTATTTATTTGCAAGCTTATCTGAGGCTTTAAGCATTATTTCTGAGAGAGTCTCAGTGCAATACGTATTCAAATGCTCTCACAGTAGGAGCTCTGCTTTGACCTTACAGTATCTCTGCTTGTCCATGGTTCAGGTTAGTCTTGAGACCTAAGCAGACCAAGTGTTCCATGGCATTTAGCACTGTCGAAAATATTAGGAAATCCCTCATATTTTTCAGCTGCAGTAAACTTCAGTGACCAGAACTGTTTGTTCCTCCACACAAAAGTCCTTCAAAAACCTAATCTCATCCATAATAATCCATGTAACAGCAAGGAATCTGCTCACCCATATCAGATTTTAGCAGCGGATCTTGAAAAATTACTCCTTTACAAAAAAAGTCATTTTTTTAAAGCAAATTCTGATTGGTATACACATTTTTTGGTTGATGCAGTATTTTGTATTTTTGGTGGTAATATTTTGTGATTTTTTTTTTCCTTACATTGTACTGCACAGAATGTTCCAAACAGGTTCCTGCTCAGACAGATTCTCTTTCCCATATTCAGAAATAACTTCATCAATTCTGTTGTTCCATTGATTGTGGACCTGTTTGTAAATATTTATAGCATTTGGTATATGCATATTGATATGAGTGTAGATGGATAGTACAATCCTTGATCTTTTATTGATATTCAGGTTTCTTCAAGGTTACTTGCAAGCAGCATTCTAATCAATTTGCCAAATATGATCTAAGACACGTCATAGCCATTGCACTAAAGTGAAAGTTGAAAAAAAAAGGGGAAGATAAATGAAGTGACCCAAATCACATACATAGCACAGGCAGACACAAGATGATTAGCCCAAAGGGAGACAGAAGAGCCAGGGAACATAGTCTAGATGCATCTGATCTGTCATGAAATACAAAATTCTTCCTCTCATAAATATTTGTAATAAGCACAGCACCATACAATAATAAGCATAAAACCAAAACTGATTCTACACATAATGTGATACAAGCTTGTGCAAGCATCAGACAATCTGGCCAGGACATGTATTGCTTTGGGCTGGGGGAGTTAGCAGCTCATATTGGCCCTAGATTAGGCATCTTGGCAGAAACTGTAAAAATATACCTTCAACAGTAATTGAAATGGACAAGCTGATCACAAAGAGTGTGATTATAGGGAGTGTAGCAGGGAATACAGGCAGAGAACTCCTAGGCCACTGAGAGGTTGCATTACAAAACAAGAAAAAAATGAGGCTTCTCCAAGTCATTCCCCTTGCTACAGCCATCCTAAAAACAAAATTCAAAAGCTTGTACAGTGAAAGATGATGCTACCATCATTTATTATACTTCAGCAATAGTTAGTTAAGGTTGAGATCAAGTGCAATTGCAGTTGATAAAAAAAAAATTGAATGCAATCTTTCAACCAATTTTCCTAGTCCAAATAACTGAATCCAGAATGCATCATTCCTGACAGTTCAAATCTTTCAAGATGTAAAACCATCATATAAAACAGGGAGGACTCTATAATTATAAATTAATATTTAATGAAGAACTCTTGATGCTACAGATTCACTTTGATGGAGTAAAACTAATTTATTTGTGCTGTACCCTGCTGGAATATCAGCAGGATTTGGAGAACTGTATGAACCTTAGGAGACCAGAGTCACAGGAGGTTTTCTGAAACCATAGATTTTGAAATTATGGAATATATAAGTGGACAGACCAGTATGGGTTCAGTACAGACTACCTTCCATACCATACTGTGAGGAATGCTCAAGCTATTGGAGTTGCTATATGTAGAAAAATAAATGGCTGGATAAAGTTTCAAAGCAGTACAGTTACTAGCGATGTTGGTATTTATTGTTGTTTCCTGTTGTTAAAAGCAAAGATACATATTCCTTATATTGGATCTCTACTTGGACCTAAAATACAGGCTCAAACAATAAAATTATTAATCCATTAGCATACTTTGCATGCCATGATACCAATGCCTCCTACTAGCAATCGCATAGCGGACTACTGTTATCACCTGGTAGCAGACACACGTTAGCATCTAATGCTTTCTCCTACCCCTGCTGATGTCCAGGAAAGAGGAAATTTCTGGGTCATCCCTCAGAAAGGAATAAAGCTGTCCCTTACACTGTTAATTCCACATTCCTGAACAGGAAGAGTATGTTTTGTTGCACAGGAGAAACTGGAAATTTTACAACTATTGAACCATGCTGAGTTCCTCAGATTAAGTTTTCCACATCTACTATGCCTGGTCAATAAGTAGAATACTCAAGTTCAAATAAATGGTGATACAGCATACAGTAAGAACTGACTATTAGAATTTTTTTTTATTAATTGCAAGAAACTATTTTGAAATTATCAGTAGTCTCCATAATTTATTTACTTACCTCTTCTTTCTTTATGAATATCAGCACCGATATTGCCATCTGGGTAACAAACATGAGGATCTGAAAACTCACATACTGATCAAAATTGTGCATGAACATAATATCGAACAAGTGAGCAATGCAACAAAAAATTCCAGAAACTCATGTATAATCCTTCATGACTATTATTTACAGTCATTCCAATAAAAATAAGAAATATTTTTGGCTGGAAATGCTCAGAAAGTGACATCATAGTCTAAGAGGCAGGCTTCAGGCAAAGCACGACTCATTGTTTTGGGCTTAAAGACAAAGTCATAACTTTCTTGGAAGAGAAAAACAAAAGCTGTTGTAAAGCAGCTGTGCTCCACTGAAGAAAACTCTTATTTCATTATTTCCTGTTTAAATTATCATGGTACCTAAGTCTCACACCTAGTCAAGGACTTCTTTGAGCTATGAGACGCACAAGCAAAACAAAAAGACGGTTGATTTTTTTTCATGTTCAGGAAGACCGAATTTCACCTTCAGTATCTAGATATTGTGATACTAGACATTTCCATGTAAGTTGTAAACGAGACACCTCTTTCTCTTTCATCATTTAATAAATTGTGAGGCAAAATCTACATGCCTGGGGCAGTAGCAGGAAGGAAGAAGGAACAAGTTTGCTGGTTACAGCAGCTGGGTTCCTCTCACTTGCTGTGCCTATTAATATTTGCATTGCCTAAAAAATGAATCAGTAGAACAGTTCTCTGCTTCAGCCTTCACAAAATCTAACACAGATTGCTCAAAAAGGATGACAAGAAACAAAAGACAAAGGAAAAAATGTAATCAAAGTGATCATAAGAATGTATAGATACAGTGTAATTTTTCATAAACCAAAGTGTTCTTCTGTTAAAAAGCAGGAAATGTATATAAATATGGAGTATACAGGTAGGTCTACATAGCTAACAGCTTTTTAATCATAGTCTCTGTTTTGGTATTGTAGCCATACTGCAGCTATCAACATCAAGACAGGATCACAGTTTTCATGCACACAAAACTCCTTTTCATTTTACGAGAAAGTTGGAGTCTGATTTACACTTACTGTGACTAGTAGACATTTGATTTCCTTAACAATTTCAAGGAATCCCATGGCTGATGTAAAAGCAATAACAGATCCAACTCCAAGTAACATACAAGAAACATATGCCACTAGCTGGTTTTCGCCTTAAGAAACATGGCATTCATACCATCACTTCTCTTTATTTTATGAGACTTCTGCTTAAAAAACTTATTGCAGAAAAGCAATTAAACCTTTGCAACGCAATTAGTGAAAGGATGGAAACAGTAGAATGATAAAAGGGCATTATTATTACTTATATTATCTAGAGCCACAGAAAGAAAAATATATATTTTTATAAATTCAGAGGATGGTAACAACATATGAGATGTAAATAGAACATACTCAATTGAACAATGTGAACCACACACAATGAAATCAGCGAACAATTACAAGTTTACAGAATTTTTCTGTTTGCCAGAAATTAGTAGCACATGTACAAATACTATGTGGACATAGATAAAAGTTCTCATTAGATCCAGGCTCAGATTCAATGCTATCCACCCTCTTTCTGACTGGCCACTTTCCCCTTTCCACTTTAACCATTTTTCTATAGGTACAGAAAGTAGTGGGAGTTTTCATACTTCCATCTCAAATGCTTCATCCCAGAATTACTGTATTGGGTGGTTCCCATCTCACCAGTTGGGAACTGATGCTCCTTGGCACGGGCAAGGCAGACAACTGTTTAAGAGCACAGCTGTTGTAAAGTGACCCAAAACTTACTTCTCTGTGAAACAATTCGATAGACATTCTGGGAAAAAGGAATATCTACATGAAGAGGCCCAGACTCCACCTTGTGTTCATTCCACCCAAATACCAACCTAAAGGATCTAAAACCTTGTCAAATGCAGGACAAATGCAGTCTGGTAAATTATATAAAGAAAAGATCAATAGAGCTGATTTATATTTTAGTGATTCATATATAGACTGTACACCAAGGGAAATAAATAAATTGTATACACTATAATTATCCATAAACTGTATACATACTGATAAATATTTTCCCCTATTTTGATAATCTTACTGTCTAATGATGGAAAATACACACAACAGAAAAAAAAAATAACCTATGCATTTCAAACCAATACTGCCACCTTGTGAAAAAAAATTCTATAGCTGTTTCTGTTGATTTATCTTGCATTTGAAACAAAAGAAAAATTCTGTTTGTACTCACATAACACACTGAATAAATTGTTTCTGTCACATAAAAGCCACAGGCCAAATGTCAAAAGCATAAGGCCCAGAGCCTGGGAAAAAAAGGAGGATTATTGTTTTAATTCAAAACATTTTTTAAAAATCAATTTGAAGCTGCTACATGAGAAAAAGGAACCAGAAGTTTTATCGAGAAAAATCCATTGAAGACATTTAAGTAGTACTCCTGGTTTAGTATTTTATGTCTTATTTTCATTCTTCTGTTTTCAGTTTTGAATCACAGCTGAAAATATAATCATACATTCAGTTCAATATGAAACAGATATAACTAAGCCTATGAATTACAATAGCATTTATATTCTTCAGATAATGTTTTATAAATTTAAACAGTCACCTGGTACATTGAACAAAAAATAGTAGCAACAGCAGAAGCATCAAGATGGTATCTGGTCTCAATTGCCTCTGATGTTATATTGTACACATGTATTGCTTTTTTTAGCTTTTTTTTTTTTCTTAACTACTAAAGACATTTGGAGGCAGCATGCATGCAGGAAGATTTATATTACAGAGATGGCAAGAGATACATAGCCTGGCATACACTTGTCCTTATGCTCTTCAATACACGTAGTTTACTAATTATTAAGGATACCAGCTGAAATGAAGAGCGAGAACCATAGTATAGATATGAGCCCTCCTTTGTCTGCACGACCTGATTCAATTTTTGCTGAAAATAGCAGATACAGCCCAATGATTTCAGTGTGATCCAGCACGCAGTTCTAGCAAAGCCATGAGTGCTGTCAAACAGTGCTACCAGCTGTCTTGTCCTGAACTCCAGAGTATGCTTTACTCTTTTGAAATGAATCTCGCAGTCACACCTACTTACTTTTTTCCTCCATTTTTTGTTGCAGAATGTAACAGGATGTGAAAAGTTGGATTCCTTTCATATGAAACTAAATCAAGACATGCACTTCATCAGTCATCGATAGCAAGTGGGCACTCAGTCAATGGAAGGGCAAGCAGAGACCCTGCCCGTAGCAACAGCCCATGAAATACACACAAAGTGTGCATTAGAATTTGAGTACCAGCTGTATCGCCCTTGCAAACGCTTGCAAATCTTGATAGAACCGCAGTGAAGTCACACGGGCATTCACATCTTGATTGCAGTTTAGCATATTTCAGCAGGAAAGACCTCTAGCACTGCAAACTCTCTGATGCAAGACTTAATTTTTATGTATCACTGTTACTATTATCATTATTGGATACCATATCCTATGGGCCTATCAAGATTTTTGCACAGTGAAACTCATCCATTTGTCCCCCACCTCATGTTCCCTTTCACTTGTCTTGCCTCTTCTGTGAACATACTCTGGCATTTTGGTCTGCCTGGCTTTGCGGTACGAGCTGAAAAGGAGACCAAGAGCAGTGACAGAAGACGGTTTCTGCAAGGGCAGCTGACTGCTGTTGTCCTACACTTCCCACGTGTAAAGCAGGCAGGCACACAAACATGCATATATGCGTGAACATAACCAGCACGAGCATACTCTTCAGAAAGTATTTTCTAATGCAAAGGGACATGTTTGAAAGGAATTGTTCTTGTCTTCTGTCAGAATTACTACTGATTGATTACAATACAAAGCTATGTCTTCTGTTATTTGCAAAACAGAAAAAAATGACAAAGTTGAAGCTTCTGCGGTCAAAAAATATAAAAAAACTTATTTTACATACAAAGCATATGTTACATATGCATCAAATTTGTTGATTGTAAGAAAAGATTCAGCAAACACAAGCTTTGTCTGCCCTGTCATGATCCTCATTGTCTGGATTATAAAACTTTAGTTGCTGAATTGCGGAATGAAGAAAGCCATAAGCTTCTTAAACAAGCTCTGCAATGCGTTTGGGTCTGTAATGCTCCATGGAAACTTAGGGACTGTATCAGATAACTGGTTTTGCACTTTCCCTGAAGAAGATTCACTAAGACTAATTAAACCGCATCAGAATTTTCAAAATCAGAATGCACTAAAAGATTGGTGTGATGCATTGTTCTAGTAAAAGACCCTGAACGATTACGTATTTCACTTGTAAACTGACATCTGCAATATTTCTGTTGTAATAACTAGGTGGTTGTAATGCTTTATTTCAAGCAATTTTAATAATAATAATACAGTTTACCTTGTTTATCTGAAAATAGAAATATTATCTTTATAAAATGATATATATTTTACATTACATTGTTGCTTCACAAGAAAATCCTTACCAGCTCTGAATATCTCCGTCCTACCTTAAAGAGCACAGTCTCATGACGCGTTTCTTCCTGAAGTCCAACTTAACCACATCCTTACAATAGAGCAGTTTTCTTCTGTTGATCAGCCCTAACTTCCTGGTTACAGGTGACAGGCCTACAGAAACGTCTTTTTTTATTATCAAAGCTGTTTGCTAAATGCCTGACACCGTGCTCGTGGCCTTCAGTCACGATGATCACAGCGTAACTCACATTACGAAACAAGTATCAAGTATGCATTCAACTCAGTGCTTGAAGACTTTTTTCTTAAACTGACCACATGGGAAAGTTCACTGCTTACATGATTTTGTGAAGTATGAGACATCACAGGGTGATTTCAAGTGGATGAGTTTTTGTCGTTTTGAGATTTGAATGTCTTACTCATCCATACTCTCACTCTTACTCTCACCAGTGAGGAAATGTTAAACAGTTGCCCTTAAGTCTTTCAGAAAGGTACTCAGTTTATTTTAAAGATGGTGGGAGACGGGGAAAAAACCCTACTATCCTTGGCAGATCCTTCCCATTGCTCACAAAAGGGCTCGTTTTCTATGTAAAACCTGCTTTTACTTTTTAGTTCTTATTTTTATATTACACCTGTCTTTGCACCTTGGTATTCCTAATCAGACTTTAGGGACAGATGCATTCCCTATAAATACCATTACACACTAAAATAATATTGCCTGCACCCTCCCTGCCCCGAATCACTTTTTCTAAACTGAATTGTGTGGAGTCTTTAATTCTCCAACTGGCCATTTTCTCCGACTCTCAAATAATTTGTATGTGGTTGTTTTGGTTTTTTTTTTTTTTTGAACTATTATTTGCTGTTGCCCACCAGCCGCGCAGGCAGCAGGCCGTGCACAGCAGCCGGTCCCCCCCGCGCCCCTCAGGCCGGGCCCGTTTCACCACCCTGGGCCCAACCTCCCCTGTCCCCCAGGGCTGACCACTGGCCACCGGCCACCGCCACCGGCAGGCCACTGGCTTTTCTGTGCCACGATGGGGCCCCGACTTGTGAAGGCAGAAGGGATGTTGGGCAGGCTTTCATTTTTCACGCCCCTGGAGTTCTCCTGGCATAGAGGAAGCAAAACCACAGTATTTTAACCCATCTATATAGACTTTGTCTATGGCCTGCGTTTATTATTTTCTCTCCCCCCCCCCCCCCCCCCCCCCATTAATGGCTGATTCCAATTTATTCTGAAAACTAACCATAGAATCACAGAATTGCCTAGGTTGGAAGGGGTCTTTTAGAGTCCAGCCACCAACCTAACACTGACAAAACCACCACTAACCCACACCCCTCACTCACCACCACGTCTGCCCAGCTTTTAAATACCCCTCAGGGATGGCGACTCCACCACTTCCCTGTGCAGCCTGTTCTAACGCTTGACAACCCTTTCGGTGAAGAAATTTTTACTAATATCCAAATTCCAGTCCATTACTTAAAATAAAAAAAAAAAAAAAAAGAAAAAATCAGAAAAAAACGGGCCGCCAGGTGTTTCGCCCCACGCTAACGACCTCGGCGCGGAACGGCCGACCGCTCGCCAAGTTTGGGCCCTGCCGCTCGCCTTCCGAGCCGCTGTTTCCCGTTGCCGTGGTGACGCTCCCGGTTTAACAGCGCGGCGGCGGCGGGGCTTTCGTCGTCTCCCGCGGAGGGCCCGAACGGGGACTGAGGGGGGCTGCGGAATTTCAGGGCCTCCGGGGGCGGCCAGGAAGGCGGGGACTCTGGTAGGAGCTCGGCTGGACGAGAAGTGAGTAGCTACACGGAGTAGATCGCGAAGACCCGACGGCTATGGGTGCCTCAGGGGCGGACTGCAGCTCCCAGCATGCAAAGGGCGGCTCCCTGGTCCGTCCGGGCCGCCTCTCTGCCGCGAGCCCTTCTGGGAGATGTAGTTTCAGCGAGGCGCTGCTTCGCGCCTTCATGGCTGAGGTGGGGTCAGCGTGTCCCTTCGACTGCTCCAGGAGCCGGCGAGGGACGAGGAGCTGCTCGCTGCCTCTTACAGAGAGGGTCCGGGCTGCCTCCCGTATCCCCAAATTGGGGCTAGGGGTGAGGAGAGGTGCGCGGGTTGTGAAGGGAGTAGGGGACCCTGAGGGATGCTTTCCCCTCCTGCCTATGAGTCTTGTACTTCTGTTGGTTAGGCCATTTCTCCCTGCTTTCTCTGTATCATTGCAACTTCATCGGGTGCTTTGTGGATTCTTAGTCTTATTTTGTAATTTTTAATATGTATTTATTGTTTGAAGAGTGTTTGTTTGTTTGGGTTTGTTTGTTTGTTTTTGAATTTGCAGCTATTAGGGCTGGGGAAAAAACCCTTGTGAGGCTTAACTCATAGCACTGATACTGTCCACAAGGAGGAGAGAGCAGCAGACATTTTTAATATACAAATCTGGTAACGCTTGCAAAATTTAGAGGGATAGACTGAGGGGGCATTCTTTTATCACAAACTAACATTTTCTTATTTTTTTCCTGACTGGCATGGAGTGAGATGTTCAGAAAAAAACTTCTGTTGTTCCTTTTCATGTTTTAAGCCAACTGTTCAATAAATACGTCTGAATAAACTTAATGGTAAATGAGCGTCCTCTTTATTTTGGTTCATGCAAGTGCTGAAAGTTAGTATTTTCTTTGTGTAGCTTTGAAAGCAGATAAGACGCTGTGCAAAGTAGAATGTCGGAAGATACTGGAGGAATTGAAAAAGAAATAGAAATTGAACTAAGCCGAATCAGTGTTTCTTCCCTTCAAGCAGATGATCCTGACACAGAGGTGTCTGACGAAGCTTTGAGTGACAGTGAGACAGTAAGTATTCAATGAGCTAACACAGCTTCTATTTCTGCTTGAAAGTAGTACAGGCATTGGAAAGCCTATCTGATGAATGAACTTTTCCTGATGTACCTAACCTGAGGATTTCTTCTGAAAAGTAGTCTTAGTAGTATTGCTTCATGAAAAATGTCACCTTCACTGTTGACAAGACAATAAAAAAGATTAATATCAGCATTCTGTTTAAGTGAGAAAACCAGACTTGTAAGTATCAGACTCATTTTAGAATCCTCTGAAGCTGGAAGATTTTATTAAAGCTAAAGAGGTAGATTCTTCATGTCTGTAAATGATTCTCCATTTAAATAGAATCATAAAATCATAGAACTGCCTAGGTTGGAGGGGACCTTTCAGATCATCTAGTGCAGCCATCAACCTATCTGTATGTTTGAAGACTTCCTGATATTTCATATAAATTGGTGCTTCAAGTCCAATTTAGTACCAATTGCTACTAAATCTCCATCAGTGCTTTATAGGTGAAGCCAAAATGAGTCTTTTTTTCTTGCATATCAAGTATTTACCTCTGGGCATGGCTGTGAGATGAAAATGTAGAATTTATGTCAAACGTTTTTTTTTGTAGATTTCAGATGACTTGCCAGAATCAGTTCTCTCCTATTTAAACTTTATAAGGAGCAGAAATCAAGATGCTGAAAAGCTTATACTGCAAGACTTAGAAGATGAAGAAACTACAAGTAAGCAGGGATCTCAGTTAAAATATTTATGCACCTCAAATTGCCAGTGGAAGTTAGACTAACAATCATCAGTAAAACAATGTAAACTTTTAAGTAGAGCCAGCAGTGAAACCTATTGCATGGGCTTCTGAATGCAGGCTGAAAATCTCTAGGAATAATAATGCTGTCTTCTAGCATTAACATCTGAGTGTGAATTGATTTTTTTTTTTTTTTTTTTTTCTAAAATATTCATCTAATGTTAAACCATAGATCAAGGCAAGTTACAGGATCATTCTCTGAAACAGGACCTGGGCCAGACTCTTCGTGAGAAACTAAAATGAAGTCATTAGGAGCTGAAGTTAAGAGTTCAGATACAATTGAACCCCATAGGATATTTTAGAGATATCCAAGCTAGGATTAAATGAAATGATCTTGTAATTGGGAACAATGTTGCTGTGTCAGCTGTGTGACTGAAGCCAAGCTCATAGTTTATATGCCCGGGAGCTGACATTCTGTTCCATTCTAGTTTTTCAGATCATCTTGGGTTTCAGACTCATTTAGTGTAACGATCTCTGTGAACAATGGTTCAATATCATGTATACATTTTTATATATGAGGAAGGTTTCCTTTTATCATTTTTTGTAGTTCTTTGGCAGTTTTTGACCTATCTGATGCAAGTTCTATTGAATTTTTCTACACAGAGAATGTTCTGCTCTGTTCATGCTGTGGAATTCTCTTTCATATTTGCTATAACTGGATTCTTACAATATCATTGTGTGTGTTCCAGTTACACATATTTGCTGCTTTTAATGTAGATAAATGATTCCTATATATATTTGAGTAAAATTGGAAGGGGGGGGATAAGAATTTTAAGGACAAAAATGCTTTATTTTAGTTTAAAGAAATATAGTATCTAAGCAGTATAGAGCAGAACTGAGTACTGGTAAGGTATTTACTCTCTGTGTACTAAATTATGTATTTATTTATTCTTTAGGTAACATTTATGGAGTAGTTTCTTGCCATACTTCAGATTACTTGGCAGAATTGGCTTCTGAATATAATGAAGATCCAGAACAATTTAAAAAAAGGGTATTCTCTATTTAAACGATATTTATAGTGAAAAAAATTCTATTAAGTAATCTAGATAACTTACATTTGTTTTTTTGGCCTCCTAAGGAGACCCATAGATGTGTTCTGCTTTGTTTCTGTCAGACTACACAGAAGGTATTAAGATGAGCTTGTGTATGCCGTTCTTTAGAACTGGGACATCAGCTTTAATACACCATGTCTATAAGTTTTAAAATTTGGAATAAATTCTCTGTATCGGTAGTTGAGGTGCTGAGCACAAAAATCAACAAAATTAAACAAAACTGAATAATCCTTTATTGTTAATTATTTACAGACTACTATCTCAGTAGTATGGTAACAATTTTAAACTCCTCTAATGAGAGATCATCTTCTTATGATGATCAGGAGGAAGTGCCTCTATTAATCTTGCTCATAATATATTCCAGTATTGTGTAGAAAATGTAAACATAATAATGTCTGTAAATTTCAAAGACAAATCATGAGTTATGAACGTGAGTTCTTTTATATTTTCATAGGATTTGACTGAATAACTTGCTGAAGTTCTTAGAAAAACATAAACCTGTATTTAATTTAATCACTTTTAATTTGTTGCCTGGCTTTTATTAGTGAGCGCTTTTGCAAACATGATTTTTTTTTCCTCTCAGAAGACCATTGTTTAGAACAGCACAATTACTTTATTAATATATGCCTCAAGCATGTGATGAACAGATGATAAATAAGCAGTAGATTACTTCTTGCCAATAAAGAACAATGAAAGAAATATAGCAATCTTTGTGCCCATAGCATTATTTTCAAATAGGCTTCTTAAAAATTTATAACTAGTTCTTCCCCTATGTGCATAACAGTATTAATGCATAATTCTAGTGCTTAGTTCCACAGAAATAAAACAAATCCCAAATGCAAAACATTAATTTTTCCAGTAAAAATGTAAAATATATTTTAAAAAGCACATAGAAATATTATGTATTTTGGTAAGTATTCCAATATTTATTACTCTAGAAAACAGTATTTTGACTGATATGTTTGCATTATTCAAGTCAGTAGTAAGTTTCGTATTATTGTGTTTGTCATATGATGAGAACCTTATCCTTGTTCTGGAAGATTTTTATAATGTTCTGCCTTTAAATTTTGTTTCCTATTTCTTCATGGCAATATTGAATTATATTAGGTACTATTTGAAATTGAAAATGAAGACTTGCAGATTGCTACAGCACCTAGTTACAATAGTCAGCCCGCCAATGATGCAGTGGTCACTGATGACCATTTTGTTGCAGGTAGGCAAAAGCATTAGTCATTTTGTTGAGTTAATCTTTAGCGTCACATCACTATGTCCCACTTTTCTGTTTTCATGAGTATCATAACATTCTTTGTAAAGAATTACTCATTACAGTATGCAACAGATTTGATACTTCATGAATTAAACATGAGCAAATGCCTGTGCTTTTATCTCATTTCAGGATCACAAAATTATCCTAGGCTTCAATGTCTTGATAGAAATTTGTTTAAAAAAGTACTACCCAAAAATGATTTAAATAACTATGAACACAAATGGAATGCAGATTGGAGGCACTAAGCAGGTTGTGCTTTGGCCACAACTTCTTTCGTATTTTTTGTAGTCACATTGGCTGGGAGTGTTTTGCCATGGCCTTTGCATGTTTTGAGGTGGGGTGCATCAGTTATAAAACCCCTGCTGGTAACCACAGAGGGCGTTCATCCTGAAGCCAAAGTGTAATCCTGAAATACACGTTGGTAGAATGAGCATGATTGTAGCAGAGTCAGTCATTGTGCATCATGATTATAAGACATGTCTGATAGAAAAGACTTGTGTTGTAGTTATGATTTCCTTAGGGATATATGTTGCTGGATATATCAGCAGAGAATCCTCTTCTTGTCAATACTTTAAGACTGTTTAATGTCCCCCAGTGTTTATTAGGAAATTAAATAAAAGGTTTGCTTGGTTGATTACAAATTTATAGCTGATGTTGAAATGAGCATAAGCCTTACTCATTGTCAAGTAGAAGAAAAGTGTAGGCAAGAATTTGAGCAGTGGGAGAAAAGACAAAAGGATCTTGAAGATGAGAAGAGGAAAAAGTGGAAAGCTGAGAGGGAAGCACAGGAAAAACAGAATGAAGAGGAACATGCAAGAAGGGTTCAACGTCTGGAGGAATTTGAGGCTGAAAGAATAAAATTAGAGCTTCTTCATAAGGTAATTAATGATATTGAAGCCAATCTGTTCCTGTCTAGACTATCTGAATTCAAGATCTATTGTGAAAAAGAGAGTACTATCCCAAACTGTATAACTGTCCCAAACTCTGTCTACTTGTGACAGCAGTGTGAGATATAAGACGTTTAAGTACATGCCATTGGGTTTTATGCTTTTACTGCTGTGATCAACAGTGAATATATATGTTATGCTAATTGTTAACTTATTCTTTAGGCTTTGCCCTTACTAAATTTTTATATTATGACACCAGCCAAAGTACTGGAAATGAGACTTGTGCTAAATTACTCACAAATGAAAAATGGTCACTGTGCCTTAATAGAAAATATTTACTTACTTTAGACATCCAACCCCAATTTCACAGTTAGATGAAAAATCACAGGTGAAGTAATCTGAACCAAAATAATTCAATTCAGAAATGCTGGTGCTGTGCTTCGTCGGAGCAAAAGTTGCCATACTCCTTTTTCTTGTCTGTATCCGGGAGACTGGGTCAGGCTTAATCTACTGAGTTCTGACACAACAAAACATGACTCTATGTGCTGACTGGTTGCATTCTCAGGCTGTATAGCTGTGTTTTGCTATAGTGCGTTCTGTATACTGAAGGATAAAAGGAGCATAAGAATGTGAAAAATGTAACCCTTACACATTATACTTGTGGTGCCACAATATTTTATTATTTAGCCTAAATATTTCTGTTTTGGGAGTTGCATTAACACTATGTATTCAATTAACTAATTTGTAGCTTTCTGAAGAGGAGAGCGTCTTGCTCCCAGCAAGCTAATTCAAGTCACCAAAATTAAGGAGGGGCTTAGTAAGTGAAAAGACTTTTGATCTCTTAAGGCCAGTTCAGTATCTGAGATAGCTCCCTTTTCAACAGGCCACAAAATTGATTAGGTTTCCTTTGCTCTTTGATGTCATAAATAATTTTTGGATGTAGAATGGCTTGCTTTCTCTAGAAAAGGTGGGACATGTTCCCATTTCGACATTGTGGTAGCGCTGTCGCTAGCGCACTCTTTGTGAAGGTGAGAGATGGAGACTAATTTCCCCCATTACAGAAGGATCTAGACTTATAGTCTCCTATTGTCTGAACAGCATGCACCTGAACATGCATGAAAAGCAGTGCTTAGCCACCTGGGAGACTTTGTCCAAGTTGGAAGTGCCAGTTCGTTTATACTGGTTCCTTCATATACTACTGTGAATTTAAGTTGGCTGATACTGCTTTGTCTTGGTTCCACCAGGAGTTAGGTGGTTCTGGATCAGCTTCTGTTTTTTGGGTACTTACTGTCTGCTAATTTTCAGTCAGATGTAATTCCAGATCATTTGGATTTTTTTTTCTGATTGAGAATATATTGAGAGAGGGGAGAAATGCTATTTATTTGCAATCCGTGAGAAAATAGACTTGGACTTTCATTTTTCCGTTGAGAAACCATTTCAGTGAAAAAAGAAATCGTTAACTTTTTTGAAAAAAATTCCTATTTGAAGGATAATGTGATTGTCAGTAACATACCAGTGCAATTGTTCATGATACATTCAGAGTTTTTGTTTTTGTTATGTTGCTATTATCTACCTGTAGTTTGAATGTTGGTTTCCTAAGTGTAGTTTTCATCTTCAGTAGTAGTACAGAATTTGGAGAAGGTGTCAGTTTGGGTCAGTACTGAGATGCTGACTCTCTGAAGGTATGCATGGCCAGTACATGAGCAAGTCTACATTACTAACCTGAGTGCCAAGTTGTTTATTTTGATCCTCACACAGCTGAGTTTCTCATTTTAATTCAGGCATTTGCAAAAGTGAATTGTTGGGAAGTCAAGAAGATGGGGGAGATTGGAGAGAGTGTATTTTGTGATGTTCCAGTTTTTGTACAATATTCACCTAAGTTAATTTGTTGCGCAGAAACAACAAACTGTGATGGAAGATGAGTTACAGAAAGAAAAGAAAGCTTGGAGAGACAAAATGATGCAACATGAGGTAAGGTTGTACAATGAGCTTTTGTCAAATGACTGTGACGTTACTATCATATATTTGAGAATAAATGTTATTCTGGAACAGTTAATATACCAGATTCTGTGTATTAATGATAAATATGTGCCAACACCTGTCCTATTTTAAAAGGAGTTTAAGTCTATCCTGCTTGCTTTGGCCTAGGAATTGATCATGAAGCTACAGTTGCAAATGGAAGAGGAAAAAAAGGCGTTGGAAGAGCAGAAAGCAAAAGAAAGGCAACATCTGGCAGAAAAGCAGAATGCAGCAGCTGTGAAAATCCAAGCTAGATTTAGATCATTTTTAGTCCATAAAAAATATGCTCCCATCTTAAAAGAATGGAAGGATGAAATAAAAAAGAAGCAGAAAATACTAGAAGAAGTAGAGAGAGAAATGAGAGAAAAAGAGGAAAAAAGGAAGAGGCGAATGAAAGAAAAGAGGCAAGAGAAGGAAGAGGAAAAAAAGAGACAGGAAGAAATTGAGAGACAGGAATATTTGGAACAGGTGAGAAGACGTGAGGAATATGAGAAAAAGAAAGAAAGCCTGAGACTTGAAAAACAGCTGCAAATAAGAGAAGAACAGAGAAAACTAGGAGAAAAAAGAGCAAAAGCTGTGATGAGTGAAAGTGGAGAAAAGAACAAAGAAGACATAAAAAAGGATAAGCAGACAGAAAATACAAAAGTAATAACAGAACAGAAGGAGGAACTAAATAAGCAAGTAGAGGAACAAAAACAGACTGAAATGATGCATGAAACAAATAATTGGATGATTCCCGCTGAAAGAAATTTGACACCAACACCAAATATGCTAGGCTCTGAGAAGAAGGAACACTCTTCTCAAGTAAATAATAAGAACATACACATTAATTCAGTAACACATGTAGAAGAAAATTACTCACAAACTAGAGATCTTAATAAAGCTCCAAATAGTTATATGTCAAAGGGTGAACCTCTTAATTTTAGAGCTAATGACATGGTAGAAAATGAGGCAAACAATATCTGCAGCATTTCACCAAATGTCCAGCCAAATGCTAGTAATAGAGAAGTCAAAGATCAATTTTCTCAGCCTGAAAAAATGGAGAAAACTGTGTTTCTAATGGAAGGTGCTAATGAGGAAGTCAGAGAGTCTTGGGACAGAATTGAAGATGTGACTGAGTGTTCCAATAGACTAATGCTTCCTGATGATATTGAAAAGAAGAGGATAAACTGGATGAACACATGTAAATCTTGGTCTAAAATATATGAAGAAAACCAAAGAAAGCAAGCAACTATAAAAAAACGACCAAGGAAAAGTTCAGTTAGCAAGATGCCTCCATTAAGTACACAAAAGATAATTCATAGTGGCCCTTGGAGTACTCTGCAGCAGGTAACTATATGGAAGATTTAGAATGAAATGAGAAGCCATACCATCATATGTTTTTTAATTATTATTATTTTAAAAAAATTTAGTGTGTCAGCAGAATTATGTTTTGGAAGAGGAGGAGATTGTCATTGATCAGAATATAGATCTCAGTGAGACTTCCTCTGCACAAATGCAGAATAAGGGCAATGAGGATGACTTTTGAATTCCTGAGATTGTTGTGGAGCTGACTGTTGTGGTATTAGTCTTCTGATGATTGCTAGAATCTTATGTCTGAGCTCCTATTTTCTGCTAAATGAACATGATTTTGCCTTTGCATGAGCATCCTGCTCATCTAGCCTCTTCAAAGTTTTGGGACTAGTCTCTTCCAGAAGCAAGACATTGCTGATCAGCTTATAAATGGTGTTTTGCCATAAAGAACATCTCTTGGTTCCCAGCACTTATCTTACTGCTTACTAACTTATCACTGTATGCTTACTCTGTGCTCTTGCCTAGGTATTCACTCTGAGATGACATACTTTTAGTCTGAACTACTTTTGTCTGTTCTTGTCCACTCACTCACTCTTTATTTACGATAGTGTTATGGGAAAGAATTCACATTATTAATTGCTTTGCTTAGTGTTAATCTTCCATCTGTTCAAATTCAATGTCATTAGCAAAGCATTGGTTTTATTTGTTTTAAGGTGGATGTTAAAATCAAACAATTATTTTCATAGTAACTTCTCCCATTTAACAGATCAAACCCATCATTGCCCTTTTCTATGTGAAAGGCTTAATATTAGTTGCTTGCATTTTCTAAAGGTTTAGTAGAATGTAGTTTTGTCTTTTTTTCTTTAAAAAGAAAATAATCACAATGTGACATTGTACAATGAATGTGCAATATACAAACAATTAATTTTATTTATCAATAAATGCATATAGGTCACAACGCTTACACTCGAAGATTTGCCAGCTTGTAGCCTCTCAACGTTATCCAAGTGTACAAATCTTCAAGTTTTGACTCTCAGGCGCTGTGGACTAGCTGCGCTGGAAGGACTAAGTAGCTGCAAAGACCTAAAATATATCAATGTGGAGGTACTGAGCATATTTGATTCGTCATTATAACCCAGGGAAAACTGCCAGTTTTGCTGCTTAGGTGCTTATCCAGTTGTGTCCAACTGAATATATAACTTCTAGTGCCTTAAGAGCATAGGAATATCAACAAAATACTCCCAAATATTAACAGAGTTATACCAGCAGATTTGCACTGTATGTAGCTATTTGCACTGTACTGAAGCAACATCCTGCAAATGAATCATACTATTTGATTACTACTAAGAGAAGTGCATAATAGTATCAGTCTAGGATTAGTGTTAATGTGTTACAGTGATAGATCTTCATTACTTCAGTCTCTCTGATTCAGGTGTTGTTCACCATAGCAGGTGCACAGCTTAAGCAGGAGTAGGTAGAAGGAAGAGTCCTTTCCAATACACACCCTGAATATTACTTAAAATTACTCACATATATGCCCAAGGAACAGTATAGTGAGTTACACCAGAAGCATAATATCTAGGTACCTGCTACTGCACAGTGTCTTACATGGTCTTCTAAATTTAGTGACTAAAGAAAACATTTTACTCTGTGATGCATCTTACTTCCAGAACTTGACAATTTACATGAAACAACTCTGTTCACATTTTTTATTTTACGTGTTTTAACAACACCAATTCACAAGAAAGCTAATATGCCCATATTATTTGTAGAAGTCTTGAATGTTTCTGCTTGCCCAGGTGTTCTTTCCAAAGTATGAGGCTTCTTTTTTTTTTTTTTTTTTTAATTAAATTCAGAGAGGAGAACTGATAATAATTATAGTTAGAGTGTTCTCTATCCAGTAATTGGAGCTTTGCAACAGGGCAGGTTGAAATACCTGTGTGTTTTTCTCCGTTTTTTTATCTATTCAGAACATAATTTCTGGGTTTTGGTAATTTCGAGTACCTCAAAATACAAGAGCAAGGGCATAATATATATCTAAGCTGCCAGTCTTAATAACAGTGTTATTTATATGCAAATTTTTTTAGCTCAAATGTCATCTGTTACAGAATGGTTTTGTGTTTTGGGTTTGTGGTTTTGTTTTCTTTTTTTTTTAATTTTAAAATGTTATGCTTGCCTCAGTGGGATATGTCAGGATAATTTAGTTAAGGAGAAGACTCTTAGGTAAACTTTTACATATGCTTTATTAATAATTTTAATAATTATATATTTTGTTAATAATAATAATACTTTATACTTGCGCTGTGCCAGCTAATGTGGCAGTTGTCTTCCATTCAACCTTAATGAAGAAACAGCCTCTTTAGTGACAGTTGACGCAGTCCAAGATTGTTTCATGGGTATTTCTCACATAGCTAAAGTTACCTCTATTTCCCTTGGACATTCATTCCTACTTGATATTGCCCCTCATTTCTGTTGATACAAAAGCTAACGTTTAAGCCATATCAGTTCTCTGATATGTGTTCTCTGAGCACCTGTTGATCAGGTGAAAACCAGAATTAAACAGCAAGGGCAGCAAATAGTGAAGTAAAAATCCAAGGAACCATTATTAAAATGGTCTTGGTAGAGGGATGTTAAAGGAGGAAGATCTTGGGGGAAGAACATTAGGCAAAAACAGTGTTAAAGTTTGTGACCAAAATACATCTAAGTGCAGATTTTCACTATTAGTAAATAGGACTCCAGCAAAGTCATTGCAGTCTTCATTAATTTCTAGTAAATATGATGGTTTCGATGCAGTTTTTAGTTCAGCCTCCCAGGATTTGAGAAGTGAGGAAAGCACGTATGGAAAAGACCACTCTGTCCTTAACTTCTCCATACACTTTTTGTTTCAATTTCTGGACATTTTCGGAGCCAGAATGAAGTTCGAGATATGTTTTTGCTCTATCCCAGCAGGACACAAAAGGCAGTTTCTATGACTCATCAATTTATTTTCTTAATGGAAAAAAATAGAGATGCCCTTACTCCTGGCTAGAAGTTTAGGATAAAAATAAGTAATGATGACAATCTACTATATTTTTAGACTTAATTCTGCTATTTCACTTCAGATGCTATTTAATAGTCTCATTTTCCTTTATTGCAGGAAAACAACATTCAGACAATTGACTGTGAAAATCTAGAAAATCTCTGTATTCTGATTCTGAATAAGAACCATCTTTCATCAGTTTGTGGCTTAAATGGCTGCATAAATCTCCAAAATCTTGAACTTTCCTACAATAGAATCACTCGAATTGGTAAGAAAATTAATGAAAAAATATTCCTATTTGTATAACAATATTTATGCTGTTTCTATTCAGAATTATACTTTGCTTGGATTCAGACCTGCCAGTTGCTGAGTAAGCCCAAGGAGAATGAGGAAACAGAACAGACCTGCATTTTAAAGCATACTCAACTTCACATTTATTTGTAGTACGGCTTAGCTACTGCCGTGTATTCCATCTACACGGTCAGATAACTATTGTCAGCCAAAAAGAACTGAAAATCTTTCTAGAAGGGCCCTTCCTATTACCTGCACTAACTCAGTTGGAATACATGGATAGCCTGAGTTCAGTTTATCTACAGAAGTAATTAATATAAAGCCTAGCCTTGCAACTGCAGTGAATTACAGTGTGCTCCTGACTGACACAGTAAGTAGTTATATCGTATTATCTGTCTGAATTTGTGAACCATGCTAACACTGGACCACGGCCTCTCTTTCTACTAAAAAGCTGCCCATTCTGGCTCCAAACTGTTGATCTGCATTTCCCTCCCACTCTGGCTTTTCACTGGTGCTCATTGCCCCAGAGCTAGAAAAAAGAGTAAGTCTAAGGTAAAATTGCGCAAATCATTTAGGCAGAGCAGGTGTGCCAACCCCTATTATATTTACAAAGGCAGTTTGTTATATTTGTTAGGTCCAACAGTTGGCAGGCAACAGGTGTACCTTTAGCATGCAGTCAGCCAGTTAGAATTTACATGCACCCAGATTGCTCAACAGATGCATCAATACAGGAAATCCTTCTGCCAGGAGATAAATGTTTTCTTTTGGACAGCCAGGAATTTTTCATGTAGTGAACAGGCGTTTGTCTCTCTGCCTGTGCTGCCTCTCTGTACAGCCACTGGGACTATAAAGTACAGCAGGAGTAGATATTGTGTCTCAGCTTCTGGCAAGCCAAAAATATTGCATTGTGAACCTTGTGTTATATAGATTTGGTATAGATGTAAGCAGGATCCAGAGCCTTTTCTACTGACAAAAGGTCAGGAAAGTGTAGTGCAGTGAAAATAACCAAGAGCTTTGCTGTATGTAAGTGGAGAAGCCAGTTTTTTGGTTTTAGAATGATGTGTGGAGGGAAGACCATTAGTGGTCCATCAAAAGCAACATTAACAATTGAGGAAAAAGTAGTAGTAAATTGCCAGATCGTTACTTGAAAGGGAGCTTTCAACGCTTGAAAGTAGCAAATTTCTTTCAAGAAGGCAGTGGCAGCAGATAGAACAGAACTAGATTTAACAGCCTCCCTATATTCCAGGGACCTGGGTTTTAGTGTATGATATACTGTGAAATTTGTAAAAGCCCCCAAAATATGGATGACTATTATAGTCTTAACAGAGATGAATCTTCAGAGATTTGTCCACTGAAATAAAATCTTATGGTCAAGAAAAAAAATTGCATGTGATGAAGTAATTAATTTTGTATAAATTGTAACATGAAACCTGAAAAGGTGACCTTTTAGTTGTATTCTTAGTCTCTGATAAATCTAAAGATGTTACTTGGAAAGACTGCAGAGCTGGGAATGGAAAGACTGCAGAGCTGGGAATGGAAAGGAGATAAGGAGATTTTGATTTTATTTATCTTGATTTGCACTTTTAATTTTATTTAAAGTTTGTGGACATACTTTATTTTCAGGAAAATAATATAAAACAAGCTGATAGATAAAACACATTCACATGAGACATTTATATAAAGAAATGGTTTTCATTGTTTAAAAAAAAAAAAGACTGAAACAGTATGGACATGGATAATGCAATTCCGTGGTAAATAACAAGGCATAGCAAACAGGATGGGAAAAGCTTAAAATGGGAAAGCTTGGAAAAAAAATCTGTACATTTAGGGGGGTTAATGTTGATATTAAAAATATTTTTTTGCTAACGTGCTAATTTGGAATGTTAGTATTTGTGAACAGAGTTTACAGTACCTGAGAATAAAGGAATATCACTGTTTACTGCAAAAGCATGTCAGTACCCTAATGAGAAACAATAAAATAAACTAAAAAAGCTTCATCTGTATCCTTGAGGACAGCAATGCTGTGTAAGATTTTTATTCAAATTTATCTAAGTTTATAAAAATATCTGCAAAATTATTGTAAGAATTACATAGTATTAGTGGATGACATTTAGGAATGTGGCATCTGTGTGGAATGTGACATCTTTGTACAGGCCAAGTGGAGTAAAATCCTCTTGTACTTTCTGTTTTGTGCAGTGTGCTGCTATGTTTGCTGAGTCTCTAATGAATTTGAGTGGGTAAATAAACGTTCACAAAAATCAGCTTGGAATCTGTCTTTCTCCTCTCCAGAATTGCATTGAGGATGTCTGGTTAAACCAGATGCATAATACAGGATTTATTTCATACAATAACATATTGGTTGTAAGTAGTCGCATAGAATACACAAAAATGGATTTATGGGTTTTAAGAAGTTATTGTATCCCCTCCATCTGTAAACCTTGCAGGATATCCGTTAGCAATTTTGCAAGCTGCAGTAATCTGCAATGTTTTCTGTTCATTCAGCTGTAACAAAGGCTGTGGGCTTTTTCCGAAGTAAAGCTTATTTATGTTTGTAATACTTCTGTTTTAATAACTTATTGTAGGAAACTTCAAGCATACTATGATTTCTTTTTCTTTTTTTTCCTCCTCTCATTGAAATACAGCATCATTAGGGGAAAAATTAGAGTTGCCAGAAAACACTTAAAAGTGACAGTAGAAGTATGAGAAATAGGTCTCAATTATGTTTTCCACTTAAGAATGATGATCATAAATTAAGTAGTTGTGTCAGTAATACACTGAAGTCCAGTGCATATGTTTGTATTTGGAAGAGGAATGCTTTACTTAAAATACTGCCTTTCGTGTAAGAAAATTTGACTTGAGTCATAGGATACACTTTTGTAGGGTGTCTCTGTTGCCAGAGTATGGTGGCTAAAATCCTGGCACTTCTAAGAACAGCAATGCATATATGTGGACAGTTGTAAGTGCTTCTTTGGACCTACTCTTTTTAAGAAAGCACATAGAGGGGTTTTTTTATTAGACACCTTGCAGTTTTGGGGTATTGTTGTATGTGTTTTTTCATTTTCATGTTCACTGTCGGCTTTGAGTCCTCTTTTATCATTTATCTTTGTCACATATAGAAGTTACTTAGAACTGCACTGATAGCCAAGATAGAGTTTAAGATGAAGCTAACGGGCTCCAGCTGCACTTTGCAAATTGCTAAGAGCTACTTATATAAAGGTTCTCCAATAATCTTGATGAAACCATGTTTTTCAACTGAATGCATTTTCGCATATAACTGCTATAGCTGCTGTTGGTTGCATCATGTGTGAAACAGATAATATCTTCTGGAAATGTGCAGAAGACTTTCATGCTTATTTTTAATTTTGCATGTGTGCAGAAGAAACACTAAAATACGATCTGTTTGTGCTACGTTGTTCTCTCCCATGTATGTTTCTGTTGGACTGCATTTGATATTTCCAGAATAGATTGTGATCCCATTGTATGTAGCCTTGGCATGTCTGTTCCAAATGACATTCGGACTAATTAAACAAGACAGATGAGAAGAAGGAGATGTAAAAAAGGTGCTTTGTGCTGCACACAGAATAGGAAATTTCGAGATCCTGTATTAACTCCTTGCCTTTTCTTACTGTGTGTGCAGTCTCTCCTCTCTGTCCCACTCCAGACAAATTCAGTGCTTTTAGTTTGCAGTGCTGCTATGCTGAAAACTTTAAAGTGGAGATTTAAGGACTGCTCTGGGAGCTGTTAAACACTGAAACGAAATTATTTTGAGACCACTAGATGGTGCTGGTTCCTTTTTTATTTTTATCCAAGCATAAAAGGAAATACAGGCGGGGATCTTGCCGTCAGGATAGTATGTCATGGGGATGTTTGAAATTCTTTCACAATAATTAAAGGTTTGTATATTTATTTCCTAAAGCACAGTTTTGAAGTTACAGTATGGGACATTTGTTTTAGATTTAGGATGATATCTCTTTAATATCAGGCGATTGTGTTATTTCCAGTAGGTGCTTTCAATTTTTAAATTACTGTGATTCGAAGGCCTATATTTGATTGGGTTTTTTTTTAAATGTGATGCTAGTTTTGGCATTTAGTTTTTTACTTCTGTTTTCTCCTTATCATTTATTTTCTTTTTAAATACCTTTTATGTATTCTCAATAATCTGTGGTGCAAACTGGCTTCTGATCTCATAATCCATTTTATTCTTGGAGGACAATCACAAAGAATTCACCTCTGTAAAGCTCACCCAACTTCTTTTTGGGAAATTGGGAAGTTTTGGGTGAGATAAAGGTGAGATAAAGGATTACCTCAAATAATCCTGTGAAGAATACATAAAAGAAAACTAAATTCAGCAGTACCTTATTTTACACATGCTTTGTAAAGGCTGTGCCTTTAAAGGAGTTTTGCTACAGAGATACAGGAAAACTTCTTGGACCTGTAGCAAGTCAGATGCATCAGTGCTATTGCAGAACATCTAGCATGCATAAGATCATGGAAAGACTGTGATTTTTGCAGTTGTAAGAGGATGATTTGGGGAAAAAAATGTGTGAAAGAAGTTGACGCTGACAGGAACCTTTTCCTTTGCATCTTCTTAGAGTAGAGATCGCACACATTCTTGCTCTTTACAGTGTCTGGCAGGAATAAGTTTGTTGAGAGTATAATGGCTATAGAAATATAGCTTTATATTTAAAGGCACTCAATTTTCTTTAAAATTTCTTCATTAAAAATATTTTATAACATAATTCCTTAAGCAAGGTGCTCTTTAATAGAGGTGCTGCTGGTCTAATTTTTAACAAAATTTTTTTCACCTTGCTGATAACTTAAAAAATTAACTAAAAAATAAAATAATGAAAATTAACTTTTAAACATAAATACTGTTTCCATTCTAAGGGGGGATTTTAAGAGGGCTCTTAGCATTTCACAGAGCCCATAGGTTCTGAGTAGCAGTTATAAAGTGCTTAAAGCATAGTAAGTATAGTTTATCACTAAAAGAATGTTATGTTCCAACCAAAGTGCTAAAGGGGTTATGAACTGTCATTATTGCCTGGTTAACAGGATCAGAAATTAGTGAACTGTACACACTGTATATTTGATAGAGTCAAAATACATTAATTATTTTTAAACTTTATACAGGACTGATATTAATTGTCACTATAGGTAATACAAATATTTCGTAGTACTTGAAAACCAATAGGTTTTGTTTCGTTATGTCTTAATTCAGCTAAAATCTTTAATTTACAGGTGGTCTGGAGTCATTGAAAAATCTTCAGCAATTAATTGTGGACCACAATCAGTTAATCAGCACAAAAGGTCTTTGTGAAGCACCTAGCGTTATTCACCTAGACTGCTCTTTTAATCATCTCACACAAGTTGAAGGCATTGAAAATTGTGGCCTGCTTCAAATTCTGAAGTTGCAAGGCAATAACCTCCAGGAGGTAAAAGTCGTGGTTTCAGAGGCTGTTGTGCATACATCTTTATTAACAGCCATATTTTTCAGAATGCTGATCACGTGGTCTTTGTTTTCTGTGGGATATTTTATGCTCTTAGGTAGGCTTTTTTTTTTCCCTATTAGAGGGAGATTTTTTCCAAAGATACAAATGGCTGGCAGTTAAGTATTTTCTTGCTCCTGAGTCTTTGAAAAATTTGCCCCTCAATAATTATATTTCCCTTCTTTGTTTATAGCGTCTGCTCTTCAGTGTGCATTATATGATGCTGATTCTCTGTTTAAAATGTAATAAAATATTATTATCATCACATATAAGTAATACTTCAGGCTGATTTGATGTATGCTCCAAAAGTTGAAGTTCATGCTGCAGCACTTAAAATAGGAAAGTAGTTTGCTAACTGTACACTTAGTCATATTTACTGACAATGATTCTCTTACGAAGCCGAAAGAGGAAAACCATTGTCAATAAGCAGCAAATAACTGCATGAATAAAATAGTAAGACTGTGGCTCTTGACTCTTTTTTTTTTTTTAAATTTATATTGACTATTCAGACTAGATAGAAGACATCAAAAAATACTTATCCCCTAATATGTAGGTGACAACTGATATGTATGACAACTGGTATTTACATAATAAGGAAATTACACATACATCCAAAATGTGTTTTTTCCTTGTATTTAGTAATGATTTATGAAAAGCATCTGGTAAGCATTCCATTGTTGTTTCTCTAATTTATATTAATTTTAAATAACCATCTCTTTTCTATTTAGCTTCCAAGGCTGGAAAATCATGTTCTTCTAAGAGAACTATATTTGGATGACAATAGCATTTCTGCTGTGAGAATGCTTTCTTTGTATTGGTTGCCTCTATTGCAGATTCTTTCGCTGTCTCAAAATAGGTAAGCAACTTACAAAGCCGATACAGAGGAATTTACTAACATAATACTTATCTGAAAGTATAATTCCCATTATGGTTAAAATATCACTATCTTTTCCAGATATTCTTTGAAAATACATTGTTGACAAGTAATGACACTGGCTACCTTTGGCTAAGAAAATTTGAAACAGCATTAACTATGAAAAGTAATTTTTTCTATTAGATGTTATATGAAAATAATTTTTGAGCATTGTGTCATTATTAAAACCATGGTGTTTCTTTTTTTCTTTTCTTTAGCAATTGTTTCTAGAGTATGTCTGTCAAACTTCATATTTCACAGCTAGCTTATTCAAAACAGACTTTGAAGGCAACTACTAGAGTTAAAACCCAACATTCTCATTTGTCCTTTTTAATTTACATACAATATATTAATGCCCTCCAAAACAAGTGTATTCGCTTTAATTTTTCTCTCTTATGGCTCAGTGTGAAAGGCATGAAATGAAAAAGAAGGATCAAGACAAGCAGCGTAAAACTAGGTCATGCACTCAAGTAGTCTAATTACTTTTCTGTTGGTTTTCTAAGTAGAGTTCAAATGACCAGATATTCAGGAGTCAAAACTTTCATTTCCCCATTCCCACACCCTTTTTCTCAATTTAAATTCTGCTAAAAAAGTAAGGAACAATTATTATAATTCTCAAAGTCTTACTAGTAAAATGAATTTTTAAATTGTTATAAAGTAATTGTTTTTCTATACCGTGACCATTTGGCTCTGAACAAGATTGATCTCAGCTAAACAAATGGAATATACTCCGTTACACAGAATACACAATCTGAGCTAATGACTTTAGTCTCTTGTTAGTGAAGAGGAGATGCTTTCAGTGTGATTCATCTGACATTTTTAGCAGTTTACTTTGAGACTAATCGTACCCTACAAGTGCCTGTTCGTCTTCACTGACTATTAACAGAGTCCAAATGACCAGCTCATATGTAGGTGTCTACATTTGAACAGATGAATCCCATCCTATGAGACATTATTTTCAGCAAAGTCAACTGTAGCTGGGAGCCTGTGGGAGAAGAGATTTGTAAGACTGATTCCTGTTATTACAAGGAATGTTCTTCATGGAAAATTAGTATTATTTGTGTATATGCAACTTACATTTTTATGTAACTTTTCAGATTGTTTTCATATCAACTCTAATGAAGAAGTATGCAAGCAAACTCTTGGATGTAAATATAACACCTAGCTATATTCAGAGAATCCAGTCTTCAAGTTGCTGGGCTTCTAGGTTTTTGGGGTTTTTTTTGTTCCTTTATTAATTCTTCTGGAGTGTGGAGAAAGTGTGTCGTGCCTGTGATTTTATTTGTTAAGTGTTAGATTCTGAATCACATGTATTGATGTAACTCACGTTCTTCGCTTTTTTTACCCCTTGTCCTGTTCAGCTTTTTGTGGAATATGCAGTAATGTGGCTCTATCTTCTTGTAGTTTCCTCCTCTTCCTCTGGTTTGTTTTGTGTTAAAACTGAGGTGTAGCTATGCGGAGTGTAATAAAAAGTTTGCAAAACTGCTTGAAGACCTCGTGTGCCTGTTAGGGTGAGAGCAAACTTAGGAGCATGGTCTCAGGCGTAGCCTGAATGCAGCCTCTGGATCTAGCTTGTGCTGGACTGGCCATGTAGATGTACCTTATGTCACTTGCCTGTCCTGGGATCTTACAGTTTTTGATGTCCGTTGTAGTGCTTATTCTTCTTTTCCAGTGGCTAAGCTGAGATGCGATGTTTAGTCCACCGTGTTTCTCCTGCTGGACTGGGAGAAAGGACGTATTTTGCATCAGCAAACTGGATGTGCTGAGAATAAACACAAACCTCCTCCCCAAACAATTCCCTTTCTTTCCTTGATGTATCTATAGCTTATCTCAAATCTCTGTGACAAACAGGACAAGATAGCCTTAAATGCATATTAAAAGCCTGAAAATTCCTGGCATTTCAGTAGCCTGCTCTGTTACACTCACTTTATGTACACTTATAAGCAGCTCCATATGTGTGTGCTATAGCATAAGTAACTCGATGTTCTATAGAAACGGTGAATGTAATGGAGTAAGCTGTTGAAAGAAAAGCTGTTTCTTTACTTTTATCCTACAGCTAGTGCTATTTTGTGAATTTTTTTCAAGTGTGCACTGAGTGCCATTTCCTTTTTACTGATTGCAGGAAGCCAATACAATGGTAATGCTGTGAATCTGTATTCTCTCTAAAAGTGAAGTACTGTGAAAAGAAAATTCTTATACTCATTTACAGGATCTTTTATTCCTGAGAAGCTTTGTCTGTATCATAAACCAGAAACTGTCAAACTCCCAAAATCATTTGTTTCAAACCTATGACCTAGCGACAAGGAATTGTAATATAACAGGTGGTGATTAACGCCTTCAAATATAAAAATAGCAGCTATTTCACCACTACTGCTTTTATTAAGTGTTTTATTATGGCTTTCACACACAAGGCATATACTCGGTCAATGTGCAATTGACCAAAGCCAATGATTAATATCCTCTTGACTTGGTTACTGCAGAATTGGGACTACGAAGATCTGTGCTCTATTTTATAGCAGCTGGAGAACACAACTGTTAAGTTAAAGAAAGGCACATTTCTTCTTTTTTTCTTCTGTTGTGGATAAAGATTTAGGTGTAGGAGATAAAAAGCTTGCCCCTGTGACTAAAATTAATATATATTTAATATGTGTTAAGAGTTCATGTGGTATTTATATTTACGTGTAATCCCACTTAATTATGTAGCTTACTCAATGTCTTTTTCATTTAAAAGTTTTACAGCGAGACACTAAATCAATCTGCTGTTCAGGTAGATTTTTTTTTTTTTTTTTGCAACTTCAAAATAGACAAATTTATCCCTTTTAAAATTTCTTTTTTAATATGGCATTAATGTGGCAATTTTATTTTTTTTTACTATTTCTTGTTTGTCATTAATATAACTTAAGTGTGACAGATAAAAAATTTAATATTTAAAAAAATGCAGTCATCTGCAAAAGTTCAGGTTTTTTGGGAAACTGGTTCTGCCAGAATCAAATTCTTTGTGAACACGTTACTCCCATGTTTTTGCAATTAGATGCATACTATTCCTAAAAGGCTTATAATAGAAATGCTAAAAAGTCAGCTCAATTCTTTCTTAGTACGTATTGTTCTCCCTACTTAAATATATCTGGTATCTATGTTTTTAACCTAACTTCTCAGCTGTAAGAGTTGAACTTGGTCATTGCAAACCACCATGTTTTGAGAATTTGACCAGTTTTTCCAGAGTTGTCATAATAAATCCAAGTGTCATTAGACGTTGAACTAAGTCATTCATGAAAAAGCTTTGCTTATGTATAGTGGTTTTCCCCATCCCATGCTTACCAGTCTAGATTTTTTTGATCACTTTCAGTAATCCTTTGCTGGTGATAAGTTTATCTCTAAGTATGTGGCACCATGGGCAATATACCTGAAGTACTGCTTACTTGAGTATTCAATAAACAAGTGGCTAAGTGACAATTTTCCTAAATTATATTAGATTGTTACCTTTAAATATGGTGAATCTTGCAAACTAAAATATTTTTATTTTTAAAGTGTGAAAAATAAATATGGGCTTTACTTAAAGATCTAGATTAATATAAACTTATTTTTAATTGTTTTGCCCTCCTTCCAGCTAATGTCTCATTAACATCAATGATATTTTTTCTGTGGAAAAGCAGATGCATATCAGGATATGGACCATCCTGAGCAGTAACTGCTATTCGTGTTCAGAAAAGCAATATTTATTTTCTATTATGCATACTTGCAACTATTCTGGTTTCTTAAATCTTGTTTTCTGACATAGAGCTTCTGTGGCTAGCTGTGTCCTGTCCCGCTACCGCCTTAAATGGGAGCAGAAAGAGGAAGCTATAGCTTGCTTTTTTGTGAATATCTTTTACTTTTGTGTCTTCTTTGTAATTTATATCTCTCTTATGCCCAGGGCTAATGTGACAAGGTCAAGTAGTATTAAGTTTTCAGTAATGTCCTTTGTCTTTCTGGTTTGAATTTTCTTAGGAAAAAAATTAACAAAGAATGTCAGTAAAAGGAAAGCTATAGAATGACGGGGAAACGTTTTAACTCTCATAATGCCAACAGCAGGCAACGATAGTCCAGTAGACAATTTCTAATTCACCACAGCATATACTAATAAAGATCCAGAAAACTCACTCACTATAAATAAAAAAAAAAATACTGCATTATCTTTCATCCCTGGTGCAAAGTACGACATTTATTTTCCTGGATATTTCTGAATCTGTGAATCTATAACCTGGATCATGGATTTTCAGTCTTCACAGCCATACTATTAGCCACTAATATCTATGATGATATTTGTTACAAAAATTAAATATATTTATGTATTACTGACTGGTCATGAGAACCTAAAATGCTGGTATTTATAGTACTATGTACAGATCTACATAAAAGGCTCAATGCTTTTTAGAGTTAATACTTCTTCATACTTATATGATTCCATGGAAAACTGACAGGGAGGTGATAGAACTAAATAGGACTAGAACCAGGACACCTTCACAATATGGTTTGAGAAAGAAATGGAAGTATAGTGACCCATATTCAATTGGGTTTTTACCCATTTCTCTGAATTGACTATTAAAATGTTATGTTGTCATATAGAAATACTTGTCAACTGAACATGGAAATGATTTTTTTTTTTTTCTGCTTTGCACATGGACAAATTTTCAACAAGGTTAAAGGATCTACAACCAACATTTGATCTAGAATTTGTGTACCAGAGTTAAATCCAACTCTGTCTTTCAGTTGTAATGCGGGAGCTGAAAACACAACATAGTCACACATTTCAGCAACAAATAAGCATTTTTTACTGTGACCAGTTGTAAGTTTGTGAAGTGAGTGGGGTTTTTTTTTGTTTTGTTTTGTTTTTTTCATGTCATGTTTCAGACCATAAGAATTCGATTTACAGCTTTCAAAGGCACTATAACCCTCAGAAAATACTATTTTCCATGAAAATTAGCAGTGTCAAAGTGACCACGCACATTGCCATTGGTGTTACCTTTCTCTCATTATGCTTAGGCCTTGTCCTTACAGGGATGAAACAAGTTACCTAAACGTGTTTGGTTTTTTTGTTTTGTTTTGTTTTTGAGAAATATATAGTTGATTTAGTGTGTGCTTATACATAGACATTCTAGTTTTAATTGAAGACGAGTTTTTTTGCATCTTGATTTTAATTTTTATTCCCTCTTTCATATTTAACATAAAACAAAATAAACTTTTTAATCTGAAAGGTAATATTTGGAAATAGCCTGGCAGCTGACCAAACCATTCAACATTCATTCTTAGTTGCATCAGTGCCAGTTTGTAAGTAAAGAAACTTGAATAACGCTGGACGCTAGTGTTTTAATAGTATTGTACAGTCCAAAATCCTTTGTATAGATGAGTGTCAGCTCAGCTTTGTTACATTTACTCTTCAATACTACAAATAAGAATTTTGTCATGGCTTTACTACTGCTTTGCTGCTTTATTGCACAAGAAAAGCTCCAATATGTAAAAAGAGCAATTCCAAAACAGTCTGTGTAATAGGCACTTATTTGACACTGTCTTCCAGAATTAGTAAGACAGAGGAAGCACTAAAAATACGCTATGGGACAGTGCAGCCTTGAACTGTTAAGAAATACAACTGTGACAACGATTATGTTAGTTTTAGGATCTAGGAAGTAATGTGCAGAGTGGAGAAGAAAAACAAACTGACAAGAAGTTTGAGCAATGAGAAATGAAGGCAGAGGAAAAGCAGATTTTATTTCTTCTCCAGAATCAGGGCCTTCTGTTAACTTCATTCTAGTTATGGTCCCTAAAGAAAAGCCAATTGAGTAGCACAAATTTTACAAGACTTCACATCCTCAGCACTAGATGCAAGGAACTGAATGAAATATTTACCAGATAAAACAAAACATTAATGAGTAAATATTCAAAAACTGAGCTACTGAGAAGACTAAGAAATTCTTTCAAGTTAAAATTTCAGTAATTAGTTCTAGCACCTTGGATAGCTAAATGAGTATTTTCTTATGTAAATAAATAAATTGTCCTAACAATAAAAGATTCTGGTGTCTTTCTGTTTATGAACTGCTGTTTTATTTAATTGGAAAAAACCCACCCCTCTTCTATTTTGTTCTTAGATTAACTGAGCTTGTGCCTTTAAATCCATTTGTATCTTTGGAGAAGCTGGATATCAAAAATAACTGCTTGTCAGGTGAGTTTTATAAAAAACAGAAAACCCAATCCAAATGACAACTTCTTAATTAAATTATAAACTTATTTGAATTTGATTGTTCCCATTTATTTATGAGACATTTATACAGAAAAAAAAAAAATATTTTCCAAACATGAATGTTATAGATATTGATTATAACTATACTGTATAGGTAGCAGAATTGCTTGTAGTACTTCGTGATTTTGTTACATTTTACTTTCGTGTAAGATTTTATAAGAAATAATATGGTTCTGCACTTAAATTTATATTTAATTTTCTTTCCTACTACGATACAGACCTTAAAGGTGTCATTACATGGTTAAGTGGCTGTCATAAACTAAGGGACTTGTCACTCAGTGGAAATCCTCTTCTCCGAGAAAGGAATTGGAGGTAAGAAAATAGATTGATTAATTTCCTAAGTCAAAATCAGACAAAAACTAGGTGTATATACATCTTGCTTATGAGTCAAATTCACCAAAAATTTTTTGTATGTTTACTTAGTTAAATAGTGGAAGTGAGGTAAGTATGAACACTACCACCAATTGGAAGATAATTATATGAAAATAACAACATTCAATTATGTGATCTTTATTTTCTAAGAATTCCAGTTTGTAGTTTTGTTCAGTTAAACATCTTGATGTTTGACCTAGCCCTTGGAAGCAGTTTGTGCTAAAGATCAACAGTGGTGTCTCTATGCTGTTTAACTGTTATCGTAAATAAGTATTTTTCTTTATGACAATTTCTTTAGGCAAATGCAGAAAATATGAAGATGATATATGTCTTCTTTGTGCTGTTTATTTGTAACTGCTTCTTTGTCCATTGATCACAATATCTTCTTTTTCAGCATGAATTCTGGTTGTTCCTCTTTCCTGACAAGTTTACCACCTTTGGTAACTTCAACTTTCTGACTGAGGTTTTGTCTGACCTCTATTACCCTATTTTACATTTCATTAAAACTTTTGCACAAGGACATGACCACCCACTCAACCTTTTTCCTCCTCTTTCATCTGTACTGTTTAAAACCTTTATTTTTTTCTCTGATTAATAATGTTCTTACACTGCTTAATTGCCCTTCTCAGAAGCATTAGTTTCTATCACATAGCTTCAGCCACACATAGTTTTCTATCACAAAGCTTACAGTCTTTCTTTTTCTGCTTTGCTTTTTTTTTTTTTCTTATTTATTGCCTTCCATCACTTCATCCATTCACTGCTTAACAGTCTTGCTGCTGTGACAGTTTCACACTGCACATAGCTAGAGAAAGGGTGGTGTCTCTAATGATGTATCAAGGAATCCTTGGCTTAGCATATTTTAAGGAAAAAAAATAGAAGAAGAAAAAGTTGGAATTAATGGTTGGTTTAGACCATTCAGCTTAGACTTTTTTCTTGTTCTGAGAATTCCTTATCTTTATGCCAAAAATTAATAGCTTTTTTGATTATGAAAGAGACACAGATGTAAAAATAATGCTGTTCTTTGCCCTCCAGTGATGTATAATATTGAAATAATCTGGGAAAAAAAAAATAGAGTATACCCTAGAGACTATATGTGTATGTATAAAAAACTGGATAGGGTAGAAAGGGAAATTGACATATGAAATGAGACGCAGTGACCAGAATCCCTGAAATGAGTAGTTGTGATAGGATTATATTTGTAAGCCATATGAATAAAATGGTAGGTTTTTTGTATTATTTTGGTAGTAGTTTCCTGGCTTCTTGAGTATTCTGTAGTCTGAAACTCTGTACGTGGGTCAATGCCATCAAAACTTAAAGCTGTCTGAGCGAATTGCTCAGCAAAAGTACAGTAGTGCAGTTAAATTAATGTGAAGTGTTCTTTCATCTTCCTTAGAATTAGTACTTTCTAGTCTACAGGTCTTCAAGAGCAGAATGAGAAGTTGGAAATGCAATTTTAGATTTTTAGATGATGTTCCAGAATGACAAGTTGGAAATGCAATTTTAGATGATGTTCCAGAATACATGTGTTGAAATGGTAGGGTGTATTTTAGTGAATTCCTACAATAATTCCATTAAATGTACAACGAAGCATTTAATCAGTAAGAATTTAAATCATTACCAATTCTTTCCGCTAAGGAAATCGCGTATTTATCTCGGAAAGTGTTGACATAAAATTTCTGAGGAAATGAAATGAGACACAACAGTTGGATTTTCATTTTGGATGTAATTAAAACCGGTGACTGAGATTTTTTTAATTAGAGAAAGATGATTTTTTTGTTTGTTTGTTTTAAGCTTAGCAATTTTGAACTATGATCAAAATTATTCCTTGTATAATTTCAAGTCAGTTAAAGGTGAGGCTTTACACTGCAATGTTACACAAGAATATGTTTAGATAAATTGTGTTCACGTTTGCTATGTTAGATTGCCTAGTATAACAACAATAACGTTTTGGGTATGTCTGTTTTTTAGACTAGGTGTTTTATGAAGAAAAAAAAAAAAAAACCAACCATCCTTACACGTATATCTTCCATTAGAAGATTTTTGCACAAATTTCTGATTAGTATTCCAGTGGAAAAAAACCTATTTGAAGCTTTTAGTTGGAAATGTTTGAGTAGTTTAAAAGATAGCCGTACGAATGCATTCTTGGTTGGTTTGTTTGTTTTTTAATGAACAGACTTATTTGCACTCCCATGGTTCCTGTAGGTAGTTTTGTGAATAAAATTCAGTGACTGTGACAATATTTTAAATTTCCATTTGCATTGCTTCAATTCCTACTATTTTAGAGAACCAACTGTTATTTCACTTGTAACCTGGAGGGGAAAAACTTTCTGAATTCCAACTTAACTATAAGAACTGACACTTTAGATTGCTTGACCCAATAGAGCTTTTATGATTAGACAAGAGATTCATTTGTCTAAAGGATTTAAAGTATGGGATACGATAAAATATGGATTTGCTGAATACAGCATTGACCGTAACTTCAGGCAATATGTTCCCGTGAACTTTACATAACCCCTTGATACCAACAAAGGAATTAGTTGTAAAATTTCCCAATCAGTTTTGTACTTTTATGTCCAGCCAGCGATAACACCAACAAAACTGAGTAGTAAGAAATTGCTTTTTAAAAATTAAACCCTGGGATCAGTCTGAGCACCCCTAGGGGAATGTGTTTCAATGCTGTAATGATTAATAGAGCCTCTTAAGTGACAGAATATTCACCAGGAAGTTTTCACTAAATGAAATATTGACTCAGCCCTTCATCAGGAGAAACCCAGCTGGAAAAACTAGTGTTGAGATCCCATAGCTCTAAGACAGAATACTTCCAGCATCAATCAGCTTTTGATATGGCACTTTTTTGATGTATCACTATTCGACATCAGCTTTGGTAATTTCTCTCTATGTGTTCAGGGACTGTCTACCTAAACCCATTGTTTTATTCCAGTGTATTTCAGACAGTGTTATTCTTACATTAATGGGCAGTAGAGAAGGAAAATTTTATATTTTAAAAAAAACTAGTATTCTATTCTATTGAGCTACCATTTGGAATATTCTAACTCAGTCCTAGAAACTTTCCCTGATTTTAAACTTAGTGTATATTGTCTGAGCTGAGTAACAGTCCTTTACCTTCACAGGGAATAGTCAGGGAGTTCTAAAATTTTGAAAATGGTATTATCTTTTTTAATTGTAAGGGGACTTACAGTCTGCTAAGGTATTCTTTCAAGAGTTATTAAGTGTTACTTAAAACTAACTGAATTAAAATATAGATGTATTGATTTAAATTATCTTACAGTCTTGAAACTTTCAACAAATTTGGTCTGGTGTAAGAAATATGTGAAAAAAGGTTGCGGTACTAGATCATATTTCACAATACCCTAAAAGAGAGAGCATTGATGATACTATTTTTTATTTCTCCTGTCAGTCATACTGAGTATCATATTGCTTTATGTGATAAATAAGGTTAAGGGAGTAAGACTGACAACGTTTAGTATTCTGTGCAGTTTTTAAATCTAAAGCTTTCAATGTGTCCACAAAATCAGTGCTGTATCTTAATCCTATGACTTAGTTTGCTGTGTTGCCTACTAATCAAATGCGTTACAGGTGCCTATGCACAAGTGTGTCAAATTTTCCTGTTATTGTTCAAGTAGGTAAAATTCTAGCTCTAGTGAATTGAGAATGTTGCCATTGACCTCCCTGGGGTCAATGTTTAAGCAGTGGTCTTTATACAAACAAAGTATTAAGAAATCTTGTTAAGTTCTGTGGTTTATTAAAATTAAAGTTTTAGTTAATAAATTAACATATGAAGTAAGGACAAATATATACAAATACTGAGAGAACTATCATCATGTTCTGTCTTGCTATGTGATTGGATCAATAAAATGGGAGTTTTAGCATTAGGATTTTTTTGGTAAAACTAATTATGACTTTTTCTCTTTTAAGGTGTTCCATGTGTAAGGTCCTTCCTAGTTTACAGTTTCTTGATGGTGAAATCTTAAACTATCAAACTTTATCCACAACTGAAAGAATCAAAGGATCAGAATCAAGAACTTTTCTGGAACTTTGTCAAGTTCAAATTGAAGAAAATATTCTACTGAAAAAAAAGGCTGCTGAACTCGGGTATGTATTTGTGTGAATATAAGTTGCTTTCAGAAATATGTTTTTGTTTATTGTTAGTGTAGTTCTTGGTGTCTTATGAATTTTACTTAGCTTTTTGCCTGGAAATGTATTTTGTTAAGAAAGAGATTAGAATCATTGAGTTCAGTGCAAAGAGTATTTCAGACAGATATTAAATTATGTGGGCCTTGACTTTTGTTTGTTTAAGTTCCAGAAAACAGGTAGTTCAAAGCCTTCCGTTAGTAGTAGTGTGTGTATGAATTCATACACACAACATAGCACAGTGGCATGCAGGAATAGTAGCTTAAATCCTGAAAGTGGTGTAATCATATTAACATGATTTCCAGCTTTGATTTATTCAAACATAGTTTGGCTACTTGTGCAATATGCTCTATTTTTTTTCCTGCATGTGTTTTTCATGTCTGTATTATTCACATTCTAAATGATTGCAAAAGATTTGACCTGTTTTCTCTTAAAGTACTGGATCAGATCGCTCTGTTTACAGGTCTTTGAGTTTGTCATACTTACTAACTTTATCATTACTACTATGGTTAGTTGTCCAGTGACTTCAGCTTAGACATTGAAAGTGGTAATTTATCATTTATATCTGCTATCTTTTGTTGCTTTGCAATATCTAAATAGCTTAAACTTGTCATGTTTTTGCAGTTGGTAATATTGCATGTTTTCTTCTTTCTTAGTTCCTTTTCATTTCCTAGCAGGTTCACAATGTCCTTGTAGTCCTTTTAATATCCAGCTTCTCCGCTGATGTTTGGAGAGATAGTTTCCTTGATCCTTTCAGGTACTGAACATTATACCAGAGCAGGTGAAGGATGTGACATTTGTCAGTGCTTTAGTAAGAACTTCACCTTGTGTACTTTGTTGGTTCAGGAAAACTACCCACTTTTTTTTTCAGAATCTATCTGTTTTCCATTTACATGTAAGCCTGTATATCCATGGTGTCTTGTTACTACCTAACAGGTTATTATGTTGATGTATTATCGGCTGTTGCTAAGCTGTGATAAAATCTTCGTAACTCACAAAACAGATTTATTTGAAAAGAGGTTCATATTAAGAATTAGATTGAAAGTAGTTTGGAAGAAATTATATAGTGCAGTTTTCTATGACAGTTGTAATGTTTAGGTGGCTCCTAGAACTCATGTGTTTCTCCATTGAACCGTCAAGATATGTCTTCTCCACTTCTGCGATTCTTGGCTTCTAGATTGCATGTGGGAAACTGATACTTCGTAATCTATTTACCATTTTGAAATAGTGTTCTTTCCTTCCTTTTTCTTAAAAGGAAAAAAGGAGAGGCAAAAAAAAGTACTCTTCCTTTATGGTTGAGAAAATTTTCTTACATCTGAGATTTAGGACCTGTTTCATCAGTATCCTTTGCAGAAAAAAATGTCAATCTGTAATTGGATATAACTTGTGAGACAGCTGTAGTAGAATCTAAGGACCTAACTTTCACATACATTCCTGCAAGACAGTAAAAAATGGAAGGGAAAGATGGTATTCACAAAATTCAGTGATTCATTCAACCATGGTCTGCATGAATGGACAGCTTGACAGGTAAGAAATTTTTTAAGTAGTCAGGCTCAGACCATCCATTGGCTGTTAATGGCTCATGCCACTTTCTGGAGGCTGACTTGTCCTAACATCTTTATAGAAGACCTGGAGCAGGAGATGGAGCGCACCATGCTTGCAGATAACAATTTGGAGGAAACAGTTTACATGCCTGAGGGCAGAGCTACCATTCATGAGGACTTAGGCAAGCTGGGGAGACAGGCCAACAGGAGCCTTGTGAATTCAACAAGGACAAGTACAAAGTTCTTTGCCTAGGAAGGAGTGACCCCTTGCAACAATACAGGCTGGGACTGTCTGGCTGAGAAGTGTCTCTGCTGAAAAAGATGTTTGGATCTGGGTTGATAAGAAACTGAATGTGAGCCAGCAGTGTGCCCTAGTGTGCCTAGAACATCCTGGGCTGTATCTATAGGAACATAGCCAGTAGGTTGAGAGAAGTTATTATTTCCCTCTTTTCAGCCCTTATTAGCTTGAATCTAGAATACTGTGCCCTGTAGTTTGGGTCACCAATACATAAAAGACACTGATAAACTGGAACAAGTTTGGTGCGTGGCCCCTAAGATGGTGGGGGTTCAAGCACATGCTCAAGAAGACAGAGCCAGGCTGTTTGCAGTGGTGCATGACAGGAGGATGAGCAACAAGGACCTAAGCTGAAACAGGAGAGGTTCAGACTGTGGTGAGTTGATTCCAGCCAGTAACTAAACAACCATCAGCTGCTTGGTCGCTACTCCCCCCCCACCAGCAGGATGAGAGAATCAGAAGACCAGAAGCAAGAAAACCACATAGATCAAGACAAAGACAGTTTAATAAGTGAAGGAAAGGGGGAAAGAAGAAAAGAAAGAAATAATAAATAAAGCAACTATGTGATGCAAAGCAATCACTTACCACCTCCCACCAGCATACTGATGCCCAATCATTCTCTGAGCAACAGCTGCCTTGGAAAGACTCTCATCCCAAGTTTTATTGCTAAGCATGATGTTATATGACATGGAATATAGCTTCGGTCAGTTCAGGTCAGCTGTCTCGGCTGTGTCCCTTCCCAGCCTCCTGCCCACTCTCAGCCCGCTTACTGAGCGGGACAGAGAGGTCCTTGACGGTCCAGGCACTGTTTGGCAAAACATTAGTGTTTTATCAATGCAGTTTCAGTCACAAATCTAAAGCATAGCACCATACGGGCAGCTACAATGAGAACTAACTCCATCCCAGCCAGACCCAGTACAGCTGGACATAAGGAAAAACCTTTTCACTGTTAGGACAGTGATGAATTGCAACGGGTTGCCCAGAGAGATTGTGCAGTCTCTGTTCCTGAAGGTTTTCAAGACCCGAGTGCATATAGTGCACTGATCTCAGACCCAACCCAGCTTTGAAGCAGGAGGTTGGACTAGCGACCTCCTGAGGTTCCTTCAATTGAATATTTTTCTATGATTCTGTGTAAGTTCTGTTTGAAAGAGCTTGCAGATGTTTAAGGAGACCAATAGTGGGAAGAAGAAATTATGTAAATGTCTCTTCTTTCCTGATTGTATGGTTGGGGGTGGGGGGGGTGCAGGGAGGGAGAGTTGTGAGTTTTTTAAGGTTTTTAGAATTCATTCACAATCTTTTACATTGGTAACTTTGACGTGGTTGAAGTATCTTATATTAAATTTAGTCTTAAAATTAATTTATTGTGTGTTAAAGCCGTCTATGTTTTATTTTGACTAAAAGTAGAATTTTTGCATGATTTGAAACCACTGAAAACTGCAGTTCATAAAGGGAACTTTAAACAACTCGTTTGTATATAAGCCTTAACAGCATAGCTGTTTATGTGCATGCTGCAATACTCTGACTGAATTAATGTGACATTGCTAAAGAACAGGCCAACAATAGAGCAAACTTCTGTCTGTTTCACATCTTGCTAAGTTATGAGCCCTTGTAGGTGTGACCTCAAGTATGCAAGCTGCCAAAAGTAATCACTGCTTGCTTCCCTAATCCATGTTTCATACACCACTGCTGCCCAACTAAATTGTCTGTGCTCTTTCTGCCTGAAACTTCACTGTTCTTGCCATGCTTAAGAATGAAACATATTTTAAAGTTAAATTTCTCTATTCTGATAAATGCTTTCTGTCACATAATCTTCAGATGTTTTAAGTGACTAATTGTGTAAAAAATAATATGACACCTTGGCTGCAGTAATTTGCTTTCAGTAGTCAGATATGCAAATGTCTGACTTGTGGAACTTGAACTTTACAAATACTATATGTATAATACAGTGAAAATGACAGGAATGTTATAAATGATATTGTAGGAGGGAAGATGTAAACAGTGATCTCTTTCATGTGTTTGTAAGGGACTTTTGTAACCTGCAGTTGCACATCAGTAATGATGCTTATAGAAGTTTCCCCAAAGACAACATTATTACAAACAAAAGCTCAATTAAAATCAAAGTGTACGACTTGAATATTCCAAAACTATGAAAATCACAATACAGCCACAAAGGGAAAAGCATGACATTAAGCAAAATTTTAACAAGTACACAAAGGGGTAAAATATTATGTATGATTTAGCTGCAAAGGCCAGGAGAAAACTGCCATTGCTGCTAAGAACTGGCTTGTTTGTCCACTATCCCTTTTGCCTCGGAGAGATTTGTTCTGATGCCTTTTCCATATAATACTTACTGTCTCATTCTGACAAAACGATGCTCTTTGAATAACCTGGCAGTTATTGCAGATGCAATTACAAAAGGAAATTCTATACAAAATGTGTCAGCTCTGTAAGCAGACTTCCACTGCCACCTTACCTCCAGCTGGCAACATTTTGGATGACTTAAACTCCACTTGAAAGGCCTTTAAGGATGAATAACTTGTCCTTTTCCATATCCGTCAAGTCAGCCTGTGCATGGATCCACTTCCTAGTTGGTGTCAGTAGGGGTTTGCTCCTGCCCACCGCTACTCTTCCCTCCCCAAACACTGCAGGCAAAACTGAGCAGGGTTTGGTCTGAATTTACTAAGATAACAGTGATGGATACTGTTGGTGGGTTGATGTTAGAACCGAAGTTGTAGCAGTCGTTAATAAATGCCTGACTTGAATTTCCAAATAGATTAAAATCTGATTCTAATGCTTTTATCTTTCCTGAAAGTCCCTGGAAAATCCTAGCACAAGCTGAGAGGTGTCATTTTGGTAAGAAAGCTACAGGTAGCATTTGTGTGTGAAAGTAATATCTTGGTCTTTAAATACTATCAGGGCTTCTATTCTAGCATGTTTGTACATTGCTATGAAAAATCCATCCCTTCCTCTCCTGGGAAGGGATGTCGTCCCTTGTCATCCCTTTCTCCCACTGCAAAAGCAGGATATATTTTGTGGCTATGCTAAAATTTGCATGCGGTATAAATTAATTTCACTTGTTAAGATCAAAATAAAGCTGTGGGTAGCCATTGAACATGAGTGAAATGTGCTGGTAGCCATAAATATTTTGCTGCAGCGAGACTGATGTATTCATCTACATTTCATTACATGCTAAGCATCCAGGCAGTAAGGATACTGGTGCTTCCATCAGGATAATCCCATGTCTTGCTTTGTCTAGATGCCAATTTATGCTTTAAACCTTGGTTGTACCTTAACCAAGAAGCAATTCCAGAAGAGGTAGTGTGACCAGACCCCTTGACCTATAATGCCAAAAAAGGTCTGAAAAGCAAACAATCAATTTACATTAACTGAAAAGGAAATATTGTGGTATCAAAAATTTTAATACTATTATATTCTTACTTGGTCTTCTCTCTTTCCTCATGTGTTTTTTTCCGTTAAAGTAGTAAATCAGTCCTGCATATTTTCCATTATAGCAGCTTCCTTTCTGTGGTTTGCATAAGCAGTCTTCAGGAGCACGTCTCTGGTATCAAGAATGCAGTCCTTTTGAGACACTGGGAAAGCTGGGGTGCATTGATAGGATAGCTCTACCCTAAGCCTACTGAATAGCTCTTTTTTTTTTTCTCCAGAGCTGCCTGAAATCCCTGTTCACCCAAGGGAAACACCAAGCTGACTGCCACCTAGCACTCAGGCCCCATCGTAATATTTGTTGTTTGTGGTTTGAAGCTTCACCTTTGCAGGAGAACCCCAAATATAGTTACTAAGCCACTTAATAATTCTCTGAGATGTCACTACAGCTTCCTTTGTACTTTCTTGAAACTTAGGCTGATCTCCCTAAGAGAAAAGCCAATGATACACAGAGGGCAGCCTAAAAATCCTACAAAATGAGAGTATAGTTGTGGTTTGCCAGGGAACGTGTCAGCTGAAAGATAGGGTGCATGCCCACAGCGACAAGATTGTATTTTGCAACTGCCCAAAAGCAGCTTCTGTAACACACAATTCCTGTGTGTTACACAATTTCTATGTAAAAAGTAACACACAATTCCTGGTGACCGTAGAGTTACTCCCTGCTTGAATTTTCAATTGCCTCGACCTCCCCTCCCATTTCTTCTTGTCACATTCATAGCCACTGGAAGGGTGAAAAAGCTGCTCAAGATGCCCCTGCATCTGTCAAAGGAGAGGATGCACAAGTGTCCAGCTCCGTTCATTGTTACGGTGTTTGGTTTGTCTCTGTTTTTTTGGTTTGTGGTTTGTTTTTTTTTTTTTTTTTTGAGAAAGAACGAATATACTCAGGATATACCTTTCATACAGAAGTTTAATTTGCTCAATATATAAAACATTCTGGCAATGTTTTATATTTTAATCAATATAATATTACCTCAATATTTTAATCCTCAAATAAACAAACAAACAAAATGAAAACCAAAGAAAAAAAACAAAAACAAACAAAAAAGATGGGAATTAAATTTGGGGTTTTTTTCATTTTTCTTTTCTTTGTTTGTCTTCTCACCATATTATGTTTTGTAGAACTTTGATAATTCTCTTGTACCAAATTTATCTTCTTAAATACTTTAACTAATTTAAAGTATTTAACTAAAGTATTTAATTAATGCTTTAAGTATTTCATGTTGAAGAAATTGCTATTCTTACTGTGTAGTAGGAGACAGCTAGAATTTGTTAGATCCTTAAACAAATACGTGCATTAGTTTCAATATTTTTAGGAATTGTCATATTTGCAGAATTAACAGGAGCAGGAGCAATATTGGGTAATGGGCAATCAAATATACAGCTAATGCACAGTGAGTTGTGTAAGTAGGCTGTGTGTATTTGGCTTCCAATTTAGCCATTCATACTTTGTCCAATAGCACTGAAGTTGCACTAGCAGAGGAAGAACTGGAATCTTTTTTACTCTTGTGAGATCTGATTCTGTATGTTCTTAAAAATCTAAAAAGTTCTTAGTTGAACTTCACTAGAGGAAACAGTTGTATAGGAAAAGAGTCTTTTCACAATAAAACCTTACAAAAGCTTCACCTTTCAAGAATGATGAACAGTAAGGAAGATTCTGTTATTCAAACTATAATCTGAGGACCTGATTTTTCCAGACTCCCAGGAGAACTGAACTTATTTCTACTTTTGCTCTTGGACTGCTGACCTAGAATTGACTTTGTGCTCCTCTGAAAATAGCTCCAGATTACAGATCTCTGCATCTATCTATGCTATCAAAGGGAAATGTTTTAGCGATTCCAGAAGTATTGGCTACATAATACAATGGACAAACACTATCGAAGTACAGCCAGCTTTCTGAATCTGTAACAATTAGTCCGTATTTTCTCTTACTCATCCTCGTCATTTAGACGGTGTAATATAAAGTACTAATGAGAGCCAGACTTCGTAGATTAATGTTGCTTCAGTCTAGTAGCTTCCCCAGTACAGAGAAAAATATCTACTTAAAAGTTTCTGTTTTCCTAAATTCTCTCTAGACATTATGGTTTGTTGGTTTGAATCTAAGTTTGGGGTTTATTGCTGTAGTTCTAATCTAAATTTTAAAATTACTGTTATTTTTATATTAGCTTTCATAGTTTCCAGATAAAATTGGGTTATTAAGGCTATTACAGGATTTATAACAAAATTGACTCAAATCCTCCAAAATTTTCAGCTTCATATGCCCCTAACCACATAGAAAATTAATAGTGAAATGCATGCCTCAGTGCCCTTTAAGTCAAACAGACTGAAACCTGTTAAAAAAAGTCAGAGTAAAATAAGGAATCCAACATATATGAGTATATTTTAAATACTGCCAAAAAAAGAAAAATGCAATTAAGATTTATAAACAGTGAAACTGGTTTTCAGTCTGAGTAATTACTATTCACCATAAGAATATGGAAACACGTAAGGATACTTGAAAATAAAAGGTAGTTTAGAAAATAATAGAGCGAATATATTTTTCAAAAGCAGTTTTACAATTTGAAACATACGTAAAATCATTTTTGTCTTTTTTCAGAATTGCCTCTTCTATTGATTCTGCACAGGGACAATGCTGGTACTTTAATCAGTTGATGAAACTTAGTATTAAACATCGATATGCACATGAGTATGGTGAACTAAACATTACTGACAGAGATGGACCAGAAGCACTGCAAAATCATTTAAAGCAAACATCCACTGGCTGCCTACAGGAAAATAACCTCTTTGTCATGGGTGCGACAGAAAATAAACAGGTCTTGTTGGATCCTTCCAAAAGATGGATTACTACTGACCATATTCAGGCCACATTCATTAACTCCTCCATACCTGTGCATCAAAAGGAAAATAAAGAAGATCAGAGAGTGAAGCAGAAGAGCACTGAATCTTGTATTAATTACAGTGAGGAGAGCAAAGGCAACAGTAACATGTCAGCCCAACTCACGTTGCAACAGTCAGCGATAGTAGCAAGTAATATGGGAAGAGATCTTCATTATTTTGAGAAAGATACAGAAAGGTAAGACAGATGTCAGATTGCTTTCAAGCAGGTTATACGGATAGGCAATAGGAGTGAGGATTTCTGGTTTAAAACAGAGGCACAGAACTTCTAGTAAGAAAACAATATTTTTAAGCTTATTAGACCATGAAGAGTTTTATGTTAAGACTTCTACACTAGGCTTCCATATTAACAATCCTTTGTGGTATTCTGTCAGTTGATATATTAGAATATAGATACATAGGTACTTAAAATATTTTTAAAATACTGTATAGTAAGAGAATTTGAAAACTTTCTCTTGGTATCCTACCTTTTCCTTCTTTTTTTTTTTTTTTTTGCAATAAATTTATGACACTAATTCAATGACACATACAATTTAGGGATGAAAATGCTGGAGTGCTTGCAGGAATTTTGGGGCAGTTTAAAGGCTTTTTTGCTACACTATTCATTAGACATTCTAGATTCATCTGTGTAGAGTTTACAGTCAGTATCATTTAGAAGGCAAGAGGGAAAAGTTGCTTAAATCTACCATCCTACTCCCTTGACCTTAGGCCAGTCTCCTGCTGTTGTGATGACTGAAGAGCTAACAGCCTGCCCTGCCCTTGGTACTCCTCCAACATGCCTTAACCTGCTTCTTAAAAGTAGACGCGGGGATGAGGGGCCAGTTCAACTCTTTCTGTGCCCCCAAATATTCTTCCCCATGAGACAGACTGGTTTATTACCTCTTTGGCATGCCTTTGCTGCTGGTTTACATTGTTCCGGATGTACAGTCAGGGAAAACAGAAGCTGAAATTTTTGCCCTAACTGTGCAAAAATTCAGTTATGATTTCATAAGAATTCAGTTTCAAAAATACATGTCTTGAGAACACTGTGAAGAGCAAGCATGGAAGACGTGCTTCTTCGTGCTGTTTAGACTTACGGTAAATGGGCAGTAGTGCTTAGTAGGTACTTAAGACACTAATAATTTGTCATAAAATTTATTATTCAGGAAGACCATAGAATTCATCATTGCCTCTCAGGAAGTTGAAAGCAAGAGTACAGAAGTCTGTTATGGAAGAAAAATCTTTTGAAATAGTTAATTTAGTGTTTTTAGTTAATGTTTTAAATGAATTCTGTAAATCTGTTGTTGGACAGTTCTCTCCAGTGCAGAATACAAGCCATTAAATGGTGGGGGGGTTTGTTTTTTTAACTCAGCTACTACTTTTTATAGATGCAAAGCTTATAAATAAACCATATTTTGCAGTTGGTAAACTTAGTAAACACATTCTGGGAAAAAAAAATCTGGCTTAACCTCTGTATTGTGCTTTTTTGCACAAAGTACTCTGCACAAGGAAAGAAAATATGTAAAGATTGGGGGAAATTTAGATGTCTTTTCTTAAACCCACGGTCCAATTGAAATGGCATTTTTGTAGACAAAAGGATTCCAAGATAGTGAAGTCATAATGCAGAACTGCCATTAAACCTTTTCTCCATCAGTATAAATTAATCGAACATATATTTAGAAATCAGCGAACAAATCTCAATAGTCTGTAATCAGTGCTTGTTAAACGATGAGCAAATTAGAGAATGTACATATATTGTACATTGTGGTCAGTAGTGTTAAACAGAAGGGTAAAAGTAGGCAAAAGATGAAATTGCACTTCCTCAGTTTTTCCTGTCTGCTCCATTGGAGTTATTCGTCTCATACAGTTTTCAGCATTTAGCTCTCTTTAGTGGTTTTTTAATATGGACAGTGGTGATAAGTGGACCCCTCCAATAGTTTATTCAGTCATTGTTAAACCACTTCTGCTCCTAATCCCTCCTTTGAGGAGACTCTTCCTCTCCAGTGAATATACAGGGAATAGAGACCGGAGGAGATTAATCCTCTTAGGTAATTGGGTTTCCAAAATTATGTGATGTGAATGTCCTTCAGTGTTTCTGAACATGAACGGAATTACAATCCAGTCCCATCTGGATTGTTCTTAACAGTTTCTTAACAGTTTAATGGCAGAGTTTTCCATTTGTCTCAATGCATATTGCTATGTTTTATGGTTATAGTTTGGCAGCTATGATAATTCATTTGTACTGGTGAGGCTATGTCATTCATAAAGGTATTTATTTCTCTAGGAGGCTACATATGGCAGCATCAGTGATCCAGTCCCTTTGGCGGCAGTACCATGCCAAGAGGAAAACTGACTGCACCAAAACAGAGGATCATCAGTTTATCGAATCTTGGAGACAGAAGCATGAAGCTGCCACACTAATCCAGGTTGGTTTATGGCATTCTCTTTACTTATGTTGCAAATTTAATCAGAAAGAAGTCTTACTAGTTTTGTATACTTATTATCTTCTCTCTATTTTTGTTTATGATTTTATTTTTTCATAATTAAACATTATTTGTTTTATTTAATCAGAGTAAACTTGATGATGCTAAGAGAGAGCCATCTTTGCAAAATGTTTTATAGAGGCATAAAAATATTTTCCGCTTTTTCACCAAGTATTTCCCTGAATTAATTTTGCTTGATTTAATTCTAATATTATGTTTAAGATATGTTGCACCCATATTCTTACTGGGGTATATCCGTCTATGCTATTAAACTGTCAGACTCCAAGTAACTGGTTCATCATGTCTGACATCTATACAACTAACTACTCTTCCCATCTCTTCTATCCTACCTATCCATTTCTTTCCTTCTCTCCCCATCTCCCAAAACCAGGATTGCCTCATCCATACTGTTACTGGGAACAGACCATGGCCTAGGCTGTCCTATGGTAGATACTGAGCTAACAGTTAAACGGAATGGATTACTACGTGAAAGAATTGAAGTCCGTACCTTGGCTTTGTTGAGATTGCTAACCAGATATACCATTTACCTGCCAAGTTGCCAGTGTTCATGGGTTTTTCGATGTTTTTAAGCAAATGGACCCTGTGTTGATTTCAGGTTTCAAATTAACTTAAAAACATTCAATATATTAAGTCTTCTATAAAAAAGTCAACAGTGCCAAAGTGATTTAGGAGCCTAAATTACATTTTCAGACTGAAAATCCAAGTAATTCATGAGTACCTATTCAACAAATGGTCGGTAGCAAAATGTTTAGTAAATGTGCATACTAAGAATAGGACAAGTAAGAATCACGTGACAGCAGTCAACTATCTGGGAACTTGAGCTAAATTCTGTTTCTGGAGTATATTGTGTAGCTAATGTATTGACAGTTCATCTCCATAAACTTATTTAATCTGTTTTTGAACTTACTTATATATTTCACCTTTACTATATATTAAAGTGATGAGTTTCAGAAATTTATATAGTGATTAAAATGTGCTTCCTTTCATTTGTTTCAGACCTGATAATTTCCAAAGTTACTATGAAAACGAAGTCTTTCACTATTTACCTTCTGTGCATTTTATGGATTTTTAGATCTCTTTTATATCTATCCTTATATTAGCTCTTGTAAATAAGAGTTTAGTCCATTTAGTCTCTTTTCACATTGCTCTGTACTCGTCTTTTTGTCCCTCTCTGAACCTTTACTTTGTTCTATCGTATCCTTTCTAAAGAAGTGACTAGAACTGAATTCCATAGGCAGATATATCACAAATCTGTACAATGAGATGGTTTTCATCTTGTTTCTTAAAAACTACTAACATATAATTTTTCTTTTTGATCATGACTGAGCACTGACCTGGTGCTTTCATAGGTCTGTGTTAACAGCTGCCTTACAGTTTATTTATCTGCATATACCATTAGGATAGCTTTTCTCTTTTGCATTTCTAAAAACTAGTTGTATTTGTTGAATGAAATGTATGTGTCATTTGATCACTCAGTAATATCAGGATATTTTATCTGGATGGTTATGAAGATCTGTAGAAAAATAACAACAATGAAATTATAAGAAAGCATTTCTAATACATTTAATAATTTTTGTAATAATCAGGAATTGTGTGTGTCAAACCAGTAATATTTTCAATAATTTATGCATTTAGAAAATAATTTCCTAAAAATCAATAAACTAAATGTTAAGCCAGAATACAAGATTTACCCTTCCTGGTTTAGTGCCTTCATTGCAAAGCCATTAAATGTGGACAACCCTACATCTTTCAGGACAGTAGAAATTTTTTGCATGGTGTTTTAAATCCTTAGGGCATCTTGAACTCTAATGATGTCAGACACTGGTTTGGGGGGAAACTGCTGTCCTGAGTTTAGTGTTCTTAATTCCATCTATGTAATTTTGATCTCTAAAGTGTTTTCCTGGATCTGATTCTACAGCTTGGCATGTGTTCCTAACACCCTTCCTCTTTTTCTAGCACTTAATTCCTAATGTTCTTCTTTTTCTTAGATATGATTATGCCTACTGGTAATATTTTTTTTAAATAAAGATCTTAGACAGTTAAGAAAGAGTAACTGACCTAGGTCAATTGCATGAGATGTCTCCAAGAATTGCTACTTGTAAACTATAAGACATTTAGTACAAGTGTATTTTTATTCTCAGTAATTTGAAAGTTGACACTCAGCTTTTTCTTATGTAGCCTTTCCTTTCAGTTTATAATAGTCCCTGAAGGAATTGTCAAATAATTAATTAGTTGACCCAGGTTTGTAGTTGAGGGAGTTGCAGGATTCCTTTCTGCTTAGTGGTGGAGAGCCTCTTGAGTACTCTAAGCTTTAGACATATGCTGGCATTTAATTTGTCTTGTAGTTTTAAATGTCACATAAAGTTCAAAAAACAGATCATTGAGCTATTAAACCAAGGCCCAAGATGTTTTATCTTCCTAATGGGATAACGTAGAGAATCTGGATTTGGGTTTGATCTATGGCTTTATATAACATGCTTTAAATTTTTTGTTCAGGCATTTTGGAAGGGTTTTCTTTTGCGAAAGAAACTGGCCAGTGCTCTTGCAGCTGTTAAAAGTGATGAAGTGGAGGATGACTACGAAGAAATAAATGTGGATGATTTCACGTTTTCTGAAGTAAGCACAGTCATTAGCATAAAAACGTCATGTAAAAAATAAATATTATTCTTCTTAAGCAATCATGTAGCTGTTGGAAATAAAAGAAATTGAAAGGACTACCAGGGCTAGAATTAAGATGTTGGATGTCCAGAAATAAAGCAGCATTTGTTATATATAGCTCATTTGAATGTATTTGTCATGGATTAATTGATTCCTGCTCTTCGAAATGCTCAGGTAGTTACTGTGCTAATAATGTCACACCCACCGTAGAACCTGATGTATTTCTATAGTTAAAGGACTATCAAATGAGAATAAGGAAACAGCTCCTTTTGTTCTAAAATTTTTATCTTTTTAATATTTTAGTAACAGATTATAATGACAGCAATATTTGAGTGTGTATTTTGTTCATTTTCATGATAGAATGAGAATAATAATATGCCTGAAAATATACACCAGGCTCCAAAGAAATTTGAGGAATAACATCTCGTTCAAAACTGAATTTAGTGACAATTAAGTAAAAAATAAAAATGTCTATGAGATCAATATCACTCAGAAAGCAAGGAGGAGTATCTTTCAACCAATTTTATCTTTTATAGCCTCAAAGGCACAACCTACATGGGAAGTTCTAGACTCAGTATGCATAGTAAGGCAGCTGTTGATGACTTACCTGAGTATTTGTCTGGAGCACTGCTTTCTCTAATTGAACAATTAATTGGCTTCTTTCTTTGGTTTGTTTTAATGGTTTCAGGTGAAGCAATGAAAACCGATAGCAATGTGGCCATTTGAGACCTAAGAGGATATGACTGAGGTTTTTTTTCATGAACCTTTGTCTCTGAATGAGCTTATTCAGCTGCTGCATCTTTGCAAGGGCCATTTGTCAATATTCCACTGTAGTTTTGCAAAGGAGATTGATGCGATAGTCCTGCTACTGGCAGAATTAGATCCTATTTAGGATCACATGTTTGTATGGGTCATAGAGAGTTATGAAACCAAATATGTTGTTAGTTGGAGCAGTTTACAGTAGATCAGTCTTCGGTCATCTGCGTATGAGCCTTCTTTAGCCACTCCCCTCCCCTTAGAAAATAGATGGGCTTTGAATGAAGTTATTACCAATGACTTGATGACTTGAAGTAATTTTATTTTTTTTCTTCTCCCTTTCAGCAGCTATTTTAAGATATATTTTCAGAATTACTGTCTTATTGTAAGAGCACGCAAAATGTTTGAGGCAGGAGTCCCAGGAATCATTTGGCAGACAGGAAATCTGTGTATGTAAACATAGAGATCTGACTTAAATTTTAGGATTTTTTTCATTTTAATTTGAAATATATATACAAAAAAGAACAGTCTCATTAGTTGATGTTTTGTGATCCCTGGCTTCTTTCTAAAATAATAAAAAGCAGAAAGTTGAAGGATTTATTTCTTCACACAGGAAGGAAGTATCTGTTCATATATTAAAGAAGGAAAATATCCTGTTTTGAATTATTCAGCCAGTAGGCCAGACTTTTATATACTGTAATTCAATTGAGCCGTTCTTGTTTCACTCTGTTCAGCCCAAATAATCCCATTATTTTTATTTTTTTCTTTAATTTTTTTTAATTGCTAAACTGAAAACTACATAGGCAGTTTAGTTCCATCTGTCTGTCAGCAAGGCAATCGCATTTGGGCAGGTGCTCCTGAGGCCAGGGAGAAAAGGAAGGAGTGCAGAAGGCAGGGGGAAAAGGCCAGCTCATTTCAGAGAGGCTTGCGCTGTATCACCCGCTGGTGTTGCCACACATTCCTTCCTTTTTTTTTTTTTCCAAATTGTTATTGAGTTTATTGTGAAATACATAAAACATGAGTTTAGGGACCAATTCTCAGAGAAAGCGTTTAGGTTCAGAGCATGACAGGAGAACCATGAGCTGACATTTTAGTTTGCACAGCAGGCTCAAAGGCTGAACTGGGGACTGATGTCAAATAAGTTACTCAAGCCCTTGGCTTCTTGTGATGAAAAATACAAGAACATATGTTTTTCTGCAGAGCAGTGTATGGGATAAATTTGCAACGTATACACCCATGAAGGATATACTTTGTTTAGTGAGTGAACATTTCAGTGTTCAAGATTGATGGCTGTAATTAGAATTATACCCTGCAATACTTGTCATATTTTTTCCTTCTTTTTTTTTCTTTTTTTTTTTTTTCAAGCATATATCTCATCTGTGCTGAAGAGTTTGATTGTGAGAAATGTGTGGCTTATCTATAATGGTCCTACACTCTACTTTACCTAGCCCAGACTAGCCATCCTTAGTACTAGATTGCCTGGTTCCGTGTGTCTTTAGCTGTTCCATTCTCTGCAGTTGGGCAATACCAAATCGCTAGACTTTCTACTTTGGCAGAAACAACATTAGAAGCTTGGAACAGTCTCTACTTCTTATTCCCTCCTTTCTGGCCTCAATGTTTTATAGCAAAGTGCTGAAGCAGAGCCAAATAATGACACATGATATCAGTGGCTATCTGTTGGGCCTCAAACAAGTGTGTAGGGAGGAGTACATATTGCTGGGCTAAGAGATTCCATATGCTAGGGTGTGAAGGAAGAGAAAAATATCTGGACACCATTTTGTACTGCAGATTTTACTGTTGGATAGGGTGAGTGAAATGAGAAAGAAGGGCAGAAAAACCCTTCCATATTGCAAACCAATACAAATGTACTAAATTTTGTCCAAAAGTTTTTGGTATAGTCTACTATTTTGTGGTGTAGTCATTGTTTGTTGTGATTTTTTATACCACTGTTATGTAGATTTCAGTCATAATTATTTTATTCAGTATTATCTAGCATTCTACAAAATCAGCAGTGTGCAAGCACCTATTTAAACTATTTGCAAATATCACAATGCAGTAAGTCATTAGGCACCAGTCTTCATTAAATTACTGTTTAATATCTTCATTATAAACTCAGTGTAACCGGTGCTCTGTGGAAGGTGAGGCTGTGAAACAGCATGGGGAAAACTCTAGTCTTTGCCAAAGATCATCTATTTTCTTTGTTTATGCACATTGAGCAGTGGTATATTTTTACTACAAGTTTGGCACAATATTATGTGAAAAATGGATTGCATGCGACTGAGCTGGAGGAAGGGTCTTTATCTTGCTCACAGTAGCATGAATAGTAATCATTTCACCTGAACAATTACTGATATCTGTTTGTATTTGTATCGGCTCCCGTATGTTGCCAAAGACATTCAAAGGCAATTGATGGCAGTAGTGTTTTTTTGTCTGTTGTATTGTGCAATGTCAAGCAGGCTATCCCAGATGAGATGAAAGATCTGGAGAACAGATGTCTCAGAAAGTATGAGCCTGGTATTTAGTGATATTTTCATGTCTTTCATGTGGACTTTGGAAAATTCCAGCCTATATGCTCCAGAAGGCTGATCTTAAGACAACCTTTCATCAGCAGTCCATCCATGTAGAAAATGATCTACAAGGCAGAGCTCACTTTATCTCTGGTGGGCAAAATTTGACAACATATTTGCTTGACACAGCTCTTCACATTCTCTACCATGTAACCATTATCATTGTTGTTTTCTTGATGAGAATATGATGTGAGCCAAATGCAAAATGGCTGAACTTGCCAGTGTGTCAAAAAGCTGAACCGATTGAATATGATCAGTTTTAAGACAATTCTTGACTCAGAAGAGTGGCCATAAATTGAATAAATTGTTTTCCTACGCTGAGCCAGCATATGGAGCTATGTCTTATTCTCATCAAGTACCAGTATTGATGGTTACATGTCACAGAAAGCGCTGTATTTTTCAAAACTTAATTTTTTAAATTTAGTTTATCTATTCATACTTTTTCAAAAAGAAAGTAACTATGTAAGTTGCAACCAAGCTAAAAAGAAATCCATTACTCCTTCCTTCATCAAAGGGAATAAATCTGTTGCCCTGAGAAAAAGTATTGTTCTGCTTCTGAGCTTTGATTATGTAGAATTTTAAAATCCCAGTCTTTTTGATAGGTTTTGAAATTATTGACCAGGAGTTTCCTTCATGTTATTTTACATATCCACACTCATACACACAGCCGTTCCTATATTTTTTGCCTGTCTTCCATGGCAGCTAGGTAGCAGTTTCCTTTTTCTTTTTTTGGGGGGGAGGGGAGGGGAGAGAGAAGAATAAAAACTCATTTGTGCTAACTCTTGAGAAGTAAACAGCAATTAGAACAACAATTTCTTTACATCTTTAGTGTTCTTATCACATGTCCAAATTAGACACATACACTGTATTTTGTTTTCTTTTCAGATAATCCTTCATGATGTGGTTTGTCTCAGGCTGTGAGCTTCTGATTGTGGGCTTGTGACAGTGATTGCTGTTTTCTGGCTAGTGCCAGGAAATAAGTGTAGCCTATGGATTAGAAGGTCCCCATAACATTTCTTGTATCTTGACACTCTTACACATGTCTAGCTCTTGTAATTGCTTATAAATGTCAGATCAGAATCCAGTCTTTCTGCAAAGAATATGATCCTTTTTATATCAAATTTCTTATACAGTGTTGTAGAAAAGCAAAAAAGAGTATCATGAAAATTTCATTAGATCCATCCTCTTCTTTTAAAAAAGGAAGGGAAAAATTCTCTCCTAAGTAACGTATTGGAAGATCAATCTTTTCAATGAGTGTTTATCAACAATCTCTTGATATGACCTTTCTTCTTCAGCTGCTATGTTAACGAATCGCATGCCATTCTCAGTCTGTGGCATCATCAGATACATAAAGCCTCTTTTCTACCTCTTTCAGCAGTGATACTTATCTGAAATGCTGAAATCTGGGTTCTTTTTAGTTATCTGATAGATATCCTGGCGTTGGCAGTAGGTTGTTGCAGTCAGTATCTGATAAAATAAACACAAACACAGCTATTAAGAGTTGGCAGCTGTCGCTAACACTCCAGTTTCACAGCTCATGCAGAATGTGCTCTGATTGCTTTCTGGCCTTCCACCATCAGATCTCAGTTCTTAATGCCACCTGAAATGCTTTTAATCTTTAAACAGAAACTATCTTCATGGCTTATCTCTATCTAACCCTTGGTTAAATAGCCAGATTCAAACAAATACTTTCCAAAGGAAAGCCCACTAAGGATGCATGACACTAAAGATATCATTTGGAACCTGTATTTAGCCAAATGGTATAGTATTTTTCTAAATTATATTTCTCTTGTATGACATATCAAAGTATAACGATGCCATTAATTCTTATTTCTCTAAAGACAGTCAAGCATCAGAATTGAATAAGCAGGCCAAGCTATGGAAAAATCTATAAAAGTGAAAAAAGTCTTAGTTCTATGGAGTTTTAGACTCATTACTGTAGCCTCAAAGCAAAATCATTCTAAACCAAATGCATCATTGGAAATGGAAGTAATAACAGATCCATCAGTTCTTCTCACTGAGTACATTTGCATTTGAAGTCTCTTGAAAGCTGAGCTAAGGATCCCACATCATAGAATATAACTTCCCTAAGTTCTTTAATTTTTGTGTAGTGTTAAAACTGAAATTGTAGTGTAGGTATAGATTGTGTTTAAAGGATCTAGTGAAATGTCTGATATTTAGCAAGTTCACGTACAGTGATTTCCGTTGAAAAAGATTTTTTGGTAATGCCTATTTAAAAATTTCAGGAGCTTTCCTGACTGACTTGTGTGTGCTCTGTGAGAAGAGGCCATTGAAGCAGCCAATACTGTAATTCAGTTAAATAGCAGTACTTTTGGAGGAACCAAAGAGGAAAGTGAGATGTCAGCTTCTGTCCTCCCCCGCACTTAAATCCATACATGTCTTGTGGCCTGGAGCTTGAAGTCCTTTTTGTTTAGAACATAACAGATGTTATCCAACCATAGCACAACTTAACTCAGATGAACATATACAGGTCCCAGGGAACAGATAGGATGCATCCAAGGTTGTTGAACAGCTGCCTGATGTCAGTTTGAGGTCACTCTCTATCATCTTTGAAAGGTCATGACAACTCGGGGAAGTTACTGGTGGCTGGAAAAGGGCAGATATCACACCCATCTTCAAGAAAGGCAAGAAGAAATATCCAGGGAACTAGAATCTCATCAACCTTATCTCAGTTCCTTGGGAAGGTTGCGGAGCAAATCACTTCAGAAGCCATTTCTAATCTCATGAAAGAAGGCAATTGGGAGCAGGCAGCATGGGTTTACCAAGGGCTGGTCAGCTTCATTGCTTTCTGTCACAAGGTGACTGGCACTATGAATAAGGAGAGTTCAGTGCATATTGCATACCTTTATTTTAGCAAGGCTGTGGACAGTCTCCCACGGACATATTCTCAAAATTTGTTCAGGTATGGGCTGGAAAAGTGGACCATAAGGCAAAATTGACTGTGTTCAGTTCTGGGCCCCTCTGTACAAGAGGGACATTGAAGTGCTGGAGCGTGTCCAGAGGAGAGCTACCAAGCTGGTGAGGGCTCTGGGAACCAAGCCATGTGAGGAGAGGCTGAAGGAACTGGGCATGTTTAGTTTGGAGAGGAGGAGGCTGAGGGGAGACCTCATTGCCCTCTACAACTACCTGAAAGGAGGCCTGTTCTCCCAGGTGAATAATGACAGGACCAGAGGAAACGGTCTGAAGCTGCGGCAGAGGAGGTTTAGATTAGATATTAGGAAGAATTACTTTACTGAAAGAGTGGTCAGGCACTGGAACAGCCTGCCTAGGGAGGTGGTTGAGTCACCATCCCTAGAGGTATTTAAGAAACATCTAGATTTGGCACTTCATGGCATGCTCTAGTGACAGAGATTGTAGGGGTTTTTTGGGTTTTTTTTTTGTGTGTGTGTGTATGGTTGGACTCGATGATCTCAAAGGTCCTTTCCAACCATGAAGACTCTATGATTCTATGACTCTATGACTGGACTGACAGGCTCAAATAGTTGTGTTCTGTGGTGCAAAATCCAACTTGCAGCCAGTAATTAATGGAGCCCATCATGGATGGTAGGGAGACCATATAATTAATATTTTAGTTAACAACCTGTATGATGGAACAGAGTGCAATCTCAGCAAGTGTGTAGATGACACCAAATGGGGGGCAGCGATCAGTATGCTGGAGGACCAGGGTGTTCTTTAGAGCAGCCTGCACAGGCAAGATAAACAGACTGATCTGAGCCTGGTGATGTTCAACAAGAACAAGTACAAAGTGTGATATATGGGCTAGAGTCACCCCATGCAATACTGTTGACTAGGGGCTGACTGTCTAGGAAGCAGCACCACAGAAAAGGATCTAGGGTTCTAATGGACTTTCTTCACCATGCAATTCTTGAGTTTCTAATAGTGGAAACAGAGAAAGGGGGAAAAAAACAACAAATACCCTATAACACAACCTTAATTTAGCTCAAAACTATGTAACTTTATGTCTATTTTGTCCTTGAATGGAGGGGACTAAGGAGTCCTAAATGCTAAATACTGTTAAAACCATCTCCTGGTACTCAGTCTAGTCATTTTGTTTGTATGGAAAATACGTCAAAAATAATAGCAGTAGCTATTGATCATTTCACAAATCTGAGTTTACAACTGGAAAACATCTCAAAGAATGAGCTCCTGAAGTTCTTGAATTTCCCAGAGAGTAGCAATGCAGGTCCCAAAAGATTTAAGGTATTGAGACTTACAGTTATGCATCAACAAATTTAAACTTGTAGATTCATTTGTGCGTGATCTATTTCAAATAGAAGAGTTAGTGCTAGGGACATATAAGGAGTACATTATAAGTGAAGATGAGAGTACGTTAAAAGTGAAGAAATGAGATATCTTTCAAAATTAAATGTTTGTAGTGTAATTAGAGATTTGTTATCATCAGTTTCAAAAAATATGTTATTACAACTTAGTCCTTCTTTGCTCTTTATCTTCCAAATACTTTTTTGTTCTTATTTCTGAAGTAGGGACTTTTAAACAAAAAGGAAAAAGTCTTGAAATTGAATCAGATTTCTCATGTGACATGAACTTTGAAACATATTAAAGGTTAGATGACTGTAAACTTGTGACTAGTCTATTTTTATTACCTTGTACTTCTGCCTGACTTTCATTCCTTTAACAAACTGCAAACTGAAGTACAGCTTTCTTTTCTATTGTGTTTTTATTGTTCATTCCCCAAACTTGATAGAACATTTTGAGTTATCTTCCTTTGAAATTGTATATTCTTTGAATGTACAGTATTTAAGGGGTGGGAATGAGGGGTCCCTTGGTGGTTTGGTAGTGTTTTTTTTTTAATTCATTACCCCTTGAAAGTTTTGTTTGTTTCTTTTCGCAGAGGTAGAAGAACTTGGAAAAAGGCTTATAGGGACAGTTAAAGTTTGTGTAGTGTGGCAGAATCAGAGAAGGAAAGACCTGAGGATTCTTGTCATTTTAATGGGGAAGGACTGCATCTGGGGTCTTAGAGTCATTTTGAGAGGTGTCCTGAAGGTGCTGGGAGCCTGATATTTATTGAGATGGTGGGGGTATACTTCTCAAAAGATTTTTGAAACATGCATTTCTGATGCTTAATTGAACCATGTCTAACCTCTGAAGCTGTTTACACATCTGTATTTTTTATTCCTGTATTCAAAAAAAGATGTGGGACCCAGAGCTTCCTTTGAACATTGACAGGCTTAAGACAAAAATTAATTTCTAGAAAAGTTTGGGTCATATAGGTCATGAATGACTGACATGAGCTACAATAAGATTCAGACTTTTGGAGAGTTAATTATGTATGTCTACATTCAACCTTTTTTGTGTACGAAAACTTTTAGGGTCCCTGAAATTTTCATTATTCATTTACTTTTGTATATTCTGAAATAAATTATTTCCATAATTTTAGTCATATGTATTTAGAGAAATCACATAGGTACATATATTTTATGTATATTTTAATATATATATAAAAAAAATTGAGAGAACAGTTAGTTTTCTGAACTTATTAAACAACTTGGAAAAATGACAATTGGAGAAGACATTCCTCAGTAAAATTTTCTTGAATGTTTTTCTTAACAGTAACATTCTGATTTTTCCAGCAATTGTCAATATGTCCTTCTTATAAATGGACAACTACACAACTATGCTTGTCTTCTAATTTTCCTACAAGAATGTACTCTAATAATTAACCAGCTTTTGTAAGTCTATAAAATCTCTTGGGGTCAATTAATCATTGCGATGTTTCTCTGGAATCCATATGATACTCAGTACTTTTTTTTGGCTTGAAACGTTGTTTGGTTTTAGCAGTCATAAGAATGCAGCCATGCCCAGCTTTCTTTCCAAATTCTCTTGTCTTATATAAAGACAGGGTTGAAAAAGAAGCATTGCCAAAGGTTAAAATAACCTTTATTAGGGTGCTAACCTATTTATCTTCACCACATAAAATATGTGAAAAAGCACAAAAGACAAACGCAGAGAAAAAGACTTTTTTTCTACTCCCTGCAGTTCAGAGATCTATTTTCTATAAAATGTGTATCCACTAAGCTGTCTAATTAAAAAGAAGTCTGTATGCAGTTTTTTTATACAGTTGTTCAAATCAATACATTTACATACAACTTTAAAATAACAGAACTTAGACTGAATTTTTGTGGTATTGGAAATGGTATAATAATGCAACTAATAGATGGCCCAGTTAAGGATCTTCATATTTGATACTATCTTAGGTTTGGAAGATTTTTAGAAAGTCTCGGTCTGAATTGATATTCAACTTCCTAACATTGAATGAAGCTTTACACATGAACTTGAGTTTTCAGAAAGCCTAGCCCATAGAGTAATCTGATTCCTAAAAAGACTGGATGAAAGAAAAGGCTAAATACACAAAAATATTCATATCTTCAATTTCAAAGGAAGTTTTTAATCACAGTCTATCTATATATAGAAGAGCATAGAAAAGTGATCTGGTCCTTCTGTATCAGCTATAAGGAGCTAAAAATTTGTGATTTCTTAAGAAGTTTGTCAAAACTGATGCTTTTAGAGAAGAAATTACTAGCAAAGAACACTTAGTCCTTGGCAGAAATGAAGTTTAGTTTAAAACAAAATGACAGACGCTGTCCCGGAGTAGCATTATATTTGAATGAAATACCCCACAGAGTGAAATATGTTTGCCAGGAACCAAGGGAGAAAGTTACAGCTTTCTGCCAGATGAAAGACAGTACAGTATGGCTGGCTGTGGTATGCCCTTTCCTGTTGTGAGAATCCACAGGGTTAACCTTCAGTGTATGATCCTTCTTCCTGACCACTCCCACTCCCAGTCTGAGACATTATTTAACCTACAGGATGTCTAACACTAGGAAAATTGGTTCTTCATGTCACATGTATTGCCCAAAAAGAAATTTTGTCAGCTTATTTGAAATAATCATAGAATGCTGTTGAACGTTCTGCCTTGGATTAAAGTACTGTCTTTCACTTGTCTTTTTGTTTGAACCTTTTTTTTTTATTATTATTATTTTCTTGGAGTGAACTAGACTTGAACTGCACTATTCAAATATACTCATTAAAAACTAGGAAAGTAAAAATCAAGGACATCACCACCCTGAAGAACTTTCATTTAAACTTGTTTTCTATAGAGAAAACTAGTGGAAGGAATCATTCTAGTTTATTTATTTATGTATTTACTCTTATTACATATTATTCTTATTAAAAACTAATTTGAATATAGAGAGGGCAGATACTTTGTAAAATCTGGTTGAAGAAAGGACGTTCTGACACTAAGGGGTGCAGAAGTCCAAAAAAACAGGTTAGACAAAACCAGGCAGATGAACTGGCATGTGAATCTTTTTTTAAAAGTAAAGAATTTCACACACTATTTCTGTGAAATTGTAATTTGGAAATTTTTTTTTTAATAGAGATGCTTTTTTTTTTTCCCCTTCACATTCCTTCTATTCTGTTGTAATGCTCAGGAGCCAGTCATGACTGAGTTCAGAGTGAGTTTTGGATATTGTCTTCGGCTTGTTTATATTCTGTTGGGTAATTTTCCTATTTTTTTATCTTAAGATACCATATAAATTAAAGCACTACATAAATATCGATAAAACAATCTTTTGGGCTAAACCATTGCTGTCCTGCAAACAGCGAATGAGACAATGAGGAAATTAAAGAAAAAAGGAAAGAGGTATAAAGGGTTAGTTCTCCCCAATTTTCAACAATAGTTTCATGGTTTTGTCAGATTGTGATTCAACTTGTGATTTTGAGGGTCACCATGTTTGGAAACCTGGGGTAGCTTCAGCTCCTATGGCAGCCAACATGTTGGCCTTTTGGAGTTAATCTGCACCACTTCAGCAGTTACATGCTCTGAGCGATGTAAATTATTTGCATTCTTTCTGGATTGACATAGCGATGACCTTGCCAACACTGACTAGATGCCTATATTTGTCATAAGAAGTTAGATTACTGTTTTAAGGTGACGAATCGTTTCCTGGATGTTAGCAGAAAGTCCTTAAACCACCAATTTCCAAGGTCTAAAAGAATATATCAAGGGAAGGGTTGTCCTCAACATGTCCAACTTCTTTCCTTCTTTCCATAGGCTTCTGCTACTGAACTCTTCTGGAAACAGAGTATTGATGTAGACAGTTTGACGCTGTACCTTGGGAGCCATTTTTTCTTCATGTTTAATATGACTCAGGTTTAAATATGCCTTAGGACAGACCAAATTACATGTATAGCTCCAGAATGTAATCCAGAGCATATAAAAGGTGCCTAGAATTAGATTGTATAAATAACATTTGCATTAAAATTCTGCTTTTCAATACCTCATTCAGTCATAAAGTTAGTAGAACCATTCTCACTGACTTTGGTGGTTGTAGGATTGGATTCTGTTTCTGAGACCACAGAATTTTAATGTTTGATGGTTAAATAGTCATTACATTTTGCAAAGGAAAGGATAGAATAAATGTTTGAAAACTGAAGCAATAACAAAATGGAAACGGTTATCTATAATATGCCATGAAAAAGAATCCCTAAGCCTCCAAAGTTCATTGATGAGCTACAAAAGTAAAGGGGAGAAAAAAAAACCTGTAGGATTAGACTATCAAAGGGTAAAAAAATGCATTGTGAATAATGATAAGAAGTTCTTGATCCTAATAGATAAATGGAAATAGCTATCACTATGGAAGTTTTGTTATTAAAATTCAGAAAGAAAACCCCAAAACCAAATATATTCACACCTTCTTCTTGTTGAAGAATGATATCGTGGATAATTATATTGTGTTTAATAGTGAATTTGATGGTCTTTATTCTTTCTAGTCTTGGAAGTATCTTGTTTGCGTCCTGAGCGGGAGCTAAATGAAAACTAACATAAAATCTAGCAAAAATAAAATGCAAAAAACCTGAACAAAAGAAACCCTTGAAAAATTTGCCAAGCATTAAAAATGCATTTCGAACAGTAAGTTAAAGGTTAATTTGTTTCTGTAAAGTTTCAACAAAAAAGTTAGAAACATCTATGTGTGGTTTGTATGCTTGTGAAAATAGAAACTTTTTTGAAGTAATTAATACATTCATTGATTTGAAACAAACACTGGAAATAAAGTATGGAAGATACAGAAGCATAAAATATATCTTCAGACGAACTGATGTGTGTTAAATCAACTCTATTTGATTTACACATGTGTAAAGTTATGTCATAGATGTCAGTATTTATGAAATCAATTCCTTAATTTGGCTTTAGAAATAAACATAAATGGAGTATGCCTATAATTGTTTATGTAGACCATACAATCAAACATTATGATTTTATTTCCTTTGTAATTCATGTCCTTTTTTTTTTTTTCTTTCTTTTAGTAGACAAGGTCAGTAGAAATGGATCTAGTTTTTAGCCTTCGGAATTGGTAAATCTGTCATAAACTTTGCATTAATTATAGTTTAGGACTGTGTTTATGGGAAAGATAGGGACGGAAGTTTCTTGAACTTAGTGCTGTCAAAATCTCAAGGGATAATATAGTGGAAGAGCATATATTTGAAAATCAATTATGTGTTTATTTTTGTTGGCGAAAGCAAATGACAGTGTGGTATATTTTTATAATCTGATACACATTAAGAGGAGCGCCAAATGTGCTTAATGATAAATAACTTATCTTTTTTTTTTTGTCTTGCATATTTATAACTTTGAATCATGCTTTTATATTTTCATTGATATTTCTTTTCAACACTTAGAACACTGAAAGGCATTTTATAGGCTATTAAAGAAATAAAAAAAACCCTGGAGAATATTAAATTAATAGATGGCAAACACTGGGCAAAGAAAATATTTGTGAGAAAAGTTTCAACCTAAATATTAAGAGCAAAGAACTTTATCTGGGTTACGGTACAACTATAAAGCAAAAGGATTCAATCAGTGTACTGCTTAAGTGATTCTTGTTTGAAAAAATTGACTACAGCTTTGGAGTGTTAGTTTTCATGTTTCATGATTTTATTGATTTCTGTCGCAAACCATTCCATCAGAGAGGTAAAAATTCAAATAGCTAGGATGCAAGCTTGCCCTGAAATCTGACAGTAGAGCTTGGATCATATTCACTGCTAATGTAAGACATTTAAGTACCCGTGGACACATCATTGTACACACCAATTCAGTTGATTGACACTTAAATTGTACGAAAAGTGGAAATCTACCTCTCTCCTAGCTGTATTGATTCTTTTGCAAATAGAGGAGGAAAAAATACTTCAGAAATTTGCTATTTTCATATACCTTTGTATACCAGCAAAGTTGAAGACACATCTTTTGCAGACATTGAGTTTACCTGTGACTGGATTGCATGCCCACACTTAGAAAATAAGTGAAAAACTCTCATCTGAAAGGCTAGAAATATAATTTGCGTAGTGCAATTGAAGAGTAAATTCAAGGAGAACAAGGAGGAATACTGTCTAATTTCACTGACAGTTTTTGGTTAGATTTCCTCCCTTCTTCATAGTTAGTCATTTTGACCATTCTACCCATAGACCCCAGGCAACTGCAAAACTTGAATATGTCATAGCTTTGTCTCTGCTGAGGTATGATCTTGTCAGTCTTCCGTGTCTGAATTGTACCAATTTCACATCTTTAAGTCATCGCCTTTGGGATTTGATTTACCATAATCTGCTTCTAGAATATATTTTAACTGTGACTTTTTCTTTTTTTTTTTTTTTTAAATGAAAATTGTTTTGATCAACCACTCGGTGTTTATCAGCATAAGAGTAATCACTGAGGAGAGACAGGTTAGTGGGTTGTAGGTAGATGTAATAGCTAAAGAATGTGATACATTTTGTTATGTAGTTTGCAATATACATTTGCGGCATGCCTCTACAGTTTATTCACATAGATTTCTTAAGATATACAACTACCTGAAAGAGGAGGTGTGGTAAAAAGCATAGTGTTGTATATATATTATGAATTGAAGCAGTAAGAAGTGGAAGAGTGGTAAAGAGACAGTATCTGTTAATAATGAGGACATAGAATTTATCTGGATTCATTAAATAAAAGAACGAAAACCAAAACATACTGCAATCAAAGAATAGGGAATTCCAGAAAGTAGGAATCGAAGATATAACAATGCATCTGTTTTCAGACATGAAATTTGTTGAAAATTTATTTTAAAAAGCTAGGTTGGAATGGAAGAAGAGTACTTGTTCACAGTTACCTAATAAATGAAAGGACTGGTCTTAGAGTCACCGCATTATACAACCAGTACCTGAAGCAACCTTTTCAAAATAGCTGGAATATGACCCTTTTGTCTCTAAGGATTTCAAAGGGCTTGGAAGACCTTCTTGTTCACCAATGTGCAAAGCCTGTGCAAAGTCCTGTTTACACAAGCTACACAGTAAGGTATCCAGAGGTAGAATAATTTCTCAGGGTCAGAAATCAGTGCAATCTGAAATATTCTCTGATTGGAAGAAAAGTAGTCCAGTTGTATAAATGAGCCATTTTCAAAAGAATGAACCCCAGGCTCTTTGCTGCTGAAGTAAGAACAGCCTGAATGACTGAGCCCTGTGTAAGAGAAGCCAAATTCTTCAGAGGTATTTGCTTACTGTGGGGGAGTAATTTACTTCTCTCACTTATCAGAATACATTGAAAGAACATGTGGTCAAAAAACTCAAGGACGTATAAGAAAAATAAGTCATATGCAGGTTGAGTTTGAAACAAAATCTAAATTTTGTTTTTTATGAAAGAAAACTGAATTCTGTCTTGAAGTGCTAGAGACACCAGTTAGCACCTAATTCTGTCACCCCTCTTCATTCCAAGCTACTATTTTAGTTCGCAAATTATTACATTACATCAAAAATAAAATTGATTAATTGAAGGAATAAGTACATATAGCATTCACATTTTTAACTCCAGATTTCAGTGAAAACTATTCAACTCAACAAAAGCAAGTATGACAGAATTAGGCACCTGCATCTTGATATAAAATACTCAATTAATCAAAAACAGCAAACAAAGCTGTTCGTGTTCTGTTCATTTGCTTTAGGCCTTTAAGTACCTTAGGTCTGTATTTTTTCAGTTTGGCAGTCTTTTTTAATAACTTGGGTTTACTAACAATGTTGGGATAAAATTACAAGAATCTGAGAAGGAGGGGATGCATCTTATTTAAAAAAAAACAACACATAACAAACCCCAAAACCCAGAAAAAACTCACAACCCACAAATACTATTAATCTGGTTTATTTAAAATAAAACAGCACAAGACAGCATCTCCAAAGGTGTTTTAAGCGTGATTGCTCTGCAGGTGGCGGTTCTGATATACGACTTGAAAACACTTGAAACAGTATGTAAGACAGTTTAAAAGAGACTTTGCAAAAGTTATCAAAACTAAACTGATTATATCAGTGCACTATTTGACTTTACTCATTCATGCAGGCTGCATTAGAGAAGGAATGGCTAGCTCTAGATTCCACCCGTTTCCCTTCAAAAACACTCCCGCTCTCAAACCAGCTGCACTGGCCAAAGGTAACATGTCACAGAAACTTCTTACTCTTCAGTCTTTATTCATTCCTTAAGGATATGCTATTCTGGGGTGATTAATACGACAATCTATTGACTTGAAAAACACAATTACTTTTAGAAGTCTCAGACTTCCTCCTCATCTCCAGATGCAATTTTTCTTTTAGATTTTCTTTCATTTGTTTAGTTTTTTCTTTATTTTGGATTTATTTCAACACTTTACTTCACAGTAGCAGAAAAAAAGATGATGTGCTTCATCTGTACATTTGGCAATGGATTAAAAATTGCTAGTTGACACACTATTTTAAAAATACTAAGATCTGCATTATATGACAACAGCTGAATGTTTTCAGAACAGCTAAAGGTCATTGAACTGTAATGTCTGCTAGTTATTTGATAAACTTTGAAGTTTTAGCTTTTTGTTTTGGTAGGGTTTTCTCTTCTTGTTACAAGAGTAGTATTACTAATGTTTTATTTCCTACAATTAAAAGAAGGGAGTCTTATAAATGTATAATTCATTATATTTGGGGACATTAAGTATTATTAAAGTCACCTTTTTGCCCTATTTAGTTAGTTGAAGGTAAGATCTGTAATGGGCATATCACCATTAAGAATACTTTCTGTTATATTAATACACTCTGCAAACCTTGGTGCAGGTTTACCTGCACACTTTAAACTCAAACTTGCAGGAATCGTCAACTGCATTCTTTTTCTTTCTCTGACTTAGAAGTCTTCTAGGCCTTCAAATTCCAGTGAACATTCAAATCATTTGCCATTGTCACCACAAGAAGTTTGGCAGTGCGTTAACAGACCTCATTCGTACTCAGCAGAAAATATCCACTTTCATACCACGTAAGTTAAATAATATATTTTCTCCATTATATTTAGTTCATTTGGATTTGACAAAAATCAGAGGGAGGCGAACTTGAGGCTGTTTTCTGATGCTTTTGCTACTTTTGGTTAATGTAATATTACTGGAGTTAAAATGTATTTACTTGTTAAAACCAAATATATTAAATTCAGTTGTTATTTTTCATTGACTACCAGAATTTAAGAATACAAGAATATAAGTGTGTATTTTTATTAATCTAGGTTTGTCTGTAAATCATAAAACTTGTATTTTTTAATATATATCATAACATAGATGTTGAAATAGAGATTTGTAAGACTAGATAAAGATTAAAAGGGATTTCTTACACAGCTGCATTCTTTTGGAGAGAAAGGACTGAAATATGCTTCAAGTAATTGAAACGTAAACATTTCAAATTGATGGCAGACTTTTATTACTCTCCAAGATAAAGCCTTCCTGGAGCATTAAAATATATTTTTTTGTATTGTTTCCAAGCTTCAAAAGTGCCTTTAAAAGGCACAAACAACTTGCAGAATAACAAAGGCTGCCAAATAGTCACCCGAGAGCCTTCCTTATTTACCCACCTTTCAGTACAGCTCTTATATTTTGTTTTCAGATCAAGAAAAGGAGCAATGTCACAGCTCTCTGACTGGAAAGAAAAAAAGAAATTTTCATTCATGTCTGAAAAAGAAGAGAAAATTTCAGAAGAATGGTATGTTAAGTATTTTGCTTACACAGTGACTTCCAGGTACAGGTTGGCTATTGTTCCTTGCTTTTTTTAAGTTCCACTTTTTGAGAATCTCTGTTTTCTATCAAAGTAAAAATAATTGTAATTACTTTTACAAGTGTCTGGGCAACCATCTTAATAAGTTGCAATAATGTAATGTTAAGCATTGGATCTATCTGTGCAATTCAGAAAGCTTCAAACCATGCATAAGAGGTTCTATACACTTGTATTATTTTTGAAAAGTGCATTACACAATAATACGCAGCTGGTGTAACATAATATATGTGAAATGTTTAGTAAGTTGTTCTCTTTCCCTAGGGGTTTTAAGGACATTTCTACTGCACAGCTAATGCTGAAGAGGGCCCATAAAATGAAGCCCAAAAAATACAGTAATAAAAATTTAGGTAAGTCAACAGTTAAAAAATGGTTGTATTGATGTAATGTTTCTATTCTTAAATCACAAAATAGTGTTTCCCTTTTAAAAAGTTTTCTTGCACAACATTAAACATTAATTTGAATAAAGGTGTTGTATGACTCAGGAAAAACAACTCAGTTTAAATCTCTGTAAAGAAATCCATTTGTTCCACTGATAAAATATTCAGATTCTAAAAAGCATTCTACTGGATTTTTAAGTTTAATATTTGACAGCTATGTTAAACAGAAATTTTGTTTCTTTTTGTTCATGTGTCTCTTTTTCCAGATGTGGAATTTATATTTCTGCATTTTGTACTTATATTTTTCTCTTGGGGGAATCTCAGGTTAAAATTATTGACTCATACAAGAACTGTTTATGAAAATGACAGTTTGATACATCTGAAATGAATTTTTTTTTTTTGCATTAAATATTCGCTGTGGAAATAGATAACACTTACCCACCTTCCCTGCAATTGTCTTCTGATTCTTCTCAGATACTTCTTATGTCAATGAACTTTTCTTAGAATCATTTACTGTTAGTACAGTATGCTAATACAAATGTTAATGGAATATGTTACCAAAAATATCAAAAATGTAATAAAATACTGCTAGTAAAAGAAATGTACAAATGTATGAGAGCCTGGTTGACAATAGGACCTAGCTCTAAATGGTCTTTGGAAAGTGTACCTTTACTTACATTTTATTTTTGTTAATTGTATCACAAGCTACAGTTAATTTGTATAACTTTGCAAATCTCTTCTGCATTAAGTGTTGAAAATATTGACAGACATTTGGCTCTTGGAAAGGAAATAATTAAGCCTACCGATAAAGTTAAGAAAAATGTTTTTCTGTATAATTTCTTTACTTTAAATATCATGCCTAAAACTAAATATGACAAAAAGGAGCTCTAGTAAAAAAAAAAAAAAAAAAAAAAAAAGGAGAGAGCGGCATGTAATCACCAGCAAACTATGCTTTATTGTTATGGAAAGGAGAAAAAAAGGATAAGAGGTTTAAGTGATTCTATTTAAATCTTGATAGCTTCCCATGATGCCCTACCATGCTACCTAAAAAAAAAACCCCAGAAACAAACCCACTTTAGTAAATATCTGGTGTGCAGCTGAGTTTTTTACATATGTTCTATTTGGTGGCCTTTATATCATTTTTTTAATGAATAGAACTTACTAGTTTATATCATCTTTTCTCCATATGCTTTCTGGTTTACGTTAGTAGTAATTGATCCAGTCATAAATGTCTGATTGAGCATATCAGGTTTGCTATCCTATTTTTGTTGTAGTTGTAATGGATGTTTTTATATGTTTATATTCACTTTGTTCAGATTATTCAATATAGTATATGTGCATTGAGCTTTTTAATGTATCTCTTGGAATATTCTCCAAATATATGACTCATGTTGAAAAAATTAACAAAACATTTGCACAATGTTTTTATAGGTTCAAATTTTCTCTTCTTGACACTACCTCGTATAGGAATTTTTTGTCTGTATGTGTAATTTTGCTGTACAGAATTCTCTGACAGTCATTAAAATTATACTCTTTTTTTCAGATAAGCAGAAAGCGTAATTTCCAGAACCAAGAAATATGACTGAAAATATTGCACAGGCAATCCTTTTTCAGTATAAAGATTATCAACCCAACTATTCTTTCATATACAGCATACTGACAAAGCCAGTTCTTCCTTGGTCAGTAAGGACCAAATAGACTAAAATTCAGCTGTTGCACTAAAAAATAATCCTGATGGAATATTCCCCATATGAGAAGAATCGCCACATATATAATTGTGTTTTATATCAGCTACCTCCTCTGAAGTGGAGAGAGCAAGTCAGAGTCTTGTTGAGAGTCTGGTTGAACAGAGGGACTTCACAGCATTTAAATTAGAGTAGATATACCTTATCCTGAGGCTAGCCAGCTCCAGATCAGGAAACTGTAACCGGATCCATTAGGCTGCCAGTATCTTTCTTGGATCTCTATGTGGTACAGCTCATGCTAGAATACTTACAGCAATTCCAGTATAACTAGAGAGAGAGAGAGAGTTCACAATCTTAGGCCATTGCTTTGAATTTAACTCTACCTAATTAGGAATTCCATAAGATAGTTTTTTTCCTTCTAATATTTAAAAACAGATTGAAATTCATCTGAGTAAGTAGATGTCAACATTGTCTTTTAATAGTTTCACAGAAATTAACATTCCATCACCTTCATCTCCTCTGAAATGAGCTTTATTCGTCTTGTACTTACTGAAGCTGCATATGAAATCTAGGATTTATTTTTGGTATTATTATTTCTGTTCTTTCTTTGGAATTTCAGGTTCTCAGTGTTATAATTATGACTGTTTCCTTTTTAGCTTTCTGATCTAAAATAGTTGAAGGTATGCTAACTACAATAAAATAATTTTTTTAGTGATACAGATTCCTACCCACTAGAAAATAAGTAGCCAGCATCCACTTAAAAGTGTGAACTATAAGGTGTAAAAAAGCAATTTTCCATGTTATATCCGTTTACTACTACATGTCTGACTTCAAAGCAAACCTTTTAAATTCTGACAAAAAGCCAAGCAACAATAACATCCAGAGGTTCTAGTTATAAATAAATTATAAGCTATTAACAAATCAGCTGATAGCTTTTATGCTAAGATTTCAGCATCATCCCAAACACCTTTTATGTCCTGTTGAGCTCTTCTGTGGTGATGATCTTATCAGTTGCAGGTAATGCTAAGGTACTGATGGATTTTATAGGAGCAAATGACCTGTCAGGGTATGCTGTCTGCTTCCATATGCTATCAAACTCCTTTGTCTTAGGCCTGAGGTTCACAAATGCAAGGTGTTAAATCAGCCTCCATTTAGACAGTTTTGGAATTGCTCTTTAATATAGCTAATATATTTTTAAGACGTCTGCTGTATTGGAACTTGGATTGGACAGCCACGAACAGCTTGGATTCTTAACATCCTCAGGTGTGGGAATTTATTCTTTTTCATTTTCCATCTAAAGTATTTGTCTTCTCCTAGTGGAACAGTGATGGGATTCATTTGGTTAATTATAGAAGTCCACATCTGAGCTAGTCATCTGCATTCCTTTGTGGAAAGAAATAGCCACCTTAAATGCTATTAATTTCCTCCTAAAACATAATTCAAAAACAGGCTATTTGAATCTCACTGTAAAAGCACTTAGAGTTCTCCATTGCCTCGACACAAAACCTGGAGTGACTGGATGAAGTACAGATAAACTGTAGATATGTAGAAGTAACTGAGAAGTATCTTACCTCATATATCTGGCCACATACCTTCTCAGTCGTGAGAAAAATATGGAAAATTCTAGCAAGTGCACTGAATGCTGTGGTTTGTATTACAATGAGGAGCTTAAAGTAGCATAACCTTATAACAGGGAGTGATTCAGGCAATGCCTATATTGCAGTAGACCAGTCCCACCAACTAACGGCCTTAAGGCCTGTCTTGCCCTAATCCACTACAGTTATGTATGCTTGTTTATGTAGCTAAATAAAGTTGTGGCCTGTGTTTTAACAATACGAAATGTAGGCTGTGTCTGCTTCAACTATTTTTACTCTACAGTAAGATAATACAAAAACTGTGGGCAAAAAACCAGAAATTTTGCAGCCAAGTAGAGCTGGCATAATGTCAGAAATATTCCTGTTCATCATAGGTGCATAAAAGTCGATAGAAATTCTGATTAAAAATTAAGCGTCTATGACTCATAACAATCCTAGCTTCCTAAAGATGTCTTGGCACAGCAGTACAGAATTTCTTGCTTAACTTTGAATTTTCTTGCTTCTGTGGATTTTATATTAGCGTCTAAAAGCTAACTTCTTTTTCTTTTAAGATGGCAGGAAGCCTTGTCTTGCTTTCAGCTTGTCTCTCTTACACTGATGTATTACTTCTTGTTTAACCATTTCCTCTCCAAAGAAAAGCTCTCTTGTCAGCGACTGCCAGCACGAGCTGGTAATTCTTGCTGCCACATAGGTTAAAAAAAAAAAAAAAAAGGTAAAAACCAGCTGGAGTGGGCCTTGACTCCTAGAAGAAGAACACAATGATAAAGATATTTCAGAGAGGTCAGCACATATTTTCTAGTTTAGAATTTAAGACACCAATGCAATATTAATTTAAAAAAAAAAAAAAAAAAACAACCAAACAGTCCACCCCCCTCAAAACCCACAACCCCAAACCAGATGATCTGACTATACAACATTGATTTGTTGAATTAACAACAGTTGGAATAAAAATCTGGGGGATATTATTATTTCTTGTTACACATTACATAAATGACCAGTAACCTATATTTTCTTAGTAGCAGAAAGAAAGCTACTTTTGTTGTTGTTGCATATTCCATGTAGCATTATCATCTGGGAACTCCAACCATGGATGAGTTGGAGTTCTAATTGCTGTTCAATTATGAAACAAAATGTGGTCTTTCTTCCAAATTAATTTACAAATTGAATTATCTTACAGATAAGCATCTGTCACTCTGTGTTACTTTCTGTCACTCTGTGTTACTTTATCACCTCTTTAAAGTTGGCACAGATATGTTTATGTTTTTCTAATTGCAGATATTGCACAACAAAAATGAATGACAAACATTTAATTTTTTCAGTTTTACATATTATCATGAAGTTGTTTAGCAAATGTGGTGCCAGATCAGGCAGTAACTATTCCTTCCATATTGTTTCTATAACATTTCTTGTGTTTGTCCAACTTATCTTCTATATTTGGAGTCAGCCAAGCAATGTGCATTAAATTACCTCCCTGGTTCCTAGATTGCCAGCACAGATCATCATCTAATAAGACACATTTAAATGAGTGTGCCAGAATCCAGGAAGATATTTGTATGATTTTGAACTATTGGACTCTTTCACAGTTCTCTGTGTGAAATCTAAAACATTTGATTACTTGTCATCAAAGCATACATGAAGTTCATTTCCCTAGCTCACTCAGAGACTGAAAAGCACTAGTATTACAAAGTAATCTATGTAATATTGCCTACATTTGGGACTAGATAAAGAAAAGAACTCATTTTTAATAACAAAATTGCTGTAGGCAATGGTTGAGGTGATCCCGGTAGGTACAAATTCAAGTAGTCTGGCACTGTGTTAAATCGCTCTAGATTATTTAAATTATTTTGCAAAGACTCAAAGATAAGTCTTCTGATAGAAATCTCTTAGAAGAACAATTTCCATCATTTCCCTCGCTTCCCAGTTCATGGACCTTCTTTACTGCTGATATCCTTGTGCACAAATAAATGTTTGAAAAATCTAGGTTGGCACTCTTAACTTCATGTGACTTCACCCAAAAGTCCATGGTATAGTTTAACTTTGAACTGGTTGGAGTTGTCATAGAATTGTGTGGGAGGCTGGATTAAGGAAGGATGGCATTTTTAAAACATTTTGGAACAATTTCAATTGACCCACATAAGAAAAAATTGTGTTATTTCAGGAACTATTTTCAGTTAATCAAAAATAGTTTGGAAATCCTCAATCGTATTTTGTCTTAAGAGATTTTAATCAAATTTGTTACTTTGTCCTTGATCTTCTATTGAAGAAATAGATTGGTTTTGTAACCAGCATAAAGCTAGGAGAAGTTAGAAGTCTTTTTATCAACACTGTATCATATCAACACTGTATGCTGGATGTTGGAAAAGTTGTAACAACAAAAAAATTTACAACTATAGAAAGCACAACGGTAATTCATACTTTTCTTAAAATATTTTTTATAACTTCTGTTACTTAAAATTTCAGAGAGAACTTTTAAAATATAAAGTATTACTATTCCAAGATATTTTTAGCACAGATCTTTCTGTGATCTACTGCCCCAAACATTTGCTACCCTGAAGAACACAAATTTATTTTTGAGTTGGGATGCATGCCAGAACAGGCCTACATTGTCCATCTATGCAAAATGAAAATATCCACAAACATGGTAATCCAGTTTGTAAATAAAGATCCCATTATTAGAATAATTCAAATAATCTACCTTTAAAACTAATGAAGCTAATCATTATTTATTGTTCTTCTTGGGTTGTTTCATAGAATTTATACTTTAGTTAGTAAAAGTGGGTTAAAATGACTTTAAATCTGACATCCTCTGGGTTAATCTGGAAACTATAATCATCATACAACAACATGAGAGAGGTTCTTCTGGACAATTTGAGATAACAAGGTGTAAGGTATTGCTGATTCTACCTTAAGAAGACATGGCCTAAATTACTTCCATCCATATTTTCCATTTCCTTTGTTACTCAAGTTTGTTGCTTTGGGAGAGATTAGCACCGTTAAGAACATTCTGTCAACCAAATGCTGCTGCCGTGTGGGCTGACCAAGAATACCATCACATTTTGATCTGTTTTGCTAATGCGTTAACTCTTAAAATATCCACAGCTCATTAGAGATCTTCTCAGGGCTTATACGGCAAAGAGAGAGTATGTCTGCGTCATCTTGCTTGTGTTGAGAGAGCATTCTCTGAGAAAAAGTGGAGCTCTAAGGATCCCTTTATATTCCATTACTTTGTAACCGAAGCATCTACTACAAATATAGAGGTCTAGTCAAAACCAACTTTATAAATTGCTGTTAGACTTCATAAGAAATTCCCGACTGACTTAACAGGGCATTCCGATCCTTTATTTCCATAAATAAGGAAACCAAAAAAAGAAAAGCTACTAACTTTGCTGCAATATTATAGATGCTTTTATAAACTCTCTCAATAAACACCAGCAAGGTCATGTAAGATGCTCAAAATAAAGTATCAGACATAATTAGTTATGTAAATTTATTCTGTCTGAATTCTCTTCGAGTCTTTCCATGTCCTCTGTTTTCCTGCTCTATCTGTTCTGGCCATGTCTCACATATTCATTTTTGCTCCACTTACATTCTTTCTGAAAATGTAGATCTTTCCTTGACTTATATACTTTCTTGCTAAGTTCTATTGCTTTTCTCCCTCTTTATTAATTTCTACTCTTTTCTGATAGTTTGTAGTCAACTTTGTGGACAATCCTCTTCTCCCTCATGGTTTCTCAGATGTTCCTGAGAGACTATTTGTCTGCTTGTGCTATTTTCTTCTTCTTTTAACATGAAACATATTTCTTTGATTTTTCCTTTGGCTTTCTGTTACTCATCACACTCAATGTCATACCTACAAAACCCTATATGCTTTTGCTCATCATTATACAGTTGCTTTTGTTTCTACATTCTTCTCAGTCCTTTTTTTGTTTTTTAATAACTGACTGGTTTATTCAGCACCATGCATAGAATTTTCACATTCTTTCTAGCCCACTGTCTCCCTTAAATTCCTACTTTCCTCGTATGTCAAGCAATCAATTCTTCCTTCATATAAGAAATAATGCATGAAAATCACCTTTCCTGACTTGTGTGGTTTTCCATTAGTTTAGCTAATTTTAATTAGTTTTTAATATATTTAATTTTAATTAATTAAACTTTTTTTCTAGTCTAGGAACATATATTATCTAGATTTATAGACAGTTCTGTGTTCATCTTTGCTTCTTTGCAAAGTTTTTAAAATAGTAGTTATAAAACTAATCAAGATTTCATGCTGTGGCATATGGATGAGTCGATAGATTTTTGCAGTATTTTTTATTTCAATAGGGGTGGGACATGGAAGAAGGTTAGTTAATTATCTGCAAGTTTAGCCTCAAAAAATAATCTGCCTCCTGTTAAAACTTTTAGGTGTAAATAACTTGATTTAGGCTGCTGAATAATTCTGAACCAAATCTTTTAGGAACAATGCATGGATATATTCTGTTAATATTTCTGCTTTAATTTTAAACTTTAAGAACACTTGTTTTTTAATATTTTCTGCAAGTATATGCTTTAGAATTTATTTTTAATTTGGAGATGAGCTAGCTAAAAGATCAACACTTTTAAAATCCTGCAAAATAGTGACCTTGGTTCTCAGTTACACATGTATTTATGTTGCTTCGTTTTAGAAAGTGTAATCCTTTGTGAATATAAAACCTACTTTTAAAAGTATTTTCATTTATTAAGTGGCTAAAAGGTGAAAAACTGCTTGAAGGAATGATTGAGCCAGGTCTGACCTTTGATTTTTAACTTGTTCTTTTCGTCTAGACCCAGCTGTGCGCCTGGCGTTGTTCAAAAACAATGAAAATAAACATCTCCATTTGAAACCACCAAGGAAGACACAGCCTATAAATGCTGGTTACTTTGAAGGTATGAACAAGTATTTCACTTTATCTCTATGCATATAAGCGTATATATCTTCTAACGTCTTTTAAGCAAGCCTCCTTGAAATGTAAAACAATATGCACAAATAGAAGAAGGCAGGAGTTTAAAGTTCTTATCTGTTTCTGAGTATCTCAAGTTACAGCAATGAAACATTTCAATTTCAATTCATTGGGGGGGGCCACTCCTAGAGATTAATTCATAATGAACGGGTGCTTAATTTATTTATTTGTTACTACTATTAAATCTTCATCATAAAAATAATCATCATAAAAACATCAAAGCATTTCACAGAGATATAAAACACAAGGCACTAGAATAAAATTTTATAAATTAAATATCACTCAAATTCTTCACTTGTCACCTTTTCTCAAGCTAGCCATTAATTTTTGATGATCGCTAAAATGTTTTTAGGAAGTTAATTTCATAAATATTCCCTAAAAAACAATCATTCAGCAGAAGACAAGGAAAGAATCTTCATTATGTAAATATAAAATTGTCTTTTCAAAAGCATGTAAAGGTTAGTTAATTATCTGTAAGTTTAGCCTCAAAAAATAAACTGCCTCCTGTTAAAACTGTTAGGTGTAAATGACTTGAAATTCGTGTTAAAACTCTCCTTGATTTCAGTACAATTAGAATAAGGCCAAGTCTACTTAAAATACCCTTGTTGGAAGAAGCTGAGCATCTCCAGAGGCATTGTTTTTAGACTGTTTTGATTCCTTTTGCAACTCAATAGTGTGCTTAGAAAGTTGTCACCTCTGTCTTTTTATTTTTCTCAAAGACATAGCCATATGCTATCTGATTTGGTTCCAATCCCACAAAGTAAAATAAAAATAATAATGCTATATTAAAATTCACTGAGCAAGGATGTAAATTAGAACTCTTCTGAGACAGGCGTGCAATCAATCTGAGTATACCTGAACTGCAATTCAGTCAATTGATCTAGCTTAAATTAAAAGTCCCAATTTACCTCACATTCATGAGCCCATGGTCAAATTTGGTTGGAAACAATTCTTGGTGAATTCTGAAGAGGAAAAATGTTTGCACAATTATTTGCCTTGGAGCCAAGCTTGAATTTACCTAGAATATAGAGAGTCTGTATATACTGTGCCTGACTCAGCGTTCCCAATGTTTCATATGCTTATATGCCAGAACGTGTCATATGCTGAAGAAGTAGGACATGCAGACTGCCTGCAAAACACTGGATGGCCAAAGCCTACAAGCAGTAGTGTGAGTGTTCAAAGCCATGTCAAAGAGATAAGCTTAATCCCAGGCTCAGTACCCTAAAGTCACTGTAGGTTTAGCCTAGCTTTCCTGCCACTGGTTTATCTGTTCCTGCCTGGAGACATTTCCCTTTGTTTTGGAAAGCCAATATATGTGTTCTAAATATTACTGAAATTACTTTTTGAATACATAGAGAGAAGGCACCGTAGCAGATTAGCTATCAAAAGACAGGCACTGTGGTGGCACTCTTGTTTACCTTTCATTTCAAGGACCATTGTACTCCTTTGGCCAGCTAATAAGCTGAGATTTTTTTCAGCAATCTTTTATTGGGTGCTTACGTGCGATCTGCTGAGCCTTCAAGAAGACAAGCAATACTCTTCTGCTTGACCAGAGTATAAAATTATCCTTCTACCTGAGGCACTGCTACTTCAGATGGTACGGCCAGAAAGCACAAGGTTGTGCATTAGAAGCCAGAGTGCAGCACAGAGCATTTATTTATGTGTATGTGACAGAACTAAGAGTTTCTAAATTTAGAATTTGATAACACTTTGCATGTTATCTACTACAAAGCAAAGCACCTGCATGATAATTTCACAGAGTTGTCTTATCAGTCACTTCTTCCCTCATTCACAGAAAAGCTTGTTTCCCATTTCCCCTCTCTCACCTTTTGACTATTTCTTCCTCTTTTGCCTGGAATAGATTTCTTTGGGTCTGTTCTGCGATGGGAGCTCTTTCTGTAACAAGAAGGTGGAATGTTTTCACTCTGTATCCATAAATCTTGTGGACACCGTATTTTAAGTCAAGAGAGAACACAGTCCATTGCATGGTGGAAATAGACTTCCTCCATTCAAGCCCTTTTACCTTCACAGACTGGTAGTCAGTGCTGTGGTAGAAAACTTAACTCCAATCCATCTCCTTCATAAACTGTTAACTAAATCTTAAAAAAAAAAAAAAAAAAAAAAGGCGCATTCTAAATATTCCTGCTTTATTTCTTTAAATTGGGAAATGGGGGGAGAAACCATAGCATCAACAGCAAGTACACATGTGTTATCTGTTAAATAACAGAATCACTACTTTTGAAAGGGGATGCCCTCGGAAGTGAAACAATTAGAACAGAGTTAGATTTTCAAACTGGAACACATCATGGTAGTGAATATTTAAGAGGTAATCTAGTTAAACTGTATCATGAATGTCTTTTGTCTTCATTGTGTCTTTAATTTCTGTTTAAAAATACAAATAAGGCAAAAAAGAATTAAAAAAATTAGAGGTATAAAAATAACGAGTGAACAGGAATGAGCTTGATATCTGATGTTTGTGCGTTTCTGAGATAAAGGTTTGCCTTCTCATCTAAGCTACTGCATAATATTGACAGTTGTATCATGCAACAAAGTAGTTGTATCGTGCAACAAAGTTGTAGTGCATATCTTTAATTCCATATCTCTAATTTGACATACACATTGTAGAAAAACACATTTGAGTGTACATCATAATTCTTTACTAAATTTTAGAAGAGTCATCATACTTTACTCACTGATGTTATAAAAATCCCCACAGGTCACCATCTTTTCACAATTGTATCACAATAGCACACAGAAGTTAGTCAGAGGCAACCCCCTTTGTGTTACACGGTTCATCAACAGCATGAGGAAACATTGTTCTGTCAGACAAGAATTTACCATTTAAAAATACAAGCAACATGTGAAGGCACAAACTATGGAATGTAATTAAATGTTAGTGTATATTTGTGTGTCTATATATGTGTATGTGTCAATACATATATATACAATACATGTGTGTATACACACACAAATATATATGCATATACCGTGAGTATGCCGTGAGTAGTTTTACTGTGAGTAAAAGCATAGCAATTATGCTTTTTTATTTGTATATTTTGAAGGGAAAGTAAATTATGAACAATTACTGTCTGATGTAATTTGTGGTATCAACATGCATTTTGTAATCCTAATGCTTTCTCTCTAGATCTGTTTCAGTTTCTTTAAAATTAATTTCATGCATGTGGTCATTGTATAATACAGATTCATTTAAACTATTATTTAAATAAATAATAGTTTTGAATCATAATTATATGTTGTGACATTAACTTCAGTAGGTTATAAAGTAAACTACAGAATATGCAACTGTAAATATGTATTTACTGCTTCTCTTAAGAAACTACAGCCTGATCAAAAGCCTGAGACAGATGAGAGCCTGACTTGATGTACTTCCACTTCTGATGATTTACTGGACATTTCCTGGGATTATGTATATTACACTGCTTTTTTTGGTGTGATAGGGTTATGCTTCCAGTACGCTTGTTGAGTTCCAGTTAGTGCCAGTTAGTTGATAGACAAAATATGCCCGCGTACTGTTTCATTGAATGTTCTTGGAGGGGTTTTTGTGTTTTGTAGATGGTGACATTTCAAAGATCTCAAAATTTTGGAAACTTTACAAGGAACACAGATAATTTTCATCATTTCCTATTTTGCAGCAAAGTGTTTTTTTAGAAAGCTTTGTGACTGCTTCTCCTCTTGTTGCCTGGAGGCTATTTCAGTCATTGATTTTACATAAAATAGTCTTGGCTATTATGGATAAAGTAGATCTGGAATTGAAGGAAGAATCTATCCTTGACTCCTTCACTTTTCTTGGGAAGTTTCAGTTAGTCCTGGCTGAATGTGCATCCCTGCCAGCTGTGAGTCTGTAATTACAGGGTCTGTAATTTCATTTACACAGGGGAAGGATAACTACTTTTCCAACCAACAGTGTGGGTGCTTTGTCCCGGTACAGCAGCTCAAAACTAAAGAAGGGGCCCCGAGGCCTAATGCATTGTTTTGCTACAAGCTTTGGGAGTGGCACATATCTTTGGAGGTCCTCTTTAATCCATCTACCTCAACAATTTGGTGGGTTATACCAATAATTTCTGTTCAGTTGAGTGGGAAGCTGGATTCCAATCTGTAGAGCAATTTAGAACAATGCAGTAGATCAGCTGAGAATCCAATCAAACTGTCCAAGTATTATTTTGATATGGTTCGGTTAGTTTCACAGAATTTCATAGACTATTGATTCTAATTGATTGTGTAGATCAGGTAATTTATTGGAACATAAAACACATTTAGTTTCGGTTATATCCGTATCCATCAGTGGCACATCTATACCATACACTTCAAAGAAGTGGAGGAAACAATACAACTTGACTTCACCCAGGAATGTGTGCAACATCTAATGCCAGCAAGTTTAACTGTATTAAAAATGCATTGAACTATGTTGTCAAGGTGTGTTTACTGTAGTTTGGGAACCTGTAGTTCTAGTTGGCAGTACTGTATTTCCTGTCATTTTATGCTCATTGGTGACTAAGGAAAATGTAATGGCTATAACGTTAAGACAGATTTCACCAATACAAATTTGATTATGAACAGATTATGCTTTCTCAGGTGGCTTTTAATTATGGAAATATTTATTAATTTCTCTTTAAATTTTAGTCAGTAGAAATAACATTTGTTTTTCATATTGGAACAAGAATAAGAGATAAAATGATCTTGTGATCGTGTCGTATGATTGGAAGATAAATATTAAGGATCCATTTAAAGTCGTCTGTTTTCCAGCTTTCTGATAGTTCACAATTATGAAACTCCTTGTAGTCTCGAGTGAAAAATGTTGCAAAACATTCTTACAGATTATTATTACTAGTGCTAATTAAAAATGTGAACTTGAGACTTTGGAAAGTGGTAATTCAAGGTTACCTTTGAGTTAATTATGTGAGCTCATTAAAATATTGTTACATAATGATCAACATAGTTTCTTAGATTTTCTATATTACAAAATATGAATACATTGAAGAAAAAGTATATGTGGTAATTAGAATTTATGTTGATTCAAATCACTGATGTTTTTAAATATCTGCATTAGAGTTAAGAGAAGGTACTGAGAGTGGAATGCAAATATTCATCTTTTTCTGTGCTTTAAATATTTTGTTGTTTGTTACATAAGATCATTTAAAAAGACATTGAACTGTAGCTAATAATTTGTTAGCTGGCTTTGTCTTTTAGAAATCAATGGAAAAACATAAATGGCATTAACCCCCAGGAAGAGCATTGTTTGTAAACATCCATTTCTAAATTAAGTCATCTTTTATTGAGCTGTGATCTGAAAAGGATTAATAACCACATTCTAAATATGGCCTTGCTGCAATTCTGCCAGCTCAATTGGCATGTTTACAGTAAAATGCAATTGTTACATATCTCCCAGGCTTTAAATTTGTATGCCACATTAGGGAAGCAGTTTCTAAACCATACAGCACTGACAAAAATGACAGAATAACGCATTTCCAGAGAATATGAGATCTGTCCTGAAATGTGATGAAAATGCATTACAAAAATCTGTAGTGTGGAAGGGGATCTATCTTTTAAAATCAGAATTCTATGGCTTTGTTTCTTATTATTTAGTTTGAGCTCACACAACAGAACTCTCGCATTGAAATATTTTCTAATTTTAAGGAATTAATGGCTCTCCACCAGCCCTTTAACATGTAAAATGAGTAGGTTACTTGTGTCCAGTACATCCAAAAAGAGCCAGGATAAAATAAACATAAGGAGTTGGATATCTTGGAAAAAATCTGTCATGGGTTTGGGTTAATCATCTCCAGAAGAAATTCAACTTGATGCCTGAAATGTAAGACTTCTTGGAGAAAGCAGTAAAGCCTGAGGCAGTGTTGATCTGAAGGAGTGCTCTCCATGGGTCAGAGCTGCTCTGCTGGCAGAGTGCAAACCCAGTTCACAACAGCGGTACGCTGAAAAGTTGTAAAAGACTGCAGGGGCCTTACAGTGCACGCACTCAAGCTTCAGTTACATAGTTCTAGTGGCCCAGTTTCTTATTATAAAATAAAACTAAAAAATAAAATCTGTGCCTAATTTTCTAGCCTCCTGTCCATCAATGATACTGTAGGATTTTTTCAGTATTTGCAGAATGAAGCAATCCTGAAATTATGCTATATGTTTAAAAATAAATATGTAAAACATCATTTATGTGCATTTAGGTGGATGTATGCAGTGCGTTTCAGTATCTGAATATTTATAAATGATCCAGACATACGACATTTTTAGTAATATTCTTGTTTTTCACATTCAATTAAAAAAAAAAAAAAAAAAAAAAGATTTCCTATTTGTCTGAAGTTTCCAAACAGGAGGTATTTACCATAGGTACATGCCAACTTAATATTATGAATTCTTACTGTGGTGCCAATTTTTAGGGTTCCTGTATTCACATGTTAAAGGTTTCTGACCACGTATTTCACCTGCCTGTGTATTATCTCTTTGTTCATGTCACCACTGTTTTGCAGACTGTTGTAATTTGTGGTGGTTTATTAGTGCATCAAACTTAAATGTGGTCTCTGAGCTAGAGAGAGTGTTTCTTTGTTCCAACAGGCTTCCAAAACTTGGATTTTATATAATGTGTAGGCTATCACCTGTGCTTTCGTAGCAATAGTAGTTTACCACTCTTTAACCTAGAAGGAACTGCACATAAGAAAAAAAGTCTTAGAGCTTTTTGCTGATAACTACCCAATGATGACTTCAGAGGAATGAGATTTCACCCGAAACATCATCAGAGGTTGAAGACCAGTTTTTCTCATTGTTGAATAATGTAACACAATAGTTCAGATAGTTTTATTTGCACCTTCTGAGATTATGCCTCTCTTTTTTCTTCTTTCTTTGACGTTTTATGTCCCAAAGCTAGGTAGTGTAGATATCTGCATCTCAGCCAATGTATAGGTAAATAGGTTGACTCCACGTTCACAGCTTTTAATACTACATAAGGCAATCATTTTGGATGAATAGACCCCTGAGTACCGAAGCATTTCAAATCCTTTTTCATTTGACCATTCAGTGACCTGATAACTATTTCCTGTCCCTAAGTAAGGTTGTGACCCAGGTCTTAGAGTGCAAAAGACAGATAATTTTAGCAACAAGTTAAATCCAAATGGATTTGGTTGGAGGCGGTAAGGGAGAATAGGTTTGGCTAAATTCCTCTAAAATAAAGTGTTACAGCACTTGGATTTAGCACGTCTAGTTAAAAGTAATTGTTGAATTTGTTGCCATCTGTTTGGATGCCTGGGGACTGTAGTCAGTATTGGGGTGGTTTGTTTATTTGTTTTGCTTGTACTGAACATTACCCAATACTGTTTTTACACTTCAAAAAACCAATTGCTAATGAAGGTTGTTAAAAGTGCATTTTCAGATATAATCCAAGGTTTTCCAAAGTGAGTATTTCAAGCATTAAAATCATATTGGTATGCAAGTGGTATTTTAACATAGGCCAGAGAAAATGTATAGTCTGTGTCCATAAAAGTGTCATGAATCTTGCATTGCACAAATATGCATCTTGCAAAAGAATTTCCATTTGGTGTGGAGCTATGAACGAGGAATATAATGTATTCTTAGAAATATTTTATAAGTGCAAATCTTGTTTCAGTTGGACAACATGATACATTTTAAGTTACAATTAAATAAATGTTTCCTGTAGCTATACATTTTAATAGCAATGCCTCTGCATACTTTAAGTGCTTTCAGAGGTGAATTAAAGGAAGGCCGTCACCCCAGAGCTTTTCATTGATTTGAAAATGTAGTCGATTAAAATTGCTTATAAAAGAATTCTTTTTTTCCTATTCTGTAATGGGAACTATGATGTTACAGAGAATTAATACTATTAATGAGGTCAGAGATCTACAGCATTCCAAAAAGGCCATTTTCATGTGTTTAATATCCAACACATATTTAAGTCCTTTTCTTTTTTATAAGTAATAATGTTTTTGAGATACATAATATATTTTGGTAAAGTACAATGTTTTTCAAGCAAAACATTAAAACAAGACACTAAAATTGAAATCTAGATATTAAAAAAATTATGCTGCTCGATACTAACTCTTTTAACAAAGTCCTACACCTTTTACAAGTTTCATGTAATCTATAAAATAGTATGTGTGGTAGACTTAGGGGATTTCACAAGGAATTGCAAGTAACTCAAATATTTTAATAAAAACGTACAATCATGCAGTGATAGCTGTGTAACTTCTATGCAGTGTTATTTCTCTAACGTACAACTTCCAACTTCATAACTTTACAGTTCAATTTTTACCATATAAAATACAGAAACATTTTAGCAGTTGTTTGAAATTTGTGGGTTTATGCTGTTTTTATGTATGCACTGCAGATATTTTATCTGTCTTATGTGTATGAAAAAGGTAGAAATACTGAATTTTCCAGATAGATAGATATATATACATATATATACACACACACATATATATATATGTATTTTTCTCATACTCCTAAGAAAGGCTGTATAGAGAGGTATGATTTTTCAATAAAATTTAATTTACATGACATTCTAGAATAGTTCTTCCTTTGCAGGTTTATTGTCAGGTTAACTAATCCAACATGGTTACAATTTCATTAATTGCTACATTTGTAGAATCTTGTAAATAACCCAGGTAGTGAGATGTAGAAATCCAAGTAGCCAGATAAAAGAAGAACTTCATTTCACTTTCACAATCATCATTAAACAAGCAGATTATTAATAACTTTATTTTTTTTAGTGGTTTCTAAATGCAGATTAAGTATCAGGCTTACTGAGAAATTGACTGTGGAAAGTCATTTCCCTAAAGCTCCTGCGTGGTTATTTTATTCTAATATGAAGCAAGCCTAGTAATTTTCAGTTTATGAAGAGACCAGGGATATCTCGTTTCAAAGATAGAATTTAACTTTTAAAAAGGGGGAATTTAAGCACTACCATGTATTTCAAAGTTAAATTTACTGAGAATTTGCTTTAGTAGCTGTTGTATCTTTTGTAATTGAGAAATTAGTAGTGAATGTAAAAAGAAAGGAAACTATGTGCTACTTAGGCAGAAAGTTCTGATTTAACCTACCAATGACCTGGCTTTGTTTGTTCAGATGACAGTTCTAAAAGTGTGCAGAGAATATTCCCTTTTAATACAGTTATTTGCCGCGAGCCGTGACCTCACTGCCTGTCAGGGAGCAGGTCTGAATTGGCCCTTTCTCTGATATCGTGACATTGCTTCTGTTGCCTCGATTGTGACCTCTGATTGCATGATACCCCTGAGAGTTCAATTTAATAAGCGTGACTCCTGACTCTTAGCCAGGTCTGCCTTCTTAGGTTTTGTCAGACTCCACTTGTAGTCTGGTCTACATATGCTAAAAGACGGCATAGGCTGTCATCATACCATGTGAGTTGTGTGCACTGTATTCAAAATTCTCTTTCAAACATCTCTCATTTATTGCAAATGGAAATATTTATAAAAACTAACTGGGAATAAATTTTAAAAGTTGCTTCTTCAACAGCTATGGCTGCTCAGCATTTTGGGGTTTTATACCTTTATACAAATAGTTACTAATATTTCACTATATTACTAAGCATGCGAGTTATCCATGCATCATACAAATTCCTTGCTTTGGAATTTCCCTATGAGAGTGTTGTATATTTCTATGACTTCCCATCAGCAATATGTTTGTTCATTATAGAAATAGTAGGGGCAAATCCCCTTTTTTCATTGTATAATTAATACAGTTGCACAAGAAGACAGTACTGATGAGCACCCAGAGCACTGTGAGATGTATTTATTCAGGAACAGTCAGGTGAAAGCTGAAGAATCTATTTGGAATCCAGGAGAAGGTGAGTAGAATTAAGAATTTTCAAATATCATTGAAAACCAGATATCTTGGTTTCAGTGACTGTTTTACTACATCATTGCATTCTTTTCTCCTGTTTTCCTCCTCTTCCAGCCAGAATCCTGAAGGAGAATCTGCTCAGAGACCTGGCTGCCTTGAGGATGGCGATGCTATTCAGACATTTCTCCAGTTTTAGTGTCCCTTGATGCATTCACTGACCCAGAATATGAAGTTCAAAGATTTGAGAGAGTTTCAAGAACCGTGGTACAAGTTACAGACAAGTTTCTATATTTACTTACACACATTTTTTCTGTTCTCATTGCAGATACATATACCTTTTTCTAGCCTCTGTATCTCTAACATACTGCTTCTAATAAATGTATTTAGCTTTTCAGAAAAGCAGAAAAATCTTGCTGAATGAAATAATGCTTTTTGTTCACTTTTGTAGTTAAATTAAAAAAAATTTGTAAATATTACCATTTAATATTTCTCTCTTTCTTCAACTGTTTTACAGAATTCTGTTTGCCTTATCACTCAGACTACTTTGTGTTAAAATTGTTATATCGTGTATGAAAAGCAAACTATATCTTTCTTATAAAACAAGTTCTCTGATACACAGCAAAAAGCGGGTATTTTCTCATTACATTCAAACTTGGCAATGAAATGGTGTTCATTCTTCCTCATGACAGTGACTGTTACAGTGGAAGTAAAATCTGGGTTTGGCCAGTTAAATCATACTTAATTCATATACCAAAAAAATTATATTTCATCATATACAAATTCCCATGTAAATTAATACAATTTTAATAGCCTAATTTACAAGGTTGTAAAAGTCATAAAGCAATCTCCTGTTCCCTTCTTCTGGAATAAATAGTATAAAATGCGCTATTGAAATTCCTTAATCTCAAGTGGGAATTTGCTTACCTAATTGGAATTTATGGGATTTCACTGCTTTTTGGATCAGGCCTTAGTGCTCTGTAAATTCCTGTGCTATTTGCAGGAGCTTAGATAATTGGGTGCAAACAGGCAAGTTAAGAATGAATAATCGTTTTACCTGTTGTTAGGCAACAGGTAAAATAAACTATATTTTTAAGTTAATTAGTGATGGCTGTCTTTAAAGCTATTGCAAATATAAACAGAATGCATGAGGCAAATTCACCTATTCAGAAACATCGTGGTATTTAACTTATTCCCTCCTTTTCAAACAAATTTTCAAATACACACAGAAATATATACATAGGACAGTGAGTTGGAGAGCTTCATAGCAAATTTAGCTTTAGTAAAAAGAAACTAATTTAAACACACCTACTCTAAGAATAAAATATTTACAGCCAAGCTTAAAGAAGATTAAATTATGTTCAGTAATTGAACTGGGTTTTTGTTTTGTTTATTTTCTCATTAAAAAAAGAATTTAAATAAAGTCTAAATAAAATTCTGTAGAACAGGAGAAGTCAGAGCTAATTTATTCCTTTTTCAGCTCTGATTTCTTCATTCAGTGAGGTAAATCCTTCAAACCTTCTCTGCATGGACAGAAAAAAAACTGTGCTATTGTAACTATAACTGATCCAAAATCAATGTAATTTAGTCAGTTCAATTCCCCTGGGGCTGAATACTCTTGTATATGTGTTGGTTTCCCTAAAATTATATACTGTGTTTCAATTATTGCATTTCTTATGTGTTTACAAGCTGAAAATTTCAGTCCAATTAGTCAAGAAATCTATAAAAATACTAAGCACTTAGAGCCATATGAATGAAGAATTAACCTGGGACAACTTACAGGCAAATTGTGGTTTTGTTTTCCTTTTTTTACCTGTCCTTCTTCACAAATGGAATTCCCCTTTTTTAATAGATCCGTAAGAGGCTGGAATTTCATATTGTTTATTTTCTTCCATGATGTTTCAACCAATTAAATATAACTTAATAAGAGAATTAGTATTTTATGTCTATATTTATTTATAGTCACTCGTAAGTTTAGTATTTATGGTTATTTTTGAGTTGGATATAAATATATAAGAATTGTACACGCTTGGGGATTAACTCACTTTAGATGTAGAGTCTTAAGAAAAAGAACCATGTCTATCTGAGACTTTTTTTCCATTGAATTCAATGAGCATTAAATCAAGCCTTGTTTATACAACGTTTGGCATAATGACAGGCCTGATCTTCAGTCGTACTTCTGGGTTTTACTATAAAGTAAATTAAGCAGCAGCCTTGCACTTAGTCTGTGTAGACCTTCTGTGTATATTTGACAATGTAGAGTAGTTCTGCTGTTACGCATTACTGCACTGACAAAGCTGTGAATTATTGTCACAGTACCTTCATCAAATACCAACAGGTATTTCAAGTCAACATCAGAAAGTAAGCCAGAAAAAGTTTCACCCACACAAAATAGATCGCTTTTAAATTGAAAAATATTTGTATAGATAATAGGTAGAACAGATAACCGGTTCATAGGTATTCGTAACTGAACTATGTAATGACATTAATAGAATAATTCCATTATTTCACTTTCAGTATTACTCTGCATTGATATGTATCAATCACATATGGTACTCCTGTACATCACGTGTATTGATGAACATAAGTTCTTAAAAACAGGTTCATATATTATTCAGATAACTTTCTCAAGAGTACACATAATAAAGACTTTTTTTAATGTACATTTCCAAGCTGTGATACAAAATTACATATTTTAATTACTTGCTCATAAAAATTATGAGACAATTATTAATGTAGTAGAAGTCAGCTTTACTGACTAACTTTATGCTGCTCCTGAGTAATGTGGGTTTTTTTATTATTATTGGTTTTTTTAATACTTGGTATATGTGTCTTCTTGTCACATAGTGACCTCAGATTGTTATTTTGAACAAATCCTTTGTTGGGTTTGGATTTTTTGATTCTTTTCTTATATTTTTAAGTCCTTCAATACAAACAAAACCTACCTTAACGGTTGTCACGCTCAATAAAATTTCTTGTATTTTGTATTTTTTGCCCTCTTGATAGGGGACAACGTAGTAGTTAAAGCTCCTGCGCTCTTACAAAATGTTCCTTTGTATTTGTTTTTTTGAGAATTCCTTTGGAAGATCTGATGTCTTAAGTCATTTTGCTTGGTTTATTGAATTTAGAGAAAGGTATTCCTCTGTCTTGAACTCCATATGAAGTGATAATCTTTTCTTGCTTGGAAATGCCTGCAGTTTCATTACTGAGCAACTAAACACTTCTGTTGAAGTTCTTGATTGTTTCTGTCAGTTAATCTTAAGAACTGGAATGTACAGAAATAAAATCTATCAAAAGATCCTGTAAAAAAAAATTTTTGTTATGTATCTTCTAATTTTCTCCTGAGCAATATCAAATCCATTCCTCTTTTCAGGAGAAAATGTCCATCATTAGGGAGTTTATTAATTCACAAAGATTATGAGAAAAACTAGAGATGGGGTCTGTACTAGGCAGATCTAGGAGATGACACAGAAATTATGTGAGAGTGTAGGCAGTAAGAATAAACAAAATAGGCTCAGTCTACTTCCATATTATTTATTGCTTACATTTACTAGTGGATAACTAAGCATGGAAACACTGGATGTAACATTTCAAAATATTTTTTTACTCCTTGATTTCTTTGGTTCTTCAAGGGTCTTGACTATGCAAAGATCTCTGCATAACTCTTGGCTGTACTGATTGCAGGAAGGAGTAGTTTACATCAGGAACTCATCTTTTTGTGCATGTGGGTAGAATATCATCCCTGTAGTTTCTCCAGTTTTGTGGAGTTGGGATTTGGTCTTGGATTTTTTTTGGTTTTTTTAAGGAATAAACAACTTAGTTTTTCAAACATGAAGCTATTTCATGTTATTTCCCAACCTATACATAAAATAAGCCTGCCCTTGGGTGGCTGGGCTGAGAAATCTTAGTCTGTTCTTTCTAGTTGTAATGCAACTTCTATATATTTAACTTTGGGGAACCTGAGGAAGCCGTGTGTGTGCATATGCGTATTGTGTGGGTGTGTTTCTGTGTCTGTGTGCATAGGTAGATGCTGAGATACTAAAATTTCCTTTATATATAATCTTCATCCTATCTATTGTCGCTTCTTTTACATTTATTCCTGAATAAAAAACAATATATCTACACTTTCACCACAGCATTAATCCAATATGAAAATTTCTGGCTATCCTAATAGTAATGTTGTTTATTATACTATCACCACAATATGAGAGTCCGATATACTGGGGTTGAAGAGTTTGATGTTTGGATGCTCTCAATACTTGCGTAGTACAAACAAAAATACCCAGAGCAGCTGATACATTTCAACTGAGCGGAGTCAGTGACTATATAGTATTTAATAAAAAAATTAATAAATGCAAAATCATAGACTCATTCACCAGAGCTTGATATTTGCATTTCCAAACTTGGAAGGTTTCAAAGAAATTATAATCTTAACATTTCCAAATGTTTGCGCAGTTTGTTCTCCCGCTTTTTCTTCTGCTTTTCTATGGCAAAAAATTAACACGGCCTTTGTCGTTCGTTGAGGTTAAAATAAGTAACCATAACTATATGTTTAATTCCAATGTTAAATGATGCTGTAGGATTCCAAAGAAATAAAACAATTTTGCTGAATATTTCCTTGATATGAATGTGTTTGAGCAGTAGTCTACAAAAGTCTAAATGTAATGGTTTAAATGGTAAAAAATAAACCAGTTTTACCAAATAGCAAAGTATTGTTTTATGGCTTATTTTTTTTAAGGAATCGTTCTTTATTTGGTGGACAAGGGAATCTCATACAATTTATTAGAGAACGTGGACCTGTATTAAACCAGTGCACTGTTCCTTTATTTTTTTCTCCCATCTGTGATTTATTTTTAATTGGCCCAGGCAATGAATTCTTACATTATTATTGTTATTAGCCCTCCACTAATCAATCCCTATATCTTTCCCCAAAAGATCAGAACAGTCGTAAACTAGCAAAAACTTAAATCAATAATTGCATGTGTGTCAGCTTCCTGTACACACCTCAAGTGAAATATTTCTTTAGGTTTATAGGTCAACTCAGAAAGGTGTTGTATGTCTTAGGAAATATCATGATATGAAACTGGTATTGTTATGAAGACAATTATAGAAGATAAATGAGAAATTGTGTTGAATATAAACGGAGGAGTACAGAAAGTGGTGACAGCCCATAAAAGTTGTGAAAGTTGGATAAATTGGAAGGAACAGTGTTTAATGCTGCCTTGAAGTCAGTGCCAGGAAAGTGAAGCTTGTGAAGCAATTCAAAGGAAAATGTACCATGCTCACAAGAAGAGTAAAAGACATTTAATATGGACTAGTAGTTTGCAATATATTTGTGCGATGAGAGGGTTGCAGTGAAAGAGATTCAATAATCAGGAAATGCTGGGAGACCTTCATCGACATTATTGAGATATGAATAGAGAGAAATAACATTGAATGAGGTGTCTTAAAAGTACACCATTGAAGGTTAAGTAAGACTTGGATTTGCCTCAATGTGGGGAAAGGAACATAGTGAGCATAACCAATGAGCTAGGGAGAAATACCAATTATACTGATAAATAGTAGTGGTGGTGTACTCTGCAGAGGCAGGAACAAGTAGCAAAATAGAAAAGAATGTGTGGGAAGGCCCAAGTATGAAATCCTGTTTTCCTTGAATCCAGAAGCTGAAATTTGTACAGTTTCAGTGGTTTAGCAATCTCAATGAAAGGCTTCAGCTTTTACATAATCTAATAATAAGACATCAAAGAGATAACAGAGAAAGCACAGGCTGAAATGTGGCAACCACTGAAGCAGGATGAACTAAGTTGGTGAAGCTTTAGTACTGGTGTTAATCACCCAGAAACAGAGCACAGTGTAAAAGACAGCAAAAAATAGAAATGAAAACAGGGAGAAAAAGGACAGCCAAAATAAAGACTATGGTCTTAACTGAGAGTGTGGTGAATACCTGGGTTCGGTGCAGGAAGAAATGAGTGTGAGGGTGAGGTCAAGAACAGTCATGTGGTAAAAAGGAGATGATTACAATAGCAGATGAAGAGATTAGAGAAGAGAAGGAGTTTTGCAGATGGAATAGTAATATAGTAGACCTTATTTATAGTCCGAAAAAAATCTGGTAAAAAGAGAAAAAGGGCACAAGTTTTAGAAAAAGACTCAATTTTTTTTTTGGACTAATTGCTTTTATAATTTTTTGAAAGATGCGCTCTTGTGGGTTGATCAACACTCCCATGTTCAAAACTCCTTGTGATGTAATTGATAATGCATTTTTAAGCATCAAGAAATTTTGCACATCATAACCTGATGTGGTTTTCTTCTGAAAAAGTTCTGTTTCATTTTTTATTCATCTGTGAATTCATTCAGACACTGCTATCAATACTTCTATTGCATTCATTCTAGTCCTAGAGATGGAAGTTGATTTAGTCAAAAGTTACTCCAATGAAAAAGTAGCATCTAAAATTATCTAATCTGTACAGTACAGCTATGTCACAAACAAGTTTCTGTGTTTTTAAGGTAGAAATGTATGTGTTTCACTATCTGTAAATTCCAGACGTGAGTTGTAGATAAACAAATATTATCTGGAGATACTATAGCTGTAAGTGAAAAGAACTCTTTATCAATTGCTGCCACGTGATACTCCCCACTGTCAGGAAGTCTTATATATCGCTAATATAAATGTATTCACTGGATATCTGTGAGCATGCTAAAGATGACTCTAAATACCATTCTTTTTCAAAAACTAGTATTTTGGGCATGTAGTGATTGCTATGTAATGCTTAGGTATATTTAGTGACTTGTGACAAAGTAGACTTCTGACAAGTGTGTGAAGCTTTTTGTGGAAGAAGAGAAATTCCTTTCATTTCTCTTACATTCTGCTATAAAATTCTGTATGGTTTTGTGGGCAGAGGTGTGGAGATTGGTGTGGGGTTTTTATTATTGTTATTTTCCTGTCTGTTTCCAAAGTCTCCAGTTTCATGCCTTGGTAGCAATTTTATTGCTCATGTTGTTTTTGCTTTCTGTTCTGACTGTATTATACAGACTGTGGCAGAAATAATGCCATTTCGGTTGTTGACTAAAATATGGAGAAAATGAGATAATAAGTTGGATTTAAGGATTGGGATTTCAAGATTATTTATTAATGTGTATTATAGCATAACTTTATAGAAGACAGGAGAAATTATAAAAACCCTCGCAGTGTATATATAATTTTAATTTTCATTCAGAATAATATTTTTATAGAGTTTGTACATGCATGCACAGACTCATATGCACACACCCTCATAATATATATTGCTGATAAGTAATGTATACGAGAATACTGGCAGATAAGAAAAATTTCAATGTATTAATAGCATAGACATTAATTTTGTACCCAAGCTCAGCTACTTAATTCCTATATTAAGAGCACCATTTCCAGAATACATATTGAGAAAATTAACTCTGGTCACAGATTTTTTATATTAAGGAAGGAAAACTTAGAATGCTGACGAAATTCCAAGCCCTTCTTTCACATTCTAGGTCTTAGTTTTCTTAGTCTCTTACTTTATTTGTATTGTACTCTGTATGAAGCAAGTTTTAAAGCGAATTAAATCACCCTCTAAACACAAAATTTAACTGTAGAAGGTTGGATACAGTGCAGACTTCTCCACATATTTCTCTGTTTCAAGAAACATATGACTTATTAAAGTTAGACCTTCCATTTTCCCATCTTCAACAAATAGATTTAGAAAAAAAAAAAAATCACTGTGTTGAACCAGGTACCTCAGCGTCTTCTTGCACATAAATTGAAAAAGAGTTGAGTAGGTAACTGGGATTTACGACCATCAGGATCAGTGTTTCCTGGGCATAGAGTCTGAAAACTAAAACGCAGAATCTGAAAGATCACCCTGAATGTAGACATTGTGTAACCATCTTCCTTCCTTTTTTATACTGGTTTGCTGTTCAGATCACTTGCCCTAGCACTGGAGAACGTGGGTGTGAGGTACTCCTGAGGCAGTGGGAAACATAGGTTTCAGGTACTCCGTAACCTCATGAGATTTGAACCTCAGGCTTCCGCATGCCAAACAAGCATGCCCAGCAAACAAATCTGACAGATGGAGAATGACGTTTTTCTGGATCCCAAAGTTCAGATTCTTATGGGTTTGCATGTTGATTTGGGGACCTAGAAAAGAATTTGTTATATTCCTGTAATGTTCAGTTCCAAGGACATTTCAGGTGCCCAGGCTCTTCTGAATAAGTTCTCCCTACTTAGATGCCCAAATTCTGTAGAAAAATGGCAGTGCAAACTGCATTAGGTCTGGCCTAACTGCACAATGCGTGTGGAGGATTAATTGGCAACACCTAAAAATCATTACCGTATTAATGCTAAATGTAAGACTATTCCAATCTTAAATTATTGTGTGTCATGTACAAAAAAAAAAGTCAAAATGATTGAAAGCTTAGAAGTGATAATCTAATGATAGTATGATACTTTAAATACCTCTGAGATTAATTTGGTTTCTGACGGAGTTGTGCCTTCTTTGATGTATTCCTTTTTTCTTTGATATTCTAAGAGTTGTCTGGGTTTGACAATTAAAGATTATAGGTCTGATCCATTTCAAAGATGCAGAATGCTTACAGTTCTCTGGTACTTCTGTGGAATTTGTGAGTGTTAGTACTTCTACAAAATCAGGTCCAGGTTTTTAAAAAACCCAGAGCCCTAATTTAAGAAAGCTATCAAGCAAATGCATGTTAATGATACTGATACACCAGATCCTCAAACACATGATGTTCATAAGTGGAACAGAAAAGTGATAATGCTTTGTTTTAATTCATAACATAGTATTTTTTCATACGAATTAAAAAGAGAGATGTTACTATTAAAAAGTAAGAATATTGGAGATGTTCCAAATAAGAAAATAGACTACAGTTTTCTGCAGCATTATTACAGAAATTATTGAACAGTGTCTACCCCTTTGAGAAAAAAAGCCGCTATTAACACTAATATGGAACAAGAGTACTCTGTTTAATAGCATATATAATTTTGAGAAAAAAAAACCCTATTGTGTGCACTTTTATTTTGCTCACTTTCTTGTTTCAATAATGTTTCAATAATTAACATGCAAAAACAAATAACCCAGAGAAATTAAAAATAAAATAAAATTTTATAAATAAAACCAATTGTGTTTCAAATATAATTCAGTCAAAAATTCAAACTGCAGCTAAGGCAAATTGTTAACAATCATTTTGGAAAAATAACTTGACAAGTTAAAAGTATTCATTTTTTTAAGTTTTATCATAGCTTATTGTATGTGCATCTTCTTTTGACCATCACTGACACAGACTCAGACATGAACTTCTAATACTGGTTTTAAATCCCCACGTTGATTTCCCTTTTAATGGAGGAAAAGATAACAAAATTTTTAGTAAATGCATAAATAATACTGATCCTTTTAATAGGAATAAGTAATTCTTCTTAGAAAGATGGTAATACTGGACTGGTAATACTTAATTCTGTAAATACAGATAAGAAAAAACCTTAATGAAATTTCTTGGGGAATTATTCCTCACTGGAGAACATATGCAGAAGGTTCTTACGAAGTGTTCAGAATGGTTCTTACTCCTGTTATAAATTAACATCTTCATCTGAAGATCTATAAGGGTACTGGTGTAGTTGCAGACTTGGAACCTATAAATTTTCAAAATATAAAGGTCAGAAAACTGTACTGCTGAACCAGGAATAGGGGAAGGCAATATCATAAGCATAGAAAAGAAGAAATGGCACTCACTTTAATCAAGGGAAGTGATGAACTCTGTAATTAGGATTCTATATTTTATTGTTTGGCACTGATTAAGCAGTTCACTGGTTGACCTTTTTAGTCAGCCCTCACCACCTCATTTGGGTAAATACAGTGACTGTCCATCCAAGTTTTTTGTTTTGCGTCTTCCTGAGGAGGTAAATGAGAGTTCTTTACATCAACTGAGGATAAATTTTTCTGCCTAAGTTGTAGTCTGTGAGTCACTACTAAGACAAATATGACTTCATATTCTGGGCTAGGACTGAGACTAATTTTAATAGGCTAATTATGGGTGTGACAATTGAACATGTTCTGCCAAAGGAATGGACTTGGTTTGAATAGAGATTCTCTATACCAAGATAAATGGAGAGCACAACAAAAAGACATTTATATTTCAGGCTATGAAATAAGAAGATATGATACATGATATTCCCTTAGAGCTGAAAGGTGAAATCAGTGAGCTCACTGCAAAGCCAGGTAAAATGCAAGTAAGGAACTACATTTTGCAGCTTATGCAAAGTAAATTATAATTTTTACAGGAGGATAAATTTAAAAAAATACTACAGGTAATATAGCAAGTCTCTTAAAAGGTGAGTTGATGAATAGCCTGTAACTTCAGTTTATGTTGTCAAAACATGAATGAAAACTAAGGCTTAAAATAAGGAGTATGAGGAAACCATTCTCCTCAATGGCAGTTCTGACATCCTCCCCCCTCCTTTACAGTTACTGACAGTTAAATATTGCCATAGTGGGCAAATGGACTTGATACAAAGTGAGATGACTTGTGTTTGTTGCTCGTTCAAGTGCAAAAGGACAGGTGTGCTCCTGCAATTTACTAAGCAACTTCTAGTAACTGCTGAATTCACTCATCACCGAAAGAAAAAAAAAAATCTTTGAAAGGAAAAAAGGAAGAATCACCAAGAGGGAGGATAACTCTCTGTCATCTGAAATGACATTAAAGAAAAAAAAAAAAAAAGCTTTTGTACAAAAAAGAAAGGTTTCTGATGTCTCATAAAAGCCCTGAGTTGAAGATGCCAAAAGACATAACCTAGAAAGTTGACGTACAAGGACAGAAAATAAGAAGATAACTCTAATCCATGAATGTACCCATGCAACAATGATGCTTTCTCTGCAGGTTCTTCCAATTCTGCCATCCTCTTTCTTATGCTTCAAAATATACCTGGTATTCACCAGAATGGTCCCAAAAACTGAAGGATCTCCAGAATTGTACAGCTTTTTTTCATAATGTTGCTATTTTATTCTCTGTCGTTGGGTGTCTTTTGTGATCCAAAAGTATGTAGTAATTTGTGAAAAAATAATTTCATTTATGTATACAATTACTTTGAAATCCAATATCAGAAAGTGCTATTAAAGTGTCTGAATAAATCAAATCAGTAAAAGATATAGCAGAGGAATAAGATTGCCATGTGTCCACTCTTGTATATGATGGGGTTTTTTTTTACCTCTTAGATTGGTAAATAGAATTATAAATATACATAAATGTATATTTTTAAGCATACAGATAGCACAGTAAGCAACATTCGCAGATGCTATGACAAACAATTTATGTATAATATGTATTTCCATATATATTTCAGAATAAAGGAGAATCTTATTTCCTGATAAAAATAAATTTATTCAGAAGGCCAATATTTAATCCCAAAAGATAAAATAAATCATAACAGTCAAAATTAAATTGAAAGTATTTCTTAAATATATCTGAAGAAATTCAAGTTAGTTGGACTCTCTGCAAGAAAAGGAAGTAATTGCTTTTTTTCTTTTTTAAAAGGCAGTATACTCAAAGTTTATCTGGGGAAACTTAAAAAAAATGATATTTTAAAATAATAATGAAAGACAGGAGTATCTTTTTTCCTCTCCAGGTAAAAAAGAAGAATTTTCTCAGCTGGATACTACTTTAGATGAGAAATTACCAAGGAGAAAAGACTTTAAATACCAATGGCTTCATACACAGCTTTTGGATTATGAAGCAGCCAGTTCCAAAAATATGAAGTGGTGAGGTCATTGCCTTTAAATTAGATTTCTTTTTATTTTAAATTTATCTTGTAAAGTGAAACCTAGGTTAATAGTTCTAAAACAAACATGATTTTGTAGCTAGCAGACAATACACCGTATTTCCGGATACCAAGCATGGTACCCTTTAGAATTGGTTTAGTAGTCATTGTACAGATACTACTTCCACAGTGATAATGAAATGATACACAGTGCAGAATCTTATGGTAACTATCTACATACCTTTATGTATGTGTTTTTTATAATGCAGTGTTTTTTATATTGTAAAGAGTATAGAAAAAAGCGCTTATTCATCATATATTGTATAATTTTATTGGTATATATTATGGTTTTATGTAATTAAATTAACTGTAACATTACCTATATTGTTAGATTTGATTAAGGAAGTAAACCCCCCACTTTTAAACTAGGTAGTATGTATTTATATTTTGTCTTCAAAACATAAACCCAACTTTTACCTCTTCACAATATACTTTAGTACAATGTTGTAAACATGTTCCTTCTATGCTTAATTTTGGTTATTAAACAGGTAAAATATCAATACAGTTAAAGAAAAGGTTAATCTCATTCCCTAAATTGACATGAAGACATAGTAAGTATATTTTCGTCATAAATTCAACATAAACCATTGATACGTTAGTGAAGTCATTAGTAGACACAATGCCAAGCACCTCTAATAAAACCAAACAAGGTGTCAGTAGGCAAGCAATGGATTTAGTGTAAGCATTTTAACTTTATTTTCATTAAAAATGTATTTAATTTGTAATGAAATGGAGTGCATATTGTTATGTTTTGTATGGAAAAATAGTCCACGTTTCTAAATTGTATCAAAGACTGTAGGAAGTATATGCAGTACATATTCCTTAGAAAATATTTATCTGTCAGTTATGCTCCGTAATAGTGAAACACTCCCAAGCGTTTGTTTAAGATCACTGTCATGACTTTTAATTTGAATGAAAACACTGGAACAGAACATGTAATGGTGTTTGAAAGTAAGATGACATGGAAATTTATAAAAGATTTTTTTTAAATGTAACAGGTATTTAAATGTAAGGTATTATGTTACCTCTGCAGGTGTGTGCTATGCACTGGTACTTATGATGACATTTTTTAAGATTATGATACCATTTTTGAATGTGACTACAGTCTCACTGATCTCCATTCAAACATAACTGGTAGACTGTGTAGAGCAGCTGATACATTTGCATAACTGAGAACAATTTTATTCCTACGTAGAGCAATGTAAAAACTGATTTGGCTATAATTTCTATCAGTACATACAAAAATTCATGCATGGTTGCATTTATTGACATTTATATTTTTAAATTAGTATTCTATCATAGGAATAAACATTAGTTGTTAATAATTTATTGATTTTAGTGTTAAGTACAAATAGTTTAATATTAATTACTCTGATACTTTAACATTATCAATTAATATTAATTACTCCAAGACATCTTAACCATGGAATTATTTTAAATAGTAGCATTTCTACTTAAGCAGGAGTGCTTCCAGGAAAAGACTCTGTCCAGATATTTTAGTGAACCCAGTACAGTGGGATTTATTGAAATTTCTGTTCTACATTTTTCTCAGCTGTCGTTTTTTGCCTGAGTTAGATCCCGCCATACGTGACAGTAGACGAGTACAACTTGTGGTAAGAACTTGTTTCCTTGTGGGATTTTGCAGAATTTAGCTATGCCTTGATGGTGTTTTCAAATGCATACTTGGTGTAAAAACAACCAGGAGATTTTTTTTGATTGAATATAATTCTGTAATGTTGTCTCTATTTGGCAATCAAGTCACCCATTGATGGAGATCAGAAGAAAATGTTTGAGCACAAGAAGCCATGTGTGTACATGGGGTTCTAGTTTCATAATTGGATACTGGTTTTGTTTTTTGAGACATCAAATGCTACCGTGTATTTTTTAAAGCTTCTAAATCAACCTTTTAAAAAATGTTTAAAAAAAATAAATACAGTGCAGCACTAATTACATTATTGACTGAAAACATGTATTCTTATAAATCAGACAAGTTTAAATGTTCTTATGTTCTGTAAGTCACGTACCTAAATCATTCTAGTATGCCCACAGTGTCATTTATTAAAAACAGTAAATTGGACTAGCATAGTCCATTATTAAAAACAGTGTATAAAATCAGATTTATGCCTACAATTTCTTTTCTATAGGTTTTGCATCATAAAATGCCGCCTACTCTTTTCAAGATTCTTTCTCTTCTTTGCAGCATTTAAAAAAAATATGTATTTCCTGAAATGGGTAGTTCTTTAGGTTGGCAGGAGGGAGAATATAAGCAATTTAAAAATCTGAAGATTTACAAATTGAAAAGACTCAGTGTCAGAGATAGATACCCAAAAGTTCCTTTGATAGCGAGCAGTATTACAATGCCTACAGACCAATTTGTACTATATATACACCTATATACACGTACATACACACTTTGTTGATATAATTTTGTAGGGGTTAAAAAAATGGGGCAAAAACTTACAAACTATACAGAATTAGCGTCTTATATTCATATACATAATGTAAAATGTTTCCAAGTTAGATGACGTGTCGTATGCCTCATTCTGTACTCTGAGCAGTCTTGGGCCTTTCTAACCTCTGTCTTCCTTAGCTTCGCCACCTATGCAATATGCATGTTTTGGAAACACTTCCATAAACTTCTAAAATTCACTGTTGAAAAAATGCTTTTAAGACTTAGATGTTGCTATTACTGTTTTCTTTAAATCAGATTTTGTCAAAAGATTTTTCTCTGGTGTGGGGTGTGTCCAATTTTGGTGGCTGAAATCATGAACCAGGCGACCGCTGTGATGGGGTTTGGTTGTAGCAGTGCTAAGAGTTATTTGTTAGGTAAAATCTGAAACAATAATTGCTCTAATTTGAGCAAATCACAATCTAATAATGTTATCTAAATTGCACATTATGTAATTATCGGTAAGCATATGTGCGCATAGGTAGATTGTATCTTATTTACAGTAAGCAGTTGTGTCCACAAAATACTGCTGCAATCCCACAACAGCATTATGTGGTGCGCCCACATAACTGGCAATGTTATGGGATTGTCACTGCCTGTGCCACATAATTACATAGCTGTTCCACATGAATGATATACAGCGAAAAATGCAACAGGAGGTCAAAAAATAGAAAAAGAAATAAAATGTATCTCTAATGCAGAAAGCATTACTATATAGGCAATGAAATAATTATGTGGTTTGTACATGTAGACAGCTGGAGAATTATGGTTTTAAAATTTATACGGGTTCTCTTAACATTTATAGGTTGAAATGTGAAATGTGAACATGGTCCTAATGCTTTTGCACAGTAACTCAGTTAAAAGCTATGAAATCATGACAAAAATGAAGTTAACACTTAGCTGCAATCGTTATCAAAAAGTAGGAAAAGTTCTGTTAAACTGAAAGAAAGAGGAAAATACACTTCTTTTTTTTTTTTTTAAAAAAAAAGATATTTAGAAGGGGAAAGCATTCCTGGGGATTTCCAGTAGTTTATTCATATGTCATATGCTCGATCATAAAGTTTGATGGTGTGTAATAGGATCCCTAACTTGTATATGTTAGGTAAGCCTGCATTCTGAAGGTACAGATTAATGTAATTTTTGAACTGATATTTGTGCACATTCCAAGAATTTAAGACATTCTTTCTCATGGAAACAAAATGGTATTTCGATGGTTGCATATTAACAATAAAGTCTTAGCCCTTCTCATTGGGGGATAAACCTTATTATGTTAATCTTGATCATTTTGATTATTTTGCTTACTACTACTACTATATAAGTGCTTAGGAAGGCACGCTGACTCACAGTTTAAACTGGGCACTTGAAATTAATATGATTTTGCTGAAAGTCAAGTAGGAGAGACTTCCTGATTCATCTCTGTATGTAGTTTAAGTTACTTATACAGTTAACCACTTCACTGTTAATCAGTATCTCCAAATCATTAAGATATAACTTGAATTTAAACGCACTTTTTACCTCAGAAGATTACACAATATCTCAATAATTTAACATGGGAATAGACGAATATTCAGATGCAGAGCTGTATTCAAAGCAAAGATTCCTCCTCATTGAAATAAATTTCCAATTAACTGGGAAAAAAAAAGGTTTGTAGTAATAAAGCTAAGGGCATAAAGTCTGAAGAGTTAAATATGGTGATCACTACAGATGGAAGTCCAATACTGCACTCTGTGAGAAAGTGTACCAGTATCTTAAATTTCTTCCAAATTTTTGGCTCTGAGCTATAAATGTAAACGGGAAGGTTTTAATTAACTTCAGAGGACTTTCAATCAGGTTCTTTACAAACCTGAAATTAAGTTTGCTCCAGTGATTAATACAACCTTAAATATTACTCTGACTGTAATTGGGTGAAAACACTTATCTTTATTTGAAAGAAAATAACAAATATTTTACATCAGAGAGCCAGACAGCCCTATTAAAATCTATCATATAACACTGAATATTGATTCCCTATGATGATAGGGAATGGATAATAATTCCGTGGAGAGGTTAGTTGTTTGAAATATTGTGCCTTCCTGGGTCTTTGGGAATTGGGACATTTGAAAACTTCTGCTGTGTGTTGAAACAGATTAGATGGAAATAATGATCAGTCCCATTGGTCTGAATCTCTCTGAGCATCACAAAGATTGCATTATTTCTACTAAGGAAAGGCTTTCTATTTAAAGATTTTGAACATACGGAGCTTAAAGCAACTGTAAATATTAAGGCAAAAAATATAAAGAGTTGGCAGGATAAAACTGTTGCTCTTTTCGAAGTTCCTTGACACTTCTATGGAAGAGAAAATAAAATATTGATGTTAACAGCAATAATGCAGCCTGCTACCTGTGCAAAGCAAAACTTTAAAATCATGGTCATTAAATATATAAAAGGCATGCATCAGAAAACACGGGATAAACTTTCTGTGCTGACACAAAGGGGATGCAGTCACTAAGGAAGAGCATAAAATCTCTGTAGCTTTGGAGTTTTTGGTTTGAAAATGCATGAACTTTTTCATGAATTTTACATTAAACAGTCCTGGGTAAGGACAAAGAAATGAAACAGGTCTCCATTTCATCTGAGTTCTCTGAGTTAGACTGGACTACAAAGCCTGTCTGCATTGGTGCAATGCTGCTCTTGGTACAGTGAGCTGGTTTGAACAGGAAGTCTGGAGATCGTCTCTTCCAGAATAGCCTACAACTTTATAGTAACGGCATTTTCCTGAGAAAAAGAGAGCTGCAGGCTTCAACCCCTCAAGGAAGGAACTGAGACCCTGTCTCTCAATTCCTGATCGAGTGGTCTAACTACTACAATATTATGCAAAAGTTTGGTGACATTACCACTAGCAGAGTCCTCCCTTTTTTGTTGTTTGGGTTTTGTTTGTTTAAAAAATGGACACTACTCAGTTAGACACCTAGCTTCTGAAAGGATTTGGGGCTTTTCAGCTTAGGTAGAGGAATGACTTAATCTGCCTCCTGGACTCCACTTCTGAAGGTCCAGAGGCTCAAAAATTTATGTCCTTATGTTCAATACTTCCAGCTGATGGGCTCTGCACTGGGGATTTTGTAGATAGCTCTTCTGCAGTGTCTGATTTTTCCCCGTCATTGTTACTGGCCCTCGGTGTCAAGTCAGCAGTATTGTTAGATGACTGCATTTGATGTTGAATAGCTTTTCATTTCAAGGGAAGGGAGTTCTTGTTGAGTAAATGTGAAGCCATTTCTGCAAAACTAGCAATTGACCATTTACAGTGTGTGATGTCTTCCAGGTCAGCATTTTTAACCTTTGCCCACATGTTTGCAAAACAAGGATCCATTGCGAAAATGAAATACGATTTTCATTTCTATTTTGCCATATTTATGTGCAGGTAACATGCCTCATGCCAAAATGTACTACCACTGAATGTTAGAAGTTTATAATTAAGATAATATTCTAACCTAAAGTATAATTAAAATGCTGTCTGATGGTTATGGTTAATTAGCAAAAAAACTAAAAGATTAAATTACTTACTGGGCCCTTGCCTGATTGAACTGATACGTGTCCTGGATAAAACATAAATATTGCAGAAAATAATCCAATATGACATCTCTGACATTCAACTATAACTTAAATTATAGACTGGTCAGTAAATGATCTTAAGCTGTTTAAGGTTTCATCAGCCATCTGCAAGATTGATTTTCTTCAAAATTACTGTACTAAAATGTTTTCTTTTGTTGTTGCGCTGACTCAGATCACAAACCACAATTTTAAGATCGGCTCTTATTTACAAAAATGCTTTGACATAGTGCATTTGTTCAGCCTAGGCAACAATAAAGGATTGTGGCATCATTTTGAAGAAGGTTGTTTGACAGACCCTGTTTGTTTATTTGGGGTAACGTGAGCTGCATTCAGAAAATGTTATATTTTGTTTCATGATTGTGTACATTCTCTCCCACTGCTTCCAGGCAAGCTCTGTAAGCAGAGAAGACACGGATTTAGACCTTGTTTCCATGGCCAGTGGAAGTGCTTTGACTGAGAACAGAGAAAAAAATAAGCAGCCACACAGACACTCAGCAAGATCCTCAAGTAAGTTATGGATTTTTTCAATATCAGTTTTAAAGATCACTTTAAAATGCTAGGTGGAACTGAGCATGCTTGAAATCCCTAATAACACATGCTACTTATCTTTTTGTTTCTTTCTTACCTTAAACCTTTTCATAGGTTTTCTACAGTTCTGTTAAAAAGTGCATCATTAATATCAATAGACTTTCCTCTTGTGATTTTAACCCAGAGAAAGTTCCCTTCGGCGTATGCTAGGTCTTCTGATGATCTAGTTCTTAAAATATTTTCTTTTTCTTTTCTCTAAATTGTAAAACAGAGTGTCTTTTTTGATGTTCTCCTCCTTTTTTTTTTCCAAACGAGATTTATAAAATATATGTTTTGTTAACTGAATACCAGAACACATATCCTTGTCAAGCGACAGATTTCTGTCACGTTGATTACCAGTTATGCTGTAGTATATGCATCCTAATGAACTTAGTATAGCTCAATGGCAGAGAATCCTTTTAAAGCCTTACATTTTTACCACTCCAATATCATACAAATAAACAAAAGAATCTATATATAGAAAAAATGAAAAAATAGTACTTGAAAGTCATAAAATGGTAAAATTTTACATTTCGTGTTTTATTTTGTGTAATATAACTGAAGAAAATGTTGTCATATTTCTAATAATATGACATACTGTATTTCATCATTTGTGTACAATGTCTTTTCCAAATAAAAAAAACTCCAAACCCCAAAACTGTATGTTAGAGAAAATATAAGCAGTATTAAATAACTTTGGCACACTTATTGAAATTCCTAAAAAACTGTTTAAGTAGTGAAGTTTCTTGAAATGCTTTATGTCAAAATAGAAATCAGGTTATTTCATATGTTATATTTAATTGCTGAATTTGCTTTTTTTATTATGTCTTCATATGTGCTCTGACTTTTCACTTTCAATGAAAAACAAATTAAAATTCAAGGAAAATGTATAAAAATACTTCATATATCTATTTTTCTGACATACTCTGTAAAGGCTTTGGAATAAAGATTTATTTACGTTATATGAGTCCACCACAGGCAAAAAAAAACAGCGAGTACAATTTGTCCGTGGTTACTCACTGGATTTACATCCCTAAAATTAGATTAGATAGAATTTATCATCCTAGTCTATGTTAATTGCATCCTTGGAGAAAGAATATGATTCTTTCTCTCTGCCTGCCATCTTAGAAAAGAATGAATTATGTCCTGAGTTTTTCTTTTTCTCTCCATTGGCTAGTGATGAAGCCCTACCATTTAAATTAGATGAGATTCCTAACTGATAAGATCCTTAGTCTAGGTGAGACAAGTCTAAGCTACTGATGTCAATGGCAAAATTATCATTATATTCATATACTCAGAGTAGAATGTATGCATATCTTGAATAATTGAGTTAAATGGTATACACTATATTCATATTAATGAATAACTGCTGTTACAACCTACACTATACCTCCATCCAGAAAAATAAATAAGAATAAGCTCTTTCGACAAAGATAGGCATGTAGAACTTGCCTATGTTAGGAGCTTGGGAACAGTAAAGAAAAAAAGTATCATTGTATTACACCTCCAAAAAGAAGAAACTAGGAAAGGACCAGGAAAGAACAACTGGCAGAATGATAAGTGTGAGAGACAGAGAGATGTATTTATGAAAATACATGTGTATTTTCATAAAATTCACATCTACTACAGCACAATTACATATTCATTCTCCTTTCAGTAGTCCAGGCACTAAGGGAAAAAAGGCACAGGTCTTACATCTTTATATATATACATTTCTGTATGTGCATCTATGTAAGTTTTTTCATCATGGATTTGAGAAATTACACATCAATGATACATTAATTATAATGCATATTATATATAAACCAGACATTAATATTATCTTTGTACAATTTATTTGCAGTATATGAATATGTTTATTATATTAGTTCTGTTTGCCAAAGACTGCTGCTTTTCAATGATCAAAAATAAATTATTAGCCCTGTGGTACCCTTAATCTGAAAACATTAGAAATTTGCCTTTATTTATAAAGTATTCATTATAAATATTTATAAATATTTTTATAAATATAATATAAATATAAGTAATATTTATAACTAAAATTATAGATAAATAATTATACATATTTATAAATAAATATTCAATATAAATATTTATAATGTATTCATTATAAATAAATACTTTCCTGATGTATTGTATCTCTTGGTTTTGCTTTCTGAAATATTTAATGAAGAAGCCTTGAAACTACTTTAGTGATTTAGGAGGTGTATTCCCTTTGAGTTAGTCTGCACATGTATTAGAGAAGAGCTTAGAAAAAATGCTGTGACCTTAGAGGTGCTCCCATTTGAATTAATCGTTAAATCAAGTTCTTGCATCATTTTTTCAGGGGAATTCAACCTCAATCATTTGATAAGTTTTAATTAATTAAATGTTATTAAGTTCACTTTGCATCCATGATTCTGATTGTTGCTCAGAATTCTTTTTCATTTTTGGTAGGAAGTCTTCAGTGAACTGAAAGGTATTAGTATATATCAGAGCTATTAGTTGGGGATATCATATATGTTTCTTATGTACAAATTGTAATTCAGTAATTCTGTCAATAAATTTTTGAGGTCCTTTGGGCTGAAAAGTGAGATCTAAAAATGCAGGATAAATTATTTTTAGGTATATTTACTCAAAAAAAAAAACCTCAAATGTGTATGATACTGAAATAAAATGCATTTTAAATATTGTGGAGCCATGACTGTACATGAATGATCATGTTTTTCTAAAGATAAAACATACATTGCTTCAAAGTTATTATCCTTTAATTCAGAGGTTTTTTAGAAAGGCTAAGTCAAGTTTTTCAGAAATATTTTGGGGAACTGCCCAACTTTGATGTACTTTTTGTAGATCTTATTTTCCAGGGGTAGGTTCGTAGAATTCCTGGTTAAAGAATTTTAAGTCTTTTATCACCCAAATTTACTATTTTCTTCTGAAAAAACTGGATGGGGTAGATTAATCCTAAACTAACTTAATTGTGTTCCTTGATGAAACAAAATGAATTAAGGAATAAAGGAAATGCTGTGGACGTCATGTATCTCAGGTTAAGGAAAGCATTTGTGTACTTCAGGTATTTGATGTGGTTCCATGTTATATGTTCAAAGGGAAAATTGACTGTGGGTTAAATTCACCCAGTATTTAAAAAAAAACAAAAAACAAAAAAAAAACACCAATAAGTATAACCTAAAGAAAGAAAGAGTAGCAGTTGTTCAGTTAGACTAATTAGTTACCTATCTAATTTTGGAACTTGCCTCTGTTGAAGGCCAGTATGTTAAGTTCTCAAAGATGCTAGTTTATATTCCTTCCAGAAATCATAGTAATTTCTTTATGCCCCTGGCAACTAATCTTTCTTTTCTGTTTCTTCAGGTGATTTTTTGGTGTGGGTTGTTTTTTTGGTTTTTTGTCCATTCTTGTCTGATCACTGCTAAAATCTTAGTCTCTGTGGTACCTTATACCAGTAAATTGCAAAAATAAGTGTGTTAGAATGACCTTTTGCTGATTATATTTTCTGCCTTTCAGTTTCTCATAAACTTACTTTGCTTTTGTAAAAAAGGACAGGAAAAAAGAGTCCTTTTTCCTTGATGTATAATTTCTCTGTAGTACACACACATGAGCCGTGATGGTTAGTAGTTTACAGTCAGAGTTATGCAAGATTCAAATATCAGTCCTACACTCTGGTATTTTTATTAACTCCATAAATATTGGTGTGAGTTGCTGCTTATATTTTTTTTAATACTTTCCTGAGCACTGGTAGTGTCATCACTAAGTTGAAGGATGGGCACAGAAATATTTTGCAAGAATTAAAAGTTAAGTAATTATATTTTTTTATAACTAGCTAGGCAGGATGAATTTTTTTATACTAATGTCAAGTTTATGAGTAGGCTATGCCAGGCTATGCCAGTCATCAACTCCATTCTATCATCCTAATCTGGTTCTGGCCAATCGATGTTGGGCCTTTAGATGAGTCTCCTATATATTTTCATTGTCTACCTGTCGTCACCATTTTGTGGTTTTCTTTTCTCTGCAAATCTTAAACTTTATTTTCATTGTACTTGTGTTGTGAACTACAATCTTTTGACAGAGATTTGAAAGTACCAGAATTTGAAAGGAATGCAATGGGAGCTGTGCTTCCAATTGTTGTTTAAAATACTGCACAGAATTCTTAAGTCTTTTCTTCCCAGAATTCTAGTCTTTCAGGGAGACCCTGATATCACTAAAACAGTGCTTTCTGGGGGGGGAAAAAAAAAAAAAAAACACAAATCAAAACAAAACAAACCCAAAAATTGGACCTAAATCTTGTCATTCCTTAATCACCCCTGAGTTAAAAAAATGGCCCATAAATACCATTTACCATTTCCACTACAAAGCATTTATTCATTTAATTTCTCGGATAAATTCAAACTTTACCATTCTGTTAGTCAGTGAAATTAAATTAATAAAGTTTAGTAATGCCTTTCTCACAGTGGAAAGACTTCAAACTCAAAGAAAAACAACCCAAACACAGTATCTTTTTTTTCACTTTCCTTTTTAAAACTTTCTCTCAGTTCTCATTTTTCCTCTTGACAGAACCCCCATCTTGATTTTTTTTTTTTGCCTTCCTTTCTTTTGATGAAGAGAGTTGTTAAAAAGACTTCAACTTTGTTTTAAGCAGTGTATGGTACAGCTTCAGTTCTTTAAGAAGTTCCTGCTTTCCTGTTCCTCTCTCCTTAGCATTAGTATTGTCTATATATTCTAGTTCCATAGCTGCTGTCTTTCATTTAGGATTTGTAAACTCCCTGTGTGCAGTAAACATCTCATTTTTAAGCTCTCTCTTCATGCCTTTACTCATATTTTACTGAGGGGTTTATGGTGGTGGTTTTTCTTCCCTTCTTTCTTTCTTTTTTTTCTTTTTTTCCTGGCTTATGCAGTCTGAATTAGAAGTTTTCCATGTTGTAGAAACTGAGGAAGAAACATCTTAGAAATATGGCATCAAGTATGGAGGTACTTATTTAGTAGTCCTTTCAGTTTCTTGGTACTTACCTGCTTAGTAGACTTCCTAGAAGATAATGGTAAAGTTTATGCTTTCTCCTTAGAAATGTGTAGAAATGCTGTAAATTTATAGAGAATATTTGCGGTAAAAATTACTTATTATCATCAGCAAAACGCTGAACCCAAGTTACCTTAGAAATCACAACTGCTGCCAAAATTTTAGAAATAAAGCTGTCTCTTCTGTGAGTCACATCTGGTTATATAACCACATGAATGTTAGTGGGCAAGTATTTTGTCCAATAGAAGATAGTGACACGATTCCATACTATTAATATTTTTGTGCTCAAAAAATGAAGGCATAAAATGGATGAAAAAGGGTTCTACAGTTCTGAAGTAATTAAAATTTACCAGGCTTTGATACCTAGTAGAAAAGCATGAATATTGTCTTGAAGATCCTTTCAACATATTTTTTTCCATGCGGATACCTCTGTACATCTCACCAGAATACAAAATATGCCACAGAAAAAAAGCTGTCAATTAACCAGACATTAAAGCATAGCATATATTTACATGGTCAGAGGACAACAGTTAGAAACTAATTAAACCTATGTTATAGGCTGAAAGAATGCAAAATCCTCCGTCTGGAAACCCATTTTAGGAAGACATCTTAGAATAGAATGATACCTAGGCAAAGAAATCTGCAGAGAGGTGGGATAATTTAGCAGTGACGGAAATCTATATGAGTTTGAAGTTCTTTAATGACTTCCAAACAAGAGCTCATTCATATCCTGCGAACTTATGGTGCTGGTAGATAAAGCTTATAATCTTAATATTGTGTCATATCCAAATTTTTTGTCTGACATTGATGCTTTCTTTTAAATAATCAGTGAGAAAAATCACTGTCTTAGAAATGAATAAATCAGTACAATACTCTTCATTCTATTTTAAACATTCTTCAGTATACTGAACTTTACTTGGTGTCCTATATGTGAAAATACATGGCACAGTGGAACTTGTTCATATGCAGACTTAGATACTAAAACCTGCTTTTCTGTGTATGGTAAATGCATGGTGCTGATGGGGTACATTTTATTCACATGAGAGAAAGTATTTGACTGCAGATTCAAGAGTTTTGGCTGTTTTTTCCCAGTTCTGTCACTAGCCTGTTAGTTGATATTGGAAATGTCATTTTGAATCTATGTACACCCATTTTCCTACCTGCAGAAATAATAATCATGATATATACCATCCTTGTATAATGTTTATGTATCTCCTGATGAAAGGATGACAGTATCATTATGTTTAACTGTCAGGAAGGGGCCGCCTCCTCATTTGTGAACTGGATAAACTATTTGGAAGCTGCGATGTCAACAAAGGAGTAGTGTTACAGATCTGTGTTAGAGATACACAGGTACAGCCATGCCAACAACAAACTGTTTACAGTATGGTGACAAAACCAAGGGAAATGTCAAATGGTTGAATAATTAGTTCACAAAATAAAGATAATTGATGACAATGTAGGTCTAACTCTCATTCTTTCAGAGTTTCTTAAATTCACTAATTTCTTTTTTCTTAAGCTTTTTTTTTCTTTTTAAAGAGAAACCAGGTTAAAAAAAAAAAGACAAAATCCATTCTGAGACATTGACTTACATGTAAATTAGATACCCACTTGAAACCTTGGAACCATTAGACCTACCACAAGGATTTCTGTCATATGATATGAGTAAATAATAACAAATTCAGGTTTCCGTTGCTGTGGGATATTTGTCAAGTATCTTCAAAAATATTTTTCAAGTCATTGAACAGAAAGACCCAGTAATGAAGGTTGGGCTACTACAGAGTTGTTGCACTGGATGGCAAAGATGTGTCAATAGTTTTTTTTCCCCAAGACAATCTTTCTTTCCATGTTTTTTTCCTTTTAATTTGTCTCTTTTTTGTTCTTGACTTTTCCACATTTGTGTTTCCTAACCCTTTCCTTTACTATGAACAATTGTAGTGTCTGCTCCTCCAACTTCTTATTCCAGCATAAGCTTCCTTTTCCATCTGCACTTAGGCTTCCTTTCCACAGTGACCGTTGAGTTTTGTGTTTGTTTCCACAGGTCCTTGTCTGATTACCTTTTTCCTCTCTCTCTCCATACAGCTATTCCTTGCCAGTATTCCTCAGATTCATCATCTCCTAGTTTAAATCTCCTCCAGATTTGGCCAGATTTAGTCTACTATTTGGGCAGATCTTGAGCCTAGACTCTTAATCTACTTATTCCTGTATTCTTTTTTATCATCACCTGTATTTTCACTTCTTTTAATTATGTAAGTTCTGAGAGTTATAGCCAATCTAGTGCCCCTTAATCCATCTTCTTTATTCTTACTCAGTTCCCTGTTGCCAGTTCACAACTTTCTTCTTCCCTGCGTTTTCTCTCTGCACTCAGTGTCAGTCTATTTGTCAAGTCATTCTAGTCTCTTGTGCGAGCTATGCCAGGGTATTGTTTGCCAAGTTAGCCTTTGTTTCTCTCACCTTAGCTCCAAGTCAGTCTCATTTCTCTCTTAGGTTTTAATTCCAACCCTCTGCCTTGTTTCTCAGTCTCCTTCAAGTAGGAGCTTTGGTTCTTATCCTTTCCGTGGTTCCTGTAGCTAGGCTCCATCTGCCACAGAGAGCATGAAGCAAGCAGGCTTTTAAGTTCCCTGACCTAGCATGATCTTCAACATTATTTTTAGGAATAGTCTTTTTTAACTCCATGTAACATCATGGTAAAGCACATTTCCATGCTGACTGATATTTTAGGGAATATAGCCAAAAAAATCAAGAACATCTCCTCTGATCATGTAGAAACTTCAATTTATATATACTTGATCCAAATTTGGACAGATCTTAAAAGCAAGGGCTCTGTTACTTGGCGGACTTCAAGTCCCCTCTGCAAAGGGCAACATAAATATTTCACATATTTTCTTAGAAGTGACCAGCCTTTCAGAAAACTTCGGCCAAAGGCAGATACTCAGTACATAAAATTTCATCCTAAGTGGTCAAAATTGGGGAAATAGATAAGGAGCTGAAAAACAAAATAAATATTGGGCTTTAATAACCAATGGTGCTAAAAGTCCGGTTTGTAGTTAGGAAAGTGTTATATATTACAGGAATGCATTTGGAGTGTTATGTTTATTATGTTGTTTATTTTAAGTGTGTAGAATGCCAATTAATAAATGTTTATAACTTATTCTTGGTAAATGCTTATCTATCGAATTCTTTCATTTGACTGAATCACATTTTAGAGTTCAGATTATCCAAGTATGTAATTGTCAACATGATCTGGTTAGAACAGCATGAATGTTTGATAAACAAAGATATTTAATTTCAGTGTTTCTATAAATTTTTAAGATTAGTCTCTAGTCCCACCAACTTGAAATCAAGGAGATTTACAGAAAAAATTAATAATTTGCTTACAAAAAAAATTAATTAATCATGAGTATGTTTTATCTTCAAATCTCCATATGGAAAGGAGATATATCTTCACATATTATGTGGAATTTCGTATAAGGCGCTCCTGACGCTTCTCAATGCTATTCAAATACAAGTGTGAAACAGAAAAAAATGATGTAAAATTGCAATACAGTAAATATATTTTTGTTTTGATGTAAACAATGCAACTAAAAGAAAATGTTGATCCCACTTCACTATTGCCATAAGTAACAATATTAAAAAGTAACTTTTCTGAGATTGTAGCGTTTACCTTTTTCACAGATCTGCTGAACCTAGCTTCTTTCCAGAGCTTAAATTGATGTAAACGCTTTGCTGCTAAGGATTCGTTCTGGTCACTTTCATTAAAATGTTGAAGTTTTTTCTCCATGCCTTCTTATGCTGTATTTGCTCTTAAGTAGTACAATATGGTAAGGACTTTGAAATAAATTATATCTCCAGACACACAATGTTAGGTGGATCGATAAATGTCCTATGACGTCTACTATACATCATAGAATTTCTATCATAACCTGTTTAACAAAGCTTTTCTTCTTGGACACCAAGAATTTCATTCAAAGCGTTTTACATATTGCATTACTTATCAAAACAGAGGATATGTAAACCTTGACATTTGTTAAAAGACCCAGGCTTTAACCAAAAAAGACCAGAACAAATCAATAGCAGAAAACAGATTAAACAACAGAAAAGTGACTGCTTAGAAATAGAAGCACGTTAACTTAACCCAAGACAAGCTTTCAGCACATACTCAAAAGAAATGGTTATTTGATATATACAGGCACCTGAAAATCTCTCAGACTATACTGGAGATTCATATAGTCAAATATTACAATTAAAGAAAAGTACAGTAAATAACTGTTACATCCTGTCTTCCAAAGCCTAGTTTGGGATAGGCTTTGAGAAGTCAAATTGCTTTTCTTGGCTAAGATTTTGTTCCCATATGAGTGGGTATTAGAATAACTGTACATCATGTTAGATTATACTTAGTACACTTGCCAGGTTCTATTTAATTCTAGTACCAGTAATGGTAAAAATTATTATTGTTATTATTATGGTTGTCAAAAATATCAGTACTTTATAGAGTAAAACCAATGTAATAGTTCTAATTTATATTTGCAAAGATACTTATACATGAGCTTGAAACAATGTGAATCTTTCTGTTGTTGCCTTTGGGTAAGGCCTGCTACAAATATGCCCATGGAACATAACATGAAAAGAAAGTTTTAAGATCATGCTTACAACTATTTATGAATCACAAATACACATGTGCATACCTATGTGTGTATGTATGCATGCTAGTGAAAGATACACCTTACAGATCTCTTTATAGCAAAATGTTACTTTGAACGTCACCTTTTATTTTAGCAGCCGAAAAAGTTATGATAATAATAATTTTATTCACTCGTCTATGCTAATATGTGAGCCATTCATTTGCAAGACACATTGCAGTTTAAGGAAAAATGGAGGTATTGCAAATCCAAGCTCGATGTAAAAACTGTTCACGTGATTAGTAATGCTGTAAGAGAAAGCTATAAGCTCTCTCAAAAAACACTGAGGTGTAAAGTAAGAGTTTCAAATAAAGTACACCCTGAAGAACAGTTAAAGGATCTCAGAGATTTTTAATATTTTCATAATACCTAAATACCTTGCAGCACTTCAGGTGCATTCTTGGCAGAACACTTTTTAAAATGCAAAATGTTTTCATTTGCTATCAGTCATTGCTTTTTGGTGAATCTTTGCTTTATTTTTATGTACATTGAACTAAGTATCCTTCACACTTTTTATTATTTTCTTCCCTTTTCTTAAAATAAAAAAATTTCATGAAGTGATGAAATTGCACAACTTCCCCTGATGTGTTTATGTCCAAGTAAAAGTAAAGTACAATAAATATAAGTAAAGACAACAAATATAAGTGAAACAAATATAATAAGGATTCAGTTACCTATTCATTTTTATATGTTTGTTTGTTTGTTTGTTTGTTTAGAAAAACAAGGCTGTATTTTTAAGGAACATTTCTAGGTTCGGTCTCTTAATTCAAAGTGGCGTTGTCATCCCTTACAAGACTCTCTTGTCTTCCCTCATCCCCTTGATCTAGACAAAATTCTAACCATTTGGTAATGGAGCTATCTTTATTGAATATTTCTGAAGGAAAAAATTGCCTGTTTGAATAATGTAGAATCAGCAAACCTGTTGTAAACACAGGTATTGACAACAAAATAACTGAGTTTTTTAATTTGTACGTAATATTTTTAGTTCTTGCAAGACTCTACCTAGATGCTTACTTTATAGTTAGGTGCAAAGCTGCTCTTACTTCACCCCAAGAGTGTTCATATCTAGATTTTCACTGAAACAGAGAAAGACATGAATTAAAAATAAGTATAGTCATTTGTGGGCACATGTATGGTAAATCATAGAAGTCCTATATTTGCAATGCATTCCATTCCTATATTTTCGTTTTTCTTTCTGTTTGTTCTTGCATTGAACTCCAGCAGAAAGAACTGCAATAATAATATTTCTCATATTTGACTAAACCTTAATTGTAAATGAGATGTTTCTTTGCTTTATGTCACTTTTTTTTCAATCACAATTAACATTTAAGCCACTGGCAGTCTGTAAGTATAATGTCTGAGAATTAGGTATAATACGAATAGGAGTAAGCAAACTTCACTATGCTTATATGCTGATCTGACTTATGTCTGTGTTTGAGAATTCTTCTTCAGGGAATAGGCTGTTGGATCTCCATGCCAATTCTGTCTTTCATCACTCCAGTTAGACCGATGACTGGAACAGCAATGCTGATAATAATACCCGTCTGTTAGTACTATTTAGTAGATATCAAAAGTGCTTTATCAGAAGAGCAAGCATAATTATACCCATTTCAAAGATGGGAGGATGGGAAATGAAAAGGGAGGGATTTGCAGTGATTTATGACAAACCTCTCTTGTTGCTATTTCATTCTAAATTAGTTGATCATTGCCTAAAATGGTTTTATTTTATTTGGCTGAAAGTGCTGAGAACCGTGTGAAGGATGGAAAGAAAGAATAGAGAGTTGTCTATGCTTTGATTCAGTTTGTCTATATCGTACTATATAGTAAAGTTCCAAGCAAGCCCTAGGAAGTCTAACCATCACTTCAGACTAGATAAAGAACAAGAGAGCTGTGACTATCGGACTTTGGGGTAGCCCCTGAGTTGTTAAACCTGCATTCAAGGCAGCAGAGATTTTACACCTTTAGAGTATCTGGGATTTTGTGAAAATACCTTTGGGCTAAGAAAGTTATCCTGCTCTATTACTGAGGGTCTGCAAATCCTGAGCTGTGATTCTCACAGACATCTAAAACGTTGCTTTGCCAGACAGCTTGTACGCGCTCAAGATTAATAAGTTATTACATTTTACTCACAAAATATTTGACTATGCTACTCTCTAAACAATTTATAAATCAGTTACAATTAAAAATAAAAAACAATAAATTTTTGAACTTTTGACTCTGAAGTTTAGACAAGCACAATTCATGCTATGACGGATACGGCTGTTATTCTGCCAAAATAAAAGGATATATTAGTAATTTATGAAGACTTTTCACAAGTTTCTTGTAGCAGATTACAGCCAGTCTTTGGGGATTTTTTATGGAGTAATGATATACGTTTCATAGTATTGGAAGGGCAATATATCCCTTCCAATGAAGTACATACACTTATAAGAGGAAAGCCAGAAAACCTACATTTACAGATTTCTGAAGTCCATCATGAAAATAACAGTTATCAGTACAGACAGGTTCATAAACAAGTGAGGTTGTTAGTCCAGAAATAATCCAGATTAGGCAATTGGGATGTAGTTGACTTCCTCTTTTGCTACATTGACTTTATCACTTTTAAACCAATTTTCAAATTCATTATTGGTGGCTTTGTTCTGGTATTTGTATTTATTCTGTTTTAAAAATAACACAATAAAAATATTTGTTTTGTCAAAATACAGAAATACATAACTGGTATGTCTAGGTTACCGTTAGCATTGATGCAGCCTTGAAGATGAGTGCACAGGAGAGTCAGGCTCAAGCACAAATTGACCCCAAACTTCTTTTCCAGTCTGATCATGCAATAGCTATTTCCTTTTTTTTAACAAAGAACACATTACAGTCTTACATCTTTTTGTTGTTTAACAATGTTTGCAACTTCAGAAAACATCTCTTTAAATTAAAGAAGGAATGTAATTTTTAAAATATTATTACCATGTTAGATTTATTTTGAAGTTTCGCTAATTAACCACTTAATTTACTAATTTGAGGGTTTCAGCCTTCAAGTGAATACATCATGGTTCCCAGTCAAAAGAATTAATGGAAAGTTTACTGCTTGATTAAATAACTTTATTCTTTGCCCTTTAACAAAAGCCATTCTGCACTAGAGATTTCTATTACCATTTGAAGTGTTAAATGAAAGGATCCAAAGGCAAGGAAACTGGGAATCCTGTGAAGGCAAAACATTAGTATTTTAAACCTTTATCAGGTTGACCTAGAGTAAGTTATATATTTAAAAAAACCCAAATAATTGGCTATATCTGTTGAGCCATAAGAAAACAGAGATTGTGTCAAAAATACTTGAAAGCTCTTGACTGCAAAAAGAGAGAATTGATTAGTAAGATACATTTGCAGTAATTTAAAACTCAATAAAACAGGGAACTGTAGGCTGGGAAAACTTCCTGACATTTAGATCTAGCAGACTACAGAAAAACATCCATGAAAAAACAGAGTTGTTCTTGCTTTTTGAAATTTATAGCTATGTTGCATATATTAGTAGACAGACTTATATTCATCCATACGATTTAAGGTCGCGGTTTTTTAATTTTTTGGGACTATTTATTGTGAGAAATTTAATTTTACTCTTAAAAGTACTAAAAGTTAAAATATCAAAAATATATATGTAGTCACCTTTCCCTTTGATAGACAGAAAAAAGATGTTTGTAAAATTTTTATTTGGTAAGGTAACATGCTAATTTAATATATATATAAATATATATATAAAACCTGCTGTACTGTGAACATCATATCATTCTCTTGCAAAGTTTGAACTGTCTCCCACAAATGTCTTCTTCCTTGTAGATGTCTAAGAAAGATATTTCCACCTGTAAAGTGTTGGTTTGTGCAAAATAAAGATCATACCTTTGGTCAGGTCTACTGGTTATTCTATTTAAGTACTTGTCTTAAGTATTTTGTAGAAACTATTGTCTTAATTACTTAAGTGTCTGCATGCATGACAATAAAGGGGATTATTTCATGTCTTTCTATGTGTACTTAAACTTTCTGTGTCACCGTTCGTCATCAAAGTTTAAGTATTCCCAGGCTTTTTAAAAAAAATCTCTCTTATTTGGCCTAATGTGGAGAAACAGTAACTTGTTAATTAGATATATCTTCTGAACTAGTTCTCCATCCACTTCAAGGATGAATGACATTAGTAATTTCTGTGTCAAAGGCACTGCATATCTCTATGCATTTAAAATATGTTCAAAATGGACAGGTAGTAGCACTTTAAAAAATATGATAATTTTGTGCAGTAATTTTACTGTATATTTTGCCAAGGAGTTTGCTTTTTAAAAAGTACTACCTTGTGAAAATACTCATATTACTTTTAAAACAATGAGCAATATGTAATTGTAAAAGTTGTATGCTATCGAGTTAGATATATTAATGTATATTGTTATCTTTAAAAGAATACGATGCAGTGAAATTTAGGGAGTTTTGTTTATTTGTTTGTTAATTCCACATGTCTGTTTATTGTTTAGAAAAGAATATATCTACTCCAGAAAAATCATGTTTGGGTCCATCTCATAAAGAACGGATATCATTTCGCGACCATCCGGTGCAGCTCAGCGGAGGATGGGGAGCAGGCAAAAAAAGGCAAAAGCTTAAAAATATTAACTGAATATTGGAGATAATTTAACTAGTTGATTTAATCAAATATGGAGAGCATATGGAGAACTGTTTCGTTTTAAGGCTGTGAATATCCATTCTGGGATTCTCATTTATTACCAATATAAACAGTTTCAGTTAACGACATTTGACTTATTTTATTATACATGGTTACAGTGGTTTGGGGTGGGGTTTTTTTTGGTATTTTATACCTGTCAGTAAGTTATCATAGTTTGTGTTTTCAATTGCTTATATGTTTATGTGGTGTAGAATGCAGAACTGATTAACTCTGTAAGGATTGTTGTACGGTGAACAAGTTTAGGCTTGCTTATAAGAACTGGTTGAGATGTGCAAATGTAATAATGGTTCACGCTCATGTGATGTATGTCACATATCAAAACACTGAATTCTCATAGTCTCACAAATAAAATACATGCTTGCAAACCGTGTTGTGAGCTATAACAGCCAGCAATGCCATTCCTAAAGAAGACTTTTTAGAATATTTTACTGAAGCAGCAAAAATTCCCAGCAACATACAAATGGTGGGGATGCACTTATCATTTTTTAGTAATATGAGAAGTCCTCTAGAGCTTTCATCTTGAATTATGGTCATAATACGATAAAGCAACCTGTTATAGTTTTATACTTTCAAGGACTTCTAACGTTTTCCTAGAGGGTTGAAGAAAAAAATAAATTTACCAAGTTCTCATTTTGTTCTGGGGTACTTTAACATTACATGTACATGACACTGTAAACCCAGCATTATTTGTTCATGTAGCCAGACTCCTTCAGACCCATGTGAAAAAGTTTTGTGGTGCAAAGAGATCTAGAGAAAGAGAAGAAATGCTATTATTTCAACTATTCACGGGTACCTAACTCATTACTTCTAGTGAACGCTTTGTCCATCAACGTACGGGACAGAAAATGTTCCTTGATTTCAAAGCCTAACATTATTTTAAAGTTTTCCACTTTGAGGGTAGAAGTTGCTAATTGGATCTGGAGAAGTCTGTCTTTGGTATTTCCTCATCTGGTTTTGTCCAATATTGTGAAGCCTCAACCCCCTACAGACTGAGAGAGAGGTGGGGAGGGTAATGGGGCTTGAAACTTCAGTCAGTAAAGAACATAAATTCTTATGTTGTGGCTGTTTTTAAAATGTACTTAGATTACATACGACATTGTTTTGTGAGGCACGTTTTATGCTGACATACACATATGACTATGGATTGAAAGCAGTTATCTCCATTTTTGCGAATACTTGCATTCCTTTTCAGATTAAAAAATGGCTGATCTCATGGTAAACCTCCAGTAAATAACCTTGCTTGTTTGAATCCACGTGCTGTTTTTGTTATCATTTTACTTTTCAAAAGTCAGAGAAGATTTCTTTACCTTTCTGAGGAATAACGATTAGTGAAGGTTGCTCGGCCTGACTGTAGAAATGCTGTGGTTGTCAGCAGGGTATAAAATACCGTTAGATGCTTAAGTTATCTAGTTAGTTGCCCAATGTATATAGTAAGTGTTGAACTGAATTTCCAGATCTGCCATATAATGACTTTTAAATCTCACCCCCAAAGACTGGAGCTTCTGTGGTTTCAATTGTATGATCGAGGATGTAAGTTTTGTAGGAAAAAACTTTGTTAGTTCAAAATGTCTGCCACTATACGTGGCAGTGTGCTCAGTAAATAGATACACCGCTGTTACGGATGTTAACGGGAGATCAAAACACAAAATCAAGCAGTTCACATTTTGACGCTTCTTGCAGATCATTCCCTCTGTTTGTCTAGAGCGTCCAGAATACACTGCACATCACCACAGTTGTAGATAAGAGATACTTGTATTTCAGATTTCATAAATCTTTCTGTATCTGTATCATCTATATCTACCTGTATATCTAAAAAAGCTCTGCTGTATAAAAGTTGTCATACCAAATCTTTTTTGCTTTACAGGTTTTGCTGAATGAGAAATACCTCCAAGCCTAAATAAAATGTTGTGGCAATATTTTTAAAGGCATTTTATTTTGAAAAGAGCAAATGCTAGCTTTTAAACATACAGTTTACTAAATTACAAATTGGAGTGACAATATTTGCTGACATGCCTTTTCAGGTCCATAATATGCTTAGTCTGCTATTCCATAAATTGATATTGTCATGCATAGGTTAAGTAGTACACCAAACAGAAATTAAATTATAAAGTATGCCAAAATATGTTCCTGTTTTCATTATGTAACATTGCGATGTGTAATAGGATGAGGTCTTATTATTGTCGCCAACACATTTTTTTTAAGAATTGCAGTGTTGGATGTACAGTGTGGTCAAATACAGGTAAACATGGAACTTGCAACTTCTGTTCAAGTTACCTGAAAGACCTTTATTGCTTTCAGGAATAAGGTGAAGCAACCCTAAATCTGGGCAAATGCCTGCTGCTCACGGTCACATCTTACAGTATGTAAGGTCAGAGGTAACACGGATGCTACACAGGGTGACATATTTATGACATTAATTTTTCAAGCCCTATTCTGCACAGCAGAAAGCTGTTTCATACCTTCTTTGTGTCTTTCTTGGGTTTTCTTTTCCTTTGCTCTTTTTTCTTTTTTATTGTCTTTTTTTTGTTGTTTTTATTTTTCCTTCTTTTCTTTCTCCCTCCAGCCCCCCCCCCCCCCCCCCCCCCCCCCCCCGATACAGTATTTCCCATTTAGGACAAGAACATATTCTTAAAAGTAAGTTCCTCTTGCAATCTCTTCTGATACCGGAGCGGCCGTGGGTCACAGTGACAGCCCAGGAAAGCCTGCACCACACATCCCTGAAACTGCATGTTTCTAGATGCATTACTGCTTTTGTGGTGCTCCAGACCTCTTCGCAGCTCACTAGCATCATCTCCTCGGCAGTTTTTCTCTGTTCTCTGTAGTGCCTTTAACACGAAGGAGGAGGGAAATCGTGTGAATAAGCTCTTTAAAAAATATTCTTTGGACGTATGAAGCTCGAGTCTCGGAAATGTAGAAAAGTAGTCATTCAAAATTAAGAATGAAACAACAGAGGTGCATTTATGCATTGATCCTTTGATGGGTGTCATTCATCAAATTGAATTGAAAGGCTTTCTACGAGCTCTCCTGAACGGATCCCTGCTGTGTTTTTTCCTGTGCAATTTACCTGAAGGTCTGCACAGTAGTTCTTTAAACCCTCCGTCGTTTGAACGGTGGCATTAGGAGCATCATTACTTGCTGCACCAGAAAACTGCTCCCCAAAATGCATATTCTGAATGAGAACGAGATGTTAATGGTACTCAGATAACCCACACCTGAATGACAAAACACTGTGAGGAAATGTTTCTCACTGAATAACGGACAGATTTTCCTTCTTACATGCTAAGACCCTCTTAAACAGTAACCGTGCTGACTCAAAAGATTATTGCTCAGATAGATTTCTTGTTTTAACAGATCTGTAAATAGCAGGGAGCTGTTTACATAACTCCCTATGTATCCTATAGTATCTACAGCATAGATATTGCTTTGGTGCGGGGTGAGTCTGATTTAGTAAATAATTATAATTATCAATAATCCTATTATTCAAACATGCGTTCATTAAAGGAATGTTCGCTGTGTGTAGTGTTTACATTTTTAAAAAACATGCCACAAGTGGCGTCCAAATCTGGCCTCAGACATGTGTGTGCAAAACTGCCACTTGGTCTCCCACCACAACTGTTCCATGCACTATGAGGAATATACGGGATTAATAGCCTGTTGATTTTAGTGTCATATCATCATGATAATGGCAATGTATATTTATGGAGGTACAGTCTTTCCTTGATACACACTGGAATTATTCCTATTAGCATTAATGGAAGCCAGGCTAATATTCTGAGACACTGCGCTATCTTAATATGCTTTTCTTTAATGAGAAAAACACATACGAAAAGTAGCTATTACCACATGGCTGCAAAAAGGCAGGAAAGGAACTCAACCATGTTATAAAAGATTGAGTAGTCTGATATCACGTCTGAGATCCAAGCTGTTTGTAATTAGCTGTGCTAGATGGGAAGAAAAAAAAAAAAATGCCAGCAAACTTTGTTGTTTGGTTTATTTCTTTTTACAGTCATAAGTGAAAAACAAATTAATTTTATTTTTATAGGAGCTGCGAAAACCATAGGAGCTTTGACTAGTAGTCCGTGGAAAGCAAGTGAATCACAGTCGCTACTGATTTCATCATTGCATAAGGTCTTAGAGAATGAAAATCTTGGCCCACAGTGAACTACCGCAGCACTTGTTAGAGCCTGTGATACATATATATATATATATACACATATATATATATATATATATGAGTGAAAGCAGGATGTCAACTGGTCATGGATGTAGCTGTTGCTAAGTAGGAATGAGACACCTCTATCTTCTCACACAGAGGCAGAAAAATGTGCCTGGAGTAGGGAAAGAGACATAGGTATGGCCTGCAAGTAACAATATAGATCAGTCCAAAGCAGCTGTTGGGTCTTGTGGAGAACTGCTTCCCTGATTTTCAAGTTAGATGACAGACAGGAAAGTGCTGGCCACATGTCCTTGGATCCATCCTCAAGCCACTTTCTGGGTGCAAAGTTGTGCTGAGGGTTTGTTAGCACTAAAGTCCCTAGTGGAGAGATGTTCATGAAGTTCCATGATGGCCAGTGGATGGGGACTGGGTTTTCAAACAGATTTTTAGTAGAAATATTGTGTAACTGCCCCAGACTGGCCACCCTTACAAGAACTGCATGCCAAGGACTAGCATTTTTTCCTCTCCTTCACTTGAATGATAGAAAGATTTCTTTGAAGTTAGCAACCTTTTCTTCGTTTCTTAGTTGATTGATTTCTATTTATATAGCTAGTTATTGTTTTGCATCAAACACTAAAAAAGCCCAAATACCCAGGTAGATGCAAAATTACTTCTGGCTGAAATGCGATTGATATCTCTTTAACAATAAGCAGATCAGATAAGAGCATTTTATACTGGTAATAACCAATGGCGATTTTATCACGTCTTAACTCACAAAGTTAAAACGCGATAAAAAAAAAAAAAAGTTTGTTAACAGCTGAAGGTCGAGTTTTCTTTATTCCTAGTGCATTCTTTTGTTAAATTACTTGTAGACCAAAAAAGCAGAGATTAGCAATTATTACCTTTTTTTTTTTTTTTTTTTTTTTTTTTTTGCGAGGCATTACTTCAAGCCTGAACGCCAATAAGCACCGCCAATTAGCTGAGCCACAGCCAACGTGTCCGACCGATATCCTGAAGTACAAGTCCGCTTTTTAGGAGAGATCGCTCTAGCTATTTAGTTAAAATCCTAATAAAGGATAAATGCCTCTATTTGAAGTCAGCTTAATTTTCTTTGCTTGCGAGCCACGCTCTGAAAAGGAGAACGTAAAAAAAATAAAATAGACTCTATATTCCTGCTACATTCCGGTCATTGGATGAGAGCTGTCCCTTCAAAATTGCATGTTTTCTGCCACCGTCACCACGTGTAGGAGGCTCGAGGGGGTTATTCTTTGCGAGAACACGTCAGCCACAAAGTTGACTCTAATTTGCCTAATACCTTGCCATTCGCGCGATTTAATTCATTTCTCCAGCAATTTTCCTTTAAGCGGCAATTCCCTTAATGTGAGGAAAGAAGGCGTGCCGCGGGAAAATAAAATCACGGCTCGGCGAGCGACAGGAGAGAAGAGAATCCATCGAGCGCTCAATAAGTGGTGATTTTCTGGGGGCTTTTTCTCTCTTCCATCGCAGTTTACTCTTAATTCGCGGCTCCTGTGGAAACTACCGCGGGGCGAGGGAGGGCGCTTGGTGGCGCTGAGGTCGGTGTCGGCTCCGGAGGAGCACAGAGGGACCTGTGTCTGTGAAATCCTTACCTACAGTTCGTTTCCCCCTTGACGAGCCAGGGCTTCATTCTTCCCGGCGGGTTCAGCCCCATTGATTTCCGTGCGGCTTTTTGCCCGAATAAAAAGCCAGTGGCAAAGAGCCGCGTTTGACGCAGCCCCTCCGTGCCGGTGCCGTTTTCACGGGCTGTTAATGGCAGGTAATGGCTGGGGAGGTTGTTGGGTTCGTGCAATGAGCAGCTTGGCCGTGTGCCGGGTTAAGCTCAGAGCCTGGACCAGGGCGGTGCGGGAAGGACTTGTCCCTGCTCTGGAGGGATGCCCCGGCTGTGGTGTCAAGTGATCCGGGGGGCGACCTGCTTTCTCTTCGCGGCTAACTCTTGCCCTGCAGGCACGCTTACCACCACCTTCGCTTTACCTGATTACTTGGCAATACCACCCCCCTGCCCCACAGACACAAATAAGTGGCTTTCCTGCTGGGTCGTGTTTGCTTCCCACTACCCATTGCTGCCTGATACCCTCTAGAAACAGCCACCACACACACGGGCTAGGGAAAAGGTCTCTCCCTGTGACATATGCCAGGTACGGGTTTTGTCAGGAAAAGTGAAATACTCCGCAGCAATTTGTAATACAGTGGATTAATTTTGATTGCCCGGGGTAGAAACAAAAAGAAGACTGTCTCTAACCATAGACTGGGGGCTGGCTTTATTTGCCAATATCAATATTTGTGTGGAAAGCTTAAAATATGTTGTTTTTCCAAGAGCTGAAGTTTTAAAAGGGGAGGAGGAGGCCCGTGGATGAAATATTAGCAGCATATCGGTTAACCGCTAAGTCCTTTTTTGTATTCATCTAGCCGTTTCTGGTAAGAAGGGCAGAGAGTCTAAAGACTCGGGGATAGATGCTCCTTAATGCACGCTGGCGTTTCAAAAGATATAGGCAGCTCTCAGCGAAAGACAAAACAAGGCTGAGACTGTACAGAGCCGTGTGCCGAAAGACCAGAATAAAATTGCTCTGTGGCTTTCAGCATCGATGAATTACACATTTTTTTATCGGATCTAGCACACATCGCATTGAAAAAAAAGAAGGCAAAAAAAAAAAAAAAAAAAAGGTAACGGTTCTTTCAAACGAGCTACCCTTGAAAACCAGCAGTCCCTGTCGAAGCGGCTCAATGCATCCGCTTGTTAGTGCCTCCAACTTGAACAGGGATCTATTTCTTAGCTCCTGTCCCTTCTGTCTCACACCTTCCTTTAGCTTCGTGCTCAGAAACCAGAATGTCGACCCATATTTCATGCCTCAGGAGAAATCAATTCATCTGAGATGACAAGTCAGCCCCCCACACACTCTCCAGGCCCCTCCGTACATTCAGATCCTCGGGGTCGCTCCGGTAATGTAGCCCGTATATTTTCGGAATTGTCCCAATATTAATCAAGCTGCCAGCAGGGAAGACCGCGTAAGTCGCAAAGGAGAACTTTTCTTTGGGTTTGCTCGTTTGCAGAGGTGCGCTAATGCTCTCTGCTCTACAGTCAGGGCTCAGTCAGGTCGCGATAGGAGAGAGAGATGGGGTCGTTTTTTAAAAAAAAAAACAACCAAACCAACCATCTTTATTTAGACTTCTGTACTTAAAACTCATAATCAGCTCCTTTTGGGGGAGCCGCCCCTCCTCGGAAATAAATTCCCCGGGAGAGGGGGAGAAGCAAATGTTCACCCGTAACATACTGCATGACATACTAGCGAGCTTCTTTTTCAGGTTTGGATTTTTCTCCTAAGGCGTCTATTTCTTTGATACGAGGCGTGGTGGTGGTATTTCGCCTTGGGTGTACCTCTATAATTTGCTGGAAAGCACGGCGGAGCGGGCGGGGGCAGGGTTTGGGATTTAAAAGAGCAGATCCAGCTGCTGGAGCGCAAGCCCGGCTGGGCTAATTCCGCCAGCAGGTTTGTGCCCTCCCCGTAAAGGCGGGTGGGACAAACGCCTCCTCCAAGAACCGCGCCATCTCCGTCTTCAAGAAGGCAGAGAAAGCCTGTGCCTGTCTTTCCTAGGATCCCGAGTGGAAAGCCGGATCCTACTCTTACACGATGTGCGGAGGAAAATTAAAAACCGGATCCGAGAAGCATCTTTAGGAGCAGATCCTTTCTGCCCGATAGTGCCAAACCGCACGGGGCTTTGAGTCCCACGGCCCAACTTTCAAATCCTTTGTAAACTTGATAAAGGGCTACAATAGCAGCCCGATAAAGCATAGATTAAATTCTTGTAGGATTTGTTTTTATAGCACATATGTAAGTAGGATTCATTATAATTTGAACTAGATCAAGATAAGAGATTAATGCTTTTATAGAGCATCTCTGCTGAGATTTCCTACGGGGCTAAGATTAAATCCACACACTAAATATTATCTCATTCCATTTTGTGTTGAAAGAAACGTTAGACGGTTTAAGAAGAGTCATTACGTGTTGGAAGAAGAAAATTGTCGAGGTTCGTTCAGCTCTGACAGCAGCCCCGCTTTCCTAACGGGCGGAGAGGGACGCGGGAACCTTCCCATTCACCAGTTTCTGGTCTTCCCCCTCAATATGCCTTTGAGGCACATGAAATCTTCCTTTTATCTGTGCAGGTGTCACACAGGGAAACTCCCAAACAGCTGAGGTGCTGTCAAAGAGCCAAACTGCAGGAACCGTGAAATGATCGCTGTCGTTACGTTTTGGCTGGTTTGTGGACAAAACCTGGGAGCTTCTGAACCTCGAGTCCTGGCTGGCAAAGGCTCCGGGCTGGGAAAGGCTCCAGGCTCGGGCCCAGCGTAATGAGAAGCGACACATCACTTTGCCTGGGCGCACTTCTAGGAGGCGAGCGGGGCTCGACGGTCTCGTCCTCTGCCCACGCAGAGTTAGCATTAAATTACCGAGTGGAAGGGTAGTCGATTTGCTCCTACAATTTCACTTGTCGTTGACAATGTAGATCCCAGGCTTTTGGTAAAGTCACTCCAAACAACGTCAATTAAACACTTCCCCTCCGAGCGGAAAATCTGAAGGCTACCCACCTACTACTCCAGCGCCGATTTTTGTTTGTTTTCTTAGGTGAACAAAAACTGCCCTTTAGGAAGAAAGTTCGTTAAACGGTCGGAGATTCGAAGCACAATCGTTACTTTTATACATTAGAATAGTGATGCTTAACATACTTTTAAAAAAAAAAAAAAAGAATCTAACAGGCCCCCCCAACCCTAAAATCTTTCAGTGTTCATTGAGATGTATTGCACTTTTTTTTCTTTTTTTTTTTTTTGCTGGCAGTAAGAATACTTCACATGATTCTTCTCACAAACAGGATGTCTGGAAAAATTATAACCCAGCCAAGCTAGATTTTGAATCTGTAATTTGCCATTTGCCACATTCCGCTGGGAGGGAGATGGGGAGAGAGGCGCGGGGCGTCTTTTTACGCCTTCTGTCGCCTCGGCAGCTCAGGTCGCTCCTTCCCAGGACCGGGCGACAGAGACCGGGGCGCTCCTGTCTCGGAGGGTCCCTCTGTAGCCTTAACTCCTGAACCAACCTAATGCAATAAAATCTCTGGGTCTGAACGTGAAATGAGCAACTAGGCAAAGCCTCAGCAAGGAAAAAAAAAAATAATAAAAAAAAGGCTTGTGGAAATAGTGAACCATTTGAGCACCTGTTTTTCGAGATAGCCAATTCTCTTCGTATTTCATGCACCCTCCTTCCTCCCGCGGGTTTTGGGGGTACTCGAGCTCATTCAAGGAAATGCATCCCTCCCCTTATTCCCCTGCTGCCAGCCCCAGTCGCCCCTTACTGTGGGGGCTATTCCCCCCCGCGGGAACACCCAGCTCTCATCTTCATAGCTTCTCTTGCCATTTTCACGGATAACTGGAGTGTGCGTATGTGGAAGGAAGCGAATAATACGCCCAAAATTCGTTTAGCCCAGTCACAGGTAGCGCTGATTTTTTTTTCCCATTCAGTCCCTAAGTAAATTTCATGTTGTAACTTTACTGGAGGGAAGATAAGCGTTGGTGTGAAATAGATTAAAAAAAATAAAAATGCCTTCTCTGTGTCCTGACCCCTATAGTTAAAAATCGGCAGTAGAAATGGGGGGGAGGGACGGGGGAATGGGGATTCCTGGGCATTTGGAAGGGAGATCCTCGCCCGTATTGATGCCGTTCTCACTGTATTTAAACAAACGCAAGAATTTGAGGAGAACTGTTCAGGAGATGCCTCAAACATGTAGTAGCAGCGTTTTGGCTGGAAACTGCCACCCAGAGCAGCAGTGACAGCACCAGCTGAGGACCCGGTAACGACCCCCCTGGCCAGGGCGGGCTGTCTCGTACCGTGCGGGACCGGCAGCGGACTCGCACGTTCCTATTTCTGAAATCCGTTCACTTTTCGGCAGCGAGACGCTTGCGGAATTTATGCGGGATCTTCGTTCCTGCTCTCGGGTCTGTAACTTGTGATCTCAGGAAAGGGAGGAATGCGAGAGCGGAGGTGGGGGGAAGGCAGCCCTCCTTCCCCGCAGGATCGCCCCGCGGGTGCCGAGGCGGGGAAGCCTCCCGCGGAGTGCGCTGCCGGCTTATCTCAGGGGACAGGCTTCCCCCGAGGAGCTCCTATGCGCTGCAGGGGTGAGCTCCTTCACACCACCTCTGGCCACGAAACGTCTCTCCATCACACATAACACCCTTTCACAGAAGGTTTAGGAGATACTCCATCTCTGGAAACACAGCGGCACATCTGCACGCAGCTCTTAATAACCGGGCTGCCTGGCGGAGGGAGTCAGTCCCTGAAGAAAGATGCTTTTCAAAGCTGTCTCACCTCAGCACAGGATTTTTATTTTTTATTTTTTCCTTTGCCGCCTTCTCCCCCGGGATCTGTCCAACCCCTTTTAAATGGTTTTATCCCGCCGAAGTCAGCTTTCTGTTTCCAAGCTTTTAAGGAGAACGAATGCCATACGTGGCGCCAATTCTCCCCTAGGTTACATCTCTCCTTCCCTTTGAAGTCAGCTGGGCTGCACAGAGGTAAATGAGAGCAGAATTTGGCCCCTGGAGCTAACAATGATGTGGAACCACTCTGATTTTTATTTATTTATTTGTTTTCCGGGGGAGGAGGGACGGATTTTCAGATCCGGTTATAATTTGTGTCGCTCTCTGTGTTTAATACTCAGATATTGTTAAGCGCATCTATAAATCACGGCGCTAATCTCGTCGGGGAGCGCTTTGCAAAGACGGGGCGAGAAGCGAGTGGGGTCACCCCTGGGGTGCAGATGCGGCGGGGGGGGAGTGTGTGTCTTTTTTTTTTCTCGACGGGGTGAGGAGGGGGGTGAGGAAGCGGGGGCAGAGCACAGAGGACGCGGCAGCCTGTCCCGAGCCCGGTCCCCAGCCGAGGCCGGCACTTCCACCGCCCCGCGGGCCACCGCAGCCGCCGGGGTGGCCAGGTCCCCCCGGGAGGGAGGGGAGGTGCGGGGCTGCCGGGGTGGCAGGGAGCGAGGACGGTCGCCGCCGAGGCGACTCTTCGCCACCCGCGGGACACGCGTCTCCCGGCGGGCGGGCACCCGCGCTTCCTACAGCCTCTCTAGAAGAAGCCCCGCTGCTGCTGGGAGCTCTTGGTTTTTTTACGGGCGCGTGAGATGCTCCTCGTCCTCGGCTCCCCTGGAGTTTACTAGCTGCCTTTAAAGAGGGACATTTATTGGGATAAAAGTGGATTGCAGCCTGCAACAATGTTGCATGTGTCTTTCATTTAAAAGACACCGAGAGCTCCTTTTTTTTTTCTCTTTTTTTTTTTTTTTTCCCCCCTCCCCTAAGGCATTTAGTGCTTTTAAGGCATAGTTATAAACAAGCTGCCGAAACGCCAGCACACGGAGATGCGGGCGGCGGGGGCGAGGGGGAAGGGAGAGGATCTATTTCATCTTATTTCCCCGGGTCTGGAGCAGGCGTTGCTCCAAAAGGTGCAAGGAGGAAACGTGCCGCTTCTTCAAGAAGAACCCAGGGACGGGAACTTGCCCCTGGAGGGGCTCCCGGGGCCGGGTCCTGCCCCTCGCCCGGCCGAGGCAGCGGGCTGACCCCCCTCCCACCCGGTCGCGCACCGCGGGCACCGCTCACCCTCCGCGCCCCTTCCCCTTCCCTTTCCCCTTCTCCCGGGAGCTGACAGGAACCTCTTCCACCTCTCCCTCTCCACAGGCGGGCAAAGCAGCGCCCCAGTCCCCATAAACCCACCCCAAGTCCCTCAGCGCTGCCTCTGCGCTCTCCCCCCGCCCCGCCGCGGCGGGGCCGAGCATCCCCGCGGGGCTGGCAGCGGGGTCCGGCGGGGCGGCCCTTCCCGGCTCCGCGCCTCCCGCAGCCGCCGGCCGGTTGTCGGGGGCAGGTAAGGCTGGGAAACGGGGAGGAGATGCGGAGGTGGCAGCCCGGCTCTGCGGGATGGCAGGAAAGGGCAGGTTGTGCGTGTGTCGGGTGATGCCTGCAGCTGCCCGACTGCAGCTGAAACGAGCATCCCTCGCTTAGCTGTCCCTTTCTCCGGGAAAATATCGAACTAGAGACCAGCTGAAGAAGGAGGGGAGCTGGCCGCCGGGAAATACGCTGGACTTGAGATGGCCTTCTCTTCGTCTTTGGCTGGGTTCACAGGAAAGGTCTCTAAGACGCTCAGCAGCCCCGGCTGGCCATTAACGCACCTTCAACCGCTCATTAAAGCTTCATTCACTTCTCCCCCCACACGGGGGAAGGGCCCATTGAACTGATTTTTAAAATAGCCGAAATAGAATAGAAAAGCTCGGTCCCACGATGCTGAAATACTGTTCTGAAGTCACTGCAGTCTCGGTTTTACTTGACTCCGATGAGTACTCCTTTCACCAGGAAGCAGGGAGCAGCACTTTTCCATAATTTGGGCCTTTTCTAAATAGTTCCCTATCTCTCTCTTGCCTGTGTTTTAAATCCTGTCTATGTGCAAAAGGACCAAGGAGTTCAACACTTCAAAGCTCACACTTTGGGTGAAAACCACCCGCTTTTTCAATATCCATAGGAATGCATGCATACACGGATCATTTCTTATTCTTTTTATTACCTAAGACTCTGTTTTAATACTTTCATTTAGAAACTGTATTTTTTTTTTTTCAAGTGGGTAGTGATAATATTTCAGGAGATTTAAAATAAAGGGCCTGTTTTAACTGCTTTGCACACACATACACACAGAGGGTCAGGCTGGGGGTCTGTTTGATAGCAGCCAAATTCTCTTTTAGGCCGGTTTCTGATGTGAGAGATTTCTAGTTTTAAGTTCCTCTATTTTCTATTCCTGCTACACAAACAACCGCCTATAATATTTCTTTTGCTCTTTAACTCTAGGACCAAACTTCTGAGCTGTTTAATAAAGAAGGAACACCGGTTCTTAATTTTACAGCTTCAGAGAACAGGACTGCAGCTACCGAGGTATCAGTCAAATTGATTAAAGAAGATCCTTTACTTGAGGGTATGTGCCCCTGAAATTACCTTGCTCTAAGCCTCTCGGGGAGCTGGGGGGTGAGAGGGAGGGAAGCGAGGGATTACTCTCTTTCCAGGATCCCTGGAGAAATGTGAATAGGTTGCAGAGGGGAAATGTCCTTTTCATGTGTCCTCTCTCTCCCTCCCTGACTCCCCTCACCCTCCTCGCACGCCCGTGTGTGTCTGTCTGTCTGAAACGGATCTGTCTGTCGAAAATGGGCCTGGAACTCCCTCCTGTGTTGGGATTAGGTCTTGGGGGACCTGGGGTGGAGTTACACTGCTTGCCTATTTTCATATTCATTAGAAATGGGAGGTTGCATAAGGAGCCCTGCTGAGCTTCAAGATATAAAAGCAACTTCGGGTTCCCCCTTTCAAGACGAGACAAATCAAAGGCTCAGAGGCAAAACAGCTCCCTGAGCTCCGAACGTCTTTCCCTCCCTCCTTCCTTCCCTCCCATCCACTTGCCCACTCTCCCTCCCTCCCCTGCTCACAGTCCAGCCTCTGTCTAGGGAAGAGGCTCTCAAGCAGCCTTAGATGATTATGGATTTTCTGAGCGAGAAGTTTGCCCTGAAGAGCCAGCCGAGCAAGAACAGTGACTTTTACATGGGAGCAGGAGGCACTTTGGAGCACGTTATGGAAACTTTGGACAATGAGTCCTTTTATAGCAAAACGTCAGGCAGCAAATGCGTGCAGGCCTTCAACCCTCTGCAAAGGGCTGAGCATCATGTGAGGCTGGAGAGGACATCACCCTGCCAGGACAACAACGGTGAGTCGCCATCCCAGGGTAATTCTCCTTCCTGCGCTTTTGCCCTTCTTGGAGATGGTACAGGGGAGGCCGGGGCTTCTCCTGCCCGGGGAGACCAAAGGCAGCTGCGCAGCTGCCTTTGGGTGCTGGCATGCGAGGGGCCGCCAGGTAGTAGTAAATAATAATAATAATAATAATAATAATAATAATAATAATAATAATAATAATAATAGTAGTAGCAGCAGCAACATCAACAATAATATTATTATTGGCAACTGGAAAAGGCGATCGCCTACTTCGAAGCGCTCGCTCTTTTCCTTCCCGTGCTGCCCCTCCGTCTGCTGCCCCGGGCCGGCTCCCTCGGCTTGTCCCCGCCACCACCGCGGCAGCGGCGGGGCGCGGAAAGCACAGCCCGCCCGGCCCCGGCAGCCCGGCAGTCCGGCGGGGAAGACGACGGACGGGGAAGGGCCGCGGTGTCGGAGCGGCGGCCGGCGGGGCCCGGCGGGTGCGGGAGGGCTCGGCCGTCGCCGGGCGCTCCGTCCCGCTCCCCGCTCCCCGCTCCCCGCTCCCCGCTCCCCGCGGCGCCGGGGCTCGGGGCCGGCGAGAGGCGTCCCCCGCGCCCGCTGCGAGCTCCACGGAAAACGCAGCGAAGTCCATGGAAAACGCAGCGAATTCCACGGAAAACGCAGCCGCGGGTGTCGGCGGCGCAGAGGGGACATACGGGGGCAGGTAGCGTTAGAGGGTGGTAAGGGACGGTCACTTGGTGTGTTCGGTTCTTTCTTTCAAATAACGCTCTGCGGGGACAGTGGGGTTTTTCTTCTGCCGTGTTACCGAATAGCCCATAATAGTGATTCTTCATACCGACCGAAAACGACTTAGGTAACTCAAACAACCGTGTTTATTTTTTTTTTTTAATTTTTTTTTTTTTTCTACCTGATCGGCAGGGAGAATGGGGATTTTTTTGGAGGCATGTAAAATTTTCCCCGTTATTCCAACATGATGTAAATCATGCATAGAAAAAAAAAAATAATTAAAAAAGCCTTTTCCTAGCAGAATCGGAAAATATGGTTAAGATGAGCTACAATAATGAGACTAACAATTTTTTACTTTTTTTTTTTTCATATAGGCATTGAAGTATTTTTTTGAGAAGTTCCTTTTTTATGAAAAAGTTTGTAGGAAATCATGATAGATTTTTGCAAGTGCAAGTTAAAAAAAAAAAACCCAAACCTACTGAAAATTGATTTATACATTGAAGTTTTTCTTAATTAGCTCATTTAATGTGTGCCTTGGGGGCTTTGGGGCATTTCCTATCTCTGTACGTACTGATGGTAAGTATCTAAGAACTGTGTTTGGTTAAAATAAGATCGGACTGAAAGAAATTACTGAGAATGTGAGAAAATCCCAAAGCAAGTTTCTTATCGTATGTTACATGCCATCTTTGTAGTTTTAAATTTCAATAGAGTTTTAAACTTTTTTCGCCTGTTTTTGAGAGAGGAAAAAAAAAAAAAAGCCCTTTCGAGTCCTGTAACATATCGCATGACTTTTTTAGTGATGTGAGATATGTAAAGATAGAAAAAATAGGAAATGTTTTCATTTCTTATTAAGAAGCTACAGAAGAATATTTCTTATCTCTACCGCTCAGATTTTACCTAAAGACAAATAGTTCCTGCAATCCTTACACAAAGTATATGAAACGATCTCTTTTAATAAGTTAACATTTTGCAGAAACTCTCTGTATTTTGTAACCATAACAAACTTAATTGGAAACAATTCCACTTTACAAATCCAAGAGAAGGTGTATGGAATCTATTGAGTTTGTAAAGTGAAGTTAATTTTCGGTTTCATTTGCTTCTTCATTTGTCAGTTTACAGCTATTTAGTTTACAGTTATTTTGTATTTTCTTAGAAATAGATTTTTTTTGCATCTGCTTCCAAGTTTAAAGGCACATTTGCCAATAGCTTTATGCTGCTTATCTTATATGAAAATCTGTTTTGGGCTAAAATTCCTTATCTGTGCAACTCTAGTAGAAGCTGATTTCATGGATTATTAACTACTTTAGTGGCGGAGTAAAAATATTCAGGTACTCTTATGCAGTCTCCTCAAACTGAAAGATTTTAGATGATATTTTCAGATATAATTCTTAGTTAAAATTCAGTGTGATTTAGTGCTTTTACTCTGTTTGTGGTTAGTATTACAGATTCCTCTTCTGCGGTCTGGTATAGAAATACGCAGTCGCATAGAATCGGGTTCCTCGTGAAACTGTTTGATACGAACCCTTGAATCTAAAGCCCCCCCGCCTTTAACCAGTTATTTCCCTCCCCCACCTTGTGTACAGTGAACTATGGGATTACTAAAGTGGAAGGACAACCTCTTCACACAGAGCTGAGCAGGCCCATGGACAATTGCAACAATCTCAGGATGTCTCCGGTGAAAGGGATGCAGGAGAAGGGGGAACTGGACGAACTTGGTGATAAGTGTGACAGCAACGTCTCCAGCAGTAAGAAGAGGAGACACAGAACAACTTTCACCAGTTTGCAGCTGGAGGAACTGGAGAAAGTATTCCAGAAAACTCACTACCCTGATGTCTATGTAAGAGAACAGCTGGCTCTGAGAACAGAGCTCACTGAGGCCAGAGTCCAGGTAGGAACCAAACTTCAGCGTTTCCACGACAAGTTGTGCATTGTAGGAACTGGTAAACGACACTCTTGGGGATTGTACAAAAGCCCATAAAGCTCATTTTGCTTTATTTCTTTATGGATATGAGCTGCTGCGCTGCAGCACTAAAATTACTTGTTATTTTTTTTTAAATAGCTTGTGGTATTGTTCCTGAAACTGGTTTAAACGATGAGAAAACAACATCAATAGTAAAGCACTCTTGATCTCTGGTAGTCCTGTTTTACTGTCAGAATTCCAGGCAGTGAATACATGAAGTGTTACGTGTAAAGATCCCATTAAAGAGAGATGTTGCTTGCAGTTCAGACTGATGACGATGCAGAACTCGGCCACAGAGGATTCTGTGTGTGTTATGGCATGAAAACTACAATCTAAAAAGTCATCAGATTCCTTGTTTGGATCTGAAGAGTATGCAGTGAAACTGCACATACACAGATATGTATAAATATATGTATATATGTGTGTGTGTTTGTGTCTGTGTAGAGCAAGGGCGTAATCCTTTCATCTCTGTTATATGTAATAAGCTTAAAAATCACAAAATTGGGGAGTACATTTGCCAGTTTTTAAACTTGCATAACCGATGGCTAATGTTACTCTAATTTTTGGAACGAAACATGCTGTTGACCACGTCGTGCAGTATTTGAGATCTTAACTGCGTACGAAGTTGATTCATTCAGTATGTGCTCGTGCAGTAATCTCAACAATATTTATGGCTTTGGATGCATAATGGTGAGAAAAGAAGCTAAATACCCAGGAAATGCAGCCCTTCCCCCGTTCAGACATCTTCCCTTAGAAAAGGGTGTCAGCTGCGTTTTGTGAGTTTATCCTGTTTTTAGAGATCTTCCCCATCCTGGTAATGCTCATAATTTCAATTTAGAGAATAGCAGTCCTGTTGATTCTTACAGACTGGGATTAATTTTTTTAATTTAGTGACTTGAATATGATAACAACTTCACAACTTGTAATTAAACACATACTCGCACATGCATGTGAAGAAGTAGACGTCAGTGCACATGCATACAACCAAAATTAAACCAGGATCACTTTCAGAAACGAACTCAGCTAATTAGTTTTATAAAGGAGTGTTCTTTTCATGTCTATTCAACCAGACAGCGTATTCACTGTTGTCATCAGAAAACAGAGTCCGAAATCATGTCTCAGTTAAATCCATATGATACCAGTGATGCTGATGGAATTAAGTTCAGTGGCTTTTAACGCTTCAGGCTCTGTGCAATTCCTCTCCCTCTGAATTTGGTTTTCCAATGCAGTTTTCCAAGTATGACTTCCACTCATTAGGTTTCAGCCTTGACTTAAAGGAAAAGCTTGTATAATGTTTTAATACCGTTCTTAAAATTGCGTAATTCTGGAATAATGAGAACTACCCCAAGAATAGACTAATATTCAGAACAGGGAGGGAACAATTGGGCTAAAATATGTCAACTGACTTTTTGTCACACTTTTTTTCTAAGTTTTAGAGGCTTCATATGGTAAAAATATTAAAAATAAGAGCGTAAATGTGAAAATGTAGATGTCTTCACCAGACTTTCACAAAATATCTATTTCTATTTTATTTAAGCGCGTTCCCCCCTTTCTTAAAAGAGAACCGATCTTTGCATTTCTCATACGCTAAATATGAAGGGAAATGGTGATCATTTTTATCCAGAGTAGCAACAGTATTCCATCACAAGATTAAGCAATTTAAAAGGCCTTACATCATTAGAGGCAAGCATCTGGCAACGCAAGGATAACAAGCAGCAGATTTTTACATTGCTTTGTGGAGGCAAATGGTTACTTTATCTCTGCCAACAGACAGTTTCTAGTAAAGTGATGTAAACAGAAACATTTTGGGGGATTGTCAAAGGGAAAAAATGTGTGCTCTTTTTTTTCCCTCGTTTGGTTACTATGAATTCAAGCAAATTGATTTAGTTTAGCAGAGTGATCAGCTGGATACCTTACCCACATTTCCCTTCACCGCCATTTCATCAAGATCCAATTTAATATTTGTCCTGCATACATGCAGAGCGCGCCAACCTGAACCTAATTTATCTAAGTTGTTCTCTTTCCTGCTGCATGTCAGTGAAGTAATTGGCACCCATTTTAAGGAGATTGTCAAGGTCTTTTTTCAATGAAAGAGCCTCATTACTAAATTCCCTTAGCGTGTTCTTGATGCCTCCTGTGGAGACAGGGGATTTTTTTTTTTTTTTCCCTTTTCTTTTCTTTTTGCTGAGCCTCAGGCATCATAAATAATACAAATTTACCAGCGAGGTCCCTAAGAATATATGCTCAGCAGTTAAATGCATGGACCTTGCTTTGATTGCCAAGTGCATTTTAAAAGATTGCACATACTAAATTTGCAACATCTAATCCGTGGGAATTAAAATGGGCAAAATTATGCCCTCGTTGCTTAAGCAGCATCAAAGGACAGTTGAGTTCTCCAAAGATCAAGGCAAAACCTGAATTAGAAAACAAACAGTGTTATTTTAAATATCCCACCGTCAGGGATCAGAAAATATCCTGCAAAATGGGATTCACAGGCAATGTCTCTATAAAAACCCCAACCTATTAATGTACGTATCTATTCAAACAGATTCACGGTCCATTTAGCAGGAAGACTAACCAATGGCATTGTTTCCATAAAAAAAATAATGGTTCTGTTAGCAGTGTGACTTCTTTAAAAAGAGTTCGAATGATTTTGCTCGTAGCTGTACAATAAAGACTTAGTTGGATAATATTACTTTTATAAAGGAACAGTTATTTTTTGTAGCAATCCCTTTAGTTCACCAGGATAAGTCTTAGCCAGTCCAAACTAAACTGGTTGAAAGCAAAAATTGTATTTTTTTGCATTGACCACAGGACAATGACAGACATCAGTCACAGCAAGAAATGTGAATATTTTGAGGTAACAGCCGACACTCAAAATATTACAAAACAGTCCAAAAGTTATATAAGCATAAAAGAAATAGCTTTTAGTTGACAAGAAGGCATTGTTTCAGGTGTAAATTATTCCATAGTCTAAATGTAAAGTGCCATTCTTTATTTTTCCATTGTTGGAAACATAGATTTTCCTAACACAAATGTGAAAAAATGTCACAATAGTTTCAAAACTGTCTGTGATCTCATGATTTTTTTATTATCTTCCTGCTCTATTAGCCTTCCTTATAAAAACTTTTTCTGCAGCACAGACTACTGTCCCGGTGCCTGCTTTTCCTGCTTTTCCATTACTGCACTTGATAAAGATTAAATGTACCTCTAGGAAGCAGATCATAGGTAGTCATATCAAGTCAGTGGGCATGTGAAATTGAGAGAAAGTTTCTTTACATTTTGACTTCCTGTTACTTGGTGATTTCCCCCTACAGAAATGAACTGTCAAAATTAGCACTGCCTGACAAACTGATCTTTCCTCTGGTTTTTTGTTTTGTTTTGTTTTGGTTTTTTTGTTTGTTTGTTTGTTTGTTTGTTTTTAAAGGCACTTAAAAAGGAAATAGCATATATTTTTAAAATAGTCAGAAATAACTTAAGCAGGTCCGAGAATACTGAAACTGCAAGAAATTCATCCTCAGGCGGAGAACATCCCTTCCTTAGATAAACAGAAATTTTCAAAGCTACTGTCCAAAATCTCTTGGCTTTTTCCTAAGAGTCTGCACAGTACGTAATTAAGTTTACCCTGATGACTGTTTACTACAGGTTTGGTTCCAGAATCGAAGAGCAAAATGGAGGAAAAGAGAACGCTATGGTCAGATCCAGCAAGCTAAGAGCCATTTTGCTGCCACCTATGATATATCTGTTCTTCCAAGGACTGACAGCTACCCTCAGGTATGGTAAAGACCAAGTACTACTTTGATTCTACATTTACCTTCTCTTCCGTCCTTAGGCACGCACATGCACAGAAGATGCATGAAGACTTTCCTGTGTTTAGCTTTCTGTGTTCTTTAGATGCGTCGACAGGACCTGCCGTTGTGAACAACAGTTCTGACTTTCAATATGTATAATTAACTCTTAAAATACAAGTATTTTTTAAAGAACAGTCTTAGGAGCTGCAGAGTTTTGCATAATGTACTGACAATGGTTGTGCAGTGAAGTGTTTTCTGCACCTAAAATTACGTGGGGATTTGAATCACTTCTAGGTCCTCGCATAAATTCTGGATGACGTCTAGACCCATTGAGATAGACAGGAATGATCTAATTTTATACAGAAAGGTCAGAATTTCACTTCTAAGATATTTATATTCATAGGTGCAACTGTCTTAACAACTCTGGTTTTGTATGCTTTGGAAAGATGAGGCATAAACCGTGTGATCTCTAGGCAACTTTCCTTCTGACATATTAAACTTGCACAATTTCTTTACGGACTCAATCGACCATTGAATACAGCAAGTCTTCTACTAGCATGAAACCATATTATGGCCATGTGCAATCAGAATTGAATGTATATGGCTGGGAGAGGGAGGCAGGAGCTCTCTCAGACAGTAGTATTTTGTTTTTTGTTTTTGTTTTTTTCTTTCTTTTTTTCTTTTTCCGTTCTCTGTTAATATATAGTAAGGTATTACAGTGTAATAAGATCAGAATCTTCTGTTTCTGCTCTCCAGTCCTTTGGTTTACTGCCTTGCCTCACTCTCTGCTATTGTTTCTCTGCTTGCTTGTTTTAGTGCATTGAATACTTTTATTCTGAAACCATTGTTTTTCATGTCTCTAGCTTCCCATTGCTTTTACCACATAATTAAAAAAAAAAAAAAAAGCACCATACAAAGCAAAAAAATCTTGCATGGGTCCCTGTGGTAGAGTCCTTCCACTGCTGGTGTCCTAGTGCTCTTCTGGTTCATTAGGTAGCAGGGTCTCTGCCAGCCTTAGGAAAATACTCATATTCTATGTGGGCTTGCTTTGGTCGTGCTCTACATTGGCTGACTGTGATTAGCTTTGAACCAGAGGCCTTGGGCCCATGTGTCATCTCCCCAGCTTAAATTGCTTACCTCTGAGGAGGTTTGGTGCGTGTTTGCGTTCCAGCAGCTCAGAACATGGGCACAAGCATTTCACACCTGCTGGCACTTACCAGTCTGCCAGTTTTTGTTTTAGAATGTAATAGTGCATTAGCCCAAATTACATCAGAAACCACTGCATGATACACTCTGTGTTTAAAAGGGAGGACACAATACGTGTTTGAGACCTACCTAGGTGGGTGTGTGCAAAAAGACCTTAAGTACTCCTGGGCAGATTCACAGAAGCGTAGATGCACAGTCAATCACAGATCTCACTCAAGGTGTTCGAGTGTCCTTTGAAGGCCTTTCTGACTCATCTACAGCATCACAACAGATGATGCAGGGAATGGTACTTGAGCTTTTGGCTTTGTATCCCTGACTCAGTTCTCTAGACTAAATTTTGCATCTCCAAGCTCACCTTGTATTTTCAGTAGGACTTCATCTACAAATTTTCCCAATTGACAGAAGTTTCATTAGCATGAGATAATGGAATAATGCAAGTTATTGGTAAGCACTTAACATGGTTGTCCTAAAACTGATGTTTTTAAAAAAGAAACACTTTTGAATTGTACGAGAATATCATCCATAAAAATCTAAACCCAATGAAATATCTATTCTGCACTTCCAGATTATTAAAAAGAGGAGTGAATTCACTGCATTCCTATTTAAGAAATTGTTAAAAACCATTTTTCCTAGGCTAATGACGCAAATAAGTTTTGGCCTGGAAAAACTTTCTATCATTAATTTATAAGTTCTTAAAAGCAAGAGATCAAAATGGAAACGTTGGTTCCATAATCTTAAATAAAGCATCCCTACAATGTGTGGAAAATGAAATATATACTCATTCATAAACACAGATGTGCAGTACTCATCTACAATCACAGACTAAGACACTGTAGGAAAACAGAGGGGCACAAACATGTAATTGAGCTTAGTCACCCGCACGAGAAAGTTGTGTTGTACTGTACTGTAGCGTACTTCATGAACAGGAACAAGGACCTAAATGAAGGTGTGAGTTCACTTTACATTGGTTATTTCAGTTGAGCGCTTGCATGTAAGTTTGGCTACATCATAAACCCAAGGTATCTTGCTCCTCAGCGAAGAACGTGGCTACTTCGCTGTACACTGGGATACGAATAGGTATCCAGGCAATTATCACAGAGCAGCCAATGCAAGTTCCCGTTCTTGCTAACCTGGTGGTAATTCTTCATAGTTTCACATTCTTAAATCCTCACTTTTATTAAAACCACGTGTGTATCATATACGTAGTATTTCCAGTGAGAATGCTTGAGAAAACAAAATCCATATTAAAAACACTATGACACTACATTCAGGTCTTTTGAACTAGATGCCCATTTATAAGTTCCTCACTTATGGAAAATAAATATACAGTATATGACTTGCTATAAACTCCTTAATCTATCCTACAGTTCAAGCAGAAAGATATATTTAAAATTGTGATCTGCATGTTTGGTTTTAGTGTTACAGATTGATTACCCAGAACAATTCCATTATTTCAGTACAGTTAATGCAAGAGAGGAAATGACACATACTTTTATTTTTATTTTTTACTTTTCTTTTTTCTCCCCCCCCCCCATATACAAGCACTTTTATTGTGACATTGACATCACTAAATATTTGACAGGCTCTGCCATACTTTTCAGTAACTATTTTTTCTTGGGGATTGTGGAACATAGTTCACTAGAGCTTGTTTATGAAGCCTTTATTAACAAGGGGGAAAACAGACTCTCTGTTGCTGGCAAAAAAATATAGGATGGTGTTGAAAAGGGATGAAATCAAGCTGAGATATTTACTGCTGTGTGGTAGAAGAAACAGAAAAAATGTGAATTTCTGGTGTGAATTATATGAATTTGCAGTTTGAAGATTTGTTTTGAGCCCCACCACGGATATGTTCCCAAAACAGACATCCCACTTGCATTCCAGCAGAAACATCAGCCTCTTTTGCAGTCAACAGAGGATGTGGAGACCCCTGCTTAGTCTCTTCACCAATTATCTTCATCAAATACAAATTAAGAACAGGATGATGCCATGCCTTGTGTGACAATATAAACCTGAAAGGTTTTCCTGCGCGGAAATGATCTTTTCAACTTATTTCAGATAGAAGGTTGGCTCTGAATCAGAGGATGGTTGAGGTAGGAAGGCACCTCTGGAGGTGGTCTGGTCCAGCCCCCATTTCTTTAACTCATCCTAATTTTGCTATTAAATTACACATCTTTATCTTCAAAACAGTAATAAACAATTTAGTTTGGTTTTTTTCTTCTTCTTCTTTTTTTTTCTCTAGACCATAATTGCTTGCTTTGTTAATTCAGTCTAACCTTAATTATTTTTACAGTACGTTGACTTTAGGTGTTACTTTTTGTCCAAAATAGTTGCTCAGCTGGCTGACAAGAAGTTAAGTATCTCCTTAACTGTCCAAATTCTGCATGCATAGATCTGCCATTAATTATACTGGCAACACCTGGATTACAGAGGACAGTTAGTACAATAATCCAGGATAATTATATGTTATTCACATATTTTTTTTCTAGGCTTTAACACTCAAAATACCACAGAGTTGTTAAGTTTTCACTCCAATGAAATATTTAATTTTTGATAACATTACGCTAAAAATCAGGGGTTTTTTTCCAGGAAAATGTTATATACAGTACTTTTCATTCATTTTAGTAAAAGGTTTCAGTTTCATTAGTTTCAGTATTTAAGCTGCAAGTTTCTCTTGCAGATGCGACGCGTTGTGGTCTGTCACCTTAAGTGCACTCATAAAACAATTCGCTGGTTAAAACTCTTTATCCCAGACGCTTCGAGCCTCATTAGCCGGCAATACTCTGCTGATGATATGAAAGCTAAGAGGCAGCATCCTAACGTGAGTGAGGAAACGAGTGCAGATTGACATCATGGGGACCTTTACTTCAACTCACCTGAGTAAATGTTAGTGAACAGGTAGTACTTGATTCAGTCACTAAATACAGTACTATTTAAGATGTGGGATATCTGAGATACTGTTACAGTGCTGATGAACAGGATTTAAAAGAAGCTTGCACCCTTCAGAGGAGGCAGCTGGTGGTCAGATCAGATATTACACACTTGTGTTTAGGAAATTTAATCAAAGGCATTTTTATGCCAGAGATGGGTTCCCTTAAAGTTGGTGAAAATCTGGTGAATTAAGTTTTCTCTTCTTAAAGTATAAGGTATAAAATAGGTAAGATGATCTCTAAAAGTGTGTTTTTCTCTCTGATGCCTAGTTCAGCGGCAGAGATTTATAGTTATCTTAGATCTACGCATTATGTGCTGGGAGAGGAACACTAAGAAGGTTGCTTAGCCTTACCCTTCTCTTACCTTATTAGTCTTTACTTGACTATTTTTGCTGTCCTATGCCTAGTGAGAAGCCTAATGTGACAAAGGGTGTTTGAACTTGTCAGATTTAATGTTTAAACATTAGAAGTAGCAAGGGATCAAAAAACCTGAGACTAACTTTCATTTTTATCCCTTCTTTATTTACACATACAAGAGTGAAATTTGATCAAAAGCCTACCCTATTATCACATAGACCCCTGGCTTTCCCTGTAAGAGTTAAATTTATAAAGATGCCATCTTTATAAATGTTAAGTGCATCAGTATGTGAATAAACATTAAATTGTGTCCTTGAACAGCAGATATAAGGGGCAACGTTTTTCCCCCATCTAGTCTCTTTCCATACTTTGCATCTTCTTGCTTGTTCTTTGAGTTCAGTTCAGTTAATTTGTTCTTTTGAAAGGGTTTATGCTGTCACACCATTATACTTTCCCTCTTACATGTGAAATGTATTGTTTGGATAGGGCTGAATTTAATTTATTTTTGGTGGAAAAACCCAGCCTAGTGCAGGTGGGAATTCTAAGGAGACAAAAGCATTTCAAAGGTATGGGAACTGAAGTGATATGGGAGGTGTAGAAAGGAGAGAGAATGTTGAAATCTCAAAAATAGAAGGAGGAAGAGGCTGAAGTTTACATTCCATCCACCAGACTGATAAATCAAATTAAATATGTAGAACAGCATGGCATCACATGATTTGTTTTGGCAGTCAAAGAGTGTAGAAGTGGTATCAGTATACATGTGTTATGTACTAAGTCCTTGGATCATCATTACTGTTCCGCTCTAGCCTTAGTACATATGGGTAATTCTCATTAGCAATAATCAAAGTTACATGCTCCAATTAAATCTTTCATATGGCATATATTAGACACCACATGTTATATGACTTAAAAATTCTTTTAACTGTATTAGACGTATAAATGACACTTAATCACAATGGTTCATTAAGGCTATGGGTACACTGATTAAGTACGAGTAGATGTGGTAGACATATCTGGGCCTAGCTTCAAAGAAGTTTTATCACGTACTCATGCTGTCTAGCTGCGACAGCAGGCAGCTCGGGCTGGGTCGCCACCTGGATGGTGTGTTGCTTGCTGCATATGTGCTGACTGTTGCACTGCTGTGGCTGATCTTCCAACAAGAGTAACACTTCTAATCTTTTTGGGTGGTGCCTGTTCCACACAAAGTAGTTTGTGCGCTGTGCTTTTATTTTTTCTTGGTTCTAAACCATCACTGTATGTGGTCCTCCTCACAGTCTCAACATTCGGTTTGTTGCTTTGTTGGTTTTTTTTGTTTGTTTGGTGGTTTGTTTTTTTTTTTTTTTTTTTTTTTTTTTTGTGAAACATGTATTTCCTTAAGTCTGTGAGTGACTTAAGCTGGAGCTTAATTATAAGGCAAATCCATTTTTTCTGAGATAGAAACTTTTTAATAGTATTTTTCTAAAGTATGAAATTTTGTCTTTAACTGTATCATAGTTGTGAAATATAATTAATTCTTATTGCAACTGGCCCTGAGATGGTAGTAGGGAGAAGTTACAGTTTATTTACAAAACATCCCGTACAAGAATGAAAGCCTGATGACTTTTTGAATCCTGCATTATTTTGCAACTTAGCAAACTTGTTAAGCATGGAATCAAGTGAACAGATTTTTATTTTGTTCACCATTTGCAAGGCCTAAGTGTGGACTAAATGGGTCTATCACATATTTTAGAGCTGTAGCATCAAGTTTCTCACTACCAATGGCCAAGCTTGCATTTTATGGACATATCAGAAAATGGCATGCTGCAGCTCTCTCATATGTACCTGAACCCAATACAGTTCACTTTCATTCAGTTCAAACGGCTCCTATAAAATGATCACAAATTGCACCAAGAAGTATTCTGTCTAGATATAAAGGAAAAAATACGAGAGCAGTAAAGCCTTGGAACAAGTTGCTCTTAAAAGTTATTGAATCTCTGTAGTTGCAGCTACTCAAAATTTGACTGGATAGGGCTTGAGTAACATGATCTAAATTCAAAGTTATCTGTGAAAAAGGGTTTGGAATAATAATCCCAGAGGTCCTTTTCAGTTTAAGTTATTCTGAGAATCTATGACTCTGCAAACTGGGGAAGTACAGGCAAATTTCTGCCCATACTTTGGATGTTCTTAAGACACCCCCAGAAAAAAAATACCGTGGCAAGTGACAGACCAAATTAGTTGTGGTGATGGACTAGGAGAAGCCTACAGGTCATGAGTTGTAAACTAGCAGTTTTGAGCAGTTTAACAGCTATTGAATTTGATCTGTCTAAAGTAGCTCCTTGTGCAAGCGCAGGCTTCATGTTTTCTCGCAGTGCAAGGATTGTTGCATCACACAAAGAGAGCAGTGACAAAATTTTAGCAAATCAGTCTCTTTGACATTCACGTGTTCTCTATCATTAGGTAAATTCTTAACTGTTCAGTTAGTGCTGCTGTTGTCTCCCTTGCAGTGCCCCGAAACACCCTGAAAACAGGGCCAAGGTGTAGTTTCTAATTACTTACTAGAACAATTATAGTAACATAGAACATAATTCCAGTACCTAAAGGGGGCCTACAGGAAAAGGAGGGAAGGACTCTATCAGGGACTGTAGTGATAGGACAAGGGGTAATGGTTTTAAACTGAAAGAGGGGAGATTTAGATTGGATATGAGGAAGAAATTCTTTACTGTGGGGGTGATGAGGCACTGGAACAGGTTGCTGTGGCTGCCCCATCCCTGGAAGTGTTCAAGGCCAGGCTGGATGGGGCTTTGAGCAGCCTGGTCTAGTGGGAGGTGTGGGGGGGTTGGAACTGGATGATCTTTAAGGTCCCTTCCAACTCTAACCATATTATGATTCTATGATAATGTAATGTAATGTAACATAAGGTGTATTAGGTAATATAACAATAACAACAAATATAATAACTTATTACTTCCTATCTGGAGATCTTAAAAGAGATTAACGTTTTGTTTCCCACGTGAAGCACGAAAACACATGTCCACTCAAATAGAAGCTGTGTGTGCTCATATGTGTGTCTGTTGGAAACAAACTGCAGTCTGGATAGGCAGGTGACTCAAATAGCGTGAGACAAGACATTTGGTAATGGGAGAACCAAACCTGGGGAAGTGATAGTACAACTCTCAGAAAATTTGGAGACTGAGTTTATATGATTTCTCCAGGTGTTGTGTAAGAAGGCTAAAGCTCCAGGAGCTTGCAATTTTAACAGAAAAAAGCAATGACACCAAGGGGGATGACCAATTACCTCAGCTAATTTTCCTCTGCAGTGTCAAGCAGAAGGTCATATACTTAGGAAATGATATCATAGCCATGTTAACAACCATAACTCTCCAGTTGTGTTCTTGTCACAGCTATGAAATCCTACTTTTTTTTTTTTTTTTTTTCTGTTGGGAAGGGTGTGTATGTGTGTGTGTATAAAACATACAGTAGGTAAATATATTGAAGGGCTCTGGTAATTTCATGGTAACCACAAGAGCAAAGCTCAAGTTGTTTGTGATGTTAACAGAAACCAGAGATGTGCTGTATGTATAGCCTCATTCACAGTCTCTGAATTGGCTTTTATATAGTTCATGGATCACACAAGAGTTTAAGAGGAAAAATATTTTCTTTAAATTCATGTACATAATGTCCCTTTTCCTTCCAACATACCAGAAGAAGGTCTGATAATTTTGACTTATCGTAAAACATTACTGTATTTATTTTTAATACAGGAATGCCTTCTGCACCTGAATTTCACTATCAGATACTTATGTTGGAAAACCTTCCTAAGAAATGAAAATCTAATATCAAAAGTGAAGTCACCCAATCAACTAAAATGAACAGAAAATTGATATGACTGAAACGTTCTTTTGAAGGGCATAACTGTCTCATGAGAGGAGATGTAAAGCTTTCCTAGCATCTTGTGGCATTTCTGAAGTTAAGTTTCCTAATTTGGATTCCTTCCTCTAAGGGAGACACCTAGGGTACCACTTATGAAAGTTTTAGGAATGAATGGCTTGTTAACATATTTCTTTAACAAGACATCGGTATGTTTTAGAATTGGCAGCTGAATTCTGTTCTCATTTACACCTGTGTAATCTCGCTGAAGCTAAATTGAAAGAGATTTGTCTAGGATGAAAATATCAGGAAAATTAGTGGTACTAAACTTAGTTTACTGCAAACCAGACTGCTAGAAATATGGAAGGAAAGAGTGATTTTGTGATACCTCCAGACCACATAGGTTATTGGGCACTTTCAAACTGAGCCTCTGAACCTTTGGAAGTCTTCTCATCATGAATGTATTAAAGGCAAACTCATGCATGTTCCTATTTAAACAGAGTTTTTTTTTTGAAAATTCTTCCCATAATTATATCTGTGCAGCCTGGGTGACTGCAGCATTTGGCATAGCGTTTCTTAGAAAGACATCTTAGTAAGACAGATAAATGAGACTTTGTTGTGTATAAGTTAGCTTTGGGGATGATGAGCTCTTTCAGAATTAGCTCCTGTGTTAGAAGCTGCGTAGATGAACCAGTCTCTTCCTGTGCAAATTCACCCTGTTGTGAAGGTTCTGAGACTAACCATTTGGCCTAGAAATACCATCAAAAAGAATGGGGCTTTATGTGCATGTGTTTGATATATATATGTATTTTTTTTCTGATTTCTTTTTTAACTTTGTCATCTCCCTGTTTCAATTCAGTAAAGAGTTATGCCAGCAAAACAAGCTGAAGAGGAACAGCATAGAAATAAAAATGGGTGACTTTTTTTGTAGGAAGAAAGGGAAAGAAAACCCCAATAGTTGCTTAATCCATCACTGCTGCTGCAAGAAATGTATACGTAACCATGAAATATAATCAAGTACAATTAGAAGTTTCCAGTGTTCCTGAACAACCAAAAAAATCCAACCATTTTTGTATGGATTTCTGATTTTCCTAGTTCACGTTTAAGACAGAACGTGTGCAGCTTGGGCAAAGTGGAGATATACTCTGGATCTTACAGGTTTTCAGCTGCTATCTTCTTTACTACTCTCGTCTGTACTCTAATCACATCCTATGTGCCTTTAAACTCACTAAGTCCGAGAAGGCAGTAAGCATTATGAACCTTGGTGGATGACTTCCCAGTTGCTATACATTTAACTACCACACTGTCCAGCTCTTTCAGGATCATTTGTTTCCTTCTTGACGTGTTCTGTAAATCTGTACTAGGATCCGAGAAACTTTCCAGGCAACAGGACACTCAGGAATTCCTGAATCCTAAACCACAAGAGATGTACTGCTCTCTTTGGGAATGTTCTCTGTAGTTGAATGCCACAAACTTTGGTAAGCAAGACAATGGTTCAAACAGGTCTAGATAAGCTATGTCCTTTAATCCCCAGAAGAACCACCTGTTCTCTGAAGGTGTTTATAAAAAGTTTGATTATAAGTCAAAACTGGCTCAGGTGGGTTAATTAAGGAGTAATAAGGCAGCTGAGGATCATGTCAAGCTGCAGAGAGTCTCCCATGGGCTGATGTTTGAGACTCTTCTAAAAAATGCTGATGGGAGGAGGGAAGGATGACAACTGGAAAGTTCTGAAACTCTCACTAGAGTCTCTTTCCTCCTGTAGATCTCAGGAGGCCCACAAGAAGGAGGAAAAATCCTTGATACCCTTCCCCAGGCACCTTATTCACTCCATTACCTCTCAGCAGACCACCTAAGATATGCAGGAGCAGATGCCTGAGGTGTGCCCAACTAGCTGTGCGTATGTGTGTGCGTGGAGAGGCAAGCTGCATTCATGGGAGTGGGTGTGGAAGTGCGTGTGTGCCTGTACGTATGCCTGTCTGCCTGAACAAGGAGTTGGGCAGACTGAGTTTGGAGAGAATGCGTTGCTACGGTGGCTTTTCCCCAGCCTTCTGCAGGAAAGCAAAAATAGACCATTTACTCATTGTTTTTTTGCTGCTGGAATTGCCAAGAAGCCCAAATTAGTCAGCTCCTGATGACCCCTGCTAATACAACTGTTCAAAACATTAGCTTTAAAATAGAGTCTACCTCATCCTTGTTATCTGCACTAGATCTCAGCTAGATGAGTTCAGTGAACCATAATTTATCTCTTTAGCTTGTTGGTGGTTTGGTGGGTATGTGTTGTTGCAAAGTAATAGGACAATGAGAAAAAAACCAACTCAGCATTAGAAACATGTTTTCATTCTTTGTGTGTGTATGTGTGTGTCTGTCATAATTCATTACTTCCCCTGACCTCTAATTTGGCAGAAAAAAAATCACTCAACTAGAGAGATAACCTACGTATCTTAAAGCCAAAATTCCTTTGTCTATAGAGTTGGAACGTGAAGACAAAATTCAGTTTGAAGTGGGAATTCACTGTACAGTGCTAACCCAAGAGTAACTGCAATTTCTCCAAAGTATAGCAGAGAACAAAGACATGCAGGCTCAATCCCAGTGTATCAGAGCAATGATATACTGAACAGACAACAGATTTTTAGGATGAAGACAAATTTAACAAAGTGAAACTAAAAGAAAAGGATATAGTTACTGGCTGTACTGTGAATGAGGGCTACAAATGTCTTGTATAATGATATTTTACATTTTAAAAAAAAATCAGCATTCAGGAAAGAGATAGAAGTAAAAGTGTAGAAGAAATATAAAGCTGTATGTTGTATGATGGTGAGTGCAAGTGAGAAAAGACTGAGGAAGACATAGAGGAGGAATGAAAGAGTGCACAGTCTGAGATAATGACAGGAACTGACTTGTGCTGGGCCTTGAAAATCTTTCTGTCTGTTCATCTAGAAACAAATAAGTGAAAAATACCTATCCAGAAATAGCATCTATACATAGAGAAGGCCTGAGACTCAGAATGAAGCTTTAAGTGACTGCCAAGTATAGAAGGCATTACACATCAAAGCTTGGATACGTGGTTACTCCAGATCTTCAGCAGACATTGCTGGTAACCACAAAGTTTGTCTCCTAGTCTGTCATGCAACGTTTTCCAGGGACGCACGCTGCAGCCAGTTGAGGCTGAGAGCTGAAGCAGAAATGCCCTCAAGTATAATTTCATTTAAAAACATCATTGAAAGAATTTTTATCTTAAAACCATCTTTGAAACAACTTTAGGAAAAGCCCTTGGATGTATTACCAGCCATGCCTGTATTTTATGGATTTATTTGTTTTGAAGTAATTATGCAAGGGTGCTCAATATTTAATTTTGCAAATACTTGTTGGGATTTGTCGCTTGAGAAATCCTGGTTTGTTTTGTTCACCCTTTTACACTCTTTCCTACCGTTACACTAAGACAGAATTCTGATGAGGAAAAGCTTGTATGGTAAAAACAGCTATGATACTGTACACTCTTTTGACACCTTTCCTTTGAAGTCATTTGTGTGCTTCCACGAATTTCACTGACTGGCAGGGCTGATGGCATCCCGAGGTTCAATGGTAAACACTCAGGATAGAGCCACAGAGCAAACACATGACAGAGCAAGGAATGCGATTCAGCAGCCCTTGCTCTTAAGTGAATGATCCGATATTTTGACTCACGCAAAGTCTTCATGGTATTTTGTAATATGATTGCAGAGAACTATTAAAGTACTTGTTGCTTGTTTTAGAGGAGAACTACTAATGGATATGTTAAGTACAGTGAACCAAGCATTGCAGAAAACAAAAGATGAACTATCTAAATGTAATCTTATTCATTTTATATGTTCCAGATTCAGAACAATCTGTGGGCAGGGAATGCGGCTAGTGGTTCTGTGGTTACCTCCTGCATGCTACCACGAGATACGTCCTCCTGTATGACACCTTATTCCCATTCACCCCGGACAGATTCTGGCTACACAGGCTTTTCAAACCACCAGAATCAGTTCAGCCACGTGCCCCTCAATAATTTTTTCACTGACTCTTTACTTTCTGGGGCAAGCAATGGACATGCTTTTGAAACCAAGCCGGAGTTTGAAAGGAGGTCCTCCAGCATTGCAGTTCTACGGATGAAAGCCAAAGAGCATGCTGCCAATATTTCCTGGGCCATGTAATATAGCAGTACCCTTTCTTCATTTCCTTATTTTTTTTTTTTTTTAATAGCAAACCAAAAATGTTTTTATTTCCCATATTTAAAGGACACAACAATAAGCTGCTGCGTGTGGAATGCTAGAAATCACAATATACACAATGTCTGCTTAAACAAATGCAACATAATATTTAACAATAAAAAAAGAATAAACCAAATAGATTTACCATGCATCAAGCTCAACAAGCCCTCTTTGTTTTGGTTTTTATATAGAAATATGTTTTGTTGTACCAGTTGATGAAATATGATTATAAAACCTGCAAAAAAGAATAAAACTATTAAGAAAATATGTCTACTCCATTGGTTTTTAGCAGTCCTGTATACAAAGTTAATGCTTTACAAATGAATACTTCATAGGGGAACAACTCTGTAATGGAAAATAAATTTATTATAGTAAGACCATGAAGTAAATCTCTAAGCACACCACGCAGAGAAAGAAATATACGATCGTTCATGTTGTAGGTGGAATTTGTAGACCCAGCTCTCTCAGCACTGTGCTGCTGCTCTGAGCCAGCTCTGTTGTTTTGCTAAATGCATGTTGAGCTCATTGGAATTATATCGATGCACAATTAATGTAATGAGAATAGAAGGTACTTCTTTATTTTATGGACCTGAGTTTATTCCTATTAAAGATAACGAGATATATTTTTTTTTTGCCAAACGTATCACTAAAAGCAGGATCATAGTGTTTAATAGGGTTTTCAAAGACATGCACAGATTATTTAAGTCAACTAGTGTTTAAATTAAATCTTTAAGGTTGCAGATAGGGTATTTTGAAATTTAGGTGATTAGAAGAGAGAATGGAATAGTACTGCAACACTTTCAACAGAATCCAGATTTAAAACAAAATCGCAACAGTAGCAAAGTCTTACTTCCAATCCAGTCAGTCTTACTGTTTTTTGTTATGCCATGATCAAATCGAGAAGAAAAAAGTCAAACAAGACCTGCTAGTTTCAGTCTGTAGCTGATCTCAAGATGTTACAAGAGTACACCTCACTTAGTTTTAGTTCCAGTTTGTTGATACTTGTTTATTTATTTTTATTTTTATTTTTTTTTCAGAGTGTAAGTCTGGTTTACTCCCTTTAAAGTCGACAGGAAAAATCTTTTCAACTGCAGTGGCAGCAGGCTTTGGCTCTTAGCTCCCAGCCTATCACAAAGGAATTAAAATGTCAGCAGACTTTCTGACATTTCTGGTGGAAAAAAAAATAGAGGAGAAGAAAAATACTTTACATCTGGAGAATTGCTATCTGCTTTGATTTACTTCTCCTCCCTTTCCCCTGTCACATTCCAAGCTCCTTCAGATGAGTGAAATGTCAGCCTCTTTGAAAGCAACAGTCAGTCTCTCAGGTTCATAAAGGCAAAGTAAATTAATTGAAATAAAGAAGGACTTGCATGGCTGTGATTAGAACAGGATACAACTCTCTGGGCACCCCCCTGCTCCTTCTTGCTTTTCTCTGTGGCCATTAGTTAGGAACGGAGGGCAGATGGGGGGAGAAGGGAAGATCAGGGAAGCACATTTCATCACAGCAACTGCAAAACTACCAGGACTCACAAAAAACACACTCACAGGAACCCCTAAATTGTCTCTGCTCCCACTCAGGAGGCTAAACTTGAAAACAAATATAGGAGATGGGTCCATTCTGTAATCGTTCAGTGGAATAAATAAACTTAACTCTGAAACCAATGGAATCAGTTGAAAATGGGAATTTTATAGCAGATTCTTACACAGCTGATTGAAAGGGAGGTTGTCCTATTTGCCACTAGTAATAAACTCCAAGTTTAACACATACGTATACTCCAATTTGTGGTTTCCTAATTTTATTCTCCTTCTAAATATTAACTTCAACTTTGGCCTGAAGAACTAGGAAAGAGCATTCTGGCTAGAATTTATCTTTCCCTTTTTTTATGGTCTGTTTAGACAGCAGTAAAATGAGCCTTTTGATTTAAAGCAAAAAAGAATTTTATTAGTACAGGTAAAGAGACTAGTTTTATATAGAAACTTGTGCTACATGCAGAAGGATGAAAGTGGTGGAAACACAAGGTTTTTTTTTTTTACCAGATCAAACTGTTTCCAGTTCTAAAATGTGTTTTCAATATTTTTTTCCATTTCAACAAAACCATTTTTTAAGGTGCAGCTTTTATAACATGTCAAATTGATTTCCAGATAATTTTAATTAGAATGTCATTAGTGGATAAAGAAGCAAAAGTTTAGCTGTCAAACTTCAAGCCATTTTTATTGTTGCCTCTCTTTTCAGCTCACTTGTTTATTTTGATAGCAAAATTTGCTATCATTGCCTTGTGAAATCCAGAAAAATGTTCACTTTTACAAGGTTATTTATGTCAAGAGTAAAATTAAACAATTCCTAGGAATTTATTGCAGTGACAGAACGCTTGGGGAGAATAAACATCCATTTTCAAAACCTTACAACGTTTTTAGATGCTTGAAGCCTCCAAAATCAAAGGGGAAAATAAAAGACTATGTCATCTTCCTGCTGATTTTAATTAAGTCAAAGGGATACAATTCTAATTAAATTTTCATCCTCAGTTTTAGCAATGGAAATTATTTGTTACATGTTGCTAGCATAACTTTATGCGTTAGAGAAACAGGTATTCAACCCTTCATTAAACCTGAGGTGTGATAAGTTGCAGGCCTGCATTAAGCTTGTCATGCTCTTGCATCAGCCTCGTCTCAAAGAATGAATGATAGTCTGTTGGTTGCAGCGTTTCATTTAGCTAATGAAAAAGTATCTTCGTGTTAGATGTCAAGTACTACAACAGGGTCACATTCTGCCACTTTTATTTAGTAGTGCTTTACTCCATGAGTAGACGCATTGATGTGAGTGAGACTACTCACATAGGCCAAATTGTGAATCACTTATAAATGTTTATTCACAATGGCCCCATTCATGCAAAGAGCTGCTCAGCACAACATGAGTAATCGGTTCATAATCAGGCCCAGCTTAAGGTACTATTCAGCTCTGGTAAGGATGGCAGAATCTGGCTCACGCTGGCTTAAGGCCAGGCTCAGATTTTTTAACCAAGATGAGTAGCTCCTTATTCCACAAATAGTGCAAATAGAGCCAAGAGGGCTCTTTGTAGCGTTCTCTTTTTGTAAGAAAATTCTAGAAAAGAGGCATTTCAGTATATGCAAATAATTTGAGTAAGTTTCTATTCAAGGTAAATTATTTTATTTTCCACTGGACTATATTGTCACATTTGACAGTACTTGTGTTCTCGTGCTTTGATTTTTGTCCGCTTAATGATTTCTCAGCACGAGCAACTAATCTTTTTGCTGCTTCTTCAACATGTGGCAAATGCACTAAAAACAAAAGGAGGTGATTTACATAGCCTTCCTGCCAAGTGCTTTAACTAATGTTTGAGATATGTGATCATCATGCAATGCCGAGAAGTAAATTTATAGAACTTCTGGGCAAAGAGTCCCTATCCTGTTAAAAGAGAAAGTGAAATATTGTTGTAATTATTGCTGTGAAGAATTTGTGATGACACAGCGCTGGGCTGTTTTTTCCCCTATGATTGATTCATCAACAATTTGAAAACGTTGAGCCTGTATTTGAAACAAATTTTTGAACAGATGTAAATTTATCTCTGAAAATTAAAAGTCCTCTTTAAGATCTGTGCAGACTCAGGTGAGTGGTGGACAACACTGCACTTAACAGCCAGTCTCCTTACCATAAAGATGGTCAGAAAAGTTTGACACAACTAAATTCCACCCACAGTTTAATCAGCAGTGTTACATACCAGAGGAACATATCAATGAAGGCACTTTTTGTTGCTGAGAAAAAGCTGAAATGAACTATATTTCTAGCTTTACTTCTTTACTGTCATAATATTTTACACTGTCAAGTGCTGAAAAATTCCAGTTCACTGTGTGAAAGTAATTTTATTTTGACTGTAAACTTTATGGTAAGGCCCTGAAATACAGAATTTAACAAATGTGACCAATACCGTGCATTTCATAGTGAGATACTTTAGCACAATAGAAGTAAATGATTTTGTTTGCAAAGAATAAAATATTACAGTGTGTTCAGAATCACACAGATGAATTAATATTTTATTGACAAATTTCTAAATATCAGAGATCTTTAGAAATCAGGGTTAAGTCAGCCTGATCAGAGTTAGAACTCATTTAAAATGCTTTTACTGCTAAAATTCAGAATGTTTCCAGGGGAAGTTCTTTCTGTGACAAGACATTGATTTTTTTGCCCCAGCACTTTTATCACCAATTAAAAAGTGGCCTATTCATTTGCAGAATACACCCATACAGTGATCTTTTAGGATTTGGATGGCATCAGCATGATAGCAAGACATTGTGAGTTATCCGCAGCTCAGTACCCGTTTGTTTTATACCACTTTGGAGTAGCCTGAAGAAGCTGAAATATATATCTGATTTAACTAGGTTTACAGCTGCTTTGTATTGCCAGCGCAACACAAAACAGCTGTGGTACACTGGTGAATTATCATATGAAATATTGGTGGTATAAGCAAACTTATTAAGTAAACATCCAGAATGTAAAGTTGTGGTAGCTGAAAGAACATATTTTAGGTTTAAATTGTGTAAAATAAGCAGCAGGCTGGGCAAGCAGTGAATGCGAGGTGTGGGTATGAGAGAAGGAGTGTGCAGTCAGTATGGGGGCATGCTGACTGGGAATCACAGAATAATCTTCTGGAAGGAGAGTCAGGGTGCTGTGCTGGAGTAAGGAGGAAACCTAAACCCAGTGCAGCCCTCCCTTCCCTCTCTTGCCTTAATACCCCCACCTAAATCTCACCAGGACCTACGAACACAAGATTTTATTTTATTGCCTCTTCTATCTTTGTTTGCAAGGACAGTATGGGCTTAAGGAGGGATATAAAGAACCCAAAAAGCAAGTATTGAAGAGGAACAGCCGGTAGGTGTATGACTTTCACTGCCAATAAAAGCATATTGGGAAATTAAAGAGTAATTCTGGGGAGAAGCATCTCTAATTATGAATTTCATGTTTTTTTTACCTGCATTTTTAAGGCAGCATAAGGGCAGAATGTTAAAGCACAGTGATGGTCAGACCAGTGAGTCTACCAAATTCTTGAAGCATGGCCATTCTCCTTTGCGCCACAAACACGCTAAGCCTGATACAGTAGCATACAAATGAAGGAACATATCACAATACTCTCACAGAGACTTATTTGAAATTATGGCCTGTTTCTGCCAGTTATTTTTACTCTATTTAAATAACAACAAAAAAATTACGTAGTTCCTCACCAAGTCTGTTTTTTCAAACACAGTCCACACATGAGATGTTATTGATTTTTCAATATATGAAAAAAAACCAAACAGGTGAGTCTTCAAAATCCATTATCTTTTCAAAGAATAAGGGCTGTTGTGAGATCTCACACCCAACAGCTCATGCTGCCTGCCTTCATAACAATGGTTATTCCTGTAGGAATAAGTAATAGATGAGATTAATAAATACATCAATGTAAGGGAATAATATTGCTTAAAGTCAATGATGTTGTTAGCATGAAAAACACCATTTGGAAAGCCATAGGTTATAGGATGAGGACAAAAATCATATATTCTGACTGGCTCATACAGTGGAACTTGAAGACTCGCAAGATGCTGTTACATGCGTGCTTTTCCATGCTCCAGTTCTAACTACAGCAACCCTCCATAACCTAACAGCTGGCCGCTTCATCTCTCAGAAGCTAAGGCAATGATGGTTTTTGCATTCTTTAATTATGAAAAATAATCAGAAGAGGCTTGATCCTCCCTGCTTTGCACTCCTGTGAGAATGCCCATAGGCACGTACCAACCATAGTTTATTATAGTCCCACTGTCATTACAGCTGGGCAAAGTCTTCCAGTAGTTGCAAAAGATTAGATCCTTGCCTGCAAAAATGCTTTCTGAATGAGCAATTTATTGATATGGAGAGGGACAACTAAGATGATTAAAGTCTTTATTTGGTTAAAAACCAAAAGCTTTTTTTTTTTTTGGGGGGGGGGGGGGGGGGGAAGCCAGTCTGATTATGATTAACAAACTGCTTGTAGGTGGAATGAGATCCTAGTTAACACTTTCATAATGTTTTTGCCCTTCTGAGAAAGAAAAGGGTATGGTTAAAATGAAAGCTTTGTTAAACAGTGTCTTCAAAGAGAGACAGAAGTATCTAAATCTGTGTAAGACTATTTACTCAGGTGTGTTTACTCAAATGATTTTGTTTTAATCATTAAAAATGGAAACCATCTGAGATCTTTAACGGTGAAAATGACAATACAAAACGTTCATTGCATTTTTCTTTCACAGTGATATTAAGGGAACAACTGGGCTTCTACAGTACTAAGAATGATTTTCTCATTAGTCTTTATAAACATTTTAATATATAATTAAATGCATATTTACATATGGAAAAATCTGTCAGATGTCATTTGAAGAGACAGAGTAAATAAAATACTGGATGATTTTGGGAGCCTTTTAGAAAAAGGTCTGGAAGGGAGATCTGAGTTAGTGAATATTATTTAGCAAATGCTTAAGTAATATATACAATGAGAAAAGAGGAAAACACACTCAGTGCTGGGATCTTATTGAATATTAAGAGCCGGAAAACTCAGTGTTGGCAGAAGGATGAAATTTCCCTAACTCTATTCAAAAATCTCCCAATGATCAAATCCTAGTTGAAGTTAAGGGGAATCGTGCCAGTGACTTCACTTGGGAGCAGAATATGATCCTTAATAAATACATAATAGATTTACAATGTTAAATCTAATTGTGCTGGAACAACATTACTTAGTTTATATGAATGGGTTTTTTTTTGTTAGGTAGTCCATTCTGCTATTTTTAAAACACTCAACTTTATTAAATCAGTGTTTTACTTCTAATTCACTACAGTAGTTTTCATATCTGTGTCTGGTTTGTTTTTTTTTTTTTTTTTTTTAAGGATCAGAAAGACAAGAATGGACTGAGCAATTCTTTTTCTTTTTAGGAAGACCTGTTCTAAGGAGGAGTGTTAGTTTTAGCTTGAAAACAGTTCTCCACATATGCTAAAGTGCTAGTCCAGAGGCAGAGCATTAACCCTTATATAAACTAATTGGGCTAATTCTCTTCTGGAATTTAGGCAAATAATGTAACTGAGATAAACAGAGAGTCACTTATATGTCCACATTTATCTGCACTTCCTATTTATACTGCTAAATGCTTAAAACAACACTGGCCCATAAATTTGCCTTTTCGTTCTCATTCTTTTGGCAGTGTTTCCTACATGCTGCACTTTTAAGAGTGCAGTTTGGTCCCCTCTCAAATAAATAAGAGCCATGGAAGGAAAAAACTGCAGCTACAAAGTAGTTCTAACCCATTAAATGCAGATGGCCCACAGGGGGTTTAATCATAAGAGAGAGAACACACATCATGCTGAAATATAGAGCTGTTTTCTATCACTTGTTACCATTTGAATGTCTGTCCCAGGAAAGTGAATTCAATATATCTTCCTGGCCATCAGTTGCCCTCTGAATACTCCTTCTCTCTCTGATGTAGTTAGATTTCCCTTTAGAACATACAGAGATGAATGAGCTCTTACCACACGTAGAAGTGAAAGAAAACATTTCTTTCTGCACCAGAACAGATGAGATTCATCATTAAGAGAATGGATTTGACCTTGTCAAGCGGACCAAAGCAATTTATAAACAAACTCCTACAGGGGAGGCTACTTTTGGCCAAGTACTATATTAGCAGTGTTTTACTTATGCCCGCTGCTACCTTACAATAACTTCACAAACAGGCTGACTTCCTGAAATATAGAGTGCTGAGAGATATCACAGATGTACCTAGAAACACTGGGATAGCATAGGGTTACTTCCCTCCCTAGAGGCTGTATAGAAATATGTCCACCCACCTTGCTGTCTCATTCTTAGCAAAAGTTGCGGATCACTACCCGAATTGAAACTCCATTTGATGTTTAGCATATGTATCAAAGACCATATTTATACTTCAATTTGCCATTATTATATTGTTGTTCGTATAAGCAACACCCGTACGGAAGATAGTATCCAATATGAAATTGAATGGCACCTCCCTATCAGAGCACTAGCATAAAAACAAAAGCAATTCAGTGTGTGTCTGTTTACTTCCAGAGTTGGAAAAAGAATGTGGAGGGTCAATGGCTTGCTACAAAGTTGTTTAGACCAGACGATACTCCCATTTCTACTGATAACTTTTCTTCCTTTAACAGGATTCTTAAAGTGCAGGTAGGAATGTTAACTGTCCTCCTCCCATGCCTGTGCTACATATGCTTTTTAGGTGGGAGCAGTGTTTCAATAGGTATAAAAGCACAATGGCCCATATCTTTTTGTCCTGTCCAATAATCATGAGAGGCAGAAAAATACGGATATTCAGTGTCTCAAAGACAGCCCTGTTGTGTGGGAAGAGTAGACTATGTGCCAGCCCAAGAGGGTGGCTGCGTGGTAAAGCAGAGGAAAGACTCACTAGATGTTTAAGCTACTTATCATCAATAAGAAAGCTTTTACTATGACTTCTAGGACATAACTGCCCATCTCTATCAACCTTAGTTGAACCAGCAGAGCTGATAGTGTTATAATCTCCTCGCTGTCTCCAAAAAGGGAATCATGGATGATTTGTAGAAGGGAACTGACCCTTTTTTAAAGAAGAAAACATGGTTTATTATCTGACTTAAATGAAAAAAAAAAAAAAAAAAAAAAAAATAATCTGTCCCTATCTCCATTTTTGCACCAGGCAGGAAGCATCCAAGATGGGTGATGCTTAGTGAAAGGTACTTACTGTTCTCTTAGACTCACTTTTCCTATGACATCTATCCAAACAAAAGAGGTGAAGTTACTACTTACCTCAAAGTTTACAGTAATAAGCCTGTGTATGGTGATAATATTTTATTGCAGATTTTGTTGGTACTGCTTTTGAGATCATAGTTAGGGTTGATGACTGTGAGAAGAAGCTCTTTCTTTTAATATGTAGAAGCTTTAACAGACTATATATGGAGTTCTTCAAGCCTAAAATTTCCCAAAGCATTCAGAAAGTATGGAGCCTCCATCATTTATGAGTCTTATGTGAATAGCCAAGAGCTTGATACATATTTTAGCTCAGGAGAAATCTAGCTGTCCAAGTCTTGCCTGCTTCATCATAGAAGCTCTTTAATGTTCAAAAAACAAGCCAACAGTCTCAACTATGTTTCATTGCCAGGAGATAAGAATACTGACCCTCTTGAGGTCAGAACAATGAAAAGAATTTCCCAAGTCCTTAGAAGGCACTATATTGCATATATTCATAGCCGCTTAGCAGATTTATGCCTTATTCATCAGTAGGTCAAGTTTTCAAGGTCTTCTGCTATTAGGCTGAGAAAAGAGGAAAGGCCACTTGCCTACTTCTCATAGCTATTATTCATTATTCATGCACCTCTCTCAGTGTGTGCCAGGTGTTTTTGAGTCAAATACGGAGATGAGGGACCCAGTTCTGATGTTAATTTCCCTAGTTTTATAATCGCATCTCCACTCTAATTTCCAGATGTGTAAGGAAGAACAGAGTCAGGACCTTGGGCCCTGAACCCAGTATGCTTACAATGAAAATGTACAAGTTGCAGAAAAAGGAAAAGATCGCAGCAAAGGACAAGTGATTGAGTACTACTGTGAAACTTATCGTGACTCACATTTTTTTGTAAGTATGCATCTGTTTACACTCTTTAAGAGGAAGATCAGAGTTCAGAGTATTTTTATTACCCTGTGAAGAAATGTATCCTTTTTTTTTTTTTTTTAAAGAAGAAAACATGGTTTATTATCTGACTTAAATGAAAAAAAAAAAAAAAAAATAAAAAAAATCTGTCCCTATCTCCATTTTTGCACCAGGCAGGAAGCATCCAAGATGGGTGATGCTTAGTGAAAGGTATTCTGCTATGTCACAAAATTTCTCTAAAAGCACTAATTTATCATGAAAACAATCCTCACAGTTTTGCTCTGCCTGAAAATTCATTAGGGTGTTTGTAGAGATGATATTTTGCTATGTTAAATTTCGTCCTGCAGATTAATGGGGTAATCACATTTCTATTGTCCTTCAGCTTTATTGATTCTGCTCGAAAACATAGCCTAGGATAAAAAGTGCTACTGTCCATTTTTCCTCAGTGTCAATATTCAGTTGAGGGACCTTCTCAGAGGCAAGAATTGTTTAAACTGAAATAGCTTGCTGCAGAAGACATTTTATTTATTTTAACTTCTCCACCTCTATTCCTCTTTGGCATCCAATATGCATATATAAAGTGTTGCTGCTACTTTCCAGTTTGAGTTTAGAGTTCTTTGTTTTTATATAAAATGGTTCTGTTACATTTCCATAGTATGTCAAAGGAAAATCAAGTTTGTTTTAACTCTTCGGGGCTTTACACTTGCTGCTTTTCTTGTGTTAATATGCAAGCTGATTTATTGTCTCTGCTTCACCAATGCTTGCAAAGTTGTCATATGGCAGCTTATATGCTCCTTTTATACAGCCCTGATAAAGTATTAGAGTCCTCCCATGCAGTGATTTGGTTGACCCAAAACCAATTTCTCTTAAATTATCATCTTCCTTGTTTTTGTAGGATGGTATGGATTTGTACCAAAAAATGATCTAGTGTCATACATTTGCCTGAATTTTCAGCTTGTGACACCTCAAAGCAGAAACTGTCCATAATTTTATGCAGAATGATTGGCATAAACAACTACATAAAGTAATTCTTGTAGGTCACCAGATTTATGACTTCCTCTCAGTTTCCTCACTTTTAGTTCTCATTCTGAACAAAGCTTCCATATTCGATTCCCAGTGAATATCTTCCATCTATTCAGCTACCTCTTTCTCATGCACTAGTCCTCTTTATTTGTTTTCTTTATCAGCTCCATCCTTCTCTTCATTAGTCTAGCACCTTTTTCTGCTCGCAGCCTTAATATAGTTTCCATGTACTGACCAACATATTTTTCCACATAAGTGTGTGCATTATCTGCTCTTGCTGATGATGTTTCGTAGGTGATTCGTACTGAAAGACTTCTATTCAGTGTTTACTACAGAAGTGCTGTCAGCCTCTAACTTTTACTAGCACCATACTCTGGTTGCAAATACATTGGTAGTAGGAAAATCACGGTAGAAGCGAATTAATCACAAGTTATGTATTTTTCCCTGTAAATTCTGGAGGAGTGATAAGCAGCGGGCATCTCCCTGGATCTGGTTAGTCCTTCACCCTTCTGCAAAGTTCAGGGGGAATAAGGAAACAATACTTGATTCCTTCATCACTGGAGAAGTATCTCATGAGGAGTTCCTTTACATGCAGTTTTCTCTTTGACTGACTAACACATGAAAAATGTTCATATACTGAATACGGAGAGATTAGTGGAAAGGGAAGAACTATATTCTTCTAGGTGACATATATTTTTTTTTTTTAATATGTTATTCATATAGAACAGATTGGTTTTGCATATGTCACAGAACACAACAGATTTCCTATTAGTTTTGATAGCCATGATGTGTCATTTTCCTTTTTTGGTGGAATTTTAAGTAAAGATCCCAGCCATCACATTTCTCCTGCCTTATCCTACAGATAAATAAAGCTGTATTGTCCTCCCACATTTCTAAATAAATAATACAAATAAGGTTTTTCAAGGTAGAATTAGTAACTATCCACTCTATAATTGACCCTTTTTTGTTCCTTCTTCCCCAAGAATCTGCCCAATGAGTTTTACTTTGCCTGGATGATAGGAGGTTAGAAGTGGCTTTCCAGCTCCTGGCACAAGACTTAAACTAACATCTGAAGCAGAGGAACCTTTCTTTAAGACTGAAAGCATCATTAGGAAACATGACAGAGCTATCATTCAGCTCAAGGCTCTCAAAGGGAATTCTGCTACATGAAGTATTTCAAGATAGGGCTCCAATTTTTGCTCCCATGAATACTTTACGGAAGAATCTGGCAAATATTGCTGGAACAGGATGGGAACTTTTTCAGATGAGAGTCTACTTATTGGATGATAAAGGTCATTCTCACTCATATTTGCTCTCTTTTTTCCCTTGCATGGTGATTTCTTAAGCTTCTGGTTTCAACAGAAGGTAAAAGAAGGACACCTCTCCCTAAAATACCCAATGGCTTGTTGCAAGGGTAGTCTTGAGGTAATATTATTGTATTTTTTCAAGTAGAAGAAGGAGCTGTGCCTGATCTCATAAAAGGCAGAGCCCAGTGATAATCCCACACGTTTAAAGTTTTGACATGCTCTGAAAATTCAAATCCACCTTTTGCAAAGAAGTTTGCAAATCCTGAAAGTTTTAGCTATGAGCTATGCTTTGTCTTGCTGAAACCTAGGGAGAATGTGACCTTTAAAGACATACCCAAAACAGAGTTCTCCACACCTGGAATACTTTAAAGTTGAAGACACAGGTACCGCTTGATTTAGGTTTCATCTTAGGTGGGGTGTTGAAGTAGTAACCTTTAGATTTAGGCATATAAAATGGCAGCCAAATGCCTAAATCTTCCAAAGTTCCTATATGGATCTATCATAAATCCTTCACTCTGCTCCCAAATTCTTCTCTCTTTTGTCTCTTTTAAGTGATGTCTCTCTTAAGGTTAATGATTTGCAAAGCAGAAATGACCCTGCGTGCCTCAAAAAGTCTATGTTTTCCACATGTGCATTACATAGGTTTTAATATTTATTACCATATTTATAAAACAGTGTTGCCATGATTAAGGATATCCAGGCTGCAGTTTTATATTTCGGTATTCAAAGACATCATAACACAATATGTTGTTGATATACTCCAAATATACAGGCAAATATTTTAACTGTCATAAAATGTTTATCTTTGAATTTCTCTACATATATTTCAAACAGTATGTCAAATTCTCTGCAGAAAGTTTTGTGAAAGATATTAAAATGCAGAAATTGAAACTATGTGGCTTTTTCAAGATAGGTGATATTCACAGTAAAGTGCTGATCAGTTAAAACCACCTGAATCTTTACAAGCCTTAAAGTGGGATATATATCCAATTTCAGAAACTAATCTTCATTTCTGACTTTGTCTGCCATAAAAAGATGGTTTTTATTTTTCAGATTTCAAAGATGCTAAAGATAAATGGTGTAAGCAATTAAAAGTGCTGGATGAAAGCAGTGACTGATCTGTAGGTGGCATTTGCTTAGGTGAGAACACTAGGTGCATATTATTAACATAAACAAAATTTTAATGTCATAGTCCTGATTCTCAAACTCTAGTACCAGTCATTGATTGGATTTTACCCCCTCCCTTGTTGTCAACCATGTTGTAGGTAGACATCAAGGTGCTGGCAGCAGAGGGCTGCAGGGGAGGCCTCTGTAGGAGGAGGCCAGGGGCTGCCCTGTGCTGAACCCATTGCAGGACACAGCTGAGCCCATCAGTGAAGCTGGTGGCACCTCTGAGAAAACATTTAAGAAAAGACAAAACTGCTGGACAAAGAGAGGAGGACTTAACAAAAAGAAACAGTGGGGGGAACACAAAGATCAGAGGAGGAGGAGGAGAAGTGGGGGAGGCGAAGGTGCTCCAGGCACCAGAGCAGGTATCTGCTGCAGTCTGTGCAGGACCCTCAATGGAGCAGTTATTTCCCGAAGGAACTAAAGCCTGCAGGGACAGTCCATGCTGGAGCAGGGTAGAAGTGTGATAAGGAAGTGGTGGCAGAGAGGAACTGTTATGTATTGACCATCACCTCCCCACCCCTCTGTGCCATTGTTGGGGTGGGTAGAGGATTTGGGAGTGAAGGGGCAAAGATGAGCCTGGGAGAGGAGGAAGGAAAGTTATTTAAATGTTTGTCTTTGTTTCTCACTACCCTAATCTATTTTAACTGACAAAAAAATTAAATTAATTTTTACAGAATCACAGAATTGTAGGAGTTGGAAGGGACCTTTGGAGATCACCTAGTCCAACCCCCCTGACAAAGCAGGGTCACCTAGAGCTGGCTGGACAAGAATGCATCCAGGCAGCTTTTGAATATCTCTAGAGGAGGAGAGTCCATAATCTCTCTGGGCAGCCTGTTCCAGTGCTCTGTCACCCTCAAAGTAAAGAAGTTTTTCCTCATATTGAGATGGAACTTCCTGTATTCCACGTTGTGTCTGTTGCCCCTTGTCCTGTCACAGGGCACCACCAAGAAAAGTCTGGCCCCATCCTCTTGACAGCTGCCCTTAAGATATTTATAAGCATTGATGAGATCCCCTCTCAGTCTTCTCTTCTCCAGGCTAAACAGACCCAGGTCTCTCAGCCTTTCCTCATAAGAGATGCTTCATTCCCTTGATCACCTTTGTAGCCCTCCATTGGATTCTCTCCAGCAGTTCCCTGTCCTTCTTGAACTGGGGGGCCCAGAACTGGACACAGTACTCCAGATGCAGTCTTACCAGGGCAGAGTAGAGGGGGAGGATGACCTCCCTCGACCTGCCAGCCACATTCTTTTTAATGCACCCCAGGAGACTATTAGCCTTCTTGTCCACAAGGGCACATTGCTGGCTCATGGTCAACATGTTCTCCCTAAACTGAGGCAGTTTTGCCCACCACAGTAGCTGGTAAGTGATCTCTCTGTCTGTAATGTAAGACCCTCAAGCTTTCTAATCTTTTTTTCTCCTCCTCTCCTGCTGGGATGGGGGATGTGCGTGATTGAGCAGCTGTGTGGGATTTTGGCCCTTAGCCAAGGTTAACCCACCACAACAACCAAATTGGTTCTGGGTCCCAAAAAATTTGGTCTGGCTAAGACATGTCCAGTCATCAATCTGAAGATTTCAAGCCATTAAAAATCTGCCCCTGCCCATGAAATATTTGTTCCACCTGTCAGTCCTTTCCGTTGTGAAACATTTTTGCATTGTTTCTCAAAACAGTTCACCAGTCCCAGTTTGCAAAAATGCACACCTATTTGATAGGAGGGTTTGCTCCTCCGTGGACAATTTGATGACCACATCTAATATCCATTTATGGTGCATTGGGTGGAAAAGAAGTTTTGAAAGTCTGAGTCAGAGTCTGGAGAAAGGGTCTTTCTTATTTTGAGTTTAATGCCACATCTTGGAAAGATCGTCTCCCAGTTTTACTCTTTTACCTTTGTTTGCAGTATATTGGAAATCATTGACAGCAGTTATGAGTAATTACATTGCAAAGCACCCATATATTGAGAAATTAAACTGCTTCGAAAATTTACAGGGATGAGGAAGATAAGAATACTGCAGAACCAGGTCTTTGATGAGTAGACTTCACTACTTTAAACATCCCATCAGCCATAAATAGAAGTATAGTATTACCTCAGGAGCAGTTGAATAAAAAAATAGCCAAGTAAATATTATAAGGAGCAAACATGCACTGTAAAAATATAGGAATCATGCAAGAGGGAATACTAAGAACTATCCTTTTCGTGGATGCTATTTTCTACCTACTAAATATTTTCTGTATATCCTAACTGCTTGTGTGTGAGAACACATGTAAAGGATGTTTTCCTGATGCGTTCCCAAGTGCAACAGGTAAAAGGTGAGTTAAGCGCTGTTTTCCAGCTCCTGTGACGGCTAGTCCATAGAGATGTACCAATCTACTGCTGCTAACCTCTTATGCAAAAATTAAACACGACAAGATAAGGAAGCAGCAATAGTCTACGGTGGTATAAAAGAATATTTCTGCTCAGGAAACTTTGGTGTTAATGGAAAGTAATAGTCTCCTCAGATACTAAAGAAAACTCCTAACTTATATTTTTCACCTCACTGGCTGTAGAGGAAGCCTAGGAAAGCTGGTCTTGCCTATCTGAAGTTAGTTTTTGTGAACACTTCTTGAAATTAATGGTTTTATTAAAGCCTTCCTGCTGGCTTACTAGACAGAAGGTACATATGTCTTTCTGGCTTTAAGGCACGGGAATGAAAGACGATTGCAAGAATGGCTACTGCAGCCCATCCTTGGCTTCACCAAGGGCAAGTCCTGCCTGAGCAAACTAGTTGCCTTCTATGATGGACTGATTACATCAGTGCACAACGGAAGAGCTATGGATGTTGTCTATCTGGACTTTAAGGCCTTTGACATGGACCCCACAACACCCTTCTCTCTAAATTGGAGAGATGGATTTGATGGGTGGAGGGTGGACTGTTTGGTGGATGAGGAATTGGTTGGATCGTCACATCCAGAGGGTAGTGGTCAACAGCTCAATGTCCAGATGGAGATCGGTGACAAGTGGAGTCCCTTGGGTCCATACTGGGACCAGTGCTGTTCAATATCTTCATCAATGACATAAACAGTGAGGGTAGTGAAACACTGGAACAGGTTGCCCAGGCTGTAGATGCCCCATCCCTGGAAACATGCAAGGTCAGATTGGATGGGGCTCTGAACAACCAGATCTAGTTGAAGATGTCTCTGCTCATTGGAGGGGGGTTGAACTAGATGAAGTTTAAAGGTCCCTTCCAACCCAGACTATTCCATGATTCTATTATACAATTCTATCCCGAAATGACTATGGGCAGTAGGGAAGAATATAAGGTGAATTCTATGCTGTCTCTGCCTGAGTGCTCGGTTGTTGCCCAGGTTGGGACTCATTACTCCGAGTCTCTGCCAGAGGTCAGAGCAAGTCTGGCTCTGTTCGCCCCACAGGAATCTGTCTCCTCTGGATCTTTCCCTTGTAGTGCTGCCCCCTCTGTTTTGTGGAGCCACATGTAGAGGTTGAGATGAGAAGCAAGGAAGGAAATAAGGCAACTATGTTTTTAAAAAATGACATGCACAGGTCTGCACATATATAACATATCTCAGAAAAGTTATGGGAGTTAGGTGGTTAAAGCCCCTAAAAATCATTATGTTCTCCTGTGGCAAGAAAGTTCTCTTCCTCCTATCCCTTAATGGGAAGGGAAACCCCTTTTGAGAGGTCATCTGTGATGTTCATTATCTCTGAAATGCAACTATTTTATAAATCAGGTTCAAACAATGTGGAGTACACAAATGTATGCAAACCTCTGAGGGCAAGTATGTGGAAAGGTTCCTCCCTCTTCCTACTTCCTTCTCCCTCCCCACAAGCAAGGCTTGCAGATGTTTTTTTCTGCTCTTTATTCTTTTGTTCCTGTTTGGCTGTGACCCTTACTCCCAACTGATTCTTTTTTGTCAAACACTGTTTTTTCCTGAGCCTTTGATCCTGTGCTTTGACTCTTGCAATAATGAACATGACACTACTACTTTGCTAGATTCATTTTATGATTTCTTACCTCTCAGAGTTCCCATGAACAATAACATACACTTCTTTTGTCAGTGTCTTGCAGAAAAAGAGGTGGTCTCACAAAAACTATCACCTCACCTAAGGACAGGTGAAATATAACCTTTCATATATAGATCAAGTACTTAGTATTATGCATTATAACTAAAAAATTGATTATACAGTCTGTCTTTGTTTATACTTCTTCAGTTTCCCAGCTAGAGAAAATTAGTGAAAGGTTAAAAAGGGTGCTAAAAGAACCAAGTTTAGAAGGCATACAGCAGACTAGAGGCTAGGGCTCCAGCATTGGATCAAGAACAACAGTTCCTTATTCTCAGAGAGAAATGTTGCCTCATGCCAAAACTGTGTGTACTCTCAGGTCTTCTGATGATTTTTTTTTTTCTGATATCTGTGCCCAGACATCTCAGTTTAATCAAGAAAAGTGTGAGAAAGAGGATCTCTGTCTGCTTCAAGGAAAATAAATGTGCCTACACAGAAAACATTCCAGTTGTTGCAGTTGAGTATCAGCCATATAGTATATGACATATGCTGCAAGAATATCATAAACCATGAATCTAGACCAACCAATCTAGACCTTACTAGCAAACTAGTAAGGATTTCCTCCATGAAACTGTGATTCAGATACATATATTGAGTAGCATACATGTGTAACAGTAATTATAGAAAGTACAGCTTGAGAGAAACTGCAAGCATGATTTTTCATACACCTCCTTTTAACTGCTCCGGTGATTTACTAGAATCTTAAAGTTGGTGGCTTGCCTTTGAAGTAAGGTGACTCTCTAGTCAACACAAAGCTGATCAAGGAGGCTGCCTCTCCTTTGCAACAACAGTGAGGAAGTTATTTAAGGTTACTACTGTCAGTTGCACACGGATCTTCAGACTATTTTAATTTATGCCATAGGCAGGCAGGCCCCAAGCTGTGCTCAGATGATCAGAAGCAGCAGTAATAACTTGGAAACAATATTTTTTCTCAAGTCTATGTGCTAAGTACAACTCAGTTGGAACAGAGGGAATCAAATGCAACCTTTGTAAATTGATTCAGTGAAATAAGCAATCTTTGTGAAGAGAGATAAGGGAGAGGATAGTGGCTTGGACAGTAAATCATTGACCCCAGATTTCTTTGCCTACTTTTTTTCCTCTTAAATAAGCACTTTATTTAAAAGCAAAAATCTAATTAATAACTGTTATGTGGGGTCAGAAAAAATAAGGAAAAAGTCCAGATAGGAGAAAAAAAGTTCAATAAAGAAAGGTAAGTAGAAAAGAGAGATTGGAACAAGAGCCTTCTGCTTCATTCCATCTTTGTAAAATATCTTATTAAAAAAAACTCCAAAATGTGAAAACAACTCCGAAAGGGGGAAAAAAAAAGCCCCATAGGATCAAATCCATATGAAGAAAAATACCTTTGGCAGACAGTAAATCAAAATTGCCTAAGCTAGTTCCCTTCAAGACTATTTGTCTACAAAGTTGCATGGAATCCAAGGAAATGCTAGTGTAATCTGTACTTTCAGAGTTCACATTGGTTGCATCTATCTGAACCCCAGATAATTCTGCTACTCTGTCTCCGACCCATTACCATCGCAAGTGACATGCCCAGCTAGCAATGCTGGGAAAGACATCTAGTGCTTCATTCTCGAGTGATTATCTTCCTGTAATTTCATATTTGTGTTTCCCAGATACATGCATCAGAAAATAGACTAGTGCTTGTTGCAGAGCTGCTGGCAGAATGCATTGATTTATTGACAATATAAATAAAAAACCCTACTGGTAAATTGGCTGAAAGCTGGCAATCTTGGGTAGGTTTCAATGAAGGTTTTTGCTGGGTGATAAATTCAAGAGGCAGGTGTACTTAAATCATGATCTTGAACCATTTCCATACTATAGGACAAATACAGACATTTCTGTTACATTTTAAATCCTAGAGTAGCCAAGGTTTGGATGTAGTTCAGAACTTACCTAAAGTTTAGAAATATTCTGAAACTTTACATAGAAATTGACATAAAGCAAGTGGGGAAAAAAGCAATTAAAACTTCATGAAAATGTAGGCATGTTCTGGTCTGGGGTTACTTATTTTTAAAAGAATAAATTTTCTAAGTACTTACATAGGTTAGTGCCAGATAGTAAGTAATCCACAGATTTACTCTATTGCACCCCTAAAAACAATTAAAAATTCTTAATTTCAAGAATATGGAATAGAGTACCTGTGAAGTTTGCAGTGCTTGTTAATGGAGATATGACTATAAGATATATACAGAAACAGAGACGGTTAAATCCTGACTTAGAAGAAATCAAAGAAAAGCCTCCCCCCAAATCCTAATATATTTATTCTTGTTCTGTGTCACCTCTACTATCCTAATATGCTTGCATAGTTTCCCACAGGCCAAATGCAAAAGGTTTTGCATTTCTCCTCTGCTTAGGACGATTTGCTCTCAAGCCCTGAAATTCATTGCGGCGTTATTTGTTGTGGATTTGCAGCTCAATCAGCTTTGTAGTAGCCTCTTCTTTTATGGGTGGACTTTCTTTGAACATTATGAAATATATGCTACCTCTTTGCTTTTTGTTTGCAACTTTTTTCCAAATCCCACTAACTTTTCCTTAAGATCTATAGAACATGGATTGCATTTCACCGCTTAACTTAGATTATGCACAAACCACTTGCCAAACCCAGATAATACTCCATTGAAATAGTTTTTCAAGGTATGACCACGCATGTATTGCTCATCAGTGAAACAACTATCATTATTTGAAGTCCTGGAGTTCAGAGCTAACAGCTTGCAGGGAGGTCCTGCTTCTTACACAATTCTCTTCTCAAGGCCTACAGTTTGATGATACAACAAATCCACCTCTTTAGCTCTTGGTATTGGATTGAAAGCACCATGGTGACACAATGCAAAATATTTCTCTGATGTAAATGTAGTTCATTTATTTAAATTTAATTGCTCAAAAAATGGATTTTTTTTTTCTACTTTATTTCCTTACAAGTACCTATAAGGTTGCTTTGCAAAGTATGGTTCACACCAACAATGTAAAACATATCAGCTTTTTTTGGTATTCAGGCTCTTAATCTCAAAACACGATCCTATATTTATTCTGAAGTAAGATCACAACAGGGTAAATGAAGCATCATAAAACCACGCTGTATTTTGTTGTGCAAATTATTCATGTGAATATATCATAAATATTGTTATTGTTTATAGTTAGTCTTATCTAGGTAGCAGATTTTCTTCAGACACTTCCTATGTGAGAACAGGCATATTTATGGGTATCCTGGGATTAAGTCGGAGCCCTTAGAGTTAGATTTAGAAGTCCAGGCTTCTTAGCTTGAGCTATAACAGACTCAAGTCATTTGGTAGAGACCAAAAAATCTTCTAGCACGTGTTTATCTCCAATATACACTTAGCTACTCTGAGTGCTTTTTTTTTTCTTTTAAATATTCTTCTATTTAAAACTGGGATCCATGATTTTTCTTTTTGGAGAGAACGCTTGAGACCCAATATGTAAGTTTAAAACTTCAAGATGTATTGACAATCTAACTGCTAAATGGAGTGCTTATGAAATCGTCACCTTTGTAAACAGAGGTGAAACAAAGCACACCCAGTCCTGAACCAAACTGGAAATCCCATCTCTAGAAAAACAGTCTAGAGCTTGCACTTCCTTGGCTTGCATCTGATACACCCATTAAGCTTCCAACTAGTTATTAGATAATAAAGTAATTTAAGTATGATTTTTCTTTTTCTTTTTTTAATTTTTTTCTTTTTCTTTTTCTTTTTCTTTTTCTTTTTTCTTTTTTTTTCTCTTATGCAATAATTGGCAGTAAGTTCAAATTAATGTTGAAAAGTAACATTTTTTCACTTCTATATTCTTAGAACTGATAGGACTATTTAGTTACTCTTTATTTTTTATCTCAGTACTGATGTAAATTTAGTTTAGAAAGGCAGAGGAGGAAACACGGGCAAAATTCTGCCTTTTTCCTGGTATGAGGCACGCAGGTATGAGATGCAGTGTTCAGTTTGGGCTGCTACCGGGTTCATCTTTATATCCAATAACTGCAGTGGACAGAATTTCGCTCTATCTTCTTCCACTGATTGTAAGAATTTGGTACCATCCGTATATGCACACTTAAAAGTTCACAAAGGTGAAGGGATGCTTTTGTGAATTGCCATTTCAGAAATAAACTAAAACTGTAGCTCCTGATCAGTATAAAGCAGGGGTTGATAAAAGTAAAGCAAACACAAACATCAGTCTGGACAGACTTGGTTGGCCCTGTCAAGTAGCAGATGGAAGCATCTCTAAATTAAGTCAGTCAAACTTTGTCTAAGGGAGTGAGCCATGTATGAAACTAATAATATGTTTTTATTATGAAATACCTGAACTTAGCATTTAACCAGAGAGATGATCTTGTATGTGAGAGAAAAACAGATTATATATTGCCAGAAACCATTTAATTGGGAACAGTTAATTTGGAGCAAAGGAAAATTTCTTGTACCAAGGATGACAACTGAAACAGAGCCCCTGTAAGACCTGTGGTGAGTACGAAGTGGTGTTATTCCAGCATGAGTCTCCAGTTTCACTATAGCATACGAAAACATTAGTATTTCTGCTCTTTGACATATTCTGGAACATGGGAGAAACCACCGCATTCGCTCCAGGAACGTGTTGTTGGTGACACGCTGATGCTCCAGGTCCAGCTAAGCCACTTTATGAAAGGCAAAAGGCTGTGCCACTCAGGCTGCATTTTGAATTCTTGCTGTATCTGAGTGATGGATGAGCTGTGTGCAAGAAACGGCGTAAACACCTCTTAAAAAACCACAGCTGCACTTACATCAGAGTCCTAAAAGGCAAACCAAGGAGGGAGAAATCATGAAAAACTGAAGAAAAGAGAAAAATGGGTCCATTTATATTTACAGAGGAAACACTTAATTTTAAAGCACATATAGAATGCTAAGGTAAAGCACAAGTTAGTGGGAGTTGTACCTTTAGTTTTGCAATATTTCTAAAGGCTCTCAATGTCTCTTTCTCATTGTGACCTTACTCCTGTTGTGAATGTATTTCTTATTTGGATTTCCATGGAATGGTTAAGTTGTGATCAGGATTTTTTTCATTCTTGGCCCACTTGGAAGAGTAGAGTTCTTGTTCTAAAGCTTTTACAGTCAAAGAGCTCAATCTTGCAACTAGTGATGCACAAGCAAAGAGATGTAACTGTTGATGATAGTACCGCAATCTCAAATATCACATTTGTTCAACTGACACCCATAAGATTTAATTGCTCCAAGCACATTTGTAATTGCAGCCATCACTAATTCACACATTCTATTTCACTAGCTGGAAATAAAATTGTTTTTAACAGAAGACAAATAGCAACTGGAACAATTTGCTTAGGGATGTGATAGATTCTGGATGCACTCCTAAAAGCTTCTGTAACTCAGATGCTACAGGTTTAGGACCAGGTAGTATGTGAGTTTTTATTGTGTGTATTTTATCAGTCATGTTAATCAGCACAGGTGGTATCTGACTTTAAGATACACTGAGGAGAATGCTTGAAGGATGGATGCAACGTCAGTTTCATTTTCTTTTCAGTATGTTCATATTTATGAACTCTGATTGTTTCTTGTGCGCAGTTGGTCCATCTGTGCCTCACAAATGGAGAGGACAATGAAGATAATTTGCAATTAAGATCACGCTTTTACTCCTTTTATCGCTCTGACTTGAGTTATTTTTTCTATGTGTTGGTATTTATCATATGTGCACCTAAAAAAAATGGGTGGCCTCAATACTGTTACAGTCAATGCCTTAAATATGCCATATTTGTGATGCTTATTTTTAGTAAAAAAAATTACCCCAAATCATCTTATTTTACAGAGCAAGTGTAGCTATTCAATGAGTTTCTTCTGTGGAATATTTTGTTTACTTAGCTTAAATTCATTGCCTTTTAACCCACTTGTTTCTGTACCAAGAATTTAAGTACACCCACCCACACCCAAGCATACATATACTACACAAAGACAGAAGCTTTCATTTTATGTGCAGAAACATCCATCTTGCTAGTCGGGGAAGGGAAGTCTCCCAGGAGCTCATTCCAAATGCAATGTCAAGTTTACAATAAACAGAATAATTGCACTGTTTACAGAATTTATTTTATTACTATCCTTGTGATTGCTGCAATTGTAAATAAATGTGCTCCTTGCCACAAATTTATTTTGTTTTCCAGAAAGAAGGACAGATTTGCTTCCTTTCCCTGCAATTATAATAATGGGCAATATATGTTTGTATTTAGGTTTCTTTAGCCAATGTAAGCCAGACAGCCAGGCAGCTGTTGATCTTAAAGGATTATCACAAAACAAGTTCACTTAGCTTTAGATTGTAATTTATCATTTCAGACAAAATCCTGATTGTGTTTTTAAAACAGTTGCATTTTAAAAATGGCAACTCCATAGTATATACAATATATGAAAAATGATGTACTCTTCCATGAGAAACAGCACAAGTCCATGGTGATCATGTTTGAACACTTAGACTATCAAGATAAACTCATGCTCATATCAGCCATACAGCAATTGAACACAAAAGACCAAAATGTGCTGACAAGAAAGCAAATTTTCTCCTGGAACTTCTGGTTGCCTTGACTCAGCAAAACTGATTTTGCACCACCTCTTCACCTAGAAATTGGAGGTAAGATTAAGACTGTGTAATGCTTGAAGGACCTTCACAGGGCCCTTAGCGACTTTTGGATATCAGCAACATGACTTTATTTTCCTAAAAGTCTGATTCAAATCTGAATTAACCTATATATAAATGTACCATTAATGTAAATAGACGTCCAGTCTACTTAAGGAACAGTTATATTACGCTGATTTTCTGGTCAGTTCTTTAGGTTGTAGTTTCTCAGGTGGGATTTTTTTGTTGCTTCATCCTACACCATCAGCAGATCCTATGGTATTACTGGAAAATCATCCCAGTGCAGGACAGTCCCTTAGCACAGAAAGAAAAAGTCAGCTGCACCCTGCTCACCTCTGTCCTTCTGGTTTAATAGAGTCACAGCAAAGAAATGTTCCCATCTTGTGTCAGGCCCAGCTACAGTTTTGACTTCCTGATATCTTTAGTAATTAATGTAATCTGAAGCATTATAAAGATTTTCAAGTACAGAACAGGAGCAAAAGCTTCAGATCAGTTTACTGGAAACACATAAAGGTGTCATATCATGGCTGTGGTTTGTCCAGGCCCAAGAAATGAAAAAAAATTGGATACGGAAGGTCCTAGTATAGTTTCAAGATGCACACAGAAACTTCTTAATTCAACTTATGTAAAGACTAGAGAGCCTAATAGTGTCTTGCTCCAGAGAAAAAAAAAAAAAAAAATTAAAACTTAGAAATATTTTCAGGTAATTATTTTCCTATTAAAAAAAAAAATCAAAACAGGGCTGGCAGAATTGACAAACTTCATTTGATTTCAGCAAATATTTTAATGGAAAACCCCTAAATAAATCTCAAGTAAATTTAAGAAGACTCTAAATTTTAGTATTTTGATTACAAATACATTTCAGTAAAGAAATGTAAACTCTCCAAAAGTTCAAAACTTGTTTGTCATTTCTATTTCTTAGGTTGAGAAGAAAATATTTTTCTGCTATATTTTCACTCAGTCAGTAAGAAATTAAATTCTTGCTGGAATCTGCTCTGACATGATTTTAAATGTTTATAAAAGGTACATTTCTTTTCATAAAGTACAAATGGGTGAACAAAAGGGAGAAAACTCAAAAAAAGGGTATCTAGATTTTTTAATTTTTAAAATGAAATTATTAAATATACAGTGTACCAAGCATTTTGTTTTTAATAATTGATCTCTCTTCTGTACAGAAAACATGGGCAATGTTCTTATTCTGCCACTTCTACGTAGCCATCAATCCCTGTGTCTCAAGCATTTATAAGTATCTGTCATCACTTTCCTCTGAAAAAGCTTTACAAATAAACCATTTGTTTTTTTGCTATTTGATAATGAGTAAATCCTTTGGTATTATACTAGTATACAGCACAGGACATCATTAGCAGAGGAAAGGAGTCAGCAATAAAATCAACTGGAGATTAAGCTCATTCACAAAACTTCAGTCCCTGTCGAGCATAGTGTTAAACATGCTTGACTGCTTCATTCAAAAGTACAGCTATTGATGGGGTCCCAAAACCCTAGTTAAGTTTTTATAAGGCTTTTCACTAGAGAGCATAATTGTTATTTCCACATACCTACATTCAATTTTCAGGGATTACTTTAAGTGTGAATTCTCAGGTATTTCTTACAGCTGTCTCCTGTCAACCCATAATCCCATATACTGAGCTCTGTCCCTGCAGGGTAGGCACTTGATCCTAGGGTCAAAGGTCCTTTAGCTCTTGACTAATGCACCTCATTAGAAGAGGAAAGCAGAATGTCTCCAGCAATTCGAATGTCATGAGAAGTAACAGAACTATATATTTTTAATCATGTTAAATAGGTTTGTTTCATTTTAGGCACAACCAGAGGAAAAAAGCTAAAGGTATTTCCATTTATAACCACTGGAAGCACCAACTATCTAGTTTTGCTGTGTATCCAAGCGTGATGCAGGAGTGTACAACTAAATTGGGAGGAAATAAAATAATTAATGGTTTAATCATGTGCAATATCTTTCTTTTTTATTATGGTAGGAAGCTGGTCATAAATTAATAACTGTCATTACTCAGGTATTTGGATTAAAATGCTGTTTTTCTTAGTACTTTCTGTTAATGTCAGGTAATGGTTTTATCCTGTGCTGAAAAAATAATCACCTCATAAAACAAGTTTTTGATTAAACAATGAAACTGGAAGTTAAGTACAACTGAATCCCTAAGCAAATGTAAGCTACTACATTTTGTACAAAATTTTGTTCATTGTAGTCACAAACACATTCCCGTTAGAAATCTAACATAGCTATTTGCATTTGGACAAGACTGAATTTTGAATGCTTTTTTTACTTTAAACTGACATCAGCAGTTCTAGCTATTTGTCATCATTGCATTTTAAGGGAGCTTTACAAGGTAATTACATGAGCTAACTTGTTTGTTGAATTTCAACTGTAATTATTCAATTATTGAGCCTCATTTATTGCAGTAAGTCAACCTACATGCTGGCATCCAAATAGCTGAAATGAAAGAAATATCAGCTATAGCTGTACAACAATTGTTTTTTAAACAAAACAAAACAAAACATTTTGTGTGTTCATTGGATGGAGATTTAGAAGATGAAATCTTGATGTCACCAAAGCCAAAAGCACTCTCCCACTGATTTCAAAGTGGTCTCAAACGTCCTTAAAATTTGTTCCATCAGGCTTCTGCTTCACAATCATTCTGATGCCATGATCCCAGTTTTTATATCATGCCTAAAAGTACTTTTCTGATAATATTTTGATGTCAGAAAAATCTTGTCACTTTTTCTTTGTGTAGTTACTTTTAATGTAGTTATGAAACATAAATGTGAGACAAGGCATTTTCTTTTATTGGATTAACTGATAAATTTGGCAAATGTTGGACAATTCAGGCACACAATTCTTTCTTTGTTTTGAGATGTCACATTTCTTCTAGGTCTTATTCAATATCTCTCATTCTGAATAAAAAGTGATTTCACACTGGTTTAGAGTCGTTAAGTATTTTTAATAGCACTTTATAGCAAGTAAGTCTGGAACATTTGTTTGCAACATGTTAGGTTGCTACCATTATAGATAATACATATTATATTATTTTAACTCCTTTTAAGTTACAAGACTACACAAATGGGTGTTTTATTCTATCTGGAGACAGGGAAATTACACAGCGAATTATCTTTGGGTTTTTCTTCTGCTTATTAACAAGAAAAATAAAATGTCAGCTTTCTTAAACAAAATGGGTGCCCTCTAATCAGGTGTTTTCCTTACCCACATCTCTTTCAGCCAGCTCTCCTATTGCAAAAAAAGATGACTGTTAAGGTCCCCTTTCAAGCCAAACGCCAGTTAAGCCATGCAACATTTTTCTCTCAGTCTTTGTTTTAGAGCTTATAGCTATGATTTTCTACCTGAGTTCACAACCCAGCTCATAAACAGTGCGTACACCAACTATTTTCTGCTAAACACTTGGCTCACACCGTTCACTTCTCTTGAGCAGCCTTCCACTTGTGTCTTTCTCCCAGCAACTTCTTTAAATGAAAAACAGTGAAACTTAACAGCTCAGGGAGACTAAATCATCCTGTAAAAACAACAACACAGTTTAATTTGGGCTGTAGTAGTGAGAGCAGAGTTACTGGACAACCTCGTGTTTGTCTCACCAGTACATATGATTTCAAAGTGTCATTTACTACAGCTGTAAACTCTAGCCTTCTGGTTTGTAAAAGCTGTATTAAACCCATCCTGCTCATTGAAGAAAAACAGTTACATCTGAGGTAGCTCTCACTACCGAATTGTTTTGTACATTTATTTTCCTGCTGGCTGTTGTTAGCTGCTATGATTCTCCCGATAAATGAGCAAAACAGCCTTGCTGGCCCTCAGCCCTCTCTTTTCTGTCTTACCTATCCTAGTCTTGTCTTTAGTTTTACAAACCAATCCACACACAAAAATCTTGAAACTGCCAGAAAAGGAACTTCTCTCAATCTATTTTGATGATGGTTATTGGTTACAACTGGAGATAGTTACGTGTATTCATAAAGAATCACTTATGTATACTTAACAGGCCTACTCGCAAATAATCCACACAAGCACTTGCTTCCTCAGGATTTAGTAATGTTATACCTCTTACGGTGCTTGAAGATAACAGTCATTTTTACCCCCTCATTTCACTGGGCTTGCCACCAAATTCACGCGGTGGATGGTCCCGTTCCACAACCGGCATACTGTTGAAAAGTTGACAGCTAACCACATAGCAAAAAGGCGAAGGGCTGCTTGAGGACTGACAGTGCTTTTCCTTGTCTCCTGTAGGGCTGGGAGGTTAACTCTGTTTATGATGAGTAAGTGTTTCCCGTGTCTGTTTGTCAAGAAGCACCAAGCATTTTGCATAGCAGTGATATTCTGCTCTATTCAAGTTGCTCACAAAGGAAGAAGAAAGTATCTTCCTACGAAGGCTACAGATGCAAAAGCAGAGTAGACTTACCCTGACAGAAAAACAGATTGGAAACACACTTGGGTTAGCAGAATATTTTCTCTCCTTCAAAGATGTTGAAAGGCACACATTTCTACTTCATTTCCATTATTGCAGTAAGAAAAGGCTTACAGCGACAATAGTTAAGAAGCTATAATCTCAATATTAATGCAAAAGCTATATATTTCATGTTGCTACTGTTCTGCATCTGCAGGCTTCCTCTTATGTGTCCTGTCCTATGAACAATATGTATGCTTTTGATTTAGGAACCAATAACATCTTAAACTCTAATGTTAAAAGGAGAAAAAGAGAAAAAAGAAAAAGGCAAGAAGTGGGGAAATGATTGAATTACATAGAACATATTTTTCTTTTAAAATGCAGTAAAAGATTCAACAGTTCAAATTGCTCCGGGGTGATCACATTTCTTTCAGAAGGTGCTCTGTATCTTGGGGGCAGTGTATGTATCAAATACTGCTGATAGTTCAGCAGATGCTTTTTTTTATTGAAAGTCACAGAAAAGAGTTGCAATAAAACCTGCATTAACAGCCAGAGCTCAAACTGAGGCTGCCTCGTGATTTATGCACTCTCCTTTGGTTTTGATCTTTTAATGAATGTGACTTGCCACATTATATACCTTTCTGGGATTTTCTCCCTCACCACTCTCATTACTATACTCTCACTGTTGATCTGATCATGCAGTTTCATATTCAGGAAAAAGAAAATCAGCTACTAGCAGTCAACTATGCATGATTTTGTACTTTTTTGTGGCTAGGGCTCCGATTCAAAATGCAGTCAGATGAGTGAGAGGACTCTAGTTGCTTTTAATGGGCTTTTGATCAGGCTATGAATAACATTCTTTTTAAGGACATATCATTTTAGGTTATTCCTTGTGCATCTAACTGCTCTTTTCAAGTGCCCTTCATTTCTACATAAAGCTAGTCACAGCAAATAAAATAAATCCACCGTTTCTCTATTGTTCATAATGGAGAAACTTGATTTTTTCCTTAATTTTAGGGAATGAAATTCTCTAGGAACTACCTTAGTTCGGAGACTGCAACATGTGGACAGTTCTTCAAGTACCATCCATAGGTCTTACTTACATTTGAGATTCTGTAGAATTTTTTACATTATGCTTGCCTCATGAAAATAACTCAGGGTAAGAATCATTTTTCAAATGTTATTAATAGATAAAAAGTAATCCAAGGATAAATGCTTCCAGACTGCAGCTACTGTGTGTATCTAGGCTAGACATACATATCTTAGTGTTTTGTTTTTTTAGTCTGACTAATTGTCTTTGTCTTTAATGACTCTCCTTTAAATGTCTGCTTTATGTTTCACAAATACTTAATCATTGCTTTTCTTCAACTATTTATTGATAGAGTTTAAACACGCACATATGAACCAAAGTGACATTACCTGAGGAAATGTTGGGTAGAAATCTGATTTTTTCGCATCATTCAAATAAAATCTTTTCTCCTAGCTGAAGCTAACAAAAACAATCATGCCTTTGCTCCCTTGCTGTAAATACAGGAAGAAAAGGCTGTGGAAATGGGAATTGTTACAGTATGCATAAAATACACTTAAAAGGGGACCACAGGAGAAAGCATCCTTGCTCAGGACCCCATCCTGGCCTGTACGAATTGTACCAAGAAGACTAGTAAGCCTACTCATGCAAGTAAACATTACACACGTGTTAAAGACTAGGAGAATGGTGTCTCATAGATGGAAGCTCTTACGCTCTAATGAAACACCTTTGTGTATGATGTTATGTCAATGGAACAGCATGTGGCTTTGGTACATATAAAAGCAATTATGGAAGTAATATTAGAGCCTGACTTGCCTTTTCCCGTTGGTTTCAGGGTTTCAGACTCCCTAATAGCTCTAACCCGAGTCAGAACGATAGCACTTTCCTTCTTGTCATCATCTCACAATAAAACTTTCCATTCTTTTAGTGGCCCAGAAGCCCTTCAGATGTGTCATTGGTATTTATATTAGAAACATTTCCATTAGCTAAGATTTTACAATTTGCCTCTGATAGATTTTTTTTTTTTCTTTAGAAACTGTAGATACTCTGGGATATTTTAAATAATAGTGATACGGTTTCTGGTTATTTATTGACTTTTCCCACATGATGTGTCTTGAAGCTATGGTATAGCACATGTCCAGATTTCAGAGAAACCCAAAAATGTAGTGTCAGATGATGTAGCTACAAAGAGTATGTTATAGTGCTAGCTTGACCGTATTGGCCACTGATAACCTGCTCCATCTGTCTTGCCTCTGACATGTTAGCTGGACAGGGGAGAGATGGTGCAGCCTCTAAGAACAGGAGTCATTATGAGAAGAAACAGCAGCCCAGCGGCAATCAGGTATTTTGTTGAAAAGTTCAAGAGATCATCTTTTTTTTCTTCTTTTACCTGCTTTAATGTCCATTATCACAGCAAGCATGGTATTTCCTTAGTGAGTTATAGAGGATGACTCAGTCTTCCTACCCTTCATCAGTGCAGCGTTGTTGGTTAAGATTCTTGGAGCCCATTTGGTCAGCCAAATATCTGGGCTTGTCTCTTCGTTCTCCCATTTTTGTAGCTCAGGACTTGAATCCTGGTCAGCTCTGTCACAGTTACACTGCTTCAACACTTGGTACCTATCCCCCTGGAACATCTTTAGGATGAGTTCTCCTTCAAGTAATAAAAGCTTTCTCCCTTCCTTTTCCTTGTAAATAGCTTTGAAAATGTCAAGCCCATTTATATAAAAATAGTCTGATGTGTGTATTATACATTATGTTATTCATTATATTATACAGTATGTGGGCTATATGCTCACATACGTATATAGTCAGTTAAGGAGGATTAGTATCATTTGCTTATGCATGCATAGGAAGTATTAATTTTTTAAATACTTTGTGACCTAGGTCATCATCTTTGCACATGGCAGACTTCTCTGCCTAGGAGAATGTAAGCTTCTCTGGCACAAATACTTATGAAAATGCGTTTAACCTCTAGTGCTCTAATAGAGTTGGAAACACAGCCCAAAACCATTGTTTTATTGGAAATTTTCATATTGGCAGTTCACGTCATGGTTTCTGGCTACTAACTAGATGAAGTGGGAATTTGAAACAGCAGAGCAACTGTCTCAGTACTTCAGAGCTTAGCATAAAAACCCAGGGTGGGGGGAAGGGGAAAATGTTGAAACAAAATTTAAATATGGTATACATGCCAACTACTGACCACTCATTCATATCATGGTGTGTTTTTAAGTGGTTATCCCTTTTGGTTCTCCCTTTTCATTAGACAATAAAACCACTCCCTGTGTAAAAGGAGTATAGCCTTCCATTTCATGGAGAAAAGTCCTCTATGAATAATAACTTTTACCTGTTTCCAGGCTTAATTTCAAATTTTTCCTTCCTTCTTCAAATGATATTGAACTTAAATACAATTACTGGTGCCTTGTGACACTCATACTGAGCTGAATACTATTCCAGTTCTGCTATTTTGCTTTCCTATCTTCCTTAGCTCATCCTGTGAACAGAGCATGAAGCTTTGGGGTAGTGGCTTCTATTTATTCAGATGTGTTTGGTTTAGTTCCTTATCCTTTTGGGTTGAAAATTAGCACTGGCACAGCAGACAGAAGTTTTCTGGAAAATTATTGTAAGCTCCTAAAAGCCATAATTACAGCCTTACAATATCCCTATCTGTGGCAAATATCAGACACAGCTATTGTGACATAGTGAATATGATGCCGCTTTCTTTATCAGAAGCATGACAATAATACGTAGTTCTGATCACAGCCAAGGTCCCTGGTCTAGCCCCTCCCAAAGGTCTGGGGATGCCCAGGTAGTCCCCAAAAGCTAAATATTAGAGATTCATGAATGCAGACCAAATGGTGCTTCTTGTGTTCTTGTGCCCATATAGAAACCGTAGCAATTTCCCTGCCTTAGTCAATCATCTCTGCCACTTTTATCTGTGGTCTCACAAAGACCTCAATAAGGTCTTAATAATGGTGGAAGTATTGTATAGCAGCTTTTACTGGCCCACTGTGCTGCATTTCTTTCTTAGTATGTGCTCTGTTTACTTAAGGACTGCCTACCCATGAACATTAACCATTTGTGATCACATAACACCCTCCCCCAAAATGTGTGTCTAAAATTAAACTACAGATGGTGTTCACAAAGGTTAACCTTAGCCTGGGGTGCCAAATCCCCTTAGAATCCCTCCACAGTCAATGGAAAAAGGAAATGTCTCTTTTAATGCAGTATTCCTCAATCTGTGCTCTGGGAACCAGTAGTGATCTGGAAGACATCTGATGGTAGTTCATGAAAACGTTGGAAACATTTAACCTTCCCCTGCAGAAAACACCTCCAAACTACATACAGAAATTCCTACGTATGCACACAAGCAAACAATCAATTTGGGAGATTTTAAAAGTAATAAACAAACCTTGAAAGGGCATTTGGCTGTAAATGAAAACCATTATGACAACACTTCATAACACAGTACTTAGATTTTTTTTTTTTTTTTTTTGGAAGGTTTGGTAGACTTTCAATTAGAAAAAGAAAAGAACTCAAGCTTAATTTTGAGTCCTTCTCTCCCAGGTGATTACACAAAGGTGCTAAGGAGACACACTTGCCTTGGGTAAGGGTGGGTTCTTGTAAAAGACCTTATATCTTGGAATAACAGAATATGAAACTGATGGCCATGAGGTGGTACATCCAGCGTGGTACACTCAGTGGTCATTTCTTGAGAGCTCATGTGTTGGATAGTTAGCATTATATCATATATTTACAAAGGATGGCTTGAAGAAGGTATTTAAAAAAAGGATCAACAAATTCACCTTAAACTGAGTGACTGGAGTATTTACTTTTTGAAATAAACCTGGTGATGTTAGTTTTCAATGCAAAGAGTTAAAATCAGGAGCATTATTAAAGTCACATAGACTTGTGCCATGTCACATAAAAATATTCTAAATTTCAGCCAGTAAAGGTATAATCTCATAAGTGAACATTTTCATTTGTTATTTTATCTGCTTAAAGATTTTCCTAATTACAACAGCTTTATGGTTATTTGTATCAAGTAAAATTCATTCCCATGTGGAAGGCACCACAAGGATTTCTGCCTAACAGATGGGCTTCTCATGCTTTTAATTCCTTTTGGAAATCTTAGCTTTGTTGTGTATGAAACAAAGAAGAAGAAACTGTTGTGAAGGTCTTTTTGTGCAATCTTTTTCTGTTGTGAGCTGCACCAGGGAACAAATCTGATGCTGTATGCAGCGAAGAGGTTAGGTTAAAAAAGCCCCAAACCTCTTTCAATCCATTCCTTTGGGTGTTCAACATTGTATTTTCTAATTTTAGAGTTACATGTATTTACCGGTTTTTGCTCAAGTTTGCACACTAGATCCACTGACTGCAAATTATATTTATCTGTACTGTGATCATAAATCACATCCTACTTAAGAGTTTGTTTCCAATCTGTGGCTAGCTTCTGATCCCATCCCAAAAGCTGCTCCTCGGGACATTTGTTTCTCTTCATTTGAACTATGCCAATTCATCTCGTGAAGTGTATTTCTTACGTGTCTCAAGAGATCTCCCACCATAAGCATTCTGAATATTCATTCCAGGAAAAAATAGTAGACAAGATGCTCTATGTATGAACAAAATAGTGTCTAATAGCAGGTTTGATTTCTTCAAACTCCCAATTTTTTTTTAAAGATGGGTAAGTACTTAAATAATAGACTAAACATCGATTCTAAGGAACAGAGAATTGGTGACATAATAAACTGCTAAAATGTTTGCATGCTAGTTTTAAGGAACTGAGCTGTCTGACCAGAATTTTAGGCTATAAACAAATTTGAACAGTGTGGCATACAAATCGCATCCCAGGATGCCTGATTTTCCAGATCAGCCACATTTTGGAGTACCCTGTGACTGTTTACTAGACAGCAAGTCCAGAAAGGGTATTTCAGGGGAACTAGGGAGTAAGTGCGGGCAGCGGCTTCACAGCTGTGTCTTGACCCAGTATGGAGTCGCTATTAGCTAAGGATTGCACCAGGACCAAGAAACTGTAAATGCTTTTCCACTGCCTATATGTAACTGCAGAAAAAGAGATATAAAATACAGATTTGTGAAATCCCATTGTATTCTGGAGGTGTTTAAATGCCTTATTTCTGCCCAGGTTTGTGATCAAAAAAGTCCCTCACATTCTTCTATCTGTTCAAAACTAGATAATCTTGGAGGTGACGAAAAGATAGCCCTTTCAGAAAAGAGTATGGAAAGCAAAAAGTTGAAACCAGAGAATTGTTTTTCAATGGGTTGACCAAAACTCAGTAATTTCTTAATATGATTTCTTCTATGTGATTACCTCCATTTATGAACTGAATATGAAAACACAGTAATTTTAATGAAGTTGTGTTAAGGCATGAGAGAAAAATTAAATATAGCCTTGTCTAGTTTCTTTGTATAATTTACAACAAATTTTCATTTTTTAAAAAAACCCACATAATCAAATGTTTATGAGTAGATATATATAACAGAAATGCATATGGAACAAAGTTCCATGATTTTTTGTGAATGTGAGTATTTGATTATGTTTTTTTGGACCTTACCAAAAGCTGGCAGGAAAATGAAAATGCCATCTGGCAAATGACGTTTTGAGATTGTTCTGACTAAGAAAAAACTCTCTAGGCTTCCATATACTCCACAAACAAAATGTCTCGGAGTGGGTAAGTTTTGTTTTCATTCAGTCAAAACGTCTTATTTGAATTTGTCCTGTATGTTCCATCACATCATGGAAAGTTACAACAGGAAGATCACTCAAACAGAAAAAAGATATTTCTGAAATAACAGTGTAGAATATTTTAACAAAACTTTTTTTTAGATTTCTTTCTTGATTTTGATATGCATTTTGTACAAAATTAACACAATTCTGTGAAGCATTTTCATTCCAAAGTTCTATTTCTTTTTAATGTAAAAAGATCTAGATTTTAAAAAATCCTTTCTAAACTTCTGTTTTTTCAGTTGGAAATAGTATTTTTCTCAAAGATCTTACAATTTATAATTACAGAGTAATCTTTATCCTGACCAAAAATTGCCTCCTAAATAAGAATTTGCTTACAAACACACTGAACACAACTGCTGGGAAATGAGCCAGTATGGAAAAGAGGATTATTATCAGAGAAATGAGATGAAGAGACATTATAGATTCACCTACATGACACAGTGCAGTGCTGTGTAGAAATATGTGATTTAGTTCTCACTAAGAAGCAGGCAGATGAAAAACTGTTTCTTTGAAAAATTCCCAACTGATTCTACAATGAAGTCAAACAGTTCACTTATCATAATGCTATTATAGTACCCCCTTCTAAATGAAGATGAATAGCAACACGTTGCATTTGTCCCTAAATATAAAGATTTCCATTTAATAAGCTTACTGTGAATTATATCCTCAGTGCAACCATTTTCCCCATCTCTTGCAAAAATATCTATCTTTATTGGCTTTTAGTTGTAATCCAGGGCAATGTCTCTCTTGCAGACTGCGTGCATTTTTCACAAACATGTCAACATACACTCCTCGAAAAGGACATTGTTTACTTTGGATAAACCTGCCTTATGAAGGATAAAACCATTCTTTGTGAACACTTATGAAGGACAAGAGTGAGTGTGCTACTTATGAAATGTTTCATTATACAGTATGTGGTCTCCATTATATAAATAATTCTTTCCCCCTCTTCTACTTCTCTGTGGGAATATTGAATAAATAATTAAAGGGAAGAAAAAAAAAAGAGTAGGAAGAAATAAGTATAAACAACTTGAAAGATGATTCATAAGTTGAGTTATGTTAATTGTATTTCCTACTGAAACATCAAAGTACATTTGGTAGCATGAAATATATGCACCTTTCCAAGATTTTATACTTTGGCTCTCTTTAGGGTGCTGATAATTATACACAATAACTTCATGGAAAATATCCCCAAAAGCTTTGTTTAGTGTTTATTTTCACAGAGCAAGACACCACTTATAATCTCTTCTTTTTAAAGGGGTAGTTCTTTGCTCTTTGTTATGAAAGTCTGGTGAGAGACACTGCTGAATCCACAGTCAGAGTACGTAAGTGCTTATCACACTCACATAACTTTTCTGTTTGCTGCCTTTATGAAGCTTGTCAGCCACAAGAGAGAGAGAAAAAAACCCAAACCACCAAAAAACCAGAAGAGTGGCAAAGAACTAATAAAAAAATGACTGCATTTTGGTTACTCTCTTTGAGAATTATTATACGCCAAAATAATTGGGTTTTATTTATATTGCAGTAATGTCTGGAGGCCCTGATCAGAGATTCAGGGTAATATTTTCTAAAGTAAGTAATGCAACAGCTGTAGTCATAAAAGAACTAAGGCAACAATTTCTCATTTTAGGTCCATAACTCCAAATTTATGGTACTTGAAGTCTAGCTCAGATGTTTTGTTGCCCTGGTAGACCTTGGTTGCCTGTATTTCTGCTGCTGGATGTTTACTTCCAGTTGCAGAACTTCCCCAGCCTTGCCAACACAGAGGTGATAATGCACACATAGGTACACCGGGAGTCATGATATGGACTTTCTACCGCCTATACATCTTGGTGGGCCTGCTCTAGAACACAGTTCTTGTCAAATAAGAAGAGCACTCCTATCAAATCTGGGCTGACTAGAACCAAGATGAGAAAGCAATGTCCTCCTCCACTGTCCTTTGAGAGCTGCAAAATACCCCTGCAGCTTCCTAAAACCGTGAAAAGATGCAAAAGGCAGGAAACTGACTGTTATGCATAAATCAACCATTATTTTATTATCTTCATCTGAGGATGATTTGAATGACAGAAGCCTATAAAAAAATCATCAACCAGGTGGAATGATACACTTTCTTTTTTTGCACGTCTTCCTTGTGCTGCTTCCACACTGATAGCATGAACCCAGTTAGCATTTGCTGGGGCTGGCTGGAAAAGAGTGACTGAAATATTCAGAGATTTTAACTTTTTTTTTTTTGTTGTTCTACCTGAAGACATCTTAAAAAAGAGAATTTCCAAGACAAGGAAGGGGGGACAATGCTAGTAAACACCCACCTGAGTGGCAGCACATCCATTAAGATTCATGGTCTAACACTATGTGGTTCAGAGCAAGTTCTTGAATATGTCTGCTGTGTGGCATGGAGTTCTCCAGAAACCAGCTGGTGATGAATATTTAATGAGACCAAAATAGTTTCAATGGGAGTACCTTAAAGACCAAGAAACTCACTTGATAAGCCAGGGTGAAGTAATGTACTAGGGAAGAGGCAAAGGCTTCACATCAAAGTCATCATTCTGCCTGTGTTTTTCTCTAGAACATTAAGTCTCAAAAAACGCACAAACATGGCTCTTCAGGAAAATTTCTCTAACCTGTAGGAGTATAGTGGCTGTTCTGAGATGTTGTTCATGCTTTCTGGCTTCCGTCTAAATTTACAAATGACATTGCTGAGAAATGCTTTATAAGCCATGGTTTCTCTATGAAAAATTCTTAGTTGGCTAAATTGTGCAATTCCTAGTTACTCAAAACTTTTGTTGGCAAGAGTATTGATTTAAAGATGGAGGAATTTGTTTTATTATAAGTTGGCCAAGGTCATTATTTTCTCACATCTAACATAAGATGTGTATCATCAACACTGATTTTAGACACACATATACACAATATTCTATCTTCTACTGGCTGAAAATTATGGGTTTCAATATAATATTAAAAATAATAGTGTGTGCTGTGCTGTACTCTATTTTAATTTTCACCATGTTTCTGGATATATTTGATTGTTTCACTCACTGATAATGTTTAAAAGGTGATTTGTTTGTTAAATTGAAGCAATCTGAATACAGCAGTTTGAAATCAGGCCACAAGTAGCAGATTGTTTTGTTTAAACTTAGTATACATTTTACTTGCTCGATCTTCTCTTCTTTTATGCATCCGGTATCATCAGCAGGATACATGAGAGATGCCACATATGACACATATTCAGACTGGCTGCTGTGGAAGTATTACCAGCCCAGCTTTGGCATAAAATCTCTTTTAGTATGTGCTGACTGCAGCACTATTGCCACAAAACACTGGCAATGACAAGGAAATGGGGAGCTGGTTAGCAACAAAAAATTGTTAAATCTTACTATGGGGCCTTGATACGTTTTCTTGTAGTTCAATTGAAACCTTAGGTTTTTTCACCAGATTTGCTCCTTTTTTTTCCCAGATTTTCACCTAATTATGGTTTATTTTGATTGCACTGCATTCTGCTATTAAAACAAGATATATTATAAAAACATTGTGATTTTTTTGGAACTATTTTCCTTACTTGGAACTACTTGCCTTATGTACTTGGCTTGGGTAAAATCCTTTTTTCCTAGGTGTACGATTGTAGCTGCATGGTGATTCCTATGCCTGCCACGAGAGGTCTCTTCCTGTGTGACAAACCTGAAGACTGAGCCGAACACCCTCACTTTTCTCGAGTGCTCTTTCAGGCTCATGATCGTGTTCCAATGCCAGTGAAACGTCAGGTATATTTGAGAATAAATCTGCATTTTCAGATTGCAACAGTGGTCAAAATCTGATCCTTAGTTTCAGAGTTGAGAGACATCTGAACACAGAAAATAAGGGTGATATTCCAGTGCTGAACTTCAGCTATACTCCAATTGCCTCTCCATTTTCTCCTTTTCCTTTTTGTGTGATTCATCAATTTCCTTCTTCACAAACTGATGAGTGTGATGAGCATGTGCTGTGCTCCCAGACCCAGTTCTACCATGCTAGAGTTTCATACTTTTGATGGAAAATTATGTTAAAGAGCTAATAATTTGATTTATTGCATTTTGAGGCACCACAGATAGACTTCATGTCCCATTTGCTCCTTCCTTTCATCTAAAATTTTCAGTGTTTGTTTTTAGCATTTGAAAAATGTTAGGCTTGTGAACAACATAATCTCCTGGCATGCTCTAAAATAGCAACCAGGTTTTTAATGAGTAAGATGCATCTGTTTCTCTCTCTAGTCTTTGGCCCTTATGTAATAGTTTTACCCACCAATTGCAAGGACAAGAGGGAAGAAACAGATAAGAAAGAGAAGAAAAAATAGAAATGTGTGGAAGACCAGCAGATAGCTGATACAATCTAAGCAGAAGATTCTGTCTATCACAACTCTAGATTTGTTGTGTTGAGTAATAAATGAGTTCTTCAGTTGTTAGCATGGACAGTGAACTTCCTAGATAGATAATGAAGTTGCTTAGGCGTTATGAAAGTTTTGCTGCATCTGTATTGGTAGAAGACATTTTTATTTAGTTTGAGTAAACTACTAGTAACGTGAGTACTATAGCATGGAACAGCAGCTCCCACTTAGCATCCAGTAGCTTGTAGATCACCAGATTTTATTTTAAACAACAACAAAAAAAATCATAATCTCTTTTCTATTAACTTTTCTTACATTTTATCAATGGTAAATGAAGTGGTACTTGCTATCAGTAACACAATATAAAGGAAAAATTACCCTATGTCAAGCATATCCATGTTTCCTTTCTTTTTTTTATCCCATGCTAGGCATAGGCACTGCCTAATGACTGCCAAAATCATCACAGAAAATTAATGTGCCAAGTACAGTGGATCAGCAAAAGTTTACGATGGAGAGAAGCCAAAATATGTTTTTAAGAAAAATAACGGGGCTGCAGGTTTGGGGTGAAATCATAAAGAACCATCTTCTGGCAGGCTAGGAGTCAATCTTATTTAAATTCCTCCTGCTTTTAATGCCAATACTTGGCAAAATCCCCCAAGTCAGATAAAGGCACCGTGATTTCAAAACACTGTAAACTATTTATGTTACCTGATAACATGCCTCATTTGACTCTCCTTTCCATACCCACTCCAGCGGGAACTGCACATAACTTTATGGAGAGAGAAGTTGGACTGTTTTGGCAGTCCTTCAAAACGGAAATAAAGTTTGAACAAAAAATACATGTAAGGAAACGATTTGGTTATGCCCTCTGATTCCAGAATTACTATATTTTGTTTTATTTTATTTAGTTTCTATTGCCTCTGGGAAAGTATTTTCCATCCGTGAAAAACTAATTTCTGGTGTTGTTCGTGCACATAATCCTCATGTTTTCCCACAGCATTTAAAGGATGCTGGTCACTTTACAGCTTACTGTACAACTTATCTTGGGTTCTTCAGCTCCTCAAAGAACAAACACGGGACTTCTGTAGCCAGTTGCATCCCTGACAGTAAGTGCATCCTGCACAAAATGCAGGCTGTGCAGTGTGTGGATCCTAAATAAGGAATGTAAGTGGCTTGGAACAGAAAAGATTGGGCCCACAGTTAATGATGCACTTTTTTTTTCTGAATTGTGATGCAACAGCAGAACATACTTCAGTGTTTCTTTATTCATTTTGAAACAAGTGTTTAACAAGTTAAAAACATTACTTGGTTGTATGTTTGTAACAACTTTGCAAAAGCTTTTCATTGCCATAGCACAATTGCTAAATTATACAAAAGGGTGGAAGACTGCTTGCAAATTTGCCCAGTCTCTAAATTTACCAACACGAGAATGCAAACAACATCCATGCAACAGTGGGGAATACTGATGAATAGTATATACCTGGGACCCTGCCAGACTGTTCCTAAAGAAGTATGTAGCACATATGTGGTCAAGAAATAAATTACATTTATCATTCACCTTTGCTTGCCTCGTTCATCCATCTTTGCCTGGACTACCTTAAACATTTCAAGTACTGAGCTGCATCAAAGTCTCTGTCCAAAGCAAAAAGAAAGGAAGGAATAGGAAGAAAACAATTCATTTTCCCCTCCCTCTCACCTAGTGCAACACTCATCTTTCCCAACAAAATATTGACACTTGTTGCTGGTCAGATTTGAGATGACCAGCAGCAAAGCACTGTCTAAGTGTCTGGATAGACAACTCACAGAGCACTTGACCTACCTAAAAAGAGACGGGCCAGTTTCCTGAATTTTGGGAGTTTTTTTAAAGCTCACTTTTCTGCATTCCAGGTGAAGAAATCAGATAGAATACACTAGGTCTGTCAGGGGCTTGATAGGTCATCTAATTCGTTCTCTCTTGCAATATTCTTTATATTGCTTTCTAGGGTTTTTTTAATTTAATTTTTACAGTACTGTTAATCTTCATGGATTAAAGATTTCCAAAAATGTTACATGAACTAGGATAAAAAACTACAGAACAACAATAATCCTGGGAATCTGTAGATCATTGATTCTTAGCTTCCTGTCTTTATTTGCTCTTTAACAGCAAGTTCAGTTTGATGTTAGACAGTTTATGTTGGAAAAATCTCTCCTCCCTTGCCTTGCCTTCCCTTCCCTTGCATTTCCTAGTTCCCTTCCTTGCTATCTGAATCATGATGTAAAATTGGTACAGGATTCCCAAATACCTTCCAATTTCTATTGTCAGACTAAAGTTTTAGTGATCCAGAACCTCTGGAGAGTAAGAAAGATTTCAGCTGAGGTTCTACATGAAGAGCAAAAGAATTTGATCATTACATGGGTGATTTGTTTAGGTTAAATAACAGAATCTTCCCTTCTGAATTTTGAAGAAAGCCAAAACAAAGAACCTAAATAGAATGGGAGGAATGTAAAAAGCCAGCTGATCATTTCTCCGTGCCAGCATCACATCCTCCCACGTCTGTGAAACTGGGAGGAACACAAAAGATGTTAGCTTATGGTGGAAACTGAGGAACAGGAAGAATTTAATATGATTGCTAAGAAGAGTCGCAGAAGATTTCAATTCTTTGCTAAACTTGCAATGACGGACGTTTTAGAAGAGTGCAGGCTTTGTGTAAAATCTTCTTTTGGAGAGGATAAATTAAATATTGAGTGGTCATAGTACAAAGAGTAAACTTTACAGAAGACTTGTTCCCCTGCTAACTCCCTGCCTGTCCCACCTTCTCCTTCATTCTTTATTTTGCTTCCAGTGTCCTGCTCACATGGTGACCTCTTTGACATGCTTTCTGCTTGTCCTTCCAGGGCAGGAGTAATCCAGGATGGGGAGTGCAAGTGCCTTTTGCCACTTTTGTGCTCCCAAGCAGTCGGATGCACACACGGAGTCCACCATGGATCCACCAGCACCGAGAGCAATGCTCTGATATTTCTACTTCAAGATAAAAAGTTAAAACAAGAGTCCTGGGCCTTGCTGAAGAAGGGGAAACAGTTTAATTCCAAAACTAGGATTAAATACCACACTAGCTGAATCGTTAAATTTAAGGACATCACTATTCACTACAGATAAAATCCCAGGCAGTGGCAGACCTCAGCATTTTTTGGTAAAGACAAACCTAGACTTAAACTCAAAACTAGAGCTCAGAAAAGACTTCACAGAATGTTTGTGCTCGTAGAATTAAAATATGCAAATCTCTTTGGAAATTGAGAGCAATTCAAGTTTCTAGAAAGTTGAATCAGTACAGTCTTGTATGTTACACAACTGTGAGGAACAGAGAGTGTTTCGATAATCTGAATGGTATGCCATTCCCTGAGTGTTAGGAGGTACAGAATTGTTAAGGCATTTTGCACAGGAAAGCAAGGTAGGGACTCACTCAACAAGGAACAGAGATGTTCTTAGTGTTGGGTATCCAATCACACAACTTCAAATAGTCCTTTTGTGTAATTCAAACCAAGAAATAAAGGGTGAATAGCTTAAAAAAGCATCAGTAGTCCATAACCACCCCTTAAAACAGTTTAGAATAATGCAGTGAGAATGCTTTTATGGATAATCTGAAAATTTAAATTAGTTATTTGAGTAATTACTTTGCTGAGTTTTCACAGGCAAATCACCTATTCAAGTCTATGGGAATTTTGCCTGTGTAAGTCCTCAGTAAAGCTTGAGAAGACAGAGCCCATGATGTTGCTATTAGCATAAAATATCCTTTGGATTTTTTACAAGCTGAAACCAGGATTTATAAAAAATGGACTCCATGTGCTGTTATTTGTGGTACTGAAGGCACAGCAGTGGGGTAAAGGAGATGTTTCTAATAAAGCTCCGTCTCCAGCCTGCTATGAGGCTGGAGGATGTTCAGTCTGTATCCCACTGGGAGCTTCCACGTGGACCTAGAACCCCTCTGGGGAGACTTCTACCTTTGCCTGAAGTTAATTAGAATGCATGTTTTCTTAGCGAATTAAGGGCAGTGATAGCCACTCACCCTCTAATTGCAGTTAAGCCTAATGGGCAGCCCAGGATGGATAGTTACCCAAAGTATCTACCCAGCAAATATTTTGACGTTTTCCTCCATTTCACATTTACCACTGAGCACTCAGCAGGTGCTCCCATTTTAGAAACGAAGTGCTAATGCCTCCAGTCCTTCTCTTATTCTGGTTAGTATGCATCCAATTGATGGCTCACCCCTGGGAAAACAAAGACAGCAAATTCAGGCTAATGGTCCTGAAGACTGGGAGGCATGGCTAAGTGTATTAACCCAGCTGAGCCCAAAACACTGACACCTACAATAATATGAGGAGAAATTACAAGATGCCTTAGGAATACCATTGTACATCAAAAGTAGTCTCCAAATGGCATCAGAAAAAAAATAAGAATAATGTTTGGAATGACCTTTCTCATGTTCAAAGGGTGTTTACTTGTAAAATAAAAATAAATACATTTTGTGGGAGAAGTCTGAGTAAAGAACCGAATGTTAAGGCCAGAGGATTGAGGTGAAGATTAGTGGTTCTTGTTGTTACTCTGGCTGCCTCCACTGATGAGTAGCACCTCTCCTTCAACACTGAGTTGAGGGTGGTGCATTCTCAACACAGACTGAGAAATTCACCTTATCTAACTGTAGGTGCCCACATTTCAGGCCCTGGGGTAGATCTGGACTAGTCATCCTTGTCTCTTACCATCTGAAGAATGAAAAAGGATTTCACAGCATGATTTATCAGATTGTTTCAAGTACCTCTCCTAGGATGAGGCCTTCCCCATCTTGGATGTGGTTCTTGCTCTCCATTGATTATAAAAGTCTGGACAAATCTTTCAGTTGTGGTGTCTCACTTGCTATTTATTTCTCATCTATTATCAGGTTTCCTTAGGGAATCTGGCATGTAAATAATGGTATGAGGGTATAGAGAGAGCTGATATTCAAAACACAGCTGTAGAGCTAAATATTCAGCTGTGGAAACATGCTTCAGTGTAGTTACTGTGGCCATTTATATTTACACCAGCTAAAAAACAGTGTCAGGATGATGTACAGCACAACTCAGAGCCTCAAAGATTTGTGGTTCCCATGAGAAATGTACACCTTAATACTTCTGTAAAGTACAAGGCTATTATTCAGAAATCTTCTCTTTTGCATTTAGTAGCTTATTCCCTTACAACGTATTTCAGAAGTTACTAATTCATTACACTCTAGAACCTAGAACCAGCTGGGAAGTAAAAAGCATGAAATCGTATTTGTTAGCTATGCTGAATTGCCTCTTTATAAAATAAATTTACAGTTTTTCTAAAGACAGATGTTCAACATTGCACTACTAAATGGTTCAGCTCCCAGAAAGGTTTTACTGATTTATGTGGTTCAAGGTTAAAGAAATCAGCAAGTAGTAATCAAGCAGCTATAGAAAAAAGGTAATGGACTAAGGCTGACCTTTGTGCCACGTGTTAAAAAAACAACTCTGCCACATTTATATTCAGTAAACCTACAAAAAACTTGTTTAGGATCATACTTTTTTGTATATGAAAAAGGAAAATGCAGGTAACCTCAAAAGAAGACAAACTTCTCTGAAACCTCAGAAATATTCACTCTCTTGTCTTTCTCTCTCTCTTAGTAAAGTCAAATATTTTCCCTAATGAATGGACTATTGGCTTTTTGTGTTAATTCTAGGCAAGATTATGACATATTGAAATACACTGGTAATAAACTGAATCTCAGCTACTTTCAGTGTTTGGGAAACACACAATGCAAAAATGAATATATTCATCCAACTTCAGGTAGTGATGAGATTCTGAGATTTTGTGACCTTTTTCCTCTGTCCTTTCCACAATTCATCATTAAAAAAAAAAAAAAAAAAAAGATATTGTGAATGAAAACCCTATTGCTCCACACTCACAAAGTCACCTCCAGATTTTCAGTGCTTTGGCTAGAGAGGCATTACTCCCAGGTGAAGTGGGGGGGGTTTGTTGGGTGGGGTTTTTTTTGGGGGGGGGGGGGGGGGGCGTTTGTTTGTTTTGTTTTTCATTGTACAGATGTCGTTGTTTAAACTCATTTGGATGAAAAGGAGTTCACATACATGACATAATGATATCCTTATTATTTGGACCTGCTTTAATGTAACTTTATGAAGTTTTTCACAAGTAAGAATTAAGCCACCTCTGTATAGTTTTTCCCCCCAATATTTTGACAATAGAGCAAAGCAAAAGACGTGGTGGCAGATCTCTTATCTTTACCCTTGTAGAACTGATTTTGACATTCCTTAGCTGTGATTGAATGAGTGGTTCAATGTACACTTTAAATTGGCATAAAGTTTCTGCTAGTGAAAAGAGCATTCCCATCTTCTACCTACACCCTCATTTTCTTCCCGTACTCTCTTGGTCTCTTGCAGTGTCAGAAGCACTCGTGTAGCTGAGCAATAAATCAGACTGGGGAATGGATCTAGTTTGTAAGAAAAAGAAAGGTAGTGTCAACACAGACCAGTTTCTCTATTCAGTTGACCGCAAACAAATGCTTTTGTTATTCAGTGGGGCAGAGAACTGGAGGATGGCGGTAGCTTGTGTGCTAAGGGCTATTTAAACCGAGAACTAAAGAGAGCTACAGTCAGAGGTGCCCCATAGCTTTATTAATATTCAACAAGTGCAAAAGATGAATTCAGAATGTAAATCTCTAATCTTAATGAGAAAAGGAGTATGTCTCAGTGCTCCCCAGTAAAGAAAGACAGTACTATTTCCTAGTCATGTGAAATAAATAAGTAAAGTTTTTTAAGCTCATATTTTTGTATCTCTGATCTCTACTACAACTAGTTTATTTCATTCCACTGTCCTTCACTACTTCAAGTCTTTCACGTTTAAATAAATATTTTGGAGCCTTTGTTTTGTAGAATATATTTTGGTGTGTCATCATTATTATGAAGAGATTAGAATTAGCTTTATTTTTATTAAACATAAATTACTTGCCCTTACACTGCATTTTGCACTGAAAAGCTGCCCTTCATTACTTACAGCATATGATTTTTCAGATTTTGTTCTGCAAGAAATAATATTTGAGCTCAAAATATATCAAAAGTTCATGTATGGCGAAACGAAGAAAAGCTGCAATTTAAAGATAAACAAGAAAAAAAATAATAAACCCTGCCATGCCCACTTCTTCATTTATGTTTTTTATTATACTCAATGAATACTCATAGGTTGGGCTGAATTCTGGAAAAATTATCCAATGAGGAGACCCAGGAAGCCTTTTTGTAATCTATGTCAAGTCTAAAACACTCAAAGATATCCCAATAGAATTCAGAAAGAGTAAAACACTGATTAAGGACAATCCATGAATAATCAAAGTTGTTTCTTGCAGAACAGTTGGATAGCAATATAGAAAGCTGGTTTATATTCATTTTTCCAATGAGAATGTACATCAGTCTTTGGGTTTGTTTATGCAACACCTCACACACAAGTATACACACAAATGCAAATCACCCTCATGTTTACATACACACTGTGTTGTGTTACTCAGCCCACAGGGATGTAATTGTGATGACAAGTAAATAGTGATGAATGATTCTCAGTCTTGTTATGGCAGCTCACATGATTTCGTATGGACTGATATTTGACCTTAAAATGATGTTGAGCACTTTGGTACCAAGGCAAAAAAATCACAAAAAAACACTCCTGCATAATAGGTAAAAAATATGAGATGCAAAGAAGTGGCCTCCTGAGTCCTGAATTAGCCAAAAATGTAGTAGAAGGAAAATGTTACTCTGGCTAAAACAGAAAGAGAGATTTTCCAGAGTTTTTTTGACAAAATGAACAAAGAACAAACCAAACCAAGACTACCCAAAAACTTGAAACCCTTGCCTCCCCCCAAAAAGCCCAATCGATTTTTAAATGGAAAATGATATTTTGAATTAGGAACAAATTACGATATGTCTTAAGAACGTTGTGGAATTCTGTGAAGAAACATTTGAAACAAAATGACATTTTACTACTTTCAAGTACTTCTCATCCCCGTTTTAGCCACCCCAATTAGCCTGTTCTTCGATATATCCATGAACATTCTGAGCTCCCCAGAAACTCAGCTTTCAGAGGCAGACGTATTTTTCATTGAAAAACCAAAGTCTGCTGCAGAATCTGGATCACATCTAAAGATCTCATCATTGTGAATTTGATGTAACACTGCAATATGCTTTTTATCTTCATTCATTCAGTAAGGAGAGTCTGAGCCAAAAAATGCATATATTTTAGTTAAAAATAAACTGTTACATAGATAACATAGAGCAATGATCTGGTTTTATTTTGCATTTCATCCCGCTTGTTGTTAGGAATGATTTAACTAGTTTATTGATAGCAGATTATTAGCTGTTTCTTCTGAATATAGCTTTGTATATCTTACAAACTTGGCAACATATCTAGTACTTTAAATGATCCTTTAGAGGATGTCATTATACAAATTGACTTAATAATAGATCATACAGTGCATTGACTACTTTAATGCATAAAGACAATCCCAAGAACTGGATTTACAGTCAGAATAGTCGCAATTAAAATTTTGATTTTTTTCTTCTCATTATCATTCTCTAATACTGACTGAATGCTATACCTTAAAAAAGCAAATACCTTAGAATAAACACAAACTATATATATAAAACCACTATCTAGATGTTTACAAATTCTGATGACAGCTGTAGAAGCTGTTTGCAATGTTTAGAAAAGTTGCTGTAAATGTGGAGAAGCACGTTCAGACAAACAATAACCCATGTCTACACACACCCAGATCAAAATATATCAAATTTCTTTTCCATTCAGTCTTTGGAGGGAATAAGTAGAATCTTCTCACTTGACCTCTGTACTACTGGCTTGTAAGTTTTATTTCAATGAATAAATGTTGCTCTTCAGATTGAAGGGAACAGGAGTTTTCCCATTCCTTGCTAATTCTTTATGACCTTACTAAGTATCATCAGAGAAGCCATTTAGCAGGAAGGGCCATTTAACACTAAAATGAAACAATTTAATAAAGAAAGTGGTTACTGTAAGTAAATAGTAGCATAAAATTGTAGATAGTAGGTACTGTCCTGCTATGAAGATTGAAGGAAAATATTTTTTTTCTGTTTCTCACAAATATGAATATACACACTGTACAAAAGTCTCACAAATACATACGTATCAATATACATATCTATAACATTAATTTATGCGCACATTTCAGCCAAGTCATTCATTTAGACTCACAATATTTTACAATGCACTTCTATATAAAAGCTGTCTATGTGGAAATCATTCCAACCCATAAATAATGATTGAGATATTTTTGTCATGAAAATAGAAAAAAATATTCTTGAGCTGACTCAAGCCAGTACCATAGGTGGCCAGCAGATAGCTCGCAGGTTGGGGTGGATTGTCTGACTCCCCCTGGAAAGATGTGGGTAGGATGCTGTAACATAAATGAACTGTCTCTGCCACCCACTTCCCTGCTGTAAAGGTATTGAAGATGGATCAGGCTGCCTATGAAGGCCACTGGAGGATAGACAGAAAACAGTGAGCGGGTGTGTGGAGCACTGGTGTCTGTGAGAACTGAAAGGTGCTGGGCTGAGGATGTTGAGGTCTCAGCTTCTGGATGATGGGGCAGGAACATTTAATTTGTGGAAATCACTCCGAGGTTCTTCCCTACATCTTTCTCAGAAATGAAACAGATTATTCCACCCCTTTGTTGGTGACTCCTCTTCCTACCACCCAATTACACTGCAAAAAAACTACACTGCAGTTCTCTAGACTGTCTGCCGTGTTGAGAAACCTTATACTGGATATATCTCTTCTAGTGCAAAGTGGTATCTCTCTGAAAGTGAAATCTCGGTTGTTCTAAAATCAGTGGTAAGTCTCACATGGCCTTCACAGAGGCTGAATTTCACCCTGCAGACTGTGCTGGGTCTAGTTAGTCCTCCTTTTGTCTGGGATCACATGAGCTGTAACTGTAGGCAAATTATAATCTTCTCCTTCTTGCTTATCAGGCAAATATAAGGGTAGCATGCGTTACCTGTGCATTATACATTTCCTTTTTTATTACCAGTTTACATGCATATTGAGAATGTAGTCCTAACTCATCATGGTGTTTTAAGCACATGTTTAAACTTAAGCCAGTGAAGCCAATTCTCAAACATTTTGCTGAACTGAGACCAACATCTTTAAACACAATATTGTGGTTATTTCTTCTTCGGGATCCAACTTGGCATGCACTGGGTTGGAGAGGGCCAAATTTCAACTGCACTATTATATTTCCCTCCTTTTAGAGCAAAATGATTTTCCTGAGGTCTTAATGCACAAATGAACTAACTAAGACTGTATTTCCAGACAAAATTAATTCAAAATTGAAGGTAATCAAATTTGTCAGAATTTGGCTCAATATGAGAATCTGGACAGTTGGATAGGAGAATAATATTTAGAGGAATTTGTAGTCCGATTTTGCTTCTACCATTCATCTATAACCAATAAAACACAAGGTTTGTCTGCAAGTGGAAGTGTTTGGGAAGGAAGTTAGAATGTGAATATTGCAACAGCGTGACTGTTATCTGTTTTATTTCTTGCATGGACACCCTTATTTATGTTCCTAGGTGTAGTTTAACTGAATCCATCCCCAAAGGGAGAATAAGAGAACCTACTTACAGACATCATCTAGTGTTGAACCGCTATTACGGAATAGCCATTCTAGTCTATTTTGCTTTGAATAAAAGACAGTCTCAGTTTTTATATATTGGAATAAAAATGGTTTTATTTCACATTTCCTTTGCTGATTGAGCTTTCCGTGCAGAGTTGTGGGCTGTTATCTATGTGAATCTACAACACTGAAATGTTCAAGGCTTCAGGAAAGTTTGAGACTAGGAAATCTGTGTGTCTTTTATCCTCTGAATATGATTAATGATGCTTTGTGTTTTGCAAGACATTATTAAAAACAGAAGCCTATGACTTCATTGTCTCTGACAATGACTTTGAACATGGGGTCAGTTATTCCACTTTTACATTTCTTTGCAAGATTAAAAGAAAGTAAAAACAATTGCATTGGGAGGGGGGAAACTTTACACAGATGTAACAAAGCAGGATCCACACACGTTTTCAATATGCTTCTTCCAATGAAAATTCACCTCATTCATATGATACTGCTGGTAAGCAAATACTAGTGACAGGCAAATCTAGCCATCAGGAAAACATACTGGGTTCAGGATTATCTCAAGTACCACATGCTAGAATTGTTGAAAACGTTAAGGAAAGAGTTCAGAGTTTGATTGGGGAAATTACAAGTAACAGATGCAATTTCTTATTTGCATTCCTTGGACATTTGGTGATTGACAAGAAATTTATCATTATGCAGAACTGAAACAAAATACGCAACAGCAAGAATTTATATGAAAATATTGGTGAGCTGTTAAATATCAGTACTTTTTATTTTCACATAAAATACACTGCTTTCACAAGTTGAATATGTTATATATTTATACAGTTTATATGCAGTATTGTTTAAAGTGCTGGAAATGCTAGATCTTCCTTTAATATCTAAACAGGAAATTATTTGCTCTTTTTGAGCTATTCTGTTCATCTGTGATGCATTATTTTATTGAATTTCTGCAGTGTAAGGGTTATTTTTTTTACTGATATCTTCACCTGTCGTGAATGTCAACAACATTCCCATTGTACTAAAAGCCCAAAGGGGGAACTCAAAGCCTCAGAGAAATTAATGTGAAAATTCAAAATTATTTCAGCAACGTTGAGGTTTTGCTAAGTGAGGCTGGGAATATGTTTGCAATAAAATCAGCATCACTTTGCCCATTGGCTATTATCTAACACTTGCAGTTTTATGCCTTCAGAACACTCATTCAGAGAAGACACTAGAAAATCACGATACTTTGTCAGCCAGTTCTGTTTTTCACTGTCTTTAACAAACTTGGTTGTAAAAATTGATATGTCTGATCAACCTTGTCTGTAACTGGCTGGAATAAATATGAGACTCTATTACACAGTAATAAATTCATCTTGTGTATTATCAAGGTCCCTTTTTCTAAGTTCTTCCTCTCTGATGTTTTATTATTCCATTGGCCTTAAATGATACTGTAAATAGGCAACACTGCAAAATAAACTTTATTCAGTATATGGTCAATGGTGGAAGAGTCAGTTAATATAGCATTTGAGGGTCTTCTATTTGGATGTTCTCTGCCTTAACCAGAAGACTTTCCTGAACTGTCTGATTTGACGCAAATCTCAAATGCCCCCTTCAGTCTGATCTACTTTTTCATTTTCTACCCATGTAATGATTTTAAAAAGGGATGCATATTTACCTCTATTGGTAGCTCAAGAACTAGATAGGAATTATTATTAAACAGTCTGCACTAACACTGATGTCTAAATGAGACAATTTTCAGATCTAACTCTTAAAAATGAATAAAACCAGTGAAGAATAGCAGGACCCTTTTTGTTTCTCTGCAGTCCAATAACAAAGAATTGATTACTACTTGCAGTGGTTTTACCAGCTGGACTTTTGGAATATGGGATTACGGTTCAGTGAAAATAATACTCCCATTTGCAGAATTTTTGGCCTGTCTGATACAAGAATAAAAGTAAAATAGGTTTGGGTTTGGTTTGGTTTTTTTTTTTTTTTTTTTTTTTTTAAAAAAAAAAAAAAGTAAATTTCACTGTGCTTCACTTCACACTGGTATGTTCTATTTTCACTGTGAGCTGCCTCTACCTATATGTCCTCTGCATTCTTTGCTGGCACCTGGTGGCCTGTCAGATCTGGTTAGACTGGCATTGGCTCCCTGGTGCTGGCACAATAGATGTCACACTCCCAGTTACTCACCACTGACTAGCAGCCGGATATTTTTTTTTCAGACTTTTGTAGTTAAGAGTATGCTTAAACTTAGTATGAGTTTTCATGTGTGGCAATATCTGACAAGAATCACATAAATGTTCCGGCAAGGTCTCTGTTGCAGCCTTTGGGTTCAGGGTTGCAGAGCTGGGGTACACAGAAATCCAGAACCGTTGTGGACCTTTATAGCTCAGGTCAGAGACCCAAGAGTAGCTGAGATCCCTGAAATTAAACTCCTGTTCTCCTTGATTCCCAAGTCAGCTATATCTTCATGCCTTGAGCGTTAGGGAGCTTAAGAAACTACTATATATAGCTATACATACAGTTGCTATATATATCTCTGAGGAAGCCTGCACAGCTGGAAGCTCAAGAGATCAGCTTCAGAGAAGGAAAGTAAGAAACCAGGACAGTTTTGAGGCTTCCTTGGGTGCCCTTGTGAATTTATCAAAGCAGGAATTTTTTAAATTCCAGTATAAGTATCCTTTGTCATTGTTCTCACAGACTTTGCACAAAATTCAGTTAACTGAAAATTTAGGATTAGTTTCGGCAACATGAATCTTAATATTTCTGTTGAAGGGTCCCCACCAGCCTCTGGATATCCCCACAACTTAGGTTCAGCATTGCTTTATTGCACTGCTGTAATAAAACTAGGTAGAAAGTAGATTTACACAGCTCCCATTACATTTTCCAAACAACCTTTCCGTCAATACAAAAATATCTGAAAAAAACCCCAAAAGAATATTTCGTCCTGACATACATATATAAATTTTCTTAAAAAGGAGGGATGTAAATGTTTGCACAAAGAACAAGCAGGGAGGTCTTGTATTTACCAAATAAAAGGTAAAAAACAATATCAGCTCTTTAAGTGTTGCTCTACTGATACTTTTCCTTTTGCTCCTGTAAATAACAAGTTTTCTATTCTAAACAATTTTATTAGCTAGTCAGAGATATGTGGCAGCGTATGTCATATTGGCATGCTTTGATACACGTAGATATGTCTTTTAGACACACAAACATATTTATAAGTATGTAAAGTATATAAAATGCATACACATGTACATAAAAGATCATTTTCTTGAAAGTCTAAAAGAACTGTGTCATTGTTATCCACTGACGGATTCTGCACTTACTTAACAGTAGTATAAATCTGAAGAAGTCCATTACTCCATACAGTAATGGAGCTGATCTAGTTTTAGTTTAACCAAGAGCAGGCTCCTGTCCATTCTCCCTGGTTTCTCTTCACAATCAGTTTCAGAGAATTACTGTTCTAATGTTACATACACCTCACTGGTTACCAGGCCACAACCTGACCTTAAATTTGTATGAAAAATTAAGTGGAAGGCAGACGATTGAGCTGTGGTTTCTTTCAGTTTCATATCATTGCCCTTGCATCTGGCTGAGGGGGAAAAAAAAAAAAAAAAAAAAAGCAGCTGCCTGATACCATAATGTCACTTCTAAGTTTTACACTGAAAAAGCACTAAGCAGGGCTTACTCAGAGTCATTTTTCAGCCAATTCTTCTTCCTGGAAATGTGATGATGTGAAGACAGACAGAACTGAGGGAAGAAACAGTCCGAAAACCATCTCCCTCACTCTATTATTACGAATCACCCCTGTTATAGAAGGAAAACTACACATACCCAGCATGCTTCAAAGAAGGAAAATGATGTGACAAAGCCATGAAGTTAAATTAAACAGATCTGATCTACACAACCAATTTCATGTCTGCATATTTTTCCTTTTAATTAAAAAGTAGCTTGAGACTGTTTTTACAGTACTTGATATCAAGTTAATATAGTAAATCAGAATGTAGTTAAGTAGCACATCTGTCCAAAAGAGCTTCATGGCTTGAGTTTGGTTGATCAAACAAATTGAATCTGGGATTTTATTTTGTACGGCTAAGGTAAAGCTAGCTTATAAATAACGTGCACTTTAAATTAATGTTTGTACAGTGTTTCAAATACATATCTTAACAACTATTACCTCAGGATTTTAAAACATTTACATTTCAGTAAGTACATTTTAAGGTTAGCTTGTTACTCATACTAGCATGTATGGGTTCCAGAATTAGACAACATTTTTACTTTAAGAACAAGACTTCTTGATTCTCAGTTCATACTTTTCCTTTTTTTTTTGTAACAAACAAATTTTACACATCAGAAAAGTGCAGGAAAGTTATTAAATAACACATTTTCTCTATGCCCTCGGTAAGGCAGATGATCTGCCAAATAAGTCATGTGGTAGTTATAAAAATGTGGGCAATTAACAAGGGACAAAATATTCACTGCTGCATTGCTGATGGATTAAAAAATCCTTTGCTGTTCATGGAGGAGCATGGTGGGAGACTACCTATTTCAGCCCAAAGTCACTTTCCAACAATGGCAGAAAAGTTCTCCTATGAGCATTTGAGCAGTCTTACCAGTAGAGCAAAACTACTTTAGGATTTGTAAATTGAGTTGTCAACATGATTTACTTAGAAACCCTATTCAGAAAAAAAAAAGCTTTTCAATTCCATTATCAGCTTTGAGGAAAGGAATTATCCTTGGTGCCTCTGTTACTCCTTCCTTGGGCACAGACTGCAGACTAAAGAAGAAAAGGAAGGCAGGATTATTGCCTTCATATACACAAAACACACCAAAAAGTATTGTGGTCTCCCAAAATAGAATATGTTTGTGGCTGTGGACACTTAGCTGATGGCGAAGTCTAAGTTCTGCCAACCTTTAGGCACTTCTATACCTGAGTTAGGAATATCAAGCTCTGTAACAATCAACAGACTAAAACCAGAACTTCTAATACAGGATTTGCCTATTTTAGTCTTCGTCCCTACTTTATGGAATGAATTTGGCTTAGGTGTTCCTGCCTGCCTCCACTGATTTACATGATTAAAACAGATCTAGACCAGAAGAATCAAGCTCCTAGAGGTATGGCTTAGCAGAATTTTTGAGGAGACAGCAGATAATATGTCAGCAACTCTTTTTCATGTTGCTGTTATTGATGTCTCTGCCCAAATTAGAGTGTAACGCTGGAAAATTTGAAGAAAACTGCTTTTGCAAGCCTTATTCTTCCATGGTTTTCTACCATCCCAAAGAATTAACTTCAGTAGGGTCATCTCGATCTTCAGTGGGTGAAAAAGCAATTAGGTCCATTGTTTCTGCTGACTGCTATCCAACTTCTAATGGCTCTCTGGACAAAAGATATCTTTGTTAAAATGTCAGCACTCTTTCCCTTCAAGTATGAAGCAAGAGTTCACAATACATTTTTCTGATCTTTCCTTCCGCGTTCCCTCAAGGAAAATTAGGATACATTCACCCAACAGATGACAAGTTAGCTTTAAAAGAACTGGGTTGAGAAGATAAACTGTGATCTAACCAAGCTGTAAAGATACAGAACTGTTTGCATCTTGTTAATACATTGCATAGAACAGGCAAATGTTATATTCCAATTCTTTTAAATTACGAAGGACAAGCCAACATTACTATGATGCCGCAGCCAAACTCAGATTGCTGGCTAGGTCAAGTGTAGTCATTGCTGTAGCTATAGCCTGACCCAAACTGATTGAAGGATTTACTATCTCTGGTTGTGCTATATCTCTCCAGGCCTTTCCTAGTAAAATGTTAACTATTTTTTTTTCACAGCTATTATCTAGTTCATTGACTTCCAAAACACCGCTGACCTTCAGACTTTTTCACATATCAGTTTATATAACATTTAACAGATCTGACTGAAAACAATGCAAATGCTGTGCTCTACAGATTCATGGTCCAGCACTGGACCGCTGACAGTGACCTCAGACATCACCCACAGTCCATGGATCACAGTGCAGAACCAGTGATTTACGTCTTTTTGTTCCCTTGTTCACTTAAGGCAACCAAACATTGTCCTACGACCTACTTTAGCTGGTCATACACAAATAATTAAGACACTTAAAGTGAAAACACTGGAGCAACAAAACTTCTTGTTTCAATAAACATCCACATTCCTTTCCAATGTATGTGTTACTGAAATTTGAAGAATAGAAAAGTAGATAAAATGTGGCTTTGATTAAAAACAGTATTTGTTGTTTTTTATAGTTTGGGTGTGAAAAGACCTACATAATCTATAAGTTCCAGAGCAGCGATAAGTTATTAAAGTCATTCAGATGCAGAAAAAAACCTGGAAGTATTAATTACCACTGGGCAAGAGATCTTATTTATTTGCTGGAAAAAACAGTTTTTAACATTATGCTTTTTGTTAATGTTAGTATGCTTGTTAACGTGAGATTCAAATTAATTTCAGCTGATGCCAGGGAATGAACATGTTCAACATTGTTGGGTAGTACATATGTGTGGAATACCATTGCCGTTTTATTAGACTGTGAAATTACTACTCACTTCTATGGAATAATAAAAAATATATTATGGAAAGGGTCTTTATGCAATTTCTAGGTATAAATGATAGGTTTTATAATGTAGGCAGCAATATTCCTTCTAAATGTGTACCATATAGCACTTCAGTTTGAAATGAGGGAATAGTCTACCCAGACTCATACCCATATCCTATGGCTAATGTCCTGTGGAATCTGCAAGCAGACTTTTAGTCTAATTATTCATACTTAACAACATTATGGAGGAGAATACAGCAGTGGATGACAGGATTTACAGTACTATAATCTAACGAAATCCCTCTGGAAGGTTTCTCAAGTTTTATTTTAGATATTAAATTCTATTTTTTATTATTGTTTGGTATAATGAGAAAGTAAATACTGTTCAGAGGAGAGACAGAGACTTTAATTACTTCTAATCATCTAACTATATCTCTAAAAAGAGTCATGGCATTGGTTCATTTAAAAAAAAAAAACAAGAAAAAAAGAAAAATAATTTATCTCTACTTGGAGAAAGAAACCTGCAGAAACACAAATTAAGGAAGGTTTTATTACCCTCAGTAAACTCAATATCCTATATTATAAAGAAATCTGAGTAAGTTTTTGTCACTTACGAAGTGGCAAAATTTGTATTTCCCTTAGTGTAAAGGAATAAATTAAATATTGTATAAATATATCTTAACATTCAGGACATACAAATCACTAAAATTACAATATTATTTCTACAACTTTACCAGCAAGATATGGAAAAGCACAAAACAAATTCTTTATCAATTTTTAAGTTTCTATGAAAATAAAATTTAATAGAATATACATACTTCAGGAATGACCATTCATATATATTCCAACCTCACTCATTATCTTCATTACACAGACACATGATAAGGAAAGTTGCTCTGGCAAAACATCTTCATTTATGCAAAATGCTGGATCTTTAGAGCTCATAGCAAAACTTTTAATGTTCTTATACAAAATTTCATACAATTCTGTTTTAAATAAGATTTTATGGATTAAATAAACCTATTATGTTATATAAAATTCATAATGGATTTCATTATTATTTCATCATTATATATTATGTTATATCCCTCCATGTCTAGTTAAGTGTCACAAGTAATGACAATTTTCCAAACTCAGTTATCTTTTCATTACTCAGTGAATCCTGAGCTGAAAAGGAAGTAGTCACTCAGCTTCAAATACAGTCAAACAGCTCTGAGTAAGTGGCAGCTACTCTTGATAGACATATTTTCCTCTATACTGTGGTAAAAAAACTCCAGATTTTTCTATGGAATTAAAAATTATTTAATCCAGCAGGGCTCTGCCAGAAGCATGGATGTGGTCTATAGAAAGTACTTATCAGTTGTGAGAGTATTTTAAAACTCTCCTTTATTAAGGGTTTGTAGGTTTTGGTTTTATTTTTTTTATTATTACTATTTTTTTATTTATCCTGTATGCATTTATTAATGATATAATTTTATATATAAGGAGTATGTTTTATTGGTACTTACAGGATAGAACTAAATTCATAGAAATGCTCATATTCTTCTGCTATATTACTTAAGATTTTTACTTCAGGTTGTTACTTTCCTTCATTTTTTTAGTCATAGTTAGAGTCCACCACTGCTGAAGTACTGAGGCACAGATGTTAAAAATGGTAAATGTGATTATTTCAAGTCTCTAATGGTGGTTTTTTGTCATATAGACCTGCTCCGTGAAAAGCTGGATGACAGCATATGTGTTTATATATAAAACAAACAAACAAACAAAAAACTTAAAAAATCCATCATAAACCAGTCTGTGTTTGCCTTTCTATGACTTGAATTATATCTGTGATAATTCCTCAATAGGAAATTTTAGTGAAAGAAGGCTGTGTCAAGATATAAAAATAATAATAATAGTAATAAAAAAGAACAATTTTGTTAATCTCAATGGAAAAAGTGTCTTCTTTTTAATTGGTGACTAAATATGACAAATGTATACCAAGTGTACAGTTTTGAAGTTAGTCTAGACATTTTCTTTTCTAGCATTTACTTAGTTATAATGTCTTAAACATTTTGGTTTCTGGATACCATTCAGTTAGTATCATGTTCTATTTTGTTTTTGAATTTAAAGTAAGCAATAGTTCCTTACTGAGTTCCAAGCTTTCCTTGAAAAAATGCAGTCTCTGTGAAACAATAAATTTAAAAGATCTTTCTTAATATCCAGAAACGAGGGTTTCTGGATGTTAAGAGTAGAACACCAAATAATTTATAAAATTCTTAGGATTACACAGCAAAAGAAATGTATGTTTTAGGCCATGAAGGAAAATAGATGTAAGAACAACCAATAAGCCAAGGCAGCTTACAATACAGAGCAAAAAGGGAACCACAAAAGTTCAGGGTTCGTTTTGAAAAGCATTTTACAATCTGAATGCTTTTCCTGACCATATGGACATGCTGTCATCTGACATGTACCACCTCTTTCCTAAAATTCCATTCAGTAACAGGATTTGAGATCCACTCACATCACTAAGTAACCCACTTTTTCTTTTCTTTCTTTTCTTTTCTTTTCTTTTCTTTTCTTTTCTTTTCTTTTCTTTTCTTTTCTTTTCTTTTCTTTTCTTTTCTTTTCTTTTCTTTTCTTTTCTTTTCTTTTCTTTTCTTTTCTTTTCTTTTCTTTTCTTTTCTTTTCTTTTCTTTTCTTTTCTTTTTTCCCCAAGAAGCATAGGTAAAGGGGTTTAACTATCCTTCTGGATTTTTTCTGCAGACCTCTTTTTTCCTGGAAACCCACTTACTAAAGTTAAACCAAAACAAAAGTTGTGTGCATATCTGTGTATTATTAACTTTTGGTTAGAAAAAAATTCAGTGATCTATTCAGACTTAAATTTGAGGCCTAGCTTAATGGCCTGAAATGTTTCTTTAAACACACTTATTTAAAAGATTAATTAAAAAGATGTTTCTTTCCCACAATAGAGATTAAACCATATATCTGAATAGTCTGGGTGTCCTGTGGAGCTATTTGTGAACTAGTTAGTGGTGACTGACATGACTACCCAGTGTGCCAAAGTGTCTCTTGTTTTGGTTTATCAGATAACTGGTGAAATGTAACGCTGATGGTGTCAGCTTCCTATTTACAACATTGTTGGATAAACAAAAACTGCATAGGAGTGTTTGGGATTTTTCACTCATTTGAATTCTTAATTTGTCCTCTCTTGTCATGTCCCTGTTTCTAATTAACAGCATTTAAGGGGGGATTAACTCTCTTTTTGCCTTTACCAAGTAGACCATGGCCAGCTTTACATGCCGAGAGGAGCCTTCTACTGTAATTACAATTTATGCCACAGAAACATTAAAATAAAAACATACAATGATATTTTTGCCTTTCTTCCAAGGTTAGGTTGCCCCCTCCCAATTGAAATAAGTTGCATTCGAAAACAATTTTATACTGTGTGGAATGAAGTTTTTACTAGCGTAGAATAATTCAAAAGCCTCCTCCTAATAGCTCAAATAGCTATACCGGCAGAAAATTCCATCACGGCTTGGGAATTCTCAGTTTTGACTGCAAAATTAGGAGTGTTTCTAAATTAGTTCATTTTACTAATGAAATTAATTCACCCTACTTTAGATGAAAGCAAGCCAAGTAACCAAAGTAACCCAAACTTAAATTAGTTACCCTGGATTTCCAGCCTTAGTAGACAGTAAGAAATATGGACTCCTAGAGAACTTCCATCTCATCCTTAAACTGTCCCTCAACATAGATAAGATTAATGAAATGTCTTTCTAAGTTCTATTATTTTGGCAACAGCTTGTGACATTTTCTTCATTATTTCCCATTTATGATGTTAAAGCATAATATTTGATATTGCGTAGGTCCAAGATACAACTAAACTTTTACTTCTCTCAGAATAAGCAATTATCATCCAAACTTACTCATGCATGGAATTCTTATCTAACATGTTCTTTATATGACTAAAGTTTACATAGGGATAAAGTTCAAGACTACTGAAATTTACTGATGTTATCAGACTTCTCTTTTTTGTCAATTTTTCAATTTCCATCAGTTATGCTACACTAAAAATACTAAGAAAAGTCTTAATTATTACAGAAATGGAATTTGTCAGATAAAATATTCAGTACTATGAATTACTGAAAATTTACTTTCATGCATTCTAAGTAGGATCAATAAATTATAACAAATCTGATGCTTCAAATTATATTTACCCAGTAATAATAAAATTCTAGAAGTTATAAAAAATGAAGTGCTTTCTTCTCAAATTAACAACCTGGTGACTTTAAAACAAAATTCTGTAAATTCTGATCATTTGCATTTTTTTTTGTCCTGAGTCACACGAATCTGAATATATTTAAAGTATGAATCTAGCATGTAATGCAGAGTGACATGATTTGAAAAGCAGTCCCTTTGTATTATAAATACTGCAATGAGTAACAGGGTGAAGGAATGAATAAATAAAGAGTGCTACTGCTGACCTATTGCAGGCAGACAGGGTGGGATTAGGGTTATTTTTCCAAAGACCTTAATGAACTCCGTTACATTTTTCTTATAAGTTAGACCATCGGCTTAGATTTATCTGGAACTTCATGTGTCACAAAGTTATAGAATCATAGAATTGTTTTGGTTGGAAGAGACCTTTAAGATAATCAAGTCCAACCATTAACCTAGCACTGACAAATTACCAGTAAACCATGCTCCTCAGCACTAAATCTACAAGTCTTTTAAATACCTCCAGGAATGGTGACTCAAGCACTTCCCTGGGCAGCCTGTTACGCCTGATGGCTTGACAACTGTTTTGGTGAAGAAATTTTTCCTAATATCCAGTCTAACCCCCCCCGGTGCAACCTCAGGCCATTTCTTCTTGTCCTATGGCTTGTTACTTGGGAGAAGAGACCGACTCCCACCTTGCTACAACCTCCTTCCAGGTAGTTCTAGAGAGCAATAATGTCTCCCCTCAGCCTCCTTTTCTCCAGACTAAACGATCCCAGTTCCCTCAGCCGATCCTCATAAGACTTGTGCTCTAGACGCCTCACCAGTTTTGTGGCCCTCCTCTGAACAGGCTCTGGCACCCCCTGTAGTGAGGGGACCAAAACTAAACACAGTACTGGAGGCACAGTGTTACAAGTGCCAAGTACAAGGGGACAATCACTTCCTTAGTCCTGCTGGCCACACTATTTCTGATACACACCAGGATGCTGTTGGCCTTCTTGGCCACCTGGGCACACTGCTGGCTCATATTCAGCTGGCTGTTGACCAACATCCCCAGGTCCTTTTCTGCCAGGCAGCTTTCCAGCTGCTCTTACCCAATCCTGTAGTGCTGCATGGGGCTGTTGTGATCCAAGTGCAGGACTTGGCCTTGTTGAACCTCATACCATTGTCCTTGGCCCATCGATCCAGCCTGTGCAGATTGCTCTGTAGGGCCATTCTACCCTCAAGCAGATCAACGGTCCCACTCAACTTGGTGTCATCTGCACGCTTACTGAGGAGGCATTTGATCCCCTTGTCCAGATCATTGCTAAAGATGTTAAACAGAACTGGCCCCAATACTGAGCCCTGTTGTGACTGAGTGCCAACTGGATTTAACTCCATTCACCACAACTCTTTGGGCCTTGCCATACAGCCAGTTTTTCATGCAGTGAAGTGTACGCCATGAGGAGCCAAGCTGTGGTGAGGTGTTCCCTCTCCTCTTGCAGTATAAGAGCAACAACGGGATGCCTTTATTATAGAAGAATAATTATTATATAGAAACCTCACATTGAACATCTTAGAGGACTCAGTTCAAAGTACTTAAATAATACCTGGTACATGATCTACATGAACCTTTCATGACCCACACACTGTGCCTTCACTAACTGGTTGTGGTTTTTTCACCTTGCAAGTTTTCTCACTTTTGAAAAATGGTATTAACAATAAAGCAATAAATGATAACCCGTGAATCTTGTAATATCGTCAGGAGAAGTATCAGTTTAAGCTAGATTCACTTATACCATTCATTAGCTATTTTATTTTTATCTTCTTTGCATGACCATCTGATGTGAATAACTGCTGTGTGTTGACACTGATAGACACCCAAGCTCCATGCATCTGCTCACTCACTCACCCTGTGGTGGGGTGGAGGAGAGAATTGGAAGGGCAGAAGGGAGAAAACTCAAAGGTTGAGATAAAGACAGTTTAATAGGGAAAGCAAAAGTTGTGTGCACAAGCAAAGAAAAATATGGAATTTTTCACTGCTTGCCATCAGCAGGCAGGAAACCGTCACCATCATCATTTCCAGGAAAGGAGCGCTCCATTACACATAACAGTAACTTGGGAAGACAAATACCATAACCCCTCCACCCCCTCCATTGTTCCTCCAGCTTTTGTTGCTGAGCAGGACATCATGTGATATGAAATATCACTTTAGTTGGTTGGGATCAGATGTCCTAGCTGTGTCCCCTCCCAACTTCTTGTGTGCCTCCAGCCTACTCACTGGTGGGGAGGTGTGAGAAACAGAAAAGGCCTTGACTCTGTGTGATCACTATTCAGCAATAGATAAAACAGTGGTGTGTTATTAACTGCATTGTTCACAAATGCAAAACATACCACTATATAAGCTTCTATGAAGAAAATTAACTCTATCCCAGACAAAACCAGTACAATAACAAAACGGCATCTCAGGAGATACTCCTCTGGGCAAAATAACTAAGAACTCTTGCAAAGTTAGGATGAAAACCAGAAAAACTTCCAAAGATCTGCAAACACTTCTCCAAAATACTTCAAAACTAAACTTTAATTCACGTCAGGTGGAACCAGAAACAGGGTACCTAACAGCGATGGCAACATCAGTTCATATGCTCCTCATGTAACATAAATTAAGGAACATAATCCGAAGATTAAAGTATTTTCTGCTGTCCTCTATTAAATTATAGGTGCTTGGAAAGAAAAAGCTAATAAAGCATGACTTCAAAAGAGAAGCTGGTGTACAAAAAGAGGAAGAAACAACTTTCTAAATACGTAGGAAGGAAATTTTGGACACACTAAGTCAGTCATACCATTTACTCACCTACCAATGTATCCCTTCACATAGTACAGCTTTGATCTATTTTAATTTCTCTTTCTTCATATGAATTATCTAAATAAACTGCAAACTGACTAGTTGAGGGATAAGAGGTACTCAAAAGTGTTGATACCTTTCTGAACTGCCTGACTAAGGCAGAGTGTGGCAGAGATTTTCAAAAGTGAGAACTATGTCCACATTGTTATTATTGTCAAAGTTTATGTGGATTAACTAAACAGGAAGAAAGAAAAAGTATAAAATGCTCCCTTGCAAATCAGAAAACACTGCAAACCTTCCATGAGAGAAGGTAAGTCAGGCTGAGTCACTCTTTCTGGAAATGCTGCTCTGGCTGGAATGAGCAATGGTAGTGACATAAGAACGTGATAACTGATTTTTCAAATTTTTTTCTGAAAACTCAAAACACCTTGCCCTGATTTGGGGATTCAGCTTCAAAATCTCAGTTTACTTGTTTAATCTCTAACTCATTGAGATTCCCTGTAATACCTAAAATAAAATTATAAAAAGAACAGCATAAAAAGGCTGCAAGAGCTGTACTAAGTATTTCTATATAAGTTTGAAGTCACATCTGCAATATTGTTTTCCATAAGTTTCTTTTGGGGAGACAAATATTACACAAGTCTAAGAATCTGAAAAACTATAAAGACTGAAGACAAGATCAATTACCGGTGAGAGACTCTCCATTGCACGTATGTATAAAACTAAACTGGTTTCATAGAGACATAGAATGGTTTAGGTTGGAAGGAACCTTAAAGTGGGACACCTCCCACTAGACCAGGTTGCTCAAAGCCCCATCCAGCCTGGCCTTGAACACCTCCAGGGATATGGGCTCCACAACTTCTCTGGGCAACCTGTTCCGGTGCCTCCTCACCCTCATAGTGAAAAATTTCTTCCTGATATCTAATCTAAATCTACCCTTTTCCAGTCTGAAGCCATTACCCCTTGTCCTATCGCTACATGCCCTTGTAAAAAGTCCCTCTCCAGCTTTCCTGTAGCTTTCTTTCTTCTTCGGATAGTAGAAGGACACTATAAGGTCTCCCCAGAGCCTTCTCTTCTCCAGACTGAACAACCCCAACTCTCTCAGCCTGTCTTCATAGAAGGGGTGCTCTAGCCCTCTGGTCATCTTTGTGGCCCTCCTATGGACTCATTTCAACAGATCCACGTTCTTCTTGTGCTGAGGACTCCAGAGCTGGACGCAGTACTCCAGGTGGGATCTTAAGAGAGCAGAGTAGAGGGGCAGAATCACCCCTCTTGACCTGCTGGCCAGACTTCTTTTGATGGGGCCGAGGATGTGGTTGGCTTTCTGGGCTGAAAGTGCACATTGCCGGCTCGTGTCGAGCTTTGTGGGAACTTCAACAGACTGCCGTGAATTTTCAAGTATGATGTTTGCAGTGAAATGCATTATTTCATGCTTTTCATAAAACATAATGGTTATAACAAAATTATTTTGTTTTTATATTTGAGGAAAGTTTATTGTACAATGGGAAATTGTGCTCAAGGGAAAAATTCAGTACCCCATGAAAGCAGCAGTTAGTAGTAACTGTTTTCAGCCCATTTCCTTCTTCAGCTAACAATCACCTTCAGTGCATGTCTTTCCATGCTGCAGGAGCTGTCTTTTCAATCCTCTCTGCACATCAAATAACAAGAGTTTAACTCTGACATAAAGCAAGGCAAATGTTACAATACTTTTTAAAAAATATTTAGTCCTGATTTTATTTAGCTTCTGACAGGCAAGCAAGTTTCATATTAAATAGCAAGCTTAGAAGACAGAGTTTAGGAGTATTTTAGACATTTTGGAATCAGAATATGCTTAATATTGCATCATTTTGCATTGCTACACATTCATGGAACAAAATCTAATTTAAGGACCAGACGGTCCTCACTGCTAATGTAAATTTTAACTAATTTGAGGATCTGGGCCTTCTCACTTTGGAATTAGATATTGTCTATAGTGGGTTCATACCATATTGGCTCCAGAAGTCCAAGACCTGAAGCAACAACAGTTACTTCAGGTTTACAGAGCTGCTGGATTTAAGACTGATGAGATCCTGTTCTTTCAGTGAAGTTACACAGGTTTGCCCATTGACTTCAATGAAAACAAGAGCAAGATCAGGCTACAGATTTCCTTCCACTTTTAACTGTTAATTTGCTATATCGAACCAACATATTGTGTATATGGACATGAGGCTTAATAGTACTGAACCCTTTGAAGCACACAAGATGATCACTAATGGGTTAAAAACTCCCCGCTTCTGTCTTCTAGCCACTAAAATCTGCAATTACAAAAAGGTCTTGATCTCTGGAAACCATGCCTTGTTAAATTTCCTTAGCAGACAAGATGGTACTGTGTGGCATTACATGTGGTTACTGTTAGTCACATCCTTGCTGTAAGTTACTACAGTGTAGCTAAGGTAATAAGATGTGACAAATGGCAGCATGACAAGTCAGTCTGGGTAGTTTCCTTTGGAATATAAAAACTATATAAGAAGAGGCTTATGCTTATGCTGCTTTTCACTAGCCATTTGTTCGTGGATATAATGAACAGCCATTAACTGAGCTTTGAGCCGCGCTTACCTACAAAGAGAAAAGGGAAGATCCTGGGGAACTGCGAGACATCTGCTAGGGACAAATGGGGAAGCAAGGCAGAGTGGGACACTGTGCAGAATGGATATACAGCTTGGGTCATTTATTTGACCACAATTACTTCACAAATACACTTAAAACATTATTTACAAAAAAATAATCAAACACTAATTTTGCCATTCAGGCCCATGAAACTAGGCTACTGTGGCAATTGCCCACGAGGTGAGATTTTGCTGTTGGGCACATGCAAAGCCAAGACCATGAAAATGATTATATTGCTCTGCAGTCTCGACCTCCAAAAATAAGACTTTCAAAGTAGGAAATTGTACATCTCCTCCATTTTCCCAGCACAAATACAGTATGGGCTTCTTTGTTTTGATTTACTGATGCTGGTAGATTTTATTAATTGCCTTATAAATTGCTGTTACTCCTAAGGGCTTTTGAGTAAAAGGAGGAGGGTGCAGGCAATGATAATTTTCTTCCATAAGAAAGAGGAAAATACACAGCACTTCTTAATAATAGAAAGTTAGAAATATTTGAAAAGGCCTTTTGCAGCTGTCTGGGTTCCCATAGATTACAGAACTATCAGAAATAGCTGCAGGCAACAAATGACTTCAGTGATTATTGGGAGTGTGGACAAAATGTTAAAAAAACCCACAATTCAGTTATATTCTGGTTTTTAGATACAGCACGATAGTAGCCATATAAAACAAGCTAGAGGAAAATGGCAATTTTTTTCAGGAAAGGATTTCCTTTTCAAACTTTTTTTTTTTTAAAGAAAAAAATGAAAACATTTTGCTAAATTTATTTTCTGACTTCTGTTACAAAACCAAAGTAGGCTTGGGTTTTACAAACCCATGCAATGAGGATAAAAGTTAATAGAAAGATACGAATTTTTGTTGATGGCCATAGTATTGAAACAAATATTTTTAACAAAAAAAAACCCAAAACTTCCATTCCAATTTAATAAACATTTTAGCAGATATGTACAGACATACAAGATAACAAGATAACAGCACAGATATCCTATAAGATTCAATTTATTTTTTGGGAAGACAAATGGTGACAATTCAGACATAAGTACTACAGAATGGTTCCTATCACCTCTGTTGCAGAGATTTAATAATTTCTTACTGAAAACCCTATTCTGTGATTTGCAAAAAACAACGACCACAGCTTTGAAAAATGAAACACAAGGATACAAACGGACCTTGAAGAGGCATAATATATTGTAGAAGCGTGTTTTAAGTGCTTTCTCAGTCCTTCTCTTCATTAATTTTGGATTTGTTTTCTGTTAGAGTTATTGCTGAGTACCATCATTTGTTTAACATTTGCCTAAGTAAAACACCAAACACCCTTATGAAGGGATGATGTCTTGGCTCTTGTCTCCACAGAAGTCAATTACAACACTCCTTTTATTTTGGAAATGAAATTTCAGTGTAGTTACATTATGAAAAACAGACAACATCATCCCTATTAAAATAGATAACAAGACCACCGTAGTCACGTAACATGTATAAAACTTGCAGAACACTATTTTAAAAAATGTCAGTTGCTTTTAAATGGTCATATCAGTCTGAAATTCAAATACGTTAAAAAAAAGTTTAGGAAAATGTGAATTTTGCAATTCTGTTTCCTTTTCCCCATTTTTAACTAAAGGTAAAACTAAATGTAAGCCCTTTTTCTTTTGCTTGTTTTTTACCCTCATCCAGCCATTTTTGAAAAGAAAAATGAAAGGTCCTTGTAACTTCTAAAGATGAAGGGAGTTGGAAATTTATAACAACAAATTTGCACTTTCTGTTTGGCACTCTGAGAGCTCCTCAATGTTGGAAAAGGCTTTAAAAGTTACCAACTGAGGAATATACTCTCCCCCCCCCAAACTCAGGCATTCCATACAAATAAAAAATAAGGTACTTCAGTAGTGAACCAGTTGAAAGAGATGCCACTGACCATAGACTAACTCAGATGGTGGGTCTTTGTTATTCAATTTTTCACAACTTCTGCTGCATTCAGGAACGACTTGTCCTTTCCAGCAGCATACCTGTAATCTAGACCATGCACTGAGGCTGAAGTCAGACCAAGAGCTCCAGCTGGAGGAGGTGACTGTCCCACCCTGTCCAACCACCTGCATTAGGAGGTTAGTGTCCCTGGCCAATCACTCCTCCTTTTCCTCCTCCTACTTCCTACCAAGGTTGTCTCCATCTCATCCAGTTCTGTTAAGTCTTGGACAGAAAAATGCAGCTGCTAAAAATACTAGCCATGTTGACTGTGGAGTTGGGACCAGACTAGGGGCGCAAACCATTTTACATGGATCAGTGAGAACCAGAATAGCATGTCTGACTTTATCCTTATTGTAGAGAATTGATGCATTATGTCCCCTTCACAAGCTTCAGACATTCACCTTCTGAATACTGATGTATTATACTAGTTTTCCTATGGGGTTGGAAAGATTTCCAGCCTATAGCTACTCTTACATCTTCTCTTTCCTATGGACATTTTTGCCTTTTCAGATATCTAAAAGCTATTGATTTGCTCAGTTGCTAACATAGCTCTGAACAGCAATAGTCTCATGGAGTGTTTTATTTCTTGCTCCTCTCAAGACTTGCTCTGTGATTATGAGCAAGTTCCACTGGCTGGAGCATGAGTAAGGCTTCAAAATGTGAACAAAATATTACTGTAAGGAGCATGGTGGAAAGGCTGAGATGTGCATCCTCTGCACTCATGGATCCTATTTGCTAGAGTTAGTGCATGATGCACATGAAAGGGATTTGGAACCGCATTACTGGGAATAGCTGAGAAGTATTAAGTCATTCATGGTCACAAGAGGACCTAGGTGGAGGAATGTGCTCTTTTGCAGGCCTTTTGCAAGGCAACAGATGGGAATTCAACCAATCTATTTTTCTCTTTTCTTTGTAAGAGGGAAGAATAGCACTCCTGTAGTAACGTTGAATTTATTAAACATTCTACAGTCATGAATATCTGAGCAGGATTTGTGAAGAAGGTGGTTTTCCTGTGTTGAGTTAAGTTATTTTCAATGGAATAGATAGCTAATTTGGAATAGGGGATGAAGAGTCCCAGGTATCCTGGCCCTGTCTTAAATACTTATAGTCTGATATTCTGAATATTCTTTTCTGATAATAATTTAATAAATATTTTTTTACAGAGCCAGTTGCTGATAATAAAAAGTTTACTGTCAAATATTTCACCAAGAAATTCATCACAGCCTGTGCCATGTGGTATGTTGTTTTATTTTGGTTTATATTTCTAAAATATGGATTAAAATCACAGCTAATTTCATCCTGTGTTTCATGAGAAATAGTTTAAAATATCTCATCTAATGCTGTTTACCAATCTGTACTTGCACACAATCAGTCTCTGTAATATGCACATGCATATTACATATGCATATATTAAAAGTCACTATGTGCTAAAAGTCAAAAAAATGCAGGGGAAAAAAATGGACTTCAGTCAATAGCTATAGTTGCTGTTATTTCGTAAAACATATATACAAATATATATAAAGCATTTTAGTTATTACATTGAAATGTGTTTTCTAGAGAATTATTTCCAGTCTGAGTAACCATATGGAAGCAGAAAACCATTAAAAAACCGAAAATAAGATGGTTTATATCACCTGCATAACTTGTTTTGTTCTCTGCCTTCAGGCTTCAAAACCCGCTTCCCATATTTTTTCCTTCTTTAAAAATAATGTACATCAGTTTAATTTATCCCAGGTCCCAACAGAAGGATCAGATTTTAAGCATTTAATGCTGTGGTTTCAAATCCAATTTTACAGTGTTCATCGTTTCAGAAGTGGCAGAATCCAAAGTGAGCTTAAAAAAAAAAAAAAAAAAGAGAAAGAAAAAAAAGCCAAAAAAGCTCAAGCTGCTCAGTGTGCACATTCATTTTTTTTAAGGTACAGCTTCAGTGTTAAGCTGTAACATGATGAAAGTTTCTGAAGGTGTTAGTTAGGTATAACTCTTATTTTAATAATTTTTTCTTATTCAAAAGAAGCAAAATTTTTAAAGATAGCCTTGTATGTAAGTGCAAATGTTTTGTGTACTTGTTCTGATGAGCCCTACTGAAATTAGTGCACAGGAAGACAGTATTTCAGATTACAAGGAAAAAAAAATAATTCACTTGAACGCAGAGTGTAGAATAATCCTTTTGCTGCCGAATGTATGTGTGCCAGAAGTTGGCATAATGTGGCCTGTTCTTCCTCCTCATGGGGTTTCGTGAGCAGTTTTGGCTCTCTTTCAAACTTGGCATCTATTTGAATGATACAGTAGCATCTCTTTTATTTTGAATGTACCATTAACAGGACAAAAAAAAATTCTGTCATATAATCTCTACTGCCTCTATGACATGTGCCCGGGAGCAGCCTCTGCCATCTGGGCCAATCTGTACAGATGAGACCACTTTCCTGCTGCCTTCACTTTTCTGGTCAAGTCTACCATCCTTAGCGGATTACTATCTGTATTTCCACCACCGTAGGGTGCAAGCCCTACAGCAAAGATACTAAACAAAGGAAAGAATACTGTCATGGGCTCATTGGCAATACTGCTTTCGGCAGGTAAAATTTGCTTTGTAAGTCTCTCCATGCTTCTCAGTGAGCAGCAAGCACTATTCACAGGTTCGGTTTTATTGACTTCAAAAGTGGGTCTGTTACTCAAAACCAGTGTTGCATCTACAGGACAAACAGAGAACTGGAGTGAGCAATGATTGGTTTCTGGGTTCACACAGAGATTATGATTGATGGAGACCAGAAGCGGACTTTACTTGCTGAGAAAAACAAGCCCTGGTAGAGGACTTTCACAAGTGTAGTAAATGACTGCTAAATACAGGATGGTGATTGCCACATATCTGCTTAACAGTAACAGAAAATATACATGATATACATGTTAGTGTTGGATACCTTCCTACCCTTCCCAGAAAATCCTTCTCCCCTTGGGATATTTTCCATCAGGGAAATTTGTAGTTGATTTGAAACCAAATATAAATTTAATAAATGAAATGGGAATTGTGAACTGAAAAATTGCCATATGGATTTTTTTACTGAACAAAGTCACCTGTTGGAGGAAATTTGTGTACAGTATCTTAGTTGAGTGTAAATCAGCAATGGTGGTACCACTGAGATTGCAGGTATAACAACAAACCAGCACCTTCTTTGTGATCGCTGTAAAATCAATTGAGTTGATTGTCAGCTTCTCAGAGGCTGCGACAGAGGACTGCACGGGTAACCTGGTTTTGATGTTGGAAAGAAGCCAAAGATTTAATGGATATGGAAGGTGAATTACCTTCTTCATCATGAACGGGCTCCTACAGGTCAGGGTTCAGACACATTAGTGAGATAATGTGACAAAGCTTATGCTGATGCTACTACTTCTAGGGAGGCTTGGAGGATGTTTGTCAGTTGGGTGTCACAGGCAGTTCTAGACTGACTTTATTTTAAAGTAATTGGAGAAACCATACATCATCCATTTAGACATAGCAATCCCTTCTAAAACATTTTAAAATAAGAGAAAATATAAATCTGCTTTTTTAAACTGAGTTGTAGCTTATTGTTTTTATGCAGCTTCCTTGTATTGCCTTTTCTTTGTAAGGTATGTGGAATGCTAAAATTCACCCTCTTTTTAACAAAGTGTAGCCAAAAATAGCCTAGACACATGATACTGAAGCTGCTCTTGTGCTACCCATTTAAGTTATGTATCAAATCTAAGTTTAATCAAGGCCACATTTTATTTATACATTTCATGCATTAAACTCATTTAAACTTTTAGTCAGATTTCATTAGGGGAAATACTACCGTGCACATCATGCAGTAGTAAAGCTAATGTGCTTCAGGAATTTGAAAGGATTTAGAGATCAGAGGGTCTGATTTCAAAATTTCTTTTTCTTTTTCTGCTTAGTGCTCGGAGCAGGTCTGTATGCTGCGCTGAGTTTGTTTCCTAGGACACTAATACAGTCAGCATGGTCTGTACAAATGTGTAAACACAGACATTCTCTGTAATCAGTGCGTTTGGTATCTTAAGGCAAGATTATGTTTTTGTAGGAAATGCAATTTATGTTCAAGATTAAATTTCTCCTCCAGACTGATAACGTCTTGAGGTTGAATGAGATCATAAATATTGTGTCCTGACTTCTTGTTCTCCATCTTAGATCTTCACTCCCTTTTTCAGTGTTTCAGGAAAGGGGAACTGAAAGAAATGTATCTATAATGACTTACCTACACAAAAATATAGTCTGCAAGACTTGATAATGTGTAAATAAAAAAATATATATCTAAAGCTACGGACAACTACAATAACACTCCTATCAACATTGCTTTTTCATTCTAATTTCTTCCAAGATTAAAAAAAAAAAAAAAACTAAAGAAACAAACAAAAAAACCCCACACATAAGAAAACAGTAACATAGCCCTAACTAAATTTAACTATTCTTGTTTGTCAGGTCTCTTTTGGTCAGATTCTCTCTGATCCTTAGTCATTACACTGATTATGAAGTTGAGGAAACTTCATGTTGCGCCTTTTATTTTAAACTCAAACAGGGAAAAATATATATATATATATTTTTCAGATTCACAAGACAGATTATCATTCTTACAAAAAAAAAAGAAAAAAGAAAAGAAGAAAAAAGAAAGAAAAATTAAAAAGGCAAATACACACACACACACACACACGGCTTTTTCAGGCAAAGCTATTGGACTTCATTGTAGTGTGGGGCTTTTTCCTTTCTGGTGCAATTTCACCATAGTCCTCAAGAATGGAATTTTGCCATTTTCATATGCATTGTATCTTACAGTGCTGAAAAGCCAGTACATGACAAAGCTTTAGTGACCCAGGGCACATTTGAACTTGTGATCCAGAGATGAAAGGCTTCATATTCAATTCCTAGTCCCATGACTCACCCAGTTCCCCAGCATAATTTTGGTTTGGGAAAGAAGTTTTTGAATTATGAGTGTGTAAAAAGCTTTCCAACAGAATTGCAATTTAAAAACAGAATGGCCTGATTTACAGACATGTTGAACCCTCAGGGTCCTACTGAATTCAGAGTATGCAACAGTCAGAAAAGCAGACCTTACTTAGCACCTGTCTTCAAACCACTGCACGAAAGGTAAACATATTGCTGTAGCATCTAGGGATCATGATCCCAGATGCAGATATGAGGCCAGGCGTGGAAAGGAGTGGCTTCTATAGCATCATTCCTTCTCTCCTCAGCCTGTGAGGAAACCACTACAAAGGAGCTTTTGAAAACTCTGGACATGTGGTGTGTCCTGAAGGACTAATGAGACTAGGAGCTCTGCTTTCTGACAGCAGAGAGTATAATTACATCCCTGATCTCTGACCATATCCCTTTTTGCCTCCATGTCTTCTGAGGAAAAAATATTTCTCTCTGTCTTAACAGCAGCTCTTCTGGTGGAAATCTGTTTTCCCCCAAACTCAAGTACTTTGTTTCTCTGGCAGAAAGTTTCTTTGCAACACGGAGTCAGGCAATGAGATGATATGTGAGGAAACCTAGAGCTGCACAAAAGAAATGAAGTCTTCCCTATTACGTATATTATATCGGGTCAGGTCTGAAGCCAAACACCTCAGTGGTACCCACGTCACACAAGCCAGCTCACCCTCAGGCACTCACATTCATGCTCAGGTCTGTCTCATATTATTTAACAAACTCAAATCCTGCCTATGTTAGCAGTATGAACACAGCTTGCGAGAGCTATGTGCTGTGGTTAACTCAAAGCCCATGCTCATGCACAGCCAACAAAAGTGATGTAATTGTTCTTGTAGGTCTTAGATAACCTCTTAGCAGTTCAACTCCCCTATGACTGCATAGTCATACCAGCCGTTATTCCTCACAGAAGAATTTTTGGAATGTGGAAGCTAAGCTAAAAATAATTTTAACAACAGTATTCAAGGGGGATGCTGCCAAGAGAAAGAAATCAGGAGATCAGAGAAGTGGCAAAATGACTTGTTTGACAGACCTCTGTTAACCAGAGTCCTTATGAACTCCTCTCCTTTTTGCATCTTAAGCATCTTAAGCACAGATTATAGTGCTTTTGTGTTCAAAAGAGGCTTTCCTGCTAAAATGAAAAATAAATTACTTCTGGCTTGAGCTAGGTAAAATATGCCTCGTCATAACACGGATTATAACTCCATGGATAACATGGAGTAGAGGCAATATAACTACTATAGGAAGCTGCAGTGGAAACTCTTTACTGGTGCTACTGGGCCTGTTTGGTGGAAATGGATGTATAATTAAACTTTAATATAGCCTACAAAAGAGTTAAAATGCAATCAATGAAGAACACAAACAGAAAACAAAGCTATAGAAGTTACTAGCATTTTATGCAGTTGCGCCTCTCCCCCACTGCCTTCGAATGGCAAAAGATGATCATACTGATTTCACACATATCATCTGTCTTCTTGCTAAACAAAAGACAGCACAGTATCCTGTAAGGAACTGGAAAATTCTTATCATATGAATATAAAAGTAGACAGACAAAGTTTTTTGTGGCTAGCCTCAGTTGCAGGGGAATTAGGTCTTTGGGACAAATTAGTAGTGAAGGTAGAAAGCACTACCTTTTGACCAGGTTTGGGTGCAGAAGTTTTAGATTTCTGTAGAAGTTTTAGTCAGCCAGATTTTGTGAATGCTGGAATTATGTTTGCTTCTTTTGAGGCAGAAACCAAATAAAATTGCCAGCTTTACCACCGTTTTAGAAAAAATGATTATTCCTTCCCATGGTCCTTGGAGAAGGAAGCAGCTCATTTTCAGTTTGATCTGTATTCAAACACTACTACTAATAAAAGTGTGACCCATAAAATATTTTGCAATGAAACCATGCTTTTGCTTTCAGCTGAAATCCCAACTGACATGAGTTTCTTGCGGATCTATATTTCGTGGATCAAGCAGTTTACATAATTTTAACGCACTTTGCATTTAAAAAAAAAAAGATGTAGGCATAATAATTTTTAAAGCTGGAGTGTTTCTTTCTTCCACTGGGTGTCACCATAAGGCAACGACACAGGGTTTGGAAATCTCAGTAAAATGTTTGTTAGAGCAGAGATTTTGTATTCACTCGAGAAGGCTGCAGTGGGATAATGGTACTTGCTAACTGCTGAAGAAAACCCTGTCCAGCTCTGAGGTCAATAGAAAGATGCCTACACCCCAGCGAATATGAGAGCAAGCCTGAAGGTCCTCACCAAAAAAACTCACCCAAAACAAACAAAAAGCCCAACAGACTGAGTCTGTGAAAGACTGTAAGTGGATTTTAAGATTTCTTACTGGTGTTCATGAAAGGATTGAATGGAAGAACATTCATGAAAGACTTAAGGTTTCATTGAAATGTTTCATTTGGGTATAGAGAGTGGGGTTCAACCACTGCTAGGACAGTTGCTGTCGGGAAGAGCCCTTTACCTGACTTCAGAGAAAATTTATCATAGTTTCACCTATCTATAGAATTTCAACCTTCCACTTTCCATTAAAACACTTACCTCCAAGCTGTCAGTCATCTGTCATGGAACAACAACTTAGGAGAGTCCCGGGCAACTCATAGGCAGAAATCACAGCATTACTCCCTTCACCTGCAACAGTTACAGCTGGATCTGATTGCCACCTAAATGGCCTGTGGCTACATCCCGGAGAAAAAAAAAATAAAAAAATTGAAAGGCAGGCAGCCAGCCAATAACCATGCATCTTACATTTTAAAAAATTGTTTTCCCACAAACTGTATTCTTTAAGGAATCACTCCAACAATCTCCCCCCCTCTCTCCGTCATCTCCCCCTTTCCCCCCGGCAGTATTTAGTTAGTTTTCATTCCTCTTCCTTTCTTCTTTTTTTTTCAGACAATAATGCTTAATGTGACAACCAATAGTCTAGACACTAATTGATTCTATGGGTTAAAATTTTTCTATTATGGATGCTTATGAACAATTCCTCCAGTGTATGTTATGAAAAAATTATTGAGAATTTTTGTGAGACTTTATCTACATTTGAATTCTGTCCAGGCTGCAACTACAAAAAGCAATGCCAGCTTCTGTGGTTTGCATCTTTGCCACACAATTTTGGTCAAATTAGGAAATTCAGAAATAGGAAAAAATAATGGAAACATAAATTTGAAAGCTGGCCCATCTGTCCCACGTTATCACTGCACTTGTCTTTTTTTTTATGCTGTTTATATTGAAGGTGAATAAATTGTAGAAGATTAATACTACAAAACTAAAATGGATTTGTACATTCCAGATGTGTTCACATAGAATGACAGTAAAGTAGACAATATCTCGCTAGTTATCAACCTTTGAATGGAAATATAACACTTTGTGTGAAATCTCAGATTTTCTTCAATCCACCAATCCTTTTTTTCTATGCATACCACGTAATGGGTTTTATTTCTAGCAACAGGAGAAGATATTTTGTGAAAACTGTTGAATTTTCATCCCAATGTGATTAAAACAGACTTGAAAAAAAAATAAAGAAAAGATAAAGACAAAAATAAAAGAGTTATACTGGAAATTGCAGTAACATCCACTAGGCCAGGACTCCTACCTGAAATGTCTGAGGCTGAATATGTGTTCTGAAATGGGTCTCCTTCCCTTCCAGTTTCCCAAGAGAAGCCCACTACCTGCTCTATTGGGGTTTTGCACATACTCTGGGCCTACATTCTGCGGCTTTGAGAAGCTGTTTTGTGTATATGTCTTAGGGGATGGCCAAGCAGGATTGCTGGTATTGAGCATCAGTAATGTGGTGCAGAGAGGATTCCACTTTCCCAATTAATTCTTCAGCTTTAGGCTGAGACTTTGTTCATTAATCATTTGCAGGAATAAATATCATTTGTATTACTGTCATTAAAATGATGAGTTAGCTCTTTGTCTGCCTGTACTGACAAAGAATAAGTTTAGTCAGCTTAAAAGACGAGATGATGACCCTTATAATATCTTTGAAAGGATCCTAACCCTCTGCATGAACTAAAATAGTATAAGGGTATCAGATTACTCCGCTAACATACTTTTTATAGTCAGGGTTGAGCAAGATCAAGGGAACCTTACGGTCAGCACAAACTTTACTTGAATAGTTCCTCTGGAAACATCAACTCAACTTGATTTTGGTTGGATTTGAAACTCAAATACTTTAAAATAAATGTTCTGTCAGAAGTATTGTCAACAAGACAGATCATTGCTGGAAACTAGTAAGCATTGGGACTAACATAGCTACTGGTCTGGTGTTTCAGTTATTTAAAATTCCAGTAACTTCAAAAATACCATGCAATCCATACTAATGACAAGGAAATGGGAGCACAAAGCTCCAAGTAACTCTGGACTAAAAAGGGGTTATGGGAATTTTCTTTAGGTCAGCATAAAATCTGAGCATAAATTTTATGTAAATTGTGCAGAGGCAGAAAAAGTAGAGAAAATTAATCTTCAACAAAGGAATATATTGCTGGTGTTCAAAGAATAAAATAACCATTCAATTTTTTAAGATCTTCTGGTGCTTTTCTACTGTATGAAAATGTTTTGAATAGTGCCACCTGAAAAGAAAGAAAAGACAAGTAAAGGGTGTGAGTTAGGTCTGAGTTTTTGTTAGACTTCAGCGAAAATTTACTTTCCAGATTAAGGGGATAGAAGTCTCCATCAGCTTCAGGTAGACACCAGCTTCAGATAGACACCAAGGCTGCCATGGCCCCTGTGACAACTGCTTAGCATCAGTCTGGAGAACTCTGACACATTTTTATTTGATCTCTGTGCAGGTCTGTGGCCTGCCCCTCAAAGCCACTTTCTGAACATGCTGTTTGAGATGACTGGGCACATTAAAGTTCTTGCAATAGTTTTCAGTGTCAGACAATGAGTTTTGCTTTCAAAATAAGGCTTCTGGAAGCTCACAGTTTTAATATCTCTGAGCAGAAACTTAAAACTGTTTTTTGTAAGACTATTCAGTATTCTACCTTGAAAGCTTTTGGTAGTTCATAAGAAGAACAAATGAGACTATTAAGCGTTTTAGATATAACACAAAACCCTAGCTTCAGTAGTCAGTTGTTGAAGAATTTAACTCACTTAATATACCATAGATATATATGAATGCATTTGAAAACAAAGATAGGAAGCTTTCCTACTAGATCTGAAGCCTCTTCATTTTCATAGTAGACAGTAAAGCTCGAGGTGTGTTATTTCCTGCAGTTCCCACTCTGCCACCAGCAGAAGGCAGCATCACACATGGGAGTAATGTGTTCTTTTGGTAGAAACCACGGGGAACGTATCAGTAATTTTGTCTGATGCTAGGAGCTCAAGAGAATTTACAGAATGATCAGACACTTTCCACTGGTGAAGTCGACGGGAAGGTTTCCTCAGATTTCTGTGAAACCATTTTATGAGTAATATCTGGCCTTTGTCCTGGTGCAGTACTGTTCCTCAGGTTCTTGACTTTGTTTTTCAAGGCACAAGGTGCAGCAATCCTCACCTCAAAGATGATTATGCAAAAAACCCAGACTGACTTAAACTGATTGATTATTCCTGAATACTCCCTTGCTTTTCAGAGAACAACAAAGGGAGTCCTGATAATGTGATTAGAACAAATAGAAAACAATATATCAAAGTATAGTATAGGAGGCTACATATGCCAATTTTTCAATGAACATGATATTTATTAACTAAATTCTGTATGGCTGAGTTGGTTAAACATCAAGCATTATGTTTAATAAACAGATTATTTGAAGAGGAAATACTGAGTGCAGAAATTCCTTTCTTTGAAGGAAGAAGTGTTCATCTTGCTAGCACACCATAATAGTCTATGGACGTACCTCCTGTTGCTATTGCTTCTGGGGAAAAAATCCTTCAAAAAAAGAGATTAACTTTGAAAGTTAGTATGTTTTTCATCAGATCTGAACCCTACTGGAAGTTGTTTCTGCTGACAGAAATCAGCACCTGAAAATTGGTTTGGGAGTCAACGCAAGCTGGGGTGGAGTGCAGTTATGAACGGTCCTCTGCTCATGGTCCAAAAAAAGGGTGGCTGTGAAGACAATGGCTATTTTATACACTGTGTTAGGATTCTAAATGTCTGTATGGCATTAATTTCCAGCTTGACTTTGAGATGCCAAACACACAAAGAATGTTTTTGAAATAAAAAACTGTATCCCTTTCAAAAGGTCCAGATAAACTACTCAAAATTTATACCAAGTGAGTATTCATCAACAATATAAAATCAGCAGAACTCCTAAAGAAAACCAGCCGTGTAGATATAGGACTTTGCTAGATTGCTTTCTAGGATTCTTCAGGGTAGTGTGCCTCACCTGACACAGTAGGCTCTTATTGTTCCTTAAAAATACCCAGTCTATGATGTCTGGGACTGTCCCTCATTTTCCTATGAGATATTTCCACATTTAGGCTACAGATATTCTACTCAGAGTATCAGGTGTCACTCATCTGCTTCTTTCACTTCACTATTCATGAGATAGGAGACACGATAGTAGTGATGATATCACTACCTTTATACATCCACACTGGTCTCACCACAGCGACACATTATAAGGAGTGGTCATTATAAGAGTATATCGGTGTGAGAGCAGACAACGGGTCTTGGTAGGCAAAAGGGTGTATGTATGGGAAAACACTCCTCTGGGAAGCAGCAACATAATGATTTCAGTTGAGCTAGTTGCTATTTTACAATAGGATCCAGCCAACAATCCTTTTAGAAATGATCAACAACAGCAACACACTTCATGTAAGTCTCGCTATCCCTGGTACAGCGCTCTGTGTAGTCATTCTCTCTCCTTAGGACATTCTCCAAAGACAGGCTGAAGTAATTCCAGGCCCATTTACAGCATTAGGAGGTTCATATAAAATCCTTTTGGCTCTCTGCTTTCATTCTGAAGAGGTTCTATGGAGAAAACACAGGACTCTAAGTAAGCTGGACGGAGTGTTCTGCTTGGGACAAAAGGAACAGCTGTGGATTTTCTCTCAAGGATGCATTTCTGAACAGGAGAGAGGTGCAATTCCTTCTTCCTCATGTAGCTCATGAGAAATTATAAGCTTCAGGCAAGGACTTATGGCCCACTGCCCTAGGTAAGAGAAGTCTGGCTACAGCTGACTTCTGGTTTCTCATCCTATAGTCATCTGATGCTAGGACGTCTGGCTGCCAAATAAACAATGAAAGGTTCCAAGGGAGTTCCATCTGAAGATGGAAGTTCAGTGTTCCTAAACTGTTGTAACCCTAACTTGTTCCAACTTTGGGTAGTGATCTTTGCTCAACCACAGTTGGGTGGTATGACCCAGTCACAGGAAGTTTTCTGCTTACTGGTCATGTAACTGTGAAAAGAGAATGACCAGCCACAGGTGAGCACGTGACAGCTGTTTCACTGCTGCCTTTCACTTCCCTTTCTCTTTCTTGTAAGCAATGATTCCTTGTGGTCACCCACAGTCATATGTTATACAGTAGCTTCTTTGCTGAGGACCAGTGCAGCATTTTTGGTTTTACCCTCAAAAGTTTCCTCCTCTGTCTCATTCAAGCGGTTGTTTCCACCTTGTCCTAAGCATATATGTCCTTTACCTTTTTCACCATAATCTTTCACTGGTCTTCAAGGCTAACCATATTGCACAGATAGTGAATATTCTGATCAATAATCTCTGAAGAAAGGTGGCTGCCATGCTTTGGAGCCAAGCACCCCCAAAGTTTTGTCTTCCGTGTAACAGCTGACAAAATTTAGATGGTGTGGATAGCTGGGGAAATTAGTATCAGGTGTTTGGGGCCTTTTAACAGAATAGCATAGATGTGGACTTCATAGCCCTGCCAAGCCACATATCTTGCCAGCAAGTTTGCTTCATGTGAACCATGTCAAAAATACTTTCAGATAAAATGTAATGAAAACAGTTGACCATAATATAAAAGGCTCTAAGACAGGTCGTATCCCAAATATTTGTACCATGCTGTTAGGCTAAAAGCAGACTGGTCAAAGAGTTTTCAGTCAGAAAATGAAAACTTTGTTTAGCTATAAATTTCTTAGTAGCTGTTTGCCACATGACTGGAAAGAGATAAAAGCACGCTCAATGAGGGGTAACAGAACACCTTGTTCTGATGTTCGCTCACTCCTCTTTCTCTCTAATGTTTTTGATTTAGCAAGACATTTAGGTCCATGGGTCAGTGCTTTGCTGAGCTGAAGCTTATATTTCTGATAATGACAACACACTCCACAAATAAATTCCCTGCTAAACAAAGCAATTGCATGTACTACCAGGTCTCTGGCACTGAGGGTAGCCCTGCAGTTTCTCAGCAAGATTATTACTTACCAATACATCACAACCACTGTCATCATAAGATCAAGAGGAAAAAAATAACTTTGTATGCACATGGCATACAGAAAGCTCAAAGGAATAAAACTTCAGACAGCTCCTACAGCTAAGTGAAAACTCAGAGCTTCACTGACAAAACAGAAAGGCTCCTCATGCTTGAAAAACCGGCCTGATAATTCTTAACCCTGAGTTACTGCCCGTAAAATGCAAACTCCAAGTTCAGGCCACTCTTTTTAAAACAGGCACCTAAATGCAGACACCCCCCCTAGATTATTTGATGCCCTCATAGGAGCAGAGCAAGCTGACCACCTCCAGCTAGCAGCCCGGGGCCGCACGGGTGGCGGGGCTTTTGTCACATCCACGCCGAGCTGCGCTCCTCCCGCGCGTTGGAACACAGCACCATCTAGCGAGCCACGGAAACAGACTCACCCAGACTACGGGCTGAAAAAACCGAATGTAAATTATAAGCATTTTAAACAAATCGAAGTAAAGCCCCCTTTCTGCAGAAAAGGAAAGCTTGTTTATGGAAGATTAGCCTTTATTTTTTCTCCCAGCACAAAGCTCCCAGTATCTTAAACTTATGAAATGTAATGATCAATCAGCACTTACTCAATTAAATTGCAACAAAAGCTCGGCAGACTGTTATTATTCATTTAGTCAGGCACTATGAAAAATCAAATGTAATTTTTCAAAGAGCAATAATATCCTGAAGAGTTTTGCATATTTTTACCTTTTGAAGACAGCAAGAAGGATGGATTTGGCTGTCAGAAAAGCCACCACTGCTGTACCTGACCTGGTCCAAATATTTGTTTACGTGAATGTAACAAGACAGATTAAAATCATGCCCAGTGTGTTTAGTGTGCTATATCACTGTGCTTCCTCACTATGGCAACATAAGCTCAAATTTTCCTGTACAATGTGTTTTGCTGTACTGGAAGCTATCTGTAAGACAGTATCTAATTCCATCTCTGCACTTTTCCTCTCCTGTTATCTGTGTTGCTCTTATGACATTTCCCTTAGTAAATCCTCTGTATCTTTCTCTTACTCTTGTATATATGCCTTCTTCCATGTCACCTTTGCCACTCTTTGAAAATCTATACAGGCTAAGCACTTTCCCTCGGCTTCAATAGCTTCTTAAAACAATATCCCCTTGGGAACTTTCTCAACAAGGAATCAAGTATTCAAAACAAAACAATGCCAATCAGCTTTGAGACTGCCCAACCATACTTGGTGGTACATTCACTATCGTCTCTTGAAAAGCATACAATACTTTCAAAAATAGGCAGTCTTCTAAACAAACAAAAAAAACCCCCAACAAATCAGAACAGGGGAAAATGTAGCCTCAGGTTCAGACACTTGTTTGTTTGGTGTTTTTTTTTTTTTTTTTTTGTGTTTTGTTTTGTTTTGGTTTGGTTTGGTTTGTTTTTTTTTTTTTTTTTAATTTGTGGAGTTTTTTGTTGGTTTTTTTGGTTTTTTTTTTTATTTTTTTGCATGAGAAATTCTTTAGGACAGTCCCAAATCTGTTTAAAACACACATCTGTGATGAGCCTCCTTGTTGGCAGTACTACATTTGAAGCATTACAAATGAGAGGGGTTTAGAGACATTTTATGATGTGCATCTAGGAGTACCTGACAAACAAACTTATAGCTAGATTGTCAAAGACATAGTAGGCACAGTTCTCTAATTTGCATGACAGAATGTGGATCAAAGCCTCCAGGATAACTTGCAAGTTGCTCTGTCGGTGCAGAAGATAAAACACAGTAGATTTTCTTAGTGGAAGTTTTGAATTAAAACAAATGAACTCGAGGAATCATCACATCTGTAGTGAAACCTTAGTCCCAGAATTACTTGGGTTTTGGAGGTACCAAAAATAGAATTTGCCCCTCTCAGGAGTCAAACTGTACCTTGGCAGACTCTCAGTCAGTCTGGGTGTACAGGCACAGGAGGGAATGCAAGATTCTGGCAGCAGCCCAGCTCTTGACATTCATGTTCTTATTGTTGGCAAATTCCAGAACACTTCTATAGCTTTATAGAAAAGAAATTATCCTTATGCAGGTGAGATGCAACAAAAAAAACCCCTTTTGCTAGGAGCGGACATTATAGCTTTTTCAAAGCCCAGAATGTTGATATAGAGAAATTTCTATCTTCTATCTAGACATATCTACCTCCAAACAACAAACTTGTGTGTGTTCTTCATTGCAGAATATAATCTGTATTTTGGTTATAAAGGTTTATTATATGTCTGAATTTTCCGTAAATATATTCTTTTTCACCTGTAAAAAAGTTTGGCCATTTCTCTGTTATTTCTGACCATCTGGAGACATTTTTAGACTCCTGGATGTATCAAGTTTGTACCAGCTGTGTTGTGTGATGGATGGGCCTGTATATTTTTCAGGTGTGTTTTAGTCACTAAAATGGAAGCCCCAAACCAAAAGTCTTTTGTAAAACAGAAAAATTACCAATCTTATGACTTAAACAAATACGTAAAAGAATAAAAATAATGTTTATACATAATTTGGATCAATTAATTTTTGTTAGCATTTCTTTTGTGTCCTTGAAAGTGGGCCAGTAAATGTAATGTTATCAAAGTTCTGTAACAATAATGGCTACATAATTCTAGGCCATATAGCCATAAGTAAAGGGAGTCAGAGAACTGCTCTGTGAGACCAGGCGAACTTCTAGGCAAACAAAGCGTGGTCTGGCTGTACTTTGATCCAATTTAGCAGCTCTGACAGTCACAGAATCAGACAGAGTGAGCTAAGAAAAAGCGCTGTTGCTCTTCTAATGTGCTTCCTCCAGATCTAGACTCATTCCCTAACACATTCTTTTAATGTGGCTAGGCATTGATTCACTGATTCATTGATACTTGTTGTTCTCTTACTACGATGCTTGCTTACGACTGTCCTCTTTTCTTTTCTTATTTTTTTTTTTTTTTTTTTTACCTCTTATGGTCATATTTTACACGTATTTAGTAGGTCTTATCCCTGTTGAAGCTTACGGGGCTTCTAGGTGTTAGTATAACACCACAATAATAGCATAACACCCTCCTATTAAATCCAGATACAAATGTAAGCGTGATGAGAAAAGGCAGGTTAATGGACATATTTAAAACTGTTTTCCTAGGTTTTAGAGTCTGAGATCAGATTCTTAATACTGATGACTGAAATCAAATTACATACAAAACTGAAGACTGCAATGGACAGTCATTACAGTGTCCTGGAAAATTTTTGTGTGTCTTGATTCACTTTTCCCTCAGTATCTCCTGTACAGTCTGATGGTGTCTATAAAATTAGGTGATATACTTTTCCCCTTGATGAGATGCATAGATTTTACCATCGCAAAGTCAACATTTACCCTTTCCTATGACATTATACTGAAGTTGTGTATACACTAGCAAGTAATGCAGCACAGTAGGAGTGGATCTGTGGTGTATTTTGGAAGTATTTATTTCAAATTAGCTCTAGTCTAGCCCTAGATTGTTAGACCATAAGCTTATTAATAATTGGAGCACATTAGATATGGTGCTGAGGGATATCTTTAATTTAATATGGAAGGAATCCAGTGATCACATTGAGAATGCTTCAGAATGTGAGCCCAAGGCACAGCAGCCAGCAACACCCAGGAGATTCACTTTAGAAACACACTGATCTGAACTAGAATGCTAATATCGTCAGAAATGTCTTGAGACATTCTAGTTAATTCCTATTCTAAGCAATTGAGGAAGGTGCATTGATTTCATAACTACTTTCAATGGCAAATACTGATAAACATTCTATTATGCACTTCGCCTAAATCCTTTGTATAAGATTCTTGATTTCCATGCTAGATTATGCAGAGGAAGAAAAAAACCAACATTCCAAAACAGATTTTGTTGAGTGGGACCTGAGCAGCAGAATTGTAATCCAAATTAGGTAAAAAATAAAATTCTGTAGCAAAGAGGGAATTCTGCAAGCGCTACTGAAATGGTAATTTATTTTAGGTGTATTGTCATTGTATACTCTCAAAAAATACAGGACTTAGTTTCTAACTAAAATATATCCATTGTAACTCTTAACAAAATCTTGTATCTGGACTATGTGCAGTAAACAAGACCTAAGAATCACATTTCCAAGAATATATTCTCAACTACTAAATTTTTAACCCAGTAATGTTAAAATTTTTGAATTTATTTAAATTTGTACAGGATATTAAATAGGCAGAAAAACTGGACCTCAGTAAGATTTACACTTTCATTTTTAAAGTGTTCAGTTCCCAGATTTCATTTTTTGAGGGGTGTGAATACCAATTGAAGTTAATAGTACTTTTCTTTTTTCCTTTTCAAAGGTATTTTTCAGTAACTTTTCCTTCAAATCTGCACACATCAGCTTTACATTCTACATCACAGCACATAAACCATAGCACTTTAGAGCATCCATATCAGACAAGCCTTTTTATCAGTGGATTAAATTCTTTATAGGAAATGGAGAAACAATCTTTGCGTTTCACATCTCTTATGCAATCAGCAAAATATATGAGAAAGAATGTTCCACCTGCTGCCTTGAAAACAGGCTGCTTTCCATGTGGTACACCCCACCAATAAGTTGAGGAAATATTACGTTGACAGAGCTTGAGTAAAGAAGAAAATGAGCATTGTTCTTCAACGGCTCCCAAATTCAGCTTTGGCAGCAGAGTAAGCAGCTACAATCTAATGGCATCTTGTGTAAGTGAACTTACAAGATGTCATTTTTAGGGATTATTTTCCTGCTATAAAGCACATATGGTAAGTAAGCATTTTAGGAAGAAAAATGATGATTAGTTTTACGTGTAGCTCTTATGATTTCTCTGACAAAATAATTTTCATTACCTTTAACTTTTCTCCTTTTGGAAACATGTTCAAAGCTCGTAACTATCATAAGTGGTCTTTGTGAAAGGAATGCTACGGGAATACCTCCCCCCCGCAAGTTCTAATAAAATAGCCAATTCCAAAACCTGTCAAATGGATAAATAACTTGTCTTTTTTTTTTTTTTTACCCTTAGCCAAACAACATTCATCATAATTAGTGCTGAAAATCATAAACCAGATTAATACTATAAAGTGCATTAGTTCCTAGTCATAGAGCATAAAATGGTCCTTATCTGTGGGCTCTTCTTTCTCGTGGCAATTTGGACAGAATGTGAATGGGGTGCTGCATGCGTGCACTTACTGTGAGTTATTGCTTTGTTAGTTTTGCAGTAGCAAAATGATGAAAATTAATTTAAAATCTATTTTCAGTCATGAGAATTCTTATTTAGAATACTTTTAAAATATAGAAATTTGTACTAGTGACATTGATATGTAGCTTTTCAGGACATGTGAGAGGATGTGGTAACAGGGTAGTTCAGGGATCCATTTCTTTACCTTTTCTTTGTCTACAGCTGGGAATAGAAGTTACATTGATTAGCAAAAAAATTCTGTGAGCTTTCGCCTTGTTTTTGTTGCTAAGGAAACCATTTCCCTGGCATCAATGCATCCAGCAGGTCTGTCTTACTTTCCTGTGAGCTCTAACAGAGGCAGCATTGTGGAATGGCATTGGGGGGCAAAAAAACCACAGAGATAAACAAGGAGGAAAAGATCAACAAAAGTAGCTGAAAGTTAATACAGGGATATCACCTAGTTGAATTGAATTAACTCTTGTTTCTGTGTGGGTCAGCTAGGGAGCTATGTGTATAGGTAAGGATTTAAGGCTCTGACAAGACTACGGCTAAAAGCCAAAGAGGAACAGAAGCCTCCACAACAGAAAGCCCCAGGCACAACCCCCCCAGGCCCACCAAAAAAAAAAACCCAAAAAACAAAATGAAGAGGAAAAAGTGGAGCCATGTGGTCTGGATACAAAATCTGAAGGCAGAGATGCTGGGTTTGCGCTCTTCTACCACACTTAAAATGGTAACCTTATTTAATAGAGTCCTTTCTTCTACTGCTTCCATTACATAATTTAGCTGATGCTATGTCAGATGGGGGTATTACATGAGAATATAGTAATTATATGCATTTAATATCATAAATTAACTTTCTGTTGGTGTTTCTGCAGCTGTAATTTAATTCTTAGTTCACTTCTGCATTGTATATCACAAAACCAAATATGGAGAATGAGGAGACAGATAAGTGACTCCGCTATTCACTCTTCCTGGCTGACTGTACAATGCCTCAGCTGTTTCCTTTTCCAGCACTGTTCCTTACAAATAACTTAAACTCTGCTAAAAATGAAGTGAGCGACAAGCAGGATACACCAAACACCACATCTGGCAGAAAGCTGGGTGACACATGAAAACCTGTCAAAGAAGTTACATTAGTAAAACCAAAAGAAACCCCAAGTGGCAAAATGGTTGGCTCTGGGACATAGTAGTGGTATACAATCTCTTCAAAAAAAAGCAAAAATCTCTAAGACAGTGGTATGAATCCAGGCAAAAGAAATAGTAAAAACATCATTGTCACCTTACAAATTTACAACAACCTACCACGTTTGAAGGCTGTTAATAGTCTCTGTATCATTTCTTGTTCAAAAGTCAGACACCAAACAACTAGGACTATTTGCATTCTCAAACTGAAAGTTTCAAAACCTATTGTTGGTATGGAAATCTAAAGGCACTTAAGCTGGTGCCTTCAGTGAGTGAAGCAAGGAGAAATATTCCCAATTCATTTACTCAATCCTTTCCCTATTTCTGCACATAAAATAGGTATATTTTTCAGTATATTTCAAGGTTATTTTTGTGATTATGAACATGTACTGGTAGATATCATCAAGACATGGACACATTTACCTGGGGACTGTCAGGAGCTGCAAGAGTGAGGCTACTTCACAGGGAAGGTGACCTGGGAGCCAAGGGTGCCCCCAGCACATCTGGGCAGTAATCCCCCTGACCAGGGTGCAGGGGAGCAGAGCAAGGCAGTGGAGGCAACAGGTCCCATTGACAGGTCAGTGTCATCAAAAAAGTCAAGGTAACCTCAGAGAAATGTCCAAGGTCAGTCCAGGAAAGCCAAAAGGAAATTTGGTGTCAGCAGATAACAGGACTGGAACCAGTTACACCTGCGATGCAGCTCAGGCCCTGAGCACTGATAGGACTCCTGAACCAAAGAGTACGTGGGATGAGGAGGTCATTCTAGGGAGCTGAGCCTATGGCTGCTCTCAGGGCCACACCGGGGACCTACTGTAGAATGATTTGGAAAGTTTCTATTTATTCTGTTAGCATGGGTGGATAACAAAACAGTGTCTTGTATATTATTGGACAATACTTCTCAGCTAACCATGATATATGACTTCAGTACAAGAGTTTAATTACACATTTATCCTAGTGTAGTCTCACAAAAAATCTTTGTGGTTTGTCCTCACTGATGGAGGATACAAAAGGGCTCTGGGGATTTCTGTTCCATATGTGAACCTAAGAGCAATAGTGAAGGCATCACCGTGACTTGAGGAGAGCAGAAGACATAGCGACATTAAACATCTGCTCATAAACCTGCATGCTCAGGAGTGCTACACCACACAAGAATGAGGTCCACCCCACTGCAAAGCATGTATGGGTTCCATACATATAGTAACAAAGTACTAACAACCCTTCAAAAGTCATAATAACATTTTTTTGTTACCTCCAAGTCTTTCCCTTTCTTTTAGTTTTTGACCTTTCTCTGTACTTTCTCTTCCATAACTGGAAATGTAAAAATGGGCAAATTCATCTTACAGCAATTCCTGTTATATGATAAATTGAAAGAACTGGAGATATTGTCAGAAAACAAAATGTGTTATTGTTATGATATTCTGATACAAGAGAGGACAGCTGGCCTTTCAAAAGTGGTTTCCAGTTACTTTAGGATCACTTGTCTTTTTTTAGGGAATACACACTATAGATGGATAATTTTGGAATGTATGATGAGTTTAAATAAGCAGTTGAATATCTAAACATCACACCACACTGAAATGTGTTCACTGTGAATGTGCAGTCCCTACAGAAGATAATTAATCATAATGTCCTAGACTTACACCATCTCCAATTTAATAAGATACACCTTCTGTAACAAATAAATATTTAATTTTTTAAAATTTTGTTTCTGAGATGCCTTTCTTTTCCTCTTCCTCACTGCTAATATGCAACACCAGTTGGTTTAATATGCACAAAATATAGGACTTCTATGGGATACATAAGAATAAAGATTAAATTAATCTAACTGAGCACTTTTGCTGTTAAAGAAACAGTAAATTAAGAGAAAAAGCCTCCAAGATTGCTTGAAATTGGCTTGATGATTTCAAAGCCTTAATTACATCTGGATAGTAGGTCTACAGATCACATACAGTATAGAAACAGAACTCCCAGCTTTTTGATGAAAGAAACATCCTTTGAGTGACTAATGCTTATTGTATAATTAGGTTACATGAAACCTTTACTGACCATCAGAGTAACGATCACTTTTACCTCCTTTTTTGAGAAGAATTTGTGCTTGTATAAAATACCACCTAAATTAACGTATATAAGAAAGTAATCCATCCTTGTTTCCTTGTAGCCTAAATACAGGATTGTGTTTTATTCTTTAATGTTAATACTTGGACTCAATTCTATGGGAAAAATAATCTCAGATTTTCTTCAATGTCTGATATTAATTTTATTGAAACAGAATTATACATCTCAAAATTTTATTATTGTTTTAACTCGAACTTGGAGCACACAATAATTTAATATCTGATTAAATCTATGACATGATTCTAAAATAAATAAACATTATTTCCATATAATATATTTCCGTGAAATACTATGAAAGTTGATAAAATGAGAATTTTCTCAATCACAAGGTCCAAAACTAAATTTGCCTGCACATATGGCTTTGTTCCTGCTGAGAAATGATCTTTGGATATGTAACTGAGGGGAGTTACTTTTTACATTTCATATAAACAATAGTTTATTTCTCTGTAATCTCTTTTTTTTAACAATTAAATTGACAAAAATCAGGCACCTATTTAAATTGGCACCACCTTTGGCACTAATGAGTAGGTCTCAGTTGATGATAATGAGATCTTAAACACCTAGTTCATCTTAAACACCTATATATCTACACTGGAATGCCTAAACTAAAATTCCCAATTTGCAAATCAAGTAAAGTTAAAAGTGACTGTTTTATCTCAGTCTTCACATTGGGACTTATTTTTCCATATCTTTTGGCCCTTGTTTGGATTATTTTTTTTCAGCAACTGATCACAAAATAGAACAAAACATAGTTTTAAACTTGCACCTTTGGCTGGATAAAGAGCCAAAACTGAAACTAAGGTTCGGTTTTGGCTCTTTATCTACAGCAACTACCTGAAGAATATGCACTTGAGAAATCAGAACCTATTTCTGTTCTTTTTTAACTATGGGCTTTACCCAAAGCAAACTTACATCATCCCTTTTTGTTCTGGATTTGTATGAAGAGATAATAAGAATTTTCTCACACTTTGCATAAATTAAAATACAGAGCAAAATGCTGGAGCTGTAGGATTGTGGTAGGATTACTGCCTTACTGCAGTTAGAGAAGTGAGCTTTTCTAAGTAAACAAAAGACCTTAACCTGAGAGAAATCATCTGTATGAAAGAAAGAAATTCCCTAGTCACAAAGATCTCTAATGCTCATTTGTTAGGGATTATGAAAAACTCAGAAAATGTATCTAAAAATAAGAGGCACCATTTAGAAAGAAAACCCACTTTATTTCACATTTCTGCAATGCCGTAACAATACACTTGTATTTCATTAAGTCTTCTGTTTATCAGCAATCAGCTTACATTTCTGGTCTCTGGTGTAGTTATTATTACCAGTGTGTTGTGCATTTTTTTATATTGTAGATAGACAATGTAGCACTTATCTTCAGAACAGAAGTTTTTATATGAAAATTAAAAATGTGTAAAAGGCAGTCATTTTTTTTACCTGTCATATGAGAATGGGAATAGGCTTAGTGAGAAACAAAAGGCTTGCTGTTGAAGACATTATATGCTGTTGCTTCCAACCAAAGAAAAAATCCTGGTATCTCTTTCATGCCACCAGCTCTTAGTAATCAAAGAACATTTCAAGAGGCACAGAGCAGATATCTTTTTTCATATGGGTGGATTTACTTAGAAGATTTTTGCTCTATATTCCAAAGCACTCCAATAATCTTTGAAAGTCTGCAAGGTTTAGCTGAGGGACTCAGTTAAAGAGAATGGACTTTAATCTAAAGAAATGAAGAAAAGAAATCAAATAACTAAGCATCTGATCTTTAATTAATTGGTCTGTTCAGCCTCTTAAAATTTCACTGGAGTCCTCATGAATCGAACTGTGAAATTTGGAGTGAAAATGTGAAGATGCCATCAGCACTGACATGTCCATTCCCACACAGCTTTCAGTTTAAAATGTAAAACGATTTGTCTTGGTAAATATGGTACCTACAAAAAAAAAAAAAAAGACTTTCTGTTGCATATCTTCCATACATATATTCAATATGGTAATTTGCCTAGGTTAGAGTGAGTAGTTTTAGGGATTTTTTTAATTTTGCAGAGAAAATCACAGAGAGACTTAACTGAACAATAAGTAAACATTTTATGACTCCTGAACCATTTTCCAGCTTTTGAGTACTCTTATTTCTTTCCATCATTCCTCTTTAAAAGTAGTTGAATAGGGAAGATAGACCAAAAAAAAAAATGTGAATGATGCCAAGTATTGTTCATAAGAAGTTTACAAAGGTGGGAATAATAATTTAATCTGTAAAATTCAGATTCTATTGCAGATAATTTGTATATAGGCAAAAGAATGAAAAAAATGGCCTTATGAAAAATCCTGACTCTTTGAAAACAAATGGAAATTTTTGCAATTGGCAGCAGGGCATCTGAGAATTCTTTCTTGCTGAAGTACGGGAAGCATGAATCTTTTTGAAGTTGATGTATATTTCTGGAAATACCTAAACCAACCTTCAGTATACCTGCAAGGGAGCTTCAGGTCATGACGTATTCCAAAACAAATCTTATAAAATCCAAAATACATACCATCTCTAGATAACTACCTTCCCATTTCTTCCTACTATTCATGCTTCCCTGAAGTGAGCCAGAGTGTTGAACTAGTTGTGATGGCCATTAACCGAAGGCAAAGAAATCTATTTCTTTCCATTTGAGTTACCTCCCGGATTCTGCTTGATGAAAAGCAGAGACATCAGCCTCAGAATAGTGGAGAGATACAGACATAAAGAATAGTGGAGAGATGCAACCATAATTCATACGATTACCCAGGGTACTTCCTAAAGCCGCTGTTCCTAAAGCTGGACATTAGATTGGAGGGCTTCAGTAATAACTACAAAGTGGCAGCTTGAGGAGGGAGAATCTTATACTCTTCCTGGTATGTCACAGATGATGCTGAGCTAGATAGACTTGAAGTAGCCTTGATATCTGTGACCCTCATCTACAAACTCTTTGCTGGCTCATCAGAAGATGGAGAGTGAAACCTGTCTCACAAATATTAAAAGCATATATATATAAACATATACATATACATATAAAAATATGTAGCTGAAGTTTTGTATGATTTTTTTTTTTTTCTAAAAGCTTGCATTGTTCATATAGGCATGACCTTATACAACTCATATCCAAGTAAGGAGAAAAAAAGAGAGCAACCATACCACACGACTGCCTGAAAAAGAATAATGTGTTTTAAGTTGGCTGCTCGTTAAGTTCTTATTTGTCTGTGTTTCTGTACATTGTATTGATGCGGCACTTTTCAAGGAGTAATTGCAGCAGCAGGAAGTTATTGCTCTTTTCTGACACCAATATATATTGGTAAATTTTGCTTCAAGGAGTGTTCAGTGGTGACAGCTTTACCACAACTACAGGGAGATCAAAACTGAAGAAAGAGGGTGGAAAAAAAAAATAGAGAAGAAACCAGCTCCTTTAAAAAATGTTGTGTGGTAACCACATGAGCTATAAAACAGACGATATGATGGGAGGGCAGGTTTGAACATAAAGAAGTCTTACAGTGAATTGCCCTTTCAAAACAGCGTGGTCCCAATGGGATGAAAAGTTAGTAATCTAAACTGTACCTTACTATAAAAACGGCTCAAGCTTTAAATAAGCTGTTGTCTTAGTCAGCAATTAAATCATAAAACCACTAAGTAAACTAATTGATGTCTTTGTCAAATAGGAATTTAATTATAAAGCTTTAATCTTGGCAATGCCACTTGAAAAGAAACTTTAAACTGTGACCAGAAGTGTATATGTTCTTATCCTTCCCACTTACTAATAACACTTCCCTTACTTAAGGAGTTTCCTTTTCTTAAGTAATTTGCACATTTGACCTTTTATCCACTTTTGTGTGCACTTGAGAGAAATGTGCACTTACTTGAGGTTGTTCCAAAACTCATGGAAGTCAAAAGAAGTTTTTCCATGAGTATATTACCGGTTTAGTACGGAGTCAAGTAAAATTCTGGATTTCTAACAAGAGAGAAAATAAAGAACAATAATAAATATTGTTTGTGGCCCATGTAGGTATAGAAATACTTTTTCTTTTGAGTCACATTTCTCTCAACCCTAAAAGGTCTTCATAAAAGGGTCATCCTTTTGTGACATGTATGGGATAACCTTGACAGTGCCCATTATCATTATTATCCAGTATCATTATTTATATGACTATATTTTATATTTATTCATTAAAACCCCAGGTAACATATTGTTACGTGTTACAATATATTAATAATATATTGATTGCTAATAATTAACAATTAATGTATTATGCATATATTAATATTCTATTACATAATTTCAATTTTTAATATTATTTGTATTATTTATTGTTTTTACTTCTAAATAAACTAATAAAGTTATTAGAAAGGCAAAAATCCAAACTAATGGTGCTTTTTCTTGAAAGATATTCTCCTAAGCATAGTAAAGTTTGGCTGTGCCAAAATGCCAGTGTTCCTACAGTTCTGAATAGAGCTGTGTAAATCATTCATGTTTGTAGATAAATATCCAAATCGAAGAAAACCTTTCTATCAGGGAAAGGCATCAGTGCAAGAGTCCACTCCAAATCAAGTGGAGACCGTGTCCATAGCAAAGGTTTTCCCCTTTTGGTCTTTCAAGCTTCTTAGAAGAAAACAACATTGCTACAGTCTCAAAGAGAAGCAATCTTCTCACTTTTAGATAAAGGTGGTGTAGGGAGGTGTAATTGCTGACACTGAGAAGGAGCTGCCCGCTGTCTCCTCTGTTACAAGGAGCTGGCTGATTTTAATCTGTGTCCAAGGGACCTGGGCAGCACAGCACGGGCCTGAAGGCCACGATTTATGTGCAGCATGGCGGCACAGCACGGCACAGCACAGCCTGCACCTGCTCATGTTGGCTGTGCTGTGGAGCACTCGCTCCTCTGTGGTCAGGAGCACTACAGCAGCTCCCGTGGCACAGTGCGGCGATATTCAGATCAGGCCCAGAGGTCGTGTAGGTTACTCAGCTCTGCAGAGCTTCAAAGCGCAGACGTGTACCGTTATTTCCACAGAGCAAATCAAATTCAAATTTTCCACCAGTTATATCATAGCCAGAAATCAATTCATCTGTTTAATTCCTCTGAAGCTTTATAATACCCTCTCGACTTCCCTGATTTAGTAGCTTGTGGTGAAGAGTTAGGGAAAATCCTCTTTTTGTTTACTGGAGAAACTCTTAAGCTACAGACCCCAAAACTGAGCAAGGAAGAGACAAGAAATAGCTTGAGGTAAAAATTTTACGGGGACATCCACTTTATTAAAGATATTATTCCTGTCATTCGAAACCTCGTCTCTTAAAAAATCGTTCAATTTGAATAAGCTTCACTCAACAGTTTTGGATGAAAAAATAGTACAAGAACACAGCAGTTTTCTCTTTTTCTGAAAAACGTTAACCGTTAAAATATTCACCCAGTATCCTAGAAACAAGATTCAGTTCACTCTTCAGCTTATGGAGTAAATCTGCCTCTTTCTTTCCTTGAGAAAACTCCCTAGCCATCACTATAAAAGATGTTCTGGCCTCTACTGCAACTATGTCCTATTTAGTTTAAAACAGATTAAGGACTGGAATCCATATGCTTCATTAAATTTGGTAAATGGACATTTTCCTTTAAAACAACCAAATAAAAGTATCTTTTCCACTTTTGTCAGTAATTATTTATTTTGGATAAAGTGCAATCACTCTTGTCCCAAGCCAAGATTGCTCTATTTCTATAGTCAGTATCTAGGAAAAAGGTCAGTGTTGTTATATGATAAAAGATGCAGTTCAAAATTTCATCAAGCAGTAGAATTAATATGTGTTCAACAGTTTTGTCTTCTTTCTTTCCTCCTCTTTCTTCCTCTCTTCCCACTTTACCTCTTATATCCCACTGTGGGATTAAATTAAATGTTTACATCAAGCAGAAAAAATTTGGTCTACTGCTGAAAAAGAAATCAGTTAATTGAAAAAATAGTTTACACATCTCTAGGCCTGTTTTTCAAATGATGAAATCAAGGTAAAAAATCCATATTGGTAAACATTACACAAACACAGAAACAGTTATATCTTTTCCAAATGTTGTTGTCTGAAAGTGTTCAGCTGCTCATGAAAGAATATGTAAGCAAGAGGAGATTTTCCCTACATATACCTTTACTTGCATAAAATGGGGAATTAAAATATGGTTGTAGTTACTGTATACATAATACATACTCTACACCAGCATCTTCTTCCCACACTGTCTTGTGTATGAAAATCAGAGGGGAAAAAGTAAGAGCAGCACAGCTTCCCCAAGATCCCCATCCTCAAAGCACAGACTCTCTGTGACTCAAAAGAATGAAGATCTCAAAACATCTTTGATATTCCTGTGCCTTTGAAGTTTTGGGCAATGACTATGTGGCCATTCCATATCAATGAATAATGGCCTTGGCCTGACTTGGACTCCAGATAGGCATGTTTCTTCTTTGGCACGTTTGTCTGAAAACATTAAGTTTCAATGTTTAATGTATCATTTATAGTTTGAGATGTTGGAAGTCTGTCACAGAACATTTTTTATTTCAGATATGAATACTTCCTCTGCTATAAATCACTTATTCAATAAGATTTGTAATCCAAATTTCATGTTTCCTCTTTCAGTTTTATACCATGTGTATTTATCACCTGTCCGTCATATTCTATTTGTGCTCTGGACTGACAACTTGATTTTGTGTCCTCGTTTACTTCAGATGCACTAATGTTATGGGTATTTCCCTCCAACTCAATATATCTGAACTTACGCCGTTGGTTAAATTTTACACAAAGTTGTAGCTTTAACTGATAAATTCTGAGAACAAATCTTATCTTCTACTTTGATTCCTTATATAACACAACTGAATCTGTCAGGTCTGCAACTACCTAGGGTTCTGTTTTGGGGTTTTTTTTGGCTATTTCTTTCTTCACTTCCTAGCATTTAGATTTATAGAGAGACTTTGCCAGTATGTGTAATATTTCCTTTTTCATAAAGTACAATTATTTAGGCAATTTTTTTTCTGAAATATTATTATAAAGTATTTTTCAGGCGCATAACTGGAAGGAAGAAAAAGAAAGATAGAAAATATCTGTTGTAATTCCTTAAAAAGCACAAGTGCATTAATTAGATATTTTTTAATATCCTATCTGGTTTTAAACTCTTGGTTTGTAAACATTTTTAGAAGAAGTAGTTTTCAAGCATTTATCATTATAGTGTACTTCAGAAGCAGTTTGCTTTATCAGAGCAGAATGTCTATATAGAAATCTTGCAAATTTGAATTGATTGGCTTTTAAAATTAGAGTATTTACTACAAAAAATGCTCTATGTAAAAAATAACATTTCATAATCTGTGATGTTATTTAGTTACACTTTTTCTTCTTATTACAGCAAAATAATTTTAAAAACATAAACCTAGTTTCTCTCACTCCCCTGTCAGGAGCTAAGTGAGAGCTGTTTACAAAATCCTTTTATAGTCCATTAAAATTCATTTTCTTGTGGAAGTAACATACATAAGTATTTTTCAGGTAGACAGGCAGAGAACTGTTCTTCTGAACATTCTACAAAAAACTTTTTGACTGGCTCATGACCCAAACACGGAGAATTAGGTTTTGGTTTAGAGATTAAACAACCATATTACAAGTTACTGTAAATTTTCCCAGGACAGAAAGAAACAACAGATGTTTTCAGAGCCATCCCTAAGGACTTTGAGGCAAAGAAAGGATTTCTTTCCCAAATACATTAGCACGCAGTTGCATTCACATAACATGCATTGACTCCACTGTTATTTCATTATTTTGTTTATTTTCAATTCATTTTTGCCACCTATGAGCAAAAAGTCTCTTACATTTTTAACACTGAAAAATGAGAAAGGAGTACTAAGATCCATTAAAGTGATTGGATTTGGTGGTAAAGTAAAACTAAAACTATGATATATAAAGCTATATAAACTATATAAATATAGTCGTTTATCTAACTAAACCCCAAGACATAGAATCATAGAAACATTTAGATTGGAAAAGACCCTTAAGATCATCAAGCCCTACCATTAACCTCACACTGCCAAGTCCACCACTAAATCATGACCCTAAGTGTCACATCTACACATCTTTTTAATACCTCCAGGAATGGTGACTCAACCACTTCCCTGGGCAGCCTGTTCCAGTGCCTGACAATCCTTTTGGTGATTTTTTTCTTAATATCCAATCTAAAGCTCCCCTGCTGTAACTTGAGGCCATTTGCTCTTGTCCTACCGCTTGTTACTTAGGAAAAGAGATCGACACCCACCTCACCACAGTCTCCTTTCAGGTAGTTGTAGAGAGCAATAAGGTGATGTGTATATGTAAATATAGCTATATATTATGTGCATGTATGAGCTACTTATATATATATGATGAATAAGTGTCTTTTTTTTTTAAGTTTAAACACCAATCTTTCCACAAATATCAGTTCCTTGTTGCTTCTACTCTTCATTATTTTTTCAGCACTCTTTATTATTTTTTTCAACTCTGCCATGTGAAAGTCTTTAAAACTTAGAAAAATATGTGCCATGTTATTTGACATAGATATAATTTTATCATTTATACATTAAAAAGAGAATAGAAAATCTAGGAACAAAGGTGCTGTTGTGATCTGGCAGTCCACATGGCAGTATACATTTAGTATTTCAGTACATAAACCTGTTGGTTGACAGAGAAGATTTTGAAAATAAATTAAAGTCTGTTTTTTTCCTGATTTCAGTGGACACCTATGGCCTGGTATTTGTGAAAATCCAGCACGACTGTATACTTTTTTCAGCTACCAACATCTTTATCCTATTAAGAAAATAAATACAGACACTGCTAAGTTCTATAGTGCTTTTCTATTCTTGAAAGATTTTCTGGATATTTCTCCTTTCTAGCATAAAATACCACTGGTAAATTTTACATGAAAATATTTAAGCAAAGCTTAATGAGAACTTGCCATTTGGGCTATATAATGCCTTACCTACAAACATTTTAACAAATGTAACATAAACCATTACTGGGACAAATAATTTACAAATAAACTCTGAGTTGAAAGAAAACTAAAATTTCTGGTTTATGGCACTCTTCCAAAGCTGTGGAAAAAGGTTTCAACCTTATTGATGGAAATCTAAGAAATCAGTTGGAAACAACTGCGTTAGTTTTCAAGACGTTGTCTTTCCCATGTTTTATTTAATGAGCTTTGGAGATCATAGAAAATCTGATGTTGCCCTTACTGGGGTGGGTCAAAGCTTAAATACTCTAAACTGAGCATGACAGTCAAGCTCATCATAGCTTTGTGGAAGGAAATAAGTCTATTTCTTATACATGACTTGGTACTTTGTGTATGGCTGAGACCTAACACAGGACTTCTCTGTTCTCATTTGTGAACCTGTCTGTAACTTATCTGCTGTTAGTGCCATCATAAACCTGCCAGTAATTTTGTTTGTTAATTATTTTAAGATTATATTCCCACATTCAAATTATTTACTTGACATTTTGAATCTCATTTGGTTACTCTTAGTCCCATTTTTTATACTTTCATACTGCTGTTATTTTATTGTTCCCTTTGCATTTGCTCCCTGTTCCCTGTTCTGGTCCACAATCTCTTTAGTTTAACACTGTTTGCAAAGCTAATAAAAGTGCTGTTTACCTTTTCTCTTAGACAATTAATGAGAATGTTAAATAATACGTTGCAACTTCCTTACTCCTTCAGGGCACATCTCAGATCTAATAGTTCAGAATGTGTGTGTGTTGTAGCTTTTCTGTTTGTTCCTCTTCAGGTGGTTTGCTTTTCATAAAACTGCTTTTATACCCAGGTAAATATGATTAATTATACTGGTAAAAGTTTTTGACAAACTATCAAATCACCTAGCAAAATCTAGGGTGAGGTAAACAAATTATTCTACCCTTAGTTAATTGGTAAGTAGGTGAGGGAAGCAAATTATTTGAACATTAGTTAATTTATAATTTTAAAACCAATGACTGTTTGAAAACAGTAGTCTTTGGATTGCCATTGCTTAATTATATTAGAATTCCACCACCCAGTTTTCTTAAGTCCGCTTTCTTTTGCAGACTGTGTTCCTACTGAGCAGAGTCCTTGTTGGACACATCAGAGCAATGTCTTTGCACCACACATATTCAGAGACCTAAAGCATTCCTAAACTAAATAGGGTATGATGGCTTAGAGAATTGGTGATGAATGTTTTGCTCCAGCATATTATTCCATAAAACCGTTCACAGTAAGAGCATCTGGAGTCAGAGAATCTTATAATTAATTGCAGACAAAGTATACGATGATACAAATTCAGCTCCTTCAAGAGGAACGCATATGCAAAAACACGATTTGCACAGGTTTTTTTAATAATATTTCAGATATCTGTTTGTTCACATTTTTTTTCTTCCAGCAGGAGATAATACTTTAAGTCTTAATTATTTTAACTGTGAGAATTGCTTAGTTTTACTTTGTGCAAGCAAAGATACAAATTTAAAATGGTGTCTGACTGTGACACTAGATGGAGCTACCTCTTTGAAAAGAATCAACTCTATTGGAAATTCAGCTTTTGTTCCATGTGTTTCATACTGAAACTTATCATATAAGGCAAAGAGAAAATAAAAAAGGGAAAGGAATAAAGAGGAAAAAAATCAAGATAAGAAACCAAACAAGTAATAATTTAAATTATTATGAAAATGAGACCAGAATAATTTTAAATCAATATATATAGGATGACTTTTTTAATACACACAACTTTTTCCACAGTGGTAATTTTTATCAAAGCACTACTGAGAACTTAACCTCTGAAGAACCTTGGCAACCTTTAAATAAAATGAAATTAGTTAACATCTAGTTGCTTTGCAAAAAATTATGCAGTAGCACTACATTGTGCTACTTATTTATTATTCCTCTGCTCATCACAGATATTTCAGCAAGGAGTATTGAACAAAGGTAAAACAACTAGATTTTTCTTTGTAGTTCATATTTTGATCCCACCAGCAATGTGCTTCAGTCCTGCAGCCTCTACTCCTTGGAAGCTAACAATTCAGTATCTAACTTCTCCATGCACACAATTGTAGGCATCTGGTTTTCAAAAGATAAAATTATGTGGAAACACATCATCTAAAGGTAGTTCCAATTAGAACCAAAACCTGTGAGTGTTTGTGGATGGAACTTTTCTTACAAGAGGTTACTAGAGTTTGTTAATTAAAAATAATTAAGCAGGATTCTTTGTATTAAGGTTCAAAACAAGTTCTGTGGATTTATGGAGCCTTGGAAGGAATGAGTTTAGTGACACTCATGTAAAATTTTCCGTAGGATGCTTGAGTTTTACAAGATCTTGTCAGAAGCATAAGAACAGAAATAGGAAAACTGGCTAGGAAACAAAAAGTAAGTACACACAGTTAGATTAGCTTTCCCATGGATTGCACAAATCTTTTTTTTTCTTTTTTTGAGTTTCCAAAAAAAGCTTTCCACAAGCTGTGCCAGATGTCTTTCTCCAGTGCCACATCACCACTCTTTGAAACCACTGAATAGCAAGACCACTCTTGGCTAGCACTGAGTGCTACAGTCTTTTTCAAAACAAACAGAAAAGATAAGGAAATCTGTAGCTCATTTCTTTACATTCTAGCCAAAAACAGATTTCCAAAGTTACCAGTATGTGGCTAGACTGTCAAACCCTAAGGTGTGCAGTGTAGTGAAATGCCCTGATTTTCACGAAGAATGTTTTTTCCTTTCTGAAACGTCCAAATATATCTCCTGTGCATCTTCCCCATACTTTGCTATTTTCAAATAGGGACAAAGTCCGCCTTGTATTAATCCATTTTGCATTGGAAAACCTTTTGTTGATTGGCTGTGTATTTCATTGTCCATCTTTGTGGTTACTTCAGGTAGGTAAAAGGACATACTTGAGAAGGACTTGCGGTTATTGGTGGATGAAAAAATGGACATGAGTCAGCAATATCCGCTTGCAGCCCAGAAATGCAATCATATCGTGGTCTGCATAAAAAGAAGCATGGCCAGCAGGTTGAGGGAAGTGATTCTTCTCCTCTTCTCCGCTCTGGTGAGACCCCACCTGGACTACTGCATCCAGGTCTGAGGTCCCTCGTACAAGAAAGACATGGACCTGTTGGAGGGACAGAGGATGGCCACGAAAATGGTCAGAGGGTTGGCACCTCTCCTAGGAAGAAAGGCTGAGAGAGCTGGGGTTGTTCAGCCTGGAGAAAAGACTCTGGGGAGACCTTATTGCAGCCTTTCGGTACTTAAAGGGGGCTTATAAGAAAGATGGGGACAAACTTTTTAGCAGGGCCTGTTGTGATAGGGCAAGGGGTAATGGATTTAAACTGAAACAAGGTGGATTCAGACTAGATATGAGGAAGAAATTTTTTCCAATGAGGGTGGTGAAATACTGGAACAGGATGCCCAGAGAGGTGGTACATGAGCCTGGAAACATTCAAGGTGAGGTTGGATGGAGCTCTGAGCACCCTGATCTAGTTGAAGATGTCCCTGATGATGGCAGGGAAGACAGGGATGGACTAGATGATCTTTAAAGGCCCCTTCCAACCCAAACCATTCTGTGATTCTATTATTCTAAGTACCTCAGTTTTTAATTTAGTTACAATGGCAATCCATCGTGGGCATATGATAGCTCTTGGTCCATGCACTAGGATTATTAGATGACTAAACCAGTGCCTTGAAGAGAGTTCTACTGTGGGAAAGAAGAGAGGTGAAGCTCAGTTAGTGGGCTTGGTGAACACACCTCAAAAGTCCATTTAATCCATTTTGGTATATTTGCAGAGTATATAATCTTTTGAAAACAGAACAAAACAAAACAAAACTTATTTCTCTGAAGAGCATAGATTTCAGCTGGAAATACTTATCAAATATTAGAATAATTATAGATTTGGCTTTTTTGTGTATACTATACTATGAAAATACATAATTTGTCTTTAATATCACTTTGATGCCATTCTTACTTCTATGGACAGAAGAAAGTGAACAATAGTAGTAATAATGATAATACCAACAATAGCAGACATTAGAGCCCTGCCTAGTCAATATATAACAACTGTTTGTATCCTCTAAGTTTTTGAAAAAGCACCAGTGGTGGACTGTAAAATTTACAGTGATGCCATTCATAATGCAGTGCTCTAGCAAATGATTAAGGATTTTAATTTCCCATGTTTCAGAGTAAAACAAAATATGCTAAAATATTTATGAAAGAAAAAACTCCACAGAGTTTGATGGAGTCTGTTCTGAACACTACAAGCCTTCATTGCTATGGAAATCACGAAGTTACTTCTAGAATACACTATTGCCTTCTCTGGTGTATGCTAGTATGAGACACAGAGAAAGGCTCTCCATCTTGCTTCCAAATAAATTATGTCTAGCCAAGTTATTCGGAAAAATAAGGACAAACTCTAAGTAAATGCTGAAGCCCATGACTAACGTGTAGGGAGGGGGAATTTTTAAAAGTTGTAAGACAAATTTAAGTTTCACAAATAACTCTCACTCAGGTTCTGTGTCTCACATGGCCTGTCCTATTTCAATACTCATGAATAGAAATTATTAAATAACTTTGTAAACTTAAAACAGCATTAAAAATTGTTCACATCCCTGACAGTTGTACTGAAAGCATAATGCGTGCTACTGACACTGTTCTGCATGTATAAACTGATTACACTTATTTGCATTAGTCTGGGTTGCTAAAGATGATTTGAAGTTACAATACAAACTGATTTTAGGGACTCTTCTATGTGCTTCAGTTTCAGGAGTGATCTTGATTTTGGTTAGTACTTGTTAGCAGATTCTTGGAAGGTATCCTATTGAACATTGAAAGGAAAAAAAAAAGAAAGAAAGGGGAGTAGGGAAAGCTTAGCCTTACTGGAAACACAGAAGTGAAAGCGGTCTTCTGTTTTGCAAATACACTGTATTTTCTGAGAGCAATGAATGGCTCTCTGAGGAATAAAACATTTGTGAGAGTGCAAAAAGGTTTCTGGGTTTTTTTATTGCTATGACATTAACATAACTTAACAAGCTTCAAACACTGGAAGTAGGTTAACAGGATTAATGTTTAGTTTTAGGTGATTAACAGACTACTTACAGAGCAGTCTTATTTCTGATATGTGAGAAAAAATGAAAGTATAATGAAATCGTGCATGAAACTGAGTTTCTCCTTGAGGAATTGACTTTTCATTAACCATTTAAATAGTAAGTGATGATTAAAACGCAGCACGATTCACTCAAAATTCCCATTTATTTAGTTCCATTAGATTTATACTCAGAGATTAAATTGGTTGCAGAGATCAGCATAGTTATCCCAGTGACTGGCACCAGATAAAAATCTAAGAGTACTGGTGAGATTTTTTTGGTTCAAATTCAAAAATGACGTGACTGTGTGTTTCTTGCCAAAACTTCTGTTACAAGTACCATAAATCAGTCTTGGACCTAAAGTCTGTTCTGAGTATTTCTTGGGGTTTTCATGTAATCAATACAGATTTGCACGTGTAATGCAAATTGTGTGCAAGTAGAAAACTAAACGGGAACACTAGATGAAGTAATGCAAAAGGTATTAATTTTAATTGGGATAGAGTGGTACAACATATATTGAAAGTAGCAAAGGAGAAAACAGCATGAAAATAATTAGCACTATTTTAAAATAGGTGGTTTTTTTCCCCCTTTGCACATTTCTATGAATTTCCTCTCCTGCAGTGATTATACCACTTATTTTCTTATAGATCACTTACAATGCATGCTGTAGCTGTATGAAAGAATTCCCACTGGTGCACTGAAACTTTTCTTTTAGTTTTGTACTTTCCTTACCAATTTAAATGAAACAGGATTTTCATTTTTCTTTCCTCACCCAGTTCCTAAAATGCAGGCTTTAAAAAAGTCAGTATAATTGTTTCTAGATTATCCATACCTTCCTTCTTCTTTTTTTTTTTTTTAATCTTTTCTCCCGTGTCTTTTACATTTTAGCGTGAGATATCATCCACTTTATAAAAAAGAATTAATCTGCTAAGTAGGTCCCAAATAATTATCTCCCATTTTTTCCAAGAACTGCATTATTAAATTTTTATTAAACCACTTTCTGTGGTTTTTTAGATCTATAAATGAATCAAAGCCAAACAGAACTTTCAGATACCTATTGTTGCAGCAATACGAAAAATTGGGTAAAAGAAATATTTTTTTTCCTTTGTTTCCCAGATTGCTTTTTTTTTGTGTTTTTTTTTTGTGGTTTTTTTTTTTTTTTTTTTTTTTTTTGAGCTATGCCAGTACAAAGTGAGCAACAATGTGTGGTATTTTCATCCCAGTTTTGGGTATTTTCATCCCAGCTTAGTTTCCACACACAAAACTGGATTTCAAAATAGGAAAATATGATTGAAACTGATTGAAGTGATTAAAATAAATTATTTCTGATTGAAGGTGGTCAATCTTTTATTACATCCTTAAATTTATGTTAATCAATGGCAGAGCAGGAAAAGAGACGGTTAGGGACTTCAATAACTGGTATGTTTTCAAATACTGATCCAGAGGAGTTCATTTTAGGCTAGTTAGGGGAGTGGTTGAAGCAAGTCTTAGAGCTGTCATTAGTTATTTCTAAGAACTTACAGAAGATGTATGGAAGTCCAGAAGACTGGAAAGGGGAAAGAAAGTATGAGATGACTGCCAAATTTTGGCAGCTCTCCTAGGTAGATGGATGTCACATAAGAGATGTCTGCACTGAGTGTGAGAAGAGTCACCCGTGTTTATCCTCTATCACAAAAAGGAAAATTTGCAGACAGTACGAAATGTTGAGGAAGTGTAACCTTATCTTCCTTGTAGTGGTGTAATACATAACTTCCTGATTTGTGCTCCTGGTTATGGACAGGATTCCATAACCTCTTTGCAGTACCACATCTATGTATAAACATGGAACATACTGTATCTATCCTTTCTACCCCTTTGTATGTGTAAAGACGTATTCCCTCAGCTGCCTAGTAGGTAACTAGAAGAACCCAGTTCTTTCAAATTTTCCTCACTGTGTTTTCTTGACTTTAAATCATCCTCTGATCACTCTGATATTCCCTGTCCTCTTGCACAAACATAGCCTTGTTTATTGAGCCATAACTTTCCTCAAGTGCTGTGTCCAGAATTTTCTGTACTGCTCCAGACGAGGCCTTTCCACTGATAACTAGAAGAAAAGGATTACGCTATATGTCATGCTGATACCAATCCAGTTTAAGCAACCCACTCTAACATTTGCCTTTTACACCACAGTATGATATATGCAAGTTCAGAACAGTTCTTGTGTAACTCCTTCTCTACCCTTAAGTAAACACAGCCCTTAAGTTTAATAAAGGAACTTAGTAACTATGTTTTGAATGCTACTTAACTAAGATTTGAACACTGCTTTTCCAGTCATTTCCCATTCTTGCAGACTTCTTACAGTAAATCCATATTTTCATGATAGCTTCTGAACACATCACATAGGGCAGCATCTAAATCTTTACAGGAGTCTGGCTATTTATAGGCCTTAAGGCCTATTACCTTGTCAAAGAAGGAAATCAGAGTGGTTTGATATGATTTGCTCTTAAAAATTCATTTTGATCATTTCTTATCACATCATTGTACTCTAGATATTTGCCTATAACATGTTTATTATTTGTTTATCTTGTTCTAGAAACTGAATTTAGATTTATAATTCTATAACTATTCACTCTCTGTCTTTCAAAGGTAGACATGATAGGATAAGTTTCAGTCTAAGTTGCACCTAAATTAAACACTGAAGTTTATTGTCTACCTAGAGAGGTAGCTCTTTGCTATTATTTGGTATGAAAGTTTTTAATGTCTAAATTTAGGCACCTTTACATACTCATAAATGCCTTCCTTGAGTCATACGCAACCTAAATTTCAGGTCAAAACCCATTTAAATTGTGGTTGCAAATATCTGTAACAATTGTTGCTTGAAAGCGTTTCACTTCCTTTTAGATGTTCACTACTGTAATTGACTCTGTCCTAGAGCCTCCACTCAGATCCTATGAGAGGATGGCCTAGCTCTCCATGGCTAGCTCTCTTCCCTTTCCTGACCTCTTCTGTCTTAGTTCTTCATTTCCTAATGTTGTTCAGGCAAATCCTTTCCACTGTACGTGCGCATTTCGTGCTGTTTGGCAGATATCTAAAACTGGTCAGGTGAAGAGTCCCTGAAAGTATCTGTCTCCTTTTTAGTACGTGTAAGACTCTTCCATAATGACATGTTCATATGTAAACATCCACGCTGCAGAGGCCTTAAGTCAAATATGATCAACGTCCCTCTTACTTGCTGGCGAGAAATGCAGTGATGGCTGTGAACAAGGAGATCACTAAAACCAAACAGTGCTGTTCCCCAGTTTTGGAGTGGCACTTGGTTTATAGCCGTAACCACTTTCAAGTTCTTTGATAAATAGCTAACACTAAGTCACTTTTTCTTCCAAAGGACCTTTTCTGTTTTTTTTTTTTTTACAATTTTACTACTGAAAATTTGTATGACAATGGCAACAGGAAATGAGAAAGAAAAAGAACAAAGCAATTTTTGTACTCTTAGAATCTAATGTCGTTTCTGGAACTGAATTTTCCTCTCCCTTGCACCCTTTACTTTACATAGATTAACAGGTCAGTTCTGATTGAAGTAGATGAAATAAAGAAAATTCATTCATTTGCTAAAAGCCTCTGAGATATACAGTAATGTAAACTAGCACGGCAGACGAAAACTGACTTGAAAGCTCAATCAATTATTCCTTGCAATGCAGTTCATTATTTACGAAAACTACCATCCAAAGATGGAAAATAATGACATTATTCTGCTACTTAACCATATATATTGTTTGCATAATTATTTTCTCAAAGAAGCTATATTATGTGGTTTTTTTCTGAATTGAATTGTAAATTTTAATAGGAGCTTTTTGTCAAGTAGGCTTGCCCATGTTTCTGCTTCCTCTATTGATCATGATCATGTAACATATAAACCTACACTGGTCCAAGAAGCTTACAGAAACATGTACTTTTCTATAAACTTTTTTGTTTGGCATGTGTTCTACAAGGGAAAATAGTTGTTAAAATTGTAGCTTCATCTGTCTGAGTTACCAAATTACTAGTTGAGGAATCAAAACGTAAAAGAGGAAGTAATTACCTGCCTTTCTGGTTAATTATCTGAGTATTTAAAATATTTGAAAGACAGAACAACAACAAATTTAAAATATCATATGCATTAGAAGCTGCAGAGTAGGAACCCCTATGCCTCCCAAAGGTTACTCAGAGTAGCAATGAAGTACTCTGAACAATATTAAAAAAAAAAAAAAAAAAGAGAAGTAGGTAATCTTATTCTAAATTTTAGTCCTTTCTTTAAGAATCTTGATACTAGAAAGTATTTGTGTTTTGGGAAAGCATATTGTCTTTTTTATTTATTATGAATATGTTACAAAATTCAAACCAATCTTTGAGTGATCTGTGACCTTCGTGGAACTTGCAAGAGCTTTGTAAAATCCTAAGCCACGTGCAGCAGACAAATATCTATCTCTGTTTCAGTGGGTTTGTGTGAGAGCCCAAGGGTAGGTTTACTGAGATATTTAGTTATATGATACCTGGTTTCTGGAAGAAAGTGTGTGCTAGGGCTTTCAAGAAGCTCATTCCCGTTCTCAGAAATTAGAACAACTGTGTCATCTCTGGCTTTTCTTTACCATACTGGCAATTTTAAAAATGTTATAGTTTCGCTTTTATATGTTTTGATGAATGAAATAAGTTAATAGTGATGAGATATGTAAAGTACTTTGAGCGAGTAACTATTAACCCCCCCAGAATTCTACCTTCGCTGCTGGCTTTGTGAGAAGCTGACCTTTTTGTTTTCGTTGCACTTGTGTTACATGTTGAAGACTCTCCATTTATAATAGCTAGAGTTGCCTTTGTTTTTCATCTTTCCAAGTACAATTTGAAGATCTATCTTTAATTCTTTCTTAGTTCAGAAACACCACTGAATGCACTCTAAAATTCATGGTTTTGGTGCTCTTTTGTATAGATACAATAGCTTTTAAACATTCCAGACCAGATACAGTTTTTAAAAATACAATACCAGACTGTTATTTAAAAATACTAGACCAGATACATGAAATTTGGGGTTTTCTATGCTTTTTACTTTAGCAGAGAAAGCCCGGAAGTTTTGGGAGTGCAAGGATTGCTCTTCTCATGAATCATAGTCTCTGTAAGCCCGTATACACAGTTAGCAGGAAAATAAACAGCAATTAATGGAAACAGAGGACATATGTTGAAACTAGTCCACTTCCATGAAGATTTCAACACTTTGTTTCTGCATTTTCCAAAATACTCTTCAGAGGCATCTGACAGCATGCATGTATTACATGTAAGGAGTAAGTTAGAAAGACACTTTGTGGAGGTGCTTCAAACAAGTTATAAAGGACGGATACGCAAGTGCATATGATATTCGTTTCCTGTCCCTTGTAGGTATGGCAAATAGGTTTGCACAGAGATTAAATTATCTTCAATAATTACAGCAATTTAATTGAATTTGTACATACACGTAAAGTTGTTCTGCACTATCTGTTACAATTTGAAACTATTTTATAGAGACAGAAATTTCCCAAAAGCTATCAAGCCTACATGCAATATTTTGTAATAAAAGTAAAAAATTGTTCCTTTATCTAGTTGTTTTAGTCAGGCTCCAGCTTAAATTGTCTATGGAGAAAAAATAATAAAAAATAAACCCCAAAAGCTCTGTTTCTGCAAAGCACTGGTTGATGAATAGCTCAAATTTCTATAACACAAACATTTTTTGAAGTAAATTACTTTTCCTCACGTAAGTGAGAAAGGGTCACAAGCACGAAGCTTTTGGATAGAGAAAACAGCATTTATCTGCTGATTCATCCAAAATGGAGAGGCTAATACGTAGAGCCTGGATCCTGACAGGTGAGAGCAATTATCATTATTTGGGATATAAACAAGGTAGGAGCATTTCAGGGAGCCTGAGGGTGTGGAAGGAAACAGTAAGAGTGTCTAAATATTTCCTTAGGTGAGGCTGGTGGTTTATTCTTTTGAATTTTGTTGCTAGTGTTGAAGTTCAGACAGGAGCCTGTACTGATGAAGTCAATCCTGCTGCTATGAGCACTCATTTCTATTGGGCAGCTCCAAGTAGAGGATGTTTATTTTGCTCTATTGGTCAAGAGTTCCCTGAAGCCACAAAGTGAGAATAATAATATTTAAAATACTTGGGAAAAGTTTTCTGTCCTTTATAAAACTTAGACTGGATCTTATCCATCCAAAAGAATACGGAGATCTTGGACATCCTTTTGTTCTTTACTAAAGAGAAAGCTCTCAGATTTAAATGGGACTTAATTCTTGAGGGATTTTTAACGAAAATAACCATTTCTTCCTTTACTAGATCTTAGAAAGAAATGTCCATCTTGCTATGGTATTGGCTGTCTTAGCACTACTAGGCTGACAGGCAGCTGAGAACCAAGCATGCCCTGTGCGCTAAGCTCATACTGCAGTTCTGGTTAAAAGTGCGTGTGGGGCTTCTATCGCTGTCCCTGCCATATTATTATTGTCCCTGCCAATTAGATTTTATGCTAATATCTAATTGGAAGCTGTAGGTTCGCCTGTGATCCCATGCACTTATCCTGGAAAAACAGCTTGCACCTTTGAACTGGAGACTTGTATTTTCTTTCTAATTGTGTATTAAATGCACCAATGAGCAATGTCAGGAATCAGGGCGGGATTTTCTGTTACTCCACTTCTAATTCATGATTGTCCATATGCTGTTAAATTCCAGGGGGAAGAGCTAAACATGTTTCCCTAAATTTTTCTGCCTTATAGGAAGCATGTGGCTCATTCACCTCATCTAAAGGCTGGGTACTGCTGGTGTTTTCAGTAATGAATTGGAGGCCTGATAAAATAGAAACATAGAATCATAGGATATGTTGTGTTGGAAGGGACCTTTAAAGGTCATCTAGTCCAACTGCCCTGCAGTAAGTAGGGACATCTTTAACTAGATCAGGCTGCTCAGAGCCTCATCAAGCCTCGCCTTGAATGTCTCCAGGGATGGGGCCTCCACCACCTCTCTGGGCAACCTGTTCACCATCTGTCTCACCTGAGCAACCTGTCTCACCACCCACATTGTAAAGAACTTCTTCCTAATGCCTAATCTAAACCTACCCTGCTCTAGTTTATAACCATTGCCCCTTGTCCTATTGCTACTTGCCCTTGCAAACAGCCCCTCCCCAGCTTTCTTGTAGGCCTCCTTTAGGTACTGGAAGGCCTTCTCTTCTCCAGGCTGAACAACTCCAACTCTCTTAGCCTGTCTTCGTAGGAGAGCTGCTCCATCCCTCTGATCATCCTTGTGGCCCTCCTCTGGACCTGCTCCAACAGGTTCATGTCCTTCTTGTGCTGAGGGCTCCAGAGTACTCCAGGTGGGATCTCACAAGAGCAGAGTAGAGGGGGAGAATCACCTCTCTAGATCTGCTGGCCATGGTTCTTTTGATGCAACCCAGGATGCAATTGTCCTTCTGGGCTGCGAGGAAGGAAGATCAGCTAGCTGGAGGAATGCTGATGGTGATGTGGGTGTTCCCAGCTCCAGGTTTCTTCTTGACTAACATTAGGTTAATGCATATTCCCTATACTCTGTACATTTCCTGTCTTAGCTTTTTCCACTTGGAAAGTCACTGGTCATCCACATGGTTTTGTGGGTTATACTGATGTGTTGGCAACACAATCTTGTGTTTATGTGGACAGAAATTCAGAAGGAAGCTTTAATCTTCCCTAAACATAACTGATGAGCAATAATTCTAGAATTCAAATAATACAGAAATTTATCTTATAGAGGAATTAAGCTTTAGATTAAAAAAAAAAAACACCCCAACACCCACCCCACATCCCTGCCAAAACCACACCAACCCTAAAACAAACCAAAAACCCACCACAAAACAACAACCAATGACAACAAAACTTTTGCTGAAAGATACAAACTCACTGATGCCTACTGTATATATACAGCTAAAGAGTGGTGGTCTGGTCAAACGTTTAATATCAAAAGTTTTATTTTTCTTCCTTTTCAGGAGGAGGCTTACAACCCCTTGAAATGTTATGACATTTGAGAAGACAAGCATCTCAGTTAGTAAAAATTTAACTTAATTGTTTTCTAAATAAGAAAAAGTATAGAACTGGGATCTTACAGTATGAATGACATCTAGACAAAAAATGGTCACTCATTTCATGAAGTACAGTAACAGAAAACTACATGCTTAGATCTAAATCTATTTCCAACTGCTTATCAGACTGCTTTGGAGACCACGTAATTGGTAAGTAAACAATTAGCATTGCTTTAAAAAAAACAAAAACAAAAAAGCACCTCTATCATTATACTTAGACAATTTAGATATTCTGTATGAAACATTACTTAAAACTTTGAAAGTATTGCTTTTTATCTTTATTGTCTTTATTTTTGGAGGAGAAGGGGAGGAAATAACCCATATCTAGATGTATAAAATAAAATTACTTTGAGTAAAACTATTAACTTAATTTCTAGAACAGTAGTGCAGTAATATTAATTAGGCACTGTTCCTGTATTTTTTTTTCCTTAAAAGTTTCACATTTCTGTATAGGAATTGTATGAACAAACAATCATACTGGAAATGTCTTTGCCAGTTTTTATCATTAGCCTATTAGAAAAGATACTGCGGTACAGCTAGTGAACAGAAGTATTGTAATGTAATGCATATAGCTGTTCACTATTGTATGTGGGGAACAAACAAGAGCATAATAATCCAAGTAAATGGTGTGAGAATAACTTACTGTTTGAAAATTGTTCATTCAGACTTCTGCATCAGCAATATCTTTCTAGAGACTGAAATCAGTTCATGAACAGAAGAGATGACAACTGGACACTAAACATCAAGAATGCTTTTAAAATTAAAATAAATTAAACATATTCTAATCTAAAATTACAAATGCAACACAACATATAAAATATGACAAAGAAAAATGCTTTAAGCAAATGTATGTTACATTAAAATAGTTTGGCAAACAGCAAACATATTATGTTTTTTTCTCTATATTTTTTTCCTCCCTGAAGTACTACACTGATGCTAACTTTTCTATAGAAGATGCAAAATGAGTTGCACAACTATCTCATTTATCATGTTTCTAAAAATGTGAGATGTAAGAGAAGGAGAAAATAAAGACTGATTTATCTCTAAACTCCTAGGACAGAGTTAGGCAGTAAATTATTGCATCAAAGATGATCAGCACCACCTTTGGCCAGGGATTTTAACAGATATGATTCTAGACGCTGGTTCTGTCACTCTCATTGCTGTTTGTCTGAGGTAGCTTCTGAGGATGTGTGATTTAAGAGATCTTTCCCATGGAATTGAGAAGTTTGTTTGGCTTGTGATAGAACTTGGGCCTTCACTTAAAGAATTCAGAATATATTTTCTTATCTTTTACTAAATCTTAAATTTAGGTGGAAAGGCAGTTCTCAGAACCACTTATAAGGAGAGGATGAAATGCCTCTACAGGGTGTTTTTGTGCGTGTGTCTATTTCCCCTATGGAGTTTTTCAGCAGCACTTTTTTCCCTATATGTCCTCAAATTTCAATTTCGGTGTCTATCAGCTTTCTAGATCTTTCTGTAGGTGTGATATGTATTTTTCTTTCACTATCTCTTTCAAATAACTTCATAAGAAAATTGGAGAGAGGTATCATAGATTAGAGTAGTCCAACTGGAGGTGAGACTTGATCAGCAGAAAGCCTTTATATGGCTAAATCTGTTCCAGGTCAGGACTCTAGAAAATTTAATTAGTGGCCAGTAAAAACTTTAAATCATAAAAGCAGAATCCTTTCCTGTATCATCATATTTTCTTTCTCGCACACAGTGTCTTACTCTGGAAATTAATGGAAAGTAAGTAAACAGAATGGAGGTAGAGTGGAATGAGAATGACCTCTCAGTAGCCATGTTATCCTTCTGTGGGGCATCCCAACCTGGAGCCTCAGGGCGGCTGGGGCTAGGCAAGTCCTTGTCAACTGAATCCTCTGCTGGTACAGTTTAGTCAAATCTTACTGGAGAAAAAAGAAATGAACAGATATGGGAAGCAGAGTCCAAAAAAGCCTTAATATCAAAGAAGATCCATGAAGTCAATATAGTTTGTCTCCTGGGAGCAGATACCGAATCTTCTGTATAAAAGTTTTGATGACCTCTCTAATGTCCTAATACACAAATAGCTTTATTCTTTTAAAGATCCATCCTTGAGACAATGTGGAGCACTACCTTTATTTTTTTCTTACAGAAAACAAATTATGAAATAGCAATGCTAAAACTGGATCAGTTTCACTATCTATCTTTCCTTTTGCTCCACTGTCTGAAATTTACTTACCTACAACATCAACTTATAGACCATATGGCATCTGACAAGGATGCTTCTGAGACTTGTGTTCAGTTATCAAATGCTCCATTGTTCCACAAGGCCCAAGAAATCTGCAGTGCTTCTAGATTAGGACACTTAAATCCAAGAAGTTTCATAAAGCAGCCCTAGGAACTAGTTTCTGCTTCCCAGTATTACCAAGTGAGACACCATAATAAGCTGTGTTCTCATATACATTCAATATTTTATAACTACAAATAAATTGTAGTCAAGGCTGGCTAATTTATGCCTTTTTTTCTTTTTTTTTTCTAAAGTGTAAACATTGGTTCCCAGTTATGAATCAGGGCCTGGAGAACAAATCTTATAAATCTTATGAAGAGCGATTGAAGGAGCTGGGACTGTTTAGTTTGAGGAAGAGGAGGCTGAGGGGAGACCTCATCACTCTCTACAACTACTTGAAAGGACATTGTAGAGAGGTTGGTGCTGGTCTCTTCTCACAGGTAATTAGCCATAGAACAAGAGGGAATGCCTTCAAGCTGCAACAGGGTAGGTTTAGACTGGACATTAGGAAAAAATTCTTCATGCAAAGAGTGGTCAGACACTGGAACAGGCTGCCCAGGGAGGTGGTGGAGTCACCACCCCTGAACGTGTTTAAGACTCGTTTAGATGTGGTGTTAGGGGATATGGTGTAGGGGAGAACTTTGTAGAGTAGGGTGGATGGTTGGACTTGATGATCCCAAGGGTCTTTTCCAACCTGAATGATTCTATGATTCTATGAAAGTAAAAGGTGAAAGGACAGAGAATTAAAAAAAAAAAAAAAAAAAAAATCTCATGTCTGTTTTTTTGTTTGAATGTTTAACTGCTGCATACTGCATGGCATTTTATTTTTTCTGTAGAGGAATTGTAAAAACTTATATGAATTCAGACACTGATTGTGTAGATGTTTCATTAAATTACTTAGTTAAACCCCTCATTTGCTAGCTGACTCAGTTACATGGAGTGACTGTGCTTCTCTTGGAAAGACCTTCTGTGTTTAGGACAGCTTTCGAGGAAGCTGAATGCAATATACACTAGGCACTTTCTGTGACGCTGTTGAGTAACAATCGCAAGACTTTACGTAAGAGGCAGATGCAGTCAACACTAATCAAGGGACATTTACAAGAAAAAGTAAATCTTGCTTAATATTCTGAAGAGAAAAAAGGAATTTACATCCAGGAGATGATCTTCCAGGAGACTGTGGCTTAGAGATGCCTCAAAACCCCAATACGTTCAAAGGGAGCCAGGATAAATTCAAGGAAGAAAATTTCACTGAGAACTACTGAATACATAGAAAGCTTCAGATAACCATGATCTCTGAGCTGATAATAGTCACAGGTCACTGACAGAAGTATCACTTACCCATGCTCTCTGCTGATACTTTTTCTTAGACATCTCCTTCGTTCACAGTTGAAAACATACTTTGGCTAGCAGGATGGTTGTTTATCTCAGTGTGGCTTTCCTATTTCTTGTGGCTTTAATACTCATTTGTGTTTAAGCACTTATCTTTAGGTAGCTCTAGAATCTCTGTTAGACACTTCAGATCTCATTCTATATGAGACCTGATTCCAGGGACTAAAATCAGATTTTAATTTTTGGGAGCCAGGTAACAATTTTTTCTTCATTATAATTAAACTATATCTGAATGTATCTGACACATAACTGAATACTAATATTTCAATAAAGCTATAAATATGGAACTGGGGCAATGAGGTCATTGCTAATAAAATAACATCATTATAGATAGTGTTTCACTAATATTCTAATTATCCTTACCTTTGAAAAATCCACTGTTCAAATTTGAAGGAAGTAAAAGCAATCCTTTTTCTCTTAGTTAAAGTTCAAACTCATGTTTGGACAAAATACTTTTTTGGGGCGTATAATATCTCAGTAACGCTTTTCTTTTTAAAAGTAAAGAGGCAGGTATTCAGTCTTTTGTTCAGCTTCCTACTCTATCCAGTTTAACTGACTTTATCTAATGTACTAGACGATGCATAGCATAAAAAATGTGACCTGTAATTAGGAGTGTTCTTAAAGCTGTTATTTACCATTATCTATAATTCAGAGGTATTATCAGTTGATAGTTCGAAAATGGGGGCTTTGTTGCTATGTCATGTATCACTGTTTATAGCCTAAGTTTACAGCTGTGACTGGCTTGCTATTGAAATCAGACCAAAATATAGTCATTGATTCCCCTGAGGTCACAGAATGTGTTCACTAAGTATTTTCAACATACAACCTAAAGCGCTGCAAAGAGGAAAATAAAATATATCCTTGCCTACAGCTAAACTTTTGGTGAGCTCTGGGTACAGCCCAAACACTGTGTACGTTAGTACACATGTCTCTTTGGAAACATTGGCCTTTGGACAGGCTACAGTTTGTGCCTGCTCCTTGGCTTGTGTTGAACTCTGTGAAATTCCATGTGACTTTGCATGTGCGTGCAAATTTGTCTCTTCTGGAATTCTGCTTTTACCTGTTTCCTGCTTGTAACAGATCAAAGCCAGATTTCTCTTCCGTATACTGGATTTGCAAAACTGCTCATTTTAACATTTAGCATATTTTTTAAAAGCTCCAAAATATAATAATGTTAAATATGCTTCAATTCAAACCACGTGGCAAATAGATTAACCCTTAATGCTGAAATGGTAATTGAGAGCCCTTGCTTAAAGGATATATTTGTTCTCAACAATGTGCTGAGCCTTTTCTAACTATTGCAGTAAGTGGTGTCCTCCATAGAAGAATCACAGCCAGACAACCTCTATTTTAATTTTCACGTATAGAACTCTCATAAATGAATCCATTAAAATTAAATTCTGTATGTTATAGTAATATTATTTTAGTACTATTCTTCAGACTTTATTAGTTTTCCTGTGTACACTTTTGGATCTGTGGTTGCTTCCAACTGTCATGGAAATAAACTTCCTTCATCTTCAAAAAGCAAACAAAAGGGATTTTTGAGAGAACTTTGAAATCGCCTTATGCTGCTGTTTCAAAAGCTGCCTGAGGAGTTTAGAGAAATATCACTTTCATTTCAAATGACTTTTAAGACTAGTACAAAATGTCAGATGAACAAACTCTGACATATATCTTCATGCAGTACTTACACATCCAAAAGTGCTAGTTTTTCCACTACTACTAATCTAGTTTTAAATATATAGTAATATACTTGAATTTGTGAGGGAAAACTCCATTTGTTTTTTTTTTTACTTCACTCTGTACCTAAGACAGACTTGGCTAATCACTCTAAATGTGTTGTATATTTGCTACTTCCCATCTGACACTGTACCCTTTTAAAGTCATTCAGATGTTTTAATTCTATGTTAAGAATACCACGAGAACTATAATTTTCTTTTTAAGCTTTTCTACTAGATTGAAGATTCACTATAACTAACACTACTTTTCAGAAAAGTCTATCAGATCTGAAGTTTAGCATGAGAAGCAAGCATTGCATGATGCTTGTTTATATCAGTCACTCTCAGTACATTCATTAGTTCCGAAGCCACTTTTAAAGTGTAATGAGAGTCTTGCTTGAGTGAAGACACAGTTTCTTAGTTATGTTAAAAAGCAAAAATTATTAATTAGATAAATAAGATAAAAAATGATAAATTTGATTTATTGAGTTAACTAATGACTCTCACTTGTGCAATATTTTCCTACTTCAGTTACAGAGACATGGAAACTCAATTCAGAAAGCGAATTCTTTGACGTTTTCCCAGTCAACATTGGCTAGTCTGCTCAAGCCTCTGATCCTTCTTTCCACTAGTGAGTTATCCTCAGTGTTAGACCTGTTATCATACAATGCTGAAGTATCATTTGGCATAAACCATAAGGAAAGTGTCTGCGGGCAATTAATAAAATTATATTTGCTTTCTGTGATTCCATTATGACTTTGTACAATAGGCCTTCTTGACCTTCACCAGGCACTCCTTCCTAATCTAAGTGATCAGTGCATCTTTATTCTCACCGATGAGTCAGATTCCACCCTTACACCTTTAAAATCTAACTAATTTTAACCTCATATGCAAGCCATACACACCCACCATGTTCGGCAAGCTCACGCTTGTTCTCAGTTTGCATGCACTTATTTTTGAACATGTTGTCCTTCTGTTACCATCCTCATAGTGCCTGGGAGATCTTGCTCAGAAGTAAAATCTGAGTGACCACAGGTGATGGCTCTTTCTAGTTCATCTAATGGCATGTAGTGAGAAAAAATTAATATCTCTCTCTGCCTGAAAGCAGTGGAGTTCGGTCCGTGCTGAGAAGATGGAGGGAAGAAGCTGTGGGTGTTACAAAATCCCATGGAGCCATCTCCTTACCTATTTTTTAAAAAGTCCTTCCAAGTTCACTTTGGAGATTCATGAAAGGAAACGAGTGGGATGGAAACCATGATCTCCCACTGCTCAGACATAAAAGTTAATTTCTTCTCACAGCACAGTAAGCCCAGTTTCCACTGACTTCTGCTCTGTACTGTTTATAGCCATGAAGAATTATGTGAATAGCCTGAGTAGGTGGCATTTTCTACTGTTCACTAAACAGGGCAGAGGAGATTGTTTTCTTTGACTCTTTTTGTAGATAGTGATCATTCCAGTCCAATGTAGCATATGAATTCTGGCATGATCGTACTGCCTGAGGTGTCTGTTGGTCTTGACTATAATATGCAAAACAATTTGTGATGGTCATGCTGGCACCGAGGAAGAGCTTGTGAAAGAGGCCTAGGGGAATTCAGTAACCAGCTCTCTGAGTGAAGAGGAGGACTGAAATGTTTTCTGATGCTTAAAGAAGCAATAAATTCAGAGAAGACAGAATGATGTAGGGGGTTGTAACATTAATAAATCTCTATTTTCTTGCAGTCAGGATTAAAGTTTTATTTGAAAAGACTTGCCCTCTTCTGGAACAAAGTTGTTACCATTCTTGAATATTTGAAAGCAACACAATTAGAACCGCAAATCTGACATAGTTTCATTCTTTGACTATTATCAGGAAAGTAATCATGCCCTCTTTAAATAACTTGTGCAAGTCTGAGCTCCTGCAAGACAAGTAATCATTTGCATACTTATTAATTCTGACATTTTTCTATGTTTTTTTCTCCCCTCTTCCCTTGGTTAGCTCTAATAGTGTTAGTGAAATATGTAACTACTATTTAGATATCTGAAGCAAAGATCACTCTTGAAAAGCAAAAATATTAACAGTTTTATACCATACTTCATAAATCCTACCTCATCTCTATTTCTCTAGAAGATGAATGGGAAGTTTCAAAAAGGAAATAAGTGGATCTCATTGCAATATCATAAAGAAAGTTTGTTTGAAGTAAACTTGAGTATGGGGTAAAGCTTATAAGGCTTAAAATTTATTTTCCAGATGCATATGAGACTTGCAACCTGTTTTATTAAAAGAACAAAATAATCACTGAAGTTTAGTAAATATGATTCCCTCCTCAGGGATTGCCTCTTACTATTTCTGTTACCTTTGTCACAGTTCGGGTCTTTTGATGCAACTGAAATATAAAGAGGAGACAGCATAAACGTGTTCGTCAATTATTGGATCTTGAACTCTAAAGACTACTTGACCAATGCAGGATGTTAGCTGCAGCTATACAGCATTCTAAACTTGTTTTCTAACTAGCAGCCTAGCTCAATTTTGCTACTTATTGGAGATGATAGGCAAATATTGAGGCTGTCATCCTCCATAAGAATTCTTAAAATGAAACAAAACCATAAATAAAGTGGTTTACATATACCTTGACTGAACACTGCCCTTCACCCTGTGGTTGCTAAGCCCAATACATGGATTTATTATTGACATTGATGGTTTTATTGCAATATTATATTTTTTTATGTATTTTATTTCTCAGTAACTTGTTTCAGACAAGCACTATTTTTTTTTTGAGGCCACTCATGACCATATTTTTTATTTAACCTTATTCTCTTTGTGCTAACAATGGGAGTGAGAGAAAAACAGTGTACACTAAAGAAAGCAAGCACAGTAATTTGAGAGGAGGGATTGGGATGAAGTGAGATGGTATAAGAAGCTCACTTACTCACTAATTTTCTGCTGATCAAGCAGATGATAGACATGTAGTACCATAGGACCACAATCTTGATCTGTGGTTAATTGTAATACAAGCAGCAGTGACAGCAATAATATAGCAATCTAACAGGCAATACTTAGATGGCATGACATTGTATTTGCTAGCATACATGATTTAAGAATCACACATGGAAGAAAGAGAATTCTCCTAATGTTATTCCCTTAATATTAGCTGATAACATACTCGTGTCAGTGGTGGTGCAAATTCAATTCTGATTAGATTTTGTATTAGAGATAATTAAAGTATAGATGGGAACATTGTGAGGATCCAGTCTGGTCTCCTATATAACATAGACTATAGAGTTTTTTCACCAATTACTGTTTTGAATCAGTGAACATCTTCTGAAGAACACATCATTTCAAGTAAAACATTTATAACATCGGAGAACCTATCACAGATCATAATAAATTGTTTTAAAGCTAAATTGTTCTCAGTGTTAAAAATTCATTTCTTAGTTCATGTTTGAATTTGTCTGGCTTCAGTTTTCTGTTGTTGGATGTTATATTATTGTTCGCTACAAAGGCGGCACAATTTCTACAAGTGTCTAAGTGAATAGTAGTGAAAAATATAGTTTTATGAGTTCACTTACAGGCCTATATATGTGACATCATGACATCATGATTTTTTTTCAGCATTTGTTTTACTCCATAAAACGTGAGCTACATATACAAAGAAACACAATACTTCTTTCAGATTATATACAGACTTCAGAAACAAAAATTGCTTTGTAAATTTTTTTTACCTCAAAGTAAAAAGTTTTCAGCTAGTCCTTAGGGTAAGATGTCACAAAGCAATAAAGCTTTCATGAATACATTGCCTTTTCATAAGCATCTTAACATGAGTCTTTATGTCAAGAGGGGAAAGTACTGTATCCAAAATAATTCAAAAACTCTTCTGTGACGTTTCCATATGCTGCATTTTCCTAAGGTACTCCCAAATGAAATCCTGTTTCCCAACAATATGGGGTTTTAGGACAGTCTGAATCAGAGAATGGTGTTGTCACTTTGAGAATAGCAATTACCTATTTTATAACTAGTTTAATTCTTACTAAATGTTCCAAGAGATGCCATGTCTCTCAAGAGCGTTTCACTTCTAATTTGTCTTGCTGAACAGATCCAGATGTACTAATGCGGTTATATTTAGGCACAGATAATTTGATTTTACTTTAATACCGTTTACTAGATCAAATTTAGCACTATAGTAGTTTCTTAAAACTGTTCGGTTTATACCAGACTTTTATTTGAAGTATTAAGTATTTTATGACAGTTCTTTAATAAAAATTAAAACAAAAAAATCAGATAAGAAAAGTTTCAGGTTTGAGGCTAGAATTCACATGATTTTAATAGTAATTATCATTAATGAATCACAACTTCCATTAGTAGTAAGAATTCAAAACTTTCAGAAAAAGTGTAAAACATTTAAAAAAGACAGTTGTGACTATTAAGACCTCAGGAATTCAAGTAGTAACTCAAATTCTTCACAGACATCCTGAATGTTTGTTCAGATCCCAGAACACTGAAGTTAATCAGAGTTTTGACAGCAATTTTAATAGATGTAAGAGAAGACTCTTTATCTGTCACTTCATGACTCACCTCAAAAGATATCAACACTGTATTATAAACATAAAACTATTACTGTTGAATAAGAAAAACTACAAAGCTATAGAAAGAGGAAAGATCTAAGTCCTTGTATTGACACATGAGCTCACACTACACAAGAAGCAGATATTGATACAGACCACCAAAGACAGTAAAAGCAGAACAATCATCTCCAAATTGGAAAAACAAAGAAAGTCACTGTTAATCTGATATGGAGAAAATATTACCTTGTAACTCAAAATCTAGTGACTGAATAAATCAAAATGTATGAGGAAGACACGCTAGGCAGGCAGCTGAGAGGTTTCTCAATGTCACCAAAAGCATCAGCTTGCCTAATCCAGTATCTCTTCTCTAGCTATAGTCAGCCTCCAATGGCTGAGAGGATGGTGGGAAAGGGAGCAACCAGAAGGCTCTGATGCGTGGAATTCATTACGAACAGAATAAACAAATCAAATTAAACAGTGAATAAGTTTCCTTCTCAACCATCTGCTGCTTTCATTCTTAAACAGCAAATGAATTCATGAATTAAATACTTAGCAAAAAACCAGCCTGCAGACGCAACAGTGAATATTGCTGGTACACCCTTGTAATTGCTGCAGGGTGGGATATGTCACGTATTGTTTTATATCTTGTTTTATTTATGGCTTTTCCCTTTACTTAAAAAGCAGTAAAGAAGAAAAAGAGTCAACTGTAATTTTCAGATATCAGGTATACAACTTCTTAAAAAAAAATAAAGGAACAAAATATTCCAACTGCTCCACATATTGTGAGATTAGAAACACGCATGGTCAGCGCTGATGTTTAAAGCTGAAGGCCTCCAGATATTGGTATTAAGAAAATCTGTGTGACAGCCACTGTATCCCATTTCATAGTAATCCTAGGCAATATTTTATTTCAGCGATTTTTTTCCTCATTATTTTTGCAGCATTGTAAATGTTACATAAACTTGAAGTCAGTGAAGTTAAAATTAATGTGGATTCGGAAGCCGAAAAGCCAAGCAGAACCCAAAAGAAATTTATTGTCATATATAGGTCCTCCTTATTGATTGGTAACTAAAGGACTTTCTGTCTAGCACAGGATTTGCCTTCTTTTGGTTTTGGATCATCTTCCAGTACTCAGGGTCAAGGTTTTGTTCAGCTCCTGTCCAATTCTGAAACTTGCCTGGTTTCTATGGAAACTGTAAGAAATGACAAAAAGATGCTGCAACAGTCATTCTTTAAAGAACAATTGGGAAAAAGAAAGAAGCCTCAAATTTGCTTGTTGAAGTTGAAGCTGAATATAATTCAAAAAACTCCAGTGAATATTATAGACCATTCTTTCAGTTCACTGGCTTTACAAGACATTATATAACTCTCCTTCCCACCAATTACTGCTCCCCCTTTTATTTCTGAAATTTGAAAATGAAAATATTGAATTCATCACCATGACATCCGATTTGTCATAAAATTTTTTTAATATATTCCCTCAAAATTTACTTTCTCTGTTTGCTAACATTTCATGGCTAATATATAGTCATTAGTGTATCAGCAACACCTAAATATGGAGTAAAAATGTTGACAATAGCATAGCCCTACATCCATAACATTATGGCAGAGTTTTCTCAGTTCTAAGAAACATCTAAGAAAATAATCACAGAATTCTACAAGTTGACCCTGAATTCCCCATCATAAATATGGGAAACATTTTAGCTAAATTGGAAAGAAGCTTCTTATCTTCCACTGTCCTCTTTAGCAGAAGGATTACATTTTCACATCCTATTTGCTTCTCAGACTGACTCACGTCTTCATTCCAAGACTGTGCTTTATCACTTTTTCATGACATTCTTTTTTGGTCATTATTTAAATAAAATAAAAAATTGCACTGATAGTCTTGGTGTGATGATTATTCTTTTGTGAAGAAATATTAACAACACTTAGTTCCCTCCCAAATATTTAAATTTACTTTTAAAGTAAGAACACTTAGAGGAAAAAATTGCATTTCCAACTTCATTGCACAAATTTTAGTTTTGATACAATGGAGAACTGGATCTGATGGAGTAAGGGAAACAAGATGACATCAGAAGGCATGACATCAACATACTGTAATCCTAACGGCTGTAGCAAGTTATAGAATAGGTGTTGAACAGTGAAGACTACAATACTGAGCTTGTTTTGAATTCTACAGCAGTGGAGTAGTCATTTCTTGATTAATTTCTGTTACAATGAAATTTATCTCACCACTACCTCTTACTTTGCAAGTGTTCTTGCAAAGATCTGAGACAATATGAAGGTAACATAAACTAAAAGAAAGAAAATATTGGGAAAAGGAAAAAAATATAAGCTATTGTAGAGATTTTTTTTTTTCCTGTTGTAGAAATATGCACAGATTATGTACACAGTTTGCGTATAGACCATACTAATAAATATGGGAGCATACACTGTCTCTGTTGCTTGGAAATTTTTGTTATACTATGTATGTAGAGATAGGGAGGAGCATAGGGGATCTGCTTGACCCTGGTGAGACAAAGCTGTATCCTTGAGAGACGCCTTGAGAGAAAAGATAAGCAAGCATCAGGAGATATCAGCAAGAACAGGAATGTGAAAGCAAAGCTGCTACTCCGCGTGAACAGACAGAGACAACCAATTGGAAGACACTGAGAAGCGCGTGGCAATCAACCTTCAACCTATCAGTAGGATGCTGCCTGCACGTGGAGAGTGCTTGTACCTATAAAGCTCGGAAAATTGTTGTAATAAAGGTCTTTGGTCCATACCCTGCCAGAGTCCATGAATCAATGCTCCACATATGTAGGAGAGTCTTCAGCCATCAAAGTAAAACATTCTAATTAGATTTTTATCAATATGCTTCAGCACCATAGTCTCTCCACTGAGATTGACTATTTTAGGAAATTGAGGAAAGGCATAAAAGTTAATTGATTTTTCATGGGTATAATAAAACTAACATTGAAGAGGGGGAGTTTTGTACACCATGGAGAAGGTCACAGTATTTCTCTTCTGTCTCTCCTCACCATTTCCTCATTGGGAAGTATAACCATTCTGACATTTAACATAGTGCCTGGCTCAAAGCAATTCAACTTTAACGGCATTGCAGAAGAATACCAGTGTGAGCTTAAAAATTATTTACCTTGAATAACTAGATACTTGGAATCAGTATCAAGTTGGCATTGGCTTGTTTAGAAATATAAATTCCAATCATTCCATTCATGTTACTGCTATTTTCATTCCCATAAGCTTTCACTGAAAATATGAATTTTCATTGAAAAGATGAAAACAGCTTTCATGCTGTTTTCATTTCCATTATTGACCAAATGGGTGAGCTGGCCTAATGTGTTGGTTTGCTTTGCTATATTAATTGTTAAATTTCTTTTGTAAATATTAATCAAATGCATGTGTGTTAAGATCAGTATGAATTAGCTTGCGACTTCAGTAGGAATAAGAGTTGGCCCTACCTGAGAAACAGGATTTTCACTCTTAAGAACCAAGTACATACTCTGCTTTTCAAGTAGCAGCAGTTTTTTCCCCTTATATCAGACAGTGAATAGTCTCTTGATGTAAATTTGTTTGCAATGCCAGGTCAGAGCCAAGAAATTTGAGTGGAGAGGTTTTTATTACAAAGGTAGCTATTGAAGTGAGATTCCACTTGACCAAATCTTGGTCATTCTGGGCAAGCTTTTGAAATTTAGGGAGGAGTTTGACGTTTTAGAGTAAATCAAGCTCTATAAGAAACAATAACTTATTTGCTTTGAGAAAAATGACATTGGGATAAGACATGAGAGGTCATATTACCATGTTAGACAGTGTTTTATGCATTAGTTTTAAAGAGCATTTTAGTCTCTTAGTGGCACATGCTTTATGGCAAATATCCCCTTTCACAGATTTTCCACATCTGATGTCTTCAGAGCATCTTAACAAATGAAGCACAAGGAAATTCTGGGGAGAAGGAAACTAATACATAACCTATTTCGTTTTTCTGTAACTGTCAAAGTATTGAATTTATTAGAGAATAATTATTTGAAAAGAGAATTCTGTGTCTTTGCACCAACTTCACTAGCTTTTAAAATCTTGAACCTGACCTAACCTCCTAATTTTCAGGCTGTGTGAATTTTTTTTCACTGGAGGAGAAAAGCAGGTAAGTTTCTGGATTGTATTGGGTGGGTATGACAAGGTTTTAGTGGGGGAGGGGGGAGATACAGGCTTCTGTGAGAAGGTGATAGAAGCTTCCCCCATGTTCAATAGAGCCAATGCCAGCCGGCTTCAAGATGGATCCACCGCTGGCCAAGGTTTAGCCTACTAGCGACAGTGGTAGTGCCTCTGTGGTACTTATTGAAGATGGGGAAAAAACTGCTGGACAACAGCAGCTGGAGGAGAGGAGTGAGAATATGTGAGAGCAACAACTCTGCAGACACCGAGGTCAGTGAAGAAGGGAGAGGAGGAGGTACTCCAAGTGCCAGAGCACAGATTCCCCTGCAGCCCTTGTTGAAGACCATGGTGAGACAGGCTGTCCACCTGCAGCCCATGAAGGATCCCACACCTGTGCAGGTGGATGCACCTGAAGGAGGCTGTGATCCCATGCAGCCCTGTCAGGACCTGTGGAGAGAGGAACCCACATTGGAGCGGGTTTGCTGGCAGCACTTTGACCCCATGGGGGACCCACATTGGAGTATTATGTTCACGAAGGACTGCACCTGTGGAAAGGACCCGTGCTGGAGAAATTCGTGGAGGACTGTCTCCTGTGTAGAGTCCCTGCTTCCTGCTGCGATGCTGGAGCAGGGAAACAGCATGAGGAGGGAGGAGCAGCAGAGACAACGTGAACTGACTGCAACCGCTATTCCCCCTCCCCCTGCACGGCTCGGGCTGAAGAGGTAGAGAAAATAGGGAGTGAAGGTAATCCCACGAAGAAGGGAGGGGTGGGGGTAAGGTGGTTTAAGATTTGGTTTTATTTCTCATTACACAGGGTCAACACACCACAAGGATCGAATGCAGAAGTGGTTGGAAGAAAACGTATGAACCTAAGAGAAGATGAATGTTATTTCTTCCTGGTAATTTGGGTCAATGAACAAAATGAAAAATGTGTAATTCCATTATATTACTGCTGTCTGAGTAGACATAGTTATTTTATAGCTATTCCTTTAGAACATTTCCTTCTGAGGAACATATAAATTCCATTTCAATTATTACCCTAAATGTACATTCAAACATTTGTAAATAATTATTATCAATCCGTATTAAGATATAAACAATGAGCACTAAACCATTATAAAATGTGGACCTTTCTGTCCCCTCTTAGTTATAGTTCTACGACTACATAGCATATGTCTGTAGGGAATATATTTTCAAAGACCATAATTCCATTTTCTTTACTCCTGATTGTTTAAGCATTATTTATGGGCAAAATATTTGTAACTCCTGATTTACTTTCAGATATTTTAAGAGACACAAGTTTTCTCATTTCAGCTGACTTTGTAATGTTATTAAAGTGAAAAAAATCAATGGCAAAATATGTTGCATACAAATGGTGGATGGCGTTGTGATACTTCTTAGAAAGAACTGGTGTTTTCTGCTAAGAAAACATTGTATTTGAACTTGTTAATTCACCCAGACAAAGCTGCTCAGAGAAATAATATGACTGAAAAGCTTTCCATTGTTCAACAAACCTATAAAAATAGCTGCCTGCCAAAGTGCTCCCTGTTTCAAATATCGGTATACTGGTCCCAGTGTACTGTTTACCCCTTAGCAATTGCTGCTTCACTCACCTACATCTCTAAAGCACTAGAAATAGCTACACTTGTTTACACTGTAATTGCCTTCTAATTAATGAACAGCTTTCTCTCATTATGTGTTAATTACATAATGATAAATTTTATGCTCACAATATACAGAAAATGTGTAGATAAAAGATAATGTTTTGTTAACATTAATAAAAGAAAACAGGTAGACATGCTACTATTTCTTTCCATGCACCTTTATGTTCTCTGATGGTCCACACATGGATTTACTCGAGGAGTCTAGCCTTTTTGATCTTATGGCTTATCTTTTAACTGTTGTATTTGTTCTTTTTATTTTTCAAAGATGATTTTATATACTTAAATGTTTTCCAATCAAGGCAATTAAATACATTACAATATAAAAATGTGGGAAAGTGAAAATATGAGCTAAGTTACAAAATTGCATAGAAGAGCTGGGGAACAAGTAATATACAAATAGAGAAGTGGTAAATTTATATAGACAAGTAACAAAGGACACAATCAGAAAGGAGATACCCAAATTAGCGTGCTAACTTTGTTCTTTGCAGATCGCAGTTCTATTCCATGTTTCTTTCTGAGTGACTTGGGGTTAAAAGACAGAAAAATAGCCATAGCTCTCAGTGAAGTGAACTCACAGCACAGGTTATAAGCAAAATAAGCTTCATTCCACTTAAAAGACCAAGACAATATATGTTTCCCATGAGTTCTTTTTACTTTAATGAAATATAACTGTGAAAAATCCATGGAAAACTATGCTTTTGCAGACTAAATATTAATTCAGGAGCTATGTATTAACAAACTCTGCAGAAGACCCCAAATACAAACGAGTAGCAGAAAAGCTAGACACAGCCGAATACTTATTCAAAATCTTAAATCTACTGCCAGCAAATGTATTTCAGCATTGTAACTGGAAAAGTATTGTCACTGAGAAAACAAATGCTGCTCAGAGTTCAGTTATGTGCTATTTTTAGCAGCCAGTTTGTATTTTTATAAGGACTCATCAAGTACTCGCTTGCCATTAAGCTGTGTAACACTTCAGGACTGAATCAACAGCAGTGTTGCAACACACAAGCAGGCTTTCATTGTCGAATTCCTATTTTAATACCTCTCTGAGATCACCTTATTTGCCTCGTTTGTGATCCTCGGAGTACAGGCTGTGGTGATGCTGACTGGCAGAGCCCTGTGCCTGGAGGAGTGAGTGATCCACAGCAGAGCTCACCTGAGCAGGTGCAGGCTGTGCGGTGCAGCACGTACGGCGTGCTGCGCTGTGCCGCGCCGCACAACAAACCCTATCAGCTCATTGAAACAGGGGAGCCTGCAGGCAGGTCCTGCTCGGCACCGATGATTATGCCTCCTGCGTGGCCTTGCCTTTATTTAAGAGTGCAGCAAGGAGTTCTCATGGGGATATCTTTTATATTTGACTGTAGAAATGGTGGAGCTTGAAAGACCAAAAGGGGAGAATCTCTGCTATGCACAGGGTCCGCACAGTGTGCTGCACATGGGTCACAGTCTTGTTCAATGCTATGCCACTCAGGGCTCCCAGCTTCTAAGATGACATAAGATTATCCATGCTATTCACTACTAGTGTTAATGCTAATGAATTGCCTTTAAAATGATACTTTAAAAAGTCTAAGTGTCTTTCTTACTTGGATCATAATGGACGAGCACCTCCTGGGGCAAAACAGGCCTACCTAGATGTTTCTATCTCAGCATTTCAAAATGTGATTGCCTGTAAGCTGTCCTTTGTCTTTTCCTGCAAACATTTTCAAAGCCCTGGGTCAACAGAAGTTGTTCTGATTCAGACTTCAGGTGAACAATCCAGGGTTTGTTGGGTTTGTGATGATGTCCTGGCAAAATAGAGCTATTCTTCTGCCAGCTCTGAAGTTGATCTGTTTCCACTAACATTTCCAACTAGCTGTTGGAAAAGAGGCCAAAGTTGAATCTGTGCTTGATCTAAAGTATAAATTATTGGCATGGACTATATTCACTTCACAAAACACATAACTGGATAGTTTTATATCATATACTTACACAAACCCTGTTCCAGGCCTACTTAAAACCCTCACAGCCACCATATGAAATGTTGTGGCCTCCCCCTTGTACAAATTGAGAAATAAACTGGAGTGATCATGTTTCATCCCACCAAACTTCTAGTATCCAACTGACACAGATCATTTAAAAGTTTTGCCACTTTTGGCTCCCTCTATAGTCAACAGAGAGAGAGAACTGAGAGAAAAGATGTCTCTTCAGAGGAAAAGACACAGCATAGGTGGAACAAGACTAAGCTAGCAAGAGTAGGAGTTTCCACTCACACGAAGGATGTAGGTAGGACAGGTCTGGCCACTGTAGTATGCAGATGGCATCACTGTACTGAGCAGTGTACAGAACTCTGCATGAGGACACAGGATCTCCATATTGTGATTAATAGTTTGAGATCCAGAGTAGATTCCACACCAACCAACTTACTGAACAGGGAGCTTCTTCCTCTAGCGAATAATGACTGCTTACAGAACTGAGTACCTCAGTCTTTGGATTCATAATAATAATCAGTTGAAGAGCTTTTTGGAGTTAGTTGCCTAAATTTGCTGTTGTAAACAAGACTGTCTCCTCTAAGTGAAAAAAACAGTGTTTAAAGAGCTCTGAAGTAGTGAGGAGGCCATAGATTCATATTGCTTGTCTTGGTTAAAGAACCCAGTCCCCCATCTCCACCCTTCCGGATGGTGCCTTAACTATCAGGTGTATAAGGATTTTTATATTCTATTATTACTTGTAAAGCCATTGCATTATACATTACTTTCCTTGTTTCATTTAACAAGGTAGAAGGGAAAAGAAGGAGATAAGCATGGGAATGGGTGGGTGGAATGTTCTGAATGGGTAAAGAACTGCACTGAAGAACGTGTTCTAAAAAATAGCAAATACAGAATAGATAGGTTGAATTGGAAAGTCTGAAATTCTCTCTGTCCTTACTGATACTTGCCTGATAAATGAGAGTTCAGGTGTTAGGCAGACAAGAATTGTTTCCAGTAGCTGTGGTGATTAATTTAAATACCAGCTTGACTGTCTGGAGGAGAAACTACTCCCTGATGTGGATCAAAGTTGCTACTTCAAGATTTCTAAGAGGTTGAGTCACATAGGTTTACTCAATACAGGTTTTGGAAATTATGGAACTTTTGGGTGCCCAAGAGATGCTAGGTAAAACGTTTGAAGTCAAATAAGGAATCCAACAAAACATGAAATTGATCCCATTTATTCACAATGTTATTAATCTAAATAAATTAGCTCAGAGTCTCTAGAATGGTTAACGTTGAGTAGCAAGGCGTAGAACCACAGTTAGTATTTGGTGGAATCATTGTAAAGGTTTTAGGTTATATCGGCTTCATTGCTTTACACAGAACAGACTCTATTTGGACAGACTTTCTTATTCCCAGAAGGATTTGAAAACTATTCTCTTCCCAGCTGAGTGAAAACTGTGCCTCAGCTGTTACATCTGCAGGGAACAACAGATGAATAACCATGTATCCTCTACATGTTACATTGCACACCAATGATTTTAGTCATGTCTTTGCATTTAATAGTCTCTTTCCATACACATAAGCAATATTTAGACTTTTCAGACAAAACATATTTCAGATGGTGACTTTTGTTTACTTATTTATCTGTGAAAATTTTAATAAATGCAAAGTTATGTTATTTTTGCTACAAATGATTATCCAGTGAATTCTCACCAGAAAGAAACTTATTCTCTTTTTTTTCCTCACCCACCCATCCCCTTCCCCACTCTGTAGTTATTGGGAAGCTAGCACAACATACATGACAGCTGTGACTAACTCTTCCATCCCTAAGATGGAATTTGTTGTCATAACGCTATGGCAAGTGTTCCGGAATTAGACACACATGCAGAAATCCGTGGTGTTCAAACCATTCACGAACCGGAAAAGGATAATCATTTTAACTGAAATATTCCTCCAGCTGCAGACGTAATTTAATTTTCAGGTAACTATTTAATTACTGTTACAAGCAATTAAGGAAATTTGTCTGAAGGATACCATGTGGAACTCTACTATAGTTGATGATAAGCATTGCATAAAGAGCTGACTTTTCAAAGGTGTTGGGAACCTGTGGTTTCACTAAAGTGAGTGGAAGACCCTGAATTTAGTTCAGTTCCAGTCTGTATGAACAGTTTTACAACTGCTGGAAGGATCTTCATTTAGCTTATGATCCTTTTGTTTCCAGATCAACTATCTATTTTAACGTTGTTCAGGGTCCTGCCACGATGACTTCAAATTTGACTTCAGAAATTTCTGGGGGAAAAACAGCAGTGGATTTGTTGATTAATAAAGTAGTTTTATTTCTCTGGAGGTGGAAGGAAGTGTATGGAGAATTATCCTGTGATGGCTAAGCAAAAGCATTAATTGCATCAATTGCACTCTTCCTCCTGGATATGTTGCTACTAATGTGTTTGTTTAGCAGATAATAGAGCAAGACTTTTTAATACTCAATGATGCCTACAGATGATCCCTGTTTCATAAAATATCCAATATTTTGCTGGACTTTCATACAGTGGCTTGTACAATAGGTCAAGTATTTTCAGACAATAGCAAAATATCCTTGATCCACTGGTTTATGTTTTCATGTCACTTCAGACTTATGTTTTAGAAGACACTCTTGGACATCAATGTAAGCAATTTTTCAGAATATTCTGAGATTCTGTAAAGCAAAAATTCTGAAGTACATGAAAATGGAGGAAAATATTTGCCTTGAGAAGTTACTTCTAGCAAGGGAGGCATAGCAGGAAGCTTTGTCTCCTGTCAGAGGCTTTGTCATAATTATCTTTTAAGGGAATAGCTACAGGCTATTCGGGGAACTACATCTATACAGGGAACTACAGTTTCACCTCTGTGCTCAGCAAGATCATGGAGCAGATCCTCCTAGAAACTCTGCTAAGGCACATGGAAAATATGGAGGGGACTGGTGACAGCCAAGATGGCTTCATTAAAAGCAAATTGTGCCTGACAAATTTAGAGGCCTTCTATGGTGGTGTTACAGCATTGTTGGGTAAGGGGAGAGCAACTGACATCATCTACCTGAACTTATGCAAAGCATTTGACACTGTCCCAAATGACATCCTTGTTTCTAAATTGGAGAGTCATGGATTTGGCAGATGGACAACTTGGTGGATAAGGAATTGGCTGGATGGCTGCACTCAAAGAACTGTGATCAATGGCTTGATGTCCCAGTGGAGACCAGTGATGAGTGGCATTCCTCAGGGGTTGGTAGTAGGTCCAATGCTGTTTAACATCTTTGTCAGTGACACGGGCAGTGGGATTGAGTGCAAGTTTGCTGATGACACCAAGACGTTTGGTGAATTCGACACGCTGGAGGGAAGGGATGCCATCCAAAGGGACCTGGACAGACTTGAGAGGTGGGCCCATGCCAACCTCATGAAGTTCAACAAGGCCAAGTCCAAGGTCCTGCACCTGGGTCACAGCAATCCCAGGCACAAATACAGGCTGGACAAAGAATGGATTGAGAGCAGCCCTGAGGAGAAGAACTTGGGGGTGTTGGTGGATGAGAAGCTCAACGTGAGCTGGCAATGTGCACTTGCAGCCCAGAAAGCCAACTGCATCCTGGCCTGCATCAAAAGAAGCATGGCCAGCAGGTTGAGGGAGGTGATTCTGCCCCTCTACTCTGCTCTCGTGAGATCCCACCTGGAGTACTGTGTCCAGCTTTGAACACCCCAACATAAGAAGGACATGGCCCTGTTGGGTCCAGAGGAGGGCCATGAAGATGATCAGAGGGCTGGAGCACCTATCCTATGAAGACACGCTGAGAGAGTTGGGGTTGTTCAGTCTGGAGAAGAGAAGGCTCCGGAGAGACTTTATAGCAGCCTTCCAGTATCTGAAGGGGAAAGAAAACTGCAAGAAAGCTGGAGAGGGACTTTTTACAAGGGCATGTAGTGATAGGACAAGGGGCAATGGCTTCAAACTGGAAGAGAGTAGATTTAGATTAAATATTAAGAAGAAATTCTTTACTGTCAGGGTGGTGAGGCACTGGAATAGGTTTCCCAGAGAAGTTGTGGATGCCCCATCCCTGGAAGTGTTCATGGTCAGGTTGGATGGAGCTTTGAGTAACCTGGTCTAGTGGGAGGTGTCCCTGTCCATGGCAGGGGGGTTGGAACTAGATGATCTTTAAGGTCCCTTCAAACTCTAACTATTCTGTGATTCTATATTCCTGATGCCACTAAAATCCAGTATTGTTTTCTGTGAACCTCAAAGGATAGGAAGGACACATTCCAGCAGAAAAGCAGAATTGCAGCTGAGGCTATTAACACTTTGAAAAACAGTGCCAGTGAGGGACTTACTACAGCTCCTGAAATATCTGCTGTCATGAAGCCAGATCTGAATGCTGCAGTACATTCTGGCTTATTTTGTATAACACCATGTACGCATGAAAGAAATTATTTATACAAATACACGACTCTGTATGGTTTTTTCACCCTTTTTGTCTTATTAATATTTTCCTTGCTTGCTGTGCATCATGGATGATCTATGTGTTTGGCCACCATAGCATTTCTTTCAGTAGCCAAAGACAGTTACGTACAAGTCTTTCTGGACTTTGGTCTTTACAAGCTCCTTCTTTATCTCTGTCTGCTAGAAATTGCTTTTAACTCTTCCGCTGAGCCATTCTTCCTATCAAGTAAACATCTGAAAGAGAATACTTAAAATAGTCAATAAAAGCAATTGACCTTTTTGCCTCTCTTTAGATACTTATGTCTGGTTTTGAGAGGATGTACCTTTGACCTCTTAACTTTTTGAATTATATTTGATATCAAGGGAGACTTAAGTTGCTTATTTCCTATTACAGTCAGCTATTTATCATGTGAAAAAAGGAAAAATATTTTTTGGACTTCATATAAAAGTAATGGATCTCAAAGTAAGGCCATCTGTCCAATTGTAGTTATCCAATTCTAAAGTTCTACAAATGAATAAATAAATAAATACACTGTGTAGACACTGGCAGACGTGGCAAATGATTGTATGTCATAACAAAACTTGAAGTGCTTAACTCACTCAAAACTTTTTGTTGATGTTCACAAGAGTCTTGATTAGGACTTGAAAATCGGATCATCTGGAATTTGGATACCTTAATCACTGACAAAAAGCTAGTGACCTATCATTTAAAAAGGAGACAGCTTTACAGTGGGGAGAGACAATGCACACCTTTGAGTGACAGCTATGAAAAACCACATATTAAATAGTACATATCAAATTATGACCCATTCCAATTGTCTGTGAAGATAAGATTCCTTCAGACTATGGAAAAGTCAAACATAAAAGGAAAAATCTTGCGACAGAAAAAAGTGTTGATAAAAAGTATTCACTTACAATGCTCATTTAGGGAGAATAAAGAGAAAGTAAAGTTAAACAAAATGAGGAATTGGTTTTCCATTATTCAATTGAAAAATAGTTGACTTCCTCATTGAGGTAAACTGAATTTTCAGATAAATAAGTCAAACACCTAAGTCTAAACCCTTATCAGCTTCAAAAACAGTTCAAATACTTCAGATCTAACCATGGAATGAGGGGGGAGGTCATCCTATTGAAAAGAAACTGGAATGCTTTTGCCTTACGTATTCTCAGTGACTCTACTGACCCACCAAGGGAACAGGGGGATTGACTATACAGGAGTCATTTGACCCTGTATCAGCTTCTTTCTGAAATTAACTTCCTAAAGAAAGCCTGAACAGTCCTTAAACTGGGATGACAGGAAAGAAAGGTTAAGCGCCTTTCTCCTTGCTGAGTGTCTTCTCCCGGGGTCCTTTCTGTGCACAGCACTAAACGCCTGCTCACAGCTTGCCTCTGAGAGAGAGTGTCCTGTTCCATTAAAGGCATTTTTGCAAAGCAGAGTCTGAAGGAAGAACACTGGAGCTGCAACCTAAAAGCTACAAATGGCCGTTGCAGAAGTTTCTAACTAGCTCTTAGTCAGTCCTACCAGTAGATAGGACAGCACTTATGTTTGCAAGGTGGCTTTGTCATCACAAAACCCATTAAGAGTTGTTTTTTCTTCAGATTTTGGGATGGTATATCAACATATCATTTTCCTTTCTGTCTTAGCTCTTTCATTTAGAGGCATAATTAGAGCAGAAGATGGTTCTATTTTCCTTATAACTCACTGTGTCACAAAAAAGGTAAAAAAAACATTGCTAGTAAACAAGTCATAAACTGCAGATTTCTGTGAGCTACTTCAAAGCTTTCAAGTCTGATATACATTGACACATAGATTGTAATATGGAATGAAAAAGGGTTTAGAAGATATCATTGGATTCCTTTTCTCTGTAAGTACAAAACAATCCTCAAACTAGCAACTTAAATTGCTCTGCAATCCCTGTGTAGGAAATATTTGATAGAAATAACGATGTAGAAAATTGTTCAGATCGGATAACTCTGAAGTAATGATGAATGGTAATTACTAGTCATAAATAATCAGAACAGAGAATAAGTGAAGGTTTGTTTCAGGCAAGAGAGATCACTGCAGCTGAAGTCACTCTGCAGTTGAGAAACAGCGTAAAGCAAAGATCTAAATTTTATCCAGTCTTATTTAGCGCCTTAATCAAAAGTTTTAGATTAAGTACATCTTATATAACTTGAACTGTCCAAAATTTAAGCATCCTGAAGTTATTTATGCTACCTCACCAAATGAAATAATTTATCTCAGACTTAAAAAGTATTTTTAAGCTCTGTTTGCTATTCTGCCCCATTTGAGTGATCTGGTTTATAGTATTATTACCCCATAGAGCAGTTGCCTAGACACATGCTGCATTGCAGTCCACAATGACTAACCAGAAGCAGGCATATATACCAGTCTTACCACTGGACAAAATGTTTATAAAAGTCCATCATTAGATTCTGAAAGCTACGAAGCACCCCTCCCCTGTGTACCCATTAATCCCCATACTAACTACACACATTTCAGTTCTTCAGCACTATACAGACATGAGCCTTGTCATTTCAGAACAACCTGTTTTATAAAACAGTTTTAACTGGGACACTTCTGCAATTTTGTATACGTCTACAATTTATAGTTTTTCCCTTTTGTGGTCTTTTTGGGTACGGTAGGATTCTCCAAGCAAATACAGTGGGGTAGTTGTTGAAATGCTACATTATTGCACAAATTATCTCCTAAAGAAAGCACCACTATTAATGATTTTATAACCAAAAGCTAAATTCATGGTATTCTTTGAATCCTAAGTGATATCATTACTTGAAAGCTGCAGGGAAAGAAAACTAAAAGCTTTAAAATTACATATAAAAATAGAAAATGTTAATAGTTTAAGGTCAATTTCTCAGTCTTTAAGATAAGATGACATTAAAGTCATTTGTGCAGTTTACTCATATTCCTTTCTCACTGATGTTACAGCAAAGACTGTAATAATGGTCCAATACTATTTTTCCAAATAACAGAATTTTGGCTATTAAACTAAGATATGCTTGCTGAACATATATGAGGGATTTTTCAGAGGATCTTCATCTTCATGTAAAGGCTTGGCCATATCTCATTCACAGCTAGGTCAATCAGCTTCCAGGATGACCACAAAAATACAGTATCATAAACCATGAAACACTTCTCAGCTACATGACTATTTTTTTAACATAATCATAACGACGTTTTGGGTTTTTCTTATTTTTTTTTCTGAGAAGCAGATAACTGCTGCTGAAAATTCTTGCAAAAATACAAGGCTAGGTATTTAAAATTTAGCAAATCTTTAGAAAAAATAAAAATAGAACCTAAAAATGAAAAACATTGGGCAACTTATTTTTTACTGTCCTTCCTAGTATCAGCTACAGTAATGTAAAGGTAAAGTATGGGCAGGTTAGCAAGCTTTTCCCTTAGCCTAATTTTATTTTCTCTTTCTTTTATAAACTCTCTTACCATCAAGTAGACAAAAACTACAACTTGTTACTTTCAAATCTGGAGACTGGAACATTTATGCTACTTAAATAATTATGCAGTTTTGACAAGGAGTTTAAAATGCATGTCAATCAAACAAGGGGATGGTATTTTTCTCAGTTATTTCCACTGTTGACATATGGCATGGGAAAAACAAATGGGCTACTTGTCATAAGGCTGCACTTACTGGTGTTATTTGCTAAGTAACAGAGCCATAGAACATAACTTTCAAAATACTGTGAATTTTTGTTGTTTCCTTTTTTGGACTCCATGGTCAGACAGCTGTCACGCTGTATATATTACTCAGATTAATTTATACCTAGAATTTTGTTAATAATCTACTAAAAAGAAAGCCCTGACTTCATTAAAGAGAAATAAACTTTCCCTGTAACTTCACTGGGATCAGTAGTCTACCATTTTGTACATATCAGTTGTGCTTGGGAACACAATCATGTACTGTACCTCTGCTGAGAGCACAATAATAAAAGACTCTCCTAAAAAACTTATTATCTAAAGCTGTCCATAACGGAAGCAACTTTCCAAAATAAAGTTAATTTTAACCAAAACCAAATTGTTATCAGAGAGACACTATACTGTAAGAAACTGCCAGGATGAATTAGCTTGTCTTGACCACTCTTTTGTCCTGAACAGTGACCAGTGGTGAACCCTTAGGGAAATACAGAAAAATAAGCATGTACAGAGGGGTTCTTACCTCCAGCTCTTTATAATCATCGATTGAGGCAGTTTCAAAGTCAGAAGCTCAATCCACCTGTGCTCAAATAACTTCTCCAGATTTATTTTGAATACATATATTTTTTGTGTGTCTATTATAACCTGTGGCAATATCCCATAAGTTTATTTGTTTTATAAATAACTTCTTTCAGATTGCTACTTCTTGTAATAAAACTATAGGAACATCTGATTAAATGATCAGCTTGCTGTTTTGAAAAAGATTTTCCTTTTAAAGTCATTGTCTCCATAGAATTAATGCTTTCATAGACTTCTGCCATAACCTTATCCATTACGGATTTCGGGAGTCCCAGTCTATTTCATCTCTACTTAGGTAAAAGTCATTCCTTACCTATGAATATACTGCATACCCTCCCTTCTCTGCTCTGTCCCGTTGAAATGAATTGGAAAAAGTATTCCTGTAAAACTATTCCAGGTGCTTTCTATTAGGCAAATTGAAAGATAAGGCAAAGTGGTGGATACAAATACTAGAGTTAAAGGAAATAATCACAGCAATTCTGGACACTGCCTTGCTGTGATTGCCCCCATCTTTTCACTATTTCCCTTCTGTCTCCTACAAACCTAATAGCATTTATAGTTGTTAGATACATTATTGTTCTTGGAATTAGAAGTAAGTTAATTACATGTGCTTCTGATAACTTGAAAACAAATGTTTCAAGATGTCAAGCGAGTTATCAACAAGATCTACTTATGGCAGTAGTTTTGGAATTTGAATTGAGAAAATAGGGAAGGAACAAAACCCACTGTGCCGAGCGGGGTGGAAAACCCATGAAGAAAGAAAAGAAAGGAAAGAAAATTCAAGATGTTTCATTCACAGCTTTGTTGCTTGTGGTGGTTAATGTCACTTAATGTTGCCTAAAGTAGTTGTTTCCCATGATGTAGTAGAAGAATGAGCAAGGCCTATCTGGATATGAAAGATGAGCAAAGATGTTCAAATAAATCCAAAAGGATCAGCATGTAAATCGCCTTATGAAGGTGATAGTTCTCATTCTGAGCTGCTTACAGGTGAAAACACGAAATCTATAATATGTATATAGCTGGGTTTGCAATAGTCTATGTAGGTGTTACCTTAAAAAAAAGGAAAAAAATCTAAAAGAGACAATACAGCACTATGCTGCATCTCTACAATGCAGTGGAGATTAAACCCTTTTTGTCAGGAATATGTTTGAATTTATTTAATAGGTCATTTCCATTTGTAGGACACCTCAGACTTCTCTTTATGACTGAAAGCAATGGAGTCTTTCCAGAAGGGCAGATGATCATACTTATTCTTTGGAAGTAGCAAATACCTTTTCTTTCTTTGAGAAAAAAAAAAAAAGACCAATAAATCAGTCCTAAGAAATTTATTTCTCTGACTTCAGAACGGTTGTCACGTCTGGGCATACAAAGAGGTAGTCAAAGCTCTGTGGCTATAGTCAGATATACATATTTACATACATATAAATTTCCAAGGCCCTTAACATATAAGTGCAACTTCATCTGGTTGTAATACTGCTTTAATTTGTATTGGAAACTCAAGAGTACAATGGGCTACCTAGTTCAGGGATACATGAAGATGTTTTTCTCTGTATTTTTCTCTGTATTTTTCATTTTGATGCCAAATGCGGCTAAACCAGAACAGATACTTTAGCTAATTAGATATATTTAAAGAAATGCTTTTCTTTATTAAAGGCTTTAGAGCTAAGCGCATAATTAGTGTATGCTGTAATTAAACTCCAGTAAATTATAGATCAGTTGGCCTATAGCTAAGAGTGCTAAGAGCATTAATTTATATATTTTTACCTTCCTATTTATATGTTTCGTCTGCAGTTGAATCCATATTTTCAAGTGTAGATATTTATGCAGAAATTCTGAGAAAATGAAGAACTTCTTTGTTGACTATTTAATTTTATTGGATTTCAATCAAATTAGAGTTATCTATCTGAAGGCCCAGATTCTCAGTTGATGAAAATGAACACACAGTAAATGGATATCCTTTGACACTAGATAACATGCTGCGTCAGAAGCCTAGGCTATTTGAAATGTTAGCTAAGTTCTACTTTATGTTTCATGGGTTATGAGCAACTGCAAAATTATTTCCTGCTATAAAATTGCTGATTGCAGTAGAGGCACAAAAGGAAAGAGTTTACCACGTGATCTTGAAGTATTAGAAGTCCTAGGTAACATCAAAAAATAATTAAAGATTCAATGTAGAAAATATTCATATTAAATACAAAAATAGTCCTGGAAGGATGAGCCGATTCAAGGTCTTTCAAGGTAGTCTACACAACAGAGTACAAAGTCAAATTCACCCTATGCTTCCCCTCTGGTCCAGTATATCCTGCACTCTTATCTGCCTGGGGACATCTTCAAAAGAGACATGCAGATAGTCTTCCCGCACTTCAGGAGACTATTGTCTGGTGACTAGGACATGAGCTTTGAAGGTGGAAGATGCAGATCAGAGTTTTCAGGAAAATGATGGAACTGAATCTGGGAGTCCAACCTGCTCAGTGGGTGCGCTATGTGGTATGCCAGTAAGCAACGTGCTGCGTGGGAAACAAGGGAAAGGCTTCTCATCTCTTCTCTGTCTGTGGTCTAAAACTAACCTACTTTAGATTTGCAGTGTGTGAAGAAAGTGGTCCTGCCATGTTCTATGGCCTCTGGGAGTGTTTACAGGATTGAGCTTTTGGGGTGATTCAGACTGCACTCCTCCTAGTTTCTCAATCTAAACTGAGCTCAGACATGATCTAAGTGCTGAGCTGCTTAAGCCTGCCAAGTATAGGACAATTCTGGGCACGTGCAGTGACTTAATAGGTACCTGAAGAGATTTAACATCAAATGTTGAAGAGTTTATAGAGATTAGGTGTCTCCATCTCAGAAGGTGAGTCAGGACTTTGCAATTACAATTTCCCCTCAGCAGCCCAAACTTATTTTATTTTAGTACCTAAATCTTGTACTGGAACTTGCCTTGAATGCCCTCTATATCTAAAATTAAAAAAAAAAAACAAAAACAAACAAACAAAAAAACAAACAAAAAAAACCCAAACCAAAATCTATCACTATAAAGTAGCAGGGTTCCTTGTTTTCAGCAGTTAACTGCAGAAACGTATTTCTTTAGAGAACAGACCTTAAAAACACATGAAATGCTCATCAGTAGATCAAAAAACTCATATACCAGGTTTCTGCACTTAAGACTCTTCTGATCTAGTTAACAGCAATACTTACCCATTACATTTAAATAGAGAAAATGTGCATGGAAACAAGAAAAATGCACCAGGCACACGACACTGAGAATAAATTTGCCTGGCGGTGTGAACAGCATTACTGATACTGAACCCCAAGTTTACTCATCTAAATGTCATTATTTTCTGAAATAATTATGACATGCAATAACGTAGAAACATTTCAGGAGATGCTGTCTGAAATTAGGTGAAATGAGTGCCATCACCACTGAATATGTAAAGGATTCAGCTGAAGACATTTTAATTTTTAGGATGCCAAGAAGTAGCAGAGACAAGCTTCATAGCGGATTAGGCCACTCAATCCTTAAAATCTATTTAGGAAAATTCACTTTCTAAATCAGCCCCAAGTTAGCTGGAACACCTTTGAATGTTAGTTCATATGATCCAAGAGACATAGACATGATAACCTTTATTATTACCTCTGGTTAGGCACCGAAGAAGAAAGTAGCAAACAAGCAAAAAAATCAAAATGTGTATTCCTAAATTCCTTAACTGTTTTTGAATGTCTCTTCCTTATGCAAAAAATATGGTGCAGCGTTCAGCTGTGCAGAGTGCTTGCCACTGCCACTGGCTTCACTTCTATCCTGATAGCTATGTCTCTAAGTGCTTTATTTTGAGGCATTCATGTTTGGAAATAGCAGGTCAAGCTCTCTTTTATGACAAATATACAAGATCATCAAAATGAAAACGTTTGAATAATTCATCAAGTCTTCATTAGTCTATTTTTAGGAATCATTTTATTAGAGGTTTACAGATAATGTTGTACAAGAAGAGGAGGTTCCTCAAGCACCAAAGTTACCAGACAATGCAGAGGCTCAGATGAGAACGACGTTTAAGTGCCTTTGAGTATCTGTGTTCCTGTCCCTAGAATAAACATCAAACAGATGGCATATTGTTCCCATCACACAAGTTCCTAAACTGTCCTGGATCAACAATATGTTGATGAAATTAATTGCATCATATAGGCAGTGCATTTTGAATAACATTCTTTCATTAAGCTACACTTATTTGAGTCCAACAATACTTATGATTCTTACAGTCGATGGTATAGTACTTTAAAACTTACTAACTCTTCTTGAATCTTTTATCACATTGTTAGTTACCTTGGGATCATTCAGATATACGTTTTTTCCAAACTTATTTAAGCTGAAGTCTACTGGGAAGGGAAAACGAAGAGTTGAGAAATCAAAAGGATCTGAATGTAAATAAAAGAACGTTTTCTTTTTAAGGTGCATTTCTTTTTGTCTTCTTTCTTTTTTAAGATCTTTACCACAGATTGATGTTCTCAAGCCACAGGCTATTGAACTTTCTAGTACAAAGATCCGCCTGGTGCTGAATAATCACATACAGCTTGTGTTTGATCTCTTCAACATGAAGCTTTTAAGTCCGGCTGCTGAGACTATTGCCTACCGTGCTGACCAATAGAGCGTCACTTCTTCCTTGTACTTCCCTGCTAGTCTGCATTCTCTGGTGCCTCTTGCCTTGCCTTACATTCAATTATAAACTTTTTTGAGTCAGTGACTGTGTTTTGTGTTTGTACAATCTATACAGATGTCTGAAGTGATCTCCCAAGAACTACCCCAGTGCAAATATCAATCAATAGTTATGTAAAACCATTTATATTAATTTAATTTACTGCTTCCTTTTTGGAGGAATAAAAGTGTGTATATCATGCTTCTAGCATGGCACTTCAAGATGATAGCTCTGCATTTGAAGGTAATTCCAATTATGAATGTTTTAAATATAATAAAATAAACTATTTAAATAGTCAGCTCTGTGAGATTTGGAATCAAAAGGGTTTATTTTGTATGAGAAACTCACAAAGATCAGTGAGGTGAGACATTCAAACACAGAAATTCTTTCATTTCTATGTGATTCTGAAAAATGAGTACAATGCAGAAAGGCAAAGAACCCAATATTTAGTAATCTCTTTTTTTATCTAATAAGGTTCCATAGAAGTATCTTTGCTCAACATATGCCTCATGCCCTTCACTCTGACTCTTCCAGCAATCATGTAGTTACTTACCCAAGTACAATCTATATGTTAGAGAAATGCCTCTCCTTATTTCCGGAAAGACCAAATGTATGGTTAGATTCTAAAAGCACTGCAAATGTGTATAATTTCTAATTGTGGCAGATCAGATTAGGACATGTCAAGAGTTACTGTCGTTGTAAAATGAGCTTAATCTGCTAGATAAAGCAAAATTATTAATTTATATGCTACAAAAGGCTGAGAAGAATCTCTACTCTTCAACTCATCTACCACTCAGGGATTTCTCATCTGACACACTTATAATACACTCCACCAAATACATCTGGATTTTAGTATCACAAAGGTTAATTATACCTGCAAAAAAGTAAACTATTTGTATACTCTCTGCAGAAATTCTGATTCAGTTCTCCTATGGACGTGACCATACAGCTGCATTAAGTGGGATTACAGCCAGAAGAATCTCTCCTAAAACACTTATTTTCAGTTAGAATAATTGGCAATATAAATATTCCAGCATTTGCTTTATTAATACATGCACTAAAGATTCTACTGGGATATATAAAAAGACTGAAGGTAAAGTGGATAAGTCAATGTACTGTAATTTTCTCTTTCACTTATTGCATATTCACCCTTTAAAAGGCTGTGGGATTTACAATCTGCACGAAGACTCAAACCTGCAATCTGAATGTGAGATGCAGACTCAAGTTGAGGATAAGAGGAAGTTGGCTTGTGTCGATGGAAAATATGACAGCATTAAAGAGAAGTTTTTTGCAAAAGTTTTCACATCATCTACCTGCCTCTTATGCTTTCCCTCGTATTCTTTTAATGTTCTTGAAAAGAATCACACTCAGGCGTCAGCACGTGGGTGACATTTCTATGTTCATAGATGTTCTTATGCCTATACATTTCCTGTTTATTAGACCTGAAAACTAACAGTTCCAATCAGGAAGTAACATTTATCTGTATGCTCCAGAGGATGGCAATTGGCACTGCGTATTATTACTGTATGCTTGTTATTCAAATGCAAAATAACAAAAATTTAAACAGAATAGCATAACATTCCACCACATAATCATACTAAGGGAGTAACCGCACATCTCCTATCTTCTACCAAACACTCCCTGCACTATAAGAACAGTTAATCTGTTGTAGAAGAATATCCTAGTAGAGTCATTAGGTATGCCATTCCTTTTCTTTACAGATACATGGTCTGTTGAAAAGAAAGGAGGCTTGGCTGGGGTTTCTATATCCTGGCAATTACAGCAGCTGAAGGGTGTTATTGGCAGTCAGAAAAACTGACCTAAACTGTACATTGGGTGGGAAAAGACTAAGAAGGGAAATTGATGTAAAAAAAAAAAATTGATGTAAAAAAACCCCAACAGCTGAAGTTTTATTTGGACATTTTTCTCCTCACAGCTTCATGCATTAATCCTCTATTTTTTCTTGGTTGTTTTTTTTTTTTTTAATATTGTTTAATTACATACTGGTTTAGCCACAGACTTTAATTTCTGTGCTATAGTTCTTAAGCTATAGCATTAATTATTTATGTGCAGTTATAAGTCAAAACCATTTTGAGTCAGTTGTTTTATCATGCCACAATGTAAGGAGGAGGCTGTTGATTTTTGTACTATGTCTATATATCAATAATTTTGGTAAAGTGGCTAGTGCCACTTTACCACATGTACGAAGTTAATAGCAAAGGAAACCCAAGTTAAACGTGACATTCACATCCTTAGCTTCAGCCTGTTAAAAGGCAGATACTCTTTTATCTTCTGGGCTGTCCCTACAGTGAGCGATACCTCTGGAAGGTGATTCACTCCACTGTAAGGTTCACATCTAAAGTAGTTGCACATCATGAATCTTTCTTCATTGAGAAAACCTGGGTGGCTGGGTAGGTTGGTGCTTATGTTTTAGGTGGCTAAAATAAGGAGTGATGAATTTCACCTTCTTGATGTGAACCCAGCAAAGATATAAAGACAATCCTTTGTATTACTATCTCTCATTTTTAAACAGGTACATAAATGTAATTACATTATTGCTTTACTTAGATTGGCTTAGAATACCCAATTTGTTTTCCCTTTTGTTCTATCAGTCCCAATTTGTGTCAAATGACAAGATATGTGAAACATGGCTCGCCTTTATTCTTTCACCCCTCTAACCTCATTTATGTCAAAAAAGTAGTTGCAGAATATTGTCTTGCTGTTCATTTCTTTTCTTAGCAGTAAAGTCTGTGGAACATAAAGCTCATAAAAAGTTGTTTTATTCTTGCACTCGGTGAGGTGAGGGCATTTTGCTCTCTCACCGCTATTCTGATACTCTCCCTATTCTCACCAGTCTTATTTGAGTTTATTAAATAGTTCAGTTCTTTGCTTTTTAAGAGTTTTCAGTTTGGGGAAAATGAGCATAAAGTTGCTGAATTACTGGCATCAAATTTTAAACCAACCCGTGTGATTAAACTGTATGTTTTGACTCTATATAATTTAAGGGAGACAAAGACCAAAGGGCTTTGAAAAGTTTGGTTCAGTCTTTAGCAATTTAGTTAGGGAAGAAGAGTCATAGAATAGTTTAAGTTGGAAGGGACCTCTAAAGGTCATCTAGTCCACCTCCCCTGCAATGAGCAGGGACATCTTCAACTAGATCAGGTTGCTCAGAGGCCCTTCCAACCTGACCCTGAAGAACTTGCAATGCATATTGCTGCTTGGAAATGGCACTTCTTGGTTGGCAGTAGCAGGCATAATTCTTTTGCGATACCTCCAGCCAGTGAAAAGGAACCCTTCAAACCAGCTAAGGGGTATTTTTCTTGCTTATGGCTCACTCCTTATTTTATACAGCACTGGTGTGTGTACGGGATCACCAGTTAATATATTTGATGACTAAATAGTACATTGCAACGCTTACAATTCATATCGTTGTAAACCCATCACTTTAGTAATATGAATATAGCAAAATGGCATTTTAAAACTAAAATGAGATAATAAACAGCACCCACCCTCCTTGTTTATACTGCAGCACTCAGCGCTTATTATTGTTCTGTGTAAAATGCTAAGAAAACAATCATTTCCAGGCTGGATAAAAGCAATGTAAATATCAGCAGGTTTATTTAGTGCTATTAACCTGGCTGTAAAGAGCTTATTTGCACAAAATGTTCAGGAAGAAACTCTTATTACTTGGCAATGTTACTGGACCGTAATCTTTAAACAAACCCTGAGATCACTAGCTAAAACCATAACTGTGTTGAAGTGGAAGCAAGTATGTATGCGTATGAGTGCTTAAAAGCCTGATAAAACAGCCTAAAGAGGAGCAGGCGTCTTTCTGCTGGCCAGTTATAACAAAAGTAACGAACCTATGGTGTGCAAAGTGGGTTTCTTCTGATGAAAGCTACATGATTGAGCTTCTTGGAGACCCAAAAATATAGGCGCCTCTGGATCCAAATCTGTTTCACAGCAAGGCAGTTCACAACCTGAAACATAGCTGGAAATTGGAGTGAAGCCAGATTCATTCAGATAGCTATTGCTAACACTCTGAATTATTGATTGTCAAGCTTATCTTTCTATTGCAATCAATAACAAATGGTTTGCAGATAGAATTTTTCATTGTCTGTATTTATACAGCTGGAACTGGCTATAATTGAGTAACTTAGTCTTATATAATTCCACTGTTGCTGCATAAGAAGTTCAGAGAGAACCAATAGAGAATACAGATAGAGAGCAACTGATTTTTTTCAAAGAACATTGAACTGTGAAGCGATTTTTTTTCTTGTTTGTTTGTTTCCCTTGGGAATGATCAGCTCAGTTATCAGTGGGCTAAAGTGCAGGGGGAAAAAAAAAAAAAACCAACCAACCAAAAAAAAAACCCCAACCAAAAACAAAACAAAAAAAAAAAAAAAAAAAAAAAAAAAACAAAACCCAAAAACCAAAAAGGAAAAAGCAACAATGAAACAAGTATTGACTAAATAGTTACAAATTCCAGAACTTCCCGGAAGAAAAAGATGAAGACATCACTATGGTGAGTAATGGAGAAATATTGTAACACTAATTATACCAACATGCATATTGGCCATAACCAATAGGCAAATGAGTCAACAACAGGAGGAATACACATGACACTCAACACAGATCTTTCCTCTCAGACAGTAGAAATAAATGTTCACTTGGTACAAGCAAGTCATAATTTTCCAGTTGGAATATTTTGATATTGAATTTTTTGAAGATTAAGAAAGTTAAGAAAAGCTGATGTTTAACACAAATTATTCAATCTTGAACTTCTTCATTCACACTTGAATAAGTAAGATACTTGAAAAAATTATTCCTGACTCAATCCTAACTCAAATATAAAAGAGTTGAAGAAGCAAGTGTTACTGAGTGACAAACTAGCTTTTATCTTCTGTTTAAATACATTAGAATAGCATAAAGATTATAAAAGTCCTATTAGTGTGCAATTAAGCTTTAGGGAGTCAGTGGGAACTGTAAAATAGAATAAAAACACATTAAGAAAAAGACATTTAAAATCAATTTATACTCAAACTATAATCTATTTAGATTGAATGTTAAGACAAAACCTTGAGTCAAAACTTCAGTGTTACTGATTATAAGAAAAAGGCAACCAGAAGCCAAAAAAAAAAAAGAATGAATGATGATGAGAAACTTGCTTCTGGACAATAAAGAGGCAGCCGAAGGGAATACAGAATACTTCAAATTGCAATTGGAAACACCGCCCGCCCCGCCCCCCCCCCCCCCCCCCCCCCCGAAAAAAAAAAAACAAAAAAACCAAACCAACCCAAACAACCCCCAAAAACGCTGAACTTGCAAACTGGAAACACATCTGTGAACATTAGTTTTTATTCATTGTGTTTAATATTTTTCTAATAAATAAAAAAATATTTTTTGGTAGACAGCTGTTTTGTTCACAGAGGATAGTTAAGGCAAGTCAATGCCCACTTCCAGCCACAGACTGCTTCACTGTTGCATTTTTGTTTGAAGTTTTGTTGTCAGCTATAATTAAATCAATTATCAGGCAGATGCAAATAATGATGGAAAACCTGGAAAACTTCATAAGTTGACCTTATAAGCAGCCCAAGGTTGCTAGCTATCTGATAACTTCAAGCATTTTAAGCCCCAAGACTTGACCATGAATTTTATAAGAGCAAGTACTTTTGATAGAGTTGAAGCAATAGAGTATTTCACAGAAATCATAGTCAAGATTTTCAGTTTCTCTGAGTAATGGGTTTTAAACTCCAACGTGAGATGTTGAAAATGGATTTTTTTTTTCCCAAACTAACAAAAGAACAAAAAGATATCTTGGTTTAAGATCGGAAAACTAATGCATCTAAATTATTAGAACCACTAGAAAAGCCTTTTTCCTAATGAGAGTCAACATTTACTTCAACAACTGGTAAATGCAAAGGGCGCAGCATGTAGAACTATTGTCATCAGTAAACATAAGAGGAACCTGCAAAAGGGCAGATTCTTGTCCTTCTTTAGAAGTCAAGTGGAACATCTTAAGGTCAAAGTTGCTAAAAAAGACATGGTTAAGATGTTGCTACACCTTGACCCTCAGTACACTCAATTCTTCAAAATACCAGGAGATAATTTTGACATACAATTACCCACAAGAGTTTGTTCAAGCAGTTAAATGTTGTTAGAAGCCATTTGCTATCATTAAAGCATCCACACTTCTGATTTCAGGATGAATTTGGAAAATAAAACCTCTGTGAAATGACAGAAGCTAAAAGGACATTTTGCAATCCCAGTAAAACTTTTGCTCAAATTCAGTTTTACAGGGAGCTGACACTTACCTGAACTGGTTTCACCTGTCTTTAAGCTGCAGGGATATTTTTTTGTGCAGTCTAATGCGCTTCCTTCACTGCTATTCTTTCCTCTCACTGACAAACAAACCCTTCATTTTTTAATGCGTTATGCAGAGCTATTGCATCAGAAAAGGAAAAGAAAAATGGCAGATAGGAGGACATTTCTATTAGAAGTGCGTTCAAGATGGAAGGATTGAACCTGATCTGAAACATATGAAGATAAGGGTTTGGTATGTTTTTGCCAGATTAGGGCTTTTGTATGAGAGCCTTTTGGCTGAGTCTGGCTCATATCTACATCCCCTCAGTGTTCAGAAAAGAGCAGCTAGAAAAGACAGATTGCAGGTAGGAAAGATACATATAGAGTAAAATTAGGGAAATAATAAATTTATTTCCTCTATCTATAATCAATAAACCCTTCTGACTTTCTCCCTTTAAAATTTCTGTGATTCTTGTTTGCATGCAAAAATCTTCTTCCAGTCAATCACATGTAGCAGATGCACTTATTCTGGTAAGATTTATTGATATTCTAAGAAAGAACTGTGAAAGGACGTATTTATACTTAAGTATTTGTTCTAGTCAATTATACTTTGTTATGTTTGGAATTATTATCAATGTTTTTTACCAAATCAAGTCCATTATTGAGCTAGTAAGAAATCAGGTACATTATTTTGGCTTTCATGCTTAAAAATGCCATGTTGTTTCTGACTGGTAACTTACACAAATTCATTTTTCAAAGGGTAATATCTTGTGGTACCAAGGCAATTAGTTTTACCTCTTAACATAGCTAAGCACATGACTACACAGAGAAGCCAGAGAATTTCTCAGCTGCTTTACTGTGAAAACAACTCCTTTCAGTAAAGATGACACAGCCTTTGGGTACAGTATTTGCATATATATTTTGTTATTTTGTCTCAAAAGCGGGAATTTCTTGTTTTGTAGAATAGAAAGAAGAATAAACAATCTGCATTTCTGAGTTTGGCCCATTCTGACAATGGAAATGAGATTTGCAGTGTACCTGTTCAAAATGAGATCTTTTTGTCTTTCATTGTGACGTTAAACCAGTGCACAAAGGCATGATCGTAAATAAAAGGGTTTATGTCTGCTATTTTCTTTAGACTGAGTGGAATCTTTATGTTAAACAAATATGACTGTAATACACATGAAATGGGATGCAGAGGGGACCAGTGGGTTGTCAAGACCTCACACTAAAGAAGCAAGAGCAACATGAGGAGTATCTGAAAAGCAACTACTGTTCTAACTCTTAAATTCAAATATTTAAACAACAACAACAAAATTAATGAAAATTAGGTTGGAGTAATTACTGAAACTTTGTAGAGATCTGAACAAAAGCCTCTCCTTAGATAGGTATGCAGAATCTAAGTTTTAGTAGCCAGGGGCAATGAAATAACTTATATAATTTTGGCTTACAATAAGAACAAACCAGGTCAAAACAATTTAATTTCCTCTGTGGCAGAAAAACAATCTTTGATGGAAAGTGCAAGTAGTATATGTAATATACACATTCATAAACTTTTGCTTTTCTCTCACATGATAATTTCATAAACAAGGTAGAGATGCTATAGCTAAGAAAACATTAAGCTGGATGGAAAACTGGTTTGAAAAATGATATTTTGATAAACAGAAAAATAACAGTTATGTACAGGTCATTATGAAATTGGTGTCAGTTATCTGATGATGACCACAAAGATTTGTGTTGGACCAATATCATTTTTGTTATCAATAAATTTTAACAAATAGATTTTCAACAACATCAGTACAAAAGGTGTTGCAAGGAGATCAGAGAACAAAACTTGAACAATTCAGAAACACTGTTCCACCTCCAAAATATTAAATAAAATGAAGAATGAGAATGATGAGATGTCAAAAAAATAGCCAATAGCGGGAAATTTGAAAACCATGTCATCTAGGGAAAGGACAAGAAAAAGTCTAGAGAGGACTGAAGGGGGTAATACTACAGTGATCTGTACTGGGTCCAAAGGTCCACCTAACTTACCATTCTGTACCTAATACTAGCCAATAAGAACTGCTTAGGAAAGACTATATGAAGCAGAATAAGAGGGACTGACCCCTCCCTAGTATATTCTCTGATATTTTTGTGTTAAAGCAGTCTTACAATGTGTAAAAGACAGCTTCACAAAAGAAAAGAATGTAATATTCTCAGCCTCAGCTATGGATTCAACCTTAAAATCCGCGGTACAAGCCTCAAGTTACGGATTTGGGGTAAATGCCAAAAAGAAACTTTTAATGGAGTTCAGGGAAGTTTCAAATCACTATCAGGAGAGATTTCTGTAACAGTAGGTTAGACAAATGTTTATGAGAGATGATAGCTGATCCTGGATGAGTCAGGGAGTGAATCAAATAAGCCCTTGAGATCTCTTTCAGACATATTTTCTATGCTTCCATATCTTCTCAGTCATCTTCCAACCATCTTCCAGGTGTTTTTTGTTTCTTTGGCAGAAAATGTATAATGTGTTTAATGAATAAACCATGTGCAATGTTTGGCTGAGGAAGATGAAGTGAAGAGGTCACAGCTCTTCTCAGGTGGAATATGATTCAGCAGCACAAAACCAGAAACAGACTAAAAATAAAAAGGTCTGCTCAGAAAACTAGGTGTTCTTTAATATCTGTCCTGGAGGTGCCACTTGAATTTGAAAAAAATGAATGAAGCCCAAAGGGGAATTGAATGAAAATTCAGAACTCACATGGGAACACATCACAGTAGTATCACGGTGCAAGTTTTGAAGAGAAATATTGTTTTCATACAATAAATGAGAATTTTCTTCTCTCCATTATTCAGCACAGATCCGTATATTTTATTATCTTCTTTCACCTACCATGTTAGTAAAATCTCCCCATTTTTTTTATATTGGCATTCCGTACTCTCAAATGTAGGATGAGGCATTGTACATTTCTCCTGCACCATATGCCTTCTTGCTAATAACTGAATCTTTAGCTATTAAATTAGAAATCATTTGTGTACAGGAAGTCAGCTAAACACACTTGTATTCATCACATTACAATTATATCATAGGCAACATCTAAGGCACCACTAAAAATACACAATATATAAGCTGAAACTACTAAGGTTTCATAGACTATTTTTCTTGAGCAATTGGCATCCAGCCAGACAGCACACTTACAGATTTCTCAATCTTCTTGTATTGAATAAAATTTAGAAAAAAAAAAAAAAACAAACAAAACCCATTTTGTTTAGAGGAGATTAGTTCTGCTTTACTGTTGTGGAATAGCAGCTTTCTTTGTCTCTCATTACTTCTATAAAAGTTTTTCTCACTCCCATAATTATGGAAAATCTTATGCCAGAAACAGCGAACTAAACCCCACCTTGACATTTGTACATTGATGTTAATCAAGGCTAATCAGGGTTGTCCCTGTAGCACATAGCAACATAATAGTTTTTCTAAACACAAGTACACCCTACAGGTCTTAATTCATTCTTTTAGAGGCACTGACATGTTGAGGTTCAACTAGTTATGCTTTTCTCAGTTGGATTTCTACAAAGTGAAATTTTATAGCTAACTGAATAAACTGCATGTTTACCTTAATTGATCTTGTCCATTTTTGTTTTGCTTTCCCTATGGGGATAAGTATTTTGGGTGATCTCATCATTCATGAAGAACAGTCACTACTGAAAACCGTTTCTTAACATATTTTTTTCTCCTCCATGACTATGATCCACCTTGTGTGTCCATCAGTCCTTAGCCAGCAGACAAGTAATACAGGATTAGCCCTTTCTCCGACATCTTAAGAAAGCAACTTGTGCATATGATGAATGTTTCTTCAAACAAGCAATACCTGTTACAAGATAAGAAGATCAATCGATATTGATCTTATGGTGACATGTATTTGTGCAGGATTATACTTGCTTTTCTGAAGGGTGGCTTCAAACTTATTGGTGCTATTGCTCTTTCTATGGAGCCAGTTTATATTGCAAAGTATGAGGAAATTCCTGGTAAGTAGCACTACAGATCTTCCATGTCTACTATAAGCATTACCTACTCAAATTTACCATCATATATCATTATCCTATGTGTTAGATACTGATGCTGAGAAACAGAAAGATTTGAGTGGTTTTGAAAATGTATCTTTTTGATTGTAAGGAGTGGTTTCACTTCACAAAATGCCTTGAAGAAGATAAAACTATTTTTTTCTTTTTTTTTAGCATCAAGTTCATACTTTTACCTTGTCTACAGTAGTAGCTTTGAACATTGTTTAACTTTTATATATATTATATATGTATAAATATTGTTTCACTGAGATGACTGCAATAGAATTGTAAGTGAAACACTCTCTGTTGGTTTCAGAGAAATCTGGAAGGGCTCGCTATGAGAGCTCAGACGTCACTTTCCATGGAACTTGTGACAAGGTGGTGGAAAATTTTAGCCATATTTTGGCTGTTAAATCAAGGGAAAAGATTATCATTGCCAAAAACAATTCCCTCTGCAGTTCTTTACCTCGGTTATCTGCAGCATTCTGCCTGTTATCTGTTTTCTCTCCTCATTGTTCTGATTGGCAAGGGAAGTACAGGTCACTCTGCAGTGGCACCTGAGCACAGCTGTGCAGGCTGCTCCTTGTAACGACGAGCTTATTACACAATAGCGAGAAAAATAAAATGCACATTTCCTGGCAAGCTGAAAGGTATCACTTTCAACAGAACGGTAACTAATGCAAAGGGGAAAAAGAATCCTTTACAGTCATATCTCTTTGTAAAAGGAACTATTGCATAAGTTGTGTCTGTGGCAAAATACGTTGAGGTCTGATTAATAAGGAAGCTGACACAATGAGAGGAAAAATGTTTTAGTGGGTACAAAAAAATGGAATACAAGCCCCATCAATAATGGCTTGAAAGAGAGTGTCTTACTGCCTGCACCAAATGTGTCTGGTTTTTGAAGACTGCTTAGGTAAAAGGGAATTACATTGCTCATGCATTTAATGCTGTATTTTTCTGTGTACCACTTGGTGTAGATTACAACAGTGGACTGAAAACACAGTTATAGTGATCTAAGGGATATTTGTGATAATTTTCTGGCTAGATAATATGAATTTGTTTCGCAAGCAGTTGGTTTCTATGGAATAAGAGAGGCAGAAAATTATTTCTGCAAATTGGAATTGATGAAATGTCTTTTTCTAAGCCATGCATGCAAGTAATTACTGATTAAAATATGTGTTAAAGTAATTGAGGTGAATTATTTACTAACTGCTTTTGTATTTTTTTGTGGGTTCACTTATACTTTATAGACAGACTGAGTGACATGCTTCACTCCCGAGTATTTATAATCTTTCTGCTTAATTGAGCTGTCAATTGCTTGAAGAAATACACCACAAAAATCTTCCAAAAACATCCAAAGATTGGGCTTTAAATGAAAGATCTCATTTCAGAAACAACTGGAGAAATATATTAAGAGTTTTGGGAGGCAATTTTTGCAATTTAGTGAAATCAGATAGGTTGAAACAAAAGTATGTAAGTTCTTGTGCAGTTATGGTGGTTTTCATTTGACATTCTACAAATCAAATCTGACTTCATTTTGACTTTCCCGTAAGGTAAAAACTAGATTTGTCTGAGGCTCATTATGTCTTCTCAAAACTGTCACTTTTAAAGATATGTAAACTACAAACGTAAAATTATTTGCTGATGTTTCACAAGTCTTCATTCATATTTAGAGCTGGTCTCCCAAGAAAACTTCCTTGAGATTTTGACTTGTCCAGATATTTCTTTTTGTACATTTTTCAGCCTTTCTTTTCAACTCACTTTTGCAGTATAAGCAGGACCCAGAAGCTGAAGATGCTAAGAGAAAGATGATTTCCTTCTAAGTCCAGAATGGATCATTATAGGGAATTTGAGATTTTCCAGATTTACAGGTTTCAGAGGCAATATAAAGAAAATAGGATCAAGAAAATCTCTTCTGTGCTTAACTACTCCAATAACATAAGTGGATAATTGGCTTGAAGATCCAGGTCCATCATGAAATGAATGGTTTCCCATTTATATCAGAATCAAAACTGATGAGCTTATCTTGGTCATTACAGATGCTGGAGAGAGGGTAAATGGGCAAGTGGCACATGTAGATTTTAAGACTTAGAGTGAGAATGCTCTCATGAAACGATATTGCAGTATGCTTTCAGAGGTTATATGAAAATCATTTAACCATTTAACCTGACTTTCCTCTTTCTTTTTTACATTACCTTTTCAGAAAATTTTTGTGGGGGTAAAAAAATCAGTCCCCTCCAGTGTTATTTTTGCTTTTATTTGCCTCACATGACTCTTTTCCCTTCCTTTCTGTCTTACTTGAAACTTGGAAAAAGTAAAACTAAGCTTAAAAATTATATACGTGTAGTTTATGAGCAATAGATTTCCTTTCATTTTTTTACAGTTACTTTCTGCTTCTTACACACACCCTTGTCTCATATATTCCTTTATGTTCAGGAGGAAATAACATACTGTCCTAGAAAATTCCTGGTTAGCATGACCATTTTAGCTTTTAAAGTATTGATTTACACACTTCTCCATGGTTTGTTAAAAGTCTTTCAGTTGCATTGCATATCAGGCAAATGCTTCATGTGAAAGACATGGCTGGGAATTCTGTTCCAGCTTAAGTCACCTAAAGTTAGGTGTTTACAATGTATGCTGGTGCCTAATTTCCCTTGAAGTTAATAGAGCTCTGGAGTTTGATACAGTTGCCTGTGCATAGGCATTCAATACCATCTGAGGTGCGCTAGAGTTTGCAGTTCCAACTGCCACCTGAAGAAGATCCCCCTTTATGTCCTGTGACTTGATACTGGCCTCATGAAGACAATTTACATCCTAGAGCATCTGAGTTGGCACTATAGCTGGAAACCCATGTTCAAGCTACACAATCAACATCCTAGACAATATGGTCAGTATAGTCTTGAAACTGTTTAGCTAACTAATCCCTGATGGAAACCCGTGTTCAAGCTACACAATCAACATCCTAAACAACACGGTCAGTATAGTCTTGAAACTGTTTAGCTAACTAATCCCTGCATATCCACTTGAAGGTGAATTAAATTGTTCTGTAAGTTTTGTTCAGTAGATCTCCTTTAATAGAAGCTTAGGCTTCTATTTGCTTTATGCAAACACATACATTTGTATGTCTTCATTGCAAACGGATTCCCATCTGGGTTATTTGTCAAATATCAAATCTGAGAGGCCTTACTGTGCCTCTTGTTTTCCTTTTAAAAGCTAAAATTAAATCCTTGAGAGATCAGTTTTTGGTTTCCGTATGGGGGAGAATATACAAAGTCCATTTTCGCCTCAGGAGGTAATTTGAGTAGTTGTAACGCATCATCACAGAAAGGTACATCCCACATATCTTAAGTTTAATCAGCTTTTCTTGGGAGTTGAGGAACACTGAGAAAATGTGACTCTACAAGTAGCTAAAGAGCCTTCTTTTGCTCACAGAGAAGGCTTTAACTTGCAGCTTGTCAACTGTTTCATTTTGTAATGAGAGGAGAAGAATCAGGTCATTCCATGGGACTTCAAGAAATTAGGAACAGAGAGTTGGAGGGATGCATTCCTGAAAATCTTCTCATATGAATACATTGCCAAAGATACTAAGCTAGCATGATTTAACAAACTTTCTAAAATAGTATACAATTGCAATAGGTTTTTTCCAATAAACATATTGAAATTAAACCTCCTATAGCTGAATCAAAACGTTTGAAAATTTAGATTTAAGGTTTCCCCCATTTAAATTATGAACCTTTCCCTCTTCAAATCCTTACCAGTTGTGACTAGCCAAAAGTAAAATAATCAACAAAATGAATAGAAATTAATATTAATCTTCATTTAATCATAAGACATAATGACAGGCTTACTCCTTACATTTGGAGAATACTTAAAAGTGCACAAAGGCTCATTGATCAGCACTGAAGCTTGATTAGGTGAGTATTCAAATCAGCAAAGCATCCAGGCAGGCTGGCTAAAACCATAGAGTGCATGTAATAGTGTTCTATTTCAACTCCTGTCTCAGACTCTTACAGTGATGTGCAATAGACTGAGAGGAAAATTTAACTTTACCATCTTGCAGAGATGATTTCCACAAGGTTCAAATTGGAGATAAAATAGATTTAAGGGGCATTCTGAACAGACTCTAGTTGATCATTGAGTTAATTGGAAGTGATGAAGCTATTTCATGTGGTAGAAAAACTAATCAAGATTTATTAACCTCAGATAACAAACTGGTTTGAGAGGGCTCTGGAGAAGTAGGATAATCTGATTTGATGATTTCTTGTACAGGAAGACTATCACTCACAACAAATGTCCTGCTTATTTGTGTTCCACATTACATTTGTTGCAGGTTTATATAAATTCTGTGATGTGTCAAACTCCACTCCTTAATCTGGACAACGTAATTCTCAAATAAGCAAATCTACAATGAACAATTTTAATCTAACTCCATCAATAGATAACAGGCATATTAGACAATTGATATTTATGAAACTTCTCATATCCTCTCATTATTGTTAATGATGTGTAACATTCTAAATGCTCACATATACAAGATTAGTTAAAAGACAATTACTGCTCTAGAGATACTCCCAAAAGACTACCACTCTCCGGGTCTTTTTCAAAAGGTGTCTCTGACATAAGTGACTCTAACTTATGAGTTTCTGTTCCTTCCATCTGAAAAGAAGTGGCTGTTTCTTTATCATAGCACACTTTGTTGCCCTTGATCTTTAAATATTACAAGGAGTGTATCCACTTAACTCTATTCTGTTGTCCAGCTCTCATTTCACTAGTGCTTTTAATGTGGTTTATCTGTTCAGTTTCATTAGATGACTTACTTCTGGAAGCCCTTTAGACTTCAAGTAGATTTTTGATGCTGTTTTTACAATAAGCTTATAACTTCCTGTTAGCCTTCAGGTCTCCCCCTAAAACCTCAGATATTTGAACAATCCTATAGTCACTACTAGAGAGGCGGGGGTCGGTCTCTTCTCCCAAGTAACAAGTGATAGGACAAGAGGAAATGGCCTCAAATTGTGCCAGGGGATGTTTAGGTTGGATATTAGGAAAAAGTTCTTCACTGAAAGGGTTATCAAATATTGGAAAAGGCTGCCCAGGGAAGTGGTGGAATCACCATCCCTGGAGGTATTTAAAAGATGTGTAAGTGTGGTGCTTAGTGACATGGTTTAGTGATGGTTTTGTCAGCGTTAGGTTGATGATTGGACTTGATGATCTTAAAGGTCCCTTCCAATGGACTTGATGATCTTAAAGGTCCCTTCCAACCTAGGCAATTCTATGATTCTGTGAAATAGCAGCACATGGATTGAAAGATCAACAAGATCAACAAGATCAATAAGATTCTACTTAAGTCAGTGAAAAGTTCCTCATTGGCACCACAATACAGTTCTAGATAATAGTCACTTATGTCTTCAATATTTCAGTATCTAAAGTATTTCAAATTAGGTTCAAGGACAAGTATGAGACAAAATTCAGTAAAGGGGAAAATTACAAGGGCTTTCACATTTCCTCATGATTTACTCTGGTTATCACGGTCTTCCACACTAATTTAGTGCTTCCCATATTATTAAATATATCTTGAATGTATGATTACCTAAAGTACTAGTTACCAGCAATATTAAGAAATTAACCCTGTTACTTCCACAGTGCACTGACTTATTTTCAGACAGAGAAGGCAGTCTTTTCAGTTAAATGCTGAGGGTCTATAGACAGACAGTCTGCATGTATTTTACACTGCCACAGGTAGAGTGGATTATTTCTGCAGAGTTTTATGGTGGTATGGGTACACTTTCTAAATTTAGCTTAAATCTAAGTGGTATTATTATTATTACTATGATTTCAGTCATTCATGCAATGATGTGCTACACTACTGATCCTGAGATGTGTTCATACAGTGTGAGATTGGTCTCAATGTATACACTGAGTAACCTGCAACTTTATCCACTTTTCCATGAGTCGTTTGCCAATGCTTTAAAATTTTAAATTCTTTTCTGCCTTATCAGACTAGTTTGGAAACTGTGAACATGACTGCCAGGCTCTTACATAAACGGTTTTGGCAGCTCCTAACAAAATCCCTTTGTGTGAATGTTTATCTTCTTGGAAATGCTATGCACAAACCATAAACTACAGCATGATTTTTATTTTTTGCACAGCTCCCTGTGCTTTTTTTTGGGAAAAAAAAAATCTGCTATTCTGTATAGTTTCTTTAAAGAGCTGCAAAACCTCTTTATGGGGTCAAGTTTATTATGAAAAAATAGAGAGTTATAGCCAAAAGGCTGGACTTGGGAAGTAGAAAGAGGAGACGGAGTCTAGTTTATCTCACACTGAAGCCAGTGAGCCTTTGCATTGATTTACAGAAGCCCTGGACCAAACTTTTAAGTTGGAGAGCTAAAGGAATGCTTTTCTGAACATCAGTTGCTGTGGCACATGCATGCTCATGCACACACACTCACACATACAGAGGATTTTTTTGGACATTTATTGAATTAAAAAGATGTTCAGTAGACAGAAACTTTGAAAGTTGGACTTGTGATATGACAAGTTCAGGAGAAAGCATGAAAAAAACACATGCAATCAGATATATGGAGGACAAAGTGAAACTAGCAGATTAGTTTATCAAGAAACAGACAGAAAAAGCTGCCAAAATACAAGTGAAAACAAGACTTGAAGAATCAGTCAGGGATGAAAGATGTGGGGAGGGTCATAAGTCTTTGATTAGAATTTTTAATAAGGGATTTCTTCTGTGTTGTGAAACATGCTGAAATTTATCTAACTGTAAATTAACCTGGTATTTTTCGCTCAAGCAGAATTGTTGAAAAATACAGCCACAAGAAGCAGGATCGGGAAATTCAAGGAGTGGCTTTTTGTAACAAGGCTGCGCATCTTCAATTTACGCTTGCACAAACTAGAAAATATTCTTTCAAGTTATAAGAAGATACTGGCTGACTCCTATTATTCTGAAGTTTCTTAATAAACATCACAGTCTCATCTGGATTTTGAGATCATTCTAATACATCATACACCTTTTGTTCAGTATTAAAAACTGTAATTTAATATCAACTTAGAGACAGGCACATAAATCAAATATTAAAGAGAGATGAAAGCCTAATTAATACCGTCTCTTGCTCATAACTTCTCTTATTCTAAGTGAAGTTATGAGCAATTGTTTACACAAATTAAATTCCTGTGCATTTTAATAAGATGAATTTACAGCTTCAAAATTATAGCTTCTCTTTCCAATATTTAATTTGTGGGAAACTCTTTCATCGTTATATAAGCACATACATTTTATATGGAGCTTTTGAATTATGGCATTTGGATCTTGGAGAATAACTTTTTAAAAATGTTTAAAAGTGAGTTGCAAAAGCTAATAAAATAAAACGTGGAAATAAACCAATCAATTATTATAATTAAAAAAGCCCACTGATATCTGATTATGAGCCCCACATTAACTGGCTCAGCTGCCACAGTATTAAATAAAAATGACATTCTACATTATAAAACTGGCATTTTCAGTTGCTTAAGGTTGTGATTATAGCCATAATAACTACTACAGTCATTCCACTGTACAATCAAATTCTGTAAGTAGCTAAACCAAGAACTACTTGATAAATTTTTTAGACATCCAAAAAGTGTTCGGAATAACCTTAAGGTTTTAGCAAGGAATTTTTAAACAGTTTTTACAAATAGAATTTCTGAAAGACTAATTTTAAACAGTCTGAACTTCCTTAAACATGTGCTTTTTAAAAAGATTTCAGTACAGAAAAGACAGTGCTATAAGTCAAGGTTAGTGAAGATAAGCATGTACTTAAACCTTAAGCATGTGAGTAGTCCTGACAGATAATTATTAGTTCTCAAACAAATTCGCTTTCATACACCACAGTTTCTACTATCTGTATTGAATTATAAGTACTTTACACTGGAAAAGAAAAAAGGGAGAGGCAATGCTGGACACAGCCATAGATTTCAGATGCTCATCTTACCAGCTCGTACACTTCAGAGAGAAACATTAAAGCTGCAACAAAAAAGCTAATCACAAGAGGAGTGGTTGAAAAATTATTCCATGTGACTGGAGAACACAACAGTGAGATAACAAATAGCTGAATAAGAGGAACAGCAGCACATTCATATACCACAAATTCAAGTGTTTGATTATTCAGTTTCTCAGCTGGCAGAAATGCTTGAGACATAAAAATGAGAAAGTTAAAATAATGTGAGACAAGCCAGGGGTAAATTTTTGCTCAACTGAATTTCAAAATTAAAAGACAAAACATTTCCGTAATTCCAAAATTAAACTTTTATTTTTCACATTTTCCCACCTTAATATGTTGATGAATAACTTCAGTTCACCTGAACTAATATTTTAGTGAGCCTGAAGTACTGCTAAATTTTTTCAGCCAGCCTTAGTTTGTCAGATAAATGTCAGATAAAATGACTGATGAGTATCAAAAAAGCTCTCTTTAAACCTCATGGCTTTACTGCTTGGTTTCCAGTCTATTGTACCATATAGACAGTGATATTTATTAGTTATCTCATGGCTGTTTGCACCTCAGGCTTGGAGTTATGCCCTGTCTCTGCTACAGTGTGAACACAACAGGATGGCAGCAGGTTCCATGAGGAAGTGCTCTTCAAGGGGAATATGATGTCAAAGAGTAGCTTCAGAGCTACTAAACAACATAGCACTGAACAGTCATAGTTACCGTTTCCCTTTTTGTAACCATCTTAGATGTCAGCATTAGCTATTTTTTAGTAAGGTGTTGGGTGTTTTTTTTAGAAGACATTATTTCCCTGACAGTATATGCAGATGCATCTTTCTACGCACCTACAGTGCACAGAAATAATTTTCACTAGAATTTCCCTCAACTTTTGAGGGAAAGTCAAAATGGTAAAACTTTACTTTTTCAGACTTATGAAATGGTGCAAGTGCGGACTGTTGCAGCCTACGTTTTCCTATTTCCTCACAAGCATAAAATTCCAAATATGTTAACGTCAATGTGCACCATGTGCTTTATTAGCTCATGCAGTCATCCTTTGTGGGTTAGCTGTTCATGCCTCCTGCACTTACTATAGGAAGTATGTGAACTTCCTTTTCCTGGTGTTTTCCTGTAAAACTATAGCACTAGAGTAGGCCGATCAGGCTGGCTTTCACAAATTGCAGGCACGAAACTCTGCTATTATCTGGCCTTTCCAAACTACAGACTATCCTCACAACCTGTGCCCATGAACCTCAGGAAGTTTCCAGTTAACTATTTGGTCTCCCTGAACCCATAAAATGACAGAATGGTGTATTTTGCAGTTCAGACTTATCCATACACATACTCTCCATAAGCCTGGCATAGTTAGGCAAGATCGTATACTTAAATCCTGCTACTTTTTTATTCTGTCTTTCATTAGAAAGACAATAAATACTGTCTTCAAAAATTCTATTGCTGAAAGTTCTCTGATTGACTTGAAAGTATTACCCAATACTGTGTACTAACTTGACTCCATGACACTATGGACACATGAATCTAGTATCATCCCAGTACTGAAGGATTGAAGCAAGTTCATCTTAATGTTTGCAGGAATATGTAAGAATTTTCTTAACTTTCTGCAGCTTATTCCAAGGGGGCTTAATCAAGGATTGATTATGTGCACAGAGGGATTACAGTGATCTGGAACTAAGCATCCTCAGTGTTCACTTTTCAAGTGTATTTCAACATATCTGCAGTCTCCACAGTTTCTTTAGGAAAAGATGACATATCAATGGCAAGCATCTTTTTACCTACACATATTACTATCTTGATTTTTTCCTGTGTTTTAAATGAATTTTCTTAATATTATAATTTCAAATAATTCACAGTGGGGGCTTCTAATTTCTTACTCCAGGATGAAAACAAATAGTCTGCAGTGAGTGTCACACTTCAGCATGCCACTATTTGTATTTGGAAGAACATGTTGGTGAAATGGCCAGCCGTGTCCACTGCAAGTTCAAGTGGTCACATCTCACCTTTCTGCCTTCTTTAAACAGTACCACATGTTCTCAGAAAGGAAGCACCTGTTAGGAAGTGCCTCTCCCTTTTTCGGGCCTTTGAGATCTCTAGTAACAGACCTTTGTGAAAGGTCATATATCTCATTAGGTTTAGCAAATTTAGCCAGGAGTGACTTTTAAATAGATGATAGATGCTGTCAGTTGTTTAAAAATAGAAGGAAAAAAATCTGAGGAATGCTGTGCATAAGATATAACCTTCTTAAATTTAAAGCTTTGGAAATCATCATGTCTATCATATTTAAAAACCAGTGAGCATACACAATGTATAGCTTCCAGTTTACAGTCTTTTCTTAAACTGTTAGATTTCCCATCTTTTTCTTCTTCCAGAAAATGTTGGAGCTGTGCTGGCACAGCAAGCACTTATTTCACACCCTTGCTGTAGAACTGAAACTTCACAGAAACGTTAGGTAAGAGGACATAATGATCTCAGCTGATAACTGAATTCATATACAAAGGCCAATAAATGCCTTTATTAAACAGAACAAGTCAACTTAATGCCCCAAATCACCCACAATTATGTTTTTTACATCTCCTGCGCTACACTGCACCCTCTCCTATATGAGATACTTCTTTTGGAGTAATGAAAGCTTTTTGAGTAGATTAGCCAATTTTTTATAAGTTAAACTTTTGGACAATCTTAAGAAAAGCTTCTATGAACTCCGATTATACTGAAATCATCATCTATTTTCTCATCTTATTCCCTAAATCTTGGGTAAGTACTCAAATGTAATAATGTACAAGTAGTCCAGTGATGGATTTTTGGGGACCAGCTCCTCACTGTCATTAGCTGAAAACGTGATGCCCTTAGCAGTTAAACAGGTAGCACTGCAGGGTCAGCGCAGGGCTGTGGATAAGCTTCTAAAACCCCCATGCTGCAGTTATTCAGCAGAACATCTGAGCTTAACTGATTTCAGAGCCAAGCAGTGTGAGTTCTGAGTGCTGCCAGGGACATATTGGTACTGACGTGACTACACATTTGGGTAGAAACACATCCAAAGACTGGTGATGATTACTCAGTAAATACCTCAGAAAAAAAGAAGAATTTAAATATGTAGTGAGGAGCGATTATAATGCACTTCTGAAAGAGTATGACTAGTTTAATGCAAAAATGTAAGTTATTGCCATCATTCAAAAACATAATCAAATAATCTCTTCTAATTAGCAAGCTGCTGAAAAACATGTATGCTTGGTACCTAAAAAGATGTGCAAAGCTGCAAGTAACTCATGCAGCTATAAGGCAGACTTCTTAGAAAGATACGTGCTGGGAAATAAGTCTAACTGACACTACTCACAGGAGTACTATATGTAGAGGAAACGTCTCCTAAACTAAATTCTCAGTAGGGTAAGGCTGAGAATGCAAGCACACAGCTGTCTTTCAAAATCATGTTATTCAGATATGTTAGAATTACTTTTTTTGTCCTTTGGCGATATCAGAAAACTAGAAAAAGACGCAATTGTCAAAGCATCAATGAAGTATCTCAACTTTGAGTTATTGATATGAAAATCCACTGATTTTTCTCAGACACAGATTATGGAACATATGTATCACCTAATAGTAAGCAAAAAAAGTGTGTTTAAAACTTTGAATTTGTTATATCACCATTTCTCTTTAGCCACTGTGATTTTTCCTTACCAATGGGACATGCCACTACTCTGGGAAATGGCACTAGAAGAATTAATTGCTATAAGAAAACAAAGGGCCTCATCTGAGCCACACCAAGAATGACTTGCATGTTACTGAGGCCCCTTTAAAACTGAGTAGGGACAGGAAATGGATGCCATCAGCATGACTTTTTTTTTTTTTAATCTGATATTTGTAAAATTATATTAAAACTGCTTTAGATGACAGAAAAAGCTGTAAGCACCAGAAGCACAGCAAGCATTGAGGCGTGGCAGGGCTGCAAGCTGTAATGATTTGAAGCCTTTCATTATAGACAACTATTTTGTCAGATTATAGATGAAGCTCACGAGCTTTGTTTGAGAAATGCAACCTGAAGTCATGACTTTTCATTTCCTAACATTTGAGTCCTGGGGTATTCTAAGGCATGAAGTGACTGCGCACAAGGCGTACAGGCCTGTGCACGTTGATCTCCCTCTTTGGCTACATTCCATTTCATGAATTCTATAGGCACACAATTATCTCCATTAGAGAAACACATGAGGAAAGATAAAGAGTAACTTCTCTGCAGAAAAGAAAGAAACAGAAAAATTGCATCTGGAAGAAAACAGATGTCCACTGGGTTGTGCCAGGGTTACTGAGTGTTAAGAATGAGACCACTGACTAGTCAATATGTTATTTACTGGTTCTTACATAAAGGCAAAAAAAAATTTTCCCCCTTAATGCCAAGGCACTTGTTACCAATACGTAACCAGTATGTTATTATTATTGCTTTTCTGATGTTACTCTTCTGTTACCTAATGCTACCTTTCTGATCAGCTCTTTAGGTTTCATAGGTTGTTACAGAACAGAAACTTAATTCGAAAAGGACAAGCGAAACCACATGCTGAAAACTGCTTTGTCATTCCCAAGGATGTTTTGGAGAAATATGTAATAAATTTCAGGAACCTTGTTTGGGTTTTTCTTTCTGGGTATTAAAAAAGTCTGCTTCTGTTTATACTACAATGACTGTTTAAATTATTTTTGCAGCCTTCCATGAAAAGCCTTTCATCAGAAAAAATACAAATCAAGGAACTTTAAATGCACAAAATATCCTTTAGCTACTGGAGTGATTTGTAGCCTTCTACTATTAAAAACCCTTGGCAGATTCTCAAACTTCCTATACGTCTGGGTTTAAATCAAAATTCAGCTGAAATGTATCCATGCAATATGTTAACAGCCCATCAAGCAGCTCATGTTTAAGGAAATAAAACCTTTCCACAACAAATTCAGTCATCTCACTCCAACTGCCCTTCCTTCCCATTTCTTATCCAACTGAAAAGCCCTCCTGAGGACAGGAAGCAAATTTGAAGTATATTTTAAAAGAACATCATGTTCTTGTTCATTAGAAGATGAAAAATACATTATTTTAATATTAAAATTAGCAAAGTCATTTTTAGAATCATAGAATCATTAGGGTTGGAAGGGACCTTAAAGATCATCTAGTTCCAACCCCCCTGCCATGAGCAGGGACACCTCCCACTAGATGAGGTTGCTCAGAGTCCCATCCAGCCTGGCCTTAAAAACTTCCAGGGATGGGGCTTCCACCACCTCTCTGGGCAACCTGTTCCAGTGTCTCACCACCCTCATGGTGAAGAACTTCTTCCTAACGTCCAATCTGAATCGACCCATCTCTAGTTTTAATCCATTCCCTCTAGTCCTACCATTACCCGACATCCTAAAAAGTCCCTCACCATCTTTCCTGTAGGCCCCCTTAAGATACTGGTAGGCCACTATAAGGTCTCCTTGGAGCCTTCTTTTCTCCAGACTGAACAACCCCAACTCTCTCAGTCTGTCCTCATAGGAGAGGTGCTCCAACCCTCTGATCATCCTCGTGGCCCTTCTCTGGACACGTTCCAGCACATCCATATCTCTCTTGTAGTAGGGACTCCAGAATTGGATGCAGTACTCCAGGTTTTGACCATCATGCCTCCTGTTGTCATCAGATAAGCTAATTTTTGATCCCATCTTGGTGGATTATTGTCAAGAAGAATGACCATAATGGTGATCTTTCAATAGGTGGCAGTCTTATTCATTACAAACTCCAGCAGCATATATGGTAGGGCAGAAGACCTCTATATGAAGATGGGTTTTATTCTTAATTCAAAGCCAGTAGCAACCCAAGAAGAGCAAAAGCACGCACCAGTGAACAGTGCGCTGAGCTGGCAATTGTGAGACCTAGGTCCTAGCTTCAGCTCTGCCACTTTCCCTGGCATATGGTTGCTTCCTGAATGGGATTGATTAAAATATCTAAACTGAAATACAGTTTAAGTATCAGGAGCAGTCACAGACCTATGCGTAAACTTGCAATTTTAGGCTCCCTTTCTCATCAAGTGACAAAAATGAGCACTTCTAAAGTGTATCTGAATCAGATTGCAGCCTCTAGAAGTGACTAATTCTTCCCATTGACTATATTGGTTTTCAATGTTAAAACATTTTGAAGAAAATAAAAACAAAAGCAGGGAATTATTTTGAAGTAGCAAATTTTTCTTGGGAAAATGCAATGCCAGGCACAAACCTGCCATTGTTAACTTTGCCTCTCTCTGTCTTCATATGAAGAAAACAGTTTAAAATAGAAACGCCTTGAGGCTACAAAGCAAATAACAAGGATTAAAACGTTAATCTCTTACCTTTCTGAAATGAAGTAGAGGGACAAGATCAACAGTGGAAGAGAATACTGAAATAACCTTTTATTTATAACACCCAGATAATGTTGTTCCTTAATCCTTTTAGATAGTTATCCCTAAATTAAGTTTGTATCTTATAATTGTACATAATTTGCCGTACAGAACTTTCCTGGGTACAAATGCTTGCAGGCAGTATATGTGCAAAATTGTAATAAATATCTGAAGCTGAATTAGAACAAGTGAATCAGAACACTTTGAGAAGGGAAGAATGCAGTTTTATGACAGGACTTTAGAAGTGCTACAGTGATTCAAAAATATCTTAAATTACCCATAAGAAAATACAATTTAAGACAAATGCACTGTCAGTGAAATAAAAATTTTCTTATTTGATTTTCTCAGTAAGAATGAAGAGATAGAAAGAGTCTATAATCTTATCCTTCTCAAAAACTAGCTACTGGCTCTACCTTTGTCACTTTTGAGCCATCTAATGGCTTTTTGTTTTTCTAAATGCGCCCTTGGCTTGAATGTTCATCTCCAAATAAAAAACAGTTTCATTCCTACATACTTAGACTTTTCAACTTTCATTCACTTCTTATAAGACTAATAATTCTCAAGTTAAATGAAATATGACTTAAAAATAACCCTAGTAATGATGTAATTTTAGTTGTCTTTTATAAATGATATAGCTTGCCTTAGGTCAAGTAGCAACTTGCTTAATCCCCAACCCAATACCCATTTCAGCAGAGAGTTTTTTGACAGAACAATTTATTAACTTAAGGGAACCTCATATCTAATCCAACCTTTTGTTCAACCTCCAAGAACATTACAGATGTGCCTCTAGTACATCATGCAAACATTATCTTACTCACTTGGCTCTCCCTTTTACACTACTTCAAATCAAATGACCTTTCCTTTTCTCTTAAATCTCACATTGAGTTTATTTTCCCAATACTGTTTTTACAAACCAATTTATCATCATTACCTGCTTACCTTTGGTTCTGCCCAAGACGGTAACTGAGAAGTGACAACAGCTGATTTCGTTTGTTGTATCTATACTTTAGAGCAAAGTTAATATAGATGCAGTCTAAAAGTTTTAGTTTTGTAAGTTCTATGATAGCTAAAAGTAAACTTAGCACTAACCATTTCTATCTGCAGTTTAGAAAAGAGTGAAGGCAAGGAAATGAAATACTTGGTAAAACTATAAAGACTCAGAACCTTGTAACTGGGTAAAATGGTTTGCCACGAGAACATTAGTTCAGACTGATATTGGCTTGTAGTTTAGTAAGACACTCTAATCATACTTGATGTTATTTAGAAGTATTATAGGAAGAAAGATGATGGTATGGTTCATTGAGATATACCATTCAGTGGTTTACATTTTAAAGCTAATTAATAACAGTAACATTAGAAAATGAATGTTTGTAGGGCCAAAAATATACTTTAATATCAAAAGTGCCTAAAGCACTAAGCACCAAAATAAGATCTAGGTTATATAGATTATGCGATCATTGCAAATCTTTCAAAGTAAAAGCCCAGCACAAACCAGCAAATCAAATCATATCCTCCCTTGGTTTTGTCACTTGCTCCATTATGTGGATTTGTATATAATAAGAAATTGTGATATTTTCATTACCAGTTCCCTCTCCCAGAGGTATTTTCTTTCCTGGGCAGCTTTTTATTAGTTTAAGGAACCCTGCCACCAATCACCACAAATTAGGACAAAAGAGTCAATTGCCTTTTAAACTTGCACATTGCTGTCAAACTCACCATGAGATCTGGCAATAGAATGTTCAGAATAATTATACAACCCCTTTTTTCTGGTTTCTTCTGTGCCTACAGAGGTAAATAAGGGATAGACATGTTATCACTAAAAGAGTTTGGAGTTCAGACCAAGATACAATTACTTTTATGGCCTAACTTGTAGATCAAGTCTGATTGCAAGCTAACCATTGGAAAAGTTTCCCATCTAATTTAATGGTCCGGTGTTAGGCACAAATCACTGATAAGAAACATATATCTGATGAGAGTCATCACTTTTGTAATTGACTAAGGGTTGGGTTTTTTTGAACATGTTGCTTAATTTTGTTCCCTATATTTTTCATCAAGCATTAGTTGTGTCAGCTGAAAAAACATAACATCCATGTTTAATAAAGTGTGTGTGTATCTGTAATTACATGCCCGTGACATGTAGCTTTTAAAAGATGAGAATAAAGGAGTAAATAGATGTTAACGTAATCCTCTCAGATTTAAATGGAACTCTGAGCTTTTAACTAATTCAATTAATTCTCTATAATCAGAATTTGTTAAGCCAATAGCAGATGTTGCTATTTTGCAGCCCTCCGCTCTGAACTGCCATTGACTATATTTTCCTTGGCAAGCAGTGCAGTTATCATAGGAGTGGCTTATGAAGCATAACATTTGTTGCTGAGGATCTGATACCATGTCATTACTTGGAAGTTTAATCTTATAGGTACTGAATGTCTGTGAGGGGCTGGAGTGCATTTTTCTGTTAAGTTTCATCCACAAGCAATTGAGTCAGTGCAGTCTGAGAATGCTCTGTGATGCAAATCACATCAGTGAGTAAAAGCAACTGGGAGATTCCATTTAAAAGTCTCACTCCTCTCCAAATGAACATCCTTATGCAGAGAAGCACGTCATCTGTCTAGCACTCATGGTAAATGGATGACCATGGAGCATTCCATTAGCATGAATTCAACACTTCTCATTTAACTTTTACCCAAGACAGTTCAGAAGAACTGAATCTACAGCAAAGAAGTAAGGAGAGGAGTAACACAGAGCATGCATCCTCCTCTCCACTGTGGAAACAGACAGTTTCTTCTGCAACTGGACGGAGCTTTCCAAGTAACAGAAAGGACTCATCAATAAGGCTTCCAAAATTGCTATAAACCCAACTGGCCTATACTAGTAGCAAAGATTTAAACTGAATTCTGACAACAAAGATCTGTCAGATTGTGGTGTAGTTCAACTACTGCCCACAGGTAAATCAACTTGAAAATATTTTAAAAAGCTGTATTGGTACTGGGAACTTGTCAGTGTCAAATGCATAGTTAGCTTCCAAATTCAAGTTTGTCAAACACTAAATTTGAAACGCATATGCAATTTCATGCTACCATCAAAAGCAAAGATTATCTAACCTATTACTAAGCAGCAGGGAAGAGCTCCAAACTCATGGGTTTTGGGTTTTTTTTTTAAAGCCAAATGGACATTCTGTTAAAATAGTCAAAGTACTCCTGGGCTGATAAAAACAGCTGCTTATATATTTCTTAGGCCAAAGAGAGTAGGTAGACACATATCCAACAGCTTGAGGCTTCTCAGGGACATTCTTAATACTTTTTCCCCAACATTGAACAAATACCTTAATTACAATTTAAAGCAGGAAAATTCTTTTCCTGCAGGTTCCATTTGAAACAGGGTTCTTTAATATTTTTACATCAAGTTGAGAAGACAGTTTTTCATCTGAATTTGGAAGCTGTCACAGAAAAATTATTGCCCCAGTGAGTTAATAAACATTGTGTAAGAAAGCATTGGACTTTCCAAAAAACCCAGATTTTCAACTTCAGAAAAGTGTTATACTCATGAAATGCTAACATATTTCAGCCTCTAGCTTCCATGTACCACAAAGAATTCAAATTAATTCAGAAGATTTTGCCATGAGCATCTGAAAATCAATAGAGAACTATATGAATAGACTTTTTTTTTGTTTTCTGCATATCTTTTCTGTTACAACAGATAACATTAAATTCTTTTACTTGTTAATGAATCATTTCCCAATAAGAAATATTTACGCATTTACCTTCAAAATTTTTGTAAGGTATCCAGAAATAAGTATGACAATACAATGCCACCAATAATAATCTGGCAGCAAATAACTACTGACATTTTCATTCAAGGTTCTCTGTTATTTTAATTGCCAAGTTAATATTCACTAAGACCATTGATGGCTAAGATAGTTCTTGTGTGTGTCTTCACTACTACAAGCCCCAAATTTGATGCAAAGTTTTTACTTGCACCCACAGTCGTGTTTTGTGGCAGTTATGTGCCACCACTGTTGGAAGTGGGTGAAAGATTTGGTTTAACCAGATTTTTTAATAGTTTTCTTCTTTCTCCCCTTTCATGAGCTGGTGAGGGTTTGGGGCATTTTTGTTCCATGTTTTTCAAATATTCCTCTGAATATTTAGGCTTGTCAGACATTCACTCAAGAGTTACTTCAGCTGGTAGCCACAAAACTACCCTATGCATTGCTTCTATGATTTCAGGTTTTCTACATGTGAAAAACTGGACCCTGGACAAGTGCAGATAGGTACCAAGAAGGTTTCAGGTATCCCCAGTTGACATTTCAGGTAGCTATCTTCACTTTAATAACATTTCTGACAGTGGCTATTACAGCAACTCAGCAATATGATACAATTAACATCCAAATAGCTTGTCACCTGCTAGTTTCACTCTGCAACTGTTTTCAAAGGGAAGCCTGACTTATTAAGACTATTTCCTAAGTCTATATATGAAATAAAATGTTTTTAAAAAAGAGGAGAAGAATGTTCCTTAGCCTAAAGAGAAGTGGCTCAGTCTGGTTTACCTCTATACCAGTTCATTTCAGTACTGCTCCACAGTCTTTCCTTGCTTGCATGAAAGCCATGTGATCCAAAGCTATATAAAAGAACCTATTCAGGAAACCCTAATATTTACCTCATTCAACCTTATAAATGAAGCAAGCTCCCTATTTCCAGGAATCTGCTGTTTCTGTTTGCCTATTTCAACCTCAAGTTTGTTGACAACTCTTTTGTCTTCCTTTGTCTGTTCCAAAGAGAGCTTAAAAATACAAAACATTATCTAATTTTAAAACTGTACTCCACAAACAGACCCATAAAGCCTTTGATGACAAACAGTATCTCATCATCATTCATCACACTTAGAGGTTGACCAGGGAAACCTGCAGTTTCATGCCTGTAAAATATTGCTAAAGCACTTGCTGGAGTCAAAACGTGTTCCCCAAAATACATGCATCACCAATGACCTCAGAGAGTGAAAAGTGAAGAAAGATCTATTGCCAGGTATAAAAAGGAAAGGATGCACTTATGTACTTATCTTCAAAAAGTTCTCAAAGCTGCTTGTCTGAAGCAGTCCAGAAAAGCTGACCGTGTGTAATGGATTTGGAGATCTTTATCCTGCTTCACAGAAGATAAACTTTTGGTTGACTGAGGCTTACTATAAGCCTGTGTACATGAGCTAAACATACAGCATTAAAGTCACCTGACACATACATGAGCTTAATGTGCAGTGTTATATTAAATACTCCTGATGAATAAGACAGCTTTAATTACACTACAAATATGTAATTAATAACATTTCACAATGTTAAACTCTATGTAAGTCATTTGAAAATGAAAAATTTGCAATGTGCAATTGTTTAATTTTTTACTTTTTTCCACTTTATAGCAAAGTAGTCATCTTAAAAAGGAAAACAAGATCTGAAATAGTTTCTATGGGTTTCTTAAGTTTCTTTTAGATTGTATGTGAAGAGAACACACACTCACATGTGAATTATTTGCAAAAAAAAAAAAGTTAACGTTGACCTCATGATCTAAGTTCCTTATCTTGCTTTTATTAAAGTAAACTAGAGCTATTAATTTAAATAAAATAGAACTAGATCCTAGTTGAACAATAATGTGCTAATAAGATATTTGTTTCTGGTATTTTGATAGTCTAAGAATTTTAAGATTAAAGCATGCTACAAAACTCGCTTCTAAATCAAACCTATCTTCTGTATTAAAAAAAAAAAAAAAAGGTGATTTGTATTTATTGTGCTTTGTTTTATCTGAAGCAAGATCTTTTGTTTTGGGATTACTGACTCAATGTGTGCTTAGTGTTTCGTGAGGTAAAAGAGTTACAAGTTATTATATATAATATATTCCATATAATAGTAATCTATTTTAGATTAACATATCTCAACTCTCTGAAGTGTTATAAGAGCACCCTCAAAAATCTTGAATTAATCCAGTCTTCATTAGGTGTCAAGGTGGTAACCACAGAAACAAAGCCAATCTTTTAAAAGGTATGTTGTAGGAACTAAGATACACATAAAAGATTTGGTTTACATCACTGGTGTACATATATTCAATGCAATGTGTTAGTGCTTCCTGGATATTAGTTGTCTGTGAAGGAATATTTTTAAGGAAAGTGACTGGGCTTTATATGATATTGAGTATATCTTACAATTACACAATGTGGTATTACATATTTCAATAATTATTTTGGATTCAAATAGCTGTCTTTTTTTTATCCAACAGTGTAATATGTTTATTGTCTAAAGAAAACATTGTAATTTTGATCAGGAAATATTATTTTTTTTTTTAAGGAATTATTTTCTCAGTGTGAGATTAATATTTTTTAATTCTATAACCAGATATTAGCTCAAGTAAAAGTAAACAGTGGAAATTTTTCTATAGGAAACGTCTTTAAAAAGAAAAAGTCTGTATCTCAGCATTTAACTGTGTTGATGGTCTCTAACTTAAATGAACAGTTTTCCTTATAAAATATTTGACCATCGCATGTGGTGAAACTTTAAGCAGACATAACAGAATATATGGCTTCTTGACCACAGGGACAAAAAAACCAGACACCAAAGATGCAAATGGGTGAATAGTAGCTGTTATCTTTAAGTTGTTTTCAAAATTTGGATAAAACTTCACAGAAGAAAGCTCTCTCACCCCACAGAATCCTGCAGTATTAGACTAAGCGAAATACACTTACTCAAGGTAAAACTTTCTGGCAGACTAACAGTGATGGTATTTTCATTCAAATTAGATTGTTTTGAACAATATATTTCAAACACTTTCACTCACTGTTTATGAAGCTTTATCTTTTCTTTCAACTTATTTTTCCCTAAAAACTTTCAACTTATTTTTCCCAGCTAAATCTATGCTGACTGGTGCCTTCTGTCTAATAATATTGTTTTTCTTACATTTCCTAGCATGTTGACATCCTAGGAAAAAAAGTATAGACAAATGTTGGTAGCATAATATTCAGTTGACTTGGAAATATGCTGAAAAGACTTTTTTGGATGGGAAGGGAAGAGGAGACATCAGTAGTAATAATCAAAATTTTGCCTTTAGAATAAGATTACAGTAAGTACCTTCACTGTTATCATAGCAACAAAAACCTGAAATTAACATTATCTGGAATAGTTCTGATTAATAAATGGTTTAGATGATCAGATAAAAGTTAATCTTAAACAGATTCAGTACCAGAAATATCATATTAATGCTAAATAGCGAAATAACCACATGCCAGAGCTAATGAAGGAGTCATGCATACTTCACCAAGACCATATTGGTCTGCCAAAGCCATTACATATTTAAGTAAGGTGAGACCATTTGCCAGATATAATTGTAGAAGAGAATAATTGTAGTCTGCCATCTTCCATGTCTTACTGGGGTGATGGGAGGTGAGGAAGAGAAGGGGTATTTGAGTAATTCTTTCAAATTATGGTTGTGAATTAAGAGAGTGATTAATAAATGCATATACATTCCATTTATACAACTATTTCTCTCATAAAGTGAACTCTAGAGTCAACTCTGTAGTGCCTGTAGAAACTATGAAGGTAGCAGTGCGTCATCGTTTGAGGTAAACTAAGAATAACTTTGTTACTTCCAAGTTTTTTTGATACATTGATAAAACATTGCATTTGTTACACCTAAGGCCATGTCTATTAAATAGAAAACTATACAGCATAGTATAGAGTTCAGAATCTGAGCTCAAAATGCAATAATGTTGGAAACATTAAAGCTGAGAGTAGACATTAATAATATTTTTGTATTTCATACAGTCATTAAAATAAGAATGGTTCCCCATACAGACTACATCTGTTTCAGTACAATAAATACTTTTGGGATTATTCTGTGATACTGAGGTCACCTTGAATACTTTTACCCACACTCATGCCTTTCAATTCACTCACCCTACAAAACATCACTGACTTGTTCTAGCTCCCAATTGATTCAACTGGGAAAGCATTAACTGATCAGGGCCAAAAGCAAGCAGAGGATAGTCAAACAATTTTATGCAATAGAAAAAATGTGACAATTTTCAATTGAAAATGTCACTCCCATTACTGAAAATGTGCAGATGATATGTTTCAAACCCATAAACACTAGGGAAACACATGCTGAAGTAAACTTGTATCTATACTTTAGGTAGTTATTTCTATCTAGAGAAGTATATAATTTCCTGCTGTGAAAATTATTTTCCTGTTATTAAGACAGAGCTATGAGATCATTATATTTCTGAAAAAGTGTCCACATATTGTTTGAAGTACTTAAGCTGAGTTTTTACAGCCAGATAAGGCTCCCTTCTCAGACTGCAGTATCCCTGCTTCTGCTCAAGATCTAAACTGGTGGGTTTGACCCAAATCCTACCTTGGTGAAGCAATCTTATGAGCAGAATTTCATAGAATCATAGAATCATAGATTCATAGAACCATAGGGTTGGAAGGGACCTCAGGAGATCATCTAGTCCAACCCCCCTGCCAGAGCAGGGTCACCTAGAGCAGGTTACACAGGAACACGTCCAGGCGGGTTTTGAATGTCTCCAGAGATGGAGACTCCACCACCTCTCTGGGCAGCCTGTTCCAGTGCTCTGCCACCCTCAGGGTAAAGAAGTTCCTCCTCATGTTTAGGTGGAACTTCTTGTGCTCCAGTTTGTGCCCATTGCCTCTTGTCCTGTCCCCGGGCACTACTGAAAAGAGCCTGGTCCCATCCTCCTGACACCCACCCTTTAAGTATTTATAAGTGTTGATAAGATCCCCCCTCAGCCGTCTTTTTTCCAGACTGAAGAGACCCAAATCCCTCAGCCTTTCCTCATAAGAGAGGTGTTCCAGTCCCCTAATCATCTTGGTAGCCCTCTGCTGCACCCTTTCCAGCAGTTCCCTGTCCTTCTGGAACCGGGGAGCCCAGAACTGGACACAGTACTCCAGGTGTGGCCTCACCAAGGCAGAGTAGAGGGGGAGGATGACCTCCCTTGACCTGCTGGCCACACTCTTTTTGATGCACCCCAGGATGCCATTGGCCTTCTTGGCCACAAGGGCACATTGCTGGCTCATAGTCATCCTGTTGTCCACCAGGACTCCCAGATCTCTTTCCACAGAGCTGCTCTCCAGCAGGTCAGCCCCCAACCTGTACTGGTGCATGGGGTTGTTCCTCCCCAGGTGCAGCACCCTACACTTGCCCTTGTTGAATTTCATAAGGTTTCTCTCTGCCCAGATCTCCAACCTGTCCAGGTCTCTCTGTATGGCAGCACAGCCCTCCGGTGTGTCAGCCGCCCCCCCCAGCTTTGTGTCATCAGCAAACTTGCTGAGGGTGCACTCTATCCCCTCATCCAGGTCATTGATGAATATATTGAAGAGGACTGGACCCAGTACTGACCCCTGGGGAACACCACTCGTCACTGGTCTCCAACTAGATTCTGTGCCCCTAATCACAACCCTCTGAGCTCTATCTTTCAGCCAGTTTTCTATCCACCTTACTGTCCATTCATCTAACCCACACTTCCTAAGCTTCCCTATGAGGATGCTGTGGGAGACCGTGTCAAACGCTTTGCTTAAGTCAAGATAGACCACATCTACCGCCCTCCCCTCATCTATCCATCCAGTCATGCCATCGTAGAAGGCTATCAGATTAGTCAGACATGATTTCCCCTTGGTGAATCCATGCTGAGTACTTCTGATAGCTTTCTTTTCCTCCACGTGCCTTGAGATGACGCCCAGAACAAGCTGTTCCATCATCTTCCCAGGGATGGAGGTGAGGCTGACCGGCCTGTAGTTCCCTGGCTCCTCCTTCTTGCCTTTTTTGAAGACTGGGGTGACATTGGCTTTCCTCCAGTCCTCAGGCACCTCACCTGTTCTCCAGGACCTTTCAAAGATGATGGAGAGCGGCCCAGCAATGACTTCTGCCAGCTCCCTCAGCACTCTCGGGTGCATCCCATCGGGGCCCATGGACTTGTGAATATCTAAATGATCTAATTGATCCCTCACTCGCTCCTCCTCAACCCAAGGGAAGTCTTCTTCTTTCCCTGTTACTTTATTCAATGCCTGGGACTTCTGAGGGCTGGGCCGAGCAGAAAAGACCGAAGCAAAGAAGGCATTCAGTAACTCTGCCTTCTCCGCATCCTCCGTCACCATGACTCCTGTCTCATTCAACAGTGGGCCCACAACTTCTCTGGTCTTCCTTTTGCTTCCAATATACTTGTAGAAGCTCTTTTTGTTGTGCTTAACATCCCTAGCCAGGTCTAATTCCAAGGCGGCCTTGGCTTTCCTTGTTTCATCCCTGCACGCTCTGGTGGCATTCTTGTAATCCTCCCAAGGGGTCAGTCCCTTCTTCCACTTATTATAAACTTCCTTCTTCCACTTGAGCTTTTTCTGAAGCTCCCTGCTTAACCATGCAGGTCTCCTGCGTCCCTTGGCCGATTTCTTTCTCTTCGGGATGCACCGATCCTGAGCTTGGAGGAAGTGGTCTTTGAATATCAACCAGCTTTCTTGAGCCCCTTTGCCTTCCATAGCCCTAGCCCACGGGATCTCTCCAAGCAGTTTCTTGAAGAGGCCAAAGTTAGCCCTCCTGAAATCCAAGGTTGTAATTTTACTTCTTGTTGTTTTGTGGATAGTGCCCACGATCCTGAACTCAATCATTTCATGATCACTACAACCTAGGGCGCCCCCAACCTTAATGTCCTCCACCAATCCCTCTGTGTTTGTCAGTACCAGGTCTAGAAGTGCTCCTCTCCTTGTTGGCTCCTGTACCACCTGTGTCAAAAAGTTGTCATCAATGCACTGGAGGAGCCTCCTGGACTGCCCATGCCTGGCTGTGTGGTCTTCCCAGCAGATATCAGGGTGATTGAAGTCCCCCATGAGAACCAGGGCCTGCGATTGCGAGGCTACCTTCAGTTGTCTGTAAAAAGCCTCATCAGTTTCCCCATCCTGATCAGGTGGCCTGTAATAAACACCCACAACAGTGTCCCTCATATTTTCCTGTCCCTTAATCCTCACCCATAAGCTCTCGACCCGCTCTTCATCCGCCCCTAGTGAGAGCTCAATGCATTCCAAATGCTCTCTCACATAGAGTGCAATTCCACCTCCCCGCCTTGCTGGTCTGTCTTTCCTAAAAAGGACATAGCCACCCATGACAGCATTCCAGTCATGCGAGTTGTCCCACCACGTCTCAGTAATTGCAATGAGATCGTGGCCCCGCAACCGCACACAGAGCTCCAGCTCTTCCTGCTTATTCCCCATGCTGCGTGCATTGGTGTATAAGCATTTCAGAGAGGGAGTTGTGTGTGTAGTTTTGACCCTTGAGATGTGGTGTGCCTCCTGGCTTTCAGAAATACTGGCACACTGGCCCACAAGCGCTGAGCAACTACGCCCTGGCACCTCACCAGCAAGCCCAGTACCATCCCCACCCCCCTTCAAATCTAGTTTAAAGCCCTCTCAATGAGTCCTGATAACTCTTGTGCTAGAACCCTTTTTCCCCTGGAGGACAAGGTATTCCTGCCTGTTACCAGCAGGCCAGGCGTTTTGTAGATCAGGCCATGATCAAAGAACCCAAAGTCCTGCCGGCAGCACCAAGCTCGAAGCCAGGCATTGATCTGCTGGCTCCTCCTATTTACCCCCTCATCATTCCCCGCAACAGGGGGGATAGACGAGAACACCACTTGCGCTCCTGATCCCTTGACCAGGCGTCCCAGGGTCTTGAAATCTTTCTTCATTGCCCTTGGACTTCTTCTTGTTACCTCGTCACTGCCTACCTGAAAGAGCAAAAGTGGATAGTAGTCTGAGGGCCGTACCAGGGAAGGAAGCATCCTCTTCACGTCCTTGACCCGGGACTATTTCTACAAATGCTACGTGTAGCCTCAGTGAAATGAAGACAACCCAAACCAATAAATTAGCTTAGCTACAGAAAAAAACAAAGAAACCACTACATTGGACTTGGGAAGATAGTGTCCATATTTACTTGTACTTTTTTTTCATCATCCCCATCATCAACAGTACTTGAAGTAAAAAGAATCTTCCATTATGATTGGGCAATTGTCCCACTATATTTGCTAGAAAGACAAAGGAAAAAAAAAAAAAATCAGGCTCAGGCATGGCTAGTAGATTTAGTTAACAGGTTGTCTATTCCATCATATATGCTACTGTTTATCTAGTTAGAATGATCTCACAGTCAAAATATTGTTTTCAATTATGGGCAATTTAATTGCATTATAAGTTCTATTTATTTATTTTTATTAATATCAGTCTAAAAGGATCTGTGAGTATTTTCACGGATGTTTGTTTCCAGGTCTCCTAAGACTGGAACAGACCTGGGGTATGGCACAACTAAATAAATGACATCCCTTCTTGTAGCTAAAGCAAATCTACAGCTGTAAAAATGGCTTCTCAGATTAGTTGAAAATTAATTTACTTCCTTTAAACTCAGTTCACAAAACTAGATTTTTTTTCAGACGAACTTTTCACGTCCAGGACAGTGTTTCTGTTTCCTTGTTAACATAGTGTCAGAGAAGACACTTGAATCCTCATTTCTGTACAGTAGCCCTGCTACCCATCTGGACTAAAAAGCCAACATTCAGCTATTCTAGTGTATATTCAATAAAAGATTTTAAAAGATTGGATTTCTTTTATGTGAAATATAATATTTGAGAAATATAATCTGGAAATAGTAATCTCAAAAATATTTCCTCCTAAAATGTAGATCAGTCTTAGTTTTGAAATTTGTTGAGTAAGCTGGAGCTACTCAGAGGAATAGTCTTTATTCTGAACTCATCAAGACTGAGCCTTTCAGTTAATACCAGTTTTCCTCTGCTGATGACTACATTGAGCATTTTACCTCATACACAGGTAATTAAGATAATTAGTGTCATGCTTATGATCTAATAGATCAGAGGTAATGCAAGAAACTAGCATGAATAATGAAAGGGCAAACAGTAATAATCTAATGATCACATTCATTATCTGTATCAGCATCCCACGGACTGAAAATTTCAAAAGCTACCTCACTGACAGATTTGCTGTGACCTGTCTTCCTTCTTTCCCATCCTGTTGGACGCTACATCTTAATGGAAGTGAGTAGCTATGGAATTTGGCTAATCCAGAGAGAACAATGAAGTAGATTAGCAAAAAAAACCCTAAAGCTTTGAAACAGATAATGTCAGAACACCTGATTTTTAACAGTAAGTATTTCACCAGTGGAAAATTTATAGCCCTGAGTTAGCACAGTGCTGTTGAGAGCACAAAGATTCTCATATTATCACTAATAATTGTTTCATTGGAAAAGGATTCACTAGTTCCAGACACATATATCAGTCCACCTCCACTCCTATTTCATCCAAAAGACATCAATGACCGTTCAGAACAAAGTCTGAACTGGGGACTCTGTCATGGCATATCTCAGTAGACAAGTGAACGTGTTCTTTTAACAAATACCTTTAGATCACCATCTCCATTTTACTAGTTAAACTACTAAGCACAAGGAAGGAAGTGGAAGAGGTGGAAGAATGTCACTGATGAAATGAGTTTTCTGGCAGGATTCTTTCTATGATAAATTCACAAGTATGCTCACTGAACAAACCTGCTTATGGAATCAAGTCAAAAAAGCAAAGAGGATATGTGGAATAAAAGAATCAAAATTCCAAGGCCATGAAAACTGCAACTTGCTTTGGTGTGAGAAAGTAAACAGCAAATATTGAACATTTCCAGAAGATATTTTTTGAAGTATTTTCTTGTTTAACTTTCCTTTTTTAAAAAAGAAATTTTAATTTTGGAGAAAACAAAATGTACGAAGTATGTGTAGTTCTACAGGGTCACAGTTTCTGCAATTATAATTAAAAAAACCCACATATTTTTATAAGCATAATTACAAAAATGGTGCCATAAGTGGGAAAGAATTGGAAGCCAAAATATTCAACCTTCATTAGGAGTTTCAATTACAAAAGCAGGCCTACTAAAATAATCCCAGTACCTATGAAGTTTCTCAGGTTTTTGGCGACAAAAGTAATTTAATCAATCCTACCGAGAAAAATAAGTGGAGTTTTTTCCGTAGGTTCTCTCCGTGTAATTAGAAAAGCTTAATCAATTTTACTACATAGTAAGACACACGAAACAAGATATTTGCAGTAAAGCAGGTCTTCATAACTTCAAAAAGACTGCCTATTAGAGAACTTAAAGATTTCAATTTTATAAAATTAACCTTTCATTAAAAATACTATCCCTCAATTGCAAGTAAAAAGAATAAGTTTTCAAACAGTTTTGCATGGAGAATGTATACTTTTTTGTTTCCACTTTGTTTTGTTAATGAGTTGTTGTCATTCTCCTGCTGAATCATTTTTCAGCATTTTTGTTTTCACTGACTATTCAATTTTAGTAAACCATATTCAAAATAAAGAAATAAATAATACTTTTTATTACATGCATGACTAAAAAAATAGAGTCAACTTTAGCAGTGTGGTCTCTGTGTGAATTCATTATATACAGTGCAGAAGGACAATTATGAAAGCAATTGAGAGCTATCATAAGAAACTAGAAAGTAGAAAGTATGTTAGCACTCTTTTAGAACTTTATAAACAAAATATATATACTGCAGCACGTAAAGTGCTCCCTAAATGCATCTGTCTAAATGAGGGCCATGCATGAGAAATACAAAGCACATGAAGTATATTATTCTTATCTTCAAAACATTTCTTCTTAGTCTTAAATTAAAAAAAAATTCCAATTTTTTTTATTTCAAAAGAGACTTTTTTAATAAATCTTCATCAGAAAATAGGGTAGTAAAAGCGTTTTTATTGGTAAAATCCCCCATCAATTGCTGTGCTTTCTCATTTGTGCATTACAAATTGTAATGTAGGCTGCAGAGCACCTTTATTTTTTGTTTATTTTTGGGGTTTTGTTATTTTTTTTAAAATGATCTCTTTTTTTGCCTGGATTAGCATGGACTGGATCCTGGGCCCCAGTAAACTTTCTTGAAAAGAGCAATAGTTTAATTCTAGCAAAAAACTTCTCTCTTTGTAAATGGTTTATTACATACAATATTGCGCTTTTGGTTAGATTAGACCATCAGTATAATGGACAAGTCATTTTAACTTCTATAATTCCACAGCAATAAATTTAACAAAAAATCATATGATTCCTTTTGTTTGGAGAAGGACAAAGTCTACACGGTAGCATATAAGTACTTAGACATTAAAGAAAGGTTTTACCATCTAATGTTATGGAACTTCATCCTGAGCAGGGCTTGGTATAGTGTCCTGAGCTAGACCAAATGAAAGATGCAGACACGTAAGGTAAGTCTTAGGCAAGGACAAAAAGTTTAAGTTTTTCTTGTCTATATTTAATTTTACATAAAAGTACAACACTTCTCACTTATTTCCTTGCTTCATTCTAAGCTTGAGATATGTTGGGTTCTCTACATAGACATTCCTCGGTCTAGAAAGTTTGTTTCTGTCTTCTTCTAAAGGGGATCCTCACATTAGAAGATGCAGAGAATAAATTGAAATATTCAAGACCATCACAAAATGTTCTTGTGATCCCTGCCTTTTAACTAAGACACAGCCACCAAAGGAGCATGGTGGTCATGACCACTTTTTATATCAGTCCAGAAAAAATAATCCAGAGTCATCTCCATCTTTTCTAATACAGCTGTGGCACTGTGCAGATACAAAAAGGACAAGCTTTCTAAAGGTAACTGCCCATTTAAGTGATGGCCCCTTGTCCTTAGGTGGTGAGGAGACCATTTCTCTTCCTTTCACCATAACCTCTCCAAGTGTGAGGAAGCAGCAAGATCCAGTGACTTCCTTAAGGAAGGTAAAATGGGGACAATCCCCATACAGGCCAACACACAACAAGGTGCAGTCCCACAGTGTCCGAGCATGGTGGGCAAAGGCAGATGCTCCACAACAAAGTCCTGAACATCCCCAGAGGCAGCAACAAACTAGATCCATGTAGCGAGTTGAGTCAAGAAGCAAAAGAGCGCAGGGACAGGGCAAGCTGTAACATAAACCCAAAGCACCCATACATAAACAACATAAAACCTAGAAACCAAAAAAAAAGCTGAAGACCAGTATTCTTACACTGTAGGCAGGGCAGACCTAAGCTTATAAGGGATCCTGGGCCAACGGATAGATGGTGTGGGTCTAGGATAGATGGAGGTCTAGGTGAGGCTAGTCAGGGACTTTAAGGGCTTCTTGGTGCCCTGAGCAACATGACTGAAATTATTTCCTCTAATTCCTCTTAGATTATTTGTGATAACAGTGTTTTATCAAGATCTTATGCTCCAATTGAAAGTTCTTGTTTGTTGTCCTATAATAGCCCTGGGCATAGGGCTATAAAAATACCCTAAATTTGTAATTTCTTAGTTAGGTCATTGAGCTTGAATTAGAAATTCTGGATTCAGCTCTCCACTCCAAGGCTTTTTGCCCCCTCTGATTTAAGTGCACTTGGCATGAAGTTACATACTCTAGATCTCATCTGAGTGGCCTCCCTTAAAGGTTTCCTTTTGTGCAGAAAGGAAGACAATCCTTAAACTTCCTATCCTGCTATTTAGGATATTCTTCTTACAGTTGGACTGGGGATTCCAACTTGTTCAGGCTCAGGTATTCAAGCATCTTGACCAGAATACTGAACAAAAAGCAGACGGTGGCACCTTATCCTCCAGGATCCAAGGGACAGAAAAAACCAAGATATACTCAGTTTTTGGTTTTGGTTTTGGTTTGGTTTGGTTTGGGCTATTTTTAAATAATAATAGGCAAACACAATTTCAGGAGGGTGTTTTGGACTCAGGAACTTGTTTGCACAGAGCTCAACAGCATGGAGTGGAGTTGAGCTCCAGACAGGCAATTAATTCATCTACGCATGAAATTTTCTGACAGGTTTTGTGCTACTCCTTAAGCACTGTGTGAGTTTTTGGATCTTCCCCTCACTCCCTTTTCCCCTTGAAGACTCTATCTCTCCTCATGTACTCTGTCAGAACTTAATACTAAACCCTGGATTCTGCTGTGAAGGTCAACTGAATACAGGCCTTGAAGTAGCTCAGTTTGTAGCATCCAAGTCCTTTACTGGCTTTAGCTCCTCGTTGGTATATATCTCAGCATAATTGCATGCTTTTTCATAACCTGAAACCAAGTTCCTAGTGCAGAATAATTGATTGTGCCTTAAGGAAAGCAATTAAGATTCAATGAGCATTTCAAAATATTGGTAGTCTCATGCATGGCTTTCTGTAAAGACTCCTTCCGTATGAATTTTCTTTCAGTCTTCTGGTTTGGAGATCCTAATGGCTTAGATTAATTGATATTGAAGACAACCAAGGTTATGAAGGGAAACCTTTCCTTACAAGAAGTAATGGTTATTTAAAAATACTTTCCAAAGAAAATAAATTTTTTTGTTCCATTTAGACATATAAAAGAATAATAGAGGAACCCGACAAACTCTATAACTTTTACATGGCAATAGACTCACATAGCAGTTACTAAGTAAAAATCAATATTGATCCACCTATATAAAATGGTGCCAGAACTATTACCATCTCACTAAAAAGGAAAATGTATTGTCTTTTATATGATGTTTAACATGCAGTTGCCAGATTGCTGTAAAAAAAAAAAAGTCTCAAAAATTGTGTCGTTTAACATAGCTTCCTTATCAGAGGATATTATTTCCAGGAACCACCAGTCACTGGAGGGCTTTTCTATGGTTTGGCTGAGGAAACCTGTGAACAAGCCTCAGTTAGGAAGAATCTTAAATCTTACCTCTGTAGCCCTTAAAATTACATTTACAGTGCATCTTGCCTGATTATTAGTACTCTGATCAATTAATCTTTATCTATCAAACTAAGTTTAGTGCAGAATTGACCTAAGTTGGGTATAATATGTTTTTCACGCTAGAATTTGTTCACAGTACAGTTTTCTTAACGTCATTGAGTTACTGTCGTGGTATCTCTGCGCTGACAAAATAAAGTGGGAGTAAGGAATGGGTAATTAAAAGTAATAGCCTTTTTCTTTCTTTCTTAGTTTAAATGGACAAAGTAACAGCTGGCCACAACATCTGCCAGTGCTCTAATTTTTGGACAGATATATTTTCCATTAAATTTTAAGTTCACAAAGACCAGATGCTTCCCATGGTTGCTCTAACCAGTTTCTCCACGTTCAGTATTCTGTGATTTGCTTTGAACTAAGGCTTTTGTTCTTCTCCTGAAATTTCCGTTATTTGTACTTACAAAGTTGTCAGGCAAGGCAAGAGATATTAGGGTCAAAATTGGATTAATTTTGACCACAAATTGCTTCTTTTGAAGTATTTTCCTTTTAGACACAAAGGTAAAATTATTATACATGGCACTGCCTTTACATCTGCATAGCATGTGTGTATACCTTTTCAGAGATGAATTAACACTGCAAAAATCAATATTTACTGTAAACTCTTTTTTAAAATTTAGAAAATAAATTGCGTTAGAAAGGTCCATGCTCCCAGTTGCATTCATATTGAGGAAAATGTGAGTATATCTATTTGCTCTATGAAGGTTGGACTACTTCCTAGAATTGTACGGGAAAACTGGAAAAGAAAACAAACTACAGGACTGAGTTCTAAAATTTTCTGGGCCAAATCTTGATCTTTCAAAATGCTGAGTGTGCTGTCACTGAGCCAACAAAATAATTAGGCCCAGCAATTACAACGACTGTTTAGCCTCAAGGATGAGACGGATGTCTCATTGGATTCAGCTGGACAGTTCCAACGTTTAGCTTTGAGTCCAAAAGTAGTTGCTCTGCTGGAATGAATCCAGAGCACTTAGCATTTTGTTAGATTGACACTTAAATGAGCCACAGATTGATCTTGTCCTCACGTTTAGGGCTGTGCAACTCAGTATTTTTCAGCATAGGCTGAAGTGATGACAGACAATTAAAGAGAGGTAATTGCAATGAACTCTGTATATTTCATACGTGATGGGACATAAGGAGGAGCTGGGTTCCCAAAGTCTGTTGCCAGAGCCCTGGCATAGAGGTAGTTAAGCCAGAAAATGCCAGACCACACCCTTCTCAGTGAGAACAGCACATCCATACAAAATTATTTTGGCTGTGCTGAAAGAAGAATTAAGTCTTGTGCCTACATAGCAAAGGAAGTAAAGATTAAACAATTTATTCTTTATTACTTTATGTGTATGTTTTATTCAATTATTCATTCTGTCCAAGAAATGTACAGCATGTGCATCCTCAACTGTTAATAATATTTTATCTATCTGGTGAGGAAACAGAATAAGAATGACAGGCAATAATTAAAATACCTCAGTTTTTAAATGTTTAATGGTCATACCTGATGAAGTATACCTAATTCATACTGTTTGCAAGAAATACATTTGCACTGCTAAAATAATGGAGGCATTTGATTAGTTAATCCTTGTATGGAAAATATATATATAAATCTCCCAACTTTTCCTTAAGCTATTTATTTTCTACTACCTTCATGTATACCCGCAATTAATAAAAGGATTGTAGCGTATACACCTAATTTGTATCCCTGCAACCTATGCATCTTGATATTTTAATTTCCTGTTATGTCCTACAGGTGACTGCTTATGTGCTTTGTACTTTGTACTGTCTTCTTAGCTTGCAGGAATGGGGCGTTTTATAAATTTAGTCAATTATTTCTGTGTTTCTTGGGATCTCAGGACCTATGTTGTTAAAGTATATCCAATGACCATCCAGTCAAATCTCTGTTATTGACTGTGGACAATACAGACACAATATAGAAAGCAAATTCCTAGCAGTAGTCATGAAGAGAATCTGAGTTCCTGCATGACACCTTTATGCTGGCCTTTAAAAATTAGAAATTAATTAAAATTCTGAAACTCTGCAATTTGCAAGTTTCAAAAAAACACTGGCTGCTTCCAGTTCTCTTGCTGCTTTGCATTGCTTTAACTTACACTTACAGTTCTTGGTATATATCAAAATGCTCCTTTTTTTTTTAAACTTTTGATCTCAAAGCATATCCATGTGTTAAGTATGTGCTGAGTAACACAGGATTTATGATCTTTGACTTTCCATCAGTGGCCTTTGTCAAGGTGTCGTGGTTTTTGGCATGTCATGCACAGTAAAGTCTCTTGATTAACCTTCTGTATCATTATATCCTATAGTTTTTGTGACACCCCTTTGGGTATTTCCTAGGAATTGTAATTTTTCATGTCCTTCTTCATGAATGCCTTTTCTTCTTTCATAATTTCTCTTATGATCATTCCTTGAGCTTCCTTCACTATTTTTAAAATAACTTTGTCTTGAGATGGATTGAGAACTTCTTCACATAGTCCTCCAGATAATGTCATATCATAGATAACTTCTCATGCTTTGTAAGAACTAGCTAGAAAGTATATTAGTTTCTTTTGTAGAAAGTGCCATCTTTTCAGAAAAACGCATAAGGTCAAATAAATAAAATGGAAATACTCCTGCTTAAATCATTAATATAAGAGCAATATTTTAAAGACAACCTAGTGTCAGGAACTCAGTATTTCTATGTGTTTCAACACCACCACACCTCTCCCCCCAGTTCCTTTCCTGGTTAGACTACACTGAACATTGTGATGAATTTAATGTCTCTGGAGAAACTGGTTCCTAGAAAAGAATGGGTGATGAGATATCCACATTTTGTGAAGCAACATATCAATACCAAGTTTAAATATATTTGTGGGGTTTTTTTAAGATGTCCTTTTTATTTGTTTGTATTTATTGCATTTTAATAGTACATATATTTGTTATTGGTTTATGTATCTAAGAGATGAACCATAGAGAAAACATTACTTAAACAAAATGGCACTTTGGTGGAAACACAGAACTAAATAATTTTCCAGGGGCCCATCATCCAATTTTAAGAAAGAGGAATTTAATTCTAAAATAGCTAGCTAAGGCAAGATAACTATTTTTCTTATCTGGCTGAGAACAGTATTTAACACTGAAGGACTGGGAATTCTAGGAACTTTGAACATGGCCAGATACAGCGATCCAAATGAAGTAAATCCACAAAAGTTTATTAGAACTTACTGCAGTTTAACAGTGGACCTTTATGATGTAAATTGACTGTGCTTTTATACTTTGATCTTTTTGTAAACAGAACCAGAACCAGCAAGTGGAGAAATTTTTGTGCTTTTAGAGGAATGAAAGAGTTACATACAAATCATTATATTGCTAATACTTTAAGTAGGGACAGTGGTAACAAGGAAATGGGAAGGATTTAAGAAATGCTAAGAGGGTTATAGACGTCTCCTTAATTTCACTCAGCATTATTTCCGTGGTACAAATCAGCTGATGCTACTATGAATATCTAACCCCTTCCATCATTCAAGTTTTTCTTTTCACTTTGCATAGAATAGCTGAAGAATGCCCTTCATTGCTTGGGGTTTTTTTCCTTTCTTTTTTAGTATATTAATTGAGAATAGTCCACTAGAAAATAATAACTAAACACATTTTAACTTAAGATATCTGATTCTTCTATGTACTTGACTTGCAATATCCAACTGTATGTCCTTACACCACACTTTGCAGAATTTTACAAGCACTAAAGACAATTCAACCACTAGGTCAATGTTCCCAAAGATGTAGAACATTAGGTTGCTATTTCAAAAAATATTACCTACCATTTGGTATGCTCAGACAGCTGTGTGTACATAAACGGGTAACTAGTATTTGACTCAGTTTACAAAAGTAATCAAAATTTGCTGGTTCAATCCATTTCCTGGCAACTACAGTGATTCATTAGTACATTGTCTGCCTATAAGCAACACGTAAGCATGGCTTCTTCCCAAAATTGTTTGCATTATCTGAATTACCTTCAAACTTTAATAGGCATTTCATGAGATACCAAGAAATGGAGTCAGATTTATTAGGTTAATCATATGATAATATTCTTTTATGGCTGCATATTCCAGGGGATCAAATGGATGACCCATTTTAGGCAATTCCATAGAAAAAGAGGGTTCATACAGTGTTCTTCCATGAATCTAGAAACCTCTTTCTCTGAGTAGAAGATACAGATAATAAAACGTTCCCCAGTGACACTTCCAGCTAAAGAGGACAGCCTTGCGAACTCATAGACATTCATCAGGACACTGGTCTCCAATAAGGTAAAAACTTTGAAAGTCTTCATGGTCTTAGGAAACATTGCCCCTAACTACTGTGCTAATAAGTCTTTCACAGTGCTCTTTGTTCAGAATCACTTCTGATGTGTCCTCATGGATGATAAGTTTTCAATAGATCACAAAGAGGAGTGCTTATGAACTATTCATCTGAAGTCTACTTTCCTTTCAAATATAATCTCGATACAATGAAAGCTTTTTCATAAAGATGTGTATAATACGAGCCTGATGAGATTATAGCACAGCAATAGTTAGGCTATCATTATCTGATAAGTACACCCTGAGTGTTGCCAACTTACAGGAGAACATGATGAAAAGACTGAGGTTCTTCTTTCTAGTACTGTGCTCCAAATTAAGTAGGCCAGTTTGCTGATGGTATTAAACCTGAAAAAAAAAAACAACTTCTTTTTGATTTATTGATTTTAAGATCACATGTTCAAGGTGATGTATATAAGGGCCCATAAATCTTGCACACTCATTCTCTGACTCTTCATCCTTCACCAAAACAGGCTCATACACTGAAAGAAGAACTTGTTTGCTCTATATACTGTAGATTAAATTAAAACAATGCTCAAAATACACTTCTGTAGTATGTACTTACTGTGGAAAATTGGGAGATTGAAAAGAATTTAAAGGAAGAGGGAACCATCAAGTACATAAAGTCACTGTGTAAGTTAGCCTATCCAAACACCCTGAAATTGCTCCCTGAACAGAAATTTCCCACATTTCTTGTGTACTTGCACCTTTAACCAGTCTTAATGCAGCACATAGAATTTACTGTGTTGTCCAGAGCTTCTCGCTTCCTTGGCACTTTTCCTCCTTTTTCTCCATAGTAAATCCAAATTCCCCAAAATGCCCTAGTGGTCAATCCAGTTTTACGTGGATTTCACCAGACTTAATTGTTCCTTTTGAACCAGAGCTGAAATGATTTTGATGAGCATTATCTTTAGAAAACCATGAAAGTTAAATTTAAAACCTAAACCAGTGCCTTTTCTCTATTCTTTGCCCTCTCATCCCCAAACAGTCTCCTAATTCCATGAAAAATTAGTCTTAAAATACAAATTGATCTAAAACTCTTCAACCAGATGATAAGCATAAGAAAGAGAATGAAAACCTACTCTTTTGTGCTAGATTCTCATAGGACATATGAATATATGGTTCTTCATAAAATGTGTTTTCCTGCTTGTATTCTCTGGTCTCATAGCTCTGTTTCAAAAGCAAAAATGACTTAAGCCACAGGCTTTCATTTTATTATAAATTTATTTGTGACTTGGCCAGACCCTTATTGTGATGAGAAACAAAAGAATAGAATCTCTTCACTAATCCATCTAGCTTCTTGCATGTATGTGACCATGCTGATGAAGAACGACTTGAATAGGAGACGACAACAAAATGCAGTTCTGCAGGCCTTGTCCAAATGCCAGTGCTGGGACAGAGCCAGCTGTTGTGGGAAGTGGACCTCCCTCCCCACATCCCCTTTCACTTTGGGAGGGGCACTAATACATCACATTGCTCCTTCTAGCAATGTCATAGGAGGAGGCTGTTGAGTTGGAGACTCTCAGAGGGTGTCAGGCAAGAGATGAAGTCTCCCACCTTATTGTTGCATAGGCCCAGAAAAAGGGAGCTGCCACTGCAAGCAAGCTGCAGTCCTAAACTACCATACTGATTCCACAAGTCAACTTTTTTCTTTCCTGAACTCCACATCAGGCAGACAAGTATTGCCTTTATCTTGTGCCTAATAAGATCAGCTAAGAAAAATTCATCTTAAGAGTCAGAGGCTTTTATTATGACAACAAATTCATAATATAAACAAGCCAATCACCTCAATTCTGAACTTTAAACATTTCTATATAAGTTATAGAATTTCTATAAATTTCTATAATATTTCTTATAAATTAGAAGGAATAGCAAGACTTTATTCGTTGAAGAGCACTATCAAAAAAATCTTCAAGGACACAGTCTGCGCAAGAAAGATTTTAAAAGATGTCTGTTTACATAAGAAAAACACACACATCATCCTGTTGACAGAAAGTGCTGCTTCTGGAGTTACTAGGGTCTTTTTAAGCTCTTATTTTTATTTTACAACGGTAGTGGGGGAAAGAAAAAGAATATAAATGTTTGATTTTTGGGTCTTATTTCCCAGTTTTAACGATCAGATAGACAATACTGGTCTCGTTTTAACGATAGACAATACTGGTAGGACTATAAAGTCAGAGTTAGCATTTCGAGAGATTTTGTGAAATGCACTGTCTGGTCAGTTCTATGAACATTCAAAAAGAATAAAATAGCATATCACTACAAAATCTGTCTCTGTTTGAAAATACATGAAGGGTACCTAGTAGCCTATTATTACTTTAGCTGTATTTGTGTTAGAAATTCTACATTGAGAAACACAAATCCAATGTTCATATGGAGATGAAAAATTTTCTAAGAACCTCAGGAAGGGGACCTGTTTTGATATCCTGTTTCGAAATTGTCAGGATTGTTCTATATTCTGGTTTTGTGTGATCTAGTTTTAACCATGATAACTGAACAGTAATGGCGTATAGTCCCAGACTGTTACACATTATAATCAATATAATTGCCAGGAAAAATTCTTTTAAATATCCAGATCTTTTTTTCCCCTTGCCAAGTTATAGCTCAATTTCACACACAGTTCCAGAACTATTTCTGTCCTGGAACTACCCTAAACAATCCCTTTGCCTACAAGATACCTGAGATCTTCAAAGATCGGGCTTTATTGTATATACTGCTTCATTACTATGTTAATGAGTTGGGTGTGAGTATTTTGAGCTTGGTGTGAGTGGGTGTGAGTATTTTGAGCTTGGGGGGGAAGTTCACATAATTAAATGCTATGTTTATGAAGTTCATAATGTCAATATATATTTATGCATCTCAATGAAGAGGCCAAACATGCTTATGAGACTTTATTTAAGGTATTTTCTTCTTTCAGTGTGGTTGATTTTGCAGATGCAATATTATCTAAACCTGTTTCTGGACACAGTTCCCTCTTGTACACAAAGACAAATAGACATAAGGAAAAAAAAAAAGAAAGAAAGAAAAATAAACTAAGCTGGCAAATGAAAGCAGATTTTCCATGCACAGTGTTTTATATAGCAGTCAAAATCTCTGAATCTTCGCATGTCCAAATTCAGTGGCAAGTTAAAAGGATCTGATTTTCAATAGGTCTTTCTCAACATCATGTAAGTAGAAGGTTTCTTTAAATGCCTTTTCTTTAGGGCCTCTGAATCAAAGGCACCCAACATGACTATTTCAAATCTGAACAGAGCACAAATGCTGGTGCTCTAGCATAGTTAGAAAGATTAGCCCAAAGACCTTTCTTGGGACACAGGGGTCGACCTGGCTGGGAGGGGAACAAGGTTTCCATGCAACACCCTCTTTGTTTTCTTTCCCAACAAAAGTCTTCTTAGCAAAATGGGCCTTTTCAGTTAAATCACAGCCATTTTGGAACTTCCTTAGTTTCCTTACATTGGTGATGGGTGCATCTTTGTGAAGATGAGGCACAAACACCAAATTGGACATATTTGAATGTTGGAAGTTAGGCTTCTGAAAACGTACTTCAGTGCCTGAATAGAAATGCCATTTGAAATTCAGAGTTCCTTGTCCAAATGCCCATATTTACTTTAATGAATAAAACAGGCCAGGGTCTGTCCTGTGGTCTTGAGGCCAAATGCAATGGCTGACCTTGCGTTCAAATGGCAAAAATCTCCAAAACAGGGTGGAATTCTGTGTTGCCTTCTGGGAAGGACTGTCCTCACCGCTCCTTGATGGGCTCCATACCATGCTCAGGCATTGCCTGGGAGAGCATTTGTGGGCCAAACAATGCCAGGAACTGGGCAGTCAAACAACAGTAGGTTGTTTGCACTATGTTAACAGTTTATTGTAAGTCAGTGGTGTTAACACATACAGATACTTGTGTGCAAGTGTTGAAGACTCTTTCCTGCCCCTGATAAGTTTAGTAGGGCACCTATAATCAGTGCAGTGAGGTTCTGGGTGTGAGTTTGTTTGACTGATTGCGCGTTTGTGTGTTTTGCTTTTAGACACCAGCAGAACAAAAAATTCTAAAACATTTCAACCTGTCCTTAAACTGAAGACGGTGGATTCACACACACAAACTTTAAATGAGAGAAAGCGTAATGCAGTGTGTTGGATGCTTATGTTTGGGCTTAGATGGCTTGTAATAATTCCCCAGTCCATCAGACTTTCTGTGATACCATCAAATCACTTGGCCTCTCTGTGTTTCAGTCCCACACCTGCAAAGTTGTACTTTCCATTCTTCCCAGGAGTCCTGTTAAAAATCATAAGGTTGGATGACTGTCTTGCAATTGCAACTCTGTCGCAGTGCACAAATAAATAGGGAACGATTGTTCCTAGCTCTGATTGTTAGAACAAATTTAGCCTATAACTATCTTGATTATTCTGGAGTTCAACAGCTATTACCATAGAAACCTGTTTTAATAACTTCTAAAGTGCACAAAATGCACTAGCATTAGGTTAATCCTGTGGTTAGGCACTGTACATAATATGCAACTATCTGGATCCCCACGGAGACTACAAGGAATGCACATTCCAAACAGGAGCTTAATCAACAGATCAAAGCACCATACCTACCAACGAAGAAGATTTTTTCCTCTTTTTTTACAAAATGCCTTTATTATCTGCAATATTTGTTTAAAAGGAGATTGTTCATTTTAAACTACATGATCTTAGTAAAAACAGTACTGTGTACAGAAACTGTTGGCATTAACTATCCTATCCCTGTAAAAAAAAAAAAAATTATGCTTCAGGATTCAAGAGAAGATTATCCTTTTTCTACATCTCTGTGTCCCAGCAAATACTAAATCATTGTAAGAAAGTGCTCTTTCTGATAATGTTTTAAAAAGTTTTCTCATGTACGAAAGGATAAATTCTTCAATTTCAGTTCAGCTTCCATTTAACTCGAGTATACTTTCTAGATAATTGGTTTTTTTAAACCCATTATCTTTTCATTTGGATCACTGATATTTAAGATCCAGAGTGATTAGTACAGACAAGAAATATATTGGGAAGAATTTCTCTCATGATTACATACCATGAGAAAAAGCCAAGAGAAATCCCATTTACTTTCAGTACATCTCTTTTGAAAATAAGATAACGTGACATGCTTAATATAGCATACTTGTTGCATTTTCAGCCTTCTGTATGCAAGGGTCTTTACAGACTTTGGATAACAAAGGAAAACACACTCAGAAGGCTGAGGATAGTTGAAATAAAATTTAACAGAAGCAGACTAAAGGCTTCCTTCCCCTTCATTTACACAAATGCTTATAAAATGCAACACATTTCTACACTTTTCCCCTCCCTTTCTACAATTTTGTAGAATTCAGTTTCATGTACTCGTCTTGGGCATTTAGATTTATTTTCTTGTTGTAAAAGTTTAGTTTGTCGCCTACAGAATCAGTTTACAGAGGAACAAGAAATTTAATCTTAGTACTTCATGTAATTTTGCCAATCCATATGACTAATCCCATATTCAACTTCAGGTTAAAAAATAGATATTCCAAACAAAATGATGGAAGAAGTATAACCAATGGATTGTAGCAATGCAGCATGTGTGCAGACACTCTTTTCAAAATTAAACATTGTTAGTTTGTAATTATTGTGTGTAATTGTATCACTAAATACATTATGGTATATTTTCCTAACAACTTCATCTTGTAGTATGGTATGTTACCTCTTTCCTTAAAAATGACCAAAAAATTGTTTGGTGAACTTTAATTTTAATTCTATTTCTACTGCCTCATGCTATCTAAACTCTGTATGAAGAGAGGCTTAAGGATATATCTGATCAGTTCCTCTGCTATGCCAAAGAACTGTCAGACTTTTTTTGTGCCAGTCCCATCAAGGTAGTCTGCAAGGTGATATTACAACAAAAGAAAGTATTGCCACGCACACCCCTTGGGAGTTCTAGCTTTTAATTGAAATGTCACTGGACTGTTTTTATTATTTGAATTTTGATGTTTGAACATAAATGGGGTCTGGAATCAGGAGGGTAGGGAGGAAAGCCAAAACTCAGAATATGAAGTACTGGGTTGTATAAAGTATATATGTTGAATTATTTTTTAATAATAACAATGACATGCTTAAACGTTAACATTGACACATCAGAAATATATATATAAAAATATATAGACTACAAATGCATACTGCAGTCACTGGTGCTATAGGAATTTCTTTAAAAAGAAAGGAAAAACTACAAGAAAGGAAAAACAGTCCAGCTGCTGAGGAGAAGAATTCTACTGTGCATCTGGCCAATGTTCTGCCACATCACAGTATCTAAATGACACCAATTACTTAAAGGGTTAACCTTGATTTTTGAACCCATGGGTTCAAAAGGAGGGCTGCCAACAGGAGTCTAAATATGCTGGAGAAAGCTCAGTCATAAAAGGGGTCACTTTTACACTGGCTACTTCCTATAAATGAGTGCATCTTCTGTTTTCTTAAATTTGTGCTGAGTTTGCTATTTCAAGCTATACTTATGAAACCATATTTTTTCTTTTAGTGAACTTGATCATGATTTTCATGAAAATACAAGCTTGACAAGCCATAACAATGCAAAAATTTCCTAAGCTAGTGCACCACCCACTGAGAATATTGCTCTATATCTGAATCAGACATGAGTCAACATCTAACAGCTATTTAGAAGGGGATATGGTGGCATAATGCGAAATAAAGCTCTTTCAGTAACTACAGAATTAAAAGTAATATTTTAGATCATTGCCATTTCGTTTTCACTTTGTTGTGATCCCAAGGACTAGAGGATGTGGTGCACAAAGTATTATTTTTGTTTATTTGTAATTCCTATCATCAAGCTTTGATTAGCCAACACAGTTCCCATCATCAGTCAGCAATGACCTTGAGGTTTTGTTGCCTCACCCATAGACCCAGGCAGGTGTAGACTAGAACGTTTGTTCTTACCTTTAAAAATACTTCAGAAGATGATATTGGGCAATTACTGCAGCACTGGCCTGTAGAAGTCCACTGAACGCCTAATCTGACACCCATCTTACTGTGGCTTCCAGGTAGCTGGACTCAGGCTATAAAGAAGAAATATTGCAGGTTCTTCTTTTATTCATCTCTAATAGTGTAGTCTTTGTGCTTTCATAAATGTTTTTTGAAAATGCATTTTGGAGTAAGGTTTGATCCAGAACAGCTCCTGATAGGAAACAGGAAGAGGAAATGAAAGAGTTGATTTGTATTCATAGTATTCAAAGGCTTTTAAATCCTTTTCTAACATTTCTTCTTTTCTTTCTAGTGGCAGCAGGAAGGCAAGTGCTTCAAAGAACCTTTCTCCTCCTCCAAAGGTGATAAAAAACATAGCTGTGCTGAGTTGTAACAGTTGCACACAACACAATTGCAGTGTGAGCTGAATTTTATCTTATTGTTCCCCACAGATTGGGGAACATCCCAATATTCCTCCAATAGTAATACACTTTTATTTTTTTGACATTGCTACAATGTTCATGATAAAATGATAAACAAAATTATTTTTTTTTACATTTATATATAATTTAGATAGATATATACACACTCAAAAATCATTTTGATACAAGTTGCTTGATACAATTGCTCTTCACTTATTTTCTGAGATCCACCTGTGCTCAGCCTCTGCAAGACAGTTGCTGACTTGCAGTGTGGTTATATTAAAATATATTCTATCCTTCTTTTTGAAATCCATTTTTTCTCATATTAGTGATATTTAGCATTATTGCTTGGCAGAAAAATTAGGAGGGTTGAGCACTGGACAGGGGATTAATTCATGTGTAATTAACAGTCTTGAAACCTAAGAAAAATATCATCACAGAATCATAGAATGCTTAGAGTTGGAAGGGACCTTAAAGATCATCTAGTTCCACCCCCCCTGCCATGGGAATGGACACCTTCCACTAGACCGGGCTGCTCAAAGCCCCATCCAGCCTGGCCTTGAACACTTCCAGGGATGGGGCGCATATAACTTCTCTGGGCAACCTGTTCCGGTGTCTCACCACTCTCAGAGCAAAGAATTTCTTCCTAAAATCTAATCTAAATCTCCCCTCTTTCAGTTTAAAACTGTTAGCCCTCACCCTACCACTACACTCCCTGGTAAAGAGTCCCTCCCCATCTTTCCTGTAGGCCCCCCTTAGTACTGGAAGGCCGCTATAAGGTCTCCCCAGAGCCTTCTCTTCTCCAGGCTGAACAACCCCAACTCTCTCAGCCTGTCTTCATAGCAGAGGTGCTCCAGCCCTCTGATCACCTTCGTGGCCCTCCTCTGTTGAAAAGGATGAACTGCATCGGTGTAATACATCAACTCATTTAAGGGCAGACTAATAAGACTTATTTTAAAACTAGGTTGATCTTCAGTTGAAAGAGACAAAAGAAAGGGGAGGTGAAAATTCTCGGCTAGTTAGATAGAGGGTAGGAGCAGAAAGTGTATGTTGTAAGAGTCACTGATGAGAGTTGATCTGGCACACCATACAGGTACGCCAGGAAATATGAATGTGAAATGGAACCAGAATAGGAAAGAGCCACTAAGGTGGTCAGAGCAAAAAAGGATGCATTTATATGAGGCAACTAAGTTAGCTTGTTTTACTAAGCTTATCAACTCTGAAAGGACTAGAAGGTATAATATATCTGTATAATCTACATATAAATATGCAACATATATGCAATATAAATATATAAATCTATATATTCTATATATAAATGTTCAAGGTATGCTTAAAAGCTGCAAAAAGTAATGCCACATTAAAGTATAACATTTTCTATGAGAAAAGAAAAGTAACATTAATATGTTTAGTCTCAAAATGATTAAAAGAGGAATGAGGCTTTGGAACAGCTTTCCTAGAACATTCTCTAATAGAATGAGAGGAAGGGAGGAAACAACTGATTTTTAAGATGAAGCTTGTTGTGTTTATGATACAATCATGTCTCATGGTTCCCTAATGTAACAGAGTGCTAGGCACAATGACTTCCACAATATTTGTAGCTGTCTGAGCATGATTATTGTCTTATATATCATATTGTCTTATAAAATCATGTCTTCTGGTATGATTATTGTTCATGACCCCTTTGAATTTGAATAGCCCATTGCCAGACAAAACCTCAAGTTTCATAAACATATTTTGTATGAATGTCACCTGTTTAAATATACATAACTTAGCAAAACCATCACAAGGAAGTAATAATGAAAGTCCATATTTTCATTCAGTCAATAAATCACTCATGCTCCAGGAGATCAAATTGAAATATCTTTATGGGGTAATTTCTCTCCCATCCCAGTTAAGACACAACAACTAACCATATATCAGACCTAAGATAGAACGAGGAGTAAAACAGGGCTAACTTTACTGTCTGTGATTAAACCATCTATTAATGGAGTATACTATGTAACATTATTATTAAAATTTATTTCTTGCAAGCCTATGGCTGATTTAGCAAAGAAGTAAACTTTATCTTTCTATAAATAACAGATAGTGAAAAAACATTAATTATTTCCACGTGCCACTGACTTGCATCAGCTTTACCTTACTATGAAGTCCAAGACAGAAAAAAAGCAAAGTAGTTTTACTTTGAGGTAGGTTAGGGCTATATGTATAAAGTAGAAGACAAAGGTGTTAATATATATTAAAAACCTCTGTATATGCTAATTCTATGGAATAATACTAATATAATATTAATATGCAAAATAGACATTTTTTAAATCCTAGGTACCTGTCATGTATTTCCATTACAGAGAAAACATAGCAAAGGACTGTGGTAGTCCCACACAATAAGGTTTCTTAATAGTTCTGGTCATCTCAAAGACCATTTGGCTCAAACAAGGTCCTGTCCTCAGCTGAAGGTAACACGACTGTCTGGCATTAGGGAGAACTGAAAAAAATCCCCAGTCTCTGAAGTTTCTTCCCAAGAGTAAATGTTATTTTTAATTGGTGAAAAATAGAGCATACTAATTCTATCAAATCCGTGAATGAATTACATATGTGACTATGTTCACTTCATTAGGGTAATGCTTATGAAGACAGTTTTGGGAAGGGAAATGTATAAATAAACATCTAAGGAAATTTTGTCAGTAGAGCACTATTTGCAGAGCAAACTCTGTAAGAACTGTACTCTCCTTGGAAAGTTTCTCCTGTCAGTTTTTTAAAAGTCATAAACATCTGAAGGGCTCCCAAAAATATACATTTTCTTAATAAAAAAAAAAAAGATTAATTGTAAAGGATTAAGACATGGTCTCTGCCCCTATTTGCAATTAAGGTAAATTCTGTAGAACCTTTTTCAGGACTCTTTGGAAGAGAAAGATAGATGAGCTTTCTTTCATTTAAATAGTAAAGAAGCAATGGGCACAAGTTAAAAAGAAAAAATCACAAACAAATATGAAATTCTGCCTGAACACAATAAAACAATTTTTTATTATGAGGTTGATTAATACCGGCACAGGTTGCCCAGAGCAGTTGTAGAATCTCCCTCCTTGGACATATCCAAAAGCCTTTTGGACGTGGTTGTGGGCAGCCTGCTCTAGTTGGCCCTTCTTGAGCAGAAGGGTTGGACAAGGCAATCTCGAGAAGTCCCTGTCCACCTCAACCATTCTGTGACTTTCGTGTTTCTGTGGTAATCCTGTATATTTTTCTCAGATATCCATACTGCCATTTGCTTGTCTAAATCTGTTGTTTTTTAAAAAGCCACGTGATGAAATTTTCAACCTTTCCCTTTCAGCATAATATTTTCAGAAGCATTCAGAATCAGTCTTATTCCTCACTTACTAATACCATGCAAAAGACCTAACATGAGCAAAAGACCTATCCTATCGCCAGTGGTACTAAAGGAAAAAAAAAAAAAGATGAGACATGAATATAATTTATTAATAGTACTTCTAGAAGTATTGTACAAAAATATACAACTAACCATATTGTCAGCTTGATTCTTCTTTGAACTAATTCTAGGTGCTATGGTCTAGGGTTTCTGAGCAACTCATTCTCTAAACTGCCTTTTTAAGTTAATGTGCAAATGGCTATTCATGCTTCAGTGCTTCTATATCAGCTTTTACTGAAGGTTGTTTTCAGAACTATTTTTATTATGTTTGCTGATTGATTAATATTTCACTTCTTAGCAGCAATTGAAAGAAATCTTGGGATGATAAAACAAATTAAACAGTAAACCTTCACCATACTTGGATTGCTGCCCAAGACTTATATAAGTCAAACCAATGATCAACATATGATATGAACTTTATCAGCACAGATTTTAAGTGAGTATGTTGTGGAAAAACTTTTTTTTTTTTTTAAATGAATGCCAAGATTTTTATTTATAAGCACAACACTCGAACAGTAATTTAATAATATTTTCAAAAAATAACATCTATAACATCAATCATAAAATCAGAAATCCTCTATTTATGACAGTGCACAGGTGTGTTTTCTTTAAGAAAACAAGAACTTTATAAAAATATGCCTAAGAAGTACTCCATGCTGCACTGACTGACCTTCACAATAGTGGAACCCTGTATTTCCAAGTGTTGGGCCTCTGGATCCAAATTTAAAGGCAAGCTTGCTTTGGTGAACAATAGGTAGACCGTATCAAACACCAACAGGCAATTCTGCTTCCATTCACAAGATGTTGCGTGGCTCACTTCATTATAATATGCCATTGTAATATACCATTTAAAATGCAGAGCAGGACATAGCTCTAATTTGAATTGGGTAAGGAGGGAAGGGTACATGGGTATGGCGCATTGTGTGGTTAGGAGCAGTCAGCAGTCGCCCTGAAGGGAAAGAAGGAAATCTACGGTCTGCTTAAATGTTTTGTCCCCAGTAAATCACACTGTAAAGATCACTTCTTACAAAAACGCTCAACCGAAAAGATTAGTAGCTGAATAGACAGAAAAAGATACAGATATGCTATAAAATGTCACACACACATATATACATGAATAAGATCACTTGAGCTATATTGACATATATTATGTCCATGTAAAATATACAAATGTATAAACTTAGAACAACACATTTAAATGACCACAGATGAAGACAAATCTATGATTGATTTTAAATTACCATTTCTCTCATACCCACATTAACAAAAGACTCTTTAGTGGAAAAAAAGATATATTTTACTCAAATGTTCCTTCAGTGAAAATGGTGAAATGTCCATAGAACTGGCTTAAATTCTTCATCAGACTACTGTCAATCATGCATCAGCCTATTTTGCACTCTCATATTTATATTGACTGTATTATTACTGATAATCTGGACCTTATTGGTGTCTGAGATGGTGCACTTTGCTGTTCTGTATGAGGATGAGTACATCGAAACATTAATTATTATGCAAATCATTCTGGAATTATCTTTTGTCTGAGAAATATATTAATATAGTAAAATGTTTTATAGAGATGTTTTATTTTTCTGTCTCAGAGGAAGAAAAGAATTAATACCAAAACAAACGCCGTGGAATGGGTCTTCTGCTCTATAGAGGATGTGATTCAACCTTTTTTTACAAAGTCAAATTAAAGCGTAAGGTTTGGACAGAGTTTAAATACTCGTAACTGAAACTGCCATCCTGAACATCCCTGTTCTTCCGGCACCGAGCCCTGGAGGAGCTTAAACTCTGTAGAAGATGCAGATTTCTATCTGAAAATTCCTCAGGCTCCTGAAGTTCTGCTTCTGTACATGCCCAGAAATGCCCTGGTTTTGTAGGGTTCGACAGATTGTGCAAATCTCACATCAAAGCCTGTCTGGTATCCCAATATGAACTGCTCCTTACCTTCTGAGCTCAGTTCCTGCTGAAACCTTGCCACTGTAAGGAAACATGGAAGAAACATTAAGTCAGGCGCAAAGAGAGGGAAAGAGAGACAGAGAGTGGGGGATGATTTTGCCTCATATTAGATGAGAAACCAGCAACCTGTAATTCTTGCAGAAACCTATTTTCAGAGATATTTCAGTGCAAGGGAAGTCAAAGCAGGAACCAGAAACTGATCTCTGATTGTCTCAAGGTCTGCAATCACTGTGCTACAGAATCCGGCTTTTTGACTGAATGGTTTCTGGGACAAGGCTGAAGGCACAGTTTTACCCCCAGTATTTCTTACTAGCTAGCTCAGATGAAGACTCTGGGCACCATTTCTAGGTACTTAACTTTCCCTGAGACCAGTATAAAGCCTTGCTGTAAGGCTCCAGGCTCGTCTTTGGGGACAGGCACCAGGAAATGAACATCTTGGTACTCTGGGGATAAATTATTACAGGGATTGAGACCTTTTGTCTCCAATTGAAAAGGAAAGGCACCATTTATATATTCATGTGCTTTATTTGATAGGCAGCATATGAGGCACAAATCAAATGCTCGTATTTATGCAAATGATCTGTGGCACATCTTGACCTGTTATCCAAACTGTCCTGACTCTTTTTGTTGTCATGATAAGAGTCTTAAAATAAAAGAATTAGACAGAATAAATGATCTGCCCATTCCTCTGATGATTTATGATCATTAATTTATTATTTTCTTACTGGAGTATATTTAAAACATTATTATATGTTTAGCTCATGACAGAGACTGACTTCGTAAAATCTTACTAGTGGTATACACTTTCATGTTAATTTTTGCTGTTGCTTTCCCCTATCCCCCCTGAAAGTAGGCAAAATATCATATTAAGATACCGTATTTATGGTGTTTTGAAAGAGACATTAAAAATTAAATAACAACTAAAGAAACAATGTTAGATTCCTTTACACTTACAATTAGTCACAAATAAATTAATTACAGACCTTTACATATGTATACATTTGGTAACCTGAATTAAACTGGTGCTGATTGCATGCTCTGCAGATGTATACTATATGAGCTGTAACTCTTTGGATTCGCTTTCCTGTTACCTTTTTCGATTTTATTACTGAAAGTTTGGATGTGATGGCCACTCCTGCATGCATTATTCAAAAGACAGGAACTATGGATTTATACAGTACTATAAAAAGTAATTTGATTTGATCTCCATTTCTTCCATAATCATTCCTAACTTCCTGCTTTCCATTAGATTTGCCACCAAACATGAAGTATTTCAGACAGCTATCTGCAATAGCCTATTTCCAATATCATCCTGATAAAGGCAAATCAAATCCTAGTGTATCCAAGTGCTTCTATTACTTTCCCTGAAAGACTCTAATCTAATATCTAAAACACAAGCAGAGATATTTTTGACTTTTTATAAGAATCTTTCTCCTAAAATGAAGTTGAGTCCATGATTTCCTGAGTCAAAAAATGGAACTACACAATTATATATACAGTTAAAAGTTGTTAATGCATTTTAACCGTAGAAAAACTATAAATAGTTTAACTTATTATGGACTTGGTCCATTTTGAATAACCCATTTTTTGCAATAGCTATTGCAATATTCTAGACACATCTTGGGCAGCACTGCTCCAGACAGCTTGAAATTGAATCTTTGCAAAAATGATGCTGCTGCTGAATCATTAAGAGTTGAGTGCTGTTTGCATCGTAAAGACTGGAATTGCGGTTTCTAATGATCCACATTTGAGGGTGAAAAATAACACCTCTGGGTCCTTGAGCTGAAATATATGTTTTCAATGGGCACAATTAAAATGAAGCACAATATTTCTAATGATAGAATAACTCTACAGGTGGCAGAGTAAATTCATTATAATGATTGGCATTGGCAGGTTACATCTCTGGTGAGTATCTACCCCAGAGAAAGTGTTCAGCATAACTGAATGAAAATACGGGATAAATAAGTTTGGAAAAAGCCGTTTCATTAAAAATATCTATTTAATAAAGGCAAGCTGTAAAATCAACCGTGTTAAAGAGAATAAAGAATTTCCCTAATAAAAATCATTTGAATCCTTCTAGCACCCCTTATTGGAACATATTTTAAACATATTAAGTAAACTAAGTCAGAAAAAATAAATAAGCCTTTTAGACAGGAGCTCTGCCTGAGGGAAGGCTACATAAACAGATTTTAAATAAGCACGGAAGAGGATCTCAGCTGATATAACCCAGCATGGGTTTACTGATTCAGCAGCGCTACTCCAATTAACTGCTGCTGAAGTTCTGGCAGAGGGAGTTTATTTTACAGAATGTGGTCTCAGCTTTGCATTTTAGAAGTCAAACATGCTGTCTTGCTAGATATGTTTCAAACAAGACTTGAATAAGGATCCTTCTAGGGTGGTTTATTCTGTTAGTGCTAAGAATGCCGAATGACCCCGGTTCTAGGGTAAGTAATAACCTGTGTTTTCATAAACTTATAGATTAAGAGGGATGTGAAGGGCCATTATGAATCATGCTGCTTGACCTCTAATTTAGCACACACCAGAGAATTATGTCAATTGAAATACAGTGATGAGCAACCTTCATTGCTCTCTATCTAAATGCTTGTGATGCTTGTGTTACTGAAGAGTGCAGATCCAGAGCCATCGGAGCAGATAGACTGAGGATGGAAAACACAGTTACTCAGGATCTTCTCCCTCTTCCATTGTAGCACAACAGAATTGCAAAGGTTCTGCTGCAAGCCTGCCTCTCTTGGGTGAAAGAAACGGCATAATTTCTTTTGTTTACCTCCCCAGGGTCTTTATTAACACATGTACTCGGAAGACATTATGTTATTAGCTGATTAGTAATGCAGAAATAGCTTCAAACACGAGCTTGAATTTCACATATGTTAATGATGAGCTTTCATTATTCACTCCTTATGGTCTTGTTTTGTCTTTTTAGACAGTTACTTGACAACAGTAATGCTTTCCTTTTGAGAAATTCTGACAATTTATTTTGAAGAACTTTCCTGTAAGAAGATACCGTGCAGGGAATCAGCACAACAGAGCGTTACTGAAATAGAAATCATCCCACTGACTCTGGAGGCTGCACATGGGTTGTGCATGTACTGTTGCCTTCCTGACGGCAACCTGACTGGGCAGCCAGCATAACTAAATTCTCTAATGATTGAGTTAAACTTCATATTACAAGGGGTGACCAATGCAAAGGGAATACAGACAGCATTGCCCAACACAAAGCTGGTTGCCAGCATCTGTTTCAGCCCTAGAGGACATATGTAGCTTGAGCAATTTAGAGCAGCTTTTTTTTTTAAACAGGCCTGAACAATTCAGACACAGTTTTGAGAGCAGAACACTTGCACAGATGAGCTTTCCTCATTCTCTGTACCTGTGACTACATCTAAATGTTCCTTAGCCATAACCAAGGACTCAGCTGTTTATCGATAAATAATTTCTGCTTGACAGAGCAAAAGATCCTGGAGTCAGACCATACAAGAAACCAGCTTCTGCTTCTGAAGCATTTACCTTCAGAAGCACGGAAAAGAAAGGAGTATGTTGAAAAATATATATACTCAGACATACAATATCACACCATTAAATCCCAGACTGAGGAACTTCCAGTGTTCTCTATCTTTAACAAACCCCTTATTCTACAGTGTATTAATTTGTATCAGGCTGGTTTTTCTTCTCGTGATTTAATAAAATAGCTCCTAACTGAGCCCTATAGAGAAAGTACTGCCTCTGTGGTACAGATTTTCATCAGAGGTTCTTTGTACGCCACCTTCATTCCTAGAGCAACATTCAATTATTCTGAGTAATTTTGAGTTATTCTTTTTATTATCTGTCATCATTCTATGAATTATTAACTGAATTTTTCAATTATTTGCAAAGATTTCTGTCAGTACATTCATTCAGTTTCAGTCTATTAATTCTATGTAAAAATAATGAGGTATTTATCTGTCCTTAAAACATATAATAGTATATTAAAAAGTCTTTTGAGACAAGTGCAAACATATGTTGAGTAAATGAACTTTCCCTTTAAATAATGGGCAGCTCTACTGAAATGATTGTAGTAGTTCTTCATTCTCCTGTTGGAGTCCAACCGCCCTCACCTTAGTGGGGATTCAGTTGGAGGTTAGCCCAGTGATGAATGTAGAACTATCCATGCTGAGGAGCCAATGGATATCTAATCCTGTATCTCTTTTTCAAGTATGTGGACACAGACACATAGAAGTATACATAACTGTTCCTAATACATACATAGTCATCTGCATTAATTGCAAATGAGGACTAAAATGTCTCAGATATTTTTCTTGACTAAAGAAGAAGGGAATTAAATTTTTAATTATTTTTTAAATTCTATGTTAGAAGAAAAATGCAGCAGCAGCAACAACAACAACAACACCTTAAAGTCTGAGCATAAAGAATTTTTTAAAAAGAACCTTTTCTGAAAAGATATTCCCCTCATTCATAAAAATAAAATAAATTAAATACAAAAAACCTGCAGCAATGGATATCCACTGAAGTCATGCCAGGTCTCGTAGAATAGATTTGATCTCCATCAGCGTGGATAGCTCCATTAATGCTAAAAGATTAATCTGACATAAAGGAACTGTGAAACCTATAATGTGTCTCCCAAGTGAAAAAATAACCCTTAATTTTGTTCATGCTTTAGGTTTACTATTTGCAACACCTTCAGTTCTGTGGCTTAATAGAAGTTGATTTGGGTTGTTGTAAAAATGCTTTAACATCTGTGGTTTTAGAAATCTGTTAGATTTTTTTTTTTCTATAGACTTTTACAAGTTCATAATTAATATATACTAAGTATTTAGAAATTTTTCCTGTGGTATACAAAACTGCACTTATGAATAATGCTTCAGTGACGAGCCTGTTTAAGCAGGAGATGTGATAAGATGTGTTTCTTAGACACATAACTGAAATGCATAAACTGTTCCATCTGTCTCTTACCATTTAAAATTTGCCTTTCTATGCTCTATTCATCACTTAGCATATGACTATTTGGTCACAGATTAGTGAGGTCTCTAGGAAACAGCTCATTAATTCAGAATTTTGAAAAGTGAATTGTGAGTTTGGATTTCTCAATTTTCAGGTGTTCCAAGTCCAGCGAGAGGTCCAGATTGTCAGAATACATATTCCAAGAAATGATCCTTCTTAAGAGTCCCTAACTCCCAAGACAAACACTACTGTCCAGAAATATTGGATAAGTTGCATTTCTTCATAATTTGTAAAACATAAACTTCAAAGACAGAGAAGCAACTGTTAATTAATTAAAATCATAGCCAAGAGTTGTATAAACTCATTATTACGAAACGTTATCATCCAAAACAGCTTTATCAAGATATTCCAATCATTTTGCCTACCAGTCTTTTTCCTTTTTTTAGTCTTTGTTTTCGCAGAGTTTCATGTACCCGAATCATTTAACACAAATAAAATGTGTCTTTCGTCTTAATGGGACTATCCAAATTCATTATTCTGCATTTCGGGGTAGCAGTAAGACAGATGTCAGTATTTTCTTCATCGAAATTGTACTGTATACATTGTGGGCACACACATAAAGGTACTTAATGCCTGTTCTCACTGCCTTCATGTTTACATTTCTTGCACATAGAATTATTAATGCTATCTGCCTCATAGCCATCCATATACGTTTGGTGGAGATATCTGATAAATGCTATCAAATTCCAGATGAAGATGGTAATAATATTCTTAAGTTTGTCAAAAGCTAGGCTGTTCTCTTTACTGCTAGCTGTTCATCTGCTCACATTTTTATTAAAGCTGTGACTTGTGGAATTATTTTTCATGAGAAAGCTAAGAAAAAACATCATGCAAAATTACCAGCTTTTAAAGTAACTTTTCTGTATTTCCTTTATTTTAAAAATCAAACTTTCCATACAACTATTGGCTTCCTTGAATAGGTACGTGGAATGTAAGTTGCAGTATAGCATTCCTCTAAGCCGGTACCGCACTTCTTCGTCACAGCCCCATTTTGTGCATAACACCTAGGGACAGCATGGGATACTCTGACTCAGAAAAGAACTCTCTTTTGAGCTCCAGAGCTTCTGCTCCTCAGAAGAGGAGCATAAAATCATGGAAAGAATGCTGGAAGGGACTTCAAGAGATCACTTAGTCATTCTTCTTTTCCTCTCTCAACCAATTATGTCTAGGGCTAGCTTGAAAGATGTTTGTCTAAGATTAAAATTTCCAATGTGTAATGCAAATCTCTCCTGCTGCAATTTAAGCTCTTTAATTTTTTTCTATTGACCATGAACATGAGAAAGGGATTATTCACTTCCTCTTTGAAGTAGTTTTTATGTACTTGAATTCCATTAGCATGTTTCTCTTCTCTGTAGACTCCGAACAACCAAATTAATCCAGTCTTTTCTAATAATTCATGGTTTTTAAATCTTCAGTCATTCTTGTGGATCTCTTTTTTCCACTTTTTTCCAATTGGTTTACATTATGTTTGAAGTGCAAAGATTGTAGCTCAGAGATTACAAATTACATATTACGTATGACAGAGCAAATATAGTATTTGGATGCCTTAAGTATAATTCCTTTTTTTACAACAGCATGAAATTGATCCTTCACAAGTAGCATGTAAATTAAAACCACAAACCTGTTTTTATGGGGTGGTAGCATCCTCCCCAAACTGTACTTCTGCTCTCAATTACCACCTAAATGTAGATCCTTGCACTTGTTTTTACTAAGTGTAGCTTGGCTTCTATGTGTTTTTAGGTAAATTTACTCCCAATTCTACATATAAACAATAAAAGTAGTTCTCATTAATTAAAATATTAGCCAGTATATCTCCAGGACTGATGCCTGTTGAAGGTTGGTTCACTTCAGGTATATTCTGTCTTGAACCACTGATAATACTTCTGGATTTGATCATCCAGCTAATTATGAAACCAACTCTAAGCAGTTTCATTTATACTATTCTTATCATTAGAAGTCTTGTCAGGTGTCAGTTGGTTTTGGTGTGGTTTTTTTTGGGTTTGGGTTTGTGGGTTTTTTTGGGTTTTTTTTTGGTTTTTTTTTTTTTTTTAATCTGTAAATTATCTGGTAAGAATTTAGATATATTTCTCCTACTGTTTGTCCACTACCTACTGAAGATGTCATGCAATAGTTGCTCAGCAACAAGTTGGGCCAAAACAGTGCTGGTTCTTATTTAGCTTATATTTGTCTATGAGTTTACAAACAGTTGGATTATTGTCCAGTATTTTTCCATACTCAGCTTACAGTTTTCTGCTCCTCCTTTTCCCCACTTTTTAAAAAGAGGGAATTTATTTCACTTTTCCGGCTTCCAAAAAATGTTGGTCATCACTTTGTTCCTTAAAAATTAATCACTGTTATTTCTGAGATTGTTTCAGACTGATTTTTGTGATCTCAAGATGAATTTTATCTAGGTTCTGGTCTATGAGGCATCCTCTGTCCCTTTCTTTGCCTGTTCTGGATGGAAATTTTATCCTTTTGATTTGTCCTTAATTGCATTAGTCACTTCTCCATAATCAAACTAGTTTTAGCAAAGACTGATTCTAAAGAGGCATAAACCTCTTTGACCTCCTCAGCATTATCTACTCCCCATTATGTCCTTCCTGATTTTTTACTTCTGTTTGTATTATTCTTTTATGTTTGTCTTCACTGTTTGAGATTGCAGTCAATGAAAAGCTTGTGACTCAGCATTTCATTAATAAATTGATGTCCTATTAAACTCCTATCTTTTCCTTGTATTTACGTATCGGTTGTCAAGTAGAAACTTCTACAAAGATTTTATGAAGCTTTATTGGACTTAATTCCATTCTGTTTTGAAAATCAAGTATTCTGAGTAGGACACTAAAAAAATCTTTAGAAATTTTCTGTTCTTAGCTGAAAACTGAAGATAGCAAACAGATTTCTGATTGAAACCTGAATGCACATTCATCCCAAGTAACAGATCTCTTTGGATGAGCTTTCTTGAATTTTATCTTTTTTTTTTTTTTAAAGAAAAACTGATTAGCAAATTGAAACAACGCAAATCAATTTTCACTGCGCATCTTAATTTTTATATAGTTTTTATTTATTTAATCATTTATGTGATTTAAATTCTTCACAAAGCTCTATATGTTCTAATTAATTTCACAGAACAAAGAAAATAAAAATCTGTGTGCTTAATATGTTGTCTGAAGCTCAAGAACGCCTTGATAATCCTCAGAAGCAGGCATTACAACTTAAGTGGGTAATTTTGAGGTCACTTTATTATTGAAAAAGTCAGAGAAACACACATTATTGTATTCAGTATGGTGTGTACATCCACTTTTCTTCACTTTCAGCTTATGAATTTTCATGAGTATTTCATTTTCTCTTCTCATCCCGTCTCAGTCATTTCAAGTATTGCAGTCAATTAATTGTATGATAAAGCTGGTATTACCTTTTAGTTTCTAATCTTAACAGCGATGAAGTAATCAAGAAAGGTACTGAAGACTGCATTAACAGGGGAATAGCTCTATAAAACAAACAACAGGACTATCACAGTTCTAACATGCTGATAATGTCCCATCAGGAACAGCGTGTGCAGTGCTGATAACTGTCCCGCAGGAAGGAAGTTACCTCAGAGAAGGCGAGGCATAAGGAAACAGTACTATATCCCAGAAGCCTGGTTTGACTTTCCTAGAGTTGGGGCTGAGCTTTCAGAGAGCAGAATTATTCTTCAGAATGATATAAATGAAAAGAAATATGTGAATGGCTTGTACATTTTTGCTTATTCATTCATTCTTGTACCTGCCACTGAACAAAAGTAGCTGCCATATTAGCACATTGTAAGATGGGAGTGAGGTCCCCGATGATCCTACTAGCAAAATTCAGAACTTACCATACAAGCCAGGAAGAAAACCGGAAACTACACAACTGTCTGAAAAGATGACTAAAACATTTACAGAGCATGCTGCAGCTTAGTAAGGATAATTACCCTAAAGTGTATATGCTAATTTAAAATATTTTTTGTTCACAAATAGGATTTAACACATTAAAAACTCTTCTTGTGAGGTTTCAATTCAGTATTGTCAGCCACATGCACTCAAAAGTTTAGTACCACACCTTGTGCCCACCCCACCCAAATGATGAGATTTGGAAGACAGCACATGTAGGGGTTAGTGAGTTTGTTTGGTTTTGTACCTCACTGGGAATGATTATCCTCCAACTAATATTCAGTCTGGAAGGCTAGAAACTTTTCTGGTTTTAAATGAAGGCTGAGGTTTCTTAGGTAATAATCTGTTTTCAGCAGCTCAAGTTTCAAGCAACAAAACAAAGAAGAGAAACATAACAAAGAAAACCCCACCTTTCATATGACTGATAAGAAAAAAACCTTATATCAAAAAAATTGCCGATGCTACTAATGCTTTCCATATAGGCAACAAATAGTGAAAACATAAGGGTCTTGCAGACTTCATTAAATCCATACAGCAAAGATAGTTCTTGCCCTTTTCCCTAAAAGCATGAGGCACGGCACCATAAACAAGCCACACACGTTTTTGAAAATCCAGACAGAAAACAGGTAAGTGTGTAAGGACTTCTGTACCAGTTTTACCACCTTGAAACAGATGTTGTGTTTCCTATGTTGTTTTGACAATCTAGGAGGACTCCACTACATAGTGAACAGCAAAGAGAAGAGGGATTAATAGTATTTAAGACAACCCTGTTGTGCCTGTTGACTTTTGAGAATCTCATTCTGAAGCTCTTAACTCTGGTGCAAATTATGTATAAGGTGGCTAGCCACCCTCAAGTTATAACTTTTATTAAGTGTACTGGTTTGTGCAGGGATAAAGTTAATTTTCTTCACAATAACTTCTGTGGTGCTTGTTTTGGATCTGTGACCGAAACGGTGCTGATAACGGGCTGATGTTTTAGATATTGCTGAGCGGTTCTCACACAAAGTCAAGGCCTTTTCTGCTCCTCACACCACCCTGCCAGCAAGTAGGCTGAGGGTGGGCAAGAAGTTGGGAGGGGACACAGCTGGGACAGCTGACCCCAGCTGACCAAAGCGATATTACATACCATATGATGTCGGGCTCAGCAATAAAACCTGGGGGAAATACAGAGGGGACGGAGGGGCTATGGTGTTTATCTTCCCATGTGACCATTGTGCATGATGGAGCTGTGCTTTCCCGGAAATGGCTGAACACATGCCTACCGATGGGAAGTGGTGAATGAATTCATTTGTTTTGCTTCTGCACTCAGCTTTTGCTTTTCCTATTAAACTGCCTTTATCTCAACCCAAAAGGTTTCACACTTTTACCCTTCCCATTCTCTCCTGCTGGGGGTTAACTCTTAACTAGCACAGAGGCATCCAACTTCCTATGCACAAGTACTCAGCACTATCTTATAGGCTGTATGGTATCTGAGAAGTCCAGAGGGGGACAGATATGACCTGTGGCACATCATACATGACCTGACTGGCAGCTGGAGACAGGGACGACAGCCAAGCCTAGGGTATCTAAAATGTCACTAGATGTCTATATTTAAGCAGTTGAATCACTTCCTATGAATTTTGAATCCTGTACATTTTAAGTAAACAAATATTTTTGCTAGGATAAAAGCCTAAGGATGTAATGTGAAGGTATCTTGAAAAGCAATCTCATCGCCTACACCATCCGCATTGCACATACATAAATACCAACATGAGAAGCAATATAGTCAGTAGCATTAGTTTTGTTGTATTTTAGTACACCTGCTTGCTATTAGCAGACTCTTCTTCTAAAGCAAGGGTACTTCATAAGCAGAAAAATCCTCTAAACAGAAGATTATATAAAGTTTATTTGGCTTTTGCTCCATGTCATAACACTGAGATAGTAATGCTAAAAGGATTAAAGGTAGACAATGCCTGGAGTGACCTGGTCTAATTGCAGTTGGACTATATGGCACCCAGAGATCCCTTCCAACCTCAGCCTTTCGGTGATTCTAATATTGCAGGTTCATTCAGAACACTAAATTCTGTTGTCTTACTGGTTATTAAGCCTGTGTTCAACATAAAAGCAAAATAAGAGTGAAGTCAACTATTCTGGCCACTAAAACATAGGTATGTGCTTGTGTACAGGTACAGCCAGGTCCATGTTTTACCTGTTTTTATTAATCTTTTAAAAAGTTTTTCTCCCTTGTTGCTGTAATTTGACATAATAATTTGATTCAGGGCACTATTTTAACCTATTGTACTGATCTCTGGATACACTTGAGTTATTTCCATGGCTCTGAGCTTTCGACACCACTGCAGCAGAAACAGCATAACATAGAAACCCTTGTCTTGCCAAAAGAAGGGGCAGAAGGAGAAAAGGTCACAGTGCCCGCCCCATGTGTTACAAGGGCCGCCAGATGCCTGTGGGTTGGAGCATACTCTAGCTCCATAAGAGACACATCTGTCCCTTCTCTGTTGGTCTGCGCAGCCCCGCGCTTCCCTAAACACGGATAACGCAAACAATTGTGGAGGTGGAACTGAATCAACCCACTTTTTCTTCAGCCCTCACCTATTTTTTTTTGTGCAAAGTAGTAAATGAAAAGAGCCCTTTGAGTGAGCTGCGGCATGCATTAGTTTTAATTTGCTTTACCTGTAGGGGCATATATGTTAACATCTAATAGATAGCTTGATGATTCACCTTTGCTGCTGAGGGCAAAATGATCTTTCACTCAACTGAAGTAAAAACAGTTTGTTCTATAAATCCTTTTCTGCCCTGAGAGCTGTGTTCTTACAGAAATTCTGACATTGTAAGAAATGCTCATGCCTGAGTTCTAAAACAGCCTCAGAAATGTAGAGTCATCTACCACAGCTCATGCATTAAAGATGAGTGAGGGCAAAACAATATCTGTTATCTCTTGCAGTTCACATAATCAGAAATATTCTGCAATAACTATCAGCAGAAGCAATTAACAGAATTTGCAACTTTCTCTTCTGATGAAACATCAAACTGGCCAATTCTTGAGTACAGGCCCTTCATGGTTAGTCTAGAAGCAAGATGTATCAGGATAGAAGCAGCCTCATCAACTAAATGCTTCAGAAGCAACAACTATTTGAACTACTTTTCCAGTAAAGCATTTCTTTAACTTCAGTCTATATTGACTCTGACACTCTGAAAATTACACAAGATGAGCAGGCAACATTTTCTGTCCCTAAATTACAAGCAGACAAGGAGGAAAGCAGAGACGGTTGCTACTTGTTTTTTTGGGGGAGAGGTTGTGTGTGGCCTTTTGGGTTTTTTTTTTGTTTTTGTTTTTGGGTTTTTTTGTTGTTGTTGTTCTTGTTCTTCAAATCACTTGCTGCTCTTTTAATTTTTCTTCAGCAGTATTCGAGTGAAAGTTTGAATGTTCAGGCATTAGCGTATTTGTATCCATGTTCTAATCCAGTTTTTCTTAGCTTTTAGATATTATCCAAAGTTATGCACATTTGTGCATAAGTCGGAAATACTTTGGAAGGTATCACAAGAGAGAAGATAATGGGGAGTAATAACACCCTTGTGTCACTCTTGATGGCTATTTTAAAGGAATACAAATACAGTGGAGACTGAGAGAAGTTAAGCTTCTGCGAAATTACAAATTTATGCTGAAATTTATGGTTGAGCATAACAGTATGTATCATATTGATGCATTCTCTTATCTAATTCTTTATTTTCATGTTTAATTCCAGTTGCAAAGTTTAGTTTTTGTTTCATTCTAAATAAGAAGTCTCTTCTATTATTTGTTGTTTATTAACTTCAATATAACTTTGAAAAAATGGAACTGTCTTGGTCCTTCAGGATTGTCACAAAAGTAAAAGACAATTGTGCAAAATATTTTAGTCTACCCTGTCTCTTTCCAAACAAAACCTGTGTATATCATTCACAAAGTACATTTAGCTTTCTTGGATTCAAACAATATTCTTCCAACCTAAACTTGAACAGCAAATTTCTCTCTTCAAATATGTAATACTCTCATTGTCCAAGGTTTACTTTAGTTACACCAGGATAATGTTATTATGTCAACAACATGGAACTGCATAATTGATTAAATGTGTTTTCATGCAACAAAGTTTGTCTTTTTGTAAATTAATACAAATTTTGGCTTAGATAATATAAAAATTGGGATTCCACCAAAGAATTCCACCCAAACTCAAATCATATGTACAATAGCAAAGAGTGCAAGAGAAACTAATCACTCTGCATAATGGAAATATCTGGGCTTGTTATGGTAAACAGATATTTAAAATAAAATAAAATAAAGCACATTAGGCCCAATAAACTGCATTCCATGTTTTCTCAAGACCAGGCAGCAAATGACAGTGGTAAACTGGTTTTGGTTTTATTCCTAACCTCAACATAACAAAACAGATCCAAGCATATTCTGAATTGAGCAAACTTTCAATAACTGTCCACGTGTTTTGATTCCAACAGTATTTCTGGCATATTCTTTCTTATGACTACATCTCTTACACTGGATAGGAGGCAATGTAAATAAAGTGTATCACACACACATTAAATTCATGACAGCTAAAATAAATCTTCTCCCTCTTGGGTCAGAGATCTCAACAGGCTGCTTTCATTCTCTCTGACTTCCCTATACTACTTAAGCATCACAAGGAGACAGTAACCAACATTCACATCCATTTTCACCAAATCTGCTTACATAAATACGAACAAGGAGGACTAGGATTTCATATTTCTTGTTCCACTGCAAAGGAAAATATAGCTATTTTGGTTAATTCTGTTCTTAGGAACAGTTTGCTTACATTTTATTAGTGTATTCTATAGGTAGATATAGATATCTATAGATGTTCTATAGATAGAATAAAAGCATGTATTCTAGTAAGGTCTTTGAAGATAGCTGTTTTTACCTTAATATTATCAGGTAGTAAGGACTCTTGGATTTCTGAAAATATACAGAGGTGTGTATGCACATGTGTACGTGTATGTAAAGCTGGGGGTAGTTGTTTTGCTATCAAGTGACTTAATGTATTTAAGAAGAGAATTTCAGAGCTCTTCTCTAGGGCAATACAGTGAAGTTCTGAAGACTGCCATTTTTAGCACAAACATATAAAAAAAGTTTATTCTTCCAGTCTTCCTTTTAAACAAATTTTGGAAATGATTCCTAAACTTCTCTTTTATAAACACTGTCAGAATAACTGAGAATAATGGTATGAAACTAAGAAAAAGTAAATTTAGACTGAGCATCAGAACAAATGAATGGTGAAGAAATAACCAGAACTCCCAGTTGGAAAGGATAAAGCACTTTCATTTGAGTGATTTAGAACCTGGAAATTCACTTCAGAGAAAAATCCAGCACTTGGCAAAGAATGACCCAGATTGGGTATTGGTTTCTTAAACTTCCTTCTAAACTGATTCTGTGATTCGTATGATAGGCTGTTGTTCTAATTATTTTCTTCTTATTGCTCCTTTATGATAATGTAGTTGGTGTCATATAATGTTACAGATTCATCTGTGCAGCATTTTTAAAGAGCTGCTCAGGCAGACAGTTTTTAATAGGGCCATAATCCCAGTTGAAGAGAAACCTGATATGACTGTTGCTGAAAGGGTAAAAGGAATCTGTGAATTATTTATGGAGTTTTCAGTAATCTCTTATATTTATTGCGAACATGTAACTGAGAATAGTTGTACTAAAATATATCACTGTAATAATTAAGAATATGGTTAAAATTACAGTTGTATTATGCATTTCTCTACTTTTCATTTTAATATGGTGATACTACATCTGGTTTATTTCTATTAAAATAATCTGTAACGAAACTTAGCTATGTGTATATCAAACGAGTGTTCAGAATAGAATATTTTTTATTGTCCAGACATTCCCAATTCACACTGAGGATCAAATACTTTGAAATTGTTCAGGGCTTCTAAGATTCTGCTTTGGCTATATATTTTGGAGGATAACACAGACACACGTGCACACTTTGAAGATTTTGTAAACAGTCTTTTATCTGTCAAAAGACAGTACATAGATCAAAAGATGAACCAAAAGTTCATAGCGAGCTAAATTCTTTTCCAGAGTATTTGAGATGTGACTACAAAAAGGTGGTATTCGTCAGACAGGCCTCTGACAGAGTTTTCTGCATCGCAGATTCATTTGTTCTCTCAGGAATTCCGCTTCCACCAGTGAGGTCTCAACGCTCACCAGAACCATTTCAAATTCCTAAATAAGAGCTCCCTCTTGCCCTCACTGCTTGCATACCATTAGTCGACTCTCTAGCCAACTGAAACTGCCAGGTAAATCCATGCAACTGAGAAGTGAACCACAGTACGATGCAGATGCCTTTCCAGATTAAAACCAAACCAAACCCACAAATCAAAAATGAAGACTTTCAAACAGAAGATGGAAAGCACGTGAGCTGGCTTGTAGTTTTCTTGTAATATTCAAGTATTATTTCCTGCTTCCGAGAACCTATGTCAGATTGATAACCACAGACATAATGTCTAATGCTAATTTTTCTCAAATTTTTTCAGCATTTTGCCCTTGGATAAGTCAGTTAGTATTCCACAGATTTCAAAAAAATATTAGCCAATAGTAGAGAAGCAGAATATCTTTAGAACATGAACAATCAAAGTTCAGGCATCTGATGATCTTTCCAAATTTGTAGGTTTGGCTTGGTATATCTAGAACTTTGAAAGAAAGAAAATACGACAGAAACAAAGAAGTAATTTTCAAAAGTCATTCTCTTCACAAGGCAAGAACAAGGATGAAAGAAACAAAATTGTGACTTTGAAAGTTTTTGGACCCACTGACAAATAGGAATACCAAATGTTCTCTCAGTTAAAATAGATTTGGTAAGTCATTTCTTCAAGTGCCAGTAACAGATGCTTAAGTGTATGTTGGGAGAGAAATAAATTACATTCTCATTTACATACTTCAGTGGAATCTAAAATTTGTAATCAATAGATTTTCCTCATGATTTCTGGACACTCTCTGATATGTTTTTCCCCATCCTTTCATGCTATGGCTTCATAACAGTACTTAACACTGATGAAGAAATAGTTGTTTAAAAGGCTAGGTCTTGTTCACCTTAATTTTAAAGCCTTTGACTCATCTTTCTCAAAACATCTCCCGAATTAGAGGATTACTAATGCAAAGCCATGGTTTAGCCACAGTTTTTCATCTCTTGCCGACCTCTTTCATACTACTTTAATTTCACAGATATTATTGTCCAATTATTTTAGCTTTACTTATTAATCCTTATAATATGGATATTGATACATGTACACCAATTTTCCAGGATCACATTACAGCTGGATTTAGCAAAGTATGATTGTGGCAAAAAAAAATAGCTATATTCATCTTTACTTTAAATTCAGTTGAATAATAGCAGCAATAAATTCTGTTTGGACTGACAGAGTAATAGTTCTTTCACTAAACTGTTCCTTAACTTAGTGTTTTCATAAGATATTAATGGGAGAAATGTGTACAAATTAAATGGGTTAGTAATGCAATATGGTAGTAGAAGTCAAAATATCTTTTTATAAATTTTATTCAATAATGCAATATTTGAGTAAACAATGTTAAAAAGCTAACAGTCTTTCTAATCTCATTTGTCTTTTGACTCTATTTGGAAATTAAAAGGAACAGTTTGTCCCTTTGAACGATTAATCAGATAAATAATGCAATACTGAACAGAAAGCAAAGAAATAGAATCAGTGGGGTATAACAATGTCTACATCCATTTAGTATCCTTGAGTATTCTTATTTACCAGAAAGTGTGAATTATCTACATTTTCAGTGCTTTAGAGCACCAACTATCTTCCTATACCCAAATTAAATATATTTTGCATGGTGTCAGCCTATTTCCTTGTTGAGTCTTTTGCATTGAAGGGTGAGAACGTCAAGACAAGAATAGATGACATATTTCAGGCTTACCACAATCTCTCAGATTTTTATAGGCTGATTCCAGGAGAAAAACGTCTGACTGCCATGTGGATGCTTTCACAGTGAGATTCTCTAAAAAGCCCTCAAACTGATCAGGCAAAGGATAGTGACATTTCTCTCAGAATGCTTATGCCTCATTCCAAGGTGGATAAAGCATTCATGGAGCCAGGAAGACCAGCAAGAAGCAAAGAAAAACCCAGAAGGGATCACTTCAGGTAGCTTTGTATAAGTTTTCGTATTTGTCCTTCAGACTGCATGGGTTGCTCTATACTTTTCAGAACTTTATTGCTGCTTTCTGAAAGCTGCAATTTATGAGAAGGTCAGATGTCCTTCTTAGTGCATGAACTTAGTTCCTGGGCCTTGTTTGAAGTGCTGCTGTTGATTTTTGGAGATGAGTGCAATATGAGGGTCTGATATATACAGTATGTTGCCTACCAAAAAAACATCGAAATGTGTCAGCTCCAGAGCCAGCCAGTTTCCTTGAAGTGACCAGCCAAAAAAAGTCAAAAGGTTTCCCACCTGTATGACTATTTTTCTGTAGAAAACACACAGACAAATTTATCTACATCATATAAATAGGAAAAAAATCAAATCTGTTGAGTGGGACAAGATTGAAGACTTGAAAGAATTCACCCCCTCCATCCTTCCGTCTCTCTGTCCCTGCAGCTACTGTGTCTTTGTCTTTTTGCAGTTAATCATCTTTTAGTTACTTCTAACATTTGTGGTAGCTCCTTTTTGAAGACTCCTTTCGTGTTAGAGAATCTTTCCTTGCTATATCTCTTAGTTTTTGTCTGTACTGCAGCCATTTTTCCCAGCTGAGCATACTCACTTTTTCTCAGAGACAGAGTAATTTTTCCTTGTCTCCAGGAGCCTCTGCATCGCCCACCCACAGCCAGAACACATAACCTGGCACCCCTCCTTTCTGCTGCCCGGCCACACCTTCTTAAACAAAGAATACAGGAAACGACACATATACACTGGACGAAGAACAAACAGATTTAAAATTTCTGCCATCTTTCACTTAGTTCACACCCTCCTTTTACCTTAATTGCTGCATCTGGGATTGTGCCAATGGCTAACTGCTGAATTCTGGGGTGGATTTTAAACAACATGAAAGAAATACCATGAAATTGGAAGATTCTTTGTTTACTTGTTTCCTATCCGCTCTGGGGATTTAAGCAACAGATTTAAAAAATCTGGCAGATTATAGTGTGATTCATTGGATTACTAGAGTAAAATTAATAGTTTAAAAGTTACAGACACTGCATCCTGTGTCTCATTGTTTCCAAGTCTACACCAATGAAACCAGATCAACATTTAGCCCTTCAAAAGGATATATTTTTTTCTATTTAACCTTATCACTTCGTTCCAACTGAAATGCAAATAAGATTATACTCAGGAATACTTGATTGCTCTCCAGAATTTTTGAAGATAGTCTGTGAGGCTGGTTGTTTTGCTTCAGACTTTACTTTGGAGGTTTTTAAGATCATATTTCAGAAGTTCTGAATATTTAAATAAAAAATGGGCACTTTCCCAAATATAAGAGGTACCTGCTTGCTTCTGATTAGGATAGATTTTTGGCAACTGCTAACACTTGTTACACTTGTTACCTACAGGTGATAGCATATCTTGTATTGTTGAGCTGACATTTTTAGGTCAATTAATATTACCCTATAGAAAAAAATGTGATTGCCTACAGGAAGCCAAATGTAATACCTGATTAAAACCATTTGGAACATTTTGTGGAAGTAAACTTTGGTGAAATACAGGATTTTATCAAAGCAGAAAAAATTTACAGGCATACATCTGTTCCAAACAAGTTTTTAATGAGAAAACTCTAGGTTTGAAATGCATCCAGAAAGTGAAGAAGTGATGCTTGCTTTCTTGATATTTCTGCATATTTCCCACCCACCATCATATAGAATGTGACTGACACGTGTATTTGTTGACTGATTTCCGGTTTTATATAGAAAAGAAAAATAAACCAGCAAATGACATTTTTTATCATTATAGTATGACAGTGAAAAAAGAAAAGTAAACTTTGAAAACTGTTCACAAACAAAATCATTAGTTATTACAGAACATTTTTGTATGGGTAGGCTGATCTTCCTATGCTGCACATCAGTAACTGAAATTACACAGAGGAAAGCAATTACAGTTTTAGAAATATTTTTAATACATCAATATTTAGATTTCAATTGTATCTAAACACGTTCTCGTGTTTCCATCAGAAAAAATATTTTTCCCACTTTAGTTTCAATTTGTATCCCCAAGTAGCCTGGGACCTTCCATAAATATTCAGTTGATAGCTGAATTTAAATGGATAAATTTGCATGATCTAAAGTTGAAAGGCTTTTTTCTTTTAAATGCAATTCTCATTTTCAGTTTACTTAAAGTCACATTAGCAGGTATTTTTTAATTATGCTGGAAGAAGGAGCTTATTCCAAGACTAGTGCCCTCATGGAAAGCTGTGTTCTTAGCTGAACAGTGTGGAACAATTTTACTGCTCTAACTGTCTTGGAAACACTGGGGATTCTGGAGATTAAGTGTGGTTTCTGCTACATTCCATTCCTTTCACTGTGGACAAGTAATTCAATTTCTCTTTGCAGTTTGCCCCATCTAAAGCATCTAAAAGTGTATTAGACTTTCCTATCTTGTCTAGTTGTCTTGGAAACTATCACAGGAGGGAACCGGCTCTGATTTTCTACGTCTATTTTACTTTTTAGAATTCTCTGGTTTACATATCAAGTGGATTATTGAACATTATTACAATATTAAAATAAAATGCTTACTGGCAGGCAAAAACTGAGGGTCTTTTGCAAGTTGGTTGTTAATGAAGAGAACCTCCAGTCCAAAGGAAGACATTAGGAATCAAAAGAAAACTTGGATACATTAAGTTAAAAAGTGAGTACACTATTTTTTCAGTGGGTATGAATTTGAATGTCTGATTTTGATATTTTAGGGCAGATTTAATTAGTAATGTTAATTACTTAAATTAATTGAGATTCTCATAGATCAAAGTAGGGAAGCTTCACAATAAAATTTTTATTAAAGTGTAAGCTTCTGAAAAGTTTAGTCACAGTCTGGTATTTTTGTTTAACATATGTGTTTTCTAATTTAAAAAGCACAAATGTTTTCTTTCTTAAACAAAGTCTAAAATATGGTCAAAATCCAGATCAGCTACTAAATTGTTTATTTCCACATTCTATGTTTATGACTGCCAAGTAGGGTAGCACAAATTGTAAAATGATGCACAATTTGGCATTTTGCTACTCATTGTAGTGTCTTCCTCTCTCCACTGTCATCACCAAGTAGGCAAGTTTACCAGCTCTGAAGAATAAATAATTGCCCACAATAGGTGACTTTCATTTAATTACGCTAGATGCTACAGTTAAGACTAACTTGTGACTAACAGCACCAAATTAAACGTTTCTTCAGAAAATATCGCAAGGAAAAAAAATCATTGTTTATCCCCATTTTAAGTGTCAGGATAGTGACAACCAAAAAGAAAATGAGGGCTGGAGATGGAGCTGAATGACACCAGTAGATGTGTTTGCAGTCTCCGTCCAGCCTGTACATTTTGGGAAAAGTGAGAGATGTATATTATGACTGCTCTATTTTTGGACCTGTTAAATTCCATTGTGAATTTGGGACCCACTGTGTTCAGTGGGTCACCTCAGTTAAATACTCCAGTTTTTTGTTCTGTAATGAGCTCTGACAGGTAACAAGCAGGTAGAGTTACCAATGTATATATATGGAGTTTGAAAGATAACTTCAGTTTTTAACTTATGAATCAGAAAGCTCAACATAATTGCATGAAAATGATCATATTTCACACATGTACATTCATGAAAATGAATGCAATTACTAGCACATGAACACATTCCATGTCTGGCTGACTCTTCCTTTATATGAAAGTTAGTATTAACAATTCCAGTATGGCCCATATTCGTGGGGAATATTTAAGCAAAGATGATCTGAACACTTCTAGACAAGCACATTTTTATTTCCCCTTCTCAGACAAGGAAGCATGCGCTTCTGGAATGCACAGATAATCTTTCGGAAAGGGCACACGACCAAATCCCTGCAGAAACCCCTTTCTGACAACTGGGGTACGGGTAACCCAGTTCATGACACAGAAGAGCAGAGCATGGAAGTAAGACCTATGAGAGCAGGTCCTTCAGAAGACTGGAGGTGGAACAAAGAACAAGCAAGAGATCAAAAGCAGCAATCTCATATTCCAAGAGAAAACATCTAGATACATAGAAATATATGTGCTAGTACCAAACTAGTCCAGTAGAATGTAACATTTGAAGTCTGTTACTTAATAAAATCCATTAGGATATTCAGGGTAGAAGACTTAGTTTCAACTCATGCTAAATTCTTGAATTTTCTTATAAAGGTAGTAGACACATAACATCAGCAACCATTTCCCTTTGTATGTTTTAATCAAGACAACATAATGTGATACTTATATATATATTGGCCTTCTATATATCTATATATTTACACTGTGCTAACATGTGCAGGCATATACAAGTTGTTGAGAGAGAGCAGAATTCGAACAGACTCCACGTATAGAGCGTAAGTAAGATGTGACCCAATAGTATGAGTAATTGTCTTTAAGAGAATTTTGAGGGTTTATTTTCCACATAAGAGCAGAAAATAAGAATAGGGGAAAGCTGTTGAAAAATAAGGAGATTTTAAGAGTCCTATCTATTTTTCTATAGTACATTTCCAAATTGCCTGTCCATGAAAGGAAGACACTCGGTAGCCCCACTCAGTGCCAAGTATTACATCAACAAGCAGTTAGCAGTTTTCCCATCTCACAGTTTTGTTACACTTCGATTATTAGAGTGATTTATTATTTCCATTTGTGTGACTTTTCCTGTAAGGCAAAAAACTCATAGGTTGACCAGTTCTGGGGCACAAAGAACTGTGAGACAGAACAGGCAATTACATTCTGCCAACTCAAATTTTCACAGTGGCTTTTAGTCACTGGTTTTTGCAACCATATTACTTGTAATATCTAGTAAAACATTGATTACGCAATAACCTGTGCAGTCTACAAACAGACAATCTTGGCTTGAAAAGCTAATATAGAAAAGTAGTGGGAAAAGAAACAGGAATATTCTAGTTGCCTTCTTGAGAGAGATACAGTAGGGTAGTTGAGGATCTAACAGTAAAAGCTGGTTCAAAACCCTACATCTATCAGACCAGAATGGTTGAGGTTGGAAGCAACCTCTGGAGGTCACCTGGTCCAATCTCCCTGATCAAGCAGGGCCACTTAGAGCCAGTTGCCCAGGCATTTGAACATCTCCAAGAAGGGAGATTCCACAACCTCTATGGGCAGCTTGTGCCAGTGTTCCATCACCCTCACAGTAAAAAAGTGTTTCCTGATGTTCAGACAGAGCCTCCTGTGTTTCAGTGCCCATTGCCTCTTGTCCTGTCACTGGGCAGCACTGAAAAGAAGAGTTTGGCTCTGTCTCCTTTAGACTATCCCCTCAGGCATTTGTACACATTGATGAGATCCCCCTGAGCGTTCTCTTCTCCAGCCGAGACAGACAGCTCCAGCTCACAGCCTCTCTTCATAGGAGGGATGCTCCACCCCCCTAACCATCTTAGTGGCTCTTCACAGAGCTCTTTCTAGTATGTCCATGTCACTCTTGTACTGGAGGGCCCAGAACTGGTCACAGTACTCCAGGTGTTGCCTCATCAATACTGACTAAAAGAGAAGGGTCACCTCCTTGGACCTACTGACAATGCTTTGTCTAATGGAGCCTGGAATATCACTAGCCTTTTTCTCATCAAGGGTACATTTCTGGCTCATGTTCAACTTGGTGTCCACTATTATCCCTAGATCCTTTTCTACAGACTTCTTTCTGTCTGAGTGGCCCCCAGCATCTGCTGGTGCAGGGCGTTGTTCCTCCCCAGGTGCAGGGCTCTGCACTTTTTGTTGAAGTTCATGAGGTTTCTGTCAGCCCATTTCTCCAGCCTTTCTCAAGGTCCCTCTGAATGGCAGCACAGCCTTCTGGTGTATTAGCCACTCTGCCCAGTTTCGTGTCATATGTGGACTTGCTGACAGTACACTCTGCCCTATCATCCAGATCAGTTCTTCTTAAAGAACTGAACAGGACTGGATCCAGTATTGTCCCTTGGGGTACAACACTAGCTACTGGCCTCCAGCTAGACTTTGTACTACTGATCACCACCCTCTGGACCTGATCATCCAGCCAGTTTTCAGTCCACCTCACTGTCTGCTTATCCAGCCCACACTTCATCAGCTCCTCTATGAGGATCTTATGGAGGACAGTGTTGAAAGCCTTACTGAAGTCAAGGTAGACAATATCCATAGCTCTCCCATTGTCTAACAAGCCAGTCATTTCATTATAGGAGGTCATTAGATTGGTCAAACATGATATAAGAATGTTTCTTAATAAGTCCATCACAATTCCCTTGCAATTTATAGTGTTTAGTTCAAGTCTCAGAAGCTAAAAGATAAGAATCAAAGAGAATATACCGCATAAGTTTTAAGGATAACAATTAAGCACCATTGCAATATAAAACCAAGAAAAAAACTATCTTTTTTTTTTTTCTCATTGATTACTGAAAATGAAAGAAAAGGTTTTATTAAGAAAACACCATGACTGGAACCTGATTCTGTAAAATGGAGTTTCCAGATCTGTGAGTTCTGTCAGTACATCAGTAACCTCAAGCCATAATATATCAAATATTCCAAGTATGGAATTTCTTCTATTGTTTTCTTAATTGCCCCCAAATGATTCACCAATTGGTCCCCAGTGTTCAACAACAAACATATTCTTAATCTTGGATGATACTGCTTGATATGACTGTGAATTTTTCTTCTCTGCTTTCATGTTTACACTTAAAGCAAACCTCTTTTTTTTCTAGATATCATTTCAGGCTTGAGCAATCCTTTGATCAATAGTACTGCCATCTGCAGCACTATAAGTTCAAAGCATAAATTCAGTAATGGAGACATGAAGTACAGTTGTCCTGGTAAGATTATAGACAATGAGATGGAAATGGAGAAAGAGAGATGGGTGCAAAACAAAACAAAATCCTCATAGCTGTACTTAATGTTGGTGTGCTACACTATTATTTTCTCTTAGTCACTTATAAAGTATGGCAGGACATCAGGCTAGTAATTAATTGTTGGATTTAACTTGTGATGGAGCTGTATACACAAATAACTGATTTCTGTTATCTGAAAAGTTTTACATATGAAGCAGTGAAAGATAGCAGTGGTTTGTTTACAGTCATTCTAGTTGGTGATTTATCTGTTGGGTTTTATCACATATCATGCACATATTTTTGGAAAATGAGTCAGTCCTTCCAATTGCCCAAAATTCACCCTTTTGTTCATTCATTTCCTTCTTGTGCACTCTTATGTTACCGTAACCATTGCTTTTTCAGTGTACTCTATGTTCCCTTCACCATAATCAAATCAGGAAAGTGATGATCAAGATGAGTCCCACTTTGGAGAGTTGCTTTCATTTCTCAGAAACCTACAAAAGTAGTAGCTGTAGATGCCAGGCAACAGGTATTAGCACTTATTCTATATTATTATTTTTTTTATATTTTTAGTAGTGATAGAATTTTTTTCCATAAATTCCATACATGTGTTCTGCTTCTCTTCATTACTGTACTTGACTTTGCAACTGTTTTATATACAGGGAAGAAAAATGGGGAAAATGGCTTTACTAAGACAGGAAGAAATCAAGCCTGTATCTCCCACATCTTAAGCCAAGATCCTAGCAACTTGGGGCACTTTCCCTCTTGTCATTCCCATATATTTAAAAAAAAAAAAATACATTTCTCAAGATTTGATCTTGTTAGGTTTGAGCTTGTTATGTTATCCATTCCCAAATAGTGTTATAACAAACACATAATTAGCATTACTGTGTATTGGTGTTCATGTTAGATCATCATCAAAGCAATACTACTCAAGTAACTTTAAAAGAGGTGAAGTAGTACAAATGGTACAGCCCTCCCCATGCTGAGATACTCTCTCAGACATTTTCTCCAGGAAAAATTAAGCATTCTTTGTTTGAGCCTTCTTTCCATATCCATAAGTCAATCTTTCCAGACAGGAACACATTGCATTCCCTGAGACAGTGAAGCAATGTTAGACTTTTCTAACATATTCCAGCTCACCTTGTAATTTAGAGGATTCATTTCATCTCCTCCAGCCACCATTGAAACCTTTCATTACATGTCTGAGGTTTTGAGATCAACAGTATTCCTTTAATTTGCACAGCAGCATTGCTATTAATGGTGATCAATAACGTTAACGGCAGTAAAAATGTTTCGCACCATTTTGTCAACTCTTAATTTAATATCCTTTTTTTTCTTTTTCCATTTGATAAGTTTTAAAAACAGCCACAGCTTATAGCAGACATCTGTTTCTGTTTATCCGCAAATAATGAAAACCTCCTCCAGCCACATCCAGCAAGGGACTTTATAGTATACTAGGGATTTTGTATTTTGACCAATAAAGTCACCTCAAACTGCTTTCGTTACCTGAAGTAAGTGCTTCGGGTATTCCCACCAGGTATTCTTAGTTATCATTCCCTTTAAAGAAAGTCTGAAAGAAAAATCAAAACTAGATCGGTAGCAACTGCACAGGAGGATAAAATCAGCTGCAAAAGCTATTGAAAAGTTCAGAGTGATAAGGACTGGAGGCAATAAAATGGGAAATTCTCTACTAACAAGCTAAGTCCTACACATGAGGAGGGGATATAAAAAAAACCCACAAAACCAAACGTAAGGCATAAACAACTAGCTGCAGCTATTAGATCATAAATTAAAGTGCCTTTTTTTTTTTTATCATTTCGTCTCTTTCACACTGAACTCAACATCATGATTTTTTTTTCCTAAAATAAGAGCTCACTTTTGTTATCTGCTAGAACTCTTATGTCAGCCTTTCTCTTGAGTTTTAAATTGGTCAGAGCCGGAGTTTGCCAACTTCCACGGACCCAGATTTGCAATCAAGCTATGGCTGACTTGCTCTATCTGTCTGCATAGGTGTTCTTAAGACATAACATAAGAGAAAGTTCAGCCAAATTGTATTATCCTGTGTTTGCCACAGGCTAAAAGGGTACCCACAGTCAGATGCTGTGACTTAGTTGACGTGTGATAACTTGTACATTATTCCCACTGAGTTAATAGAAATAAAGTTTTACTTGGTGGGTTTGCAAACTCTTTTAGGTGCTTTTACGTACTTAGACTCCATTTAAACAATTAGTTTACAATACCAGCTGAAGCCTTTGCTGCTGGCACTCTTAGCATTCAAAATGTGAAGCAAAACTGTGAATTTTCAAATTTTCATACAGTAAGTGGAAAATCAGGTGGTACAGACTGAAATATGAAATACTCAGAACACAAAGTGCAGGAATACAAGTTAGCTGGGATTACTAAAAACCCTTGTGTGCCTTAAACGTAGAACTGTGTACAAGAGCGGTGGAGGTGTTCGAGACGACTCTTTGTTCTCAGGAACCTCAGGCTGAAAGTTTGTCTTTCAGAACATAGTCCTTTATTACTTTCTTTCAAAAGTGACACTGCTCATTCCTGCTTCTTTCAAGGCACCTCAGCACGGTGTTTCAAGGCCCAATGTGCTGAGGTAATGGGAGATGCAGATTCAGCAGGTATTTTTCTTATGAATGCTTCTGTCAGAAAGAAAATAATTTTACATAGAATAGTCACAGCCTTCGCAGGTGAATGTTTTCAGCAGAAAAACATACAACCTGGTGGTTAAACTATTCTTGAAAAAGGGAGAGGTGTAGATTTAAAATACCTCAGGCCAAAGAAGACATTGAATTCAGCTGGTGGATACCTTCAGCACCAGTCCTTACCCTCCAGTCCTCTGCAGATACTACAATGTTACCACATATAACATAATATCCTCTGGCTAATGTGGATATTCTAACTAGGCCAGGCTTTTTCCTTGTGTGGTCTAAAACCATATTGAATAAGGCACAACAGAATCTGTGGGTAGGTAGGATACAGGCACCCTGAGGGCAGCAATTGGACGCTCAGATGGTGTAACACAAAACTCCTCGTGCTTTGCGTAGTTCTCTGTTCTAGTTTCCACCAAACAGTGACCTGTTTAAATAATGAGAAAAGAACATTAGTGTGATACAGGATTTAATATGTTAATCATAAAGATATTTTTATTAACATATAAGAGCCACCACCCAGCACTACCCACCTCATGACTAGTTTACAAGCATCTTGTTCCAGAAACACAAGCAACTCTTCCTGTTTTAAATGCCAACCAAGCCATGTTAACATATGGTCTTCTTTCATACTTAGATAATTCTGCCAACATTATCATGGACATTAGAAACCATTATTTTGGAGAAAATTCCCCTTTGCTTCTCCTACTCAATTCAAATATCTTCCACAGCATGTTCATCTGTCCCAGCTTCTGGCATTAGTTTGATTGCATGCATAGCAATCATAGAGAACTAGACCAGTTTTTCAGCATGACTAATTATCTGAAGCAGGCAGAGAGAGACAGCCACACCAACAACACGCCCACTATCTTTTTGCATAATGTGTACTTTACACTCACCAATCTGTTCACATATAGGGATATTTTTCTCAATCATTGTAACCAAGAATTTTAAAGAGATAACATGTAGAGAAAAAGACTGGCAGTAAAAAACCCCAAGCTGGACAAAACTTCATTCAGTAAATGTAGTGAGTCCATATTACATCTCTTCAGAGCTATTGAAGCATTAATCCAGAAGGGGTGTAGACACTTTTGATGATGTTCACACAGTTGTGCATTTCCCAACTGCATCCGTTTTAAGAGACACAAGCCCATGTACCATAAAACAATATATTCCACTCTATCTACTTTAGGAGCAACTGGCATTTTCACAGGTAATTTTTGTAATACATAGTATAAATTATACAATATAAAATATATATGACATGCTATATATATGTATAATATGTATTTTTATATATAAAATATATATATTTTTGGTAGACTGAATAAGTGCTTGGACTTCATGAAGCTCAGCTCATCAGAACACATTCTCTGCCCTGTTCCTGTAACTCAGCACCAAGCTACAGAAATTGCATTCACCAGTTACATACGTCCTTCCCTGGAGTTGGAGCTGTGCTACAGTCTAGGGAGATCCATATCACAGAGGAGTTGCTCTGTACAACATGCCAAGGGGGAGGCCAGCAGGCGCTGATTTCAGCTACTCGTGACCCCTAAAGGACAGTGCTTCTGCACCGAGTTACAGTGTATGGCTCTGCAAAGAGAAGTCAGAGAGTCACAAATGGTTTCTGAGAATTTCAGAACTTCTTTGAACTTTCCTCTTCAGCTCCAACTACTTTTATTTCCTCATTAAAGGAGTGGATCAGAGGGAACCTGTTGAGTGGCATAATTAAATGTATATGGAGTTAATCTGTGTTTAATTTGGGCAGCATTTGCCTCCTTCTCATTGTTTTATCCTGGAATAGCAGGAAGATAACTTTACCCACTCATCTTATTTAGCACATTGCCATCGTGCCCCTTCCTTCACGTTCAGCAAATTCAATCACTGAATGACAAAATATTTTTTTAATTTATCTCAAGCTGAGGAATTTGAAATTTCATTTGAAACATTTCCTTACTTCAGCCAGCCAGCATTGCAGTATGTACAGAAGAAATTGGTGATGAAAGAGTGAAAAAAATCCAAACTGTGGTTGTCTGTGGTTGTCTGATTCTTAGAGAGGAGAGAGCAAGCTGTGTCGATGGTGCCAGTGGGAGTCATTATAACTCAAGCCCAAGGCAGATCCACCTGTGGGAGTACAGAAATCTGTGCTTCAGCCAGGTGAGGTCAGCTTTCATTTACTGCCTGGTCTGTGCTGATGGCAACTGAGGTTACCTTTCTGGATGTGCAGATTGCACGCGACTGGAAAACTGTAAGAGACATATTGTTTGAAAGTCAGAACAGGAAACTTACTAAGAGGGGTGACTGAGGTCTCTCTATTTAAGTGCCTATTCCCTTCTGAGCTTTTGTGCTGAACAGAGATAACCATCTGTGCTCAATTGCTAGTTATGGTTTTGTAACATCAGCATCTGCTGATATAGAAAATAAGGGAATGTGTGCCCGCAATAGCTGAAGCCTCATTTACCACATCAGAATTCACTTTCTAATTGTTCAGTTTTATTTTAGTCAGCGTACGGGTGTTGTAACTCCTTCTGCCATCGGAAATTATTTAGAGTAAGGTTCATCCTTAGAATGCTGTAATTGTTAGGATTTTGTGCTTGATGTGTTTTGTTTTGTTTTTTTTTTTTAAATCTACATTGGATTTTTATACACAAATAAAAAGTATAAATTTTGTCTTGCATGTCTCAAATAAATAAAAAGAAAAAATGTTTTCTAAAGGTTGTTTTTCTGTGTAATCACATGCTCTCAATCTAAAATGATAGTTTTCAGACAAGGGAGAGATGAAAGTGAAATCTCCTGGAAGATCACAGAACATATGTCTCTTTTGTGCCAGCTGTAAAATATTAACCCAGAATGTCTGCCTGTCTGCTACTGACAATTCTTGACAAATTTTGATGTTGCAGCACACGAGATATTAAGTCACAAAAAATCAGCCTCACTCAAGATTGGCACATAGCCACACACCTGCACTAAGTACAGTGTGCACGCATACCATTTTGATATGATGTATCCAATTTGAGATGAAGTGTTGTATTTCCGATTGTCAAAAATCCCTGCTGGGTTTGAAGACAGCAGTCCGAATGCAGTGGATGATTTAATGGAGGATGCAGGGATATATTCTCAGTGCCTGAAGTACTGGGAGCTTCCGTATCTTCTGTCGATGGAGCTTCTGTGCCACTAGAACTGCAATTGCAGCACTTGTGTGGCTGGGGAGAGTCAGCTTGGGTCTTGTGGGTTTGCTAGCTGTGGCAATGACAGACCAGAGGTGGTTACATGAAGAGTGATGTGGTTGTCTCTTGTGCTTCCAGGAGCCATAGTAATTTAAACACTATGTGAAAAGACCTAAACTGGCTTCCGTCAGACTTGTTAGCTAGAGGTCCACACGGCAGGAGAGCATCTGCATTTTTTCAGGGTCCAAGCAGTCATCAAAATGTTGCACCCACACCTGTACCCCAGTGGGCAGTGTACACAGCACAGTGAATCTGAAACTGAATAAACCGTCAATGGGTAATTGAGTTTATTTGATGAACATTCTAAAAAGAAACAGAGATAAATTTTACATCAACAAGAAGCTGAAATTCAAGAAAGAGCTGGAATCATAATCTGAGTGTCTCTACAGCAAAGTCACTTCCCACCATTTGTATTTGAAAAAACAAACATAAACTAAAGAAAAAAATGCGTAACTTTCTGCATGGAGATGCAGTCTCAGTAAAAAGACTAGAAACTAGTCCCTCTCCAAAAAACTAACTTCCTTCTAAACCAGCACATTTCGTTGGAATAACATCCGGAAATATGGCATTTGTTAGTTTGAACTCAAGCAGAGGACAGAATTGAAGTCCAGATCCTTACAGCATAAAGCTGGATATTCTGCTTACAAGACTATTAAATCAAAGAGTTAACATGAACACGATTTGACTGGACGAGGGTGGTGGTTTCAGTGCCTCGCCTGCAGGCAGCGTTATGGGAAGTCTGAGTTTTATAGGTCAGTTCCTGCAGTCAAGAGGTAGGGACCTGGCCTCGCCTTCCAAGCTCTGCAGAGGAGTACCAGGCTACTTCTGCCTCAGCAAGTAAGCCCTCGTGAAGGTGGTGCTTCATTTTGGTCATGGTCTTTTCCACAGAAGTTGGGAGCGTCAGCTGATAGGTATTGCCACACTCAGCACTCTAGAGGGTCTGAATCCTGCCCTTCTTTAAGATAAACTAGGTTTGAGCCACGTGCAAAAACTTTTCCTTGCAAGTCGATAGAGTCACGGAACCGTAAAGTAAATGGTGGGTTTGCTGGTTTTTTTATAATATTTTAATTGGTTTTGCTGGAAGCAAGGAGATGCTTTTTTCTCTGCCTTAAGCAAAGAACTGTTTATGTTTTCCATCCTTTGGCTAGTACATATCTCCATTGGTTAATTTACACAAAATCTACAACATTTGTATACTTTGCTTTAACCAAAATACCAAAATTATGTATGCCATTAAAGTGCTAAATTTTATGCAAATTTGTTCAAGAAAAACTTATCGCTGATGCATTTACTGTTAAAGTATGAAAATATGACAATTACGAAAATAATCCTTGAATATGACCTCTAATAAAATTTAACTTTTTACAGCTTAATCTGCTAATAAATTGTTTAGCTTCGAACATCCATTTGACTACCTGGCAAAGCTCAGGGGTGACACCATGTAGTGACATTTGCCAATGCATTCACTGACTTATACATAGACACAGACATAATTCTGACTGTCTGGAAAATTTACATTTTAATTTTACATGTCTTCTTACTCTACGTTTGCCTCCAAAAAAAATCACAGCATTTCAGTATAAACCAATTATTTCCACTAGACAAAACAATAGAGAAATACCAGCCAACCTACCTGGAAAAAGAGGAATGAACCTTCTTAATTATATGTAACAGTCACTAAGGTACAGGTCAGGTCAGATTCTAAGCTTAATTTAATTTATATATATATTTATTTAATTTTTTAAAAAATAACTAAAATGAATGAAATGCTTAGTTGTGTTTTTTTTTTTTTTTTTGGGGGGGGGGGGGGGCGTAATTTCCCAAATATTTGAAGATGAGACAAAACAGAAATGGTAACAATGAAGAAAAAAATAAATGGCAGGATAAAATCTTTGTTAAGGCAAAGGAAGCAACTGGTTTCTAGGAAATTAAAGTAGTAACATAAAATATAATTTCATGAGAAGGAAGATTAATGTAAAAATGAAAAAGACAGGATAATTTAAAACATAAGATAATTCTTTTTTTTATGATTGCATGAATAGAGACATGTGACACTCACTGATTAAATTGAATATTTAAACAAGTAATTTGGTCAGTGTTAGAAATGCAAATCCATGGGCACTTTGAGATTTCTGATCCCTAAACAAGAGTTCAAAGAGAAGATTTGAAGTGAAAGAGCTGAATAGATTAGGTAATTGTAGCAGACTTTTCACCTTCGGATCTCTGTTTCAAATTACAACCAAAAAAGTCATTATAATCTGAAGGCTGAAATAAACTTGATTTTCCTAGTCCACTTGTTCCAAGTGAACATTTGTCCACATCACACTTATTATTCTGAACAGAGAGGATCGAACTGACTTTGTTCCTGGATTACTTTTTAACTGTAAGAAAATGTTTCCTCTAGGACAGGATGTGCTTTACCTCTATGAATAGAACCCTTCACTTGGGAGTTATCATTAAATACAATTTTACAAAAAAAAAAAAAAGAAAAAGGAAAAGACTGGAGGGTTGCAATGAAAGTTCAAAAAGAGTAAGACTCAATGCAGTTCAGTTTAACACAAGATAAAGATAAGATGTATAGACAGGAATACAATTGGTTTCAGGAGCGTCTGTACAAACAGTAGGATTTGGACAGCTGAAAATAAGGACAAAGAAGATCATAGACACATTGAGGAAAATTTCTACTTTCAAAAATGCCACAGAAAAAGGCCCATGCAATAACACACAGAATTGCAGAAGTAGTTTGGAACATTATAGCTGTTTCCATCTTTTCTGTATCCTCAGTTTGGTTTTAGCTGGAGGTCAGAAATATTTTGACTTGATGCAAGTCTTCCGTCAACCCCCCATCCCCACCCCCCCCCCCCACACCACCCCAGTTTAAAGGTCACAAATATTTATACTAAAAATAAACAAAAGTACAAAGTACAAAAAATAAACTAAAAGAAAATAAAGTGTGGTATTGCTACTTGCATATGCACAGCAAGTAAAAAGATTGTTAAACTTAAATGTTTCACTCATTAAAGCAACATGTGAAAAATATGTGCAACCTTTAACTTCTTTTTGTCAGTATTCTCATTTTAACCCCACATATTATTGCAAAAAATTTCATGTTGTAACTTCATATATCATCTTAATCACCAGTAAGGTTTGGTGTTTTGAAAAGATGGCTATACACTGAAGTTGTGTATATAGCGTTCGTGTAAAGCGACAATGTTAACGGAATACATTTAAATTTGAGTAAATAGAGAGTTAAGCTATGAAATCCAGAAGAATTTAAATGAATTTGAAAAGATAGTCCTGTCCCACAAATAGGAATTTGAATAAGAGTTAATCAAACAAAATGGTAAGAGCATCAGACACTTCCAATGACATCAGAAGGCCATTGAACAACAATGAAAGTTCTGACTGCCATATACAGACCCCAAACACACAGAATTTTCAAAATGTAGTACAAGGATCTTTATATATGGTTATTTACAATATTACCACAATAAGTCTTTCCCACATGCACACTGTGTTCCATGGTAAATCACCCCTAGCTTGTATAACTTTGACAAATGTTTTCACAGAACATATGTTTGCTGGCTTAGATCAAATGATCTGCTTATCTTCTGTGATAAACAAATGCTTTCAACTCCCTTAAACTGGGCACCTCGTGAAAGCATGCTAGTCTTTACGTTTCAGGGTATACATATTCTTAAACCAGCACTAGACTGTCCTTTCTTGTCAGGTCTAAATCTCTATGCAACGGGCAACTGCAGTGCTTTATTCTGAGACTGTGACAGGACACACATCTCCCCACTACGCCTCCTCTCTCAAGTGCAAACACAGCCATTGCTCCACCGACGCGTAGCTGAGATTGTGATGAACACAGCTGGGAACAACCGAAAACTGAAAGGTAATGTCAAACATTTGGCTTTAATTTGTGAGGCAGAAACAACTGAATGGTTTTGACTGACTTGCTGTACAGAAGAAACCAGACCAAGAACCGAATTTCAAACGGTCATAGTGTATATCCCTATATCTGCAGGCTACAAGAACATGCTACCTTCCTTAAAGCAGGGGATAGCAGGAATTAGAAACACATATCCAGCTGCAGGAAAGTTACAAGCTCAGTCTTTATCCAAGGGATCCCAGTGCGGCAGCTGCTCAACCCAGCCACATTTAAAGGACTTGCAACACCACCCACCAACACACATAATCCTAGACAGGCGTGTTGAGGAAATAGATAAGAGATTTTTTTAGTATGGAGAAGAGATTCAAACATATACTGAGAATGTTTCAAAATCGAAAAAACAAACTTGGTAAGAAGTGTGGTTTAGATACATCCTGAGATTAAGCTCTCTTGTCTCAGATGAGGGGAAGGGCGGAAAAATTGGAAACCAGCACAGGAAATAAAAATAATTTAAAGAAATGGGTCTTGGATTGTGGTCCAAGTTTGAAAATGAGGAACTTAGTGAGAATACAGAAATGCTAATAGTCACCTCTGCTCCTCGGTCTGAGAGAGATACCCATTTGTTAAGATCAGCTCCATAAAACAATCTGTAAATAAGAGGTTCTGAGATATAAGGGGCCTTGGGGTTGTTAAATTTGGGCACATGCTCTTGAATTTGTGTCAGCATATGGACATGTACACTTGGCTGAAAATTTCTACTATCACAAAACATGTTTTCTGAGCATATTCTAGATACCTGAAAAGTGTCGGAGGATGGAATGCAGTGCCCTTTTGTATCATTTACCATAACCTAAAGTCTAAATCCCACTTCAGTTTGGGTTTACGTGGTATTTTAAATTGTGGAACCTGGAAAGGTTGAGACTATAGTTCTACCCATTCCTTACCATGCTGGTCATTGATAGTTAGTTTAAATCACTCCTGTACAACGTGCTGGCTTTTGTGATTCCCAACTCCAGGAATGAAGTCTTCCACATATTGCATATTCCCTGAGGTGCTGCATGTGAGGTTTTCTAGTAGGTCTAGCAATAAGTTCATGGGTGAGCATCCCAAATTCAAGAAAGCAATAATTATTACCTACAGGTTGTCTGAATGTCTGATGAGAATATACATCCCCATGGAGAAAAATAAAAGGGGGGAGGGGGGGGGAATTACACAATGGAATGACACAATTAGTCCCAACCTTTACCAGAATAGCTTCTGGGAGTTTTATTTATGGATTAACAGGTTCATAAGAACTTCCTTTATGTATTATAAATTGCAAAATACATCAAGAACTGAACTGGCAGCTATCTTTACCCACCAAAAAGGAATCTCAAAATACAAGGTACAGTTGTTCTCAAATAAAATTTTCTTTTTTTTTTTTTTTTTTTCCCCCCTTTCTCTCAGGAAACTGAAGAAATTAAATTTGTTGAATACCTGCTGAAGATTGCTGAGTATTTAAACTTGGGATCTTATTTACTAAGAATATGAACTATGATCCTTAATTCAGCCCAGTAGAAATGTTGCTTTGGTTACAACTTCTTACATTTTATGTGAAGTTTCCGGAAATAAACACTATTAAGAACTGTTAGCATTTAGGCCAGTTAGTAACATACCATGTGTTTTTGTTATGTAAATTTTTCCTGGCAAAATTACCATGCTTTCCTTCACACCAATGCTAAAAACTCCTGCTTATTCTATTGCCTTTTTTCCCCCTTTTTAAATACATTTGTAGAAGGATTTTGTTTTGTTCCTAGAAATAAGAATCCGAGTCCTGACCAAAAAAATAAAGGCAAATAATTCATTATGAAACATAGTTATTACTACTGTCTTTGCCCATATAGTCATTTGGTAATTAACTTTAATTCCATATATTCACTAAATTGTAAGAAAATATTTCTCAAAGAATTTTTCTAATCCTTAGCTATTCAAAAACTGATCAGCTTAAATATTTGGAACATGATTTTGCATAATAGCTCATTTATATCATTGATTATTGTTTCTATTCCTAAATTGGTGTTTGTAATGTTTTGATTAAGAAACTGCTTAATAACAAAATTGGCATAATAATTTCTATTGAAATTAGTTAAACTTTTAGACTTAACTAAAACTTACATGGCAATGAGTGATGGGACTAAGATCTACAGGCAAAAAGGATTCCTTACAACTCCTTATGAATAAAGATGCATGTTTTTGCCAAAAGTAATCAAAATATTTCTGGGGGAACTTTGAATTAAGCTTGTCTTTTCACTTATTGCTGCAGCTAGGGAACGAAAGACAGCTTTGGGATTGGTGGAGTTTCTGTAAGAGTTTACCGACTTTAAATTTATAAGAAGACTGTGAAATATTTTTCTTTGCAATGTTTAATTTTTGTCTGATGAAAAGCCAAAGCAGTGTAAAAGGATTTTTGCCAAAGTGCTACATTTTGTTCGAAAAGTTTGATTAAAATTATTTTAGCCAGCTGTAGTAGTACAAATATGTCTAAGGTGAAGGAATGTGTGTAGTTGCTATATTACTATAGTACTATCTTACTACTGTAGTTAGTAAAAGATGTACATTTTAGACATTAGACCAGAAAGGTTTAGGCTGGGGGTGATCACATAGTTTAACTCAAAGGAAAACAGCTTCAAACACATTTCAGCATAGGCAGATCTGAAAATTAAGCATGTACTTACAAGACATATTAAGCAGAGGCCTGAGCTTTTTATATGGTGCCTGCCCTAGTTTTCTCCATCTTTTTAATTTCCTCAGAAGTACAGCATGCCCACAAAATGTTCTTGTAGAACATTGATATATATCATCAGCAACCACAATGTAAAATATGCTTGCAAATGAAAATGATGAAAGCAAAATTGTACTTCTCTATATAATTTGCCTTGGGACACGCTTACAGGATTCTGGAGTTCAGACTTTATCACAAAACCTTTCAGTGAGGCTGAGGAATAAGGATTAATATTAAGGGTAGTATTTTCAAGTAGTGCTATTTCACCTCTGTTGTTTTCAGTAATAGACATAGGCCCAGATAAAGAACTGTGTTTACGCCCTGAGCACATAGGTGTGTGGACAATGTGATACTGGATGCCAAAGTATCTAATAGTTTGACAGACATATAAAGGAGTGAGATCATTAATATCCAGATCCTGAGGTAGGCTATACGCACGGGAAAGGCACACTGACATGTGAGGGTTTTTAAAGTGAAAAGCTGGGGCTTTAAGGCTGTTACACTGTCAAAAGGATGACACAGGGCCTTTGTGGATCAAAAAACCCCAGGTCCCTTTGTGGCGCTTGCCACTCCCAACTACCGTGGCTCTGCTATCAGCTGGAGTTAGCTGTATATGTAGGAGATATGAATATTAAAGCCTTTGGATACAGGCATCTTAGAAAATTCTGAACTATTAAAATATAATAGCTAGTGCCTTGCCCTCTTTTTATCTGTAACGCGTTTCCTAGTAATTAGTAATGTTTTAGGAACAAAAAAAAAAAAAAAAACACAACAAGATACAGCTATTCAAATATTGTGTTTTGATGGGAAAATCACACATAAAGTAGATTGGTCTTAAAACTCTTAATGTGGTTATTCACCATAATTCACTAATGTAACCTGATAACCAAATTATTGAATCTTGCCTTTTCTTCAGTCTAAAATCTGAGTTTGAAATAACCATAAAGAAAATGCAAATGATACCTAACGAGTACACTACTGCAGTGTAGGGTGTAAATGAATCCCAGACTTATTCTGTCTGCAGTGATCTCTTGAGATAACTTAATTGTCAACTTGTAAATGTCAACTGCAACTTCAGGGTGAACCATGATTTTGATAGTAAGCAGCATGTTCCACTTTATTCTTCTCAAGACACTGATTTTACATCAATTTTTCTTGTCCATATAATTTGCCAGCACGTTGTACACCTTCTTGGCCTTCGTCTAGCAAATTGATATAAAGAAAAAAAAAAATCAGTCCCTTAGTGATTTCTCTGGTGTTAAAGAGAAGACATGAATGACAGAGGTGGAACATAATTGCAACTTCTTCCTCAAAATCCCACAGCAGTCATTATATTTGCTACCCTAAAATTGTAAAATTCCCTTTGAAGACTGAAAACATATTTGCATCTGCCAGCAATCTTTGTTAAATAATTGTTCTCATTTTGCTTTCCACGACCATAGAGCAAGCCATGACCATTGTGCAACAGCTATGATCATTGTGCAATAGATTTTTTTTTTTTTTTTTTTTTGAGAGTCTGGAACAGTGAATAATTAAATATTTCTATCAGAGTTATAATTAAAGGTGAGAGATGGAGCTATGCGCACCACAGAAGGCTGAAGAGGCTGTATAAATTAAGCAATGTGGACTTCTGAATGGGGGTTTAACTCCCAGACTGGGTATTGTATTTGGAAATATACCAGCAAAGATGTTTAGTCTGTGTCTGCTTTGGATGCAAGGCTTAGTCCAACAGGAACACTCTGCAACAGCTTTGTGATTGGATGAGATGGAAAGGAGAACACATAATTAGTGGAACAAACATATAATTTATGGAATAGAGAGAGAGAACGTATCAGGAAACAGCATGTACAAATGATACATCCGAAAGGAAAAAGGGTGAGAGAGTGATAAGTTCCCAAAGTTTTGACGCATATGGTAGCAGATAAAGTTAATTATTTTTAAATAGTCAGCATATCTGTACGCTGAAAAAATGAGTAATCTACACACCTGAGGTTTTAGTTTAGTAGTTCTCAATAACAGACTCAACCTATGTTAATCTCATTTTGTTAGTTAAATGCCTCAGGCTTTCACTTAGTCCAAAGTTCCAATTAATCTAAAATACCACAAGATAGCATCAGGGTGGGAAAGGCTTGGCAGGGATCTAGTTTAACATGATATGAGCTGCACATATTAATGAGTCAGTGGCAAACGTACCAGCTAGATAAAACTTATAATACTGACAGGCAGACAAATGGAAAATGAGTTGTGGATCTCCTCCTTAGTACATTATTACAAATTACCGATTTAACTCAGAAAATGGCCAAAACACATTGCAAAGCAGAGAAAGACAGTAGCTTTCTTGAAAATCCTATAGGCAAAGAGAGACGGTGAGAAAAGAAAAACATTTGGCGGTTGTTTATGCAGATATATGGTATAGTGTAATTATTGAAAAGAAAATAAAGCTAGGAAAGGATTCAGAACAGTTGATCTAAAGGCAGAAGGAAGATGGGACAAAGTAGACTGTGCTTTGCATAGGGTATGTGGTGAAAGAATATGTGAAAATGAGTACGAGAGAAGAGGAATAAAGGAACAATACATTTTGCAGAACAACATTAACATGACAGTAAAAAGAATACTTTACATACTATTGCAACAAACATAAAACCTACATAACAAGAACATTCTGAAGTCAAAACTTCAGTATAACTGTCTCTCTCACAACTCACCCCTTGAAACTGTTCTACTTTGTTTGAATTGGTAGTTTCAGACCATAGAAACACCTGTGTATTCCCAGATTTCTAAACTTCCTATATGGAGGGAAGCCTGTGAGGGCCTTCTTTTCACCTTTCCTCCCTACTCTTCCTCCCTGCACTTCCTAGCTGATGTGGAGGCTGGAGGTCATGGTGGGACTGAGTGGGCCTCTTCAGAGGGAAGACTAACACAGAGCCAGGAAGGCCAGGCCCAGCAGCTTGTGGTCATGGGCATCTGCAACCAAGGACAGGACAGGAAAGCCTCCTCCTGTGCTTCTGGTTTGATGAGAGAAACCACAATGTCTTCTGAAATGGGCAGAAGCCTGCTTCCCACAGTCATCAGTCCTACTTTCATCTCTGCAGTCTTTGCTCTCTGGACTCACTAGAGACCTCCGTTATGAATCACTGTCTCTTTGCACAGTTTCATACTGCTCCTAGGGACATTTCTGGTGGAAATGCACCACCTCCTCATACTTGTGGGCTTGCTTACGCTCTCTTCAGAACCACTTCTGTTGCAGTTGAAGTAGCTTCTCCAGCAGTTCCATGTAACGGAGATCTGGGACAAGGTGCTTTCTAATAATTCTTATTTGTGCATTGTTTCGTGGTTCCATTTGGTGTGCAGGGAAGATGGTAGGTCACAAGAAGGGCCAAAAGGTCTCCATCCAGTCAGGATGGAGAAATAATTAGCATAATTGATCTGGAGCCAAAGGTAGAAAACACAGTATTCTCTGAAGAGTTGTAGATGGCCACAGGGTAGCATGTCTGTAGCCATTCTCACTCTGAAATCAAGCCACCTTTTCCACTGCAAAATAGCATGTCTAGGCTAGAAGAACTCCTTTGCAGATGTTGTCAAAGTAGGACTTCTAGTAAAACAGCTTTGAATAAAATGTCCGACCTGTAACCTGCAAGTCTATCTAAGCCTTCAAGGAAAAACAGGATTTTGAGTTTAGTTCCAGTGATGTGTAACTTTACAATGATCTGCACTTGAGATTTCAGCAAAAGCTGTTTGTCAAGTACAGATAAACAGGTGAAGGACAGAGACAAAGTGATTCTTTCTGGGTCTTTGTAACCACATTTAAGTGGTGATTAAGAATGTTACAGTGCTTAAAGTGCCTCCGTAAGGAAGACGAGATGTATGAGAGCTGCTGCACTGTATTCTACTGCCCATCCTGATTGATGCATGAGTTGGTCTAATATGTAACTAGAAATGCTCTGATGTGTGATAAACATGCAAGAGGACTTTGGGGATTATTTTTTTTTTACCAGTGTAACGCCAGATAAAGATCATTCCATCTCACTGTAGCTGTTTTGGACAATAGGAAGAATTTTTAGCCTTTACAGCACTGCTTTTACAGCCTTATCGTGTAATCTGTTTCCTGTGAGAATAATGGCAGGGGTTTGCTAGGCCCAGTTTTCCTTGGCAGCCACGGCTGCGGCAAAGGTGCGCCACAACTATGTCTACTGGTCTTGGTTGGAGGGAAGTCAAGAGTGACATAGTTGTTGCTGTGTGGGAGCGTTGCCTGGCTGGAGCTGAGCTATCAGGGAATAAATGTTGGAAAGCTGCCAGTAAAAGAGCCTTTTCCTCCTGCTGGCTGCAGACAGCACTGGCAGGGAGAAGGCAGGAAAACTGTGAGAGCAGGGGGCTGGCAAAGGGTGCTGACTCACACAGCTTTCTTCTTAAAACATAGCCCTTGCCCTTTCCTGAAAATCCATCCTCTGATGGTGAAGCAGGAATCATCAGTGCAAGATGCAACACCAGAGATGTGCAGGGAGAGGTTACAATGACTGCCTTGAGCAGGGAGGAGGAGAAACGCCTGTCACAGTATTCATCCAAATCACCTCCAGGACCACTGCACAGAGTAAATGTTAAACATTGCTGTTATATGTGGAATAAAACTTATTTTCCTGCTCCGGATGGTTAAATCAAGGTTCCAGGTACTGGTCAGTGCCACACCCTTGTGGACCTAGCTCATGTTCCTTTGTGGGTTTGGCTATCTCGGCTGACTACATAGCGCTGGATTAATTTAAGTAATTAATTTTGAAAAACATTTTCCATATGGTATGTTTCACTTCACCAACTGCAATAAAATAATCCATTATTTTTTCTCCTGTGTACAATGCCACAGGAATGCTTTCCTGCCTAACTAAATGGTTGCATTTGCATAACTGCAGTTTGTAAATGGGGCCTCTTGAGATTTTAATAAGAATATGATCTAAAAGTAGATATCATCATATTTTTTTGGTAAAATCATATTTGGGGTAGTAATTTCAGCTGGATTAATTTATTCTAACAATTGTCATTTAGGTCAAAGTTATTTTTTTGATATTTCTTTTTTTACTTTCTTATAATTCAACATGCATATAAACAACACTATGTACCTCTATCACATCTTCTACGAAAAATATACTATCTGAAATGCTCTACTGATCTAAAATGATCTGCTACTCCTTGTAAATTAAACACAAATTTGAAATTACTTTTATCACTTCTGAGAGAGGCAATTGAACTGCTATTAAAGTAATTGATTAAGCCTGAAAATCAGGCTTTCAGATAAGTCTTCCTTATTTTCACCGAAGCTTGCAAAAAATATTTAAGAATTTCAGAATTATTTAAGACTTTTATATCATCTTTGCTTTATGAATGATGTAGTGATAATGCAAAAAACATGTCATATTAGATTATAAAATATAATGAAAATTAATGAGTCAAGAAACATGAAGTAATTAGCATAATATTTCAAAAGTTTGCAAAGAAGTACTGCTTTCTGTGCGATTTTCTTTGCTAGAACTGTATTACTTCCACAAAGCTTTATTTTAACTGCAAGAGTAAAATATAATATTTCTCAGGGGAAACTCTAGCCTTATCTAGGAAATGGTCAGAAGACTGATTTTTTTTTTTTTTTTAAATACAATTATTATTAATACATACATAGATCAATAAATCTTCAAGATCAGGTTGCTTTTAACTTCACCCAGACTACTTTAGTCACCCAGAAGACGAAAGGTTCAGCAAAAGAGCACGAGCTCAGCAAGTAGAAATTCCATTACCTCGCATACATCTGGTAGTGTTTTTTCTAGTTAGAATTTCCCACAAACAGTAAAATTCTATATCAACTATGTCCACATGCTAGGCCTAAACATGGTGCAAATTTTCAGCAAAAACTCTAAACATGAATGCTGTTAATGATGCCACCATTACTTTTGTGACTTTCTATGTCATACTCACATCAGTTAACACCCTTTCCGTCAAAATACTCTTAATTTCCTAAAGGATTTTTGGAAACACAACTATTTTCACTCATACAGCAACTTACTCACGGCTTACGATGTGGAAGAAGAAACGATTCATAATGAGAGTTAGTAGGATGGTTGTTTAGAAACACCACCACCCTTTTTCAGATGAGGCTATGTCATTTTCTCTGTATGATTGTCGAAAATTATTTCAGCTGGCTGAAAGTTCCCGTTCTCTTCACTGAGTGAAGTAGTTTTCAGGCTGCACATTTACTACTGCATTTATCTGTGCAGGACATGAGTCTTAGGTTAGCTACTCGTTTCCACTAGTGGTATTACTGAGCTGTATTTGTCCCTTAGCACAGACCTGCAAGTCCACTGTGGTATGCAAGGCTTCATGGACTTGACACTTAGTCTTCTGTGAGAATATCTCAAAATTCCTAACACCTCATCAACCAAAATGTTCCGAGAGCTGGTTCACAAAGACTTTGAGAGGTTTGTTTCTCCCAGACTCATAAATGGTTTTGGATCATTCCTGCTTCCATCTCAGGCACTCCTAGCCCTGGGAATGTAGAGAAAAAGCTTGGTTCCTTTGGAGAATTGCTCTTTGAGTCTGTTTTATATATGGAATAGGTGTGTTAATTGATTAAAGGCTAATCTCCACAAAAACTAAGGGCTAGTGGAAATGGACAGACAGAATCACAGGAATGTCAACTGAACTAGAGATTTATTAAGGGATGCCAAGTGGGGTTTACCAACAGCAGATGGGAGTAAGTATGTCTGAAACAGTGAGTCAGCTCTTGGAGAATGGGCTTTTTAGCCTGAAGGAAGGGCAGCAGCAGCACAAAAGCTCCCAGTGGCCTTCTGTTTGCCCATCTAAAACTTGCAAGTGAATGAAAACATTAACCAAAACACTGAAGGCTGATCATATAATGCTTAGAAACAATATAAGCAGGCTAAAGACTTTCATTTTCCATTACGGTTCATCAACTTGAAAGACAGAGATGGTGCAACTATACTATATGCTTCATATATTATTAAAGAGAAAAATACTATAATTCCCTTCATGTTCTGCTACAAGACTAAGGTCACAGTTTAATACATTGATTAATTTTTGTATAATACTCTCCTGTGTATCATTTTCCAATCAAATTTGATAGTAAAATATTTCCAGATCAAAGAGAAGTATGTTTCAAAAGATATATTTTTTAAAAATACAGTTACAATAAAAACATCTACAAATGTTAGAGATTGTTTCAACACCATTTTAGTCAAGGCAATTCCTGAAGTACTAATCTACCGGCAGCGCAAGAAAAGGAAATTTTTCATTTTCCTAGGGCATGAAGAAGATGCATTAGGCAGTGTGAAAAGCTGGTTAGATTAGGACTAAAGCAAGACGAGTCATGTCAAGAGAGGATGTCTCCTGTGTTTACATTCTTGCCTCACAGTGACTTGGCTGAGGAACAAGGGCACATCAGGCTGGGAAAGGGAAATGTAACATGTTCAGTTGCAGCATACATGTCTTTCGGTCCTAGCAACCCCTGGGAGCTTCCTTCACTGAGAAACCTCCTGTGCAACCACACTGCCCTGTCCTGTGAACAACCCCTCCTTGCCAGGAGTGCCTGGTGGCCAGAACATGGTGGTTCTGGACAGGTGGAAATCACACTGAAGGACTTTCTGGAAAGAAGCGCAGGTAGCCACACTTTTGCTGCCACTACAGACTCTGGGAATGATTAGGGACGGAGCTCACAATTCAGGACTGCTCTCTGTGCCTTGAAATCCCAAAGTGAGAATGTTGTGTTAGGTACAACACATGTCTTGAGTCTGGTGTACAAATAGGGATGGGGTACAGCCAATACACACAGCAAATCTGTAGGAACAAGATCTGGCAGTTTTCCCTCCTGATACTCTTTTTTTAAAAAAGACTCAGGAGTGACATTATAACCCCTGTGTCCTTACAGCCAGGACCCTAGATGCCAAAGAAAGGGACTGGAGCTTAAAAAAGAAATAAATTTAAACAATAATATTTCAGAATTCTGGTTAAAACATCAGCTTCCCAAGAGCTCCCAAATTAGAAAACCTTTAAAATCAAGGCTAGCTCATAGTCTCCCGTTCCACTTTCACATTGAGAAAGCTCCTTGTTTTTGCTGTGTTCTGGAGGGGACTGTTGTTCTTTCTAAGCTTTCACTGCAGATAGGGATTGCAGACAAAGCCAGGCCTACTGCCACAAGGATTAAAAGTAAAGTTTTTGTTCTAAAATCAGTGATGCAAGGCTGAAAGGCTAGTATGGCTTGCAAACAAATGGCAAGTCCTGGGGGTTTCAAGATGTATTTTTAGAAGAAACATACGCTAATCAAGATATGCGCCACATAGCTGAAACAGCATGATTCACAAGGGAACTTCGTTAGCCCCAGAGATGAGTAGTATTACAGCTCCTGGGACATCCAATAAAATAGGTGATTTAAAAAAAAAAAAAACAATAAAATGCATTCTCCTAGTTAATCCCCATGGATTTCCTAGAATTTTTTTGGTTCTGTTGTTCTCCATTACTACTTTGCTGTCACACAGAAGAGAGTTTGCCATCTAGGAAAAGAGCAGCAGTACTCTCCATTCTGCTTAGAACGGACAGGCAGATCATTAATGCCGTACAACAGCAGGGTGAGTATGTCTTGTCTTCAGCAAAACAGACAGGCAGGCCACTCATCATCCAAAGGGGACTAGACAGGTAGGATCATAAAATGCATCTAGACCATCGACTCAGCAGATTTACTGGAATAAAATCAGTCATTAGTTTGTAGGCAATTTGGAATATCATGCCTTGATAAAATAATGCCTTCCATCTCTGAACAGAAAAATAACAGGAAAAAAAGTGAAAATGTAGAATATTAAGATTCATTTTGTTCAGACTCCATTTTTAAAAGAGCAATGATTGATAATTTATGTAATGCAACAGCTATTGTATTCCTTTTGACACATGATAACAGTTATGACCGACATTTTTAAATATAAGTTTTGTTTTTTTTTCCATATAAGAGGGTATTTTTAGAAAATGGAAATGCACTAAAAGGGAACAACAGCCAGAAAAAAACGAGCATTGTGACAGACTTTGTACAGCCTGTGAGTTTGGTCTGGAACAGAGAAGCCAAGGGGCAAAGGGGCTGCTGTCAACTTGCAGGCTTCATTTAAATCCTAAATCAGCCTCTGTGACAGGAGCAAATTCTGAGATACCAGACCAAATTCACTGCTGGCAAAGTTTCAGAGAACAGCCTCGGGGCACCAGTGGTGATTCATTCCTTCACCTGAACTGTGAGTAAGGAAAGCTGTTCAGGAACGGCTGGGTGTAGGACGAAGTCACTGTTTCTTTACTCTCAGGTCTGAAGTCTGACTGACTGTCCATAACCCATTTACTTTCCAGAGCTCACTAAGGCCAAGTTGGAGACTATTTACAACTCCCAGCTTTCTCAAGTGCACCCCTGTGCTGTAGCAGAGAAAGGATTTGATCTGAAGGCTCTTGCTGGGGTGAGAGACCGGTGGAGCTGGTCCCTGGCTGCTTGCTGGGCTTTGGGCCAGAATCACCCAGGGTAGCAATGCTACAGCTAAAGCCAGTCTGGCTTCTGGCAGCAAGAAATTATCATGTGTCCATGGACCATTAGTCTCATTAATCCAATTCTCCTTAGCACTAACTGAAGAATTCCTCTATTAGACAGTAAGGTAGCTTTTCTCTGTGTCTATTAGGGAATTAGCAAGGCCTTTCCCTTTAAAATAATTAGTAAGACCTACCCAAAGTATTTTAAGTTTCCACATGGCTGCTTCTTCAGATGTATGTGGGAATTTTTCCATGAAAATAGTTTGCAACTGGAACCCAAACTGAAACCTATTTGCTAATAATAGGCACTTTTTTCTGAGGTTGTTCACCAGATGCTCTGTGATTTGTGTCTTTCAATCTAGATAGAGCTTAGATTATAACTTGAATTCAGAGATGGACAGCCAAGCTATTTTTTTTTCTTTTTTTTTTTTTTTGGCAATCAAAAGATTGCAGAATAAAACTTCTCTGTTTCATTTTCCTTACTGAGTGTAGAAAAATGATAGTTTATGCTTTCCATTGCTGTTCACCTGAAACTTATGTTGCAGTGTTACATGTATATTTTCTTCACTGACTCCAAACAAGTTCTCACCGATACCTATATTGACTAATATTCCATTTCATCAGGCTTGGACACATCTAATTCCTACTAGTTTTCATCTTTAAATGTGTTGTCAGCTCCTCTGTGCCATTTCTTAGTGCTATGGACTTCAAAAGGAGTGTTTCAGTAGCAACTGTTAAAAATAAATGTTACACGTTAGACCAAAAGCCAAATGGATTTTGCAATAGTAAAATTTTACAAATACACTAAATGTTCTCTACCCTTTAATTTGGTTATTTCACTTGGAGATATTTTTGATACAGTGCATTGCTAGTAAAATATCTCTTGAAAGTATATTTTATTACATTTTCCCATTCAAAAATCATTTTAGGTTACATTGATAACAAAGGAGAATGACAAAATCATTTGACTTGCACGCATACTAGAAATGTAGGAGCAAGAAAGGATGCTTTTGACTTCATATTGGATTGAAACTTGAAAAACAACTTGTAAGGAGAACAATAAAACTTGTTGGTAAAATGCAACCACATTGCAATGTGTTAGAGCTCTATGGTTTTGAGAATCTTACCCAAGAATCTGGGTGTATAGGAGAGTTAGAGTTTGTAATGGGAAAACACAGAATACCCAAATACTTCTCAAAATGAAATTACTTAAAACACAAGCTGGTCTACTGAGTATAATTCTAACCATTCATGTTTGTAGAAGTTGAAACAATTGTAAAACAGGCCAGAAATCACCAGCTTTGTTGATTTCTTTTGTTTGAACAATATACTTTTACAACAGTACTATTTTCCTTACTGCTGTGTGTTTGAAGATTTGTTTGGAAGATTTTGGATTACAGTACTGTTGGAAAGTTAGCTCCATGAGCTGCAGACAACAGCAACTGCTGCTGTGTTTACATGTACATTGAAATAAAGGATGGAGCTTCCTGTTGTAGATTATGTAAAATCCAGACATTGTGAATCAAAGGAAGCTCCTTTCCCTGGTATCTCAGTTGAGATCAGATTAAAATATTTCGCAGTCACTAAGGTTGGACACAGTTTTACCCACAGCCATTCTTGGCAGGTTTCCTGAGGGGCTTCTGGGAATGTCAAGCCTTCAAGGAGTAGTGTCTGCAAAGGCTGCAGAGCTCACGGCTCACCGGCACAGCTCGCACGGACAGAAAGCCAAAGAGCACCAAGGTGCTTGCACCTGGGCCACTCTGTCCTGTGAAAATGGCCGCGTATGCCAGCTCCTCATCCAAAACCAACCCAAACCCAAAAACCCCCCTACCTGTCCTAGACGATGAAGTATTGGCTGGTTTTCTCCACATTTGTACAGACAATTAGCATCTTGCAACGCAGTAGTAGGAAACTGCATGTGCTCCTTCTCACTCTTGTGTATGTCAGAGGAAGGGCAAAACACCACCAGAGTGGAATGAATATAATCTACTGACTTTCCAGGAATTCTTCCATTTAACACAGCTGAAAACACAATCTAAGAAAGGACTTTGTTCTTTCTGTTTTAGTTACTGCAATAAGAAGTTAAATTTGTGATAACGATAACTCAAAAAAAAAAAAAAGATTACATGGCACTTGTTTTAAGTGGACACTGCATACTTTAGAGTACTATAAAACTTCTATGATTCTCAAATAAGAAGTACTGTATACGAGCACTATAATTATTCATATAAACCCTACTGTTAAATAATGATGTTTAACATCGTTTTAACCCTACTTTTAAATAATGAACTGTAAGGGGAATTTTAAAATATATACCAAGAAAAATGACTGTTAGACTGTGGATTCATTTGGCCCATGACTGAAGTAGCTATTGAACCATTTAAATGCATACTGCCATCTTCAGTTTTATTTTAAATAACTTAGCTAGAACTCATTGCATCTGGAAGTCCATTTTCATCTTGTTACAGATTTCTTTCTACTTCAGCTTTTCTTCTTTTTTGTGTTCTCTCTTTTCTGTTAGTATATTTACATTCATGACATTTTCAATTAATATATTCCTCTCCCTTTCAACTCTTTCAACTTCAGACATCACACTGTAACAGCAGAATATAACACCCACAAATGGTGAAATGTTATGTACATTGACATACAGTAACTAATTTGAGTCAAACTAGCAGACCTTTATTGCCAATATGTTTTTTTAATTAAACAAGAGGCTCAGAAGTTTTTTATTATTTTTATCTGACATTCCAATGACTGGCTTATAGAATATTTTAAAAAAACTGGCTTACCATGTAAAGGAGTTGAATAAAGGCTACAATAGACAGCAGTACAAGGGCTCCACAGATAGAAAAGAACTCAGTCTCTGGGGACAGAATACATCTGTAAACTCTTCACCTTTTCTTACTGAAGAATTTTAAACTTGCTTCTTTTTTCTTGCCTTGGTTCTCTGCCCATGGTACCTTTTCAAGTCTTATAACATTTCTGGATTTGTTATATATTTATTTTTCAGTTTCTATTCCTTTTTATTCCTGAGAGATAACCAAGATCAAACAAGGTCCAAAACCAATTTTGTGTCCCTCTCCATATGGTACATTTTCACAGTTATATCATTAAAGTGGTCTCCTAATTTACAAATTTAAAGTTAAAAATTATTTTAAAGCTCAGGTAACTGATGGGAACAGTTTGAGGTTTGCTTTTTTTGTTCTTCCCTGTGGCTTTTTTTTTCACCACCAGAAAGCATCTCTAATAAGAAAAATGCTTAAACACATACTAAAATCTAAATATGTATCAACTTTCCATAGAGAAAAAAAGAAAAAATTAGCAGATATTTCTGTTTTTACTAGAATGACAATTACTTTAATCTTTTCAGCACTCATCTTTCCATATACCAGTGCTACCCTGCTAAAACTAGGAGGTTCCAAAGCATGTGATGTCTCTCAGACTGCTTTTCATCAGTCTGCCTGTCTGATAAGTCTGCATGTGCCTTTTACGTATAGGTGGCTATCAATTAGGAAACTGCTTGGAAACGTAGGAGATCTGTCTAACAGTCCTGTAGGCCTCACCTCTTAGAGGTACTTGCACATGTATTGAAACTGAAGGCAGTTGGGTATGTAAACAGCTAGTAGTTAGACTGAATGGTATTTCGGGATCTAACTTCCATCAGTTTAAGTCCCTAAATATCTTTCAGGATCTGGGCTATAAACACTTGAAAACATTTTTGTTTCACTACTGTCTTAAAAGTCTGAGTTGTATGCGTTTACGGTGAGATCAAGTTTCCTTTCCTTGCAACCAATAAATACACTGTGTTTTTAACAGGCTGTGTGTAGTAATTTACTACATGATTTCTACCTTTTGAAAATTCTGATATTGAATATATTCTTTGAGCTATCTATACGTGCCATGCTGGGCCTGCTTATGCTTCTGAAGAAGTGAATTTCAGAACCTTGTTTGGCTTCATTAGATGCTAGGGCGGTCTAGAGTAATGTTTATGTATAGCAGGCCAGAGGGAAGATGCCTCTGCAGTATCTACGACAGATCGTGTATTCTCTGCCTAATGGCACTGCTACAAGCATCCTGCAAATTAGCAGGATGCTAGCATGTGAGATACTTTCCTGTATGTTTGCGTGCATATGTATGTTACTGTGTTTTGATATTAGTGACGTTTCCCCATTGCTGTGCTGTATAATTTTATAGTATTGTATAATATGATATAATTAAGGATGTCCTATTTACAATTGCCATGAGAATTAATTGTTCATCTTTATCTGTTGCTTGGACAAGAAACATTTATATTTCCCCTATATGCTATACTGCAGTGAAGAGCTTCCATTATGAATCACTTAATCAGAAGGCAATGTTAGCTCTGCAACATAAAAGCATAGGAATGGCAGGCCTCTTCCTATGCAGGAAAGATACATGGAGAATCACGGCAATAGGAGAAGATCATGATGCCTGGGAAAAAGCCTCAGGGCACAAGAAATGGGTGGAGAGAGGAAGGAGGATCAGCTTATAGAAATGAACTGGCATGGCTCTAGGGGTTTTTTTTCAACCGTTCCATTTAATTCTATCACAGAAACAAATGATGACTGAAAAAATCTTCCCAAAAAAGCTACTGCTGTCTAAACAGTGGTAGCACTGTTGGGAACGATGTTGAAAGTGAACACTTCTGAATTTCAATGGGACCTTTCCAAAGAGGAGAAAAACAGCCCGGTACATTGTGTAATTTTGGACCAGACACCTTATGAGAGGAGCTACCACACAGCTAGGAAAATAATCTGAAGCCTGTTACAGAACAAGAGAGCAACTGTTTGTAGGAATATGAAAGTACTGGCAATGAAAAAGAGAAGAGAGAAAACAGTTCTCTAAAAAAGCAACAAGGAAATTTACATATATTAAAAAAATATGTGCAAATGTCAGAAATCAGCTGGTCAGTTTATAGAAGATAGGGAGTAATTCAGTTTGTACCCTGATACCTGAGAAACTGGAACGAGAAAATTAATTAACAATTTGTCTAATATAATTAGGTCAACTTAACCTGGAAACAATTTCATTTGGCAGAAAGAAATGAACCAATACTCTATTGAGGAGAGCTCTGGAGAGGATTGTGTTCTGATTAATGAGAAACTGAGACTCTACAACAAGCAGCAAAAGCTTTGGACCCAGTTCTGATTTTAATTACACCAATATGAATAAGACTAACCTTGCTAAAGAGTTTTCCAGTGCAAAAGTCAGATCACAAGCAAGTCGTTCAGACTTCAAGACCTACCTGAAAGAGGACACTAGTGAGTAGCAAAGAAAATTATTTGTTCTTATAAATTATGAGACTCAGAAGAGTCACTATGGAATTTGTAACAAAAAAAATAAAGGCAGTTTGTTATTCCTAAAAGGCATCAGAGAAACTGAATTTCCTATCAGGAAAAAAAAAAAAAAAAAGTTGTTAGATACTATTTATACTGCTTCCATGACCCAAAATTTGTTTCTCATGATGACCTTGATTATGGTATGTTAACTTACATACATCAAAAAATTATATCTGAGGTAAATGTGATAGAATTGAAAAGAAGAAGGTTGTGTTTTGTTTTGTTTTACTTTGTTTTTAAATTGGAAAGTTCCAACACAGCCTAAAGTGATGTGGATCACAGGATGATTTCCTAGGTAGTACAGCACAAACTCCATAGATAGCACAGCTGTAGATCTCATCACTGTACTAAATAGGGGGAAATTTTTACTGTTATTGTCCATGGCCTCTGAGTTACAGTTTGGGAAATAGAATGTGTACAGAGAATTGTACGGTTTGAGGGGTTTCTCTTCAAAAAGAGACTCTGCATCTACATAATCCATGAGACCCACACAGTTCTGCCTTCATTTTTTTGAACAGCCAGCGTGTCACAATCTTGCAACATGTTGCCACTGCCTTTTCTTTTCCAGTCTCATCAATTATTTTCTTCATATTTGTTTTTTTTTTCTCTGAGGTCTTGTATCCTGGCCATATTGCCAAAGGCTACTAGACTGTAACCTGCCCTGTATGAGAATTTCAAACGAATTGTATTCCACAGGAAAAGCATGAGAGAGTCCTTCATGTTCTTTGGAATAACAAATGAAAACAAAGGCAAAAGATCATGTTCGTCTCTTCCATGCTACTTTGAACACATGCTCAAAATGCTTACAAACTGAAATGCTGCTACCCAATACAGCCACAACAAAGAACAATACTTTTTAAAGTGTAGTGGAAAGACATTTAAAGTGTTATATGCAGAAACATCAGTTTATCAATTTTCTTCATTTTCTATGGGTTTGGAAGTTCAGCACATGTGACCACATTATTCAATGAGAAATTTCAAAGAGAAATTTCACAGATTTCATTGGATACCTTCATAAAATGGAAGTGAAAGTAGTAAATGCAAATAATATACTCATGTTCATATTAGCTAGAGGTACATTCTCATTTTTAATTGCTGTCCAATCCACAAAAGCACTTTAAGCACGTACTTACTTGCTTACTGTATTACAAAGTTTTAACATCAATGGTCCCATTGGGACTTTTACCATTGACTTCAAAGAGAACCAGATTAGGATTTATACAGATTTGGCCAGTAGCACTGCTTATTATTAAAGACCTTCTTTTATGTTGCATAAAACTTTGCCAGACTTTAACCATTTAAGCTGAAATTCCATATGCTTCATAGCTGCCTCGGGCTGAATTCTTCTGGAAAACTCCAAACAAAACAATTCAGCTCTTTTCAAGAGCTAGGACTCGCTAGGCAAGAAGACTGGCACAGAGAAACCAGGGAATGTGAGTGGGACTGGGAATGCCTGGAAGGACTAGGACTACAAGGAAAAGCTAAGAGAGAGAATCAGGAAATATAAATTAGAAAAGGACAAGCCTGAGGAGCTGGGAATAAAATATTACGGATGCAACAATATGACTGGTATAAGAAACCATGAGTGGGAAAGACTGGGAAACAGGCATTACATTAGAGAAGTTGGAACATGAGGATGGGCTATGATGCTGGAACAGCCTGTGGTGTTGCAGCACCATCTTCTCTGGAGCTTGGAGCAGAGCCCTAAACTGTGTAATCTCATTGTTCATTCCTCCTGTGGGCAAATAACCATAAAAGGCATGAGCAAAATTGCTCGTTTTCCTCTATAGCTTGTCCATGGAGAGGATAAAAAATTGTTAATTATTTCTTTCACTTCATTAGCTTTGATAAACTTAAATTTTGTCTTTTATTCCATTGGTTTGAATAAGGGATATAAATATTCCAACTTCAAAGACCCATACAGGTGTCAATATGAAACTACATCACAAAACTTCATTTTTCCTCATATCTTCAAAAAATTCTCCTAACTTCACTTATAATAGAGCGTTATTTCACCTGTGAAATATCAGATTTAGTGTCAGATCCAGGAAACTGTCCCCTTGTGACCATGCAATTCCTGCTGCTAACTAAACTTTTTCTGGTGAGGAGTAGGTATCATATTTTAAAGAAACACAAACGATAAAACAAACAACAAGACCTTTTGTGAGCCAAACAGGAGATCTCAGGAGAATAAAAGGGAACAGAAATTTTGGATTGTAACCCAGATTGTTCCTAGAAGTTCCTACATGACTGTGAAGAAAAGTGTGCGTCTGATTCATTTGCTTCCAACTTGCATATTATCTTCCCTATCACAGAGTGAGAGGGTTAGGTCAACTCAGAAGGATACGAAGTTGCTCCTTAGATCATGGACAGGCAGAAAAGTTTGCCACAGACTGCAGAGAAGAGCAAAACAAGAAGGCAAACGGCAGCAAGAGACTGGGAGCACAAACCACTATGAAGATCAGCGAATGGACTGACATGCCTTCAAGACAACGGAAACAGAAAATTCCTAGGAACCAGCAGGGACTGTGATTTGTTGCACAACTGACTGACAGCAAGCCAGGACCTGTCTTCAGGGACAAAGCAAGTGTGGATTTTTTTATTTCTATTCTGTTTCTATTTCTACTTTATTTTTTAAAAAATATGCATTGTAATATCTAATCCTAAAATACCTAGAGATTTGATGGGGTTGCTTTGAGTTTTTGATTTGGTTAGATTTTTTTTTTTTTTTTTTTTTACTTTAAAAACCTTGGGGAGCTCACCATAAGCAAAAGGTCTAAGCAGTTGGCTGAAAGATCAGCAAATCTGGTGTTCTGACACGATGATGAAACAGACATTTCAAGGACAGCTACTGATTTTGCATTCCTTGACTCCTAAATAGAAGGATTTCATAGGAAGAAGACTGATAGATCTACTCCCTCCCTGACAAACAGTACCATCCCACCTAGTCCCTAGTCCTTGTGTTGGGCAATGGTATGCTGTGGCTGCAGTGCTGTAGCTGCATTGCTCTTCTCCCTCTCTTGCTGGACCACTTTTTCCACTGAAAAAACAATGTCTTATTGAGGGGCACCCTGAAAACTCAATTAAAAGTAAATGAAATCAATGGAAGCCAGGACTTTGAACTCATACTTCTCGTCGAGGGCTGTATGTTAATGCCATGAGTCATGTGCTAAAGAACTATTATTAAACACACAATATTAATGGAAATGTTTGACCTTAAGCGCTTTCTGCTTCAGCTTCCTCTCTTATAACAAGAAATTTGTGAGTCTTTGTGAATCTTTTGTGTCTTTGATTCCATGGATTCTTCCCACAGTGAAATCCAGGAGGGAATTAGTAAGTCTTCTTAATATCTGAATAGTATGCAATGCATAGAGCAGAAGGCCACACAGAGAACAAAAAGAGTATAATACCTGAAACAGTAGTCCATTATGTGTTAAGAACTTCTCCTGCACTGCATAAAGGAAGGTCCTGCTGAAAACATATCATACGTTAATATGATTGGTGCCTGCATATTATAATGCATGAAGTCAAAGGAAGTGAATTCATTTTGTGAAAGGAAACTAACCCTGACATTTGAGTGCTTGATATTGAAGTTAAATTATACGGTTCTAAAGTTGTTTTCTTGGATAGTATATTTTAAAATAAAAGCTATGCATCTGTAATCTGCATGCAGAAATAACACAAATATTAAAAAAAAGAAGCTATTTAAAAACCCCAAATACTAATGATTTAAGAACTATTTCCATTATACAAAAGGAAATGTCCCTTTTAAAGTTACAAATCTTTTCCCATATAAAGTACTTGCATGTTGACAGAGGGAAAAGGGAACACTGTATTTTTTCTGGTTTTCATATAAATGTTATAAATTATCATTTAACATAAATTTATTGCTAAAAATGCATAAAATAATTTTACTTTTAAAAAACCCAAACTTTTATGTTTGAAATTCGGGGTTTCTTTACAGACTTTTTTTTATTTTATATAATACTGCAAATCCCAGAAAACCTATTGTTCTATTTGCCGTTAACTGTCTGTGGATTAGAAGGCAATAGTCTTCCAGAAAGAAGACAGTTAAAAACTTCTGGTCCCATAAATAACTACTACCATGGATCTTTTCATTCACCTAAATGGGAACTGGTAGAAAATAATGGACAAAGGACTATTCTAAGACTCAGTTATCTTATTAAAAATCCCAACTCTACCACTAAATGACTGTCTAAGTGACCTTGGCCAACTCCATTTTCTTCTTCTGCCTTGATTTTCCTTGGAAATAGTAATACTAAGATATTTCATAAGGTATAAAACCGTAAGAGGAAAACTATTAGAAGCATTAGAAGCATTAGAGCTATGCTTTCCTAAAAGCTGTTACTGAAATGGTCAGATGTAATGAAATTGCTGCTGTATGTTATATTAAAATTCAGGCAATCTGATTTTTTTTCGTCATTAATCCTCCCCAATGTACACCTACACATAATTTTTGCACATCTGAAAACATGCTCATGAAACCATCCCCACACTCCTGTGGGTCAAATGGCTTCCCCAGTACGTATGTACAAATGAGCTCAGCTCTCTTAGCAGGCTCTTGAACAAGGTGGCGTTTCTATTCGGATAGTATATGAGAAGGAAAGTTTTCAGAACATATCCCCTACAGTCACTGCTTAATAGAGGCAAGTCGCAGTCACAAGTGGCAATGCCTCTATCACTCGTCACTTTGTTTCTTGCTTTTGCTTTGAAAATATTTTGAGACGTGATCCTATGGTGATAACAAAAGCCATGACATTCTATTATATTTGGTAGTGATGGTGGACCCTATGTCATTTGTTGCCACAAAACAAAACTCCTAACTATGCCCCAGAGGATGTATTGTATGGCATAAAATTCAAAATAAATCCTACATGTTATTCCTAACTCATACGCCCAGCATGTTCTTTGCAGTGCAAAACTAAGCAGTTCCACAAATGAAATAAAGAGGCTGTTGCATAACGTCTGTACACTTGGCAAAACCCCCTGCTATTGTTTTTGGAAAATGACTGTTGGTAAACACTGAAAAATTTTGTGCAATAGTGCCTTCGGCATGAGGAAGCAATGATCTGCTGTAAAGCTGATGGTTGTTTTATTCCATACTTAATCGATACTCAGTCCACAGCTTTCCTGGGGCCCACGATCAGCCATGGTGCAGATACTAGACTCCGTGCATGGAGAAATGCCAGCTTGAGCACTAGAAGGAAACTGGACAACAGTTCTTCCTCTGAACCAGGGGCACTGCCAGCCACATCACCCAGAAGCCTCACTCACAGTGTCCCGGTCTCTTGTGAGCTGAGGGAGCCCATTTTTTAAAGAAATAAATCCATGTGCAGCATATTTATTCTCCCTTTCTCTCCCACATCTTAATGCTAGCAGGAAAGTATGGAGGGAATTTCACCACTGATGCATCTTCCCTCATCTCTCCTTCCCATTTCTTCTTTTCAGCTCAAAATCCACTCCCAACCAAAGAATCCAACAGAGGTTTGCTCTGCTGGGTGTCTGCATTATAACTGGTCAGATTTTGTAGCATAAAACTTTGCACAGTACCTTGTTATTAAACAATTTCCTTCCATGAGATGAGATGAGTATGTCTAAAGTGAGTAGCATCTGAAGAGGTTAGGCAGACTAGGAATCAGTATTTCTCAGTATCTTACCATTTTTACTTCTTTCCCTTGTGAAATGTTTTTTCTTAGAAATCTGCATTGCCATAACTAGTTTTGAACAGTTATTCCGCGATCAGTTTTCTTTCTAGCACTTCCTCCCTTCAATGTATTTATAAAATACCTTATGCTCCTTAATTCTTTTGCCTGGCAGCAATAGTTTGCTATGAATGACTTCACTGTCAATGTTCCTGCAAATTTTTACACTTCTAAGTCACATGCAAATTTTTTGACATTTATTAAAAAAAAACAACTGTCTATGCAAATACAAGGCAAAAAAGAAAAAAGTCACCCAGGTTTTCCATCTGTAGCAAAAGGTCCATAGCACAGGCCTGAAACTGACACAATTTCATAAATTACTTGTTGTGGACTACTAGCATCCTAAACTGGGAGAGCATTGTGTTGTATCTTGCACAAATACATGATGTTTTCATATGGAATAACAGAGAAATTGCTTCTTGATGCTTGTAGCATCATATAGCATTCATTGTGACTGTATTTGCCGTATCAGCCCTGAGATTGCTTTAAGATGCAGCACAATCTTTGCTGAAGATTCAGCCCTGCCTATTTGAAAACTAAGCGTACCAAGTTCCCCACCAGTTATGTGAAGTCAGACCGCTATTTCCACCTTGACAACCCTTGAACAATTCTTCCTTTTTTTCAATGCCTCGTGGCTTTTGCAGGCCTCATGGTACCGTTTCTAAGTATATCTAGGTTTTGAGAGACTGTCCACGCAACAATTCCAGTTCTTCTTTTGGTCTCTACTTGTCTGTTCCCAAGAATATTGTATCATTTGCCAAGTTAGGTGAGGAAGAGTGTATTTAACTTAGTAGTGAGGAAAGTCATGCAACTCCATGCGAAACAGCTATTCCTTTAAGGAATAAATTGAGCTTAAATCGCAGATGTTCTTATGCTTTCACATGCAATTTGCTGCTCAGCATGGGTGTGTGTATTCAGAGATCCACACAGTTCTGCAGGGAAGCAGGCTGTTTTCAAAATAACTTTATTTAATAAAAGGCTATTTGAAAAATTACTTTCCAGGGGCTGCTATCAAAAAAGCACATTTGCACCAATAGTCTATCAACTTTGTTATATAGTATATTATCCAATTCCTGTTACAACAGATGGAGTGCAGCAATTAGATGATGTCTCATATTGTACCATCTGAATTTTATTAGCTGATGTCTTTGCTGAAACTAAAGCTGAAGAATACACAGGAGCATTTCTATTTAGTGTGCTCTCACACCTTAGATGAGATCCTTCATCTTACTTTTGTCAATCAGGGTAAATGCAATTATACTGAAAATGCCTTATAATGAATGGCCATTGTATTGAATAGTTCATGTGCTGGACCTTGAACAATACATGATGAATTATGGTTCACTGTACAGGCTTTTTGCTTTCAATATAGATATTAGAAGTATCTGTAGAGAAGACCGAGAAAGTGAGATCAGGTATTGATACTAAATGATTTTCTCTTAAATCACTGCTGGTGAAATAATTTTCATAAAATGCTTTGCAAGTCATGAGTGAGAAATACCACGTAGGACAGAATATTTTGTTAAAAGGATTGAAAGACAGATTGATCCTTCTCAAACTGTTCTTTTACTGACTAACTTGCATTGCCCATAGGCTCATCAGTTATCTTAAAGCATGATTTTGGGGGTGTTCAAATTTCATGCTTTTGTAAAGGGAGGTTATCAAACACTCCATAGTTCTCATCCTTTATCCCTTTTTCAGGTTTTCAACTGTACCCCGCCATTAAGTCAGGTATCTTGTCTATTAAGTGTTCTGATCTGACACTTTTCTTATCAGGGATGAGTTTTCAGATGCTATTCTTCTGAAATACACCTTAGACGCCTTTCCAGCCATGACCAGCCTGTAATGTAGAGATAGCTGGAAGGAAAGGGAGAAGGGATGGAAGAACATTTTTGCTACAGTTCTGGGGTGGAATCATCTGAAGGTCCATTGTGTATAAACTTCTGGAAATATTCTGAAAGAGATGAAAAATTCCTTTTCCCTTGCTGACACAAGGTTTCTGTTTTCCATGTGAGCTCGAGAGCAGATCAGTAGTTTGTGATTTAAAAGGGTATATGTCAATACCAAACCCTATGACACTGTTCTCACATTTTTGACATTTCTTCCATGTAATGTACCTCTTACTCCTTGATCTTACAAACACCTTCTGAGAATGTACTAAGCTTTGTAACTGGCAGTGCAAGCCTAACACAATTACAGCACTGCTGTTTGTGTGCTTCACGATTTACAGTGAATATATAAAGAAAAAAATTTGCAGAAGTCAACTTTGCAGCTATAGTTTCATAGGAATAGGGTAAAATGACTGCGATTACATGACATAAAGTTTAAATAACCTAAACCAGCTCAGATTTTAACCTTAATAAAATAATACCAAGATCCATTTTTAGAATTTTACTTCATACGCTCACATGCAGCAGAACTGTCCCAAACCTGGACTGAAATAGTGAATGGAAAAATAAGAATTCAAGTTGAATTAGTTTGAAAATTTGCATTCATCTTAAAAAGGATGTAACATACAGCTAAAATCTAAAGCAGAAGACAGAATTAATACCTTTGGGCTATGGTATTTCCCTTCTCCATCTTTAGCACTGGTGAAGAAAAGAGTCAGAAATTTTATATGGCAAATTATTTTCCCTTTGCATTCATCCATTCTCCCCATCTTCTTTTCACCTTTTGTCAGGCGTTGCACACAGAGTACTCCCACTCTTTGAGCCCTGTATAGTATTACAGTTTCAGTAGGAGGAAGTAGGAAAGATTTACTGTGTGCCAGGGCTTTTGCAGTCTAGTTCCTTAGGACTTCTCTTCCTCTGGTAAAGTGCTCCATGATGTGAGACAGGATGGCAGAAACTAGATAGGAGGGAAAGTCTTACCATCAGTAGCATGATAGATCCACACCTAATTCTGTTTATTCCCCGTCGGTGACAGAAACTTCACAACTTTGAATGACTCAGTCATTCTGAGCCTAGTTTCTCACATGTAAGAAGATACTATTTCTTTGTCTGCCTCGACAGTCATTGCATGGGCAGGTCAATCTCTACATGGCTTGACATGAGAGATATACAATGTGGAGGTGTAGGCAATATTTCTTTCAACTGCCAGAAGGGAAAGGAGCAGAGAATTTGCAGCTTGCTTTTGTTTGTGCATGAAATTTTGAGTTAAGCTGTGACTACAACCAAGTCTAAGGACATAACAACTCCAGGACAACCAGATTTTCCCACTCGGGAAACAGTGGTGCTTTATTATAAGGAAAACGTTGTAGATCAGTGTTTCAGCCCTCCTCTTCCCCTTCATCATTTTCTGACAAGGTTTTTTTTCTGAGCAGCTGTAAATTCTAAGGGCAGATTTTAAGACATAAGGATCATCTGGTTTGATCTGTGCCTAACACAGGCCATAAAATTTCACCAATAATTCTTGTAGTGGAACATATCATCTTCCCCTAAAATATAAGTGAATACTGTCAAGCTCAATAACTTGCGGTTTACTAGAGCATAAAAACATCCTGTCTCAATTTAAGGAATCCTGGAGATGATTAATTTCCTTCTTCCTTGGCAATGGATGATTACTATCACTGCAGAACAGTTGTTTCTAATTTTCATTTTGAACCAGAAAAAAATATGAGGCTGCCATATGATACAGGTGGGTATGGCCTGGGACTTTGTCACACCCACAACAAGGGACAATATTCTACTTTCTATCTGTGCATATGTCCTTGCTTTGACAGCCTTTTATAACCATGTTTTAAAGGCTTTACATTATGGTTGGCTAAAGTTCAACCCTTACTTTACTTTTATCCTATTTCATGCTAAACCACACTTAAATTCATTCCTCTCTCAGGCCTCTCAAAAGCTGTCCCAGGCCACAGAAAAGAGAAGGCAGGAATTATCTGGTATGTCATGGGATGTAACAGACAGTGGATTGTGCGGTGATGGTGCTTCCTACTCATATGAGATTATGTGTTAGGCAAAAAACTATGGTAGCATGGTTCAGTTGTGAGACTCCAAATTATCTGCCTTGTGAGCCAAGCATCTGCCAACCATAAACTTACCAACTTCTGCATAAATCATGCTGGGACCTCAGCTACCAGGTGCAACTGGTCATATCTAAGCCTGCTGCCTGCATCAGGCACATGTGATCACGGAGCAGGAGAGTGTCACCATGGTGAATGCCAGAAATACTAGTACTGTAACAGGAAAACTTGAAGTTGGCAGAAGACACATACAAATGCTTAAGTCATATAAGTCCATTCCCAGCGTATTTCCGTACACTTTTGACTTTTTAAAAAAAGAACCCCTCAACTTCTCCCACAGTGAACTGCTACAGATAGAGCTTCCTTACACTCTTATGTGTTGGTGATTTTCCCTTCTCACTGTACTTGGCAAAATCATGTATTTGCCTTATAAATACATTTTTAGAATTATTGATAAAACCTCTATCTCGATAGCGTACTAGCTGCACTAACAAACCGAAGTGTCTAAAGCTGTGTGGACAGATTATGGGTCAAAATGTTATTTGGGGAGTGTCATAGTCTGAAAAGAAGGAAACTCAAATGTTAATTAACCAAGTATAGATACGAATAAATTGTAAGATTACTACTTAGCAACATAGAAGATTAGTTAATTCAGTAGTGTATAAAAACCCCCACTATGTCTCAAAAAAGAAAAAGGAAGTCATGTAACGAATGCTATAAAACTGAAAAATTAACTGGGAATCACAAGAAACTGTAGTGCTTTTATGCAGAAATCTAAGGATATTAATCTACTTTTTGAAAACGGATGAGAGTATTCTTTCTTTGTTTTATTCCTCTGAATTTACTTATAGCATAAATTTGAACTAGTGCATCACTCGTTTAATATAAGGAGGAATGTAATATATTTCTGAGGAAAATCCTATAGTTTTTGTGTACAATTTAGGGGAGAGTTCAATGATAGAATCAAAGCAATTTCTCACATGCCAGATGTCAGGATGCTATTTTGTCAGATGCTTTTCTTACATACTACTATGAGGTTCTGTTGTGGTTCAGTGAATTCAGGTATGAATAATTTTGAGAGGCAATAATTTGTGGTTTAAAACTGTAGTTTTACCAACCCAAGAATTAAAAGGCATTATCAAGACCTCCTGGTCATGAATTTAGCTTAAAGATCATAAAAATATGTTGGTTTTGAACTAGCTTGTTGTGTTTCACTAAAAATTACATATGGATCATTTTTCAGGCAGTCTTCTGCAAAGCTAGAACAGGAAGTTTATTCCCCTCCCCTCTCCTAGTGAAAGCAGTGTTCCACCTAATCTCAAAATTCAAGAAATTTACTTATCAGGAAATTACAGGTCATAAAGCACTCTCTTGCCATCTTCACCAAGATGCAGTTGTAGAAGATTCGTGTTAGAGCAGATGCTGCAGGATGGCTCTGCTTCCATGCTCATATATAGTCTCTCTTTCCTGAATCTCATGGAATCTTACAGCAATGAAACAGTTACATGTGTACAGGACTTGGCCTTTCTCTAAATGCTGATGTTGTGTAGCTCAAATATTGACTTAACTACGAACACTCTCAGCCTGTAATTTTAGACATCAAAACCAAATATATGAAATATGTGTTGGAAAAGAACACTGAAAGCAGCAATAGTATGCAAGTGACTAATGTGTACAGAAAGGAATAGCACTTTTTTTTTTTTTTTAAACACTTGAGCTAAAATTTGTTTATATCATTCCGCTTTTGCAAAAAAAAGAGAAATGAAAAACAACTGAAGATCTGCCTGTTAATACAAAGTCCTTTCCAAAGAAAAGGAGGGTTCAAATTTACAGAATAAAATTGTTTGCATAGTTAAATAATCATCAGGATGGAAAAAATAAGCAAACCTGAAAATGGTAAATGTTAAGAGGAAGACTATGCCTCTTAGGGTCATCATCAGTAACAGTTTCAGAACAACTATTTCAAGCTCTCAGTTTTAAGCATACCAGGACTGTTTAGTGAACATTAGCTAATCGCTGTAGTGCTAATCTATTATTCTAGAAATATGTGACTGTGCAATACAGTCCTGGGTTTATGATTCACCTGGCCCTGTTTGACATGAAAATACCAGAAAAGAAATACCAGTTGAGAATACTTTTCATACAACTTCTCTGCTGCCAGAGTTCAGTGCAACTAAAAATAATGTAGGAAATACTTTAATCAAGACATTCCTATGTTACATAAAAGTATCTTGTCATCCACTTAAATTTTTTCATACATAAAGAAGAGCAAAAGTAAGGACAATTTACTGTATGCCAACTATTAACAGGCCAGTTTGGTGAACTGAGATTTAAGCGGTAACCCCCTTCCCCAAGAAAGTATGTTTGTCTATTTTACAATTACTGAAGCAAAATAAAACATGAAGCAGCATTTACTTTATCTGCAGTTTAAAACAAATACATGCACTTGGAAATAAGAACTTGAAATATAGCTGATCTGAAGCAAAATAGGAACGAACATAAAATAAAAGAGGATGATATTTGAAGTTGGAAGAAATTCTAAATAAAATCTGATCTAACCACTGGATAACAAAAAAGTGCAGATATGAACATAATGGAAGTTGCATGGTGCTGCAAATACATAAGACTGGTAATTATTTAGGTAAAGTATGGAGATGAGTCAAATCAGAATCAGGGGAAATCATCAAATAAGATTCACATTCACACAGTCTGTGGCAACCTGCAAAAGAATTAAAATTACCATGAACACTGTACATTTTTCTGTCGCTGTAGAAAAAGGAGCCCACACTACTTCCAGGTCATGAATGACAAAAGCTCTCTAAATCAAAAGGTCCCTCTCTATTCCTAGTAAAAAAAATCTGAATACAGATCGAAAGAAATTAACAGCTACTTCCTCATGCAAATAACTTTTTCCCCCTATAATCTGTAACAGAATTGCTGACGTAGTATTCTCGTGAATGCACTGAGATACTTTTGTATCTTGTATACTCCTCTAATGCTTTGCATTGTGGAATAAAGGACAGTTTTTACCATAGCAAGTAACTGCATGACTTTCTCCATAGTTAGTATTTTATGATCTATCCAACCTCAATACTTTGCAAGATTAAATTGAACTTCTAGCTGACAGTGAACTTTTTCTACCAGCTGGGCTTTTACTTTATCTTACCTGCGTCTTAGCAAGATGATCCCTGTATTGTTCTTAACAAAATAATTCCTCTTACCCCAGAAAGAATTATTGTTTCCCGAAAAATGGATGTCAGTGAGTGGATTGAACATCATAAATTAAGTTTTCAAATATTCAGGTGAATTAAAATCTCAACCAACAGGCTAGTCAAGAAAAATATGCATATTGCCATTGCATAAGCAAAAACCTGCATTTACATGCAGAAAGACTACATTTTCACACCCTTATGTGGGGTTCAGCTGACAAAGCTAGCACAGTCAATAGTCATTACTGTAAATAATTTTGAAAATGCAATGATCATTTGGTTTTTGAATGAATCGTTGATGCAAAAACTCTCAAATTCCAGATGAGTGAAATATAGAAAACTGGTAAAAATTCTAGTCAGATTGGAAGTTTTGGATTTTATATTTTTTTACATCTGAAAAAAAAAACAGTGAAATACTGCCCAAATGTAACTACAGGTTCTTATTTGAGAATGTTTCCTGAATTAAACCTGAAGGTTTGCAAAATATTATGAACAGCTCCCATTGAAATTAGTGACTGGATTCCAGTTGGACCTGATTTGTCAGAGATGCAAGGCAGCCACAGATCTGATTCCAGAAAATCAGTCTGTAATCATCTGACTGAAAAGCTATGTTTAGATGTAAGGCATATTAACTAAATATTAGAACCTGTTAAGTATTAGAAAGACAATCTTGATGTCTGTATTTTATATACCTGCAGTCCACTCTTTGGAAGATAATAAATTCAGTCATGGAAGCTTTTGTTTCAGAAAGGACTATGAGATTTTTACACAGTAGAATATATTCTGAGTTGCTTGTTAAATTAAAAAAAAAAAAAACAACACATATATATAACAAAAAACTTTGGAATGATCCTATTGCATTTTACAAAATTCTGTATTCACAAGGACAATATAATATTTAAAAGCCCCCTATACTCATTTAAACACATTTCAGGAAAAAAGTAATGGTTTTAATATATGTAACAATGATTATGTTACGGACACTGGAAATGCAGTCATATTTGTTTTGAAGTATGTTTATGTTGTCAGATGGAGTTCTGAGAAAAACAGCAAGCAGCAATTTATTTTTGGAAGTTATAAAATGCCAGATAACCTAGTTGTCTTTTAAATGCTGTAGTAAAATACCCAGAAGGATAAACACTACAGCTCTAGGAAAAGAAAAAATATTATGTGTGCAATCATTATGAGCATGCTACACTTGGAAGAAAACAGTCATTTATGTTCAAGCTAACTGAACTGGCAAGACGGGAAGAGATGGTCTAAGGTAGGTTTAGAAAAAAGCCTTTTGGATTAAACACTGCTAATGAAAATATTTATAATTACCAAAGATACTTTATTACAAACCCAGTATTTAATGAGATGAAAATGGAAAATAATAAGTTCTGGGTTTTTTTAACAGAACGAACAGTCACAAGGATACTAAAAATTTAGGAAGGAATGCTCACATATTATTAAAGAAAATATAATATGGATCACACACAAAATCATTCAAATTGCTATTTGCTTACAGTTAGATATATTCGTACTTTGTTGAATTATGTTCATGGATCTAGGTCTTGGTTCAAATTGATGAACACAATTAGGCAATCAGAAGTAGAAATGATATGATTTTGTAATAGTGATTTGTTACCTTACATCCATTTATGTCTTTACAGAATTGGAAATATGCAGAAACTAACAAATGATGATTCTGGGCGTGTAGAGAAATGTAAAACCTATTAATCTCAGCAGCCTAAAGCTACAAGTTGAAGCTCTCATGTCTGTTAATTTCAATCTGTCAGTATCATATAATCAAATACCATGTGTTAGCAATATGTATGTATGTATGTAGCACAAGACAGCCAGTAAAAGAATCCCTGAATGCACAATCTGAAAAAAAATGCATAATTGATAAGTTTGAAGTGATATAAATTCTTAGGGATTACTCAGTTATGTAGGGGGAAAGAAAAAAAAAAGAAGCAATAATTCTGTAATTACATGGTAATTTTCAAGAACATAAATGGATGGTAAATACTGCAAATTTATATATAACCGAATGATAATTATGTTTTATATTTGAAAGAGTCATCAAGAACTGAAGCAGGTAATTAAATTGACTCATCTGCCTTCACCAAATTTGTAACAGTACATAATAAAGTCAGGCAGAAACATGAGATTGGGGTATACACTGTGTTCTCTGGAAATTGTTGGAGTTATACTGGTTATAAATATATATACGTGAAACTATTTAAGTATGTAGGATCCAAAGAAATTTGTATTAGGCAAGTCCATTCATTTCAGTACTGTTACCTTGGAAGACAGTCCCTGAAGATCTCTGCCTAGATTCATATCAGGGACTAACCTTTCCCACCCCAAAATAGTCATGATACAGGCTGAGACTGGCACCTACTCACCACGATATTCCTCTGCCTCTGAAGAAATAAATGTCTTTCTATCAAAATCCTCGTGTACAGACAAGTGTAATGGACTGAATTTCCTTTCATTTCACTTTGACATTTCACATTTCCACTCCCTGGGTAGAATTTTTCTCTCCTCTTATGCAGGACTTTTGATCTTCCCCTTTGTCAGTAGGTATAACATAGTCCATCGAAATTTTTATAAAATAGAACAAAAATATGAAGATGGAAAGGGAACTGGCTTAAGAGAGTAACAGGAAATGAACCAAAGTGTGTGATTGTGCATGTCCTTATGGGAATTAAAAAAAAAAAAAAAAAAAAAATCATAGATAGTTGAGACAAAGGAAGAATGGTTAAGTAAGGAGCATAAAGGCTCATAACTTATATGTTTAGCATCCTAAAACCAGGTCAAGCAAGTATATGAAGAGTGTAGATGTAGATGAACAGCAAAGAGTGCACAGTCTTTAACCGTCTTGTACATTCATCTAAATTCTGAAAGAAACAAGTTTGTTTGAGATATCAAAGTATAAGCTTCAAAACACTGGATTTTTTTTTTTTTAAATTATTTTATTTTTTAAGAAATACTCTTTCCCAACCTAGTTTTCCTATTTTCTTCTTAAAACACAGTAATACTCTTAAGATCTACACGTTGCAGGGGATGTACAATCAAGCACGTAATGTGGATAAAGATCAGTTCTGAGAACCAGTACAAGTTCCTATGAGTGAAATAAATCTGATGATAGAATACGAGTGGAAATTAGTTCCCCCATGGATCCTGTACCAGCCTGCATAGCTGGGACTATTATTCTGATTGAATCCTTTATCCCCTAAGTATTTATATATAAAAAAAACGACTCATTAGAACTAACTGTTAGCTAAATTCACAAGAACGCATACAATACATTACCCTATTCTCAACATTCAGAGCTCTGTGCTTACTACTTGTCAGAGTAATACCACAGGGCTCAAAAGATGCCGAGTTGCGTTAATAAATTATTACAAAGATAAGATAACATATTTGATACATACTTGTGTTTACATCAGGAGCTGATGAGTCTAAATATGACATATTATTATTGAAGTATTCAAATAACATTGTATGACAAAAACACGACACAAAATATATTAAGGCAACTAGCACACTTTGCTGGAATAGAAACTATTTATAATATCCAGGATTAAAAAAAAACTTTAAAAAAAAAAAAAAACCCACAAAAAATGGCCTTTTTAGAAAAGGTGCTTTTTTTTGCCTTTTTTTTTGCACTTTTTTTTTTTTTTTTTTTTCTACATCTAATATGTGCTAATCAGCAGTTCTAGCACTTTGGTCATTTTAGAAAACAGATGGTTGACAGACATTTAAGAAAAGAAAAACACAGAAAGAGAAAATAGTGTATCTGAAAGTATTTTACATTTATACCTTCTAAGTACTGTCTGTTCATTTACCTTGTAGGCTTTTAATTCCAGAAGTGTTTGAATTATGCTGGAGCTAAACTTTGTTTAGAAACACTGCAACTATTTCTCCATACAATTCATTTAATCAAAAGCATTTAACAGATTGCTCTGCAAAATACAAACATGGCAACCCAGGAATTATTCATGTTCTTCCTGTTAGTAGAGTTTCTAAGCTCAGAGTTAGAAATCCTGTTTGGTAACTGAGAACACCTCAGTTCTAAACCTTCACTTTGGATTTACAGCAACACGCTGGAGAAGGATTTGAGATCAACTACTGCATCCTAAGTGAAATCATTTGACTTAACCACACACTTGTAAATTCTCATGTTTTGCAGTCCTTTTTTTTCCCTGGGGCCTGATATTTATTTAGCTATACAAAATGGATCAGCGTTAGCTGTATTCCAAAGTCCTCACTGAGAAAGTTCGATTTACAGGTCCATATCCCTGCTTCAAAACAGCATGAGACGGGATTTGACAACCTACCTGCTATTTGAAAATGGTAACTACCTGGCTATTAGGAAACCATGTCTAGCCAAAGCCAAAAATGTCTGCTTCCTGCCTGTCCTTTCTGTTACACTTTATTTGGTAGTCATGATTCTGAGGAGGCCTAAGACGCTGGATCCGACCGGTGAGATAGGCAGGAGAAAGCCTTGCTGAAAACGCCCCTGGGGTGAGGTGTGAGCTTGGGATTTGAGTGTCTCGCACAAGCAGGATGTAGGCCGTTCTGACATGCCCGCTGGCAGAAACTATGTGGACTTAAGCATCACTGGGGCAACTACAGGGTAACAGCAGATAAGTAGTGGTTTTAAGGATCTTAGAAGCAGTTAAATGCTGCTGAAAGAGAATGGAAATTAAAAACTTATGTGTGTGTAAGGTTCATTTTTAAAATGAGACGTAGGCGTTTTTGAAAATATCATCCTGATAACTCAAAACTAAATTTAAATGTACAGCATAAATGCAATTGCATTTTTTTTGTCCTACAGTAGCATAAAAAACTATTTTTTAACAGATTACATGCTCAATTATGTATTCCTTTACAGCAGCTTCATGGCGGGGAAACTCCAGCTGAATAAAGCTAATGTAACAGAGCAGAAAATCAAGCTCTCTGTCTAGTTTGGTCTAATCTCTAATTCACGTTCCTAAAAAGTTAGACATAAGGACCCAAAGGTCAGGGGATATCAAATCTCCAGACTTCTGGTCCAAGCCAGTCAGAGTTCTTGTTTCACTATCAGTATTACAAGGTCTAAACAGTCTGTCCTGATTTAGCAAAGCCAACAACCTTGCACCTATTAGCAGTTAACCCATGAGACTGACCATGCATTTAAGCACAAGTACACCATTAAGCACATAAATAGACGTGTTTACTTTGCTAAAGCGGTGCCACAGTTTTAACATCTCGAAGGGCTGAACTCTCAAGACAACAAGGTTTACTAATTCTTATAAATATCCTCCAAAATATGACTTTTCATAAACGCATGACTGTTTTCAACTATGTTGACAACAGTACCGTGTCCCCTGAAGTTATTTCAGAGTCCTGACTGTGTGTAGAGCTGATTCCAGTGTCAGAGTCTGTATCATTTATGTCCAGATTAGTCACTCTATGAACAAAGTCAGGAACAGCAATGCTGTTACTGGAGATGCCACTGCCCTTGGATGGCTCTTCATTTGATGGAAGCCTAGTTTCAATGTTGTCTTTAACATGTAGTAAATTAAATTCTTCTGTTAGAAGTTCATATTCTTTTTCCTTCTTTTGAAGCAATGAGTCCCTGTATGTAAGTTCTTTCTGAATGCAGCTCAGGTACGAGTTGATTCTCAGACCATCTTTCATACTTTTTTCCAGCTCATATTTTACACTTTCCAAATTTGAGTTTTCCAGTTCAGCATCAGCAGCTCCTTCTGTGCGAACATCGTCTCCACTTTTTTCTGTGCATATACCATGTACCTCTCTTTCAATTTCAGCACACAGCTTCTCTATTAATTGTTTGTGATGTTTCAGTCTCTCTTCAACCTGTAAAATTCCCTCACTTTTGCTCAAATAGTCATACATCTCCTTTTGATCATCTGGCCTACTCCCTTGCTGTTCAGCCTCACTTGGATTGATCATTAAATAGGAGTCCTGCACATAATTTTCTCCATCATTGGCCACACGATCTAGATGGAATTTTGCTTCACATTTTTCAATTTCCATATCTAGTTCCTTCATTCTAAGGACTTGTTGATGAATGGTATGATCTTGAGAAATGATCAGATGAATCAGTGTCTCCATATTATCTCTCTCTTGCTGAACACTGTCCTGTTTAAGCTTGGCCAGTTTCCGGAAAGTCTTCCTGACAATTTTCTTTTGTTTGTCTATTGGCAACATCTTCATGTAATTTGCTGGACTGAGCTCCCACTGTTTTTCTACATTTTGTACTACCTTAGCTTCAGCTGTCTTCCACAATGGAAACGAGAGGAAAGCATCTGATTTTACCAGCACAAAGTGCAAATTAGACTGCTCTTCCCCCCAGGCCTTCCAAAGTCTCAGAATCTTTGTCAAGGGAGGAAGTACTCGCTCCGAGCCTCTCCATTTTTCTACAATGCAGTAATCACTAGGTTTCCCAAAAAGGACCTTTTTCTCTCCAAATGTTGCCTGATGCTCCTCAAGCAGTGCTTGAATCACTTCTGCACAAGTTGTGCGCTTTGTCAGGCCACATACAATCTTCTCTTCCTGGCAAACCCAAACCACAATCTCTCTTTCATTTGAAGCCATGTCCTTGTTGGGAGACCTGGAAAACAAGAGATCGAACATAAAATTACATATCAATGGCACAGACTCTATGAATAATAACTATAATTCTGATATGACTACCACATTGAAAAATTCCCGTATTATTGTACAAGACAATATACTTGTTTAAATTACATGAAGAAATACCTTTGGATAAAGTAACAGAAAAACACACCCATTTCAGCTACTGCTTTAATATTATTACTATTCCAGCTGAATGTGAATCTCATGCAAAACGTCAGTTTCAAATTTAGTTTTTGCACACATAATAAGCGTGCATTAACAATAAGTGGTAAAGTTTGGCAATCTGCATTACACTTCCAGACTGTCCTAGGATAGCATAACTTTCAGATCTGCATATCTGTTCTCATCACACAGACGTTGCGCAAACTTTTGTAAGCTCTTAATAACACCGAAGCTTCTGAAGGGAAGAATCATGCCTCCAAACACTGTGCAAACACTGAACAGAGATGGACTGAGAAAAGATGATTGAACACCAGCTAAGTTAAAAGAACTTGATGATAGGATAAATCTATAGCTCTTTTGCCACACCTGCACCCACACACGCATAAACACCATTGTTTTCCACTGTGATTTTTCACTAACAAGTCTCAAGGAATTTCTTGCTTTTGCTGAAGTACCAAATAGCCTGAATTGCTGTGAATTGGGAGAGAACACCAGCTGTGAGAGAAGACATATTTAGGTCCCTATTTTATAACCTTTGTAATGATACAGAAATGCCAGAAAATGTAAAAAGTTTATTTTCTTTTTTTTTTTTTTTTTTTTTTTATTTATCTATGAATACCAATGAATGTGGTATTAAGCTGACATTAGCAGCTGGTACCTCCTTATACATTGAGATACCTAACTTCAGGTGTCTAAGATCCCATTATGGCTACTATAGCTGTGTAATCAATACAATCAGTGGAGCCTACAGAGCGATGCAGCTGACCAAACGTAGAAGTTCACTTTACAGTTAACTCTTAAGTCTGTCCCCATCTCAGCAGCCCTGGACTGCCATAGGTCTACGTTGGCGGAGTGGCCTTGTGGAACCTGTCCAGGATATTCCTGTCCTCTAGCCTCCACACGCATAATTTTCTGCTTGCCCAGACCTGGTGATTTGGCCTCTTGCCTAAAATGATAAACCAATACATTTGCTGAGGAAAAATGCATTTCTTTGGATTTTCTGATATCACTTCCAGTTCATTTGAGTGAATGAGATTTAACCCAGTCTGACAGAGAAAACTTGAAAATGAAAATGAAAATTCAGACAATATTCTCAGGGCTCATTACCACGTTTGTTTCTATCTGGGACTACTTATTCACAGTACTTTTCTAGTCTTTGGAGATGTAGTAGGAATGGAGTTTTACTTGGCTTAATTACGGTTATACCATATGATTATCAAAGCAATCCAACTTGTTTCTTTTTCTTAATTACTATGCAACACGAGAGACAAGCTACAATCCAACAAATTGAACTATGATTGACTCAGCTCTAGGTGCCACTCTGACCAGGAGGCAATAATCCTCAAAAGACAGGAGACTGCAAATGAATACTAATAAAACCTACAAGAGTGAGTTTATTAGTATCATCGCACAGGAGAGCTCAGTCCAGCTACATTGCTCCAGGTCTTGGAACATTCCTCTATAAAATTTGTGTTTTGGTAGATTATTCTGAGTGATGACAACATTTTCCCACTTCAATAGCTCCCTCTTACACACCAACATTTTACAGTGATTATTTTTTAAAACTGGTGTTTAGAAGATTAATAATATTTGCACAGACTACTTCTCAAAATAGGAAAGCATATGTCACACAAAATGGCAAAATGGCACAAACTCCCAGAAAGATTCAAGTTTAAGTGGAGGGGAGGGAATGAAAGGTGACATCAGATTAAGTGGCGTTACTGTTAAGTATGTCACATGCTAAAAATTCAGTATCTGTGTTTTTAGGTTTACAGAGTACAGGATGCTATAGAAATATTTGTGTCTGTTGACAGATTGGTAGTTAAATGAAGCTTACATAAATAGACAATTGCAACACAAGTCAACTGTGACTGTCAAATAACTCAGTATTTGTTTTACACTACAGCTATAAAAAGAAAAAAAAAAACAGATAAACTACAGAGTTATGCAAAATGAATTATAAAAAATACAGGTCTCAAACCATGTTCACTACTGATACCTAAATAACTGACTTAGAAATAAAAGTGTATTACCAGTCATTGATTTTCAATTTATAAAAGTCCTGATAGAAAAAAAAAAAAAAAGGCATAAAAATAGAAGAAATGCCAGATTAAGACTTTGAGGCAGTAAATTCAGTGTGTCTTTCCTGTTGTTTTTGTTTGTAGTCAATAAATATATTTCAGAGAATGAGTGTTACCTCAATCTTTTAGCATTCTTCTGAGTCTTATGCAGGTTTTTTTGCACTTTGAGACTCTTCTATGTTTTTTCTCATTCTTGTTTTTGGTTGATTGCCGTATTTTCTCCTAGTCCATATTTTCAATGTGTAACAGATTATGTGAGTTAAGAAAAAGTTTACTGTTTCTTTTCCTCCTGGCTCCTTTAAAACTTTCCTACGAAGACAGTTGCTCTTTGTGGTATTAGTAAATCTTCAGATAAATTTGAAACCCCCTAGGTACTCCATAGTATTAGTATACTGATAAATACTTTTGCAACACCCATTTTTTATGTGGACTTCCCACAGGCTTCAGCAGGAGTTAAACAAGCTCCTGATGGAAATACATTATTTATTGCAAAGCAAACTCTACAGGATCTCTGCAAACAATATGGGTATAAAATAATATTTTTAAATTACTGTTTTCAATCATTTTTTAATTGCTTATAACCCCCTGTTATTTTTTCAGTTATGATGCACCTGTCTATCCAGACTTGATTTTGAGATTTTTTGGGAAGGATTATTCTTTGCTTTGTCTATAGCATATATAACACACTGAAGTCCATAACTAGTAGTAGCACTGCACAAATGGATAATGTATGCATATGCAGGTACAAAAAGAACTCAAGTAGCTTACACATGAAAATAGATACTAATAAATATATATATCTATGTATAACATACGTAACAAACACCTTGTAATTATATTGTCACCCTTTACAGAAAAGGAGAGAAGAGAAAAAAAGGAATTCTGAACATTGCCGTAATACTTGGATCAAAACAGAACTGTAAAGTGCAAATTCTTTCATTATTTTTTCCATGTGTTTGTCATAACTTGTATTATCTTTGTTTTTATTCAGTAGTCTCACTAAATTTTTGATCTTTCTTTTTAATCAAAAAGAATTAGCAAGTCATTTATACTCTTACAGTGCCATGGAATTCTAATACCTTCTAAAAAGCCAAAAGTGTTCTTTATTATCTGCCACTAAAACATGGTAAACTGGTGTGGCCTACTATGGACCTTTTAAGTAAAATTTACTGTATACTTCTTTAATCATAGTTAATTCAGGTAGTGCCAAACAAAAATGAAGCTTCAGTCTGTCAGTCACAGCATAACAATTACTAAAGACTTGCTTTCAGACTGCAAAGAAGATGCTAATACTAATACCATCTTTCTTTAAGCGGTGCTTTCCTCATGGAAAGGGGAGAGCAGATTCTGCAGATACAAAGTGGAGTTCACCTCTTTTAGGCATCTGGAAGTCAAGATTTCAATATAAATTCATCATCATCGTTCCTCCTTGTTATGGGAGGAGAGTGGACCTCCAAGGAGAAAGTCACCACAGCCTTAACCACATATGATCATGGGGACAAATCCTCAAATGAAGCTATTTCTCTCTGTCATTACCTACAAGAGACCTAAGTGGCCACCTTCAACTACATAGCTCATTTTCAGGTAGCTAAATACAGGAGAGAGAATCCAATCAGATTCTGGTTTATTGTCTGAAAGAAATGGAAGAAGAATGGTTCAGACAGCAATAGATTTAATAAAGACAACTGAACATGGGATCTACATATTATGATTTCATAGCTTAGTTTAGATGCTTACTACTCCACTGTTCAATTTATTACTATCATTTATAAGGAAATCCATTAAGTCATTTCAATAGCGAGGAAGATGTAATGCAGTTTGTAAGTTCTTGTCTTGAATAAATGTCAGTCATTGACAGTGATGTTTTTTTCCTCATCTGTAATACTAAAAATAACAATACTTAGCAATGAAGATCTGATTTTACATGGTCATTTTAATGGAGAGGCAAGCTTCTTATATTTACTAATTCCTTGTCCTTGAAATCTTGCAGCTTTATAAAGAAAGCAAAAGAACTGCCACTTTTATTAACCTATTAATTAATGAGTCTGTAATAGCTAAGTTGTTGTTGCAGTTTAAATGTCCGGCTTTCTTGAAAAGCAGTTTCAGTAGCAAGTTCTTCAAACTAGCTAGGCAACTTCTTCTTTTTTTTTTTTTTTTTTTTTTTTTTCTTTTCGAAAGTTTATTGCTATTCCTGTAAACAGGCTTTAAAGCTTTCAGTTCTGGCTTGAATTCTGTTTCTTTGAATCGATCACTGAAATGTTCTATCTATCCATCTGTGATTTTAAATCCTTGATGTTAACAAGAACATGCAGGTCTATCTTTTTTTGCAAAGTCACTTCTTGCTCAGGAACAGATGAGAATTTAAGCTAAAGAATGGTCAAAAGTGTATTTCCAATCTTTTTTTGCTTGTTTGTTGTCATTGCTAGTTTCATGCCTTCTACCCTTTGCTTCTCTTCATGATGACCCAAAAAAACATTCTAATCATGTTATAGACCTCACACAAAGTCTTGATTGTGTCAGCACAAGCTGACTGTTGCGTGTCAGATATACACGTCATTAATTTATTATTCAGGCCTAGGGGAAGAAAGGTAATACATTCCAGCAACGTACAGACAAAACAAAAACATGCACTTAGGTTGCACAAAGTCAAAATATGAGATAGCTTAAATGCTGGAAGCAGCACTTTTGAGATTCACTAGCTTTAAGGGATGTCTGGCACAAAACCGTACATATCAAACATTTAATTCTTTGCCTTGGTGAAAATTTTAACATTCTTCCTAAACATGCAACATATAGTTTTACAACCAATCATGCCAATCAAATAAAGGGATCCCCCTACTTTTTAGAATTTCATCTACATGTCTACAAGATGCTCATCTTTCCTTACTAATTTCAGCAGTCTGTTGGACTAGATCCCTTACACATCATATTGTTAGCAGATCAATATAGCTTTTCTGACATATCATTGATATTAAAAGAATATTTTGTCTCTGTCGAGGAAAAAAACCCACAGATAAAACTCTTCTTTGTAGACTTTCATGGAAAAATAAAATGGAATTCCTTTCTCAACATTCCTGTATTTCTTGATGTCATGCCCCCAAAGAACTAATCAAACTGAGTAACTCAAAAATACCTAGATAATGTCTAGAAAATTTCACAGCCAAGATATTTTTGCGAATCCCTTGCTCGCGCTATTGTTTAATGCTTTACAGATTTTAAGTCAGAAAGACCAATTGAACCAGTTTTAAGCAACATGTTCGTGAAAGTTTTTTGAGTTAGGAAAGGGATTAGAAACTTGAGAATATGTTTATGATCAAAAATTTTATTAATTGTCTCCTCTGAGTCATTGAAATAATTTCTACAGAATAAAAAAATCTGCAGTTAAAAATAAATGGCACACAGAGAAATACATTAATCCTTTGCTTGAAAATGTATACAACTTAATATTTTATAAATTTGACATCAAAGAGTTTATGCTGGAAAGCCATTTGTGTGAAATAGCTTAGTCATTTTTTCAACAATTTATTGGAGAAATCGTGTTTTATAATCTTAATTTTCAGAGGTGGAAGAGCTTTTATTTATTATGTATGAGTTAAATTACTGTTAATCAGATGTCATAAAATTGTATCTGTTAGTTTGTAGGTTGGGATACTTTTGTACTTCTTAGTGTAATAATGTCACCTTTTTTCTTTCATCATTTCATCTGCAAGTGGCACATAATCTGTAATTAATTATCCTTTATTTGAGAAGGATTGTTTCTAGTATTATGCTAGCAGATGATATAACTAATTTAGTCCATTTTAGTGTAGGAAATGAATGAAATTTTGTACTTTTGAGATCTTTTCTTCTCTTCATCTATTTTTTTCTTTTTGATGCTTTGCTTGCATAAATACATTTCAGCATACAGATGACCCAGAAAGACACACGACACAACTGTCATTTGCAATGCAAGAAAAGCAACAGAATAATAATTTATAAACAGCCTCCTATTGACAGCATAAACTCCCTTAATAGCACATTTGAAGATACAGTTTAATCTGCAGCAAATCTGATGATAATTGTGGTTTATGACAGGCTGGCTGCCGTGATGGGGTCCTCAGCGAACCAGAGCTCTCAGGTTGGTATGCTGTTGTCTTGACCTCCCCAGAGCTAGACTTCTAAAATTCTAAGAAACAAAGCCCTACTTTACGTCAAGATACCACCCAGAACAATTCACTTCTTCAAGGGAGAAACCAAAAGTGGCTGACAGAACAGGAAAAAAAAAAAAAAGGCTTTAAGAGACAACGCTCCTGCAGCCTACTGCGTCCTTGCAGTGAAGTCCTTGCCTAGAGCTTCAGTGTCTCTGCCATCTCAGTGCTTTCCTGGAATCTACCAAGAAACATGAAATTTTCAGGCACACCCAGGCAAGGTCTGTGCTCTCTGCGTGCTTCGCAGGCTCTTCTTTTATCAAGTTGCACAGTCCCAGCTCCTCACCAAGACCTTCCGTGCTTCATGTGCTACCTACCACACTGCAGTAGGGAACAATGTCCCAGCCAAGCACACTCAGTGTTGAGCCCCTTGCTCTCTTTTGAAAACGGTGTGACACAATGGCATAAAACCTCCTGGGAAAACAAGAGACATCTGCCACAAAAGCATTTAATAATCCGTTGTTTTCAAGGGATGGTCTTTAAGCATGCTGCTGGGGCACGCAAATCTGCACACTTAGATTTTGGCAAGTAAGTATTTGTGCTATGGTCTTCTCTTTGTTCTGCACCCATAAATGTTTCCTTCATGTGCCAGGGCCCAGAGAACACATGCCTTGTTTAAGCACTTGCTAACAACCTTGTTACCTCTGTGTCTCAGATCTGAACTATAACAACCTATCAAAGAAATCTGATGGCTTTTAATTATATTTACTTGCTGGAAATAAGGAGAGGTCAATATTACAGGGATACCTACTTCATAAAAGCAACCTGCATTTGTAGCGTAGGACACATGCTTCATGTCATTTGCGACCTTTTGATACAAGTGATATTTACATGTCAGGGTATATAAGGGCTAATTAATTTACCAGTCACCACATTCCATTTAGAAATGATAATATAATATTGCTTTTCTCATTCATTTTTCAAAATCTCAGCATGTTACCATATGTGTATATATATATATATATAAAAATAAAAGCATATATGAGACAATGGAAGATTATTCTGAAAGAAGAGATCAAACATATTTTGGGTCTGTGGGATTTTTGTCTGTGAAATCTGCAAAAAAGTAAAGCATTGGTACCATGTGTTGCAGCCCTTGCTTGGAAGAAACTCTAACTTAATTTGATCCAAACGGATTTTTGACAGTGAGTTTAAACATTAAAGCTATAAAGAATACACAGCCCATATGAAAGCTGAGGTCAGAAGTATTTCAACCTTTCAGGCACAAATGGATCATATTAAAAGTTCACACTAAGTTTATTCAGACTATCCACATTTAATCTACTTTTTTTCTCAACTTTCTGTCACCTTCTGTAAAGTTATTCAGAGAGTAATAAAGGCCAAATCTTATACTCAGTACGCCTCCTGCCAAGTAGATTACATGCTTCTGAGTTTCCTAAGGGCAGCAATGAGGAAGTATCTGCTCTCTCACCACCCAATGAAGCTGGAATTACTCCAAAGCCTTAAGGATTCAAGACAGCCTATTAACTAACTGCATTCCCATTCCCCTTCTCCTATCCCTACAAAGCAATATTAATGGAGGCACAGTTAATGTCCATATCATGTAGGAGGTAGAAATTCCATACATGATGTGTCAGAAACTTGGTCCTTTCCCCTTCTGCGTCACACAAAAGCCAGGGCAATGTCTAGTTAACAAGTATCATGGCAAGGCAGGTCTGGTCCTTTAACTATAACAATAATGACAATAATGACAATAATGACAATAATGACAATAATAAGAAACCTTTCAATATAGATAATCACAGTAATCCCAGGCCTGCAGGAAGACTTGTAAAGAACACCATAGAACTTGTGAAAACAAAATAATTCTTTCAAAAGAGATAACTTCGACTTCCCTCTACCATCTGTTTCTGTATCCATTTAATGTTGCTCTATGATAAAGCTTCCTCCTTTACAGAAATGTACATAGGCATTTATTAAAAACAAAAGAAAATTAGGCGTCTCAATATTCATGCAACATTTTTCAAACATACACAAATACACAGTAGTTTGGATGTTCTAATTGAAATATTTCAGATATTTGAAACAAGAAAAAAAAAAAACAACTAAAGGTTATTTTAACTAGCTATGCACAACACATTTCTTCTAGTGTAAGTTTATGTTAATTTTGTAATTCCTTTTTAAATGCATAAATTTTTAACTCAGCAAGATTCCCATACTGTCAAGAAGCCTTTATGAAACATTTTAATTAGCAACAGCTGTTGAAAGTTACGTCCTATATCAATTATCATTTGTGCACTTAAAACTACAACCAGCTCCTTAATCCTTTCTGCAGAGGAATGCCATCACCTCAGTCAGCTACTGTACAAAATTGCATAAATTATAATTCAGCAATGATCTATGGTGAAAATTTCTGTTCATGCAATCATTTTACAGTATATTAGTGCTCTATAACAAATACAAATTTCAGTTAAATAATTTTGAATTGGGATGGGATAGTACTATTCTGTTACAGAATAAATAACGTGAAAGGTATGAAGGTTTAAAAAAAAAAAGTTCTGTAAGATAATTATTTCATTGCAAATAAGTAATTCACACCAGAGTTCTTGCTGACTTGAAATGTCAGATTTCTGTAAAAATCCCATGGGAAATTGTGTGCTTCATTCTACTAACTGTACTTCTTGGACACAGGTGCCTGTACAGGGACGAATATTTAAGAAAAATAAAAACAGGAAAAAATCCCTGACACTACTTAAAATAGATATAAAAAAATAAAAGCAGCCAATAAAAAGACCAACAAGGACAGACAATAATAATTCTATCATCTGAGAAACAGATGGATAGCAGAGTTTATACTACGTAGAAAATCAGCCAAGAAACTGCACTAACTCAGAATGTTGCACTAATAGGAAAAAAAAAAGAAAAAAGAAATAAAAGACTGTAAGAGGAATTCTACACCTTGCTCACTAGATAAGAGTGACAATTATGGTGGATTATCCTGAACACCTTCCTACCCCCCCCATGTAATAATGACACAACCCTCTGTCATTGCTCCAGTGGTTGACACTGCTTTGCAAAATCTCATTTGCAAAGTTCAAGTGCAGATTTTCAGCAGAGGTGACCAAAAGGCTGCTAAGTCCTCCCCTTCGCTTATTAGCTCTGCCCTATACCAAGTTTACACTCCCAATCACTTAACCTACAGGCAAGTTCTAAGGCTGCAGTCTCCCTTCAGATGAAGGCTGCATCTGCCCCTGCCCTTTTCTCCTGTCTTACCTCTGAAATTATTCTTTTCCCCCTAAGGGTACACATTCTCTATAAATTACATCTATGCTTTAAATCTGCCTTCCTGTCAGACAAATCATCGTTTTGCCATTGTATATGCAAAGTCAAAGGGTTGGTAAGTGGATATTAGTCAAAAAAAAATGTTTGGAATTGCAGTGAGTAACATCCGCAAGTGTGCTGCGTACACAAAATGCCATGACAGGTAACAAGTTCATCATATCGGGTCTGTATTTGTGGTGGCCTGATACAGTGGAGGTTGGAAAACAGAGGAAAGCTAGCTGTCCACCAAAATATTTTCTAAGATGAGCAACAATAACATTAACAATTTGCTTTACTGAGAAAACATGCTTTGACATATATATTGCAACTGCTACTGAGGAAGCAGCTGTGATACAGGAATGGCAGGTCCAGGAAAAACTCCAGAGCCAAAAGCAACACTGACGTATTCAGTTGTAACAATTCTTTAGACCGTGGTGGGTGGGAATGGGAAGATGAGCATTTTCAAATTCCTCTGAGTTAGTAAGCAACATGCAAAGTTTAGGAATATCAATATAACAAATGCTACATCTTGATTTTGGACAGTGGATAGCTCTCACTAGTTGACAAATGAAGATGCCACCAGTATTTTTTATCTACCACGGGAATTTTGCTACGTTGCAAAAAACGCAATTCTCTGTATTGTTCCTGTGTTTATTTAAGTGCCTATGCATATTTTAGCACTGGTTAAACTACACAAGCTTTATGGGGGTCCTTATTAATAATGTACAGAATGTTTCTAAATTTCCATCACCTTCAATAATACAGAGGAAGCAGAATCACAACTTATTTAGAACATAGGATTCTAAGGGACAGTCAGAGCTGCTGTTACAGCTAACAGAAATTTGGTTTATCTAACTTCTCCCATTATAATTTTTGTAACTGCCTTTTAGAAGCACCCTGGCTGTTTATGAGCTTTTGAGATCAAAGAAGCGAGGGGAATTCCAAGAGGTTGAAAGCACGATTTTTGTTATTGTTGTTCCATGAAATTCAGTTCAGCTTTTGTTGAAAGGCAAACATATGCCATTTCCCTCCCCTGGGTTTGTTGACATCTTGCCCAGTGCAGAAATAAACACAAAGCATTCTGAGGTTGGGTCTGGACTGCCAAAGCATGAACAAAGCACACTATACGGAGACCAGCGATAATGAGGTACGTTAAATAAAGGAACAAGATAACACAAGGAAATAATAAGATTTTGTGCCGCCTTTCCAATACTCCCTGGGCTAAAGGAGGCTGGGATGGTTACCTTCTTATACACAGCGGTGTAAGGTTACCCTTATACACAGTGCATGGCTCAAACAGTTCAGCGTATCTCTTCTCTACTCCTGATGGCATCGTGTGAGGCAGATGCTAACCTCGTTCACAATGAAAGGAAAGAAAGTCCAGATGGATTTGCTTTCTTTTCACCAATTCCCCAAGCCCCAAGGCCTAGCAAAGTGCCTCTTCTTTTCCTTATAGTCTTTTCCTAACGGCTACCTACTGGAACTACTTCTGTAGCTGCTCGAGCAGCAGCCTGTGGTGAATTTCAGAGTTTGGACACTGTACTTTGTGATTCTGAAAAAGAACATTCTAGGAATCAGTATATTTATCTTCTGGTTTTTAAACACCCCAACACTCCCCAGATCCATCCCCAAGATATAGAAAATTATTTACAAGGTAACTACCTTAGGATTATCTTAAATACTATTTTTACTGTTAAATTAGTCTTACAGGTTAGAAACTGTATGATTTAAGATTTCATTAAGTAGTTCACGCAATCTGATGTTTAACTGGCATTCCTATCTCCTTGCTTGCACCAGACCTGCTAGTTTAATCAAAGGATTTCCAATGTGTTAAACTGGCAGTAAGCTACCCTGAAAAAAAAAAAAAAAAAAAAAAAAAAAAACCCACACACGAAAAAAGGAATAAAAAAGGGGTGAAAAAGGAAAAAAGAAAAGGAAAAGAGGGAAAAATAAAAAGGGGAAAGGGAGGGAAGGAAATAAAAAAGGTAAAAAGGAAAAAAAAAGGACTTTTTTTTTTTTTTTCAGTAGTGCTCCCTGCGTTCTACCGTGTCAGGCGAGAATAGTAGCAGTGCAAAGGAAACGACAGAGAGTGGTCAAGAGCCTAGAAAAGGGGCTTAGGACTGCCCTTTGTGCAACAGCTGAACAGATCTAAAGGTTTGCTATCTCATCAAACACCACCCTTTCTTAACTTTTTGACATCTAATGATCTTCAGAATAGCTTTTTTTCCTCTATGTCATAAAACCTAGTTTTGAGGTCTTTACAGTTTGCCAGGAGTGAGAAAGGCAGGATGGGCCTTAATTTTTTTCTGTATTTATTGCAATAAATTTTGCAGTGATTGAACCACCCCACTTTGAAATTATACCGTATGATCTTCCCCTTTTCATTTGCCTTCACTAAATTACATTGAAGATGTCACCTCAAAAAGGGTTCTATCAAGACCACATTTACAATGAATTTTTTTTTCTAGATTTCTCCCTTAAACTTTCTGAAAGATAGTTCAGTGACAAATGTGTTCCATTACTTACAATATTTGAAGAGCTGAAAGGAAAAAAAGAGGAGATGATGAAGTGGACTCTTACATAAATCTTCACCCTAAAGAGGTAAATTGAGTACTACACACATAATTATGCTAACAAGAAGAATGGATATAAATTTTATAAAAAGAAACCTGAAGCTTTTTAGTGTCCATTGACAATCTGAGAGATTTGTGCAGCTTATGCTTTCAAGTAATTTTCTAAAATCACTTATCAATGAATGCTTCAATATGTAGTTAGTCAGGCTGATAGGGTCTCTGACATATCATTACATACTCTCTGAAGAAGCTACTGAACAAATGAAATAAATTGTTAACCTTACCAACTGTGCTCTGCCCTAGCAACGGATATGCTAAAGAGGGCACAGGAACTCACAAAACTAGTTCTAGCCATCTGAGCAATAGAGATAGGGAAGGCAAAAAGGGAGGAATTGCTATCTGGAAGCAAGGTTAATGCTGAATAATAAAGATCAAGAGTAATGGGAAATTCACTGGATTAATGTAAAGAAGAAAGTGTAGGGAAGAGAGAGATACAGAGAATAGTGTCCAGTAGCAAATACACAATTTTTAGCTGTGAGAAGATGAAGGAAGCTGACTGCAGAGGAAAGACATTCCATGATTCAGAAAAAAAGCCATGTGAATCCTAAAATATTTGAACGATCATGACTAAAGCCCCAAAACTGTTCTAGAAAAGAGATAATGAGTACATATAATGAGTTTCCAGCTGTGGCCACCTGAAGATGCTCATAGCCATGACAGTTGTCCATCAGAACCCTTCCACTAGAGCTGAGCTGCTTGTCTGACTGTTCTCCAAACCACACGAGTCACGATGAATTAGACCATAAAGATAAAGGCCTTGTTAAACCCTCTAAGATGATCCACCTGAATGTGATTGAACAGTTTTAGGAAGAAATCATTCAAAAATTTGATGCAGCTGAAAAGATGGTAACCCCTGGCAAAGGATTTGTGTTGAACATTGAGAACAGGTGTGGGCCAAAAACCAGCAGTGAGCGCAGCTGAAGCTAAATGAGGCCAGGTGTCTGTGGCCAAAGACCAAGGCAAGCCCAAGAAATAATGGCACTAGTTTTGCGAGACGCATCGATGGCAGGATAGTGATTATCCCAAGAAGGCTGTGACACCAGAAAGACACTGCAAACTACTTGTTGTCTTTAGTTCACAGAAAGGCAGACTGAGTCAACGTTCCAATTAATCCAATGTTTCTTTATTTCACATATCCAAATGTCTTTGCAGGTGGGGATCCTTTCAACATATGAGCAATTCAGATGACTTCATAGCTCAGGGAGGATAAAAAGGCAGTTTACTTCTAACAAGGCACATCATAAGCTGAATGGATACCGCAGTGACAGCTGAATGAAGACATTCTTCCTTCTGCCATGCAAACAACTCTGTGATGTTTGGAGAAATATATATATTTAGCATTCTTCCGTGACATGTTCACATTTCGTTTGTCACTTCTGACTTTTAAAGGACCTTTGTACGTACCCAGTTTTGTAATATGTAGATGCGTGTGAATGCAATCTACAGAAGTGGCTATTTCTGCACATATTGTTCATATATAGGATGATTTGGGGTTTGTATTTTATTGTACGTTAGACGTAGATGACACAGATTAGATCTATAATAAGATATGTGACAGTATATCATATATGCTACACATATGCATTACTTGATCACATACAACACAAACTGTCATATATGCATTTATATACTGAATATATGCCTATCATGCACAAACGCTTTAGCAGAAAGAAATATGCTTAAGTTGCAGTCAAGCACTCACAAATTTTAAGCATTGGTGTTAAAGTTTTCCATGGTACTTAGTTCAATGAAAATGAATTTGATTCAGCCTATCCTTAGCAAGGTGCGTTCTCTGCCTTACATCGGACCCCTGCCTCACTTGAATGCATACAAGAGACAATACTTAGTTTTGCCACAGTCACAGAAGGTACTGAGTCATTGTGGACACTGAGTGTTACAACTTTCAGGTGTCCTCCCCACTGCTGAAATTCATAATTCCCTCTTGGACACCTAAACTTCCACAAAAAGTGCCACAAAAGAGTTCAACTCTTAACAATGGGATTTGCTGACACCGGCAAGTTCAGCAGGAACTGACCGAAAGTAGTCAGAAACATGATTTTTTTCGGGGCAGGACTTATGTAATGTTAGACTACATCCAGATGTTCACTGCATTAAAAAAATATAATATTAATTAGAACAGCAACCAAAAGCCTGATCCCCTTTTCCCACTGAAGACTTCAACACGAATCCTTGTCTTTCTCTGGGTTACTGTAACTCATAAAAGACATCACAAAATGAAACAGCTTCAAAAGAAAATACTGAGAAAATTTCAGTCTAGAATACCAGCAGGACTTTCCTGACAAATACATGTTGAGGATGCCAGGGCAGGCATCTCACAGGGGTGTTCTGGCCACCAGGGCGCCTTGGCTGCATTTTGTGTGTTGTTGCATATACTCTGAACAGGGCTATTGGATGGGACCTCATGGTCAAAAAAATGAAGGACTGTCTTTTTTTTTAACTTTGGTAGGGTGTGAGGGAGGCACATAACTGCAGGGTTTTCAGGACCAGTGGAAGACGTGATGGGAGTATAGGTTGCTGGGGAGTGCTGCCAGTAACTTGTAAACATGAGAGTTCTTAAAGCTTGTCTTAGGTACCACAGTCTCCGTCATAAATCTAGCTCTTATGTTTGTTCAGTATGTGCTCGTTTTTGGATCTTCTTTCCTATGTACAGCACCGTCCTTTATAGAAGACATATTTTTTAATATATTTTGCTGTATGTCTTTTATCACCAGATATTCAATTGCTTCACAAGGTGTCACATTACTGATTTTATATCCACATACTCTTGTACGGAGAGAACTCCCTTTTACAAACTGAAGCTCAAGAAGATTTAGGTCAAATCTATCCACTCGTTTAAGTTCCCACTCTGACTAACTGAGTTAATATCTATAGAGACGTCCAAAGCAGGGCATCCATAAACTTCCTTTGCTCAGCCCTTGTGCAAAACAGATTACAGGACACTGAATTAGCAAACGAGGAACTTGCAGTGAGTAACCACTTTTGTAAACTGTGGTTTATGTGACTTGCCCAACATCACGTAGGAATTTTGCGGCAGGGGCAGGGAAAACATCCATGCTGTTAGGATGGTTCTCCATTAATCATACATTATCCTGTAATTCACCTCTCGATTCACTATTGCCTTTTTAATTTCTAAAATGAATGGTACAAAAGATGGTTAATTAGGTGCTCTACCAAAGCCTGCGCATGCTCCATGAAGATGTTCCCTTTGAAAGTGATTGGGGTGGAGCTCATGTCATCTACCTTAAGCTATTTAAAAATGTAGATGTGTAGTCAAAGATAATTTTCTGACCTTCCTCTGTAATCAGTGGCATAAGATAGGCACCTCCAAAAGGCTGACTAATCCCATACTGAAAGCCTGTCTAAGGCTGAATGAATTGCCCTCTGGAAGTGTTTAGATGTATCCATTAACTACAAAGAGTACCCAGATGACTAGATACCTAAATTTTCAATGGCTCAAGTTGAGTAAGATGAAGCTTGACTTTTGTGTTTTACCGCGTACCTGAATCTTATGAACAGCGTGAGCGTCAGTAAAAGTAAGTACTGTGACCATTCACAAGTGCAGTTCCAAAAATAACTCAGATCTTTGTCTGACACCTGTACTGGCCTTCATAGGTAGACAAACTTGATTAAGTTATCTACCTAGACCTTAAAGTACCAGAAGTCTGGGAAAGAGCAGTACAGTCAATATCAATCCTAATTTTTTGTTAGAAAACTGGATTTGTATAGAGCTTTTTGGTAAAACAGGATAGTAACAACAAAGTGGCCCTGAGAGATACTGGCAATAATCAAGTTAAACAAGCACGCTTAGTGCCTTAGCAATCAGTACAGAGGAAGTCTGTCAACAGGTAAAGTCCAAGTGAAACAACAGTTCAGAACATCAATTTACCGTTTATGAAGCCAACAGAAACAAGAGCAGCTGAAAATCGGCGTATGATCCCGCATTTATAAATATCATTAACCCACTCTTTGATTAGTGAGCAGAACCTGATAATTTCCTATGACAAATGAGACACGCTCTGTGTCATCAAAACAGTGCCCCAACTGTTGCTCTGAAAAATTCTGTAGTTGAAAAGTGCTTTCACAGTGGAAACTATTCTCTGTAGAAATAATCTTTTTGAATTTGGAGCAAGTTGAGGAAAGCAAAGTAAGGTGTTCCACATGGATGAAGGAATCTATTAACACCGAGAAAATTGCAGGTTCAAGATCCAACGGCAGACTCACTTAAAAATTAGTCGTCTTCACTCAACTACATTATTCCACTGAGGTCATGCATCTTTACAAGTTAAAGTAAGGTAAACACATTTATACCTGGCCAAAACAAAACTTAGTCTAATAGACTAATCCTTTTTTTTTAAACCTGATTTTATCCCCAAACATGAGAATGTTATGCTTTTGCATATTTATTTTAAGCTTTATTAGTTTTGTATTATTGAGACAAGGACAAAATAAATATCTCGTGCTTTCCAAGAGACCTAATTGTATTTTCCATTATGATGAGAAATTCATAACTCAGATTTCTTTACATTAATGAATGAGAGCAGCTAGGGGTGGAAGAATAAAGAAAGAAGATTAATCAGATTTACAGTTTTGACCCTCAAAATAGATAAATTATATTTATGTATTTCATTCACAGCAAATACCTACCCTCTGTATAAATATATTTTCCTCCTATCATTATTCTGCAGCTGACTAATGAATGTGACAAAAACAATAATTCAAAAACCCAACCCCAACACAGGAAAACAGAGGTTTACATCACCTTCAAGATTACAGCATAAGAAAGAAGTTGGTAGCCTGGCTTCTTCTGATGCTAATGCTCAAAAAACTTATGTCTAGCAACCATCTAGCAACAAATTAATAGGTTCAAATTGACAGAGGCAAACATGTACTCAGGCTGACAGGAGTAAAAATGAAACAGGAAAAAGCTGGTGGAAGAGAAACACATCTTTAAATAAAGTGCATTTGAGAGGTGTGCCAAACTTGCACTGGGAAATTTTCTTTCCAGTTTAGTTAGTTTCTTTTATTCTTCTCCACGTGATATCAGAAGTGAGGTTCCACAGCATTAAAAAATGTAATTATATGACAACTTTATTATCATTACCAGGGAAAACCTTCCTTTCTGATTTTTGGATTCAAAACTTAACTTTCTTTCCTTATGTTCACCTCACAAAACCATCTCAAAATCTGTTAAGATACACATGGTATTTTTTTTAATTTATTTCCCTTTCTGTGATGTTACAGCCCTCCTCACAAACCATTTTTAACGTTACGAAAACTCTTAGGCCGTTGAAAATTCCTTAGTGAATCATGTGAAATCAAACCTACACAATCCACAGCGTATTCTCATTCCTCTGCGTGGCAGCCAGCGCTAGTGGACCGTACAAGAATTAGAAGTAAGGAACTCCCAGATTTTATTCATACCTCTCCCATTAACTGGCTTTCACACTCTGCACTTCTACAGATTTTACACTGTCTAGTCATGCCCTACTTATTTTCCTGAGGCATGTAAATATTATCACCCAAATTACAGCTAAGGAAAACTAAGTACACTTATCAGTTGTCTGAGGTCACAAACAAGTTGGTATTGTTATCACTATTACAACACGTGCACCTTAAATGCATTTCTGGATAGGTCGAGACAGGAAAAGGCGACAAGTGGGTGCCCATTTGAGGCAAGTTCCAAAAAGTGCTCAAAATTTTTCTTTTGGACAAGGCTTCCCAAAAAATGCAACTTCCAAAATCACTGATTAGCTCTTGGCTTTTATATTTATGTGTAACATGTACGCGTGAGAAATGATTTATGAAAAATTCTCATTTTTATTGCAAGAATTTTGCAGGTCCATGGAAAATTTACAAACCTGGAAGGTAGAACGCCATCACCAGAATTTGCATGAAAACTATACTGCAGTCAGCAGTTCTAAGTAATTTTTTCTAATGGAAGACATTGGCATGGGCAACTTGATTAAAAAAACAGACCAGACACAAACTGATCTGATAGAAATTTTCAGAGAAGTCTGCATGACATTTGTCTGTAATATAGTATCTTACCTACCTGAAAATTACACTGAACTGTATTTGATTAGTACCTACATTCTGTAGAGGATGGTTCTGGCCTTTGTTAAGCAAATAAATTTAGCAATCTATTTTCCCCTCTAATTCCATTTGGTTGGTCACCCTTTCTTTCCGTTCATCCTGAAGCCATTTGACTCTTATCTATTGTGTCTTGTGTGATACTTGGGGAATTGCTAGCACGGTAACACTGCAGAAGACAGAAAGTCACCATCTCGAGAGTATCATAATACATAAGAGAAACAATAGAAGCTCCGTTACCTATACATATGACTGGGTGCCAACATGTCCAACAGTTCAGTTCTGGGTTTCACTTGTTGTGTGGTCTTAAACGAAAACTTTATCTTGCACCATCCCTTCTGTCACCATTAATAAGGATTTATCTACATACTAAATATAGAAGTTAGACGAAATAATTAAGGCTTGTGCTGCATGTGTGACGTTAATTCTTGCAAATAATAACATTTAAGATCATAATTTTAAGTTGTTATTATTCATCATATAAAACATACAAAACAAAAAAATAAGATTTTCTTGCACAAGTGTATATATTTTCATGTCAATCAAGAGGACTACTCTCTGATTATCACTGTCTTTATTATTAAAGTTATTAAAATTTTTTAAAAAATCCCATCTCTAAAAATGTACATCTGTATGTACTGAATGTACGGAAATCATTATGCATTTAGCAACATGTTTGAGTCTTTTCTCTGCATGTAAAATGCTAATTTTTCATCAGTAAAATAGGAAGTCAACACTGACCAGCAAAATTTTTCTTCTGTATTACTAAAAACGTGTTTCTTTGTCTGAAGTATAACTTCTCAGCCTGACTCTACCTTACACCAGGGTTTCATATTAGCTTCAACTTAACCTAAGTAATGCTCTTTCCTTAGATGGTGTAGTATTACACGCATCTATTACTCATTTTATTTACTCCTTTGGAATGAAATTGCTGTCTGCCCTCCTGGAATAGTAGATAATTAACTCTTTAGAAATAAGGTTAGTGTTTTGCTAGACGAAAAGCTCTTCCTGAAAGTGAAGTGAACAAATATGTACAAAGATTATTAGAAAATGTATGCAACCATTTTGACCCCTGAGACACAGCTGACAAGCCAGACCAGAAAATAAATTATAATGTATGACCTCTGGCTCAAAAAGGAACTTCTTCTTTGATAGTTCACTAATACATCTCACGCTCAAGGAAAAGTAAAAATAAGGAGAACACTGTGTTCCACCATTACCAAACAAGCACCATCTTTTCAATCAAAAAATTTAACGCAGATAGCATCACTGATTCTAAATAAGCTTTTATCCATCCCCTCCAACATACATACCAAATGCCTGGTAGTCTTGAATCAAGAAGCACCTTTACAGCTTCATATAGACTTTTCTCCGGGTCTGCTCATCCAAGAGGAAAATTATTGGACATCTCACGTGATCCCATGAGACTTACAGTGTGGGTCACACACAGTTCATTCAGATAAGCAGCTGATCTTCCAGTCCAAACCTAAATGCTGAGTATTTTCAGTTTTGCTTCACCAAGGCTTAAAAATGTACAGCAGTGTACTCAACCGTAGAGCGGCTGAGATGTTCAGAGTAATACTCAAATCACTGTGCTAACTAGGTACAATGAGAAACTATGGGAGGGAGGGAGGAAGGGAGGGAACATGGTAATGCTAGGTCAGCATCAGATAGGTGAAGTCTCTAATCTAGTTCATTAACCTGCACTTGTAATATAAAACCTGAGAGAATAATTGAATGTTTCTCTCACCGGGAAGGGGCCTCTGACTCTCAGGATGGCAAGAACTCCCTCTATGTCCATATGAATGAACGGATATATACGGTCTTTCTTTCGACTTGTGAACCAGAGATGAGCTGATTAAAGAGAGGCAGGCATAAAGAGCAGGCAAAGTAGATCTTTGTCTCCTATACAGAAACACTATGCTAACTGCTATGGCACTGAGACATTGACAGTAAAAGATGGACAAAAACAGGAAGGAAAAGCAAAAGCAGGAAATAAATTTAAATAACAGATTTTTAACCCAGCTGTTTCATCATCAAACAGTACTGTGGGTTCAGATGTGTTGTATGTCAACAGAGCACAAAAACGGTTGTGGTAAACTTAGGACCAGTATGAATTACACTGGCAAAAAATATTTCTTAAGCTATTTGTGCCTAACAGGACAGCCCTACAGCATCAAGGACAACTATGTGAAGCAGAGGGATTCTCTGTACCCTGTCGCTTTCAGACTGCTACTTCCCTGGCTACAACCTGCATGGAACAGTAGAGCTTCAACAAGTTTGGGTAAGTTTTATGTGAAACACCCAAGGAAGTTGCCTCAATGAAAGAGAAATAAGAATGGAGTCAGCTTTCTTGGTGTGAGATCACTGGGCAGACATGACAATGATGGATCCAGATACCCCTGAGATGGTGGGTAATGTCTGAAGTATTTAAATGAACTTAAAGACCCTCTCTCAGAAGTGACCAAATCTAGCACCCAAGAGCAGAGAAATCCTAATTTTACAGAAGATCAATGGGCCATAGACTTCTGTTCTACTTAGCAACCAGGAAATAGTATACAATGTGAAACCCTGGTACATAAACGCTGCAAGTACATACGCTTTGTATTTGTTGCTCATATTTGGACAGGGAGCTGTTCTGTCTCTGCAGTTCAATGTGTCAGATCAATACTAGACCTTAGCTGCAAAGAACTCAGTGCCCTTTCTCTTACTCTGTCTCTGCCTGAGCATTTCCTCACATCACACTTCATGTGAGCTGAGCATTCCTCACGCTTTCAAAGAATAGTGTCTTTCAGAGACATGCATAAAAATAAATCCCCTTGAGTTTATTCATATTACAGAGGCTTAGTCCTGCAGGAAACTGTCCCTTTTCCTTTATTGCCTTAGAGGGTACAGCCTGTCCCTGACGAGCACATTTGGATTTGTAGGTGGGTGGGGAATGGCCTTGCTACCTTTCGGATTTATTGTTCTCCAAGGGACACAGTGACAAGCACATACATGCTCTGCGGACTACAATTATTTCTGGATGTCACAGGAGATCAAACAATAGTAGAAAAACTCCTCATAACTCTTGAAAAGATATCAAGATATCACTCATTCTCTTTCTGGCCAAGTAAAATATGTTGGGGCCACGTTCTTAGCGGCTGCTCCAATGAAATCAAATCAGGGCTTACAATGAACCAGTGGTTACCCAGGCCTTGTGCTGTCTCTTTGCATGACTGAGATTTCAGCAGCCCAAGAGATCTACAAGCAGTTCAGCACAGGTTTTGTCTTCCTGAGGTTTAATCTCAGTTTCTTTCTCCAAAGGCTCATGGCATCACAGCCAACATCCCCCGCCTCTTGATCAAATACCTCACACACAGAGATACAGTTAGAGTAACTTCTTTGTTTAAAAACTGAGGTCTTGAGGGTAGAGACTGAAATTTTATGATCTGGATGTGAAGAGTCTACTCTGAAACAGGGCCCTGATCTGGGACCTCTGGGCAATGCTGCAAGACAAGCACTAATTACAGAGGTGTCATGTTGTTATCTGAGCAAATGACTGTAACGCCTTCATTTTCCTTCTGGCTCTTCTTCCAACTACCTTTGCTGCCTTGACTTAGTGTTCTGTCCTCCTCCTGTAAACATAGATTTTATTCCTCATTTGCTTGTCTTACAACTCTCAGGAGTTATATTTGCATGTAGCAAATGCCAATTAAAAAAATTCCAGTGAAAAGGCAAAAAATCTGAGTTTCTCTAAGAGGTGGACAAGTGCTAGACCTAGTAAACAAAGCAGGAGATTAAACATATACATGTATGTATGTCCCTTTTTGGTCCCTCTTTACAGGTCATCAAAGTAAAACAAAGTAATGGGCCACAAATTCCGGCTCCCCAACTACTGCTCTAAACACAGTCAAGGATTTTAAGCTCACTTGGCTTCCTTTTCATGGTTTCAAATGAGTTTACAAAGATATAATTATAATGAAAAAAGAGGTATTACATAGCTCTTCAGTCCTACTACAAGACCCTTTTACTAACTGTATAAGCAAGGTTTAATTCTCAAAATTCATTATCAAAGCTAATGTTAAATACACAGAAATCTAAATATTTGAATAGATAATAACACGTTTTAAGAATTATGTAGTTTGCTTTGTTCTCGATGTCCCTCCTCCCCCATTTCACAAGACTTTCAGCCCCTTTTTATCGCCACAACACCTCTCTGCCATTAAAGGTATTAATTTCTTTTCTTGGGGGGAGGGGAGGGAGAGTGAAATGAGAAGAAAGTGCTAGGTGTTCATGGTAATGGTTCCTTTGGTATTTTAATTTTTATTGGCTATTTAAAGCTTTGGATTATGACTTTCTTTTCCGGAGGAATAAAATGTCACAGCAGCAAACAGTGAAATTGATGCACTTAGCATGAAGACATTTTAAACGTCCAAAAGAGAAACAGTTTCACTGTTGAACAGAGTGGAACTATGCTTTGTGATTTGACACAGTTAGGCACATAACTGATGGCAGTAGCAAAACTTCTTTTTAAATAGTAATAAATTTACAGCTCTGTGTAAAAGTTATTTCACGTAAAAGTTCACGTCTACCTTTCCATATCTTCTGAACATAAAATGGCCACATGAGAAGTACATCAAAGTTTTCCTGTTTCCAGACACATTAGCAAAATACACTGTTTAATCAGTAACCTACAAAATTAATAATTCTAAAACAGTATCCTATTTTTTAAACCTTGACTGTTACAGTCTTTCTGATTTATATTCCATATAGTATTCTAAGTTAATATTTTCACACAACCCAACAAATACGATCGCTCCACAATAACTTTCAGGGTATTGAACAGGAAACCTGAGAGCCAAATCTGGGAAAAAAATCAGGACATTTTTACATAACTTTTAGGGTCCAATTATATTCCATTTGGAAAAGATTTTCCCTTGTGTACCCTTAAATATGAACTAAATTTCACTGGAGAGCACCAGTCAAAGCGGGGAAGAGATTGCAACTGATTTTTTGAGTTTCTCTCTGAGACAAAATTTCAGCGATCTTTTTCTGTTCAGTCTTAGCTAGGTGGGTTCGGCCACTGCAAATTCCATCGGGTCCAAGCAAATTTACTCCACTCCAAGCACTCTTTTTAACTCTTAAAACCATCTAGTGCCAACCTAGCACTTCAAATGCTTACATAACTCTTTTTCTTCTTTTTCTACGGTTGGTGTGCCTGGCATGTGGAAGCACGCACAACGTGAGGAGCAAAGTCCCCATAAAGAAACTTCACAGGACCCAACCCAGGGACCACAGCTGTCACCCTGAACATTTTTCTAGGGGAAAAAAACAAACAAACAAACAAACAAAAAACCCAAGCACTCAAGTTCAGCTCAAGCTGAACCAAAAGAAAAAAAAAGCATCCCCCCCCCCCCACCCTCCCCTCCCGCCCATGCTGGAAGATCGATGCTCTCCTACCTCCCAGCCTTATAGCCAGCGGATGAGTTAAGGGATGGGGCTGATCCTAAGGGGTTGCAGGCTGCGGTTCTCCCTCCCAGCGGGACGGGGGGAGAGCGGCCGGCGGAGGGGCCCGGAGCCCGGCCCTCCCGTGAGAAACTCGGGGAGTTTTTTCCCAGCGCGGGTGAGGGGCTCCGGGTCGCCCCCGGCCGTCGGCACTTGCCGTCGCAGGCAGGACCCGCACTCCGGGGCCACCAGCCTTTCTTTCCTCCCAGCCCCGGCCGAGCCTCACCTTGCTAACGCGGGGCACTTCCAGTGTTCGCCTTGGTTTAGACGGGGCAGGTTCAAAGTCGGGAAAAAAGCTATCTTCCCCTCCGTGAAAAAAATTGCCCAGGAATCCAAAAGAGCCAGCGCGAAGAGGGGAGAGACTGGTCCAGAGGGAGAAGGGAGGGGGAGAAGCGCCCCTTCCCTCCGCAGACGCCGAGCCGCTCCCCCCGGCCCGACTCCCACTCGCAGGTGAGCCCCGAAGTCACGGCTGCCGGGAGCGACACGGGTCCGGAGCAACACATCCCTCCCCCACAACCAAAAAAAAAAAAAAAAAAAAAAGTATAAAAGAAATCCATCCCATATCGCCCTCCCTTTTCCTCCACGTACCCACGCGCTTTACCTGTTTTTATGCCGGGTTTTTAATAAATTCCTTCCAAAGGGAGCCATGATCCCAGCGGCAGAAGCATAACATCAGCGATCCCCAAACAATTCGAGGGTGTTCCCTTCTCCCCTATTTTTTTCCCTGAGCGCCTTCCAGCTTGTTAATAGTCACTGAGCGTAGCGATGAGCTGGAAGTTGTGCAATTTACTGCTAACTTTGAACTCCGGCTTGTTGCTGCTGCTGCTGCTGCACCTTTGGAGTCCTGCCCAGCTGCAAACTTGAAGGAGGCGTTTAGGAGCAGGAAAAAGAAAGGAGGAGGGGGGGAACACGCACTTGCTCTTGTGATGTGAAGTTATGCACAGAACTTGCTAAACTTTCAGCCCCGTCACCCTCAGGGCACCAGCCAGCAAATGAGAAAGAAGGGGTTTTGCTCCGGTGGGGAACTCTGGTGGTAAAAAAAAAAAAAAAAAAAAAAAAAAAAAAAAAAAAAAAAAAGCAACACTACACAACAAAAGGACTGAAAACTTTTCCCGGGAGGCTCCAGCCACTTCAGGTCAAGTCGTTCAGCTAAACACCAGCGTTAATGAAGGGCAAGCAACAGTTGCCACACCAGTTCTCAGTACATAATAACCTGCCTTTTCACTACCTCTTTACAAGGCGTTGGGCAAGTAATGGGAAGATGAAGGGAAAAAGTCAGACCGCTGTGGCCCCTCTACCCTCCCTGGATTTTTAACTAAGCCAGCTATTTGAATGAAAGCCTTCACAGACTAAAAGCACCTCCAGAAACCTCTTAAGCGTGGCCTAGCAGAGAACAAGCGAGGCAGCAACACGAAAGGCTCAGTTCGTACCGCGATGTTGTAGGACCTTTTTTTTTTTGTTATTATTATTTTAAGCTGGCTTCGCCAGAAGGGAAATGAACGCACACTACAGTTCCTGTTCACTGAAACCCTCTGGGAACAAGAGATTTGGAGTAAAGCATCAGAAGGGAAAACTTTTTAAAGCTTCAGAAGAAGGAAAAAAAAAGCTTTTTTTTTTTTTTTTTTTTCTCTTCTCTCCTCCAATTTGGAGCACAGCAAAGGTGGAGCCCCAAGGACTGATGCCGGTGAGTGAAGGTCCCGGGCCGGTGAGCAGGTGGGAAGCCCCCAGCACAGCCCTAGCCCACCCTAGCCCTCTACTGTCTATAGTTAATTGAACAGGTACATGATAGATGTAAATCACTCCTTTTTTTTTTTTTCTTGTTCTTGTTTCTCACAGATTACAGGGCAAATTCTTTATGTGGCCGCCCAAAGGTGCAGCACAATAGGGAATTGTTTTAATAACCAGGGGGGATGAATAAATAGGAGCCTACCAGAGTAAGGGCTTACCTGAAAAAAGGCTTTTTCTTTTTCTAAAATTCCCCTTTCCTCCCTTAGTCAAGATAGTCACAGCAGCCTGAAGAAAACAAAGCCAAGGCCCATTCCATGGGTTACCTATTACTGGCAGCTCTCGGAATACCCCACATATTTTCAGTTCAGTCCCACGCCTCTAAATTCTCTGAGCTGTAACTACAAAGAGAGGAACCCGAGCCTCTTAAAAGCCTTGTTTGGGTAATCATCCAAATAACACAAAAATAGGGAAGCTGAAACGAAATAACTTTCAGATTTCTCATCCTGCTACCAGGGTATATTTTAAGTAGTCCGATTTTGGCATTATGAACATAAGCCCAAACACATTAAGGCCACAGAAGTCTTTCCTTTTGCTCCGAATAAGGTTATATATGCCATGAAGAGGGGATTTTCTTATATCTAAAGCACCGGGAAAATTTTTCGGTCCCTAAGAGATGTTCAAGGTGTATTTGGCATAAAAATAAAATCAGTGTATAATTTCCTAGAGAATAATTAATAGTCAAAGAACTATTTTAATTGGCAGAGGTAAAATGAAATAGCTTTATCTACAGAATAATATTCACTTTTCTCTTCATTATGAAAATAAATGGGAACTTGATAATATTTGTAGCTGTTTTTTTACTTATGAATAGTCATCTCACAACTTTATCCAAATATTAAAATATCATGTAAGTTGCTCCTCTTCTACTAACAAATGCAAAATCATTTTCAACCAAAGATATGTAATGTGGGAACTGGGTCCTTCCACGCAAGTAAATCAAAATGCTTGTTACATTCGTGTAGCTATGCAAAGAATTGTAGGAAAGACTCCAGCATAATAAGCAGACATTTTCCCCACAGCTGAGGGAGAAGTCTATGCACTTTCACAATTAGGCTAACGAAAGCCAGGAAGAAAATAAGTGGGTGTATGATAAAGTCTTACAAAGTAATAGAGGAGGGAATCCTAAGAAAAAGGAACATTGCTCTTTGCTAAAAACAAGACCAAAGGACATTTAGTATACCATAAAGAAGTGAATACATGCTGTGTCACTTGGTATTCAATTAATCTGTAGAACCCAAACAAAAGTATCACAGGGGGCATAAACACTTACTGACTTCATACAAACACATACCAAAAAAAAAAAAAAAAAAGAAAAAAATGGCTATTTCTTTTAGTAACAGAAGGGGCATAAGTTTCCATTTCTCAGCACATAAACCACTCTCTGAATAGAGTAGCAATAGTAGTGAAACTTTTCAGAGGGACAGACTATTTTTGCAGACTGTGTTGACACAACAGTTCGGTTAGCTTGCCCTTAAACTTCCAAAGTGCCTCAAACTATCCGTATCTGTATGTACACGTCCTCAGTTTTCTCTAAACTCCAGCTCTGATCTTCTAGGAATATTGGGCCAACATTCCAGACGAGGGCCCTGGTGCTTCCCAGCACGCCACGTGGACATAAAAAGCAACCACTGGTCAAGTCTTGAGCATGATCACCTTCTAATCATGCTTTATACATGCAAAAATAACTGATAACATCCCATTTTTCACCCATGAGCTGTTAAGCTCAGATAAATTGTTCTCCAACACAGTATCTTCCCCCAAGGAGAAGTAAAGAATGAATGGCAGATAGTTCAGTTTGCAGGACTTGTTTTTTGAAAACACTCCATAAAATAAATATGTACTGAACTTGAGATCATCAGAAAGACGTGTCAACAATTCACTCTGGTACTTGAAGGAGAAGGAAAGAGAATTATAAACACCAGAGTTATCACCTGCCACCTGGGTAAACTTACTGAAAAATAAATCTGGATGCAAATCTTGGGTGCTTGATCAGAAAGCTTAAGGTTAATAAACTGAAATGTTTTGTTTGTTGTCTTCCAAAGCAGCTCACACTAAGCATTGTATGTATCTCTTTGGCAAAAATACTGCAGCATAGCAATGCTTTAAAACACAGCTTTAACCAACCATATCAGTCTATGGGTATAGTTTCACATAAACTTAAGTGCAACAAGGAGCAGATGTGCTACTGCTCTCTCCTTCCCTTTCTTACCTCTCTTACCCACCACTTGGTTCCAGTGCCTACCTTACACAGTCTCTGGGATCTCACCTGATCTCCTGGTAAGCTGACATAACTCATTCAAATTCCAAACCAGGAACAAAAGTTTGTTCCTTCTGTTTTGGGCTGATTGGGGAGGTGAGCTGGCTAACCTCAGGATCAGACAAGATCAATCAGACAGTGTGATTTCCAGAGCTGATGCAAGGGAGGAGTTGCACTAGAAGCAGGACTAAGAGAATGAGAGAAGAAGCAAAGTGAAAGGAGGACTTGGAAATAGGGGGAGGGAGCAAGACCTCCTCCTGTGGCTGTGTGGTAGGGCACTTTGGCAGCTTGATGAAATCTATTCTAAGAGTGGGTTTACGTGAAATGACTTAATCTAATCTGATGTCTTGCTGTCCCTAAAAGTGGGGAGGTCTCATTCCTCTCCCACTGGCCACGGACTCCCAACCCTTTCCTTGTGCCAGGTCTGGTTGTCAACAGGCTTTGTGCTCACACCATTCAACTTTTTGAAATGGATGGAAACCTGACTTGACAGAGGAAAGTGAATAAGCAGCTTTTTGTTGGGCTAACTAGTTAAATTGGCTTATTGAGGTGTCAGACAATTGGCAGGATGGGCATGTGAGGAGAGAAACGGGACCATGTGGCCAAGAGTGTGGGCAGAGAGATGTGGGAGGAAGGGGTCCAGTCTGAGCAGCTGGATTGACTCAGCCGCGTTGTGTAAATTCATTCTGGCTGCAGCAGCAAGCAGCTCAATGGAGGCAGCAAAAGCTACCTTAGCAACAGGATAAATTGCCCATTCCTTGCTCTAGATGGCTGTGCATAGGCTGCTTCTAATACCTCGTCTCCCTCATTTTAAGCCATCATCAATATTTATGTCTGCTTTAAGTGCAGCCAGGTATGTGAATACAAGACACTAGACTAAATGGTCGGATGGAGTAAGAGGGAAAGGTCAGTACTGGGATTATAACTAACTGGTTAAAAGGCAGGAAACTGTGTGACCCATCTTCAGAGAGGTTCTGGATTTCTGCTGCTCAATTTACTCACTTGAGAAAATTTGCAAAAGGAACTCAGAAGACTGGTGGCTGATGATAAACTGGCAGGTGAAGGTCATGTTGGTGAGTGCAGAGCAATATACTGAGAAGAAAATCTAAACAAACCTTTAAATTAACTGTCACATCTCAGAAACATAAATTATTCGGGGCAGTTCATTCAAAGCCTTAGGTCAATGTTCTATACTGGTAAAACCAAAACCAAACAGACAAAAAAAAAAAGAGAGTTAACAATTAATGAGAAAGAAATACACAATGAAGTGGAAAAGCTCATTATGCCACTATAAACATTCATTCTGAGCCTACGTTTTGAATACCCCAGGTGCCCCGTCTGAAAAAGGAGGGAGGGCGAATGGCAGCAAGAGAGTTTTAATATAAAGAATAGCTTAATATATGAGGAGAAATCAAGTAGAAAGATAAGACTCTTGAATCTGAAGAAAGGTGAATATCTGATTATTATAAGAGAGGTCTATAATAATCTATATCATGGAATAAATAAATTGGAAACAGTTATTTCTCACAGTGTAAGTACAAAGGCCTGCTGAAAGAAATAATCAGACAGCAAAGTTAAAATAAACACACACACACACACAAACTAAGTAAATTGCAGAACTGCCTTCTGACTGCAAATGTCAGAGAGAACAAAATGAGTCAAAAAAGACATTAGGCAAAACCATAGCCCATATGGCCAATAGAGGTCACAAAAATCACTGGGTTCTTGGGTCTTTATCACCTGGGTTCAGCTGTTTCACACATCTCTTTTTCTTTTCCTTCCTTCCCCTACAGCTCACTAGCTACTGGCATAGCCCTGAGTACAGTAAACCTCACAGGTCACTTTTGACTTGTGGACTGGGTCCAGATGTAGCACCACCTCAGCTGCTATGACCTCTGTAGAGGACTTTCAGGTAAGGATTTTCCTGTGCTTTAATACAGGAGCTTGTCCCCCTGTAAGCAGATTTTTATTCAGTATTGCAGATACAGAATTATTTTTTATATTCTACAAGCCCCAAGTACTCTTGAGCATATATCTCAAGGCAGGGAGCAACTCCCCAGATGTGAAGTCAAATTCTTTGTCTGTTCATGACTGTCCCAGTCAGCACATTCTTTGTCCAGCCCCAAATCTCTTTCTCTCCTTGCTTTCTTTAGGTACTGAGAAGATGTCCTGTGACTGAATTTACCATTTTCTCCATTTCCAACAATCTCCTCCCTTATGTGTTCCCACTGTTTCTGTAATGGTGTAAGTGTTCGTCAGTTAGGTACTTGAAGACTCTGCAATAAAGAGGCCAAAACAAATTAAGTGATCATCGAGGTATATGAAAGAACATCCTCCTGTCTATTGCAGGGACTATTAAATATAATGGTCCAAATAAGCATTCCACTCTGAAAATACTTGAATCGTTGATTACCTGGTGCTGGGAGTAAAAAGTCTACCTCATATTTGCCTTGCTTTTATATTCTTCCCTAAGTATCTGCTTGTGCCCACTATCAGAGACAGGATATGATGCCAGCAAGTCATGTGGTGTGATCTAGTAGAGCAGCTCTTCTGTTAATGATTGGATATGACAGGACAATTACTCCTCTTCTGCTGCCTCTTGTCCAGCTCCCTAGCAGATCCTTTTTCTGCGCTCTGCAATTTTGATTATAGTGTGTTAAGAGACATGAACTAAATCCCCAGCTCCTACGGATTTGCACGGTAATCATGGAAACAGCAGACAGGGTTAAGTGATCCATCTAATACCCCTCTTTATTTTTTTTTTTTAATCCTCTTATGAAACATATCATATAATTACTTTTCATAACAGTTTTTGCAGCATGCTGCAATAGTGTTTAGTGGTTATATTTTTTGGTGTAAGTGCCTGACTTAGTAGCAGCTCTGACTATCGTGGCAACTAAGTCAAAGAGAGCAGTTTCGATGAACTGCTGTGTCCCAAGCTGCCATACTTGGGTCACTAATCATTTGTGTAGAGGATTTATCGCAACATGTAAAACTGATCTGAGCACACGTCTGGGAGCCGTAGCTCAAATTACATCCATTGCAAAGGGCACATTGGAAACACACCGGGTACACCAAAGAAACTCTCTACTACTGGAAGGGTTTAGAGCTTGAAGAGAAGAGACACAAAGAAAATAATTTTCCTTATTTAAGCATGTGACAAAAATATTTTCTTGATACAAATATAGGATTCTAAATATCTTTAATAAAACTTTTTCTATTCTTTCAAAAGACATATGCTAAATTTGCATAATGTACTATAACCTACTCCTGTGTTCTGGAAAAAGCTACTTATGCTGCCTACATCCAAGGATAAGCAATGACAGTCCTTGCAGCACTAAATAAGAAAAGACGAGCACAGGATATGTAGATATACAATTGGCAGCATTCTTTTCAATGATTTGAAGACTTTTAAGCCCACGGGAAGCAAAGGAATACAGGAAGAATCTATGGAAATATTCTCAGAACAATCCCCCTGACTTTAAACCTTGATTAATGATGATATGCTTTACCCTCCACTATGTGATTAAAAAAGGGAATATTAATCGTATGCCTTTTGGTCTGCAATGATAGTGTCCCATTCATTTCATATTTCATGGTTTTCTGAGGTTTATGTTTAGTTAGGACTCTCCCAAGATCTTGGTCCACACATTAGGAGAATAAATGATTTCAAACCACAAACTGGAGAGTAACATTATTATTCCTTCTCTTCCTACCCAAATTTTAATCATGTAAGCTTTAAGAAGGACAAGGACCATGTATCCACCAGATAGCCTCCGAGGTAAGGAGTCTTCATGCCCTGTTTATAAAGTTTACCTCTATTTTTGAATGTTGCATTTAAAATTGCTTCTTAACAGAGTGATACATTCTCACTGGAATTAAACTATTGACATGCTCATGGCCAGGTTTGATACCTCAAAGCAGCACATATACAGAAGTAATATTTTATTTTTCTTGCAGCTGTATTTCAGAAGCCTGTTGCTCAACTGAGCTGGATCAATTGGTTCATGATTTAACTTTGGGTCATTATTTCATATTTCGAAAGAGGAACTAATTTTTAGGTAATTTAAGTAGATTTTACAGTATTTAGAAGAACTGACCTTTGCAACTGAAAATGATTTTCAGAAAGAAACAAGCCTCTCAGTGTGCTCTTGTCTGTTGAATGAGAACATCTTTTAGAGACAAACATCTGAAACAAATGCCCCCTGGAGGTGTGCACTACTCCAGTCATTACCGAGGGAGTTCTCATATTCTTCTTTAATGCCAGTCCCTGAGATCCTGTCGGTACCTGCACCCATTAAGCCTATCACTTTTCAACTTTACACCAAAATCCTTGATATTGTTTTCCCGATGTATGTTTCCAGCGTGCCTGTTCTCGTCTTCCTGCACAGAGAGAGATATCTTCTCCAGATGTCGGCTCACATGTGGGCCAGACACACATTAAGATACAAGCCCTCTCCCCTTCCTAGATTCCAGCCATGCATGGAAAACACTCAAACCCTACCTAAACAGGAAAATAAGTCCATCCCCACAGTCTATTTTTGTGAAGGACAGAAATAAACATTTACACGCCCCTACCCTATCTCGTCTCATCCAAGGGAACATGGAAAGTATCACAGATATTCCACAGTGGCAGAAAGCTGCTGTTTCATAATCTTATAATGGCATGCTGCCAGTTCATGAATTACTTTTAAAGGAAATTAGGGCATCATGAAGAATAAGAAATCTTCTAATACACAACATATGAAAATTCTAGGCTAAAGCAGCTTCTAAATCTCTCTCTCACTCCATTTCTTATAAAAAAACCCAATCAGCAGGGTAGGAATCTGCATATGATGTAATACCTGGAGACAATTAAATTCACATTTCTGTGTGCTTTTTTGAAGCTTTTTGTATTGAAGCCAGTGGGAATTTTGTCTGATCAAGGCCTTCTTACACAAACGAACAACTGCAAATGTGTTAGGAAAGACTGATCTCTGGGACAGTGAATCACAAGTGTTTTGTCTCCTTTAGAAGAAAAAAAAAAAAAAAACGACCTCTTGAGACTGTTCAGTAATTCAAATCCAAAAGAATTTCTTACTTTCATCTTAGCTGGAAAGCAGATTTATTGCACGGAACATTAACTTAAGAATCAACCTGGTGTTAACTTCAGAATAAAGCAATTCAAAAAGGACCAATTTAAGACACAGAAATGAGAAAAAAAAAAAAAAAAAAAAAGATAAAATTGTATTGAGCTTACTCTCCAGATGGGGCAGAATATTTTATACTGTATTTTCTAGTGTCTTTGTCTGTCAAGTATAATAATACAATCAAAACTACCTGAGTCCTTCAGAAACGTAAGACACATTTGCTCTTTCACAGATTCAGCATTAGTTCCAATAAGGAACATAGGTCTCTAATGAAAGGTTTCAGAGGATTTTACGTGCTTGAATGTTTCTGACAGAGATGCCAGAGATGGCATTCCAGACCAGCAAATAGCAGGAAGATTTTTAAAGGGCGGAAAGCCATGTGGGATGCATGCTTGCATCTGACAGACCAAAAAGAAGCAGCAGGATGAGACAGTTTACATAGCGGAGATAAGTATGTCAAGACGCATACCTTCTCCTGAAGATGTTATCCTGTATTGAACTGAGGTATAATTCCTCACAATGGAGGAGACTTGCCACCTTGTAAACAATTGCTCCTGTGAAACTCTTTGCTGCCTCTTGGTCAAGTATATATATATTTTTTTTTCCCAGCTAATTTGTTAATTATTATTTCAGCAAGAAAATTGCCCGAGGCCCAGGCACCTAAACTCTCGAGGATAAAAGGAATGTACTGCCCTGTTGTTTTTTTCCCCTTCCCGCTGGCTGCTAGTATCCTAATTCCTGAAGCAGTATAAAGGAAATATGGTTATCTAATAAAAAAGTATAGAGGCTTTTGACTTAGCATTGCCTCAGTCCAAATCCACCAAGTTGTTTAGATAATTAGCTCCCACTGATTTTAATATGTACGGATACTTTTACTATTTAAGCCTAGCTCCCTTGTGCTAGAAGATGTAGCATTAGGGGGAAGATGGTCAGTCTGACTGACTGTGACTGTGACTGACTGTGCAGGCCTGTGTGATGGCTTAAAGGCCTTATTCAAAAAAAGATCTAGTCGGTTGGCTGCATAAATCTGTGTCTGGGACTGGTGTACCACCAGCTACATAAGCACCAAGGGTACGATATGGCAAGAAACTGCTGTCATTGAATTATATATGTAAAAGCACAGGTTCAGTACTGCAAATACGAACGGCATCTAGCAGCAGTGTGTGGCGGGGTGGGGGGAGCTGGAATGGTTGTTGCACATGGCAGAGAAGTCTTTTATTCTCTTCTCTCCTCCATAGTGAAAATTACTGTTAGAAACACATATCGGATCTGACCCCAGTAGAAGGACTGTAGGCTATGTTATGATGGTGCTGGTGTCTGCAGACTGTAAGCATTTCAAAACACAACCACAAGCCCTATTCCACAAAAAGAAAATGTACAGGATCACCCAGCACAGGCTATCTGATGAAGTAAGCATTATATCTGAACTACCTGTTATAAACTACTGTGTAAATAATAGCCAACACCTTATCTCTAATGTTTATGTTTCTGAGAAACTTTGGAGAGTGGTAACGTTGGTCAGTGTTGTCCTGTGTTCTCTACTATGGTCAATAAGAGTTGAATATCTGAAAACCCATAAAGAGGGCTAATCAAATGCATCTGCCACTTTAACTGAGGCATTGGCCCGTGGTGCACATCCTTCTTCTGTGACTTTAGACTGCAGGGAGTAGGAGCTACCTATACTTGCTGTACCTGTGTAAGTCTGCCGTAGATAACATGCCACACCTGCTAAGTTTTTGAACTCCTTCACACCTTCTAACACCCCTTAGCTCTGGAGAGATGCTAGCTAACATTCTTTCTGCATTAAGACCTCAGTTGGCTGTTCACACAACAGAGGGACCTTGTCTGTGTAAACAACCCTTTTCCCTTTGGTGATATCCATTGAAATAGGGGCAGAGAGGTTCACTTCCAACGCTCTTCCTTTCTCATAACGATATGGCCCTATGGAGTGAGACCATTGCAGCTACATCTGTGCAAAGCTATCCTTTACTTGTTAGCCCTAACAGTGAATATTAAACTGTCTCGCCAGTTACCAGTGAATACAGCTGGAGCACTTGTTCATCCCAGAAAGACTGGGGACAATGACAAGCAAAGGAGGAAAAAACTGAAGTTTCTCTCTTTGCCCTAAATAGTTGTGATTTTCAAAAGTTTCAGTTTTACCTGAATCAACAATGTGAAACGTTACAGGGCACCACCAGCTAAATGTAATGTTCTTCAAACTTACTTGTGATCTTTGACTGCTAACATATTTTCAGTGATACCCAAAGTGTTACACAGGTATCTGGTGAAAATCAAGAGCTGCAATCCAGGCCTCACTGTTTAAATCAACAATCCACGTTCCTTGGTGTGGGCACATGAAATTTACAGATACAGACAAGCTTAAGTTTTAGCATTTGAGTCATGGTACTCATCTTCTTAAAATTAGGCATGTATGGAGGTGTTTCCAGGGTTGGGGCTACATCATCAAGTGATTAGAAAACAGTCCCCTCTGGGTCTCAATTAAACATGGCTCCAGTAGCACAAATCAATGCACCAGGGGGGTGGTTTGAAGCTGAGATCATGTCTACAGCACAAGGCACGTCTGACATCACCGTGTTAATCTGGGGTGTGAGTACTCTGTGCTCGCTGAATCCCCTAGTTTACCTGCAGTTATAGCAGCACAACTGTTCTCTTGCCAGTCAAACATATTTCTGCTGGGAGGAAGAGCGGGGGGGGGAGAGAGAGAGAGAGAGAGGAGTGAGCAAACCAAGGCTTGGTGCCATTACAATCTGGATGGCAATTGCAGATGGGCAACTACTATCATGACACCTGTCCAGGAGGTTGCACTGCTCTGGATAGTTTTGATAAGGGATAGTTTTGATAAAGGATAGAGGTAAAGATTGCAGCTCTTCAGCATTCCTTGTGATAAGCCTTACCAGTAAAAACAAGGCCGGTATAGGCTGCCACAGATTACAAACACTTTCTTTTTCCAGAGCAGTGTATATTTATAAACTGTATTCTAGTTTAGACATGGCTATAGTTAATTAATGTTTGTAAAGCACTGAAATTGAAAGGTGTTATGCAAATGTAAAATATTCTTCAGATGCAAAGCCTTATTTTATTTTTCAGAAAGGCTGCTTTCTTTCTTTCTCGGTTATGTTTTTGCTTATGTTGTAAATGATTGGTTGCCCGTGTTTGCTGTTGTAACATGTATTCTTATTACTACTTTGCTTGTATTTATTGGGATGGCTGCTTTTCAATCTCCAAGGAATTTCTTAAATGCTATGCATGCAAATTTCAGTTCACAGATGTGCAAATTACAGAGATGCTTTCCATCCCTCATAGGTAAAAAGGCTGGAAGTTACAGAAAGGGTGTATATTTGGAATGTGCATGCTGGCACAGTACAGAAACCACAGCTCTTTGAATTCATATTTTGCTTCTGAGGATTACTCCTAAATCAAAAGCAATAAGATTTAACAATGATTTTTAAATGGTCTACTCATAAATGGTCAAACCAAGCACCTTGTATATGAAGAATAAATTTAAAACAAGTGCTTCTGCCCTGATTAATGAAGTTTTCTGAAGAAGATATGGAAAAGTAACTACAAATTGAATAAGGGAAATACCTCTATGAAATGAGGCAGTGATTCTTAGTCTTTTCTTATGTTGCAGTAGGAGAACTGTGGAAGACTGTCCATGACTCTCGAGGCTCCCTTTTATAACAAAAAAAAAGAAAAAGAAAAAGAAAAAGAAAAAGAAAAAGAAAAAGAAAAAGAAAAAGAAAAAGAAAAAGAAAAAGAAAAAGAAAAAGAAAAAGAAAAAGAAAAAGAAAAAGAAAGGAAAGAAAAAGAAAAAGAAAAAAAAAGAAAAAGAAAAAGAAGAGGTTACTGGTTGTTAGAAAACCTCTTAAGGACTCCTGGTGAAGAACCTGTATCTGTCCAAGATGAAGGCCTCAGCATCATCTCACTGATTTACAGTAATAATAACATGTTGCCTCTTCCTGTGCATACAGGAAATATTCCTCAGTATTTTTAACTCAAAATCTTTTCATGGCTGTGGGATTCTAAATAACTAGTTAAAGCCCAATTGTCTCTTGGGTACAAGGAGACAGCATGATTATTTAAGAAACTTGTGAAGGTGGCAGGAAAGACAAGATAGAATAATTCAAGAGTTTCACAGTGTGGAGCCCAGTTCCTACTTATGTGACATAATTAAACCAGTGTAATATAACAGCATATACTGCACGTCTTCAGTTACCATGTTCCAGGGAAAACTGAGGAATAATTGGAGATAAAAACTGAATATCATGGGAAAAAGAGAGTCATCCCTCTGCATTCAGATCAATTTCATTTTGCTCTTTCAGGAATTGTGGATAATCATTGTTATCTGATCAGTCTAACAGTAACACTATTAAAACAATAATTTTGCATCTTGTAACTATTTCGTCTGTTTAACACAGAATTTCAAAGCATGATCACTCTGATGAACAGTGGATTACATGAATATGCAATCTTCAACAAAGTTATATCAGGCTTTTCACCCGTGTCCATTGTATATATTATATCCTGAAACTTAAATTAAAATATTCATAGCTCACTGGAGAGAAATGAAAAATTGATTAACTTAGGTATTTGGGGAAAATATGTAATCAGAGAAATGAGAAAGATGCAGTCTGGACTGGGAATGCATTGCTGAGAGGTGAAAGTAAGGAGGAGGTGCCCAAAGCATAACTCCCATGACACACTGTGGTGGCACTTCTAACTGCACTGTTTGCTTTCTCAGATAGGAGGACTCCAGTAAAAGCAAAAAAAAAAACAAACCAAAACCAACCAAACAAAAAAAACCCAACAAAATGGAAATTAGGAGTAAAGATTGTTTTCTTATGGCCTTTTTTATCCAAAATGACTTTTCCTAAACAAGTTCCAAACAGCTACATATATATATATATATACACGCAACCGAAAGGTTCACATTTTTAGTGGTTTTAAGTGTAGGTGCGTAGATGCATACATGCTGTATTTGCTTTATAGTAATGGAGATATAGAACCTGTTTTTTTCATGAGAAGGGCTAGAAAATTGCAAAGTCCTGAAAACGTAATGCCTGTGCTTTAATGGAAAAAAAAAAAACCAAACCTGAATTCAAAAGAAGTGATACTTCAGATCATCTTGTTGAGATGATGCTTTAAAATTTTCTGTGATTTGAGAATCACGATCCCCTGGCGTACTGAGATGTTGTTGCTGTTTGAAACATCAAAGCATCAAGAAAAAAAGCTCTGCCATGTATGTAGACCTCATACGTAGAGGCTACACAGAATACCACTTTTGCAGTTTCAGTCTGGAACTTTAAAACATAAATAGCTCATGAGATGTCCAAGAAGTTTCTGCTGATTTGCAGCTCCTTACAAATGTGGCATAGATCTGCTGCATGGTAAGAAATATTTCTAATTCAGATAATAATGTGGTTGCGTATGTGTTTGGGTTTTTTTGTACAACACTAAGTTCTTGAATATTATCAAGGTTTCCTTAAAGTACATAACCTCACAAATCTAAAAAAATGAGTCACAGAATGGCTAAAGGAGAATGGGTTTGAAGTAGAGAGGATGTTTAATGTTTTACTGACTTAGAAATGATCCAGTGTGTTAAGTATCATCTCCTTTTTACTTTTGAATTTTTTTTCTGATATCCTCCGCCGCACAGGTGATCTCTGGGATTTTCAGCAATTGAATACATCATCAATTTTTGAGCATCACTGTCCTGACAACACAGAATAAAAACCCTGGGCATATTTTAAGCTCAGAGAAAGAGAGGCTGACAACTCACGACGCCTGGGAAATTGAGCTGCAGTGCCTGACTGTGCTTTAGTGCTTTGAATACCCTTCCCTGTCTGTCTGCTTGCTTTGCTTGAGCTTATTGTCCCTTGAGCTGACACGATAGGAATTTATTTGAGTCACCAGTTTTCTGTCCAGCATTAACCTAAGCTGCTGATAGCCAAACTGTTGCAGGGGCGAAGCAGCTTAATCGCTACAACTGAATTCAAATTTGAGATTGTGAGTGAGCATCTTGAGCCAGTTCACTGCATGAAATTTTGTCTTGCTGACCACCTCCAGAATGATTCCTCTTCTCGTTTCCATACTTCCGTAACTACCGCAAAGTTTGGCTAAAAAACATAAAAAAATAAAAAATCCATAAAAAATTCTCAGATATTAATATATTTAATGACAAGATTGAACAGCTTGAATTGCCTTCCATTCATTCTCACTGTGTTTATTTCTGTTCCCAAGGCAAGTCGCAAGACTGCTAACTGGAACATCGACTGTTCCTTATTATAGTCTCCAGCACCTTCTACTGCAGGATCATTAGCAGAATGGTTTTCTTGTTCTGTTTGGTGATTACAGCTGCTGTGTTTGGTGTCATCCATATGTTATGATGGTAGTCTTATGTTACAAGTAAATAGAGGTCCCTGTATCTGTTCTTTCATGAATCTACCATTTGCCTGATTGTTTCATTATCTTTATATGCCCCACAGTAGTGAATGGAGCTGATTTATAGGCCTGGACAGGCTGTCTAAATCACATGTTGAGGGCAAGCAAAGATGAACTGAGTTTCCCAAACTGACTGACACTAATGAATAGTTATAAATGCTTTCTTTAGCTGAGGAATATTTAAAAAGGATGAGCGAGAGAAAGAGAGAGACAGAGCTGCAAAGAAGTTTTTGGGTTTGTTCTGTGTTTGTTTTTTCTTATAAAAGCTTCTCTGGACCACATTTCTCTTTAGGAGAAATGTGATGTGAAGATGACGAGGAAGTCAAGATGATTTAGGGAATTAATTGTTGAAAGAGTTAAAATTTCTATTATGCACTTCTTAATGGAGCAATAGAAGCTACAGATGTAGGAAAGAGGCAGAAAAAGTAAGTAATGGAGGACCTGAGAAACTGTTCAATTCTACTGAGAAAATAATATAATTGTCTAAGCTCACTTGTGCCTGATCCAGGGGATTTGAAGACAATATGTCAAGAACATTCAACGTGATAAGAAAGCAAAGAAGATTTTTAGCACTGAAATTTCTGCCTTGTCACTTTCTGGGGGGAGGAGGGGGGGGAAAGACAAGGTGAAAACAGAGCAATGATGAAAAAGAATATGGCCCATAACATACCATACATTCATCCTCTTGAAGTCACTAATATTTAGTATCTCAGCATTAAAAAAAAAAAAGAAAAGACAATGATTAGATGATCACAGATTTTAATTGCAGGAAAAATGACAATTACTCTGTTACTGAGGAAAAAATAAAACTTCATTCCTATAAATTCCAGTTACATAAGGTTATGGGCAATTACACTATTGAAGAAATCTGTGACAGAGAGTAGGCACTAGAAAATATCTATGAAATATGATTCTCATTCATAGAGCTTTCTGAACTGCAGAACACCCACAGAGCAAAATCAGCTGCAGATTGATCTTTCTACATCATGGAAATAATAGAAAATAGGACTGGAGGGGAGTGTGAGTGGCTATCTAATCTAACCTCGGTGCTGAGGCAGATGAGCAATAGCTGAAACTTTCTGGCAGACTAGCACAGCCCATACAATGTGATAAACATGTTTTGGGGGTCTTGTTTGTTTGTTTGCTTGTTTGTTTGTTTTTAAATTCTCTCTTAGTAGGACAGAAAGATGTGTTCCCAACTGTATGCAGAAATCCGTACTCTTAAAACAGCTAATGCCACCACAATGCACTCAACTTTATTTCTGCTTGTATTTATTTCACCATAAACCAAAACAACATTCAAATTGAAATTTTGTTGTGCTGCAAAGGTTGATTCAGGGACGAAGGTGTTCAGTCAATTAAACTTTTTTCACCAGGTGTTCCTTGTGGCAGGATTTTGAAAATTCTGCGTGTTTTCTGTTTCTGACGCATCTATTGAGTTGCGTAGACAGGCACAGAGGGTACGGGGGGAAAGCAGCGCCCGTCACTGCTCATGGCATTTTAGAGGAAACTTTCTGCGGTGAAGAGAACATCCACGCTAGCAGAATTTAACCATTCGCCGAGTGCATTCCTGCTATGTGTGGCATGTGTATCTGTCCTTAAATGTATTCACAGAGATCAAAATGTTCCGCATTGTAGTATCTGCATTCAACAGATGGAGCATTTGTCTGCATCTGAGAAAAAAAAAAAAAAATAAAAAATCACAGTAAGAGCAGGAGCGCGATGGAGGCTGGTGCGACTCTTCAGCTTTACATTTATATACTCGTACGTTAAAGATTACCCTGCCCTACCCTCCACTTAGGATAATTGCCGTGGTTTTTATGGCACGAAGGGCAGGGCGTGCGAGGAAGAGACGGGGGACCCCGCGCCCCCCCCCCCCCCCCGCCACCGCGGCCCCTCCCGGGGCAGTGCGCGCCCGCTCCGCGCCCCGCTCCGCCCCCGCGCTGTCTCCCCCCTCGGCTCCCCTGCCTGTTTCACTGGGTCTTGAGCTCTGGGCGCTGTGCTTTGCTGGTCGTTGAGAAAAGGTATCTATTGTAAAATTCAACCAGGAAAAGTACATCTTGCGAGAAACGTCTCTTAGGAGCGCTTACTCTCGTGAAACCGTAGCTGCTGCCTTATGGCAAGCCCTCTTCAGAAGTAAGAGGAAGTCTCGCCGTGTGGGGTGTTAGAATTTTTTGCGCATCTATGAAAAAATCTTTATCCAGACACTTTCCCGTTCTCTTTCTCCATCGCTCTCTCTTTCACTCATTCTTTTTTTTTTTTTCCTCCCTCTGCTGCCCATGCCCGATGTCACGCACCCCCTGCCCATGCCCAGGGTTATACCCCTGCCCATGCCCGATGTCACGCACCCCCTGCCCATCCCCGGTTTAACACCCTGCCCGGTATCACACCCCTGCCCGTGACCGCTGTGCGATTCTCTCCCTGTTTGTTTTTTTTTTGTCCCCTCGCCGTAGGGAAAGCTAAAAGAGGTGTCAGACAAAGCGCATCAGACGGCACCCTACGAGGACCGCGGCGCTACGCGCCAGGGGTCCGAGCAACTGCCGTAACTTTTTTTTTTTTTCCCTTCTTCTTTTCTTTTAAAATAATTAAAAAAAACCCCATATAATTATCTGGGGGCCTTTCCAAATCGTTCCGGGAAAAGCCCGCGGCGCTGGGTGCGGGGGTTCGCTGCGCGCCCCGCGGGGCTCCGCGTGCGTCAGGCGGCCAGTGGCGTCAGCGCTGGTGGGGGGGGGTGTGGGGTGGGGGAATATGGGGTGGGGGGAGGGGGGGGGGGAGAGGATGGAGGGGGAGGATGGAGTGGGAGGATGGAGGGGGAGGAGGGAGGGAGCTTCATGAGGAGGCGATGGCGGCACCGCCGTGACATCACCCCGCGGCTTATATAGTTGGGGAAGGGTCCAGGTCCCCCGTCTGGTGCCGGCAGCCGCCCGCCAGCGCGTGTGCTGAAGGCGCGGAGAGGCGCGGAGCGGCGCGGAGCGGCGGGACTCTGTCTGTCTGTCTGTCTCTCTCTCTCTCCGTCTCTCCCCAGGATTTATGGACTTTACTTTCTAAGCGGGCGGCGCGACACGAGGATGAGAGCCCAGCTGGTGTGCGTGGTGCTGCTGGCCTTGGCCTCCTGCACCCTCTGCTCAGGTAAGCCCCCACCGCCCCCCACCACCGCCCCGCACCGTCCCGCACCGCGGGCTGGGCGCTCGCCCCCGTCCCCCGACGTGTCTCTGACGGGTCGGCAGCGAGCCGCTCCCGGAGCCGTCAGAGGGACCGAAAGTCGCCTCGGGCTAACGCGGTTCCACCCAATAGGCGCCAAGGAGCTGGCCCTGATAACGGGCTCTGCCCAGCATCATTTTTTATATCGCTCCCATAACTTTCTCCCTTCATATAAACCGTCCCTCCCCACAGCATCCGTACCACGGCAGGTAGCGTGGGCTAGTCATTGGAAGTACTCACCAGTGTAGACCATCTGCTTGATTATGCTGCCTCATCTGTGATTTATTGAGCGCCATGTATTGCCAGACTATCATAGAAATTACAATGTCTGCAACTCTCGTGAATAGCTGCCATAATCCAAATACACATGAATATATACGCACTTCAGTTGCTTTTTAGTGCCAGAAATACGATTTTAGTATTCTGGGGAAAAAAATTGCCAGCAACTGGTCTGAAATTATGACAAAAAATGCTGAATCAGGTGCAGGTCACACAATAGGAAGGTTAATGTAAGTGCATTTCTACTCCAAGCGCAATTTCTTTAGAAACCTAAAAAAAGAGGACCATACGTTAAAATGCATTCTCTGCTCCTTTGGAAAATGACACAGCTAAGTGTGTGTCATTTATGCCCTAAATTTATGATCAAAAATAGGTACGGTGACGATTAAACAGGTGTACACTCACAGACATGAAGCAGAATAGTCTTCAAAATCCAATCTTAACTAACTCGCAAATTACTTTAACTCCACAAAATTTAAAGAGTAAATTTACAAGTAGCTTCATTTTTCAGCTTTGGTATTCAGGAGGACTCAGATTTCCTAATTCTCACTTTTAGATGAAAGTTTCCAATTTGTATTCCCCTGCAGAAGAAAAATGTAACACAAGTAATACCTACATTTTATCACAGTTTAAGCGTAATCTTTCTGTATATTACAGAGAACTGGTGATTGTAGTGACAGGGCTTAATACTTGTTGGTTTATCCCCATGTATTTGAAGCTTTTTAAACAAATACTTGACTAGTATTTTCAGTGAGGCAATTTCAAATTCAACTGTTTGTAGAGTCTGAATGAAAGCCCACTAAAGTGAAAACTTTCAGTGGAAAGTGAAATAGGCTCATAAAAAACCAAGCAGCAAGATTGTGTGTATAACTGACATGATGGTTTATTTGCTTGAAAATTTGAAATTATATTTAAATGAGAAATGCTATGGAGAAGCATTTTGTGGAGGGGCTAAATCAGTTTTAACTAATACGGACAGTTATGTCATAAAGAAAATGATCACTGATTTTAATTTTCTTTTGAAAGTGTTTGCCCTCAGGGGAAGTGTGTGCTTGTAGGATGTAACCATGCCTGTAGAATGTGAATATATTAATAGGAGCTGTATTTCTTGTCAATAAGAAGTGAATCAAGAGGACATAAAGCTGTGTGAATTTCCCTCTGATTTGAACAATAATGTGTAAGCAGGCTTTTTACACATTGCTCTCTGAGAACCTGCACTTTTTATGCTTTTACTCCTCATCTGTCTCTTTCACTCCTCAATTACATGGATGTGCTCCCTTCTCCTCCAAGCCTTGCTTTAATCTTCACTTGAGGAATCTTGATAAGCCTCCTAAATAATGTCCTTCCGATTTCTTTGCTCAGTCAAAATATTTCTTAATACCTACCTATCTTCCACATCTGCAGCTATCTTCCAACCTCCATGGTGTGGAAGCTATCTTCCATCCTCTATAAGAAACAGGTGCTAACCAGACACAAGTCCTTTCATTGTCCTCAGCTGCTATGACACAGGACACCACAAATCATGATGCTGTCACACGTGTGCCGCTCACACATTCACAGGAGCTGCTGTTATCATTAGTAGAAATTCAGCTGAGGTGATCTCGTGCTGCCAGCGGAACTTTGGCTAATGGTAAACGGTTAAGAGATTAGATAATGCTGACAACCAGTAGTGCTGAAAGGGCTGAAAGGCATTAGGTTGGAGATTAGTTGCTAGTGACTTGCTGTAATACTGATCTACAAACCAGTCTTATTTAATATTTTCAATAACAACTTTAATGCAAAAAGTAAGAATGAATGAATGTAGTGTGCTGGTAATGCACAAGTGAACAGGAGCATCACTACAGAAGAAGATCTGCATAACACACAGAAGAAGTTTTTCATGACCTGAAAACGAGAAGCGAGAAGCAGTCCAGCAGTACAAAATGCAGTAGCTTAGTAAATAATAGAAGTTCCTATTAAAATCTCCTTCTAACAGAAACACAGCTGTTGGAAATGTCTGAGGAGATGAAAGACACGGTCATAGTGTCTGACCTCTTTTTTTTTTTTTTTTTTTTTATGAGATACTAAAGTTTTTCAGCCATGAAAGACAAACAAAATAAAAAAAAATGTGCAAGAGAGCTACCTCCCGTAGCTAATGGTAGGCATTAAGGTAGTTAAGTACTGAGGCTTCTGATCCGAACTGTACTGTACTGTGCTGTCTTGAGATCACATCAGGCACAGCGGAGTGCCACTCTCATGAGTTGCGGAATACAAGGCTATTACAAGACAGGAGAACAGATGAGAGTCTAATAGCTCTGGGCATCACCTTTCAGTTAAGTTTTTATGGGATTTCCAGGGGAATGGTTTATGTCCGAAAGACACAGTGATCTTGCATTTGTTTGCTAATCACCGTGTCAGCACACCCTAAAGATCTAAGCTGGGAAGGGCTGTGATTGCTCTCAAAAAATACATGAGTTGGGTAAACACTACAAATAGAAAGGTATAATTTATAGTGAAGGAAGTTATACACAAACGATTAATAAATTTGTAATTAGAAATAAATTAGGCTTGAAATTTGAAGAAGGTGAATAACCAATGATAGTTTGGAAGAATTTCCCAGAGAAAAAACACAGTGGTGGTGAGATCTTGTTATTAAGATTGAACATGATAGATTTTTAAGAGCATTATAATGGTTGCCTTCCTGTGCTAGCAGAAATCTATGACAGATTAGAAAATATCTCTATTAAAGGTTCCTTGCAGTCTCATGTTCTGTGAAAGGTAGTGATGCAACCTAGTGATGGTCCCTGAAATGAAGGCATAGTCAGAATCTATCCATAGATTTTGTGGTAGGGTGTTACATGCCAACACCATTGATCACTTGAATGAAAGTGAAATATGACTTATATGAATATGGAATAGATTTTGTTTTAGTTTGGTTTTAAATATAAGTAAGCATATTGTTTGGCTTTGGATTGCTGGTATTCCAGGAAAGCTAAAAGCCATGTGGAATTCTGTTCCGCTTGAAGACTTAACTGATTTCTGTATATATCTCATCTTTGAGCTGCGATTGCTGCTACATTTTCAAGGCACCAGATTTTCCTTGTGATTCGGTACAGCACAAAGCAGAAAAGTTTATGACTGTTTTCTCTTTCTACTGCATTTTTTTTACCCTATTCACCAAATCTTGCAAGTCTGCTGAGCTGTCAAAAGTCAATTAAATTAGTAAAGAAAATCCTAAAACTTTCAGTGAAAATACTTTCTTTTGATCTATACATTGTCAAGAGCTTGTATCACAACCTGGTTAAGCTCAGTTCCCTCATATGAGTAAAAATGTTCTAAATTTAACCAATAATAATCAAGACTAACTCTTGTCAAGTAATCATAACTGCCATACACCTAAATACTTAGCTGATACTTAAATAAATATTCTTTGAAAAGAAACATCAAAAATCTTCCAAAGTAAGCAGAGGTGACAAACAGTGATTATGAAAATCATCCTGTTTTTGAATGAGGAATATTGTGGCAGTTTTGTTTACTGAAAGGACTGCAGACTAGTGGGCCTGTCTACCAGTGAACTGAGATTAACGAATCATTTCATTCACTTCAATAAGCTTGATCGTGCTTTAAAAAGGTAGTGAGTATCCATTTTAGCGTAATGTTGCTGGTACGTGAAGACTCCTCACAGTCCCTCTAGATCATTTTGCTTTGTTTTTATCGAAGTTGTTTGTTTGGCTTTGTTTGTTTGTTTTTCAAAATTCATTGATATATCTAAATTCTGTATGCTGAATTGAAATGTCCACGATTTATGATGGAATAATAAACATGTGTTTCTGTTTTTTTCTCAGATTCAGAAGAGGAAATGAAAGCGTTAGAAGCAGATTTATTGACCAATATGTACACATCAAAGGTAATTATTTTTCCTCTTTCAGCTGACAGGTAGGGAGCAAATGAATTCTCATTACAAACCCGGAAGTCTCTGCACAAAGTAATAACCTATGGTCAAGACCAAAAAGTTCAGTGCTAGACATTACTTTGGTGCGAGATTTTCTTCAGTTCAAAGGAAATTTAAAGGTGTTGATGTGACACACTGAAAGTGCTCCTCACTTGTAACACTGGTACTTCCATTAAACTGTCAAAACTGTGTTATGTGCAGAGATGTAAATTTATATGAGGAAATGTGTTTCCAATAGGATTATGCCTGATGAAAGCTAAATTAACCTTGAGTTGAATCTGTAAGTGCTATTTTTATGCAGAACTTTTCCTATATGCATATAAAATTAAGGCAGTCATAAAGGAAAAACTGTTAATACATATGCTGATTTTCGCTTAGGAATTTAATTATAGTTAGTTACAGGAACATGGGGACATGACTGTGAAAATATTAATTTGATAAATGACATTTCCTTGACAAGTTGCCACACTGTGAACGATGTACACGTTATTTAATGCAAATAAATAGACAAAAATTCAGCTCCAACCTCATATTGACAAGGTGAGGCAGCGAGTGTTGCACATATGTATTGAACAGGCTGATAGACAAGCACCTTCTCAATACTGTTATTTTCCACAAATGTTCTAAGAAATATATATGTCTACTATTTCTTCAACAACATATTTAAGAACAAACGCTAAAACAAGTGCCATAGGCTTAAGGTTGAATGTTGTAATTCATTATTCTAATGAAGTTCAAGTGGTGCTTAAATTCAATGGAAAATAAAATGATAAATTAAAAATTTCCCTCCAAAAAGAATTTCATAAACCAATGACTAGTTGAAGGTTAGGGACAAAACCTGCCTGGAAGACTTCTGCATTTACTGTATTTGCTTATATGTGAACTTTTTCACAGGATACTTTGTATAAACTAGAATAAGAAATGAAGCCAGAAAATACATTGTTTTGATCTGGTCTGGCAGTTCTTAGGTTCCCATGTTCTTTACTGGCATGCTAATTAACCTTAGATGCCAAATAAACCTGTTTGCCACTTGCTTCTCTAAGGTACAGAAAGATTTAATAGAAATTCTTTTCCTGAGACAAATTTAAATGTAGGAGGCCGAAAAAAATAGTTCTTTCTCTGTGTGGCAAAACATAGTATGCCCTGGGAGGAAACCCTGCAGCTACTGGTATTTCTCCTACTGACTTTAGTGGAATTGTGAACCTACCTTCCACTTCCATCTTTTCCTCTCTCTCAGCACAGAGCACAATCTCACGTAACTAAAAATGCACAAATATAGTGCAACAGTTGATAAAGTAATGATGTCTGCCATAATACTCTTATATGTTGTTTTACATCACGTAGCTTGCTATTCAATTTCCTTATGGTATATACCATCAGTCAAATGACACTTGAAGTTGACAGAAGCAGTAGATGCATGGTGGAGACATTGTTTTAATTCTGCATTATACTGCCTTAAATCACCACCTAAAATTTATTAGTCCAGTATATATTGTCTCTTGACATCAAAGTAAGGCATGGTGGAACCACTAAAATGTGTGCATAAATGCGTCTACAAGAGGCATGCCACTATTCCATTCATTACTGAAATGACAAATTCTTTTATTTTTTTTCTATTGTCCCCTGCTAGCTTTTAACCCTCATTAGAGCAAAAGTGTGGTTCTGGTGTGAGAGACAAATTTGAGGATGGTATGTGTAATAACTGTCTTGTATTGTGCCTGAGATCTGGTTCCCGTTGAGGGCAATTACTGTTAAATTGCATTATCTGTCTTTGACACTGACTTGGTAAAAAGCAGCAAGCGAAATCCAGACAATTTAAATAGCATTAAGATGGGAGGGGGGAATTGTTTATGAAAGCACAGACCAAAAAATGCCACAAAGTGGATTATCACTTGTGGTTCTAGTATTTGACAGAAAAAAATCTTCCTAAGTAGGCATTTGTGAAGTAAAGTATCAAGACTACAGCTAGGGTTTAAGCACACACCTTTTGTAACCTTCAGTAGTCTATCCAATATTAGGGAAAGAGTTACCATATGCTTTTGACTTCACAGACTGCTGCCCAGTGCCTATTGGCCCTTTTCAAACTGCTCTTTAAAGTCATCCATACGCTGAATCACTCTCCATCTTTAAAGAAGTACGTCCATGCTTATTATGACCTGTCTTCAACATTTAATACAGTTTATCACCCTACCCTGCTATTACATCTCAAAGAAGACACAGGGATCAAACAAATCCCTAAAATGCTTTATGTGTCTTTCCTCTAAGATAAAATCCAAAAAAGCCATTTGGAAGATCTGGTAAGATAACACAACCTGAAGTGTCACAAATACGCGGACAGTTATCTGCTGTCTCTCTTTTGTATCAAATAGATAGCTCTATTCCCAGATGCCTAAATGCTTACCTGAAACCACCACTTGTATGAAGAATGTCCTGAACTCAAACAAGACTGAGATTATATTAGTTAAAGGAAAAAAACAAAACAAAACAAAACAAAAACAGACCAACAACAAAGAAGGAAAATGTGTTTTCTTGAAGAATTTATCATCAGTAGAATGCACTCCCCCCACTCACATTCATTTTCTGAAATCTTGGGCCTTCTGAGCTTATTATAGTTCTCGGATGCCTATTGCTGACTGTACGTGCCCAGACAGTTTGGCCTCTTTGTCAGAGGCAGATGAGATTACAGCTGCCTAGGAGTTACTGACTTCCTGACTCAGTCCTCACATAAAAGTTCATTACATTCACAGGCATTAGTATACACCATGGAAGAACTTCCCCTGTAACACTACTCAATACCATATGTGCTTAAAGACAGAGAGTATTTTTATTATTTCTATGGTTACATTCTGAACAAACTCAACTACTACTCCAGAAAGGAACCACAGAGATCCGACATTACCTTGGGTTTTACTTGGTTATGAATTTGTTTTTCATCTGCTTTCACTAGATAAAGACAAGAACATAAAAAGCAGAGAACTGAACTTTCTTTTTCTAAAAAAAAAAAAAAAAAAAAAAAAAGAAAAAAAGCAGCTGTGAAGTACATGAGAAGTATCTTAAACAAACTATCAGGGGTATCATTCAACCAGAAAGAAAGAACAAGATATCCTATAAGTTATAATTTAGGATTCTCTTTAAACTTTCATAGGACAAGCCTATTGTCAAAGAAGGAAGCATTCTCAAGCTCATTTCAGTTTCTCAGAGGATTTAAAATTCTCTTCCAAGATGTATGAGGTGTGGGAAACCATATATCTGAGTCTTATTTCAGAAGCATGTTCAACAATGGAAATGCATACATCATCTTCACTTTGGTATTCATAATTTTTAATTTCTGATTCACATTGCAGTCTCTTTTGTTCCTTCAGATCACTCCCAGATATTTTTCAAGTTAATCTTAAAAAAATTAGTTCCATCTTGGCAGATATCTGTTTCTTGACATCTTGTGTAGGTGTTTTCCAAAGCATGTGTTACCCGTGTGGAAAATATATCACACATTGGAAATGCACTTGAACATTTAGGTTATGGTCATCTTCAACTGTATTTTCACATATTCCTTTAGGATAACCACCTCAAGGATTTCCCATAACCTATAAAACAAAGTTGTCTGATCTCAATGCTTCATGTTCGGTGACTGGACATGACCTGGAGAGCTCCAGGTTCAGTTAAAAAAAAATTGTTCACTCTTGGCTGATGTTCTTCATGCTTTATAGTCTCATTCTGTCAGCTGGCAGCAGTGTAAGTCCAAAGCAGGTGTATCAGGGTAAAAATACTTTCCGGTCATATATGTGTGGTATTAATGAGAATTAGACTCCCTTAACAAACAGAGTATGCTTGAAAACAGCACTGCAAATTTTGTTCCCCTAACCTCATAAGTAGCAGCTAAGACCAACTTCACCTAATGAGGTCTGCTATTTAAGTCTTTTACCAATATGCAGAGGAAAGTTCCTTTAAACGTAGACATGCATCAGGCTAACCTAAAGTAGTAATTTTAGATCAAAAATATTCTATAAATTGCGCAAGAAGGCATAACAAATTTCCCTATTCTTTCCTCTTCTCTTCTCATCCACTGGAATATTTTATTTTTTTTTAACTCAGAACTCTCACTTGCTCACTTAGCACTGCCCCTAGATTTTATTCTTCATTGAAACTTAGCTATTGTAGTGCTAGCTCACATTTCTTTCCTATACGCTGGAGAGAGAATTGCCCTGGAAAAGCCTCCGAAGTTGTCACGGAAAACTCCATATTTTCATATCTCGGAGATTTTTTTAAAACAGGCCACAGATTTTGAAATTGCAGTGGACACTTGCTCTTTTAGCTAGCTTAACTTCTGTTAATTAAACTAGACATTCTGCAAAAAGATTAATTTTTGGCTTGAACCTGTCACATCTTTTCAAATCATTCAATAAAGTAATTAGGGCACCTAGATGGGACAACAGATGAGCTCAAAGTAAACAATGCAGAATCAATTTCAAGCTTTTGAATAAGATTTGAGATTTGTTTTCTTCTTAGCCTCAAAGCAACATACTCTTTTTTTTTGTTTGTTTCCCTGAGCTCTGTCAGGAATCTGAGAATACATAGTGATTTTATTAAAGGACTAAATTATTCTCATTTTGAAAGGCATGCATATATCAGATGTATATTGGAGTAATGATAATGGCCAAAAAGGAATTTTTGTTTTGTAACTGATGCTAATAGTGATGCCAGCTTTTCTTGTTTCTTCCCCACTCCTCTGCATTTTCATTCTTTTCCCTCAAAAAATAGGAAAGTGTGGTGCATACACATAAATCTTGCATACAATGCCTTTGTTAGGAAGGTGCTTTAAAGAAATAACAGATTATGTGATTACCTAATGTTCAGCTAAGTAAGCACTGCATCCACGCTCTTAATGAATGCTGTCAGTATGTAAAAGGCCATGTCTGGGTTAATGTAATACCTATATTTAACTTTGTACATCCAGGAAAAGAAACATCTATGTTTCAGTTCATAGGTAAAGTGTAATCCTAATGCGCACAGCAAGGAAGCCCTTGCCAGTAATGAGTAGGAATTTGCTCTTTGCCTTTTGATTGGAGATTGCTGTGTCACCAGTTTTAGTTTAAGGAAACTAATTTCTATACTCACCACTAAAAGGAATACAATTTGAAAGAAATGATTTATAGTGGGAGAACCAAGAAAGCAGCAAAGACATGAAAAACAGTGAATGAGGTAGGAATTAGGTTTTTCACTTATATTTTTCAATTGATAATCAAAACTAAAGAAGCCACAACTGCTTGGAAAGAACAGTACTGGTAGAAAAGTACAATTATTTTTTCTCAACATTTTTAAAAAGGGTTTAAAAGTTAAATAGCTCCTAAATCATGCAAGATACTGGAGCAAGCAACATTTGAGACAAACTATGGTGAAGTTTCTCCATTCCTGTCTTTCTGTAACATCTCTGAACAGGTCCATTATGTACCAGCTAAATACAGTTGGTCTGAGGTTTTCAGTCCAGTTACCAAATCAGGATTACATTGTTTGCACAGCTCTGTTTCACCTTTGATCCATCTTCAGCGAAGCCCGCAGACCTTTGATTCACATCTCCCAGGCTCATGGCTCTCCAGCTTCCAAAACTCCTGGGGCTTACAGATTCCATAACTTCAGATCCAGCCTCATCAGACAGCTTGCCCTGAAGCAGGGACTCCGTTCCTTTTCTCAGGGAATTTTGAAATGACTGGTATTTGTTCTGAACTGAGGAGGAGCGTCTAGCTAACCACAGGCATCCACCTTGGATTCCAGTACTGGGAATTTGTCCAGTGGGTTTGACTCATTGTCCTGATTTACACCTGTGAATTTATATTATATTAATTTCCATCTGTGTTTTTGTTTGCACCTGTGCAGAATGACTATGAAATGCTACCATTCTGGTTTGGTAGGAGTTTAGTTTTTCATCGTGTATATCTACCTGGGGGGTAAGGCTGTGGGGAAGCAGACTTGGTGTGTTTAATAAATGAGTTGTCCTAATTTCAGCACTCTCTAATTATTGTCTAAAAGTTGAGCAGATGAAAAGTAGTTCAAGCGTATAAACTTGTTCCTAACAAAATGTTTGAATGTCACACATTATTGCTAAAAAAAAAAAAAACAACCCAAAAATTGTGTTAAACAGTGGGTATTTGTATTTTCAGATTACCAGAGCAAAACTTCCTTACTGGAAAATGACCCTGCTAAATGTCTGCAATCTTGTCAACAACATAAACAACCAAGTGGGGGAAACAGTAGAGGTGGATGAAGAGGAACTTGTTTCAGGAAGACAGTTTCCTGCTGCTCTGGATGGCTTCAGCTTGGAAGCAATGCTGACAGTATATCAACTCCAAAAAGTTTGCCACAGTAGAGCCTTTCAGCACTGGGAGGTAAACAAACTGCCACAAACGCATGTTTCAACTGCTTTTAAGTTTTCAGGCTCGGTTTGTAGTGATGTTTTAAAATCCATATCCATGTAACCCCCGTCACATTGTCTGAGCTTTCCTTCCCTTTTTTGTATTCTCTAATCCCTCTAGTATGCCTCTTATTGAAAAAGTTATGAATTAATGTAGTTCCTGATGAGTGAGTGTCTGTGTTTTATAACAACCCATGGATAAATGAGAACTATTCTTAACTACATACTTTCTCCACTCTTTGTAGCCATTCCAAGGAACCAAACAAACACATAGAAGTGCGCTGTATGCCAGAACATGAAATTATTATCTGCTTAACAGACATGAAGTTACTGCAGATGTATTGAGGCATAACTAAATGTAGGCAGAGTTTCTGAAAACCCTTTTAAGACCCTAAGGCAAACTGGATTCAAAATGCACAGACACATGCCCATGTGTCCGTGTAATTTTACCAGGTACTCTTGGCTTCTTACCATTGCTAGGAAACCAATAGAAAGGGAACTCTTGTTTTTCACTTCCCCACACCTAAAGAGGGCCCTGTAAGTTGACATTGTGATTGTATGAGGATTGATGTTCTTAAATAGTGATTGTTTATAGTCCATTTGTTATATTTATCTTAGTGCAGTGATCACACAGAAGTACACTGAGCACAATCTGCTTGCGTTGTTATATTTTACACTAAAAGCTGCTTTGTGTAGCGAAAAAAGATACCTCAGTGTCACTACCCACTTTCCAGTGAAACCAATTTCTTCCGCTATTGCAGGTTCATGGACAGTCTGGCTGAATCTTGATCCTCTTTTGTTTGCTTAATCACAGCTCTGTATTTACAGGCTTATTCTCAATCCTTCATATTAGCTGGGGTGGTCCATACAAAAGACTGCAACATCTTTGACAACCAGAGTTTTCTAAGGACTCTTTTCATCAGTACATTCGTTGCTGAAAAGGAGCTACTGCAGAACTGACTATATGCAATAGCCCACATCGCAGTTCCTTACTCTGCAGTTTCATCATCTCATGTGGTGGCTGGGAAGCATCACTTCTAACAGTACTGCATGTGAAACTGAAAGAAAATATTCCTCTCTCATCTTAGGAACACTCTTATGCCGTGCAGAGGTTTATAAAGTGCAATAAAAGAAGAAGGGATAGAGCCAGAGGGAGAAGGATTGAAGAAGGCTTGAAGTAAACCATTTATGTAATGAAAGAAGTTCTTGTGATCTTATTCATCCAGGATTGACTCCAAAGTCTGTTGAAACCATGAGAGTCTTTCCATTCATTTTAATAGAATTTAGATGAGCACTCATTTATTAAGTAATTAAGTGAGTAACAGAGTTTGATCGTTTAGGGAAATACTGAGGTGAGTATAAAAATGTTTTCAGTTTAATGCCTTTCAGCCAGACAGTAGGACTGTACTTGACCATGGAAGAATGTGGTGAGAGAATGGATGAAATCTTAACAGATAAAGCAAGAATGAATCTGAAGAAAACACTTTAAAAACTCCACATAAAAGCTGAAATAGAGTTGTATAAGAAGTTTTGATTGACAAAATTTTGGCTTTCTTGTGCTTTATTTAATTTCTTATTTGTTTATTGCGCATTTTTATTTTTTAGCTGTAGGAAGTTGCAGATAAAAATATTGCTCAAAAGCTGAAACCAGCAAGCAGTGGGTGTTTTAGGAGGTGTTTAGCCTAAATGAGTGATTACAGAGTGACAAACATTAGGAAGTTTTTAGTCAATTTGAGTTTTAGTCCAGGAAGGACATACTAGCTTTTCTCTCTAGTCAAAACCAAAGATCTAATTCATTTCAGTGTAATTTAAATTTCACCTCCATAGGATTCATCTCAACTTTAGCCTGACCTTAGTTTCATGTCTTGAGTTTTGGGCTTTTTTTTTTTCCTTTTCTTTTTTTTTTTTTTTTTTTTTTTTTAAAGCTGCAACTATTATGGTAAAGACTTTTCTTGGTGGCAGATGTTAAAATAAAGTTTTATAAAACTTGCTAGGAATTGATAATCTTCATTACCAAAAAAACCTGATAACATTGTGTCTCTTCTTGCATCCTAGTTACTTCAGCAAGATGCTTTTGATCTAGATAACTCAAGCCAAGAGAAGGAAATCATGAAAAGAAAAAATCCCTATATTCTGAAACGGCAGCTACATGTGAACAAAGCTAGAAGACCATACATACTCAAGAGAAGTTCATATTACTGATGCAGCAGAAGAAAACAATGTATATTTAGTTTATAGGTAACTGTGTGTTATGGTTATCTTATTTAAATCTAAAATCATACTTGTGTGAAAATATATTATGGAAAATCATCGAGATGATAACATAACTGTGTCTTTTTTGCAATTGCTGTTTCTTGATTGTGATTTTTTCCTACTTGAGATTAATTGGACCAATACATTTGCAAATAAATCTAGTTTCTAAGCATGATGTATTGTACAAAACTGAGATTTCAACATATTTCCAACAATATTGTAGTCTTTTCCTATTTTATAAAGCACACTGGCATACACCAAGTAAATTGATATTGTCCAAAAACCATACTGGGAATCTTACAATTTCTTAATGCAACACCTCAAACGTATATATGCTTGCAAATTTTTGTATAATACACTGGTCAGAAATGCCACGATATTTTGTATATTGGACAATTCAATTTCTTAGGGATTAGGTCTAAGGAAGGAATTAAATACTATCAGCTAGCTATTAAATGGCAATTTCAAAATTTGTATTTTAAATGGCCTGCTTGTAAATGAATTTTAAGTTCTTGACTCCTAACTTACCACTGAAAAGTTATAATTTAAGAAAACAATACATAAGTGAGATTTTAACGGAGTATGCTAGGGATAACAAATCCAGATGTGCTTCAGAGTCTTGTGTATCACCAACTAAATAAGAAAAACAGTTTATTAAATCAGTAAAAGAATTTGCAATGTTTACTTAATCTACGAATGCTCAGGAAAAAAAAATAAAGACAAAAAATAAAAGCTGATTCATGCTCCTGTGCTGTTACTGTTAAAGTCAAAATACTAATCTGGTTATATGAGAAACTTGGGAGAAATATTTGCAAGAGGAATTAAAATTAGAACACCTTAAACTTACAATTAAAAGGCATTTCCTTTCCCTTCCTCTACAAATTTGTAATAACAACAGGCAGTTTCAGGAGTTAAAAACAGTCTCGGAAGCTGACAGAGAGGGGAGCTCCCAGCATGGAAAAAATTGTTTTCAGGCCATGAGGAATCGAGGGCCACCAGAAATTTATAGAGATTTTCCATCTCTGTGTCTGTGATGTGCACTTGAGACTTAGGATCTCAATGATCCTGGGTTCCAGTCCAGAGGAAAACACTCTGAAAGAACTGGGGGTCACAACAAGAGTCAAAATAGAGGGACGGTCCAAGATCGATGAAGCCTGGATGCTCAGATCAGGAGGCAAGAAATGGGACAGACGTTGCTTTTGAAAATGTACCTGTTTTCTGTTTGAGCTATTTCCTCAAAGCAATGCTGTTCCAACAAATTGCCTGAAGAAAAACACTCAGAGAATTTCCAAATCCTGTCACAGGTCAATTGTTATTAAACATACACAGGGGTATACATAGAAAAAACATACCCATACCAATGGCTATAGCAATTTTGTTACATGGGGAAGGATGGGATTTTTACAGTAAAATGTATTTTTACTGTAGTAAAGCTAATTATATTTCCTTTTCTCACTGCAAATGTTGTTAATTAGTTTATTTACTCAATAGCAAATGCATGCATTCACAAGATACAACTGAGCATACACTAATTACTGTGATAATTGTTATGACTTGAATACAGCAAAGCACTTAAGCATATTTGGTCTCAATGTTTTAAATGCTTAATATGCTTAAGGGCTTTGCTTACGTAAGGTTCTAGTAGATTCATACCCTTTATTTTTTATGAAACTGTCATAGAATTAGACTGGAGACACAGTATGCTCTCAAGTGGCTAAGAAACATCCCTCTTTCCAAAAAAACTACAAGCTCCTCAGTCATGGAGTAGTTATGGACACTTTAAATTCTAAATTACCCATTGGTCTGAAATAGCAAGGCAGAACAGCTTGTTCCAAAATTCACTGCTAGCAGTATATGAGGAAAAAAGAAAAGAAGCTTCAGATCACTATTTCATGGGGAACACAGAAAAATAAGACAAAAAGAAATAGCTTGCCCTGATCTTTTTCTCTCATGTTCGGTTTAAGAGTATAAGAGTTAAAAAAAATCAGCAGGGTAAGGTAATCCCCTAAAAGGATAAGGTGGTTGTCATCTGATAGAGAATGTTAAAATTTTTGAAAACAAAAGCACCCTTCCGTGTTTCATTTTGGAAGTGATTTAGATATTCAGGGTGATGGTGGCGGACCTCAAATGGCGATGATTATCTGTTCCACCTTCATCTAGTGCTCCACACGCAAGTGGGATTTACCCTGTGACTGTGTACTTGTTCCCTGCAGTGCAGAGTTAACAGATTAGCCAGACAGACTGGCTGAAAATGGCTTAAAATAACCCATTTCCTTTCAGCACGCTGTGAATCCACACAGGGTCAGCTACTCTGTGCTGCTGAAGGAGGCAGAGCTTGAAGTATGGCAGGAGGCAGCTTGTTCAGTTGTTCCCCAGCCTCTGACGGAGGCGTTCAGGAAACTGTCAGAGGAATGTCAGAGGAACTGAGAGACAGTCCTAAGGAAACAATATCCATAATTGTAACATGGCCAGTAAAGATACAAAAGCCAAAGCTGGCATTTCAGCTTATTGATCATTTGCAGAAAGCAAGCATAGCAGCATTAAAATGTTAAAAATCACACTTAAACCATATAATTAAGCCAGGTATATAGAGCAGTTAAGGGATATTTTGGTGTCTGGGGGACCCTGAAATCTCCTCACTTCTAGCTGTTGCTACCTCCTGATGACCTCACTGCTGTGGAATTACAGCCTTTCTTTAGCCCTCCTTTTTGGATGATGGCAGCAAAAAATAGGCAGGCTTATGCATATTTGTCTCTGTTTTGCGCATTCTTTCAGTGGGATCCTCAGGGTACCTGCCTTGGCCCTAGCTGTGCATTGCCTTGCAGCAGCAAGGGGTGCTGAATGAAGTTCAAGCCAGAGGAGTTCCTCGCAATATGTAGCGGTTCGTAAATTCAGACAGTGGTGGGTTTTTTTTCCTTTTCTTTTTTCTGCAGCCCGTAATTGCCTCAAGTTTAAAAATGTTGTTTGGAAGATCATTAACTCAGAATGCTACCTTGGCTTAAAGAACTGCCTCTTGATATGAACAATTTTGTTTTATAAAGGCAATTACTGAGATATTTGCTCTCTGTCTCCACAAAGGAACACGTTTTTTTCCTACATATTCCATTTTACTAAGTTCATAGATGAATAATCGTACCAATTATTCAGAAACTTTATACTTCATTATTTCTCATACTCCTAAAATATTGGATATTGTCATACAGAGCAATTGCAGAAACCTCTCAGTTATTTCTAATGTAGAATTAAATGTAACAGATTTAATTTGATTTTATATATTTTAACAGTTATGATCCATAATCTTACAAATGTCCTACACAAGAAAAGTAAAACATAGAGGAATTAATAATTTTGTCATCTCTGAGGCATATATGTGTTAGTTTTTCTTTAAAAGAAACATTACAAAATAATGGTTACTCTTCTCAAGGTTAAATGCGGTGATGAAGTAAGTCTTCAGCTTTCTTGAGTCTTGCTTGTGGTATATTACAAAATTTGCTGTTTTCTGTCTTTTCTATTTTAAGACTAAACTTTGTTCTGTGTTTTTGGCAAGAGTTTAATGGCTGTGGTGTGAAAAGAGTGGATGAAATGTGGAGTTTGCAGATTAAAAGAGATTTAATTTTGCAATGTTTGATTGTGGCTGTGCCTCATACCCTACTCTTAACTAACACACCATGGAGACATGATACTTTGGTCTTGATCTTTATTCTTTTTCCCCAAGATTAGTTATCAGTTTGCACTATGCAGTGTCAAATTGGAGATGCAAACCACTGCTGTAAGACTTGAGTGTAGGAGGGCAGAAAGAGGAGCAGGTTCTTCTGAAATTCCCCAAGGTTCCAAACTGATTATTGATATTCTCCACATCCACAATACTGGACTGACTGAAGGCAGTCATAAAACAAGAGTTGCAGAGAACCTGCAAAATAAGGTATACTGACTTCTGCAACATAACGATAGAGCCAGAACTTGCACCTTGCTGTCCAGGAAGCAAAGAAAGTGGAGGGAGGGATCGATCTTCACAAGGAACCCGGGGGATGAGATTTGAATTTCTACCAAATTCAAGCATTTGGAAGTTGTGAGTGAGGCTGCAAAAACCTGCAAATGAAGAGAGAGAGAGCGCACACGAGAGCGAGAGCATAAATATATAAATAAATAAATAGCCCTGACATATAAATAAAGTAATAAATAGATGTCAAATTATTTTTATTTCCCTCCATTTCCTGGACTGCCAGGGAGCATCTGAAACACATTTTTAAGCTTTGTCAACACGAGGAGCTAAAACATATTTGTTTGTCTTTATTCATTGCTACTGCAAATTGACATTCTCATCCAGTCTCTTGAATCCAGCAGGTGTCACATTGAGATACACACAAAAGCACAATGTTGATTATCAGATTTTAAAACCTGACAGATCCAGGATACTTGGATGGATATGACAGACCCAATAATCAGACAGTGGACTAGAAAGAGCTTTGTGGTACCGCTTTATCAGGCAAACTTTGGCTGGCCGAATGACTCCTCTGAGGTGGCGATACGGAGAAATGGCATGGGAACCACACAGGAACTTTTGGAGGGTGCCAGCTGTTAAGAAACATAAAGCCTTCAGGAGCTGTTGGTTGCCCAACCAAGACTTGCTTTTTCCAAGTAGATGAGACCGTAGAGATGTTGTCTCAGGAGACTCCTCACATCCCCTCACACTGAAGGAAATGATGGGACTATACATAACCGGACTTGAATTACCAAGGAATAGCATTTGTCTGTTTGAGCTCTCAGTGGGTCAAGTACCAGTCTGTTTTGTCTCAAAATTTACAGTGCAGCATTAGTTTGGAACCATTTTCTACTTTAGTCTTGAAGTTCAGTTGTAGGAATCTTTGCAGGATGTGTTTCTCTTATGTCTACATAAGGGGCTTCTCAGATAGTCTACACATTGCTTTCATAAATGACTGCCAGCAGCCTGAGGACCTCTGTCCAGATGTAGAGTCTATGCTGCTTAACAAAGTGTTAACAGTATTTGAATGAAAAACTTCTGGGTTTGTACGTCAGTGAATCTGATCTTGAGAATAGACTGGAAACATCCTAAAAGACAATCTTGACATTATTATTGCAGCTTTTTCTGATTCATTGTTTAAAAATCCAAGCTGAATAACATATTCTTGTAATCCAGTATTTTATAATGTAAGTTTTTTTCCCCCCTGTAAGTATTTAACTCAAGGTCTAAAATTAATACGTTCAAAAAAAAAAAAAAAAAGAGAAAAGAAAAAAAACTAGCATGTGCTATATTGTGCATCATTTTCTTAAAGAAAGTTGTCACAGAGCAATATGACTTGGGAATCATTTAGTATGGAATGAATCGTGTGGTTCCTCCAAATATTTTTTTTTTCAAAACCATATTGTTTGTATGTATTTAAAGACAACACTTCCTAGAATCTAATGCTGTAAAGCCTTTTATTCGGACACAAAACCCAATTTTGTTGATACAATGAATAATCTCTGTGGTTAAAAAACAATCCTCCTCCTTAAAAAAAAAAAAAAAAAAAAAGAAGAAAGATTTCCTATTTTATAGCGGGTATAGAGAGGGTCTTAGAAATAGTTTACGTAACAGTTCTTGCATGAATGAAATCTGTTCGTTATTTTTGTGTACTACCAAATCCTTAGGATGGTTGTATAACCCATATACTGCAGTTGTTGTTGTATTTTGGTATCTTATTTAATGATCTTTTAAATAAAGAGCTGTTTGGGACAGACAACATGTCTTTTGTTCTGTTTAAAAAGAAGAAATCAAAAAAATAACACCACATGGAGCAAAGGTACATGTGTATGTACCCACGAATGAAGAATTTATTCAAATTATTCTCAATGTTACAGCAAATAACATATAATTTATGGGGATATGTAACTGCAGAATACTATGATACCATGGTACTTTTGCTGTTTACTGCAGAAATAGACAATAATGACACAAATTTCTAAATGATTGTCTTTAGTATGCAGAAGGCACTGAAGTACTAAGATTGCAGCTGCTTTTGAAGCTAAAATCCTTTGTGAATACTTAACTTCCATTCTCCTCAAAAGTTACCATTTACTGAAAGCAGTTTTTCCATTATAATGGAGTTGAGTTACTATTCCAAAACCCTGCCTGTGGAGAATGAGGGAATTATGAACATTATAATTTGACCTTTTTTTTTTTTTTTTTTAAAATAAATATTACATGTACCTCCAGTTTACCTTTGTGATTTTACAGATTTCTGTGTTAGAGAGTTAAACTGAAAGGGGTTGTAAGGGAACAAGCAAATGGGAAATGAAGTACAGACAGATAAGGGACTTAAGGAGAAAATGTGGGAAGATGTTAACTGGGTATTCCTCCTGTCTGGCTCCAACCAAAGACTGTCAGAGCTGGCTGAGGCATAGGTCATATGTATTTGAAAGCAGGGAGGGAGAAAGGGAGGGGAAGGTCAGGGAGAAAGGAGGAAAGGGAATCTAACACTCATTTAAGACTAGCTAGATTGGTGTTAGTTGAGGACTAGAGTGTACATAGGCTGTATGAACTAGAAGATACAGGATATTCTGAAAAAAAAGGGGGAGTCCCCTGCAGAGGATAGTAAGGGCAACCATCTGGCCCCCATTCCCAACCCTTGAATCAAGAAAAGCAGTTTGAAACTGAGAGGTTTCAAACTGAGAGTTTTTAAGCTGAAACCAGAACAACTAAAGAAAGCTGATCAGGAAAAGGAGAGAGTGGGTGGCAAGGGTCAGGAATGACAAAAATCAGAGTCAGTTCAATCATTCGGTAAGCTGTGCAGAGCCAGGAATGTCAATACTGAGTAGGGCAGAAATACCAATTGCTGTTAATAGTTTGGAGTTATCAACACCAGTCTGTCCAGGTTTGAGAAGGCTTGTGGATTGAATCCATGTCTCAAACAAATTAGGTCCATTTTCTCACACTGGTCAGGATTAGAAAGCATCGTGGTATTGGATACCACGAATTGGATTGCAGGGGGCAAGGAAGACCTCTTAAGGACTATGAAAAAGAACAGAAGAAAACTTAGCTCCAGGGAGAAGGCCTGATCATAAAGCAGAAGATCATTTCATTCTTGAAAGGTAACAAGAAATTTACATTTGTAGGTGTGTATACATTGATAGATCATACAGCACTTATCGTCTCTACTTTATATTCTTTTCCCTGTGGTTTTTTTTTTTTCTTTTTCCGCACTGTGGTGAGACCATTTATTACAATTTATGAAAGTATTCAAAAAAGAGTGAATTAGGAATTTAATTATTAATGTCCCTTGATATTTTCCATCTCTGATCTGCTCATTCTCATCCACCATAGCCCTAATTCCTTGTCCTACTTCAAATTCCTGTGCCGTTATTTACTCTGGTTCATTTAGCAAGTTCCCTAATAGGGCTGAATCAAGTGTTACTGAAATAAAAATAAATTACATATAGTGCATTTAGCACGTATAAAAGAAAGTTATTTTATCAGAGAAAAATATTGTCATGTGAACTGAATTTTATCCTATTTTACACATAGCTAGTTAATTTTTTCATTGAAAGACTCAAATTCTACTACGTTACATTAGTCTATAGTTGTACATATTAGTTTTCTTCCCACCAGCTCTTAAATATAGATTCGCTATTTTCTCTTTGTGTCATACTAGTCCAAGATGTATATATTGTTAAAACCAGTATCTGCTGCTTCAGAATTCAGATCTATTGCTTTGAATATTGGCATGGAGCTTAACCAGAATCCTGACCCAGTCCTCTGTGTCATTCATGCCCTGATAATCTTCAGGAAGTGTAGCTACACATATAATTCACAAATGACTCAGGTAATGATCTCTTCACATCCTTTACACCCCCAAAGAAATATAGAAAGACTTGAAAGTAACTCCCTATTCCACAACAGAGTTTTGAACTAAAAAAACAGATTTAGAAAGTAATTTTGTATGGGTTTCATTACTGCTCATGATTGCATGTTGATGACACCTCAGGTTTTATGGTTTTCCATAGTAATAAGATATTTTGCATGCTAGAAATATCTAAAACTAGTATCTAGCACTAACACCTAACTCTAACGTCTGACACTATCTAACGCTAGCACGGAGAAGATTATGCTTTAGGGAAAATTCACCTTTGTTTACAGGGTTGAAATATGATCTGCTTCCCACTTTCTTCTTTCTATTTAAGTAAATACTTATTATTAATGCAAAGTAAAGAAATTACCCTTTGAACAGTCTAAGTAATATCTTTGTTAAATACTTGTATAGTATCAAGGACAATGAAGAGGTCCAGGGAATGTTCTAATACAAACTATGCCTAGGTAATAAAAGCGTTGCTGCATATGGACTAAGTTAACTTTAAAAAAAATGGATTTAGTTTTTCATAATGTTTTTTTCTCTAGTAGTTTTGATCTTTTTTTCCTCTGTATTTCCATTCTTAGTCCATTCTATTCTCTTTACATGGTTTGTTGCTCCTCTTCAGACAGGATGCTCTTATAATTGGAGGGAATAGAGAAAGTCAAATGAGGCTGTGCAGAAAATGCAAAAAAAAATGTGCAAGTCTTCAGGGTTCAAACCTGGATGATTTCTGCATGGCTGGCACTCCAAATGAGGTTTCCTTTGAATGTTAAAGATACAGAAAAAGAACAGCAAAATATCTGTTGAGAACCCATTCACTGTGTCCAGAAACTGAAATGATCTGGGATCGCTGATATTAGACTTCATACAAAAAAATCTGTGAGCCTACATTTCTGATCCCCGTGTTCCCTTTGGGGGAAAAAAATACCTATGAGAAACATATGAATCTCTGTGAAACTTCTCCTTCAGCCTAAAATCAGCTTCTCCACTCCTAAGATCAAGGAGTGGCATTGAGAACTGTAATTTTTACCAGACAGACTTCACAGATAGAAGTTTAGAGAAAAACTCCAGAAATGTATATTATTTTTAAAAAAGTAATCTGGAACTGGTTTTGAAAAAAAATTAGATTTCCTTCACATATACAGCATAATCGTGGCAAATCAGCCTACTTCAATGCATGGTTCTCTGACCTGGTCCTGAAATCCATGTTTCTGTGATCTGGATTAATATAGCTTATAAACAAGATCTCTTCTGAGCATTCAACAAGGCAGAAGGGAAAAGAAGATATGCAGTGCTAAAACATTTTTGATGCCTTATTAGCAGCTTTCAGTAGCGTGTGAAGAAACATAATGTACTATTTGCACCACTTTCCAAGGCATGTCTTAATGCAAAAGAAGGAGCTGACATTTACTGTGAAAAGTCTTTATTTAGATAGAGTGAGCGTTAAAATATCTGAAGCATGGTCCTTGTAAACCTGATTTCTGTTCACTTAAGCATTTCAGTGCTTTTCTGCTAGAAGTGCATCTGCCCCTTTGAGGATGCTCAGTCTCTCTGACTCATCTTCCTTAGCTAAACTTTTACCAAGAAAATATATTTGGCAACAGGTGTGAATGAGAAAGGATAGCTGAGATTCACCATTATATATAGTCATTGCGACTGATAATATAGAAAGCTAAAGCTTACTAAAACAGCACAGTTTTGTACAGTTGAAAGGGTTTGGGGAAACAGGGAAAAGGTCAAAAAAACCGTCAATATTTCTTTGGTAATATATAGGTATACATGCACACAGCACACACTTTTGTATGAAGACACTGCACATAATGTCCTCTGCCATATCTCTGTTAAGCTGTATCTCATCACAAGAAGATCTTTGCAGGGATGTTACTTGATCTTTCTGACCAAAAAATGAATGTCTATGCTTGTTTCATGTATAAAAAAATGCCAATAGTTTCATAATTCTTGCTGTGCATTAGCAGAGGTGGCCAAAACAATGCCCCATAGCTGATCTTGTCTAATGTCGGTGTGAGCTGCACGACTGGGTAGTATGCCTGATGGTCACCTTCCAACATTCACAAAATCAGTTCCATGTCCTGTACAGTCACACTGGACCTGAACTGAATGCACAGTTTGGAGTGGGAGAAGAGAAAAAGATGCAATTGATAGAGAAGCCTGGGTTTTCTAGGACAGCAGCAAACACATAAAAACCCCCCAGATATTGCAAAGGTGACAGCAAGGCAGTGTTCTGGAAGCTGGAAATGATCTGATGCATACCATAGGTGACCCAAATGAAAAAAAAAAAAAAAAAAAAGGAGCAAATAGCTGCTATTAAAGCTAAATGAAGAATACAGGGAGAGAGTTATTACGTTGCTCCTGACATAACTTAAACTTCTTTAAAAGTTGTTTTTTTTTTCAAAGGACTTTTTAGAAAAGTCCTTTCAAGTTGCTTCCTTTCTGACACTGAGTACAACGACCTTACGTCTGTCCTTTTCCAAGAACAAGAAACAGCAGGCTCTTACCTGTCTGTCTGGGATTGCAGAAATCAAACTTGTGAGAACTAGTATTCAGTTTTCCTATTGAAGTAGCACCCAGTCAGCAGCAGAAGGTGGAAGTGCACAAGCCAGAGTCTAATTTTTTTTTTTTTTTTTTTTTTTTTTTTGAGAAGAGTAACATACATGGGTACCCTGCTGCACTTATTTATTTTTTTTTAACTGGTCTCTAGAAATTTGGCCCATTCTAAATTACAGGAGACCAGTACTATTCATCAAAACAGAGTTTCCTCTGGAATTCCTTAAAAGCATCCTGATGTTGCATGAATTGTAAACTTAGAGTCACTACAGAGTTGAAAGTGCATACAATAAGAGCAGAAGATGCCATCCAGGTCATTGAGTTCAATCTTTCACAATTTTAGGCTGGCAAATATAAACTTTTCATGTTGAATTTATCTCATGTAACTGTAACAATCTGAAAGTTAGATGTTGAGGTCTAAGCTAGTTATGCAGACTTCCTCCATGACTAATGAAGAGAGAGGCACTTTAGGGAAGAAATCCTGCATCAGGAATTATCTGTCTGTAAACAAAAAGTCTACCTTGTCTTGGCAATTCAGCTTTGAGTGTTACCAATATGGCAGATGAATCTTAGTTTGAGCTGAAATGAGTCATAGAAGTTTCTCTCTACACAATATTTCATTCTACATCATGAGACAAAAAATATGAGCCAGAAAAAGAAACAATGATGAAACAACCCTGAAACAATGGTGAAAAAGAATAAAGCCAGTTTGAAGTAATGGTCCTGCTATCTGGTGTCATAGAAAATATTTTTCCAGTGCCATGTGGGATATTCATTGAGTGGATGCTTGAGAGAACTGTCAAAGATTTAGAAAATACTTCTGGAAATAAAAAGGGAAGAGAAATAACATAGAAATAGCATTTCAGATAACATGGACGTAAGGTAAAACTTTAGCAGTAAGTTTGTATTATTGAATTAAAAATTAGCTTCTCAGATCTGATAGAAAATACTGGCCTGTGGCTACCGGTGTGTTATGTATCTGCAGCTAAAGAAAGCCTCGAAGACAATCTACATAAGGAACTGTTGGGAAAAAAATATTGTAGAGTGTGAAAAATGATTAAAGATTAAATGTTTTTTTCAAAGGATGTGTTCTGTGAAACTGCTATGGCCACAGAGAGATTAGGAAAAATCTTATTTACATATGTCAATTTGAAATTTTTGTCACTGAGAAAATGACAGAAAAACTTGAAAACATTCTCTAAAAGGGAAGCTGACTTACAGCATGTGGCAGAATATTGCATATATTGCAGTATTTAGGTCTTGATTCAATAAGTATTTGTGAATGTGCTGAAGTTCATGTACTTCGAGTAATTTCTCTGTGCAAATAAACTACTCACCCTTCTTTAACTTATCTTTGTTATCAGTGGCATGAGTATTGCTTTCTTTTTCATTTTACAGATTATCCATTGTTTCTGGGTGAATCATGAATCTGAAAGAGACCGGCTTTACATTTGTAATTCTGTTACCAGCAAAAACTGTGTCATTGAAGTTTCGGGCTGGCAATCACAATTTTCCTTTCAAAAGTGTTTGTGATTACTATTGACATTTTTTATCAGGTTTTGTACACTATCAATACACTATCAATAAGTTTTTATCAGGTTTTATACACTATAAACTTTCGTGCAGGATTTGATTTAATTTTGGAACTGGAGCCTGAAGCTATAAAATTTGCATCTGTATTCCAAAATTTTGGAATATATTGTTATCAGATGTGTACTTTTTCTTTAAATCTTTAAGAAAAAGAGAAATAGTGATGAGTTGGTGAATATTCTGTGCAGGAGCAGACAAAGAGGAAAGAGAGAAAGCAAGAGATAGAGACTCTAAGGGTAATGCTCTTTGCCTTGTTTTACAGCAACTGAGGAGGCAACACAGTGTCTTAGACCTTGCCGTTGTAACCAGACACTATTTGACACGCTGTAAAATAAGGAATCAATTTTTATAAACCTGCTAATGGTTCTGCATACCTGACGTACCATGTTAATCAAGATTGCCTTTTAGAAAATGGCATATTTTTCATACTGCTTTTTTCCCTGAACTTTTTCAAGCTGAGCACCTACAAACTAAGGCAGCGTGTGAACCATAAACTGCCACTTGAAACTTACTGATGGATCAAATTCCCTGCTCTAACAGTGTTTCAGCCTCATTTTTCAGGTGTAAATACAGCTATGAGTAAATTACAAAAGTTTCCATAACTTTTGTGATGCATCAGTTTCCCAGCCCATGGTGAACGCTTCTGATTTTAGCAGACAAAAACACACATTTCCCCTTTGTCTTCTTTTTTTGGGTGAGATAGATTAGTTCCTACTGCGGACTTGAGGAGATTACTGTCAATTCAGGAAGCTTTTGTAGAGGACACAACCAATTCAGCATGCACCCATGTCACATCAGTCACTTGGTAGCTCAGGGTAAGGAGACCAAATAAGCTGCTGCTCATGGTCAGTGGTCTTACAATGATCTACGTTATCAGTAAGCAGGTAGCTGCGGAGGCAGAACTCAACCTGGCAGAGAATAACTCGGCAGAGTACGGATGACAGAGCTGGGAGTTTGGGCTGCTTCGTGTTTGGGACCAAAGGGTAGAATATCTGTTTTAATTACTTTTAGCTTCTGAGAGTTGACTTTCACATGAACAGAGGATAATTAGAAAACAGCCCTGCTCCAGGCTTGAAGCCTATTTTTCACATCCACACAGCTTAGGGTGGAGTGTCAGGACTTGCGTTAAGCGTCATATTCCCAGGGGCCCCAAGCTCACCCTCTGGAATTTAAGGATTAGCAAGTTGGACCCCTTTTTTTTTTTTTTTTTTTTTTTTCCTTGCAAATACATATCAAGGCATAGCCTGGAGAGACACAGTGAATAAAGCATAGACAACAACATTATGTTTTGCCTTTTAAGTTTTTCCTTTGTTAAAACCAGTCACATACAGCTTCCACTCAGTTCAGATGATGAAATTACAGTTTCCCAATAGAAGAAAATCACTGTATTCTCAGATGAGAATACAAAGTTTTTAAGTGGGAGCCCTTCAGCTTCTTTTTCTTTTTTTTTTTTTTCTTTACGTGTAAGCACTTAAATAGCTACATATACAGATTCTAATTCAATACCACAATACTTGGAGATGAAGCGCAAGAGTACTGACTACCTAGAATAAAGCTTGAAACATCACTAGTCACATCACCTCCTGCCACCAATACCCACGGCTTTTGCAACAAAACCCCATACCCTGTAAGAACTTCAAAATTCACAGTTTCTACTGAGTTACTTAGTTCTAGAAGATACTGGAGATGCTGATGTGGCTTTACGCACATGCTTACCTGTTAGCCAAGGTAATTCTTTCAGAATCATCAGGAGTTTTCCTGTGTTGAAGCCAAGACCCATCTTTAAGCCAAGGCCCATCTTTAAGCCAAAGTTAAATCTTCCTTGAGCTGATGTCAAAGCATTCATAACATACAGGAATTATATCATGATATCTAAATACTGTTTAAGTACTGACTTTGGAGTGCCCAGGACCTTACACTTAAGCCACCAGAAAAGCGCACCAGTATTACAGGTGAAACAGAGGGCAAAATACAACCAGTAACTCTGCTAAGAAGAAATAGATTAAAACAGTGTAGTTGGGAATCGCTGCTGAAGTGGGAATGAAATATATTAAAATATTTGATTTAAAAAAATAAAAAAAACATGAATATCTCTCCTACTCAATCTGTTGAAAATAAAGCTATCTGATATCTGAAACGATAATGAACAGACTAGAAGGAAAGTCATTTTACTAATGAAAAATTTCACTTGCTTTTTAGGTAATCAGTGGAAGTCTTCACGAGTATGTTTTTTTGCAATACACCACCATCTGGTGGAAGTAAAGAGAAAGACAAAGCTTTTGAGCAGTTAACCTGCCTTGATAATTGGGAAGCTTTAGTTTCCTGGTACTAATTGACTTCAGTGGGCCCTTAAGGCTTTAGTGTACCAAATCACTTAAAAACATGTGAAATTTCCACACTGCTTTATTCAGTTTATTTACTTCAAATAGTTATTTAATTTTACAGGATTTACTTTTAAGGGATTTAAGGATGTTCTTAAAGCTAAATACACACTTCAGTGTTTCTTAATATATCTGCTCCGTAAGACAAGACAGAATTTTGCAGCTTATGATATAAGATACTTAAAAATATTTTGCTAAATATCAAGAAAGATTTATCATATAGACTATAGGCTATTACTGTACATTCTAGGTATTGGTAGTATTTGATTTCTTTCTCTTTGAAAAAGTTGGTAGCAAGATGACTTTATTTTTGTTATTAGGAGTTTTTTCCCCTCAAATTTTGGTTAAAATCTTAGGGAAAAAATTCTGGTCATATTGCCCATGCACTTTAGGAGCTAAACTTCATTTTGCACTGCACTGAAAATTTATGTGTTACCAGAGTTCATGATATAATGCTGGTAGTATCTGTGTTCTCTCTGTGGTGAGCGTGTACTGTCAGTGTTAGCACTGGCAAATGTTGTTAAATATTGTAAGTACAACAAGATTAGAAATAAAATATATACCCATTAAAAAAAAAAATCTTACTAGAAAAATATTGTAAAAAAAAAATAAAGCCAAATAGTTACATTGATGTTTGTTTTATTGTAGAAGTAAATATTCTGCTCTGAAGCTGTTTTCCAGGATCCTCAGTATCTTCATGTGTTTTGCCAGCTGCTAGGCTCCCAAACTAAATGCTCAGTCATCCCAAATTTCCACCAACCAATTATTTGGGGACCTGAGGTCTGGTACCACTAGATGTTGAGGAAGTGGCTGCAGAGAGACCTAAGCAGGCTTATAGCCAGGCACCTTATGCAGTCTTGGATACCAGCAAGCCAGCAAAAGCTTTCCAGGGGAATTAAGTCTTGCTGAGCTAGGTCACACCCAAGTGGTCCACCTGTCTGCCAGTTTCTGCTGGAGTTTTGGCAAGATCAACCAGTACACAGGAGTTTGCCAAGGCCAGATAACTGGCATTTTGTGATGGAAAAATGTTTTGTTACAACATTTTGACCAGGCCTAATTGGTTGTTGTGGATAAAAATTTTAGCATTGGCTTTGCTGCCCCTCTTATACTTGATAGAAGGATTGCCTCTGGTCTGTAGAAAGGCAGAGGGAGTGGTGCTGGAAGGAGAGGGCCTTCAATGGCCTAAAGCTTCTGTTCCCCTCCCAGCGTACCAGCGAGGAAGAGATCTGGATGGTGGCGTAAGGAAAATGTTGAACGTAGCATGTGTTCAGAAAGGCTGCCACATATTCAAGGTGGGATAGGATCTGTTTCTTTTGCTTGTTATTTTTAAGTGAGGCTATGCTCAGGATGACACAATTCGTAGCTGTACCCAGCACATATGGACACCTGCTTCAAAATTCATTGTTTCTGGGTGCTTCCCTTTGCAAGAGTGGGGGCTAGCTCTTAAATTTGGTTCAATATCCAGACTCAGATTTTGACTCTCTTCCTACCCACCAAAAGCTGGAATGGTTCAGATTTAACTTTTAAAAAATTAGGCCTATGTTTCTGTTAAGTCATTATCTTGCACAGATGAAAAGTGTTCTTTTTTATTTATTTATTTTAAAATAAATTAAATTTTAAAGCAAAAGCCTAGAATAATTTAATTGTACTATATAAAGCAGGTATACTCTTCATAGTGCACCTAAGCATGTGGGACAGAGACTCCAATTCCACTGGGAATAGAGGGTCGGGTTTAAGCTATACCGCTAAAGAGAAAACGGGAAACCTACATCCAGTGGAAAGTGCAGCTAAAATGACTCAGAAGATTGTACCATTTTAATGCCAGAGATATTTATGAAAGCAAGGAATATACCTGTCATACAATAATATTGAACAGCTTTGTTATGCCTAATATTGCCAGTTTTGCAAGCAATTGCTCATGCCTTTTCAATCACATGGCAATGAGTTTCACGAGTTAATCATGTCTTGTATAGTTAATTCTTTTTGGATATTTTTTAACAGGGTGGATTTTAGTTTTCAACCTATAATTATGTTAATTTTTAAAGAATGAAAAACAGCAACGTTATCCACTTTTAATGTTTTTTTTTTTGGACAAATAGTCTGCTTTTTAATGAGTCCTTTTTAAAACTAATGTGACATAGCTATATTACATTGTTCCATTGCCTAAAGTCCTGTTGTACCACTGGGGGGCTGATTGTCCAGAAAATTGCATTCTTCCTAAAAGAGATTCTTGTATGCCCCACAATACTTTTAAAAATATTGTACGGCTTTCTCAGTTCTCTCCATGTGCTGTGGTTTAACGCCAGTAGGCAGCTAAGCACCCCACAGCCACTCACTCCTTCTCCCCTGCAGTGGGATGGTGGAATAGGAAAGGAAGAGTAAAAGCAAGAAAACCTGGGGGTTGAAAAAATAATTTAAAAAAAAAAAAAAAGGGGGAAGGATAAGTGGAAGAAGAGAGAAAGAAAACAAACCAAGTGGTGCAATCACACACCACCTCCCACAGGTAGACCAATGTCCATCCAGTTCCTGAGTAAAAGTTGGTTAAACCCCCTCTTTTCCCTTTTTATTGCTAACCATGATGCTACATGGTATGGAATATCTCTTTGGTTAGTTTGGGTCATCTGCCTGGTTGTGTCCTCTCTCTACCTATTGTGCACCTCCAATCTATTCAGTAGGGGGGCAGAGTGAGAAACAGAGAAGGCCTTGGTGCTGTGCAGACGCTGTTCCGCAGTAGCTACAACATCACTGCATTATCAGCATTATTTTGGTCAGAAATCTAAACCACAGCAACATATGAGCTGCTATGAAGAAAGTTAACCATATCCCAGCCAGGCCCAGTAAAACAAGTTACTGTTAGATATGACTGAAGCTCTCCAAAGTATCTGGACTACATATAGCACAGAAAGTAGTTTCATACACAGCCTTCAATGCAATAAAAATCTATTCGAGAAAAAATATGAAATCTTCCATTCTGTTCTTCGCCTGAAGGAACTGCAGGATTAGTCTGCAGTGTCCTTTTTCACTGCAAAGAAGGCAATTTTATTTGTCCTATTTTTTGCCAAAGGTTCAGTTTTCCCCTGCTTAAAGTGACAAAATCAGAAAACACGCCTAGCAGTCTACTGATTTGATTAAAAAAAACCCACAACCGTACAAACACCACCACTACACCCCAAATTCTGGAATTTCCAGTTGGTTGTATGACTTGAGTAAAGGTTATGAAAATTTATTTTACTAGTTAATGTCGCATCTTTTAACTGTCTGCTGCCTGGTCTGAATAGCCACAGTGTTTCTGATCTTCTGAAGCCAATTCCATAGGTCCTTTGAGCTGTGTCCTACCTGTTTGCAAGTATGGCAGCCTGAGCTGAACCCCATGTTTAGAAAAATAGGTCTTATGTGATGTATTTCAGTGGCAGGATACAAAAGTTGATATTATTTTCCTGTCTATACCTCTCTATATGTTCTTTGCTTTTTAGACTTACAGTAGGCAACAGTCTGAGGTTTGCAGTCCAGATGTCTAAATTGGTGCTCAGACATTTTTTATCAGTGGATAGAGTTCAGAGAATCATAATTAATACATGAAGAATGAAATATCGAATCATTGATTCTCCTTTCCTCCACAAGGGAGACAAGAGAATATAATCAAGGTGAAAGCTAATTTTCCGGTCCCCACTTGAAGGCTTCAAAAAGACAAATAGACTCACTCCCACCTTTGATCATCTTTTCCAAAGACTAATCACCCTAACTGATGAAAATTAGAAATAAACAGTCCAAGTTAGAATTTGTCAATTGCTAATTTGTAGCTATTTGTTTATTATGCTTTTCTCCACCAGATGAAATATCACCCTTGGTATCCAGTAATTCTTCTTTGTAAAATACTTAATAAATGTCATTTAAAATACCTCTTGTTTTTCTTTTTCTTAAATGCTTTTCATATTTACTGTATGAAATGTGTCAGGCTCAAATCAGAGCTAATTCCAGATTTTCTGCACAGGCAATTTCAATTTTGTAAGAAACGAGGTAGGAAGAATCAGCTGTGGTGGTGGGAATTTGGGGTGAGGCCAGGAGAATGGCATCAGTAGGCTGGTGGCAAGGAAGGGAGGCTCAGCCTTTGGGTGTGAAGGTAGTGGCTGCAGAATCTATGGGGCTTATTTTTACCGGGTGGGCAGGACAAAGGCATATGAATGGGAACTTCAGAAATTTGGCCTTAGAAGTGAGGCTGGAAAGGATCAGCAGTATTTCATGCTGCTAACTGTTTAATGAGTGAGTAGTGTGAGTGTGCTGGGTGAGGAAAGAGAAGAATGACTGCTGAGTTTCTCCTGACCCAACCTAGATCATGCCCCTCCTAGCACTTATGGGACTTTAGAGTTTCTCTGTGGATCCTTGATACTCCTAAATGAAGCTCCACCTCTTCCTCCCCTCTTCTCTGCTTCGCATGCTGGTGGGAAATGAAGGCTGAAGAGGAAGAGTTTGGGCATGTCCTACTGCTGCTGCAGAGGTAGAAAGTGTGTGGGATGGGGTTGGACACCTGAGATGAAAATCATGAGAAGGAAGACTTTGTTGTTCCCTATATCCTTGAATGAGTGAGAGGTAAGAGCACTCTTTCACATTTCTATGTAGGAAAGCATACGATTCTGGAGATGATTCCTGTCTAATACTGGAGAAATCAAGCTGTTAATTCATATATGAATGCTTACCTGCATCAATAAAACTAGACGCTAATGCAAGAACAGTTGGCCTCCTGCATAATATTTGTCTCAATTCTTTGGCCTTTATTGATACATATATTTAAAAGAAAAAGAACGTTGTTCAAATCCACATGCCCAGTATTGTATGAAATGTCAGGAAAGCTATGAATGAAGCTGTTTTAATCAATAGGAAAGGAAGAAGAGGCACTGAGCAGAAGTAGAAGAGGGTGTTTTTCAGATCAATTTCACAAGAAAATTTATGGCCAGCAGGTGGTACCCTTATTCCAAATAACAAACAAAGGGGAAAAAAAAAAAAAAAAAGGGCTGGAAAGCTGAACGTTAGCTCAAAATTGCAAATATTTTCCCTCCCTGTTAGCCACAGCAGACTCCAGCACAAGCTCTATAAAGACTTCTGGGCAAGGCTAATAAGGGTTTGGGCAAAGCAGCTGTATGTGAACTGTGAAAGGGTACAAAGGGTCAGGTTCTGTTACTGACAGGCTCTTATTGCTGGAATTAGACACTGTAGTTTTCCGCAGCAAGAAGCTTTAACTATCTTGGAAACAAGCTTTTATGCATTCAGCATCTTGATATTCACACTAAGTACATAAACCCCTGACCCACAGATTGTATTACTGGTGAGTATGATAAACTCAATAAAGCTAAAAGATGTTTTAAAATTTTATGCTTAATTTGTGAGAACATTACAACTTTTTTTTTTTTTTTTTTTTTTAAACTGTGACAAGCTTCTTTATTATTTTAGACAATTCTTAGAACATGGAAGGAAGTTATGAAGAAAAGTAAGTTTAATAACATAGAACATTAATTAGTCGATGTACTGTTCCTTGCAGATATACACATTGAAATGATTAAGACAAAACACCAGTGTCTATGAAATAAAAGCCAGGCACAAAATGTTACAGTAGAATGGACAGCCTTTCAAACCGATCCTCAAGTTTTTGTACAATGACTTGAAATTAGCAAAACAGCAAACTGGCAGTAAGTGTTTTTTCTTTTTTTTTTTTTTTTGAAAAAAAGTGTAGAGACAAGCATCTTCAGTTTAAAATATCGGTTTGAGTAGTCTTTGGGGTGAACGTGGTGGTGGGAAATTGAACTAATGGACAAAACCATAGGATACGTGTCACTCAGTCAGTCCACTCAACGCTGGAAGTCTTGTCTGAGCCAGTTATCCAGGTCCCATTACAGCCTCTTGCAAGAGAAGTACTCTGAGAGGTTGCCATCTCTTTGGCATTTAACCTAGCATGGAATGAATAGTTCCCTGGAGACAGCATCTCTCTCTACTGACTAGAGATGCTTCTGTACTGGTTGTCTTAAACCAGACGCTTCAGCCTTAGGTTGCTTTAATATTTAGTTTTATTGATGTTTTTTATCACAAAGAAAAGTAGTAATACTTGGCCACCAACTGACACTTCTGAAGGCAGTTTATTACCTAACATCCCATACCCTGTTGATCAACCCTGGATTTCAGATGTCTCCAATACCAAATAATATTTAAAATGGCACTGAACATCTATTCATGAAGATGAATCCTGCCCAATAACAATTACAAACTTTTCCCATTTATGGACCAGAATCAAGTTGAATGCATTTGAAAATGCTGAAAGGTTAGGTTATTTTTCTTTTCTTTTCCCACTTTCTTCTCTTTGATTTTCTTAATTTTTAATTTAAAACAAGCAGAATTGCAAATGTGAAATATTGTGAGCATAACATCTCTGATATTTTTACACTAATCTGAAACAGAAATTAAAAAAAAAAAAATCTCAGTGAAAAAAATGCGACTGTGTAATCAAATAAATGGAGTAGGCTGGTAACACCCATATACATGGGGTTCATTTGAAAATAACTTCTGAACCGAACTCAACTTTAGGCGTTTTAAGATGCACATAACTCAGAACCCAGCCTTCACACTGAAAACCTGCATGTAATGCTAGTAGAGGTTTGGTGTCTCCAAACCTAACTTCATAGGTCCCATTAGACTTCACTATTTTCTATTCTAGCACCACAACAACAACAACAACAACAACAACAAAAGAAATAAGAAATACCATTTTGTCTGAATTGTTGGCTTCTTTAAGTGACAGCTCAGAAAAAATTATTCATGTGAGTGTAAATTTTATCGGTTCGCATTCTTCATCTCTATTTTCTCTATTTTCTCCTGCCTTCCTGAATCCGTCCGATATTGATCTATGCTTCACTGTCTGGCATCTCTCAGTCTCTACTTGCCTCCCAATGGACCTGGCTTCACTAGAAGCATTTTTCCCACCCTTGTCATTTTTTTAAAAATTGCTTTACTAAAGGTCATAACTTTTGTGTCCAGCTCTCTATGAAATGGAAAGGATTGATGCAGTTTTATCCCTTCCAGCCTTACAATCTCTCTCCCTTCCTATAACAGAGTTTTTCTGATATCATTATTTTAAAGCTGAAAGCTCCTGTTCATCTTGCAAACAGAAAATTGGAGTTATTTTACAAAACTATGCAATTCCAAATGTCCTTTTCAATCTTAAAAAAAAAAAAAAAAGTGATTGAGGAAATTACATTAGAAAATTGTACAAGACTTAATTCAATTAGTCTTCTGTTTCGTGCCCCTAGTTTTACAACTATGCTGAAAAAACACTCCTGTTTTTTCCCACAACATTCCTTCCACACTGGCATGACTTTGCATCCTCTCACTTTGAAACTTGTTTACTGACAATGAAGTCTGCCTCCACGATTGTCTTCTGCTCACAGTCTTGAGTGTCTTGGGGGAAGTAGGAACCTTCACACAGTAGCGGGAAGTGTGGGATGTGCTGAAGGGAGGCATCTAAACACAGAAACCAGGACAACTCCAAGGTCCTGCAAAAGTGTCTGTGTCTGTTCTCTGCAATCTCATGCACTCTATTGATAATTATCAATGACATGCCATACACATTTATTTACATTTATGCCTTTAGTATATAATAAAAATATGCATGTGTTTATGAATTTTGGAAAAGAATGGATAGACTTATAAGCTCTAATTGGAAGATTTTTTTAGTACAACCATAAGATTATTCTTATGTTTTCTGTTTTTAATTTTCTTAGCTTATTCATAAAGTTGCTGGTTTATACTCAGCTGTCATTAACAGACTGCTAGCAACAGCATTCACCTCTGGCTATGGAGAATTAAAATCCATACCTGGTATTCAAATAAGTCCTAATTTATGCATGTCAAGATGAAGTTCTCAAATCAGTATGATTTTACAGTGTGGAAAATGCTGGTCTATAACAACAGTTAGCAGAAATGTAGCAGGAGATGTGAATAAAATTAAAGAGAATTTAATTACAGGTATTGCTTTTTAAGATAGATAATAGGCAATTACTATTTTGGGGGGGATTTTCTTATGGCCATGAGATTATATTTTATGTAAAATTATAAAAGGCCAAAGAATAAGAAATATCAAAACAAAATATTTGCAGCTGAACAATGAGAAGACATGGAGACCTGGGCCCAGCTCATGGTCATGATATAGTTTTACTTTATGGTGTTGGTAACTCTTAGCATTTCTCTGCTTTGTTTCATCTGCTTGGATTAACACTTCTCTCTTTCTCTGTCTTGATTTATTGTTTTTATATCTTTAGATCTGAGGCAATAAGATTATTATATGTGTTAATACAGACACTAAATGAAAGGGATTATAAGTATCTTGGGGACTATAGACAACTGCTTAGTCATTAACTAGACAGTGTCTTCTTTCCATCTAACTGAACAACATTAGCTCCAATCCCTCAGCTATGCCAGGACAAGCACAGATATGGCCAAATGGTAACTGAACTAACAACAAAGTTAAAATCTGTATTTTATTCCTCTCTTTGATTCACTATCTGACTCATTTGGTACTTGTACCAGCACAGTGCAGGGAGGTGGTGGAAAGACAGAAACACAAGTTGGGCAGGACCACAAAACCCTATTTTCAGCTTAGGGGATATGGTGGTAACTGATTTTAATTAAATTTTGCATAACTCCAAAGAGAATTTCTTAAAAAACATCAATACCAACAGTGTTTTGGGGTTTTTTTCATGGCTGTTGTCTCAAAGTGCCATCAGTTAAGATGGCACACTAAGACTAATTAATGATTAGAGATAATTTCCAAAATAGAGTGTGATCAAAGACCTGTTAAAATGAAGGCATACACACTCCTTTTAATTTCAGTGGTTTTTGGATTGTTTGATATATTTTAAATAATAGAATATTTTGGGAGCACTAGAAACACCTGAGTCATCCTTTGCTTTGTTAGTGACTGTCCCCTCCTCACATCTGATTCCTCTTCAGCAGCAGTGCAACTGTACCTTCAGGCTTGAGGAATAGTTTAAGCTAAAGAAATTTCTCTGCTTTGCCTGTTTAGATGTAATCCAGTGTGCCACCCTACATCCTCACTACCAAAGCACGGCAGGGCATTCCAAAGGAAAAATGCCCTTCAGTAACAGTGCTCTGGCAATTTAGCTCCGCTTCTTTCTCTATCCTTTCTTTTGGAGTAGTAAAAAAGAAAATACAAGCTCAATTTACCAGATAGACTGTTTCTTACAAATAGTTCCCATTCTGATAAATAAAAAAGAATAAAAGCAACCTCCAAAGAGAAGCTGTTAGCATGCCCTCATCTGGATTCCAGTGCAGCTGAAAAAGGAAAAAAAAAAAAAAAAACAAAAAAAAAAAAAAAACAAAACCAAAAAAACCCACCTCAGGTTCATAACAGCCAGTGATTGCTTAGAAACAACAGAAAACTAAAAAAAGCATCTGAGGGGGAAAAAAAAAAAAAAGGTGCATTAGCACTGAGTGCCAAAAACTCTGTTCTGAGGTGCCATATGGGAGAAAAGAATCTGTTTTCCAACAAAAGGGATAAAAAATGAACAATTCTCCTGAAGGCTATAAACATTTTTTCTAATTGTTTCTATGTGTCTCTCACATTTTTGTCTGAAAACTTCAGTGAACTGAAGCAATCAGGAAGAGCAAAAATAATTCCTGACTATGAAATTTTATGTTATTAAAGACCAAAACGTGAAAACTGGGTCTATTAACACAAATGCAGTGAAGGCAATTAAGCTACTGAATGCAGCATTTTAGAAATGTGGGACAAGCAGAAGAAGCTCTCATAAGAGTCCTAGTAGAAGTACACCCCATTTATGAAATTATGAATTTTATCCTTTGGAATAAAGACTGTTTTGGAAGACAGGTGCTTTTCTATAGCTCATACTGAGATGAGGAAGGAGGTTCCTGAGATTCAGAGGTTCAAATTCTTGGGAGATCTGCTTTAGCACTTCCTTTTGTGAGAGAGAAGGGAATTTAAGTCTCCGGTTTCTTATTCTTCGTTAAACTAAAGGGCCTGTTTCCCTTAAAAGACTTTTGAAGCTATTTTAATAATCTTGATCTTATTAATTATAGCATTAAATTGAAGAAAATAAAATAAAGAAGGAAAAAAATTAGGTATAGCTTTTGTTTTTCGACTAGTATTGCAAGTAGTTGTTTGCACCAGGGTAATTCAGATAAGCATCTGGCCCACAAACTGTCCTGGCACAGAGGAAGATTTGTTTGGTTTTTTTTAAGAACTAGGAATTTTTCCAAGACGTCCTGACTACTGGGAGCAGAGCGTCTGACCAAAGTATGCTCACCAGATGGTAGATGTTTCCATGTGGGTAAATATTAAAAAGTTCTAAATCTACGCAAACTGGGAAGTAAGGGTGGGAAAGGCTTGCTGTTGTTTTTCAGTTTTAGTTGCCTCTGCAACTAATAAACTTGGGGGGATGAAAACCCCAAAGAAAGCTAAATTTAATGAAAAAATAAAAAAAAAAAGTCTTATAATTTGTTACTGGACCTATTGTTAATGACAAATTTGTGAAAATTTAGAGTTAAAAGCTTCTTTTTTTTAATTATTATTATTATTTTTTTCTTTTCTTTCCATAATATCTTTATTACTTTGCCAGTCCAAAACTTACTGCACAAAAACGTGATAGCTCCACAACCAATGGCAAGAAGGGTTGTTTTGTTTTGGGGAAGGAAATGTTAAAAAAACAGGAGCCTGCTTTAAGGGCCAGCTGAAGGCTTTGTGCAACCAGCTCCCTGCCAGTCACTGCTTCCTGGGGTGGACAGAAGCAGAAGGCAGTGTGGGGCAACGCCACTGACACGCCACATCCCCGGCATATTTAAAATACTGACGAAAGTAGGTTTGCACAAAGACGTTTCACTGAGCAGTGGCTTTGCTGAGCTCTTCCCTTCCACCGGTTCCATTGTTGGGGCTGTGACTTTAAGCAAAGTGAGGAGAGGGCGATGCAACAGAAGCCGGCGAGTGGTAAGGTTTTAAACCACTATAGCTGTGTCTGGCTGGGTGTGAGTCGGAGGCCTATGGTGCTATAACGTACGCCCAAGGAGTCCTTGAGGTGATGTAGCATGCCAAGTTTGGCTTCAGTACCCAGTCTCAGCAGGAGCAGACACCTCTCTAACTTAAACATCTGCATAAATGTTTGCTGGGTTAGTGATTTATCCCAGCTTTAAAACCACGTAGGCAGCTAGAGGGTACATCTACACAGCACGGCGTAGTTCGACCAGAAAGCAAGCTGGCTTACATGACAGAAGATTTATAGCTGAAGCGGCATAGCAAACTAGTGTGAAGTTAATAGAAAAGTTCCCACTAAGTGTGATGAGCTTTAAATCACGTATCCACAGAGGCACATGAAATGGAAGAAATGTCACAGTGAAAAGGCAGGAAAGCAGGAGAAAATGTTCTTTGACCTTCTCTGTACTGAACTTGAAATATCTAAGACAGCTTCTAATTCTCTCTCTCATGCTCCCGTCTCTTCCAGAAACCTATCGCTTACAATGCCTTTCTGTTTATTTGGGTTTTTTTCACTGTGTGAGTTTGTGCCTGCAGTGAATGAGGGAATAGCAAAATCTGGATATGAAGAAGGTGATGACAGAAATAGGTGATGTAGAAATACAACCATTTTTTCCACCCCTTGGGAAATCTATGTCTATGAAAATAAATAAATAAAAACAGCTATTAACCACTAATTATCAAAACAAGGAGACCAGAACTTTACAATATTTTCTTGTTTGGGACTATGGAACATAGCTGTTCAATCTTTAATATGCATAAAAAGATAAAAGTTCATTGAACTAAATGCATCCAAACCTGATGGGAATCTGACTTAATTTTGTGGAGGTGATGGAAATACATGTTACAAAGAGACTGGGTTTTGTGAAGCAGAACTGGAGAACTGCCTTGCTGCTCGCAGAAGAAATGAAAGTTTGGGAATTTTTCCAGTAAGATGGTCTTGTGCATTTTTTTCTCACAAAGGCCTGAAATAAAGATGCTCTAATGTCTTTTAGAACAGCTAAATGCTTAAATATACTTTTATGGCTTGGATACTCTTTCTCAAATATGCTATAAGTACAATGGTAGAATCCAGTTTCGTACTAGAATACACATGTGATTCCTAATCCCATGTTCTAGACTGTTTATACTAAAGCTATTGGAAAGACCAAATGTGTTTCCTCAGTTTAAAAAAGAAAAAAAGTTTTCAAATAGAACAAGACAAGAAAAATATTTTATCAATAGTTTATGGTCAAGGTAAATGTATTAATTATAATCAACAGTCAGGAAAAGTAACATCTGTTTACAAAATACATGCAACAGCTTGGCAAGAGATATTACCCAAGAGCTTATATTCTATGGAATTGGCTTAGTATCAGAAGAAAGAGTGATTAACTGTAGAAAAGTTAATGTCCAAATTATTTCTGACACACTGCTTTGATCAAAAAATGGTTTCTCTCCTTAGCCAGAGAGCTTAAAGTCTTTGGTGCAGAAGGCAGCTATAGATGTGGTTTTTTGCAACTTTTTTATTCACACACACACACACGCACATGCACACACTTACTTACCTAAAAGGCCTTATCTGACTTTTTGTTTGTTTTTGTGTGAGGAGCAGTTAACAAAAATATGCTTGAGCAAACACTTTATCTCCTTTGAGGGAACGTATTGCATATCTCATTTTGAATGCTTAAAAAAAAAAAATAAAATAAAAAAAACTTCGAAAAGATTTCTGGCTATGTTGTGTCATTTATTCCCCAAATATAAGAGTTTCTGCATAAACTAAAACTATCCCTTTCCAAAAGAAAAATACGAGTGTGCAGAGGGGAGCGAGCTGAGGTATCAGGCAGAAGGGAGACCACATGTTGATTTTAATATACAATTTTGAGGGAGAGGAGGGAGGAAACATACGGAAGAAATTGCATCTTTGAAAGGTAGCAGACAACCACTAGAGAGAAGACCTGGTTTGGGCTTTTTTTTTCCCTTCCTTGAAAGATGCTATTCAGCTCTGTGGAGGAGAGAAACCTGGCTCACTTTGCAAATGCAAAACCAGACTGCTGCCAGGAACCATTTGCAGGAGGGATTCACAAAACCAGTTTGCTTTACGGGATTCTCACAAAGGTAAAAATGTATGCATATAATTTTCACACAATCAAATAGCGCACCCTTAGAGTTATACAGCAAAAAAAAGAATTAGCACTTCTCCCTTTAAAGGGTGTCTCATTATAGCATGCTTATTGTCTTCTCAGCAGATGTGGCATTTAAATACAGTGAGTGATGGCCAAATGAAGGAAGTAATTCTGAGAAATAAATGACAGTAACAGTCCCAGTTTCCTGAATGGAGGTGAAAGTGGTTTGGCAATATTTATTCATGATGTTCATTTATTCAGTATTGAAATTAAAGAGAGTGGGAGGGAATGCCTGTGTGTGCTGGTGAAAGAGTAACATGACTCTCAAGTTGCAGATGAACTGAAATATCCCAAGTGGCATCAGCAGAAAGCCCGGGACTTCCAGTAGCAGCAACTGTTGGCGTAAGAGTTTAACTTACGACTTAAGATCTCTGCTCTTAGTGTTGTATGGCATTCTAAGGAAAAAAAAAGCCAGAACATTTTAAATTGCAGCTCTAAACTTCAGTTTGAGCAGGAACTCTAAATCCAGGTTATCAGAACAAGGTGAACATACATTTGAGAAAGCGAAGTATACAATAACTCGTTGTCAAATTTCCTTTAAAGGGTGCTTTTTCCTCTTGGGTTATATGCACTTTTGGCCCAATTTAAACAAATGAAAATGTGGTATCTACAGTTAAAAGAAAACTGAATAGTACTATGGTTAAAGAGAAGGGCATTAAGCCAAAGGGTCTTTTATATCTTGCATTTATTTCCAAAAGTATTACAAGTATTGTAGCAAGGATAGTTACTGCTCCTTGTTACATTTCTACCCCCACTCTGGTAGACGTAAGTATTCCAGTGCTGCATTACAGCAGGCTGGACAGACAGCCAATATTGCTCTTTGTGTACAACATCAGTACACAGTTTTGAAAACTGAATTTCAGTTTTGAAAACTGAATCTATTATTTTTATTGAGACAGCAAAAAAGACCAGTTCTAGGGGCCACGGATTAATACAGTGACGGTACTCTGACAACCAACCACCTTTAAATGATAAGTTAGTTTAAGTGCAATCATACAACAGAAATATACACACATAATAATTATTTAACCTTTTCTTGCCATCATGGTATTTTCACCTCTTCTACTTAAATTGCTCAGCATAGATGAGGCCTGATCACAAAGAAACCTTTGAACTTGGTTTTAAAAATTAAAAGTAGATCTTTTGCATAGCAGTTATTTTCTTCCTGGTGATGTCTTTTTGAATTTCTTTACTCAATGCAGTTATCTAGGAAGAAAACACACTCTAATAACACCAAGGGAGAGCCCAAGAAACTGAACACTCTGCTTGTGCTGGTTTTTGAAAAATGGTACGTGCCTGTTAAGAAATGGGAACATTTCATAAAGTACAGACAAAGTACCTTTGAGACTGAGAATTCATCTCAGCCCGAGATTTCCAAGGCTGCCAGGCAGATTTTCCTGAACTGGCAAAAGCAAAACCAATGTTAATGAGTAAATAGCAAGAAAGAGGGAAGGCAGCTATTTAACCAGCTGAACAGAGGAAACGAGCATCAGCTTTTGATGTTCAGCTTTACTCATTAAATTTGGAACTCTTACATAAGCGCAGCAAAGGGCTGGCAAAGGGTTTAATTAGCAATATAACCCTAGTTAAAGTACTTTTAAGTTCTACGTGGAATTTTAAGAGCCTTTTTACAACTGTCAGGACAAAGTGAAATTTTATTTCAGAATTTGTAGTAGGTAATATGACAGTTGAAAAAATACCCAGAAACGTGGCTGAAAAATAGCCTAATATCTGCCCAGATGCCAATTCATCTTTATGCCAATTTAATGTCAAACTACTATTATGGACATGCTATTGTAATTAATCTTTCTCTGTACTTAATTTTATTGTTAAACTATCATGTAATGAATAAAGCTTTAAATTCAAGATTCCTTATTTTAAAGTGGAAAAAAAATTTGATTGAAATTGCAAGTTAGTATTTATGGAGAAGATACTGAACATCCCTGCTGTGACAAGTGGTGCTGCTGATAGGAAGTTATCTGTAAAAGTTTTATATGTTTTTTATCTAGATTTGTATGTATTATATGTAATCATGCAAAAGAAACAGATGTCCTGTATCTTTAATTATTGAGGAAATGAACGTTCAGGCCAAATCACTTGCATAGCCTTCCACCATAGTCAATAGAGAGAAACAGATCTTGGACAACCATTGTATGCTGAGATGACTCTGGAAGTGCTTCTCTTTCTCTCCACTTACAGCAGAAGCTGCAATCTAGCCTTAGTCTACATGCCTGACTGTGCTGCTAAAGGGCATGAATACCTAGGTGACACAGAATGTATTTGCTGTCACAAAACTAGTAAAAGAGGCAAGAACTTGGAAAATGCCATCTGGAGATACCAAAATACATCTGTTTCGAGACAATTTTCATTTCGGCCTTCTGGGATGGCTAAAACTAAAATGGAAAAGGTATGGCAAATATTTGTTTATATTAAAAAAATAATTATTTTACAAAGTCAACATTTACAGTCTTTTATGTTATATAGGTCAATTCTGCTTGCACTAAAGGGAATAAAAATTTTGTAGTTTTCATCTCCAAGGACTAAGGAGAGAAGAATAAGGATTAAGCGCCTTGTTTTATCTGAAAAGCTGATGGAGCGGTGGAGACACTTCAATTCATTTGTCTTTGTATATAGAATATGGTACTAAAACCACTTAATTTGTTTTCGTTATGATGTATCTGTATTTTCCACCTGTGTTTTGCAAAACATTATACTGTACCATTTGAGGATACAACACTGTTTGAGCTCATGATACATGATCTGTATTGCTACTCATAATTTAATAGTTATTGAAATGTAGCCTAACAGAACTGTAAATTTAACATGAGAGTAGTAAGAACTATCATTTCCATCAGAATCTCTGAAATGGTTCACAATGAAAGCAGTTTTTTAGATGGTTAACCATGCTCTTTTTTTTCCTTTAATAGTTTTCCAAGATGAAATATTTTCTAAGGTGTTACAGTTTGCTGTTTATTTAACTTTTAATAATTCAATAACAAAAAACTTCCTGATTTCCCTTTATAAAAGCAAAAACATTAGTGCCTAACACAAGAGAATACTGAGCAGAATAAAACAGAACATAATGTTAGAACACTGATCTAAAAATAACACAATTAAATAACACCTTCATGAACTGTATTTATCCAAGTACATATAGTAAATATGCTAAAACTCTTTTGCCTGAAAATTACTGTCTTCTGGGTTTGCTTATTCTGCACTAAATGAAGGGCTCCATTCTTCTTTTAATTCAAAGTGAGTAGTATTTTACTTCCCAAGAATTCCCTATGTCAGAGGGGTTACACTGTGTGAAGAAAGATAGAAGACAAAGTGGCTTCTGGTTAACAAAAAAAAAAAAGGCCCAGGGACATCACACAATGAGGAATCCCAAAATGTGCCAGTACGAACAATAAATGTATGTTAGTGAAGATTAGATCCATCAGTGTGCAGACCACAGTGTAATATTTTCAGTATTGGCATTTCAGTATGAAAACATTGATGTTCAGTCCACAAATGAACCCAGGATATACACACCCACAGAACCAACTGTATACACCAATAAACGACGCTTTGTGACACTGATAATCTTTTGCTACATCACCAAAAAGAAGAAAATCCATACTTTGAGAAGCATTACTGAACACAGACACATCTGATTAAATATTTCCCTTTCAGAAAGCAATCAATTTTCTTAGGACATGGAGAAAAAAAAGGTATCCTCAAATATATATTTCTGAAATTTGTCTGAAAACCATTTATCATTGATTTTATGCTTCCCCCACCCCGCCAAAAAAAAAAAAAAAAAAAAAAAAAAAAAATCTGGCAACCTTTTTCTTGTGAATGAGTTGCATAAAATACGCATTCTGTGAGGTACGAGCTGGGACCCATGCATTAAGGTGAATGCTCAAAACACTAGCTTCCAGAACTGCGTTCTTTCCTCTCCTGGAACAAATGTATTGTTAATTATTTTTTCCAAACCAACTCAAATTCAACAGGAAGAGTGGTGCATGCCTCTCATTCCCAGCACATACCACTATCCACACCCAAAGAAAGCTTCCTCTGAGCGCACTCACTTGGCCTTTGTTTGACCTTCTCAGACTGGTAACAGCCAGATGAGAGTTCTCACTGCTAAGCCACGATATCAAAGATGAGACTCATTACTACTGTTGTTTTAAAAAGGAAAGCAGTTTTGTTCAGCTCCTAATTCAAAAGTATCATTTAAGTTACTTCAGGCTTATGTTGAGAGCATTTAATACGTACTAGCCATTCACATTGTATGTGGTTTTGATTAAAAGGATATTTTAAACCTTGAGATTGAATATATTTTCCATTCTAATTTAGAAGATTGATTTGAATGTACTGCATTTCTGAAAAAAAAGTAAAAGTAATGTACCTGGTTAACCTAATCATATTTATTTGGCACTAATAGTTAATGATCAAGGAAAGGAAAAATAGAGGAATGGCAGTTAATTAAAAGAATTCACGCTGACTGAAGACTAATTATCAAGTAATTATTTGACAGTCATGGAAGATCACTGTTAAAAAGCAAGTCCTTCATAAGTATTTATAACCATTTGAGATTAGCACGTATTTTTCCTTTTAAAAAATGGTGCTATTTTCCTTTTCGGATTGAACATGTACACCTCTTTTAATTTATTTTATTGGAGATATGTATATGAAGAACAGAGATTTAGGTGTGTATTAAGGAACAAAGAAACAAAGACTTTCTTTGAGAAGAGGATGCTTTTCTGAATTATGTAGAAGCATATATCAGAAGATTTATTTTAAAATGTACCTTACGTCTGTATTGGGGGATTTGCCAAACCTGGACCTGAATTTATCAGGATTTATGAACCAGGGAAAGCAATTGCATTGCTGTTTTGTGTAGATTTTTGAATAATTTACCCTTCTGAAGCAGCCATGTTAGGTTTGGATGTACTGAGTACAGTACTTAGTTCACTCTTGGACAGTGAAGGCATTCTTGAAATGTAATCCTTGCCTTTTGAAATGTAATCCTTGCCTTCCAGATTTAACTAAAACCCATACATGCAATTAGATGATAACCACAGTATTCATGAGATTGACAATGCTGTGTTCATCTGTGTCACATTTGATACTCATGGATTTCTTAGTGTGTCTACTGAGAGAGTCTGGAGAATTTCTTAGAGGAAAAACCCCTCACAGATTTTCCTAATCCAAATGTATGCATATAGTATAAATCATGTAGCTACACAGCCTCCCTGTATGATGCACCAAAACCCCAGAGCTGAGTCATAGTATCATAGAATCATAGAATGGTTTGTTGGAAGGGACCGTAAAGATCATCTGGTTCCAAACCCCCTGCCATGGGCAGGGACACCTCCGTCTAGACCAGGCTGCTCAAAGCCCCATCCAGCCTGGCCTTGAACACTTCCAGGGATGGCGCATGAGGACTGAGGGAACTTTTCTGCTTATTGGCTAAAGCCAGGAAAAATAAGCCTACAGGGAATAACCTGAGGCAGTGGGAAGATGTCTACAAAACTAACATGATTAGAATTAGAAAACTGAAGAAAAAAAGCCCCACACTAATTTAGAAATACATTATTTTTTCATTGAATCAAGATTCTTCATTTTGTGTCTGGTCTATTGGCTAGAGATCATCCAGGAAAGTCTGGTGATTACATTCACCTCCAATTGATTAACCTGACACACTTAATGTTTGTATCATACATGGACTGGACCCGTAGATGTGGAAGGCATAACAGTCCTTGGAAAGCATGCTGCAGTATTCAGCTATGTGCAAATTTCTCGTAGGGAGCTCTGCATATTGTGAAGGAACAGAAAATGTTGAAGCTGAGATCTGTTAAGATGCCTGTCTAAGAGAACAGTGTTGCCCTTGAGGTGCTTGGGTTTGATAGCGACATCTGTACTCAAGCAGAATGCTTGCTTACTGTGAGGCATTTTGTTCGAATAAGGAGAGAAAATTGGTCCCCTAAGTAATATAGAATCCAAGTAGTGCTCGTTGCAGTGAAAGGACCCAGGAAAAAGAACAAAGGATATTTGTTGAGACAGAATAACAGATGCAATTATCTATTTTTTACATAGTTGTCATGTCAGATTTATAATTTTACATACATTCCCTTTTGAAAAGAAGTTGCAATGATTAGCCACACTATTTTCTTACAGTGCTCAGAATGACACTGCCAGTTTCAGGACAGATTTCCTTGTCACAACTGCCTTTAAAAGAAACACATCACCAACTATTGTACAAACGCATACTACCATAACATTTTAAATTTATATATGAGTAAGGTGCAATCCAATTCTTTTCACAATTTACTGGTCATAGCTTTACAACTTTTGGTAACTAGAGGATGCTTTGTTTTGTTCTGTTTAGTCCAGAAGATCTCTCTTACAGAGAAATGATAATAAAAAAGGGCTTCAAGATCTCAAGAGAGGTTTGAGAACTGTGCATTTCTTATAAAATTCAAAATTTTCAACAAATAAGTGTTTGTATATTGCCTGGCCAAACTAGTAAAAAATAAATTGCTTTGTTTGTTTTGTGATTTCCCCAGATTTTCTGTGTCTCTAGTGAAGAGTTGGAAGTGTCAGTTTTTCTGGGGAATGGCATCAGTTGGGACCCAGCTGATTGTACGCACCCTGTACCTTCTCAGGTGGCTTTGCTTTATTGAACTGATGTTTGAGAAGTCCAGACGCTAATGCTCCTAATGATCAACCATTCTTTTTGACTTTTGGTAACAAGTATTCTCATGCAGTTAATATCAAACAGAACTTTGTGCTCTAAATCTGTTATTTCAAAATTCCCATTTTTGAATTCCCCTAGTCTCAAGTAAGTGGTACATTGTCTCCCTTTTTTACTCCCTACAATCTTTTCTCCTACTTCCAAGGCCCCATGCTGCAAAATGTCATTTTGCCGGTCTTCAGTTCCAGTGACAACTTTAATTTTAGTGATTTTAATGGGCTTTTCAAATACAATCCCATAGAAATCTCCAGTAGAAGGAGCTTTGCCCCAGAAGTACTCATCAATGCTGCTGTAAGCCTTGCTTGCCTCATAGTTTTCAAATACATTCATGTTGGTGTGCAAGTTTGCAGGCGGGTTGTCAGGGATATCAAATGATTCCTCTTCAAAATCATCATCCTTTAGCTTGTTTTCAGCTCCTTTGTAAGATGAGTAGTATCCCATGTGCTGGAACAGAGATGGCTTAAAACGTATCACTTCCTTTTGAGCTAACAGCCCACGAAAGTGGATGAGCAGCCAATCACAAGGCATTTCTTGGTAGAACATCAGCAAAAAATGGGCCAGGCGTGGGAGGTCATGGGAATGGTAAAGCTTTCCAATGTATCCCAGTTTGGAGAATTCCAAAGTCACCCAGTAGGATCCTTCTCGTGAGGTAATTACTTTCTTAACAGCAGTCAAAAAATTCTTTGAGCAGCGAACGTCATCTTCTAGCATCACATAATAGTCAGAAAGATTAGCACAAAAGTTAAGCAGGAAAGCATAATCTACATTTTGTTTGGATCGAAACTTCACACGGTCCTCTGGGTCGTTGTAATTTCTCTTGAGGCCATCCAGTACAGGGTAATACTCCTCAGGGACGCGAATAACTATTAATCTGCCCGCAATTATGTGATGTGCAAATTTCTGTGAAATATCCTGGACCATCCCCTCACACCAGGCTGCGTCAAAATCTGCCAGCTGCACTACCACTGCAATTTCTTTGAGTTCCTCATAACTTGACTGCTCAAATATGGACTTGATGGTCTCAAGCAAGTAGTTTCCCTTTTTCCGCTTCACAGAGGATAGCCCAATGGTAAGATACCCTGTACAAAAGACAATTCAAACAAAAACTGAGTATCTGACGTTAGAAACCATTTCACACCACAAAGCTATCCTCCAGAGCTGTGCTTATATTAAATAAACCTTTTCGATGGTGAAGACTGAGAATATTAAGCTGAATGCAGCAAAGGATGCTCATTGCCTTTTCATTAAAGAAGAATCATATTGCAAGCAAATAGACATATGGAGACTATTGCATTAAACATTCACTTGTTAACTGCAAGGAATGGCATGTAGTGGACAAAAGCCAAAGCAATGTGCACGTATATGCCTGGTAGAGGAAACCACATAGGCAATGATAAGGCTGTAAAATCTGCTAAAAGAAAGGGGATTATGAGATATGATTCACACAATAGTTTTAAAGCAAGGAACTATGAAATGCAGCACAAAAACGTGAGCTATATATCAATTGCCAAACTTTTATAATTTTAAACACTCTACAAGACTAGTTACATTTATGCATAACTTTACCGTTTTATGAATGTTGCATGGATAATTTTTTTTCTGTGTGTTCATTTTTAACTGAATTCGTCCAATTTTCCTTGCTAATAGCTCTTCTTCTAACCCTCTTTCAGGACTCATTGAGCATTTTACAGGGAACTCACTCTTGTAAGATATAATTTAGATATTATTTTAAAGTAGAAGAGAACTTACTACTGCATACCTGTGCTTGTAGAAATAATTTTTAATGCTGTTAAATCTTTCTAGGGAGAGATGCATCTTAATTATGAGGGAAGAAGTTTCATCTCTGCTGTTTTGGAGTCACTGCCATTGCATTTTTACCGGCAGTCCAAATCAGATTTTTTTTAGATATTTGCTAATGTATCTTTATTTTTTTAACTTCTGATGTAAAAAAAAATTAAGACTTTATAATTGACAGGGTGTACTTTACTTGAACCTACCCCAACTTTCTTAAAATATTGTGGTTTGTAAAAGACTGCTCTGATAAAGTGATTTAGCGTTTCCCTTGAGGCTTAAGTCTGCTCAAAATGCAGTTGTACAGTGAAGTACAACCCCTAGAAGCCATTTACACTGCCTACATAACCCCAAATTTCTCAAATCTAATTTGAACAAACTTTACTTTATAGCTTTCTGTGAAGATCAACAACTCACAGATGATGTTATTTTACCTTCTGTGCTTGGACTTCTGAGCCTTCTTTATGTTTGTGAAATGATGGATTTGGAACCCAGAGGACACCTGTCTAAAAGTTAGGTATGGCCATATTTCACTTTAAGATGAAAGTCTTGAACCCTGCCTGAAGTCAGAATAAGTAGATAGTCCATCTTCAGATGGCTGCGAGAAGAGTCCTCCTTTACCATCCCCATAATAGCAAAATTCACCTCCCTCTTTATCACAGATAAAGGAACAAGGAGATCCATTCATAGCTGCTGGACTGGCAGAACAGGGGACCTGAAGGGTGTAGCTATGTGATCCCAAGCGTACCTTAGATTGGATTTACTGGTTATACAGACAGAGGCTGACAGTATGGTCTCAGGGAGTGGTTACAGAGCACCACCAGCATGTGCCTTGCTCTTCCTTTCTAAATCATCTCCTTCTGGCCTGGGGGAAGATCCACAAAAATATACTCGCACAGACCATCCAGGGGCTGCCTGCAGGATGACTACTCGTCAGGCATTTGGTCAGAAGGTAACCAGGCTGTGGGGCAGTCACTGCTAGGGCTGAACCAGCAGCTGCCCAGGAACTGCCTGTGCAGAGAGAGATAGCTGTCCCACTAACTCTCTGAGATCGCCACTGCGTAACTCAGCCCCTCTTGCCTAGAAATACCACAGGGACTATATGGATTTCACCCATTTTTAAATTACCTCATTTCATAACATTCAGATTGCAGTTACTTACTTTTCCTTGGCAAAGGCGTGCCAGCTAGGTAGCGATAGGAAATGTTTATAGATCCTGAGAAATTAGACAAATCTTTAAAAGTGTGAACATAGCGCTCTGGGTTGAGCTGGTGCGTGGCTGTTTCTCTGATTAATTGCTTGTCCCCTTCCTATTAGTGAGAAAACAAAAAGAATAGGAGAGGGAAAGAGACAGAGAGAAACACATTTGTGAATGCCAGCCAAAGAGGAAACACGGACAGGCAGGTTTCCAAGAATAACATTTTTCAGTGTCAGCTTTCGTGAAAGCATGTAGATGTCACCTCATTTTTTTAAAAACCCATTACTGAATATCATACATTTTTGGCTACAGAAAATCTACCATAACCCTTCAGATTACGGTAACATGAAAAGAGAAAAAAAAATATTTTGGACAAAAAACTCTGGAAAGGTTGCAAACACTAAATTATTGCCAAAAAGTGCTGCAGTATTCAAAATCGGGATCAGAAAGCATCAATCAGCAACAGATGAGATAATTTTCATAGATGGAGAAGTGGGGGAGATTTTTTTAAAATGTTTTCAGTGACTCAAAAAACCACCAAAACTCTTTCAAAGGAAAGATGAAACTAGATCCCGGCGTCTGGCTTATTTTGCCATTTTTCTGAGTAGCTCCAATTGAGATTTGTGATAAGAAGAAATGCATGTGATCATCCAGACAGCCAAAGCTTTCTTTGGTTTTGGTGAACACTGTTTGATGGTATAGAAAAAAGGCATATTTATCACCATGCCTCCTCTTCCTGCCTCCTTCTCCCGTCTTTTTCTTCCAAGAGGGTTCTCGAGTCATAGTAAAGTCACACAAGGGAAGGAGCAGCTTCATCAGCAGTGCCCTATCCATAAGCTCAGTTGAATCTCAGGGAAAGTCTGTACCTTAGTCCTTAAGAACAGGGAAAATATCTAAAATGTTGTAGTGTTGTGAGACTGAATTTAAAGGCAGGATTGCTTATTTACACTGCTTGATTCTAATCTGATGATCAGCCAGTGTATGAATGAGTTCATTTCTTCTGTTATATACAGTATGCTAATGCACTAAAAACTTCCTGTTCTGTCATTAAATGGGAGCGTTGTACAGTGATAGTACTGCAGCTGTCAAGAACAACCACAGAAACAGTAAACAGCATTCATATTCAATGGCATAAATATTTAAAAATGTGTTAAAGATGTATTTTATAGCACAAAAATATTTCTGCAAACCAATCCTAGTTTCATTTTAATTTCATTATTTTTCTTTCATAGAAGTAGTAAATAACCCACTTCTAATGTTAGTGAAGACCTTTGGTGGACATCCAGGGGCATCTACCTGCACTGTTACGCTCTCTTGATCTGCAATGTCTATCCAGTAATTTCTTTCCAAGTGGTGCTATGCTACCTTTCATTTGCTCATAAGTTATCAAAGGAAGATTTATGTTGATCATATTTCAGACTAAAATGTAACTCAGTGGGCTAGGAAGAGAATGCACCAAAACTTCAGGAGATTTTCATGAAAACTGTCAAATGGGGAAAAAAAAAAGGGGCTGGTCCAAAAACTTTCTTTTTTTAAACCCAGCCTTTCTTTAATGTCAAAACATCACATGTCATTGGTTCCAGCATGGAGCACCAAAATTCTTTGTTTCATAAGAAGATTTAGGAATGGAAGCCCATTCAGTGAGGTCTTTCTACATAAAAAGTTTCAAAGTATTTAGAAATAGAGAATGTCAGGACAAAATGTTTTGATTTTAACAAGCAAAATATTTGAACTGACCACAAAAATTTTCCTATTTTTTTTTTCCTCTTTAAGAAATGCCTTTCAAGAAGTGACTAACAATCTTTTGGTTTGTTCTGTTTTTTAAACTGTTGTCATTTTCATTCCTTTCTTGAGTGAAAAGCAAAAACTGAAATATGGATTTTTCCACAAATTTAAAATCTGGTTCTTCTACTTCTGACTGCTGTGCAGAGGTCAGTGAAGCTGAAGAGCTTAATTAGCTCTCTTTAGCTGTCTTGTCTCTTTTTTTCTGTGATGGTTCTGGCTTTCTTCTGTTAACTAACCACTAACTTACAACCCAGTGTTTGCTGGAGCTTGGGAGGTTCCTGTGGGTGCCAGGGGAAGAAGTGCCAGAAGTTCTCCATTCTTTATAGAAATACTCTGCTTCACTGAGGATACCGTGTCAGCTACAATAGTATTATTGTTTTCATAGTGACCAAAATAATGATTAGTATTCATAGAAGAGTTCAGAAGGCATGCTTCACTTACAGTTTACTTACAACTCAGGATATGTATAAAAAAATTGCTGCAGATATTGCAGTATTTGGTTATATTAACTCAGTATGTCTTCAAAATATTTGATCTGCTGTGTTTCACACACTGCAGCTGAAGCACTTAAACTGCTCTGCTGACACACATGCGTCAGCTCTGTATATCCCCTATCAAACATACTTAAGCAACTTTCTCAGGTGAGCCCTTACTTTCCATTTCCGCAGTAAATAACCTGCAGAAAACAGTGAAGGGATTCTTCAGACATGTGAGAGTCTCTGAGTGAAAAGGAAAAGTTCTCCTCTCCCTTCTTAAGGTTTGCCACAATGAATCTCACTTTGATATTCTAATGCCCTGAAAAAGGCCACTCATCTCACCTTAAAATCTGGTGAAAGAGATACCAGTGCCGCATCCCCTTGCACAGCTTGCTGCTGCCTGGGACTGGGAAGGGAAACTCTGGGCCTCACTCTATCAGTTACCTTCAGGAGATACTCCAGCAGGAGATGCGCTACAATCAGAAAGTCAGAGGGCCTTCAGGCCTCTGAGGGCTTTCAGATTCCCATTCCCTGAGTGGAACTGGTTAGCCTCCTGTCCTTGAAAGCTATCCCCAAGTGTGTCTCTCCTCACCACCAACACCAAAACTGCTCATCTTTCACCTCAGCAGAGAAAACACACCAGACAATTTAACAAAGCTGTCAGACACGTTCAGAAAAGTTGAAAATAAAAATAAATAAATGAAGTGAAAAGTCAGCAGCCTAACACATTTGAAAAACACTTGATGGACCATAAAGGTACCAAGAGATCTGGGAGAACTGTCAGGAGACTTGGCAAGAGACTTGGCTGGGAGCTACATGCATGCAAACATGCCAGAACTGTGATGAGAGAAGCAATGAAAGAGAGTGAATTTCTAAAAAAGAGGGGGAAAAGAGCAAATTAAGAATAAGACATGGAGCCATCTGGGGAGCTGGCAAATAGGACAAGAAAATATTTCAAAAACAAACCAAGAGGAACACCATTAGCAGTGATAATAAAAGCACTTTCAGAAACATCTGCGGGACTTTGAAGCAATTAGTGAAAGGAGAAGAAGCATCAGGGAAAATACCACTGGGAAAAAAATGTGATAAGCCAGGTCAAATTCTATCATAACCAAGAAATGATGAATAAATAAAACATAGTGCAAAACCTTAGGGTAAGTAGTGTTAGAGAAAGCAATATGTCTGAAGTAGAGGAACATGCTAGAAGCATGGGTTATCTTTTCAGTGATTTAACATTTACAAATATTTACAATATTTGTATAAGTAATGTTACAAAGATAATATTTTACATTAAAATTACTAACAAGTTACCTATGGTTTTGTTAAATTCATGTAAGGATTTTACTATTTTTGTATTTTCATATGTGTTGCTTTTCAGATCCAACTGAGATCAGCCTTCACCTTTCAGAGTATTGTAAGGCCCATACTGTCCCAATAAGACGAATCAGACAAAGAAGGTGGCATAGAGGATCAGAAAGCTGCTCAGTAGTTCAAGTTCAAGAAAGAGGACTGTCTAATCATTTCACAATGTTACATATTCAGTTTAGTCTTTTTACAATTTGCAAGCTCCAGTTATTAAATTCATGTTCTTTTACTGGGCCCAGTCCAACCTCAGATGACCTGGTAATTCAATCCATTAATCAAGTCGTCAGAGCTTACTTGACATTCAGCACTGAGACACCCATAGGTTACGTATAAATTGCAGAGTTAGGTTACATTGTCAGTAGCTTACTTGTTGAAATTCCTAAAGCAGATCTTTCAATAAATCTTTTTAACAATCATGAACTTACACTAAGTATCATAGAATCATAGGATTATAGAATCATAGAATCAGCAAACCTGCCAGACTCAAATGTGGGATACAGGAAATGAGAAAAACACAGAATAAAAGCACTAAAGAAGAAATTATTCATGAAAGGAGCTTGAAATATGTGGAATTAGTGTAAGTTCTCTTCTATAATTGTATTTCTGTAATATTGTTTAATACAGTATTCACAGGTGAGATTTGCAATGCAGACTGAAAAAGGAGCTCCTAGATCACATGAATATTTTGGTTGTAGATGATTTTCAACATTAAAATTGAGGGAAATCCAGAAGTATGGAAAATACAGGGGTTGTTTTGACTCAAAGGAAGATATCTGACTGACATGTCTCCATGTTTTGCTACATTCATTATCTCCTGTACTTCCAACAAACAATGACATATTTTACTTCTGTGAAAAGGACTGTTAGGATCTTACTGACACACCCTGTGATGAGATGGTTTCATCAGAAAGGACACATTTTGAGGATACTTCACTGTTAATCGTACACTAACAGGAAAAATTGCAGGAACTATGAACTTTACTGCTTAACTAGGAATGTGTTCTGTTCTGTTGTTCCTGGATAATTACTTCCAACTAAGAAACTTACCAAAACATAACCGTCTTCAATGTACAAGTTCATAAACAGCAAGCAAATGACAAGGACTCCTAAGAACGACACTGCTGATCGTTTCCGCAAGCATCTCATTTTATCAAAATATTTCAAGTTGTGTCTCATGTGAAGAAAGGCATACAGTAGTGTCACCTATGAAAAAAAACCACAGTGTTACAAGACTTGCTCATCTGATAAACATGATAGCAAAATAACTTACCTTCAGATGTATCAAATCCCTTCAAACATGCTTAGACTATACCCTTGAGGTGTAACTAATTTAATTTAATCATAGTCATCTTCAAGTTTAACACACAATCTTAGCTATAATTTAATTTAAACTTTTTTCTTTTTTGTCAATAAAGAAAAAACCCACACTTTATCCTACCTATTTTAGCCTGGAATTATGTCACTGTGGCAGGAGTGCATTAATAGTTGTATCCCATGTATAACTGTCAGATCCCAACTTGATCTCAAAAGAAGATGATGTTTTGCCCTATTTCCCTGTGTACCCATGTCTCCGTCCAAAAACAGCTCAGGCCAACAGGCAAGGAAGAAGCAATGCATTACTCATTATCATTGTCAATAGGAGAAGTCTGGATACCAGAACTGCCAGACATAAATGCGCTATCTGATGTATTCTCAGTATCGCACTTAGAAGGAGATAGCAAGACTCTGCAACATCCCTTAGCCTTAGATCTCTGTATTAGGATAGAAAGACTCTCACTGGAGGTGTCATTTTCTCCAGAAGAAGAAAGGTGGATGTCCACCTTAGATTGGACACATCAGAGTATTGGAAAGTCCTTACTGCCCCAATTAGATCAATCAGACAAAGAAGAGTGGCATAGAGGACCAGAAAGCCACTCAGTAATTCAATTCAAGTTCAGGAAAGAGGACTGTCTAGTCATATCACAATGTTACATATTCAGTTTAGTCATTTCACTATTTAAAGCAAGCTGTGTGCTGTTCCTGGCTACCAAATCATAAGCATTAACCTGTGTAGGACTGTATGTGTTTGAACAAGATCTGGCCACAAACTAAGGAAACGGATTCCAAATCAGACTGCCCAAAGTCAGAGGGATTCTTAACTAAAAAGTAGATTATAAACTCATCATTTGTGTTCTCACTTGTTTAAGTACAAATGTATTTTGACCATTGTCCATAAAAATGTCTATCAAATTTAACATATTGAAGTCATGTACAAATGGAGAGTTTAAAGCTAGCCTATGTGAACTAGTAAAGAGCACTGCATGTGCAGTGGTTAAACTCTGCATTTAAATACCTTCATTTTTGAAAGTGCTGAACATCTAAACTGACATGAAATAGGCCCAATTAGGAGTTCCATAAAGGATTTGTCATGTCGTACAGAAAATTTTCTGGACTAATAACAAAAAACCTTCCAAGTGCAATATTCAATCTATATTTGCTTTGCTAAACTGATTAAATATATCTAACAGTATAAAATATGAGTCCATTAGACTCTAGAGAACAGGGAGGTGAATACATCAAGTATTAGCAATGCAAACTTTTAACAGCAAGGTTTTGTCCATATAGATTCAAGATGAACGGCAGCAAGCGGACACTGGTTGTACACAGAATCATTTAAAAATCATTATGTTGAGAATAAGAACAACTTACATGTCGCACAAAGGAAAAAAAAGAAATAATATATATTTCTGTCCCTATTTATTTGAGGGTTGGCTAATTGCAGTGGACTGATTATCCTGAAAAAGCTGAAAAAGCTCAGCGTAGCTATTTTTTTAAGGCAAGGCAACAATTTCCTTTTCCTTAATATCTAATGAAAATAAACACCAGGAAGGAGCTGCCAGGACCATGAATCTCCAAACTCTTGCCCTGTGCCATGGCAGCAGAGTGGTTGCTGAGTGTCTGTGGATTCCAGCAGGCTGTTGTGGAAATGAAAGATTGCCCTTGTTTTATAAAAGACCATGTTACACATACAGTTTGGGTTTAATTTTGATTTTGTTTCTTTTTCTTTTTTTTCTTTTTCTTTTTTTTTTTTTTCCTCCCAGCATAACTACTGATTTTCAAAGCAACACACTCTTTTAAAAACTTATCAGAGGATAACTATATGGATTAAATACTGACACCTCTCAGAATAGCGTGAACTAACCTGACTATTGAAGGTTCAAGTAGTCTGGGTTGAAGCACTTGCAGCCACTGGCAGCCTCAGGGGTAACCGAGATACACTACAGTTGCACACATTGTAGTCTTTCTTTGGAAAATTTAGGAATAAGTAAGCGTCTTTGCAGTCACACGATGACTGTATGGGCCATGTTTACTGATTGGGCTGCGGTATTGCACAGTTTCCCTCATCTTTGCTCTGAGCAGCCTGACTGAAGTCCCTAAGTGGGAGGAAGGGGACTTAGGTTTGCTGCTTAGATTATATTAGTTTTTCCCCATGCAGTTTTCATGAGATCATTATTATGTTGGATTAGAAATAGAAATTGAGGGAATTACACAGGTGAGACTGGAGGAACACAGGACTGTCATTACTAATGCTGATGTACAAGAGAGAGCCTGTTACGGCCGCCATTCAGAGGGAAACACTTGCATTTCTTGTGTTGGTTTCACACAAAGCCATCGCAACGTTCTGGTTACGAGTAGAGTCCGTGAAACGGTTAAAAGCACCGTTTCCGTGAGGTTTCTTTGTTCGTGAGACCTATTGGTAGGTTAACGCCAACTGCAGGACCCGAAGGGAAGGACACTCCGACCCGGCTGCGACCCGTTGCCGACCCCGCGGCAGGGAGGCGGCGGGGGGGCGACCACTGACACCAGGTGGCACTGCCGACGCGCACTTGCCAGCCTTCAACCTGCTGCTAAACCTGGTCCTTCCGACGGGTTTGTCTGAAGGGACTATTTGGCATACTTTGTACTGTAAACCTTCAGCTAAAAATGCGCACAGGCTCATGCGTATGTACATCCAGAATTCCTCACATTTCCTAGACCTACGGCTTCTTGCAGCTCCGTTTTTCCAATCGGTAACGCTGCATTGTGGAGCGCTGCGCGAGTGAAATTTGCAAGGAAAAAGAAAGGTAAATTTTACCTTTTTTTGCAGGTGATGGCAGTCATCTTTTGAAAAATGGCCTTAGAACTTCCCACACTGAGACCCCTGCTGTTCTTTAAGACCGTTTGAGCAGAATATTCACCATTACTCAAAACTGAGACTCTGATATTGAAAAAAAAAAAAAAAAGCTTCAACTCATAATTCAATTCTGAAGTCACAGCTTTGCTTGAAGATTTTATGCCTTCATTATTCAGGCACAATTAAGTAGCTATCAGGATGGTATAAATGCAATTTGTTTCATAAAGCTGTCATTAAGCAGTTAAATGTAATAATTAATAAACATGCATGAATTAGAAATCTTTTCCTTTCTAAATGAGATGTATTGTTTTCCTCAGTCTCTTCAGAGAGATCTCTTCAGATGCCAGATCCTTAAATATATATTTGCCGTCACATATACATGTGCAGTTTTGCATAGTAATATAAAACTATAATTCTTTTGACTTTCTAAAATGATACATCAATGAAAAGACAGTGAGCTAAAGAAGTGCAATGCCATAGCTTTACAGAGTGAAGAAGCTGTTCTGTATAGGATCTGCAAAGGTGTGAAAGCTGTGCAAAGGCCAAGACTGATTTTCACATGATAATGCGATGCTTTCTCTTGTAGAATTTGCAACACTTAGAAGCATTTTAAAAATCGTTGCTTTAAAAAACAAATCCCAAATGGCTTTCCAGAAAGAGTCTGTTCTTAACAAGTCAAATTCTTGAAACCAAAAACTGAAATTAAAATATTTAACTTTAAAGCTGAAAAAATTTTCTAAACATCTTTCAATTATGAGGTGAATGTAGCTGTTCCCAAGAGGTAAATACAAGACAAAGCAAGATTTTTTCCCTTATTTTCCTTTTTTTTTCAGAAGAAAAGGCTTTTTTTCCCAGCCCCGTAGTAATTTCTCCAGATCAGATACATGCGCACTCACTGTGGTGAACCATTTCATGTTCAAGCCACTCTGATTCTTCATCATTTTCTGACAATACTAGGGATTTGTCTTTTGTCCTACTTTCAGAGATTATTCTTTACTTGGATGATGTTTTCTCCTCAAACAGGTACTTAAAAATGCTCAGTGTTGTTCCTTTACCCTTAAGCATGCCAACCTGGGTTAACGGCTTAGCCTTACCGAACCAATGCAGTGAATCTGCTTGTATCTACAGTTGTACAGAGATGTAGCAACAAGGTTATCTTTGTATTAGATTCTGGCCTCTTTGAGTGCCATGCCCAAACAACTCAAGAAAAGTTGCTTATTTGCAGAGGAACTGATGGCTATCAGTAATGACAACAGCATTATTTTTATACTATAATATTTCCAAATTAGGCATGTAGCTTTGCCTGTCACTGCAAGGTCTGTATTCCAGAAGGTACCACAATTATTATGTCAACAAAATCCATAGATAACACACAAAACCCCGTGACTGGATTATTAAAGCCCTTGTGAACTTTATTGCAATCCCTGATTTGACTAAGACACTGAGAAGCAGGTTCTTCATTCCTCAACCTTGTGACATACGATTCCACCATTGTCTCACTGAATTGCTTTACTTGCAGTTCTTAATGCTTGATGCTTGTCCAATATGTTTTTCAGCTTTTCTTTTTGGAAGGCTGCACATGATGCCTCAAGGTTTATATTCAGTCCTCTCTACAGAGTGGCAAAGGAAACACTTCCGGGGGGGGGAAGAAAGAAAAAGAAAAAGAAAGAAAAAGAAAAAGAATTTTTGTTTTTACATGGTTATTATTAAATTTTGCATGTGTCATGGTTTTCTTGTACAAGACGGAAAAAAACAAAATCTAAGTTGTGATACACATTTGAGCTACAGGTGGTAGTGAAGTGGAAAATTATAATGGATAAGCTATTCCATGGGGCTCAGATAGACTCCCAGCAAGATTCTCTGTCTGTCTTACTGAAAGCCTGAAAGTACATATAAAATGTTTAAGGCTGACAGGCAGGATGTTTGCTGTCACTGGCAGCAGGGAAGTAAAAACTGGTCTGGGGGAAAGGAAGGTTTAACTCAGAATGAAGCTAACAAATCCAGAGGGTAGAGTGCGTGTTTTAAACTGGCCATAAGTATATTTTTTGATGGTTTACCATTGTGTAGCTCCACATGCTCAGAATAAATAGTTTAAAGATTATCATGTCTTCTGAGATTTATATTCTAGGTACAAAAGTTTAAAAAGATGCACACAAGTGGGTAGATTACTCAAAAAATAATGCTAATAAAAGGATGAGCAAAAGAAGTGTATTTTAAAAAAGGATTTGAAAGGCATGTTGATACTTGATCTACAGAGAGTGAGAAATTATTTCAAACACTGGTGTAGCATATAGGTATATACAGAACCCAACAATTTGGGAAAAGGGAGGAGAGTTTGGGAGGGAACAGATGTTTCAGCCGAGTCAAGTTACAAAACAATATAGAAAAGTAAAGAGCTGAAATTCAATGTGGCTATTGGAAGATGAAGTGTCTTCCCTGTCTGACAGCTTCAGAGTGACATAAAATGGAGTCACAAAACTTACTTTGGCTGTAGTGCTCTGAGCAAAACGCAATGTATTTCTTCTGGCATGGAGGAGTCAAGTCTAATCAAGGGGAAGAGATGACTAAGAAGTGTGAAGACGTATTGATTTAGACGGTAAAGCACTATCTAATCCATCACTGGGTGGATGGCAGTGTATACCACTGGATATATTTTATCAAGTATGTTGTAGTGTAAAAGGTGGGTTTTAGAAAAATAATATAGACAATGAGATAATAGGATGTGGAAAGAGCCTGGAAGGCAAGAAAAAATGACAAAGGAATGTGAAATAGCCCTCAAGTTCTGCTTCACAGAGACAAAGTAGAGGGGAAAATAAAAAAGCATGGGCACAAAGAGGGAAGAGACAGCTCACTGTAACATCCAGAGAGAGATCAGAAGCTTTTAAAGATACATGAGTGGGAGTTTAGGCTGCATCAGAAATCCAGGCAGAAATCCTCGAACATTGAAAACAGCACTGTGCACCATTCAGGGGAAAGAATTTCTAGTGAGATGACAACAGAGATTGAGTTAAATAGATATTCAAGAGATTTTATCCATTGACTCATCAATGAACGAAGGGAAGACATGGATACAAGCACTGATAGATTCAACAGCAAGCTGAAACTTATCTTGACAATTATCATACAGTACATTTCTGTAGTATGTGAGTACAGGGATTATTGCATACAATGGGCTATCAGGCAAACCAAATTTCTTGAGTCTATTAGGCATCAAACTGGATAAACTAGAGGGACATCCTGGGCTGCAGAAATCCCTGCAGATCGCAGTCCCTTCACCCAAAGCACAGACTATGTGAGCTAATCTCTCAGCAACACCTATTCTGTGAGCTAACTTTTGCCTCAAGGTCCCACAGTCTCTTACCTGAGATTTATAGCTAAGAGTTTGCCTTTTGCCATAGTCAAGTAACCTGGACATCACTGTTGTAGTGGAATTGGACAGAGATGTAGACAAACTTATTGTGGTGGTGAAAAGAAAATCAATGTAAGTGTTTGACCAAAATCAATTAGGCTTAATGAGAAAAGTTTAATCTGACCCTGGCTAAATCTGGGTATGGTTTTCTCTGTAATGTTTCCTGTAGCCTCATCTAACAGAAAGGTGAGTAGCTTTTTCACAGAACCGCAGAATCACAGAATAGTTGAGGTTGGGAGGAACCTCAGGAATTCATCTGGTCCAGCCCCATTGTTCAAGTAGAGTCACTTGGAGCCGGGTGCCCAGGACTGTGTCCAGGTGGCTTTTGAATATCTTCAAGGAAGGAGACTCCACAACTACTCTGGGCATCCTGTGCCAGTGCTCGGTCACCCTTACAGTAAAAAAGTGTTTCCTGATGTTCAGAAGGAACCTCCTGTGTTTCAATTTGTGCCCTTTGCACCTTGTCCTGTCCTGAAAAGAGCCTGGCTCTGTCTTCTTTGCACCCTCCCTTCAGGTATTCATATACACTGATAAGATTTCCCCTGAGCCTTGTCTTCTGCAGGCTGAACAGAGGTGCTCCAATCCCTCAATCATCCTTGTGACTTTTAGACTGTCTCCAATATGTCCATGTCTCCCTTGTGCTTGGGACTCTAGATCTGAATACAGCACTCCAGCTGTGGCCTCACCAGTGCTGAGTAGAGGAGAAGGATCACCACCCTGGACCTGCTGGCAATGCTTTGTCTAATGCAGCCCAGGATACCATTCCCCTTCTTTGCTGCAAGGGCACATTGCTGGCTCTTCTTCAACTTAATGTCCACCATGACTACCAGGTTCTTTTCTGATAAGCTGTTTTCCAGTTGGGTGGCCTCCAGCATACATTGGTGCCTGGGGTTGTTATTGGTGCAGGGCTTTGAACTTCCCCTTGTTGACGTTCATGTGGTTCCTGTCAGCCCGTTTCTCCAGCCTGTCAAGGTACCTTTGGATGGCAGCACAACCCCGTGACATATCAGCTACTCTTCACAGTTTTGTGTCATCTGCAATCATTTAGTCATTTGTAAGCGCCTGCATTCAGTTGCATATGTGTATGACTAATGTGGACCAAGCATTTGGTGCAACCTTAACCTAAAAGGTGATTCTAGCCACTGAGTTGTGATAATCTCCACCCTCTTCTTGCTTCACAGTGTTTGTGGGTTGTCAGAAGGTGGCATTACTGGAGGTGCACAACCCTCAAAGGTTTTATACGATGAGGAACAAGTAACTTTTTTGTGATAAGTATTCACTTCTGGAGGGATATTCTTTGTGTAGTATATCATAGAATCATAAGATGCTTTGGTTTGGAAAGGACCTTAAAGATCACCTAGTTCCAAACCCCTGCCCTGGGCAGGGACACCTCTCACTAGACCAGGTTAATCAAAGCCCCATCCAACCTGGCCTTGAACACTTCCAGGGATAGGGCATCAAAAACTTCTCTGAGCAACCTGTTCCAGTGTCTCACCACCCTGACAGAAAATAATTTCTTCCTCATATCTGATCTAAGTCTACCCTCTTTCAGTTTAAAACCATTACCCCTTGTCCTATTGTTACACTCCCTGATAAAGAGTCCCTCCCCACCTTTCCTGTAGGCCCACTTTAGGTACTGAATGGCTGCTAAAAGGTCTCCCAGGAGTCTTCTCTTCTCCAGGCTGAACAAACCCAATCCTCTCAGCCAGTCTTCATAAGGGAGGTGCTCCAGCCCTCTGATCATCTTCATGGCCCTCCTCTGAATTCACTCCAAGTAGTCCATGTTCTTTTTATGTTAGGGGCTCTAGAGCTGGATGCAGTACTCCAGGTGGTGTCCCATGAGAGCAGAGTAGAGGGGCAGAATCACCTACCTTGACCTGCTGGCCACACTTCTTTTGATGCAGCCCAGGATGCAGCTGGATTTCTGAACTGCAAGCGCACATTGTTGGCTCCTGTTGAGTTTCTCATCTACCGACACCCCCAAGTCCTTCTCCTCAGGGTTGCTCTCAATCCATTCTCCACCCAGTCTGTATTTGTGCTTGGGATTGCCGCAACCCATGCGCAGGACTTTGCACTTGGCCTTGTTGAACTTCATGAGGTTTGCACAGGCTCATCTCGTAAGCGTGTCCAGGTTCCTCTGGATGGCGTCCCTTCCCTCCAACGTGTCAACTGTGCCACACAGCTTGCAGCTTGGTGTCATCAGCAAACTTGCTGAGGGTGCACTCAATCCCACTGTCCATGTCACCAGCAAAGATGTTAAAAAGCACCCGTTCCCCTGACGAACATCACTTGTCACTGGTCACCACTTGGATATCGAGCCATTGACTGCAACTCTTTGAGTATGGCCATCCAGCCAATTCCTTATCCACCAAGTGGTCCCACCCATCAAATCCACATTTCTCCCATTTAGAGACCAGGATGTCATGTGGGACAGTATCAAATGCTCTGAATGAGTCCAGGTAGATAACATCAGTTGCTCTTCCCTTATCCACCAACGCTGTAATGCCATCGTAGAAGGCCATCAAATTTGTCAGGCATGATTTGTACTTAGTGAAGCCATGCTGACCGTCACCAATCCCCTCCTTATTTTCCATGTGCCTTAACATACTTTCCAGGAAGATCTGCTCCATGATCTTGCTGCGCACAAAGGTGAGACTGACCGGCCTGTAGTTCCCTGGGTCTTCCTTTCTTCCCTTTCTAAAAATGGGGGTTATGTTGCTCCATTTCCAGTCAGCGGGAACTTCACCAAACTGCCACAACTTCTCAAATATGATCAATAGTGGCTTAGCAACTTCATCCACCAGTTCCTTCAGGACCCAGGGATGAATCTCATCAGGTCCTATGGACTTGTGAACCTACAGGTTCCTTAGATGGTCTTGAACCGTCTAAGGGACCCATGTTAGGTATTGAAAGATGTTTTAGCATGACATGCTTACGTATTTTTTCACTGAGAAATGAATTTTCATTGGGTGATTTCCAAATAATTTTTTTTTCCTTTTTTTTACTAATGGCATTGCTGGGTCCTTTACCCTCCAGTTATACTAGATTTGCGTATTTCAGAAGAGGAAAAAGTCCATTTAGAAAGGTGGGTAACTGTTATAGACCAACTCTCAAACTCATGAGATTCTGACATATAATTGATTATTTGCACAAAGCCATATGTCTGTGAAGTTCATGATACCCCTGGGAAATATTGTAAAATAGATTAGGAGATTAAACGCGAGAAAATTGGTTTTCACTGGCCATATTACTAATCTTTTTCTAAGATAAGTGTTTCATTAAGACTTTCCACTGAGCACCCAGACAGCAGCTTCCTGATCAATAAAATAACTCATTCTGTAGAGAAGGCTTAGAAAACTGTGTATGGGTGCGTGGGACCAAAAATTGGTTTATTGTTTTAAGAAAAACATGATGAACTGCAGTAAATTTTGATGAATAAGCATTTATAAAATGAAAACAATTCTTTATCAAATCCTACACTTGTTGCTTCTTGTTTGTTTTTTTTTTTTTAAATGTTTTATGTGCTGAACTTCATATATTGTCACACACAAAGCATATTGCTATGATCATTTCTTTTCAGTAGAAGCAATCCAGTGTGGACAAGATATATCCAAAATTTGTCATCTTCAGCTCTGATTCTGCAGTCAGATTTACTAGTAGAAACCCAACTAATATCTCTGAAGCTACTAATGAATTCACAAACTGGTAGCCTTGTTTGCATTTATTTGTTTTTTAACAAGAAATAATTAAAATTATTTTTGCTGTTCAGTGGACTTTGCTAATTATGGGCTAGTCTAGCCTTGATCTAATGTTGATTGTATAACTAATGGAGATGGTTTTAGAGGTACGATAAGATCTGCCACAGGTTATCTTGCACTGTAATGCAATTAGGTCATGCAAGCTGAGCGGGATCTGTAGTGGGAGGGGTTAATAGCTGCTGTTGCAAGTATCATCACTGCTTCTGCCTTCTGAGTTAATGCTAGATTAGAGACCTTGTAAATAAATGCTTCATAGAAAGGCAGCAGACTAGGTACGCTAGCAGCTTTCAACTGCCGCAATGATGGTTTCAACCTCAATCATCAGATTTCCTGTAGACTTCAGAAAAAAATGCTCTAAGCAGAGTGAAAAGAGGCCTCAGATGAATAGCTACACATAGAGCTAACAGACATTTCACATCCACGAAGGTGGTAGCATGGGATCTCTGTGAGCTTATGGACTTATCTAAAGCTGCTTTCAGTGGGCAGGGCCATGGTACCCCATGTCGCTGTGACCTGTAAAGTAAAACTAGTTCCATCTGGGTAGGGAACATCTCTCCAAAGCCTGCATACTTCTGCTTGCATCTTCCCATAGAAATCTCTGCTATCCAGTAAGCAGCTGGAGCCTCATTTGATTAAACTGATGCACCATTATTCAAAGGGATAGTAGGGAAGGAGAAGGGACTGCTACCTCTGTTTTTTAGCACATTAGTTTCCAATTTTTTTAGGAGATGCTTATCTCATTTTGCTTCCAGCTTCAATTTATCCGGTTACTAACATTATGTTTGGTCATATGTGTTTGTTTGTGCTAGAGGTAATTTTGCAACCTAAGAAAAACACTTATCTCCCCCACTTTTTTTTTTTAAAAAAAAAGAAACCCTAAAGAAAAAAACAAAACAACAAAATACCTGGATGACATAGCCAATCTGTCAGATGTGGTGAATAGACTTTCTTATCCTTAGTATATGACAAACATGACAATCAGTAAAGGCTTAAATGACCTTTTCCACTCTTTTGTATGTCACATAAATAAACTCAAAACATGGCAATAAAATACTGTTTGCTATCAAACTTTCTAATGGCAAAAAATGTTTTAATTCTCTATTTTCCCCAAGAAACAGTTAAATAAACAAAGCTTAGTAGCAGGAAGTGAATAGATTTTTAAAAAATATCTTTGATGATTTCTAAGGTAAACTTCCAAGCCACTTTTCCTCTGAGAAAACAGTAAAATATTGCTTCCAATTAGTGACAGAAGGCTTTCATTTTTTTGTGTCTTAAATCATACCAATATGATAAATATATGGCTAATAAGTAAAACAGTTATTTCAATTGAACACAATACATAGACAGGAAGGAACTTTCCTCAGCATGGTAAAAAATAAGTTCAATAAATCTGAATGTGTACTTTCATCATCTGTTTTCCTCATTTTTACAATACCTGTAACTACAGCATAGTAGAAGTACAGTAAAAGACCTGGTCACTTGAGAAAATGCATTTCTTTGCAAGTAAAGTTCAAACAAGATCAACTGCTAATTTAACTTTTAGCTGGTCCTGAATACTAGGAGTAAAGTGAAGCATTTTTACTAAGAAGAGAAACAGCCAAAATATCCATGATATCTTAAATAAAATAAAAATACAGATAATAGATATAAAATTTCCATGGCAGATTAAAAAAGAATTTGATTTTTTATTCTACATTCTGTACTAGTTCCTAGCTTTGTCCCTGTGTAGGTACCCTAGGTCTCTTATTTTTAAACAGCTCTTGAAATCCTGAAATTACTTTTATGGTGTGTCTTATCTGATGTGTACCACTTTGCTTAGACTGATTCCTTTAAAGCACCTACATTCCAATGTTACTCTGAATCACCTTTTGTAGAGGCTTCTGTCCTCCAGTGATAATATAGACAGCTTAGGAAAACTAACAGTCTAACTCAGCAGTGATATGAAACACTCCTGTAAGTGATTCTAAAATCTCCAGTACCCTATGGTTTTGTAACAAATTATGAAATTTGTTAGAATTTTATAATTCTAGATTATGAATAGATTTAGTGGCCCTTAATGACAAGAACAATAGAATCTTTTCAAATAAGGCTCCCAGGAATCACTACAACAGAGGAGCACATAACAACTTTGTTGACTGACGCACAAAGTCCTAGTTCCTCAGGTGACACTTTCAGTACACTCCTCCGTTACTGAGTTTTGGGATATATGTCTATTGGACGTATGTCACATTGCTTGAGAACTCATTGGTCGTTGTCTTAGAATGACATTCACTTGACCAAACACAGAGGCCTATGATGTAAATGTCTGAGCTAGTCACACGTAGCCTCTCTTTATAGCCAATGCAGAAAAACAAGCATTCGTACACTGTGATTCATCTCACTGAAAAGTCATTGTCTAAAATCTATCAGATGAATTGTGCCCAAAAAATGCCGATTTCTCTTCACCGGCTACAAAACCAGCCTGAGATGCCTGACTCAGATACAGATAGCAAAAGGGAGAAATTCCATTCACATTTTCCCTTAATAATTCTTTTATCTCTTTTGCTGCCTTTTTAGGAACAGCACATAAACAATAAGCCACTGTCCCTAGTTCCAAAGCGTGGACCTACAGCATGGACCTACATGTTTCCTGAGCACGGAAATGTCCTAATTCTGACAATAACACAAGGTCAGACCCTAGATCTTCCCCAACTATGACACTATGGCTGACACATCTTGCCTGCAGTAGACTGTTGCAATTTATCCTCCTTGAAAAAACTTAATTTTTGTTGGTTATCCCAAGACAGTTCCCTTTATGCATCTCACAGGCCAGTTCATTGACTCCAGTTATCAGTCTCTGCTGCTTCCCCCCGGCTTTATCCAGAACACAGCTTTGCTGCTGCTGGAGTTTCCGCTCAATAGATTCATCACAGTACAACACACAGAGGACAGACTATTACCTGCACGCCCCACAGCAGGATCCTAATAGCTTTGCCGCAGGATATTTGAAAGTTGAAAGAGATACCCATTAAAGGGCTTAACAGCCACAGTGGGCTCATGCCCTAAAGTTGTGTTAATGGGGGAAGTGATCTATGGTCTGTCTGTATCTTTGAGTCACCCACAGTACCTGGCAAGATCAGAAACTCAGTTCATTCAATATATTCAAATGAAGCATCTGATTTTAGGTGGAATAATTTCCCTGTATGGCAGGACAATAAGGCAGAGAGCTGTTTCATTTCAATGCAGTAACTGAACTAAGATTCTGATCTTGCCAGGTACTGTGGGTGACTCAAAGGTACATATAGACTCTTCAGCCTAAAGGTAGGACATCTATTGTACACATCATTCACTCTAATTCTCTTAACTATTCAGAGTAATATGGTACCTTTTATGTAGCCTTTGATACTCATCATAGAGCTTGAAAAGTTGACATTTTTGACCACAATCTTGAATTCCAGCTTCTTTTTACAGAAGAAGCTTCAAGGTGTTACACTAGGGTAAGTCATTGGCACTATGTGTGCCTGTATTGTCCACTGTATAGTGATGCGTTTTGGTTCAAACTTTTGTGTTGTGGTTTTTTTTATTATTTTTTTTTATTTTTTTTATTTGGGGGGTGGGGGTGGTTCATTCCCACTGAGAATGAAATGCCAGTTTTAGATTTACATGTTCTTACCTGGAGTTAGGGAAGTTTTGGGTTCATTCTTTCTAGATTCTGGAATAAACTTTTGATAGTTCATACTGTTGTTAATGCTGGATGTCAGCTAACTCAAAAGAAACAATGCTTAAACTGGGCATTAGTGTGATCTCTGATTTTCTCAGACCCCATCTAAGATACATGACATTTTGAGGACTAGTTTTACTTTTATTAAAAGTACAGATATAGCAATTTGGTACCATCTTCCTGGCCAAAATCTAAATAATTAAACTCTGTTGGAAACATGATATAAACACTCAAGGTGTATGTACACGTTAACTGTTCAAAATAGCTTCTATATAGTTTATTAAGATCTTACTGGCTTTCAAGAGTGCTAATTATCTGATTTCATTCTATCCTTCTCAGTGTTAGATTCCTATTTAGACTAGATTCTGAACTTTTTCTGTAGTCAACAGGTAGTTATAGAAACTTCCAGAGGGCAACATACCTTTACTAAGCATTTAAAACAAGCAAGATGAATTAAGTTATTCCCACTAATGAGAGAGAGAGAGAGCACAAGAGCAAGAACTTCATTTTTTACATAGTTAAAATGAAGTGACATGAATATTATCTACTTCAATATTTGGCAACCACATCTATCGAACCAGTAATGACTTCACCAGACAGATGAAGAAAGAATGTGCCATAGGCTTCCAATTGCTGGAGAACTCAACAACCAGTTTGGTGAACACATGCAAAAAAGCATTTGCAAGATATGTAGAAAAAGGAGGGATTAACATTATTTCTTGGCTCTGTAAGCCAAACTAAAGAAAAAAATGTTGAGGAATATGAATAAAATGAATTCAGAAATGCTAATTTTCCTTACTTGCGCACCTGCCTAGCAATTTGGATCTAAGCAAACGTACAAACCCGCTAACTCCTTAGACATACCTTTTCACCTACTTTGTTAATACTGTTGTATCTTTTCAAAGTTGTATCTATGGCGAAGTAGTATGTGTGCAAAAAACCAAACCCCAAATGTAGAATATAACTGCAGAAAAATTATTTTCTTTATTGATTTCTTGAATGAATCTCTATGACAATAAAGAGATGGAATGAAGCATTATCACCAGTTCAGGCCATTGATACATTTGAGCCTTAAAAACTCCCCCTTTTTTTTTTTTTTTTTTTTTTTTAAATGGGTTGGAGTCTACCCAATAAAAGGAAGAAACCCCGCAACAAACTGCAAAGAAAACTGAGGTCTTGTAACCTCATTTTCTAGTAGATCTGGGTTCCTTGCTGCTAACCTTGTACATCAAAGGAGGAACTTGGCATCTGTAGTACTCCTGAGATGCACGAAATCCCAGGAAAGAACAAATGAATTGTGTTATCCACCGTGTCCAAAAATTATGGGATAGCTTTATGGTTTTACTGGACCTCAGAGGTTCAGCTGAGTATTTACCTGCATGGAATATCATTGAAGAATTAAATCAGCCAATTTCATTTTTTCTGGACAGTATACACAGCGGTGAGTGAAAATATGAAAGGGACCAAATATCCTTTGTATTTGAACATGCTATATGGATTCCATGGAATTCCAAAGAGGTCAAAGGAATTTGGAGAACTTTGATGTACACCAAAAAAATCCAGTCCAAAATAAAATAAAAAAAAAGAAAACCCTTATCTCTCGTATTAAAGAAAATATGATAATAACATGGGGCAAGGTGAAAATGCTTATATTAGAGCTTCTGGTTTCTTCTCACAGAAGCCACCCCTGCAACCTTTCCCCTCCACGCCCCCCCCCCCCCCCCCCCAAAAAAAAAAAAAAAAAGTCTTTCCACATAAACCTAATACACACCTCCAGATGACTTTTGAATACCTGCAAGGAAGGAGACTCCACAACTGCTCTGGGCAGCCTGTGCAGTGCTTGGTCACCCTCACTGTAAAAAACTGTTTCCTGATGTTCAGATGGAACCTGCCGTGTTTCAGTTTGTTCCCATTGCCTCTTGTCCTGTCACTGGGCACCACTGAAAAGAGCCTGGCTCCGTCTTCTTTGCGCCCTCCATTCAGGTATTCATATACAGTGATAAGATTCTCCCTGAGCCTTCTCTTCTCCAGGCTGAACAACCCCAGCGCTCTCAGCCTGTCCTTGCAGGAGATATGGTTCAGTGCCTTTATCATTCTTGTGGCCCTTCATTGGACTCTCTCTGATATGTCCACATCTCTCTTGTCTGGAACTGGACACAGCACTCCAGGCATGGCCTCACCAGTGCTAAATAGAGGGAAATGATCACCTCACTTGACTTCTGGCAGTGCTTTGCCTAATGCAGCCAGATATGGGAGACAGCTGAACAATGTTTTCATGGTAATCTTTTTCTAATGAAAGTTTCTGATGTGAGCGAATAGAGCATTTGCAGAAAATTAGGATCATAGAATCATAGAATTAATGTTATTACACTGAGAAAATGATACATTTTAGTTATTGTACAGGTTACCTGGCTGTGAATATATGTCAGGATGGATGGATGTCATTGTCTGACCTCCAGATTGTCAAAAAAGTGGAACAGCACATAAGAGTTTGTTTTGGTTTTTGATTTTATTTAATCTTACATCTTAAGTATCATACAAAAAATGGTAGTCAGCAATAAGAAAACTGTTGAGGATGTGATCCAGAAGGTTTCCAGCAGCAGAAGACAACATGTCATTTTACCTGAAAAGTATTGTGCAGAACAGGAATTTTTCCATTGTTTCTGTTCTATTATTTTTGAAGCTCTGGATTCTGGGACTTGTTTGAAGACCATTGCATCTTCAATTGGCTTCTGTGTATCTCAGTTAATATCCATTTAGTGTGTGGAATGGAACACAGAATTTTTTTGCTACATCAGCAAGGCATTTTATATAAACTACCATAGAGTTATTGGAGTGGCAGAGAATAATAATAATAAGACTGTAGAGAATTTTAAGTGTTCTTTTTCTTTTTCTTTCTTTTTTTTTTTTTTTTTTAATAATTTAGGTATTGAGCTAAAAAAACCCCTATTGAGCTAAAATATTTACATCAAAGTTACTGATTCACCAACACTTCTTTATGGTCCTAAGAATAAAAGCCTAGCAGAATATTGAAAATCAACATTCTTTTTCTTATGCTATTGTAGGACCAAAGATACATGTAAAAATAAGTACAAATTTAGAAGAGTTTGTCCAAAGGTTCTTCTAATGTAATTATGGATGCTGAACTTATCATTCTTCTCAGTAAAACACAAGAGCTTGTATTGTTTGCTGCTAGGATTTCAAATTGCTGACAAATACTCCTGATGAGTGTCTTTAGTTCCTAAATCAGCAAAGGTCCAATGAATGTGCCAGGGACATCAGCACTCTTTCTGCAACAGAAACGTGAGTTGTGTTCTGATGAAACTCAATTCTTTTGGAAACTAGCTGTAAAATGACTCTGTGACAGTAATTTTGTATCATCCTCTGTATATATATCTGCCATTAAGAAAAGGAAAAATTAAAACAAAAAAAAAAGCCAATTCATCTCTCTTTTCCCTGTAGAGGTGTAGCGTTCAGGCAGGTAAAAATGTAGTATTAAGAGGGTTTTACCCTTCTGTTACCACTGGCCAATGTAACTTGCTTCTTTATCAAAGGGCACATTTCAGATCATACCTTGCATTTAGACTGAGACCAAATCCTATCCCTTTGACAAGTTATGTCAGTTTAAATTTCTAACTTTCTCTTCCAGGACATGTTATCTTCTCTATTTATAGCATAACATCTTTTTAGTTGTCTTGTCTAAACTAGCTGATTTAGGGTCCCCATATAGTCAATGTGTACTGAATAACAATTCCCAAAGGTGATTAATTTTAATTGACTTCATAGTAGTTTTAAAAGTGAAATGAATGTTCCTTTGAAGTGTCGTTCTCTTTATTTACTGACTACAGAAATAACCTACATAAGTAGTTTAGCCTAGATCCCTAATTTTTAGATAAAGACAGCTGGAATAAACATCTACTATCACCCAATAATCTATCAGTAGACAGCAATGTCAATTCTGTTTCCTAAAATATTCTTAAAACTTTTCTAACATCAAAAGCCTATCAGCTGTAATCTGAAAATCTAACTGTGGCAATATTTGTCTCTAAAATAATACTAAAGAAAAAAAAAGATCAGATGCATAGTAGTTTTTAATTCAGAGGTTTGAGCATAATCTTTATGCCCCTGGCATCCATTTCCCAAAAGCAAATCCCCTCTCTCCCAATTTTAGTGAAATGTTAGAGAACTGCTGACAGCCCACCTTTAACTAAAACTGATCAACAATGGAAAACCCACAAGTTTAATGAAAACCTGCAATTCTCCATTGACTTTTACCCATATATCCTCACACATCCAAAGCAGTGTGGAAAAGAACCCAACCTAACCACAAAAAAAACCTCCAAACAACAAAGAAACCTTAAAACCCTGGAAGGTGTGTGAACAAAACTCAGCTAAGCAGAAATGTATTCAATATTCCAGTGCATAAACTAAGCAGTCACTCAATAATTGCAGGAGGAAATGCACGTGAGAGCACACAGTACCATCAGGCTTCCAAAAGCTGTGCTTGTGTCAGGCAGAACACAGCATAGAATCACAGAACCATACAATCATTTAGGTTGGAAAAGACCCTTAAGATCACTGAGTCCAACCGTAAACATAATACTGCCAAGTCCACCACTAAACCATGTCCCTAAGTGCCACACCTACACGTCTTTCAAAACCCTCCAGGGATGGTGACTCAACCACTTCCCTGGACATCCTGTTCCAATGCTTGATAACCCTTCTGGTGAAGAAATTTTTCCTAATATCCAATTTAAACCTCCTCTGGTGCAATTTGAGTGGTCTGAGCCATGATGTCTGCAGAATTTCTGAGGAAGTACTACTAATGCATGGCTGAAAGCTAGCAAGTTGTGCCAGAATTTACTTTCTAATTGGTGCTCTAGAGGCCATGAACACATCTTCATGAAACACAGACAAAATCTCCATGGAAAAGAAAGTATTCACAGTATTGTTGATGATCAACATTTTTGAACTGTAAATATTTAGCAACCAAATTTTATGACTGACTCTTGTGCACATGGAGGAGGGAAGTGGGATTAACCATATCTGCAAATGCAGCCAAGCAAGTATAATGTGACTCACTGATTTGTGTATTAGAAATATGTGACTCAGGCATATAATTGTAGTAAATTCAAGGAAAATGGCTGAATTGCCTGCAAATGGAAAATCAGGGAATGGAAATTGCCTGGCAATCAGCATATGGAAAATCAGGTATTGGGCTTCTTCCTTTCTAAGTTTACAGTTGTTAATTTTATATAAATCCTTAATGTAGAGAATAAGCAAGGGGGGCAAAGCTACAAAATTCTGGCTTTGTTAGTTGTCACTGTTTGATGGAAGTAGATGTGATAGTGACAGTGGCTTCCTTTACGTACTGGAACCTTCTTAGAAATCTTTGCTGGCAAAATTTTTGCAAATTTGTGGTTGGGGCATTTTTATTTTTTTACCATGGAATTTGGAGACAGACAAAGAAGAGCTGTGAGATGACAAGGAAAATGCTGTGATTGCTTCCTGCTCTTCATAGCGACTTCCAAAGCGTGAAACCAACCTATAGTTTCAGGCATCATCAGCCCTCAGTATGACGTAGTATCTAATTGTTGCTCAGCCTGTGTGTAGCTTTTTTAAAATTTGGGTTTGGGAGGAGAGGTAGTTTTCCACTATTGTTATACCATTGAATATTTGAGCTCTAATGACCATTGAGATTCTCATATGAAATCACCATTTTCTGTGTCACTTTCTAATACATCTGGACTGCAGTTAGATATCAGCCTAGGCTTTCAATGTCCTTTTGACCTCGGATTGTACAAATAGAGTAACGCCAATATGATATAACCTCGTAACACCAATAGGTGAAATGACAACTATGTTCATACATTATTTTAAATTGCTACTTGAAAAGTTAGACAGTTTGTTGCCTAGAGGCAGTATATTACAGCGTTTATGTTTTTTCCAGCAAGTTTTATGATATTTTTCATTAGCATATCTACAGAAAAAAAGATTATTAGAAATATATTATAGGTTATACTTTATCTGCATTTTGGTGGTGTTGTTTTTTTCCCATGAATATTTCAAGTTCTGTAGCTCAGTAGTACATAGTGCTTTTTATCGCTTGTTTTTTGTTTGTTTTTTTTTTTTTTTTCTGTTAAACTGTGTGAAAATGTAGTTTGTGTTTCTATACTGGCCTACAGTGTGCAATGACTTACAAAGAAGTGCAAAAATCTAAATTATTTAAATAACTATGTCCTTCCATTTTGCTTTCATTTTATTTCCACACTTTCAATTTTTTTCATGGTGGGAGAGAGTCCAAATATAGAACATGTGTCAACATGCACAATGGTGAGACTCCTTGCTAAAATATGATTGAATTCAGCACGATAAGTTATTCTTTAAATGCTGTTGTGCATTTTTATTGCCTAGTTAAGCAGTAAAATGAATGTGTCATTGGTTATGGATATAAATATATCTCAGCATGTTTTAGCTAGTATGTCAGGAAGAAAAATACTGCTTCTTAGAATCTCTGATTTTCACATAGGAAAAAACATATAAACCCAGATCATCAAGTTGTGATTATTTAAAGGGACTTTCAGCAGTAGACTATACAAACCAACGGAAAAATGATTTAAAGACAATGCTCACAGGCTGAATGTATTGCATACTTTTATGCATGTACAATTATGTGTAATAAATTAAACATATTCTACTCATGATGGTCATATCTAAAACTACAGAGTTGTATAAAACTGCTGAGGGATCATGGACCATATAGAGATGTATAAGACATTAGAGGGATCATATAATACTTAAAAGGACTAGATATTAGAAATGTATTTCAATTTTTTCTATCCACAAAATCTGTACGGAAGTATATCTTCCATATCCATTAAATATAGCACATATTCAATGTGTCTGTAAAAATTAGTATCTAAGAACACGTTTCATGGAAAATAATGGTTAACTAACATAAAGCTTAGCCTACAAAATGAGATTTTAAGAACTGCAGTATAATGAAGGAGAAGGAACTACTAGCAATGCTGTTGCAAATGTGAAGGTTTGAGAAAATTTAAGAAAACCACAAAAATGTCTTTTGCTGGATCTGCTCACAATCAAAAAGCCAAGTTAGTGGACATGAAAATGCTTCTAAAATGCTGAAACAAACAGTAAATTTTAAACTATGTGTGGCTTGGTGACTGTATTTAAATTATGCTAATCAACTAGTTTGAGAACCAGTATTTGTAGTAAGACTAATAGCAACATAGGGGTAAAATGTCCTTATGTCCTCCAGGATGGATAGAAATTACACATGTAGACTGTATTAGCTAGCAAAAGGTAGATAACATACCATAAAAGCAGTATCACCATTAAGACCATGACTTTTGGTGACTAATAAAATAATACATTTAAGTTACCACACTCATGTTTTGAAGGTATTTTGAAAGAATTAATGTAGTGCTTTCCCTTATGCTAATTTAAAAAAACACCCCTAGCTGTGATCTTCAGCCAGTTTTTACACTGGAGCAGTACAGCCACGTGGACTAGCACCCGCCTGCTTCATAACTAGCTGCGATGAAACTGCAAGATCTGCTCGTACCAGAGCATCCAAGATGCTTCCGATTTATTAGATTTATTCCTAGATTTATTAGAAGAGAAATCAAAACCAGTTACATTTCTAGACAGAGAAGCTCAAAACAAGACTGAATAGAAATAAAAGACTTCAGAAACAAACACTCCCAGACCTTCTGTGTCTGTGAAAGATGGATCATTTCTACGAGAAATGGTGGAATTTCTACCAGGTCTTCTCTCAGATTAGGAACATTCAGTAGTTTCCCACTCGCAACAGACTTTGCACAATCACTCCCTAATCATTGCCAAGACCAGTCTATGTATCTGCTCCTCGTCAGTGCTGTGAGGTCCCTGCTATCTGCGTCTGCCTCTTCCTCCACCACCTCGACTTTCTTGTAGGCCCTTCTCCCATGTAAGTATACTCAGCTGCACTCAGAAAAAGACCAAAGTTATCCTCTTTCCAAAAGGATGTTTACCCTATGTGGGCAGCTGTGAAGGACAACCAGAAAACCTCCCTCATCTTTGTTCAGATGCAACATTTGAACAGTGTTCATTAACATGCAAACTATGAACAAACAGGAAAAATTGATTCTGCCTGACTACAAGCCTGCCATTTAATTTAATTCAATTAGGGTGTTATGAAACAGAATATGTTAACTATTAGAAATTGAATAGAATAGAATAAAATAAAAAGTTGAATAGTACTTTAGTAATGAATGACTGTTACAGGCAGCCTCTGTCAGTTTAACATTAGTTAAGCTAAGAAGTTAGATTATCAGGTCATACTGAAGGTTCAAAATAGAGAGGAGCATAGTTTTCCACAAGCAAATCTTGAAAAGAAACAGCTTGATTGCCAAGTCACCTATAAATGTATTTTTCTAAGCTTTTTGAATTAAGAAAAAACATGCAATATTATCTTATTACATTGTACACAGTAATATATTTCATATTATTAGGATAACAAAGAGATTTTATCATAGAGATTACATTCCTCTGACCCTGAATATCTGCTCAGGCAGATGTTCCCATCTGCAGATGTCCAAGATCATTTTGAAGCTTACTCTGTTCACCTAAGTGAATTTCTTTACCATATTAGTTTCTCATTAGTGTTTTTTTTTAAAACGTTCTTTACTTTGTAATTTTTCTGTTCATTCTTCTTTTTATATTTATTCTGTACCAGCATAATCATATAATTGTTGCACATAAATTTTCCATCATCTTTATTTCATTATTCTTTTTTTGCTCATTGTATGGCACGCTTAAATTAACAGACAGAATTATTGCCTCTGTTGACATAAAAGCTTAATCTGTTTACATCAGTTCCTTTGATTCTCATGATTTCATAGCTAATGTTTGGAGATCAGTGCATCACATCAGTAAGTACATTTTCAGGGATGTTATTTGTGAACTTGTTTTGAACATGCAGCACTGCAACCCCTTTTTTGGTCTGTCAGCAGTAATATTCTCATTACTTTTGAATACAATCATAATATTAATTTGTACGTCTTTTCCTGATGCAGAAAAGCAGTCAGACTTATAGCTATATGCTATATGGCAGGGAGGTTGGAAGCAGATGATCTTTAATGTCCCTTCCAACGCAAACCATTCTATGATTCTATGCTTCTATGCTTCTATGACAATACTTTTTCAGATAGGTCATTATACTAAAACTATATTAGCTCCCGTTGCTATTTTTTTAAATGTTAGAAAAAAATGCCATTAACTCTGAAATATTCCATCAAAAGCAGTATGGTTAAAATTTGTATTCCTGAAGTATTTGCTGCCAAGATGTTTTAATTAGGGCAGCAACAAGCTATTCAGCTATATTTGGATATAACTGTAGTTTAATTCACACTTCTCTCCTAAATTAACCCACAACAGCAGTCTGTGAAATTAAAGTATGGGACACCTATGTTTTTGCTTAGTATCAGCTTGTATTTTAACATTTTACACTGCTGAATATAAATATTGAAAAGAAAGGTGTAAACTAATCTGGAAGGAAGGGAGGGGCTGATTCATGACAGGAAAGTTCCAATTTTAAGCAGGTGTAGAAACAACAAATGAATTGCTTCCCATCTATTACTGTGAAAATAATTTGCAACGAATAATTTGTCTAACACAATTACCCTATTTTTAGATTTTTTTTTTCTTTTTTTTTGTTTGGAGAAGAGAAATTAATAAAATATGAATTCAGCTATTTAAAAATATTGATAATGATTTCTATTTCCAGTCTTTGACTTGATTACAAATTGTTCCCTGGGAATACTTACTATTTCTATCATGCTTGTTATAATTTCTCAGAGATGTCTTAAAATGTTTCTTTGTCCAGTTGACTGGTATCTAAACACTTCTTGCTGCAATTTGAATTCTGAAATTCATATTTTGCACAGTGCTGGATCTGTTAAATTTAGTCAAAAAATATTGATTTAAAACAACGTGAAAAAGTATAAGCCTAACTGAAGTAATTATACATAAAAAGTGGATTTGTATGAACATTTACAATGATACTCATATAGTTTTTTATCAGTCCTGTAGACATTGTTAAAGATTCTAGACAATTGGGGAAAAATGGATTTGGAAATAGGATTGGGGAAAATATGATTGGGAAAAATTTTCTTCAATATTACGAGATGAGGCTTTTTCTCTTGTATGAATCTTCATGTACTGTATTTTTCCGTGTTACCATTTCAACTTTTCATTGCTGAAAGTAAATTCATTATAGCTTTTGTAATACTAAAAGTGCAACCAAATGGATAACTGTTCCCAAAGGAGAAGCTGGAGGGTTGAGGGATTTCAGCTGCTTCTTATGGACAGCAAACTAAAACCATATTTTTCTCTTGCTGAGAACTGGAAGGCAGGTGTCCCACCGTGACCCGTAAAGTTTGCAGATTATGATCTCCGTGTTAAAGTTGATCACTTTTTTTTTAGCCATTTAGGCTGACTGTTTAGCATTTAGTCTCTGCCATGCAGTTGAGTTGAAATATATTACTATATTTGTTTAAGTGGATACAAGAGAAAAAAATTGTCTATACTGCTCTTTGCTCCAGAAAACTATATTTATCAAAGGGTTTACATTTTTTTTGTTACTTTATAAAATAGGCAATTATTTCCAAGTTTTTTCACCTGACCTCCCTATTCTGCATGCTTAGAAAACTTCATACAATCATCCATGCTTTCATATTTTCATGGACTGCCTTGTAAGCCTCCTACTTGTACTGTACTTTGTTTATAAATGGACCCATAGTTTTATAGAATACAATGAAAAAAAATACTATGTAAGAAATGCAGATTAAGAAGTCAGAACATCGTGGCAAATAATGAGAAATTCTGCAGGTGATATGTGAGTTCAGTTTTCGGTTTGATTAAGTTCTACTGTATATATGAGGAATAATTTTGTCCCTCTTTACAAAAAGTGTTCTACATTTCTAAAACGAATAACCTTTGCAGCTGAATGGAAAGCAGAACATCTTTATGAGTGTACGTGACTTTAGCCAAGAAAAATGGGTCATGTGAGCTATTTTTCTATCATCCTAAAAGTGATATTTTAATTCAGAATTATTAAAATTAAAATAAGCTTTACTCCGCTCTGTCTGTCATCTTACAGTGTAGCTCAAAATTTTGGTAGCTGTGAATCAGGGACTTGATCTTATTATTTCAAAGGCAAGAACCAAGGACAAAGTAGAAGATAAAAAATAAAGGAAGAAAAAACATAAAATAGGTTGAAGATGGAGAGAAGCAGAATATGTACTTTGATTAATTGAAAGGTTAATTACTGAAGACTTCCTCTGCACAGCGTACTGGTAATTAGAAATGTGTGATTTCATTTAACACTATGCAAAAAGCCAACATGGCACAGCGAATTGCTTGATTCTTCTCATGTTTGTGAAACATATAACTTGGTATTTCATTTTACTTTCAAGTAAAATAAAGCACCTTTTTTTTTTTTTTTTTTTTTAATAGGCAAAAAATGAGATTAAAGAAAATGGGAGATTGGTAGGGATGAGGCCAATTAGACACTATGGGTTAGTGTTCTTGTCCACCACTACCACCTTAGCTCTGATCTTTGAAGCACACCAGGCATGCGAAAGAATTGTGCTGTGCAATAGGATTTCTGGTCAGCTCAAGAGGAATATTATGGTGTCTTTAAGAAAGTGTCGAGTGTCCTTGAAACTTACAGTTCTTTTCAAATATTTTGAGAAAAGTGTTGTCTCATAGGAATGGTAAGTAAGATGTTAAAAATGTTCCACAAGAATGGCATTTCCAGTAGAGCACCAGGCTGTCCTGCTTATGTGCCACCAGAAACTTCTCACTTCTTCTGACTCTTTGTAACTCTCCCAGTGAACCAGCATCAGCATACAGGGGAAGCTACTGACAAAAAGAAAAATGTGTGTGGAACCCAAAAACCACATAAACTTTGGAACCTTCTGGATATACCTCAGGGACTGCAGGACTATCAAATTGGTAATTTCCAGGGAGCTATGGAAATGGGCAGAGAGGAGACAATATTAGGTAATGAATTTGAGGGAATCTGGAACTGGAAGATCACGATATTTAAGTCCCCGTTGTTGATGGAAGTATAGATTTAACAAGAAGTTTTGATGGGAAATATTTTTATAGGGTAGTCAGAAAGACAGACTGGATTTACCAGTGTAAGTAATGCGCAAGGCATAAAAACAAGAGTATAACTCATGGGTCACTACCTTCCACACTTTTCTTTGAGCCATGAAGGCAGTTCCCTGAAGCTGGCTGACAGTAATGTCAGCAGAAAGAGAAATATTTTCAACATTAGGAAAGAATTCATCTTATGGTTTTAGTCACCTAAGAGCTAGTCATGTAATCTAAGCTGCTTACATAGGTATTCATTATAAAGTAATTAAACATACTAAGATAACATCATCTAGTTCCAACCCCCCTGCCCTGGGCAGGGACACCTCCCACTAGACCAGGCTGCTCAAAGCCCCATCCAGCCTGGCCTCAAACACTGCCAGGGACGGGACATCCACAACTTCCCTGGGCAACCTGTTCCAGTGCCTCACCACCCTCACAGTAAAGAATTTCTTCCTGATATCCAATCTAAATCTACCCTCTTTCAGTTTGAAACCATACCTCTTGTCCTATCATTACACTCCCTGTTTGCAGTAGTAAACAAAAGAACATGGAAATAACAAGTGCATGGCAAACACTATGATTCAAGGAGGATTAAAAAAAATGGAAAATCTTCCTAGAGCTATATAATTAATTTATCAAAGATGCGAAACTCCACATTGTCACAGACTACTAATAGAGACAGGTTATTGTCCTTCATGGACTTTTAGCATGAGTTGTTCTTATATAATTCCTTTTATTCATTGCAGAGTCAAGATACCGATTCCTATGCATGTTGATATCTGGATAATTCATTATAATCTACCTGCACAGGTTAACATTAATTTGAAAATAATGTCTGCCTCTTCAACCTGAGAGTTGCTTTTATTTCACCAGCCGATGTTAACAGCAGATAACTAATGAAGACATAAATCAAGAAGTATGAGGTAATGGAATGAGGAAGCTAAAAGAAAATATCCCTCAACCAAAGAAAGGATTCACTGAGTCCTCCAGACTTTAAGAGAGAAGTTTTGATCCAATTTACTTTAACTCAAGCAAGTCCCAACCACGTGGGATTAAAAAAAAAAAAAAAAAAAAAAAAAAAAAGGCACTGGAATGGAAGGGAGCACAAACACTTCCGATTCCCCTCCAACCTCCCAAATAACAGGGAGCAGGCAAAAACTATAAATTTCTAGAAATCTCTTAACAGCTTCTCCTGCAGTATACATTGTAACCACCATGGTAACTAGCTGGTTAAGTATCTTTTGCCTGTCATGGCACAATATTACAAATGAAGCTATTGTTTTGTCTCTCCATTCTTCTGTCCATTCTTCCAGCTTGATGTGAGGAAGAGCAATTCTGCAGAGGAGTATGATAGCAGGAGAAATGAAAGGAAATGGCATACTGGCAAACAGCTCTGCTTTTGAACAACAAAACTGTGCTGCAAAATTTATAAAGCTCTTAAATAAACTTGAATCATTAAATAAAAAATTCAGGCCCTTTATCTGGTCTGAAAAACTGCGTATATTTTAATCTGAACAGACATAATTTTTTTTACAGTATATCATTTCTGATGGAGATCAGAAAACCACAAAAGAAACAGGTTAGACTGAGAAACCTCTGCCAACAAGATAAACCTATAGTCACAGACACATCTAATTCTCTAAGCTTTCATCATTAATATTTTATGGCCCTCACTGATCTGCCCAATCTCGAAGAGAAATGTATCTTTCATTTAAGCAGGAAGGGCACAGTAATAGAATTTATCTGTATCAAAAAGGAGGTAAAATGCAAACTACAAAAGAGATGTCACAGCAAAGTATTGAGTTTGCTCACTGCTTCTTGAAACACTGATCCCTGCAAGGAGTGTTTTATTTGAACAGCAGAAATAACATTAGCATGCACAAGTATGACGACATTCCCGTTAAGAGGAAAATATGATGAATGCTATTTGCCAGAGTTTTTTAATCTCTACCTAAACTCTTCATTTTTTACAGTCATTCCAGAAAGTAACATCCATTTCTTTTGCTGCAGATTCCTGTAGGATGTGGCTATTATTTCAAGTTTAGCCTATCGAAATTTTTGATTTATCAGCATTAGAGAGAATATAAAAAGGAAATGATTCTTTTCCTGCATTCGCTGATGAATGTCAATAATGCATCAAGGAACGTTTACTAGGCTAAAGACACTTGAGGAGACCATAGAGTTTAAATAGTTTTGTTGGTGAGTCTGCTTGCATTAATGATATGTGAAAATATATGAACAGAAGTGCTGCGCTGTGTTCTGCAGCAACTCTATCAGTTACACTGAGGTATAGTGGGAATAACTCATTTGCCTATGACAAAGAGGAAACAATGAACTTGTGGAGGAAAAAATACAGATGTATCAGTTATAACTTCATTATATGGCAGTTACATAAGGCTGACCATGAACCACCCTTTGATTGTGAGATAGTGATACATGGCATTTAGAGACCACCTGAACAATCCCTAGATCAAGTTCCTTGTTTGTCCTTCCTAGGCTGTGCTGTTTGACTCAGATCCCAAGGACACAACTGTGTAATTTGCAGACAGCCCAGAGCAAGCAATGGCACAACTTCTTATCAGACAAAAATAAGCTGTGAAAATAGAGAGGCTGAGGTTTGTGGTATACCTCTCTATTCTATCATCTACATATGACGATTGATCAGCTTTTTCATCATCCCTTTTTAGCAGTCTATGTTGATATGGAGCAGTTCCTGGAAATTAAGAAGTCTAAAGGCTGTAATTCTCCTGGATGCTTATCCTGATACATAGCCCTTGTGATGACAGCTGACCCGTCTTACCATTTCTGTTTTACTGAGTCACAGCATTATCACGGTATGGTAGAAGTGCTGGTTGGGAGGGATGTCTGTGGAGTTCATGTAGGTCAATTTCTACTCAGAGTGGGGCTATGACCAACACTAGAAAAGGCCTTCTGTGGCTATGGCTTTGTCTAGCCAAGGCTTGAAAATCTCCAAGGGCGTTCCACAGCCTTTCTGGGCAGCCTGTTCCAGTGCTGCACTGCCCTTCTAGTGGATTTTGCTTTCCCAAGTGTCTAATCTGAAACTCTCAGGCTGTAATTGCTGACATTAGCAGAGAGCTAAAATTACCATTACGTTACCTAACATTAAATATGAAAAATAAAAAATTAATAAAACCACTTACAACATTTCATTTGTAACACCGGATGCAGCAACTGAAAACTTCAGTGCAATCTCACAACAGCTGATGAAAAAGACATGAGAACTCTAGCAGAAAGTCTTACCATTTGAAAGTCCAAGCCAGAAACTGAAAGACAAGAAATGAAAATACACTTTCAAATCTCATCAACTTCATTAGAAGTGACTCTGGTAATTACTAACAGTGTAGTCCAATGGGAAAGATAGCCTGTTATCTCTAGTGCAATTAAAATGCAATTAATATTCAGCCATCTATGTTTTAGAATCTAATACTTAATATTCAGTATTACCTGTGTTCAAGTAAAACCACATCCTTATATCACATCCTTAAAAGTCGTTCAAAAGTCACATCTGGGACAGGGGAGGGGAGGGGGAGGGGAGGGGAGGGGAGGGGAGGGGAGGGGAGGGGAGGGAAGGGAAGGGAAGGGAAGGGAAGGGAAGGGAAGGGAAGGGAAGGGAAGGGAAGGGAAGGGAAGGGAAGGGAAGGGAAGGGAAGGGAAGGGAAGGGAAGGGAAGGGAAGGGAAGGGAAGGGAAGGGAAGGGAAGGGAAGGGAAGGGAAGGGAAGGGAAGGGAAGGGAAGGGAAGGGAAGGGAAGGGAAGGGAAGGGAAGGGAAGGGAAGGACATTGGGGTTTGGTTCAGGAACGAACAGGTCTTGCTACAGCTATGGAAAGGGACCAGTATCTTTGACAAACAGTTAACCTCTTAATCGGGGAAAATTTTACCAATTATAGTTTCCTACTCATTAATACCACTATAATTATGCCAGTAAAATGAAACAAGAAATTTTTCCTATGCTGAAATGAGAAATTATAGTCTCAGCTAAAATTATAGTTTTATAACTATGCTGTCTTGGCAGGAACTCAGCATAGGGATGCAGTACTAACAGAAATGATTCAGCCTGTCCTTTGCCATAAAATCCTTAGTGATGTTACCTGTTAAATACAAAATTCTGGTAGACAGATAGATTGCTTCTGTGATTCATCCGCATACTAAAGTACCCTTTGGTCTTCAGAACAAAATGAACCCTGAGTAGATAGGATAGAAAGCCTTACAAATAGTAAAGAAAATTGGTGAAATGATAAATTCTTTTATTATTGTGGACATAAACTATGGTCAATAGCATATTTGCTTAGACCATGGGGACCTTAACACGGCTATAAAAAGAGACCTGTTAAATTATAGATGATGATAATAATAATAATAATACAAAAGAGAGCATGTCAAACTGCCAGCAGAAAAAAAAAAAAAAAAAATCAGAGCATAATTTGGAAATGCAGAATCCTTGTCTAAATTAGATGCATCCTCAGGCTTTTGGCAATGAAAGCTATGAGAGTCATCTCAGAGATAAGTATTTTAGGGAGGTAAAGATTTTTACAGTGTCATCTAGTAATAGCCTCATCCCCAGCAGTTTTATCATGAAGCTATGCCTGTGCATATGAGAAAAAAAAAGAAAAAAAAAGCTGGGGAAAAAGAAAAAAGCTGCAACAGTCTAATTCTAGTCACCATAAAATAAATAAAATATGTAACACAGGACTGATGTCCAACATTTATATATTGCATTGCTTCCACAATATGACAATAACAGTGATCTAGGATAATAACAATTCTAGCTCCTGGCACATGTCCCAGAAATAAGTGACTTCTTACTGAGGACTTTGTGCTTGTGTTAGAGGAAATAGAAGAACAAAAGTCAAGCTGACCAAAGAATGAATTTTTCAAAATTATATTGTCTCACTTTTATTTTGGAGAAGGCTAAGAAAAAGATCCCTGGTTTGTGCAAACTGCCACAGGTCCACTGAAATCACCTTTTTTCTGCCATCTCAGGAATTGTGCTTCCATTTAAGGGTTGGGTTTTTTTTTTTGCTTTTTTGCCCCGGTTTCCTTTTTCATATCAATTAACAAAGAAAAGGAAGGTAAAAAACTGTGTGCTGTTTCTTAACTTCTCATTAGTTACAGATCAAAAGTTGGTCTTAATTGTTTCCTTGATGCCTATAAGCTACTGAAAAAAGTGACTCAGAATCGTATCTTGAAATCATTCTTAAATGATTTCTTGAAATGGCTTAGATTTTCATATGTTGCCTATCCATAAAATATTGTCACCAGATTTCTTTGTACTAAAGGCAGTATCTTATGATGGACAGATTCTGGTGTTCTAGAACTGTACTGGAAGAGAGTTCATATCAATGTTCTTTATAATCTTTACAATAATCATCAAGGAGATTTTTCTTTTTCTAGTAGTCTTCATAGATGATAGGCAAGCCTGTCCCTGTGCTACATTCTTCCCATGCTTATCCATTAATACCTTGAAACCCAGAAAGAGCCTTTCACATGGCACGCGTCTCCTTTAGTTGTCTGTCAGAAATGAATGCTGGAAGCTGCTCTGAAGTCCATTCATTGAACCTATACCATTTCTGGAATAAAGCTCTGACAGGTGTAGGGGAAACTGTGCCAAGCCAGCCTATCTTTGTACTATGCAGTCAGTGCTCTTGTTGCCCAATGTGGACCTTCAGGGTTTCCTAAGGATTTAAGGAGGGAATGCAGAGGATGGAAGGGGCTATTTATACATAGACTCATCTCTCTCAGCAAAAGGAGTTTCTAAACTGTTAATCTGCCTATTGAAACCTATGAATCTGTCTAAGTCCAGGAAAATAAATAAATAAATAAATAAATATTACATAGTAGATATGTAAAAGATATATTTCTTTAAATTTGGCAGCTGATATCAGCTTTGATTTTTTTTCACAGCAATAGAGATATTTTCATGTCTGCAATATGAGCTGTAGCATTTAAAGACTTACCTGAATGATTTAAAGAACTAATTTAACATGAGCTCTAATTTTTCTAGACTTCAAAACTGGCCCATAACATAATTTTAAGTAATATTCTTTTCTTGTCTGTGAATAAATAAATGCTTGCTAATGCAAGCATGTGAAAGACATACCATTGGAATTTAATCAGACTTTAAAAGCTTAACTTGGAATTTTTAATAACCTTAGTCAGATCTTCCATTTTTACCCAAAGACCATTTTTAATACCTGTCTACCTAGACTCTTTTCCTGTTGAATAGTGTTCTTTAGTATTCTGAAATTTTACAGAGCCACTGTCTGTTCTTATATAACAGAAGAGGGGCAGCTTTCCTCCTAAATGGTCAGTCTGCCAAAGGCCATTTGATTTTTCAAATTATCTACACTACTCATTTGGAAAGATGAATTTCTAGTAATTGTTACTGTACACTATGTTCAAATAGTAAAGAAGGCTTTCATAAATGTGTTCAAATCAAGCCACTCCTTTTTGTCTCGGTTTCAGCAGAAATGTAAGCAGGCTGATATATCTATTATTCAGGAGAATGTAGGTAGGTTTCTGGAAAAAAAATGCTCTTTCTCTTCTACTGGTGCAGGAGAAGTCATTGCTCCCTGCAGTTTGACAAAGTTATTCCAGTGCTAATCTTGTGTAAATGTCAGAAGTGGCAATAAGATGAACTTCTGGGAAGTGGGATGACGGTGTGGGGGGTGCTGGAAAGCAGAAAACCCTGCAAACCCAAACCCACAATCTGAACCCCCAAACATTTCAAAAAATAAACTTTTCATAAGCTTAATAAAAATATGAAATAGTTTTTGGTTCAAGTTCAATGATTAGAGCTAGGTAAACAGCTAAAGCATTCTGCAGTGCCGCAAAGCTACTCAAGTAAGTGACTCACACCGTGACAGGTTGTACTGGGAAAAGGTCTACATGGCCAGTGAAGCCATGTAGAGATAGATTGGTCCAACAAAAGAGTGTTTTCTTCTCACCCACCTCATGAATGTAATGCTTTCTCTAAATTTGGAACTGTTTCAAAATAGAACTGTATCAAGTAGAAATCTCCAAATACTACACAGTTGCAATTAGCATTTATTAAATAGCTAATGAAACACCTTTTTCATACATACAGGGCAAAAGAACAACAGAAGCCTAGTCCACAGTAATGGAAGGCTACAGGTATCCAACGGATTAATAAGGCATTTAACAAATTTGTCAGTCCTCCAAACATCTGTACATACAGAAAAGAATGGCAGAATGAAGGAAGAGAGAAGGGACAAAGAAATCTAAAGTTAATAGTGGTGAATGACAGGAACTTTTTTTTTTTTTTAATTCCACTAACACTATGACCACTATGGCCACTAACAATGCTCCACTACGGCTGGCAGTAGAACAGAAACAAAAAAATGAATTGACAAGTACTGGTCCACTGTTGTATAGCAAACACCACTGAAAGTACCAGTCTTTGTTACCTTAGTAGCACAAATGTTATATAGCTACCAAAATTCTTTTCTCCTATAGATAAGCAGTATTAATTTCAGTCATAACCTAGCCTCACTGCCATGTAAAAAAAAAAAAAAATCCAAAAATGTCATGTTTAAAATCGTTGAGCTTTAATCATTTTCTTTAACTGGTAGATATTTACTATTTACATAGTTCCTAAATCCACACTTTCCACGTGGATCATTTTGCAGAAAAATAATAAAATGAAGTAAAAATGCATTAAACAGAGCAACATTTTTAGCCAACTGAGATGTTTTAGAACTGCATGAGAGCTTGTGACTGGATCTTTCAGAGAACTGAAAATTCTCTGTCAATTTATGATTTAAATTAGATACTAGGGAGAAATTCTTTACTGTGGGGGTGATGAAACACTGGAACAGGTTGCCCAGGGAAGTTGTGGATGCCCCGTCCCTGGAGCATTCAAGGCCAGGTTGGATGGGACTTTGAGCAACTTGATCTAGTGGAAGGTGTCCCTGCCCATGGCAGGGGGGTTGGAACTAGATGATCTTTAAGGTCCCTTCCAACTGAAACCATTCTAAGATTCTACGATATGATGGTAATTAACCTTAAAAATAATTCTACATGAAAGAAAAAAGTACAGAATAATGCAGATACATCTCAATACTTACGATATTTAGATCCCCGAAGATAGATTAATTTAATGTTAATGAACAACTGAAATTATTTTTTACTAAACCGTGACTGTAAATGCTTTGTAATATTTTTAGTTTGGTTCTAAAAGTAAAGCTCTCAGTCAGATCAATTAAAGTGATAATATCTGACATATTTACATTGACAAAATGTCACTGAAAAGCCCTTTACTGAATAATAGCACTTAAAGGTCAGTTTCCTTTGTTTATATATTACTTTTATGTTTTACATTTGTAGTCCTTATACAAACAAAATTGAAAATAATTTTGTCAGAAAGAAGACAAGCAAATAAAAATGAGAAGTACCATTGATAGAATAAGAACAGTATCATGTACGTCAGAATTTTAAACATACTAATATCCTTAAATGGTGACATTATATGAATGATTTAATTTTATGCTTTATTGAGTGGCATATCTATGGCATAATTATGATTTACAGTTGAAATAGACCAAAACCTTTTCAGTAAAAGCTCATAAAGACTTTTGAGCTGAACTTCTAGAAACCAAAAGTGCTCTTTCAATTTATTGACTTTAGGAGGTGGTTAGAAATCTATAACCATGTGAGGACATACTAAGAATGAAGTATAACTCATGTAAAAGACTAATGACTTCCTTTTTAATATTTCATCAGTTTCTAGAATATGTGTTGAAAGCTTACAAGTTGTAGTTTTGGTTGAAAGAAAGCCAAAAAAAAGCTTATAATAGAGTTTTAAAGCAATCTTCGTTTTCTGAGACTCATAAAAGAAAGAGTTTCTTATAATCTTTAGACCTATTTGCCTAAAATTCTTTCACTTATAAACATTAAGTCTTTTAATAACTGATTTTTATGAGAAAATGACCAACACATCATTTTTGCATTATCACTCCAGAAGGAAAGTAAAGCAGCTTGGTAAGAAATATATTCTTTGTGTTCTCTTACATTACTTTCAGTTAAACTCTTGAACTATGAATGCATTCAAATCAAAGTAATTTTTTGTTGCTTGAGCCAGCTGATAACTTAATTAATCACTTGACAAAGTAATATATTCTGCAAAATGTTAACTTGTTACAGGCTACTGATGAGCTACCTTTTAATGCTTGGGTAGTTTTCAAATGAAAACATCTATAGGAAGGTTCACAGCGTTTTTCTAAATGTCTGTATTTATAGGCAACTTACTTCACCTCTAAAGCCATCTATTCTCCCCACTCCAAATTCCCCAATTAGATGCCAAACAATCTAGTTCAAAGGCTTCTGCCATTGGATCCCTTTATGTCTCTTCAACACATTTGCACCAAATTCTTTCATCCCGTATCCTGACATGCATCCTTGCACCATGTTTCCTTCCTCATAACTGTGATCATTATCTTCTCCAGAAAGACTTTGGAAAACCGATCTTTGCTCATTAGTTAGATCCCCATGGAATATCAGACACTTTGAATAGTACTGCCACTCTCTCAGTGAGTTTTCCCTCTCAGACACTTCATATAAGAGAGAAGACTGAGTGGTGTCTCTGTTGAAGGACACTGTGTTCTGCAGAACTCACTCTGCCAAGAGGACTGACTCAGTGGAAGCCCTTGCATCACACATATCACACGCTGACAGCTGTGCTCTATGGGACTCGTACACATGATGAATTGTTCACTCACATGGTCACCCTGCAAAGGTGCGCACTTAGCACAGCAATGGTGGAAGAGCTCTGCAGACAAAGCACACTACAGTACGGAAGGAGGAGAAACGCAGGGGAGATTAGAAGCTGGCAAACAACACACACACTGAACAGCCTGCTGGAAGATGCACAACATGTGACAGGGCAGTCATCCTTTCTCAGTATTGCAATCTATACAGGCATAGGTGAGGTTAATGGCTGAGATGCCTTCCAGAAGTCTCTTTCACCTCCAGCTTCTGAAACACCCAGAGAGGCTCTGCATTGCTTGTATAGAGAACAATTGTGGTTCTTTGCTCTCATGTGCAAAGAAATATTTCTTGTATCAGGAATAGTGTAGCCAGCAGGACTAGGGAAGTGATACTCAGCACTGGTAAGACTGCACCTCAAACACTGTGTTCAGTTTTGGGCCCCACACTACAAGAAAGACATTAAAGTGTAGGAGTATATCCAAAGAAAAGCAACAAAGCTGGTGAAGGGTCTAGAGAACAAGTCTTATGAGAAGCAGCTGAGGGAACTGGGCTTGTTTATCCTGGAGAAAAGGAGGCTGAGGGAAGACCTTATCACACTCTACAACTACCTGAAAGGGGGTTGTAGCAAGGTGGGTGTCGGTCTCTTTTCACAGGTAACAAGTGATAGGATGATAGGAAATGGCCTCAAGATGTGCCAGGGGAGGTTTAGGATGAATACTAGGAAAACGTTCTTCACCAAAAGGATTGTCAAACATTGGAACAGGCTGCCGAGGGAAGTGGTCAAATCACCATCCCTGGAGGTGTTTAAAAGCCATGTAGATGTGGAACTTAGGGTCATGGTCTAGTGGTGGACTTGGCAGTTTTAGGTTTATTTTTGGCCTTGATGGTCTTAAGGGTCTTTTCCAACCTAAATTATTCTATGAATCTATGTTCCTTGACCATTTTGTCAGTCTTGACACTTACACCAGTGACAGTCTCCTTCTCAGGGAAAGGTACCAGGCAACTCTGTCTCTCCTGCCTTTCTCCCTTTCAAAAGATGTGTTAATGAAAAAAATACCTACAGCCAAGAGTTGTCCTGGTAGCTCTACATTAACACACACACATTCATACACAGAAATACACAGTATCAGGGTATGCAACAAAAATTCCACCTTTTTCCTGATGGGAAGATCAACAGCCCCCTTCTGCTCTTTTCTTTCCTTCAGAGCCCTGCACACTTCAACAGCCCTGCACAGCCCCAACACTTCACACTACCCTACAACCACACAGAGCGTAAGGAAAGCATAAGCGGGAATCTGCCTTCAAATATTCTAGAAAAATTAAAATGTTTGTCATCTTCTCTAATCTTCTTTATCTCTCTCAGACCAGGAAAGCAGATGACCCAAATACAGTATACAGCCTCTGTCCAGTCTAAACCTCTTGAAGTGGAGAACCCTGGCACTTCAGGCATCATCCTGAGCCACCTCTATTCCTTTGTGCAGCCAGAAGCTCCCAGAACAAAAAAGAGTTCTCTCAGCAGCAGGTCCACTGATGTATAGTTCTCTAGCAGGCCTTGCGCCTGAACTAGAAAAACATAGTCCAGTTGCTTGCATTTCTCTTTCATGTTTACAAGGATGCAAACAATAACTAGGTGTCAGTTATCTCCAGATGCTACAGATGCTATACATGCTAAATCTCCAGATGTTAGGCAGTTTGGCCCTTCCTTGCCCCTGGATAGTGTTCTTTCTGGAGGTCAGAGGATGGACAGCAGGACCCAGACTTATGGTAGCTGGGACATCGGAGCTGAAACTAAAGCTTATACCTTTGTCCAGTGGAGACACTTTCTAAACACTCTCTCTGCCAGGCAGCCCCACTGCCAAAGCTCTCTGCATCCTGGCTCATGAGGGTGCTGCGCTCTGTAGCTCCACATGGGAAGCCAGGGAGCAGAAGACTCCTCTGGAGCATGGGACAGACTATTACACTGATCCTCACACCTTTAGGTACACCATTCACCACAATAAGCAGAACAAATCTGTAGTTAATATGCTCCAAAACACATAACTTGGAATGATGGGGCACCATTCAGGACCTGCAGAATACCTCTGTCCTCCTAGAACAATGCCTGCACACCAGACAGGATAAGAGATGCTGGGATGTGAATGAACATCCCTGGAACAGCCAGCTCCTGCTGTGCACAGCCATGGACCTGGAGGTCAGGCTGAGCTACAGGCAGTGAAACAGGCATGGGGTAGACAGGTCCCCCTGCCCTGGGCAGGTGGGAAACACAGGAGCAAACACAGTCCCTGAGCAACTTCATCCTCTAGGTAGCTGGCACCCAATCCTCACCACAACTAACATAAGGAAGCCTCTGTTGTCCCAGGCAGGACACTGGTAGGGAAGCCTTCACCTCTAAGACTCCTGTCACCACCTTGGAGGATACCATTACTGAAGTCACTGCTGCAAAGCTCAACACCCTACCCTGGAGGACACTCCCACTGCTGTCTCAACATCAAGAAACACAGGGCCACAATCAGAGCTGAAAAGGATTCCAAGCCTGCAGGCTCATAAGAAAAGTTGTCACTAGGACAAACAACAGAGCTAGCTGTCGCTCCAGAAACGTCTTCAGATCAATCCTTCTGACATCACTAAACCATAAGTGTCAAATATGCCAACAATGTAAGTATAAGATCTATATTAATAAGCAAAGATTTTCTATTTATTTCTTTCATTCTTAAGCCATTTCTGCTGGTTTTGATGGTGTTTGTCTTAGATTAACTATTGAGTTAGTGGAAGGAAGATGAGAAAATGGAAATAAATTTTATCTCAGTTGTTTAAATGGTAGACATTTGTATCTTGTAAGACTGGAAAATGCAGGCCATATATTTTTCAATAAACAATGTAGATCACTTTTACAAAAAAGAACATGAGATCTTGAGTGGTGGAAAACCAGGAAGCTAAAGGGAGACCAAAAGATAACCAAATAAACCTGAATTCTGATAGGTATGTTACAGAATCACACCTGCCTATGTTATATGGGTGAACAAAATGATTGGATAAATAGAAATGCATTGAGGGAGGCATCCAGTGAAAACTAAGGTAGAATTACTTAAAACTAATGTCTTTCAGGTAGACGTGACTGGAAAAAAACTACTAAAAATTGAAAAGGTTTCAAAAGGCAGTGCAAGAGCAATTGGAGTATACAAAATATGCTTGATATTTAAACTCTTAGTTTGTGTTGGTTGCATGGCCATGCATATGATTACATCTACCAAGTTTCTGAATGAGGAAGCAATTTTGAAGGAAAAACAGCTAATATGGTTCATAAAATTTTGATTCATTAGAATAAAAATTGATAAAATCCCCTCACCCCCCATTTTCTACAAGCATGAAATTAACCATCTACAGGCCTACAGCATTTCTACCATCATTTTTAGTCTTTAAAATCAATGGCTTTGTTTATAAAGTTCTTGTGGCATATTTTTTTATTTAGGAAATCAGTTTAAGTGGTTAGCATGGAACTTTCTAAATGAGGAATCTGGTGATAGCCAGAAACAATTATCTTTCCTACTTTGATTATCTTTATTTACTTTCTGACTTTGAGATACAGATAGGGCTGAAGTAGTTTCTCACAGTTTGGGAACACCCCTGGATCCCAGTAATTTGCCCAACTTAAGTAGAGAACAGGCAAGTATGCCACAGTGCAACCAGTTGCCATATTGCCTTTCTTGTCCAGATGTGGAGAGCTGTTAAAGTGTGACACGCATGTATTTCTGGCCTACAAATATGCATTTTCCATCCTTGAAAAGTAGGTCTTGGAGAGACAGAGAGATGATATCCCTGGGTGTCAACATCCATGTGGATCCTACACCTAGAACTCAGTTCCACAGGGCAGATCCAAGCTATGAAGATTTTCAATAAAATATTCTTTCAGAGTACTTTCAAGTTTAATTTCAGACAAGCTTGGAAAATCCATTAATCCTGATCTACACTGTTTGCACATAGTTTATATTGTACTGATTCATATTAGGTCAAATATTAAAGTGCTAATTTATACCAATTTCTTAAACAGCCTACACAATAACGTATTATCTTTGCAGATATTTCAATTAATGAGAGCCATTTAGAGTCTTACCATTCCCAAGTGAGTCTCAGTGAATGGCATAATGACCTAAGAGCTTTTCACTAATTCCTAGGAAATGCATGTATATTTGTATATTTAGAAAGTTGAAATACTAAATGCTTACTGATTATAGATGGAAGTCACTACCATTGTGGGATAATTTTACAAATGCATTATTAAATTCAGAAAACTAATGAAACTAATACTATGGCTGATAAAAATTGTAAGTCACATGTTATCTCATTGTTAGTGAAGGATCACTGAAGCATATTTTTTTTTCTATAAGTGCTTTTACATGCACCGTGAAGCTTTATTTTAGGACTATACAGTAGACTACCATACATTTCAATTGAAAAGCCAAGAGATAAATAATTGATGGAAAAGATGTTAATATAACCTAAATTTTTCTAGTCTTAGTGAAAAAATGAAGGGTTATTGATTAGTTTCTCTAAGGGAAAGGAGGAGACATCCTTTTTATATAACCTGTGAAAAACTCTCATGTGTTTACATTAAGGAAAATGTATTTGACTCGTAAAAACTTTCAATAGCAAAGCAGCAAAACATCAGAGCTGGTACCTAATTCAGGAAAACTGAATTCAATCGTTATTGCCTGCAGACTAGCTGTGTCAGCCTGGTCAAGACATTTTATTCTGCTTCCCAGTTTTAGGGTAACCAAGGTTTTAAAGGAATCATCTGAGTTGTTGACCTAAAGCTTTACAACTATATGGCAGGCATTATATCCAAAAAGATTCCACGAACTGCTTCACATTCCTCCACTGCAGGTCAGAAAACACTCATCCTACCTTAAAGAAAACTTAGATCTGCAGGGCAAAAGTTCACAGAATGGGAATATAAATTTCCCTGAAAGAAAGTAGGGGAGATAAAGGCACTGGTCAGCACACTACATCTCTGGATGGATTTATTAGAGCAAACTCTCAGATGTTACCAGGAACTCAGCTGCACCTCAAATTACAGAAGAAAGTAGCACAAACAAGTGAAGTTGCCAACAACTCTTACAGATATAACTTTAGGAAAAGTTGTCACCTGTCACCACCTTCAAAACTTGAATATTTTGTCTTTGTTAAATCTTTCTGTTGGAGAGTTGCTGTTATCAGCTGGGAGTGAGAGCTCTGCAAGCAATCAGAAGCCCTAAGACCCTCAAAGGAATTATTTGTGGAATTTCTGACGGGTCACAGCAGTTAGGGGGCAGGCAGACTCTTACTGTAACCCTCAGGCCTTCAGCACTTCTGAGCATAACGCAGGTCCTCAGAAGTAATTTGGTGACAACATTTTGTGAAAGGACCCTTAAGAAACCCCTAAGAGCCCTTTCAGGCACATGTGACAGCATGAAGTATTGAATTTTCAATCATATAGAAACTTGCCTCTATAGAAAAAGAAAGGGTCACTATCCTTTAGAGTTACAGGGGGAATTAATAGGCCATAATCAAACTGACATACACTAGATAGACTAGGTTGATGCTTTCTTTTTTTTTTTTTTTTTTTTTTTTTTTTTTTTTTTTTTTAAGGAAAAACATCAGTTTTTTACTTTTTACTTTTACTTTACTTAAAGAGATTTTTAATATATTTTGAAATTAAATTCTGGCGCGGTTAAATATGTATGTACGCATTACATTATGCATATACATATGCATTACATGTATACATATACAGGACATATGCATACATATGCTTATAATGCAAGCTATAAAACCCTCATTTTTCAGTGCTTTCAAAGTTAATGTTTTATGAGTAACATCCTGTGTCAGACACTCTTCAAATAATTTTTTAGTGAAAGGATATAAGAATGCAGTTTATTATAACTACCGTGTCAGAAGAATTGAGTAAATGATCCATTATGCAAAGCCTCAATACATAATTGTCCAACCTTCTTATCAAGAACATTGAAATGGACTGTGCTGTTTTCAGCAGTTTTAGAGACTAACACTACTGTCAGACTGCTCTGTACATTTTGTTTTTCTTGTGAAATATTAATGTAATTCAACAAAAATCATCCAAAGCAAAAGTTTTAAAACATCTCAGTGAGAAGCTACCAACAAGGCAGAAGAGCCTTACATAATTCAGCTGCCACCATCTGTACTTAAGATATTGCAACATCGGCCTAAATAGCCTAGTTTGTAAAAACAATCAATATGGCTCACAGAAACATTTACTATATGTTATGTCAGGAGAATACAAAACAAAATTCCTCTAAGATATGTACAGGGACTGTATTGTAATCCATTTGTTTGTGCTGGTATTGTTTCCTTGGGCTATTCTGGCTCGCCTATTGAATCAAGGCATAGAATTACAAACAAAATCTCCTTATTGTACAAGATTTTTCTTTTTTCCTCTAGGTACTGCTTTTGTTGTAAGTTTGCCCTATACACAGACTGCACTGCCTAGCTAATTTCTACATGACAGGCGATTTTGAAGTCCTGTATTGATCCAAGCTTTACTGATGAAGCTGTCCTTATTCCCTTCATCCCCATCACTGAAGTCTGATAACCTCTCACCTGCGTGATATCTGAAAGTTGTTTTGAAAGAAAGAAATTTAAAATGCTTGTCTATCTGTCAGTATCTTATAGGCTGGGAAGAACTCAGCTCCATGGGGCTCAATTAGGGGAGAAGGGTTTGTTTCTACCTCTTCACACAGAGGCCTTGCGGCAGCAAACATTTCCTCTCAGTGGATCTGCACTATGTCTCCGTGGTCTGGCAAGATTCTAGCTTCACATGGGAACATTCAGTGGTTCTGGTAGGGAGTCTTAAAGGAATATGTGTGAGAAATGGAAAAAAGGGTTACTTTTAATATTATAGAAACTCCACTATATCTGAACAGAGTATCACAAGAGAAAATGAAAGCACTGAATTCAGAGCTATGTCCACTGGCAAACACAGAAGTCAAACCATAACATTTTGTCAATTGCACAAAGAAAAGTTTGTGAGAATCATCTGTAATAGGAAACATGAGGCATACTAAATGTCAGTGTGTTTTTTTTAAATATGATACAATACAGTCATGAAAGTACACTTTAGCTAGCATTGAATCAGGAGGTGAATGTATTCAGTTTTGCAGTGGGCCATGAATATATATATATGTACATATGTATATATAGCTGTTTCACTTTTACAAATATATGATGCCTTTTACCACTTAGTACTTACTTTCCTTTTTTCAAATTACTGGGGCTTCAATATTATTCATTTTATGTAGGAGTATTTGTAAAAGAAGCAGGAAGATTTCATCCAAGAAAACTGTAATAGTGACATAAACAGATTTCAATAAAACACTCAGTGAGAATTAAAAGAATACTTGAAATAAGAATTGGAATGTAACCTTGACATGTGCAATAATTCTGGTACGATCAATGACATCAACTCAACGCTCAGTACTCAGGGAAATAAAAGAAAGATAAGACACTACTTAATAATGACCTATACTTGAAACTAAAAAGAAATATTGGACAAGTGATGATTAAAAAAAAAAAAAAAAAAAAAACAAAACCCCAAACCAAATTCTTAAATTTTGAGCAAACAGAGTTCAGATGCCACAAGCAAGGTAAAGAACCCTGAAGAGAATGATTGACAAGCCTATAAAAGAAACAGGAATGCTACAGCACTCGAGAGAAAACCAAGAGGAAAAACAAATAAAAGGAGTTCTCCTGCTTTGATTAGATTCTCTGCTTCTAAAAGACAGCTAATAGACACACAGGCAAGTAAACTAATCCGATTTCTTACTATTACAAACAAAATTACATTAAAAGATCAGTACTAGTGCTGAAAGTCAAGCAGTCAAAAATTAGGAAGTACCTCAACTGTCTCTGCCTATTCACTCTTAACTTGGCCCCTGGGACATAACTAGTATGGTAGCAATATAGTCACAAGTTATTTTGTTTCCGTTTTTCCTGAGGGAACACTGAGCTGCTCTTTAATTCCATAATTGGTGAACAAGAAGCCGACATGTTCTGCTGCAGATCGGAAGGCTAAGTGATTCCCATGAGGAAAAACGAATATGTTTTTCTAAAGCGTAACGCACATTTGTTTCAGTCATGAAACAGGAGAAAACTATAGGGTTAGTCAAGTAGTATGGGTGCTCCATCTGCTCGGCCCTTACTGCTGTTTTGATAGTGCCTCATTTGAGTATGTCTTACCAGAAGTTAGAGTAGGACCACCATTTTATTTAATTTTGTAAAAGAGACTTATTGGTTACAATGCTGTTTAGCCATCTAGCTTCAATTAGAGCTAGCAACAAAAAAGTAAAAGGCTCTGCAGTACATTAGCCCAGACCACCCAGTTCTTGAAACGTTAAATATAATATGGTTTAGATTTAACTCAATAAACTCAATAAAAATTGAATGTGTGAAGAAAATCAACAGCCTTCATTTAAATTCTTGGTGCTGAAGCACATACAACTGCCGACGAAATCAAGTCAATGCAAATGATCAGGATCTTTTAATATTTTTTCTTAATTTTCATACATCTAAACATTAAATGAACACTGAATTAAAAACAATATTAGACAGATTTTAAAGTGCTGTAGGAAGTAGTTTAGAAGTATCTCAGACTTGAAGATTGCATTAAACTTATTTTTATCATTCCAAAGATACTTGGAACATGTTATAAATTCAACTGGAATAATAACCACATTATTCATCTGTATAGGCCCATGTAATGGACCACGAAAATCCAATCACATTTAACAGACATGGAGATGGGTGTTTTCATATTACTTGAAGCAAGTCGAGGAAAGAAAATATTTGAGGAATATTTGAGGAAATACTTGAGGAAAGAAAAATATTTGGTTTTACATCTACTGCAACATAAAAAAAAAGGTATCAAAAATAAGATTTTGCATGAGGGCACAGTAATAGGCAGATATGGGTTTGCCCCCAGATTCTAGAAATTTATTTATATCACTGTAATAGAACGAATTACAAAAAAAATTCAGAGTAGAGGCTTCTTTGCATTTTAGAGTTTAGGATATTTAAAACCATCCGTCCTGAAAAGCTGAAGCTTCATTTACTAAACTAGCAGGTATGTAAGCCAGAAAAGGAAGGTCAAAGAAAGCATACCCTCCGACTGCAAGACTGGCAAACTAGTAACAACAGGCGAGGAGAACGCTGAGGTACACAACAACTTTTTCACCTCAGTCTTCACTGGCAACCTCTCTCCCCACACCTTTCGAGTGGATGGACCACAAGGTAGGGACTGGGAGAGAAAAGTCCCTCCCACTGTAATAGAAGATTAGGTTTGTGACCACCTGAGGAACCTGAACATACAGAAGTCTACGGGACCTGACAAAATGCATCCCAGAGTCTTGAATGAATTGGCTGATGTAGTTGCCAAGCCGTTCTCCATGATATATGAAAAGTCGTGACAGGCAGGTGAAGTCCCTGGTGACTGGAAAAAGGGAAACACTGCACCCATTTTTAAAAAGGGTAGAAAGGAGGACTGTGGGAACTACTGACCTCTCAGTCTCACCTGTGTGCCTGGGAAGATCATGGAACAGATCCTCCTAGAAGCTACGTTAAGGCACATGGAGGACAGGGAGGTGATTCAAGACAGCCAGCATGGTTTCACCAGGAGCAAGTCCTGCCTGACTAACCTAGTGGCCTTCTATGATACTACATGAGTGGACAAGGGAAGAGGTGTGGATGTTGTCTATCTGGACTTCTGCAAGGCCTTTGACACAGTCCCCCACAACATCCTTCTCCCTAAATTAGAGAGATATAGATTTGATGGGTGGACTGTTTGGTGGATGAGGAATTTGTTGGATGGTGGCATCCAAAGGGTAGTAGTCAACAGCTCAGTGTCCAGATGGAGATCGGTGATGCGTGGTGTCCCTCAGAGGTCTGCATTGGGTCCACTATTGTTGAAAATCTTCGTCAGAGACATAGACAGTGGGATTGAGTGCACCCTCAGAAAGTTTGCAGATGACACCAAGCTGAGTGGTGCAGCTGACACGCCTGAGGGATGGGATGACATCCAGAGGGACCTGGACAGGCTTGAGAAGTGGACCCATTTGAATCTCATGAGGTTCAACAAGGCCAAGTGCAAGGTCCTGCACCTGGGTCTGGGCAACCCTTGGTATCAACACAGGCTGAGGGATGAAGGGATTGAAAGTAGCCCTGCGTCGAGAGAAGGATTTAGGAGTATCGGTGGATGAAAAGCTTGACATGAGCCAACAGTGTGCACTCGCAGCCCAGAAGGCCAGCTATATACTAGGCTGCAACAAAAGAAACGTGGCCAGCAGGTCAAGGGAGGTGATTCTGCCCTTTTGCTCCGCTCTCATGAGACTCCACCTGGAGTTCTGCATCCTGCTCTGGAGTCTTCAGGACAGGAAAGACGCGGACCTGTTGGAGGAGGTCCAGAAAAGGTCCACAAAAATGATCAGAAGGATGGAGCACCTCTCCTATGAGGACAGGCTGAGAGTTGGGTTTGTTCATCCTGGAGAAGAGAAGGCTCCAGGAAGACCTTATTACAGTCTTTCAATACTTAAAGGGGGCCTACAGGAAAGATGGGGACAAAGTTTTTAGCAAGGCCTGCTGTGATAGGAAAAGGGATAATGGTTTTAAACCAAAAGACAGAAGATTTAGACAAGATATAAGGAAGAAATTTTTTCTAAGGAGGGTGGTGAAACACTGGCACAGGTTGCCCAGAGAGGTGGTAGATGTGTGATCCCTGGAAACATTCAAGGTCAGGTTGGACGATGCTCTAAGCAACCTGATCTAGTTGAAGATCTCCCTGCTTATTGCAGGGGAGGTTGGACAAGATGACCTTTAAAGGTCCCTTCCAACCCAAACTATGCTATGATTCTATGATTTACTAAACCATTGTCATTAGATTCTGATACAGTCACATCTCAGCCTCTAGGAACCTACCAGTGCTAGCATTACTGTCGTTAGCTGGTATTGATGTCATATAAGAGCTAATGAACAGCATCATAGCCGCTCACAGAAGCAGAACAGAAAATGCATTCTTTACCACTGTGTGGCTTAATATTAAACTTCCTGCTGTGCTTTCCTCAAATGCTAGAAAACACTGCAATTGTTCTAAAAGTTGTATTATAATTTTCTCTTTGATAACCTCTCAGGAGAACAAACACCACTGAATATTTGCATGACTACTAGTCAATAATTAACTATAGTTTTCTCTGGTTACTTATGTGGCACAGGTATAGAATACTAGACCTCTAACTATACTGCCAGAGGACATTACGGCCAGGCTCAAGCATGCCAAATTTCATGTTCTTGTTTTTTTTCCACTCACCTTTTTGATTTGGCCTAAATGTGGTATGAGCTCACAGCTTTATTGATGGCAAAGAAGTCTTGATTTGGAAAATTTCACTCAATTAAATTTATAGCCAATTAACATTGCCTTTTAAGTACTGACTCATGTATTGAGAAGACATAAACTGTTTCAACTCCCCTTCTTCTTGCCACACCTTGTGCTCAGTCCCTTCAGCCTCCACTGTCCAAACCCTGCCATTTATGCCCAGTATAAGACTTCATGCTGTTTTCTGGCAGTCCTAAGCTGAAAATATCTGCTGATATATAGGGCTGTAGCACAGCTGTCTTTGCTTAGGCCTGATCCAGGCACTGTACCTGAAAGAAGACTGGAGCTTGCATTAAGGCCCTGACAATCTTCCTTCACTCTGAACTGGTCTGGAGCTCAGAATATGAGGCAATGTGACCTCACATTTGACTGACAATGTATTCTTGTGTAGTCATCCTGTCTCAACAAGAAAAGTCTAAATTCGGTAGCTGAAAAAACAGCCTAAATTTTCTTCACTCTTTTCTTTCTCTGGATTTCCCAGAAACACTAGCTGTGAGCAAATCATATGCATTTTAAACCCCCACCATTTTCTAGAAATCATTCTGTAAAAGGAAATAGTTCTAATAACATATAATTCAAAGGTGCAAGTATTGCCTGGAAAACCTCTTATGTTTGATTCTGACTCTACTCAATAATATTTTCCAAAACGCAGAATGGTAAATGATATTTAGAAATTCAAAGATGAGTATGCATATTAGGTGCTTATGCTTGAGCAGTTTAGAGCCATTTTCAGGTTCTAGGAGATAAAATAATGGCATATTGTCCAGTATTTATTTATTTGCTTGTTTGTTTTGTGCTGGGGTGCTTTATAGACAAATTACTTGGTTGACTTTTTTCAGCTGGTGTGAAAGAGATGTTAAAGAAATCTTCCCACAGGTACAACTTTAAAGCAAACTAACACAGTTGAATTAAAATGTAATTAACTACATTGCTATTTGTCTTTTTTTAATTTAATGCTAAGTACTTCTTTCCTCTGCTTCATTTAGTGCTTAATGTTATACAGAGATTTTTATCTCTGTAGTGACTGCAGTTATGTAAACTGAGTTAAATTTTATCCGATATTCATACTAGTCATATACATTAAATGCAAGAAATGAATGCTGTAGAAGTATTTTCTATCATGATTTTCAGAGAGTTGGAAAATCTTTGTCTGAAATGACCCTAAAAGACTCTCTAGGTTTTGGCAGCTAAATTCTATGAGATTTCATATGATTACAGCAACACTGATGCAAATCTTGAACAAATGCAAATAGAGTTACCGTGGATTTAATGACCAGAAGTGGATCCTGACTTTAGCAAAAGATTCAAGTACTGCCAAAACCCAGATCTCAAACTTCCTTAGTAATGGGAACTTAGCTTTAAAGAAATTCAAACTCAAATCCAGTCTACTTGGTACAACTCCACTCATAGAGATATAATACGACACAAATGAAGGATATGAATCTTGGAAGTCTAACTGGAACCAAGCTCACAGAAATGATATTTATAAAGCCCTCCCATCAGGCAAAAAGGTGAAAAAACAATACTACATACCAAGAACATAAACATTTATTCTGAGTTCAGATGCAGATGAGACAACCTGTTGAATACTTGTGGAGAAGGTAAAAAAAAAAAGAAAAAAAAGCCAGAAAAAGAAAGCAAGGAGAATGTGGGAAAACAATTCACAGTGATCTTCTGTTTGAAAAATACAATACAGTAAACACATAAAGCTCAGCATCTTCTTAAAATGGATTGATGGTAACTTTTTAAAAGAAGAGGGAGGAGACATGAAGGACAAGAAATAATTAAAATAAAGAATAAAGCTAGCACAAGAATTATGTGCATATAATAAGCACAGTTAGGTTGTAAATTAGAAGAAGGTAAGATTCTAGAAGAACTTTCTAATATCAGTTAAAGGATTAAAAAACAAGCTATTTACGATAGAGACGAATCAGTTGAGAAGAGCAGTTGTAAGGCTTGTCATCTGCAATAGACTGGATTTAGTGACATGGGAAATTCTCTCCAGTTTAACATTTCAGTTCAGTGAATGGAAGAAATTATAAAGATATAATATTCAGCTAAATTGATTTTTTTTTCTGATTTAAAAATGGAAGAACCTAAGAACTTGAATACTGAAAGTAATTTTCATGAAATTACTTAGTAAGAAATAGGATTGGAAAGGAAAATAATATACTTTAAAAACCTGACCTCAATAAGTCAAATATTTAATTTCTCTTAGGAAAAAAATTATGTAGCAAAAGGGAATACAGTAAGCTGACACTCACTAAGAAGTCCTATATACACAACAGCTAATGAATTCAGTTCACAGGCAAGAGTAAAGCATAAGAAGAGGTGTATTTGACTGCTCCAGTAGTAATTTGATGATATTTAAATCAAAAAAGTTTATTTACAAAGTAGAAGCAATGATATATATCATTATATAAAGAAATAGGGCAAGTATGCAAGGATAAAGTCAGAAAGGTTAAGGAGAGAGAAGAGATGCAGTTCTCCGAGAACATTCAAAACATAGAGGTAAGAGACAATAATACAGTAGACACTAAGAAGAAGAGAAAAAGAAACTCCAGTTCCATTACTTATCTAGGAGGAAGATCATTCAAATGGACTACTCTGAAGAGCTAAAAAAATTAAAAGATCCTTTTTTCCTTTTTTGTTTTTTTTTTTTTTTTTTCCAGAAAAAGTTATGATCAGATACACACACAATTAAAAAAAATATAGTTGAAAGGATAGAAATAAATGCCAGAAGAGGGAAAGAAAAGATCAAACCCAATTCTAATAAATTAAATTTTTCAAAGAGAAGGATCTGATAACACTTTACCCATGAATTCTGAAAAAAAGACCTAACCTATCTTTGCATTTTGGTTTTATCCTGAGGTTTTATGGAGATTGGAAAGATCCTTGGAAGAAAGAGAACACTGAGATAAGGTGAAGGAAAGACAGTTTCTCTCTCTTTAATAAAGGGAAGAAAAGTAATGCCTGTGGAATCATAGATGAGTCCACTTAGTTCTGATGTTTGAGATTATACTAGGAAAAGATATTACGACATTATTTATATATTTCCTTGTAGGATAATAAAGCACTAAGTATCCCAAAATACATTTCTCTATAAATGAAGATATGAGGACAAGATAATTTTGAACTTTGTAAGGATTGTTAACTTCATAGGTAGAAAAGAAAAAACAGGTGTGACAATTCATTGACCTTGGATAACTTTGCAATATTATCTTTATAACATTTTCATAAGCAAACTGGGGAGAAATAATGGTTTGAAATTAATTCCTTTACAATAGATGCCTTCTTAAAAATAATTTCTTGAAGAACACCTGTCAGTGCTTCTAGCTAAATTACAAATATGACACAACTGGGGTCTTGTGTGGCTCCACGGATTCCCTGGAAGCGTCTTGTGTGCTTTAGTTTCTGATAATTGAGGAAATAAGACATTTAGTAGACCATTTGTGGTAGCAAACTAAAGAACATATTCTACTTGCAAAAAAAAATCTTTGTCTCTATTAAGATGCCCATCTGAAAAATTTAAAGTCTCTGACTTTTCCTTGTGATTTGTAGAAGAAAAAAGTATTTTAAAAGCAACCATTTTTGTTGCATGAAAAAAATTGTTTTTCCTAATATTTCTAATCCTAGATTATGTAGGGCTCAATGTCTACTTGGTTTGAAGACCAAATAACCATTTGGTCTTGGTTAGTTCTTGATACTATCATCCAGAAAGATTTATATTCTTATTCATGTAATTTCTAATTTCTTCAGAATAGCTGTGGGTATGGAGTAGATAAATAAACATTCCAAAATAAAATCCTTGTCTTCTCAAGGGTTAGTCCACATGGAATCCAACCACAAATTAGGAACACTGCATCTAAAGAGACCAGAATTTATCTGCTCTTATTACTCAGTCTTCAGCCTCCTCTGATTTACCAGTAGAAGTGCCAGTTATGGTCTGTATACCTGTCCATGAGGAAGGCAACTGAGAATGCCAAGGAATTTAATGTTGGCAGCAGGAGGGTATTTGTAAACTGCTAATATTCTAACACTAGCAAAGTAGGCTGGATTTGAAGGGGCAGCTCTGAGGCAAATGACATCATACATCATTGCCATCGTCCTGAGCAACACAATGCTATTATTATCAAGTTTTGATTCCATAAAGTAGCATGTCTTATGATACTAAACAGCATTTTCTGTAGAGCTTAATCCAAATGTATCCTGAATACTGGCATACCTAATACTGCTTTTATGTGCTCTGATTTAATCTCTCTCATAAGAAATAATGCGGTTATGGATCAAAACACAGTCATTATGAAGTTTTAAAATACCAGTGTGATATTTTGTAGCACATTCCCCCACTTTTTTCCCAAGAGGCCTATATTGTTTTATGAATTTAAAGTGAAATATTAGTTTTGCAGGTATAATTAAAGGATTCTTCTTGTTGCATTAGGGTGCAAGAATGCATCAGGGTGCAATTATTTGTTGAAATGCTTTATAAAGAAAAAAAATACAGAGGGATATGGCTAAACATTGATGGAAAGATTAAATTAGCAAGAAAAGATAGGTCAGATTTTATGATAGCCTGGGGTTAAGAATACCTTATGGTCCAGGATGGATGGATTTGAATGTGTTCAGGTAAGGAGACTTGTGTTCAGAAAGTAATGATCATGAACACTGGGTATGAAGATCTAGGTTAAGAACAGCAGATCTAAGAGTTTTCATTCCTCAATAATTTTATGAAATAGTCACTCACAGTTCAAAGTGATATACTTCAGAACTTTAGAAATGAGAGAAAACACACATTTGTAGCGAGGTACCTTTCTAAGTTACGCTGAGTTACCTAACATAAAAAACAAAACAAAACAAAACAAAACAAAAACAAAAACAAAAAAAACCCCCGAACAACAAAATAAAAGACTACACAAAAGTAATTCATAGCAAAACCACACAATAAAATAAACTTAGCATGTTACTGATGAAGAACTGTGTGGAAAAAAAGTGAAACAAGACAGCTAAAGTCCATTATAGATGCCATAGGCCTTTAGAAATATTACATAAACTTTTAAAAAGTCAATCAATTATTTAAAGTTTTGTAAAACTGGACATAATTAACGAATCCTAAATTAAGGAAACCTTTTGATATGCTTGATTATTACATCTAAGTCACATTCTTCAATCGTTCACCTCTTACTAGGCAAAATACATGGTGATTTAGGGTTTTGACTAAATAAAGAACAATAAAACTTATTCCTAGTGAATTTGTGGAAAAGAAGCAAAGGTATACTCACCTACTTAGATGTTCAAGTTTTATGTTTATTGATTCTCAAGGCCTGAATTGATAAAGCCCTAATGTGATCTCAGAGATCATCCTTCTCTGAGCAGAAGGCTGGTCTGGAGACCTTGTAAGGTCCCCTCCAGACAGAATGATTCTGTGATATTTTTAAATCCAGTAAAAATCTAGGTCTAGATACAAAAAATAATAACCGTGACTTCAAATTCTTCATATTTAAAGTGTCATATTAATGCAACAACGTGATGCAGACAAATGTTGGCACACTGGCTACCTATGCATTCCTCAAGACTTCGCTCTGCGTGAGGGTAAAGTACAAAACTGCAGATTGGGCTACTGTTGAAAACTGACATGATTTTCTAAGAACAGACCTGAGTTTAGCCATATTAAATCCCTTTTGCTTGTGATTCACTTGTTTGTCTCCTTCTGAGAAGATTTGCCTAAGTAGAATGACTCAATCAAACCTACGTGTACCTAAAGGATGAAGAGTGTATGCCACCACTAGCCTTGTTTTGTACGATAGCTTATCAGTTAAAGCCCTTGCACACTAAAGGTGAGACCTGGGTGTAATTTTCTCTTCAGCGAGAAGCAATATATACTGTTTGAAGGAGTGCTCCACCAGCCAAGTAAAAAGACGATTTTAACATGCCACAGTAACAGAAATGAGGCAGTAAAATCACTCTGAAAGGAATCCACATCCAAACACTGGACTCATTTCTCACAACTGACGGTTCTGTTTGGCCAGAGATCAGGCTCCTTGTTATTTTCTGGGGTGTTTTTTTTGTTTGCGTGGTTTTTAGTTGTGTCTTTTTCTTTTTTTTTTTTCTTCTTTTCTTTCCTGGCCTGTGTGTTGCATTGCTTACTACACAGCTGCCCAGATTCACCAGGAAAGGTGGAAAATTACCTCAACCAAATTAAACTATAATCTGACAAAATAACATTCCAGACACCTTCTGGGGGAAAAAATGTTACTTGCTACAGCTCTGTTACAGTTCCTGTTCTGTCAATATGTCCTAAGAACTTGTAGTCCTCCAAAAAAAAAAAAAACAGCTCTATTCTGCCAAGGTTTTGGATCTCACATGCTGTAGAGCAGTTTAGTTTCCAGCATGCTTGGGTTTGGTCTGCTCTTGACCTACACACAGTATGGAATTGTACTTCTGTGAAACTTTTAGGTCAAATCTGGCATGCCTAGTCAGTTTAGACACTTATGTGACTTGGTAGCCAATAACTAAAAGGAAACAGTGTTTTATATTTAGTCGACTATTATCTACCTGCATTCTGGTTTAGCTGCTTAAATTCTTTCCTTGCTTTTTGAATATTAATGCAGTACAATTCTTTTCTAACTATTTTTTTATTTTGCTCTGAATTAATGTAAAAGCTAAATCTTTGTGTTGCAAATGTACTCTGCTGCGTATTGTGAGACCACTGAGATTTTTTTAAATCTTTTGCTATAGAAGAATCATCATAAGAAATTCTATACTACACTATGCATGGGAAAAAAAATGTCTTGTCAGTCCTCCTAATAAATTGTAACATGGTAAAGAAGATGAGAATGTATTACAGAAAGCTTAAATGCTTTCAACCTCTCTTGGCATCTCAATGTGAGAAAAACAATCCAGGGGGAGACAAGCTCTGAAGAGCTCTTGAATACCTAAAAAGACAGGAAATCAATAAGGCCCATAATTATTGGCACAGAGATTTAATGAAGTGTAAAACTTTAGTGTAACAACAAATTAAAACTCCATTAATGTCCATGGGTAATGAAGAACAAAAAATGATTTGGAAAAAAATAAAGTATTCTCTTTTTTTTCTTGTCCCATACGGTTAATTCAGGTGGTTTTGTTTTGTTTTTGGTTGGGTTTGTTTTTTTTTTTTTAATGTAAGAAATAGCTGAGGAAGACTTTAAACAGTAATTTTAATGGGAATTTAAGACTTATTATGAACCAAACCTAAGCACTTTTTAATACTTCCCAGATGGAATAGAATTTTAAACTAATAACAGGTTTCTCTGAAAGGACTTGGAAATTAATATGAAATACACTACAGGCAGGTTAATTGGGTTCATTTCATGAAAGTGTATTCTAAATTAGCTAACCTTTTTTTTTTTTTTTTTTTTTTTTGCCTTGACAGAATAAAAGGTCTTTGAAGATACTGTCATTGAGCTTGATCCTGAGATGTAGAAGAATCTGACTGATAGCAGTAGGAACTGTGAGACTGGTAGTTTACATGTGGATCACAGGGGATTCTCAGAAGCAGTTGTTGTCAATGGAGGATGAATCAGACTGCTCTGACGAATATCTGCAGTAGAATGAATATCCTTGTCTTACTCTATGATTACTTCTGGATAAGCCTTCCATTTATTATAGGCCTTTCCTGTTTTCATACAAGCCAAGCTTCTGACAGACAATATTTCCTGTGACACTGTTACACACATATTTCCCTTGTATTCCACAAACATATTACTAATTAATTTAGTCTGATGGATGTTAACACACTGTACAACAAAAGCTAATGACCCCAGAGTAGGATATTAGTCACAACTTGTTCTATCCGTGCATCTTCTCTATACATGCAATACATCTACATGCATAATGATACCTGAATATTGTAGAACTTTATTAGATAAAGCACACCAGGTACAACACAGAAGTAGTGTCTAAGAAAACAGAATGACACCAACAACAGAGATAATTTAAGTAAATTGCAATATTAGGGAAGCATAGATCACTTTCAGAATTTGAGTGTCTCTGTATAGAAATAATATGCTCTTAGAATAGAGTATGAAAAAAATCCACCTTGAGAACAAGATTACAGTATTTAAATAATAGAATATAAAGGGCCTGCATAGTCTTTGCATAGGAATCTCACCTCTAAATAACTAACTCATATCCTCAATTCTGATTCAGGACACTTTTTTGACTGTCATTCCCACATGTGCTGAGAAATGCCTGCCTGATGATGGTTGTCCATGTCTTTCTCAGTAATTGCCTGCTAACTCCTTGGCAGAAAAATCCTATTTGCCCAGTAGCAGCTTGGTTTTCCATCAGGCTTTGAAAAAATGCAGCAGGAAATATCACTTGGGCAGCTATTTCCCTTTCCTCATAGGAAAAAGGCATAGAGGGAGATAAAAATGATGCATGAGCTGAATTGGACCTCAGGCTAGGCTGGATCATGTCTTAGATGGTTTTCCAAGCATATTGAAAAGAGGGCAGCTAAACACTGTAATTATAAAGATTGAGATTCTAAGCATCTCTTGTTAGTAATGTGCCATATTTTTTAGACGTTTTAAATACCTAAGATAAGTGTAATACAGACCCATAAATCACTGCTACCAACCATAAAATATCTGAGGATATACTGAGCAAAAAAATTCTGCTTGCACCATCTCTTAATCAGTTTCTGCTGTGGGGTTTGAAACTACTTGATTCTGACAGAAACCTGAGGGACAATGGAGATGGGAGAGAAGCCATGCCTCAGGAATGAATCACTGCTGATCACAACAAAAATCTATTCCTGTGGAAAACCTACCTTTCTCTTCCAAAGTGTACGCTTTGTTGATGGAAATTGCCTAACCAATGGCATGTAAAACCCGAAGTTACATTGTGTGATTCCTATCAAGTCAGATGTACAATAAGAATGGATTCTTTTTCTGAGCTTGTCTAGGTGGAAAATTCACATTCAACATAAGGCTACTACTTTCCTTATGCCTTCTCCTCCACAGCCAACAGTGGATGTCTCTATATATCCTGTCCAATAATAAGCTTTACAATATAACCTAATTGAAGTTGATTTTATAGTGCAGAAATAGCAAAACAATTTTTTTTTTTTTTTGCTATATTTCATCATTTCTAATATACAGTCTGTGGCAAGCCATAGCTCAAGGAAAATGTTAAATCTTAAATGGCTGATGTAATCTATGCAGACTTGGACAATGATTATCTATTATCTAGAAACAACAAAATAAAATAAGCTGTGCCCTAAGCTATTTTGAAAACTGTTCCCCCAAAGCCAATGCACAACAGTTATTAGCAAAGCAAAAAACCATTTTGTGTTAAATAATTTATTTCAAAAATTCTGCTGTGGGGAGAGGCACTTGACATAGTGAAAAACAGTATTAAATAAACTGGCTTTCCCTGCTCAGTTCAGAAACTCCAGATAATTTAATGGAATGTCATTTGATTAAAAACTTCAGGATTCAGAAAAATCAACAACACTGATAGTTAGATAGAAGTATAAAATTAAGTTAGAACTGTCTCTGATCAATAGCAAAGTGATTGGATGAGTCTAACCAAACTATCTGGCCTAAAACATAAGGTCACTGCCACACTGCGGGCCCAGTCTAGCCAGTCTTTTGCTCCTGGCAGGTGCCAGTCAGAGAAAGTTCTGAGAACTCCAAACAGGGTTACTTTCTGCAGAAAAGACAGAAACATGTCAAGTCTCATCTAATTTTTTCAGAGATCAGAAGCAGTGTAAGCTAAAATCATTTAGCTTAATATTGTTAATTTCATTGTTTTCTCCAGAAGCATGGAAACTAAATATTCCTATTATTTTTACATGAAGGGGCATTTTCTATTTCTCTCATCTTCACAACAATTATAATTACAAAATATACTAGTGAATATGACCTAGTTATCTGTCTGCCCTTAATAAAATATAATTTCTCTCATGATTAAAGAAAACACACGTACGGAGCAAGTCAGTGTTGAAACCAAGAGGGCTTTGCAGAACTGAAAATGGATGTATTGAGTTGCTTGGTTGGAAGTTTTGTATGTATTCTTTCTCTGTTATTTTTTCTTCATTGTGTTTCTGACATTTGTTTCTATCTGGGCTCACGAAGAAATGCATTCACTACGTAGCGCCTAAAGATGCATTTTTAATTGATTTTAAAACAGCCACGAGCAGTTATTAGCCTTCAGTTACTTTGTTTGTCTCCTGTCATGCATCTATTGCTGTTTTCCTTTTTATTACACTAATGATAAATATACCCTAAAGAGGACTTGATATTTTTCATTTCAAATCTGCCTGTAAGCTTCATCACTACGTCTTTCTCAGCCCCATCATTTTTTATAGTTGTTCAACATGTCGTACTGGGCGCAGGTGCCCAGGCGCTGGCAGTGGGGGGCTGCAGGGACCTCTGTGAGGAGGGGTCGGGGCTGCCACGAGCCAGATACAACTGGTTCCAGATGGCTCCAACCACCCCCTGCAGGGCAGAGCTGAGCCCCTCAGGCATGGTGGTGGCGCTTCTGGGAAAGTGTATTTAAGATACACTTTCTGGCTGGCCACAAGTGGTGTTCCCCAGGGCTCAGTATTGGGTCCAGTTCTGTTTAATATCTTTATCAATGACCTGGATGAGGGGATCAACTGCACCCTCAGAAAGTTTGCAGTTGATGCCAAGTTGAGTGGGAGTGTCAACCTGCTCTACTGAGGGATCTGGACAGGCTGGATCGATGGGCTGAGGCCAATGGTATGAGTTTCAACAAGGCCAAGTGATGGGTCCTGCACTTGAGTCACAGCAACCCCATGCAGCGCTACAGGCTTGGGGCAGAGTGGCTGGAAAGCTGCCCAGCAGGAAAGGATCCGGGGGAACTGGTAGACAGCCAGATAAGTATGAACCAGCACTGTGCCCAGGTGGCCAAAAACGCTAACAGCATTCTAGCCTGTTTCAGAAATAGTGTGTCCAACAGGACTAGGGAAGAGATTGTCCCCCTGTGCTCAGCACTGGTGAGGCTGCACTTCGAATACTGTATTCAGTTTTGGGCCCCTCACTACAAGAAAGACATTGAGGTGCTGGCGTGTGCTCAGAGAAGGGCGACGAAGCTGGCAAGGGGCCTAAAGCACAAGTCTCACGAGGAGCGGCTGAGGGAACTGGGGCTGTTTAGTCTGGAGAAAAGGAGGCTGAGGGGAGACCTTATCGCTCTCTACAACTACCTGAAAGGTGGATGTTGGTCTCTTCTCCCAGGTAACAAGTGATAGGATGATAGGAAATGGCCTCAAGTTGTGCCAGGGGAGGTTTAGATTGGATATTAGGAAAACTTTCTTCACCAAAAGGGTTGTCAAGCATTGGAACAGGCTGCCTAAGGAAGTGGTTGAATCGCCATCCCTGGAGGCATTTAAAAGATAGGTAGATGTGGTGCTTAGGGACATGGTTTAGTGGTGTTTTTGTCAGTGTTAAATTGATAGTTAGACTCAGTGATCTTAAAGGTCCCTTCCAACCTAGATGATTCTACGATTCCATGATTCTAGGATGGGCAAAAATTTGAGATAGCAGAGAAGAGTGAGGAAAAACAAAGTGGGAAACAGCAGAGGGAACATCGAGGTCAGAGGGGGAGGAGAAGCTCCAAGCACTGGAGCAGAAGAAAATTGTGAGCAGGAAAGAGCAGCAGAGGGGAACTGCTAATGGACTGACCACAACCCCCCATTTCCCATCCCCCTGCGCCACTAGGGGTGGCAGGTAGAGGAGCTGGAAATGAAGGAGTGAAGTTGAGCACTGAGCCTATGAAATGGGGGAGGAAAGTGACATTTTAACGTTTTTGTTCTTGTTTGTCACTAACTAAATCTATTTTAATTAGCAAAAAATTAAATTAATCTTCCCCAAGTCAAGTGTGTTTTGCCCATGTTAGTACCTGATGAGCGATCTCCCTTTCTTCACCTGGATCGACCAGCTTTCTCACAGTATTTTCTCCCCCTGTCTCACGGAAGAGGAGGAGTGGGTGAGTGGCTGGATGGCATTTGGCTGATAGTCACGGTTAATCTGCCACACGTTTAGCTCTCTTTCTTAGAATACTTCTTATGCTGTCTCTTGCCCGCGCTTCTCAGTGTATCTGCAAGGTTTATTCTCCTTTGGATCTTGTATTCTTTCTGTTCATACAGATAATGCCCATCTCTCTGTGTTTTGTGTTCAGCTCTACAGGACTCTGTTGCTGCCCTTTTTGTTTGAACTGATTAAAATCATTGTTTCATGTTCCTTCCTTATGAGGGCCAGTCATCTCATGATTGATGCTGATAAAAAACTAACTTGAAATGGTACAAAAAGAGGTACATATGGAAAAGACTGTAACAGACAAATTTCTATATAGTAATCGTGACCAGAAGTAGTCTGCCTAAAATACATGGAATTACTAAGGGAATTACTCTGTTAAATCGGAATTAACTATCCAGTTTAAACTGTGATGAAATGAAGGTTTTAATCACATTACATTCCTGTACACAGCCCCTGGACCTATTTTGTTATCTACAGTAAGTTTCAGTCCCAAATCCTGGATTGTCTGATCTGCCTTATTCAGAGTACTCTGGCTGGGAAACATCTTGTAGCCTCTTTTATTTATCCAGAGCAAAAGCAAGCTATTTCACACCTACCTGGATAACAGATCATAAAGCTGCCCTACATTGCACAAAAATTTTTAATTAGAGCTGATTCCTGGCATAAGCAATTTGATTAAAAGTCTCCATTAAGATTAGAGAGCATGTTTAACAACTGTGACAACTGATATTAGGCAGGAACGACAGTAAACCATTGTAGGGTCTGTTTCGAGCCAGCCTCTGCACATAATTATTTTCACGTTGATGTTCACATGTCCATAGCTATAAGTAGCAATTTCCATTGTTTATTTTGCAATAAATATTTGCAAATGCATTTGAACCAAATTGTTCTGTGATCCTGAGTGGGAGACAGATATAAAGTCCAGTTCAATTGTATGTTTTGCTAGCATACAGCAACATAAATAGGTCAGACAGTGGAGTTTTTTATTGATTATATTCCCAGACATTGAGGTCAAGGGAAGTTTCATCTAAATAAGGCAAACAGGAATAGGTTCCTAAAATACCTTTTTTCTTCAGTACAGGTTATGAAATAAAGAAACTTAATAGGTGATCCATAATATATTTTCTTTGTAAAGCATACAATTCTAGATGGGAGGTTTTTTCTTCCTGAGTTTAGTCTATGGTTTACTACCTGTCAAGTTGTGACCTCTTCAAAATGCCATGCATGTTAACTTGCCTTTCCCCAGGTACAAAATATGCTAATTTTGACCTATTATTAGGTAGTTTTAATAGTTTCTTCCAATTAAAATTTCCTCAGTTTTAGCTTATCTCCAGACTTACTGAACAATTGCACACTCTCCCATTGCAACATTAAAACTGCAGTGTGTAAGTAAATAGTCCCACATTTGCTTTAAGTAAAATTTCTCATTGTTTCTTTTTCTTAATGGCAACATGTCCTTCTCTTTCTTTATCTTTGTTCATATAAAAATGAAATCATAGAAAAAAGAGACTTCTTCCCTTGTCAGATTATTGCTACCATCAATGACATAAATGGAAATTCATTACGCAACCTGTGGCAATATTTCATGACAGTCCTGCAAGTGGATTACAACTACCTCTCCACAGCCTTTTGGATACAATTTGCGATCAGCCAGAATTGCCTTTTTTTTTATTGGGAAAACCACAGGGCACGAATAGAAACATCCAAAAAGTAGCCTGACTCCTTTCAGAGGTCAAGAAAAGAAATAAACTAAGCAAGTCAATTTGCTGATTTCAGACACATGTTTTAGTATTATTATTATCATAAGGATATTCAAGTGGATTTCTAGCAGGGTTCATTTTTTAATTGTAAATATTATAGTTCAGTAAAGTTTACCTTTATTTTCACAGACAGCCTTAAAACAATTGAACAGCAAATTGCAACACTCATGGAATAGTCTGACTGATACTTAATTTGAAGCACACCTGTAAGACATTTTCCTTCTTTTATAACATTTCCTCAATTGTTAATGCTGGACTACCTCAGGAAAAAAATATCTGTCAACTGAGACAAATAGGTAGAGTTGTAGCAGGCTTTGGCTATTCGTGCTTTTCTACCATTTCATTGTATAACAGACCCAGGGTGACTTCAGAAATAAATAAGCCAATTTACTCCTGCACATATAGACTTAGTATCAAGAAAACCTAAACGAAAAAACAAATCAAGCGTATGAATTCAAGTCAGAGATCTGCATCATGACAACTGAACTGAAACCACAGGAAAGTTAGGAAAGTTAATAGTTTTCATTTAATGTAAATAAATCTCAGGCAAAACCAACTGATAGTCCCTGTATTCCAACCATTCAAGAAAATTTACAGATTTTATCTTCAAATGAGAAAAAAAAAAAAAAAAAAGAGATAGATATTTATTTCCAAAATTATTATTCAATTGGCAAATTTCATTAAAGCAAAAGTTAAAAAATGGAATTCCTTACATTGATTCAAAGTAATGTTTTACCAAGGATTGCACAAGTTATTTTTCAGGCAATGGTCAAACTTGTGTGTAAGGGTAGAAAAAGGGCTCTCCCTTTCAATATCTTTCAACCCTCTCCTCTCAGTTTTAACATTCTTTGACATCATTTAGTAAAACAGTTTTTTCCACTCAATTTTACTTGTGATTTAGTTTTATAAATGTGCACTTAGAAAGTTATTTTGTCTAATCAGAGTGCTATACAACTATATAATTATTTTATTGGACTTAAAGTTCAATGAGCTTATTACGGCTTGTATAAAAAAAAAAAAATCAGAACATTTCCTGGTTTTAATCTGTTTACCAATGTTACTGTATTGATCTATGTCAGAGTTGATCCAGCCTAAGTAGTAACTGTTCCAAGGAGTAGACAAACAATGACCTGCTTGATTTTTTGAGGGAAAAGTCATCAGAACAGGTCCATTCCCCGTTCTGTGCATATACTGCACTGCCAGAATGGCTAATAGGAATTATTCATGTTCATACCAAGGAGAAGAATATTCCCTGAAGTATTTTAACCTTCTTTTATGAAAGCATATAAAAAAGACTTGACTCTTAAAGCTTTTTTTTTTTTTAAACGTGACTGTTTGAACCTTCCCAGAGCTAACATATTCATGCTAATAACCTACTATCATACAAAAAATAAAAAAAAATCAGTAAAAAACACAGATAAATGGAAGACAAAATATCTACTGAATACTTACATAATTATCACTGAATGACAATGCTAGACACCTGGTGCTAACTGTATGTTGCCATTCATTTTGCGTGCTGTTATTAATTTCTTAAAATGTATGTTCTTCACAAATATTCCATACTATAAAAATTTCAGACATCAAAGCTGTAACTTCTGTTGAGCTCTTTAGTTGTGAATCAGAATACACATTATTCCATGAATAAAAGACCGTTTATTATAGACAAGAATGCGTTTTATGGGCATTGTAATTTTTTTTTTTTTTTAATTTCACAGGGAGTTACATTTACTTGCACTTTATTCCAGTGCATGTGGCTTCAACTGAAGTGAAGAAAGAAGGATTTTCTGGAAAGCATTTAGTTGCACATTTTGATCAGGAAAAATATTTTATTTTAAAGTCATTGCTTATTAAACAATATGCAGCTACAATTACAGAGATTTGAGGCTGCTTCTTTCTTCACCTTTTTTTTTTTTAAAAAAAATTAATTATTCTTGTATAGCTTGTGTGGCTTCATGTAATTTATTGCAAATTTGGTGTAAAATGATACCAAATCCTAGTCATGTTTAATTTTAATACACTGTTTAGCACTAAGTCTTGTTTTTATTCAAACCTTGGGTACCTAAAACCTGTCAACCTGATAAAGTTAGTAGAATTAAGCCATAGTTAATAGATTTAATCAAGGAAGGAGTAAAAATTATTCAAATGGCAATGCTACATGTTTTCATGAACATTTTATAATCCCATCCTAAGTGTTTCTCTTTGCCAGTGGTCTTCAGGATACCAGCCTCTTTTCATTATTCAACTAACAGTGGAATTCCAGTGTAGGAAAGCCAGGGTACTTTTGGATGTTATCTGACCATGTAAAGAAAAGTGAATTTTTGCTCCACTTAAAATAGAAAATAAAATGAACTATCTCATGACACACCATTTCCTGTGGCAGCCAGGTTTCCAATTACAGATATAGATAGGTTTCATAAATGTAAGTTATATTCCATCTACAAGAAAAAAGATGGGAAATCACAGCCAAAAAATATATTTGGAGAGCTGAAATATTTATTAAGTTATTGATCAAACTTCTTCATAATTTGAAGTTATCCTTATATAAAAAAATGTACTGGATTTAGCTCCTAGCCTACTTGCTTAAATTAAGTAAGAAACCATCAAGAAAATGCCCTTAGGAAGCACTAGGGCTTCCTAGAATGCTGAGGGATCTCTCTGTGGCTGTAAAGATGATATTGAACGTTCTTCATGACACGCTGCTTCTAGTTGTTTCTGGAACAAATGCCAGAAGAAAGGCAAGGTCTAAGTAGCCCTTCAGCTAGTATAAATTAGCTAAAAACTGTTTCAGCACTGGATCAAGCTAAAGAGTTGGAAAGGTTGGAAAATTTGGAAGATGCCTTTATTGCTATCTCTGAATTTGTGTATCAGTGCACGAAGTATGTCTTTGCCACTGAGCAAAGACTGGGGCACACCTTCAGAATATATTTAATATTTTGATTAATTATAGGTAAAAAGTATTCCTGCCCTGCACACAGTACTTTGGGTTAGAAATCCTTAATTATATGAATTACTGAGCTTTACTGTGAGGGTTTTTAACCTAATTCTTTAGTCTTTCCCAATCCTGGAGTCTGGACCAAAACTGTAAGATTTTGCTATATGATCCCATCCAGCTTCTGCATGAAGAAATGAAATTCTAATCCACAATGCTTTTATATATATATATAAATAAAAATGTAAATAAAAGTATTATAATATTAAAATAAGATTTGAGTTGATGGTGAACTGTGTAATCCCTTTGCCCACTCAAAAATTCTGCTCAGTATTTCATGTACAATAATAAAACATCCCATAGGTCTCTGCTGTAGTTTGCAGAGTCCTTTAGGAATAATGTCAAAGGGCATTACCATTTGATTGATGTCACTAGAACAATATTGTTCCTTTTTGACAGCATTTAATGATTCAGGTCACTAGTCTGAACCATACTCAGTGGCTTTGTCAAGTACACAAAACCTTTCTTCAAAAAGAGTACAGAAATGTGAGCTTTTGTGCTTTTGAAGGAAAATGTGAATCCATCTCAGGCACCTATTTTTCATACCTGTACAAGTGCATATGAAAACAAAGTAAACCTACAATAATCAATTCAAAACTGCTATCTTTATTTGTACTCCTAAATGTTCTAAAAGGAAAGAAGCAAGTAATGCATTCAGGGGCATATAAAGAAGTCTCAAAGAAACCCCACATGGATTCATTTCAGATCTTTTATGAATTAATTTTTGCTGAGGTTGCCTTTTCAGTAATTGAAAGCTGAACAAACAGAGGTATAGTATTAACAGTAAATGCTGTTATAGGCAGAGAGTTATCAAGATATTGCTTATAACTATTAGAAAGTCAACAACACCTAATTACAAAATTAACTATTTTTATCTCTCTTAAATAGTAAAACATAAACATGAAGCTTTCTAAAAACCAGTATTCTGATAATCGAAATCACTCCCTCTTGATTTTTTATATTTTGAAGACTTAGGTAGTCAGATAATTTTGAGGCAGATCTTTCCAAGAAATACCTTATTTTACAATCATGAAAGATTAAAGAAATGACTTTGTATGAAAATACTGTTAAAATAGTGTTTGCTAAGTTTGTTAAGTGAGACAATTAAACTTTTTTTTTTCTCTCTTGAGTTTTAAGGATAAATGGTTTTGCTATATCATAGTTTAGTGTCACAGAATACAGAACTCAGACAACACTGAGTGCTTGTATTATAGTTCAGTCAGCTCCTCAGATGATGTAAATACATGTACCTCTATTGAAGGCGCCACAGCTACGTGTGTCTACATCAGCTAAAGATCCAGACCTTTATATTCACCAAGCTGCCCTTCTCCTTTTCAGGTGTCTCTACAAGCACTGCTGCTTTCACCTCAGTTACAGGAATTCCATACAAATTCACATATAAAAAAATAAAAAAGTGTACTCCAAAAAGCCCATGAAACTGAGAGTGAGATTCTGTTTGCAGATGAAGGTGTCTGTATGTAGATATTCACAGGTGAACTAGAGATCAGCTCATTTGCACATTAGATATCTACTGTCAACTGAAATTCCCTCAAGTACCTTTCCATCCACCATGCCACTAAGATTTTCCTTTCCTATAGGTTCTGCATTGTATTTACCTCAATGAAGATATCTCAGGTAACATAGAGCATCTAAAATGACACAAGGTGCCTTCATGCAGCAAACTGACCCACATGCTCATTCAGTACAGCCAGTGGAGGTTAAAGAGCAGTTCAGCCCTCTGTAACACAGAAATTTAAGGTGGGATTCCAGAGTATAGGTATTTAATGCCATTTTTAACACTTTGGGACACCTGAAGCATGTTTATGTGTCTAAAAGATATAACATAAACCCTACAGAGACACTCATCTTTCTGAAACGAAGAGGTAAGTGAAGCCTAAGAGCATATCTCACAGTGTTTCCAATGACAGCAGATGGCTCTGAGAAATTCAATCCTGTGTTTGTGTGGCAGATCAGCTAAACAGCTTTTGAGAATCTATTTACAACATTGACAATATTGACTAGGTAACTAGATACCCATTGGTGCCCTAATCTGTGAGCTAAATTCTGCCCTGAGTGATGAGAGCAATTTGGTCATCGTTTTTCCTAACCCTTTCCAAGTGCTATAGATTCTTTTTATACTGGAAAATAAGTAAATTCCGTAGCCATGCACAGTTCTCTGATTATTGCACTTTATTTATGATGCACCTGATCTTTAAACGTGTGTGGGACCTCAGATAATCTGTGCTGACAGTATTTTGGTAATCCTCATCCCCAGGTTCGAATTCTAATCTGAGGACAGGAATAGCTGAGTAGACAGTTTATGTGTTGGTTTGTTTTTTTATTTGAAACAAACAAAACAATTTGAATACCCAGAAAATAAACTATTTCCATGGCTCAAACCAGAAAACCATAGTATCCCTGTAATAAGGGATTTAAGGCATAAAAACTTCATAGGCCTACTTTAGAAGGTGTACCATCGAGGTGTGGCAAGCTACCACCCCTCTGTGTACCGCAGAATCAGGATTTAGGAGAAATAGTTCTTCAGTGTTTCTCCCAAAGGTTTCATGTTCATATTTCTATAGCTGAGCTATGGCTTTGCAGCTGCCAATAACTAGCTAACATAAAGTCAAATATTCTTGTTAAAGCTAATGTGTTTCATTTAAATAAGTAGTCTGTGGTTTGGTCTTGTGGAAGAGCAAACAAAACCACATTCAAATGAACCCATCTGTTTCCAAATGTAGCTAATCCATGCATTGATGGCTAAAAAACATGAGTATGATGGACTCACTGCATTTTCTTTTATCCTCACAAACGTAAACTTTACTAGTATGTATGAAATACTTCATGAGGCAAATAGAAGGTCAGGTAACATGAATGTGAGAAGTTTTGGCTGGAATTTTTCTGACAGAGCCAAGTTTCACTAAAAAGTAGTATTTCATTAAGCTCCAGAACACTTTGTCTAAACTTTCCACTGAATTCAAGGTAGTATTTTGAGATTTTGTGTAGGTTCCTCACAAAGCTATCCTAGAGTAAGCGATACCAGAGGATGCCTGTTGATGGCACAGGGTGTTTTTTTGTATCCAGCACAGAAATGAGCACCTTCAACACATCGCAGCTGGTCTGTGGGAACAACATTCTCAGAGTCAAATGGCTAATAGCAGCAAGCCAGCTTCAGAGGTCTAAGAAAATTAGCCAGTGGGGTCTAAGAAAATTAGCCAGTGGGGTCTAAGAAAATTCTAACATTCTGGAAATTTGAAGGAAAACCCCTGTAAGTAGCTTTAATCCACTTTAGACCCCCCTTGCCCCAAATATTTCTTGTATATCACAAACCATGTTCTCCAGCTTGTCCGGATGCAACACAGATTACAATAATTTGAAATTTCACCAGAAATGTCAATTTGGTTTAAAAAAAATAAATCTCCTTTTCATATTATTACAAATATTCCTCTTTAGTTCAACCAGTGACGTACCTGAAGACAATAAAGTATATGGATATTAGGGCCCAATTTGTAAAAGCAAAATAAATTTTGTAACGGAAATCTTATAGGCATTAATAACTGTTGACACAAATTATAGCATTTAAATATGTAACCGGATGACTGAACCTGAAAATTAACTATCTCAACAGTTACATGCAATCATTTGGTTTGCAATTATGTGTCCACAGTGTTGATTCTGGAAATGACTGCAGGTGCAAAATTGAAGCCTGGGTTATGTCTCCTTTTAAAGCATGGTCCTTAATGTAATTTGCGTTTTAATATGCATTTGCAGCATGTATTGTAGTTGTTTCTCTAGAGCTCATATGTATGATGTGAATGCATAACATCAGTAGCACAGATTGCGTATTATAGCTCCAGAATACCAATTGTATTTTAAAATGCCTATTGATTGGAAAGTAGTAATTTGCGTACGACATGCAGAAGCTACTGAAGTGTTTCAGCATTTTTTCACATTATAAAGTTTAGTAGTTCATATCATGTATTATGCCTACTAAAGTTAATTTTAGAGAATGTTGCAGAAAACCAGAAAAATGCATCCTAAAATTTAAAGTTCTTCATTTGCTTTAAAACCTCTTTCTCCACCGATATGACTTGCTTAAAGTGCAGCTTTTCATAAAACAATTTTTACTTTACTCATTTATTTTATCTCTTTTTTATTTCTTAACCCAGTGATAAAAATCTTGATGATAAAAGGGTATTTTGTGAGGCCTAAAAAAACTATAAAAAAAATTCCAACTCTCTTTTTCTCATCAGTCTGCAAATAAATTTGTCTTACTACTCCTGTTTACTGCTGCTTTCACAGAGAACCTGGGGGAAAGCTTCAGAAGCTCCGTTTATACCATTGCATGGTGGTATGGCAATCAGAAACTGAAAAGAAGAAGCCATTAAATTCTCATTCACTCAGCTTTCCATATCCTGGTTGTGAACATCTGCAAGTAAACCTGGCCAAGTGACACATTTTCTCTTCATTCTTCCCCTCCTCCACCCATACTTTTTTTTAATTAGAATGAGAAACAAAGCAAAATTATTCTCTGTGTGGTTGTTTTTTTTTTTTTTTCCTTGTGCAAGTTGTAGTTTCTAGGAACATATGCAACAGCGCACTCAGACCCACTTTTTGGATATTTGCAAACTGTTCTCTTTTTTTTGGGGGGGTGAATCTGTTATATCTACTCTGTGTCTAATGTATGATGTTGCTGTTATTTCTAAATAGGACATAGTATTTTAAAGGTAAGACAGTGATAATGAATGCTGGATTGTAGATAACAAAAGGAAGATATTCCTGACTGCTCATGTGCAATATGGGCATTCCTATGATGAATACTCAATTGACAAAGAAATATGGAATGAAAATGTATTAGTAGAAAGACAATAAACAATTATGAAATTTAGAATTTATGTAATGAAATCCTTTTCCTTTTCTTTGAATTGTTATAAAATAATTGAACTAAAAAATAAAAGAGCTTAGAAACTGTAAACCCTCTCTTTACAAGATTCCTAAAATTGCTAGATGTATTGAATTGGCCCACCATGCTCTCCTTTAAATAAACCTTTTTTTTTTTTTTTCTGTAGTAATGTATTATTTTTCCTTTGAAACATTGACATTACTTCTAGGACTAATTTTCTGAGTCAGTTGGCTATATTGAACAACAAGAAAGATGAATATTTTCTCTATTGAAATATTTTCAGTGCTACCACTAGATACACTAGTCAAAGAAATGTGCCCCATAAAAATTCCCAAATGGCATTTTAGTGAAAGTAAGAAGCACTTTAATGTTTTGCTCAACTGATTCCATTGTAATTCCTCTGAATTGAAATTGTCTTTGGTCAGTTCAAATTTGAAAAAATGATATAAAAAGTATTTTCATAGAAAGTATATATATATGTGTATGCATATATGTATAAACATATATAATTTATCATGAAAAAACAAAGTATTGTAGAAAATCCAGTTTCCACTTATAAATGATTATAATAAAAATTTTTAACAGCCTTCCTCCATAGCAATGTGTGAATACTAAGACCTGATGATCCTAGATGTTTTTGGAAATTGCTCTTTTGCGGTATTTAGCCAGCTCTGTTCGTAATACAACTTGTATTATGAAGTGCCATGGTCTGCAACAAATCCCATTTTTATCAGAGGAAGAAACGGTGCCACAGCTTTCTTCCTATTTCCAGAGTTTATTCTGCTTTGATACATAGGAGATCACTGCTTCTTTTGCAGACATAGCATTTCTTTCAAAATTAAGCTTCTTTCCTCATAGTGTTTTCATAAAATTATTTTCTGTAATCCCTAACATAAGCTGCATCTTTACCATGCAGTTTTAAATTCATGGGATGTTACAGTACTGTCAATTTCTTACCAGTTTCCTGAATACCAGAGCCTAAATGCCTGCAATGTTATTCATTAACAAACAAGGAAAATACCTGCAGAACAATTGCTAACAAGACAGATAAAAATGAACTGATTCCAGTGTAAAGAATATGTCTCCATTTGGGGAAAATGTGCTGCAACTCTAACAGCTGAGTTTTTGATGAGGATTTACAAAGGGAAGAGAATATTTCTTCTTAGGCTTCCACTGAAGGTTAGCTTTTTATTTGGGAGGAACAGTTGCTTTTGGAGTTTTTAATATGCCTCTTCAAGAGCTATCATGATACTATCAAATTTACTTACAAGTGAACTATCAAGGGATTAATTTCCTTGACAAAAAGATTAGTTCTAGTGGGTAAATATTAGATTCTTGGTCTTCTCAAAAATCAGACAAATTGCAGTTGTAGTGAAAAAAAAAAAATCAATGAAGAACATTTTGAAAAAAACCCACTATAATGAACAAAATAGGTACGTAGTTCTTTAATGAAAGGCAAACTAAACTTTTCATTTTAGTTTAACAGCTATATTGATGGAAAAATCTTTAATCCAATATAAGACTGTGTGAAGAAGACATGCAAATGTGTATTTCCATTTCACTGTTGGCCTTATCTGCTACACACTTGCTGAATGAGAATAACTTTACAATTTACTGGTAGACTTATAAACATTTTCAAAAATACTGTTACTGAGTGTCTCTGGATACTTAATAACTTAAGTGCCTTAAGGTTACTTTTTCAAAGACACTTAAAGATGTAGACAGAGATCCATCAAAATTTCTAAATTACCTCCTTGGATATTTTCTGGTGTATTCATTTGCACCATTAATGTCCAAATCTTTTTCACTAATCTAAATGGTGCAGAAGCTAAAGCCTTATTTGCCAAATGCAACCAAAATTTAACCAAAATCTCTCAAATTGCTCATTTGGATAAATATCTGCAGAGATTACTAGTATATAAGCTAAGTATATAAATTGTTATTTAACAGTAAAAAAGTAGGAAAAATATTGAGGGAGGGAAATTTTTAAACATTAAATCGAGAAGTGGGAATATCTCAAATGCTATTACTAATTATCAACATATGCAGACTGTAAGTAGAAATATCATTGAAAATAGGGTGTTCTTTCATATCAGTCATCACATCATGAATTCTGGGTGCTTGGTTGCTGAATTCTTATCTATTCAGTATTTCGATTCAAGTATCTCTAAAGGCTGATATGACCTCTATCTGCCAACTTAACATGCAGCTATAGTTCTAGTCCAGCTACAGGAACATTTCTGAGATACACCATGCACCCTGCAGAATTTTAGCCACCTTCACTAAACTTTTAGTGCTGAGTTTTATAACAGCTTTGTTCACTTTTTATCACTATAGCTGCTGTCTGGGATCATTGAGACCACAAATACAAGCCAATCCCAGAAAACTATTTATTGCACTGCTTCCAGCTGATTTAAGGATGAAAGAATTTCAGAAAAGTTTCTTAAACTTATAATAAGAGTGGAACAAATCCTACAAACTCTGTAAAATTATCTGGTCATTATATTCCTATGGATCAGAACAGAAAAAAATATAGTCACAAAAAATGTACTAGTAATGAGTTTTTGAAATATCCAAGGGCCAGTGACCAGAGGGAAACTAACCTGTTTTCCCAGGAAGCTGATTTTGTCTTCTCTTCTTGTCATATCCAAAGTGTATCTCTCTTCCTGAAATCTTTCATGTTGCAGGCATTTAATAAAAGTCTTCCTCATACGAAGATACAGCAAAACACATTTTAAAATGTACTTCTGTCTATCTGATTTCATTATTTTCTATGCTATTCTGTATCTGAAGTTTTACTTATTTTATAGATATACCGAAATTATCAGAAAGTATTATAATCTCAACATAAAAAGATCAAAATTAAATGACCGCTTTAAAAAAAATTAAAATAAAAATCTCTTTCTAAAAAATCCAACATGTAACCAAAGAAGTCCCATCAGCTTTTAGATATCCTGATGTCAGAAGAGGATCCTTAAAGACAAACTACTGACATTAAAAAGAATAAGCATCACTACTATCTGGCCTTGCATACTGGCCAAGTGTGTGGAAAGATGGTTTCAGTTGCTCATGAATGACCTGCCTTTGTATCAGTAAGGAGACGAATTTATTTCTCGATCACATTTACACGTTCCTACCAGTTAGGTGCCTAAAATTGAAAAAAGATTTTTGAAAAGCCATCTCTCAACGTCTAAAATACCTAGTAAAAGATATAAAGGAAATTCTGACAAGGGAAGTGTTTGGACAATGTAAAGGTTAAAACTATATAAACCTTTCTCTGTCCAGTGGAGAGGAAGAAATAGCGATTCACACTAATGTAAATAAAAAGCCTGGTCTTTATTGCAGATAAAGAATCTGCTTAGTATGTTACTAAACTCTAAGGGAGTTTAACTTGTGAATATCTAAGCATTTAAATAGACATAGAGCCACTGAGGACAACGTTCATTCAGCTCCAGTATAGGAATAGGATTGCGTCTGCTACATATGGTTAAGTTCCTCCACGGAAGAGCAGTGTCTAATATGTGGGATATTGTTCAGGTCATGGCTGAAGAACAGTATAGCACCACCCACCAAGCTGCAATCTGTGTCTTAGCCGACACACAGGCACGTCGGGCACTCCTGCGTTCTGCAGCTGAGAGTAAGAACAGGCTAGGCTTGGAGCTCAACTCCATGTGCAGTTCTCTCTACAGATATACGCATATAAGGAAGGTGAGAAAGTGACAAAACCATTACAAAACATCTCTTACAGTGTTTTGATTTTTTTTTTTCCAAATTTCATTTCAGTGAGAATTGTGAAATTTCTCCCAGATGCCCAGAAATACATTTTGAACTGATGCGTTATACCCCAGTTCATTCTATCGGAAGACAAACTGAATAATTGTATGTTGACTCAATTGTCTGTTGCAATGAAGAGTCTACGAGTTCAAAAAAAACTTTTTTCATGGTTGCACAGTTACAACATATTTATAGCTGTCAGTTTAATCTTTACTGTTTGGTTTTTAAAAGTATTGATGAAGCTACATACGATTATATAAGGCATGCATGATAATTACTTAGACAACAGAAGCTTGTATCATTTTTTTTGACATTGATATGGTCATCACATTTTTATATATACACACACAACTGCTACTGAAAAAATATGAAAATAAAATATGGTTTATACAAAAAAAAATAATCTGTGCATTTTTGTATTCAATCAATCATTTTTGGAATCAAGTTTCAGTTATGTCTCAGTAATGTCTATTTTCTTGTATTGCTTTCTCTGGAAAACAAAAAACAGGTACAAATGGACAAAATTTTCTTAAAGTGGGCCAACAAGTGGGTTGCTATGGGAAACTGAGATATTGAAAAATCTCTTTACTTTCACTGTTTGAGGAAAACACTAGTTGCTTTTGTGAGCCTCCCGTGTGGCTTCTCCTGGAGTGACATACTTTAAATTACATTATATTTTTCAAGGCACGATGCCTGACAGGGGATATAAATACATATCATCTATTTCTATAGAAAAAATGATATACAAAGTGAAGGATTACTGTTTGGAAAATAATGGTTTTAAAACCCCGTTCATCTACTAATAGCTATGAATTAAAAGTATATTGGAAATATATTCAGATATTTATCTTACCTATTTAAAATATTTATCTTCTGCAAAATGTCTTGTAGCAATGCAGGGTTACAAGGTCCATTACTTTATATGACAACAACCATCTTTATAGGCAGCAGAAGTGGAATGCAACCACCCTTAGGAACTGCTTATTATCTTCCTTTTTCTTTCCACCCACCCTGCCCAGAGCATGGTGGAAAAAAGGGGGAAGGATAATTGCAAGAATAGTGGTAACAGTTAACTTCATATGTTGTTATGTTGTTTTTAAAGTTTTGTTTTGTAGAGCTTACACCATGTGTTCCAATACTTCATAAAGTGAAGGTATCACTCTTTGCTAATAATCTGTTTTGCTATTTTTTTCTAATATTTTGAGGTTTGCAAAGGAATTTAAATTCTGTTTTAAATTACTGACAATGTTAGGGATGTACATTGATGTTCTTTTATGCATTATAAATGATGTTAGAGACCAGTCTATTGATCTCTTAAGCCACAGAGAAGTTATCTGCTAACAGATTTACTTTAGATATATTCTCTCTTGCTGCATTCTGAACTAGATTCTTGCTAGAACATGAATACTTTAAATTTAGACTTTTATAGACATTTGTCTCGATCTGTTGACCTGCCTCCAGGCATGTTAGTACAATCTCTTGCCCAGAAGGCAGTCATATTGACTACTACTGCTGGGAAGGGCCAAGTAAGAACTTTTATATCATTTCTGGACAAGCTGTTCTGGTCACCTGCCTGCAGGCTTAAGCTGCCTGGAAAGTACCAACATATGGACCACTCTGGGAAGTTATTTTAAGAATCAAACTACATTACTGTATATGTACCTTCGAAGTTCTCCCCAGCAAGTCTGAGCTGATCCTGCACAGTAGACATTTTGACTTCCTGCCTTCCCAGAACAGCACAACTTCAAGATTCCCTCAACATTTAATAAGAAAACCACCTCAGACACTGTATACTAATTGCAGGCTTACTGGGAATTTATCATGAGTGCAGTGAATGAGTACAAAGTATGCATAGTACATAAAGTATACCACAGTTTTTGTTCAGACAATGCATTTAAATCACTGACTTTTCTTCCTACTTGTGCTACCTATTCTTAGAGCAAAAGTCAGCAAGGCACTTTGGGAATATACATCTTTATTTTGAGGCATCCATTAGATTGCCATGAAACACTAGTCTTGTTTTCTGCTCCCTCCTTCCACCCACCTCCCTCCTTCCCTCCCAGCCCGACATGCATTTCAGCATGTATGGACTACACCTTTAAGGTTTTCTGTAACCCAGAGGGTTACAGCCCTACGAAGGAGAATTAGGGTCATTGCAATTAATAACTGTATTTTTTTTTTATTATGGGAAAAATAATTCTAATGATATTTTAAATTAAGGAAATTATTTCATATATAAGTAGCCTTGCCTTCTTTCAGACACCTGGATCAGGAAAAATGATGTGATCATGACACTAAACTTCTGTTCTAATTAGCGTTTATGAATTCAATTAAAGCATATAAGAGGCATTTGAAAACCTAGGCATTTCCCCATCAGGCACATATGAAATCTATTGTTCTGTTTCCTTGCATTTCATCTGCATTAATGAAAGTAGTAATAGTTGCAGACCCCATGTCATTTTGCCATATAGTCACAATTTGTCCTTTCACAAAAGAAAATCAGAAAACTGCTGAGTATTATAGATATTAATGGTTGTTAGAAAAGTGTACTAAAGAGCTCATCTTCTAAAGCATTGCCAGGCTTTTATGTCATTATTCATGAATGACTAATGCATCCAGAGGACAGTAGCTCTGATATCCAAGGAAGCAATGATGAGCAGCAGCAAGGGTGCAAGGAAAGCAGTTTTTCATAGGACCTAAATACCAGGGCTGTGTGTAATTTTGGATTTGAACAGAAGTGAAAATTAAATATTTTTCATGAATGTTGAGTGTAGCATGTCATTTGGAAAGAGAGGTAGCCACCTGGACAGTGGTTGAAAAATCTGAGGGTCAGAATGGGGTGGAGATGGGAACAGGAAATAAAAGTAAAAATAGACCAGATGAGCAGACCAGACTAGAATTTGGTAACTAGCAAAATAACATACAGACATTCTTATATATTGAGCTATTTTGATGGCACTTGCTATTTAAGGTGTCAACAAAATTACATTATTTTTACACAGCACTTAACAATGTTTTAGCAACATATTACAACAGAAGACATGAGCATTAATAATTAAAAACATAAACTGTTAAATCAAGTATACCTCATGATTTATTAGCCAATTGTTCAACTGTATTTGCTTAATTACTCTGTAAATCGCCAAATATATTCCAAAAAATACAGTCCCAATTCATTACTATGAAATAGCTGGGAAACGGTGTTGAAATAAGTAGCTAATTGTGTGTCAGTGATTGCTCTATTCCATTAAGCACAATGATTTTTCTTTTCTTCTTTTTCTTCAGCTACTATACTGTCTTCTTGGTGGATCAGAAACAGGGTTTCAGCAAATGCTGAATGAAGCCACTGAGAATCTTTGCATTGACTTTGCAGCATTTTGAAGTGGATTTTTTATGAGAGTGCTCCAGCACCAGGAAGCATCCAGTTCACTCTGAAGTCGCTCGTAGCATTTTTATAGTGTTTATAGTTTTCAGTACAGAAATTCTGCTTCTGCTAATTTTGGAGGATTTAAGTGAAATTTAAACAGAGCAGACATCTTAGTGCCAGCTGTGGGGCAGGATATATTTCACACTGAAAATACAATCAGAAGATATTTTTATAGTTATTGGGGAAGCTCACCAAACTTAAATGAAAGAAATAAATTAGTGTATTTTATAGGAAAGGAAGGGAAGTTAACACATTTTTGTTATCATATCAAGTATTTATAGATTTGCACAGCGAGCCAAGGATTACAGAATATTTTATAGTATATAGTTATCTGCTGCATTATATCAGACTCCTTCAAATATTCAGGATTCCACCCAAAATTGGGCTGCTTAGATTCAGGTGCCTACACAGAGATGTAGATGCAACCTACGTTGCCATCTGTAGAGAAATTGGGCACGGGTCACCTCCTTAAAAATGAGTGTCTTTTTAAGACTTGGTGAGGTAAGTGAGACATCCTCATAGTGCTGGCAGATTGACAACTGCGCTTTACTGAAATATCAGTTGGATGCTAAGCTGAATACTCTAGAGCAAACTCTGAGTTTGGAAAACTCGGTAGAACTCCCTGTTTCAAAGGGATAAATCCATACTGGTTTTGTTTAATCTTGTCTTACTCCTCATGCTATCAGATGGGACATAAATTTTATTGTAAATAGTTATAAGGTAAAAACATACTAACTTTTAAATTCTTTGAAATTAAATATTTTTTCCTGCCTTTCTTTTTGCTGATACATGAAACAGTATGTAAAAGCCAAGATTTCAGAAGGGTTTCCCTACCCATCTGGGCTCTTTATTTTGACTCACAACCTTTGAGCATTTATAATTGTTTTTATTAAAGTAATAAACACAAGAAACACAAGTGCCTTAGTCAAGGGATGTCTATGTTAAAGTAACCCAAGGGACAGATTTTCAAAAATTGGGCATGATCATCACAAATTATAAGATGCACCAATTAAAACAAAATCAAATCAAGACTTTGTATATGTGTATATGCATGTGTGTATGTGTGTTTGAGACAAATTTAAGTCAAAATTAAGTATCTCTATTTTAATGTATGTTGGATAATTATTTTTTCTTTTTAGGTATATCCTACAGCATATTAGGATTTTTCACTAGGGAAAAAACCTCCAAAACCAAACACCCTCCTCCCCCCCCCTCCCCCTTCCCCCCTCCCCCCCAAATAATCCTTAAAATGAAATAGAAATAAAATAACACACTGGTTATTAACCTTCATTTCTTAAAAATATCTAGGATTAGAAGTCATACTTAGTAACATGAAATAACTGCTTTATGATTTTTTTTCTTAACCGAAACTTGCTTAAAGTGATCTGTGTATCTAGGTATCTGGAATCTATTTATTTGTATCATTATGATTGTTACCAGGTCAAACTGATAATCTGAAGAATACTTTAAAAACAAAGTTTATAATGATTTTTTTTTTCTGCTTAACTAAAAGAATCTTTGTTACATTTTATTAAAAATTTTGAAATACATATTTGCTTTCAGTGTACTTAAAAAGGACAAGCAAGGGTAGCACAAATATACATAATGCTTGAGTTTGCACATTTTGTCAGATTCATATTCATATGTGGAAAGAATGTTCATACATGTCTTTCAAAAATGACACTTTCTAACTAGATACTACTGAAGGTCAAAAAATTGCATGAAAGACATGAAAAAATTTCCATAAACATTATGCAAAACCATCTAATATTATTCATGTGAGCTCTTAAATATATTTTCTTCAGTCATCTTTCATTCTTTCTTTAAGCATGTTTTCCCCAACACCTTTCACTGATAGTTTATCAGAAAGCAAAGTTTAAAGTTGAAGGTCCAAGTCTGTAAACAACCAGTCTGCAGACAGTCACTATGGGTGAAATCAGAGATGGAAAATTGCTGGCCATCAGGGAACTCTATTCTCAGTACAGGGTGCAACATAAACGTTGTACTATGTGTTGCTTCATAAAATTGCCCGTCTATTGGGCAAGGAAGGAATTACTCAGCATAACATTTAGTACTGGATTCATATATACAGTAAAATGGCTGCCTTCCCACACAAATGTAAGGAGCAAATGCTGAAGCCATCTTCAGTAGGAATCTTTTTTACTAGGAAGAATGAAATTTACATTCAGTGCTGAAAAGTTTCTTTGCTTTTAAAATTTTAAGCTCCAACCAAGAAATATAGCCTTTAGAGTATCACAAATCTACTGAAATCAGTGAAAACATTCAGGTAAGGCTATTAGAACTGAATTCTACCTTCAGATATATCAGATACAGTGGTAAAACACACATTCATAGGTTTTTATTTATTTATTTATTTTCTACATCTGATGGAGGTAGAAGCAGCATTAAGGTGGAAAAGGTATTTGAGGCACAGGACTACTTGGAAGGTCTGTTGACCAGATGCTTTGGAGATGTGCTGAACTAGTGCAAGCTTGTGCAGTGGTCTTGGCTTGCGATTGGATTCCCTCCCATGTTGCCTGGCTTTTGTTTCTATAACCTGCTAATTTCTACAATGACACCTATGAGTTAACGTTTTAAATAAGGGTGAAAAAAAGAATGTAGACAGGAAGATAGAAATTTATAATGGATTAAGGAGGGAAACAACACTAACATATGAAGCATTTTGGTATATATTTGTGGTTAAATATTGAAAGATCATTTTATTTTGAAGATCGATAAGCCTTTACATTTTCTTTAGTATAATTAGACCTCAATGTTAGCTGTTTCCTCAGACTTTCTGGAACATTTTCTAAGCCTGATATCCCTTTTCAGAGGTAAAACTGAATAGTAAAGATTCTCAGATGCAGTGCTGATTTGACACTGTAGTTGTAGTATTGTACTGTCAAATACTGAGACCTTTTTTAAGTTTACGTTTCAGTGATCATTGAAGCAATCAAATATAAGTTGTTATGGTTAAAGAAAAAGTCATTTTTAATTTAGAAACCACAAAACATATGTAGTTTTAAGGAAAAAAAATGACACCTTTTTCCCTACCCTAGTTTCTTCATCACTCCTTTGAGTACATGTTGGAGTCTCTTATTTTCATGACTTTATGTTTAAAGAATGAAGGGGTAGCATCTATGTTGTATGTCAATTTCCACAACCATCGAGGTTTTTTTTTTATTTTTCAGAGCTGTCTGTTTTGCTCTCACTGATCATTTTTACTCACAGAATAATTCATACTGGTACCACACTGTTCTGCTGATGAAAAGACTGACCAGTTTCTGTTAAGATTTTATTTGCTTTCATTTTATAAGTTTTTTTTTTTTGTTGATGGTGGGTTTTTTACTCCTGCAGTAGAGTAAGTGGTGGTAATCAGTATACATAGACTCTAGGCTGAGAGCCATTTCTTATCACAAAAGTCACTGCATGGTAGAAGCTGCTGTGGTACTATTGACAGGAATTTCACTGCTGCTTAGAATCAGAATTATGTCTATTTGCTGTATGAAACTACACCCACTACATTATTAATACCAGTAAATACCTCATATTGATGTCCAAATGGGACTATTCTGATTATATATTACACATCCTCTCAAAGCTGTCACATCGATGATGTACTATATGGCACTAATAGCTGCTACTTCAATGATGTATACCAAGTGCCACCACTCCAGCTAAATATTTCATCATGGCAACAGAATTTGTGCTAAAATGCTTCAATGGTATGGTTGTAAATATAATACACATGCACAGACCAATCATTCTGTAATTTGCTACAGAATTATTTATCATGTATGTGGTTGTGTGTACACGTGCGTGAGCGTGCACACCTGTAATCAGTTAGTTTTCTATTTTCAGGATATGCACGTTGTTCTTGATTATTAGCAGCCTGATGCCAAGTTCTCTTAAAGATAATACCTTTAGCATAGCCAAAATCTCTTACCACATCCTTGCCCTGAATTTTATTGATCATATGTCTCTATGACTTTGGAAAACCAGTTTCCATATCTGGGGTCTCACTCTAATACCATGGGCTATCCACTATCACTGTTCCACTTTATCAGTTGTCCTTTCTTCATTATTTCCCTTATCTTCCTGCTTGTATATCCAATTGCTCTTTCTCTTTAGCTCTTTTCAACCCCACCAAGTGTCAAAGCTGACTTTCACTATCCCTTGTATTTAACAATATTCAATGACTTGCTAAGTAACTTGTGGTTTCAACCCAAATCAAAATGAACAAGAGCCAAAAATCACAAAAAAAACCCCAAACCAAAACAACATAAAAACCCCCAAACAAACCCAGAAGAAATGAGCTGAAATGCTGTCACATTCCACACTTATGCTTTCCTAAGTCAGGAGTCATGGCTTGATAGAAAGAAGTGTGCCAATTAAACCCAACTCACTCCTCCCTCCCAGCTACGTAGACTGTCTGGAAATGTTACTACTTTATCCCTAGGATTCTTCCTCAAAAATATGGGAAGCAACATGGAAGCAAAATAAAGTTTACATGTAGAGACCATTCACAGGATAATTCAGGCAGCAGGGGACATCAGGAGATTTCTAGTCCAAACTAATTCTCAAAGAAGAGTCAGCTCTGAGATCAGACCAGGCTGCTTAGGGCTGTATCCGGTTATGTGTTGACTGCTCACCTCTCTGTGCAACCTGTTCCATTGCTTGAAAAGAAAAGTGTTTCTCCTCATATCCAGTCAAAGCCTTCCTTGTTCGATTATGCCATTGTCTCTTGTCCTCTCAGAATGTACCACTATGAAGGCTCTGTTTTCTCAACCAACTCCATGGAGAGGCACTGTTACATCTCCTCCCAGGTCCAGGAGCTTCTCCTCCATCTTCATGACTTTTGGTGGCTTCACTGAAATTGCTCCAATCTGTCAATATCTTTCTTGTATTGAGAGGGTTCAAAAACTGTACACAGTTTTATAAATGAAATCTAATGATTCCTCATTAAAAGACAATAACAAAACCAGTCCAGGATGTGATTCACCTTCTTTGCTATAAGGACACACTACCGGCTTATATTCAGCTTGCTGTTTGCCACAACTCCCAGGGCCTTTCAGCAGAGCTGCACCCCAGACAGTCCATCCTGGTCAGACTGATTCTCTGTCACTGGAAGCTGTTATTCCTTCCCAGGCAGAAGACTTGCCATTTTTCTCTCCTCTGATCCTGACACACAAGCTCTCAACCAGTCTGTCATATGTCCTACAGAGGAACTCTCTACAGAGATGCCATTAAGCTCTGGAGAATCTCAGCTTCTGCCACAATTGTGCCCTCCGTCTGCTAATTTACACCAAGAGCTTTCCAGTCCTGTTCAATGTTCTGCCCTCCCTTCCCCTGAGAGAGAACACTGGGGTAATGTTCTTCAATTACAAAATTAACTAGTCTAGCTTTTGTCAATCTAACTGCTGAATCACGCTATTGGCATTTCATTACTCTGCTATATTTAATTTTTCGTAGAGCTCCTGCAGTCTTTCTCAGATTTTTTTCAAGTATAATATTTCTCTGCTGCTTCAAAAAAATTGCCTCAGTATTCTTAAAAATATTTGATATTTTAAGAAGCATATAGTTGTCTTGCTTTCTATCTAGTAAGTCATGAGGTCTCATTTCTTACAGCTAATGACCTTGTAGCATCTAAGTGTCTGCAGCATTGTAGTGGTCTTTATTAATTTAAAAATGATCTGCAGGCTTATACAAGTACATTTCCCCTAAAATCATGTTTTCTCATTCAATTATTAGTAATAAATAGTACTCAAAGGTGTTTAAACTGTCCAGATTGTTGACATCTACAGCAGTCAATTACTGTAGGCAGTATAGAACAGATTACTGGGTATTACAAGTCATACTAATTCTGTCATGTTATCCCTTTTTATAAGATAGGTATATATAAAATATTATTCTATTGATTGCATTGAGGCAAGAAGTCTTGCACTGTTTTTTACATCACATCTTTTCAAAACTTCTTTGTGTTTTCTTTCAGGATTTCAAAAGACAAAATTAATGTGCAAAACATTCAGTTTGGTTTATCCTTTCTTGTCTTAAATAATTTATCAAGAATGCTGTAAAATATTAAGCTTTTTCATTCTCATTAACTTTTAAAATTCTTCAAATTTTTTCTTCCTGCTCACAAATCAGACCAGCATTTGAAAATGTTACCTCAAAACTTACATTCCTATCTGTCCTATGTTTCTGTAATGGAAATTTTTGTGACTAAAAGATTTGTATTTTTTGTCTTTGGAAAATTCACTCATACTTGATAGTCTGTCTTCTTTACATTGAGACTCCTACAAGCCACTCCCAAATCATTATTATTTCTTTCTGCCTTCTTTTTCTTCACCAAACCATAAAATATTGCCTTTCAAGATATCTTACTAGTCTCTTTTTTTGGGTGTCTTTTTTTTTTTTTTCTTTCCACATTCCTCAAGACATGACTGATTCTGAAAGCATGCAGTTTGCAATTCATTTTACAGACGGGAAGCTGTAGAAGTGTACCCTCAAATACTGTTCTTCATTTTCGTAGTCTTTGGTTTCTATTTTCAGTATATGCCTGAACATGTCGTAAAAGATACCAACAATGTCTGAAATCTACATAGCAGTCTTCTAAACTCTTACTTTCAGCTTCATATTCCTGTCTATATTTTAGGTTTCACAAAGGTTTTACATTGTTCCTGCAGGTCATCTGTTTCCCTTACCTCTCTCTCATAGCAAGTATTTTTTTAACAGTCGTCTCCTAAGTCAGTGGTCTGAGTATAAACATCCCCTGAGGTTCCTCTTGTTCTTGATATTTCTCTGATGTCAGGAATCAGTAAATGCATGATTAAGTTGATTGATAGCAACTAATATCTTACCTCATTTAGGATTGCCAATAAGCACTAAATTTATGAAGCATATTTCTCTTTACAGCTGTAACTTTGTATATGTTTAAGTAATTATTCTCCTTCTTCTTCTTTTCATTATATCATAAAGACTCTGATTAATTGCAATTGTTTTCTATGCAAGTGCCTTTAACCTGCAATTATTTGGATGTTTCAGTCAGGGATACTAGCTGTTGTTTGTTAATGCTCTTCATAAAATACTTTGTATTTCAACTTCTCTTCACAAAGTATCTTGTATTTCATTTTCTGTTCTTCCAGAAGGAGCATTTAAGGTCAATATTTTACCATTTTGCTCCTATCCTTAGATAGAGGATTGTGATAGTGTCAAAACCAATAACTGCTGATAATAGACTATCATTCATCATGAATTTTTTTTTCCTATTTCATGCCTCACAGTCTTTTCTCTCCTATAAAACAGTGTGAATTCACTAACCTAAAAGATCCACATCCCAGGTACCTTGTGAGGCTGTGATGTGTAGGCATGGCTTCAAAAGCAGATGACAGGGCCCCAGTTCACTTTATGTTCTAAATATTGCATATTCCAACTCCCTGACATTTTTTTATGTCTTCTAATCCCACCCACCAGTTTACTTTTGAGTGCAAAGATGAACTTTTTAGAAGGCTTGCAGAACTTGAGATATTAAAGGAAAAGCATAAACTTTTTGCTCTGGAGTGATTGTGATTCGCACCAGAACAGGTCTTTATTTATGACCATGGTTGTCCCAGAGATATTTGGGCTTCTACATGGGAATGATTATTGCTGGATTTATGGACTTTGTATTTCTTGAAATAAAGTGTAAGAATACACTCTTAGCATATAGGGTTTATTTATATTCACAGGCCACAAGGTGGGCTATACATGCAGGTCAGCAAACACATGCCATTCAGGCCACTCTAGAACCACAGCCACCTTAGGCTGATTATGCAGGTTTGCCTGGAGTGTTTCTTGGAGACTCCGAACTCTAAGATAGACTGAAACATCAGGGAAATACATGTTTGGGTAAAGGCATTGCTATACCTCAAAATGATAAGGAGGCAATATTGTGTGATAGCTGCTGATTCTGAGGACAAAACACCTCTTTAAACTGAATATATGCTACAAAAAGTGAGAATATTATTTTCAAATGATAAGTAAAATTATTCCTGATAATAAGGGAATCATAAACTGTAAATTATGCATAATTTAGTTTAACACTGAATAAATGTCTGAATGCATAACCAGAGTAATAGGATGAAAATAAGAAAATTGAGTATTTAAAAAAATCCAAACCAAATCAAAAACTAAATACAACTTTTCTTAGGCTATGAAGTTATATTTCAATAGAAGAAATAAAAACCTTAACTCCTGCATATTACAAACTTACATTTTCAATTAGTAAATTCTAAAACATAATTTTACACAGAAGTTTTAAAGACCGTCCAGGGACACTTAATAGAGATTGGGAAAGAGGACACATGAAAAAAAAGATCTCTCTCTAATGGCAGAAAAAAATGTGAAAATACACTTCTTTAATTAGTGAAAGAAAGAGTAATTTTCTACAATTTAGAGAACAGACACCAGCATTATCTCCAGAATCTCCTTCTCTGGAGATGTTCAAAACCCACCTGGATGCATTCCTGTTCAACCTGCTCTAGGTGAACCTGCTTTGGCAGGGGGGTTGGACTCGATCTCCAAAGGTCCCTTCCAACCCCTAACATTCTGTGATTCTGTGATCGGTATGGGAGGGGTTTGACATAAATAGGGTTTGCAAAATAAATGCAACGAATTCAGTAAGAGGCAGAACAAACATGATTTGAGAATTAAAAAATCAGATTCAGAAATTTGAGATCTTTTTAATAATAGTGAAAGTATCGCTTTATAATCGCTGTGGAAAATATGTGATTTCAAGTTAATGGATTATTTTTAATTCAATAAACCTAAGGGAACAATTCTCTGAAGACTTACATACATTCATAAATGTGGAAAAACTATATTTCACTATAAGTAGAGTAAGTTTAAGGAAGTCTTTTAATTTGGTATCCAAGGGGAATTTAGATGAGATATCTAACAGAACAAAGGAGAAACCAGCTAAGAAAGTGATTACATTTTCAGTAAAAATATTCATTAAAAGCTGATACAGAGTGCCATTTGATGATGTAACCACAGCTAATTATAAGATTGAGGGGAAGATCTTAAAACTGTTATATTAGACTATTGCACTTTATATCGTTAGTGATATTTAGCATTTCAGGTACTCATTACATTGCAATCCATCATGCTGTGTCCAATCAGAAATTATTCACATTAATATAATCATTTTCACTTGTATTTTTATTGTCTGACTTAATATGAATTTAACTCACTATGATGAAAAATTAGCATTACATTTTAATCTGTAGAAATGGATTCTCTTATGTTATTAACAAGTATGTTAGAGCAGTGTATAATGAATAAAAATCTAACAGAAGAATATATTTCCATCAGTTCATAATAACACCATTTCACACAGTATCTTATTAAGAAGTGAGCTTATTAGCAAAATTGACAACGTATTTGAAATTATTCCCATTACAACCTGCAAAGCAGAAAAGAATCATCATAAGAAAATCAGTAAAGAATGCTAACTGTTTTTCTTTTAAATCATATTGTATATCTCCATGGGCAAATGATTACTTATGGACAATCAGATGAGGAATATATGCTGTTTAGTATATGTTACACAGGTAGAGGATTGATTTTTAATATTTTTTTTTTTTATGGTAATAAGAAATGCAGCATGTAGTGTGTTACAATGCTTGTTTGTTCTTTCATAGATTTAGCCTCATAGTACTCTTATAAGTGTAACTATTCCCTCTTACAAATGGCACTTGATGCACAGGAAAGCTATACAAATTCACGCAGAAACATTTTAAGAAAATGGACAGTTGAAGGTATATAGGCCAAGTCCCAAAAAATCACTCAAACCATGGAATCATCCTTCTTTTCTCATTAACTCAGAACATGCAGGGGATGTTTCCCCAGGGAAAACTCTTAGCAGAACATATTTCAATGATAATAAAAAATTGACTAGCTCATCCTCTTGAGATGGATATCTCTTGTTCTACCTATAATCTGTGTGAATCTGAAATTCTGTCCACAGATCTGCTACTCTGTATCTGACTCCAATAAATCTGCTTCCTTAAATAAATGGTGATGGGGACCTCTGTAATTGTTTTGCTTCTCTTACTATCATTTATATCTTTATTTATTCTAGAGAAATAAGTCTAAAAAATCAGCTTGATTTACTTTTTAACTCTAAAAATTTTAACATCCAGTTAATGGCAGCATCTAAAGCATTAATAGACATAACTTTACAGTTAAGTGCATCTCTTATTCTTGATAAATTATCTCAAGCATCTGTTAGGAATCTCAGAAAACTTAACAACTTCCTGTTGACATTCCTAGCAGGCAGTACTTACATGATATGTAAAACAAGGGAAATGTATTAGCACAAAAAAAAGGAACATAACATTAAACTGCTCTACTACGGTGGTCAGTAACTCCAGACCCAGTTCTGAGCTTTATGTATCCAATAGTCAGGCACTTCCAAAATGCAGTAGAAAAACATTCTTCCTTCCTTGGAAGATGTTGCCTTATTCTGTCTGAAAGGTTAAATGCCTCTAGTTATTTAAGCATTGTTGTCCTCAGCGTGAAGGTCTCAGTCTGATTCAGAGCTTCAATAAACAACTACCTCTGCACTGTATCAGCCCTGACAAGGAGCCCTACCGGTCATCTGTAAAAGAATGCTACCACAAAGAAGAACCTATGGCTATTTGCCTAAAGACAGGGAAAGATGCTGCCTTTCCATCCTGATTCACCCAGAGCTCTGAGTAAATAATTTCCACAAATGAAATGATCTGTACCCATTTGTTGCCCTTTTACTCCCTGTCCACTGCCAACGATCAACAAAGCTCAGCACTGCCTAGGACTTGAGGACACATGCCTTCAGCATGTGTGCACGCTCTTTCCACTCTGTTCTCACTGACACACTGCCTTAGCAGCTGCATACCATTTCCCACATAAATCCCTGTACTGTTGACAGCCTGAGGAAATAGTGGCCTCATGGACTTTCAAGATAGTTCTTAATTTATTTTTACTTTTCACTGATGACCTGGTATCTTAGAATCATAGAATCATAGAATGTGTTGGGTTGGAAGGGAATTTTAAAGGTCATCTAGTCCAACCCCCCTGCAGTAAGCAGGGACATCTCCCACTAGATCAGGTCGCTCAGAGCCTCATCAAACCTGGCCTCAAACATCTGCAGGGATGGAGACATCCCCATCTCAGATAACAGACCCGAGTTCAAGTTTACTTGGAAGTATTTACTTCTAATTTAATTAACAAGGTTCCTACCAGCTTTGTGAAACTCTGTAGTCATTGCTGCAGCTCCAGAAGTTGAATTTATAGGTTAGGTGGGGGATACAAAGTCACACAGTTAATGTCTTCCCCCTTTCCCTTCTGTTCTTTGGCAGACTGGACAGGGTTTGAGAGGATTCTGATATACTCAAAATCTTGTAAATCTGAACTGTTTGGCTCCCCAATTCCTAAATTCTATTTTGTTTCACTATTCATAACATGACTGCATGGGAGAGCTGTTAGAGATTGGATTTCCTCTGAGGGTCCAGTTTTTCCTTCATCTCACAGCCACTAGAAAGCCTTGAATTTCTGCTCCAGTCCAGTTTGGCCTCTGAGTGATTCCAAAGTACAAAGCTGAAGGGTCATCTACAAGGCCTACATCTGGTAATCAGGCTAGAAATTTGTGCAAGACCTGATGGTGTGGGGAGATGTTAAGAAAAATCTGCATCTCATATACTGAAGAGCAGTATGATTGACTGTGAAAACTGCTTATAATATGTGAGAATGAAAGAACATTTTTATTTAAAATATTTAAGTCAATTAAATATTGCTGAAAAACAGGACTACAGCTAATATTTAATTAAACGTCCAATTTGGAAAAAATATACTGACAAGGAAGGAAAGAAAATATTCAGAAGAAACTGAAAAAAAACCCAAGACTGTGACTTACTGTCACATATCCTATTTCAAGCTGAGCAAATTAAGAAGACTGTGTTAGAATATAACAAGATAAATAGCTATTAACAATTCACCATCATGCAGAAACCGTGTAGTGGTCACACGTGTTTAATATACAATGAAAGTAGTTATCTTATTAAACTTAATGGCACCTATAAAAGTGAGACAAGTCACAGGGTTGAGACAGTAATGAGATAAGCTTGCAATCTGATCAGTTTGCATGCAAATGACCTCATCTGAATGAAATTAATGTTTGCATTTTTATACTGTTCTGAAAGCACTGCCATTCCCATTGTTCTATCCTTGCTTTCTTGAATTTTCTTAGAAATAAGAAAAAAAAAAACGCTAATCAAAAGACTAAAGACCAACTTGTACTCTGCTATTACATCAGTTTTGAAATGTTCATTTCTGAGTGGAAACTTCTACTAAAGTCCATCAAAGACATGTCGTGTTAGCAATTTTAATAAAGTTTAAAAAGTTGAAATATATATTTGATTTGAAATGTATTCATGTGCTTGAAAAGGATAACGAGAGGATAAGGCCTCACAGTCAGATGAACAACACATCAGTGAATTTAATTATTTTTTCCACATAAGGAAAACCTCCTTATATTTTAATTTTATTTGTTTGTATGCATTCCATAATTAAAGAAATAAAAAGCTGGACTCGTATTTATCTTCATCTACATTTTATTTCTAAACCTTTATTTTATTTTTCCTGCAAATGATATTTCAGAAGAGGCAAACGCTATTTCATTTATTTGTTTTTTTGTGCAGTTGTTTGTTAAACCTAATGTAAAGACACAGGAAAAGTATTTTCTTTATACCATCAGCTGTTGGTCTGACAGTGAAATACTTTCCATTAATATATGTTCAAGAATGCAACATGTTGAATAGTTTGACCACAGCCTAGGAAAACATTTAAGAGCACGTTTCATTTTAAACACAGGAACAGGTTGTACTTCTTTAAATTATGAAGAAAAAAGGTATTTTGACAGGTGAGGGTAAATAACTATAGAATTGCACAAAACTGAGTCCACTGCAAGCTCAAAAAATACAATTTAAAAAGTGCCTTAATTTTTTATTTTAATAAATTCAGACTAATTCTTTAAATAACTTCTGCTTTTATTGTAGACTTAATAAAAATTGCACTTTTCCCCTTCTCCATTCTTAATTTTCCAGACACAAAGAAGTTTTTATTGTAACATAAATATCGTGCAATTCAATTATTTGATTACTTTCCCCTCTATTAAATATCAGAAAATAGAGGAGAAAAAAACCCCAACACACTAAACAACTGCTCTTCCCCTTTTTTTTGGGTCATTATTCAGACAACCTATTAACAGGATCAACTTACATTCTCTTAAAGAACTATCCCTATGATTGGATTGCTCCAAGGAAGACTAAGACTGCTAGTGGAAAGTCACAGGGAGAATTTCCCACATTCTTAAAGGAAAAAGTGCCAGGTGTTGTACAGCCTCTAAATATCAGAGAGGAGGCCTATCCCTTAAGACTCCTGTTCATGTGGTGCTCTAGCAGTAGGCTACGGAAAGGTTTTCTTTTTGAAGTAGCTAACAACAATGTTGTGAAATGTGGGCAGCAAGGCTGGGAAGACATTCAACTGACATCCTAGTACCTCCAAATTTCCTCTCCAAGCACAGAATGGACATCCTTTGGAAATTAGTTTATAAAACGTTGGAAAAAAGGAAATTACCTCGCTGGAAGTAACAGTAAATTATTAAGGTAAGTAAATTATTAAGGAATGAAAAGCATTTTCAGAGACCAAGAAGAGAAGCAATCAGGAGGAAAGGAAATTATGAAGTCAATAATTTAGAAGTTGTGAGATAGCTTTCATTTAACCTTTCAGCGTAAAAGAACAAAAAAGCATAAACCTCTGTGTACTAACTATAGTTCTTAAAAAATCATGGCCAACAAAAACATGTGGAGGAGAAGATGCTCTTGATTTGACTGTTTTAACCATGCTGAAAAATTCTGTTCCATATTATTTAATCAATGGAAGAAAATAACCATGAGAACAAAAGTAGTATACACAAGATAGATACCCACCTTTAGAAGATACTTAAGACAGAAAAAAAGAATTAAATATTTGAATTAACAAATGCTAGAAAATGGGAAATGGTAATATAAAATATCAAATTCACTTGTGGATAACCAACTTTAGATAGGGATTACATTATTCAAGACAACTTGAAAATGCAAAGCAGAATCATCTCCACTCTAAAAATGCAAAGTGTCAAACCAGAAATCTAAATGCTGTTCTAACAATGGTTATATATATAACTTCACCATCTTATCTTGGAAACTGAAAAAAATATATAACACTATTTCCTTGCCTTTTGGCTTGCAAAGGTGTGATGAAGGATTTCTGATGCTTCCTACATGTAAAGCTGCGTTACAGCATTTTCTGACCTATAATTAGAGTCAATGGATTGTGCTTTTCACATCATTTCGTCAGCTTCCAAAGCTAATTGTCACTAGCTCACACAAAACATCAACAAAATAAAGATGTTTATATTCTTGCCTGATCCACTTAAAAATATATAATCAGAAAGAAACTAGTCGAATTAATTCTACTAAGTTCATTATAAAATCGGAACCAAACACCTTGTGTGGTAGCATATAGGTAGAAGAAAATATAAATTGTAAATATCTATCTTTTTTACTTATTGAAGTGGGATATTGGTGAAATATGTAGGAAACATCTGGTAATAAAAAATAAAATTTGTGACTGGCCTGGGGAACCATGAAAGGCAGTTACCTATTTTTGTTTTTTTAATAGTATGTACAATTAATTGTGTGTTCTCTTTTCAGGTTTTATTTTTCAATTTTTACTTCTGTTCAGTTTAGAATTCTAGTGGTAGATGCAGAGATAGAGAGATGTGGAAGCTATCTGGAGTTGGGCATAAGCAGAAATAATCTCCCAGGAAGGTGGTAGAAATCTATTTTGAGTTACTTCAAGTTGTATAGTGCTGAAAGACATCAGAGAACTGGAACAAATTGGTCTTGATGAAAAAACATAAGGCAAAATGCAGAAGATGTAGAAAATAATGCCTGCAAAAAATATTGTCATGTTGGCTGACTGAAGAAGTTTAAGGTAAAGTTTTGAGGAGTGCACTGATTTTGAGCCACACAGTTTTGTGGAAGTTAAACTGAAACTCTTGCATCTTGATTATCGCTTGGAAACACGAAGCAGGTAATCGATTAAGAGTTAAGAGGCCATTTGGGTTCTCAACACCTTGCATAACACAGACTCATGATAGGTCTACTGATAGAGTCAAAAAGACTGAACAAATTAAGATATAAGAAGTATGAAAGGTTACTTTACAATAAGGTTTTGTAGGTCTTGTGATTTCACTACTCAGGTATTTACAAGAATTCTTCTAACCTCCCACTAAAAAAAAACAACGCACCAAACCAAAAAAAAAAAACAAACCAACAAACAAAAAAAAAACCACCCCACAACAGAAACCCAGCATGAGTTATGAGGATTAAATCACATTATTTCTTTCATGTTAAAAGAGTTTGTGAGTAAAAGAATTTACAACAACCTGGTGTGTTCCTAATACTGAATCATAGAATCTGTTGGGTTGGAAGGGACCTTTAAACGTCATCTAGTCCAACTCCCCTGCAGTAAGCAGGGACTTCAACGAGATCAGATTGCTCAGAACCTTTGATATCAGATATCCTTTTTCTGTAACTGTTTTGGTCTTAGTAAATTAATTGAACAGATGAGAAAGAAGAAATGTGGTACAGATCACTAGATTTTAATTTTGGTCTACCCACATTAGAAGAAAAAATCTGGTTCAAGATTTACTTTAGTAACTGAAAATGAAAAAAATACATGAATAATCCACACTTTTCACAGAAAGCTACTGTAATGCAGAAAATTACATTCATACAATAGATCAACTTTGCTACTAAGCATGCTTCAATGGGAGTAAGACAGTGTTAATCATTGGACCAGTCTCTAACAGTGTGTGTGGGGAAGAAATACTGTTATATCAGGCTACTTAGGCTTATTACTCTCAATGTTGCTAAACAGGCAAGTTGAATCAGTGCCTTTTTTATTCACATAACTTTAATCCCTCAAAATATAAGACTCTTCCTTGAGCAACTCTAGATCTACTTGTTTTCTAAGCACAGATTTCCCGTAAGGTCTCTTCTCTGGTGGGCTATCACCAGGGAGCCCTGGTGAAATCCTTCACTGTGAGTTAGCTTAAAGGAAACTCTTAAACCAGCGGAATAACTTCATATTTAGCAACAAAAAGACATAAGTAAAGAAACAATTCGACAATTTTTATGATTCTGGATTTTTTCTCTGTATGCTACAGTTTGGACTGGAAAGGTAGATATTCCAAGGAAATAAACTCATACAGAATCACGAACATAATAGCTCTTCTTAAACACTACCTAAGATCCAATGCATAGAGTAAATCTAGAACCATTGATGCCGGCATTATGCTGCAATAGCTAGTTACAAAATCTTTACTACTATGGAATTAGATGCCCTACCAGTTAAGAAATTACTTTTTTTCTTAACAATAAGATGCTCCAACACCATCTTTCCTCCTCCAGGATGGCCTGAAGTGAACCATATCTTCCAGAGAGAGAAAATAGGATCACAAACTTTGTTGCTTCCGTGCATAATACTATTGAAATTAATATACCTCAAACCATTATATATATTGTTTACAAAGTTATTAGTATGATAACACATAGATGTTAACACTTAAAGTTATTTAACACCATAAGGAATTTTCTATATTACTACAAGAATATGATAAATATAAATTATTATAAGATACAACGGTTGCTTTCAAAACTATTTACGTTGCCAATATAAATACTAGACTTTGCTTACAGAAGCAATGGTATTCCTTTATTATTAGAAATAGAAAAAGTAATATTTTAAGGAAGAATACTGTTGTATTCTGCAAGCATGTAAACATGATCAGATTTGCATAAATCAAGGTAATTGAGGACATTCTTCAACTACACATTGAACCTGGGGAGAACAGATGCTGGTTACTCCCAGTTGTATGCAGAACGGGGGGGAAGAATACATTATATAGTCAAATATGATCTTCTTATTCATACAATTTATTACGTCAGTCTGCAAGTGCTCCTTTTCATTTTTATAGGACTCAAAAACCCCTCAAATAGAAAAAAAAATATTAAAATTTAGCATTTCATTTTGATTTCAATGTTTCCAAATCTATTTTCATCTGCAATCAGAACTCAAATATTCAGCCTTATTTTAAAAAAAAACCAAACAACCAACAAATAAAAAATTTATAAATGTCAAAACTTATTTCAGTATTTTAGGCTGAAATTAATCCTTTTTATATCACTGATTCATAATATTCCTTTTCAGTTTGTTGAAGTGATCTTACGCATAACTATTTGATGTGACATGAGTCAGTTCAACATCCATTTACATTTCCTTCCTATGAAACAAAACTTCATGGGAGTTCTCATTTACCTGAAGCCGTCATCATATATATGCATACATATACACACCCCATGTAATTTATACTGTATTATTTACATAAAGAGGATTTATTGCAATGTTTTGGGTATGCAGAAACTTAAACTGAGCAGCAGTCCTGTCAACTTTATATTTGTTGCATATAGAATAGAATCACAGAATCATTTATGTTGGAAAAGACCCTTAAGATCATCAAGGCCCACCATAAACCTAACACTGCCATGTCCATTACTGAACCACGACACTAAGTGGCACATCTTCACCTATGGTGACTCAACGACTTCCCTGGGCAGCCTGTTCCAATGTTTGATAACCCTTTCGGTAAAGAAATATTTCCTAGTATCCAGTCTAAGCCTCCTGTGGCACAATTTGAGGCCATTTCCACTTGTCCTGTCACTTGTCACTTGGGAAAAGAGATGAACTCCCACTTGTCACAACCTCCTTTCTGGTAGTCGTAGAGAGCGATAAGGTCTCCCCTCAGCCTCTTTTTCTCTAGACTAAACAACCCCAGTTCCCTCAGCTGGTCCTCATAAGACGTTCTCTAGACCCTTCACCAGTTTAGTTGTTCTTTGGATGTGCTCCAGCACCTCAATATTTTTCTTGTAGTGAGGGGCCCAAAACTGGACACAGAACTCAAGGTGGGGCCTCACTAGTGCTGAGTACAGAGCGACGATTATTTCCCTAGTCCTACTGGCTACACTGTCTCTGACACAAGCCAGGATGCTGTTGACCTTCTTGGCCACCTGTGCACACTGCTGGCTCATATTCAGCCAGCTGTCGACCAACACCCACACGTCCTATTCTGCCAAGCAGCTTTCCATCCACTCTTCCCCAAGCCTGTAGCGCTGCATGGGGTTGTTGTGACCCAAGTGTAGAACTTGACAACTGACCTTGTTGAATCTCATACAACTGGCCTTGGGCCATCAATCCAGCCTGTCCAGATCCCTCTGTAGAGCCTGCCTTCCCTCAAACAGATCAACACTCCCACTCAACTTGGTGTTGTCTGCAAACTTATTGAGGGTACACTCGATCACCTCATCCAGATCATTGACAAAGATATTAAACAAAACTGTCCCCAATATGGAGCCCTGGGGAACACCTCTTGTGATCAGCCACAAACTGGATTTAACTCCATTCACCAGAACACTTTGGCCATCCAGCCAGTTTTTTACCCAGTGAAGCATACGTCCACCCAGGCCATGAGCAGCCAGTTTCTCCAGGAGTATGCTGCGGGAAACAGTGTCAGACCTTACTAAAGTTGAGGTAGACAACATCCACAGCCTTTCCTTCATCCACTAAGTGGTTCATATTGTCATAGAAGGAGATCAGGTTAGTCAAGAAGGACCTGCCTTTCATAAATCTATGCTGGCTGGGGCCGATCACCTGGTTGTCCTGTTTGTGCCACATGATGGCACTCAGGATGTTCTGTCCCATAACCTTCCCTGGCACCGAAGTCAGACTGACAGGCCAGTAGTTCCCTAGATTCTCCTTTCGATCCTTCTTGTAGATGGGCATCACATTTGCTAAACTCCAGTGAACAGGGACCTCCACAGTTAACTCAGAGTGCTGATAAATTGTGGAAAGTGTCTTGGTGAGAACTTTCGTCAGCTCCCTCAGTACCCTTGGTTGGATCGCATCTGGCTCCGTAGACTTGTGTGTGTCTAAGCAGTGTAGCAGGTCACTAACCATTTCCTCTTGGATCATGGGAGCTTCATTCTGCTCCCCATCCATGTCTTCCAGCTCAGGGGGCTGGGTACTCCAAGAACAACTGGTCTTAGTATTAAAGACTGAGGCAAAGAAGGTATTAAGTATCTCAGCCTTTTCCTCATCCTTGGTCACTGTGCTTCCCCCTGCATCCAATAAAGGATGGAGATTCTCCTTAGCCCTCCTTTTGTTCCTAATATTTTTACTGAAACATTTTTATTGTCTATTACAGCAGGAGCCGGATGAATTTCGAGTTGGGCTTTGGCCCTTGTAATTTTCTCCCTACATAACCTCATGACATCCTTGTAGTACTCCTAGGTTGCCTGCCCCTTCTTCCAAAGGTCATGAACTCTATATCCCTGAGTTCCAGCCAAAGCTTTCTGTTCAGCCAGGCTGGTTGTCTTCCCCGACAGCTTGTCTTTCGGCACATGGGGACAGCCTGCTCCTGTGCCTTTAAAAATTCATTTTTGGAGAATGTCCAGCCTTCCTGGACTCCTTTGCCTTTCAGGACTGTGTCCTAAGGGAGTCTGTCAACCAGACCCCTAAACAGGTCAAAGTCTGCCCTCTGGAAGTCCAAGGTAGCAGTTCTGCTAACCCTCTTCCTTACTTCTCTGAGAATCAAAGCTATCATTTCATGATCACTATACACAAGACGACCTCCAACCATCACATCACGTACAAGTCCTTCTCTGTTTGCAAACAACAGGTCCTGTTGGGCACGTTCCCTAGTTGGCTTACTCACTGTGTCAGGACGTTATCTTCCACACACTCCAGAAACCTCCTAGACTGTTTCCTCTCTGCTGTATTGTATTTCCAGCAGGCATCTGGTAAATTGAAGTCCCCCATGAGAAGAAGGGCTAGCAATCGCATGACTTCTCCCTGCTGCTTATAGAATATTTCATCTGCCTTTTCATCCCAGGTGAGTGGTCTATAACAGACTTTCACCATGACATCTGCCTTGTTGGTCTTCCCCCTGACTCTTACCCATAAACACTTGACCCTTTCATGGCCATCATCAAGCTCTAGACGACCGAAACATTCCCTAACATAAAGGGCTACCCTACTGCTTCCCCTTCCTTGCCTGTCCCTTCTGAGGAGTTTATAGCCGTCTCTTTCAGCGCTCCAGGTGTGTGAGTCATCCCACCTTGATTTCCATGATTAATCACAGAACCATGGTATCTACTTACATTTAGAATATTTTCTTGAAGGTATAGAATCTATTTGTAGTTATTCTGACTTCTTTTATGTTCAGTTTCTACTACAAACTAGTAGAAAAAATTGAAAGTTGGAATCCTAGAGATTCCTATTTCACATTTGATGTTGGAACTGCTGTCAAGTTTTCTTGTGAAGACACAAGATGCTTTAGCTAGGTTTTGGAGACTAAGAATCTGGTAGTCTTCAACCGCAAAGTAGTCTTCAACCGCAAAGTAGTCTTATTCCTTATTGATTTTCCTATTAAATGTTTTAGTGCACCCTGTGTTACAGAGCGTCAAGATCTTTACAATTGTTTTTTTAGACTTTGGATATAGTATTCAGAAATGCGGCTTGGTTATTTGTATAGCTGTGTGTTGCATTCAATTTTAAAAGCTTATTTTCAGCAATGATGGGAATAAGGATAAACAACTAGGATGGATAGGGCATTGAAACCACTGTTAATGTCATCATAATAGAAAACTTTAACAATTGTGCCATTTAGAGTATGCTAATAAAGTAGCAATATTATTCCAAGAATGCGTTTGCCTTTATAAAGGCAATGATAAGGACACTTTTACATGGAAACAGTAACTTATCTGACAACTCCAGGATAGAAGTCAATGATAATATCAAGTAAATGAGAACATAAAAGTGGTTGACCAAGCAAGCTAATGCTTTTCACTAGGCATGAAAAAACATTTATGAAAATGATAGTGATAGCAAGATCATTCACTTTATTGTATGGGCATGAAACAAACTGTGTCAATAGATTAAAATCTGATACAGATATGTCTGATTTTTAGAATTGCTAAGGAGTCTATAGCTCCTACTTTACAAAAATACTTTTCTAAACCTCAACTTAACTTCCATGACTGCTATTATGTCATACTCTGCTTTGATCAAATATTCTGTTTCACATTTAAAAGTTCAAAATTCTCTGAAAAGTACAATATGAACAACTGTAAGATTAAGAATAGAGAAGAGCTCTCATGACCCTGTGTGGGGTTTCTTATTGTGGGAATTTTGCGTGTTGCTTTTGGGTTGTTTGGGGTTTTTTGTGGTACCCATTCATAATGCTTTTCAGGTCTTCACAATATTTCCCATGCCAATAAAAGCAGCCATAGTAAATCATCTTTCTCATTAATTGGTTGAGAGGGTTCCATGTGAATTTGAGTCCTGTAGGTAAGCGTTTGAATTAGATTTAACTGTATTTTGTTTTACTTACCTATCTAGTGATCCTTTTTCAAATGTGTTTCTTTTTCCAGGCTTTCACATGTATGTAACAATATAATTTTAAAAGCTATCTTCAGAATGTGTGCTTCCTATTCCAGGCACCTATGGTGCTTGATTGACTGCCTACTTTCAAAAAAAAAAAAAAAAAAAAAAAAAAAAAAAAAAAAAGAAAAGAAAACTCCAGCAGAGAAGGTTTCAATCTTGCCTTGTCACAGATAGAAAAAGCAGGTAATAGAGCACAGTGTTGTCATTCTAATAAAATTTTATCATAAATAACTGTCCACAGTACATAAACCCTCCGAATATGAAAACTCAGAGATCAGTTGTACTATTAATTCATGGAGACATTAAATATTTTGTATGCAGAGTTTCTGTAATTATGTTAATACAGAACATGACCAAATCCTGAATCTCAGCACTACTAGAATGGGTTGCTCTGGTATAGATTAGCCACCATTTCATGGCAGTCTTCCAGCATTATATACAATTTGATTAATCCAACAGTAATGTAAGTAGATGCTAACAAGCACAACAAAAGACTAAGTAGTGTGAAATCAGTGATTTGAGTAATGGATATGGTTTTTACAGGTGCCCAATGGTTTATGGCTTACGGTTTAGCAAGCCCTTCCACATCCCCCTGGCATCCAGTTATTTAATATTTTAACTTTGTTTAATGTCATTACCCACTTTCAGAAATGTGTTCCCAGAAAATTCTTAATGAACTGCTCAAAACATCAAGGGTAATTCCCAAATGACTGCTTAAAACAAGGTAATAATTTTACCTACGGTTTGAAATCACAAGGTTAGAAATCGGACCACTACAAAGTAATGTATTATAATGAAACGTTTCTCCCTTGGGAAAGTGTAACACCGTCTTGTTTTCAATATTCTACTCATGATTCAAAGGTTTGTATTTTGATGACACAAGATACCGTTGTCGTCTTCTCACTCCAGAAAAGGAAATTAGCAGCAGTTTAAGCTTATAATGTTCAACCTCAGTTCCAATATCATATCTTAAGAATACTTCTGACTAGTCAAATCCTATCCTGCTTGAGCTTCTATAGCCCAATATATGCCTAGAAAACTCACTTATCAGTCTCTGTAATAATAATACAAATAACCCTAGCAGAACAGCTTTACTTCTTTCTGAACTCACATGCAGTTGGAAACTAGCAAAAAACATTTAAAAATTGGAAAAAAAAACAACCCGAAATATGTCTTTATCACTGTATCAACCCACAACCTTGGCAGGTCTAAAGATATTCAGCAGACAGATCACTATGCCTGCCTTCAAGCTTTTTTTCTAATTACAGTCTTTTCAGACAATTGATTGCAAGGCATTACTTTATAACAATAATATTAAAAATAGATCAGTGGTACTACATGTCTCTTATTGTATATGCAGTCTATGCTATTCAGAAGGTAGATAAATGTATGACACTGTGAAGCTACGACTTTAGAACTGAAGATACTGAAACTTTCCATACAGTGCAGATCATGAAGTATCCTTAGGCTTTAAAATAAATTGGCAGAATATTAAATAATAAAAAAAAAAAAAAAATCCTGATTTTTCTCATATATAAGGCCATCACAATTACTTACTTTATTACATCCTTTCATAACATAGATGTTAACCCTGAAGGGAGGAATAAACTCTGAAATTAGAAAAGGTGAGTCTATCGGGCCCAGCAGCCTGTTTCAGAAAAGTAGAACTAAAGCGAACCCAAATACATTTAATTGCAGAAGGAAGGAAAGGTAGATGGAAGTACAATGCTAAAAGTTTGGTTGGGGGTTATCTCACATATTCTGAGTTATTTTTCTGTATAAACAAGTTTTATGACATTAAATTCTCTGTATGAAGAAGCAGATATAACGCCCCATGGATTACTGAAGTCCGGATTAAATATTAATGAAATATAGGGTTTTTTTACAATTAATAGTTCTACTGTTTACTACAGAAATGAGACAGAAATTATACTGAGACATATAGCCAAATGAGATACTAGTTACATAAATTTCTCCACAGGATCTAACTTATATGTTTCCCCTACAGCTTATCTTGAAACCTTACTCTATAAATGTAGTCCTGCAGTGCTGTGATATTTCTAAATGGCAAATTCAGACCATTGATACAATATATTTAAAGGCAAGAAAATAGTTGGTGTTGCACAGAAGACAGAAACTGAAGAAGCGTAAAACACGTTTGAATTTCCTAACCCTCTGATTCAGAGTAGAAACTGGAATTTGACTGTGATATAGGGCACAAGTTAGATCAGTGATACAAGGTGAAATAATAAACAATAAACAGTATTCCATTTTTCATGCAATAGCTGTGCCACTGGCTGCAATAGCAATTGATGTGGCCCAGAAAGTCTATAGATCCAAATTTACACATTATATGCATACCAGGGGTGGGGTACGGTGGTGGGGTAAGGAGGGTTATTTCTGATTAATTCCATTCTGGTCCTCTGGACTGAAAGCCACAGGAGCACGTGTTTGGTTTTAATTCAATAGGAAAAGAATTTAGAGTCTATAGGCTGAGATTCTTCTGAGGTAATTTCCACTAAGCAGAGAAAATCATGCAATTCACTTCAAAAGCTCACTCCAGATCAAAACTAAAATACTAATATAGACACGTCCATTATTCAGCAAAAAATAAAGTATATCAGGAACTGAACTTGGAGAGAAGTTCCTGAATTCCAGTACTTCCTTATGCATTTTATTCATTGATTACTTGATATAAAGTGTGTAAAAACATCTATACTGTACATGTAACACTGTAATAAGACTATGTTCCCATAATCCTTCCCTAATTTCTAGATGTCACTGAGAATAATTTTTTTTTTGTATGGGTTGCTTGGTAGATTTTCATACTAATCCATTATTCAAAGTTTTTACATGACTTAATAGAAAAAAAAGTATATACATTTTCTTTCAAGCAAGCTTGATTTTGAGGCTGAGTTACTGCAGCTCTCTCTTAGCGTCAAATATTATTGGAAATTGCAATCTTCAAGAAAGTAACACTACACTGTTCTCAGGGGTCATACTTATTTACATGCAGACAAATTTTGATGGGAGAAGTCTCAATGAGAACTATGCCATGAGATCCTCTAGCAGTTTAGAGAAGAAAAGGATTCCCACTTCCAGAAAGAGCCATAAACATGCATGTTACGAGCTTCTGAGGGGCTGGATACGTCAGCGCAGGTGTGGCTGGTCAATTCCTACCCTGTTTTCTAAGACTGATATATGAAAAAGTTCCTTCAGCTTCTGAGTCACAAATATTTCTTGCTGTAATTTGAATCAGTGTAATTTGTGTTAATAGTGAAATAACTGAACATTGCTCTCAATAATTAAGTGGAAAGCTGCATTAAATTAATTGGGACAGAATTCAACCACTGCCTACACAAAGGATAATATTTCTTTCAAAAGAAGGAGACCGAACAAAATCTTCCAACTACATGAAAAAGCTTTCAGCGAATCAAGCTCTAAGGCAAATTTAATAGCTACAATCAATAACAATTTTGCAAAATATTTTTATTTATTAAGATCTCACACCCAAAATGTGGTTTATAAACTGTTTATATCCAGAAGTATCACAAAATACACCATCTCTTTTCTGATAGCTTCCACACCCTGTTATTTAGAATAATAACAGACCACACGTGTAACAAACAGAATTATTTTGATGATCAGGAAAGTGTACTTTGCAGTGCAATTAATCCTCTGTAAAAAGGATTTCTTTTAAAACCCTGTGATTAGAGCCTCTTTAGAAATACTTTTTTCACCCCCTTTTTCTACGTTCTGTTAATCGTATCTATCTGAATCTCACTCTGCAATTTTCCTGTTTATCAGAAAAGATGTTTAATGCATTGTGATTAGTCCATTGGATGGAGATTTATAATTTACATTTTGTGAAAGAGGTTCACGCTGTTCTAAGCACTTATCTCCTTTATTATATCTCCAGAATATGCTAATATCATGAGAAAGTATATTTATTCTTATCACTGAATAAAAGCATCACATTGGTTCATGAGACGTGATAGAGAGTAGCCTTAAGCAGAGGTATATAAACCAGTTGAAACTGGATCAAAAATAGACAAGAAAAAGCGTGACAAAAATCTACATGATGGATAGGTTTGCATAGAGTGCTGAAGCACACCGGGAGTTCTGCTTTAATTGAAATCACAATTTCTTTTTGGCCTTGTATGTAGATCTTGCCATTAAATGTATGCAAGGCCCTTTTTTCTCTTTCCGAAAAAATAATGATTCCCTTGTTTCTTCCATTGAACAAAGCTAAGTAATATGTTCTTCCCATATATGACTTAAAAAAAATATTTTTTTAACTTTACAGGTATTAAATATGTTCATTTTACTTTCTCTTCCTCTCCCCCCCACCCCCTATCCCAAATTTCCAAAACGCTTCTTTCTTACTATGCAGCTTTCTCTTCAGATTTCACAAAAGGCATGGCACAGTATAAAAGTTGCAAGGAAACTCATCTGTAAATTTTACTACTATACTTGCCTTGGGCAAAAACAAGAGGCGATGCTGGGCTATTTCCTAGAAATAGTTTAATTATTATCTCCTAAAATAAATAAAAATCTCACAAGGTTTGTCTAGTCCAGCACGCTGCCTCTGCCAGTGGCCTACTGTGAGCGCCCAGGGAAAATGTAGAGGACACAGAGTGAATATGAGAGAGTTCTTTGCTCTGGGTGCCTCAAAACTTCCAGTAATCCACTTTTTGTCTCATATTCTCCTTCATATTGTGCAAATCTTTGAAATCTTTATGAAATTTTTTGAAGGAAATAAACATACTTCCTAACAGCATACATACATACAAAACCAACATACATAGCCAGCCTATATCTTCCATACACAGACACGTGTACTCATGAAATGGCAAATCTTGATCCTAGAGTATGAGTAATGATTCTGATACCAGTAATTTACAAAAAATGCAAGATTTTCAAACAAGGGACAAGGATTTGCCTTATATTCACTGACACAAAGGTGGACTTATTTTCATATTGACCATATTAAAATGTGCATTATACCAATATTTTTACAGTTGGACAGGTAGCTACTTGTGAAATGCACCAATTTCCCCTTTATCTTTCAGATATTTAATTTTTACTGTAAGTGTACAGAATTTTATTTTGCATAGAAATCTTAAACATTAAGGGTGGGGTCGGCGGGGGGGCGGGGAGGAGGAATTAGATAGTAAATACTCCGGAAGTAAGTGAGCTGCATTTACTTTAACTGTCATCTTTTTCATATCGCAGTAGACCAGAGCATGCTGAGCATGACACATGTGAAGATATTTTATACTAGATAATAATTGAAAGATTGTCTGCATACTAGACAAATTGGAAAATATTGCTGAATTAGTAAGTAATGAACACTGCAAATTACTAATAAAGGATAAGAAATGATGGGACAAGCAATTTAAAGGGTGAGATGCAATGGCATCTTCTGAAACAGCTGCAGAAAATCTGTTAGAATCAGTAAGGTGATTTCTTTTCACAGTGTACCACTGGGCAAAAATAGTGTTTATGCCTAACATCTGAAGTTCACGCTGTTTGGAACAAGATAAAGCTTCTGCTTGGGGTGGGTACTCACATTTATTTTCTATACAAGACACTTGCTGGGAAAATAAGGGAGTTTGTACGTGCTTGAATCTCACTTCAGGATAAAACTGGGATGTAATTAGAGTGCACCCAGTCCCAGGCACTTAGAAGAGCTCATGAGTTCTCTCATCTAAACCATATGCTGGCCTTTGGAATTTCCCTGTCTGGTAAAAGTGGTAGTTCTTGTTTCTGCTTTGAATTGAAGTGAAACTTGAAGCACAACTATAACCTTGAAAGATAAGACCAGCTGGAAAATTACTGGAAGCAAAAAGAAAATCCTTGACAAAAGTGTTCCTGGCCTTTTGTGATATAAAAGTCTGAGCAGGTACAAAAGCTTCTCATTGGCAGATTTCAATTTATCATCTGAGCACTGGATTAATTTTCAGTAATTCTGATGGGTTCCAATATGTACAGGTCTGTATTCCTTTTTTTGTTCAATTGATTAGATTTTGATATGCTTGTCCACTAGGGCAAAAATAAATGTAAATGTCCCCTGAAACTCATAGTCTGAGTAAAAATATCAGCATTAGGTAAGTACTAGCAATCCTTGGTGGTCAGGACTGTTTAGTTTTGGTTGGGTTTTTTTTTTTTATTTCTTAAAAAAGTAGAATACAAGTTTCTCAAGAAACTCAAGAATATGAGGTCATCAAGAAGAATTTAGATATTAGACATCTGTTTCTATGCTGTGGAGGCCATAATTTTTACTTGTTATTTCCTTGTCTGTTTTGTGTCTTAAAAAAAGTCAAATAGAAAGAATGATAGGAATTTAATGGAATAAATTCCATATTCTGTGCTTTTCTGTCTTGATTTTCTATCCTTTTCTCTTTTTTAAAAAGTGCTATTATCAGCCTTATAGTCACATTCCCAAAGTCCATTTTCCTTATCAACCTGAAAATTGTCTTCCCAAAAGGAATCAGAAAGAAAAAAATGCTATTGTAAAGTATTTTGCTTCCAAGTTGAGGAGCAAGTAAAATGCCAGCAGCTAAAGTGCAGATGCAATTTTGCTGCAAACAATGAATTTGTTTTCCAATTTATTTCTCAAAGCTTTCCTCCAGAGTTTCTCACCTAAATTTCCTTACTCCTTGCTAGCTGGGGAATAATTTTAATGGCAGGAAATCTGTTTCCCTAATGTTAATCCCAGTAGATACATATATTGCGATGTTCCTTTTCAATCACATTGCTAGGGAAAAAAATAAGCGTGCCTGGAATGCTCTGTGACAAACCGAGTGTCTTTTTATAACAATGCAGGACTTAAAGCTGCAGAATTATTACAAGGTGGTATTTATAGATTTTAGTCCCTAAAAATCACTAACAGAAGAGTACTGTATGGCATTGAGTATGTATGACCTCCGTCATGAGGTAAATTGACAACTGAAATAAAGATGAACTGTTTGATTTTTTTTCCCATTAATAAAACAATACTGGGAATAAAGAATGTTGCCATACATCTGTACTCCCAGTGCATTCTGATTACCACTTCCCACAAATGTTTGGGATCCTATGAGCAACCATGTTGCTCAGGGCGCTTAAAATATCTGTGCAGCCACAAAACCTTGGAATAAAGATGTCTCCTTGGTTTTAAATAATGATGCAGTCAAAAGTAATATTCAGTTATCTCCATTTCAGAAAATTAAAGACAGAAAACATAGCTGAGTTTCAGAAAAACAGTATCATGAGTGGAAGACTGTGGAATAATCTTTCTAGAGAAGCCATATCATTTTGGAGCATTGCAATTATACTGGGGTAAAGTTTGTTAATACATGGTACAGAGTAAATCTGACTGGCAAAAATTTCATCAAAAGTGAGACCTGGTGATTCAAAAGTCATTTCCTGGCACATTCTGATAACAGAGAAAGAGGCATCTGTCACACCTGACTACACATTTCTGTTCTTTTATGATCTGAAGCATCTCTTATATACACACACTTCTAAAACATTTATAGATTTCCTAATACACCAGATACATGGTTTCAGTTTTCTGTTGCATCAAAAGATGAAGTAGGAGGACTTCCTGAAGAGAAACACACATCATCCAGACTAAATCCATTTAGTAAAATGATGATGTGAAGTGATTGCAGTATATGCTGTTCACTCAAGCATAGCAATAACTCTCTGGAGGGAGAAAAACGGGAGCGAAAATTGGATATGTTGTGATGCCATAAGGGCAAAATACAAAAGAAGTTGTTAACCACAGATTTTAAAACCCCTAGGGATGGAAAACATTACTTCTTCACTGCCTTTGTAGAGAAAGGCAAAACACATGGGAAATCCTTGCTACATGAGTAATTTTTAAACTACTCTAAACACTCTAGGGCACAGATGACCTTTCAAAAAGTGTGTTTGTTCACAAACATATAGAAAAAGATAATTATCTTAATGACAATAAAATATATGGTATTTTATATCTGAAGATTTATCTGAAGATATTTTATTTGTATATGTGGATTTATATACAAAAGCTGCCTGTACACAGCAATCTATATTCCACATCCAGTTCTGCTATAGATGGATTTATATTGACCATGTAAGAAAGTCTACTGCATGATGCCAACTTGCTGCCACATTTTAGGAAGAAATAATTATTTTGAGTGTCATGAAAAGAGTAAGGGAAGGGGCGGGGCAAGGGTGGGGGTGGGAAGGGAAGGGAAAAGATTTCATTCTCTTATTGAACCATCAATTTTTTTTTTTTTTTTTTTTTCAGAAAAAAAAAATGGAATGGCAGAGTGACTACAATTTTCAAGGAATTTTCTTCTTTTTAGAAACTGAGAAACAGAGGTACACAAGTGTCACTTGGAAAAGAAATGCCAGAATGAAGAAAGCAAAATAATGTATGTGGAAGGCAGTTTCACAATAAAAGAACATTCAAAGAAAGTGAAGAAGAATTGAAAACTAAGAAAGATAAAAATAAGAAAGATAAAACCCCAATGATTCAATGTTCTCTTTTTAGACTTTCCTCACTTGGGTTATTACCACTTTTTAGATAGATGAAGTCACCATTTCCAGATCTATCTAGAAACTACATGGTGTAGTAAACAAAAAGGCAAGAGACTGACATTATAAATGAAAATGTATTATTACATAAATTCTGTTGGGTGGACTAAAACGCTCTCCTTACTTAAGCCCCAGAATATTCATAAATGAAGATAAATTACTATCTTCCTACACCCAAAATATTTAGAAAGACTTTCTTGCAATATATGAAAACAAATAAAACCAAACAGTGTAAGGCATCAAATACTCAGAAAATTGAGATGATTTAATCTTCCAGAATTAGAGAGTAACATAGTTCCTTTAAAGTGAATGTAGTTCAAGTAACGGCTGAAGATCTGTTCCTGAATGCCAAAATAATGTAGCAATACAGGCAGAGTTGTCTACTACCCTCTTCTACTGATTCCATCACGATTTTTCAATTAGTGAGCCAAAGAATAACCTTTGTCAATTAATTAAATGGGGGGGACACTCCTTCCTAAACTTAGCTGTTAATCATCTTCTGTTCTGAAGTATGAGATTTGATTATATTGCTTTTAGCTTATTGCAGCAAACATTTAGTCAAGTCTCTGATCTTTTACATGAATGCAAATTCAGTGATAGAAACATGAAAAAGAAAAATTGCATGTTAGCAAGGCATGAGATTTTAACACTGTCACAGAATTTTGCAGGGCCAATAATCCATGCACGCAGACCCACAGCTGGTGTTTCCCCTCCTGAGAAAGGAGTACACTCTAAAACAGAGCAGAAAGATCAGACTAGCACTACAGGTACCATAACTGAAGAAAACTGGTCCTCAGGTGTCATTTCACTACTTTTCCCCCACAAAAAATAAGCCTCAACTATTTAATAAATAAAAGCCTGAAATAAAAGCTATATAGGTTGGGATCATTTTTGGATAGCTACATTTCTCATGGTGGACTAGGAGCTGATTCAAGTAGTCTTGGTCATTGGGTACAGCTGAAACAGGGGGTTAAAGAATTGTAAAGGTAGCTGCTGGCTTGGATTTGATTGATAGGAAACAGGATGGAGAATGCGAGTTGTTACCAGCATCTCAGTTAAACTCATGGGGGAGCTTGACTCTGTCGGTTTAAATGTTTAGTCTATGCTCAGCAAAGAAATATGTGCCAAGAGGATGGTAAACATTACAGTTAATTTGTTGCCTGAACAAATAGCAGTTTTAATTGATTGACAAATGAACAGAAGCAAAGAATAAGAAAAGTAAATAAAAACACTGCAACAATGGACAGCTTTGTAATTGGAAATTGCAAAGGTCACTAAACATGGCTTATTGCTATCTGTTTGAATGGAATTATTACCTTGCGTAAATCTTGATTTGGAGCCTGGATATGAGGAACTCTCATGAAAAAAAGGTTGGATTTTTTTATGAATACTTTGAGCATGGTTGGACAGAGCAAATGTGGAGTCATGCTGCTTCTGTAAAAAGTGACAAGACAATTATACACCATTACCAATGTGCAGTTTGGACCCAATCTGAGATTATGAAATACACTGAATTTCTGGGGAACACTGTTAATCTGGGCAACAACAAAAAAATTAATAAAATATTAATTTAATTTTAAAATGTTTTTAAATAATTAAATAAGCCTTTATGATATAAAGATGAAAAAATATGGATGATTTGTCTAAATTCATAACCTAAATATAAACTAGAAATTAGATATATCTTTCATTGCTTCTAATATCATTAAAATACTGCTTTAAATACCCCAAACACCACTGTTTAGAACATTGTAGCCCAAAAGCTGACATCAATACATCAAATTATTTCCATTGGAAATGTATACAAGTTCTTTAATGTCCATCTTAAATGGAAATATCATTCTCCATTACATTTTCCTTTCTATATGTATATATTTATGCAAATATCTGTAAGTATACATAAACTGTTCAAGAGTTAGAAAAAACCTGTTTCCTTTAGGGGTTAGTCTTCATCTAAAGACATCCCTTTTCTCAGTATTTTTTTCCCGATATTTAGAACATTTGTTTCAATCCATAACCAAAGAGCTGGTGCCCATATAGGTATTCTTTACATTTACATTTACACGTTTTTCAAGACAGAATTCATTCTGTCCTTTTGCTCTGAACAACATATTTTTGAAATTATTGATATATGATGAAGCAGTTTAAATTTAACACTGTTCTTTGTCTGAAAACTCTTTCATTGAAGTTTCTTTCAACTGATTGAAATTTGATTCTGTCATTCTGACTAGGTCATCTGATATGAAAGTGAAGTCACCCCATCACATTTCATTGGCTCGAAGGATGATTCAATATGCAGTTTAAGATGCTGACTCTTCTAGTCAGTGCAGGTTGGGGAACTCCGTCAGAGAAAACACCTATTTGCACGAAAAGTGAGTATGAAAAGTGAAAAAAGTCTTCCCAGTCACAAATTTGGTGTCCTATCACTTTTTCTTTTGCAACTTTAACAGGCTAAGCTTTCACAACAGAAAGTTGCTATGAATTACCCTTAGCTTGCCTCCTCAGGGATAATTATTTCATATCACTTAAGTGTCAAAGATAGGAGGTTTCAAATCGATTCTGAAATTGTCTGTTCCTCCTAATGAAGTAACATTTGCAGACTTCATTACTGTTGTATGCATTTCTTCTAGGCTGCAGTGAAGTTTTAAAAGACAAGACTTACAAGTAATTAATTTTTGTACTATACGAAGTGCTTTCTGCCATTTTAATACACTGAAATGTTGTTCCCTCTGTGTGCTGTCCTACAGCCAGTTTTCACTCCACTGGAGTGGAAGTGAAGTAGGGATTCTGAAAATAAGTTTTCTACAAAGAGGGTTGAGAATCATTTCACCAAACTTCTCAGTGTAGATATTTATGTTGGACCTAGTTTTCCAGACTTGCTTTAGAAGTCTGGAGAAGGTGACACTTCTGAACTATTTCAAATATCTGCACAAGAATCTGACAAATCACTCTCAAGCAGTGTCTATTTCTGTCATGCAGCTATAAAGGGAGTTCAGGTGTCCGATATGTTGGCCCCAACACAGATGACCAATGCCATGGATGTACTCTGAACATCCCACCTCTTCCCCCTCCAGTGCCCAATCTGTCAAGCCTGTCCCAGATAACCTAGGACATCTCGTGCTTTTGTGCTGTCATGATTAAGCAAGGGACTTGTGATCCAACTAGCTGGCTCAAAGGTAGGTGTCTGGGTACCTGGAGTGGGATGCAGTTCAAGACTAGTATCTTTCAGTGTAGATTTATTGTGTATATGTGAGCTTTTTTGCACACACCCCTTACAGTTAGAGGTGATCTATGGCTTCATAATTCTCCTTAACAGAGGCAGCTAGTGCCTGCTGAGATATCCTAAGGTATGTGAGAGCTCTGCAAAGGGCTAGGAGATAGGGTAAATTATTCTTTTGTGTCTCTCTGGACTGGTAGGTAAAGGCCATCTGGCCAGAGATAATCCAGGACATCTCAGGCATCCTCAGACACCCTTGTACTGTTATTTAGTAAAAGCAATGCATTCCTGCAGAGAATCTGCTCAAACTGTGGCAGACACCTAGTGTCTGTTCAGCTGAATAAATTCCTAAACTTAATTGAATAAAGGCGCATTATTTTGTCTAAACATAGATGTTTTATACTGCCATTTGAGAGGCCCTAGTACTACTTGGCAAGGGTACTTGTAATATTCCCATTCACTACCACCCTCCAATGAATCTCAACATGAAAATTTTCCTTTTTGTGAAATAGTCAAACTTCTTTTCTGAACTGTGAAGGTAAAAATCATCTTTAAAGTCCCTTAACAGTTCTTTGCCATTAATTTAATCTACTTTATGTATTATTTTTTCTCTAATACATCTTTTACCATTGCACATTCATAAGAAACCTTTAGATTTATGTATGTCATATCTATTTATTTTCCTGTAAATGAACAGACTGCGAATTCTTGTTAATAGCCTACTTTTCAATTCCTGTTATATTCCCTTTCCTCTTCCCTTCAGTCTCTCAGCAGTCCTTTCTGATGTCACATTTTGCCAATGTTCTTCCCTACTGTGAAATATTACAGAACTAGGACTTTTTAATGAGCTGCCTACAATATTAAATAGTTGCAACTGTTTAATACCTCACTGTACTGGGAGGACATTACTTACATTTCAGTATGTGAAAGTATAATATTGACCTCAAATAGCTATTTCTATTTTTATTTCTTAACTTCAAGTTCTACCGCTCGTTGATATATTTTCAGCTGAATCGTGTTTCAGCCAACCTAACATACTCTTTACACAATGAGTTTACTCTTGACTCCCTCCTTTTACACTTAATTAACATGATAAAATATTTATACTGCTGTCACAGCCTATGTCCCTATCAAGATTGAGGTCCTACTGTGTTAACTGCTAGGTACAGTGCAAACACAAAAGTCCATCATATTAATTACTTATGAAAAATGTTGATAGCTTTCTATGAAGAATTACTTGCTATATGAAATATTCTTCGATTTTATGAATAGAAAATAACCTTGCTTAATATAAATGGCTTTAATTTGAAGGAAAAATTATATAGATTTTCACACTTAAGGATTAAGATGGCTGTCTGACTATGGCAGCAGTCATATATTACCTAAGTTATAATTATGAATATTATTATTATGTTCAATCAATATGGCCGTCAGTATTTAACATTGCAAGGTATGCAAAATGAGAACTAGAAATAGCTTTATAACAAATAGCCATTCTTATGCATTGTTAGTGGCAAAATAGACCATAAAGCGTAAGTTTACATTCACAGGAAGAAAGAATGAATATTTCTAAAGGGGCTCATACATTATGTATCTTACATAATACAGCTTAGAAGCAAAACATCAAAAAAAAAATATTATCTAAGAACATACACAAGAGAAAATTCTAATCCTTATGCATATTCCACTACATATACTAAGCTCATATTATTTCTGAGTAAGTTACTGAGATAGAAAACAAAATGACTAAGTACACAGTAGGGACTGCTAGGGCAGGATAACAGTCTAAGCATGGCAAAATTCTCTGTTCTACCAAATTGACAGAAACAGTAGTGATTTAATCCAAATTTAAGGTTACACAGTTTTGTTTTAGAATTGAAAGAAAGAAAGAGAGACAGGATCTGCGAGTTACTTACTGGTAATTACAGATCCTGTAATATTTCAGAAAATAAAAACACGGTTTTGTTCAGACAACTTCAATCCCAGTTTAAATGAGGCATCAAAGAATTATGGTTACTCTGACCATCTCCTTCTAATAAACATATACTCATAAATTCACTTCCTGCCACAGGTTTTTGGGCACAAACCTCCTCAGATAACTATACTCAGAATTACCTCAAATTAAGCAACATATTATGATTTACAGATGTATTCTTAAATTCTGCCTATACACCTGGATGCACTGAATCCATAAGGCATACTCCTCCTATCTTAAAACAAGCCTAGTGCTGAAATATCTGATACAGAATGGGCTCAGGAACTGTAAAGGAATATGTTTAAGGATTAAACACAACTAATGTAGCCTGAGCACAATTAACAGATTAGGCTCCTGTAGGGATTAGGGGAGTGTGATCAAGTTCACGTATCTGATCCTTTAAAGGAGAATTAGCGTAACCAGATAATACCAAGGTTAAAGCAGAGATTACAGCCATTTTCATTCAAAACCACCAAATGGATGAAAAAGGTACTTCCCATAACCTTATAGCTCACTTTTTAGAGTGCCTCTATAAAGAAAAGGCACTCTAAAAAGAGCCAAACAACGAGGATCTAGAAAAACAAAAGCCTCTGGTCAAGGATATCTAAGTCTTAACATGGAAAAGAAAGATGAGAAATATGATTTCCAAGCTGAGTGATGCCAATGACACCTCTGAGAGAGGAGGTAGCAGCAACATGGAGCAGGGTTTGCCTGAAGCTTCTTTCAGCATCTATTTTTTTGGGGAAAAAAAGATTTAATTTCTTACTTCAAAATGATTTGATTTAGAACCATTAAAAGCTCTCCAGCTCAATAACTCATCTAAAAATTTGTATTTTCCAGCAGAATAATCTGCATTAGCCACATAATAGAGAAGCACTAGCTATTTTTAACCCATAAAAGAACACAGAAACCTCCAGAACCGCCCAAAAAATTCAAATTCAGTAGGGATAGAAAGAAAATTATTCTTCTTTTTTTTTTTTTTTTTTTTTAAAACAGAGATTTCAAAATGTGTTCCAAATGTCTGAATACTTCAATACATGTTGAAGTGATCAATGCACAGTATAGCACATATGAGCATGTTAACCTGAACGAAAGCTACTTTTTCCTAGAAAACTAGTTCACCTGAACTGCTGACATCACTTCCTTGAAGGTGAGCTAAAATGCCTGCTTAGAGATGACGTTATTTGATATTCTACTTAGTTGATGGTATCTAATCTTAATTTCATCAGGTGATGTACAGAAGTCCATTTTTTGCAGAGACATTTAGCTTTTGTTTCTAGCAAACAGATATGTTCTACTCAACTACATTTTTTCTCCCATTGAAACACTATTTCTCAATGGACAAGTGCTTAAAGACTTTTCCCTCATCAGTTAGGGAATTGTAGAATCATAGAATGTGTGGGGTTGGAAAGCACCTTTAACGGTCATCTAGTCCAACCCCTCTGAGTTAAGCAGGGACATCTTTAACTACATCAGATTGCTCTGAGCAATCTGAGAATCTATGGATTCCTTCTGACTCCACTCAACTATGGTATTAGTTGACCTCATGCAGGCTTAGCTGTGTGATGCTGTGAACATTTAAACACACCCCTAAGAAAATGTCACATAGTGCCCACTACTGGCCAAGCAGCACAATTACAGAAGGAAGAAGAATTAAGTACAAATTACTTTCACTTACAATTAGAAATCTGCAGTTATAAATCTGCAATCTCTGGAAATTTTTGAAATGTCAGATAATATTTTCTGTCTCTTAAAAATATTTCAAAGAATAAAATAAGTTTGTACTTTGGAGTTTCGTAGAACTATTTGTCGTTATGACCATACGATTTCTGTGAAAATACAATAAAAAACCCATGGAAGGTGAAAATTTTTACCTAATTGAAATAATCAGGACTTAAATAATTACTGTCAATACCTGATTCACTGCTGCACATTTTTTACTCAGAAATTAATGTCTGAATTTATACATTCTGGTTATTCATAAATAACAAATTCATTCCTATATGCAGAGGTCTCTCCTTGCAGTCACATTTCTATGTTGAAAATCCAAAGTTTCTCTAATATTTACCTTCATTAAGTCTTCCCAGGAATAACACAAGTGAAGATTTGCAGAATCTAACCTGCAAATACGCAGTAACATGCCAACCTCTCTCCTTTTCCTTAGCTTTCTGCAATGTTTTCCACCCCTGCCTCCCCCTGTCCTCTTGATGATCAAACTTTCTTATTCATATAGAGTGTTTCACTAGTTGTCAGCTCTTCTCCCAACCACTTTATGAGGAGTTTTCCACTATGTTTAGCCCTGACCTGAAGAACTTTTTTTGGTTCATCCCCACATTAGAGAATTTTCCCGCTGCATCCCAAGTGAGAAAAACTTGTTTGCTTTCCACTCAGTCTGCTTCTCCTTTGAAGAGAAAATTGAGGAGGAGACAACTCAGCAGCAGAAGGAAGAAGAGGAGTAGCGTCTGAAAGCCACAGTGACCACAAATGGAGTTAAAATAGCTAATTACAGAAAGCTTGCCTGCACCATCTCATGAAGGCAAAGACAGTAACTGCATGATGAAATTTAGGTTCATGCTCACTAAGCACAATGTTGAACTGAGTCTGCTATAGATAAATACGGGTGAATGCACAAACCTTCCTATAGCCTTTCCTTGGGACAAGCTTCAGTTTAGCATGTTTCTGTTGTAGGAATCAAGGATTAATGATAATCAAATCTCATATCACAGATAGGATACCTGACTTTTCACTGTGACTTTTCACTAAGAGGATATTTATGGTTAAAGCAAGTATTAAAAACTTAATGCTATGTATTGCATGATCTTCTTGGCATAGTTCATGTTTTATGTTAACACCATTGTTCAAATGTAACAATTTCTTATATTAGTTCTTCTTAATATGGACATTTAACTCCTAACTGAAATTACACTGTTTTAATGTAAAGGCAATTTAAACATTAATTATACCCAAAACAACAATGCTCTCTTCCTAAAATGTTCCAAAGAAGGATAATTAAAGTACTTGAACTTTATGATTTTCCACCGGTAATGTCTTTTAAGTCATTCTCCAATTAATTGTTTTGAGATGTATTAAAAAATTGCAGGTGGGTTTGCAGAAAAGTACAGATTAAAATGCACCTGACCAACTTGTGTGTCTGATACTGCGTCAACATAAGAACTGATTCATCAAAACATGAATCCAGTTGCATAAACACCACAGAAGTTCATAAAGCTGCAATGAATAAAACTTTTACATTTGATTCTATTTCAGATACATATGTAAGTGACACTTGAAACCCTGAATATTTAAACTAATAATTTCAGCTCATCACACAAATTTAATCCAAAATGAAATTAGGTAAACTATTTCATATTCTCTGCAAAATCTCTTCTTCTGCACCTCTTTTTTTTCAAAAAAACCCCTCTTTCTTCTGCAAAATCTCTCAATTACATATATTTATTAAAGGAAGTAAAGGTAGGAGGAGTCTGTTAGGTCAAATGATTTATAATAGCGTTTAGGAAGGAACTACTAGCAGTGTTGTGCATTATGAGTGTTGGGATACTCTCCTAACAAATTTTGAAATGTAGAAGTGTCCTCATTTCAGTGTCTTTAACATAATATCCAAGCTGAAGGGGAAGGAGCAGAATGATTTGAAATGTGGCATGACTTTTGAAGTAATAAGAGAATTAGCTTCCTTAGAAACTAATATGCTAAATTCAGACATGGTGTCAAATAATAGCTGTATTAAAATCACTGGGAATTTTGCTATTGATTTCATTGAAGCAAGATTTTTCTCTTAGTCTGTTAAAATCAGGTCCCTTTCCATTCACACTGGCTACTCTCCTTACACGTATTTTCAGACATTTTGCAAAACGTGAAGAACCAACTTAGCACAGTTTAACAAAAAGAGGTGAAAGAAGGTGTAAAATAATGTCATTTAAAGTGGAATAGGTACTGAGACCTACTTCCTTTAAAATAAGGTAAGCAAGCAAAAAGAGAAACAGCAGTCACATAAAACACATCAGTGCGAACAGTATGGGAAACTGAATGGCTTTAAACAGTGCAGAGAGAAAAACCCACAAAGTGACCTTAAGCTACATATTATTTTACAACAGCTATCACGCTTTATGGACTGATTTGTATTGCGCTCTGAATTAACTATCAGTGATAGATTGAGATTAGATAAACTACCTCTATTACAAAAGTTTCCCAAAGCTAGGATAATCATTATTTTAACATTATGCTCAAATGAAAAAAGGGTTGGGAAAAAAAGAAAGAAAATGGAGATAAAACAATAGAGCTTAAAAGAAAGGGTAAGTTTTATGAAGTTTTTGTGTATGTGAAGATAGTATCAAACTGTATGTAACCAGTAGTAAAACAACGGCATGCAGTATATTGGCATCAATCCCAAATAAGTAATATTCAGCATTCATTTAAAGGTCAAAGTTTTCGAAGTGCTGTATCCACATTAACTACTTTATCTTTACTGCACCTCTGTTTGGTAAGTAAATAGCTACTATATCTGTTGGAAAATAATGTGAGAGCCAGAGCTATTAAGACTTCCAAGTGAAACATTTATAAATAGTATGTATCCCCAACATAGTGACAAGGTTAAAAAAACCTATGTTCCTTTAGCTATTCTGAGATCTGGGTGAAATTAAACACCTCATTCAAGATGGTAAGTAAATAGAATTACTTTTGAAATTGTCTGCATTTAATGAATTGTCTGTTTAAATAAGGTAAAACAAAACACATTTAATGATTAGAATTCAATCTTCAAATTAAGAGCTTAAAAAAGAAGGTTACTTTTGGGAGAAAAAAAGGTTGATAGTTACAAAATACTGCTTTGCAAATATTTCTTAATGGCCTGATTTTTCTTTTTTTTTCTTTTTTTTTTTTTTTTTTACAAGTAAAGTATTCACCATAAAAAACTGAAATAGAACTTGAGCAATACACTCGTGGTAAAATATTCAGAAGGGCTTAAAGGAATAAGAGCCAAAACTCCTTTGACTGTTAATGTTGCACAGATTCTAAAGTGCCTAAGTCAAAAGATAAACCCTTCATCTTCAGACATGAAAAAATTTTGTTCAGTTAATATTGCTGAAGCTTGTGACTTAGAAATGGGGGAATTCCCCATTCAGTCTCCTTTCTGAAGAGACATATGTCATTGGCAAAAAAGGGAAATACTCTTTAATTTCTGAATGAGTTTCAAGTGACTGTCTATAGATAGTGAGGTTTATGAGGATGACATGCCATCTGTTTTCTTGCTCAACTGCTAGGCCACCAGACTATTAGCTGTTTGTACTAGATAGGAAGATAAATTTTCAGCTGGAGGACATCTTTGTCATTTGCTTGAGATTTTCTGATAGTCTTGCCCTTCCGGTATCTAACACTACTGATCTAAATTGACAGATCAGTCAGGTTACAGAAGCACACAGTCGCATTGCTCCAGCCTGCAGTGAGCCGGGGCCGTGCGCTGCCTCCGTGTAACCTGCCTGCTCCCTCCCTGGCGAAGGTGGGAGTCCCAGCTGGAGTCTGCACACTACGTTCGTTCACCAGTTCTTGCCTTTTAGGCATAGCAGTTGTTGCAGACAGTCCCATTAAACAACAAGTGCAGATTGGTATGGGGTTGCAAGGTAGCTATGTGCGCACTTTCATGTCAAATCAAAAGATACTAGAAGTGACAAGGTAAATAGAACTGGCCGGTGTTACCATGCTATGTGTAAAATGGTATGGATTAAATTTTACTTTGTTTCCCGAACTACAAATAAAGTAATCTCAGAACGTAAATAATTTCCTCAGTTATTTTGAAGTACTTTCTGGGCCAGGTTATATATTAATTGTGCATTTCAGTTTAATTAATTTTCAATATTGTCACATGGTCCAGTGCAGACTGTTCCCAGTTTTTCTTACATTGTTATTCTACTCTGGCTGTTGTTATAGCTGATTTTAAAACCCTGTGCACATTAATATTTTGGTTTTGTATTAAAGATGTTTTGAGATTCACTGCAGCAAGTTGACACCTCTTAATTCCTAATGTGATTTTCAATTTGCAGAGACTCTCTCTGGAATGAGACAATGGCGTAGAGCAAATCATATCAAATCAGGTCCAGTTTCTCCGTCCAAAGTAGAGAACAAAGAATGAGAAGCACTCTACATATAATAAATATGGGTATAAAAAATATTTTAAAATACAATTTATGCTTTACAAATTATAAACACCACAAGAAACAACCACGGTTAAATAAAAAAAATAACTTTCTTATATATTTAACCTGTTACCTCCTCTGTCTATGTATCCTGCTAGCCATCAAACAGCAAATACTGAATGTTCACAATTGATTTGATTCTGCTGACTCCAGTTCTAAGAAGATACCATGATAATTTCTAAAATGAAAATATCTTTCCATTGTGTAGTGATGTTTACTATTCTTGCTTCTGTCTCTCAGAAATTGACACTACATCTCATTGTTCAAATATATTAGGTGTATTTAAGTATTTCAAAACCAGCAGACTTTCTTGTCCCCTGGCTATACAAACAAGCCCCAGAGACAAAAAATATGTTGACTGATCTATATGTAGCTTCCAGGTCTAAATCCTTCGAGTCTTTCAACTTAGGAGACACTTCTGAGAGCTCTTTTTCTTCAATATCTTAGGCCTTACTCAAATCAGAATCTGCAGTATATAGAGATCTGTGATATTCACAAAAGTCTGTGCAATTACATTTTTGCTAACAATCATCTCCTCCTTCAGACAGGCAAAGGCTTACACCTTTGTAAATATGACTCACACTCAGCAAATGAATACAAATATTTTAAAATTTTGTGCAGAACCCTTTACTGTTCTAAAGCCCTGCTGAAACTCATACTCCTAAAAAATTCAGCTGCAGGTTTATCAGACACAGTTGAGTAACAAGCCTAATTTTTTCCATGCTTAGATTGCTATGATGAAAAGAACTGAGATTTTACTCATGAGGCTCTACCGAAAGACCTATATAATGGATTATGATTTCTTTTTAAGACACATAATTGTTCTGTACAAAAGTTAGCTTAGTTCATGTTTGTATGCAGGATCAGATCAGACAGGCCTCAGTATTTACACATGCACCAGTGCTAAGGGAATTCATTCTTCTTAGGATCACCAAAGTCAGACTAGACAAACAGTTTGTGTGGACTGAGTCCCCAAGGAACTGTCCCCAGACAGCATGAGAACGCTACCAGCAACTATCAAAGGCACTGTCAAGAAAACATGCACTGTGGTTTCTTACGTCTGGAGTGATCATGAGATACACTTGGATATGGGGAGAAATAAATGACTGTATTTTCTTAAATAGTGCATTAATACCTTTGAAATTTTTATGTGTAAACTTAAATATCCATAGTATTATTTATTAGTATTTTAACAATTATGAAGATAAATAGGTCAGACAATATCAGTTGTGTTGCATTGCTACACTACTACTCAGGAAAATTTGAATATAATTTCCTATCCACTATTGTTGCCTTTAAAAAGTATAATTTAACAATAAAGTGTAAAATGTAAAATGAAAGGCTTTTACATCTTTAACAGAGGCAACTTTAGAAAGGTAAATGTATTTCATATTATGAAAACCTTATTTTTCACTTTTTTACAGCCAAAAAGTATTTTTCCTTAGTTTGAAATCAGACGTAAGAACGTATATCATAAGTTTACATGATCTCTTCCAACATTAGTGGGACAAATGTTTATCTGATCTTCTTTTGAAAGAAAAAGTAAGATTAAATAATCCATAGAAAGACATGGACACAGAGGAACAAACATCTTTGACTGTGACCTTCCTGCACATTTAGCAATGGAATGCTAATGTGCATCATTCAAAATCATATATGCTGGGGAATCTTTTAAAGGTTTCCAGTTAAAATATGCTTCAGAAGAATCATATATTCCAATATTGATTGAATATAAAATTTAAGAGAAAATGAGTTGAAATTAATTACTTTCACATAATGTAAGACTTGAAGAAACCTCTTGGTTCATCAAGCCCAGTCTGTATTACTGAAGAAAACTACAACATACAACTGCTGTTATAAATTTTTCAAGCTTTGTTTTAAAAATTAGTTTGTTCAACATTTTGCCCAAGCTAATATTGAGAAGCCGATTCTGAATTATTTTCCTTAGTGCTTAAGAAAACAAACATGTCTTGCAATTTTCCACTTAAATTCTTGGCCTGTTTTCTTCATTCACTTTTGTCCCATTTTATCCTTTTCTTCGTTGCTGGAACTGATACCCTAATGTCTTTGAAAAAGAAGATGATATATAGCCTCTTATTCTTTGTATTTGGAGGCTGTAAAGTATTGTTTTGTCGGCACACAAATGGCTCGGACTTGTGCTTGCAGAGGTCTGCAGTTGTGGAAAATAGAGAATGGCAGACCTCATTAGTGGACCTCAGTTACTCTGCAGTCTTGTCTTGCAAAGCATCCTTGTCGTGGCTTGAGTTTAAGGGTGTACACTGTGTCGTTGTTGTGCGCATCCCAGCCACTGTGTGTATCACCTTCATTCAGTCGGTGATGTTAAACAACCAGCAATGTGGGAGATCAATCCTTTCTATCAGGATCCCAAAGCAAAACTTACACTGAGCAACCAAAAGGGAGAAATACAAATATACGAAGACGGTGTCCAACTTCTCCCCATTTCCTTGTCTGGCCATCTTAGTCACACTATACATGCAGCAAATAAGTCTTCTTAGGACCACTCTCTTGGGTTCTCTAACAATCACCCTGGGTGAGACAGGCTCACCAGCCCTTCACTTCATTTTCATTCTGGTTTTACCTAGAGATTGCAATTTAAAAGCAAAAATCAACCAACCAACCAACCCAATGAAAGTATTAATAATAAAATTTCCTTTATATATTTTTTATAATTAGAATTGTTATTATTTGTCTGTTGTTACACAGGATTAAAGCTGGCTTTTGTCCCCAGATCAGCTTGGCTTTGTCTATCAGTTTGACCATATAAGAGGGAGAGTCTAGGTCTAGCTGAACTAATAAAACATTAAGCAAAATGCAAAAGCCCTTTTTTAATGAACTCATATGGTAAATATGAAACAAATACTTGCTAGAGAAAGTATTGGCTCAAACAGATTATGTTAGACTACACAGTAAAATAATAGTTTTTGAAAGATTCAAAGGACTTGGAATTCTTCTCACAGATGCACGATAAAAACATCATGTGTTCTACGAAAGATGATGGGATAACAGCAGCACTGTAGACTACTCCATCATATACATCATGATTGTTCTCTATTCTCCCCAGACAGAACAAAAAGTGTTCATCGTAACCACACAAAAGCCAGAACGGTTGCTGGATTTTTTTTTTACGTTATGCACAAAGGTAGATCACAGTTTGTCTTCTGCAGTTTTACACACATAAAAGAAAGTCAAGGTTTACTACTTTTTACTCAGAACAAAATAAAGAATTATAATACAACTGAATTCTTATACTTTTAGGTATCATAGAGGCAAGCAGTTGCCTTGTCATGTTGCCAATAACTGCATTTTACAAAAGCTTCATGAAATTTTGATAAACTAAAATCATTTTTTCTTCCTAAGATTACATTGATTTCTTCTCAGTTGAATGGGACATGACTGAATAATTTATTTCCATCAGTTGAAATACTGCATCTTTTTATAACAAAATATAATTTTAAGGTACGACCTATCAAACCAAAATATTCCAGTAAAGTCAAAACATGTTGATTATCTTATATTGAATTATGATTACTGTTTTATATTTCAAACAGAAAAGGTAAAAATCATTAGTTTCTGTCTTATCAAGATGAAGTTAGATTCAAGTATTTCTTAGAGTTGCATTACGAGATAGGATTTCTACCATTTGGCATTGTTTATGTTCAGGAGTTAATCTGAAATCCAGAATTTCCTGTAGGTTTTCCCACTAAGCAGATCTACATATTAATGAAAAATTATAGGAAGCAGCACTGGTAAGAATGTTTTTTATCTTAAGATATGGGAGACCAGGTCTGTGATTTGAAAATGTCAGGTCAAAAAGATAAAAACAATCCAATTTTAAGTGATAGATATCCACTGTCTGGGTGTGTCCAGAATGTGTCCAGATGTCTTAGAATGCTCTGGAAACCAGAACTTAAATTCATCATAGCAAAATCAGTTATTTCCTGATAGTGTCAGGGAAATGTGTCATGTTAAAGATCTCACTTTCTTGATCAGAAATAAGGTGTGGTTTTTTTACCCATAATAGGACCACTAACCATAAATGGCCATGCCATTTTATCCATCCCTCTTTGACTCCTTGTAGCCTTAGAATCTCCTCTAACACAAATTTTGACCAGACAGACACACTCTTAGCAGCTGTGAGAGAGAGAGACAAAGTGAAAAGGAACATGGTATTTGCTTATGCTACTTTTGTAGTAAAAGACGTCACTGGAAATTAGACCTATATCAGACAATTGCCTCCCTAGCCCCTCTACTTAGATATTTTTTCCTTAATTTATGTGTGAAGTGGGGAGAAGGTATTAGACTATGGATTATTTACTCTCTGGGATGTTTTTGCACAGTGAACCCAGTCATTGTGGTTAAAGGACACCAGCACTTCTGTTACACTGAGCACTTCCATAGAAACAAAAGCATATCTAGTAATGTAACTTAAAGTTTCCAGTGCTTTAGATAGTCTTATTAATTAGGTCTAATATATTAGGTATCTGGGTTGCTTATAAAGCAGATCTTTCCCCCAGAAGCATTCTAATTTATTCTCTTTGTGAATAATTTGTTCAGGAACCAGGAAAGAATTACACTTCTGACATAATGGATTAATAAGACAATTTTCAACCAACAAAGGAAATTGAATATAAAGGTTAGTAACCAAGGATGAGGCAAATTTAAAAAAAATACAAAACCTATTTCTCTGGATTTCTAATGTACTTAGAAAAGTACATAAAATTTCACTGATTCCCTGTGAGGAACTAGTATTTTCTTAAATACTGCGGGAGATTTTATGTTGAACAAAAATAAACTTCTCATGTAGTATATATGTATATGCATTTATTGAATATATGCATATATGCATGTTTACTGAAGAATAAGAGTTACTGTATGAATATCTTATTCTTGCTTGTAAGGTTGGTTTTGCATGTGTGTTTGTTGATATGTGTGTACACAGGCATATACTAAAGGAAGAATTTGTAGAGAAGAAAATTTTCATTTAATTTTTGATGAACATGCAGGAGCTGCAGTCTTTGTTCTTCGTTAATACATGTATTTTCAGTCTAGAAATTCTGTACGATTAGTCCCTTTTAAATGTGTCTTTTACATAAGTTAATTTCTGGATTCACATAGACAAGAAGTAGGCAAAAACCTTGGTATTTAGATTCTTGTGCTTTGGAAAAGCTGGAAAAAGACAGAAACATAAAGCAGCTGAATTTTAAGTTGGAAAACCGGTTCATGTTGTTTAATTTATTTGGAATCTGAGAAACTTCTTGGAAAACAGGGGATCCAGATTTCGTGAAACAAAGTTTCCCAGAAAGGAAGAATGTTTTCAGCTCTACCCCTCTGTAAATACGTACATAAACCCATACATACAGGTTTGTATCTAGAAAGCTGCTAGATGGCATCTTTGCAGAAAAAGAAGCGCTGGACAGTAAGTAGAAGGTGAACCATGAGGGGACTTGGCAGCAGAGAAGGTGGCTGCCTGCAGCCTGGGCTGTTTTGGCAAGCACACCCCAGCAGATCCAGGAAGGTGAACCTTCCCTCTTTTGGCACTTGTGAGACCTCATTTGGAGGACTGTGACCAGTTCTGGGCTCCTCAGTACCAGACCAGAGAGAGTCCTGCAGAAGGTCACAGAGTTGGTGAGAGGACTGGAGCACCTGGCATACGAGGCTGAGAGCTGCCTCTGATCAGCCTAAAGAAGGGAATTCTCAGAGGAGGCCGTATAGCTACCTGATTGGACAACAAAGCCAGACATTTCCAAGAGGGACACAATGTAAGGATGATCCGGAAGATGGGGAATGCCAACCAGATGCAAGGAAAAAAGATATCATGAGGGTGATCGCATGCTTGAAGAGTTTGCCAGGAGAGATTGCGGAGTCTTCATCCTTGCAGGTATTCAAAACTCAGGATGTCATAGCTGTGAGCAGGCAACCTGTATTGTTCTTCAATTCTACTAAACTTTATTTTTAAAAAGGAAACATTTATGACTGGATTTTCTATTATTTTTTTCATTAGAAAGTGTACATGGCCATGAAGATTCTTGCATTTCTTGTGATTTTATTAAACCAAAGTAGTTCCCAGCCCCAACGGAAAGACTTTCATTAAAAAAAAGAAGAAAGAAAAAAGAATAAAAGCATTAAGGGCAACTTTAGAATTATATTTGGCTTTAGTTTTCCATCCATACTCAATAAAATATTACGGGTATATGGTCTTTTGCTATTTTTCTTTTGAGTAAATTTAAACTATGTTTTCAAAATATATCTTTTTTTCAACGTTTAGTGTGCAGTTAGAATTATACCTAGTTTTATGTATATACATATGCATGTACAGATAACTGGCTATTTACACATATATATGTATGTGTCTACAGGAACCAGGACTTTATGGATAAGGGACATATGGCAGCAAGAGATAATTCTGACAATATTACAAGATAATGTTGACAGTGTTGGCAAGATTTGTTTTAGACAGACAAAAGACTGCATGCACCATATATCTAAATAAGTTGTTATCTTTATTTTTAACGGGCAGAAAGCGCTCCAGGGGTTTTAGGGATGATGCTGTAAATTAATTTATATGAGGATAAAACTATTAGCAGGAAAACATGGTAGAATATTTAGACGAGATTCATTAAATAATGTCAGATATTTTAGCACTCAGACTTGTCAGTTTCAAAAGGACCATTTTCTTATAGGAGTGAAGGATGGAACTCCATGTTTCTTAATTTGACAGACAGACAGCGATTCTGGCAACGGCTTATGGTTCCTGTAGGTTAACCCAGAGCCTCAGGGAACAGCAGCTGCAGAACAGTGAACTACCTGAGTCTAAAGTGAAGATGATTTTCTTGACCCAGGAAACCTTTTCCCATGTATGGGAAAAAAAAAAAAAAAAAAACAAACCAAAACACCACAGCTTTTGATAAGAGATTTTTTTGAGGGAGGTTTATGAGTAATGTCCTGTTTACAGGCAAAATAAATGAGTGACAAAAGGAACTCAAGGCAGGTGGAGACATTCGTTGTAGCAGGGAAGGAGCCCACCTGGTTTAACTCTGTGGAAAGAAAAGTATGTTAAATGAAAATGCTGGAGTTAGTTTGCTACATTCTCTGCAGCTTTGCCTGCTTTTATTGTTTCCCTTTTTCAAGTGCTGGAGTAGAGGATGAACAGTTGTGCAGTAATGAGAGCATTGACAAATCTGTCGTTTCGATTCTGTTTTAAATGAGCTAGTGAGAAAAAATCAGCAGTTTATTCTCAGATTGGAGAAGAAGATTCATTTCTAATTAGTATTGAAAAATGTCTGCTGGTTTCCAGTTCCCATGAGGTTTTGCAATAGAGTGACAGTTACTTGTCATTAATTCTAACACAATGTTTCGTTCCTAACCTACCAGCATATTGTAATAATCAGAAATAATTAAAATTACTTTTAGTTTAAAACTTTTATAAATATGTAGAAACCTGTTAATCGATTCATAATGAAATAAATGAGGACAGAGAGTCTCTTTTTGTTCTGTGTAATAGAGAATGAAACTCATTTGGAGTCTATCACTGGACTCCTGGGCACTATCACAACACAAGAAATAAATTATAGCAGCAGAGCAATGCAAATTCTACAGCTACAAGGCTATGCTGTAATTTTTAATGATGTGTGTGAGCCTTCTGCACTGCTCATAACAAATATTCACACACAGTCTTATGCACATGTACTCATCCTGTTTACAATATTTCTTTTCCTCCTGAGATTTTTTTAAAAAAATCACTGTCAATCTACTGCAATCCCATTCCGTTTTCTGAAGTTAGGAAAATCAGTTTAAAGTCATTTGTTACAGATCAATGAATCAAGTGCACTTTGTATTTTAGAAAGGGAAGGTTAGCCTTGTTTGCTGGACCAGCTTGCATATTTCAGTAACTCGCAGCGGGTTTCTCAGTCGTTAGTCTGAATGAGTGAGGTTTTCTGGTAATAATAAAATAGCAACATGGTCTGCTAGTAAAGACAGCAATCACACTGAAGTGGAGCTCTACTGTCTTAATATTATGAAAATGCAATAAGGCAACAATATTTCTTCACTCTGTGGTCTCTGGAGGAGTCTGGTTAGAACTCAGAGGTCACAGATTACATTCAAAGTCACAAAAGATGAAACCAAGGACTAAAAAGGTGGGTTTCTACTTGTTCATGAAGAATCAGTGCTCCCTCCAGTGCCTCTGGCTGATCCATTTAAAATAAAGTCCTACTGCATCACCTCCACATTGACACGTTGGTGTGTCCCCCTCACACAAGCTCTAGCATCAAACCAGATAAGTTCAACACAAATAATCTCTCTGGTGTCTAACCATTTTGGAAGTACTCATTTAAAACCTGGTTTACCAGATTTTTTCCACTAAGTTGATCATCAAAACATCTCTTTTATTTCCACTGGGGTTTATTTTTGTTTGTTTGTTTGTTTGTTTTAGAGAAAAAAAAAACACCTCATAAACCATTTCCTAACAAGTATTATGTAAAAGTACATCTTAAATTCATAAATGCCACACAACTGAGGTCAAAGGTTAAAATTCTGGGCTTGGTGTATCCTGCAGAAAATTGCCAAAGCTCCAGACATTCAGCAAAAACAAGTAACCAAAAGTAATTTAGCTTGAATTTCAGAGACAGACTTACACTCCTATCTCCCATTTTTGTGATGTTAATTTGTATGTAATTTGCCAAAGAGTAATACCAATATTTACAATGTAGAATTTTTTCTTATACCTTTCAGAACACTAGTCAGACATTTATTTAGTCCTTGAACTATTCACATAAACTATTATCTCCAGTTTATACAAAAAGCAACTCAGTCCTGGGTAGGAAACACACAAAGTTCACACAACTACCAAATGGTATGATTGATTATTTGACTAATTAAGACTAGAGTGGAAACTCCAGCTCTCCTGAGTAAGGCCATTGCCCCAGAAGTTGATGTTAGGAACCCATGAAAGACATAGTTGCTTTAATTCAAACAGTACATTCCTATAATGTTTTATTGCAAAGATAGCTCTGCAAACATGACACTCTGAAAACCAGTTTCCAAAATTCTCAAGTCAAATAACTGCCATTTTTCTGTCTCAAAAGGCAGAATGAAGTTTCCTTCTTCCTTCCTCCACCCTACCAAAGTCTTAGTTAATACAGCTCCTACACAGGATAGTGAGGCTATAGAATCTGAGATCTGGTCCATTCAATTAACTGTTCTCCTCTTCTGTAATGTGGTAAGATTGAGAAACACATTAGAAGAAATTTTTAAGGCAAAAGCCAATCGTATTCTGATCCAAGCTGTCACTTCTTTCATAGAATTACAACAATATATTGTGCTTTTATTGCAACAGGTCACTCACACATTTCCTACCTTGAATGGGTTTTTTTTGAGACAACAGAGTAATACTTCCAGATGTACATTTTAGATTTAATGAATTCATTAAATGCATTACTTTTGGTTTTCAAACTATTAAGGATAATTTTTAATTTTATATAGTTCTTTACAGTATTAATCATTGGGTTTGGTTTTTTTGTTTTTTTTTTTTTGTTTTGTTTTATTTTTTTTTTTATTCTTCAGCTATATATTTATGTCTTAACAGAAAAAGATGAGGTTACCAAAGTCATTGTCATCTGAAATGTCAGCTCTGCACAGGATCAAGCCTCCACATAGAATTTCATTCTCTGCTGTTTGTCAGATATTAGATGAATACGTCCATGTTTCCAAAACAGGTAATGTCTACTTTTGTTACCTAGCAACAGAACAACAAACTTATCTTAAGATTAGTTGTATTGTTAAGTTAGATGGAAAAAAAAAGGTTCTTCTATATGTATGTGTAGATGGTGAAAGAGCATAGTCTCATTAAGCATTTCCAAGGCATTCTTTTTTCTCATATGCTGTATCTGACAGTAAGAACATATGGAAACCAAAACAGATACTGAAGTGACGCACACTCAGCAGCGGGAAAGAAGCTCATAAAGGATTCCTACGTTCAAACTCGATTCTATATTTATAGATATTATTCATAAATAATACAAATTGAACAGCCCAACTCCTGCAATTTAGTTAAAGTCAATGGAAACACGTTAGTTAATGAAGTACCTGCTATATGAGCTGTATAGGCAATCATTTCTATATTTCTCATTCAAGGAAAACTTCTAAATGATACACCTGAATTTAATTTTCTTGCAAAACAACACTCTAAATTAAAAGTTCCTTAGAAGAAAGTCCTTATCATCCACATAATCCATAATACTTGTACTAGGATATCCTCTATCCCGTGAATATTTAATTTATTATTAATCTCAAAAATATTTGCAGTACTCAGAAATATAACAGAAATTTACTAGTTACAGCTTCAGTAAGAAAGCAGAATATACTACTAAATGGAAAATTCATTGATGCAAGAATTTCAACTTGCACTCAATACCCTGTACAACACATTTTATTTCACTGCATTTAATCCATAAAAAAGGTCAGAGAAAGATGTTCTTGAACTTCTTTGATATATACAAAAAAGTGCCCTCTACAGGAAAAAAAAAAAATCCTTTAATGTGTGCTGAAGTTCATTTCCAATGGAAGTAGAATTTGGCTTCAACTGCTGAATTCTATGTTTTGTTTTCATCATGTGGTGATAAGCAGATGAAATTTTCTTATTCGAATAAAGAGAGTTTATAGTGTCAGTTATATTTTGACATTGATTGAATGCATGTTCTTCATTTGGCTGACATAATGAATTTAACATTCAGTAGTCAGAAAAGAACAACTCTGTTTTATATTATATTAAAAAAAAAAGTAAGTGTATTCCATTTTTTTGTTTGCACATATTTTATTCATATCTCAGTTCCTAAATCTTCAAAAGAAAAAAGTTTACAGTTCGTATTCACTGGGACACTTGGACAAATTATGCTCTTGCTCACAGAATATTCAGATTCATTAATTTTAAGAGTCACTCTGGAGCGCAGGAGATCAGATTTCCTTTCACTATTTACAATGTGTTACAAACGTCTTAAAGTTCAGTCCAATTGGGAAATGTCATAGCAATGAATTTTGAGAGGATTGAGGTTTCCTGAAACAGGTTTTTCAGTCCCTTGTGAATTAGAGATGAGTTTAAAATTCCATTATCAAATCAATGCAACTGTACATTAGTAGCCATGATACAGAGGTTAAAGTTTAAGAAAGCAAAAAATTTCATCTTATCTATTCAATGAAGAAACTTCTTCAGTTACAGAATGACTGTTTAGGATAACAACAATGCTTGATTTCATCACTGTCCCAAGACAGCTATAGCATTATCACGTATTAATGTAATATAATCTTTTTTCCCTATCCTGTGAAATTCACGGAAATCATTATCTCTAATTATTGGATCTAGACAGAATTTGGCACTAGCTTTAAAAATTATTTGCCTTGCCATTGTGTAGGACTAGGATATCAAACGAGTCAGAACATGTCTACAGTTAATAGTAATAAAAATAAGAGATGTCAAGAAAAATAACATTATATGCAGATATTCTAGAACAAAAAAATCAGATTTACTTTTTCAAATTCAAGGAATATGCTGTAAATTGAAGAGTGACTGATTGCATATTTTACTAACATTCAGAGCAGAGTTTTATTGCCAGTAAAAAGTGAAGACAAAGGGTGTGTGCTTTGTTACATACAGTCCTCTTACAAATATTGCCATGTATAGATTACAAGCAGCATTCATTTAGGCAAAATGTGTGCAACAATTCTTTGTGCCATGAAGCACCTATGACTGCCTGCAGAAGTCTTCTTGGAACAGCAGCAAGAAAGGACCTACGCTGTCGTATTCTGGCATTCCTACAAATTTTATGTGGATGACTGCTATAAGTAAAGTCTCTTAAGTTTCTTGCATTAGGCTGAGATGCCAGAACTTTGTTTCGACAATGGAGAACAGAATTGTAGATTTATAGACTCTTATACACATATGAGTATATATGAACATATATGAATATAAGGTGGCTATAAAGCTAGAATCAAAGAATCCCAGGATTAGGTAGGCTGTAAGGGACTTCGAGCTGTTCAATACCTTGCTGAAAAGAAGAGCCAACTACAGCAAGTTGCTCACAGCCATGCTCACAGTTTTGAATATTTGCAAGGATGAAGACTCTACAGCCCCTCTGGGCAACCTCTTCAAGTGTGTGATCACCCTCAGGATATTTTTTTCCTTGCATCTGGTTGGCATTCCCCATCTTCCAGACTGTCCCCATTGCTGCGTCTCACCTCTTCATTGTACCCTTCTGGGAGATGCCCGTCTCCACCACATAGCAGATCAGGTAGCAATACGGCCTCCCCTGAGAATTCCCTTCTTTAGGCTGAGCAGAGGCAGCTCTCAGCCTCGTATGCCAGGTGCTCCAGTCCTCTCACCGCCTCAGTGACCTTCTACTGGACTCACACTGATCTGGTACTGAGGAGCCCAGAACTGGTCACAGTCCTCCAAATGAGGTCTCACAAGTGCCAAAGAGAGAGGAAGGTTCACTTCCCTGGACCTGCTGGTGGCGGGGCGCTTGCCAATACAGCCCAGGTTATGGAGGAGACACAGCACTCAAAAGTATTCTTTTATCACACGTGCATCTGACACAACTAATCTTCTTATCTGAAACAAAGGTAAAATATGCTAATTTGAGTACCAGTGTCTACCATATGCTTCATCTGTCCACACATTCTACATTAATTTTTATTTTTGAGTTTGTGGGAGCTTTGTCAATCAGTAAAATTATATTGATTAATACTGGTAAAATGTTTTGAGGAGCTGTTCTAGACTTCAAACTTTGTAACCATTACATAAAAAAAAAAATATAAAAAAATAAAAAAATCTGTAGCCCTGAGCACTCCCTCTTTCATGTTTTTTTATAACTATTAGACTAAAACTTCAATAAATTGTGAAATATTTGAGATGTGGCTAAAAGGCAACATAAGGGTACTTCTATGGGCTCAAAACCATACTGTACAAATTCCCTGGTCCCTTGAGCAGTAGCTACATGAACCTATCTTTTTCTTTAGAAGATGAAAGGGGTAACCCTGTCCTTAGTCGAAGACGTGCATTTTGTATTTGAGCAGTACTCTGTCATACCTCATGCTGAGAATTAAGTTCACTGCTTTGGTCAGGATCTTGGGTTTGTGCTGGGAATCAGGCTGCACGCACTGATTTTATGGTGCTGCTGCACCTCCACTCTCTGCCATTCCTCAGCAGTTTTTTAATCTACTAAGAAGCTGAATTTATTAATTAAGAATTAATTTAATAATTTCCTGTTTTGTAAACATGATTCTGGTCACCTGGCCTTGTACCCAGTGAAAACCTCTAATCCTCCTCCCAATTGTTCAGCTGCCTGAGATCCAAGGATTAGTTTAGTGCAGTGTAACTGAACTACCTTAGTTCAGTTTTGCAGAGAAAATCGTTGCTAAGCTGAGAGACAGCACAAGGACCAGCAGCAGCCTCACCTCTCTAAGGCTGTTGGATCTGGCATGAAGCATTTTCTCCTAACAAATTAAAGATTTCAGCCCTTCTGTGAAGAATGTCCCTTTCATATTACACTGCATTACATAATGTTGCACTCTACAACCTACTCATCAGTGAAAGACCCACTCAAAAAGAAAAAATATGTAAATCTCTTACGTTTGTCAGTCTATTTACTACACTCATCTCTTTCATTTTTGAATACTTAGGTTATATCTTATCGGCAAGGACACTGTAAGTGATATAATTGTCTGGACAGAGAACAATAATTATATCTAATGACAATATATTAACATGCATAGAAAAAAAACCACACATGACAAGAGAATCAGTTTAGAAGCAGTGATTCCTTGTTTTCCCAGTGCCTTTAACCGGGTCACAAAAAAAGTACGAAGAGAAACTTGTCATTGACAAAATTTTATGTCTTCATGCACTTATGGGAAAGAAGGTATGTAATTTGAAAATAAGAAAATTAATTTCAGGAGAAAAAAAAAAACAAGCCTCAGGTATACAAAACAATAAAACTGACTGAAAAGACATACAGATTATGAGGCACGTGTCCCAGTAGAGTCACATTCTTTTTTTTGGAGTCTGTCAATGAGCCAGAGCTTCACTCAGAACACCTTAGTGTCACTCACTCAGGTTTCTTTAACCACTGTCTTTATAGATGAAACATTTTTCTGAAATGATGTAGTTTTTTAGTTGTCTTCTTGTCTTAGAGCAATATACACATTTATAATATTTAATTTTTTTCAAATAAAAAATATGTTACTTTAAAGAGAATAAGAAGCTCAGCAGTATTTACCATAATTTGTGTATTCTCTAAATGCAGTCATTTCCGGTTGTAAGAGCATTATCGTGGATCATGTAAGTATGTTTTTTTTAGAGCAAGTATGAATTTCACATGCAATATTGCTGAATAAACTTCACAGCAATGATTTATTTTCTTGAGAAACTTTCAGTAATAGATTAAAGGATTAAGCTGTAGACCAAACATTCATTTGGAAATGGACAAAGTACAATTTTGAGCATATTACAGGCAAAACTTTGTCATTCCATTTTTAAGCTACACAAAATGCACTAATCAATGTTATCAATATACCACACCTCAACAGTTACAAACTATAGGCGAAAAATCATTCAAACGAGCATATGCTTACTAAATAATAAAATGAACAAAAGGAATTGCCAACAAACCAGACTAATCAGGAATACAAGGAAAGGTTATATAAGACTCTGAAGAACACACGTCCTTGAAGATCTTGCTCTGTTATCTACTGATTCTTACTTGGAACATTTTCTCTAACAGGTTGCACTGCAAGAAGACGCAAGCTCATTCTGCTTGCAGCATTGCAAGAGAGCAGGACGAGGACCAGCTGAAACCAAAAGCCAAATGACCGTGCTGGGATGGTTATGTCTTGATTATTATAACTACCTTACGGCAGAAATTATTACCCGGTACTAAGAAAGCTACATGGCTTTTGGTTACCTTGTAGCACAGCAGCAACAGTAATAAATAGACATACCTGATTTCTCTTAGCCTCCGAAGACCATAATGCAACTGAAGTACTAAAATAAAAAGGATAACATGGAGCAGATCTCACTGAAGAATTTAAATCCACATATTAAAACCTGATCCCTAACAGTTAAAAACATGGGGCCAGGATCCACAGATGAGTCTGTGTTATATTATATTTTTTGTAGATAGAACACAGAGGGAATTTTAGAAACTCACCCTGAATGCTGTAGACAGTAACAGTATGAGTGCAGACTGTTTATTTAGTGCACTGAAAAACTGTGCTAACACCTGAGATAAAAAAATAGCGTCTGTAACTGCAGGTCAAATGAGATCCTCAATGGGAATTCTACATGGATAAAACAAAAAAATCAAAAAATGACACAAAATGCACATGGGTAACCAGGTTTATAATCTTCTCTGGTTTGTTTCTTTACTTGAATCTGTGTGAATATGTCTGATTAAAAAACACCTCAGCATCTCATATACCACTCTCTGGCATCTGTTAACCACCTGTGGTTCACGTGCTGCAAGCTGAGAAACACTAGAATAACTTAAAGACATGATCGCCAGACAGGAGAGAAGGAATAGGGACAAACATGATGGAGGAAAGGACAAAAGGGCAGTATTAAAACATTGGTCAAGAAATGCAAGTGAAAAGAAATATGCTTAGACTAATCATAGATTATTGGAAACCTGTCAGCACAGGGGAAAAACTCTATTCTCACTGCAAGGCATAGCAGGAAAAAAATGTTCTCTGCACAGAACCGATGAAGAAACTTTCCTATAGATGTATATCTTTTGTTTCCAAAGTCCTCTCCACATGAAGTGGACACCTGTGACAGCATTGCTAGCCGGGAGACAGACTGGACTTTTAGGCACACCACCTCACTGCCCATTCCGCGTGTGCTAATTGGGCAGTTGGCTTCTGCCAGACAATGCACAATGATGGAGGTTTTCCTGTCTTTCTTTCAGAGTCTCTTCCTCCTGAAATTAGTTTTCACAAAACTCAAAGCGTTCTTATCTAAACTTTGGCTTTCTCTATTGAACTAGGTAAAATGTTCAAAAATTATTCGGAGGTGGGGAAGGGAGTGAGAATTTGTCATAAAAAGCAGCTAAGTAATACTTACTACTCTCTTTGGAAAACAGACGTGCTCTTTGAGGGGGAAAATGAACTATAAATAGCTTATTTGGAGTATCTTAGACATCAATTAAATGTTTTTCACTGTTCATAACTGAATACTGACTTTTGAAAGGTAAGACAGTGTAAAGGTTGAAGTGTAAAGTATGTAGAGACTAGATTCATGAATGAATAACTGATTAGTTTCAGAAAGGAGTATGTAAGTCTCTGCCTCTGGGCACGTTAAATTGAATTTACCTACATTTCTGCTTTACACAGTTGGAAATCCACATTAGCACAAAAATTGGCATTATATAGGTGGTATTTTCAGATGAACAAATTATTTTTATAAACCTGAAGCTATATTGTAATGACACTTGTGATGAAATTGGAAGTCAATCAGAAGATTTCATCTAATATGTCATAAATCCTATCAAATCTTGCTGCTGTAAAAGTAGACAGTGTAGTGCTACAAAAATACATAGCTGTATTACTTAAGTTGGTCCTTATTGGGCCACTGAAAAGCTGTGACCTGTGCGATCTAGCACTGAACTGGAAAGCAAGATCAACAAAATTCTTCCAAGGCTGTCTGAATTACCTCACTAATCTTTACCAAATCAAATCAGAATGCAAAAAATAAGTAACAGTAACAGCGCTGTCTTTATTTTTCTTTCAACAAGCTTTTTCAAGCAAGTTTTATCAAGGTCTTATATTCATAGCACCCCTATGTTATAAAACATACAGTATTGTATTTACAGTGCATCATTAATGTTTAAGTTGAGTTGCAGTTAAGAAAATAAACTGTATTTTACCAGACATTGTCATTTCCTTTTTTGTTTTCTTCACTTTTAATGGACTACTTCTACTAGAGTAATGAGGTTTTAGAAAATGTGAAGAAATGAAAAAAGGGTAGGTGAACTGTAAATTTAAGAAGTGCAGTGGAGCCATTGTGCAAGACGAATGTTTGGCTTACATGGTGTTGCTAAGAGCACAAGAACTGAATGAAGGAGATATCTGTCAAATTTCTAGGCTCTGAACGACTGCTGATCACAAAAACAATGTTCAGTCATGTATCGCCAAATCTAAAATTTTATTGACTAAATCAGTCAATGTAAGTAATAAGCAGCACTTCCAGGCTGCATATAGGTGTGTCCCCCAGTGAAAACCAGACATAGGAGAACCCAGGCCAATAAAGAAGCACTGGGTGTGCGGGATCTAAATGATCAGGGAAAGAGGATCCCCTCTCACATGTTGTCACTGATCCATCTAGCCATTCTTATTTGATCTCAGTCTTTGTGTCAACAAAATCAATGGGCTTTGTACAGCTGCAGGAGGCCAACCATGGAGCTCCAAGCTATATAGCTTTGAACCACTGCCCAGAAATTCTATCAGTCTCAAGCACTCTTCACTCTCAAGAACTTTTATTATTTTTTTAAAGCAAAAAGCAACAGTGGTTCTGAGGGGTCCTCAAAAGATTAAGGATTACGGAGTCACATGGAGGTTGAGGTTGGAAGGGACTCCTGGAGGTCAAACCACCCTGCTCAAGCAGGGTGGCATGAAGCTCATTGCCCAGGACCATGTCCAAATGGTTTTTGAATTTCTTCAAAGAGGGAGATTCACAACGTCTCTGGGCAGCCTGTGCTAGTCCTCAGTCACCCTCATGGTAAAAAATTGTTTCCTGATATTTAGAGGGAACCTCCTGTGTTTCAGTTTGTGCCCATTGTCTCTTGTCCTGTCACTGGGCACCACTGAAAAGAAGAGCACGGCTCTGTCCTCTATGCACCTTCCCTTCAGGTATTTATACACACTGATGAGATTGCCCCTGGGCCTTCTCTTTGCAGGCTGAACAGCCCAAACTCTCTCAGCTTTTCTTCATAGGAGAGACGCTCCTGTCCCTTAATCATTCTTGTGGCCCCTCATTGGGCTCTCTCCAGTGTGTCCATGTATGTCTTGTACTGAGGAGCCCAGAACGACCCAGTACTCCAGCTCTACCCTCATCAGTGCTGAGGATCTCCTCACAGTCCTTCCTGCTATGCTGATATTTTAGGTAAACATTGCAAACCCCATTTTGTAATTAATTTAATATCTTGCAGAAATACTTTGAATAATTTGTTAACATTGTGGAATGAGTGGAAGAGCCATTTATTAATTTATTTATTAAATTTACATGTGTGTTTGTGATTATTAAAAGATGTCATTTTAAAACTATTAATCTCAGAGTACATCTCCTTAATCCAATGGACTTTCATCGGTGGAGGTAGAAACACTCGACAGAATTACAGAATCATCAAGTGGTTTGGTTTGGAAAGGACCTTTAAAGATCACCTAGTCCAAACCCCCTGCTGTGGACAGGAACATCTTTCAACAGATCAGTTTGATCAAAGCCCCATCCAACCTGACCTTGAACACTTACAGAGATGTAAGCTTCTCTGGGCAACCTGTTCCAGTATCTCACCACCTTCAACATAAAGAATTTTTTCCTTATATCAAATCTAAATCTATTCTCTCTCAATTTAAAAATGTTACCCTGTGTCCTATCACTGTGCAGCTTGGTAAAAAAGTCTCTTCTCCATCTTTCTCATAAACCCCATTTAAGTACTGAAAGGCTGCAATAAGGTCTCCCAGGAGTCTTCTCTTCTCCAGGCTGAACAACCCCAACTCTCTCAGCCTGCCTTCCAGGGTGTTCCAGCACTCTGATCGTTCTTGTGGCACTTCTCTGGACCCACTCCAACAGGTCCGTGTCTTCCTTGTTCTGAGGCCCCCAGAGTTGGATGCAGTACTCCAGGTGGGGTCTCACGAGACCAGAGTAGAGGGGCAGAATCACCTCCCCTGACCTTCCGGCCACACTTCTTTTGATGCAACCCAGGATATGATTCACTTTCTGGGTTGGAAAGAGGTTTTCAGTCAATACAAAACCTGCACAGGATATCAATGAGGACTTTAAAAAGTCAGTTTGAGCTCTCTAATTCTCAAGAATCTGAGATTCTAAACTGACAAAATTTGGCCAGAAAAGTGCAGGGCCACAGATACTCAGGAAATGTGTGCACTGACATTGGCCAGAGCAGCATGAGCCAGAGGGCAAAGTGGTTTTGCATTACAGACACAGGATGTTACCTTTCAGAATCTATAACTTTAAAAAAGGTGAAGTCAGGTGAAGCAAAAGGAAAGTTATTTTTTTTTCCTCATATACCAGGCACCAATTTGTTTGTACCCAAAAGCCTGACTACAGAGAAATAGGTTTTCACTTTAGAAAGCATTCCCATTAGTATATCCACAGCCAATTTCTCTTTCTGAAGAGACAAATATCTTTTAGGACACCTTTGCATTTAGCTAGGACTTACAAGCTTTTCTCTGACAACAGTCAGGTAAGGAAACGTATGAGAACTAATGGTATTTCCTGTCCCAGTCTGCAGATGATTAGTGTAATCACAAACCCCTACCAAGGGAAAAACATCATATCAAATATCTTCAAACTGTCTTCATTTACTCTGTCCTTCATAGAATAACTTTGTTCATTAATTTTAAGATCTAAGGAGCAGTAAAGTAGACATACAGGTAAGGAAGACAGTACAGCATAGGAGAATTTGATGCCAAATATACTATTAAAAACATCTTTTTGTGATTTAAGCCAAGACTTTAAAAGTGGCATCAAAGAATTAAAAGAATGAAGAGGATTAATATATTCTCTGAGTAACATTTCTCATAGTGCATAAGGTCAAGATCAGATTGCTTATTTTAGACAGTAAGTTTAAGTATTAGACCACATAAAATACAGGTGAGTAGTGAGCAAAAATGATTATCTGTGTTAGATGCCCTATCTGTATCACTTAAGCATCTTATGCCTGCATATATGCCTAGTATATGAGTGATTGTCAAGAAAGTTTATATGCTGAGCACAGACCCACATCAGGCTGTCTCCAAACAGCGCCATGTCCACCTGTGGGGCAGATACAGTCTGTGCTTTGCACCACTGTCCTAGTTCCCAGTCATCCAGATCAGAATAACTATTGAGTGCACAGTGGCACCTGGTTTTTCTGTTGGAGGAAAATGGGGGATGCAGAGATCTGGGGTTCTCATCCCAAAGTGAAAAGAGAACATGGTCATGACGCACACACAAAGCCTATGGTGTGCACCAGGGAATGCATCTGCTCTGCAGTATGTTCTTTGGAAAATAATCGCCCTGGTTCTGCAGCCAACTCTCAGAATCCTTTGTAATTTTTTTTTGTTAAACAGTCACTGGATAAAATTCAAAAATAATCCATCATTTGTCATTCATCACAATGCTACAAAGTTACAATGTTACTTGTTTTCCTACAAAGCCAGCATGCCTATATTCCTGTATTCCTGTGGTTGCACAGTGTCCCAGATTCAACTGTCTGGGTGGGAAGAGCCCTGTCTCCCCCTGTGTCTGCTGGTCAGTGTTTGTGGTGTGACCCTGTAAAGACAACAAAGGAGATTTCAACTCTTCAGACCGAGGATTGCCTAGAACTCAAATGTTTAATGTGCAATTTAATTTCAAGATTCCTGCCATCTTGTTTAATACCAGAAAGGAGCTGCTTAAAAGCTTTCACCTCAAATACAGTATGGTCCCTGGAATGTATTGTAGAGCATACTACATGTGACAAAAAACCCACATCTTTTCTTGGAAATGGAATGTTTAGTAAAAATCCACATATCCACATTAAAAATAAGCTTGCTAATGCAACCAAATAACTGAAAATGAGTAAGGCTGTCCTGAAACGAAGTGTGATTCTAGTGCAAACACACAGATTTTAGTCTCTGAATGCATCTAGAGGCATGGAGCAGGTGGGATCTAGTCGATTATCTCCTATTAGCTGTATAATTAAGTATGGCTATTCGTGTCAGTGATATTATAATTGTCTGTCACAGTCCTTTGTGATTCTTGAATTTCTGAAACTCTTAGCAAAGCCAGTCTAACCATTTCTTTTCGTGTAGCTCTCCTGGAGCTCAGAGAGCCTACTGCAGCACCAACGTGAGACATCGCAAGGCCCAGAAGAGAATTCACTGCAAGTGTGCAAGAAAGTGATACCTCCCCTCCATGTCACAGGAAGGAAGTTAACAAGCCCACTGAGGATTTGGGTCTGCTTATTTTCTTGTCTATTTCTAATTTAGAAGCAATCTAAAGGTCTCTGTCAGATATCAGGAAGAAACAATTACCCAACCAGGAATGAAACAATTACCTTTTAGAAATTTTTGGTTGAACCAAAGAGAGAAATTAATCTTTCTAGAGAACTACAGCCTTCAGAAGTTTTACCTGTTCTAGAAAGATTTCAATTACTGTTATTTCTGAGTACCCATAGAAAATTATTTGATAGAGATGATACTTCAATGTGTTACGAAATCATATTCATGCAAGCTAAATTAGTACACAGGAAAAGCTAACTGTAAAATTTCATAAGATATACTACAACTATAATTACACATGAAATGCTTAGAGTGTTTCTGGAAATTTTTTTACAGACTGTGTCCTCATAACACAGTGTCCCCATGGAAGAGGACAGATCCATTCTCCAGTGATATCCTCATCTGATGAAAGTCCTCAGATCTCTGGTGATACAATTCTAGTGTCCATACATTTAAATACAACCCCACTGTTTGTTTTCTTGAGAAAATAGGCTTACTCTTCATCCCCACCTAATAACTTTTGAATGTAGTAGTAGACACCGAAGTTGGGACATCCTGGGGACAATTCTCTAGTGCCAAGTAGAGCAGAACAGAGTAATACATCTTTTACTCCCTGTACTCTGTGTCCAAGGAAGCTGAAAGGAGAGGCAGTGAGAAAACACATATCCTGGTATGCTAGTGAAGGTACTTGATTCTAACTAGTTAGCACAAGCCAGCGCTTGTTTGTCCTGCAGGGAGAAGAATGGCTTAATTTTAAAAACATATGGAGAGATAACAAGAAATCCTAGCATAAATCACTTAAAAAGTTAATTAATTAAGGGACATAAACCCATAGGAAATCAAGCAGTGTTTCCAGGGATCATTAATATACTTAGCTGTTGCTGTTGTTTTTACACCCACGGTTCTATGAGAATTATAAGATGAAATAATGAAGCAAGATGCTATAATTCCTACTGCACTTTACACATCAGTTACAGCAGCAATCATGAGGACAGTGGCATTAAATAGGCTTCTTCATAATTTTGGGGAAATTGGGCATGACAAGATTCAGATATGCTTTCAGAGAGGGAGAAAAATCAGGGAATCTAAGTATTCTAACGTTACTAACTTGAGAAGAATCCTTCCCAAATATTGCTTTTCAAAGTACATAACCTTTTTTAGGTTCAAAAATTAAAACAAACTAGGTACTACACATTTTAGGAATAGGGTTTGGAAGAAAAATGAGGACTTGGAAGTAAACCATTCCTTCTGAGAAGTGAGGCAGTGTTTCTGAAATATTTTTGTTTTAAGCCCCTGTACAGTGGTTTCCTTTTTAGTTCAATTTTACTGTTGTGAGATGTCGCTAAGTCTCCTTTTGTTTTGCCATGTGACTGCAATTGACTTTATAGAAACCAAATAAAAATAATTTTCCCCCTTTTCTCAGAAAGAATGTTGGTAAAAAAAAAATAATCCAGAGACATTAAAAAAATGAAACCTATTAAAATCTTTCACCAGTGGAAATCATGACCTCTTTGTGCTGTTTTCTGTCTAGTTACAGATATGTAGGATCCAGATGTCTTTTCTAGCCTTTACAACTGAAAACAAGGGTAACTGAGAGAATGACTTCAACACACCCCTTGTCAGTGCTACAGACCATTAGCAATACTATAAATAGCATGATCAAATCCCAGATTGCAGATTCAGTCATAAAAGTGTCTACATTTCATGCTGATTCAGAGGGGCAGCAGCATTAACTGCAATCATCAAGGAATGTGACATCTCCACAGTATTTTCTACAGCTCACTGGTCTGATGACAGGACGGTTGTTAAAAATTAATGGGGACCATCAGATGTGGATAAGTACAGCTTGGCAACTATGAAAGCCATACTTCCCATTTGTGAGTGATAATGTAATATTATTCTATGATAGATTGTAATAGATTATTTAGATTATGTTTCATTCAGGAAGCAGTAAGTCTTCTTACTCTTTGAATATTTGACCACGACATTTTATTTAGTTGTTAAGTTTATAAGCCAGGGAATAGGAGGAGAAAAGTATTTTCACATTGTTTTCTAATTTTTCTCTGCTGAAAGTATGCTTCCTCCTTCTGTTTATCCATTATAATCATTCATTTCTCAATTAAGTAACACTAACAGAGTCAGGATCGTAAAACTCAAAGTTCATGAACGGACTGATTCTGATAGTTAATAAGCAAAACATCAATACGTTGTATCCAGTAGTTTCCAGCTTCATGTCTGGATTTCTAACGAATAGCACAAATTTGTTTGATACATTCTTACTGTCTTATGTATCTGTATTTTTCAACTGCAACAATTTATTTCACGAAAATCATGGACCTCCTGAAGGATTTGCTGGATTAATTTCTCTGGGCAGTTTTACATATGGGGGCAGACTAAACTGTTCAGGAGATTGCTTAAGAACTCCTGCATGGGGGCTGATCCAAAAGGGTGGACTGACAACTGGAAGAACAGGGTGACTGCCCAATGCCTCCGTTTAAAAATTTCTGTTTACCATTATGGACACTGACCATTTGTCCTGAAAATTGTAAATGCTTGACACCTGATGCTGTTGTCAAAAAACGAGACTAGACAAGTGACATTTCTTTGTCCATGCTCAATACTTCGAATATCTGAGGAATCCCTAGCACTAGTGTAGGGACTTGAGGACTGGCAGAAGAAACCATGTGTGTTCTATCTCGGTCTTTTAGAGAGAAAAATCCAATCAAATTTAACCAAGCTGTGATGCTTTGAAAATATGCAGCATATATGATCAATAGCTAGAGTCTCCAATGATTCTGGAAGGAGGTAAACAAATGGTCAGGAATAGGAATAAGAAGAGTTTTAAGCAATACTTGAATGAACGTAAAAGATGGAATATGCTTCCCCCCCCCCCGTTGCTAGCCATGGATATACGTTTCCAAAACCTTTACATTTCCTGACTGCCAGCAAATACCTGTGGAACCTCAAAGTCTTGAGTCAAGTGCTCCTGTCAACCACTGCTGCTGCAGAGATGAAGCCCAGGGTCCATCTATTGCAGAAATAAATAACTGTGGCTCCACCATTCAGCAAATAATTAGTATAATTATATGTTTGTTTATTTATTATGTTACCGGTGGCATTCACTGATACTCAAAAATCTTAAAGATCTTAATTAGACCATATTTAAAAGTCTGGAAGTTAGACACATAATTGAAAGTATTCAGGTAAGTCTATATGGAGTGAATTTGACCCCTCCACGGAGTGATTCAGCTCATCTATCTGAAATAATTATCTTAAGGATGAGATGAATCCTTTTTTGGGGACACCTCTTTCTCTCCACAGATTATGAGTGGGACCTTCCTGACTGAATTAGCTAAAATTAATACCACCTTACTTGACTCTATGCACTCACAGTGTCACACCCCTATGTGGAAATATGCAATTATGGAAACAAAAATGGCCATGCTATATGCAGACAAAAGATCTAAACAGAGGTTGCAAAACTACCTTAAAATCTGAGTTGTAAGTCCCTGACCATGATCTTCTTTTAGTACAATATTTGTTGTGTATCAGGGCATCCATTGGGCTTCGTTTAAGATACAAAACAGAAAACAAAACAGAAAACAAAACAGAAAACAAAACAGAAAACAAAACAGAAAACAAAACAGAAAACAAAACAGAAAACAAAACAGAAAAAGTTGTCAGTGTCTGTACTGTGTGACAGATGTGTGATCTACATTACTGGTCCTTTAATCATCCAGACAGGTGTCCTATTGGAGGACATCCAAAATATGCTCACCATGTCTGTACATATGGATTTTCTTTTCAAAGGAAAACAATGACTTGGAGGGATGGATGCAGATCCACATCTCCCATCTCCCATGTTAGAAATACTTTTTGTAATCTCTATTCCCTTTGACCTTATTAACAGAGCAATGAAAAAGAAAAAAAAATTAAAAAATCTCCTCCTAATTATATAGTTTAAAAGGATTTTTTTTTTTTTTTTTTTTTTTTTGCTTGTGTCATGGATTATAAGGAATGAAAAGTTAGGGGAAAGAATAGTCTCTTGAGTCTCCTTCTCTGGCACCCTTATGCATAAAGAACCTCAGTGATGGACAAGGAGGATGGTTGCAGCAGAAGGTTTTATGGCTGATTTTATAATTTGGAAGTTCCTAGAGGAGCCTTCTTGTAATGTATCCTAGATAAACCAAAACCCTGACCCTTGGACCAAAGCTTGGAGTATGAAGGAACTGGATACAGAAGAAAATGCACTATCGCAATCCTACTTTACTTTGCATTTTCTAAGGACAATTTTCCTTTGCCAGTTATAGAGGAAGGAGAATTACTTTTAGTTAATGTTTTTACTACTGGTGATATAGATACTTTTTCTGCAATCAATGTAATTATCATATTTCTGTTTAGCTGATGCCTTTGTTTTCTTTAAGAAATATTAAATGCATTGAATTTTTATTAAAAAAAAAATCCCCTTTTGTCACTTCTCTCAAAATTTTCTGACAAGAGAAGTGAGTATATTGTGTAGGAGGAATGACTCAAATCTTCATTGTAGGGCTTGTTACCTGATGTCATTGTGAAAATGTATGAGTTGACTCATTCATAGAGAATCAGACAAACAAAATGATCTGTTCTTACAATCAAGCAACCTAATGCTAATCCTTTCTTTAAAACACTGGCCATTGATGGAATATGGACTTCACAGAGTATGCTCTGTGGACATCATCTGTCATTCAAGCACAGGACAAGCAGGACTCTTTCCCAGGCCAATGGTCAATCTGCTATGCAGTCCCTGTGCTAGCATTATCACAGTTATCTTTATTATTTTAAAGAAAAAACAAAGGTTGCAACACTATTTTTATCCAAGAAATATGGTTTTCTTCAATCTTTTTAAGTTAAACTTAGTTTCTGATTGAAAGTAAGCAAAAAAAAAACCACCAACATTTTGCCCGTAAAATGGTCTTCCAGAAATTATTTCTCCTCCTTTTGAAAGATTAAACTAAACTAGAAAGTCTCATTTCCTATAAGAAGTTGATTACTATCTGATTTGGATTATCATATCATTAAGTTTCCTTGGCTTTGCCTAGGTCCATGATTACTATCTAATAAAGCAATGTACATTAGTACTTAAAAGGACTCATATATTAAAAACAGTCTGAATGCTTTGAACCAGAACATTGTGAGTGTTAGCAAATCAGCATTAAATCCATCTTATATCCATGACTGTGTAACAAATAATTTGGTTTTATGTGAATTTTGGCTAAACCAAATAGGTACAGAAATATTGTGAGATCTGACATGAAGCCTAGTAATGAAGCATTGATAAATGACATGGACCTATGCAATGTGTATATATGTAAAACTGTGGGAGAGGTTCAAATACTTCTACTTTTTTTTTTGTTTTGTTGTGGTTTGTTTGTGGTTTTTTTTTTAAATAAGAACTTAAAGGCATAGCTGCAAGGCTGGTACAAGATAATGTTTAGTTAAATTAGATAATGATCTAAGCAAGAAGGGTAAAGTAGTAACATGTCAAATACTCTTATCCCTTACAGCCTGTGGTCACCTCACCTTTGAGCTGGAATATCTGCCTTTTGCCAGCAAAAAGACAACAAACCATAACAAAGATTTCACCTTACCAAAACATGTTGTTCTAAACCCATCTGTATTATAGGCATGGCATTTAATAAGAGTTTGGGATTGTTTGGGCACAGTAATATCCAGAGCTGAATTACCGATGGTAAATACCAGGAACTATATAGACTGGACTGGGCTGGTAAAAAGTACAAAAGAGTAATACAGCTGAGAAACCCTGCTGTCTTAAGTGCTGTTTGAGCTGAAAATACCTATTATTCTTCTGATAGTGGTTACAGCAGACCTAGTCATAGCTAGATCAAATGACAATATATCTCCGTTTTACAAGCACTTGTAATACTAACTGCATAAGTCATTATTTAAAACTTTGTATTGTGTAACCATGGATTACTGAAATAAATGCAGAAAGTTCTTAAATGGCTTAGGTATTTAGTAAATTCTAATCACTATAAAACAAATGTCATCAAGCTTTTAAATTAACTGGAGCCTGCTATTTATTGTTTCCTATTAGGCACACTACTTGACTAGTTAAACTGATTATTGGATTCTTCATACAGTAGCCCCTGAACTCCTTCAGTAAATTAAATCCTTTATTGCATCTGATTTGTCAATGCCAGTGTCACTTCTAATCTCTTAAATCCACACCAGTTCAGAAGCTTTAAATGACTTATTCTGTCGCAAAATCAGGAAGTTATGCAGACAGAATCCTTTCCCTCTCCCTCCTCCTTCTGTGCAAACCACAAAGCTGCTAACGATGTAAAAGATATAAATGCTTCTTCTTCAGCCTCTCTATATACACTCATATAGCTATAGAATGAGACATTTTTTTAATGTGAGCTACATAACATAAAGGGGAAAACATACAAAACAAAAAAACTACATTGGTTGGTTTGCTACCAGCATATTGAACATTGAACACTTTTAATCTTTGTCTCAGTTTCTTATCACTTTGAATTATGGAAATTAGCAGAACAAAGTAACTATAACTCATTCCAGAACTGGAAACTTGAACATCTTGGTATTAATCATCACGGTGTTTGATTTATATCTGCAAAAGTATTCCAGAACATTTTTTAAAGTTGATACAACATTAAATCCCATCTTCTTAAATCTTCCCATTTCTTTGTTCATCAACAAAAGCTAGATTCCAAAGGAAAAATACAGGTGTTAAAGGAAAGAAAGGAAAAATACAGGTATTAAATTATTGTTCTGTGGATGGTCTTATCAGCCCCGTAACTCTGTAGTTCACCTGAGGAGCAGCATAAACATGCAGCCTATTTGTTTCCATATTGTAAAGTGGAGTTTGCCAGACACAGACTTTTCCTTTAAAACGTTCCCTTTCTAAAGGATCTCCTTTTTGCCAGTAAAAGCTACTCTTTACATATTCTAGCCGTACAAGCCTCGGAACTGTGACAGCAATTCCCCTCGCAGGTTAGGCGCATCACCTTTATTCTGAAAGAGAAGGTAAAGCAGACCCAGACTCTTACCAGACACGGGGAAAACAATCGCTGTAGCCGGAGCCGGCAACGCCGCCTGCGAGGCGGCAGCGTGAGCGGTCCTCGGGCCTCACACAAAAGGGAGATAATTGGCTCTCAAGGAAGAGCAGTAAACATCCATCACGGCGGCGCTGGTGCGGCGGCTGGCAGCTGCCCCGGCCGGGCTGGGTGCTCCCGTGCCGGATGATGTCAGAGGCATCAACCGGGCGTCCTCTCATTGGCTTCCCTCACCTGGAATCATGCCTTAACCCTAAACTGCCAGCCACGAATTGAAAATGTGCCTCTCTAATCATTATAGGTACACAGTTGGGTCCTTTTTATTTTTTTTTTCCCTTCCTTTTTTCTTTCCTTTTTCCTCTTTTTTTTCTTTTTCCTTTTTTCCTTTTTTCTTTTCCCTTTTTTCCCTTTTTCCTTTTCCTTTTTTTTTATTTTTCCTTTTCTTATTTTTCCTTTTCTTATTTTTCCTTTTTTTTATTTTTCCTTTTTTTATTTTTCCTTTTTTTATTTTTCCTTTTTTTTATTTTTCCTTTTTTTTATTTTTCCTTTTTTTTTTTTTTTCCTTTTTTATTTTTCCTTTTTTATTTTTCCTTTTTTTATTTTTCCTTTTTTTTATTTTTCCTTTTTTTATTTTTCCTTTTTTTTATTTTTCCTTTTCCTTTTTTTATTTTTCCTTTTTTTTGTGTTTCTTTTTTTTACCTTTATCCTTTTCCTTTTTTTCATTTTTCCTTTTTTTTTCATTTTTCCTTTTTTTTTTCAATTTTTCCTTTTTTTTTTTTTCTTTTTTTTAATTTTTTTTCTTGGGGAAAACGAGACTGTACAAGAAGCTCCTGCTCTGGGGACCACGAGTGGCAGGTGCTCGTCGCTTAACCAACCTATGTGGCAATTGAAAAAAAAAAAAAAATTCTAAAAGCTAATTTGCCTAAATTATTAAACGAGACCCTCAGGTAACTGCGTTTTCATCATCTGTTTACTAAATGACAGTAATCATCAAAATATTGTACAGAAGAGGTATTAAAGGAAAGGTTAATGCATGCAGCACCTGGAGAACTCACTTTTTTAATGATTTTGCGTTGCCTCCTCTTAAGGAGATTAATAGAGGTGCACCCTGGAAAAAGGGTGTAAATTCAAGAACATTGCACTGTTGCAATGTCAGGTTGATTATTGTTGTCTTTTAAAGTATTTAAAACTAACAGCAAAAGTAAAGATATGCACAAATGTACATGCACACTTATTCTTTGAATGCTAAGTAGCAGCCCAGACATTCTGTAGTAAATGAGGCATGAAACACACTGCCAAATGTATGATGTCCTAAATACAGTGGTACTAAGTATTTTGCTATATTACAGGCAATAACATAAATCACATGAACTTTCAAATGAGTCCAAATCAGTGCTCAAAGGATTGCTTTTTCCATAGATGAATATTTTGATCTCTCACCTTTCAGTGTCAAAAAAATCCTATTGCTCTATGGAAAAACGCAAAAAATCTTATCTAGCATATGTTGTATTTGTATCTTTTGTTCTACATCAACTTTTTTTTTTTTTAACATCTATGAAAACTAATTTTTTTTTTTTTTTCAATGGTTAGGAACCTGGTTCAGTATTTATTGCATACCACCCAGTTTATTTATGGTCTGCTATCCCTCATGACAAAAAAAAAAAAAAAAGTTCTTTTTAAAAATTGTCCTACGCAGTTTGTTCTCTGGAGAAGAAGGAAAAACCAAAGAACCAGCCACACCAAGCCAAACAAACAGGAAAAGCAAAATATAATCAGACGTGGTTTAGCTTAATATATAAGATGTGAAACATAAGATTTCTAGAATAAACTTGATAAACTGCTCTGCTATTTCCTTGTGGTTCTTTCACAAAGTTATAGAGACTCAGGAGATTAAATTCTGGGGACTTAATAAACAGCAGTTCTGTGTGGGGATCTGGAGGCTAACCTATTAGTCAAAATGCACTTTAGGCCAAAATGAAAGCCTCTGTTCATTTATTTCTGCTCAGAAAACATGGGAGTTCAGATGGAAATGTATATAAAAAAAGATTCATCGCCATGCAAAGTGACAAAGCTGAATTACAGATCAGAAAAGATGAATTTGGACAGTGAGAATGTCAGCTTTGTTTTTCTATGATTAATGATAAAGATAAGACATAGTAATTGCTAAGAAGATAAGAGTCATGAGTAAAAGAATTATTGATGAGATAAAATATGCTTAGATGTATTATGCGTACAAGTTATATTCTCCTGAAAATTTAGTATTATAAATAGTTTAGACCAAATAGACACATTGTTGACAAAATTTGATTACGTGGGTTGGTTTGGCCTGAAAAATACACTGATTTCCCATATCTAGTTAATCTTACCATGATGAATTAAAGTTCTATACATTTTTATTCTTACATAGATGATATTTTCTTTCTTTCTTAACAGAGCATATCACTCACAGATGACCTGCTAGACAGTCTTTAACTGTAGAGTGCCATACTCTTACAAAGTCTTCCATGTTCATAAAGTATGTTATCTACGATGATAATATAGACCTTATTATGCTTTATGAATAATAGCAATTTATGAATAAAGCAATAACTTACATTAGCAGAAAATTTACTCGGAATCAGTAGCACAAACATTGGTTTGGAATTTTAGTGGAGAATACTTCTTAGTAAGTGGCTCATGAATTTTGGCATGTTTTCTTCAGAAAATAAGTCTTTTTTCTGCAGTAAAATGATAAATGAATTTTTTGAAATGGAATGACTTATGAATATTAGTGATAAATTATCAATTTGTATGTGCTCCTTGTTTTAAGAACAAAAATTATCTATCACCAGTGCTTTTAAAAACATGGGTAACTTTGAAGATTCAGGTTGAGCGAAGGTAACAGCTGTAGATAACAGAGTAGTTCCATGGTCCTAATCAAGTCACACAGCATTTTTCACACTTCAACATGCTGTCACACACGAGTTGTAACCAGTTTGAACTTATTATTGCTAATATTAAAAATAGAAAAAAGTATGGTAGGAATCAAATCATACCTTTTACATATGCAGTAGTAGCAAGCCAATTCAACAAAAAAAAAGGTCAAAAGGCCATTTCCTTAAATTAAAAATAATTTAAATAAAATAAACAAATAGAATAGGTTACAAGAGCTCAAAGAAGGGTGTGCATGACTGTGTGTGAAATCCAGGAACACACAATTCATATATTCCTATCATTGTGCCATGAGCTGTTTATCTGGAGACTAGCTTACTAACTGTCAGGCCTGGCACAGACAATGGGGGTACTTTTGTTGGTGATATACTTTGACATCATGGTTTCAAATACAAATCACATGGAAAAAGAAAGAAGGAAAGAACAAGAGAATGAAAGAGAAGTGACTGATGATTTTGAGTAACTAACTGTATCATTTCTAACATAATATCAATTGATATATGAATAATGCCGAAGAATCTAACAAGAGTGGATAGCTTAGTTCTCAAGCAAAGCGAAACTCAGGTATATTAGTATATATTTCCCATGAGTTGAAATCATTACTGCATTTAAGTGCTTGACAATTATTTCTGTCACATCAATTTAATGGTTAAACCAATTATTTATATTACAAAACATAGCTCTGCACCAGACGCTAATTGAAAAACACAAGCAGTTCTTCAGGTTGATTAACCTATACATTATTAATATTGGAGAGGCTAGGTCTAAAGATTTGGGGGGAAATTAGAATTCAGTCAGGTGATAAGAAGTTTTAGAGATTGAATGTGCAAGCTCAAAATTACAGCTCTCATAATCCTGTATATGAGCCGAATGCCAAGTCAGGTAGAGCTGATAACTATTATAAACATTTTTTTTCTTCTGCATTCTGGCAATGTGAGCCACCTGCTCTCAGGTCGTTTTTATCCACAAGATGGCAGCTCTGTTTGCATGGTCAGTACTTCTTGCAATATTCAACTTGAAAATCATAACACAGTCATTTTTTTTTCATTTTATATCAGATATGTTTTTCTGCCTCCTGAAGAATTAAAAAAAAAAAAAAATCCCCCCAAAATCCCCAGAGTTGAACATTAATTAACCACAATGTTGAGGGAAATTTGGCAAATTTTTTGCTGAAGTGTTAGCAGATCATAAGAAGAATTTTTAACTGCACAATACCTTTATTTTTAGAGTTTTGACAGAAATCTCCATTCAGACCGATGTGTTTCCCATGCTTGAATTTCTAGGCCATGAAACGCAGCATAGCCTTGAACAGATTCAATTTAAAGAGTATGAAAAGTTCTAGTGACGGTAAAGGAAATGCTTATACCACTAAAGGGTATAAGGCCTTAGGTTAACAGATTTCCTCTATGGATAATTGCATATTTTGTTTAACACTTAAACTCATTTATGTTATTAAAATCTAATAGGTAACTTTATTTCTAAGTTCAGAAACACTGAGGTGTTTTTATAGTTATATGTAGGGATCAACCACATATAATGAATAACTCTTTGTGCCTTGTAAAATTAATGAAGTGCAAAGAATCATAAGTAACAGGCTCTAGCTCTTTTCAAGGGGATCATTCACAGCTGAAATTATTAGCTAGAGTCTTAGTTTCAGATTTGGGCCAAAAGTATATAAAATGTAAAAGCCTTTTCCTTGTCAATGAAATCCAGTAAATTAAAAAGAAGCTTTAATAAAACAATAACATAATTTAACATGGAAATAGTTTGCCCATGGGATGGCCATTTCACGGGAAGTTATTTGGCCCATGGTAACTGTCTGTGTGCAGTTTGTGATGCCACTTCTGGAGTGTAATCTTTAATCCCTTAGAGAGGGGCAAGCAACTCTGAGTTACCTAAATTACCATTGACCAAGACCCTCCGCACATACCATTATAAATCAGTGGATGGGAGCCTGTGGACTGTTGTAAATGCAAAATGGATTGATGTGACTTAACTCTTCATGAAAAAGCAATGAAATGTTTCTTAAGTATCACGGGCAGGAGTGCATATGTGAATGGTTATCATGGATCAGCTAATGGGCAGTAACTTGTTAACATGTCAGCAAGGCAGTGATTCATGGCTTAGGGGCACATACCGGCTCTCACAGCATTTCACGTAATGAAAAGCACAATTCGGGGATGTGAAATCCCAGAGGACGAGCGCATGGTTGGTAACCTAGGTCACATCAGCATTGACTAAGTTTGAGATGTGCAGCAGAAGAGAAGCAGATAAAAAGGGTATAAAGAAAAAAGGTGATATGATAGAAGGATAAAGGTAATTTGAGGTAGTTTCGACTTCTGTGAAGATAGGGCAAGCTGCCCAATGCATGACATGAGCCTGAACTCAGCCAGTTATCTCAGAGCAGATGATTCACTACAAATTACAATCCCACAGTGACTTGTTTCTATAGGCACACTGTAAGAGCACACCTCTGATCTTGTCAGAGAGTTGTCATAACAGAAGTGCTGGTCTTTCGTCAGAAAATGTCAAAATACATTAATGTCATGAAGTTACATTTCCATTCCATAAACCAAGATGTGAAAAGGGTGTCAGGAAAAAAGGGTTTCACGTTTTCTCTATGTGCATGTATGTGTGCGTGTGGGTCTATATCAGGGTTTCTTAACAGAGGAGAAGCTGACTGTTGTATTCTGGTCTACTATGTTAGGATCTACTTCAACACACTTTTAAAACAATAGGCGATTTTATATTGATTAGAATGCTGCTTAAGTAAAGGCACCTGGACTGAGAATTTGCAACATTCTCAATAAAAAAAATACAAATGAAGATTAACTTTTTGCAACACTGAAGATAAGAATTTCCCAATAGAGTTTAAATTTAAGAAAACTTTTTAAAAAAGTCTACGCTGTTTCGGAGGCTAAATCACTTTTTTCATGAGTGACTTCATCTCTAAGTTGCATATATATAAGACTTAGCTTTCTTACTGCCTATGTTCAGAGACTGCTGAGCTAGCTGTGAATACACCAGAATCTTCTTACAGGAAGGAGTGGAACCACGAAGGTGTACTCATTAGGCTTACCACAGAGAGCAAGTGGAGTGCCTGTCCTCTATGCTTAGTTAAGAGCAATACCAGTTTTTTTTTCAAAATAGAGCCTGTTTGAACTGCTGTTGGAAATCAGGAGCAATGTCAGTTGACTGACCTTCATTTGAGCATGACATGGGCATCATCTGGAAAGATTAAAAAAGAGAATGAAGGCAACTGAAATACGGAAATATCTGCTACTCCTCTGAGGATCACATTACTGCAGTACTTCAGCTAAAAAGCTCTGCTCAGAAGCATCTCCATTTTGAATGGCTACAATTTTACGTAACTGGAACCTTCAGAGAATCATTTTACAGGTTCTGATTTCAGGGCTGGATTGTATTCATACACAAGCTCTGAAGAACTTATTGGACCTCAGGGAAAAAATTTCTAAGACCAAAATGATAAGAACATAGTCACACAATGTTTCTGCATAAAATAGGGATCAAATAGAATCATAGAACCGCTTTAGCACATTAGCTTCCATAATTATTTTGGAAATTCTTTATTTATTAGTCAAATGTGTTTTGACCTGTAAATTACTTCATTATTGACTCCTATATAAGCCATTTAAAGTTTAAAAGTTAAAATGCTATTTGGTAAGTACAAACATAAGAAAAAAGTCTCATAATCACTTCACACACAGGAGTCAGAACATATTCTAAATAAAAAAAAAAATATGAACTTCACAGTTTTTTTTTCATAATTCCTATTTTGATAACACTATCTCTGTGTGTAAGCTTTAGCCCAAACAGAAAGATCAAAAGCACTGCTGGAAGCCATGACTGCTGTGTTCTATACTTTGCCCAAAGTAAGGATCACAGGGGTAAAAGAATGAGTAGGACTACCTGAAAATAGGCTTTTGAATACTGAATGTTCATTTCAACATCTTGACCTGTAAGACACTTGACCATCCTGGAGCAGCACTTTCAGACACTACTGCAGTGAAGAGAGCTCCATTAACTTTTGTATCTGTAGGCAAAGAGCGATTTTTGCAGGTCCAAGTCTGAAATACCGGTCTGAAATTTTGGGCCACTGTTAGTGGCCACACAGCTGTGCAACCCTTCCTCGTTCACACAGGGATTAAACGGTCCTGAATGTCATCCTAACAAAACTACTTTTTTAGCAGTTCAGTTGAAAGTTCATCAAAGAGGAAATTATTCAGAATGTTGGTGTTTGGTGTTTTATCAGGAGATTTTGAACCAGTATAAAATGAAGAGCTTGACAGTGTACGAAACCATGTCACACTAAAAAGGCAGAGGTGACTGATTGAGGTACAGCTCTGTGCTGACCGACCAAACAACCTTTCTGATGTGTTAAATGTTAAGCTAAATTTGAATTGACAAATAGCTACATTTATGTTATTTATACACATCAGAAAACTTTATTATGTTCTGCCAATTTATCCAAAAAGGTTACTTCCAAAAATATGTAGAACACTACTTAATACAGCCATTGCACTATTAAAAAAGTACACATTGAAGCTGTAGGAAAAAAAAAAAAAAAAGATACTAGGCAAAGTAGTGATCTTTAGTGTTTACTGAATGCTCAGGGAGTAATAAAAACAAGACAAAGGCCTTGAGAGGGATTAGCTATTAAGTGACTTTTAGTCTTCAAAACACTATCTTCATTCAGACATTGTGGAAAGGATTTCTGAGAAAAGTGGAAAGGACAGGTCACTGTCAGACGTCTCTGCTAGCGGATGGCCGGATGGATTTAAAAATGACAATGAATTATTGTTACATTTATATTAATATACAAAGTTATATATGGAGTATGATACATATAGTATGTCATAAAATACAGATAGGCATATTTAAAAGTGCACTTTTCAAAGGTAACAAAGAAAATAACAAAAAATATTATTAATATAAGTATTCAACGCTGTTAAATAACACTAATTCCAGAGGACATTAATAGTGATAGGATAGGGAGTAATAATTTTAAACTCAAAGACAACAGATATAGATTGAATGTAAGGAAGAAATTCTTTACTATGAGGGTGGTGAGACACTGGAACAGGTTGCTTAGGGAGGTGGTAGATGCCCCATCCCTGGGGGATCATGTTCAACGACATGTTGGATGGGGTTTTGATTAACATGATTTATTGAAAGATGTCCATGTCCACAGCAGGGGGGTTGACTAGATGATTTTTGAACCATTCCATGTTTCTATGACTCTATGAAAAAATGCCATCACAGATAACATTTTGAATAACACTGAGATGCAATTTTTTTTGACTCTTAAAGCATTAACTTCTTTAGAATTAATATTCAGTAAAGCACATATGCAATTTCACATAGACTGAAAACTATATACAAGATACAACACTAACCATTAGTATATTAAGCACAGTCTATTAAAATGATAACATCTTAGGTTTTAGAATGGTTGCAGTAATTAAAGCTGGTCAAACCATTCTGCACAAGATAAAGAGTCAGCTGAATTTTGGGGGGAATTTTCAATTAGGTTCCTAGATTAAATCTGTCTTGGTTTAAATCTGTCTGGATGATTTAAAATGGTAATGCTTTGCTATATACGGGATTCAGTTTTAGATTAACACTCACAAATTCAATTGTCTATGTGAGCTAGGTATCTTATCTCACTTTATAACCAAGGCAGAGCTAATAAATGCAATCACTGAAGCCTAGAAATAAGTTCAGCTCACTTTAAACTAGGTATCTATGGAAAGACACAGTTGTCTAAGTACAGGAGTTGTTTAATGTTATTTGAGATGGCCAAGGGTATCTGAAACATCACCATGTCTATGTAGCTGAAGTCTCCTTTCTGAGAAGCAACAGGTGGACGCAGGAGTTACAGGAGACCTGCACCCTCCTTGTCCAAGGTCTGTGGGCCAGGCAGGTTACCCAAAGCATCACAGATAGCAGAACACTTCTATGTTCAAACAATTGAATAATTCCTTTAGTGATTTTTCAGACCAGTGGGAAAACATCAGCTGATTGAATATAGGTACCTATATTTGATGCTTGCTATTTGAGATCCATCTGACCCAGGCCCAGAGGGCAGAGCTCTCCATTGATCTTACGACTTACCTACTGTCCCTGTGCAGATATCTGTGATACCCTAGGCTGTCATCTCAAGTGCCACTGGATGTTTTGGCAACTGTTTTGAATCCTGTTTACTGAGATGAAATAGCACCTTTTCAGTGTTACCCAGGATTATTTGTTTCTCAGACATTACTTGCTAAAATAAGCACTTACCTTCTTTAGCCCACCCTTACACTGTGAGCAGAAATCTTGTTCCCTCCACAATATATACCTCAATACATATTTTCCCCTCATAATCCATTCCAAACACAGAATGTAGTTATGTGATGAAGCTTGACCAAGTAAGTGAGCCTTAACCTTATTTCTAGGACCACCAGATTTTGTCTGATGTTCTAAAAATAAGGAACTTAAACATTGTCTATTCTTCAACAATATCTATGTTACACTGCTGGAAAAATAGTCCAGGTAAACCAGCTTTTAACAAACAACAGGACTGTGAAATATAGTCCCTATAAGGACTTGTATTAGGAAAGTACAGCTTCATTATTGTTTTTTAAATTTATTGAAAACATGATATTATTAGTCAACTTAAAAGAATGAATTATTTCATTTGGCAGACTGGTAGAGGGAATGAAGGAGGTGAACATTAGCACACCTTTTTATATTGTCTGGATCTATTACTTTATGTGTTACTATCCTATACGCCACCTAACTAATCAGCAATGTTAAAAAAAATAATCCTTTGTAAAGAATGTACATTTTACTTCTTTTCACTTTTGACACATACTTGAAAACTAAACCGTGAACTAAAATAATCCCAGTCATTGTAAGTCTAGAGAGTGTGAACATAAATTGTATATAGATCTTGAGCTTGTACATGAAGCACAGGAAGACCAGTAATCAATAAAAAGTTTTATTGTCTCAATATTACCTAAGATATACCAAGGGGGGGGTGGAAGTATATAGTTGCTTTAATCAACAAGATTGTGAATGTGTGTTTTCTGAGGTGGGACTTCTCCATAATGTTCACTTCTCAACTGCGAGTGTTTGAGGCTGAGGTTGTGATTCATCTTTGTGAAAAAAATATTAAAATATATTTTTATTTGCTGAAGCCGACATTGTGACATCTACAGCAGAGTGTTTGTTGATTCATTCTGCATAAATTTGAAGTTTAACATCCTCAGAAAAAAAAATCAGTGACAAATACCAAAAAGACAACATAGGATTTGCATCCTATGCTAGACCTTTGCCATAGGTTTTTCACTCACATTTCTTATTTCTGGAAACCACATCAAGAAGGTTTTTTTTTGTATATTAGCACCTATTAACACAATATCTCACTGCAGTTGTAAATTTGTAACAATTTCATTCATTCTATGAAATTATATAATCCACTATTTTAATACTATTTCTACTGTGTTCCTCTAGCTTGTAATTAGTTTTATGAAATAGCTTTTTTATTTGTTTGTTTAAAGCATATCTTTCTTAGACACAAAAAATTTTATGTAGTCCTATACAGTGAATTTTCAGTGACTTTTCAGTGATTTTTCTGCTCTTCAGGGAAATTGTATCTTACCTTTGTTAGCTGTGACACACACTTTGTTCCTATTTAAGCAACACAGTTGAGGAGATGCTTGAAATAATCCGGACACAGACCACTGTGTTGTCACTGACTGTGCTGACTTCACATGTAGATGTTCTGCCGCTCCACACTTACTAGGCTTTTTCCCCTACCCTGCTAAAATAAAATATAGACTCTCATTTTCCTCCTTACCTTGCTTGAATGTAAATAAATTCCCTGATGGATTCTGAAGTCTACCTTATGATATAACCTTACGTTGGCTTCAGTTAATAATTAGCCTTTTTTTTTTTTATTTTCTGCCTCACTTTAAGTTACAAAATTAAATAAATATTATCTATTCTGAGTTTTCTTATTGAAATTAATGAACCATATATTTCATTTCATCTGCTTTGGATGAAATTAATAAAGTTTGAATCCTGTTTTATCTTTTCTTTTCTGAAATTAATAACCTGTACAACCTTTGTTATCTTTCTTTGACTTAAAAACATAATCTTCATGTCTATTCTTGCTTTCTGTGTCCTGAATTGCTGAAGCCAGCTTTGCCTCCTTCAATAAAACTAACATTTTCCTTAAATCAGTTTATCTTCATTTTTATTTAAATGAGAGAATTCTTTATTGGAATTTCCTTGTCATCATTCTTTTGTTTCAGTGAAGGTCTAAAACAGTAACCTGCTAAGAAACATGTTACTTTAAACAAATAATTTTCTGTTTAATGCATTAGTATGTAGCTTCTTCCACCTCAGTATCCTCTTCCCATCCTGTATGTTTTTGCAGTTTTTAATCATCTTCTATTTTCTTTGTATTTTTGTCATTTTTTTTTCTATTTTGTCTCTGTAAGGTGAACCCTGAGTCTCTAGCTACACAGCTTTCCTACCACATGCTCTCCATGCACAATCAAATTTGCAGTGTTTCTGTAATTCAGCCCTGTGGCAAAAAGTAAGAACAAAGTCTATGAATCACCTAAGTCCAACTAAAGCCTTTAAATAGACTTTATATTATCACTGTGCATACAAACAAGTTTTGCTATTATAGAGTTTCCCTGGTTTATTTGTATGCAACAGTTAAATATGCACAGTCCAACACAAGCCTCCTGGGGAAAAAATCAAAAAACATAAAGCAACCAAAACTATCTGACTTTTATGAACTTCCAAAGTTGATATAAATGATTTGTCTTAAAAAAAGAATAAATCATCACAATACTTGGCGGTATCCTTACTTACAAGACTAATTTTCTTTTTTTTTTTGTGTATTCATTTGGCATAGAGTTATTAACACAAACTAAATTTAACACTTGAAATAAAATGTCTTTTGTGGGCACACTGAAAACTGCAGGTAAGTTCTAAGTGTCTGTTCTGCGAGCTGGTGGAAATGTTTACTTACTTCATATTTCAGACCTCTGAAATGCCATTTGGGATCTTTGGCCAACCTCTAGCCCTAAGGTCTGTTTGCCAATGATTTTGTCAGTTACCATGTGATCCCTGTTTGTAAGATATCCTCCTGAAATTGGTAGAAAATGTCATTGTTGGCATGACAGAAATCTAAACTGTGATTGAGATTTGCATTTTTGAAATCACATTTTTTCATAAAGTCAGTTTTAGACTACATAACCTAGATAGCTCCTGACTAGAAAAGAACAGAAAATTCTACATGATAAATGGGTATTATGACAAAGAAGTTAGAAAGAAGCTCTGCCAAATGAAGGCCTGGTCCTAAATCTATTGAACCAGTGGAAAAATTCCCAATGATTTTATTGAACTTTGCCTCACGGTGATAAGGAACACACAATCAATAACAAACTGTCAGTTATTACCTTCAAGTTCTGTGAGGCTGGATCTCCAGCAGATTTAAACTGGTGCAGCTCTATTTATTTAAACTCAGTTGTATCTTTGCAGATTAAATGAGAAGGTGTCGAATTTTAGTTTAAAGCTTTCACTGCTTACCAAAACATTTCTTATGAGTGAAATGTCCCTGTAGGTTAATTTCAGGTCACTTGGAAGAAATATAAAAGATGGATAAAACATTTCTAAATTATTGACCATTAAAAAATATTTTAATGAAATTATCCTCTTAATTAAGAAAAGTTCTTTAGAAAGCAATCAGGGAGGAATAATAACTACTTTTAATTACAACACCTATCTAGTCTGAGTAATTTAACCACATGCTGCCTATGATCCCTTATTCACCCAAGCAGTTCTTTCAAACCCGTCATCCTCATTCCCTTTCTGCACGTATTATTCAAAACCTTGAAGCACTAATTAGAGTATTCATAATATGGCAATGATTATGCTTCAAAAGTTTAAAGAGAAAGAATTCCCATGTAGTATTTTCTTCCTTTCTGTTGTGAAACACTGTTTTGGACTTGGAACTGACCATGGATCATTTTCAAAGAAATGTTTGTCAAGATTATACACATTCAAGGATGACATTCTCTGGGCACACTGACTCTCCATGGTGAAATTTTTTTTTTCCAGCTGCCTTCAAGAACCCCACTCCCAGACACCCAGGAAAACAGCAATACACTGTGATGGTCAGGACTGAACATGGCTGATACTGACACAGGAAACATGTTCCAGTTCTGAGTATCCCTTCAAATGAAAAATATCTTCTTTTCAATCTCCTACTGGCTAAGCGGAATGAATGTTTATTCAGAGATGAGTGCACATGAGGAGAGATGTTATTGCTTAGAAAGGGTCTCTGAGTAAAGAGATGAAAATGTCATCATTTTTTGAATAAATAATTTGAAACATTTAAGGGTGGGTTGTTTCGCGTTTGGTTTTTGTTTGTTGATTTGTTTTTTTAATTCCTTGAGACAAATTTCAGCTTCTTTCTCATGCAGTTGGAAAACAATTTGCATGATTGAAAACAGAAATCAGAAGATTCATTTCCTTCAAAAATTCTCACAGTATATACATATGCTATTTTCCCAAAAATGTGATTTCATACAGTGTGTCTTTCAGATAGACAGCACAGAGGGGCAGCTGAGAGGAAACATATTCATTTTCCATTGTAAAACTTGATTTTAGATCTAGCTAGAGCACGTTTCTCTTAGTTATGCCAAGTCCTACTCAACTTGTTAGTCTCTGTGTAGCTGCAGGGAAGGCTAATGTTGAAAATTCATAGTGAACTTTATTTAAGCAAAAGCAAAATCAGAGAAAATAAGTTTTCTAACAAAAAGAGGTCTTTTCTACCTACCAGGTTAAAAAAAAAAAAAGGAAAAGAAAAAATCCCCATCCGTGTTTTTTACTCTCAGACGAAAAAGAGCAAAAAAGGTCTTAGAGATATCATTATAAGAGACTACCCAGAAATCATTAATAATAAGGTCTGTAGAAACTGTCATATGTATATAGGATGCCCTTAAATTAATAGAGGTTTACATTGCCTACATTGTTTTCCACAAAGAGTGCTGTTTCATTCTATTTGACCTTAATTAGTATAATTGATAGTAGTTTTAGAGCTGCACACCATTTTAATCATGTAGTTACAGCTTTCATGACAGAAGAAAAATGAAATAGCAGCTGGGAGTTATCTATTAATAGTGAGGGAACAGAAAGGTAAAAGGAAAGACTCTTCTCTTCTAGGACTTCAGGGCTTTTATGGCTTAGTAATGAATGACTAATGTATTCTAAGAGGAGCACGCTGATCTCCAAGGATGTAATGAAGGGCAGCAGGAGGTAGGATCAATGTGAGTTAGGAATTTGATATCATTAGGAAATCATATGGCTACAAGAGTATATAGATAGGCCAGAAAAAATGTCAAAGCTTGAGAATATAAACTGTGCATATGCATACATGTATGAATGGGATTACCTGGGCATGTATGTTAGGGGTTCATACTCAAACATACAGTGTACTTTAAAGTTTCCTGGAAAAGCATGCAGTGCTACTGCAGGTCACGAGGTTAGAGTGAGAATGGCAGAACAATCAAAATTTATTTGGAGATATGATTATTCGGAATGGATTTGAAACAAGCCATGGTACAATGAGAAAACAGAATAATCAAGAGAGATTCAAAGCTGTCAGCAAAATATCCTAAACGAGTTAGTTTTAGTTGGTAATTCTTCATTAGCTTCAGTTGGTAATTCTTTTCTTGAAGGTTTCTCCTGTCATCGTTAATGACACTCAGTTTCTGAGATTGGAAGGCTTTACAAGAAAAGAAAGCTTGTTCTACTGTCTCTTTCTCACCAGATCTAGTTTAAAAAACCTCAGCAAAACAAAACCAAACAAAAAATCCCTGTATGGGTGGCACTTACAGCACATCATACTGTGAGAAAGAAGCACGTCAAGCTAACTGCCAATTAAGTTTAAACTGTATTTCACTAAGTTCCTCTGCAGCACTACAGTTTAGCACATTACTTTTGTAAAAATTACAGTGTAAGATAAATTAATTGATAAATACCTACTATATTTTCTATCTAAAAGATAAATTAATTGATAAATACCTACTATATTTTCTATCTAATAATTCTTTTTTCTTCTTTAAAATAAAAAAAAAGAAAAAATGATCACAGAGTTCAATTAACAATATGGCAGAGAACAGCATAATTGAAAGTGAAAGAATCTGGGGATATAGATTAGTTTTTAACTGTGCGTGTACCCAGAGAATGTGTTTACTTAAGGAAGACTGTCTTGGTCATGAAAATAAATAACATAACATAGCTCGAATAACTTTTTCACAATCCTACCTATTTTGAAGATCATGTCAAAAAAGCTTAATTGAGGTACTGACTGTGTGTTACTCATAATGCTAAAACATTTTTTCAGTTCCAGACTTTATGGATTTTACATACGAACACTGGTAGGAATATTCAACTGTCATTACATATGTGGGAACAGCCAGATGTTAAAAAAGAAAAAGATTTCTAAAGAATTGTAAAACAAATTCTCATTCAGCTTTTTTTCCAGCTTTGCAGAATCATTGTGGGCCTTTTTCATTATTTTCTTTTTTACTTGTGTTTCTTCTCTCCTGTGTTCTTGCACAAAGAAATGAACTTTGACAATGGGATTCTAAGACTTTTGCTGCCTAGGCAAAGTCAAAAATGTTCAGTTCAGCCTGCAATTATTTATACAATGAATAGTCACTAAATCTGTTGCTGTTCCAGTTAACAGTATATTGAGGCTACGTGATAGACGCAGTTATTTTTTTTTAGGTCAAACATTGCAGAAAGGACAAACATTTTTTTTTCCTGTGTCTTTTGTTATGTTGTATTTTAATTTGCTCTATATAAAAAATATTAACCAATATTAACTGGGTTAACACAGTTTCCAAAAGTCATCTGCCTAGAAGATGTCATGAAAGTTTGAAATCCTGATGCCTGTAGTTCTTTTCACCTGCCAGCTATGTTGGCCAGAAGCTAATCAGTGCTCCCTGCCTGTGGCACAGCAATTGTGTTTCACTGTAAGCTTGTATTGGTGGTAAAAGGGAATCTTGATCCCTTGATCAGAGAAAAGCATTGTGCTTCATGGCTCTGTGTCATTAGGCACTAAATGTGAACTACAGGCTATATAACAAGAGGTAGTAATGTAGCACAATTTTTTTTCCTATCACTTATACTGTGTACTCTCAGATACTTTATTCTACCATCACAAAAAAATGTTTTGACTGAGCTCATCCGAGCATCAGAGCATCTTTACAAACAGTAAGCAAAACTATGACTCATCTCTGTATGACTAACATTTTTGTCAAGGCCATCTAATCTTTTCACCTGACAGTGGATATAGATGTTGAAAAGGAGGAGGAATTCATCCATGTGGATATTCACTGGAAAGCAGATCAAAGTAAAAGTGTAATTTCAGTTTCAATGTCAGCTGAATTTCATCAAACTTTAGACACATATATAGATACTCTGTTGCACTGCAATGTTGTGAACCTGGAGAAATACTCCAGAGGAATCATAGAACCACCAAATCACAGAATCATAGAATGGTTTGGGTTGTAAGGGACCTTTAAAGATCATCTAGTCCAGTCCCACTGCCATGGGTAAGGAAATCTTGCATTAGATCAAGTTGATCAAAGACCCATCCAACCTGACTTTGAATCTTTCCACTCTCATCATAACAAAATTCTTCCTTATATCCAATCTAAATCTATTGTCTTTCATTTTAAAACTGTTGCCCCTTGTCTTGTCACTGCAGACCCTGGTATAAAGTGTCTATCTTTCTTATAAGCCATCTTTATATACTGAAGGGTCACAATAAAATCTCACTGAAGCCTTTTCTTCTCCAGGCTAAACAACTCTAACTCTCTCAGTCTTGCTACATAGGAGAGGTATTCCAGCCCTCTGATCATTATTGTGGTCCTCCTCTGGGCCTGCTCTAATAGGCCCATCTCTTTCTTGTGCTGGGGACCCCATAGATGGATGCAGTACTCTAGGTGGAATTTCACGAGAGTGGAGAATCACTTCCTTCAGCCTGCTGGCCATGCTTCTTTTTATGCAGCCCAGGATACAAGTGGCTTTCTGGGCTGCAATCACACATTGCCAGCTCATAGCCAGTTTTTCATCCACCAGTATCTCCAAGACCTTCTCAGTAGGGCTGCTCTCAAACAATTAATCCTCCAGCTTGTATTGAAATTGGAGATTGCCTCAACCCAAATGCAGGACCTTGCACTTGGCCTCATTGAATTTCATGAGTTTCATACAGGTCCACTGCCTAAGCTTGTCAAGGTCCCTCTGGATATAATCCATATCAGCTACATCACTCAGCTTGGTTTCATCTGCAAACTTGCTGAGCATGCACTGAATCCCGTTATCTATGTCATTAATGAAGATACTAAACAGTACTAGTTGCAGTACAGACCTTTGAGGGACACCACTCATTACTGATTTCCACTTGGACATTGAGTCATTGAATGTAACTCTTTGGACATGGCCATCCAGCCAGTTCCTTGTCCATCTAACAGTTCATCCATCAAGCCAACGTCTCTCCAATTTAGAGGCAAGAATGTTGGGCAAGGGGATTCAAAGGCCTTACAGAAATCCAGGTAAGTGACAGGTAGGAACTAGTGAGTCTGTCTGAGACGTGCATTAGGATCAGATAAACTTTGATATGTAAGTGCTTGCTTCTCCTGATTTTAAGTCAGTCTATGCAGCTACATCAGATGCAGACATCCACAGTAATGTGAGCTGAATCTCACCAGGGATATATTTCCACAAGGAGGATTCAGAACATGTTATAGTTACTGCTGTTTCTAACATGTTTTGCAGCAGCTGTTCATTATGAAGAACATTAGAAGCCAGTGAGACAGATTCATTATTTATTCTTACACTATCCATAAGCAGCGGCCAGCAGTCATATGTCTATAGTACAAAAGCTCCTTACAGTTGCTCCTTCCTACTTGTTTGAACTTAAATGTAACAGATGGCAAAAGTTAACTTCAATTAGATTAACTTTTTGTTGGTCTTTGATTAACTTCTGCCAAGGTTGTTCAGCTGTATGAAATTTGTCTCTATGTAGGATTTGGTCAGACTTGAAATAGCGCATGATTTTCCTCATGGATAGTTATGCTGTTATATTCTTGACTACTTCGGGTACTGAATTGTGAATTGAACTGTGCAACAAAATCTGCTTAGCGTGCATAGATTTGTAGTCATCTACAGACCCCCCAAACGACTCTACTTCCACCTTTTGGTCAAAGATGGTACTACCTTACAGGGCCTTGTGAAAATGATGATGACAGGGTATTTGATATTCTACCCTGGAATATCGATGAACCAGTTTAGATATGCAAATCTTGGATTTAGGCTTGGACTTCGGGTTTTCCAGAACATCCTGATAATTGAATGCACTGAAGCTAAAGAATATGGGTTGATTTTTGGCTTGTGAGTATAAAATGGGATGATTCATACTTCAGGCTTCATATATGACATCTTTTATTATAATAGCAGTATTGTTTTTACAGCAGCTCATGCTCCATCCAGTTGCAAGCTGTAGATATCTGGGACTGACTTACCACCTAAAATAGCAACATGAAGAGGATTTTAAACTGTCATTCAGAAATGTTAAGAAACATATTTGAGGAATAGATACTATTTTTTTTCCCTTTGGATGATTATAGCAATCACAGAAGACATTTTCTCTGAAAGGTCACATGAAGTAGGTGTTTGCACAGTATCTTAAGATGCTGAAAATACATTTCAACCTTTCCTGACTGCAATATGTTAGGATAAAGCCTCTCAAATATGTAATACTGCATTTTCAACCCAGCCTTCTTAAGCATTAATTACATGAGAAGATTAAGGGGAATAAGAAACAGAGTATGCAAATAACCTGTTTCTAAGATAAATATTTAATAAAACTTGCCTTTTAATAAAAAAAAAATAATCTAAAATGTGCCCTTTGAGATGGATCAAAATCAAACTTTTCGATTTTCAAGCTTGAATTTCAATTTGCTGAATAAACTTGCTATGTTTGGACATCTTATTTTTTCTTCTGGCCTGACTTCATCTCCAGCAATTGTTCAATGATTTGTAAGAGCTTGTCATATTTACACAGCACCCAATACAGAGATAGCATTTTTTCCATCCTGTGTGTAAAATATTACTAACTTTGCCTTATACCACAACCTTCACTTTATTATTGATGAAAAGGAACTGACATCTGCTTCACCCTAAGAATCTAAACCCAAAGATCATATTTTTCCAAAGGAGAATCCAACTTCTTGTATTAAAAGAATGGGGGAACCAGATATTTTCTGAGTTGGTAAGCGACATTTTATGATATAAGTTATGCCACCTGTTAACCAGAAATTAAGAATTTATGGTGCTTGGTCAAATCAGAAAGTATTGCCGTCAAACAATAACAACCAATAACAGAATAATTATTTTATCTGGTAAACAGATTAGCCTTATGACCAACACATTTTCTCAGAATTGGAGATTTGTGTCCACTCAATGATTCAACAGTTTTAGAAGACCTCTCATTGCTGCTACGTATCCTTTTTTAACTGAAAAATCTACAGGATGAGTTATAGCGAATCACTTTTGTTGAAAACCTCTTCATCTTGTTTGTTTTGGAAAGATTCCACATTTAGAATTGGACATGTTAAGAGACAGAGTTATAAACGTACACCAAAACATGAATTTTTGTATACTTTTATATGTACTTTCTCTCTATGGTTATATCTATAGCTTTTTTTCCTCTTCCATGAGTACTTAGCTTTTGTAATAGGCTCTTTTATATTAAACCACATGAACAAAGTTTTGTAAGTCTAAATATAACGTTTCGAAATTTCTTTTATTCATTACACTTAACATCTACAGTTCAACTCAAGAACTGAGTGAAAGACGCTTTTCTTGGAAGAGACCGTATTGGATAAGTTCCATTATTTCATGATGCTCCATGTCTTTTACTACTCTATTTCTACTTCTTTCCCAAGAGAGAGTTGTCACATACAGATGTAAAGAATTGACTGGCTAAAAATTTCCCAAGTAACATTTATAGCATTTATAGCTAAAATACATAGTCAAACTCATAATTAGAAGAGTTTGAGAGGCAATGAACACAAACTGAAACACAGGAGATTCCATCTGATGGAAAAAAGAAAGACTTTTTTACTGTGAAGGTGACTGAGCACTAGTACAGGCTGCCCAGAGTGATTATGGAGTTTCCCTCCTTGGAGATATTCAAAAGCTGGTCCTGGGCAAGTGCCTTTATGTGGCCCTACTTGAACATTGGTGTTGGACCAGATGACCTCCAGAGGTCCCTTCCAACTTCAACCGTTCTGTGTGATTCTGTGAAAACAATGTATAGTTAAAGTTTCTGCTTTCCAAACGTCTGAGACATTGAGCTGCTTAGAGTAAGAGACTGGATCTTTCTGCTGTTAGCTCAGCCACTTCATAGTTAAGCTTTTTTAGACTCTTGGGTATATACCATCTGGAGTGGTGACTCTCTGCTTTTGAAGTTGTTGGTTTACTCCAAAAATGTTGTTTCTGACAAGTCAGTCTCTGAGGATTTCTCATGTTAATTATTAAACAAGCCAGGCCCAAACTGCCGCATTTTTGTTGATGGTGATAAGAAATGATCCACTTCTCAGTGTTGTCTGCATATTGTTTAGCTGTCTCTTTTAAAGCTTTGATATACCAGATCAGTCTTCCACTTCATCAATGGGTTTTTTACAAATCATTGATACGACTTTGGCATTTCTGATTTCCTCTGATTTTAATCAGTAATCACAAAACATTCCTTTTTCTCTATTCTATAGTAAGCGTGTTTCTGAATGAAATGTGACAGAGCAAGGCAAAAGAACCAGGGAATCCATCTCATGAAAACAACATGGTATGTGCACATACATTGGTAACAGCATTTTTCCTCTTGACCAGAGAGGATGATGACCTGCCATGGATTTCCTTAATTTATGATTATCTTTGTAACTAGTTTGGCATTGACTTTCCCTTATGGGATAGGAATAATTCAATGTATTAAGCAATTTCTCAAATATCTTCATACGTATTGAATTGAATATCAAACCTAGCTCCTCATGGTGAAAAATGTAAATCCTTAGGATTTCTGTATTTTCTGTTTGTGCAAAGAATAACTTACATTTTAATGGGATATTAGGTTTGGTGTTCTTTGAAACACCTTTAGTTTGAAGTGTTTCACAGGCAAGAGCATAAGGCAAGGTATTTCCTTCATTCCAGAGAGTTTCCATAACTAGTGTTAAAAGCTATTCTGGGTAGCAGTACCACATCTAGTAAGTATCAAAATCAGAGCTCTCTGAAAGATGAAAAGTGTCTTTGCCTTCATTTCTATGAGCCTAGTCCAGCTGGGAGTTTTACAAGAGTGGTGTGTTTGGGTTTTTTTGAGTGTTTTTTTCCTTCTTTTATTTCCTTTTTGGTTTTCTCTCTTTCTTCTATCCACTTTTAGCTTCTCTCAGGAAATGGAATGTGTTCAATCCAGATTATCACAGCTTGAACTAAATTGCCACATAAATCTTCTAAAGCACTCTTTTGCTTCTTTTTACATCACTATTATGACAGCTAGTCATCACTCTAAGGAATCTACATATTCTTCATGCTCTAGATCTCCCTGTCTAAATATGTTAGGGATAGATGGATGCTTTTCCCTAACTTCACTTCAGTTTGAACCCACTTGGTCCTCCCTCATGGAACTGAAAAGGTAGCATCATTTGTCAGATCCTCCATGCTTTGTTTCAACCAGATGTTAGTAGAAAGTAAATTAAGTCAGAATGCACTACAGAATTCATGGAACAGATTTCACTTTTGGGACCAAGTAGGCACAAAGGCATCACAAAACAATTGCAAGTCCTAATAAATGGAAGAAAATAGACAAACAGTATTTTCTGAGAAAAATAATTTGGAAAATATAAAATTCTAGAATTTACCAAAAAAAGCCCAAAACCTTATAAACAAATTTGAGTTTACTGCTAGTAAGTATGGTGATTACTAACTAAAGAAATAAACCATAAAAGAAACACGCATTTCACTTGTAAGCTCAAACAAGTCAAAGACGCTGGTACAGCCTTATTTGAGTAGTTTTTTATACATGTGTTGTAATATGACCCTTGACTGCATGATTACGTACTACTTTTCTGTGAATGTTTGTTTCCAGTTGTCTTAGTACATCTTTGACATCTTCAGACTCAATGTCTTAGTTCTAGCCTTCTCAGTTGAAGTTTTTGATTCAGTTTAACTCCTGGACTTGCCTCTGTCCTAGCTACTCTTGCATACTTGCCCATATCCCATCATCTGTATGTTCAACCCCATTCTCCCTGTTGCTCCTGAAATTCACTTTGTAAGTACTAATTTATTCCCTTAATTTAGAGACACAGCAAAAGTGGTCCCGTCAAAAAAACCATGCAAAAATAGGGTAAATATTCCCATACCCAAAGCTAAAGGAAGAAGAGACCACACAACTAATCATGGAATCATAGAATCAGAGAACGGTTTGGGTTGGAAGGGACCTTAAAGATCATCTTGTTCCAACCCCCCTGCCATGGGCAGGGACACCGTCCACTCGCCCAAGTTGCTCAGAGCCCCATCCAACCTGGCCTTGAACACTTCCGGGGCTGGGGCATCCACAGCTTCTCTGGGCAACCTGTTCCAGTGTCTTACCACCCTCACAGTAAAGAATTTCTTCCTAATATCCAATCTAAATCTCCCCTCTTTCAGTTTAAAACTGTTACCTGTCATCTTATCACTACACTCCCTGATAAAGAGTCCCTCCCCATCTTTCCTGTAGGCTGCCTCTAAGTACAGAAAGGCTGCTATAAGGTCAATCCCTCTCCTCACAGTGTGGGAAGTTTGTTAAAGTGTTGTCAATGGTAGGAAGAAAAACAATAATTAAGAGGAATAAAGGGGAGACAGAAAAAAAGACAGAACCACTTACAGTGGGACAAAACAGGAGATTTCATTTCTCACCCTTTTCTTTCCATGGCCAAAAGTTCTTTTACATTGCTCATAAACGTGACTATGTTATTTCTTTTGCATAAGAAAAGTTGTCTACTGCTGCCCAGCCTGCTCACTAATCCCTGTTTCGTGCAGCAGAAGCAGCTTTCTCTTTTCTATGCTATGAAGCATCCAAAGTTAGTTGAGATTGCTGGAAACTTGGGAGAGTTTCACATGATCAACTAAATCCCTACAGAATATGAAAATTTTCAGCAGATCAGAGTGTGAGAACTGATGGATTAATGTCTATAAATATTGTATTAAATGCAAAAAGCTATGTTAATTTTACATTAAGTATGCACAGTTAAAATCTCAGTCAGCCAAATTCAAAGGTTAAGAGTTCTACACTTGTTGCTATACAGCAACTCCTGAAAAGAGTATGGAATATACATTTAATAGAAAATGGAATCAAAAATTAAGCATGCAGAAGAGAATTTCTAAGAGACAATATATAGAACACTTAGAACAATAAACAAAAGAAATAAAATAAAAATCTAATTATATGACAAAACATTCTTTTATAGAAACAGCAAAATAAAATTTAAAAAATGGACTAAGCTGAAATTACGGAAAAATTCAAACAAGCATTACTACCAAATCACGTTAGTAATTTCCTCTTATTCATTCTCTAGCGACATGAACATGTGACCACATATATGTCATTCTTATGAAGTCTTCAGAAACATTTTACTTAAAAGAATATCTTCAGGATATAAAGATAATTATTCTAATAGCTGAAATCTTTAGTTTTCAGTGTTTATCATAAACTTAAAAAAAGGCAGCAATCTCAAATATTAAACATTTTTCGTTGTATTTTCCTCTTTATGACAAAACTCATACAATTTAAATGCACACCTAATTTATATGTAACTATGCTTATGTATCAGCTCTTAGTATTGTGGCACTGTGGCTTAAGGCTTTTATAATAGAAAACATATGTCTGATTTTTCTCTGGTAGGCAGTAGAATTGCAATAAACTCTGTGATGCTCCAATTTGTTTACATTTTGAAGTATGTTTAGATTAAGTACTTAATTCTAGCACTTGGCAACTGATAAGTTTTTTTATGAAGTCAGGCCATTTTGGCAGTAAATATTTGACATGTACTGTATATTAAAGTAGCAACATTTAATGGGACTGTAATGCAAACACAAATGAAGCAGTACTGAACAAGTACAATAAAGAATTGTGACCCCCACTGTTGTTTGTAGCATCTTAGATACCATAAACAGTCTTATTCTATATGTAAATTAGATTATTTCATATTATGAAACAACATTAAACAACTGTCGGAGTGGTTTTTTTAAAACACCATTTAGGTGCCTTTAAAAAAAATGGCTTTTGTATATGATCCATGAACTGCAACACAAAAATTTCTTGTTCTGCTTAGTGTACTTAAAATTTCTCATAGTATTCATATTGGGGGATAGCTATAGATCTGGTGCCCTCTGAAACTTCCTAATGAACCCGTGCTTGCCTTTTTATTTCAAGACTCTCAGACCTGAAATTTCTGCTGTCATGCCTAAACATGACCTTTAGAAACCCTTAGAAAAGTAAACTTTTAGAAACTCATGAGCTCTTTTGCAACATCAATGTCAGCGCTACTGTATTTCATTGATATTTCAGAAACTGTTTTCATGGTGAGGAACAGACTTTTACACTTGTACAAGCACATTATAAGGAATAAATTATAATCAGTCCTTGTTACTGTGAAGAGAACTGTTCCTCGCTACTGCATGCATTTCCTCCAGCCTGCTTTTCAAGCCAGTGGCATCAGCTTTGGTAAGCCACTGCAGTGACCAGGCCAATCTCTTTGACTTTCCCCACACATAAAGTCACTTAGCATTTGTTTTCTGAGTGACTATCACCTTCTAGCTTCCTGTCCCAAAGTTGCTAAAAGGAAGTAAAGTCATTAACTGTTCATCAGTCCTCCTGTGGTTTTCCAGTGCATGTTGGAATCTCATCACTTAGAGTTGCTGAAAAATAATACATCGGGTGCATTACAAAGTTCACCTGTTGGTTCTTTGTTTTTCAGCACATAAAATAGGACAAATTTAGTCAGTTACTGGGCAGATATAATCTAATCCTCTCTCATCTGAGTGGTGATTTCAGGTAGGTTTCACCCCCTGACAGACATTTCGGTCACCTACAGACAAATCTGATGTACTGAGCGGCAGTTTCTGAAAACTGGTTATTTTCCTTCCCACTATGGGAACTTCTGTGGGCACACAGAAACTCTAGGAGTCACATCCAAGTAAATGTTGTGTTTGCTTATCAAGAATTTGGACAATACCCCCTCACTGGCCATCCTGTCAGTTTTAGGCTGGAAGTTCAGGGTAATATTTTGAGAGAATAAAATTTTTATATATTAGTGGCATTCAGTTAATCGCCATGAAATGTTAATAGTAACGAATTATGTTTGTTAGAATGATAAATCAAATTTTATATATGAGAGAGCTAGAGGAAGATTACAACAAAAAAGTTACAATAGTGTTTTTTTGCAAATTTCCAAAAGTAAGCAGGGATGGATTTTTTAAGCACAGTTGGTTAAACATATCCATGGACAATTTACTTACATTCCAGAGTAGTATTTGCTACTGAGTACTGGAAAAAACAATAAAGAAACAAAAAAACCCAAAACCAAATAAACACCCCCAAAACAACCAAAGAAGTTTTTAGCTGTAAGACTGTGAGCTTTAAGAATTTATAATATCCCAAATTCTCCTATATCTCAAAGAGGATGTTAAAAAAATCATTAAAAAAAATCCAATCCCTATTACCTGGAACAACTGCAATATAAATCTTAATTTGACATGTGTTTTTCTGTTTGTATGTATACATTTATGAGAATGCGTCTGAGGTAACAGCCATAACTGTATGAGATACAATTAATCTGCTATCTACTTCTACTTATGTCTTTCTTGGTAGGTTAAAAATTGTCAGTGAGAACCTGCATGTGTACCATTAACTGATTCTTCGTAGGCACTTACAGTGTGGCTGCACAAAGGCAGATGACCTGTATTACTTTTGCAATACCATCAGCAAGCCACACTTCCATAAATTATTCTATTTTAGACAGCAATATTTCAGAAGACACGAACACAGACAGAAACTACAAAGATTAAAATTAGAACTGCTTACTTAACTTCACACGTAAATATTTTAATAACATTTTGATTTAAACACTGAAGTATTCCATATGTAGATTAAGGCTTCAGCATTTTATTTTAACTTCTGACAGAGAAGGTAATTAAGACATCATCATGCATCTCTATGGAACACCAGTGGTCTTGGATGACACCTGTGGCCAAGCAAAGAAATAAAACTGATAGATGAGTGTGCCGACACTAGTCTAGCTTACTAAAAAGAAACCCATCTGCACACACATATAACACAGAAATAAGGCGATGGTGAAAAATAAGAAACTTTTGCAATAAATATTTTCAGTAAATGGTGCATTTTTGAAGCCATATATTTCCATTCCACAGTTCATTAGAAGGTTTTTCTCCAGTCCATCTTCAAGTTGTCTTACTTAGTAGTATATTTTACGTTACTCTTTCTTCCTCCAAACACAAAGCTATGCAGAATATAAAATACATATAATATTAAGAATATAAAGCTTTCAAGCTTTCAGCTTCCTTTATGAATGACAAAGGCGAAAAAACATAGAAGTTTGATTTCTATAGAGTGGGGGAAATATTTTCTCTTTTGAATAACCACCGTCCTCTTTTGGAGGAGGATATAGAAGACAGATATTATTTTAGTTATTTGTTATAGGTTAAAGAAATAAACAAGCAAACATTCTGGTATCCATGTTCAGTTACTAATGACATGATCTCATTTAAAATATGACATGCAATGATTTAAAATGGCCTTTAGTTTAAATGGAAATCATCTTACATGTCTTGAAAGTACCCTTTACACACAAATAATGGCATACGAGCAGAAGAGTAGGGCAGCACTGAAGATGCAAAATGCTGCTACCTTTACACCAACAGTAGCACAGTACATGTATCAAAGCCCAGCTGACCCCCTCTTTTTTACTATCACATCTCAGTGTAAAAATGCTAGCCTACACTGTTACGTTGATGACTGTTCTCCATTACTGCAAAGCCTAATTAGCCATCCAGCCTGTGAACATAGCCTGTATTAGGGAACCAGGAAAGTAAGTGACATGTATTCACTTTCACTTTTAAATGTCTAAGGTCTTTTCACTGTGGTGCCTCTTCTCTTCAGAATGTTTTATTTAGCTAGTTAATATAAAAAGTCATCATTGGCTAAAGTTTTACGCTAAACCACACTTTTCCTATAAAGTATATGGGACAAAACAGTAACTGAGTCTAACACCTGAATGACACTTTCAATTACTATTAAAATTTTGATTAAAAATTAGTGGTAGAGATTGTAGACACATTCCAAGTGAAATTTGCTTTCATTATGTGCAAATAGTGGGACAAAAAAGAAATGGTCAAAGAGCATTAAAAGGCAAGCTTTCAATTGCTTTTCAAGGCAAGCAATGTCAATGTAATATCAGTATCTGCCTTCCACAGCACAATTATGTCTTTAAAAATTGCTGGGGCAAAAAAATAAAATCAAAACAGATGAGAGAAGTTCAGCACACTAGCAACTACCTCAAGGGAACAGATATGAAACAGAAGCCTGAGTCATATTATTAATTACTTCGTAATTTCAGTAAGTGATTCATAGTATGATTTGATCTTGATAAATTCCTTGGAGCAAAAATTATGGCTTTGTTCAGTTTCAGGAAGTGAATGATTTTGCTAAAGGTGCTATTGAAAAGGTGCACTTCCAATTTTTTAACAATTTCCAAGGCTGAGTTCCTCAGCACAGAGTTTTAATTGTATTTATTGAGTTCCTTTTTCTCTTATACCTGACAATATATTGAGATAAAGATACAGATTTATTCCTTCATTTGAAAGGAATTCCTTCTACCTTTTATAATAAGAGAAGACCATTGTCTCCTACTCTTTACAATAACTTGAACTGTATCTTTGTCATCCTGAGGTCTGTGGCAGATGCACCTGCCCTGACAAAGACCTAACAAATACCCGACAAAAGCTTGCGAAAACTTCCAGCCACAGCTCTTGTCACACCCACATTGTGGTGGTCAGCATGTAAGCATTTCAGTCAAAAGGTGAGGAAGTTGGCATCCTCCGCCAATGGCAGGGGATTACATGACCATATTTAACCAGAGATCAGATTCAACTAGGGTATAACCAGAGCTCTAGTGGAGAGACATTTTGAGTTGGTCCTCCTTGGAGCAGCAGGTCTGCAGTTGGGGACTTTCTGCTTGGGTCGTGACGCCATCCAAGGAAACTCTTCAAGGCTTAGAGCCCTCCTTTATTAGGTGAGTGATTCTGCATTTTGAGTCATCATCCATAAACCTTAAGAATTCTCAAGTCAGTTGTTTAGTATTAATTCTCGAACCACATTCTGAACATGTGGATTGTTAATGTTTGTTGGAGTCTCAAAGCGGTTTTGGTTAGAGTAAAACTTAGTTTGAATTATTTACCATCTTGTAAAAATAAACCTTGTTTTTAGTTTGTGAGGTTCCGTGACAAGGTCTATCACAGCAGAATTCCTTGAGTAACTACCGACCTTAGTAAAACAGGAGAAAATTATTGAGAAGGAATAGCAGTAGCAGGCTGCACTATGGCTGAAGTTATACTAGACTAGTCAAGAAGACAACCCAGAAGTGAATCATATGTGAGAACAGAAAAGAAAAGCTAGTGAGACCAAGATGATATGAAAGAAAAAACAAAAGTGATAGCACAGGATGACAAAGATGGATTGTGGGCTACATACATGGAATAAACAGTGAAATGTGTCAAAACTTGAGACAAATTTCAAAATTTTAATTTGACCATCCTCTCCACCCCACTGCACTCAGGCTTTCATTGTTGCAAAATGAATATTTTCCAATTTTGTGAAAAAAACCCCAAAAAACCCCAACAACAACAACAAACCAAAAAAAAAAAAAAAAGAAAAAAAAGAAAAAAAAGAAAAAATCACCCAAAGCAAAAAACAAATCAAACTCCAAGAAATTATCAGCTGTCTTAATTTCCCAGTTTTCAAATTCTGAGCAAAACTAAATTTTATATTCATCAACTGATGCCATTCTTATTAAATCACATTGAAGGACTCCAGAGGGAAAAAAAGAGCTAACCTGTAGATGAGACAGAAGAATTGTTTGCTGCAAGTGAATATATCTAGCATGACTTTTTCAGTTACTATGAAATATTTTAAGAACAGAAAAAAGAATAATCTTTCCAGTGAGGGAAACATTTTTTTTTTCCTCTGTCCCAGTACATGGAATTCTTTATAATATATTGAAATTAAAAATTTAGGATTTTGTATTTAAAGGACAACAGTGGTTTCCAAATACTGAATGTTAAACTTTGAAGTGATTTCTAGGTACAAAACAAGCAAGGATGAAAAAAGTTCCTAAAAGAAAGAAAAAAATCTCAAACAATTTATTTTTAAATTACAAAAACTCAGCATGCAATCCTGTAATATTCTGTCAAAAATATTACATAAAACCAACCATGTCTTTCTATAACAACTTCTAAATTCAATGGCTCCATGAAAGTAACCTACATTCAATCACATAATTTTTTGTTTAAGCCAAATTTGACATGGACTTCTTAAAGTTAGTGATGTGAATACAGGAAAAAAAAAAAGAAAAAAAGAAATGGAATGGAAATATCTCTGAGATTAAATCTAATTCAACAACCACAGTGATAGTAAACATTAACTCACTATTTATAGAATATGTGCCATTCTTTAATGTTTTGATTTTGTGAAGATTACTGAGAGTTCCTTCATTTTAACATCCAAACACCTTGAGATCTTAAAATTGGATATTAAATCAAGCAACTGTTATGAGAAATATATAAATACAGCACTGGAAAGGGGTTCCTATTATCAGTATGTAATGTGGCATGTGTGTAAATTCCTTTTGTACTTACAATGCTATTGGAGCTGTCTGTGGATATCTTGTCTTTAGGGAAAATGCATGTTACTTATGGTTATTGCTATACGCAGAAAGTACTTAGAGATTTTTTTATCATGGGTTAAATGAGAAATGTCTCATAAAAATGGGAATACTTATATATATTTACCTAGTTTTCCATTTGAAAAGGATATCATATAGTGATGTTTTGTTGGAATTTTCTGCTCTATACAACTATTTATGGAATTAGTAAGCAAAAGCAAAAATTTATATGTCATACAATGTAGAGACATTATCATATTCACAAATGAATTTCCATCTTTCCTATATATTTTTTACAAAGAGCTGATTTCCATTGTTGTCCGCTGCTGTTCCTAGCAGGAAAAATCAAAACATTGTGTGCTTATACTACCGCCCATTATTCATACTTTGTATGCAATCAAATAATTAGCTGCAAATTGAGCAATTTACATAAACTACAGCACCAGTTCAACAAAAGATGTCATGTGTAGAAAGGAACAGCTTTAGTATATGTGACTTAGAAATGTATCACTGTTTCTGCGTCTCTTCAGCTGGCTTTTTTTCTTTACTGGCTCATTTACAGTGCTGAAGGTGTTTGAAAATTAGTTTTGTATGAGGTGAGTGTTTCTTTTAGTTTCATCAACTAAAAATTAAAAAAAAAAAAAAAAAAAAAAAAAAGCCTCTTCATGTTTTCCTCACTAGTACCCTTGAACAAATAAATGTGATTTTTTAGGGCAAAAAACCTGGAGCTTTACTGTCAAGAGATCATTTCAGGATATGAAGAGTTTGGTGGCAATACCAGTTTAAAATATTCCATCTCCTTCTCGCAATGGTGACAGGAGGTGGGATATGAAGAGTTTGGTAACAATATCAGTTTAAAATATTCCATCTCCTTCTTGCAATGGTGACAGGAGGTGGAATTATTCATTTTAAAAACTGAATCTGTTTGCTGCTCCCACTCATCAAGTGACTCCACCAGTATCTGTTGCCAACAAAATGCGGAAGGTTACAGAGGCAGGAATAACAAACAGTAGTGGCAAGGAATGGAAATAAAGGTGGGAATATCTAAAATCAGGACTACTGGATGTTTTGTATCAAGCAAGTACAAGCAATTACAGTAATGTTTTGTATCAAGCACGCATTTGATAAAGTAATGAGCAGTACAACAAATATTTGGAGAGCAAGATGGGGAAAAAAACCACCAAGGATTTCCATGATTACTTTGACATAAAAATGGAGAATCTGGAAATGCTTGACTTACCCCTCGTTTCTAAACTGTACAGTGATGAAGATAGATAAATAACTGCACTTTTCCAGTGGAGTTCACAGTTTGTAAAGCTGTCACTGCTAACACTTGGTTGATAGCACTGGGGAAATGACCGCTCACAGCACAACAAGAATGCAGATTGAATTGCTTTGACTATGGGTGTCTTGGGAGCTTGCTAAACATTTTATCCAGGAACCAAGTCCTGTCACTTCTTAAAACAACCAGAAAAACTGACGTGTGATACAGATCATATTCTACACATCTTTTAGACTACTAATCTCAATTCCATTTAACAAAAACAATGGTAACTGAACTGACAGCTGTACCAATTCTTGCTGAAAGTATTCTTAAATTATTTTGCATTATGCATAGTTCACTGTTGGACAAGAAAAAAGTTGATGCTAGAATTAGTTGAATCGATGTGCCGAAAATAATTACAAAAAAATGAATTTCATACCCAATTTTAGTTTTAGCAGGAATGACCTTTTGCACATAAAGAGATTTTTTTGGAAATTTTAAAACAAGTTAAACCAAATCAGAAGGACTCCTATTATTCCCTGAAATGTAAGGGATATTTGTACATATATTTGAATATAAATATTTGTATTACACAGTTGTTACTTCTCAACCAGAAATTTGAGGAATGCTTGGGAAAATATAAATAAGCACTAGGAAATTCAGATCTGTTTGATGAGACTAACATTTTGCCATTAACGTTCTGCATCTCTATAATGTCAAAAATTCACAGTCAAAATATTTTTGTAGCCATTCCTTGTCGAGCATATACACTGAGCGGAGCTGTGACTTCTAACACGGGCCTGAGTAAAGTAATGATCTAACAAGGACTGGACGTCCTACTCTCCAAAAGTCTGTGTCTAAGCCTGAACAGCTGTGGCAACAAAAGGAGGCACCATCACATAGGGCACTGGAGAAAAGAAGAGCAGGGCTGTAATGAAGAAAGTTCTGGAACTGTATTTTAATAGGTGGTTAAATAATTGAACAGGCTGCTCATCAAATCAGACTGAACATCTGCCAACATGTTTGCGCTTTTGATGGCTGGAGAGCTAGGACCTGTTTTTTTGTTTTCTTTTTTAACTTCAAAAGAGGCAATGAAACACCATCACTTCTAAATCTCATTACCTGCACAGGACTCTACTATGATGTTGAAGCTGGAAAAATACCTTTAAAATATCCTTTTTGGATGCAGGGTCAGAGCAAAATGGCTACCAGAATTAGGACTAAAATGGGAGTGAATTCTGCTTGTCCATCTACAAACAAATAATTTCACTTTGCTTATATTGAAAAAAATAAAAATATGCATCTAACTTTTATGTACTCTCAACTGAATCACATATAAACAAAACAAAGCCAAAGGGGAAAAAATGAACTGTGCCTCAGATAAATCTTCAGTTCTGTGATGATGGTGTATTCGTCTAATGTAGAATTTGTTCACGACTTCACGCTTGATACACATACACTCATCTAGGTAAATGTATTTGTTATTCAGAGTTAAAAATAATATGACAAAATGAAGATAGGGAGATCTAGTTGAATAACACTAACTATATAGTTTTAAAAATTCCTTCTTGTGTAGTATTTATGCTGTGCAATAGTAGTTTAAAATACATATAATTTAATGATATCATATTATATCACATTATATAACTTAAATGTAATAGGTATTCTTACTAGTGTTCCTAAAGTATACGTATGTATGCCTTAATAAGCCTAAGTATACACTACAGATAATATATATTACCTATACGTATAACATTATATAATATATAGATTTAGACATAAAAATACATATCTATAATTTATTGATATATATACACTTACCTATGCCTATCTGTCTAGATTATAAGCCAACCAAAATGCACTGAAAAAATGTAAGCCTCAATAGAATAAAGGAATTGTACGGCACACTGAGAAGACACTGACACATAAGTGTCACCAGAGCTTTCCAAATGTAAGAACATGCAGCAATGACTGGCAAACCATCATCATAAAAATTCTAAAGCCCTGCCAAGTAAGGTTCACAAAATTATGTAGAAATGAATATTACATATGCGTATATATAAAATCAACCCCAGAAGTTTCCCAGAAAATCAGTCTAACCTATCCAGTGATTATAGATCTAACTTAGTTGGGAAGAGTACAGAGGGGTTTTTCAAGACTAATATATTCTAATCAAGAGTGAAAGTGACTGTGGCAGTCCTTCCATCACTATAAAATAAAGAAAAATATTATAAAGGAAGCCAAAGAGAGAAAATACAGAGAAAAAATGTGAACAGGGATGAATGTTCATGTTTCTTTATCAAACACACTGTCACTACAGTACAGAGTTCACTGTACTTTACAGGGGGATGAAGGAAAGACAGGAAACAGCTACCAAATGATTTGCTCAGTCAAGGGAATCAAGGTAGTTGGAGTTGTAGGGTCTGCAGATCACAGTTGTTCTCATTTGTTCCTGATAATGGGATGCAACATTCTGTGCAGCTTATACAGAAATTAGTGTATTTGGCAAGTTTACAGCATAGGAAAAGAAACTTTGATATTTATCTAAATTAGAAATCTGATAATCAGTTATATAATGAGAAAAATTTATCATGGAGACCACTGGGGGAAAGAAGGGGAGGTAAAGAGAGAAGATAGAAAACCTCCTATTCGCATTTAACGTTTAAGGTTATATTAATGTGTTCAAAAATTTGAACTCAAAATAGAACATTTTCTTGCAAATGGGAAATATATCAAACATTCATATAATGGGATGCTGTGTCTAAAACCAAAAAAATCTAGCTGTATTCTCATGACTCATTTATCCTATTGAAGAAGAAGGTGTCTGTGGAAATCACACTATCTGAAATTAAATTAAAAATATTATAAAAAAGTAAAATCAAACAAACAAACAAACAAACAAAACCAAAAAAAAAAACCCAAAAAACCAGCCCCAAAGCAAACCTAAAGAAGTGTACCTTTCTGCTGTGGTTCTGTCATTCTGAAGTCCCAGTTCATTGGATGCTTCTAGTCTGCAATGTCATCATATACATGTATATATCAGATATAATTATCTTTGTTTATTAGGAATGAAAACTCCTAATTCCCTGGTTACTTAAACTCATCTGCCAGTTGTTGTTTTTGCAACTGATTGAACACTTCACAAACTCTTTACTAGTAGCGAATCTTTTAATTACATTTCTTTCACCTGTATTCAAGTTCTATACCAGTATACTATGCCTAGTAGACTCCTGGAGCCCTCAGCACAGGAGACTTGGACCAGTGGGTCCAGAGGAGCACCACAAAAATGATCAGAGGAATGGAGCACCTCTCCTACAACGAAAGGCTGAGAGAGTTGGGATTGTTCAGCCTGGAGAAGAGAAGGCTCCAGGGAGACTTTATTCTGGCCTTTCAGTACTTAAAAGGGACTTACAGGAAAGATGGGGACAAAGTTTTTAGCATGGCGTGTTGTGATAGGAAAGGGGATAGTGGTTTTAAACTAAAAGAAGGAAGATTTAGACTAGATATAAGGAAGACATTTTTTCCAATGGGAGTGGTGAAACACTGGCCCAGGTTGCCCAGAGAGATGGAAGATGCGTGATCCCTGGAAGCATTCAAGGTCATGTTGGATGGGGTTCTGAGCTACCTGACCTATTGAAGACATGCTTGCTTATTTACAATTTACAAAGAATCACTGGTCAGTAGCACAATGAACTCTTTCCAAAGACTGCAAGTTCACTAGGTCTTGCTAGGCTACTTTCATGGTGCTTTTTTCTGTATATTGATGCCCATGCAAGTTAAAGACTAATTAGACACCTGAGCAACACCTTAGCCCACAGTAGTTCTGTTTTGTCCACCTCACTAGTATTAGGAATGTTGAGCTCTTATTTCATAAAGATTCAGAGTAGAGTGCTTTTTTCCATCAGTTCACATAATAGTTCAAGGCCAACAATAAATTATTTTAATTTTTGTTTGTTTGTTTGTTTTAGTGCTTTACTGCATATTCTCCCAACCTCACCAGCATAGTCAGGATGGTTTTATACTTCTGAATAATGAACAAAATTTGTAAAATAACAAACGAAGGTAGTATGAGAATGTCTCATAAATCTATCCCTAAACTATTTCAACAAATAAGTTTTCTCAGGAAATATGTCACCATAACAATAAATAAATACAGAGATCTTCTGAAATTTACTTCCGTGCTAGAGTAAAAAATATGTAGCTGACTCTGCGTGTGGGAGTAATGTGTCAGAACTAGAACAACAGGCATATTTAACAAGTTATTCACTTATCAAATGTGTGACATGAAAAAGTACACAGATGAAAAAAACAGTATTAATGGATAGATATGCTTGCTATAGTAAGTGTAAGTGCTAAAATTCAGGAAATGTTTGCCAAAATTTCCAGCAATGGAGGAGGCCTAGAATGACTTCTTTTTTCTCCAAAGCTGTTTCCACCTACAGTTCCTATGTATCTTGATCAGAGATGAGTTTTCCGCCTATCTAAATACAACTATGACTATTAAGCCCCAGTAGCTAAGATTAAATATTTTGACCCTCATTTTTAACTTTTCATGCATGTTTTTGAGGAGTTTCAAGGCATAAATTTTAGGAAAGAAAACTTCCAGTTCTTCAAGGAGTTAGTCAATAGGACTTCCTGGGAAACTCCCCTCAGGGACAAGGGAGAAGAACAGAGCTGGTAGATCTTTCAGGAGGCTTTCCATAGAGTGCAAGAGCTCTTGATCCCCAGCTGTAAGAAATCAGGAAAGGAAGGCAAGAGAATGGCATGGCTGAGTTGAGACCTGCTGGTCAAAATAAAGGGCAAGAAGGAAATGCAGAGGCAGTGGAAGCAGGGACAGGTATCCCAGGAAGAGTATAAGGACGCTGTCAGGTTGTGGAGGGATGGGCCAAGGTGCAGCTGGAGCTGCACTTGGTAAGAGATGCAAAGAATAATAAGAAAGGATTCTACAGGTACATCAATCAGAAAAGGAAGGTCAAAGAAAGCATATCCGCCCTGATGAGTAACACTGGCAACAACAGGCAAGGAGAATACTGAGGTACTAGACAATCTTTTGCCTCAATCTTCAGCGGTAACCTCACTCCCCACACCCCTCAAGTGGATGGACTGCAAGACAGGGACTAGTGCAGCAAAGTCCCTCCCACTGTAAGAGAAGATCAGGTTTGTTTCTGTATGATCAGGAACCTGAACATACAGAAATCTATGGGACCTGATGGGATCCATCCCAGAGTCATGAGGGAACTGGCTGATGGAGTTGATAAGTCACTCTCCATGATATTTGAGAATTCATCGCAGTCAGGTGAAGTCCCTGGTGACTGCAAAAAGGGAAATACTGCACCCATTTTTAAAAAGGGTAGAAAGGAAGACCCTGGGAACTACTGACCTCTCAGTCTCACCTCTGTGCCTTAGAAAATTAGGGAATGGATCCTTCTAGAAGCTGTGCTAAGGCACATGGAGGACAGGGAGATGATTCAAGACAGCCAGCATGGCTTCACCAAGAGCCAGTCTTGCCTGACCAACCTAGTGGCCTTCTTTGATGGAGTGACTACATCAGTAGGCAAGGGAAAATCTATGGATGTCATCCATCTGGACTTTTGTAAGGCCTTTGACATGATCCCCCATAATATCCTTCTCCCTAAATTAGAGAGACATAGATTTGATGGGTGGACTGTTTGGTGGATGAGGAATTGGTTGAATGGCCACATCCAGAGGGTAGTGGTAAAGAGTTCAATGTCCAGAGTGAGATCAGTGACAATTGGTATTCCTCAGGAGTCCATATTAGGATCAGTACTGTTTAATATCTTCATCAGAGCCACAGGCAGTGGGATTGAGTGCACCCTCAGGAATTTTGCAGCTGACACCAAGCTGTGTTGTGCAGTTGACACATCTGAGGGATGGGATGCCATCCAGAGGGACCTTGACTAGCTTGAGAAGGGGGGCAGTGCAAAACTTATGATGTTCAACAGGGCTAAGTGCAGGGTCCTGCACCTGGGTGGGGGCAACCTCCAATGTGAATACAAGCAGGGGGATGAAGGGATTGGGAGCAGCCCTGTGGAGAGAGAATGACTTGGGGGTACTGGTGGATGAAAAGCTGAACATGACAATGTGCACTCGCAGCCCAGAAAGAAAACCGCATCCTGGCCTGCATCAAAAGAAGCATGGCCAACAGGTCGAGGGAGTTGATTCTGCCCCTCTCCACTCTGCTGCTACCTCACCTGGAGTATTGCCTCCAGCTCTGGAGTCCTCAGCACCGGACAGACATAGACCTGTTGGAGTGGGTCCAGAGGAGAACCACAAAAATGATCAGAGGACTGGAGCACCTCTTCTATGAAGATAGGCTGAGAGAGCTGGGATTGTTCAGCCTGGAGAAGAGAATGCTCCAGAGAGACCTTATCGCGGCCTTTCAGTCCTTAAAGGGGGCTTATAGGAAAGATGGGGACAAAGTTTTTAGCAGGCCCTGTTGCAATAGGACAAGGGATAATGGCTTTTCAATTCAAAGAGGGTAGATTTAGACTAGATATAAGGAAGAATTTTTTTTCCGATGGGAGTGGTAAAACATGGTCCCAGGTTGCCCAGAGAGGTGGTAGATGTGTGATCCCTGGAAACATTCAAGGTCAGGTTGGACAGGGTTCTGATCAACCTGATCTAGTTGAAGATGTCCCTGCTCATTGCAGGGGAGGTTGGACAAGATGACCTTTAAAGGTCCCTTCCAACCCAAACTATTCTATGATTCTATAAAACGTATGTTTACTGTCCATTTGGCATTTATTATCCTAAATATGCTCAACTATTCAGTGACAAATTGCTAAAACATACTTTCCCACTAGCTATTTTTCTGCACTTTTAGATAATCATTTTTTCAATTCTCTAGACGAAAGGGGCCCAGAAGATAGGTTCCTTCATTGTGGATCATAATTGTATATCAGAATTACATTTTAAATCAGGTAGCTCTTCTAACATTAAATAGACAAAGCTGAATAGCCATGGTCAAATTTCTCATTTTCTTTTGTGTGGCATTGAAAATGTACTGTGCAGCAACCTATAGATGGGAAGTGTTCATTAGACTAAACACTTTTGTGGGAAACACTCAAAAACTCTTAGAATAAGTGACTCAAGAAATCTTTTTGTTTCTAGACTTGACAGGTCTTAGAATATGACATCATGCAATTAATTAGTTTCTCTGAAAACTAAGAATTTCTCCATGTTAGTTTTCTCTACATCTCTGTCTAGTTTAATTTTAAATGTCCCGATATATTTGACTTTTACCATTTTCTTACTAAACTCTGGAATGACATTACCACACTTTGGAAGGAGTGTTTTCATGACAACATCAACAAATAGGAATTATGAAGTGAAATACAGAAGTTGCACCCATCTATGAAAATAAATAAATAAATCCTTTATCTCTGCCTTATTTTCTAATAAACTTTTATTTAAGTAAGCATAGACATGCAAGCGTGCTCACTATAGAATAAGTTTATGTCAAGAAAAGATATTTAACAGATTAATTTCAAAATTAATCTGTAATCATTTAATGTGAAAAGAAATATGTGATTTAGACAAAGCTTTTCCTCACCTTTCCACTCATAAAATGGCATAAGATTTCCCTAAATTGCCCAATTTTGAAGAAAAAAAAAAAAAAAACAACTTGGAAAAAAATGTTGACTTGTGACACTCAAGAACAGACATCATGTAAATTACACAAAAAATTCATTAAACAATTTAGGAAATTTTTGCAATGTTTTTAAAAATTTAAGATAGACCACAAGTTATGGAAAAAAGTATCCTAGATGTATATTTCTAGCGCTCATTTTCATTTAAAATTCATTCTGAATTTTTCCCCTTTCACCAGAGTTAATGGTGATTATATACATAATACAGCTTTTCTGCCAGATATAAGCCATCTTTACAGAAATATATGTATAATACAGAGGAGACAAAAAATTTAAGATTTAAGCTAGTTCTTGGACTGGAATGTAAGTGGTTATAGAATTAGTGTTTAAACTGCTTTTGAAATTTCTGAAATTTGGAAATCTTACTATGGCAAAATTCTCCAAGAACAGTTAAACAGCAATAACAGCTTCGTGGACCAATTCTGGTTTTAAATACGTAAAAGTATGAACAATAACTACTATATTCTGAAAATGCTATTAGATATAATATACAAAGTTGTGGGGTTTTTTTCACAGTACTTGTTGACAAACTGCTGCACAACTGAAATTAAAATTAGGTCTAAATCATTTTGCCCAGTTCTTTGAAAACACTAGTGATGTTAAAGTTTGAGAACAGTTCCATTAGCTCACACATCAGTGGAATAGCATTTTGTGTAACAGCCATCAAATGCCAACCATGAAGTAAATTAATATGCTACCCCAGGAAAAAGTTATTTTAACAGAATTTTAACTACTTGTCAAAATTCTATTTAAAGCATATTATACTGTTTCTCTGTGTTTATTGCATTTAACAGATAATATTAAATGTTCTTGAAACAGCCATTGCCAATGAGACAAAAAGAAATAGAACATTTGGATTAGATTTCTGCATTAAATTTGCTCCTCTTTCTATTTCAGATATTTATAAATACACAAACAGTGAAATAAACAGGGTGGGTTTAAAGCTTTTTTTTACATTATGTTGCCAACTAAAATTTTCAGGATTCATAAGTCAAAGAACTCTTGAAGGCTGTTTTCAGAATTCCCCTATTTCTTTTATGCATAGAACCTAGCGTCAGAAGAGTTTAGAGAAACCATTTTGATTCATTGTTCTCCATGACACCACCACATTTCCCAAGCTGCCTGAAAAATAAGCAGAAAAGAACAAAGAAAGAAAAAAAAAACTTTAATATGTTCAAAAGCTTTTTTAAAAAAGAGTGATTTACCTTAAACTCACGGATAATGCAATTTTATAATATTAAACACAATCTGCTGTTGGAGTTACTGATTTGAAAGAACTTTACCCTTTCTCATTGAGCTCTGTTGTAGATTCCCCTTTAATTCAATGGGAATATATAGAAATTAACTTTTATATTCCATATGTCCCTGAAAAATTCAGGTAATAGAAGGAAAAAAGGGATTTATAAACCTACAGCTTCATTCAGTGGTGATGACATTACACAATGAAAGAGAATATGGTCCTTATAGTGTGCAAAAGGACTTGGCCATGCTAACACATAATTCTACCCAGAACCTACTTATACTTGGAATTTAATATTTTCCTGATTTGAATTCATGCTTATGAAAGAAAAATGTCTTCAGATACCTCTTGTTCATGCATTCTCTAATAGTTAATTTACGTTTTATCTGAGTTCACATGTTTTGTTGCTGTGAGCTTTCCCTCCAGATGTATTTCCTGAATTGTCTAGGAAAGGAGAGAAAAAAAATACTTTGCGAATATATGTTATACTATATTGTATTGAATTGTATTGTGTTATATGATGCATTTACTCTTTATTAAACTCTTTCTAATGCAATGGAAGCTTGCAAGAAATATTACTGTTTCAAAGATAAATGTTCAAACCTGCACCTCTGTGTGTTTAAATACCTATGTGACTCTTACCATTATTACTTTAGTGCCAAGACTATTAGTCTATGCCTTTTCAGGTGACTTTTTTTCCAGTTGGAGGGTACATAGAGGTGGAATTTTCAAAACCTGGGAATGAAAAAAAAAAGGAAGTTTCTCTGTGGCAGAGACTGAATGTTTTGATATGTTAGTAAAAAGGAATCATGTATTACTGAATAGCTTAGCAACTGTACCTTACTTCTCTTTCGAAGTTCACTGAATTGGGCTTTTCCATATGGACAGTATTACAGTCAGTTTTTCAATGAAAAGTAGATATAAAGACAATGTTTGATTATCTATATCCTCTATATCCTCCTGAATATGGATTTCCTAAGGTTTACATTTCTTTCAATTTACTTTCTTCTGTGATTATAGAGCCACAATCTCATTCCACCCTCAGAACTTGGAACCAGTTTCAGTAATCTTGCAGAGAAATTTGCATTTCTACCCAAATAGTTGGGTAGAACAGAAAAATGCCTTCAAACAAGGAAAAAGAAAATAAAATCGAAAAGTCAGAAGACAGTTTTCTATTGGAAGAAAACAGTTTTCAATTATTTCTCAGTTTTTTTCATATGTGGCAGCATTTTTATTTTTTATACAGTGCTCACAAGAGGAAATGATTCTTAATAAATGATTGTTAATCTAATAAGACTGTGCATTTAATACTTCCCATAATATAATGTGTAAAATCTCACCAGTGTATCTGAGATGTAGAAAAGCAGACTGAAGGCAGGAATGTGCAAAATCATATCTATAGCAGAAAGATTTTTCAACATTTCTATAGCATAAAATGCAGTAGAAGTGGATGGGAAGAGATCAAGCATTTGTTGTATTCCAGAGTTTAATAACACGATGCATGAGGAACTAACTTTGTGTAAGAGGCAAATATTGAAGACTAATATACTCCACCCCAGAATGACGGAAGATTTGCTGGATATTGTTCTATGAATTGTTACTATTTTTTTTTTTTCTTCCTATATGGAGAAGGCAGTAAAATCTACATTCTTGGGAAAGCCATTTTGGGAGAATAAAGACTTGATTTTGACCTGGAATTCCAGTCAGAGGCAGTGAATTTGTAACTATTTATGAAAGTATGCAAGATGGTGGCTCAGTTATTAGCTGTAACAGGAGGATCATCCACATGATTATCCACATCCAAATATGTATCAGTTGCAATGAACTGGCTAGAGGAGTTTGCAAATAAAGTATATGGGTTTAGAGTGAGAAACTGGCACTGGTACAGTTTATCAACAGCTAATCCTCCTGATCACTTAACAGTGAGAACATTTGTGCTGTGTATACATTAGTAAACAGATGTTAAAATCTGAAAGTGTTCAGGATTGATATTGAGAGAACTAGAATTCGATCTTGATTACAGGCAGGTAGATTTGACTATGGGAACTCCGAACCAATGTTATGGGTTCTTTGAAACCTGCTTGATTTTGTGTTAAGCTCAGGTTAGTAGTGCCATGATATGCTATTTATTAAGGGGGTAGTTAATCTGAAGACTAGGAGTTATAAAGTGTTTTCATAGAGATCTGAAAAAGAAGAATGTTTGCTTCAGCGTTTGATCTATTATTGAAAATAAGATACTTTTAGTACCTGCAGTTGTTGAGAGTAAGGATTGTCACATCTGCCATGCTTAGTCATTTATCAAACACTACATTATGTAGGAGAATAGCTGATTGTTTTGAGGTTCCAAAGAATATATTTAAACATGGAAAAAATGCATGGAGAAGCCTTTGAACAGTCACCTAATACAGTATTTTACAATGGCTGGGATCAACTGAGTTAAGAATACCAACACCATTAAAACATAGCATAATTAATATTTTTAGGTGTTTGGTACAAGTTCTGCACATATGCAGTTTCGGCTCAGAATTATATAAAAGTGTATATCGATAACTTATAAAAGAACTGGAAAAACAGGAACTGGTACCTTGAATATGGAGAGGTTATTCTGAGTAGAGTTTCAGAATTCAGGGAAATAAAGGAAGATTAATCTACTGATCATATTGATCCTGTATGTACAGAAAGGCTAGAAAAGATCGTGGCAAGATAAAGCTATAATGACACAAAAGGAAGATAAACCCCATTTTTTCTCAAGATGAGATGTTAGATAACTTGAAACATATGAAGTAGGAGGATCTCATAGAAAATAATCATTGCAAGTGTGGAAAAAGTATTTTAAAAATTAGGGTTTTCTGGTAAAGAATTTCAATTTATTCTTCCAAGACTGGGTCAGTAACATCATTGGCAGATTTGCTAATAAGGGTTGAAAGGACATACGTAATTGGCCCTTCAGTCAAATCTGTAAGGAATTTGTGAATGTCTTTTGGCAATATAGTATCACAATCCCAAACTAATGTCCAGTACTACTTAATAGGTTGAAGAGGAAGGAGTCATCTAAATGAACATATATATTTACTGGCAAAGTGTAATGTACTCAGGTGGCTATTACATGAAGGTCAGACACAAGCACTGATAATGAGACAAGTTTTAAAGCACATGAAGAGAGAAGCAAAATTTAAGATTAACTGATAATCCCCTTGGATTATTTGCTAGTATATTGTGAAATATTTATTTGATATTTGAAAATACATCAACTACTATGTAGTCACAGAATTTGAGAATATTATTTTTATAAAGTGCATTTGCAATAAAGACTATTTATTCTATTAAGTCATGTTGGTAAGTAGTATGTCTTTCTGTATGGTCTCCATGGATTATATCTAACAACTCACTTAAAAGGTAGAGTTGCCAAAAAGAAAAGTTATTCATCCCTTGTGAGCTAGGTCCAAAGAACATTTATCCTATTTGGAAGTTATCACCAGAGAAAAGTTAAGTGATTTATGTTCAGGTCATGATCAATATCCTTAATTTAAGTAATGGAGACAAACTCTGGCTCCTCAGCGTCTCCTTGTCTGCCAAGGAACTTAACCTGGGAGAAAAAGATAAACCTTACTCTCTCAGTTTTTTACGATTACAACATGATTTAAAAAAGGCTTTAAGTGAGAGGGAAGGCTGAGGGAAATAAGGTGTTTTACATAAAGACTTAGAATTTCCAAGGTATGGGTAAGCATAGTGACAGTCCTTAATCAAGAACTGATCTTTTATACACATATATATATATGTATATATATATGTGTGTATGTATGTTTACATGTGTACAGCAAGTAGTTGGGAGACCTGAGAAGGAACTAAGAAATTCTAATAAAGACAGATTCAGTAGCTCTTACACTCTGAGGATATGCTTATTGTGACTGGCTTTTCTTTAATGAAATGAGGGTTGATATGCCCTGAATTTTTGTTAAACTTAATGGTCATCTGAGTAGGAACTTTTAATATTTTGCACTCCATTTTCACTTATACTTTCTAATACCTCACTATTATGTATTTCTTCACTATTTTTCTTTTGCTGAATGTTTTTGTAAAAAGAGACAATGGCTACTGTGAATAATTAGAGAGCCATGAACATATTTAATATAGTATGAAAATACCCTTTTCTACCAGACTAAAATACTATGAACTTTAAAAAGACTAGAATTTTCACTGTTTGAAAAAAGTTATGTGTAATTAATCAGAAAATAAATACTCAGAAGGGTGACACAAAGAGCATTGCTAAACGTAAATTCAGATGTGAACACTTTCTCAACAATGAATACTAGCTGCATATAGAATCCAATGCAATTTTACTACCAAACAACTATGAGATAATATCAGTTCATGCAAAAGAGGCTGAAACAAAATCAAAATGACACACATGCACAGACTGTCTTTAATTCATGTTCCTTCCAACAATGTCACCTTTCACAGAATCATAGAATGGTTCGGGTTGGAAGGGACCTTAAAGATCATCTATTTCCAACCCCTCTGCCATGGGCAGGGACACCTCCCACTAGACCAGGTTGCTCAAAGCCCCGTCCAGCTTGGCCTCGAACGCTTCCAGGGATGGGGCATCCACAACTTCCCTGGGCAACCTGTTCCACTGCCTCACCACTCTGACAGAAAAGAATTTCTTCCTAATATCTAATCTACATCTACCCTCTTTCAGTTTAAAACCATGACCCATCATCCTATCTCTATAGTCCTTGATAAAGAGTCCCTCCCCATCTTTCCTGTAGGCCCCCTTTAGGTGCTGGAAGGCTGCTATAAGGTCTCCCAGGAGCCTTTTCTTCTCCAGGCTGAACAACCCCAACTGTCTCAGCCTGTCTTCATAGGAGAGGTGTTCCAGCCCTCTGATCATCTTCGTGGCCCTTCTCTGGACTTGCTCCGGCAGGTCCATGTCCTTCTTATGTTGTGGGCTCCAGAGCTGGACGCAGTACTCCAGGTGGGATCTCATGAGAGCAGAGTAGAGGGGGAGAATCACCTTCCTTGACTTGCTGGCCACTGTTCTTTTGATGCAGCCCAGGATGCAGTTGGCTTTCTGGTCTGTGAGTGCACACTGATGGCTCACATTGAGCTTCTCATCAACCAAAACCCTCAAATCCTTCTCCTCAGGGCTACTCTCAACCCATCTCTGCCCAGCCTGTATTTGTGCTTAGGATTGCCTTTGCCACAAATTGTGTAACCATAGCATACAGATCCTTTTCCTTTGCTCCTTTGGGGAACACATATAAAGGAACTTTATCTCCCGGTCAGGGCATGTAAGGATACAGTTTCCTATTGAACTGGGTACAGCTATAAAAGTAAAAATATCAAACTATAAATACCATCATGAATCAAAATTAATGTCAAATTTAATAGCATTAATGCTTGGATCAGGTTCACTATGCAGTACTGTCAGCTATATTTACACACATGCTGTAAGTTTCAATGCAAGAGTGAGATTTCACAGCAAACAATGGAAAGAGTTTACTTTCTCATTTGTAAATTAGACCCTGGGTCTTCTAGTGGTTATGATCGTCTTGCAGATCGCAGCACTTGAAGAGCAAAAGCATTCTGCAGGACTAGATAATATTTTTTAAAAGTCTTTGTGATAATACTACTGCCTGTCATTCTGTTTCTGTTATCCTTCTTCCAGAACAGGCATTCTGCGATGGTGTGCTCCCCCTCTCCAGGCACCAACCTAATCTTTATCTCCCGTAACCCTGCCCAAGTGATAACCATCCATGGTGGTCACAATGGGTGCATGTAATCGTGCTGTCTGCACCAGGCTCAACATGGTTTCAGGGAGACAGATAAAAACACAATTGCCAAGGGCTAACTTGAGTGATAGATATTGTTACTGTGGTCAATATGCAAATATGACTACAGGTCAAACATCTTAGACGTGTAAACAGTTAACAGCCCAAGAGCCCTTTGAGCTTTCCTGCACAGCAGTGGGCTGCACGCCAGAATCTCCCCTTGAGCAGGGACACCCACTCACTTCTTGAGATTCAGAGATTCCTTGCCGCAACAGATCCTCAGTAAGTGACTAATAGCATGCTAAAATTTGAAATCTTAGCTAAGTGCTCTAAAGGTTAGACTGCACATAAATAATCCTTTAGACATAAACGATTGACCAAGTCTGGGATTAGGACTGGATCCAGCCGCACATAGACCCCTCTCTGAGAAGGAGTTTCGAAAGCAAGGGCATCTTTTATGAACCTTGTGACTCAACAGGAGTGTCTCCTTGACAGTTGTATCTGACCTTGTCCTCTGTGTGGTAAATAACCAAGTGTGCCTTGCCATCTGGAATCTTGTTAAAACACTGTCACATTTACCATCAAATTTTAATAAATCCCTGTTTTATGTCAATAAGTGTTGAAATTTCTGCTTCTCTCTCTGAGTGAAGTGCATCTCTCCATTCACGACACATTCAAAACAATATTCAGTATTTTTTAACAGTATTTTTTAGATATGCTAAATGTAGCATTTTGTGGTTTAAGTGGATACTTTTAGGAAGAAACCACAAATACTTGCAACATCATTTTGTCTTCCACACACTGAATTTCAGCTGTGATCTCTGAGTTGAACCAAAATCCACCAACAGTCATTAAACTATGGCATGTGCATCTGAATACTGAAAAGGACTGCTCTCTAGTAAAGCATTATTTCTCTCAAGCAAAGAGTGATTAGGGCTTTCCTCAAGAAACTATCATTGCTTGTCTCACCAGCTGTCTTCACTGTCTAAGGCTTAGATAAGTGGCTGATGGGAATATTAAAGAGTCCAAAGTTTTTATTTTCATCCTTTTCATCTGTTGGCCAGTCTAAATATGGAACTTACTGTAATAGCCCTGATTGTAGGGCTATATAGACAGACATCTATACTGCTTTGGGTCTCTTTATCACTAGATGAACTGTCTATGACTTGGGTAGAAAAGTATAGCTTAAATTGTTCCATTTCACCTCTCCAATAGATTACAGAGTGTGGATTTAGGCAATTGCTCATCTGCACCCAGAGACCTCTGCTCTGTGATTCTCCTTTGAATTGCTCTTCAATATGTATGTGGTGCTGCAAGGAGGGAGAAAGAAAGATTAAGTGGATGGTAGTGTCAGCAAAGAAGTGAATGAGACAGACCTTTGGCACTTTTTTTTGACTAAGATGTCTTTGCTTTATGGGTGCATTGCCAAGAGTGAGTGTTTGACTGAGGGGGATACTTTCTAGAGCTATAAGTAGAAAAGAGAATTGTAATATAAGTACGCTAAGAGAAACCTTTAGAAGGATAAATAGGTATTGAGAGGGTGATGTTATTTCTTCGTTATATTTAGTAACCACTTTTATTTCAGACAGAAGATTTTATTATGATGCTGAATAGCCACTGAATATCCACTTACATACCTATTACTTTTAGTAACATTAGCCCCAAATGCCCCTTTTTATTTCTATCTCCTTTTAGCTTTGTAAAGTTTCTGCAAGTCTCATGCTAAGCAAAAGACCCAGAAAATTTTTGGAATTGGCATCAATAACCAACATTTGTTTTCTAAATTTTTTAGCAATCTGCCATGTAATTTGGATGAGGGCATGCAACACAAAAATTGTTAATTCTTCTATTCATTTATTTTTAAAATGAATGAACTCTGAATATGAGATTGGTGCTTAGTGAGTACTTCTGTGAGCTGTTATAGGCAGAAGAATCAGACATTTTGACTATAATTTAGATTTCTTTGAGTCATGCCAGAGTTACTGTAATTTATTTTATAGTAAGAAGCTAACCTCTTGAACCAGAATTCCAGGAGAGCATTAATTTTGAGAAGTAGTTTACAAGAAAATGAAGGATTAATTTCAAATAAAATAATATATATCATTAATTTATTTTCTTTTATGCAACTAATAATAATACTGGATTCATTGTCATGTAATGAAATATATTCAGTATCAATAATGATCAGACACGTAAAAACTGGTGTTACAGAGAATGGGATGCTAGTTGTTGGTGGTGTTGAAATTGAACTCATTGAATATTGAATACCGTGGTTTTGAAGGAGGGCTTGAATTAATGAAATATCAAAAAAAAACCTTTTAACTATGATAGTATCCTAAGTTATCAGAAAATTATAGTTTGTTAAAATGTATAGGCCACATCCATTGATTAAAACAAAACAAAACACCCAAATATTTTTTCATTGGATCAGATTTTCTTTCTTTTTTTAAATGTTCACATGTAGCAGAAACTGGCGAGAGGAGAGCCATCTTGCCTAGCGGAACTACCTCAGGATTTTCTTCAATCTGAACAACAGCTTCCAGCTCTTGTAGAGAGCCTTTCCCCAGTGACTGCATGAATAGAAGAAGGGAAGCCCCAAGAGAGACAACTATAGATACATCCCATAGTCAGTAGTGCTCTGTGTTGGAGGCATATCAATATTACAGTAATTTAGAGATGGATTGGAAATTTGATTGGCATCAGCAGTGGGAATTAGGGAATTAGGAAAGGATAGAAGAGGTGATAAGTAGGGAGGAGCAACTATCCAGGGAAGGTGCTCATTATTAATTAAGAAGGGCTCTGATCCTAAACCATAGTCATGACAGCACATTTTCATGTTCCCAATTACACTGTTCATTTAATCACTCAGTTCACAATCAGTAAGACTTCAGGCACATTGGGCTCAATGCTGAAGTATAATTGCTTTGAGCATGCAGAGTGGCTAAGCAGAGTCGCTTTTAGAAAACTAGAGTTGCAGCAGCCTGGGAAAAAGATGCACAGAAATCCATGCCTGTATCACAGCAGCAGGACAATGCATTACTGATTTTTACTGACCCATTACATAGAGTTAGTCACATGAGACAAGTTATTCTACATATTAGAATAACACAGAATTCTAGCAATTCATCCAACTCACAAGAAGTGCAATTCCTTTGTTGAGTATATTTGCTTGTTGCCCTATACCAACAGGCAATTGCCATACTGGATGGCATGGCAAAAGAATGCATTTGTCCTTATTTATATATCAAACCAGAATGTTTCTTTAGCACCTTCTAAAAAAACGTTCATCAAAAAATAATGAATACACAGATTAGAATATATTAGTAGTTCACATCATCCACGCATTAATGTAATGCTTCCTCCCTCTATTGTTTGGATTATTCCTTGTGGCATTTTGCATTGTCAAGCAGTATGTTCCATGTCAGAAACAGCGCTGCTAATTTTAGTAATCTACATAGTTATCTGCAGTGCCTGTACTCCAAATGACTCCCTGGAGAAGATGGTGTTATCACTGATGATGACAGATAGGGCAAAACTATATATTTCCCTGGTCTGACAATAGGCATAGTATAGAATTTGCATACTAATGATTTTCAATATTTGTTTAGCTTTCATGCAGGGCTTGTGAATGAATGTAAGTTTTAAAATTATTTATTTGAAGTTTTCTTTTATGGTTTCTACAACATTATATGAACTTTTCCATATACCAACATTTTCATCATCTCTATGAACTGTACATACATATATGCAATTTATACTAGTGACCTATACGTACGAATCATTAAGTCAATGCATAAACATGATACAAAAAAAAAAAAAAAAGGTTACCTCCAAGTAAAAAAATGATTTGTAGTTTTTGCTTATTTTAATAAATTAGGAAAAAAAATCATAATTAAAAAAAAAATTTACAACTTAAATAAGAACTGAAAAAACTGTTAGGTTGAATCTGTAATTATTGGTTATGTGTGAGAGTGTGTTAACTGATTGTAAACTTATATCAGGTAGGTGGAAAGCAAAATCCTTTATTTTGGTAATTTAAAAAATAACTACAAGAAATTGATCTGTTTCAATTTGAAATTCATTTCTAGTCACTTGCAAACTTCATCTCTGAAAATGTATTTTGGGATTACAGTACTTTGACACTCAGTACATTTCAGGACATACTCATCTTTACAAGAAATTCATTTCAAATGACCCTGAAATTTGAACTCAACAGCATATTCATTAGCTCACTATTTTGCCACCCACGACAGCTAAAATTTATCTCACAATAACTTTAAAAAAATTACTTAAATATCTAGATAAATAGTGATCTGTTAATATATTTTGATAAGCAAAGATGGTAAATATGTCTAAAACATTATAAATGAATGAATATTAGGTCAAAGGTGTCAATAAACATAGTTTTGGAAGTACATTCTGGTCCAATTTATGTCAGCACTCTTCTAAGAAGTTGTATAATTGCCTAATTGAAATAGAGACTTGCTAAAGCAAAAGCTATCAGACATTAAGCATGTGCTACCATCTTACACGATTAGCAGCTGGGTAAAGAACAGCAAACCAAGAGCAGGAATAAGTGGTTGCTTTAACAATGGAAGATTACCCTAGAGATCCTTTGGTGACCTGTGAGGGAATATGTATTTTTAACTATACTCATCTGGAAAAGGTATCAAACAATGAAGGAATATATGATGATATCAAAATTAGCCAGAGTAGTCAAAATTAAAGTTGCAGAAGTGTTTTGTGATACTAAGTAACTGGACCACAAAATGACAGGAGAAATTCAGTATAATCAGCATAAAACAAAAATTATGGAAAAAAGTCAGACAAGTGTATATATGTATATAGATAACAATGGATTCTAAACTAACACATTAGAAAAAGTTTTAGAGTCATTGTGGTGTTTACAAAACCAGCAGTTTTTAGCAGCAGTCTAAATTGTGGGGTTTTAAAAAGAGGAAAAAACTGTTAAAAAAAAAATCATAAAACATCACTGTGGTACTTCATAATTGCGTAATTCAAATGTATTTTGAATGCTGAACATCTTTCAGGTCTCCTCAACTCCAAGGAAAAAGTACAAGTAAAAATGAAGTATGAAAAGACTTGTATATGAGGAGAGGTTAAATCAACAGGGATTCTTCACCTGGAAAAAGAAATGATTGGAGGAAAATATATGATTGCAATATAGAGAGACATGAATAACGCAGAGAATTTGAAAAAAAGGTGCTACTCACTATTTCACACAATACAATACCTGAGAATAAATTTCAAAAGAAATATTCAAGAAGAATTCTTGAACTGAATTGAAAGTAGGTTTTATTCCACTCAATGTGCAAATGAATTGTGAAACTCATTGGCAACACGCTGTGCCAATATAATTGCTCTTGCAGTTGTTAAAGTAATATCAAATACAAGGATGTAGAGACAAACTCCAGTTCAGAAGGTCGCAAGCTATAAGATATCAGAGACTGAGGTTAAACTGAGTGAAGTATTAATTTACTCTTGCATCCACAACCGGCCACTGTCTAACACCGGATTTTGCAGTAGACAAGTCTTTTATCTTGCCCATTATCGTTGCTTTTACGAGCATTTCACAGTCTGATCCTTTCTTGAAGTTAACCAAAGAGAGTGTTTGACTGCTGCATTTTTGATACGGGCCTGTGTATGAGTAAAATTAATCAACTGAAAACTATGAAATTTGGATTGTTCTATCTGCAAACATGTGCAAAGAACTTTTATCTTGTTACAGCAATTGTTAATTGTCTGACAATCCTCAATAGTCACCATGTTACAGTCTGTTGTAGAGAGTGATACATATAGATGAGAGCGAAAGACAAGGCCCACATAAATTATAAGTAAAAGCATTTCCTTTGACCTAAAGTTACAATCTGAGCACAAAACCTTGGTATTCTTATTATTTGCAATTTAGATAGATGTGTACATTGCCATAGTAGATACTATACTCTGGTATACATTTTAAGATCATCACTGAAACTCAGATACCACAAAACTGAACACAGAGGAGTTGAGAGAAATTTAATTTTGTAGAAGTGGCAGATTTTTTCTCCTCCCTGAAACTTGCAGAAAAGCAACAAACTACAGCTTCACAGTTTCCTGTGATTCCATTCAAGGTATTCCTACATGCCTGAAATGTCTTTCCCTGTGTAATTGTGAAAGATAAACTAGTATTGACTCATGTGTTCTATAAGAAAAGAGAGAAAGAAAAGACCTAAAGGATTGCTACGGTGTTTATTCCATCAGTGCAGAATTGTTCCCTGATGTGTATTTCAAGCATTGGACTAGTCTGCCTTAAAAGATTAAGCAATAACTTTATGAAATACTTATTACAAGGAACCCTATTTCATGCTTAAAATGAATATAACTTAAAAGCATTACCCCAAAGTACAATACTATTTTCTCGATTTAAATCACATTTCTCTTGGAATTCCCTCCTTGCATGTTCATCAAGAACATCCAAATTACTATTATAGAGGAAAACAGTGGCAACAGCTTCAATTAAAATACCATTTTTACTACATTTTAAACCACAACTTTCCAGTAGAATCCTTGAGACTCCACCTTTATATACTTCTATATATACAGAGGTGTGTTCAGCAAATGTATCTTTCATAGCAATCTTAAAAAAAAAAAATGAAAAGAAAAGGTATAGGGTTTTGGGGGAAAAGGGCGGGGGAGGGGGAGAAGAAAAAAAAGGAAAAAGTACCTAAATGTATTTTTAGCTTCATTTACTGTTGAGACTCCTCAAAGAAAGTACTGTCTACATGCTTAATAAAATTTCTTACTGAGAAAGCAAGAAAGAGTGCATTTTCATTTTCCCACTGTGTAAAAATCAGCAGTAACTCAGCACTTACTCATTTCTATGTATTAGTCGCTAGCTAGGCAATCAACATCCACTTATTTTCATTCTGAACTAGCTGCTTACTGGATCACCAGAAGGCCGAAAAAATATATATCTGTATCTATGTCACTAGGGTCATGTAAAGAATCATGGGGTATTCCAGTGAGAAGAGGGGATATTACAAGATTTGGAAAAAATGAATGGTATCTGATGGGAAGAACACAGAAACTGAAGTGGGTGTCCATTGCCATTGCCAGTTATTGCAGTGAGGAAGTGTATAACACACACACACAGGAAACCATGTGCTGAGCATAAAATGCCCTGTTCTGTTTATTTTATTTTTTTTCTTTTGAGAAATCAAGCCATGGAATAATGGTATACGTAACCCAGCTATAGTTGATAATAAAGAGTGCTTCTGTAGGAAGAATGCTATTCTGATGAATATACTTATAATGAGTAAAGTAAAATCAAAACATGCAGAAATTGTAAAAGAAAGTCATTAAACATTAAAAAAGTGTTACTGCATCTTGAACACACAGAACGTTCAGTCTATGATGCTTTTTTGAAGAACTGTTCACAGTATGCTGGTTATAAATCAAAGACCTAGCCCAACACATGCATACAGGTAAGTCATAACCATGCAAGAGCAGGGCACAAAAGACTCATATAACAAAATGACAAACAGTAGATTTTCAATATATGCAAGATAAAATGTATATCCAGCATGAGTAAAGATAGGCACTTAGTTTAACTAAAAAATACCTCACAGTTCATAAAGTTGTAACACACAAGAAAAACAGATACATGGAGAAACATACAGAAAGACTAGGAAATCATTCTAGGGTTCATGTGTATAACGAATAATGAAATTAACTTCTTAAAACCTTGGTAAATGAACAAAAGAAAAAAATTTCAAGTGGTAGCAAGAGAAAAATCAGAAAAGACTTTGCAAAATAGAAATGATACAGCTACTTAGAGTTAAAATCCTACATGGACAAGGAAACAACACTGTAAAGAGAAAGTTCTCTGCCTCCACGGGCAGGGCATGATTGCTGCATGTTGGGGCTCGAGTACTCCATGCCACAGCAGCTGGATATGCCCTGAAGGAAGTTGTAGTTGGTGGAAAAACTAAGCAGGAGCAGGCTCCTGGTAGGAGCTGGGGCCCATGGGGTACCCATGCTGGAGTAGTCTGTTCCTGAAGGACAGTGGACTTGTAGAAGGGAGCCATGCTGGAGCAGTTCGTGAAGAACTGCAGAGCATGGGAAGGACCCATGTTAGAGAAGCTGATGTCCAATCTAAACATATACACAGTTTCTAAAGAAAAAAAATATCTTATATTCTGTACCAAGTTCAAAGTAAAAACACAAAGATATTTTTCTGATGCATCTACAGTCTACTCAATTCAATTGAAGAGAGAGATCTCAACTCATATTCCACCAGCAGCGTCAGTTACTAAGTACTTCTAAAGGATGAGTATGTGGAGCCAAAAGGAAAAGGAACTTAAACTTAGCTTCCCTTTCTCCCTTTTTTTTATTATTTTTTTAAATTTTTTATTGAAGTTGTAATGTGAATTTAAACATTTACAGTGAAATTTAGACACCATGGGATTAAAAGTGAACTTCCCACAGGTTTCAACAGAACTTAATCATTCCCCTTACTTTACATTGTGACTAGCAAATCTACTTGAAGAACCACTAAAAAAGAATAAACAACTCTGCTCCTCCTGTGAAATATTAAAGGAGATTTTTTCAAATGTTCAATGATTTATGAGGGAATTGATGGTATCTGGTCTCCTACGGAGAGCACTTCATTGGAAAATAAAAAAAAAAAAGCAAACCAACAAACAAATTCTACAGTTACTGCTTATGTTGAGGTACTAAAAATATCATCCTTAAAAAGAAACCAATCAGACTGTGCATCCCGACTATGAACCTCCATTCTATAATATGAGTTTTGAAAGGACCATGTTGTAGGTATGGTGGCAGAAACACAAATGAATTTTAATTCAGAATGGCATTACAGAAAGCAGGACTGATGTTTTGAAAATGATTGCGCAATAGAAGTTGAACACTAAATAAGAGTAATAACACTTATTCTTAGTGAAATATGTCATGTGACTGACATTGCACAAATTTGTTCTCCTGTTTTTCTTATTCAGTCATAATAATTTCATACACACTGCTGAAACTCTTGAAAAGGAGTTTAAGCCATCTAAACCAGAAGTTATTTAACATATAGAGTTTTTCATACTAGGCTGATTCATGTTTTCTATTTATAAAGAAATAGGACATTCAAGTGTCTGTAAGCTAATTAAAAAAAATATTGTCACCTTTAAAAATATTTGATATACCAATGTAGTAGGCTTAAAGATAGCATACTAAACCCAGAGTTTTCGAAGATTTATTACTTTGTCCCTTTTCCACTCCTCAGAGGTGGAGAGAGGAGTGTAATGAGGGGGTTAAAACAGAAAGTCAACAGATCCACAGTCACTTGCTCCAAACATCACAACCATAGAAGCTCACTGATGAGAAATTAGCTCACACATTCTCAGCTGTAGAGAGACTTTTCAAGTACTTCTGGTGCTCAAAAGCCAGCCCTACTGTTCTGATTCCAAACTGCTTGAATATGATTTCTGGGGCTGGCATCAGGTCTGTAAAGTTTAAGGATTTGTCTTAACAAATCTTGTGCATGTTCAAAATACCTCTTGTTTTCCATCTTCCTTTCTAATAAGAATATGAAAATTTCCTCCAATAGAAATATGTGACAGTAGTGAATCTCTGCTCCTATTTAATACTGCACTCCTTAGGAAAGTTAAGTTTCAGTTTGGTTTAATACACTTCACTGCAGTTTTGATTCAGTTCATCCGGACTCTGATATGTAATCAGTGTCTCAGACAAGAAATGGATTTTTAAAAAAACCTTAAGACCTTTCTAAAGGAAGATTTCTGCGGTTCAGTTTGTGTAGAGAAGCAACAGAATGAAGTTCCTTTTACAGTGGCACACAGTTAAAGATCAGTTAAATGATTCAGTAATTTACCAATATGTTATAAGATAGTTATACTTACAATAATTCAGAATATTTTTACAATGTAAACTTCAAACTAGTAAAAAGAAATGTTGTTAACTACACTGCAATAGAAAATAAATATATTATCTCAGAGGCAGTCACAGAATAAGTAGTCACTAAATGATGTATTTTAAAGACAACTGCATGGCAGCAAGTCATGCAAAAGATAGTACTGAACTGAGATACATGTACATTATTAAACATAATTCTGGCATTCATAGTAGCCCATTAGACTTAGATACTTATTTCCTGGATCTAAATTCTCTGCGAAGGGTCAGAAAGTGTAACTTTTGTGCGTTATTTTTATTATCCATCTTCAACACATCCATAGCCTGTCAGCTGGTGACGTGCATTGCACTGTGCTATTTGCATTAAGAATATCTACAGTAGTTAATAATTAATGAGTTCAGGCACAGGCATTTTCTGCAGTTTTTTCCTCAGGCCCAGACTTCCCAATTTTCTGCCAAGTTTCAGGAAGTTCACAAAAAAAAAAAAAAAGATCAACGTGCTCGCAGATGCCGAATACAGTAATCCTTATTTAGGCAGATATATAGAATAAAATGTTCAGCGATGGCCTACAAAATCCACCTTTACTTACTGGAGGCATGATTTATGCACACCTGACAATGCAATATACAAACACTTGAACATGCAGAATTCTTCAGAGAATTCTAAAACTGACAGACAGTTTGCACAATATATTTTTGTCTATACAAATCCTGATTTTCAGATCAAAAGGAAGGGAGAAAAAAATTTTAAGCTGCCTTTATTGCCATGCCAAAACCCTGGTCTCCAAGGCCTTGTATAAAGCTGAACTAGTCAACTTGTAATTAAATCTTATAGGGTACAGCAGTGATACTCATTACAGAAAAGACATTTTATGGTCAGCAATCTTACTTGCAACTAACAGGATGATACAAAAGCCACAGTTCACAGAAGCTTTATGTCTGTTATTTTATGCTGGAATAATGCTGCACAAACCAATTAGCCAATATAATAGTGTCACTGTGTATTTAAAGAAAAAACTGGATCAGGTAAAATGTCTCTGCCTTTCTCATATTTATAATGTTCTGTGTATTACTGGAACAGTAGCTTTACATTTGAAGGGGCAGCCTTGTGGGGTGCTAAGCAATAAATCTCGTAAAGCACTTAGCCTATATATAATTAATATAGGATGGCATAGCCCCCATTCCATAAATAAGATTTTTCCTACAGTTGCAAACAATGGCCACAGTTCCAGAAAATCCAAAACCAAAAAAAACCCTATTAAAATTAAAGAGAAAAAAAAAAAAAAATCATTGCAGCAGAACAGCTTTGGTTAATGCATCCATTAAGGTGAATGGGATGAGAGACTGCTATGTTTTTGATAGACTGCTGAATCAATTCAGCAATGCACTTACCATAGCATAGAGGTTTTTCGCATCCATGAGTGTTGGTAAGGATGGCATTTTTCTTTTATTGCTTTGTTTGAAACAAAAATGATTCAGGAATATCACAGAAAAAGGAGGATAAAAGGGAGAGGAAGCAGACTGAGGGACTACTGAAAAATTTGAAGGGTGATAAATTTACTACCTTAAATTAAGAATGAAATTCTGATTTCCAGAAACCCTCTTTCATCAGATTCTTGTAGATTTCCAGGTAACTAAGATCTATATAAAGTTTTACAGAGGGGTGATGAATGTTTGTAAAGCAGACATAGTATTTAAATTAGTGAGTAAAGATGCCACTGAATTCTCAGAAAGCCATAGATTCTTGCAAGTTGTACTAAAATGAAATCATAATATTCAGTTATATTTTTACAATGGCAGGTGGATTTCATAAGATTATAAAACTAAAGAACCCAAACCTGTAGGGAACATTTATATGGCATATTTTTGTCCTGTGGCTACATGACTTTTCTAGGAAGATGCAAAGATCTCCATATTGTTGCATCCCTGAAAGTAACCTCAGTATGTGGAAGAATGAATAGAAGAAAATATTTCATCATAGACCCTGAGTACTAGTTCCCCTCTTTCTAGACAGTGTGGAGGACAGTATCAGTCTAAACGTGTAAATAAATCTCATTTGGATATTCAGATTGCCTCTTATCATGGCAAGGGATTTACTTCAGGCCTATACCATAGTATCAACATATTTGCACAACAATTTCTAATTATATTCTGCTATGCTAGAGCAGTGACACTTTTTTCCCCTTTTAAATATTCAATACTGTTTTAATTGGCTGACCATTTCAGCTTCACATTTAAGCAAAACAGTAATTTTTTATAGGTTTACAAAAGATATCCAGGTATATTAGAGGATATTAAACAAGCTTCACAGCAGGGTATATATGGGCTTGTCACCAGACGCCAAAAAAAACAAGAGCACTTCAGAAATGAAAAATTGAAGCTATTTTTGAACATGGTATTATGGAGGAACAATTCTACTTCATTCAGCAGGGGGTTTATACCTTCATCTCTTTCTTTCCTTTCAAGAAAAATGGAAATATCAGGCTTAAGGAAATAAACAAAATGGAAATATTGCTGCGGAATTACCAGACAACCCACCTTCTTTCTGATAGCTTATGGACCACAAGAAGAAAATGGACATCAAACACTGAAGCATGAATTTCTACAACTAGGAATCAAAACTGTAATTTCCTAGACTACTGTTGGTGTTCTGAAGAGCTAAGAAAATCATGCACTATTTTTTTTCCTTAAGTACTAATATAGTTACAACAGATTAACTTTCCTTGTCTTGTGGAAACTTTGACTGGTTTTCTTTTGCTTTCCATGCATTATCTAGAACTGAACACAGCTGGGATAGGAAAATTTAACTAAGAAAATAAAAAAAAAAAATTGAATGAATGACACAAACATTGAAAGAACATCTATGGTATTTAAGTGACACTTCCCAGATTAAAAATGTACATAAAAATGTTGACCAAAAGTATTTTCATCTAAAGAAGAAAATTATAGTATAAAGTACCAGGTACAGATTTTTTAATGTTCAGTAAGTTTAACATCTTTAGCATTACATGCTCAAAAGTCAACTCACACTAAATAATTTACATTTCTAAAAGAGGAAAAATGTTGGATTTTTTATGTGATGCTATTTCCTGTTCAGTATTTGAAACTCATGGTTGTCTGACAATAGCATTTAATTAGACATAAGTTTTAGTTTTGCATTCTTGAAAAAGAAGAATTATCAATTTTAAGAACTTAAGAAAACTTTTAAGAAGAATTATGTCTCTATAAATGTTTTTAAATGTATATACTGTATTTGTCACCACTGTTTATTAGATATACACAGAAGGTTGAAGTTCACTGTTTAATTTACAGATTAGAAGGTGTGGAAGATTTTTCATTTAAATACTGTGAATTCTACATGATTGATCTAATAAACTGTCTTTCATAAAGCCTTAGTAAGTACTAATATAATAAAAATATCATTCAGCAGTAGAAGTGGTGGGAAAAGAGAGACAGGAATAATTCTTAATCCATGCAGTGTAAAGTTTTCCATTTGGTCTACAATGAACTATTCATGTAAAGTGGAAAGAAACTAATCACATTTGGTTTATGCTTCATCCCAGTGTAGAACATTCACTTCTCAACTGCAAAGAATGAATTGATTTCTAGACATATTTTGCAGCTATAAAGATCATGAATAAAAACTTTTATTACACTGGAAATATTGCTTTTATGTAATAGTTTACATGTCCTTTATTGCATTATTTTAATATCATAACTCGGGAGATAACAGCAAAATGTACCAAAACATCTTTTTAATACCCACACTAGGAGAAAGAAATTAAGTTGGAACAAAAACATAGTCTGAGTTAATGTGCCTTTTATCCATTGCAAACATGCTAATAGATTTTTAGAAAAATTGCATTATTTTAAAATTGCAAGATGATTTACTTTCAGGATCAGACATTAGTAAGATTTTAGGACAGTCTTAGGCTTGACTAAACCTCCACAAAAATAAGCCTGAGATTTATCTGTGTCCAACAGCACTTTCCCCTGACCCCAAAAAGAGGATCTAGTGACAAAACAGGAAATTTAATCTATCTTTAATATATAGTAATTACAGTAAAAAGCTTTAGTGACAGAAATTAAAAGACTTATTATGAATCTTGACAAAACAATCAGCAGCCATTCATTTGATCTTATAGAAGCTACACACAAACTCTCCCCAGAATGAGTTATCTACATTATATTAATCAACTTTTACAGGAAAAAAACAAAACAAAACAAACCAAACAAACAAACAAAACAAAACAAAACAAAAAAAAAAAAAAAACAAACAAAAAACCCCCAAATCTAAAATCTCTAATTAGATGGAGATTCCAGCTGCTAAGATCTTGATAGAAACAACCTGTATGAATCAAGCGTGTTCCATCCAGTAGCATGGTTCTGACGACCCCTGAATGTGACCTGCTCCCAGTGGAAAGCAATTTAATGCTCTACTGCACATAGAACAGTATATATGAATAAAAAAAAAAAAAAAAAAAACAACCCAGATAAATTACTGACAGGTACATCTGAATAGGACTGCTTATTAGCCACTTATCTGTAGCCAGGCAAGCTTGTTTCACCTCACTTTAAAAGATAAAGACACATGGCAGGCCGCCTCTACAAGTTCTCATTAGGCAAACAGCCTCCATTGTCCATTAGTGGTAAAGTCTCCCTATTATTTAAGGAAATGTGACAGCAACGGAGGTGAAGTGAAAACTATCTGATGGCAGGAAATTCATCAGTGCATTACAAAGCTTTTTGCCTTCTACAACTTTCACCAGCCTCTTTCTCTTTCTACTTTTTTATCTGACAGCTCAAATGCCCCAGGGTTGTAGCCATGGCAAAGGTCAAGAACATAACAGGAGGGCTATAAAATGAGGCTGTTTCAGGGAGAGAAGCTGCCAAACACAAAGAATTTTATTGAGCACTAGACAATGAGATGAGAGTCCACATCTCAGCAAATTTTATCTTAGTAGCTGCCTCTGCTTTTGAAAAAAAAACATTAAGAACCTTAAAAAAGATTTAGAACTTTTACATACTCTCTGAGACCTAATAAAACTAAGAAATATTATAATATCTGTTACAATATAAATATTAGAAATATTTCATTTATGTTGGGAACCATTGTAAATATGCGTAACTAATAGGTAGCCTGTTTTTTAAAACAACCACATAAATCACAAGCTATTAATTTAAAATATTAATAAAATAATATATGGCTTATATCAGGCTCACTTAGTGCACATACAAATGGCTGCTTTACTAGAGACTAAGTCACTTCACCATGATGCTCAATTAAAAATAAACAGAAAAGGCACTGTCTTCTTGCTTCTTTTAAAAAAGACAAGGTTTGCAATACCCAAATGTCAAGATGAAAGGTGAGAGTTTGGCTTATATTAATTTAATCCTGGAAATTTATGGCTTTGATTTTTCACAATCAGTGGCAGTAACAGGATGAAGTTGAATTACCTTTCGCAATGTCCAGTAGTACACTTATCAGGTCAAAGAACAGGTTGGTTGTCTGATTAGAAAATCCACAATGCAAATTCCTGCTAAAGCAAAGCAGACAAAGACAGGATCTTAGCTTCCTATTCTGTCAAAATGTTAATCTTTACATGTATACATATTCAGTATGTGCGAGGAATAAAATAATGTAAAAAGGGTGAGATGGCTTCTGCATACACATCCATTCAGATATGATTTTAACAATAGACAAAAGACTGTCTGTTGTCAACAACTAGTTATTATTATGATGCACACATCATATAAAAACATATTCTAAAGCAAGCCACCCATAAAACATTGTTGGGCTCAAACACCAATGGTTTTAGGTAGATATATAGCTGTATCAACATTTTGCATTCTCCAGATTGTATATTAACATATATGATTCAAGTAGTGGATTGACCATGGCTGGATAAAGAGCTTTTATTTTTAAACTGTTTGTGTATGACTAATTTTTCCATCTAGTTACCACCCATACAGATACCACTGCAATATGTTACTGGATGAGATAAATAACATCATGTTCAGAGGCCTGGGATCATTTTTTCTGGTTTTCATCTTTAGATTTCATGTATTCAAGACTGAGTTAGATGCTTAAGGTGGGAAGCTTGGATGAAAAATGGTGTATCTTCTGTTTTGAACATACATCTATATTGTTCTGTATTGTTATAACTGGTAGTTAAGGACAGTGTCTAAGGAAGCATATGACATCATTCCATCTTTATCTATTCCACATTAAGAATATAATAACAATAGAAAACAATGCATAATTTTTTCTTTTAAATTTGAAATTTTCAGGCAAAATAGCTAATTTTTCTGAGAGAAACTGAGTTAAATTATCTCAAAATTAATTAACATGTATTGATTTCTACTGTATTATCTGCCAAACTGTTTATAATTCATTACCTTAATTTTTGTATGTATATAGTTCTATAGAATCTAAATGGAACTTTTGGAAAAGCTAAAAAGAGTAAGTAATAATTTAACCAGAGCGACCATTACTGTTAGAAATTGCTGAAATAATGCTTATCAACTAATAAGGGCCTTAGACTTTCCAATTAATGCTAGCACTATGCAGATTGATTAGACCTATCTAGTTGTAACACTCATTTTTGCAAACACACATTGCTTTCGATGTCGTTATCTCATCTGCAATATCTTAGGAGAACTTTTTTCTTTTTTTTTAATTTTTTTTCTCATGTGGAACTGGTCTTTCTTAAGAAATATACTTGAATAAAACAATTTTGTAATGTATGTTTAGAGGTTCTTAGAAATGTGCTTCAGACATTTCAATATCCTAAAACTAAAACATTCATCATGAAACTTATTTACCCTTGAGTTTCATGAATGTATTTTGACAGTGCACATTTTATGTTCAGAGTAGATTAAAATGTGTTTAAAGAAAGGTAGATTATAAATGTATACATTTTTTTGTGTTTGTACGTATACATATATTTACAGATATTTATATACCCCTTAAACAGATTATATCTCTCCAAATTTGTCACAGAAAACACCTTCTCCCATTATATAGACAAGATCCATTGTACTATGCTAAGAAGTATTTTGGGAACATTCCACACTAATAAAAGTAGGATTTTTTCCTCCAGAAATCATTTATTGTATGCATATCTGTGTCTATGCCTAGTTCTACCTCTATTTTTCTATCCATCTATATATTTATATATATAAATACATAGATATGTCCGTAATTAAATTCAACAGGATGTGGAAGAAGAGAGGGAGTACTATCCCTCTCTTTTTCCTGTCATCATTAACCTGTCTCTGTGTGGTATACTGCTTCCTTATCTGTAGTATATGCACACTTACCCCAGTTGCTGCAAGTACTATTACATGCTTTGAAGACGTCTCATATTAATCTCTTTGGGCCCCACTAGCTGCTAACATAGATTAAGCTAATACGCCCCAATCACTCTTTCATGTGTCCAGTGGATAATAAATAGCATGCAATATCACTGCCAGAGAACTTTATCTAGAAGGATTTGAACATTTCCCCTTAAATCTTGGGTCACCAGAAGCTAAGAGAACAGCAGATGAAGGTTGCATAACCAAGACACCTTTTTCAAAGATAGTCAGAAAAATGGGAAAAATACCAAGCAAAGAACTGAGAAGCAAGCAAGTTTGTATTTGGAAAGAGAACATGATGAAAGAGAAGAGCTGCCATGGGACCTGATACCACCATCATGCCCAATGGAAGAGCAGAGGAAAAAGAAGGAAATGATCTATATAAAGAAAGCAATGAGAACGATGTACTGAACAGTTTTCAGAAGAAAAAGGAAATACAATAAAGAAGACTAGCAGAATAAGTAAGGACATTTACAGGAACGAAAACTGTTTTTAAAAAAGTAAGTCTTGAAAAGTGGTATCAGAAGTGGCACAGGGTGAAGAAAAAAGTGTTGTATAACCATCTAAGTTTGCTGTAAGAACTATATGTAGAGTAACCAGATCTAACCAGAGATAAATATAAAAGACATAATGTATTAAATAGATTCATATCTCTAGAATAATTAGAAAAATTTGCATTAATCAAAATCAAGGAAGAAGTTCCATTTTGCATCAAAGAAGATTTCACACGCAGAATTTCTTAAAACACGTAACAGCAAGTTGTTAAACTGTAAAAATACTGAAAAACCAGAATGCATAAAATCATACAAAATACAATCTAGTTGTACTGGCCAGATGAACCCAGATACAGAATTAGTTAAAGCATTTTAAGTGTGCTTATAAGTATTTCAGTGATAGCCCTTTTTTTTTTTTTTTTTTTTTTTTGCATTTCGATATAACTTAACACTTTTCACTTTTAGTATTATTAGTATTATTATTTATCTCATTTGGGGTTCAACGTAGATCAATTAATGTCTTTGAACAGGTGATGCACAACTTTACCTAATACTTCATGACAAACGTTTTCCTAGGTTGCAGCACATAGAAAAGTGATATGCAGCTGTGATCGTTGGCTGAAAAATCAACTTCTCAGTTAACTGGTTCAGGAATCAATGCACAATTGATTTATAGCAACAAGACTCTCAGCTTCACTGTAGACCTTGATAGGGAAAGATGAAATGAACACTTAGAAACATGAACTGGAACTTTTCCAATTACATTCAGTCTGCTTATGACATACACAGTTTAGAGTGAAGAAAACCCTTATTAGAATGAATTGTCAGCAGCACTGTCATTGCTGCCTGGGTCTGTCAGCAAGCCAAGTTCTCACTGGTCAAGTGTCTATGAAAGGAGGGTCCTCAGCTCTTCTCATACTCAATCTTACCCCTAAATAAAAGTAAAAAATTTAGTTATTGCCAAATGTCATAATAAAAACATAACATGCCCAGCTAGCCTTTTGAAAATAGAATTACATTTTGACAATAGGGGTGTAAGTCACCCTTCCCCATTAGCACTGCCTTGCTGTGAGACAGTTTTACTTGTGATCAGAAGCCACGCTTATACCTGGCCCATTCAGCTTCAGCTACTCAGCATAGCAGAGGTATTCAGCCTGCTTCAGTGCCTACCATAGACTAACACTGAAAAATTAGGCATAGTGCTTTAAAAAAGATGCCTTCAGAAGCCTGGAAGTGCAACACAAGCACGTTTTAGAATTTCTATGTATATCACCAGTTCAGTAAAAATACTCAGACTGTGTATTGTAGGCATTTGGAGAACCATGTTACAATAATTACATAAATTATATCCAATATAGTCTTATGGTCCTGTATTTATCTGATGGGATGACCCTGGATGGCTGCCAGATGACCACCCAGCTGCTCTCTCACTCCCCTTCCTCAACAAGACAGGGGGAGAAAATAAGGTGGAAAAGCTCACAGGTCGAGGTAAAGATGGGAAGCCCACTCATCCATTACCATCATAGGCAAAACAGACTCAACGTGGGGGAAATTAATTTGGTGCATTGCCAATTAAAAATAGAGTATAATGTTAAGAAACAAAGGCAAAATCTGAAATACCTTCCCCCCTCATTCCCCTTTTTCCCAGGCTCAACTTCACTCAGTCATTCCCAACTCCCAAACAGTGCAGGGGGAAGGGCAATGGGGAATCAGTCCACAACAGCTCCTCTCTGCTGCTCCTTCCTTCTCACACTTTTCCATGCTCTGACATGGGACCCTCCGTTGGCTGCAGTGTCGATCTCATTCACATCACCACATGTAGATCTTACAGAGAGGAAAACTATCCATTGAAGAGGAAATTAAGATCAGATTTAAGAAATTTGCATTATTGTGCTGCATAAGGTAAGTAATTTTCCCTTTCTGTCTGAAGAACTTTAATCTATTAAAAAGGCTGGACTCTTTGCTTGTCTCCTTGTTGCATAACTTGCATAACTAACTTTTGTCTGCTTTTATAATTTTTCTCTCACTTTGTATACCTAACTTCCTGTGTTCCTTTATGGCTGATTTTCTATAAATTATGATTTCACATATTTAAGGAACTGAAATAGCAGCATTCATAATATAAGTGAGTAATACTAAGCATTAAATGACCTCAGACATTAGTAACAGGTATGATGTCTCTCATCTAAGGCTGCCAGAAGTACCTCGTTTTCAATTACGTTTTCAATTACTTCAAAATTAGGAAAACAATTTCAAACAAAAATGCTGAAGTCGCTGTGAAGAAAATTATCTTTTCAAAAGCATTTCTTCTGCTTTAAAGTCAGAATTTCACTGAATTTGCATGGAATTTTCCCTCCATATTACCCATAGCTCCATAGTCAACCCTGTTTTTCATATTGCCGACCTGGTTTCTATCAGCTACCTCCAGCATAAATGATTACCTCCAGCATAAATGCAAGGAGAACTGGTCTCTACACGTCTTGAAGACAACCCTTTCTGATATCTTACTTTAGTGCTATGGTTAATTATCCTTCATTTTCAATATAATCACCCAAAGAAAAAGTAAAATAAAAAATGTAACAAATAAAATGCCTGCGAAGTTCACTATCAGTCCCAGTGAAGGGAAAACATACCTAAAACTGTAAAACCGACAATGTACATCTTGATTTTCTACTCGAGCACTATGCAGTAGAAAAGCATTTCCAATTTATATAGCAGTGTCATTGCAAGGAAAGTGATTTTTTAATAAAGAAAAAGCATAGTCAGTAATATTTACAATATTATGCTTTTGTGATTAATACTGAAAGCACGACTAATTGTAATATATACAATAGAAAATGATTAATGCAAACTTAAAATTCAGTTGGGGAATATTATTTCGATGAAAGTTAAGACTTGAAGAATAAATTATCATTAAAGTGACAACAACAATAAGATATAGTGAGGTAACTCTTCAGATTATAAAAAGTGATTTTAATATGTCTGATAGGATGAATTTAAAAATATCATAAGCCTCAGAATTATCTGAAGAACTGATTTTTGTGCTGAAACTTTGACCTTATTTGAAGAAGCTTTAGTACAATTTATAGAATAAATTAAACATGACAGAGTCATAAAATACACAGGTTCCAGCAATTTGTTAGAGGAACTGCAATATCTTATAAATGTCAAATGTTTAACTATATTTGTGGCAATAGTATCAATCATAAAGGTTCAGTCTGTTATTTTTGCAAATGGATAGTACAGATGGATCACAGTTATTTTCCATTTCCTGTTAACTATTAAAAATTAATTTCAGATTAGGGTTGTATGAAACATGTAACAATACATAAACCAAGATGAAATCTAACTTTCATGAATTTAAGTATTGCAGGAAGTCACATAACTCTCTGCTTAACAGAACTTCATTTCATACCTAGTAAGAAAATCTTTAACTTTCCTTTAAAAAAACCCCATAATTTTGTAATTGAAAAACATAAATAAAAATTAAAACCAAACAAAACAAACAAAAATACCATAATATGTTTATAGGATTGAAAGGAAGGAAACTAGACTTTGTGTAGTGGGAAGAGGATTAAAAAAAAAAATAAAAATTAGTAAGAAGTACTCTATCTGTGGAAAAACCCAATGGGCCGGATTAATTTTCTTCAAGGATTTATATGAGGGAGTGACAATGACATGGATCCATGCATTATTAACTCATGCAGGTTAGTTTTCAGCAAACTATCACAGTTACTCAATGTGATGTTCGTGTTAATGTTCAATGATAAGTCAACATGCTTGTTATGATAAATATAGTATCCATATGCAAGATGGAGTTATCTCATGAATTTTTTTTAATAACAAATAAACAGCTGGTCATATTTCAGCTTCAAAAGTCTAAATCTTATGGATAAGCATACCAGAATTCTGTGACCACAGACCAAACAAGCTTTCTGATGATGTTACACAGTGTCTCAGGGATCAACAACATCAGAAATTTCTGCATATGTGTATGGTAAGAAACATTACAGTGACCTCCATCTTTAATACAAGATAACCCTGGAGTACCTTGTAAAATCTTGAAAGTGCTAAAAGAGGTGAGAAGGCAGTCTGGAAGATGTGAAGAAGCATAACTAGATTTCTGATTCACATGAAGTAAATTCTAAGACAAATTTAAAATATCTCAATTTCAAGGTTCAAAAAATAGATGAGAGAATTACAAGAAATCGAACCAAAAAGCAGCAAATTAGTTAAACTACATAACCCTTACTGTCTCAGACAACTTATACTGCTGCTACCTTAATGAAGAAGGTATTTCATATTCAGATAAAGATCAGTCAGAATGATGCTTATTGTCACATCACTTTTTTTCAGTTTTCCACATCTGAATATAAGATTGGGAAGAATAACTGAAGAATAGCATTTCTCACACAAGACAGTAGATGAAATATAGACCTTCCTCTCCTGATTTCCTTCTTTGAATTCGAAAGACGTAGAACAGAACAATGGGTTGTTCATTTTCCCTAAAATCATTGTTCAAAGATAGGTTGGTCTAATCAGTGTAAACCTATGACAAGAAACTTGATAGTCTTAAAAAGATGAAAGAAATTACTTCTGGCTGAAGATACCAAAGTGGATGATTAGCCTAACAATAGTTAGCACAGTTCTTTCCTTAGGCTTATCTGTAAAATAAATTATCAGTTTCTTTGATGCAATGCTGTAATAACCGAATAACTGTTAAAAAAACCCTTTATCTTCCCTATTTTAAATAATAGAGATTTATTAAAAATGTAGTCTACAGCAATTTCCAATCTCTATTAAGGAGAGTTCCCCAACATTCCACTCATTTCGGTGCCCTCACAGGAAGTGATAATGCGTACGTACCCACTTGAACTTTCATGATTATGCAGTGATCCTCTTATTTAATGTTATATACAGTAGGGATTAGATGCTGTCTCCCTAAAGTTTTAAAACACATTTCTGATTCTGTGTCTGCTTTCACAGGTAGTGTGATGATTACAAGTGGATTAGCAGGTCAAGGCAATGAAGACCCTACAGCTACATTATGCACACTTGGATGGAAAGGTTTATATGGCACTACCGTTAGCCTGATCATCTGGACTAAACTGTCAGTGCCAGAGTCCTGCAAGGGCCAGCAGCTCCCTCTGGGCTGAGGGCTGGGAGCAGTGGAAGGACCCTATGGGGGGCAGCAGGGCAGATTCTGGCAGACCGAGCCTGACCCACCTCCCCAGCCAGCCCCATCCCCAGGTATCGGGCAGCTCCATAGGGATCAAGGCCAGGCTGGGACATCAGTCCACAGGTGGAGGGTCAGGATCTGGCCCCGTGAGGGGAACCCGTGTCTGATAAAACCCTGCGGTGGCTGTGAGGGGGATGGCGCCAGGCTGAGCCTGAGCCAGGCCATCAGCTTGCAGGTGGACTGATGTGAAGCATTTTTTTTCTCATGACCACAGATAAAACCACTCTGAACCTTTGGTGAGCCCTACAGAAAGAAGTTGTCAAAGAAAGCAGCAACAAGGAAAAATGCAAAAAACTTAAATGAAATGCATTCATTAACAAGATACAGCAGCCAAGGAAAAGGCAAAGAGGCCAGGAAATGATATCAAGACAAGAAAAAAGTCTCTGTGGAAAACAAAACAATGAGCTGTAAAACCTGAGGGCTAGTGTTTGACAGCAAATATTAAAGCACAAATTAGTTTTGTCTTCTTATATAGCCTTTCAGATAAGATGAGAGTTCTCAGTGGTTTGAAAATCTTTTAGTGTGAGTGCTTGGTAGGCACTGAAGTAAGTGGCACAACCCCACTTACTATTTTGGAGTCTTGTGTCTGCACTATGAGAAGGCATTTGGTGCTCAGCTGGAGTGGATTTTCCAGTTTACGTTCATTTGAAAGGCATCTTGTTTATATACACTTTGCAGTCAAAACCAATCACAATAAACGAGGAGGATCAGGGGTTTTGTTTCAGAAGTGCATTACTGCTTCAAACTAAAATGCTAATGAAGATTCATCTTCTGTCAAATATAAATGTGGGGAAAACACGGTCTCAACAAGATCACTTTTCTCTGCTTTTCTGTTGCAGGCCAGTCCCTAGAGAAGCTATGAACTCTGTTCACCTTCTAACAGCATGGAACTTCCAAACTATATTCAAATACTGGCAACACATACTGGCTAAAAGTCATGAAATTTAGAGAGCACAGGCAAAGCATATTCAAAACCATCAGACCTTAAAGCAATGTACTAGTTACTGTCTTATCAGATACTGTAAAATTAGATCATTTAAGTTCAGAATGAGAGGAATACAAAGGTACATAAGTTACCTCAGATACATTAAAGAAGAAATAATTGATCAACCAGACAGGAAAACTGCAAAATCCATGCACTACATGCAGTAACTTTAAAATAAACTGACTTATCCAAATAGTGAGATATACCTCCTACTCGCCACATTTGCTATTACTCAGTTCAATGTCAGCAGCATGTTATTTATGAAGAAATATGTCATGATGAGCAGCATACATAGTTCTATTGCCAGATACTAGAACAATGAAGAAAAATTGCTGTTTTCCATTTTCTTTTCTTTTTCTTTCAACTCCCTGTTAACTGACCAAGACTTTTATAATGATAGTAATTTTAAAAAATGTCAGTTGGTAAAACCAAAAAACAGAGCTCTAAATCTAGTGATGATTGAACTCCAGACATTTCCTTTTTCTAGTGATTCAGTAAGAAAAAAACCCCTTCTTTGTGTTTTATATCAATTCAGAAAAATGTGCAGTTAGCTGAATGCGAGACAGTTCTCTTTTCCTGAAAGAAATTAAGCACTTATCTAAGAAAGTGGAGACACATCACTGCCTCAGAGTAAATTAAAGTTTCTGATCTCAGCAAAACAAGACCACACACAAATATCTACATTCTTGTAACAAATTAGGAGCGATCTCATAAATAACAAAGACAGTGGTAGCTTCTTAAATATATCATTCCCATAGTTCTTTTAGAGAAATTATAGCTTGAAAAATCATACATTGTCTATTTAAATTATTGAGGTTACTTCAGTTCCTGTCTACAAACTTTCTGTTATGTTCCTCTGCACAACAGTTAAGCATATTTTGCATTTTGTTCCAAAGGTGGCTACATTTCAGAAGTGGATTAAAAAGTAACCAACATTCCTCTTTATGTACATTTGATAAGTATTTTGCAATGAAAGGTGCTTTGAAGATGTGAAATAATATACAGGTGACTGTCTAAAATGAGTTTTGGAAGACAAGAGAAAAGAAATTAAAAGAATCAATAAGATTGTTACATGTTTCCTATCAGAAACAGGAAGCAGAACATGTTTTCTGTCACTGTCTCCATTATCTCGTATTATTTCTAATGACTCCCTCATTTATTAGTTGTGAAGTTTAACAAAAATTTAGCATAATTTAAAACTGCAATGTTGGAGAAAACTGATCCACAAGAATCTTTTACTACAGCATCACCAATACATTTAAAAATATTTTTTTCCATGGAACACAATCCTTACAATAAATCTTGGTGTCCTGAAGGGAACAATAGTGGTGCTTTGTGCTTTCTGCTGCATCTGTGAGGACCTTTAGGAAGCCTTATCATTGTAACAAACAAATGCTCCACCAAATTCGGTTAGTTAATTCTTACTGAGCTCTCTCAAATTAGGTAATAATAATATTCCTAGTTTATATGTTAGGAAAGGAATTGATTCTGAATCTCAAAAAATTTTTCTTTGTTGCTCACCTGTAAAATCCAAGGATTTTTTTGTAATACAGGGATTATATGTAGTTATATGTACTATCTGTCCGTGTACGGAACTACTCTTTCTGTTCAGATTTCCAATGGCCAAAGCAGGATGTAGTTTTAGAAGTGCTACTAAGGAAATTATTTCAGCCAGTTATATGGACAGGGGGGAGTGAAAACTGTCAATAATGATACTTTTATAGATACCAAGAAAGCTTGCAAATTCAGCTCAACTGTTCAGCTTAAAATATATTTATGTATATTTAGAGACACTACAAGTATTCTAATGGTAACTATTTCACTTTGTCCATTAATAAACTAAGTATCTGTCCTTTTTGTAAATTTAGAATAGCTTTTCATTTTTAATTTATTTTTAATATTTAAATTGCATTAGATTATATTTAGATAACAAATAAATAAAACATAACAAACATATACTATTTTTCTGTTCTTCTCTAGAACTGTCAGCAAACTGATATTTACTGGATATCATCAGAACCGGCCTCAAAAATTCAGGAAAAACACCTACTTATACAGCTCTATCAAGCAGAAAGCTTCATACCTTGTAAGATGCCCTTTTTAAGGGTTAGAAATCTCTTTATACGACCTAACAATTCAGCTTTCTCCTAACCTTTTTAAAAAATAAATAAATTATGGAAAAAATAAACAATCATGACTAGAGCATGAGTCTCAGTTATAAAACAGATTACACATTGCAGAAAATATGAAGAGCTACTTCTGCTAGTCTTACTCATGTTCAGTACTTTTATGACACCAGTGGTAATATTAAGATCATATTAGCACTCAGCATGTAATGTTGGTAAGATCACACACTAAATAAATTACATGCATAGGATTTCTTCATGGATTGCATGTACTAAAGAACACAGAAAAAATTCCTCATACAAAGATCTTCCTTTTGAGTTGCAATAGGAAAAAAATAACATGACTCCTAAGCAGATGATTTAGGTAAAACTTCATTTAAGAGAATTTTATATGCCTCATTTTCATTTTTATGTGTGAAAGAATTGAAAATTGAAATGTTCTGAACAACCAAAACCACCCAGATAAAACCTAGGTTCTAATGTGATTCTTAGAACAGTGGGGAAGTGTCTAAACTCAGATCTAGGCCTCAAAGTTGCTCTTTAATATACTTGGAATGTGTGAAATTCAACATAAAATACATTTTTAAATTGTGGTTGAAGAAATGAACTAAAACAAGAAAAGATGAATGAGTTCTAAGATTTGGGGTAAGCATTTCTTGGTTTTCTGTATTTTTTCTATTTTTAACAACACCCCAGTTTGGAGCATATGCCCAGGAAATAGGGACCCAGCTTCCCAAACCTCCTCTACCTGAGGGACTCTAACTCCCTTTCCAGGAAGTGCCATAATAACATCTTGGGTCCTTGCCCTAAAAAATCATCAGGTTAAGTTGGGATACTTTTATAGGAACTAGCAAGTGTCTGTTTGAACCCACTGTAATTTAAGATGGGAGTAGTTTCTTAAATCTGTCTGTGCAGGTGTTCTGAAGGGATTTAAAAAGAGACATTGTTCACTTTTTTGAAAACTACTCCTGCTTTCCAAGTAAGGAAATACCTACTTTGCAGCCTGGGGTTAACCACCTCTTTAGACAAACTCTTGTGCTTAATGTTTCTCATTAATTAACTCCAGGCAGATTCTAATGGGAATATAAGGTACCTAGACTCTCATTATTCAACAGAGAGAGGTAGAGTATTTGGTCTTCACACTGTTTCGCAAGGAAGGCTATTTGTCCTCACAGAGAGAGGCTATTGTGTGCCTACAATGAACACCTGCTTTCTAACAGAGTATATTGTTGCCTAATGTCCATGTTATGGAGCCTAAAATAGGGTATAGCTCCCTTTATAATTTTCAAAATTGAGAAAATGTGACATTTTCATATGGAATTTTCAAAAACATCAAAAACCTTCGTGCACACAAATCGGATTCATTCTGCAAATGTAATGGAAACATAAAAATATTTCTGGACATCCAATCCCAGTCAAATTTACTTGCGCAATTTCAGCCAAACTGATGGAATATACAGATTTGTCTATATAATAAACAATTGTTCAAAGCCCTCAAAAATTGTCTAAACAAGATTTACAGATACTAAGAGAAAATATCTGCAGGTAATTCAGAGACGATGACGGTATTTCTGTACGTCATTGACACATTATGAGAAATGGAACTCTTTGGCTGAAAAATGTGAATGTCATAAATTACTTAAAAGTAGATTTTGTTAATTTTATTTCTCAGAAGTTTTATTTCAGCATAATAAACTTTTTAAATGCTGTATATAAATTCCCCATTGGAAGAGGAGGAATTCTCAAGTCTCAAAGCTTACTGGACATGCAGAAAAAAACACACATCTCACATGAACAACTATAATGGTGTCGATTTTTTTCTGCATATACACACAGGTTCTTAAAGGTAATTATTTACCTTGCCATTGGTTTCATCTTACATAGTTCCAGCATTTTAATTAGGATTAAGACACATGAGAGTATGCCTTATTGATTCATTAACAACTGCATCAAGTGTCCTGTCAAGCATAAGGTTAAAGTTTGCATATCTCCCACCTCCTGAGGGATTTATTAATAAATCACTTCTAAAAAACTTAGTGTAGATTATTGTTAGTATTTTGTATCGAATTATTGCATATGACTTAGAAAAATAATGCATAACAACTTTGGAAAATCTACCAATTATAGAAAAGAATTCTCAAGGGAGGAAGATGACAAGTGAAAGAAAAAGATGTAAAGTTTTAAAAAAAACAAACAGAATAGTGGTGTTGTAATGAAATATGCATTAAACACAATGAGATACTGAGATACTGCAAGTAAAAATATAGGTGTCTTGCAAAGATGGTCTTTTTTCTTTAAATTGGAAAAAAAGTTCAGTTTTTTGTTCAGTATAATGCAGAGAACAAACCAACAGACCTTATAGTCATATGCTATATGGCACACGCCAACCCAGACATAAGTAAAACTTTGCAATATAAACTTTGGATATTATGATGAAAGAGCACATAGTAATAAGACAAAAAGCTTTGACTGAATTAGCACAGAGAGAGCCCTGTGGCCAGGTTGAAAGGAAAATTTTCCATTCACCTGGAGTTCAGCTTTCTGTCATTCCTTTAGTTGTGACATTGTAACCGACAAAGACCTTCCTTAAGAGATGTTATAAGGGGCCGCCATCACCCGTGCACCTGGGCCACCACCTCTTGTGCACTTGGGGATGGGGTTTCCTCCTTCCTGGCTGCTGGAGCCCGGTGTGGTGGCCCTCCAAGGCCTGGGTCTCTGCCACAGGTCTACAGACACAGCCGCTGCTCTACAGGCACACACACACACGCTTGATGGCTACACACACAGACCAGACAGGGCACTGCCTTCAAACAGTAGCAGGACATAACACTACCAGCACTCACCTAAACCTAAGTGTCGACAGCCAAGTCCCCTCCTCCTCTTCAGCTGGCAGAGACAGAAGCTCACTAGTGAAAGCAGACACGCACATACCACTCCCTGGGTTCACAAGCACACGCTCACGTTTATGGTCCCTCAAGTACCAGCATGTCCCCCCTGTCTGTCCAACACTCCTACCCAGATCCTACCCTCTTATCCAGTTTATGGTCATGAGTCTCCCACTCACTGGCTAGCCCACCTTGGTGCGTACTAGCAGACAGACACATGCACGTACAGACTCATCTCACTGTCACCCTGCAATTTGTGGGTCCCCATAAATAATAGCATGGACCCCTGCCCACCTGATACCCGTAACTAGATCTTGGGACTCCTACTCACCAGGTAGTCCTGCTTGAAGTTTGCTAGCAAATTGCGCATACACCCCATGTATGTGGCCAGGTTTAGAGAAGACAAGATACTTGCCCTCACCAGCCACTGGCACCAGGTACAGGGACTGTGATCCACAGTCCCACTTCTGCTGCCAGCGCTGAGCCCCTCACTTGCCCAAGTCAGGCTGGTCCCTTGCAGTAGCTGGTTTTTGGAACACACATTGTTCTTTCCGCTGTAACTGGTGGTCAAGGCCCTCACTCACTCCAGATGCCGGCACTGAGACTCCTACTAGCTCCAGTAGCTGACACTACTGGGGCACCTACACCCTGCTCGGACTCTAGTTGCTGAAATTAAATCCTCTCATGCTCACCTCACCAGTAGCAGACACTTCATCTTTATAGCATTTACATGCACAGGACAGAGGGTGTGATTACTTGGAAAGAGTTAAGAATAGATTTAACAAAAAGATAGGACAGATAATCGGATGCAGGGCTTGGTCAGACAAGTATACTGACTTGCAATGTTTTACGTGTAATTGGCACCTTTTATACGCCTGACTGTCTATTACCCTTTTTGTCCTCCCTGATCCCCTTCTCCTAAATATTCCTTTAAAAAATTTGTGGAGTCTCACTGACCCCCTTGAAAATCCCAAATCTTCACCTTGTTTTCCCTTATCAGTTGCAAAGTCCAAATGTCCTTCTCTAAAGCTGTGCCTGGGGTTTCATAATGGTCCATCATTTAGCAACTGGAGGCTTTCTGTCTTTGCCCTTGTCTCTGTTATCCCGTGTTATCTAATAGGTTTATGTCTCCCTGTGTTCTTCTCTATCACTGTGCCATTTACTTATTACCCTCTTTTGCATTGAAAAGGTCTTTAATTATTGGATGACCTTGATGAAGCAGATGCTTTCACCTTTAACATAACTAACTTTACAGCCTTATTTACTGAATACCAGATAACCCATTTGCCATTTTGACTTCCACCTCTGACCATGATGCTCGACAAGGAGACACCAAAGGAAAATAATTTTTTTTTGGCAGCTGAAGAGCCAATTGCACACATCTCTTTTTGAACAAGTAAGTAGCTTTCTCCTCCTTCTGTTATTGCTCCTGTTTTATACCCTCTCCACATTTTGTTGTTGTTTTCTCTACTCTTACAGCATACAGTCATACAGTCTGTTCATGTTTCAATCCGTAATGCAAACACCGGCATTCATCATTGGCTAATTTCTTTGAAAAACCAAAAGCAGCAACATTTTTCTCTATTTCTACAGGAATTTTCTTATATCCCATTAACTAGATAACACCTATTCGGTGCCAAAGGGTCAGACTTAACAATTTCATATTGAAGACCTTTGTTCTCACCAGAAAGGTTTTAAACAAGCCAGTTTCTGCCTACAGTTCCTTTGTGCTTTTTTTCGCTTCACATGTGCCAACCATATGCTCACTTAACGAACCCCTTCTTTACCTTATCTCACCCGGACTTTGTGTCCCCTTTCTACATCCAACACTTCCGCTTGAAATTTCCTTCAGTGTTTGTTGGCGCTGTTTTTCATCCAATACGGTTTCAAATTATCTTAGCCTTCTGTTTTTTCTTTCCAATAGAAAAGAACTTTAGAAAATACCATCTTCAGTTCATAAGCTAATGCAACAAAGCACACTTTGCAGAAGAGACATCTTGATTTGGTTATCTTCATTAGACTCTGTTATTTCTTGTTTTAATGCCACCTTTTACACTGTACCCCAACCTCATTTTACAGGAAAGCCATTTCCCTCATTGATTCGACAAATCAGCCTTGAAACAATGTTTTTTATTACTCTGAAAGAACAAAAAAGAAAATTTCTTTATCTTATAACACTGTAGAAGCAACACAATGAATAGTAGCAAAAGAAAAGCAAAATCACTGAGACGTTGATATAAGGAGGTAACTTGTACAGCTAGCTAGAATGTCAATTCCTATTAGTAATTGTAAAAATGTCCCTGAGTAAGGTATGTTGAATTTCATGTCTTAAGTTACTATAGAATGATTTCTTTTGTTGACATGCCCCAATTTCATGTCTTTGCTTAGGGAGAGGTCCAGGGCTTTCTGTGTTTTATTTTATATTTATATTTATATTTTTATTTTTATTTTTATTTTTATTTTTATTTTTATTTTTATTTTTATTTATTTATATTTATTTATATTTATATTATCAAGACACCTGCTGCAAGAGTGGTAGCTCAATGGAATAGCCACGTTAGTTCAGTGATAGGTCTGGGAAAAGGGAAAAAATTATGCACCCTGATACATTTCATTGTTTCCTGCAATCCTGGTCCCATCCCTCCCATCGGACTTCTGTTAATACAGGACAATACTCATGTAGGGAGTACACCCAAGTTCTCTATCACATCCCAGGTGTAAAAAGTAGGATATCGTGGGTACATTTACTCATTGCAGAGTGAGAACGGTACACACAATTTAATATTTTCACACATGAAATGTGTTACTCAGGTCTATAAATATAGTATATTCAGCATTCTTACAGTCATATAAACAACCATATAAACTTACAATCCTATAAACTCCCTGATTCACAAATATTGACTAAGATTTTGGCAAAATTATGAACTGAAGAGATGTAAAGAAAAATAAAATTATGTGCAATTTTGTTAATATTACTTATTTCCCTTTAAAATGATGCCAGCAATTACATGAATATTAACTACTGCAGTTTTCTTATTTAAATTAGGTTGTTTTAAATGTTGCACACTGCTTAATGTAAATAGTATAGATTTTTTATATAACTCAAACTTTCTATAAACCCATTTCCAAACTGTAAATCTCTCTTTATTGATCCCTTAGTAACTTGAATATAGTTTCAAATCACAGTAATGACAAATTCAGTCTCAGGCTAGTGATTTTCATCCTATAAAAACTATGTGTTTGGTAAAGCCTGTTCTTGACTCTTTCACAGCTTAAACGTGTCAATCTCAAGGAACTTCTAAAGACTATTGATTTTAATGTCAAGGAATGGTCTCCCATTATTCTGGACAATACAAAGTTACTAGAATCAAAATTCCATCTTCTATTCATATACACAGTCAGGAATATGAAACATAGTCTTCCTAGGAACAATAGTTACTGCTTAATGTGATTAACTGCTGTTATTTTTTTAAGTTTTCAATTTAAAAATGCGGAAGAATACATTGATCTTTATTTACAAGTAATCCATAAACAAAAAACACAGTAATGAGAGATGCAGTAAAAATCCATTTAGCTAATCCTTCCACAATTCTGTCATTGTTTATAAAAGCCATCAATTTCTTATGTAAGACACCAACTGAGTAACAGTAATAAATTAAATTCAGCACTTGGGAACAGTGCTCTATTACCAGATCAACGTAACAATTGTCTCTAGCCATGAAAGAAAAGATGAAACACTAGAATAAAGGGAATCCATCCATTAGATAAAGATGAATAGAGTTAATCCTACCATACTAGTTCATCAAGTACTACAAATACCCCTCCCAAATCTGGATTGACTGTATGTGGACTGACTACTGACTGGAAAACCACTGAGCTGACAAAACTCTCTATGTAGAAACCCAACTGCTTTAAATAAATGAGAAGATCAACACCAGTTCTTTAATCTGCTGAACTGTTTTTAACCAAATATATTTATAGTATTTACAACTTTTAATAATTTTTTTTTTTTCTTATTTGTGCATCCCCCTTTAACGAAATATATATATGCTTTAGGTGATTTTTGGTTCTAGGAAAACATAACATCCTTCTTCTGTTTATTCAGTGTAACATTAAAAAGATGAAAAGAAAAGAAGCTTGCTTAAAGTCTGTATGCTTTAATGCAAGAGAAATTTGGTTTTGAATTGTTTGCTTTTGAAATAAAATGATTATAAATGTCCATAAACCATAAATAATTTAGTATCATTGTTGTAAGTGAAGTTGTATGAGGAAAAAAAATCCACAAGATTAAAAAGAGTTAAGAATTGGGAACCCTGAAAATATTTCTGATGCAATATTAAAACAAAATAAGAAAAAGTTAGAATTAAAAACATTTGTCCTGAAATGTACCATTTTTAACTCTTACTGGCATTTTAGTGACTTAATTATTTAAGTTAATTGGAAATTTAAAACAAAAATGAGTTTTGAAAAAAATAACCTCCACACAAAATGAGACATTTGGACAATGTACGTTAATAGATAAAGGAGGTAGGGTTATACAATTTTCTGGAGTGAAATAGAAAATTTATTTAGAAAACTTGACCAAAATTTTCAATGCAGAAGAGAATATTTAAATGCATAAATCATGTTACCTTTAAAGAACAGGTAAGATTTCATCCTTCTAAATGCTTCTCCTACAGTACCACGTACTACTTAATGAACAAAGCAAAGTGTAGTATAGAAGTTAGCTAAGGAAAGAAAACATTTTATGTTCCTGTTTGTTCATTGATCAAAATGAAAACACAGGCAAGATGAGGAAACTGGGAAACTTTGTGTCGAACGTGAGAAGCAACTTTTGATCATCCGAATTCTATAATCTCTTGCAAAGATGGCTCACAGAGGAGATAAAAGTTTACAGTCTTGCTTTAAGCATAAGGAGCAAAGTAGTCAACAGGGACTTTTGCTCTCCTCTTTCTAAGATCACAGCAAAAGAAAATGCACACCAGTGCCAAGCCTGGCAAGACCTCACTTTGGTCTGAGTTATTCTTGATCATGTTGTAAGAAGACCACTCAACACACATATATTGATTTTATCCTGCTCTGTCTTTAGGGGTCTGGAACAAACTCCTACTATCCTTTCTTCCAAGTGGCCAACCTTTAACAGGTCTGATAGCAAGGGAAACCTTTGTATCTGCTGCAGAATGCTAAAATATTATGTTGTGGCACAAAAGTTGAAGCAGAATTTAGATGCTTCCCAGGGAAGTGATGGAATCATCATCCCTAGAGGCATTTAAAAGATGGATAGACATAGTGCTTAGCGATGTCTTAGTGATGGTTTTTGTCAGTGTTAGGTTGATGGTTGGACTTGATGATCTGAAAGGTCCCTTCCAACCTAGGCAATTCTATGATTCTATGATTCTGTGCATAACTTTGATCTTTTAGCATTTGAAAAGTGCACTGGGCTTTTTGCTTTATTCAGAGCATGGCAGCTATAAAGCCTCTATAAAGAAAGTAATTGGATTTTTTTTTTCCCCTTGACAGATACCATAATTGTAAATAGGGTTCCTCCATACCTGAGACAAGTGAAGTCAGACATGCTAGGATTCTGTATTTATGCTTTTGCACTGTGCTGTAATCACTCTGGTTATTTGCAAAGATTTAGAATGGTAATTTAAAGTCTACAGTGGAGTCAATGCTTTAGGTGCTTAGTAGTTGTAATGGAAACAGTTACCTTTAGTTAACACAGGCATGAGCAAGACTGTGTGCAATCACATTTATATGTTGCCTGATACATAGATTTATATCTATGATACATAGATTTATATCACTAGCAGCCCAGAAAGCCAATCGTATCCTGGGCTGCATCAGGAGAAGCGTGGCCAGCAGGTCGAGGGAGGTGATTCTCCCCCTCTACTCCACTCTCGTGAGAACCCACCTGGAGTACTGCGTCCAGTTATGGAGCCCCTACTACAAGGAAAATATGGACATGCTGGAACGTGTCCAGAGAAGGGCCACGAGGATGACCAGAGGGCTGGAGCACCTCTCCTAGGAAGACAGACTGAGGGAGTTGGGGTTGTTCAGCCTGGAGAAAAGAAGGCTCCGAGGAGACCTTATAGTGTCTTACCAGTATCTTAAAGGGGCCTACAAGGAAGCTGGTGAGGGACTTTTTAGGATGTCGGGTAATGGTAGGACGAGAGGGAATGGATTAAAACTAGAGATGGGTCGATTCAGAGTGGACGTTAGGAAGAATTTTTTCACCATGAGGATGGTGAAACACTGGAACAGGTTGCCCAGAGAGGTGGTGGAAGCCCCATCCCTGGAAGCTTTTAAGGCCAAACTGAATGGGGCCCTGAGCAACCTGATCTAGTGGGAGGTGTCCCTGCCCATGGCAGGGGGGCTGGAACTAGATGATCTTTAAGGTCCCTTCCAACCCTGACAATTCTATGATTCTATGATATACATTTTTTACTAAAAAAAAAAAAAAAAACCAAACAACAAGTAATATATTCTCTCTGTATATTGTAAAAACAAGCATGCCACTTTTAATGAAACATATTATCTGAGAAAAATTCTAGAGAGGGAAAATGATCGAATACAATATGTTTTTTAAATTAAGATGTTTTAATTCTGAAAATAATTTATAGCTGCTTTAATTCAACAGTGCTATAAATCCCTGGACCAGATTAAATTCCGAAGGCAAAGCTATATAGGGCATCTGAATCTTGCTGCTGTGACTACTTGACAGAAAAAGTGAGTCAACCACTACAAGTATTGTTTTCTACTTCCTCTTAACTCCCAGTTTTTCTGTCCCAGCCTCATGCTGAGCTGGGGCAGAAAACAGCAGTTGCACCAATATCAGCTGCACAACACGTGCAACCAGACGGAAATATTTTACTTGCCTCAGTTCTTTGGAAACACATACCTACCTCGGTATTTTATTCATGGGCTTCTAAAAAGAAATGAAAGCATTATTGCCTTTTATTTCACTCATGGAAAGCTGAGTTAATCTGACTTTCTGAAGATTTAGTGCTTTTAAAGATTCAATAAGCAAAAGAATAGCAGTTTTGAATTGAATCACTGAATCCCAATCCAAGGATACACATATATTTTAATAACAAAGGTAATTCTGGCTTTGGAAATGAAACACTATGCTTATAATTAAGGTGGTAATATAGAGTTGTCTGCAATAATGCAGTAATGGAAAATCTAAACTTATCTGTAAAAGCTATAGACTTTATACAAAATGTAGATGGTGATGTATTCATATTATACTAGAAGGTAATTTCATGATAAATCAGGAAAAGACTGCTGGCATCTCATTAATTATATTAAACATTATTCTTACAGATAGTAAACTAGAAAATTACTTGGAATTTCATGGTAAATATCAAGAAAGTAATTCTGGCTGATGTAGCAAAAAGAAGAGGCAGTAATTAGACTGTAGTCTGGAAACATGCACCTGAGTGTAGGAAGATGATAAGAAGGTTATTTAAACCCTAGGTTACAATATGACCAAATACTTTGAGAGTGAAACTAGCTGGAATTTAAAGAGTTTAGATTTTTTAGAAGGTATAAATAACTGATATATCAGATAACCAAGTCTTTGGAGAATTCTTAAACACTTGTAAATTTTGAAACAAAGCATCCATAGTTCCCCACAGATATGCTCTCATTCATATTAGAATTAATTAAATGAAATCCATTGGACTGTGATTTAGATATGTAAGGATGTTCATAACTTACTCCTTGTGGATTTATAATTCAGAAATCAATAAATCTTTACTTTTTGGAAACTGGCTACAAATTAGAAAACAAACCTATAAGATAATTTTTCCTGGAGATTAGAAAAATAGTATGTTCCTGTTAGTCTTTTCCAACTGCTTCCTTAGTTCTCTCAGATTTATTTATTTGCTTAAGATGTTTCCCTTAAACAGTGAACCAATTACATCCTAGATAATAGGACCATTTCAAAAGCATGTTCCTATTTCTTACAAGAAGAATCATGAAGTTTACAATATAGATAGCTTTGTTAGGTCTGTATGAGTGGACCGAGGTGCTGAATTCATCAGACAGGAATGTTCTGTTTTCTGGGAGTGTGATTCACATCACCAAGCTCCTACTAGTCCTTGAGTTTTATTTGTAAAAAGCCAATACTCTTGTAGTTACACAATGTTTTCAGAACCAATAAGGACTGTATGTATTTTTGTGGTGTTTTTTTTTTTATTATTATTTATTTTGTTTTTTGTTTTGTTTTCTTCTTTTTACTTGTAATTCTACTGATTAATTTACATAACATCATGAAGTTGATTTGCCTGGATTTCTTACTCAGTCATACATAAGAACATATGAACTTTTATTTTTGTATTGCTATCTACTAAGACATGTAGATTTAGTATAGATGGATAGGAAGGAAGGAAGGAAGGAAGGAAGGGAAAGAGAAAGAAAGAAAGAAAGAAAGAAAGAAAGAAAGAAAGAAAGAAAGAAAGAAAGAAAGAAAGAAAGAAAGAAAGAAAGAAAGAAAGAGAAAGAAAGAAAAAAGAAAGAAAGAAAGAGAGAAAGAGAGAGAGAAAGAGAGAGAAAGAGAGAGAAAGAAAGAAAGAAAGAAAGAAAGAAAGAAAGAAAGAAAGAAAGAAAGAAAGAAAGAAAGAAAGAAAGAAAGAAAGAAAGAAAGCAAAGGAAGGAAGGAAGGAAGGAAGAACAATGGATGCTTTCAATATGGCAGCTCCCATGTGACTACTAGATTTTCAGTTTTCCAGGGCAGAATTCACACATTCAGTATTCCTGGATTGCACAGAATTCCCACGTGCAATATTCCTGGACTGGACATGGACATCACAGTGTCTTCCCTTTTTGGGGGGATTGTCATATAATGTTTTCATTCCTTTCCATGATTCCTTTCCATGAGCTTGTAAGTATTATGCAGAGATTCCTTATATCAGACTAAACTGTTATTACAGGTAACAGCCCCATGACTTCTGTTCATGTATGTTGAACTTCTCCTGTCCTTGCATAGGGGATTGTATACAGTATGGTACTCTTTACGTCATCTCCCTAACCTTAGCATCATCTGTCATCAGGTACATTTCGTGTCCCTAAACTTATATTTAATATTATTGTCACTGTTCTTCCTGCAAGTCAGCACATACACAGCAAAGACTGTAGTAATAGTAAAAATAGTAATTACAATAGTAAAAAGCTACCATATAATGTTTTTTAGATGCATTGCACCATATATTTTCGTATGTCATAATTCTTCGTTAAAATCCTATTACATCACAGTTATTGAGAGTTTGGCATCTTAAAATCATATTAGCACCTTTTTCTCATCTTTCAGATATATTTGTCATGTATCAAAGTCCTGGGTTTGTGCATTCCTTACCATATTATATTGGCTGTCTAAAAATACCACACAGATTTTCCTGATTCATTTCTCCTGTGACAAGGTAATACTGCTCACCCAGGTATCATTTACACATTTATTCTGTCAGCTGTATACTAAGATAAAAGTCTTGATTGTAAGTGATCACATCTTTTTGGTCTTCTTCAGTTTTATGGGTCCTAATTCTGAAAGATAGATAGTTTTTGTACTTAGCATACACAGGCATATGTAACCTCTTAGTTTTGTCCTGCATTACAAAAGGCAGAAGTACAGAATAGCTAGATAGTAAATTTTTGCAGCCATGAAGCAGAACAAATAGACTTGTAGGTCTGGGTGTGTAAAATAGTTTGTGACACAGACAAAGGGAAGTCATATGATTCAGTCCTTTCAGAGTCAATCTAAGTGACTTAGCACAGGCTCTAATAATACTTAATCACATGAGTATGAGAGATGCCATTCTCTCTGTCACCTGAGAAACCTTATGATCAACAGCATATCTTTTTTCTTCTGAAGAGGAATAAATCATTGCAAGATGACTGTGATGTAGTTGGTAATTTCTGTATTGCAACTGCAGCACAGCTTTGCGTCAGAAATGTCAGGGGTTTTTATATACATATGCAGATAAATACATACATACATACATATGTATAGATATACATGTATATATGTACATCTATGTCTATACAGACATATAGAGTCAGGTAGAGATATATAGGGTTGTTTTTGTTGTTTGGTTTTGGGGTGGTTTTTTTTGGTTGGTTGGTTGTTTTTTTTCAAATAGAGTGAAATTCTGTACGTAGTGATCCAACGCTGCCCTTAGTGACTTTAATCAGTTTCCCGGTCTTATTGGGTGATACACTGCAAAAATGTATGTTGAGAATTTTTAACTGAAATGCAAGAGACATAGTAAGACAGTCATAGTTAGAACAATGCCACTGTGTAAAGGAGGGTTGATAATTAAGGCTTGGTCTTCACTTTCTTTTAGCACAGCTTTCGTAATGGATACCAATCAGAACAGGGAATGAAGAAGAGGGTGGCAACAGTGTTAATGATGCCATAATCTGGAAATATGGTCTAGAAAGTTGATGCTATTTTTATTTTGCTTGTAAGTGTATCTTGTCGAGCACGAAATATATGGTTATCAGATACCTAGTGGTCACCAGAGACTTGACAATCTAAATTACTTAGGTCTAATGAAGATAAATAGCATTCTAGACATGGACACATACTACATACTGAAGAGAAATTGACACTGATGTGGTTGCCAGGCAACACATCTCCCCATGTAAAACATGCATTTCCTATGATTTTACTGTATATGTATCCAGAAAAAGATGGAGGAGGGGAGGGCAGACACTAGTATTCTCTTTCACTGAATTACTGCTCCATAGAAATGTATCAGAAAAAAATTTGTATCCATTAATAAAATATTATTATGTTCTTAAACATAAGATTGTCATTCTTTTTTTTATGCATTTTACATAAAAAAAACAAGGTAAGAAAACACAGTTTTAAAAAGTTTTTAAAAGGTTTAAAAAAATTAAATTGTGTATTTTCATTGAATAATGATACTTTCTTTAGGGATTTATATTGGTAGCTGGGCAATTTTCTTGATACAGTGCCAATCGTTATCTGTAAGTGCAAAAGTCATGAGACCCCACCTGGAGTACTGTGTCTATCTCTGGGGCCCTCAACATAAGAAGGACATGGACCTGCTGGAGCAAGTCCAGAAAGGGCCACGAAGATGATCAGAGGGCTAGAACACCTCTCCTATGAAGACAGGCTGAGAGAGTTGGGGTTGTTCAGCCTGGAGAAGAGAAGACTCCTGGGAGACCTTATAGCGGCCATCCAGTACTTAAAGGGAGCCTACAGGAACGATGGAGAGGGACCTTTTATCAGGGAGTGTAGTGATAGGATGACAGGTAACAGTTTTAAACTGAAAGAGGGTAGACTTAGATTAGGTATTAGGAAGAAATTCTTTATTGTCAGGGTGGTGAGGCTCTGGAACAGGTTGCCCAGAGAAGTTGTGGCTGCCCCATTCTTGGAAGTGTTCAAAGCCAGGTTAGATGGGGCCCTGAGCAACCTGGTCTGGTGGAAGGTGTCCCTGCCCATGGCAGGGGGGTTGCAACAAGATGATCTTTAAGGTCCTTTCCAACCCAAACCATTCTCTGATTCTATGAAATTGCATTTTTCTCTTTCAGTTCAAACTGAATAAAGGATTCACCATTTATTCTGTATGCATACAATTTATGACAGATTTTTGTTTTCCATCTTCATTCTCTTTCTCTTATTAAAAAAAAAGGTTGTGTTTGTTCTTTTTACATAGGTTTTTCCTAAGTGCTATACAAGTAGCACATAAGCATCATAATTAAGATTTATTTCTAACAAAGCAAAATTGAATTAGTGTTAAGAGAAGTGTATAGAGCTTAGTGATATTATAGTAAAGCTCAGAAACACATCCTGTAACAATAATTTTTCTAAGAACCTGCTCTCTTATGTTTTCTTGGTTGTGTTACAACATCCCTGATTAATACACACTCCAAGAAGCATGAAGAGTGTTTACTGTAATAACAGATGTCATTTCGCATTTCATTCCACAGTTTGATTCTATGTTTTATACACTACTCTAATGTACTTTGTTCCTGCATTCTCACACAGCTGTTTGGTGAGAAGAGTAAAGCTACAAGAAGGCATCAGCACACTTACTATAGTGTTATATATAGTATAATATAATTATATTATAATAATTATATAGTATAATAATTATATAATTATATTATAATAATTATATAGTATAAAAATATTATTACTACTACTACTACTACTACTACTACTACTACTACTACTACTACTACTACTACTACTGACACAGGTCACTTTCACTGCCTGGCAAATTGTCACCGACCCAAGCAGTGATTATGAATATCCACCCTCCGACTAACCCTCAATTATATACTGAGCATGATGTCTATGGTATAGAATATTTCATCGGCCATTTCATCATTCTGTCTATTCTTCTATGGGAAGTTGAAGAAAGTCCCTGAATAGTGTAAATATCACTTATCAAAAACCTAAAACCAATAGGTATTATTGACATTCCTTTCACAGGAATTGCTAGAAAGAAAATTAACTGTTTTCCAGCTGAAACCAGGACAGCATGCAAGGCTGAAGAGTAAAGAGGAAGATCACTTACCCGTAGCCAGTGAAGAGCATTTTCAATTGGAAACAAAAGGAATAGGACTTCCAGTCCTGTCTCTCTAGACTTAATATGAATTTTGTTTTAAGTTGTCACTGGATAAAATACAAGCAAAACATTCTATAAGGGATGCATTTTTCTCAGACACACTCAGTGATACGAATTTGCTCAAGCTTTCCCTAGCCTTTTGATTGTATCCTGATAAAGTATGTTGGTGAAATTTATGTTGGAAATTTCACACAGTAGGGTGTAGGCTTCATCAGACAATAATCTTTTCTTTCTAATATACTATACTAATATACAATCTATGAGACAGTAAATGTTAAAATTCACATTGTTATTACTGGAATGTAAATGGACACCACTGAGACAAAAGGACAGGAATTTTGAATTGTATTTTATGACAAATAATTTCAGAATCTGTCAAAACATTCAGTCATATTTATAGTTTGTTCAAGCTCAGAAAGACTTTTATTTCTGTTTTGCAATCTTAAAGACTAGTGTTTTCATTTTATATTTAATGAAATATGAAATATTCAAATACAGAATGACAATCTGAAAGAAGAAATAAGCTAAATCAGTCTAACCTCAGCCCTTCTTAAAAGAATGGATGTAAAGGTACAGTGAAGGAAACTCCAACTTTTTGATGTAATCAGCATGTCTATGATCATTCTTATATATTAAGTGATTTCTCCACAGTTCTTTTCTGTGTAGTTTTTGTGTCACTTTGGAGCTCTAGGAGACTGAATTTTTGAGGAGATCGGTCAAACACCATTTACAGTTTTGTATTGTCTCATTTTGCCACATATTTAAACAATTACATACCAGAAACACATCCATAAAATGTTTATAAGCTATTTGAAAGTAGGGCATCTGTGTGAAAGAGGAAGATTTGCAGAATAAAACTGGGTTAGGAGAAAATAATCCTTGGTAGTTCTTTTGTCTGTTTATGACAAGCTTCCATAAACCCAATAGTCTCCATAAACCCAATAGTCCTTTTAGAAAGACTGGAGGAAACAAAATTGAGAGATGTCTGAGTAGCTGAAATGAGAAACTAAGCTCATATTCAGAAAAAAATAATGGTGAAAGTCCTGGAGATGAGAATGACCATGAGAACTGCAGGTATATGAAACAGCACAGAAGAAGCTGTCTTGACTAGTCCTCCATAAGATGTACATTTATAAATTCTGTTCTTAGATCCATAAATGCAGCACTCACTCAATTCAAGGATCTGATGGATTACCCCAAAATAATAAAATTCTGCCTTGTGAAATAGTTACAGTAACACTGGAGTTGTTTCAAGGGATGAACTTTTTATTGATACTCTTATATTTAAGCTATAAGCAGATGAAATAAAAAGTGAGAAAATGACTGGTTGTTATAGGGATTCCAATTTAATAAGTTGCACATTTTATGAAAGTTCAAGAATTCAGTTTAAATCTGCTTTTCTTCAGAACCTACTTTATTTTGCCAGTTAATTTATCAGTAAAACAGGAACCAAGAAGAGATACCTAGAAGTGAACTGATTAGAGAGTCATTTAAAGAAAGTTTTTACGCTTATTTAAATATTTAAATACAGTTCTGATATTTGGGACAGGGTTTAGCATATGTTACTGAGGAGTATTCACATATACCTACGTTTTCAATATTTACATGAACTATAGCACATCTTGTCACTAGTATTTAAACACTGAACAGTGGCATGAAACAAAGACTGCAGAAAAGCTGACACTAAATTTAAGATTAGGTTTTGTGGTTTTAGACTGATTTCAGTTTCAACTTCAGGGAAATATTTATTCTTTCTGTAATAAGAAATAGCAACAGGAATTATACAAAAGATATTTTTAACATTTATATTGCTCAGGCCAGTTGGTGACACAGATATCGTCAGCAACAATTGTCCTGTGGAGAAACGATTCTGTGAAAGAACTGCTTCATTTCAGTTATTACATACAGTAAGAGTCCTCTGGAGGCTACCACCTTAAGGGCAACAAGAGATTTGAAACATATAAATTCATAAAAAGACAGATAGATAGACCAAAACTATGACTTTAAGAAAATATTTCCCATATAATATATTTTCTCAAAGGCTGTGTTTAATTTATTGTATAGATGCTGGTAGTGGAGCATTGTAATTTATATTTGTGTATATTTATTTTTTCATGTCTTTTTCTTCCTTATTCTATCTGATGTAAAATTTGCTAAAAGTTATATTATTGTAGTAGCTATAAATATTCCAAAATACAAAATCTATCATCAGTATCATAATTTCATGATAACCATTGCACTATTAATTTACTTCTTTAATTATTTTTTTCATCAAAATAAGAAAGGAATAAATGTGTGTTCGAATTATTTATTGACTGATATCTCAAATTCTTTCCAGATAATATTTATAATTATTGTCCTTATATGATATTATTGTGAATTATACATTTTGTTAATTTTCTGATTCTCTATAGTTGTTGTCCTCGTCTCAGCTGGGATAGAGTTAATTTTATTTCTAGTGGTTGCTGTGTTTCAGATTCGGTATGAAAGGAATGTCAATAGTGCATATTGTTTTAGTCGTTGCTAGGTGATGTTCATACTATTCAAGGACTGTTTTCAGCTTCCCATAGAAGCTGAGAAGGACCATAGACAGAACAACAGAATGGCCAATGAAATATTCTGTACTGTAGATGTCATGCTTGGTACATAAATGAGGGTTGGCTGGGGGGCGGGAATCTGCGCTCATTGCTTGGGACAGGCTGGGCAACCAATTCACTGGGTGGTGAGAATGACTTGTGTTGTATTACTTTATCTTGTATATCCTTTTACCATTATTATTATTACTATTATTATTATTATTATTATTATTATTATTGCTATTTTCCTTTTTCTGATATTGTTTTATTAAACTGTCTTTATATCAGTCCACAAGGCTTTTTTTCCCTTCCCTTCCCTTCCCTTCCCTTCCCTTCCCTTCCCTTCCCTTCCCTTCCCTTCCCTTCCCTTCCCTTCCCTTCCCTTCCCTTCCCTTCCCTTCCCTTCCCTTCCCTTCCCTTCCCTTCCCTTCCCTTCCCTTCCCTTCCCTTCCCTTCCCTTCCCTTCCCTTCCCTTCCCTTCCCTTCCCTTCCCTTCCCTTCCCTTCCCTTCCCTTCCCTTCCCCTCCCCTCCCCTCCCCTCCCCTCCCCTCTCCTTTGCCCTCCTGAAACCAGGATGATGAAGGATGTGGATCACATCCAGAGATGATATGACAGGTGGTTGGATAGGATTCATTACAGAATTAAGAAAACTAATATTAGATATATATGTGTGAACTTGGTGTCTAATCTTCTATTATAGTCAATGAAGAGCCAGAAAATTCAGTCGACAGTAGCAGGATAATGATTTGCTTGTCTAGATATTATACATGGAATGTCGTTTCCTAAATAGAAATGTCAAGTACCACATGCAGCACTGAGTGGTTTCTCGCTCACACAATGCGGCTGGATGTGACATGGAGCCTATGGGAGAACCCATAACTTGCTGGAATGGCAGCCAGAGACCGTGTGACATTTTTTATGTTGACTAACACCAGGTTTAGATAGCTGAACTATGCCTTAGGCGTCAGAGCTCTCTGGGCTCCACTGGTAGTGTCAGCTATCAAGGAAGCTTGTATGTTGATATGTAGTTGTACATACCCAAATTTAGGTGTCACTCTAACTAAATCCTACATTGCAGTCACATTCCATATATAAATTCCAAATTATTTTCTTTATGTAAATGTGAAATGTCATCCAGTTTAAACTAATAAAAATAGTGTATCTCTACAATACCAAATGGATACAAATAGAACAAATTTCTTCACACAAGAGGTTTGGCTTCATAAACATGGCAAATAAGCTCTCAATAAAAACAAACTATGAATAATCAACAGGAAAAGCAATCAATCTATTTTATTGCCAAACCTACTGTTCTGGACAAATAAAATAAATATATGGTTAGAATACTGTATAATAACAATTATAATGATTAATTCATTTCTTACAGAATCCTATGGATAAACAAAACCAGTGCCCTCCTAGAGGGCAAATGAATTCCGTCCAATTCTTCACAGAACAAAATCCAGTAACAATACATTATTTAGAATAAGGGTATACAAACTCATTCCTTATTCATATCTTTATTCCAACTATCTTTTATCTCAAATGATAAGGGGAATAGACTACCTGACAGAGCATCTTTCTTTTACTGCTAGAAATGGAGAATTTAATTAATATGAAAATATTTCCAGTTTTTACATTTATTTTCAAGCCAAAATTTCATTCCCTAGGATTTTCCTTCCTTAAGAAACTAAGTTTAACATGCACTTCTCATTACTAAAGAAAAAGTCATGAGATAGAAAGAAAAAGCAACAAAGAAATGTTCACATTTTTATATTGATGAAAGCTGATAGATCAAAGACTAAACAGACTAATTAGAATCCTGTATATATGTCTGCATGTATACATATATGTGTACATGTGTATACACACACATTTCAGGTTTTTTTGTTGATCCTGGTTATCTAGAAGTATGTGGTTTAGTTTTTATCCTGAGCTTTTTGAAACAAAGAGATACGGTGCATTAGACTGTAGTCATATGTTTTCTTCAAGCCTTCTCAGATATTTCCTAAGAAACTACTGTATCAGTTATAAATACAAAATTCAGTCTCATTTATAGCTCAAACAATATCTAGAGCATCAGAAAATATGAAAATTTTAGCTCTAGATTTCTTTCATGAGATATGTTTGAAAAGGAAAACCCAAACCCACACACACATAGAATGCACTTAAAACAAGAACAGAGGTAAAGAAATTAGAAGCAAAAATTTAAACTGTGAATTAGTGTCTTTACTGTTGTTATTATCAATGCAGGGAAAATGTGTGTTTCAAGAAAATGTTCAACCGATAGTTGTCACAATGGACCAGACCAAAGTGTTTCAGCCAGTAAGAGAAGCAACTTTTTGAAGTTCTTTCTTTTAGAAAAACTTCTAGAAGTCCAATTCAATTGCAACTAGAATTGGTTGGTAATCATAGATTCAAGGTTACTTCCCAGCGAAAAAGAACAGTATTAAAAATCCCACCCCAATATCAGCTGTGTTGTCTTGTTCTTATTGCCGAATTACTGTTCCTTTTGCCATTCTAATTTGTTTCCATATAATGGGTTATTTAGCTAGAAACAAATTCCTAATACAATTCTTTGTCTTTATCAGAAAGCAATAATTTTTAGTTATATTAATCCACCTTGTACATTGACACATGTTTCTGTGTATGGCTTCCAGGCACATTAACAAGTAAATCACAGGTGGCCATAAAATACCTGAGGAGTCAAATGTGTTGTTTTAATTGTTAATTAAAGTTTATCTCACTCATATTCAGACTTCTGAATTTAGTTCTCTTAAAGGCAATTTAACTTGGATGATGAGACATGCAGAATTCAAAATCTAAATATTTCATATGAATATTCATAGTCCATATGAAGTCCATATGAACATTTACATGACAACTATTTCCATATACGTTCTATTAAATTGAAACAGTATTTAAAATGTAGTGACATTCCACAGATTCATTTAAAAATAATTTTTAAACGCCTTAGGGGAAAAAGAAATCTTACCTCTTCCTCTTTCTCATTTTGTAAAACAATAATAATCTACTTTGCAGATTACTTTTCTCATACTGTACATCTTTTACCCTTTACTTCACTGAGTAATAGATGTTTGCATTTTGGGTTTTGCCATTGTATGGAAAGATTAGTGGATGTGTAGACGTTCACAAATCATATATATTAAGCTTTTGCTAAAAGGATCCACTGTAAAAATGTCTACTGCAACATTTCTACCCAGAACTCCGTTTACAGATTTTTGGAGAGGGAAAGCACTCTATAAACTACTTTAAGAAAAGCTTAATCACCTACCCACCTACATTTCTAATTGTTTTCCAGACTGTTCTTTTCAATTCTGTGTCAATCACCAAAAACACTATTTCTGTGAACCACTCATAGCATAAAAGAGAGAAAGTATGTAGAGATTTCATACTTCATTTGGAAATTGATGGACCTGTGATAGAAAAAGCTGATGTAAAGTATCAGTTCTTTATCAGAGATTGTCAAGAAAGTAGTAAAGTCTTGCTGGTATCATAAAGAGGCTTAGACTACTGTGCATATAAATAGTTTTTTATCATAATTTTTATTAAAATAGTTTCTGTTACAGTTGTAAGGTCCTAACAGATGCTTAGCCACTGAAACTTGTAACATTATTTGCAAATCCTATAGGAAATTATGTACTTTTACCTTATTGAAAGCTCAACTGAAAAGTTTATTTTATGCCCTTTTCTCTTTCCCCTTTTTGTACACTTCACGCCTGCCTCCCACACTCACCACACCTAGTCCACCCCCACCTCCTATGCAATTAAACCACACTCTGTTTCTTCATGTCTTCCAAGAACTATCTCTGGTAGGAAAAATTAAAGTGAAAAAGCCTCTTGAACCATGCTTTAAGAAGGAGCACTGTTTCTGACACAGTAAGAGATGTCTCCTAAAAATGCCTCTATAATGCTCCAAGACAGTCCAAGTGGAGTTACAGAAAATAAAAAGCTTTGGAACGCAATTGCAATTGTCCGATAATTCACAGAAATGTAATTTTAGAGACCGACACATGAACCAATTAGGACATAAAAGCAAATAAGCTATTTCATGAATATTACTAAAAAGGGAATTGAGATCAATGAGTAATAACATACTTGCTATTCAATCACAACCAAATATATGAAGATGCCATTGGCAGTATCAATGCTGCACTATAAAATGTCTCCTAAATCATCCAACTAGATTCGAAAGAGATTATTCTTATACCTGATGGTTTTGAGGCTGAAGAGAAAGCACTGGTCTCACTCTACATATCCTCAGTTCAGTTATTTGAGACTACCTTATTTTTATCAGGTTTTGTTTGCTTGATTGTTTTAATTGGAAGAGAATGCTTAAACCAAGACTATTTACAAGACTTTTGCTTGAAAGAATGCAGTCTTCCTTCTCTATAAAATACTAGAAAATGATTGGTTTGCTGTTTCCTAGCAGGAGCTATATATCCTTAATATTATATTAATTGCCTAATGGGAGGATTCAAAGGTGTCACTTAGAACACAGAATCCAGTCTTCAACAATCTGGAAAATAAAAGAAATGGAGGACCTTCACCTGGATTATTTGGGGGAAAATCTGCATTGCCAAGGAGGGTGCTGGAACCTGATGATCATAAAGTAAGATCTGCAGCAAGTGAAATGTCCTTCTACTTCATTCAGTGTTTCCCCTGCCTGCATTAATATAATTTGTTTTCCCCTGATCAAAGGTTATGTGACAGAGATCCTTCACTGATGCATACTGTACAGATATACTCTACAGTTTATATCTGGATATTTTGAAATAATGTATTTGCCATCTGCTGTTGAATCCCACTGTCATTGTCCATATTTTTCTTGAAACTGCTGCCAGGATTAAGATTTCTTACTTTGATGAGGGTGTGGAAATCTGTTGTTGTCAGACAGATTGCCAGTGAGCAGGCTTAGACACATTGGAACATTTCCACCTGCTCAGTCATCACAGACCCTTGAGCACAGAAAAAACCTGCAGTTTTCTTTGCCTCCATCGTGACCACTGAATATATGATGTCTTCCTGATGCAAATGGCTGGACTTGGAGCACTTTCTGTTGATGATACTGTAACCTTTTTCAATGCAGCCTCATTTGTTACTATCGTAGTTAAACAATAATGAGAATGAATTTTGCCTGTAATTAATACTGATACTTGTCAGCCACAGGAGATATTGCAGAGTCAAGAGTAATCTGAAACATATAGTTTAACAATTAGATACAGTAATTACAATATTTCAGATGCTTGCACAGAATATATTCCAGCTTTATTAAACCTTAAACTTTTCACGCTCTATGTTTTTAATGCTTGAATTTAAAGTACTGTTTGATAGCAGAACATTATGCAAATACTGTTATGCAATATGCATTACAACCTTGCATCTGTCTAAAGATGACATTGCCACATATTTCAAAAGGCAATTCATCATACTGACACTTAATAGGACATTAACAATTCAAAAACTACTCCGTGGCTCACCAGTGTAATGCATGCTCGACTGATGGCTTTGCAAGAGCTGCAAAGTCCTATTCTTTGTTGTGATGCTAATGTAAGAAAAGTTGTGCCATCAGCAACTAATTGAATTTATCTCAAAAAAAAAGTCTTATGTATATAGTTAAAAATATCACCTAAAGAATGCTGTAAAATTAAACTTGTTTTATAAATAATATTTTTTCTATTATATTCTAATATCTGTTCAAATACAGTATTCAAAATTTCATTTCTTTTCACTACTCTCTGATCTTCTATTTACTCATTTTTTAACCTATATGTATGCAATTATGTCACATTTTATAATTTCACTATACCAAAACAAGTTAAAACAAAATAACACTCTGGTAATTGCACTAGAAGAAGCAAAATTTTGAAGTGTCTTTAAAATCAACTTTTATGGATTTGCCTGGTGTGGTACCAGTTGAGATCACTTACAGACCTATAGGAAATGTTTAAATCACATGATGATGGCAATATGAAACTTTCCTGTCATTAAGTAAAATACACCCTAAAACCAAAACATTAAAATAGAACCAATAAAAAAGTGAGTAACTTTAGCTATATTTTATAATGTCTTGAATGAGAACAATGGAGAGTACAGGAAATCTACTTCAGTGGATTAGCCTTTCTCTGAGAATCCTAGAGGACAGCTCTGAGTTTCTCTTACAGAGCTTTTGCTTTTTCCCCCCAATGTATTGCTTACTATGTACAAGATATACTAAATATTCCATATTGCACTGTCATTAGCATGACACAGTCAAGCCAATATAATTCAATACATGATTTAAGTACATCCTCCAGTTTTCAGGATCTACCTTTTTCTTTTCAACTACTTCTACATATCACGATCAGTTTCTAGTTGTGTCTTAAGCTTCTGCAATTAACATTCCTGTGCATGCCTGAGAGACTTCATTCCAAATGACTATTACTTCTCAAACAGAAGGGAAAAGGAGCTAGTCTACAGGGGAACGACTTTCAGAGTAATAGATTGAAGAGCATTTTAAAGAGTCAAAACATATGACAAACTTTGTAAACTAAGGTTAGTGGGCTATATGCATATGCAGTAATTTTCACAAATAGATGAACACTCTAAATATCAGTTTCTATGGAATCAAGCTATTTTTAATGATGAAAGAAAAAACAGTCTCTCAAATGTTTGCATACAAGAAGTAGAAAATAGTATGAAAGCAAAAGGTAATTTTGAGAAAGAGTAAATGCAACTCTTACCAATGCTTTAATAATGAAGACCCAGCACAGCAACAGCATCAGCTGGTATACTTGGGATAAAGACATTGCAGAGGTGTGGGACTGATAACCTAGAGCAGATGGGTACTAACAAAATTCGTTAGGCAGCCTTCTTTTAAATTACCACTGATGTTTCAAAAAATTACTATTTGTATTTCCATAGTTATTGCCTTCACAAAACAAGATGGTAGACACAGTATAAAATTTACTGAAAGTGTGAAGGCAGAGTCAATGGCATACCTTATATGCATTTCTTATTGTAAGCTTAAGGCACTTAGTAGCAGTAGAGGTGAAAGTTGTCATATATTTACTTGGGACAGCTGAAAAGGGTAAGAGAATTTGGCAGTTGTCTCCTATTTATATCTCACCAACATACACAGACCTCACTGTCACAGGTGAGTTTTGGTCTTTTAAGAATTGAAGGGAGGAGTGGAAGAGCAAGAAATGATGAGACGACTGTATTCATCAAGATAGACAATTGCCTTATTTAACAAAACAAATTAAAACTGCATAGGAGGAGTTATTTGCTGTAGTGCTGTAGCATAGCCTTCAATGTGGCAGGAGAAAAACAAAAATGGAACATTGACCATACTTGGTATAACAAGAGGTCCTGTCCCAGACATCTTTGCACCACATTATGATTATTAAGATCATTATACAAAGCAACTCCCATCACCATATCACCATACTGGAGGAGAACCCTCTAGAAGAATGGAAGGACAGGGTTCAGCATTGCTATAGAATTTTTCACAGCTCTTCATGAAATGAGACAGAACTAAATATAATTTGGCATGTTGCTCACCTGGCTGATCTCCATGAATGACACAATATTAATATAACGGGATTTCAAAACTTTCAGGTAAATGTTCTTCATGACAGCCCTTTCTTCTTTCTTATGGAAACTAGATTCTATTAAAGAAGTTTTTTTTTATTATTATTATTATTTCAAATGTATCAACAGCAGTTTCTCTGTGAGCTCCATCTGTTGTTTTGCTTTCCTAAAAAATAATATAAACTAATAAATTTGATAAAAAAAACACTGAAACACTTGCTCTTTACCCATCCTCAACATCAAGGTATTCTTTGCCTTGTAAATACTGAGAAACATAAGACCATGGTGAAGTTATGCATAAAGAGCATTTAATTTGGTTAATGTGTTCAAAGAGTGTCCCTATTGACCTTTAGATCAAAACCACACAGTTGCAAATATTGCTATTTCTGATATTGTCCTACTTATTTCCTTCAAAGGAAAGAAAGATGTCAATAATGTGTGACTGTTAATTGTTCAAGGCAATAATGTTAAGAGTCTAGTTGCGGTGTCTCAGTATTTTAGAACTCCTGAACAACCGCTTATTTTCAACTTATTATTGCTTATGCTAACTAAAGCTCACCATATACTAAAGAAATTACTTGTGGATTAAACTGCAAATGAATTTAAACAGTTTGAAAATCTATATTTAAAACTGATCATTGATAATAGGGCATTTTTAGAATTTTAAAGAAAAAGCCTCAGCCACCAAAAAAAAACCCCACCAAAGTTGCAACAGAGCAAGACAACTCCACATTATTTGTACTTGACTAGTGCACAAAATTAATGAAATAACTGAACACTAAAAGCTGATTTTGTGTGTGTGCATTTCATAGAATCATAGAATATTATGGGTTGGAAGGGTTCTTTAAAGGTCATCTTGTCCAGCCTCCCCTGAAAGGAGCAGGGACATCTTCAACTAGATCAGGGTGCTCAGAGCCCCGTCCAACCTGACTTTGAATTTTCCAGGGATGGTGCATCTACCACCTCTCCAGGCAACCTGTGCCAGTGTTTCACCACCCTCATTGGAAAAATTTCTTCCTTATACATAGTCTAAATCTTCCCACTTTAAGTTTAATACCATTATTCCTTCTCCTATTGCAACAGGTCCTACTAAAAAATCTGTGCCCATCTTTCTTATAAGACCCCTTTAAGTACTGGAAGGCCACTATAAGGTCTCCCTGGAGCCTTCTCTTCTCCAGGATGAACCACCCCAGCTCTCTCAGCCTGTCCTCATAGCATGGGCACTCCAGAAGGTGCTCCAGCCATCTGATCATCTTCATGGCCCTACTCTGAACTTGCTCAAACAGGTCCATGTCCTTCTTACGTTGGGGGCCCCAGAGCTGGAGACAGTACTCCAGGTGGGGTCTCACGAGAGCAGAGTAGAGGGGGAGAATCACCTGCCTTGACCTGCTGGCCACTCTTCTTTTGATGCAACCCAGGATGCAGCTGGCATTCTGGGCTGCAAGCATACATTGTCATGTTCAGCTTTTCATCCATCAGTACATCCAAGTCCTTCTCTTTCATCAGGGCTGCTCCCAGTCCCTTCAATCTCCAGCCTATATTCACACTGGGGGTTGTCCCCACCCAGGTGCAGGACCGTGCACTTGGCCTTGTTGAACCTCATGAGGTTCAAATAGGTCCACTTCTTGAGTTTGTCCAAGTCCCTCTGGATGGCATGCCATCCCTCAGGTGTGTCAACTGCACCACTCAGCTTGGCGTCGTCCGCAAACTTGTTGAGGGTGCACTCGATCCCACTGTCTAAATCATTGATGAAGATACTGAACAGAACTGGTCCCAGTACGGACCCCTGAGGGACACTACTTGTCACCTCTCTCACTGGATATTGAGCCATTGACCCCTACCCTCCGGATGCAACCATCCAACAAGTTCCTCATCCACCAAAGAGTCCACCCATCAAGTCCATATCTCTTTAATTTAGGGAGAAGGATGTTGTGGGGGGACCATGTCAAAAGCCTTACAGAAGTTCAGATAGATGACATCCATAGCTTTTCCCTTGCCCACTGTTGTAGTCACTCCATCAAAGAAGGCCACTCTGTTGGTCTGACAGGACTTGCCCCTGGTGAAGCCATGTTGGCTGTCTTGAATCACCTCCCTGTCCTCCATGTGCCTTAGCATAGATTCTAGGAGGATCTGTTCCATGATCTTCCCAGGCACAGAGGTGAGGCTGGCAGGTTGGTAGTTCACAGGGTCTTCCTTTCTACCCTTTTTAAAAATGGGTGCAATATTTCCCTTTTTGCAGTCACCAGGGACTTCACCTGACTATCACGACTTTTCAAATATCATAGAGAATGGCTTGGCAACTACATCAGCCAATTTCCTCAGGACTCTGGGATGTGTACAAAGAATTCTCAGAATACTTTCGATAACTTGTTCTTGGTAACTATAAAACGTCATCCACATATTAGATAAAAAATCAACCTCTCCCTTTAATTTAATAAACTTAACTGCTTCTCTAGTCTGATATTCTAGTCTACATTAATTTTTTTTCTGCATTGTTAGCACTTCTTTCCAGCTATATGATATTTTAGAAAAATCTGAAAGCAAGCATACAGAAAAGGAAAATATTAAAACATTTGTATATACCCACAGTCAAAATTGGATATTTAATGTAGTTTTTTTCCCTATTTCATCTAACAGTTTCCAAGCCTGAAGGCAATATATAGGCTAGATTCTGGAGGAGAATATCATGCTGACAACAGAATCCGGAAATATCATCACCTTTAAGTTCTCTGGACTTTGCTGCATCACTGGGATTTTTTAACCTGACTGTCTCTCAAAGACTCCAAAATACCAGCTGCAAAATAAGTTTTGAAGAAGATAGAACTCTGGAACATTGCAGCTTAGGTAACTTCAAAATTACTAGAAACTTCAAATCATTTTCTCTAGGCAGTTTTCTTGGAATCAATTTCATTTGTTCCAAGGAACTACAAGCGCAACAATTATCGAACTGGAAGATCAGGAGGAAAATGTGAGATCAGGGAAGAGAATGTATGTTTAAGATGTGAAAGACTTTCATTTTCTATGACAGAAAAGAAAACTGAAGCCATATTTTTCCGATGCTATGTAAGATATAAGAAAGATGACAAAGGCTCTAACAGCAAAGATCATAGCTCTATCCATTCTTCCACTTTTCATTTCCTAGTGTTTGATTTTGATTTTTCTACTGAATCTACAGGAAGACAGGGGAAATAGAATAAGAGAGATTTCTTTCAATCTAAAGCAAACTTTTCCCTTCTCTTTTCTTAGGTAAACTCAGCAGAGGAATGAAAAGGAAAAATAATAAAATTTCAACTAAAATTAAATGCTGAAACATACCTCTAATATTCTTTAAACACAAATTAATACCACTCTTACACATAGTGAAAATATAATCTTGTCATCTGAGTGCATATGGATACTTTCACCCTGTCATGAATCCAGATTCTGTAAAGTATCATATATCTGCAGTATCACACCTCTGTCTGTAAACCGTATAAAACTGTTAACTTGGTTTCTCATATTTGAAATATCTTTACATTGAATAAGTTATTTACTTTGGAAATGTGTTCTTGGGATACATATAATCTATTGCTAATGCACTTTAAAAATTCTATGTCTCATGTCCTATGCCTTTCACTAGAAAAAAATTCCATTATAAATTTCCTTTCCCCAAAGCAGGGGTGTATATTATGCACTGATCATGAAATATCTTTACAGGGACTATCAACAGAGGCAGACCTTTTTATGTATATATGACATTGCAGAGTTCTGTTTCAAGAAATAACTACAATGTCAAGTGAACCACTATGGTTTTGAAGATGCTTTCCTATAGCATATTTTGGCCTCATCTTGGTCAGTACACTAGAAAGACTAGAAAAAAAAACTTGAAGAAAACTGTCTGGATCTGTGCTATTTAGGACATAAATATGGACATCACTAGAAAACTGCCTGAAAATATTTGGAAATTGAATCTATTGTCTGACAAGAACCACCAAAAAGTCACTTTTATTTAAACTTTCTTCAGTGATTTAAAATTCTTTATATTCTGTGGTTTGTCATATACTTGTAATTTTCAGAGGTTTTAAAGAAAGCATGTAGGACAGAATAGGAAAAAAAAATCAAATTAATACAAACTAACGTTTCTTCTTATTATGCCTAGTAAGATGTGCCTAATAATGTGCTTAACTTAGGTACAGTCATCTGTCCTCCCATAAACGCACTCACTGACCACCAATGCCTCGCTAATAATTTATCTACGGCACAATGACTGTGACAATCTTGCAGTTTTCTAACTGAAGACATGAGAATTTGATGGTTACTTCTTCATCATCATCAATCAAAACAAGGTCTTTCTAGGTTCTCCCAACTAAAGCAGTTCCATTCCAAAATTTGTCATGCCTCTCAACCATGAAAACCCTCCATGAAAACATTCCAATCTTCTAATACTCCAAAATGGAAACCTGACATAAAATCTTCATTTATTTAGTAGCCTTGTCAAAGTTTTTGTAAGCCTTATGACGAAGCTCCCTTTTTAGCCTTTGGAAGTTTTGATCATCAATTTGACCTTTCACACACAAAAGACAAGATTTTCTCAATACTTATTGCCAGACAACATTTGAATAGAATCAGAACACTCACAGTCAAAACAGAGGAAATCAATAACAAAAGTAAAAGGATCCATACACAAACTACAAATAAAAGAGTGTGACTCATCACCCTAATGTAACACTGATGATTGAGGTATAAAAGGCATAAAGATATAAAAAGGTATAAAGATGAAAATAACTGTGAATCTCTTCCCAATCCCTGTGAAGTATTCAGCTTAATTTAAAGCCATGGCACCATAAAGGGCTATGTATCTAAAAGTAACCTGTATTTCAGCTGCAGTCAGAGAAATAGGCACTTTCAGAGGTGATTCAGCTCATTGACACAGTGCTGGAGATGACTGGCTGGAAGCACTGAATGTGTAAACATCTGCCTCTGTCTACTAACCAGAGGAAGTTAGAATGAGCAGTTTAGACAAGAAAATCAGCTATTAGACAACAGTTTCCTCTCTGAGTTACACAGGACAAGGTGCAACAGGCATAAGTTGCCAGAAGGAAATTTATGATTAGCTATAAAGAAAAGCCTCTTCACACTGTGAACGATTAAGAGTGGAAAAGCTTGTCCAGGGATGCAGTGGAATCTCGTCCTGAAGACATGCAAGACTCGGCCCAAAAAGTTAAAGTGAAATCTGTCTCTAGCTTTGAATTTAGCCCTACTTCAAGCAGGATGATCTCCTGAATACAACAGCTTGATGTGTCTGCCAGTCATAGTCTTTTTATGGTTCCAGATCTAAAGTCCCAAGACAAATCCTATCTTAGTAAGATTTTTGTTCCAGATTTAAAGCTATTGTCTATTTCAGAAAACCTGATTTTAATAAAATGACAGCTAACCTAAAAAAAAAAAAAAAACCTAAAATGCATGCAGTTGTCAGACAAGCTGGCAAGATTATTAACCTAACTGTTACAATGATTTACGAATGCTGCTTATGGGAATAGCAAAAAATTGGAAGCACAACAGTGGATACAGAAGAACAAACGAGCACAATGAAAACACCACATTCTCAAAAGGGAAAAAAATGCTTATTAAGATTTTATGAACTTCAAAAGAGATTTTATGAGGTTCAAAAATTGTAAAGCCATGTGCGTTTGATCATATACTAGATTCTGCCTAAATGTATTTACTTGTATCTACATTTAATCATAACAATGTGCCAGTGCATGTCAAACATAGTTTGACTAATGGTCAGCTGCATTTGCTGTAGACCAAACTGCTTTGTAGCAGCTTGCAGTTCTGGAATTTTTTTTCAAAGGTTCCAACAGGGCTGTATGTGCTGAAGACAGACAGACAGACAAGTGGCCAGACATGTGAGTATAGGATGCAAAAGGTATACTTTATTAAACATTTATTGTAAAAAATACATGTCTACATGTAATGTCTACATTCATTGTTCATTCATTTCTGCCTTCAGAACCAGACATGTTCTCAGAGATGCAAAGGGTGGTTTAAAATTTAAAAATGTCTTTCAAGTAGGAAATCTGTGTGCATGTAAGTATTTATGGCAATTCTTAAAATTAAAAAATCTAGTGTGATTTAAGGTTTTAAATGCAGTGCTGAAACAGACACTAACATACATAAAAGTTTGATTACGTCCTTGTATACGTCCTTTATCGTACCTAGACACCTTATATAATCATATCACTCTTGAATTTACTAGCATTCACTTTTTTTTCTCCAATATTTTCTCAAAGTATTTATAAAAATGGAAAGTTAAAAAACAACTTTGATCAGTTACATTTTTTTTAGTGGACGATGAAACTAACTAAACTAGTTTCCCAGAGATTTGTGTTGGTTTCCCCACAGTAGTGCATCACCTTTGCCTATGACACCTCTGCTTTATGATATCTTCAGTTTATCACTTTGCTCCTCATCTCCCTTACAATTATTCCTTGTTCCTTCTATGCCCTTTTTCACACCTATCACCTAGGCAGGAGTGAACAGGAATCACCAAGGTCCCAGTGAACCCAAGCCATCCTTTGATGGGACAGTTCAGAAAGAACAGATAACTCTTGAGTTCCTGATGTAGCTTTTCTCTCTGTGTAGTATAGACTTTTCTTTCTACCCATCTGTGAATAATATAAAATCAGAACCATATACTGCTTTTGAGCTCTCTACTTCTGTCAAATGTGGTTTAAATTGGCCAGCGGGTAAAGGGTTATTAGTGAAAAGGGAATGACAGATGGAACAAGTGACCGCATAAACCTTTCTTAATGAAACTGGGCTAAAAATGAGAAGAAAAGATAAAACCCATAAATTTTGTGGATGTGCAAAATAATATCTTCAGCATTCAAGCTCCTGGATACTTTGTAAAATGTCTTTTAAAATCATCTTTGAATAAATAATACCACCCTTCAAACCATAAAAGACAGTCCCAGGGGACTGAATTCAGTTTTATGAATTTCTGCTGTCTGAGAAAGTCAAGCATGGTTTGTCTGTAATTGCTCTGAGAATAGGGTCCTTTTAAATCAATCTTTTTAAAGTAAGAAAGGAGAAGAACAGGAAAAGAAATTTTACCTATACAATATTTTTAATACACATGGGATTGGTTTTGAATTACAATTGTTTTTTGAGGGTTAAAATTCATTGATTTTTTTCTGCAAAGATTTAACTTCTCAAATAGAAGAAAAACCAAAATATGTAAAATTAGATAATGAGCTGAATTCAAACCTGATATTAAAGCTGAATTAGAACTAGATAAAAGCTGAATTTGGATGCAAAGTAAGCAATTTTCTGATATAAAAAAAATACAAGTAAAAGTTTCAAGTTGTCATAAATTTCAGTCATCACTGGGATAAATCATGTTTTCTTCTCTGGAATCAGGCAATTTTCAATCTCCATACACTCCAAGCACTGCCCTTCTCCGTTGTTTGTAGGGGAAAATAATATTTGAATTTAAGTGCTTCCATAAATTCATGAAGTTATATCTACTAACCAAGGATAGATTGTCCTAAGCACTGAAGCTGAGGACACAGGGAGGACCTTCAGGCAATAATTTTATGCAACAACTATTCCTATTTCAAAATGGGAATCAGATGACATTGAATTTTGGAACTGAGATATTTCTCTGAAATAAGGAAATTCCACACACCTTCACACAATACAGAGGAACTTCTCCAACTAGTACAGATCTCCAGTTTAAGATTCATAAATGTCATGAGTATACCTGGAAGCTTGTTAGCAGCTGTATAGGACTAACATGAAACTGGATGACACAAGAGATATAGCACAGTGTTGAATATATTTATTACTCTTCCACAAAAATAATTATACTACACAAAAAAAACAGGGCTGATATCCCTGCAAACAGCTTCAGTAATAAGAGATCATTGAATGTCATAGTTACTTTGACTAAAATACTGTTTAAGAAAAAGTTTTATGCTACTTATCTACTGTTTTTATAAATTGAATGTGAAAATGACCTTGACAGAAGGAGAAAAATCTTCCTGACTAATTGCTGCACCTACATTTTTAGGTCATGCTCTAGAGAATATAGACATCTTCTCATTTTGTAACACTTAAGTTCTTTTCAATCATATTTAGCTAAAATACTGCCATAACTTCAAAGAGAAAGAAAATCATATGTTAATTTATTCTATCTCAGACACAGTGGACAGAGGTTTCAGACTCTAGAGGCTCTTGCTTGTGATGAAGCTGTCAAAAAATTGCTAGAGTTTCTCCACCCCTAAAGGAATGATGATGTCTCTGATAAAATCAAAACATATTTGTACTGTATAAACTTTGCTAAGGAAGCAGAAAGACTTGGTGTTTTTTTTCATTTCCACCTTGTCATTCTTTGTGAAGAGGTATGCAATTATTTATTTGAATATTTATTAGGTCCCAAAATAATTGAAAGAAAGTCCAAATTGGATATTGAAAAAAAATCCAGCTTCGAAAAGTTGGAAATAGAAAAGTAGGTCTGCCAATCACTGTCTCTAAGTTCTTTAAAAATGCAGTACAAAAGCCAACAGTGGTTGCTTTTCATCTAAGATATGCTTTTTCAAGCAGCTAACTGACTCTGAATATCTAGCCACAAAATAACTCAATACCAAAAATATTTCTTAGGGGTTTTTTTGATCCAGAAAGTCTGGCAAGCAGCGTAACTCTGTGATAATAGTGGACAAAGAAAAAAAAAAAAAACATACAAACAAAAAAAAAAAAACCCAAACCAAATCAAACAAAGCCAAATCAAAGCAAAAAAACCCACAACCCCAAACCAAAATCAAACCAACAACAAAACCAGACAAAACCAACAAACTCCAGCTTTTTGCAAGAAGAAGTTGGTGAGTTCAAGTTTCACTCAGAAACAAGTATTCATACCTTGGTCATGGATCTGGCAGTAAATTCCATGGAGTCTGTATTTTACACAGTCAGATACTTGTTTAGTATTTGTACTCATCACACAACTTCTTTTACTCTATTTAGAAAATAGATGGATATTTAGAAAATATCATGGTTTTGTTGGTACCTTTCTCAGGCTGTAAAAGTTTGTCAATATTAATCATATTAGGATATATATACCTAAAAAGTGTAAGTATGCAACAATGCAAGCATCCTTTTTCTACTCTTTTTTTCCCTGCTGATTCTGATTTGCTTCCTTTTATACCTCACTGTCCCTAAAGCAGTTGTTAATATTTCCTACAACTACAAATACTTTGTCCTTCCTCTTTTCCAATACACCAGAGAAAACCAAGGCTCTATAATCAAACATAAATATATAAGTAGATGAAAAAAGTTTGTAAACCTTAAATAGCCTTGTTAGGCACTTGTCATAAAATGCTAATTTAAAATAAATGGTGAAGTTAGGATTAAATGAAGCTACCTAGAGCATGAATTATGCAGATTTGTCAAAGTCACCGAAAACTTAACAATTTCACAGGAGTCATTCTGAATTAAAAATAGTACACACTTGACTTCAGCTGCTGTCCAGGGAAATAATGTTCTTGGTTTGAATGCTTCTGACTGTAATTTATGGGTTTCAGAAGTAGGCTGTCTTTATCGTACTCTGAAGTTACAGACTTTTGTAATGCATCTGGAAGACTATTCAAAAACCTTAAAGCTAGTATATGTAATCTATTGCTGCTGTTGATCTACTAGAAATAGCAAGGGTATTAGAAAAGTAATCTTCTGTGATGGCATTCAAAGTCCACCTGGTGTTTTCAGTAAAAATCCATACATGTAAATTAGAAGAGTTAAAAAAGCTAATAAAGTAAAACATCAGGTCTGTACGTTCTGTCACAGACATGGTTCTTAGGAAGGATGGAAATTTCAAAGACTTCATAAAATACAGACATTGTGAATATGTGGAATAGTCAACATGTTACAAGTATTGTTGTGTTCCGGGACCATAGGGTGTATTTCCTGATGAAAATTAATTTCCTGGATGACAGGTACTGCAAATCAGTAGCATAAACTGTAAATCTTCGGAAATATCACTCCAAGGTATGCATGGAAATAGGAGGGGTTTATATGTACAGTTAGAGTGGTAGGACAGTGTATGCTATTTGGGTCATTCTCAAGAGGTTTAATAAAGCAAAGAAGCAGTCTTATAGAAAAGTATCCTTACAATACCAAATTAACAAGAAATGAAAGGCTTGAGACTGGCCACATTAGGGAATTGTGCGTGAGATAGGTTACAGACAGACACTAATTTTTCAGGTTGAAAATATTTATTGCTTTATCATCCACACTTTCTCATCAACGTTAATATCTTAAATGATATGCTTTGTGAAAAATGGCAGATTAATTAATAACTTGAATTAATTTACACCTCTCTACTCAGAAAAGCAGCAAATGCTGCAATATTAATTTAATTTCAGATCTGATAAAATCATCACAGTGAACTGTGAGGAGTCTACAGTCTTAAGCCCTGTCATCAGCCCATGGGGAAACTGTTGACTAGAAGTCTGAGACTGAGGATGGGATACTGGTGATTCACAAAGGAGTCAAAAATACAGTTAAGTGATAATCAGTCAACCAAATAAACAAACAAAACAGACAGTGATGCAGCAAGAAACACTGCAGTTATAGTTTTAAGCTAAACTTTCAAATGTTTTCATGCTAAGACAAAAATTTGTAGGATGGAGAGGTACTTTTATTTCTAATCAAAAGATCAGTGAAGTGAATAAAAGTCTTTTATGATCACATCAAGTTGTCTTTCAATCAATCCTTTCTTTGCGTGCAAACACATTTTCCTGTGACTAATTCATGTAACTCTTGTATTCCAAGGTGGTCTAACATGCAACTATATTAAGTACTTTATACCTTACTCCTTAAGGCTATTGGATAATGATGTTCCTTTGCATTCAGAATAAGTATTTAGAACAGATGGTGAAAAGCTTAGATTGATCTAATTTTGGCTTTAAAATAACCTATATGAGCTGTAATTTTCAATATAACAGCAGTTTAGTTTACTAGAACAGGAATTTATGATGCATTGGAATTAATTGCTAGATATACATACTTGAGTAATATATTCCTGTATCCGGAAATTCTCTATAGATAAGATCTTCAGTAGGTTTTGTTGTTTTGTTTTGTTTTTTCCTTAGGTGAAAATTATGAGGATTTTAGGTAACCAAGTTAATGAGAGTGATTCAGAAAAAGGCACTAATGTATTCTGTTGCCTGAGGCATAGCTTCACATTAGGAAGTGATTGGCCAGTGTTCTAGTTTAATGTATCCTTGCTCGTCTCTTGGTCCTTATTACAAGGCTCTGCTCCCTGTCTGAGAAGCACGGCCCCCACAGTTTTTTCAGTCTGCTTTTTAAGGCATTCAATTGTGAACTTGCTTAAAAAAAAAAAAAAAAAAAAAAAAAAAATATCCCTGTAGGGGGACAAAAAAGCCCCAAACCAAACAAAAACCCAAGTACTCTTAATTAGGTGTTTACATTTTTATAACAGTATATGTTCACAGATGCAGTAATTTTAGATGACTTCCCACACAAAGCTGCTTGGTATTCACTTCTCAACAATGCTATGTAGCTGGGAAAGCAACTAAGGAGGCTGAAAGGAAACAAAAAAGGACTTGACTATCTATATTTATGGTTATAATGTGGAGAAGGGATTCAAGTGGGGGTGGAAGAGATATAAGGTTTTGTGTCCCTTCCTAAGGGCAATCCCAAGAATATTTCTGCATTTTGTATTAGACAACCAATGGAATAAAAATAGGAAGCAAAAATTGGTCTATGGATGAATGAATCTTGTATTACTAGTTTCAGAGTGACTTTATTTTAACCAAATAATAGCTTCTGGGAGTGGTGGCTTTTAATCAGAGAACAGCAGGGTCCCTTCCCACTAGAATTTCAAACACAGATCTTGTTTTGTACTACTACTAAGCACAGAGGAAAAAGATACTGGCACAAACCATGCCACTGCAACACTCTGAAATAAGAAGCTTGCACTGAAATAGAAAATCTGCTGCACCTGCCTGTTGAGATCCTCATCAGATAAAAGAGAAATCAGTAGTTTCTGGCTTGATTGTTGGGATGTTCACTTTGGAAATGGGAGATATAAATTTCAACCCCTCCAACTAAAGGACACCTATAGATTTTCCAACCCCTGGGCAAATTCTTTAACCACACAGTATTACAAAAAAAGCATTGCTGTGCACAGTGGCACAGCATACAGCTGTGCTCTCAAAATAAACAGTAAGTCATTCAGCTATACCACACAAACTAAAAAGATATCTGAGCACATGGAAATATTTTCAGTCTCTGAACCTACATTGCACAAGAGTCTTATGTCTGCATTGAAATACCAAAGTCCAGTCAAGGTTAAATTGTGAAATACATATTTTTCTTCACTCCAAATCTATTTCCAAAGTAAATAATCAAGGGAGGGAAAATCTTAATAAAACTAACACAAAACAAGCTTCTTATTTTAAATATGCAAAGGTGATGATGACAGGTATGTGATGTATTCAGTTAGAGCAAGTACCTGTTTATAGTGAAATACTTAATCAATGTATGTATGCTCAAAGGTAGGATAGAAATAGACAAGCTACTTGGAATAAAAAATGAGAAATCTCTTCTGAACTTCATCCAGTGAATGAAATTTGTACCTATAACTTTTCATCATCTGGACATAAGGATCCCATGTAAAACATGTTTCACTTGTACTTCTCTTGAAGTGGGAAGGCTAGGTTTTTCTTCAAGGTGTGCTGTATCGAAAACTTTGTAAAAGAGTTTCCGTTTGGGCTTAAATGAAGATCTGAAAGAGCTATCTGATTTCTGGAAAAATTAAATCCCACTGATGGTTGAAAATAAGGTTTAAAAAAGCCGTTTAATTATTAACAAAATGTTCCCCCCTATGTATAAGAATTGAGACCGCTGAGTAACTAATTTAAGATGTTTCCATTTTACTTTCACGGTCAATATTGAATCTCTGCTTTTCTCATCCTGTGACTTATGTGCAGCAGCCTGCAACAAGAGAAAAGCATACTATATTTAAAATAGAAAAAGAAAATTTTTTTTTTTTTTAATTTTCATGCCTCAGATCCATATTGCAAAATGATTAACAAGATAAACATAATTTATATACAGAAGGTTGCACAACTTCTGTGAATAGACCATTTTTGTTCAGAGCTGGATTACATACAAATTTGAAATAGCAAAATTATTTCCAAGCAAACAGCAATATTGCAAAACCCATCATAGCTGTTCTTTATCTTGGGCTCTCTTTGTATCTTGCATTTACCTCCCTTATGATTCCAGCAAACTGTTCTTTCCTGAAACCTCCCAACCATCCTGTTCCATTCCTTACACTTCCTATTTGGAGTAATAATAAAATCAGTAACATTTATATAAAATGGGGGTTGTAATTCTTACCCATAGTTGTAAAGGTTCCCACAGAATTGTATTGACCCAAACAATAAAAATCATAACATTATCCTAAGAATTTGGGTAAGAATTGTTTCCTCCCGTGGTTCACTTTTTTCTCAAACTGTCTCCCTTTTTTTCATTGATTAAAAAACTGGCAGCAAAGGAATGTTCACTGCTTGGTACTACAATGATATTCAAAACTGCAGTTTATTGTCTGGAATCTGTCATCACAGATAGTACAAATAGCATCAGAGCACTGTATAATATCCACTGAATGCTGTCTCTAAGAAGTCATTAAAAAATAGGAGCAGATCAGCAAAAAAACCCTAGTAGAACACAAGAAGAAAAGTTAGAACTAACAAAAAAGAAAGAAGAGGCTGAGGTAGTGAATACAAATATATTTTCACTTGAAAAAGGTATGATTTTAGCACAGAGACAATAATCAGAAATGTCAACTTCAGAATTTTATGATAAGTCAGTTGAAATGCAACAGAAAACTGTACAGAATCAAAGTACTAAATGAATCCCGAGCAAATGTGTGACAAGAAGACAGTGAAAAGCTAAAATACCTGACCTCAGCAGGATTTTTATATGAAGATAACTGGCCTAATATAAGAAACACCACTCTGGTGTGACATAAAGATGCCAGAACACGAACCAGGAATAAAACCTGAATCTACCTCTTAATATAACTATAAACTTTTGTCCTAAATATGGAGCATCTTTTAAAAATACTAACTTGATTAAAATCTAAAATATGTTAATATTGTGTGAAATTAATGAAAGTTACAAAATACCTGATGTTATCTTGCAGAAACTGCAGAATTAAACACTCTCTCTCGTCTTACCAGTTTTTCAGGAAGACAGTGAGTGAACAAAAGTCATCTTAATGAAAGACAGATATGAAATACATAAAATAGCAAAGTGCCAGCATTTTCAATTTGAATTGGTGGGTACCTCTGAGATAGGAAACTCTGAAAAAACATAAACATTAACTTCTTGTAGAGAATTTAGAAAATCACTGTGGGAAGGAGAACACATTTTTCTTTCTTAATGCTGTAAATAAGATCTTTATTTCCTCCCTTTTTTTATTATGCTTTTGGTTGAAGAGCTCATAAAGCCCCTGCCAGCAACTAACACGTACTAGTTCACTTCAGGGCAGACTGAAATAATTAGATATGTTTCTTTGGTAAACAGAACAGGACAGAGAGATAAAGGCATTTCCCTCTTGGTTAGAAGTAATTAAGTATCCGAGTTATAGATACGCAGCCATTTATCTGGGGAGATTTAAATTGATTTCCAAGTCACATGAAAGACAAAAGTTCTCCATCTTGGTACAGAGGGTGAATACCGCAGTTGCTCACATTTGCTCATGTCTGAAGGCCAGTTGTTGTGTAGGTAAGAACTGCTAGGAAAAATGCGAATGCATAAATTGTATTATGATAGTAAAGGTACTTCACAGGACTGTGTTCCCATGTTCAAGAGGGTCTTCTGACTAGCATGGGAAATCTTATTCTTAATCCTTAGTATGAAAGTATGTATTCCAGTGTGTCCTCTCTGTGTCATGTACAGAAAGGCATACATGCATCATTTGAGAATTTATATCATTCAGGGAGAAAGAACAGGGAAGAAAATCATTATGTATTGTAATGTCTCTTGCTGGTTTATGTTAGGGAAATGCTGAGAGACAAATGGAATGCAATATTTATAAAGAAGTCTTCAATACTTGTTACTTTATGGTAGATATTCTAAGACATTCCAGGCAGAACTGGGCTATATGATGCTAGGTATTAGATAGATTTATGACAAAGAACCTTCTCTGTTGAAATTTACAATCTAATTATAAGAGAAAATAAATGGGTACACTGTCCTGGAACAAGTAAATTGTGGATACACAGCTATGGATCTTGCTTTATTCTGCCACACGTCATAATAGGCGGTATATTTTTTCCCAACTACATGTCTTAAAAGAAATAAGATTGTAATTACTCTGGCATCAAAGCTACTATTTAAGAGAAAGGACAGTCTATTAATATACTGTTTCTTGTTTTGTTTTGTTCTGCTTTACCATCAAATTTAATAACAAAAAGTAAAGAACTGGGAAAGGCAAAAGACAATATAGGGAAAGGAACAGAAAATAATTCCTCTGAATTCTTTGAATGAATATTCAAATGAGTCAAAATGAAAGAGGATGATAAGAAATAGAAATGCTTCACTAATTTCTACTGGGAGACAAAAGGACACATAAAAACTCATTTTGGATCAGAACTAGATCTAATCTTCCTTTCCTTTGTGGAATGATAAAACTTCAGCAATCCTTTTCATATACCATTTCAGCATGGATTGTTCAGCAGTCACTGACTTAAAAATGATAAACCTAAATCCAAAATAATCCCTTATTCTTAATAAAAGACACAAAGACTTTGTAAGAGACAGTTACGGACTAGCCAAAATATTATCATCTCAGCTGTTCTTGCTTACAAACTGCAGAATCAAGTGAACACGTCAGATGAACTTAGGTAATGTAAAGATTCTGTAACACAGGCTATCATTCCTATCTCCAGGGTAGAGAACAAAAAGAGCAGCACCCAAGTCCATATATGTCATTTTAAATGAAGAGTTGTAGAGCTTCACAAGGAAGTTATTGACCTTGGGAATAAGAACGGTAGTGAAAGTGTGAGTGTAACACCAGAAAAAAAGGATGAGACTGCTAGGAAGTGTGTATAAAACTTTTAAATTTATTATTACTGAAGAATATCTGTAATAATTACTTTACTTTCTTTTTCTCTAATAATTGATCTGGAATAATAATAATTCTTTTTGTTTGTTTGTTTTAGATTTCAGTCAGACTAATGTTAAATCCTTTGCTTTGTGTATAAAATATGTTCTGCTGGTCCAGGTAAGCTGCACAAGTTGTAGCCAAAAAGCTCCAAAACAACCTGATGGAAGAATATGGCATAGCTAGGCTGTAATTTAAATGCATCATAACATCAAAGTAAAGAAGATAATTTAACACTTTCTTTGTAGTTATGCTACTATTAGAGGGTTACTTTTCTAAAACAATGACAGGAAAACCAGACAGCCCACATTTGCTAAAACTATCAGAAAAACTAAGGGACTATGACTTTCAGAAGATGTAAGCCATATTCCAGTTTACTGAAGTATGACTGAATTTATAATTGCAGTCCACATACGCTCTGTAAAACAACAATTTCTACTTCTGTATCCTAACCGAAAAAATGTAGTCAGTATAAATACAGAAAGGCAAATAGAACATAACACATCAAACACCACTGCTAAACAGCCAGTCCTCAGAGAAATGAAGAAAGCAAGAAAAGTACTGACTTAAAATGGAATCAGAGATCAATCAAAACTTTATGAAATAATGTATGTTGGCAACTTGCAAAAAGATGTCCAAAATGGAAGTAGAAAAAGAAGGAAAAGTTTTTGCTACCAAGAAAGAAAAAGAGATTCCTAATAATTAAAAAACATTTTACATTATATGTAAATTATATATATAAAAGAATAAGTAAGACAGATTTGAATATTATATGAAATTATCATAGTAAAATTTGGTCTTATGCAACATTCTCAACTCTCAGCTGATTCCATGAAAGGAAAGGAATATCTCTATCACACTGTAAACTCACCAGCCCCTCTTTCGTGCTTTCCTTCAACCTAGCCCATACATATGATTTGTTCCTTCTAGGATATTTTAATTAACTTAATTTTTATCTCAATATTTACTTTGCATTCAATTTCATTAAGTGTTGCTAAGTGATTGCAATTAAAAACAGAGTACAAATGGTTTTCTTCCCTGTATTTGCAATGTATTATTAGGTATTTTTACTGGTAAAATAACAAACACAGAACGGCTAGTTTCAATGAGATTTTTACTTGAATTTCAGGATTTAATAGAGTGTTGATCCAGTGACGACTCTTTAATGAAGGACACTGAGAGTACCGATGTCATTTTGTGAAGCGATACCTTTCTCTACAAAAAGTCTAATAGAAATTCAGTAATTTTTCAATGAAGACAGTGATTTTGACTAAGAAGTTAATTACCCCATGCAGGATGTTGTATACCAACATTATTTCTACATTATAAATTTTTCAGAATCTTTTCAATGTATTTTTTCAGAGAATGTCAGCTGGGACAGCTAAATTTGCACATAGAAGATGAAGAAATATGGGAAGGTAAGGTACTAATGAGTTTTAGTGGAAAGACCAATATGCAACCAAAGTACAGGATGGGTTCTACTGCAAAAGAAGAATACGAAGGGGTATTTTTTTCAACAGCAACAAAATGTGTGCTAGATAAATTTCTGAATAACCATTTTATCACAGTTATTTAAACTGCACCAGAACTGGATTCTCAGCAAATGGAAGTGTAATATTATTTATCAGATTCCTTGAACAATCCAGTGACATATATTTTTATAATCCAGACCATCAGAGGAAATGTAATTTTAGACATGTAGAGTAATCTTATGTTACCTGTGCTCTTTAAATGTTTATAAAAGTACTTTGAAATTCGAAAAGATTAGCAGCCCGAGAACATACAATTTAAAATCACTTATCTTTAGATTATGAGGAGTAAGACTGTTTGCAGATAATTACGTACACTGAAATTCAAAGAAAAATCTATCAAGCAAAGATGTGAAATTTGCAGTCCTCGCTATGATTAAAACTTTTAAAATCCAGTCTATGACTGCTTAATAAAAAATTCCTTGGTAAAGTATACATAACAATAATTGAATCTTCTAATGCAGAGACAATGACAACAGCAACAGAAACAAAAGTAAACCATATTCCAAACCACATAATTACAAAGAATGTCAATGCTTGAGATTTAAATTTATCAGCGACCACACTTTGTCTCTCATTCATGTATAAATAAATGCAGACAATATATAAGTGGGAAAACTATTAAAGGAGGTATGAAAAAATTGCTTGCAGCTAGTTTACAATAGAAAGCACATAACAGTATGGTTTTTCTAATCTTAAAAGCACTCAGGTTGTATTACTCAATCATTCTAATCAATGAATGGAAAATGAGATATAAATTCCAAATTTTTTCATATACTAGGTAATCCCATGCCTTATAAACTCTGGAATTCATGATCTTAGCTTTTAGTATTCAGGACTATTCAGAGATCTAGATCTATAAATCAGAGCATGTTGATCCAACACCACATGGCTCCCTCTAGACGTGCATTGCCTACCTTTTTGGCAACACTGCGCCATTGCCTTTCTGGCGTTCCATTGAGAGCTTTCTTAAACTGCAGGGAAAATTCTCTCCTTAATCTAAAACTGATTACAAGATAAAGATGATACAAACCCAGGCAAATTATTTTTGACAAGAATAACAGAGAGACTTTAAATGGTCCTTAGACCTACAGCAGAAGTGCAGTGCTCCTTGCATCACAGGAATTTCTAAGCCAACTTTCCCTTTCATATCATCCTTCATCTTACCTTTCTGACTCCCTCTACTTTTCAGTAGGTTAACAAGGACTGTGTGCATTTTTAAGGTAGGATTTTTTTCTGTAATGTGTTTCTGATGTACTCATTAAAGTAAAATCTTTCAATATATTAAAAACTCATTAAAAGCTTTGAATTTGAAATCTCCATACTCACTCTCCCTTCCCAAACAGTATGATAGAAAGCTGGACAAGAGATTGTCACAAAAAATTTCTTTGTTTGCCATGTGGAGTGAATCTACATTAGTGTTTTAGTTCATATCAGTAGTGTGCTTTTGAAGTAGTCATGCCCACTTCCTACATTTTGCCATACATGGACATAAAAACTAGATCTGGTGGTATGGGGTTTTTTTTTGATGATGATGCAGAATTAGATATTTTCTAAGAGCACAGCTAGTGACCTCCAACCTTTCATTCAGTCCAGTGGAGCAAATAAAATACAGTATGAAGCAAAACCACCCAGCATGTTTGCAGTGATGACCTCACCTCCTTTTTCTTCTGAAAAGCCATTTCCTTGGGCTGAAGTGGACCACCTTGCAAGTATTTTGAGGAGAAGGAATCCTCTTAGACTGAATTGTAATTCAAAAACTCTCCTGGTTGAAGAGATGTTGCTGAATCATTTTCAGCAAAAGCAGTATTTATCTTCATTTAAAAATACATTTTCAAGTTATGTTTTATATGATATATTGGAATATAAAGCTAGGTATTAATTTACACCTTACTATTTTAAGATGAGAAGAAAGTTCTCAGTTCACCTGTTGGATAGTCTCAAGCTGTGGAATAAAGTATCAAATTATGTCAAACTGTAGATATAACTTTCAATTTTACTTTCTCTAAAATCCAAAATACATCAGAAACAAGATGAGCACTTGAGCAAAAAAAACAATATCAGGGTTGAATTTCGTCAGTAGTCTATACTTTGCACTGGCAGAGAGTCAGCAGAGGGAAAGGAAGTTAATTAACAAGAATTTTTCCCAGAGCTCTGCTGATATAACTAATAATGTAGGAGACAGACACAGACACAGACACAAATGAAGAGGAATACTGATTTGTCTCATATGAAAAAACAAGGGGTAGAACCCTATAATAACAGAAGTCTTGACAGACAGTATCCTACCCCATGAAAGAACCTGTTAACATTTTTGCACCATGGGGAAAACATATAATGCTATATAGAGATTTTGGAAAATTACTCTGACATAATTCAAAGAATAACACTCTAAGGCAACACTTTTGAACATTAGGTTGTAACTCTTTGTATCAGGCAACCTATAGGATAGTAATTTATTCTTGGATAGTTATTGATCTTGGATAGTTATTGATATAGCTATTGATTCTTGGATAGTTATTGATAGTTATTGTGTGGTTCTTGTCCACAAACAGAATTCTATTGTTCCTTGTCATTTAAGGATTGTATTAAATAAAGAAGGTTGAGACATTTCAGCTGGAATCCAGAGGTTTCTTTCTCTTTGAGTCACTTCTTATTCCCTGCAAGAAATATGAAACACTGGGTCACTCAAGATATTTCCTGTGAAGTACCTTTTGGCATCACTTGCGATACATCAATCTGCTTCCAAATGTTTAATTTCTGAAGACTGGCATGTGGCCAGCAACTACACTGGGCCTTTCCACTGGATCACAAAGTTGTTACCGGTTCAAAAAATAATCCTGAAACCTCTTTGCCACGTTGTTTTTTTTCACTTGTGTGACAGCTACTCCAGAAGTATTTCTTCTTTACCTTGACTAGTACAAAGTGTTTTAAATGACCAGTGTTAGGTAAGGGGGTTTGCTGCTCTCTGGTGAACTAAAGCATAAACAGCCCTGATTCCAAATCAACCCTTCAAACAGCAGTCAGAAAACATCAGCAAATATGTGCATAGGAAAACACTGCAGCCAAGACAGAGTAGCTCATGTAGTGCTAATACTCCTAAAAAGATAAAGCACTGGAGTGATCCTCCATTACAAATCTGAGATACAGCCTCAATCATCTGAGCAGCTACTCAATCCAAAGTACATAATGAGTCCTCTCTTGCAAAATGCAAGCAAAGCTTGAAAATGTGGGGAGCTTTTTGTTGTTGTTGAACATCATAATTGGCAGCATATTGAGTAGGTCTAGTATTTCAGATTCGTTTAAAATTGCAGGAACAGCAATCTAAAACTTGTGATACTTGCAGGCAATTGCCCATGAAGGTTGAATTAGTGAATAGGAATAGAATGTGTCCCCAGAAACGGACAAACTCTGATATATTTGCTGACATCATAGAAAAAATCTGTAGCTTGAAATATGGAGGTAAAAGAAAAGCTAGTTATATAGGAAATGAATATATAATAAGTGACATGAGAACAATCTCTTCAGGAGAGTCAGGTGGTTAAAGTAACAGGAGTGACCTTGTGGAGTAATAGATGATGAGAGGCTATAACTGTAGATATAACAGGAGGAAGACGTGGAACTGCTGAGGCTCCAGTCTGCTTAGTTTTGGAGACTATTTGTTGTCCAAAAGGAGCAATGATTGTTCAGAAGAGAGAAAACTAGAGTAAGATATCAGGGAAGGAGAAATATAATGGTTTCTTGTCAACAGGAAACTGCAACGAAGTAAAATCAGAGATGGATATGAGGAATCTGTATGCCAGCAATCTTGAAAAAATCATAAATTTTATCCTTTTTATCCAGCTTATATAGAAGCTGGTTCCATTGATTTATTTCTAAAATTATTTCATGTAGCCTACACAATGAGGAATCATAGAATCATAAAATTGTCTAAGTTGGAAGGGACCTTTCAGATCATTTAGTCCAACCATCAACCTAACTCTGACAAAAAACATCACTAAACCATTTCTCTAAGCACTACATCTACTCATCTTTTAAAAACCTCCAGGGATGGTGACTCAACCATATCCCTGGCAACCTGTTCCAATGCTTGATAACCCTTTCAGTGTAAAAGAATTTCCTAATATCCAGTCTCAACCTCCCCTGATGCAACTTGAGGCCATTTCCACTTGTCCTATCACCTGTTACTTGGGAGAAGAGACCGACCCCGACCTCTCTACAACCTCCTTTGAGGTAGTGGTAGAGAGCAAGGTCTCCACACAGCTTCCTTTTCTCTAGGCTAAACAATCCCAGTTCCCTCAGCCGCTCCTCAGAAGACTTGTTCTCCAGACACCTCACCAGCTCTGTTGCCCTTCTCTGGACACGCTCCAGCACCTCAATGTCTTTTTTGTAGTGAAGGGCCCAAGACTGGACACAGTACTCGAGACAGGGCCTCACCAGTGCCGAGTACAGGGGGACAATCACTTCCCTAGTCCTATTCACCATACTGTTCCTGACACAGGCCAGGATGCTATTGGCCTTCTTGGCCACCTGGGCACACTGCTGGCTCATATTCAGCTGGCAGTTGACCAACACTGCCAGGTCCTTTTCTGCCAGGCAGCTCTCTAGCCACTCTTCCCCAAGCTTTTGTCCCTGCATGGGGTTGTTGTGACCCAAGTGCAGGACCCGGCACTTGGCCTTGTTGAAACTCATACCACTGGCCTCAGACCATCGATCCAGCCTGTCCAGATCCCTCTGCAAAGCCATCCTACCCTCAAGCAGGTCAACACTCCCGCCCAACTTGGTGTCGACTGCAAACTTACTGAGGGTGCACTCGATCTCCTCGTCCAGATCATTGATAAAGATATTAAAGAGAACTGGCCAAAATACCAAGCCCTGGGGAATAAATAGATAAAAATTAAAACCAGATAAAAATTAAAACCAATCATTTTTAATAGAGATCATGACATTTTTAATATTGAAGTGTATGGAATTTTAAAAATACGAAATGAATACTCAATGTTCAAACTTTTTTTAATTGATTCCTCAATATTGCAGAAAGAAAGCTGAATAATTTATTAAATAAAGGAAAAAAACAGTAGAAAGTACATAATAGGAGCCATGTGTGAAGTAGAAAATAAAGTTCCGTCTTTGGTCTGTGACAGGGAACTTCATGTTCATGCACCAAATCTGAAAATGTATATATTGTTGAAGTAATGTAGTACCCAAGCCACTGAACAGGTGTTCAAGTTATATCAGAAGATATCCAAGAGGAAGGATTAACTCTTTTGCAGGAGATTAAGGATAAATTGCATCAAATAAAGAACATCTGGGGAAAATATTGATGTAAGTATGTTTCCATCAGGAGCCAAAAAAGAAAATACCATGACTACAAGCAATAATAGTAAAAAACCAAGCCACAATAAAGAGAAAGCTACAGGTATACGTTGTGTTACTAACATAGCCATTGAAAAGCAGAAATTACCTTGAGCTAGCCTTGCCACTCAGGTGAAGTTCACTTCTATGAGTGCCCTGTAGTTCATCATTCCTCTTACATTACATAAGTATTGCCCTTTGAAATAGATATTTCCTCCTCTAAGCACAGCAGCAGCATCCTCATGACAGGTTTGAAACAACTCTTCAGTCTCTAATGATGGGTTAAGGACCACAATAAGGAAATAAGGTTATTAGGTCTTGTACAGTCTCAGTTTCAGTTCTAGAAGGACTATTACATAGTAGAAATAATGGATAAGTTGTTCATGATGACAGATGTGCCAGGGTCTGAAAGAGTTCTTGCTGAAAGGATTTAGAAATAAGATATTGTAGGGAAAATATCAAACAAAAACCCCAACTGAGAATCAGGGAGAACCTATGCCTTAAATTTAGCGAGTCTGGTTTAATTTGAGGCAAGGAAAATACTTCTGAGAAAGCCAGTTTCCCAAATGTACTACAGGAAGAATGAGGTCCTGGTTTGCAAATATTATAGAAAGTAGTAACTCTACTAGCATTGCCTTTATGGCCACGTACAATATACAAAACCAACATTGCTACAAAGTGGTCGAAATCCAAATTAGTTAGATCCAAAGGTGAAGAGGAATCAGACCTTGGTGGTGTAAATACATGTACCAAAGAGAACCATGGCATATAAGGCCATATAAACATCATGCAATAAAGTTTGATATAATAATTTATTCCTAATACAGAGATTATATAATAAGAATTATAAATATCCCAAAACATATGAACTGAAGAGACACTCTATCTCAAAAAAACCGAATAAAATTCTAGAAAATAAAGGGGATTTAAGACCAAGAACAGCTGAATGTGCTTTGAGTCAGGTTAGGAGTAATAACCATCATCAGTAGCTTCAAAAGAACAGCATGGCTGTGAATAAAACTAGCTTGGTCCAGAATGCATTCTCTCAGGACTGGAGTTAAACTCATACTGTTTGTTCTAGACACTATGGGACTAATTTCCTGTAAAATAATAAATAATGAAATGTACAGTACCAACAGAAATACTAAAAGGTGTAATAGCTTAAGGGAAAAAAAAATAGTTCATATGATGGGCTGATGGTAATGGTGGAAACACGAATGAGTCTAGCAGTTCTCTAGTGAAAGGGACTAACTCTGGTAAAAGATGGATGGAAATGGATTGAAGCCCACAATGCTGAGAGGTTGATGGCAATAACTGCACAAAACATTCACTAGGAAACTACTGAGGTCTGCCTCACTCTCTCTACACTTAATTGCTTTCTCTGATACATGAAGCAGCTTTACAGTAACTACTTCTATGTAAAAACTTTGTTATGCAGATCTCACAACAGAATCACATTTTTTCATTTCACTCCACCCAAGACTGGTTCTTGTTTTGTCCAGATATTGAGATATATTGAAGGTGTGCAATGCAAAAACCCACATTTAAAATGCAGTCTACATTTTAAGAAATTAAAAGTATTCTTACTGGTTACATAAAACCATGTTTTATGAAGTGTCAGCTATATTTTGCAAAGTATTCTGTGTACTAAAGAGTATATATGAAATTTTGAAGGTCAAAGTCTAAACAGACAAAAAAAGTCTGTAAATGTGTCTGAGTCATCTCATCTTTGAGGTTTTCAGGGTATCTTTGCCAGATCAGAGCACAGGAATAAGAATTTCTTAAAAACTGCAAACATGTCTTCCAAAATTTTACTAATTCTTCAGAGCACATCCATTGGCCTATGTTAGATGTTGCTTTGGCCTTCCACAGTAATAGCATTATATTAGGTAGGCTGCTAATATATTAGATTGGCTCCTAATAGATAGGCTGCTATGCTATCATGCTATTTTATTTTTAGAAACTTAATCCAACGGGAATTAAGAAAGCATCAGCAGCATAAAGTTAGAGGGAGATCTCAGATTTTATTTGTCGAAATAGCTCAAAATACATGTCTTATTTTAGTACTGGTAAGTATAAGAATATTATAATATGTTTTCTATAATGTTTTTGAATGAGATAATACAGGAGATTTTTTTTTCAATGTGAATAGTCAGAAAAATTATTAAGATGAGATACTAGAACATAGTTTTAGACAGGCACTTTGAGGAGAGAGAGGGAAACAGAGAGAGATGAAGTGAGATCAGGAATCAGTGGGTCACTGGCAGAAAACCAGTTATTGGTGTAACACAAGTTCAACGAAGAGAAAGCATTTGAAAAACAGAGGAAAAAGCACAATTTTACCAATAGAAATTGAGAAGTACTGAAAGATATCAGTGAAGGAAAGGTCAGAATTAGAGAAAAAGTCAGAAACTGTGACAGAGAAATGAATCTTCAGAAAGATGAGTGATCAACAATGTTAAAGGAGACAGAAATAAGCAATAATAAGCACGAAACAGAGCTGACAGAAAAAGTAGGTATTTAGGGCACTTTAATTAGCCTAAAGACATTTAGCATTCTAATGTAATGTGATGCATGACAGCAACAACAAAATAAAATGTCATTGACCCATATCAGTTGACATAATCCAGTACAGCTCTTTTGTAAGCAATGTAACCACTATGATTCATACTACATGAGTGTCAGTGGGTAAAATGAAAGCAGGAAAGGTTCAGACTACTTGTTACATCATTCAAGAAGTAAGAATTTCTACTTTGCCTTCCTTATTTTCCCCACCCTCCCTCACAGAGAAATAATGTTCCAAGATTTGATTAAGTCATTTGGTAACAGATAACTCTTTTCAGGTCATCTAAATATAATGAAATAAACAGAAAAAAAAATATATACTAGAATAACTGTGAATCATGCACAACTCTAGATAGCAGATATTTTTGTGTGGTATTTAGAAATTAACCTTTTCTATGAATCCTTTTCAGAGGATGAAGCTTATTCAAATACATTTATAGAAGGAGCATATAGCTGTACTTTGTTTGAAAGATGACCTCACCAAACACTGTGCTGCCCACTGCAAGCCAGATGATGTAAAAGAGAAAAAAACTGTAATGGACCTATGTCAGTATTCTGCTCATGGATTTCTGATTTTTTTTAGATGCCATTCTATTTTTCATTCTATTTTATCATATTCTAGGGCTATTGTCATGTGAATGTTTCTCAAAACAGAAATAAACTCACATCAGAAGAAGCAAGCTGAGGGAAAAAAACTCAAACAAACAAATTGTTTTTGCCTCTTTGGAACCATGGCACAAGAAGATCAGTAGCCAGTCCTGTCACAGATAAAAAAAGAAATCCAAATTATGACTGTAAATCAAACTTTTGTTCTTGGACACCCAGTGAAGGGCTTAGAGATGCCTTAAAGCTTATTGAACATTTCCAAAATTTAAAGATTTTTTATTATTTCTATACTAAAAAAAGTAATAATATAGAGTTCACAGTTCCAGAGTCTCCCTCCTTTAAACTGACTTCTCTTTTTCCGCAGGAAAAAAAAAAAAAAAGAAAAGAAAAAAATTACCTCATTAATAAAAGAGCAGCCTTTGCAAAATAATTTTATTAACCTTCCAACAACAGTGCCACAAGTTGAAGTTGCAGGGATTTTCTTACTTGCAAACTTTTCATATTTAAGCACAAAATCAATCAGTAATAAAAAAGTATCATAAGAACAGCAAATTCTTTCTTTTCAAATATCCTTGACTACAAGATATTAGTGTAAGGGAGATTAATTTAGTGCATTTAAATTATTCACATTAGTTTCACTGAATAGACTGGATCCAATCTCAGAGAAAAGAAAACTTTCGATAGGATAGTGAAATAAAAGAAGAAGAATATGTGTTGGAAGTTCAGTGTTAAGATTGAAGATTTCTAATAATTATACCTGGTAGAGGGTAGTCACGATGGATTTTCTGAGGTGCTAAGCAACTTCCTTTTGAGTCAATTAAATCAAGATATTGATGCTCAGACCTTTGAAATATTGCGGCTAAGAACCCAGGTGAATCCCAAAAATATGTTCAGTCTTGAAAAAATTGGTTAAATACAGCTACACATTGCTTTCTGTTTTATTTTATGTCTCTTAATAGTAAATCTTTTCTCATTTGTTAAAAATGTTGAAATAAAAATCTGACTATCTCAGTGATGTACACCAAACATCACTGTGGTTAGACTAAGAGGTACATCTACATCTACATTTACATCTATACCTACAGACAAACAGAATAGCTACCTACTATATATTATTTATCTGAACCTTCCACAACAGTTTGCATATATAAGCACAAAGCAAGATTCCATCAAGAAAAGATATGTGCTTTGGGATCTATCTCACTGCAAGTTTTGCTTTCTTGATTTTATTATAGAAACAAAATAAAGTAACTGCAAGATTGCAAAGGCCTTCATAATTTATAGGGGGAAATGTCAAATGCAAAGGTAATTTGGTATTTCTTCAAGGCTCTCTTACCTGTTTCAAGAAAATACCTTGCCTTACTAGTTTCAAGTAGTCATTTAGCTATCTAACACTAGCTCTGAATAATTGAATTTCGAATATTTTCAAGTATCATAGGTAGTAATGTGACAAAAAAATGTTCACAGTTCCTTCAGTGTTCTGTCACATCACTACAGTTATGTATATTTGAAAAGTATATGCACTTTAATAAAAAAAGTATATACACTTTAATGTTGTCTTCTGATCTTAAGAGTTATCAGTAAAAATGCCTGCAACAGCAAGAAAAAATCCCAAGGCAAAATACTGGAAATGGTGTCATTAACCATATCCATCTATGATTTAGGGCTCTTCATGTATACTTTCTTGTGAATGCTTTAAAATTTCTTAGTTTTGTAATAAATCATATATTTCATTAACATAATGATGTTCTACTAAAAATGCATTCTGTTCTATGGAAAACCTATAATATGAAAAATTGTGTGGTAATTCATTACACACAAACTCAGATGGGCACAAACAAGGATTTAAAATACATTGTTATTTCGATACATCTTATTCTTTCTCTTTAGAAGAACCAAATCAAAAAGATGCCTTATTACGCAATCACGACACTTTACAGGAGGACTGGTAAAAAGAATGGAATATTTTTGGATCATTTCTACACTTGTTAAGAGGCAACATGCGCATATGGTCAAGCCCATTTTGAAAAAAAAAATTCTTGATTAGCTGCATTGCAGGATAGCAGAGGTTGTTGGCGTGTTCTCAGTTATCCCACTTAGGCAGGCAGATTGACTCTCAATGTGAAGTACTGTTGCATACACTGTGTAGAACTGCCCAGAAAAGAGCAATGCTTAATCTTTTTCTTTACATCGGAACAGACACAAGAAAATCTTTCTAAACAACCGGTTCTGTAACACTGTTTATTTATCAAGCATGTGCTAACAGTAAAAATAAACCTATACTACCATATGAGAAAAGTTATATCATGTTACGTAGCTACTTTAGCCTGCTAGCGTAGAAGACATTTTTTTTTTTTCTGAAGTGGCTTGGTCTGAAATATCTCCCTCCTAGAACACTGAAGTCTAACATAATAAGGAAATAAAAGAAATAAACAAAACAAAATAAAATAAAATGGTTCAGAAACCACGGGAAGGTAAGTTGTTGTTGATTAACACAAATCTTATTTATTCCCAGTGCAAAGTAAGAAAGAAGCCAAGCTGATGCAAATTTCAAGTAATTTCATGCACATGAATATGTAAATTAGTTGTAGCGCTCTGGTTCCTGAAAAATTGCCAGTGTGGCCTTTTGTGTTGTAAAGGTTGTAATCCATTGCGCTAGACAAGGGGAGCAGACCACAGTATAAGTGAAAGCCAGAAAGAGCTATTTAAGGAATTAAAACCAAATACATTAGAGAAACAGCAGCACCACAAATGTCCTCTAGATACACATATTTTTCATTCATTTCCTCATTATGCTCCTTAGTTGTTTCTAAAACACCCAAGTGATATTAGTGTTAGGTATTAGCACTCCGTTCCATAACTACTTTCAAGTCTTTATACACACTGAGAGAAGTCTCTTATGCAGTAATCAGTCTGATTACTTTTATCTTTCATTACGTTAATGTATTTTGGCAAGACTACCAGCCTATAACATTTGTTTTTTTCTCCAGCACATGTTGTTATACCCCAGACTAGAAAGCTGTTCCTGAACTATTGTCAGCTATGTCAATTGTATTCCTGGCGTTTACATTGCTTTTTTAAAGGCCTACATCAGAAAATTATGTAAAAGAAAAAAAGTACATCTATACTTCCTTCATCCTTTTATGCTTCTAAATTATATTGCAAATCAATGAAAAAGATTTCTAACTGCTGTTTATCTCACCTCAGCCTACCTTATCCCTTATATATGTGCATGTAGGCACGCATGCTCTCTCGCACGCCCGTTTCCCAGCCTCTCTTAAGGTGGGCATCAGGAAGTAGATGAGAGTGAACTAGAGGAGAAGAGAGGACAGGAGCAGAAATGTGAAGCTGGAATGAGTGACTGGAAAGGAGGTGACCACCAAAACATTCACACAAATTGTGGCATTTTTTCCAGAATTTCATGATACAAAAGCCACGGAAGACTACATATAAGGTAGTCCATGCCTGAGGACTGTGGATGTAGGAAACAGATGTGGCAGAAAATCCAAACCATTAGAAAAAGGCATGGCTAAAACAACCTGGATGAGTCTAGCTGGACCTCCAATAATGCAGAAAAACCAAAGGCTACATGGAAAATACCAAGTAATATTGGCACTGTTGATCCTCAATAGGAGCTGACTTGACAACAGCTGATGCAGAGGACCCCTCATCTTAGTATGTCTGCTTTGGAGTACAGTTAGCCTGGGCTCCTAGCTTGAACATCCTCACTACCTACATGGTTTGAAGTAGAAAGAAGGACAGCTACTCCACAAACATTTGTTTTCTGGACTGTGGGTGGGTCCCTTAATGAGTTACATCATGCTATTTGTTCATTTAACACTTCTACTGATACTTGTGCTCTTCTGTGGTTGTACAAGTGGAAGCAAACCTTATTTCTGTTTCCATATCTATTTCCAGATAGGGAAACTAACACAACTGAAAAGTGTGCTAGTACATTCTGGAAGATTGTGCCCACTCATTGATCCATTTGTTCCCATTAGAGACACTCCTCATTAGCTCTTACTGTCCAGTTGCATTCAAAAGGAATTTTTCACCTGCACAAAGCCCACCCTTGATGAACAGCAACCCAGTAAGTGGAGATGAAAATGGATGAAAAACACACTCTGGATTTTATTAACACCAAGCACAATAACCGCCAGAAATTTTTCTTATCTAAAAGTAAATGATTATAGCAGGCTCTCCAAAATACCAAAAAAGTCAAATGACACATTTGTTATACATGAAATTCATTGAAGTAGCTAATCTTTTAAAATCTGAATGGAGAAATAAGTTACCAGACAGCAAAACTTGCAAAATATTGACAAGTTTACTCTCTAACACAGAAAAAATTAAGATGCCCTAAAATTAGTCTGGTCTATAGATTTCTGGCAACTGATTCAATTGCCTATTCAATTTTTTAGACCAAGGAAGCTTATGAAAAGTCTGAATTAAACTACTAGATGAGGAATATATAAAAGCAATGCTTAAAAATTTTTGGACTCAGAAATACTGGTTAAGCAAGGTTCCCTATAGCATGCAATTACTGAATGTACTTTTCCAAAGTTTGATTTGTCACAGTCACTAACTGTATAACTTTTAAAAGTGTATCTTTGTTTAAAAGGAAGCACTTTAAAAACACTTTACATAATAGTTTTTCCTTTTAGTGATGCAAGCAGTCTATATGTGGTACAACCAGATGAACTAAAATGGGTTTAAATCTGCACTGGGAAGTCTAAACAACATGTTTAAAATATAGACAGACTTCTTCTTACAATGAGTAACAGCAATTACCCTGTAGGTGTGAATCACACTAAAAAATAATGGATATTTTTTGGTCTTATGTCCAGTGTTGTTTGGTGGGTTTTTTCTGCTCTGGCCAAGCGATGATTGACAGTGTAGAAACTGAAACTTGTACATGATTTGGAGACATCTGGCTTTTTTTCTGTATAAAAAATAAATCATCTCTTACTTCTATATAAGAAGTATTTTACCTTTTTCAGCAATTTTTCATATGCTGGTAATTAATATTTAAAGAAATATTCTTTTTCTGAAATGTATTTTTATTTCCTGTTACATATAGGTGTTATGCCATAGAATTAGACAGAGACCCTTGGAAGACCAATTATAATAGTGGTGGAAAAAAGTTAGGGAATTAAATTCAAAGATAGTATTATAGAATCAAGATCAAATGTCAACATTCTAAGGAGATTTAGATATCCAATGGAAGAAAGTGCAACAGTTTGTTCTTCATATCATAGAGTCATAGAATCAGAATAATTTACATTGGAAAACACCCTTAAGATCACCGAGTACAACCATAAACCTAACACTGCCAAGTCCACTAAGTGGGTAGCCTCAAGTGTTCTAATCAGTTCTAAGCAGAAATCCTGTATTTAGGGAAAAAAAAAAAAAAAAAAAAAAAAAATTCTTTCCACATGACAGGGCATTTCCACTCCACCAAGCCATATTACTGGAAACATCTTATACAAGTTATTCCTTCAAACAGGAAGCCTACCCTTTATGTCTTATTTTTCATATGTATAATGCTAAAGTTAAAAATTATTTTACCTTCATACCCAAGAGCTTTACTATGACGCAGCTACCTAGGAAAGAGGCTATTGCTGCATGCAGTAACAACTTCTGTATTTCAGAACAAATGAGAACAGCATATGAGAATAAATCAGAGCATTTTGGTATCTGAGTTTATGAAAGAACATTGAAAATTTAAACAGCCTTTGGAATGAAAGAACATGTAGAGATTTAAGCAAAATGATGCCTTCGATTCTCAGATTTGCTAAATTACCCTTCACTCTTTCACCAAGATATCTATAAGAATGCTCGGAGATTTATCTTAGAAGCACAATGATATTTTATTTACATGTTTATTAAATATGTCATTTCCCAAAAGTATTTCTGTCTAAATTTCTGGTGAAACAGTCAGCCGACCTTGTAATTTTTTTTCCCCCAACATACAAAGATGACAAGATTATTTATGTTTGCATGAAAAAAGAAACCAAATGTAACATTCTGTGTGTACTGTTGCCACCATTTGTAATGAATGATTTCAAATATTACCTACAAAATATCAGAGACAGAAAAATGAAAGGTTATCCAAAGGTTAGAGGATACAGTATACAGTGCAGCTGGGCTGTCAGAGGGTTCCATATGTGCAGTCCATCTCACCTGTACTATTCTGTTTGGAAGAAGGCTATTCCTGCTAAGAATGCACTGCAATGTTATACAAAAGGAATGGCAGCATTTTAAGGATGTATATGACCTAAATGTTTTTGGCTGCGATAATTTACTTAAAGCTGTGCTATATCCAGGCTAGTCTGTGACATTCTAAAATCCTCGGTGATACAATACTGGTGTCACACAGGTGTGAGTCTCTCACAGAAATTCTAAATATGATATACTCCACAGGAGGCTGCAAGACCTAGATAAACAATATTCATTATGTTTTACCCAGTCACTCCTTACAGAGTAATTTTACAATAGATCTGAACTCATTCTTATTACAGAAAATAGAAAATTCAAAATATAAAAATAGAAAATCAAATTATTTTTTTCATGTGTTCAAGGAGAAAGATCTTTAAGTGAAATGTCAGTGCTGACCTAAAGAAAATGAGTACAAGTTCCAATTTCCAGCAGGAACTAATATGCATACTCAGAAGCCTTGTGAAATACATATCTAAAGTCCATTTTAGATACTTATGCCTTTAAAATCTAAAGGAGTTGTGGGTTTTTTTCTTTATAGTAGCAGTTTTGAAAAGGATTAATTCTGAATTTAAAAGTTTAGAAGAAACTGTTTTATTAAATTTTGGCTAGGTATGTATTTTGACATTCTAACATATCCAAAGTCACTACATTTTTAGACTGTGTGTCTCTGATTTTATGGAAGTCAGATATAAACAGAGAACAGTCATACCATGAAAGGAATTCAAAGGAAAAACTATCACCTATGACATTGACAATGACTAGATGTCTTTTAAAAGCACTATTTTTAATCTTTTTCCAGGAACTTGGTGAGTTTTCCACTTCAATGCTTCTTTAATACAGAGATACTACTTAGATATTAGATTTAGGATAGCCAAAAGCCCAAGTGTTGATTTTATTCTGTGCTCTGTGTAAATAGCCTACATGTATCAAACCCATTTAAAAGCTTGTTACAAACACACTTAATGTGCAGACTGATATAAAATACAGTGAATGCGGACATTTTACACTGAAAGGTACACCATGAGTGGCTTCTGAAGGACCACCTGTTGAGTCAAGAAATTGTTAAACTCAAATCAAGATCAGAAGCTAACATCTTTTCTGACCAAAAAAAAAAAAAAACCAAAAAAAACCAACCAAAAAACCAACCATACTTATTTTTTATATTTAAAAGCATGAAACAAGATTCAGTTGGGTCCTGACACATCTCTCTCTCCCAAAAGATTTAGAATAAAATAGGTTTGAACGAGAAAATAAATATACTAGGTTGCTAGCAAAGTGTGAAATTATATCTTTATGTTTCTTTTAGAGGACTCCAAAAATAAGGTAAGCTATGAAAACTGACTTCCTCCTGTAGGAGAAAAGTGTATCTGACATCACCTGAGACAAGGGATACATAGAAAGACAGGATCCCTGATGAGGTGTGTGTCAGAAAACATTTACCATAAATTAGTTGGCTTCAAGAGAATTAAGAGACCTTACAGATTTAAATCAAATGTAAAGAGATGGAGTGCTTTTCCTGCTATTTTTTCATGTTTTTATAAATATATCAGTTTATCACATATTTTGATATCATAAGAGCTCTTACATGCCTGTTATCTTAATTTAGCTCAAGCTAAATCTGAATTACAGCCTAATAAAATGTGTGCCTCTCCTGGAAGTGTGCATATCTGTAGGTCAGATCTTTAACTGTTAACAGATTTCACACAGATTCGTTAGTGAGGAGAGGGTGAAACACTTCATACCTACAGAAGATGCCTGAAGTGATTTGTGGGAATTATCAAAGATGTCAGAGGAGGAAAGTTCTCTACCGGTGACAGGTTATAATCAGGAGGTGGTCTATGGTGTACATCATTACAAGGGGAAGAGGGAGATTGGAAGATGTTATCTTTTAGATGCCTGTAAAGTAGCAAAATAAGTGAATATGTTAATATCAGTGAAACATGCTTTGACCAAGAGGCCTAATCTTCTAGTACACATTTTTCATGACAAAACTTTAGAGCAACCATTTTGTAAGAACAAGATATAGCCAAAATGTAAGTGCATCCAGAAGATTAAAGCACATATTTAGAACAGTTTCATTCTACACAACACAGAACACGGCAGCATACACTCTGCTCTGAAGAACTGATTTTAATTTTAATAAAGAATGGGTACCATATTTCTCCAGACAAAAAAAAATCTGTTTGTACAACTGAATCAGTTATGAAACAACTGGATTGAATCAGCTCTTAAACTAGACAAGAACATCCTTTAATATTTATCAAGTCAGAACCATAAAAATGAACATGCAATACTTACTGCTATTATTAATTTGTGTGTGAAGATCAAGTCAGAGGCCTAAATCACAGTTGTCAATATAAAAGTCCAGTGAGGTAGAAATTTTTATATTTAAGGTGCTTTATAAGTGCTTTTATATTAATAGATTTATTAAATGAGACAGGGGGTCCCTACATCAGTAAAAAAGAAATCTGAACAGTAGGAAATGACTTGTGCTTTCCTGATATCAGACTTCTAGCTATCATAGGAATATCTTAGTAGAAATGAGAGAAATCCTGTGGACAAACTTATAAGAATTATGACAGTTTATAGAAAACATTATCTACAGTACCATTATCAGAAATACTTGCAGGACGTATGCTGCATCAGAGGGAGACACAGTGGGATAGAGTCTCAAAGAATAGTTCACATGCTGTATGAGTGAAGAATTTGGATTTATTAGGAACATGAAACACATGTAGGATAGATTGCCTCCATCTAAACAGAATGGAACAGCAATACAAATTGCTGGTTACAAATGTTCACAAATTTCAGGGAAGAAAAAAAAAAAGCAGCCTCCATAAAGTCCCATTTAAGTGGGACACATGACAATAAATATCAAAAACATGATCAAACACACATTTATTTAAACACAATGGTGAAAGTCTGCTGGAAAACAAACAAACAAACAAACAAACAAACAAAAAAAACAAACAAAGGTAAAACTGAAAATCTGGTTCTGAGACCACTGACTAATGTGTTTATGATGTTACATTAGCTATTTCAGTGCAAGAGCAATGCTGTGTATTAAGAAAACCTTATACCTAAAATTTGATTGCTTCCTGGGTAATTTAGTCAGACAGCGAAAAAGACAATAAACAGCTCTTGATTTAGGCCTGGCCTGTGTGCAGGACAGAGTTCAGAATGTTACAGCATCTCAAATCCAGCAGCTTTCTAGCAACATATATATATATAAAACAGCTACTGCAGTAGTGTTGTAACAGCTCTCTCTCTGTCTCTCACTCATTTAAACTAAAAAATGTAACAATGTGAATAATTAGAAAGATTAATAAAATTACATTTAAGGTGTAAAATATTTTCAGTCTAGACTACTATAAGGCTGTTAAATTGTTGTCTTGGAGAAAACATATTCCTTCTAGAAAAAAGCATAAATAAACAACAGCAAAAAGGAGATGTGTTCTGTTTAAATAACACACACAAGAAATCTTAACAACATAGCCGAAATCTAGAAGCAGATATTAAAAAAAAGAAGTATTGGGGCTTAGAGACACCATGAGCCACAAGCAGCACCTCTCTCATAAGTAGCTTAAATAACCCCTGCCTCTCCTCGGAGCTTGCTTTTTTCTTTTAATGAGAGTAATCTTGATTTAAGTGAAGACAGGAATTTGAAAAATTCTGACAAACCCACTTTTGGGTAAATTGAAGAGATTAACTGGAAACAGACTTTTGGAAACAAGTTGTGCTAATGTAAAGTGGGTAGACATGAGATCTGGGTGAACAGAGGTACTTACAAGGTTGAGAACATGAGCTAACATGTCATATTAGTTTACCTAAAGTACTAGTTTTTGAAATCTAGAAATAAAATCTTCATAATCCGATAAAGAGGAAGCCGAGTCTTCTGCAGTTTGATTGACCAAAAATTAACTTTCTTAAATTCTTCACTACATTCTATTTACATTGTAAATCTTTGTGAAAATAGCTACTTTTTTTTTTAAACTTTTAAAAACCTGAAGTGACAACAGTGTAACTGATGTTTCAACTGCATGTTTGAATTATTTTTTACTTAATTTCTTAATGTCTTCACACTAGAAAAACTGATAGAGAGAATTCTTTCATTTATATGATTAGTATCTCTCCAGAAAAGCACATTAAACTAATAATTAGTCTTTTTTTGTTATAACTTCCCCAAAAAGGATTAAAAGTGGTAGTATTTTAGTAAATTATAACATGAGAAGTTTATTAAAATGGCATTGATTTAATGTATGAAGTTAATATTTTCACCATATATAAAAGATTTAGTATTAATATTTCGTAAGAAAAAATTCAGTGTACTGATTATGTTTTGCATACTAATTTCTGGCTCTAATTATCTTATAGATAATGTATTGTTTCTACTACCTACACTGAAATCTTGTTTAAAAAAATGTTAAGAAATGTACTTTGTAAAATAATCTGAATATAATAATCTATTTTTGACCAGTTCAATTGCCCTCAATACCAATATTGAATAGATTAGAATTTATAACATCGTGCTATTATCATTCAAAGTTAACATTCTATGGTATATTCATTTCTTTAATGATCTCCTCCCCACTCTGGACAATCTAGAAAATTGTCTCCAATGACTTAATTATTTTCAGCGTAAGTTTTGTACTAAATATTTTCTCCCAACAGTTTTATTCTATCTTAGATATAGCTCTGGTGGGAAAAGTTGTAAGATTTGATCTACAATATTCTACTCCTCTATCTTTCTGTGTCTTGAGACCATTAAATTGGAAATGATTGCTAAAATCAAGCCATGTAATTAGACAGCATAACATCTAATATACTCCTTTTGTCAGCTTGCCAGAAAGAGAATTTCAGTAAATGATACATTACACCATGAAAAAACTCTTTCAAAGAAGCCTGTTAATGATGATAAATAAAGAACTTGTGCAAAACCAAGCAATTAATCCTTTGGAAGCTTTCCATTGAAGTTACTATTAAGGCATCAAAAAATGCAAATACATACATAAACAAACCCTTTGTGAATAGTCTGCTTTAGGTTAGTGTAATTTCTTTCAAACCCATCTGTAGTTAACTTCTTTCATATCATTTCTTATTCATAAAATATTGTCTTTATTTTAATAAAGGAACAAACAACAGTCATTCATAGTGGCAAGAATTAGTTAAAGAAAAAATATACCATGTTACATGAAAATTTTAAATATTCAGAGACGTTGCATTTTATTTTCAGAGAAGAAATATTGATTTATTTACTTATGAAGCCACAGTATTTTTTGTTTCTGCTACAGGGACAGAGCAGATTGCAATATTCTGGCATTAATAATACATTGGAAATAAAGAGGAATGGTAAGCAAAAATTTATGCTGCAGCTTGTAAAAAGTGTGAAAAGTCAAAAGGTGATGGAAAGATCCTCCCAGTAAATACTATCTCAAGTTACAAACTTGTAAAGCAGTTTCTCAGTGTGCAGGCAACTGAGTAGATTTATGTCTCACTACAACAGATAGTGTACGTCGGTGTTTTCAGTTATCTTTTTCTTTCCATAGGTCCCCTAAGTTATTCCCTGTATGTATTATAAGCTGCGGCTAGAAGCATAAAAGAAAGTAAAAAATGGTTTAAAATTTTTTTACTCTGTAAACACAGAGCAGTTCAGATCCCACCTTATTATCGGATAGGAGGAAAATCTTTTGGACATTTGTTTTCATTATAAATCACATAAAATAACAAAAAAGATCACCAAACTATGCATCACAACAAAGCGTGGATGTATTTTGCGATGTGTAGCACAAAATAGATAGGAATCTCAGACAGTCTGGAATCATCTTTTGCTGAATCATCCCCCACTTCTTTGAGCAGATAATTCATACTCCAAAAGGTGCCATATCATAAATTAATGTAGGTTGCATATATCATCTGAAGTAAAAATTATTTTTTCCATTATAGACCAAGATTTTTCCTTTTTTTTCACTTGCCCATGTACTTGAACAATGAGCATAAAAAAGGTTATGAAGACTAAAGAGGTACTATGGTCATTGATTTTTACAGTAGGACAATAATGGGTGAGTGATTTAGCAGAAGGTAGTATTAAACCAAAATGATCTTTAATTTTGTGACAGTATCATTTTTGTACCAAAATAAAGTGCAAGATTATTCTAATGCAATTTTAACTTGGGTCAAATGTAAACACTTTGCTAGGTGAGGATGATATCACCAACATATCATTGACTGCTTGCAGTTTTAGATTTTTTTTCTTTTTCAAGACACCTTTTAAAGAAAGAGAAATGACAGAGGTGGTGGTTTTCCAAAGTGAATGAGTTGGAAATCAAGAACAGGAAGGAGACAATAGGCAAATTAATCAGTTCCATCATATCACGGCAAGAGTTGTCACAAAAGCTATAATGAAAGTATTTAGAAGAGAGCATTGATCATAGACATTGAGAATTTCCTTCTACTTGTAGAGACTGATAAAGGAGAATCTGAACAGTAAGTCCTTATTTTTCTCTAAAGCAAGTAATTCTGCAGCAGAACACTTAGTAAAAATTGCTGAAAACACAGAATCACAAAATCACAGAATCAGAGACTGAGGTTGGAAGGGACCCGTGGAAGTCATTTGGTCTAACCCCCCTGCTCAGGCATGGCTATCTACAGCCAATTGCCCAGGATCATGTTCAGACAGCTTTTGACAGGAGGGATACTCCACAACTGCTCTGGGCAACCTCTGTCAGTGCTGTTACCCTCACAGTAAAAAAGTTTTTCCTGATATTCAGGATGAACCTCAAGTGTTTCAGTTTGTACCCATTCCCTACTATCCTCTCACTCTGTCTTCTTTACACCCTTCTTTCAGATATTCAGACATTTTAACAAGATGTCTCTTGAGCCTTCTCTTCTCCAGACTAGCTTTCTAAGCCTTTCCTTATAGGAGAGAAGCTCCAGTCCTTTAACCATCTTTGTGACCCTTTGCTGCACTCTCTCCAGTATCTCCCTATCTCTCTTATACTGGGGAGCTCGAAACTGGACACTGGATGCTAGTCACTGCTCCCAGTTTGGTGTTGTCTGCAACTACTAAGAGTACACTGTCCCATCATCCAGATCGTTAATGAAGACATTGGACAGGATGGGGGGACAGTTACTGGCAGGGCAAGCTAGTTACTGGCCACCAGCTAGATGTGACTCATCACCACCCTCTGGGCCCAGCCATTCAGCCAATTTTCAATCCACTTTGCTATCTGTTCATACAGCCCACACTTCATCAACTTCTCTATGGGGATCTCATTGGAGACAGTATGAAAAGCCTTAGATGTATTGCAGAGAATGATTTTACAGGTAAGGTTCTCCATTCATTTCTCAGTTTGGCTATATGTCTGCAATTTAGTAATGGACAACACCTTAATTTCTCAGTCCCTCTATAATTTGCTAAATGGAGGCAACAACACTTCTCTTTCTACTGATGACATTTGAAGGGCCAAGTTCTTATTTTTAAAGCTCCCATTAGCTATTGTTAATTGACTTATCAAAGGCTTGTATTGACATTAATTATTTTTATTCTTTCATTTACCAGAAAAAAAGATTTTTATGGATATTTTTGCATATTTTTTTTTTTTCCCATATGCTGCTATTTGGCTGTATGGTAAGATGTTAGTCACCTAAGTACAGCTATGAAAAACACAACCTCTGTCTACCTACATGGAAACCATTACGTGGGAGCTGTTATTTTCTGGAAATGTCATTCATTTAGTGTAGCTGAACTGGGAGAGCTAGACTGGGAGAAGAAAAGAGAATACCTTGAGAGTATTCATAATGTATTCCCTCAATTAAATATCTGTTAATACAGATGTAATTATCCAAATGATTAATAAAATCAGTATCTATTCTCTTTGTGTTTATGAGACAAATCTTCCTGACACATCTCTGTAACAGAGTGATACATGCAAAATCAAATTCCTAGCACACTCAGCTTGTAAATAATACTAAACCATTTTAACCAGTGAGTTGTACTGTTTTGATTAATTTTCTTTTCATATATTATCAATTACTTTGCATGTAAGACTTATGGGTTAAGTAGAGCCAAAGCAAAACAGACACCTCATCAGGTTCTGTACTAAATAGCCACAAGCACAAAAGCTGAGCATCTACACAATCTGCTGTGAAAGAAACATACCATGCTGTGTCAGTGGGGGACTGAAAACAGTGGAAATAATAGAAGTGTTTAAATTTGAAGGTGAGAAATATTTTTGTTCTGACTCTAAATTCAGTAAATCAAGATTACTGATATGAGGAAATTGAGGGAGATTTGTAATTAAAAAAAAAGAAGAAGAAAAAGAGAGAAGGGAACAATAACGATGTCCTCCTCTCTTTTATTTTTTATGTTTATGGGGTAATGAATAATCTTTTCATGCTTTTCTCACAAAAGAAAACCAGAAATCCATGGGTGCTTTGTGACAGCAAGACAGGATAAAATCATGTGTTAAATAGTAAATCCAGAAAGGTATTAGTAATCATCATGCTTATGTACAAGACTACTTTAATCATTATTTTTATGTCAGGAGGTAATATTTTGCTTTGTACTATATTAGTAGAATTATTTGGAATATTTTCTTTCTCAGAACAACTGTTGATAGCACGCAGGTTAATTGACAAATGTATTCCCCAAGACAGGTACCACAGCTGAGAAAAGAGTACAGTCGGAAAAGTTTTATCTTCAGTGGGAATTGATTTAGAAAGTTTATTTTTCAAATTTTTATTGTTTCTCTGAGATAATTGGTCATCTTGGGCTTGTGCGATGAATTCCGTATTTGTGTCTCAAGAAAGAAACATGCAGTCAATTGTTTTCTTATATCAGAAGTAACCTAGAGGGGCTGATTCATTTTGGCAGGGATGATCTGCTGGGGATTGCAACAGAAATTCAATCTACGAGGGAGAAATAAGAGAAATAGTATACATTGTGCGCTACATGTCACAACATCTATCACTTTGAATAAAACAAAGGAAAAGTTTTAATGTGGGTGTTACACACCCTCAGTCAGTATTATAAACTCTGAAAGTGATGCTTGCCTTTCTCTGTGTCACTCTTCCCATTGACCATGCCAACAGACTTATTTCCAAAATATTCCCAAACACTTTAACCTTAATATTTAGATCTTAGAACAAAAGGAGATTGTTGGTCATGACTTCAACTGATTCATTTTTACTGTACTTTTTCGTTCCCTGAAATCTTGGCCTTGAAACTTTTACAGGTAACATATAAGCAGCACTACTTGTAACACCGTTCAGAGGCGTTGTTATTTTGAATCAGCTTGTTCATTGGCCTGCACACGCTCATTTTAATGAGTTACATATATATATATATATGACTACAGAATATATGTTATAATTTTGTATGCAATGTCTGGACATGAAATTAAATAATTACTATGATAGGTAATTTTTAATTTTTGATAATATTAATGTCACTCTATTATTAAAGTAAAGCTCTGAATAAATGTTAAGACAAAATATACATTAATTTATTTTATTAATAACACACCTTTACTTTGTGGCTCGGTAATGGCCAGGAATACCAGGACTTGGATCCGTAAAATATTTTTCTGCTGAACTAGTTTGAAGGGAAGAATACATATTCCAGAATCTGAGGTATTCAGAAACTGGTCTGTATCTTTGTCAAGGACACTTTTGAGAGCTATACTTGACAGAGGAAACCAGAAAAGGTTAGATTTTTTTGTGCACTTTGGCATTACCCATAATTTATAATTCTTCTTTTTGTTTTATTGGCAGTAACTTTTTAAGTAATGCCTTAAGGTAAGTAATGCCTTAAGGTAAGTAATCAACCTACATTGGTAACGCTGATCCCACAGCACAGCAACTTTAGAAATTTTAATGGTGAACAGTATGCAGAATATAAATGGAAAGGTGTGAAACAGATCTGATTGACTGCTAGAAAGAGAGGAAGACAAAACGATGAATGTAAATAAGGGACTTGACCAGTATCCAGCCATTCAGGAATTCCGGAAACAACGGATATCTTGGTACCATAATATAGAAATACATTGCAATGGAAGTGAAATGTGGGGGGGTTTCACCCAAACGAGGAAGAAAGAGATCATATCTTTCTCAAAAGATGTAAAAATTTAAGTGATGTTTAGGAACATTTCAGTTTCCTCAGTTTTAATGAAATAACTTGATAGAATTCACAGTTTTTTCCTTGATCCTATTTGCTTTTATGTCAAAATATCACGAGGGTATGAAAACAGCTGGATTTCAAATGAAATCTCACTAAAACTTCCAAAGTTGTAGGTCATTTCAGTATTTCAAGTTATGTGCATCTTAAGTGAAAAGAATAATTTGAATGTTCACTTCATGGTGACAGCAAACAGGGGAAATGGTTAAGCTTCATAGTAAGGCACCAAATAGAGGAGGAAGGGTGCTCTAGAAAGCAGATTATTTTTTCTCTCACAAGTCCATTTGTTTTCTTATAGAACTGAAACTCTCTCATGCAGTCTACAGGACATTGCAGTATGTGTTAATATGTCAGTATGATTAATTCTGCAAGTGGCCAGTGCTACTAGTGAGCCACCATACATATTTGATTGCAAGAAGAAAAGGTGTTTTATTTGATGTAGAGTGATAAATGAATGGGATGCTTTCTTTCTCTTTTCTCTAGTTCTCTGCCCTAATGTCTCTCATTTCTGCTACTTAAATTGTGACTCTTTGATGTAGTGTGGTTTTTGACATTTTTCAAAGTAGAAAATATTATTTAAGTTAATAGCCTGAGTTTCATAATATGGGTAACATTTTTAAATCTAATTAGTCATTTATTCTTCACCACTGACTTTTATTAAATTTTATAGGCAAAATAATTTTTCCTAATTTATAATGCTAGTACATCTGCATGGTGTTTCTAAAAACATGTTCTTAATTTTCAACGTTGTCTTTAGAAGGAGAAAAAAAATGCTGATCTTGTGATAAGGCATCAGTTAGCACACTTATGTTTTCTGCTTATATGGAATAGTACACTCACAAATTTTCTTTTAAATTCAAGTCCACTATCCTCCTCTGTTTCTAGTTCACTACCATTTTAACTTATTCTCATTTTCTTGATGCATCAAACAAAAAAGAATGATATGAAATGTAAACAGAAACTCCTCCTAATCACAATGACATTTTCTACTTTCCACACAGAATTCAGGAAATGATTTAGTGTTTGATTCTCTGAACCTTTGATGTAAGTTTTGTGCAGGTATTAATGCTTTTCATCTCTAAATATGTGCTTCCCCCAAGCACACACTGTATATGGGCATAGATGACAGTCAACATATGATATGTATACATGAAAGTCTGGGTGAAACTTTGTATTTTACTTTAAAGGTTTTTATCACTTTTTATGTGAGCAAACTTTAGGTGCTTCCCATCTCTCTGTCTGGGTGAGTTTTCTAAGAAGCTCCATGGTTTATTTTCATTGTTGTTTTATTGAAGTATTTCTCTGAATGCATGACTCTATTCGTTCAATTTTTGCAAGCTTCAACTGAAAAAGCAGTCATTTCCCTTTCATTCCAATATATAACCTAGAGGACAAGTTTACGTTTTGTTGTACAATACAGCTCCAGAAAATCTGTCTGGTTGATACTGCATTATTTTTCATTTTTTCAGCTTACTGAAGTCAATGATTCCAATTTTAATGCTACTTATATGCCAGATGGTTACAATATCAGAGGACTTCCCTACTAATACAGTTATGAAAAACAAGGATTTTCTGTGAGTAAATTAACATTAGATAGATAATTCCTTCAAGAATTCACATAGTTATGTAAAAACATTCAAACATTAATAGAGAGCAAGAGGATAAAAGCACATGAAAAGTTGCCATTAGATACATTGAAAAGCTATAGCAAGGAAGATCTGGGATATCCCTCAGTTCTTCACTTCAAGGCTTCTTAGATAGTGGAAGTAGATATACAAATATGAGACTGGGAGAATGTATTTTAAAATAAGCTTCAGTTTCACCTGGATTCCCCCAGAAAAACAGTCTCTGAAAGTAAATCATACTGATTTTCTTTCTTCCTTACTTGATTTACCTAAAATGTTTTTGTTTTGGTTTTTTTTTTTTGTTTTGTTTTGTTTTGTTTTGTTTTGTTTTGTTTTGTTTTGTTTTTAATGTGAGTGTGACCCAGAGCTTGCAGATTGCAGTACAATTTGTACGGAAGACAATGCATTTTTTTTTTTAATGGGGATATTTGGGCAGTCAGTTCTTCACACACAGATTATTCCTTGGGTATCTGGAAAGTGATGATGTGACCTTTACATCAGTAACATGTTTTCTTATTTATGATTACGTGTCTCTGAAGCCATAAATTTTGCCTTAGCTAAAATCCACACAGGGGCAATCTCTTGCATCTAACTTTTTTTTTTTTTTTTTTTTTGATGTTTCACTAAACACAGTTGTCAGTTTACATCTAATACTTAAAAGGAAGTTAGACTTTTTTTGACTCATTGATTATAAATCTTTATTTTGTTTCATTGATGTAAGGCTTTTCATTAATAGAATGCTCTCATTGATTATAAGTCTGTATATAATCAGATGCATCTTTTTCTTTTTTTATCGTGTTTTTTCCCTTTATCTTCAGGTTGTGAATTTCTTCTAGTGAACTGCTTATACATTAATTTTTCAAAGTATTTTGTTCCACAGCCTGAAGCTTTTTTATGAGGCTGCTTTTGTGCTGAAATTCCTTCCCTGTTATGTGAAGGGACAACAAAAGCCACACTAACTAACATGTTTGATTATTTAGACATTCTCAGCCTTAATGACATGCTAAAAGAAAAAAAGAAAAGAAAAAAGCAAAAATTTTACTGAAAGTCCAGCTAAACTTGCAAGATAAGTTTACCAGCCACAGGTGCTTCAAGGCACCTGCTCACTTTGTCTATTAACTTTTACTCTGATTATACATTAATATATTTTCATACTTATATTTCATAGATATGTATATGCCTAATATATATTTAGGTTTCTATATATGCATGTATTTGTATTTTTTTTAACCTGCATTTAACTTCAGATTGGAAATAATTGTTTACCTCTGTGTGTGTGTGTGTATATATATATATATGTATATATGTACATATGCATTGTGTGTATGTGTGTTATGTATATATGTGTGTGTTTGTGTATATATCATTTCCATTCTGTGAAATGCTTTTCAGAGTAATTGGTGAACCAGGAACATACTGACGTATTGTAATGATCCAGCTAGACTGTAAATGTCTTCATCTATATACATACCAATTTGCTTTGGTTAAATAAGGGGGAGAGTTGCAGCTAAAATTTCCAGTTCATGAGAAATTGCGTAGTTCTCCCTGGGCAGGAGATGTAGAGAAGGAGTTCCTGCCAAAAGCCTGAATACTGTGAGGAACTCTGCAGCACTTAGAGAAACTCATAGGCTTCTGCCAGAGATTTAATTTAAAAAAATTGTTCACTGTCAAGAGTACTGTATTGGCTACATGAGAGAGAGTTTATCTATACCAAAAAAAGCAGTGATACGACTAAAGCATAGCTCCTAAGTTATGCTGTGCTTAACTTTTTTTTGAGACAGTCCTTCTACTGCATGCAGTCTATGATACCTCAACTTAAATTCTTGTTCAATTTTATTGCTTTTGGAGAATGAAAATTGAATTAAAACCCAGTCTCTAGTAGTAAACCTGTATTTTCTGATTATTGTCTTCAAAACTGTTCATGGCCTACCCCCCCTCAGTCACTGTATACAGAACTAAGAAATTATGCAAATCTTCATGTCTATCAGGAAGTCCTAATAATTATGTGTTGTAGTTGTGCCTCATCTTGCAAATAGATCCAGAGTTTGTAATCTGAAAACCTCTCTATGCGGGGAAGGAGATAAATGCCCCTATATGGTTTCCGTATTCCAGCTGGAATGCACTAAGGACTTTTACTGTCCTTCAGCAGCCACTCCAGAAAGGCCAGGGACTCTTGGTCCTACAGCACATCTGCCCTCCTCACATAGATATCTCAACTCTTTTAGTATCCCCATCATGGAATGCACGATTTAAGCTGGAAAACCAACTGGAACTACCTCTAGACTACCTCTGTTTTAAGAAATTACAACAGCAGTTACATTTTCCCTTTCAAATGTTCTTTTAAATTGGAAAAGGACAGTCACAGTGATGTCACCTTTGTGATTAGGTGGTGCTGTAGCTACCCCTATATGATGCCAATATTGCCATTTGATAAAGGGAATAAGAACAATATCATTGCCTCTTGATTGTTTCTGGAGTTACTAGCAGTTCCTCATTAAACATTGAATTTGTATACTCTGCTATCACAGTAGCCTTTCACTTAATCTAGAATGAGGTTTCATGCATAAAAAAAAAAACATTTATCTTGAAACATATTTTTATTGCTCTCATTACTCTGTCTGTACAAGTGAGTAATCTAGCTAGACTATATCCAAATTAAAAAAAACAAAAAAACAAAAAAACAAAACACATTGTGTTTGTAATACTCGAACAACAAAGCAGAAATGATAAATGAGAGATTATTCTGATACTATCACGGATCTTTGGAAAAAAAAAGAAAAGAAAATCACACAAAATATTATATCCTTGAACAAATTTTCATCTAAAGTATCTAAATAAGCATGCATACACATATACATATATACCAGAGCTGCAAAATTGCCACAGTTCAGCTGTGGAAAAATGATTTTGTTCTGTTCTTTGTCAATATCATTTAATGTTCCACTTTATATTCCTCTACTGCCTCATGGATAAAAGTTGGTATTTTAATTTTACTTTCAGAAGTAATTCTGAAGTCAGTCATAATGCTACAGTTCCTTTTCATTAAGCCTACACAAACATGTTTGGGTTTGTGTTTTGATGTATCTAAGCTTGCATTTATACTTCAAGATACTCTGACATAAAGATGCAATCTGAATATATCAAGGAAAGATTTCAAATTGTAGTCTTAATTCTAAAGCAAATCCTTGGCACATCTGGTAATTGCATAAACATCATCTGGTACTATAATAACAGGTTCTTATATCTAAGTGTGTTGTCAGTGTGGGCTGAATGACTTTCATCTGATCTGGCAATTATATGTAATGTTGACACAGTACTTTTATAATACCTTCCCTTTCTGTTGTGTACAAACACTCACACTGACTATAAACAAACATTTTGTATGAAACAATTACATTTTTAGGTATAGGTTTGTATTTTGTATGTGTGTGCTGAGGTTATTATAAAGTAACCCTTAGCCCCAGACCAGATAATTCAGACCATAATGAACGTACCAAGTTGTGACTGAAGTATATAAGGAATTTTGACTGAATTAATATAAAGATGTTGTGCAATGTTCATGTGAAAAGTGCACATTGTGCCATGAACTGTAACCCTGTAACTGTAACTGTTCATTATATATTTAGGAATAAAATAATATAAAATAGTAATTATAAGCCTCTTGATATAACATCTCTTATTAAAACCAAGCATTATTAGAACATATATAAAAAAAAGATAATATCTTTGCATACATGTTTCTGTAGAATATAGAAAGTTACATATGTATATTGGAGAAGAAAGTGGCTTATAAGATGGATTTTATTGGGACTGTGTAAAGGAAAGAGAATTCTGGAAATTTAATAGGTTTTAATGTAGCTGTGCAAATTTTTATTATTTCTGTTTTGGCGGTCAAATAGAATTTCAGGGAATATTATATTAACCCAAAATCTAGAAAACAACAACAACAAAAAATTATGAGTGTTTATTTTATTTAAAATATCTAGCAAACAAAGGAAATTTATCACTTGGAGAGGGAAATTTTAATATTTGTTTAGAAAAATGTTGAATTCTTCTCATTTTCTCTCTTTTTCTCTCTCTTTCTGTCTTTTTCTCCTTTGGGAGAGAAGTGAAGCTTCAAGCAAATGACTCAATTTAAATCAATTTCACTGGGGTTTTTTTGGCCTAGAAGTAATTTCTTGATTTAATAAAGTATTTTTACAGAAACTTATAAGCAATTGAACTAGCAAAGTTCAATTCAATCATCTTTTTAAATAATTGGATTAAGGGGTTGAGATTTTGCGAACCTCTGATTTTTAGTAGGCTTTGTTGTGCTAAAGAACAAATATATTGATCTGTAAATCACCTCTATCTTCAATTAGATGACTTTTCTCTTACTGTCTTAATTATTTGTGACTGCTCTTCAAAGACTACCCAGTTCTAATGAGCACAAATTGGGCATTTTTTCTTGGCTGTTCCGTACTTTTGAACTTGAAAGATTTATATTTAAGTGCTATAAAGATTATTCCAGATATTTTCAAGTGTTGTATAAATATCTACATTTTAAATTAACTATTCTGCAATACTTGGATAGCATCCAGAAAGAAATGTGATCTTTAAGGAAAGAGAAAATAGACAAAGAATATCCAAAGAAATATAAATATATATATATATATATATATATAAGAAAATGCTGTTATACATATATGGTTTTATGGATCTCAATTTGTGCAGATGACTCAATCGGTAGAGTTTAATTTTATATTCTTTTACATCAAATTGTAAATTCTGCTTTGATTACAAATGATTTGCTTTAAGGTAAATCAATAGTCATATAAGCAATGAAAGTCTTTACGGAAATGTTCCCAATTTACAGCTGTTTTCTTGCAGCCTCTGTACTAATGTGTCTAGAGCTCATCAATAGTCTCAGTAACAAATAGCAGTAATATGTGAGCCTACCTTTGGTTTTGATGACTTTTTCTCTTTTTATACAACACGATATATTGTGATAAAGTATTTGGAGACAGTTTAAAATTTTAGGGTAAGGAGGACTTTAAACTAGGAATGATGGGAGGGAGACAGTTACTAGCAGCCCTGTGAGGAAGCGATGGACAGGACTGACAAGCAAAGGGTCTGGAATGATGTGAATGAAAGGGAATGCGAAATCAACAAAATAGAGCTTAAGAGGGGTCACCTGCAGCATTTGCGTGTAAGCGAGGAAGAGCCCACAAATCACCATTATGGAAAAAAAACAAAACAACCAGACTGTCTCTGTGAAATCAACAGGTTGAGGTACCTCTCTGAAGTGTGCATACACTAATGCACACAGCGTGGGAAATAAACATGAGGACTTAGAGATCTGTGTGCCTTTGCAGTGCTATGATCCTGTTGGGTTCATGGAGACTGGTGGGATGGCTCCCATAAGTGGAGTGTTATAATGAGAGGATACAGGCTCTTTGGGAAGAACAAGCTGGGAAGATCAGGAGAGGAAGTTGCCCTTTATGTGAGAGAACAGCTGGAGTGCATGGAGATCTGCCTGAGGATGGATGATGAGTCATATGAAAGCTTATGGGTAAGGATTAAAGAGCAGACCAATATGGATCCACATTGTAGTGAATGTCTTCTGTAGGTCACCTGACCAGGAAGAATGAAAGGATAAGTGTCTTTAAAGACAGATAAGAACAACCTCACATTCACAGGCCTGGTCCTCATGGGTGACTTCAACCACCCTGATATCTGCTGGAGGGACAACACAGCAGGACCTAAGCAATGCTGGAGGTTCCTGGAGAGCACTGATGACAAGTTCCTGATCCAGGTGATAGAGGAGTCAATGAGGAGAGGCGCTCTGATAGGCATTGTGCTCACAAAAAAAAAGGAAGGGCTCATTGGGAATATGAAGATTAAAGGCTGCCTTGTCTGCAGTGACCATGAGATGGTGGAGTTTAGGATCCTGAGAGGAGGCAGCAAGGCAGAAAGCAAGATCACAATCCTGGACTTCAGGACAGCAAACTTTGTGTTCTTTGAGGATCTGCTTGGAAGACTGCTGTGGGATAAGGTCATATATTCAAGAGCAGTGCATCCCAACAAACAGGAAGTCAGGCAAAAATACAAGGAGGCTCTTGACAAAACTCAAATGTAATAAGGAAGTATACAGAAGGTGGAAGCAGGGACAGGTAACCTGGGATGAATAGAGACACTATCTGAGCATACAAAGATAGTGTTAGGAAATACATAGCCCACCTGGAACTGAATCTGGCCAGGGATGTCAAAGACAACAAAAAAGCTTCTATAAGTACATGGTCCTGGGCCCTGCTTGATCAGGGGGGTTGGGCCAGGTGACCTCCAGATGACGTTTTCAACCTCAACCATTCTGTGATCCTTTGAATAGAATAATGAGATAATCTAAAGCAATATAAGCTTTAGTACATTTTTAAATAGTTTAAATTTTACTGGATAACACAACAATATTATAATGCAAAACGGTAGTTTGTTTGAACGGTAGTTTGTTTGAAAAATTTCTTATTTTGTTTAGGTATATTTCAAGAATAAAATGCAGAGAACTCTCGCTGTGCTGTATCTAGTGAGTTACCCACACTTTTCTGACTTAAATGGGATGATGGGCAACATAAAGAATTTTGTCAATAGGTATTACATTCTGTGATCTATTGTCAAGATTTTATTACCAGGGTTCTGAATCCAACAGTTTTCACAAAATCTGAACTGCATTTATTCTAAATATACAACATAAAATAGGAAGAAAAGCTATTAAAGGTTTTCTTATATTATTTGTCAGACTGTCATAAATCAGTATGTGATATTAATTCACATGGCAGAGCAAATACATATTAAAGATCTAAAATTGTACAAAGTGTTAAACCTACCTTTCAGGATATTAAAAAACCCCAACAAAATAACGAAACAGTCAAAAAAATCCACAACAAAACAACCAAAAAAACCCCACAAAACCCAAACCAAACCAAACAAACAAATAAACAAACAAAAAAAAGAAAAAAAAATCCCACCCCAAAACATTTCATGAAACTTTTTCTTCTCTGTCTTGTAGACAGTAATAGCATTTTATTAAAAACTATAATATACTCACTTGATGACAGAAACATTACAGTCTTAGGGTTTTTTTTCCTATTGAATGATTTTATTTGTAGATCTTATGCGAACACACATTCACTGAATTCAAGCTGACCTTATTTGTGAAAGTGTAAGAACCTGAAATAAATTTTCTCTGCCCAAGTTGCCCCTTCTTAGTCTATAATCCTATCATTTTGCATTTGGTGGCTTCTGAACTCATACAACTTTAAAGTTTTAGGGTTTTTTTAATGATCACTTCATTTAGAGCATTATATTTATTGTGTTAAAAATATTAAATTGTGTTTTATGTTAAAGCTCGCTGCATTTGAAACCTTAGTAAATGATCTTCTTTCATGTGGAGAAAAAGGAAGAAAGAAAGAGTGCTCTAACTTGTAAGCTAATGGAGTGTAAAATTTTCATTATCTAAATCTATCTGAGTGATAAAAGCCTAATCATCATCAGAAATCCCTATTTTTGTATTATTCTACAACTTCAGATAGACAAACTATTTACAATGCATCCTAAAAGATGACTTAAGAATGAGGTTTCATTTATGCAGGTCTAAAATATATGATAGTGCCTTTTAAAAACAAGATTGCTTCAGCATACTTGATACTAGCATTATTATTTCCCTAAATACACAAAATGCAGGTAATGGGAAAGCATAAATACTGTTTCTATTAAAAACCATGGAGTAAAAACCTGTCCTTTTAAATTAGAATAAACATTAGAGATAGATTCATTATAACTGAAATATAAGTAATTCTTTACCACTCACAATATCTGAAAATATTATCCTTTCTCCCTTCATCAAATATTTGCTTTCGTTTCTTAACAAAATCAATCTTGTCATCAAGAAAAATCCTTGAGGTTTTTTTGTTTGTTTTATAACCAAGAGCTCAGATTATTTCAGAAGCAGCAACAACTAATGAGGCTTCATTAACTGGCTTAACCTATCAATTTCCATGGGATGAGATTGAATTAAGAGGCTGCAAAATAACATTTTTACAAAAAAGCAAAACAAAATAGAACAAAAAGCTTGAGTTTTCCCTCCCAACACTTCTGAGCCTCATTGTTAGTTAGCAGTAGAGAACTAGTAAATGTCACACTTATTTGCATTCCAGATTGATTGAACACATTTTAAATTTACACCAGAACTTAATCATCTGTTTTTAATACTTTAGGACTAGACTTAAGAGTTCTCTAGATGGTTATGCTTGCTCCCCTGTAGCCCTGTTGCACTGTAGCTCCCAGGGCTGTAATTCTGCAAGACAAGTCTCCCTTACAGGAAGCTTTTATTGGTGAGAAGGTGGTGGAAAACCAGCAGAATTAAGTTAAACACAGTGATATTCTTGTCAGGTAGAGCTTGCTGGCATAATATACACTGACAAGAACCCTCCTGAAGTGGATGCTGTGTCAAACAGAGCTCTACGACAGTTTGCTACGGACATAGCTCTGTTCAATATTTTCATAAATTACCTGTATAATGTAATAAGATACAAAAATATTCCATTTCCAGACAACTCAAAACTTTGGAGGACAACAAGCATACTCTAGGGTAAAACCAGAAATTACAATTACCTTGACAAATTTCAGAACAGTTACAGAACAACAGAATCCTTTTTGTTAGAGATGCATGCATTTACACACAGATTATGTAAGTGTACTTCTACACCTAGTGCAGAAAGAATCAACTGCATAAATACAGGCTGGGAAAGGACTTGGTTTTCTTCAGTGATTTCTGAAGATGATATAGACCTGCGTGAAGAGGGGAAAAAACACAGGAAAACATGTAAAGCCAATATTTGTCTCTGGTTATGACTGGAAAGAACCATTGTTAGGGTGTTAAACCTAGATTTGCAAACTACGTTCTAAAAGAGTATGAACTAAATCACAGAATCAGGAAGAGAATGGATATCATCTATCTGGACTTCTGCAAGGCTTTGACACGGTCCCCCACAACATCCTTCTCTATAAATTGGAGAGATACGGATTTGATGGGTGGACTGTTCGGTGGATAAGGAACTGGCTGGAGGTCACATCCAGAGGGTAGTGGTCAATGGCTCGATGTCCAGATGGAGGGGGGTGACAAGAAGTATCCCTCAGGGACCGGTGCTGTTCAATATCTTCATCAATGATTTATAGTGTGGGATCAAGTGCACCCTCAGAAAGTTTGCTGATAACACCAAGCTGTGGTGTGGTTGACAGGCCAGAGGGAAGGGTTGTCATCCAGAGGGACCTGGATGAGCTAGAGAGGTGGGCCTGAGCAAATCTTATGAAGTTCAACAAGGCCAAGTGCAAGGTCCTACACTTGGGTTGGGACAATCCTCATTATCAATACAGGCTGGGGGATGATGTGATAGAGAGCAGCCCTGCGGAAAAGGACTTGGAGGTACTGGTGGATGAAAAGCTGGACATCAGCCAACAATTTGTGCTTGCAGCCCGGAAGACCAATCACATCCTGGGCTGCATCAAAAGAACCGTGGCCAGGAGATCGAGAGAGGTGATTCTGCCCCTTTACTCTGCTCGACCCCACCTGGAGTACTGTGTCCAGCTCCAGAGCCCCCAACACAAGAAGGACATGGACCTGTTGGAGTGGGTCCAGAGGAGGGCCACGAAGATGATCAAAGGGCTGGAGCACCTCTCCTGTGAAGACAGACTGAGAGAGCTGGGGTTGTTCAGCCTGGAGAAGAGAAGGCTCTGGGAAGACCTTATAGTGGCCTTCCAGTACCTGAAGGGGGCCTACAAGAAAGCTGGGGATGGGCTGTTTGCAAGTGCATGTAGCGATAGGATGAGGGGCAATGGTTTTAAACTAGAACATGGTAGGTTTAGATTAGACATTAGGAAGAAGTTCTTTACAATGAGGGTGGTGAGACACTGGAACAGGTTACCCAGAGAGGTGGTGGAGGCCCCATCCCTGGAGACATTCAAGGCCAGGCTTGATGAGGCTCTGAGCAACCTGATCTAGTTAAAGATGTCCCTGCTTACTGCGGGGGGGTTGGACTAGATGACCTTTAAAGGTCCCTTCCAACCCAACACATTCTATGATTCTATGATAGAATCTTTTAAGTTGGAAAAGACCTTTAAGATTATCTAGTCCAACCGTCCCTAAAAGTCTTTTAAATACCTTCAGGGATGATGATTCAATCACTTCCCGGGGCAGCCTGTTCCAATGCTTGACAACCCTTTTGGTGAAGAAATTATTCCTAATATCCAGTCTAAACCTCCCCTGGCACAGCTAGAGGCCGTTTCCCTTTGCTCTATCATTTGCTACTTGGGAAAAGAGATTGCCCTGGTTTAAAAACAGTTGGCAAAAGAAAACATTATTTGTGGTGTATTCCAGTGTTAAAAATGTTTGTTGTAATGGATGTTGCAAAATGAGCAATCCTTACTTCCTTCCCATTCCATTTTCCCTCTCCCTCCCTCACTCCTGCCACATGGTGTTGCCTTCTCACTTCTGTCATGAGAGTGACTCCTCTGAGATATTAGAACGCAGGACTTTTTTTTTTTTTTTTATATGGTATGATCTGAGCTTACTAGGCTGAATTAACTCACGAAGGGGTCAGATGAGTACATTACGGTGAGTACGTTATGGTGCAATAGAGCTAGAAGTAATACACAGCTGAGAATACAGAAGGAAGTAAGGAAAAAGGACTGGTATCTCCAGTGAGCTGTTAGCTTTGCTCGGTTATATCACCACTCTGCAACCAGGTCATTTTTCTTTATATATATATATGTATATATGTGTGTATGTGTGTATGTATAGGTTTGTTTTATACTTCATATGAATGGAAATTGTATATTGAAATCAAGAAAAAAAAGAAGCATTCTAGAAAAATTAGTATGTTGTTGCTTTTAGAGGTATCTAATCTGCCAGTGCTGGCATGGATAAAGAGAAGAGGAAAAAAACAAGAGAACTTTAAAAATATTTTAGCCTTTTAAAGACATATTTTCTTTGCTAAGAGAGAAAAAAAGTATACTCTATTATTGCATATTTTGAAACTTTTCTAATGCACCACCAGGAAAGCTCCCATCTCCTCAGTAGGCAAAAAGAACCTTATGAGGTAAGTCACCTCTTTCCTAACAGGACCTTTAAAATCTTAATTTCTTCCCTCTTTGTACAAGTCCACACAGCAAACAAAGAAATAAACAATTCCACAAAATTCCAGTCTGCTTTACAGTACCTGAGAGTACACAGACACCAGTAACAGTCATAGAATATTAAAAATAAGTAGCAAAGATGTTAAAAAACAGAGCAGGGAAGCAAAATTTGAGACAGTTATCAAGATGCAAATTGAAGACAGACTATTTCTTGTTCAGACTAGAAAGCTGAACAAATTGCTATTAGACAATTATGCTAGCATTTTTTTACCATATTCAGAATTTAGTAAACTTAGCCTTATTTAAGCTATAGTCTTTCTAATATATCAGAAAATATTCAGTTACAATTTACCTATTACATTTGATCCTCTCTTTCTAATTTCTATCACATAGTGTCAGCCATTAACTTAATTGTGCAACCACTGCCAATTTTAATTCATATGTAATAGTTAAAGCCTAGGAAGATCAGGTTATTTCATCATAGTCCCAGATATTAATAGCCCTAACCTATTCCCAACCTTTTTAAAGGATAAAAAACCAATCATAATATACTTTCTATATCTTTGTTTTTTCTCCTACATAGATGTTTTCCCTTGATACTTTCTCTTCTTGAGAGGTATTAGTTTTTAGTTATTATCTGCAATAACAGTACCTATAAAAACTACCCATACTAACTAGGCAATACTCTGAAAAATCAAGTTTCTATGGTCACTTAGCCTTTAATTTCTTCCACCCTCAAGAGTATTTCTGTTAATGTCTGTATCTTCTTTCAGTTTTTCCATGTTAAGTATCTCTTCAGTGCAGGAACTTAAGATACTATATTCTAGTGTTCAAGGGTGTAGTGCTCCAGCATGAAGAGCTCCTGCTCAGGACGTAAGTGTGACCATGTAACTCCAGGTATCATAGAAAAAAATAATCTTGCAGATTTGAACTCATGCAGATGTTCTTTAAAAAAGAAAACTTTTGGGAAACCAGTTGCAATATGATGACCTTCAGGCTATCAAAAAATCAACTGAAAAGAGAGTGAATGGAATATTCAATGACTTCTTTCAATAACAGAAGTTATAAAGAAAGCTCCTGTTGACAGGCAAACATTTTACAAAACAATACTGTTCTTTGCAAGCTGAGTGTTATATATATTTTTCTCTGCTCGTTGAGTACAGTTTCCTGCCACTAAATAACTGAGCTTAATTTCTCAATGTCAAACCACTGCTGATCCCTGCATTCCATGCCAGCTTTCAAAGCAACCTATTTGTTTTGCAGAAACGGTGCACAATATTTTACCAAAAAGGCAGTTTTCTTATTTTTCCTGCAAAATATTTTTTTTTTTAAAAGTAACTATTGCTCTGTTTAGTCAACATCTGTTAAATAGGAAATGACCTTTTTGACAACATTTCCCTTTCTCTCTCACAGCTTTTAGTAATACAACTCCCCACCTCCTAGCGTCTTTCAGCTACTCACCATTACTCCAAGAAATTTGTGTCCCCCTACTAATGTATAAGTATAGTTATGCTAAAGTTCACATTTATTGATTGTTCTAATGTGATGAAGTCTCTATAAGCTACTTTTAGGTCCTTACAACAAAACAACGATATCCAGAGATAAGAGAGTTTGGGATCTTTTCCCTTCCGTAAAGAAGTCTTATAATGTAATTCCATAAGACAAGATCCTAGCCAGCAGTCGATAAAATCTAGAGATGATCTGCAAAGCACACAGAAATAAAAGCCTTTAAGGCACTTACACTGACTTCTGGCTTGTTGTATCTCCCCTTATGTATTAAGTAAGCCACCTAAGAGCTAAAAATTACTGAATTAGGATTATCAGTATTTTAAGATTTGAGAAATTAGATCCTAACCTCAGAGTCATTCAGATTTTCCACTTGTTCACATGCACATTTTCACTAGCAGTTCCATAATTTCTCATAACTAACAATAATTTTATCATAAAGTTTCAGGATTTTATGAAATAGCAGAAATATCAGAAGTATTAAAAAGGAGCTTTCATTCACATAGGGACTTTCAGGTTGGGGGATTGCATCTGAACCCAAATTGCATTCAGTAATTGTAGCAAATTCCCCCTAACGTTTACACCTGAAGCAGATGGAAGAAGACTGCATCAGGAGATCAACCCTTTCAAATTACAACAGTTTATGATGCTCATCTGCATTTTAATCAGATATAAAGGATTTATTCCTGAAATACATCGAGAAACACTATTTTCACCTCCTGAAATGCATCAGAGAGTTTATAGCCAATCAAGTAAAATATGTTGCACATTTTCACTTCATATATCTTTCTCTCTGGTGTATGTAATATTACATGGATATAGGTGTCATTGATTTTATTAACAACTATATATAAGCCTATCAAAATAGAAACCAGAAAGATTTCATACACCAAATCCACTTTGTTAAGGATTTAACTCCTGAGCTCAACAAAAAAGAGGAATTTATGGTTACATTAGATATGTTATTTTATTCAAAATGCAGTGCAATACAATACCAGCAGATAGATAAAGCAGATCATGTATCATCAAAGACAAGGAAAACTGCATGATTTGAAGGTACAGACAGTAAAGACTTGTCATGTTTCTTCTTGTGACCAGAGAGAGCATGAATTGGAATTAGTTTTTTCACACACTAAGACTGAATAGCAAAATTCACCACCTGAAAAAGTATGTCTCATGTTCCTGACAAATAAGTACAAGACTGATATTGCCAAAATATTAATATACTGACAATTATGTTAGGAAAATTGTTTTTTCTCTTGAATTATAATTACCTTTTATTTTTATTATTCATAATCTAAGCAAAGTGCAAGTGAAATTCAATGGCCTAGAAACAACTGCATGTCAGCAGATTGCTAACAGTGACTTAAGTCAACAAATGGAGAAAATAAATTTAAATAAAGAAATATTAAGAATCTATTTGCAATCCATGTTATCTGAAGAACGAACTACTACTAATGGGCAAGAAGGGTTTTGGAAAAGGAATACAGAACAGAAACATGTCTCCATCACCTTATTAAAAAATTACCTGTATTGGTTGCTACAAATACTAGAGGTGGAATAACGATAATACCTATACACACTGAGTGCTTGGTTCCTAAGTAATCCCTAAATTTTCTTCATCCAATAAATTATTTTTCAAGTTTTGACGTGTTCTATTTATCTGGAACATAAATGGACATAATGACCTAGGAGTCTTGTTAGTTTCTAGGCTCAGTTTTTGACAGGGGTATTAACATGTGCTTCAAGAAGACATAAAAGTATAGTGCAGTAACTGACAGTAATCTTAGTGAAATAAACATCATCATAATACTAGGTCTGTGTTTCAATTTCCTAATAGTTTGGTACAGCAGGGGTAAATTATCTTTTTTTTCTCCAGAGACTTTTCTCCACTATCAATTTCTTGACACTAATATTAACGCACAATTAGTACTTTTATTATCCTAGGTTATAGTCTTTCATTATGATGATTTTTACTGTGCTTATGGTATTCATACAGGGTCACATTCCCTAAAGTTCCAAGATAAGTATGAACTCTCTTTCCACAAAGTATATTACGGTTTGACAGATATTTTTAATTTATTTAATACTAATACCTATAATGGACTGAGTGAATATAGACCTTGTGTAATAATTAATTTTGTGCCACTGAATTATTCCATTCCTGTTTTCCTTTAGGCAGAATTAGACATCAAGCCACCAGTGGCAACTGTTAAATTTCTTGTTAAGATAACAAATATCAGAAGACCCACTTAGCAACTTTTTTCACACTGTGATTGCTCAGAATGGATGCATTCTAGAGTTATTTATTCTATACATCTGCATGTTTTCACAATATTGACAAGGTTTCTTATCTTAACGTAATATAACAGCAGGTCTGTGCAATGTTGGAAAAGGCAGCACATGAATGACACATACAGTTTTAAGTCATGGCAAGAGACATATTACTTTCCTGGGAAAAAATAAAGTTTTCAACAATGGATTTTACTAGGGGTATGCACTGAAATTGGATTTTTCTGTGTCAATAAGGAGAAGATCAACAGAAGAGATTTAAGCAGATATGAAATTAGTATAATGCTAGAAGAGTAGTTAACAAGAAAGTAAAAGGATTAAATCAGATCTCTGATACTACTGTGTACAAGTGGAAAAAGATATTCAAGCTAGATTTCATTATTAATGGTATAGCAAAATCACTCATAACAATAACAGCGGATGGAGGGATGTGCATAATGTTGATACAGCATTTCATGAAAGTACATTTGCTTCAAAACAATGTAGTAAAATCTTTTTTAAATAACAGCTTACATAGTTTAGAACAGTATTTTTAAAACATTCTCTGTTTCATGAGTCATTCAACATTTTCCTCATAATCAAGGGATCAGTTTCTATCAGGAGGATTTGGGAATTCTGTATAAAGATGAGAAATGTCTTCCAAGTGTTTTCAAACACACAGACAAAGAAAAAAAATCATAGAATGAATGGTTTGGGTTGGAGGAGACCTTCAAAGATCATCTAGTCCAACCCACCTGCCATGGGCAGGGACATCCACTAGATCATGTTGCTCAAATCCCCATCCAACCTGACCTTGAACAATTTCAAATGTGGGGGATACACGACTTCTCTGGGAAATCTGTTCCAGTGTCCCACCACCCTTATCACAAAAAATTTCTTCCTTATGTCCAACCTAAACCTACCCTCTTTCAGTGCAAAATCATTGCCATTTGTCTTATCACTACAGGCCTTAGTAAAAAGCCTTTCTCCATCTTTCTTATAACCCTCCTTTGTATATTGAAAAACTGCAATAAGGTCCCCCTTAAGGCTTTTCTCCACACTGAACAATCCCAGCTCTCTTCATAGGAGTGGTGTTCCCTCTCTCTGATCATTTTCATGGCTCTCCTCTGGACCCTCTCTAAAAGGTCTATACCTTTCTTGTACTGAGGACCTCAGTACAAGGGAAAGGTCTTTTTTTAATCAACAATGCTGCTTGGAATATATTTTATATAACTAGCCCTGAAAGCTCTTCTTATTGCTTTCATCAGAAACAAAAATGGTAATTTTTAAATTATTCATGAACTTTCTTTCTCCTTGAGGCAGTATCTGACCCACAAATATGTAAAGGATGAAAAATGGCTTTCTGACAGATAAAAGAAATGCTTATTTACGTAGCATTCATTTAATTCTTCTCGATTTATATTAATGTTTTAAGTAAGCATTTTGCATATTATGTTTAGTGAAGAGGACTGATTACAGAGACATTCCTTCTCTAATCTGCCTAGCAAAATCAGTACTTGATGACACTGATTTTATTGAGGCTTATTTCACAAAAGACATACAGCATCACATAAATGTCCAAGTTCTGACCTAATAGCTTTCTCAGCCTTGTGCTTATTTAACTCTTTCTAGTTTACTTGATTATTTCAATTAAGGTTGGCCAGTCTTTGTTTCCTGCTTTAGAAAAAAAACAAGCAAAAAAACCCCAAATAAATAAGCAAACAAAAAATCAGAGGAGAACTACACTTGCCTTATTTGAAAATCCACAGACGAAGCAGGATTCGTCTAAGTAGAACTTTCTTAGAGTTCTACAAGGCACCCCACTTCTCATTTGTAACCACCCTGTTACATCTAGTAGATTACAAAACTTGAATTCTTGTTTTAATGATCCCAAATCGTATTTGTTTGCAATTCCACTTTTCTATTTCCTTTCTGTGTTTTTTTTTTTAACTTACAACTTAGAAACTACCACAAATAAATTAAACAAAGCAATACGTTTTGAAACAGACTACAAAGAGTCCCTCCCCTTGCATATGTCAAATGTTTTAATACATGCTATTAATAAAAATACAGAGGTTTCTATTTTCTTAAGGGAACTTGCTTTAATGTTTAAAATTTCACTTACCTTTTAACCTTGCCAAATCTAGCAGTTATCTGAAGGGCTTGACAGTAATTGTCAAGGTCACACAATAAAATCCAAGCTATAGCTGATTCACTAAAAAGAGTCTGCAGAGAAAAAAGAAATCCATGTAAATCTTTCAGAATACTTCTTTTCTCTCTCTTTTTACCCAGTGGTTCACTTTACAAAATCATTTTATTGTGTACAAAATAGCCAAACTTGGTCAAGTTAACATTCTCTTTCCTGGTGCTAACATGGGTTAATCCACACATTGTGAATGAATAATTCATGAGGAGAAAAAAAATTCAGAGATTAAATGGATATTCTGGGGGCAAAACCACAGAATTCATGGGAGAATTCATACACATACCCTTCATTGTTTCAGTGGAGCATATAAAGATTAAAGCTGTAAAAGTGTAAGACAAAATTTGAATGATCCTTTTTTCAAACTAGAATAGAGCAGAACCACAGCTGTATATTATTTTTTCTTTCTGATTATGTGATGAATTGTTTTAATGGTCTAGCTGACAAACACTTCCATGCAGTCCATTTAGAATGATAAGAGAATGATAGAATTATCATCATCATCTGAGTTATGAATGCTTTGGGTTGGAAGGGATCTTTAAAGATCATCTAGCTCTTTCTTGGCAAATTGGTCTTTTTAGTTGGTTTCCAAAAATAGAAATGAAATTTGAGGTGTTCTTTGGGGAGGAAAATACTGCTCTATAGCAGAGAAGGACTCAGATACTTAAGAATCAGGGAAATCAGGAACTAAGGTACTCTTAATTGCTTCTCATCTATTAGTATTTGACTTTCCACTAAAACATGGTGCCTGAAGTTAAATATGTCACGCAAGCAAACCATACAAACTGTTGTACAGAACCCGTGAAGCACCACTGTCTTCCCTTTAATAGATGTTTTCTAAACTGCAGAGTTTGAAAACTATCTTGATTGAAGAATGGGGGCATAATGCATAAGAATTCAACTTTCCATGAGATGACAGGCCATTCAGGCAGAAATATATTTATTTTCTATCAGCTCAAATCAAGCAAAAATGTTTAGCTGAAATATTACTGCTCAGATTGCTACCCCCAGTGACAGGATACATCTAATTTTCATTTTCCTTTTGGGAACTCTTTATGTTGACAGACTTAAATTTTTAATAGATAGAAAAATGTACTTCCAAATGTATATCAAAACTGTTTTTTAAAATAGAATTTTTAGAGGAAATATCCCTTTTTGTTGGGCTGAGAAATATTTTTTATTTTACCAGCCAAACAGTAAAATAAAATCCAATGAGGAGAAAAAAAAGTCTATGATTCTATGATATAACAAAATTAAATTAATTTTCTAGCACTACAGTCTATCTATTGTGTTCTCTGTGAGAGAGTGCTCTAAATTGGCATTTGAAGTCTAAATTAAAATTTTTGTTGTGAATAACAAGAGATACCTTAGAAAAAATGACTCAAAGTTTGTAAAAGACAACTAAGAGATAATGTTTAAATCTGGACTGCTTCAGGTACTTAGAATTTGGGTTTCTCACAGATTCTCACAGGAGACAAGAGGATGAATTTTGGGGAAGAACTTGAACTCCTCCAAGTTCTTATCCCCTGTTGGGGCTAATAATTTATACACTGCACACAACACACAGAAGCATTCTCAGAAACCTCACTATACATTTAATAAAGCAACCTAAACGATATGTTAAATTTCAGTAGTTCTGTTATGTCTCTTGCTCAGTCTGCATATTTGACATTCTGTCTCATAGAAGACATATAAAAAACACTCCTGAAAACCATGATAAAATAGCAAGAACTATTGTTGTCTAGGTATGCCTGTGCTTGGCCCTTTCTTATACTCTCCTTCTGACTGTGGGGAATATAAAATGACTTACCCAATTTACGACCAAATTCCTAACAAAAAAAAAAAAAAAAAAAAAAAAAAAGGTAAAATAACTGATTTTGAAATGGGTATCAAAGGCAAACATTTGCAACACAGGAACAGAATGTGTGCATAACTCAGCTGTTTCTTTCCTGTTTAAACATGCATAAAATCCCTAAAACACTGTCTCTGCCATAGAGCTTGCTGAATTTGGGTAGGTGCCTTTCAGGAACAAAGAACTTCAGACTTTTATTTCTTCTGTGACAAGAGTTACATAAGGTCTTCCTCCTGACCTGCTTAGTTAATGTTTTTTTAAATAGCACCTTACTATTATCAGAGCAGGTCAGATTTGTCCAGCAGAAGTCACTCACCGGTTGGGTGCTGAACATCACCGTTCATGTAGAAAATAGTCTTTGAAGTAATAGACATAAGCTTATCTGACAGTATCAGGCAATATAAGTCTCTAAAGGCTTCCTGCCAAAGAATATACCACACATCAAGATCACCAGGTACTATGATAAACACAATGTTGTATTAGCAAACCAATTCTGGGGATTTTTTAGTTAAAGTGCAAGAAAAATGGAACTAGTCAAAGTGAAAACCAACTCCAAACAAAAAAAAAGTATGGGCGTGTCTCTCAAAAGTGTCTATACATGTACCAGTACTAATTCAAGTTTATCCATAAAAGAAATCTTTCCCCTCTTAACAATAGGTTTTATTTAAATTCAAGATTTATGACTTCAGTGAAACTACTGCTCTTCTCTGGATTAAGTTGCATTAAAATCAGAACTTGCCACATTCTTAAAAATATCTCTCTATGTATGTCTGTATAAAAAAATAAATAACAGGCCAACTTAGGTAAACTGTCTACATGTCACTTTAATTCCTTGAACTTTGAGGAAAATAAACAACTCCATTTGTTTGACTTAGAGTACGAATCTCACACTGAAAGAATTTAAACTTTATTTTTTTGAGATACTTAGGAAAAAATATGCATTAGAAATTCATATTTTACATGATATTTATTATATGTACAAAAAAAGTGTCACACAGTAGTAGCTTGAAGCAACTCAAAAACGGTAATTGATAGACTAAAAAACACTGAAAACCGCCCTACCACTTTCTTTGTAGTTGGATATTGTGAGGAAAAGATTAGTACATATAAAGTCAGAGTTAATGGTGAAGAGAAGTCTTTGAAAACCTTAGACCAGCTCCATCGACTGGGTCTAATTATTTTTAGGAGTCTCGGGAAAGAGAATGTAAGTTGTGATGAAAAAAAAGTGGTATGCGTGAAGTACAGCCTCTGATCTTCTGACAGTATGAAAAAGTGTTCTTTCTCCAATAGTATCACAGCTTGAATTGTGCTGTTTATTATTCAATGAAATGAATGTAGGTCTTGTCAAACACCAACATGCATTTCCATGAGATTAGGCAAAATGGAAGCATCTAAGCTGTCTCTGAACAAGAATTGGTAGGACAAAGTAGAGTTTATGGAAATAAGTTTCTTCTGACTATAGAGACACATGTAAGTTTAGGCAAATACATGATACAGTACCTACTAGTCTGTGTACTCTTGCAAGAGGTGTACAGTAGCAGCAACTTAACCAGCACTGCAGAGAGGATAATGCTAATATTGATGTTCTTTGTTTAGTAACATCTGTCTTTCAGTCATATATTAAAAACGTTATAGTTATCCAATGCTGAATCATCATCTAAGAATAGGATATTTGACATTCAAATGGTATTTGGAACTGAACAAGAAAGTCAAAGAAGAAAACAGGGATTGTTCATAGTAATGTGTGCACATTATGAGAGATTTTTTTGTTGCTGTCGCTGAACCACTGCTCATCTGGAGACCACTATACGTGATTGCCAGCCACCTGGTTCAGAAATATACAGGCATATGGCACAATTATTAATACTGACCCAAAGATATTGCAGTAAACATACTCCAATTTTGAAATAAACATTTGATAAATATTCATCTAATAAATGTAAACGAATGTGTTCCATTATAAATTCTATTCTATAAACACACGTGCTTTCAGTGCCAAAGCAAAACCTCCTGAATGCCAGTTCACTATAGTTTTGGGAGTTCAGCATATTATACCTATGACTTTCAGTGACATCTGACAAAATTAAATGGAAAGGAGAGTAGTATAATAAAAATATAACACCATGCTGATCAGCATTCAAATACAAAGTATGGCTAAACTCTGAATTAGCATAGCCATTTTGCAAATACAGGTATAACTCTTAATGTGGTCTTAAACAACAAGCCAAATTTAAAGAATGTGTTAGAAACAAAATAGTGTAGAACCCCTCCACGCTGATTGGAAAAGAAAAAACCCAGACCTAAATGACAGTCTTAAAAAAAAGGCATCACATATTTTTAAACGAATTAACTGAAAAAGATTTGAATAAAAAAAAAACCCTCCACAAGAAAATTATAAAAGAAAAAAAAATCTCACTTTTTTACATATGTCTTCACATCAGTTCTGAAAGCAAACTGTACTGTTAGTGACAGATTCTACTGTATATTCTTGTTCTAAGTTAGGGAAAAGAATACTTCTGATGTGAAATATACCTGATAATTAGTTTAAATAAGCAGTTCTCCTTCTTGTTGATCTACCAACAACCTTAGCTGCAAGGAGACATGGAAGATTGTAATGAGGGAGATGGACTCTATTTCATTCTCTAAGGAGTCTCAGAAACTGAAAAATCCTGTTTAAAAGGTTAGTCAATGAACTTCAGAAAAACAAAGCCTGGGAATGAAAGTGTGAGCAGGTGAAGAGCTGTCTCTAGGGACCAAATCATGAAAAAAGATACGTTTCTAACCCTCCAGTTTCATGTTAAATATCCTAAAGTGAAGATTATAAAGTGAGAGCTATGGACAAACAAACCTAGAAACTACTGAAACAGATTTTTATATGCACATGCTATATGTAATATAGCTACTTTATTAGCTACCAGCAGTTCCTGCTACTGGAAAGGACAACTCAGATTTTACAGATAGAATTTTCATCTGTGTTTTAATAAAGTAGTTAGACTAGTCTAAGAAAATTATGCAAAGTCTAGGTAAAACCATGCATCTAGGGGGAAAAAAGGTTTAAATGTCATCTGTCTAGCCAGTGCAGATAAAACACCAATAAAGGTTATGATCCAGTTTTTAAGATATTTCTTTTTAATTAATCGATTTTGGTCCAAATTAAATGAAGTATTATTTTCGTCTCATATTTCCCATGATAAAAGTATCCTAGCATTTTCCAGTTCCTCTTTCTTATAGATTCACTGAAAACAACAGGTCTTCCAGGTTTAAGCTATAGCTCTGCATCAAAAAGCGCAGGAAGGATTATCATTCCTCCTGCTCTATAGGTTGGTCTGGACCAAGTTGCAAAAGAAGGTATACCAGGCAGTAAAATATGAACATGTAATAGGAAGGTGCAAAGAAGAGAGAAGCAGACTCTCCTCAGTGGCACCCAGTGGCAGTACAAGAAGCACTGGACACAAACTGAAATATTGGAAATTTCATTTAAGTATAAGTATAGACTTAACTGCGAGGGTGGGCAAACACTAGACCACATTGCCTGGAGAGGTTGTGGTGTCTCCATCCTTGGAGATATTTGAAATCTGATATTTGAAGCCCTGAACAACCTGCTCTAGCTGACCCTAATATGAGCAGGGGGTTTGGACTAGATGATGTCCAGGGACCCCTGCCAACCTCAGCCATTCTGTGATTCTACAAAACAGATGTAGAAGCTCTATAACACAAAGTCACTCAAATCATGGACCTTGAATCCCAGGGTGTTATGCTCCCAGGCAAGCAGTCGCAGTATGCCAGGTTCAGGAATCCCTTGCCTACAGCCAGGGTCCCCAGTGTTTCCATGACTACTGGATCCAGGCTATGACTTTCCCACGTACTTTCTTCCAAGCAAGACCTCAGAAACCCTGGGACCTGCATCAAGGCATCAGGTGGTCCAGGAAGAGGCCTGTCAAAATATTATCCTGAATTCAACTACTCCCCTAAACATTTTGAGTGAAACCTCTCAGAGATGAAATGTAGCCAAATCAAACCTCATCCTAAACTGTTGCAGCTTAATTACCTTATTTAAGTTTAAACTTCAGCTATTGAGTTTGATGTGTAGTCTGACAGAGAGCAATAGAGCAGGAATAAATATACACCGTACTTTTTGTAAAACTAATCAAATTGCCAAAATCTTCAAACAGACAAAAAACTCTTTCTCCAGTCTCCCCTGCACTACCCAGCAAGGAGTACTTCGGTGACAGGTATCCTATGATACATAGTAGTGAAGTCATTTATTTGGTTTATGTTGTCATGCTTGCCTTCAAGAGCCAAAACAAATGGCCAACATAAGAGTTTCTCAACCATATAAACAGGCAAACCTCTGTTAAAGAGTGTCATAAACTTTTATATTTACTGCAAAAAATAGAAATGTTTCACATAAGTTTACGTGAACATGTGTGCTTATATATAAATAATACTATGTGCTTATTTAAGAAATACATCCTCTTAGAGGAGATAATTTAGTTTTCAAACTAGATAACTAAAAATATCAAGGTTCCTCAATCCTAAATTATACCTGATTTGTTGTCAAACTTCTGCCAACTGACTAGCAATGCAGAGTTCCATATTTTGCTTTTGACTCTTCACTTTTTAATCTGTCCTAATACTCTATTTCTTATTAACATAACTGCTTAACTTAACTTATTTCAGCAAAAGATAACTTAGTCTAATAAGCCCATTACAGGCTCATTAATGTCAGGCCTCTAAGGAAAGATCTATATCAGCTGTCTTTCATCATTCCCCTCTCAGACAGTTTCTTTCTTTTTCTCCTCCCTCAAAGCTCTTCTGGAAAGATGAGAGGCAGCATGAGCACTTTCCTCATTTGCCACCTGTTCAGTGGCCCCTACCATCTTTCATTTTATACGTTTGTCTTTCCAACTCTGCTATGGGTCAGCTTTATCTTCTATCTTTCACTTACCTTGGAGATATCTTTCTTGGGTTTCATGAAAACTCCTCAGACAAAATATTTAACTTTCTATTTCTAATTGCCCCACAGCTTTCCCACTGTGAAAGCTATATCACTTTTGGCTATCCAGTTTTCATTATATTTTGAGCATCAATCTCCTTGTAAATGCAGTTCTGTCTGCCCTGAGAGGATACTTTTAAATTGCATACAAACACAAAGAGTGGCAAAAATCCTCTGAATTCTTTACAAATTATGTACAGCTCTTCCTGTTGCACTATAGCCCAACAAATCTTGCAAATAGATATTTGCACAACAAAATGCCAATCTGTCTGGTTTTCATGTAGGTTATCTCAAGTGTATGAAAATGTTAATGTGGTTCACAAAAATAAGAAGGTTACTTCAGGGTCTCTGAAATCCCCAAAAGAAAGATGCTGTGCTTATAAGATATTTGCAATCCTAAACAACCTGTGCACCCCAAGAATAAGTGGACCTTCCCCCTTTTGTGGTGGGTTTAGAGGGTTTAGAGAAGCATAGTGATGCCTTATCTCACTTTCTACTGAATTTATTGTAAGCTGAGATGTCTGAGTACCTTTGTTAACTCACTACATTTCATGGACACTCAATCCATTCTGAACATTATGTAGAGCTACATTATTTATTTGCTTGTGAACTCTTTATATCATATTACCTGTATATGCAAAGGGGTGGTCCTATAATTCAGCTTGGAGTTCAGCATTATCTTTATTTCAATGCATTTCTACATATTAAGCTCCCTAAATGATACACAAAGTAAAACCTTTCCTAATGGGTCCCAGAGAGCAAGGCTGATAAAAGGTATTCATTTATCAAAACCTCTGCTTCAACGATCAGCATGTTCATTGGAAATTATAACACTTTTTTAGTAGAGGCTCTCAGGAACTCAAGACTCTCATTAGAGATGCACTGCTGAATGACAACTGTACAAAGAAAGAAAAAGGTCACCTCATTGTTAGCTGGTTGTTCATATGTTACATCAGCAATAATAATATGTCTTACGTTAAACTAATTGGCAGGCAGCAAAAGTGAAACATTTCTCTAAATTCTCCACTCTTGATTATATTAGATAATTTAATTATGTAAAAATATCATGTGAAGAAAAGATGTAAAGCAAAACAGGAAATAAAAATTACACACATAGAAAATGTATTTTTTCAGTTTGTATACATTAATTCTGTTAAAACTTTTAAAATTAATCTTTAAATGACATACAAGAATTTTTTACTAAAAATAGAGAGTTATAAGATTAATGATGTAATTTATTAAAGAAATAATGAAATAGGTTTTAATATAACTAGGGAAAATGTTAGTGGTTACCCACAACACTAAAAGACTGAATTTGATAATAAATAAGATTCCTCCAGTGCACTAGTATTCTGACATTTCTTAAACAGTTTGAGTTGTTTTGTAAGCATATCCTCACCAGTGTATTTTCATGTTACACTGAAACAAAACCTGTAATTTTGTACACGATTTTTATTTCTTCCTCAAATCTCCTTGTGGAAGTGTCAGTAAGTTTTTGGTGACAATCTTTCATTCTTTATGCAGAAAATTTCCAAAATGATAAAGTTCATATTTTTTTTTTCCTGGTAAACTGCTACTCAGCCCTGTGAGAAGTAGCCACTCCCATCTCCCACTGCGCTGTGGTTAAGTAGCTCTTGAACTAGTTCCTGTTGAGTTCAATGGCATGTTTTCCTATCTGCCCAGTTTGGAAGATTTCATCCACAGTTTGAAACTTCAGGTAGATGGAAGAAATATCACTGTTACAGTTACTTTAAAATGGATCAAGTATCACCTAGTTTACAGACAAATAAATAAAAATACACAAGATCAAAAGCCATACAAAGCAATTCCTCCAGCAAGAAGCTGTGGAAGCAATTTCATTGAAAGACAAACTTAATTTCAAATTATTTGAATGTTAAACAAGATTTATCTTATTTTATTATTTTCCAACTATTCTCAGCAGTGTTCATCCACCAGTAATCTGAGTTACAGTAGCAAGAACAATTGCAAAGGAAAATATCTCTAAAGACTTGGACTCCAGAGACCCCAATAATCAATGTCTTAAAGTCTTTCAAGTCTGTTGAAATTTAAAACAAAACCAGAAACTTCACAGAGGAAAAGAAATAAATCATTAACTTTACAAATCTGTCTTGGGTGAGGGAGGAGATCAGTAACACAATTTTCCAGGTCTACTTCTATTCCCGATTCATTGTGGTTTTTGGCTGTGGTTAGCAGAGAGAGTTTAATGGGTGTGAGATCTCAAGGAGTTAATTTCAGTTATTGTACGATTTATAATACTTAGGGTAGAAACTCACATAAGACTAGTCTAAGAAAACACAGAAATAAAGTGCAGCATTAGGAGGACAAAAAAGAAACCACAGAAGTTAAGAAGTTTTTAAAAGGAGAAACACTCTCAGGGAGCCAGCCCAGCTTTTCTCTAGGCAAAACTAATACGACTGAGAGAAGGTAGTGAAGACATTTTAGGTAATACATTCAGTGTAGGGCAAGATTAAGGTAAGGGTGTTCTAGGGCCTCTGGGTAAAATTTGAGATCTTATATCCTAAACCACTGATAACTCTGGAAGAGTCTTAAAAGTGGGTCATAGGATTCAAAAGACTTCTTACAATAATATTCTTCACTGTAATACAAAACGAGAACTAAAATCCCTTCCTCACCAAGCACTTGCTAAAGACAGACATTCTTGCAGTCTAGCAATATAGTGGGAGTTTCCTGTCTTTTAATTATTTGCACTTGATACAGTGAACATTATTAAAATGTAACGTTACACTTCATGTAGATTGAGTACATAATACAGTCAAAGTTAAGTTTAATTTTGGCTTTGATTCCAATGCATGTGACACAAATAGATAAAAATGCCCAGACATAAAAACTCTGTGCAACAGTCACCCTCAGTCTGTATGAGAACAGATTTGGTCTTTTAGTTGAAATTAGGCTAGTTTAAATGAGTTAATTGTTGATGTTCTTGCCCTGTATTCACTTAATCCTTATTCATAAGAGTTTTTCTTAAAAAGTGCGCTAATCTACATATTCTTATGAAAATCCATGATCCTAACATAGTAATACATTTTGTTAATATACGTGATTAAGATCTCCCCTGGGGATCTGCTGATATAACAAAACATCAGCTTGAAGCATCTTTAGCAATATGGATGTAGAGTACTCTGGCACCAGACCCCAGAAGACGGGGTCTAGAAGACTGAAAGGTACCACCAGAGGAGTAAAAACAAAACATGCCACAAATAGGATTGGTTTAGTCAGCCAAACCATGCTTCCTTTATGCTCTACACTCACTGAAGAAGTGAACTTAGTTGGCCTGTAGAAAGAAGCTGTTAAGATTGCATATTCAGAGTCAGAATATTTTTAATAAACACCTATAGTTATTAATGGTGTTTTAGCTGTTTCATGATGATACCTAATGCAGCACAGACTAAAGCAGGGAAAATAACAAACTCCTAATGAACTCCTCAAAACTTCAGAGAAATGTCCGTAACAACCTCATGCAAGTTAGAATACCTTACATTCAAGTCCTGCACCAGTACAACACATTTAACACCAAATTAATTTTACTAATTATCAAGTCCTGGGAAACAACTTGAGCTGAGAAGTTTTTTTAATAACTGATTCATTATCTCTCCAAGGTCTAATTCCTTCTTTCCAGGAGTCAAATCTTGGTTTACTATCACCATTACTATAAAGACTTAACTACTTAAAGAGCAGAAAAAATATTGCTTGATTTAAGTTGATTAGCTTCAACTAGCAACTTTAAAGTACTGATGTGAAGAAGAAAAAGAAAAAAGGAAAACAAAAATCAATAAAGTACTACTTAGGACATCAAAAATATAAATATACAGTATGGTGTTTTTTCCCCTCATTGAGTTACTTGAGGAGATCTATTCATATAAGGAACTTCATATGAGGAATTTTAAATATCCTTAGAAGAAAGCCAGTCATGCATACTTGACAAGCTGCTTGTCATCCAACAACAAGTAAACAAGATGCTTTATGCATAAACATTAGCATATCATGAAAATAGACCTCGAATAGCATGCTGCAAAATTTCCATTATCCTAGAAATCTATACCATAGTGTAATGAAACAAATAAAGAAAACCTTAAGCAGTTATTTTTGTAAACATCAATTACAGATCACAGACTATTTAGCAAAACAATAACTAAATAGGAAATACTAAAAAATCCATGCTGTTCAGTACGTTATACAGGCTGTGAGATGTGAAATTAGAGAAAAAGGGAACATCACAAAAAAATGATATCAGAGCAGAACTAGATTCGGTGACATTTCTGCGAAAATTAAAAATATAATCACCAGTAAGGCTATCAAGTTGTTAAAGGACAGAGGGTTTGTATCTTATCTCTTAAATAAATTGCAATAATTATTTCAATACTAATTAAATTTTCATCACATTAAATATCTGTTTGTTCATGTCCACAAGTCCTAAATGATATGAGATGCAGATTTCCCTATTTATTAGAAATCAAAATAAATACTGAAAGTCTTTGGAAGAACTCTGATTTTCATGCTCTGAATAATATCACAAGTCCTCCCATTTTTACAGCATGTGTATATGCTAGATAAGGATGACTTCTTGCCTGTCAAATCTCCATAGACTACCTTAATTTTAGTAGTTTTTTTTCAAAATCAAGACCCAGCCAGATTGCATTGTTCAGATTTTCATATTGCTGGAAACATTTCACATTTTAAAATATTTAAACTGCTCCAGGAGTAATCAAGAGGAAAGAAAACAGGAAAAAAAAGATGTTCTTCAACAAGGTCATGTTAATATGCATGGGGTTTTTTAAGTGACAAAATAAAAAAAAAAATGATTAAAGGTTTGACCTAAGTGCAATTATATACAGTTTTCTTGAAGATACATATGTATAAGAATATGCATATAAACAGAGAATGTCTAAACAGAGTTGTGTTCAAATAGATTGGGAAAACAAGAAAAAAATTTGAGTTTTCACAAAATTCTTGTTACCTATATGTGACTTCTTCCTAAAAAAATAGCATTAACAAAAACTTCTTTTTCCTGTTTTTAGAATAATTTAAAAGCTGTGAAGCTTCATAGAGCTGAACCCAAAGCTACTTCCAGGTTATCTGTGCTTGACACCTGCTATGGATATTTCTCTTTTGCGTGTTGACTTCTTGGATGCTCCATTTCTTTGGTGTGTTAATTAAGGTCAGGCATGAATACACTGTAAATAAAGGGAGTCAGATCATATCTGAAGGTTAAATGAATTGACCCTTAAAGCTTTGGCATAATCCATATCAGGATTTCAACAGTTCTCACAGTTTATTAAGTCCTGGATTTTCTGTCAAAAGTCTTAGAGCTCATACATCGAGGGGGTACAGCTTAATCATAAAGCTAAAACCAGAAACATAAACTCCAATCCAAAGTTTTGAAACTTCTTTATATCAGGGAGGAACTTTCAAGCCCAGCAGTGTGCTGCTGGTTTGGCCTCACGTATTCTCTCATCATTTTGTGGTGCAGCAGGATCTGGAGGTAAAAAACGTGCAGTGCACACTGCAGTTTCCCAGAATGCGTGCAGCAGCATGCTATTTTGCTTTCCAGGTCATTTTTTATTATTGTATCAAACAAGAATGACTTTTCTGGCCATCCATACTCATAAAACAAATAAAAAATATTATTTGAAAATTCAATATTTTTAAGAATTAAAAAGAATAAAGAGTTAGAGAATAAAAGACTCTGCATCTTCCTTTGGTATGAATGAGTGTATGTCCCCAGATGTGGAGGTATTTAGTAGCAGACAGGGCTGAGCTCCTCCATCTGAGAGAGGTGTCACTCTTTGAAAGTGTTTCAAAACATGATGTAATTTTGTCCATGTGAATCCCCTTTACAAGACATTAGAAATCCAAAACTCAGTTTGTATCTATAAGAAGGAGTTATGGATTCAGCTCATGTTTCTGCAGACCACATTATTCATTGTTCTCTTCCACATTATTCAAAAGTTTGTCCAAGAAGCTGAGTATTTCTTTTGGTTCTTACTGCTGGTAAAAGTACTCAGCAACTCACAAAAATCAAACCCTGGGCTCTTTCACAGAGTTATCAGGAATTATAGAGGAAGATCTCCAAGACATTAAAAGAAAACAAAACACACAAGCAGTTGAAATATATTAAAATCCCAAAATATTTTGAAGTCAGTGCCACAAAAGTTGCCCATCTGCTCCTCAGTCATCAGACCAGAAAATTGAAAAAAGCAAGCTCTTATAAGAACTATAGAGAAGAACACAATTTTAATTGAACTATGCTTTTGAGCTTTAAACTTTAAAGCATGGTTCCAGTTTTCTGCATTTTTGAATTCTGTACACAGATGTGTATTAAGACTCCAAAAATCAGATTTTTAAGATACCTTCTCAACAATGACAAAGGCAAGAATTTCCCAAGACCAAGCACTAACACTGTAGCAAATACCAAATAACCACACTTTCCATTTGGAAAATAAGAGAAAGAGATTGACTTTTTAGTAAATATGCAATATGCATCTCTGTAGCAAGAGATTGGAACTGAAAAAATAGTATAAGAATATTTGTAGGACTTTCATGAAGCCACTTTGACAACTTTTCAAGTCATTTTTCAATTGTTAACAATCTTATTTTGTCATATCTGGAACAAAAAATTCTACAAGTACCACTAAGACAAAAATCAAAACTATTAGACAATGTGGAACCACGCACATAGAAATTGATACTTCCATGGAATTATGGCCTTGCTTTTAGCGCCTGGGAACCTTGCAAGAAGCTGAATTGTTAATAATACCAGACACTGCTCTGAGATTTTCCTTTTATCTCAAACAACATCCCTGTAAGACTTCATTCCAAGTAAAGTTCAAATGCCAGCAAAACTGCCTGCAGACTTTAAGGACACTTGGAGTAAAAAGACTTGATTTAATACCACTATGGGCCTCTGCTATGTACAAGGGAACTCTCAAAATTATTTTATGTGGATTGCTAGTGTACTACTAAGGGGCTTACAAGAAGCACTGGTCATTTAGAGGATTTTAAGAAATACAGTCTCTATACAATATTATTAACTGAATCAGCTTTTGATATTTTCCGAGAAGTATATTAGGGACATTTTCCAGTAGATCACTATTTCAGTTTAGTCTGCAGCTTTATGGGTAAAGAAAATGAAAACTCAGTGTTAGAGGTCATATTGAGTGAGATGTTACAAGAGTTACAGTTTAGGCAAACAATTCTCTCTTAAATAGTGTGAAATATTAAACTAACACCCTGAAAATATAAAGTCTAGAAAGGTAACCAGTATTAAACAATATATTATGCTCCCTGATCTGCTTATATTTTACAAAACCCCATCCCTTTGTAAAAGGAAGTATTACAACATTAACTTGCCTTTATAGAAATTTTTACGTGTATGATAAAAGTCACCAGAACTCAAACCTCAAGTGATTTAAATCTATCAGAATTTTCTGAAGCTGAATTATATAAAGCCCTCTTTACTGTTGTCCTAAGAAAGCTTGTTACATATTACATAGAAAACCAAAAATTGAGTAAACTTACTGGTTTTTTTTAAAATTTTTTATTTCCACAGAAGTAGTAGCAATTATTTTACTTTCCCCAAAGATATGCCTGCCTAAATCTTTTCTTCTAAACTTTTGTGTTTAGAATAAAGCTACCATGATGTACAAGGCTTATGTAATGTGTAAGGCTAGGTCGGTTTCAGCTATGTACAGAGACAATACTTGCTGTCTGCAAAGCAAATCGTTTGTTTTCCTCAATCCTCTGCCTGTCAGACGAAATGTCTATTATATTTCCAAAGGTCCTGACTGGAGGAAGGTGAACTTGGTGTTCTGTTTTTCATAGTCTTAATCCCAAGGTAAATTGATCTTCATTAGAACAGACACCTACTTTTCCTTTCAGTTTACAGTGGATGTTTTCCTCAATTAACAAGGATAGACAACTGCTGAGGTAGCTAACATCCAATCAGTCAAAGAATCAGTGGTTATAGAGCACTAGAGGAGGTGAAGAAGAAAGTGATTTAATGGAAACGAGTGACACCAGCTCATCTAGTGCTCCTGCACAACTGGTGTTATTCCTACTGGTGGTAAATGCTTCCTTTGAAGAGCATTGCTGTCAGAGGTGAAGTTTTCACTGACCATAATCTATTTTTTCAGAAAAAAAACACCCTATCAGTTGTTATTTTTCATGAACAACCTAATCATGCAGAAAAAAAAAAAAAAAGGACCATACCTGGAGAGAAACCTAAGAGTGCTACTGCTACTGCTTCCCACATATACTCATTTCAGAATTGGTCAGGTGTTTTCTTGTTTGGAGTGAATTTGTAAGAAAATGAGGCAACTAGCTGTGTTATTTGGCATTTAATTATCAGCATAATTTACTGGGTTACTATAGCTCCTGGTATCACTGCAAGCAGAAACATATTCTGATGCTTCAACTTTGTCCTTGGACCTTTACCACTCCCCACAAAAGATGGTTTTTGATGCCCCAGGATCATGAGCAGCCTCTATGACAACTACACTTAAGCACTTTCTGGTGTATTAAATACAAGTTATAGTTCAAAGAATATAGTTTATCTTCCTTAGAGGAAAAAATCATCTACATAAAATAACCTGTTCACATTTTTTGTGAACTATGAGCTACAGAGCAGCTCAGCACAGCAGAGAACAAGTGATTGCACACTTTAGGTTCTTCTGTATAATACGATAAGAAAAAATGTGAGATCATAGAATCATAGAATCACAGAATTGCCTAGGTTGGAAGAGACCTTTCAGATCATCTAGTCCAACCATCTACACAACTCTGACAAAAACCATCACTAAACCGTATCGCTAAGCACTGCATCTATCCATCTTTTAAAATACCTTCAGGAATCATGACTCACCAGCTTCCCTGGGCAGCCTGTTCCAATGTTTAATAACCCTTTCAGTGTAAAATTTTATCCTAGTATCCAATCCAGACCTCCCTTGGCACAACCTGAGGCCATTTGCTCTTGTCCTATCGCCTGTTACTTGTGAGAAGAGACCAACCCCCGCTTCTCTACAACCTCCTTTCAGGCAGTTGTAGAGAGCAATGTAGAATCATGCAGGACTTCAGGGTGAGTGACATACATGAGGGGAAAGATGCCTCCAGGACTAAAAAAAGTCTGTAATTTCTTAAGTAGTAAATATAAATATAAAGAAAATCAGATAATTATTTGCTAGCCCACAATATAAAGAATGGTTTATTAAAGTGCATTCTAGCAGAGAAAGAGAAATCGACTAAATTAAATTAGTGATTTCTTAACTACAAGGGATCCTGTCCAGCTTGTACTAAATTAATGAGACATAATGAATATTACTTCAAATGACTAGTTTCACAAAGCTACTAAACACATCAACTAACTTCTTAGAAACTATTTAAAAAACAGATCAATAGCAGTTTAAGTTTATATATGTACACACATATACACAGCAGAAAAGGACCTGGGAGTGTTGGTGGACAGCCAGCTTAACATGATCCAGCACTGTGCCCAGGTAGCCAAGAAGACCAACAGCATTCTGGCTTGAATCAGGAATAGCGTGGCCAGCAGGAGCAGGGAAGTGATCGTGCTTCTGTACTCGGCACTGGTGACGCCTCACCTCAAGTACTGTGTTCAGTTCTGGGCCCCTCTGTACAAGAGGGACATTGAAGTGCTGGAGCGGGTCCAGAGCAGAGCTACCAAGCTGGTGAGGGGTCTGGAGACCAAGCCGTATGAGGAGAGGCTGAGGGAACTGGGCATGTTTAGTTTGGAGAAGAGGAGGCTGAGGGGAGACCTCATTGCCCTCTACAACTACCTGAAAGGAGGCCTGTTCTCCCAGGTGAATAATGACAGGACCAGAGGAAATGGTCTGAAGCTGCGGCAGAGGAGGTTTGGATTAGATATTAGGAAGAATTACTTTACTGAAAGAGTGGTCAGGCACTGGAACAGCCTGCCCAGGGAGGTGGTTGAGTCACCATCCCTAGAGGTATTTAAGAAACGCCTAGATTTGGCACTTCAGGGCATGCTCTAGTGACAGAGGTTGTAGGGGTTTTTTTTGTGTCTGTATGGTTGGACTCGATGATCTCAGAGGTCCTTTCCAACCACGAAGATTCTATATTTTACTGAAAATCCTCAAATTCTTAAAACTAGTAATTAAGTGAAAGGAATTGTGTATTTTAATAAATGATGTATGTTTTACATATAGTAAACACCTTAAATATATAAGGAAGGGTATCTTGAATGAATGAAGTTACCTTTCTTCTCCATTGGCATGGCTATTACTGTAGTGACCAGTCTGTCTGTCCAGACTGAAAAAACTCTGCAAAATATTGAGGAATATTCAAGCATTAATAAGAAGCATTAAAAGTTGAATATATTTTGTGTTTCCTATTCAAGTTCTGTTTCAAGCAACTCTGTTGACTTAGTTTATCACAGAGATATTTTTTGCAAAAATCTTTAAACATATCTCTGGGGAATAAAAATTTCCCAATTCAGAGTTTCCCAGTCTGGTATATAAATTTATAGCAAGGGAACAAGGTGGAGTAAAACTACATACACTGGGAATAAAAGTAGATTTTTAATTTTGTTTTTGTTTTTGTTTTTTTAACAGCAGAAGGCAATTATTCATTAGAACCATTACCTGAGGCTGGGCCAAATTCTCCATGACTGGAGTTTTTTAAATCAAGATTTTGTTAGAAAGATTCTAGTTCAACAGTGGTATTAAACATGCAACAATAATTGGGTCTTTGATTTATTATAAAGGAGATCAGGTTACATGATCAGCATTAACTTTTCTGACTCTATGAAGCTGCTCAGAAAAAAAAAATATCCAAAAATAAAGTAAAATACATTAACCCAGGACTGACAAATGCAGCCTCCATATTAATTTTCCATAATAGCCCATCTTTTTCATAATCCTTATCCATTTTTGTTATTTGATGTTATATATTTTTAAGGAGAATGAAATAGAAAACACGTGGTTATATGTATGTTAGCATTAGTTGTTGGAGAAGACAACAAACTTTCCAATAAATGAAAACAGAAAAAACTTTTGATATGGATTACACTAAATGCAAAAAAACCTACACTGAGGGTACATGTAGTAGCATACATATAGCATAAGGATATACAGCATACTGGTAATTTATAATAACTAAATAATGTATATATTGGTTTACTGGAAGAACAGTTATAATGGGAGACAATTAAAAAATAGATATAAAAAGCCCTGCAATTATTTTTAGTGAAGACAAAAATAAATACAATATTACTAGTGACCTGACTTCTATATAATTCAATTTTACATGTAGTAGGAACCAGGCCACTAAAATTACAAGCCTACTGAAGAAACGGTTTGGTGTAATTTTGAAAGATTCAGCCTCCTCTCCATTCAGTGCTAGTTTATTCCCTATCAACACCTTTTCAGCTCAAGTTAAGCCTATATGAGAGCAAGGAAAAGAGAAAGAAAAAAATGTCTGCCATACCAATGTTTTATTAACAGCAAAAATTTCTATAGGTATATAAATGATAAGAAGAAAACTAGGGAAGGTGTGGGCCCCCTCAGAAAGGAAATGGGAGAACTGGTGACAAGTGATATGGAGAAGGCTGAAGTTCTCAACGACTTCTTTTCCTCAGTCTCCACTGGCAAGGGCTCCAGCCACACTCCTGGAGTTACAGAAGACAATGGCAGGGGTTGGACAGAACTGCCCATTGTAAGTGAAGATCAGGTTCGTGATCATATATGAACCTGAAAGTGAACAAGTCCATGGGACCCGATGGGATATACCCACAGGTACTGAAGGAACTGGCAGATGAGGTTGCTAAACCATTCTCTATTATGTTCCAAAGGTCATGGCCGTCTGGTGAAGTCCCCACTGACTGCAAAAGGGGAAACATAATCCCCTTTTTCAAAAAGGGAAAGAAGGAGGAACCAGGGAACTACAGGCCAGTCAGTCTCACCCCCGTGCCTGGTAAGATTAGGGAGCAGATCCTCCTGGAGGCACTGCTGAGGCAGAAAAATAATGAAGAGGTGATTGGGTACAATCAACACAGCTTCACCAAGGGCAAATCGTGCCGGACAAACCTGGTGGCCTTCTATGAGAGTGTCACAACATCAATAGACAAGGGGAGAGCAACTGACGTCATTTACCTGGACCTGAGCAAAGCCTTTGACACTGTCTCGCATGACATCCTGGTCTCCAAGCTGATAAAATATGGGTTTGATGGATGGACACTTCAGTGGATAAAGAACTGGCTTGACGGCCGCACCCAAAGAATGGCTGTCAATGGGTCCATGTCCAAGTGGAGGCCAGTGACAAGTGGAGTCCCTCAAGGATCAGTATTGGGACTGGTCTTATTTAACATCTTCATCAGCGACATGGACAGTGGCATAGAGTGCACCCTCAGCAAGTTTGCCGACGACACAAAGCTGTGCGGAGTGGCTGACACACTGGAGGGAAGGGATGCCATCCAGAGGGACCTTGACAGGCTGGAGAGGTGGGCCCATGCCAACCTCATGAAGTTCAACAAGACCAAGTGCAGGGTCCTCCATCTGGGTCGGGGCAATCCTAAGCACTGATATAGGCTGGGAAGTGACTGGCTTGAGAGCAGCCCTGAAGAAAAAGACTTGGGGGTGCTGGTGGACGAGAGGCTCAACATGAGCCGTCAGTGTGCATCTGCAGCCCAGAAAGCCAATTGTATCCTGGGCTGCATCAGGAGAAGCATGGCCAGCAGGTCGAGGGAGGTGATTCTCCCCCTCTACTCCACTCTCGTGAGACCCCACCTGGAGTACTGCATCCAGTTATGGAGCCCCTACTACAAGAGAGATATGGATGTGATGGAGTGTGTCCAGAGAAGGGCCACGAGGATGATCAGAGGGCTGGAGCACCTCTCCTAGGAAGACAGACTGAGGGAGTTGGGGTTGTTCAGCCTGGAGAAAAGAAGGCTCCGAGGAGACCTTATTGTGGCCTACCAGTATCTTAAGGGGGCCTACAAGAAAGCTGGTGAGGGACTTTTTGGATGTCGGGTAATGGTAGGACTAGAGGGAATGGATTAAAACTAGAGATGGGTCGATTCAGAGTGGACGTTAGGAAGAATTTCTTCACCATGAGGGTGGTGAGGCACTGGAATAGGTTGCCCAGAGAGGTGGTGGAAGCCCCATCCCTGGAAGTTTTTAAGGTCAGGCTGGATGGGGCCCTGAGCAACCTGGTCTAGTGGGAGGTGTCCCTGCCCATGGCAGGGGGGTTGGAACTAGATGATCTTTAAGGTCCCTTCCAACCCTGACAATTCTGTGATTCTATGATTCTATTTCATAACCTTAGGGTGGAAGAGGAAGAAAGCTACCTTACTACCTGTATTCCTTATTTCTCTAGAAGACCTGAATTGTTACTCGCAGAGGTCGCCAGCTCCAGTGCAGGGAAGTCCACACTGGGGAAGGGAATGTCGGCAAAAAGGGCCAGCAAGGGGCTTGGTTTTGGGGCTTTTCGAAGACGGGAAAAGCAGCCAGGCCGGGCTGGTACCCGGCAGCTCTGAGGAGCAGAGAGAGCTGAGGAACCGAGGGCGGAGCCAGCACCCCCTGCAGCAGAGGCTGGGTGGGACCACTCCCCCCCCCCCCCCCCATAAACGAAGCCCTTCGGCAGCGCAGCGACCAGGTAGCTGGGCACTGAGTAAGCAACAGCAACCGTTCACCTCTTCCCTCAAGTCCCTCATTTTAGTTAAGATTTTTGACACATCTATTTCCATATATCCATTTTTTTTTTTCTGCCATTTATGCTGCTCTCTGTTGTATTCATAGACATACCCTAGGAATGTCTCAATTAGTCTGTGCCTGGATTATTATTTTTATTTAGATTTAAACTTTTCACTTGTACTTTATATTAGTCCTTTCTTAATGTCAGTTGTCACAGTTTATCACATTGAGGCATTCCCTTAATAACATTCTTTTAGTTGACATTTTGTCTAAAAATTGGAATAACATATTCCATAACTGTCCAATAAGAAAAACTCCAAAGTCAATAGCTGAACCCCCACAACAGATAGTCTGATCTATCCTCTCTTTTTCTTTTCTTTTTCTTCAGATTAAAATAAATATATATAAACTACATTCACATGTTGTGTTGGGTAAGAGTATGAAAAGACAAACATAAGTTTCATTGTCTGTTGTGGCAAGATTCCTTTAATTTCTCATACTTTTCCTGAAAACAAAATAATTAAAAAAGTACAACTTTTGTACAAAAGTACAAAGAAATATCAACAATATCATCCTATTGTTGGAAATTGAATACTAAAGAATCTTTTAATGGAGTTAATAATAAATGCTAGTAATATTTGAAAACACATCATACGAGCACAATGTGTAACAATACAATTATGTTCAGAGTTTACTGCTATTTAATTATAGGCCAGCTATAAAATAAGACGAGACATATTTTGTCTTATTTGGTGTTAAAAATACATATTTTCATTTAGGGGGAATAAAGACTGTCTTCTCCCACTATGTTTCAAAAGTAGACATAAGCTAATCATTATTAGCATTATTATAACTATATAGTTATACCTGTCATTTTTATTAAGTATAATTTTACCTACCAGGCAACTGATTAAAACAGCAATTTCAAATTTAGCTTTAAGGCACTCATTTAATTTATTTTCAAGCATATGCTCATTACTAAAATGATCTGGAATGAAACCTTAACACATTTCTAATGCATAATGAATACTTAAAAACATTGTTTAATTGCTATGTATGATGTTTTGGGAAAAGCACAATTTACGCATTACTTTTTTTTTTCTTTCTCTTTTTTTTTTTTTTTTCCATAGGAACACCTGCATTCTCTGCCAGACTGCAAATCCAGTTTAAAGTTGTACTTCGATGCCCTCTCTGCTACCCCTTTTTCTTTACATTGAGATGATATATAGAGAAAATAGCAAAAAAGCTTTTTAAAGCAATCATTAGACAAACAATGGTGGTGCATCTCATGCTGTCAGATCTTTGTTCAGATGAAATAGTATTAATACAGTGAAATAGCTATGACTCCAGCCAAAAAGTTTTAAAAGTCCTGAACTGTAGAAAACATGCCTACCATATCTCCTAGGATGTGACTGCTTCAGAGGAAAACAGACAAACAGGGCTGAAGATTAAACTATTTAATCAGACATTAACAAAAAAAAACAAAAACAAAAACAAAAACAAAAACAAAAAAACCAAAATAATAACAAATCACACATCTGAAAACTTGTTGAATTCTAAGTTTCTATGAATCTACAACTGGAGTCTTTAAAAAGTTTGCTTTTAATCAACTAATGGAGAAGATTTAGTGGCCACTCTCGATTCCAAATGGAAAAATGCATTTCCAGGAGAAGACAATGTCTGAAGAAGTTAGAAAGGCTGCCTGAACAGCCAGAGGAGAGTCACTGCTGTGATCTTTTCAAAACAGAGAAAACCGATTACTGGATGGGTTTACTCTGGAAACATCCAAAATCAGTAATTTGGAATTACAATTAAAATAATTCTATAGTTACTTTTCATGACATTTTTAGACATCATTCAGATCGTCTTCCTATAATGCTGGCATTCCAAGGACTCCAAAACTGAAATATTCTCCAGATTACATCTGTGTCCAGATTGTGTGAACGCTAGCAGGTAAGAATTTTAGCATGAATGTGGATTCTTTTTTTCCCTCTATTTGTCAGAGGTTCTAAATCAGTGGTTTTTTTAAAGCAGTTCAAATTACTGAAAATTTTATTCCACATTACAGATTTGTCTATATAAGATTAAAACTAAAAGTAAAGAAGGTCATTATTTGGTTAAGCAGCTGAAAATTTTCAGGCAATTCACATCAAGACTTAATTTGCTTGAAATTTCTGAGTTCTTTGGAATAGTAGCCTGACTCTTGGTCTGCTGCCAAAGCACATACTGCTGCTTACCTTTTCTTTTTCATTAAAAAATGCTTGTTGGTGTAAGGAAAACACAGAATGTTAGAAACAAGAATTAACTGCACAAAGCATTTCTGTACCTGTCCAAGATCCCTATCAGGAAGATCAGGTATGCTCTGCCTCTTACGAGACTGACAGGAATGTTGTTTTATTAATTGCTATCTCTGTTTCTTTAGAATAGCTGATACAAGAAGTAATATTTGCAATTTAAGAAAAGCAAGTGATGTTCATAGCAGTGGATTAATAGTGACCTGTCATTGGATTTGATTAAGCAAGGCACATTTAATTTAAGCTTATAAATAAGCATTTTGCTGCGGCAGAGATGTATTCTTGCTATTTTTTGCCACTTAAAGAGAATTTATAACCAAAATCTGGAATTCTTATTTCATTAAAAGAATGGTTAATTAATAGAAGGCATTTATACTGATTAGATAAAGCCAGAATTTCTTTAGCTTTCATAGGTTTTCACTTAGCTTTTCTTACAGAATATTAGACAGGAACAACAAATCATTTGAATTCTTTCATCTCATAAGAAATCTTAAAGTAATGCAACCCTCTCTTCAAAAGCCAGAGATGAAGCTAGTATTATTAAAAAGACTTTTATCAATAATAGAAGAAATTATATTAATAAATTCTCCACCCTGACTCCCTTGAACATAACGAATACATTTTCCTATCCAAAGTAAAATAACCCAGACTATTCAAAAGACTTCAGTGAGATAAAAATCAGACATTTCCATTTATTTTATAATGCCTCTTTTGAGGCATTGCTATGTGTAACATCTGTTTAAATCAGCCTCCTGGTATTCTAACCAAACATGGTCCAATATAATATAGTGATTATAAAGCCATTACTAGAAGAAGTACTTAGCTTTTTACAAATTCAAAGAAAGAAAGAAAAAAAGCAGCTCTTACTTAGCTTTACTCTATCACACATAAATACTAGCAAATTGCATTAATAACTGGAAGTGGTTGCCCATCATCACTGTCTTGAGAGAAACTGAAGTACAGTTTACTGATCTATACTCTAGGAAATGCCTACATATTATTTAAAATCTTAAGAATGCCTGACTCAAAATGGGTAAAACTCACAACAACATTGCCTTTCCTTCCACACTTGGTGTGTTACAGCTCAGGCCCAGAGAAATGAAATGACTTGTGTCTCTAGTAGTCCAGTAGTCCAGCGGTCCTCATGGCAGCCTGGGCGTGGGAATGCCCTGTAGGAGGACATCTATCTGTTGATTAACTAAATGCTTGACAGTAATTCTAAACCACACTGTTTACATTCTGCCTTTTCCCACTACAGAAATAAAAGTTACAAACTTCAACTTAAAAATAAATACATGGTACACCAAGAGGCTCCACCAAAGTTTTTGTCTCTCCACCCACTTTTCTCCATTGTTTCTGAGGCAAAGATTAATCCTGAAAGTTTATAAAGCAAAGTTGGTATCGAAAGCTCAATGTTTTTTGATTAGAGTATAGAAGAAATTTCATTATTTCATTTGTAAGAGAATTTAAGCAGTACAGAGTGAAATTGAGACAAGCCAATTCAGTTAACATGCCAATCAATAGAAAAGCTTTTGCTTCACAGATAATGGTTAATTTGTTTCATAAGAGACATTGCTGGAATAAATGCTCTGAGGAATCTAAGGATTTTTAAGAAAAGCTCTACAATCTGTTTAAATGTGTAACAATGGCATTTCACTTCTGTATCATAAGGAAAAGGAATATGTACACACGGTGATGGCTGACTGAGAAGTGAAAGGTCAGAAGCAAGCGGGAAAAAAAAACCAACACCAAATAACATAAAGATTATAGACCAAAAATTGTTACAGAGCAGTGTAAATATACAAAATAAATTATATATTTAAACAAATAAGAAAAAAAATATTTATTATGTCATGTAAACACTCTGAATTGCTCTAGAATTACACTTGTGGCATGTTTTTTAGAATAAGTGACTTAAAAGTGAGAATGAAAATACAAGGCCAGAACACTGGAACACGTTGCTTAGTAGCTTGACATCTTGTTGTCAGAAAGGAAGTCCAAAAGGAGAGACTTATTTGTCTCAACAATTTGTGTTATATATGTATAAAGGGAAGAAAATATACAAGACACACCCATATAAATTAAAGTTGTTCAGTTTTCAGAAAAAAAATCATTCACGGGCAGTAAAGATCTTTTGATGATACACTTGTGTATATAAGCACATCACCAGTAGAGCAGTATCTCCCCATAATGTCAACCCCAGCCTTGTCCTTGAGGTGACAGCAATTACAATACAATTGTCTGTACTCTTCTTAGAACAATCTTTCCTTGACTTAATGACTTTTTCATCTCCTCATTAACCCTTTTCCATGTAATCTTTCTCTTCACCTTCCTTCCTTATCAGAATTCTGCAAATAATCCACAGAGGTCTGGTCTTTGTCCCTTTTTTTTTCTCCTTCATTTTATTTACAACTATGTGAACTACTATAACAGCATAGAAAATCTTTTTTTGCTATACAAACTACTTCCTCCTGAGTCAGCTGCTTTCTCCTTGCGCTGAATAGCCATCAAGTTCACTTCCAATGACTCTAATGAAACTCGCTATTTCTTCTCAGAGCATTGCCTCCTGCTTTTTCATTACTATGGACAAAATATCCTTTTTTTTTTTTTTTTTTTTTAAGGACACTGTTACATTTAACTACATCCTAAACCTTGATAATTCCTTTCATACAAAGAAAACAAATTACCTGAGTTATAACCTTTCCTGTAAGTCATCTTCTTTACCTAGACTATTACATGCTCACATTTCAGCTGTAGTAGTACCTTTGCATTTGTCAAGACCGGATGAGGTTTTATTCAACCAGTGATATGTTCAGAATTTTATTATAAACTTGTTTATGTAGATTGCTCTTTTAAGTTGATCATATTTTTCATACATTCTTCTATTGCTACATCAAGGACTACTTCTCTTCAGTTTTAAGGAATGTCACAAGTTCTTTCTTATTCAATATCACATTTATCAAGTGGCCCAGATTTCTATCACCTTTGACATATATTTTATATAAGGATTATATAGAAAGTATGTATTCCATATTGTAAACTTTTCTCTGACATCTGTTTTGGATAAGCTTTCATTCAGCATCTGCAATATATTAGTGCTTTTTCTTCATACACACTTTATTTGCCATGATGCCTACAACAAAGCCTGAGAAGACTCTAGCCATCAGTGCTCTAGGATGACCACCCGTAATACTGACTAGTGCTGTTCTTCCGATTCTTGTCCTATGTCTCACTGTTTGCCAATCTTTTCAGTCAGCTTTTATTCACCACGACTGGTTTCACAGAGTGACAAACATAGCATAAACCTTGTCTGTCAATAGTGCCCCTAGGATTCTTGAGAATTAATTAGTCTAAATAAATAACAAAAATAGGAATCCTGAAACTGCAAACCACTTGTTAGGTTTGGTTATTCAAATGAAAATATCTTCTTATCATGACACAATATAAAAGTATATAATGAATGTTTTCCTAGTAACACTTAATTACAAAATAGATAAGGAAACGCTGACAGAAAGAAAGAAAAAAAAGCAAACAAACACCCATATGTTTGAAATATGGAAGTTATAGGCAAAACACAATTGCCACCTGAATAACTTCATGTTATTTTCACTGATGATCTCTCTTTAAGAAATAGAATTTTGGAACAAATTATAAAAAGTATATTTTTGAAAGTTAGTTTGGTTGAGAAGTTAAACTAAACTGTATCTCATCCAGAAAATTACTGTGACTCCTCTACATTTTAGGTGCCTTATCCAGAACTGTCTCACATACAGAAAACTGCAGGTGGACATTAGTTATCAGAGAGGTGCTTTTGCGAATCCCAAAATACATTCTTAGGAGCATTTCAAAGTTTTGTGACATCTCGTTCTTTTGAAATGATGTTCATATCTGTGTTTTCCAGTACTAAGAGTTTCTTTGAAAACAAATCTGTCTTTTGTATATAAAAAAACTGTTCCATATGTAGATGTAATTATTTTCTATGATGCTGTAATCATTTCTTAGAAAATCAGCTGAAATGTCCAAGCAGAGTGTTTTGGCCCACTCGAAAAAAAATAAAATAAAAAAAAAATGAAGGGATTTAAGAAACAAATGTAGATCTTGTTTACATTCAAAGATTTCAATAAATTTAAGAAACCAGGAAGGAAAAAAAAAAAAAAACAAACCCAAAACAAAAAAAACCCAAACAAACAAAAAAAAAACCAAACAAGAAAACCAAAAAACCCACAGCAAAAACATGAAGTTGGATTTCCCTAAGACATAAATGTATGACTTCTGATTCTATCATATACAGGGAAAAGTCAGACTTTTTACACACTCAGTAAAAAAAAAAAAAGAATCATATCCTTACTCAAATGTGGATCTGACCTAAAGTCTTTGAGAAAATTACAAATGCTGCAAATGGTTCAGCCAAAGAAGGGACATTAGAACAATACCAAAAGCCCTGTTACTCCTTGTTCACTGTTCCTATCTCAAGCTTGACCGGAATAAATCTCCTAGTCGATTCCATGCAAATTGTTTATTTAAGTTGTGAACTGCAGGTTTGAGGTTTTAGCACCAAGTTGTACAAGCAATGAAGTCATGGCATATAGCCTTACCATCTAATGAATCTCAAAGCACAAGGAAATCAAGGACAAAACTCTTTAGATGTATATACATTCAAAAATTTTTGAAAGTTAGTTTGGTTGAGAAATTAAACTAAACTGCATCTCATCTAGTTAAAGATGTCCCTGCTTACTGCAGGGGGGTTGGACTATATGACCTTTAAGAGTCCCTTCCAACCCGACACATTCTATAAAAAGAATAAATAAATTCTACATTGAATATGTATATTATTTATTGAACACTAAATACTAAAACCCAACTATAATGTTTATGGCAGCTAATTCTTTTAAATGCATACTAGATTTCTCAAAAATGCCTGTAGTAGAGAAAAACCATAAAATAAGTCTTCCATAATGGTATAGTGGTAGCTGGATTTTGGTACTAACTGATAATTAATAATAATCAAGAGCAGCTTATATCAATTTTATATTATTTGCAATGTATAGGCACGGACATCATATTTTCATGCTGTGTTTTTCTCTGGAAAGGTCATTTGCATCTAACAGATTTGGTCATTTTTTTCCATGTGACCTAAATGTGTCTTCTGCTCAATTCCTTTTTCCCCTTTATGTTAATAAAACCATGAAATATACAAGTCTGGAAAAAAATATTCTTGAAATTCTGATATATGACTGAGCAAATACTAAATTAAATTTCAAGTCAATGCTTACTGATTCAAATAAACTGAATATGTATGAGTTATAATTTTCTGCTTTTTAAATTGAAGTTTTTCAATATTCAAAAGAAATAATCAATAAGAAAAGCAGGTGAATAACTAGATACACTTATATGGCTATGAAATATCAATCAAGTTATACCAAAAATTACAGATTTCAACAATCTGGAAAAGAATCTTGCTTGAACATTGGGAAGATGCTCTTTGTATTTCATCCTGTATCTTCTCTTATATCTAATTATTCCTCACTTATATTTGGCAGCTTCAAACAGGGAATGAATTTGTGAATTTCAGACACTAGAAACCAGCATTTTGTTTTCAAAGTATTTTTGAACTATCCCTAAATACTCTTACATGGTCAAAAAGTAAACAAGTAATTAATTCAATCCACCAAATTAACTTCGTTCAGTTATGGTCTTCCTAAACAGCAGACTAATGTGTTTCTGTGGAAACTGGATATGCTCCAGGCACCTGAATCAGGATTTGGTTGTGGAAGGATTAATTAATTTATTTTATTTTAAAATATTATTTTTTCAGTCTAGAACAAATTCATCCACTGCAAAGTACCTATCACTAGTTTAACATAACTTTGTCAGTCATTGCTCTATGGGAAAATTCCTATTTTTCATGTATTACTGCTAAAAGGTAACAGTTCATACATAATATTTTTTTAAAAGCTTGTCTAACTTTTACTGCAATAAACTTTCTAAAGCCTTATTTTTTCTGAGACTCTTCTGAACACTCTCCAGTCTTTCAATCCTCTTTTTGAACTCTGAGTGCCAGAACTGGACAAAGAAATACAGCAGAAGATTTACAAATACCAAGTGCAACACTGTTTTGGCCATTTTCTTCATTGGGAACTAAATGATATATACGTAATGGAGTTCTTCTGTAGTCTGTTGCTTATCCTCCAGGGTCTAAGTTTTTCCACAGTCACTGCTTCCTAAAATGAAGGTGCCTGTGCTGTTTGCACACTTAGAATTCTTCATTTCTACACTAGTCAGTTTACACTGGGCTGCATTGACACGCTTGCTGTTTGTGTTAATCCTATCTGCTTAGAAATTCATTTCACTGGCACATTTAAGCTCTTCTCTTCTTTATTGACTACACCTATCCCAATCTTCATCCCGCATTCATCAGTGCCACTTCTGTGTTCCCTTTCAAGAAACAGATAAAAACCAGGTGAATGCAACCAAAGCTATCAGTGATTCCTGTAGAACTAAGATAGAAACACACCCACCAGCTCCTACACAGAAAAACGGTTTAAGGTGTATCAGATGGTCTCCAAATTGTGGGTGAGTGACTTTGATATGATTTTTCTTCTTTAAATGCTTGCAATGTCAATTATAGTGCCTTGTAGCAACCTATATAAATTTCTGTTATCAAACTTGTAGCAGGTTTTTATTAATAAAAAATTAAAGTTGATAAAACTGTTCTTCTTAGGTCTGTAATAAACAGGATGAATTATTTTAAACATCTATTCATTGACCACTCTTGTTTAATCTGGTCATTATTACTTGTTCAGATCAGGATATTGCTCAGCATCAATACCAGGCCTGTTATCTCTCTCCTTCTTTAAAATATTGGTTTCTTTTTGTTTCATTCCTGTTGATTTTCTCTGCTATTCTATGATTTACAGACACTAACACAGGAAGACTTGACAGCCTCAAATTCTTGAGTCCTGTTTATTTGTATTCATGGACTTATAAATGCCTAAATCCAGTGATACCATTAATATACAAGGGTTTTCTTATATAAAAAGAAAACATACATGAAACAGGAATATATATGGAATTCTATCCAGTCATAGAAGTCACCTTGCCTTTTTTACTCTGTTAAAAAAATTTTAAAATAAACCCCAATCCCCATCTTCTAATTTGCATACATCAGCCTCTCAGTTCTTCCTTAATTAAATAAAAACCATTGATTTTAACTTTCCAGCTGTGCAAATTTTCCAGCAAGTTTTAGGAATAACAATTAATTTTAAATTCCATGTTCACACACGAGCAGCTATAAAACTTGCGTTGTCCAGACTTCCAGTATTTGTGCATATGCAAATAAGAATTCCTTGTCTTTGTATTTCTAGTTGTCTTGATTCATTGTTATCATCTGTAACCTGGCTTTGTGCTAACAGCTCAGAAACTTGACTTTGCTTAGTTTTATTTTAATTTCTTCCTTCTTTCTTACCCTTGCATTTCGTGTCAGTATTAAACTGTTATAACAGTCAGTATGTTAGGTCATTGTGAATAGCGGAGCAGATGGTCTATAAGTATCTGCAAATTTAACACATATGTATCTATGATTCATTCATGCTTCTAGAAACTAAAGTGAAGTAATACAAAGTTCCTTTAGAAAGCTGCAGTTGATCCAAACCTTTCGCTTCCCTTGTGTTTTGTCTTTTTTTCCATGCAGAAAGAGACGTATCAAGCAGCTAGTACTAATTCTTTTAAATATGTAAAGCATAAAGTTTTATCAGTTCCACAATTCTGGAGTTATACTATACTACTACTACTACTACTACTACTACTACTACTACTACTACTACTACTACTACTACTATAATACTATTGAACACAATACAATAATACTATTGAACATCATATCAAACTAGGAAGGATCTTTATATCTACAGCAACAATTTTACTTTTTAAAAAAATTATTACTTTTAGTATAAAGTTCTCCATTTTATTACTAATCAACCAAACCATTCAAAATTTTCATCTGGCTAAGTGGAACAAGGATATAAGGTGATTTTTTTATTATTTTTTTTAAATTTTTTCCAAGATTGGTTTTCTGTTGTGACTTGGACCCCTTTATCATATGATCAGATGAGCACCAAAAGTGCTTCATGGAAAATTCTTCTTTGAATTCTGCTTGTAACAATCATCTTTAACTTTCTGTATAAATACATGCATGCTTATTAAGATTCTTCTGTTTTATTTCTCTCTATATATGTATATGAATGCACATATTACATCTGGTACATGCAATCGACGGTTATAAAATCCTCAGATCATCACAACAGCAAAGCAATTCCTAAGTTAAGAAAGCTTTGTCTCAGTGTTTACAAATTTCACAGTGCTCTTAATGAAAAATGTAAGTAACTTTTTACAGTTTGAAATGGAAAAAGGTGGAAAATACCCCACAGAATTTTCTGTGCAATAAAAATATTTATTTTAACCTGAGGTCTATTTACCTGTTAAATGAAAGTTTATCATTGCATTATTTGAACATTGTAAATATGAAATGGTGAAGCAACATTGTTTTGAAGATAATGAGAAATATTTAGTTATGCAGATATTTCAAGTCATTCAGGCAATCTCATTTTCATCCTGGCTCTGTAATCTTTACCCATGATATAAAATCTTAACTTAAAAAAAATGTCAACATTCTTATTCCTTTTGCTTGTGACTCTCAAGTTGCAGAGGCATTTAATAAGTAAATGAGAACATTATTTAGGAGAAAAAAAATCAATTCTGAGTCACAATTAACAGAAGTGAGTTCAACAAGATTGGATTATAGACCTGCAAAATCTCCAGAGAAGCTGGATAACATTTTATTGCATATGAATGTTTCTTAACTTTCCAAATATCCTACCTAATAGAAGTCTTCAGCCTTCAGAAATGCTACATCCATTACATTGTTTGATTTTACCAATAAGGAAGCACTGGCTCCATGATTTTTTAAAAATAAACTATTATAGGATTATTCATTATTTATAGATATTTTACCCATAAATGGAAATTTTAATGCCTAATACAGTGGGCTATCTGTTTCAACAAATGCTGAGATTTAGCAACAATGCAAGTGTATGCACAAATGGGCAAGTAATAAGACGGGAAATTTATCGAGTCCTCATGTAATTCAGTAGTCCTCCTGCTGTGATGTCCTATACGTTAGTCTTTCCCTCCCTCTTTTTTATACCTCTTCTGAATGTCATCTCCCTTGCCTCAGTATGTGATTTGTTGTGGGTTACAGAGACACATTTTAAGAACCTGTAAGGACTTGTTCTTCTAGAAGAGCAAAGGGGAAGGAGAGAGGGAGCAGAGGAGCTGTCTATGATGTGTGTTGTCCACATGGGCATCTTAAAGGGAAACCCATGTTATACACCAGAAAAATCACACTCAGAGTATTATTTAAAAGCACCCACAACAGCCCAAATATCAGCAGATGAAAAATAGCTCCATTAACACACAAAGAAGTGCCATAGCTGGTCAACTATCCTGAAGGCAGATTGCTAACATCTAGACAATGGGGTCATGAGCTATGAACAGGAAATGTTTTCACGTATCTATTAATGCTGGCACTGCTACAATCAAAAAGGAACAAAAGTATAGTTAGTGACAGATGTGGGTTTTTTCTCCATTTAAATTGCTGTCATTTTTATGCATTCCCAATATATTTGACTGCTTTATTTTGCAGTGTTAGATTTACTATGTAAATTTGGGTTCAGCTTGATTTTGTGAGAGACCAGCAGTATGTAAGCCATTATAATAGCTGCAATGCACATTCTTGCTTGTTTCCACAATGTCATATATAGAGGTCAAGATCACTTTCAGATGTAAAAATTACTAGAAAGCATCGATTTTGGATGCAATATGTATTGTTAAATGCTGCTTATTGAAGGGCTACGAATTTCCACTAAAGGCTACTCAAGTCATGCCTAAAAGTACAATTTTGACAAAAAATGAATCATGAGAACTTGTCACTGAACTGAAATATAAACAGGAACAAAAGACATAATCTAAAAAATAAAAATTAAAATAGAAAGGATTTGTTCATGTACACTTGGACAAATACATTCAGTTAATGAGTTTCTAATAAGAAGGTATTAAGGTAAGTGTAAATTTTCTAGTTTAGGACGAAAGAAGAGAGTGGTCTTTCAGCCATCCTGAGCTGCACTTAAAAACTGTGTTTTCTGTTGAAGACATTGCACTTTATTGCTAGCTTGTTATATTATTAACAAGACAAATCTATTAAGAAGTTTAAAGCCAGAAATTCTGTCAGCACAGTACTTAGAAGTGTCTTATTTATTCCAAACAACATTGTAGGTCAGAGGATAAAATGTGAACGTGTCATTCTGAAGACATAAAAATCCTGATTTGTTTTGCATTGACAACATTCAGGAAGTTCAGAAAGCATACTTCCCCTATGCACCTATATAGTAGAACAATGAAATAATTTAAAGTGGCACCAATTCAAACAATCAACCAGAAGAGAATACACTTGCTCTTCAGAGAAGGAACTCTTCACAGATTTCTTCTGTACTTACATTTCATTCATTTGGGCTTATTAGCTATACACTGTCATAAGGCAAGAGTGTTGAATAGAATTTATGAAGCATTAGTACAGTTGATTACCGTAGCCACTTTAAAAGTCATCCAGTCTCTTTTTCATGCCTAAGAGAGAATTATTAGCACTAACACAACTAACATACATGTGTTAAGGGATACCCTACTTTTTGGCTGTGTTACAAAAGACAGCTTCTGCACAGCAACCACTATAAAAGTAATTCATATTTGATAAAGCCTGACACAAAAAGGAAAGTAGCTATTTTTTTTTTTTATTTTTAGCTTTTTAAATATTATATAAAATCCTGTGTTTTATTAGAGTTTTCATGCAGATTATGAATTAAATGTGTATCACCTCGGGCTCTTCAATAGAAAAAGACCATGTAATTTATCATCTACCAGAAATGTTTTACAGCACTATAAAGAAGATTAAAAATGAGGTGAAATTTGAACATTTGTTCATTGTTTTACAAGAAATATTTGCTTATACGTATTTTTTCAGTGCATGCATCCCTCCTGTTATGCTGAAATATTAGCCTTGGCAAAATCATCAATATCAAGAAACAGGCAACATAATTTATTTAAAGACATCTTATAGTGACTAATTCAGGCTTAATGGTTCCACTGGAATAAACTGAGATTAGAAAAGATGATTACCACACTCAATACTTTGGGTATGAATTTACTTTTAAACTGCTACCTCCTGAATGCTTGATTGGGAAGAAAGGAACTGTTCTTTAGAATACTGTCATTCAATCTAACATACACAGGATATTCCAAAAACTAATGGAATAGACTACTTTCTCTATGAAAGACTGAACAGGCAATTTTTAAATTGGAAAAGTTCTTCAGAAAAAAAAAAAAAAAAAAAGAAGAAGAAAAAAAGAAAAAGAAAAAAAGGAATACAAAGATTTATGAATACTGGAGCTTGGTACACTTAGTATAAGTATTCTACTATTCTCTTCATACCATAAATAAGTCTTAAAATGGAAAAGAACATGGGTGCAGAAAAATCCCAATAAACTGAAACATTTGAACCCATTCCAGCAAAGTTAAGATTATTTTTTGTCCATTTAATTTTTTACCCTGCAAATAACTAATGTATAAAAAACAGTAGTTCATAGGACTGAATTCTCAGCCACTATTGCAAAAGAGATAATCATTTCAGTCCTTTTTTCCAACTTATAATGCTGTGTATTACATCTGCCAATGAGGAAGTCTCTGAAGGTTTAATTATCTAAATTTCTGCCTGACTTGAGAGACAAACCAAGAAGCGATTAAATACAAACTAATGAATTAATTACTCTTCAGCTTCTTCAAAGCAAAGAGAATCACCTACAGTCCTTTTCTATTTGTTTACAATGCTTTAACATCAGCCACAAATGTGAATTGCAAAGAAATCTGAGGGGAAAAAAGGTGATTTTTGAACAAAAAGGAGGAGGAAGGAGCAAGTAGTAAACTTAAGATGCGTTTTGGTTGTTTGTTTGTTTGTTTGTTTGTTTTAAGTTCCACAAGTAGTCTTATTTCTTTATGTGGTTGTGGAAAGAGTGGAAGGAACCTATCATTATTTGCTACTGAAAGGATGAATTTCTCCTGTATTTCATATAATTTCCAAATGAAGTTTGCTAGACTTATTAAATCAAATTTAAATGAAAACAAATTAAATCAAAAATCTAAATATTAACCACAGCCTCAATTCCCAAGCCCACTTGGAAAGCTGGATAGAGTCAGCTTCAAATAGAATCTCACATGGATTGCAAACCATCAGGAAATAAACAGAAGTTCTAGTGAAAGTGTTTCCAAGGTATGGTTAGTTTGCAAGTAAATGCAGAGATATAATTCTGATTCAGGTGCATGTTTTCATTGGTTGTTTTGCTATAGATCAATTTCTTTTGAAATATTTTGATGTGCTTCTTCACAAAAACATCCCAATCTTCAGCCATTTATTTGAGTAAAGATTTTGTTTTGAATATTCATAATTGTGTTCTTAATGATCTCTGTAGGTAACATGTATGTCTTTAAAAGCCATATCTGAAATAAAAAGCAGCAAGAGGAAAGAGTCAGTATTAGCAGCTGTTTGAAACTCCAGCACTTGTATTTGTGTGTGACAGTGTGTTTATGTGCGAGAGAAGTCTGCTGGTTTAGGTATGAGTGCTACATAAGTTCATTTCAATCACACTTAGTTTATTCATTCTGTTTCATTCTAAAGGAACAGATTCATTCTGATCATTTCATCTATGGCTGAGAAAATTGAACTCTAACAGATTGCAGTCCCAGAAGAAATTGCTTGGTGTTAGAGCTGCAAGTAATTGTTAAACTCCCACATGCCTCAGGGGAGAAAGCATGTCCTTGATTAGAAAAACAAGTGGGGGAGGGAGAAAACGACAGAAACTATGCTTGTAGTTAATGGGTATAGTGGCACTATGTATTAAATGCTCTGGACAATGAAGTTATATTTTCTATTTTAACTAGAATATTAATTCATATTTAAAGTAAATATTAATATCTAGACTATTTTTTTTCCTACTGAAAGGTTGATATCCTTTTCGTAGAAAATGAGCTGTTAGCGAGCAGATAAACACAGAGTGCTAAGACACCTACTTCTACTCATTCTCATTAAATTATATACTTCTGACAACTCAGCAGTGAAGACAAGTTTAGTTGTTCCCTCCTAAAAAAAAAAAATATTGCTGAAAATTCAATCCATGGTAACAAGAATGTTTTGATGGTTCTTAAGACTGCAAAGAATATGATTATTGAAACTTGTGTGAAGGAGAATATTTTTCATATTTCTGTTATATTCCAAGTGAGACTCATTTACACACTAACCAGCATGAATGACAGAAGGAGAGGGGCAAAGGCCTAAATTAGTTCAAGATTTGTATGGGATCTTTCTGTGGACACAAAACTGTAAGTGATGTGCATACTATGGCCATAATGATTTTTAGTTAATTACTTAAAGGTATTTTGTTGATGCGGAAGGCTCGAGCAATAACATGCAGACCAATGTGATCAGGTTAATGCCACTTTATTCAACCTAAGTGTTACATTTATAGTATTATGATTTCTGTTCACGCGCTCTAACTCCTACTAATTGGCTGCATGTTATCCTCACGAGCTGTCCACGCGCTTAATTCTTTCTTGTCATTGGTCGACCTTTCTTGACGTATGATGTTTTCAATTCCTTTGTTACACTTCTTTGTGGTCAGCACCTCCTTATCTCATGTCCGACAGTAACCTTTCTTAAACTCATGTCAAGGCAGGCCTACACAGCTGCTACCAACTCCTCAGTGCTTGGAGTGTTCATAGGGTGACCTCGTTGTATTAGAAATCCTTCCACAGTATTTAGCATTCATATTTGAAGGAGGAAACAGTGCAATTATACTAGATCCCTAAAAATCTTTGCTGCTACTGAACAGAAGATATACAGCATAAATTTTCTTGAACTTTCAGACTTTGAGAACGTAAGTGAAGTTAAGCACATAGGCAGAAAAGGAAGTAAATTTATGGTCTAGAGTTCACACAGTAACAGATTACTCTCATCTTAAAGATAAGGAAGACTGTCTTTTTTCAATTTTTTTTTCCCTATATCACTAAATCTTTGGAACATTGAGCAACTGCTATGCGGTAGTCCTCAAGGAACCTGAGGTTTAGCTTTAGGAAACTTAGAACATTTATTTCTAATAATCTCCCTGTAGTATTTCCAGCTTCTGACCCAGACTTATTTGGGGCAATTAACTATCACACTCATCTCAGCAGCAGGAATTGCAAACTATCAAGTTTTCAAGCCTGACCAATGGCCTCTGTTTTTCAAAGTGTCTTAAGAGCCAGGTTACTCTAGACAGGGGACCTTCCGTAGCTCCAGGCTGCACTACTGTGAATCAAAGTTAACAGGAACTTAACAAGAAGATCTAATAGGAAGGGGAGCCCTTTAGCATTAGGAAAGCCTGATTTCTTTTCTTACAATCAAGGCCTGACTGGATGTTAAGCAAAAGCTAGAGGACAGAAGTGTGTCCACACAAGAAGGAACCAAAGGATTTCGATTCTCAGAGGATTTCGATTCTCAGAGGAAACCTTCCCAGATTAATTCAGATACAGGGCTCTCTATTTTTCATTCTCTCTCTAGCCTTCTTGCATCGTGACTCACCATCAGAAGAGCGACTCCATTTCATACTTCCTTGTAACCTAGTGGAAAGGATATTTTCTAGTAGAGCAACAATAAAAGGTCTCAACCCCCATAAGTTCATTGAAAGTCAAAAGTCTAGATATCTCATTACCAAGACTGTGGATGAGTTAAAAAAATATGTGAAGAAAAAAAGCACATTCTTTCTTTTGTTACATGTTTACGTGTAAAAGGAGTTTTCGGAGTCAATTCAGTTGCTCTAATCAGCTAATTCTATGCAGTTCCCAGCTCAACAAAAGTCATCAGTCCCTTCCTTCCTCCCTTCCTCCCTTCCTCCCTTCCTTCCTTTCTCTCTCTCTTTCTTTCCTAACACCCAATCTAAACCTCCCCTGGCATAATTTGAGGCCATTTTCACTTGTCCTGTCGCTTGTTACTTGGGAAAAGAGAATGACCCCCACCTCTCTACAACCTCCCTTCAGGTAGTTGTCAGGAGCAACAAGGTCTCCCCTCAGCCTCCTTTTCTCTGGGCTAAACAATCCCAGTTCCCTCAGCCGCTCCTCAGAAGACTTGTTCTCCAGACCCCTCACCAGCTCTGTTGCCCTTCTCTGGACACGCTCCAGCACCTCAATGTCTTTTTTGTAGTGAAGGGCCCAAGACTGGACACAGTACTCGAGACGGGGCCTCACTAGTGCCGAGTACAGGGGGACAATCACTTCCCTAGTCCTACTTAACACACCATTCCTGATACAGGCCAGGATGCTGTTGGCCTTCTTGGCCACCTGGACACACTGCTGGCTCATATTCAGCTGGCAGTCGACCAATGCTGCCAGGTCCTTTTCTGCCAGGCAGCTCTCTAGTCACTCTTCCCCAAGCTTTTGTCCCTGCATGGGGTCGTTGCGACCCAAGTGCAGGACCCGGCACTTGGCCTTGTTGAAACTCATACCACTGGCCTCAGACCATCGATCCAGCCTGTCCAGATCCCTCTGCAAAGCCATCCTACCCTCAAGCAGGTCAACACTCCTGCCCAACTTGGTGTCGACTGCAAACTTACTGAGAGTGCACTCGATCCCCTCATCCAGATCATTGATAAAGATATTAAAGGGAACCAGCCCCAGTACAGAGCCCTGGGGAACACCTCTTGTGACAAGCAGACGACTGGATCTAACTCCATTCACCATCACTCCTTGGGCCCAGCCCTCCAGCCAGTTTTTTACCCATCAAAGAAGACACCCGTCCAAGACATGAGCAGCCAGTTTCTCCAATGCATGTATTAACTTCCAGATATTTAGACAAATATTTCAGTAGGATTCAGACCCAGATATTCTTCCATATGTCTGCCATATTCAGTGAACTACAGTGTCATTGCAGCATTTTCCTCTCTTTAGTGGGGAAAAAAATATACAAGGTAAACTGGATGCATTTTAACAAGAAGGACTGTAACTTTTTTTCCCCAGGAGTATACAGTAGAACTTTTATTTGTGAGGCACGGATGCAGATTTGTGTTAGCAAAAGGAAATTAAAAGGAAAGGTTTCCCCTTTTCTGAGGCATATGTTATTGTTGCTGAGCTACTGGATATAAGGGAAACACAGCATTTTTCTCTTCTGGTTTTGTGAATCTTTGTTTCTTTTGCTACTTTTATCAGTCCAGGGTATTGAGGTAATCAAACCAAGAAGAAAGAATATTTAATAACTTAGAGAAATTGTTATTAACAATCTCCCTCTCTGCTAGGTAATTTGTTAGCACGTAAAGCCATATTTTATAAAGTTTTGATTATTACTATCCCAAAATATCTGATGCTTTTTTTCAGGAGAAGAGTTATTAGCAAGTCAAGTACAGCATGACTAGCCTCTAATATATCCTAAAAGTATGGAGTGGGATTGTATTGATCCAATTTAGGGTGAAAAAAAAGAACCAATCTAAAAAAATTCTAATTATAAGTATTGCAGTTATGAAATTAATAGCATGCTCATTTGCAAATTGCTGGAAGTATACAAACTTTTCTGAGAATTCATGGGGTTAAGCACAGTACATCTGTTCATGGAATTTTTTCTAATGTTGACTATACTCACAGAGTTAAGAGAAGAACAACACAGATGAGAAGTATAGTTTACTGTACTTGTTTTCATTTCTCCTAATCTATCAACCATGTAAATGGTTGATAAATAAAGTAAATAGATTAGTAAAGGAGCAAAAACTACCTGTTTCTAACCATTATGTTGTTAGGAAACCAATGAAGAATACGGTAAGTCACCAATAAACAACTTGGATTCATTAAGAAAAAAAGAAAACCAAAATTGGAAGTCACATCATGAGAACACTGAATACTAACCTCTTCCATTATCATTGCAAACAAATCTTCAAGCATTTATACTACCTTCCCTGCCATTCTGAAGAATTAATCATAATATTAGATGGCTTCAGACCTGGCACTCTCACAGGTATAAGTCCAAGGTAATGTTCTTGAAAATTACTGTGGTTTGAGTTGTTATAAGTATATTGTATTGCTTATAGCCTTTGAAACACCGGTTAGAATAGTTACATAAGCATTGACAGCCTATGTCTGCATATATTTATAATTAGATTTATTTACCTTGCTATAACCCAGGAAAATTACAACTTTCTAAATAGAAAATTTAATACAATGAATGCACTTAGCATTCAATTATTTGGGTTTTTAATAATAACACAGGTTAAAAAAAAAACCATCTCTGGATTACATTATTTCAACCACAAACTTCATTAACTAGACTTTTTTCGGAATTGTCTTACTGTGTTTTCAGCACCTGATGCTACATATCCGGGTTTCTGAAATCCAAGAAAACTGCTGTATAATAGCAGTAAACACATTTTCTTTTTTTTTCTCTAATCCTGAATTTTGTATCAGATGACCTTTTTTATCATTTTTTTTCAAATATTGAAGACCTACACTCTGTTACCCATGAGAAACAAAAATGCTGTTCACTTTAACAGGATTTAACACATATCAAATGTAATACTATTTTCAACAGACATTTGTGCAGAACTAATAATGAATATAATAATCTAGCTAGCATTCATGGCAACAATGTTTCAAAAGCAATTTTCACTAAATGTATAGAACTTGAAAAGTATAAATTAAAAGCATTTAATAAATATTTCAATAAAACCCCTAATCCTTTATTTTCTGCTTAACTGCTATGATTCCTACTCTCAGTGTATACTGGACAGTGAATTCATTTCTGCTTTCATTGTAAGGTTTGAGCTGTAGTGCTATTGTAAATTCCAACTGATGTAACACAGAGAATAGTATCCCCATGAGAGTTTTGCTTAAACAATGACTCCAGGATCTGATCTTCTTTTGATACAATAATGTATTAATATATTAACAGGAAAAAGGAAAGGGAAGGCAATTCCTACTTCACTGAAAAAAACCCACATAATTATCCCCCATCAAGAACAATTTTATCCATTTACAAATGATTCCTCTCTTTCACAAACACACACAAAAAATAAAACCACAAATATAGGTGCAGTAAAATTCAGAAAACAGTCAAACAAATATAAAAATGACTAGGTCCGATTTTCAAGCTATCCATATTCAAAGAAGTTCCAAAACAGGATGCACTGCAGTGTAGAATTTGAGTGACTTCAACTGAAAAAGAGGATTGAACCAGATGCTGTTCAATTTATCTTGAATGCATAAATCCTACAGGCACATTCTCAAAGGTTTTCCAAATTAATTTTAGGCAGTGAAAATTGGCTCAACTTCTTTCCAAATAACCAATGAAATTTTCTGAAGGTTTTCCTATTCTTTTTCAAGTACACAATGCATAGCAAGACAAAATGCCTTTTCTTAGTCATGTTCTGGAACACTCTTTTATTATTTTGCAGATTTATTTTTTTTTTTTATGTGGAAGAATATTTGTCTGATATTTTATCTATTTGCTTTATAATGAAAAATTGGCCCTATATGTTATTTATATGTTATTTATACCAGGCATATACAGTGCAATAGCTTTTGTTAAACACTGTGGAAAACTCGGTTTCAGTTTCATATCCTCTTAAACAAATGTCAGTAATATAGTGCTAATTCTTCTTTCAGAGAAACCAGAAAGGAAAATTATTTATTCATAAGGTATCGCACAAAATTCATTAGCACAGCTGTTACTGCCTGCACAAAGAATTCCAAATGAGCATGATGGGTTATAAATTTAAATTAAAATTGATTAGTAATGCAAATCTTAATGACTGCAGAAGCAGGACTATGTAAAGTCATGACATTGTATACAGTATTTCTCTCTCATGAGCTATTTTAAAAATATCTTTATGAATAGTGCCAAACTGTATCTGTGGAGAAATATCAGAAATAAGCCAAAACTCACATATATAATTAGTGGCCAAAGAAACCACTTAGTGAACCAACCTGCTAGTGCATACTCTTTGCCAGGGGAAACCGTCTTGTTTAGCACTCTTTCCAGGGCACTTTTGGAATATGTAAATTATGTTTCTCTGGCTTAATTTTCATTAGTAGTTCAGCTAATGTCTTTACTGCTGTTAATATATCTACTTAAATGCTTAAGATCTGAAATCCCCTGTCCATTTTCAGAAGTAATAAACCTACTATCAGATACAGGTGATGTATTTTTCTGCTAACAAGTTTTTTGGTAAAATGGATACATATATTTCAATCCTCATTAGAAACATGTGGTTGGTTAAGTTAGCTTTATAAAAGCATAATCAAAATTCACATATTCGGCTCAATCCCAACTGGAACAATAAGTCTTGTCTCTAATTAGAGCATCTTTTGACACACTTATTAATTACATTACATTTAAAACATATTCAGAAATTAGTGAGGAGAAAAAGTACAAAGCCTTAAAAGAGAGACTGCAGTTTGAATCCATGATATTCTTTCCTCTCTCTGATTTTGTTACTGAGGCTGTTGTATTTCCCAACTGCGCAGATACTCAGTTGTACTTACATGTAGTATGTACTTACATTATATGATATGTAAGCCTACATTTAATTTTTACTGGTAGCATCTATGCTATGACTTTGACAAACATGGTAATATTCAATTTCAAGGCTATGGATTTAATCCATCTCAATTATAGCTTTAAGGTCATATTCATGGTCAGGAAGGATTTTATTCCACTTCCAAGAATTCTTAACAGACATTTGTTTATAATCCAGAAAAAAAATTACATCCCTTTTTGTCTTGCTCATTTTAATTTGTGGGTCCAGCAAATTCCTCTATTGAAGCAGCACAAGAAAAGCAGGGACACCTAGTTAGGTAAAATTCTATGTAAATCTGAGAGGAAGAAGGCATCCCTGAAATTTTCACAGTTATATCTCTAAAAAAAGCTACCTACCCCTGCTGCTACCATCTATCTCAAAGGGAAAATTATTCAGCTTGTCTTTTCTCTTCAAAACAAATGATGAATTAAACTTTTAGGTTTTAACTGGGAGGACAGAACTACACTTAATTTTGCTGCTAGCTCATAGGACTAAGTTTCAAGGAAAACATACACTGCCAGTTCAAATGAATGAGGCATGATCTTGACCTTACTGCTTGGCGCAGCAGGATTATTTTTCTTTTGAATATATATTTGTGATGAACATTACTTATTTAGATGGCAGGCAGGAACTACTCAACTTCAGGAAAATATTCATGAAATAAATCTGAAACAAAAATTCTAAAAAGCAAGTTCTTTTTGCAAGGTAGACAGGAATTTTGAGAAATATGACAGCTGGTCGGGACATGTATAATAAGTCAGATGTGACATGGAATGAGCATAAGAAGAAATAAGATACAGAGAGGAGCGGCATATGTGTTGAAAAATATGGGGAGGAAAATACAAAGCTAAGAGCGCATTATTTAGAATGGCAATAATAAAGATGTTAAAAAAAATGAAAATAATTTTTTAGAAATAAGTAAAAGCTATGTGAGTATGTAGGTATGTAAAAAAGCTTCTATAGATCTAAAAAAGGGAGGAAAGCATAAGTAATTTGCAGATTTTGTCACTTGCAAATTACATGAATCATCCCAGAAGACTGTCAATGAGAAATCTATACTATATTACTTTGTAGATCACCTGTTGTACAGAAAGGAAGAGTAAGACCAGATCTACTTTCAAAGTAAATTTAGACACTTATGTAAAAAAACCCAAACCCTAGAACTATTTTTTCTGATTGTGCACTTCTGAGACCTGAACATAAGATCAAAAAAATATAAAATAATTCTGAAATAAAAACACAGAAATATAAAAATGGAGACAAATTCAGGTAGTTAAAACTCAGTTAATTAGAAAGAAAAAAAGTGCTTTACTGTTTGATATGCAACTATTAGGGCAGAAAGAATCTTAGTGAAAAATGTAAATCAGTGAGTTAGAAATTCAAGCAATCACTCCATTGAAAATCATCAGCTCATTCAATCACTGTTCACTTTTCTATGAAATATGTACCTCATTGTTTCCTGTTCAGCTAATAATATGATGGCTATCTGTGCACCATCTGTTAATCTTCTGGGGAACAACTTTGATATAACCAGTTTCATTGTGCAAGTGCTAAATAGGCTGAGCATTGTTTCTTTCATAATCCTTACACCTTGCATTTCAAACACCAACTGAATGAGAACACTGAAGTTCTTCCATCAGTTGAGGTTCTTTTGGTCAGCTGTCTCCTCACCGGGCAATATGTTCAACCAGCTGCCTAAAATTTCTCTGTAAAAGCTGGTTTTATTTTTAGATCAGCATTTCCACAGTGGTGAATAATAACAGAATTTTGATGCCTTGCAATTCTAATGCTAGAGGAGAAAAAACTTTGGAAGCTGGGAAGTACAGTTTGGCTATAAGTATTTCATGTGCTATCTATATATTACATGACATGCACAAAATACCAGACAGGATTTTTGGTTAATTTTATTTATTTATTTTATTAATACGATCTGGATATTTCTATATCACTGCATCAGGAGAGGCACTGGAGTGGAGTAAGGCTACCCGATTTGCTCCACACATAACAACCAGTCCAACAAAGAAAAGGTGACAGGTGATAGTAGTAAGCAACTCTCCTCTGAGAGGTACAGAGGCACCCATTTGCCAACCTGATGCACTCTCTGGGGAAGTGTGCTGCTTACCGGTGGCTCCTATCAGCGATGTCACTGAGAGATTGCCAAACCTCGTGCAATCCTCAGACTATTATCTGCATCTGCTGTTTCACGTGGGCACCAGTGAAGCAGTCAGAAGCAGCCTGAAGACTATCAAGAAAGATTATAGAGCCCTGGGAGCAGTGGTCAGGGGCTCTGAAGCACGGGGTAGTTTTTTCATCAGTCCTCCTGGTCAAAGGGAAGGAGGTTCATAGGCCCAGGTGAATCTGGCAAAACAATAAATGACTACAGGACTGGTGCCACAGCCAGGCATTTGACTTTTTAGGCCATGGGACTCACTTTGAGAAACCTCACCTTATTGGGGTCTGTTGGGGTCCACCTGTCAGAGAAAGGGAAGACCATCATTGGTCAGAGGTTTGCCAAGCTTGTGAAGAGGGCTTTAAACTAAGAGTTGCTAGGGAAGGGGAACCGCAATCCATCCCACTCCTACCATTATGATGCCAATACCAGTAACAGATGTCCAGAACCTAGAGAAGGGTTGCAGGTCAGCAAGAGAGCATCTGGAGTGCAGCATAAAGGAAAACTAGCCACTCCAGCCAGGAAGTTAAATTCATCAGGGGCCCAACTTAAATACCTCTATGCAAATGCACATAGTATGGAAAATAAGAGGAGTTAGAGACATGTGCATGCCTGCAGGGCTGTGATCTTGTTGGCAACATGGAGACATGGTGGGATGGTTCCTGCGACTGGAGTGTTGTAATGGAAGGATGCAGGCTCTTCAGGAAGGACAGGCAGGGGAGACGAGGAGGGGGTGTCACCCTCTATGTTAAGGACCAGCTGGAATGTACAAAGCTCTGCCTGGGGACGGAGGAGACAGCTGACGGTCAGTATTAAAGGGAGGGCAGGGACAGGTGATATTATAATGGGTGTCTGCTACAGACCACCCAACCAGGAAGACCAAGTGGATGAGGCCCTCTCTAGACAGATAGGAGCAGCCTCATGTTCACAAGTCCTGGTCCTCACGTGGGACTTCAACTACCACGATATCTCTTGAAGGGACAACACAGCAGGGTATAAGCTAATCCAGGAGATTCCTGGAATACATTGATGATAACTTCCTTCTCCAAGTGATAGAGGAGCCAACAAGGAGAGGTGCTATGCTGGACCTTGTTCTCAGCAACAAGGAGGGGCTGGTGGGGAATGCAAAGCTCAAGGGCAGCCTTGCCTGCAGTGACCGTGAGATGGTGGAGTTCAAAATCGAGAAGGGCACACAGTAAGCTTGCTACCCTGGACTTCAGGAGAGTAGACTTTGGCCTCTTCAGGGATCTGCTTGGTGGAGGACCTTGGGATAAAGTCCTGGAGGGAAGAAGGGCCCAAGAAAGCTGGCTAATATTCAAGGAGAACATGGGCAGGTACTTAGAGAACTTCTCACCTCCAATGGTCTGGGACTTCACCCCTGAACAATTACAGGACCCTGATAGAATAGTAGAATATCTGAAGGGAAAGTGCTGTGGCTATTCTAGAGAGGCACAACTCACCGCACTGTGCTGGGCCCTGGCTAGTGTCTACCAGGCACTGCTCAGTGCTATGCAGCACCCTCAGAAGAAAGAGACAGAGACCAGACCAGCAGGCGCTGCGGCCCCTGCGGCAGGCGCTGCGGTTGCTGTGGCCCCTGTGGCAGGTGCTGCTGCGACGGGCACTGCGGCTACTGCGACCCCTGCGACGGGCACTGCGGCTACTGCGACCCCTGCGACGGGCACTGCGGCTACTGCGACCCCTGCGACAGGCACTGCGGCTACTGCAACCCCGGTGACAGACACTGCAGCTACTCCAGCCCCGGTGACAGACACTGCTGCTGAACTAGGGAACCAACCCGTGCCAGTATCCGTTGCCCCCATACAAAAGAAGAAGTACACAAAGAAATCGGTTCGCATAGTAAGAGATGACGATGAACCAGGGCCATCACAAGGACAGGAGGAAGAGGCAGAAGCCAGTGAAGGACAAGGTGAATCGAGCCAGTTTGCAGAGGTGAAAGCCATTCAGCTGGCTTTGGACATCGCCGAGCGAGAAAGATGGCCAGTACTTTATCTCTACACCGACTCATGGATGGTGGCAAATGCTCTGTGGGGATGGTTACAGCAGTGGAAGCAGGGCAACTGGCAGCGCAGAGGCAAACCCATCTGGGCTGCTGAACTATGGCAAGATATTGCTGCCCGGATAGAGAATCTGGTTGTGAAAGTATGCCACGTAGATGCCCACGTACCGAAGAATCGGGCCACGGAGGAACATCAGAACAACCAGCAGGTGGATCGGGCTGCTAGGATTGAAGTGGCTCAAGTGGATCTGGATTGGCAACGTAAGGGTGAACTATTCATAGCTCGGTGGGCCCATGAGACCTCAGGCCACCAAGGAAGAGATGCGACATATAGATGGGCTCGTGACCGAGGGGTGGACTTGACCATGGACACTATTGCACAGGTCATCCATGAATGTGAGACATGCGCTGCAATCAAGCAAGCCAAGCGTTTGAAGCCTCTTTGGTATGGAGGACGATGGTTGAAATATAAATATGGGGAGGCCTGGCAGATTGATTATATCACACTGCCACGAACCCGTCAAGGCAAGCGCTATGTGCTCACAATGGTGGAAGCAACCACTGGATGGCTGGAAACATACCCTGTGCCCCATGCCACTGCCCGGAATACTATCCTGGGCCTTGAAAAGCAAGTCCTGTGGCGACATGGTACCCCAGAGAGAATTGAGTCGGACAATGGGACTCATTTCCGAAACAGCCTCATAGACACCTGGGCCAAAGAGCATGGTATTGAGTGGGTATATCACATCCCCTATCACGCACCAGCCTCTGGGAAGATAGAACGGTACAATGGACTGTTAAAAACTACACTGAGAGCAATGGGTGGTGGGACCTTAAAACATTGGGATGCACATTTAGCAAAGGCTACCTGGCTAGTTAATACCAGGGGATCTACCAATCGGGCTGGCCCTGCCCAGTCAAAACTTCCACGTACTGTAGAAGGGGATAAGGTCCCCGTAGTGCACATGAAGAATATGTTGGGGAAGACAGTCTGGGTTAGTCCTGCCTCAGGCAGAGGCAAACCCATCCGTGGGATTGCTTTTGCCCAAGGACCTGGGTGCACTTGGTGGGTAATGCGGCAGGATGGGGAAGTCCGATGTGTACCTCATGGGGACTTGATTTTGGGGGAGAATAGCCAATGAATCAAATCGTGTGCAACACTGTCACTGTATGTCCTCGTTACTATAATTGCTGTTGGCTGTACTGCAGTAAGAATCACCCAAATTAAGGACAAATGGACTTTGATGAACAGTTGAGTAAAGCAAAGTGGTGATGGGATCAGAGCTGACGCCCAGCAACTTCCTCAAGATCTGCATCTTCGGCCCATGGACTGTGTGCATGAGCTACGCCGGGTATACAGTCACATGTTCCGAAAACTGTAAGATCTGGGCGTGGCAAAATGGTATGGAATAAGGGGTGGATAATGTCCTGGTTCCGGCAGGGACAGGGTTAAGTATTCCATGCCATGTGAGCCACGCCCACCCTGAGATTAAAAGGAGGGAGGGGGCGAGCAGTTGGGTTCGGAGCGGGCTGGCGCGTCCCGGGGCCGGAGCGGCGGTTCCGTATTCGCGTCTGTATATTTCTCTGTCGGTGTTATTGTTGTTGTTTTCTTGTTCCCTTTGCTGTTCTGTTAAACTGCCTTTGTCTCAACCCAAGAGTTTTGCCTTTTTCTTTTGATCCTTCCCGTGCCGGGAAGCGCTGGGCGAGCGACACGTGGTTCTTTGTTGCCATCTGAGGCCAAACCACGACAGCCACCTTCTCTAAGCTCTGGAATTGTGCATCCCAACAAAAAGGAAGCTGTCCAAAAATGCCAGGAGGCCTGCATGGGTGAACAAGAAGCTCCTGGACAACCTCAAACAGAGAAAGGAAGCTTACAGAGGATGGAAGCTAGGACAGGTAGCCTGGGAGGTATACAGAGATATTGTCCGAGCAGACAGGGATCAGGTTAGGAAAGTTAAAGCCCAGATAGAGTTAAATCTGACCAGGGACATCAAGGGCAACAAGAAAGCCTTCTATAGATATGTCAGTGATAAAAGGAAGACTAGGGAAAATGGGGGCTCTCTCCAGAAGGAAACGAGGCCTAGTCACCCAGGATGTGGAGAAGACTGAGGTATTCAACAACTTTTTTGCCTTGGTCTTCACCAACAAGTTCTCCAGCCCCACCACCCGAGCCGCAGAAGGCAAAGGCAGGGACTGTGAGAATGAGGAACCGCCCACTGTAGGAGAAGACTGGGTTTGAGACCATCTGAGGAACCTGAAGGTGCACAAGTCCATGGGACCTGATGAGATTCATCCACAGGTCCTGAGGGAACTGGTGGACGAAGTTGCCAAACCACTATCCATCATATTTGAGAAGTTGTTGGATGGAAAAGGGGAAACATAACACTCATTTTCCAAAAGGGAAAAAAAAGAAGACCCAAGGAACTACAGACTGGTCAGCCTCACCTCTGTGCCTGGTAAGATCATGGAGCAAAACCTCCTGGAAACTATGCTAAAACACATGGAAAACAAGGAGGTGATTGGTTACAGCCAACATGGATTCACTAAGGGCAAAATGTGCCTGACAAATTTGGTGGCCTTCTATGATGGTGTTAAATCATTGATGGACAAGGGAAGAGCTACTGACATGATGTACCTGGTCTTGTGTAAGGCATTTGACACTGTCCCACAGGACATCCTTGTTTCTAAATTGGAGAGACATGGATTTGACAGATGGACCAATCAGTGGATAAGAAATTGCCTGGATGGTCGCACTCAAAGAACTGTGGTCAGTGGTTTGATGTCCAAGTGGTGATCAGTGATGAGTGGCGTTTTTCAGGGGTCAGTACTGGGACTGGCACTGTTTACCATCTTTGTTGGTGACATGGACAGTGGGATTGAGTGCACCTTCAGCAAGTTTGCTGATGACACCAAGCTGTGTGGCATAGTCAACATGCTGGGGGGAAGGGATGCCATCAAGAGGGACTTTGACAGGCTTGAGAGGTGGGCCTGTGTGAGCCTCATGAAGTTCAACCAGGCCAAGTGCAAGGTCCTGCACCTGGGTCATGTCAATACCAAGCACAAATACAGGCTGGGCAGAGAATTGATTGAAAGCAGCCCTGAGGAGAAGGACTTGGGGGTGTTGGTTGGTGAGAAGCTCAACATGAGATGTCAATGTGTGCTTGCAGCCCAAAAAGCCAACTGCATCCTGGGCTGCATCAAAAGAAGTGTGGCTGGCAAGTCAAGGCAGGTGATTCTGCCCCCCTACTCTGCTCTCATGAGACCCCACCTGGAGTACTGCATTCAGGTCTGGGGCCCCCAACATAAGAATGACATGGACCTGTTGCAGCAAGTCCGGAGGAAGGCCTCAAAAGTGAAGACAGGCTGAGAGAGTTTAGCCTGGAGAAGAGAAGCCTCCAGGGAGACCTTATTGCAGCCTTTCTGTACTTAGAGGTGGCCTACAGGAAAGATAAGGAGGGACTCTTTATCAGGCAGTGTAGTGATAGGACGACAGGTAACAGTTTTAAACTGAAAGAGGGTAGATTTAGATTGGATATCAGGAAGAAATTCTTTACTGTGAGGGTGGTGAGATACTCAGACAGGTTGCCCAGAGAAGCTGTGGATGCCTCATCCCTGGAAGTGTTCAAGGCCAGGCTGGATGGGGCCTTGAGCAACCTGGTCTAGTGGGAGGTGTCCCTGCCCATGGCAGGGGGATGGAACTAGATGATCTTTAGGGTCCCTTACAACTCTAACCATTCTATGATTCTCTGATATTCAAGATTGGCTTTCAAATGCTGAAACTAACCAAGAACGTAAAGATGGCTTCTGTTTTTGTGTTTCTCTCTCTCTCAATCCCTCTCTCTTTTTTTTTTTTTTTTTTTTTTTAATGTCAAAGGATTGGGGAGAGCACTACTTTTATCCCACCTACAATGCTTAATCCTTATGTTCATTGCAGTAGGATCTATCCTCATCAATACTCATCAGTCTTTATAAAGAAAGAAAATTATGTCTAAGAACAGGATCATCAATATTATGAAGAAAGAAATGGCATGGTGTGAGAAAATAACCAAGTGCTGTATCACATTAGATCATGTAATAACTTAAAGGGTAGAACTTTGCTGTCAAATGCAGATACTGTGCAGAACAAATGTTTTCTAACCAGGATCTTCAATAGAAAGAAGATAAAATAGCCTGACATGTAATGTAAAATCAAATTTCAAAGGAAAAAAAAAAGCATATTTTCCCTGTTTTTCAAGGAACATATTTTTGTTTCTCGCTTTGACTGTGAACTTCTTTGAACACCTCAGGTCTTTTCTAAAATGAAAAAAATCAAAGGAATTTGAAGTAAAGCTACTTACTTTAAATTACAAGTTTAAAGATTAGATGACCTTGAAGACTGTTCAGGTCTTCAACTGAAATAAATAATATAGATACCGGACCTCAGAAAAGCTGAATCATACACAGCAGGATGTCTGAATCTTAAAATATACTGCTGCCTCTAAAACTCTGTGATACAAACATGCATCACTTTGGAGTGAGAAAAAAAAAGAAGTAAAAGAAAAAATAAGAAGAATCCATGAATCCTTCTTGCTGAATAAAAGCCTCTTACTGATTATAAAGCATGTGGAAAATTAAAAAATATCAAATACGTGGTCATCTGTAAATCTTCAACTTTTTCTGGATGAAATTTCAGAATAGTTCACGTCTAAAACACTTTGGCAATACAAGATTTTGAGAAGTTACACTTCTCCTTCATAATAAATATTGTCAAACAATATCATTTGACACCTTGTCATCCCTGAGTCTTACACACTTAAATATTTTTAGGCTCTTTGACTATATCTCTAAATCTAAAGGATGATACCTTAAATTCCTAAGCATACATTTCCATGTTTTGAAGAAGGCATTTGAATAGACACCCTTATCATCTTCTTTGCCAAAATAAACAAGAATTTGGATTAAGACTGAACTTACGAAACCACAACTTTTCAATTTGAGCAACTACCTCTGTCAGTAATGGCCCTGGGTATATGTATAAAATTAACCTCTAGCCTTAGGCCTCAAGAGTCTAAGGATGGAGGCAAAACAACATTAAAAAACATAGAAAGAATGATGGAACAAAAGACACAAATTAAAATTCTTCTTAAAAAAAACCCAAACCATCATTCAGTCTCTGTTTGTATAAAGAGTTGTTAAAGTAACTGAAGTTTTATGATAAAACAGTATTGAAAATGGAAGATGAAGGAAAGTGAGCAGGACATTTTGTGATTTAAGTCTTGAAGCAAAAGATAAGGAGCAGTGAAACAGAAGCCCACCAAAATGTTAGAAGGAATACTAATAAGGCAAAAATAATGTTTGGATAAGAAAGCTCACTAATGAACCTTTATAGGTTATAAATAGTGAATTAATAGTGACAAGACTAACAAGTAATTGATGAAAGAAGAAAAAAAAAAAAAAAAAAAAAAACACAAGAAAAAAGGAACCTAAAGAAGTTTATTTCATATCAGGGGGTCCATACCTTGTGTATCATTGGCTAGTAATGAAATAACTGAGTTTTTCTGTTACTGATGTTTTATCTGAAATAAAGTAATCAAATCCAGAAACATAAACTCATTTTTAAAATCTTGTTATAAAATTACTTAAATGTTTAGCCTTAGCTATACTATTGCAAAGACAAAATCTACTTCAAGTCCAATGACTATATGGGAAAATAAGGCTTTTTTTTTTTTTTTTTCTTTTATTTAATATAGAGCAGGACATGTAAAGAGATTTTAGGTTGACTGATTACACTTACCCATTCTTACCCTGTCTTTACTATTTTTTATCCCCTTTCCTTCCATCTTTTCAAGTACATATAACTTTATGATCTTTTATACACTTATTCATAGACCTGGAACCACCTCCCAGAAAATGCCAGTAGTTCCAATCTGCTCCCAGCTCTGCTAGAAATCTTATATTTTTTTCTGATGCATTCTATCCTTAAGATCTCATTGCACTTCAGTGGTAAATTTATGTGTACAGTAAATCAACCCATACTCTTTCCAGCCTATGCCTTTAAACTATTAATGGAAATTCTGAGTTTACCTCATGTATTGTGTGATGTTCTGTTACAACACTTAGTATCTCTATTTCTTAGGACTGGCTGAGAAACAAAAAATTTCCAAAGTTTTGACAGCAGTTTCTATCCACCATTAGACTGCAAATAAAGAAAGTTGACATTTTTCATGAGAAGGGAAAAGAAAACAAGAATTCCTCTAATGATGTACAGAAGTGGATAACAAATTTCTTCTGGATGGACAAAAGTTCAAGATCTGTATCACTTTATAAGAGTAGAGACTTAATTGCTGCTTACCCAACTGGTGAGGAAGCAATGTTCAGGCTGTAAAGGCAGTTATTTCCTCTTGTTGATGTTATTTTCTATATGTTATCAAATAGATATCGAATAGGAGAAAAAAAAAGCTGAAAAATCATTAACCTTTTATCTTTGTATAGGAATATCACATGGCATAAAAAAACCCAATAAGTGAATTCTACCTAATCAGAGAGAGAGAGAGAGAGAGATATTTGTTCCAAGAGCTCCTACAGTCCAGAAACAATCCCTTATTGTTGCTCTTTTCTCAGAGGGTTTGTATACAGAGATGACAAGACACTCTATTTTGGACTCAGGAAAGCTCCCGCAATTATATTTTTATTAAAACAATTCTATTTTTATGATAGGATATGTTTTCAATAACCTGACATTTTCCAATGTTTTATTTTAAATAATTCTCAGTCATATCTGTTATATAACTCATACATAAAGTAACATAAAGGCAGTGAGAATATAATCTAAATCTCTGTTGTCACAACAACCTTGTTTGACTAAATTCTTATCTGAAAGTTGCAAACAGAATATCATATGTAGTACAGGAAATACAGAATAAGACTTTATTAGCATTCGCTCACCATCAAAATATTGATTACTCTTCTTACACACTGTGTGGAAATAATCTTTAATATCCCCCAAAGCAGCAGCATTTCAGCTCTTATGAAGAATGATTCCTTTTTCACTTTCATAAATAAGTAGCAAACTTCTTGTTACTTGGACATACATTTACGCATATAAAAACAAAAACAGAAAACCCAAACAAATAAACAAAAAATCAAAGGAATTGTATGCAATTATTCAGATAGGTTAATCTATACAAAATTAAATCAGGAACAGGCGAAGTAAAATACTACTTATAAAATAAGCTGTTCATAGGATCCCTATAACCTCCTCTTTGAAAAGTTCTTTTTTACATGTCATGGACTGATTTTTCTGTTCACGTTTATCATTATTATTACTGTAAAGGAACATGAAATAATTGAAATTACTGACTTTAAAAACACTTTCTTATAACAGCTGCTGTGGCAAAAGTATGGTTATCACAAAAGGTGAGTGGACTGGATCAGCTAGTTAACTAGAAGGAAATAAAATCTTTCAGTTAATGAGTTACCTGCTTCAAAGGCTGAGTTGTTTCAATGATGACGTCAAAAATAAATATTAAATAATAAGAACCCATTAACAGCCTAGATGCTTCCAAGAGTGATCTTTTCACAGAATGTATAGAGGTCTGCTTTCTTTCTTTTCTCCCCATTTTTTAATCATTAATCCATCATTTTGTAGAATCCATGACATGCTTATTTTTTGTAAGATCCTAGTTATGACTATTCTCAGTAATCATACTAATATTCTACCTTATATATTCTGCACCCACTGTTAAATCAAACCGTGGAGCTAACTCTATCTTCTCAGATGAGAAGTAGTCTTCTGCACCTTCAGTCACACTTATAAGCACATGCAATAAGTCCTTCTTCTGTGGTATTATGGTAACTGTGATAAAATTATGATAAAATCTGCAGCTCTCTCAGTGAGAATTGGCCATCACTCAAAAATGGGGAACCTACAATGTCATTGACAACTGTAATCAGAAAATAAATTGTCCTTTTTCCTTTTATTTTCTTCTAACCACTTGAAAGCATTTGCAATGAATTCTGAGTCATGAATGTCTCATGTTCTCTCTCTGGAAACAAATTCATTGGTAAATGAAAACAACTATAAGGAACAGAAACAGAGGCTACAGGATCTGTAGACAATACCAGCATATTTTTTTTGAGATCATCCTAAGATGCCAAATGCCTTGACATAAAAAGACTTCATCTGTGGCAAATGATCCAAACTGCATAACACAGATCTTCTTATAATGTTTTCTGTCAGCCCACTGAGTCAGGGTTATACAGACTTAATGGACTATCATAGCTTTGGTTACCAGTTTTCAAGGTTTGCTCTATCTCTGTTACACCTGATGGCTTCACCGTTCTGCTAGGCGGCATGTTGACTACCAACTGTCTTCAAATGATCTCATGAAACAATCTCAGTGTTTATTCCTTCTATTTTTTTGAGTACTCAGTTTCTGAAAAATCCCTGATGAGTCCCAGTATTAATAAAGAAACCTCTATTTTAATTTTCTGAACTGGAAAAATAACATTTTTTAGAGACAGTGCTTGGGAAATTGTCTAAATAATTCCAGGTCCAGAAATAAGATAGAATTATTGTTAAAAACCATTTTTAATCATAGGAATATTTCATTGTTTTTAGTTATTTAAGTTCTCCATTACTACAGTTTCATAAGACGAACTGGTGGGATAAGAGCAAGAACTGTAATAAAATTGTACATATTGTCCATGAAATAGTACAATGGATAGAAATATGATGAGCTTATTTAAAATTTTTGAAAGCAAATACAAGTCTTCTAGGCTTTTCCACTGTAAATGTAATCTAATTTTATTCATAGCAATAATGCCCACTACATCTTTCAGACATCTTATAAGTAAATAAAAACATACCAGAAAACACATCCTATAACCTCTGTGAAAGATGTGCAAAAATTTGAATGAAGGAAATAAAGATAAAAAAACCTATGGTTACTCTTTTTTGGATGTCACATGAAATCTTTAGGTCAGAAAAGGTTCTAACCACCAGATCCGGATGAAGAGCTATGCTTCTCTTTGGACAGATTGAGAGAGACTTCCCTCTTATTTTCAAGTGTCCTTGTTTTACAAACATGTTCCTGTGTATGTATGTCAAGTGTTCTCAAGTCTCCTTTGCACTGAAACAGGCAGACAGAGAAGAAACTTGGGTGTATGCAGATAACAGCTCTCAGATGTGATTCTTGGGCATCATTTTGTTGAGCAGCAGAGAACAGAGAGAATACAGAGAAAAAAAAATGTAAGAACAAAAAATATGCACTAGATATGCCAGTTAAAATATATATAGCCATATACTCTGTGGTAAAAGTTGTCCTGTAAATTTAATGAACAAACTTACAGTTATGATTGGAGTGAACAGTAATGTTAAAACTCAGACAGAAGAGAGAACAATATGCAAATAATTCTGAGAGTTATATATATATTTTCAACCAAAAGTATTAAATAAAACAATTTTACTTCACCTCAGCTTCATGCTACAGACCTTAGACTCTTACACTGGCAAATATTTCCACACAGATTATGAACACTACAATTATCTTTATATTGCATATTGTTTGTGTTTCCTCTAATTCAGTTGTGTTTGATAAGACCAAAAGAGGCTTGCCAAATCTATGGTATGTTAGATACATCTGATTCTATCTAACATGTCACCAATCACTTTCTACTTAGAGCGTTTCAGACATGAGTACATATTTAACTATAGATTTACCCGCACACATAATTTCACATCTATTTATATAACAGGTAAAACAGTGAACTATGTCTCTCTTGTATGACACTCAGAGGGCAAAATAGCCCTCTGAAGTAAGGTTTCTGGATGCCCATGATGAACCAGCAATGACCTTCTTAACCTCTATGGTCCAGTCAGATGTTTAGTTCTCTCCTTCCCCAAGCCATATGACGAAAAAACAGTATTTCTTATTATATGTGTATGTCACTTTGCCTAAGTACACAGTATTCTTGTCACAGGCAATAATGAACCTGTAAAAATGAGAACCTATAGCCATATAAGAAGCAGGCACATACACATCACTTCATTCCTGACTGAGACCTTTGATGCCAATAACCATATATACTGTTCATATGCACTCTTGCTTTAGCAATATCCTGTTGAGCTTCTCCTGTCTCTTATTTTCAACATGGCTACAGTTATTTAGCTTAGAGAACATACAGACACGATCCTTGTAGCTTTTCAATTTTTACATCTATTCAAAGATTTTGGAACTTTTTAGGCTGAAGTTTTTACAAAGAGAATGTGCCTTTACTGTGTGATAAAATAGATTGGTTTATGGGAATACAATTGGATGTAGGTTTTGTAGGGTTTTTTAAAAAGTCAGTGGAATAAATTATACTTTTAACTTTAGTAATAGGCAATAAAGCTTTACAAAATCTAATGCGATTTTATTGAATGTTAATCCACACACTTCTAAAGGCCTACCTGAAACTATGACATTAAACATTATACCAAGTTTTAATTTGTTTTAAAATAGGTGCTTAGTTAAATTTTTTTCTTTTGTTTTATAGTAATTTTAAATTAGCATATAATATTTACAAATTCTAATAGAAATAACAGTGATTTACTGTGTCCACTATCCTACAAATGGTATTAACTATATGACCTAAAAAAAAATGACCAATTTACAGGCTAAATTCCTGTGGGCAGAAAAATGTGAGTGTTAAAATAAATGTTGTGAAGAGAGAAAAAGCCTTTACAGCTTGTGTATTACAGAAACATGGAATAGTTCGGGTTGTAAGGGAGCTTTAAAGGTCATCTTGTCCAGCCTCCCCTGCAATGAGCTGGGACATTTTCAACTAGATGAGGTTGCTCAGAGCTCCATCCAACCTGATCTTGAATGTTTCCAGGGATGGTGCATCTGCCATCTCTCTGGGAAACCTGGGCCAGTGTTTCACCACCTTCACTGTAAAAAATGTCTTCCTTATACCTAGTCTAAATCTACCCTCTTTTAGTTTAAAAACATTACCCCTTGTCCTATAGAAACAGGCCCTGCTAAAAAGTTCCTCCCTGTCTCTCTTCCAAGCCCCCTTTAAGTCTTGAAAGGCTGCAATAAGGTCTCCCCACAGCCTTCTCCAGGATGAACACCCCTCACTCTCTCAGCCTTTCTTCATCAGAGACGTGCCAGCCCTCTGATCATTTTTGTGGCCCTCCTCTGGACTTACTCCAACAGGTCCATGTCTTTTCTGTGATGAGGACCCCAGAGCTGGATGCAGTACTCCAGGTGGAGTCCAGGGGAGGGGCAGAATCACTTCCCTCGACCTGCTGGCCATGCTTCTTTTGATGCAGCCCAACATACAGTTGGCCTTCTGGGCTGTGAGCGCACACTGTTGCCTCATGTCCAGCTTTTCATCCACCAGTACCCCCAAGCCCTTCTCTCTCAGCAGGGCTGCTCTCAGTCCCTTTGTCCCCCAGCCTGTATTGATACCAGGGGTTGCCCCACCCAGGTGCAGGACCTTGTAATGTATGTCAGTTACAATTTACAATTACAAATGTTAGGATTAAGAAAATAAATTGGCTGACTAAGGAAGCTTATTCCTAAGAGTGGATGGGATTTGAAAATGTCTGGTCTACTGAATCTGAAGCAATTAAAAAACAAGGTTAGATGATTATAAGTGGATTTTTCTAGGAGAGTGTTTTAGGAAGTTCAATTGCATTTGAGAATGCACTGCAAAATTGGATCACTATTTAGAAATTTAGGGTGAAAATTTGAGTTCTTCTGGGACTGAAGTTTGTTATTTAAATTCTTGCTGTATTAAATTCCCACATTTAAAATCAGAAACATATAATAAAAAATGTACATTTCCATCAATAGTACAGCCAGCTAACTACAACATATTCATATCCTTGGAAGGAATATTTTCAATTAACATATTCACTGGTTTAACAGTCTTTAATAAAGATATTCTTGAAATCTTTTTAACTCTTCTGCACAGCTGACAATACCTATGTTTTGATCCAGGTGCTCAAAAGACAAGAATTGCCATATTATTATAGACTTCTTAAGGCAGTATTAATTTTACACTGAGTAAGAATTTTCCCTTTGAAAAAGTTTTCTGTGACATTTGAATTGGTATGCTCCTTGAAAGTCCTCAGTATTTTCATGTTTGTATTGCTGGATTCAGTCCCTAAAGGAGATACTCACAATTTGTTTTGCAATTAATCATGTTCTGTTAAAACAATATCTGCATTAAATTAGTGGTGGTTCTTATATAGATCATAACATGTAAATACCTTTTAAACTACTACTACTGCAAAATGGAATTATACTATTGATTTTTCATTCTGACAGGTTAGTAGGACACAGTTCAAACAAACTCTAATTGAAGCCAAGAATATGATGAATCTATTCAAGCATCAAGAATAGAACAAAATACTGATTTAGTAGAACAGCAAATTAACAAGCTAGGGAACCTGTCTGCAGATCACATTTCATATAAGATTAATTCCCGGTGTTCCAGAATGGATTGAAACACACAATTACAATAATTAGCAGCAATTTTGCCCCCTACCAGAATTCAGGAGTGGGAAAGCTTCTTTATGAAATGATTGCTCCCAAGAGAAAATAAACTCAAAGAGGAGGAAGAAGCTGCTCACTGCAGAAACTCAGGGTTCTCTGCCACTTGACTGACAGTACATATGAATGATATCTGCCCATTCAATTTCAGAGTGTTTACTACAAATCACTGCTGCTCTCACAATTTGTAAAGCAGACAGGAGTAATCAAGTAAACAAAAGAAGACCAGATCACCTTCCTTGTTATTTAGAATTATAGAATCATAGAATTCTGTAGGTTGGAGGGGACCTTTCAGATCATCTAGTCCAACCATCAACCTAACTCTGACAAAAAACATCACTAAACCATTTCTCTAAGCACTACGTCTACTCATCTTTTAAATACCTCCAGGGATGGTGACTCAACCACTTCCCTGGGCAGCCTGTTCCAATGCTTGATAACCCTTTCAGTGTAAAAATTTTTCTGATACCCAGTCTAAAACTCCCCTGGAGCAACTTGAGGCCATTTGCACTTGTCCTATCACCTGTTACTTGGAAGAAGAGACCGACTCCCACCTCTCTACAACCTCCCTTCAGGTAGTTGTCGAGAGCAGCAAGGTCTCCCCTCAGCCTCCTTTTCTCTGGGCTAAACAATCACAGCTCCCTCAGCCGCTCCTCATGAGACTTATTCTCCAGACCCCTCACCAGCTTTGTTGCCCTTCTCTGGACACGCTCCAGCACCTCAATATTTTTCATGTAGTGAGGGGCGGGCACAGTACTTGAGGTGGGGCCTCACTAGTGCCGAGTACAAAGGGACAATTACTTCCCTAGTCCTACTTACCACACCATTCCTGATACAGGCCAGGATGCCTTCTTGGTCACCTGGGCACACTGCTGGCTCATATTCAATTGGCTGTCAACCAATTCCCCAAGGCTGTTTTCTGCCAGGCAGCTCTCTAGCCACTCTTCCCCAAGCTTTTGTCCCTGCATGGGGTTGTTGTGACCCAAGTGCAGGACCCGGCACTTGGCCTTGTTGAACCTCATACCACTGGCCTCAGACCATCGATCCAGCCTGTCCAGATCCCTCTGCAAAGCCATCCTACCCTCAAGCAGGTCAACACTCCCGCCCAACTTGGTGTCGACTGCAACTTTTCTGAGGGTGCACTCAATCCCCTCGTCCAGATCATTGATAAAGATATCAAAGAGAACGGGGCCCAATACCAAGCCCTGGGGAGCACCACTCGTGACTGGCTGCCAACAGGATTTATTGGATTTACTAGACTTGATTAGCCATATACCATTACCACTACATTTAATGTTCAAAATATTATATAGGTATAATGATTTAAACACATATCCTAATTATAATTGATATGGGCATCTGGGTTGCAATTCTCAAAACATAAAGGATTTACACAAAAACTGTGTGGAGCTGGATAAAATTCCTATTTCCATTGACATTATTGTGAATTTCCTGCTGATTTTCATAAGTCCAGTGTTTCACCTTTGCCTAGCAGCGTCTATTTTAATACCCTTTTTTACACACCACAAGCAAAACAATATAATCTTGCCAAAGGCACTATTTTGAAAAACAGTCATGATGATTATTCATATTAATGTAACATTTTTTCTACTCTCCATTTGTGTATGTCTGATAGAGGGAAAAAATAATTGTTACTTTTTGGAGGGAGAGAGCAAGGCAGGACAGGAGGCAGACTAACAAATATAAATATTTTTAATTTCCTTAGTGTAAGAAAATTAACTCATCTACTTGTCACACCTAGAAATGCTTTGAAATCTTTGATTTGGCTTTAAGCTTTAAGGCTTCTTATATTTAAGTGTGTATGAAGATGACTGAAACAAAATTGGAAGGAAAAAAAATTACTCAGATAATATAAAATCCAGATTTATGCCATCACATCAAAAAAATACAAAATAGGATGATATAAAACTAAGGGAACAGTGTGCTAGTATCTTTTAATGCAACTGAATTAGCAGTTCCTCAATGGATGAATTATTCAGAAAGACATCTATTAAACAGTACTAAAATGAGATGGTATCTAATACCCAACACAATGATTTCTGATTTTCTAATTTTTAAAAATATTTCAAATGAGAAATGTTTCACTCTAAATCAGCTGAACAACAGATACATATGAACAGCATTTACGAATTGGATTTGAACTAATAAACATAATCTTCAATATGGCCGACTATTATTATTGAAAACCTATATATTTCAAGGTAAAGATCTGGAGAGCAGAAGTTAAGTGCAATAATATTGAAAAGAGCAAATGCAGAGAGAAAGAAAATGGGAAACCTCAAAACAACTTCACCATCAGATATTGAAAACTAAATGGATCCATGCTTTAGTGTGTTCAGTAAAACACATTTTCGAAGCAAAAGTTTTCAAACAGCAATAAGAGTGGAACTGGATCCTACATAGGCATTCTAGGAGAAAATTGAAAGTTATTTTTGGGGAGGAGGGGAATGGTATTTGTGTTTGGTGGTAGAGGGGTTTAGCGAAATACAGATGTGAATTATAGTTTTCTTTGTCTTTTCTGCCTCTTAGCCAAAACATCTGCTTTGAAACATTAAGAAAATGTTAAGTAGAAGCACAGTCCCTACAGCAAGCTATACCTGTCTCTTAAAGGGCAGAGGAAGAATATTATTTAAATAACTGACACTTATACTGTGTGTATTTACTAGCTCTTCTATGATACACATCACCTATCCTCAAAAAAAAACCTGTTATCATATGTTTCTAAATACTTTTAAAGTAGGTACAGTGTACTTTAAGTGAGTAACTAGGAACTACAAAAATTCATTTACAATGGAACCATGCATGTGTCAAAAAGCACTAGATACAGTATACTTAGTCTCTAAGAAAATAAGCTTTTTCATCTCTGGAGTACCAAAACAATATGATGTGATAAGCCTTATCTGTCCTTCACTGATAGATTTGAAAGACAGCACTTTTCCACCTTTCACTGAAGTCAATGGGAAGACTCCTATCAACTTTAACAAGACTGGGCAAGTCACTTAGAGCTCCTAAGTAAAACATCCCATAATCATAATAAATAAATTTCACATAAAATTCTTGTCAACTGCCAGAGTAAAAGATTGTTTTTTTGTCTGCTGAGCTGTGTTTCATAATTGTACAGATTTTATTTTTTTTTACTTCCACCTATTTCTATAATATGTTTTCAAATCAGTTGATGAAAGTAGAATAAAAAAGTTGGTGTGTTTCAGGAGCTGTTCGTAATATATTATCTTCAGCATATCTATGATCCTAGATGATCCTAGTCTTATAGTTAGACTTTGAGGTTTTTTGAGTTTGTACTAATTTTATGATACTTGACATGTTTTTAAAATCTTGTAAAAGAAAGAAAGATACGTCACCTAACTGCAGTTTGATTTAGTTGTTCTCTTAATAAATATTGCATTTATATGTGCTTTCCCTATTCAGAGGCAATGAGGAGCAAAGAATTAAGAAAAGAGTATATTATCATAACAAAGGGTGAAGCTGGAAATCAAGTTTGAGAGATGTTAAAAGTATAATAGGAGAAGAAAATAATATCTACATCTCATATAAATTATTCTAATAAGAAGATGACATAAATTCATAACTCTTTTTCAGCATTTTTAGATGGGAAAGTATAAATTATTGCAGATAACAAGAATAATGGCAATTAGCAACAGTATCTCAAAATATCTACATTCAGCTTTCCCAATTACAGAGAATTTTTATCTCTAACACATAGAATGCAATTACAATGCTAAATCAACAAATCATAGAATGACTCAGCTTTAGCTTGTAGGCTTCTGAGTTTAGGGAACTTTTCAAAAATATTTCTAAGTCACACCAGTCTCCTGAAAACGTAATTCATGCTTCTTAAAAGGACATTATCTAAGGATACAATCAAAAGTAAAAATAAATAATAATAGAATGTGGTTTCTCTATAGACAAATCTCTAGATCCTTGCATGAGAAATTGTACTGGACTTTAATCTTCAGATTTTACCTTTTTGTTTTTGGTGAAAAAAAAAAAATATTTGAATAAATGTTACTGAAAGAAATATGTCCAAAGGATTCATAAGTGATTAAGTAACTTCCACTTATTCATACTATATATATATCAACAACATTTATAACAATTACTTGTCTGAAATACACAGTGGCAGGATTTCTGATTTTTTGTCCACTTTGTCCAGAGGTTGAAGGTAACATGAAGGGGTTTACATTTTATGTGTTATACAAGAAAAAAAAAAATACCATCACAAATGAATCTGTATGATTTCTGTCTTTGTTTGCCCATGACAGAAATAGCAATCAAAACCTAATATGTTCTTTTTTATATATGTATGAACCTTGTAGAAAGTAGGTTGTGTCATGTTTATACTCTCACTACTACACAGTATGTACCTGAGGCAACTTAATATGGATCCAGTACTTCAAACAGTCAAATAACTGATTTTTTAATTTACACCAGAGTAATTCATTTTCAGTGCAAAAGAACAATGTCATTCCAGCTGAGAGGAGTGCCTCATTAGTGTGATTGCAGTGGAGTATGATTAACAAATCTTGGCAGAAAAGAGATGTCTTATTGCTATTTTGTCACATTACACTACACTGTAAAGACTATTGAAAGATTCTTTCTTTGATGTTAAGATTTCCTTTTCTTACCTTTCCTATATGCAAATTTACTAACTTTTCCATTTGCTTACTTAATAACAGATTAAGACAAGCATGTAAAGTTGAGATGAAGATCAACTCTGCTCACTACTATACAGTTCATATATGTAGATTTATGCATTTCTGTCTCCTGTTACCCAGACTCCATGTGCAATACTCTAAAATCAACTCTTCTCACATTTTTCAAAGTTATTCGATCTTTGAAGATTGTATACTCACTTTACTCATTTCTTTTTCACTTAACTAGGAAAAAATCCAAGATATTGTATTTCAAATTTAGGTGAATTTAGCAAATACTTTTAGGCAGGTGAATGCCATGTATCACGTATTTACCATCAGTATTCTTGCTGTCTTTAATCAAGAGAAAGCTCAAGAAATATGAGAGGAAATAAATGGTGCTTCACAGCTTTTTTCTGTATATTGTTGTTCTGTTCCAATTTAAGCATGAGGAAAAAGTATTCTTAGAACTAAAATAAGGCCAGCTGTTAAAAGGAAAAACAAATATGTGAGAAGTGTTTGACAAATATTAATTTATGTTAGTTTACATTCATATTAGCCAAAGATCAAAGTAATTATGAAGTCCCTAAACCTAATTACAGCAGGTACTTCAGAAAAAAATTGCCAAGGCATAGAGCATACCTAGAGAACACCGCATAAGTACTTTTGAAATAAGTATTCAAGAAGAAGCAATAGCATTTTAATTAGAACGAACCAGTCATGTTTACACTTGCCTCGGCAAAAGAACAGGGAAAAAAGTATGCAAGATACACCTTAAATATTTCTAGTTCTTTACACATCAGAAATCAAAACAGAGATTTTGTACATGAAGTTAGTCAAGCTCTAAAAGGCGTTGTTACTAATAGAATTAACCCTTTGTCTTGCATATAAACCTTAATGCACCAGGGAAGGTCTTAAAAAAGGAGCAGTTGATTAGCTCAATGTGAAATATTGGTGAGCTCTCTGCTGAACAGCTCTTCATGCCCTTAAAATAATATCTTCTTTTCAGCAAATAACTTTATTAAACTATGCTAGTTTAAAAATAAATTTTGCTGGCAAGCTGAGGGTCCCCAAATGAAAACCATGACATATACAAACTGACTGAAAACATATAGTTCCAAGATCCAATTCAAGAAATGTGAGGATGCAAAGTTACTAGTCCTCAAAAGGTTGATACTTGAGGGATGGCCGGAGGCAAAGAAAGAAACCTCATGCTTAATTCATCATTACTGGTCTGTTTGTGATTAACTGATGGCAGTTATGAAAGGAAAGAAAAATAGTTTTTTTCAGCAGCATAAGGAAAGAAAAAACTTTGTAACTTTCATGAAGGACATTTGAGTATTGAATTATCTTAATAAATAAATTCATTAAAAGTGAAGTACTTTTCCTTCACAGGGTTAGAGCAAATAAACAGATTGATGCTATGATTTGAGAGTGTTCAGATAGCCAAGTATATTGACTGAAACAGTCCAGAGAACCATTATATTCTCGGCAAGCACTAGAAAACCTTGGCTGAACAGTACTGACTATTTTTGTATCTTAGAAAAAAAATATTTAGGACTTGATGGGACAGTATAAAGAAATCCTTGAGCTAAGAGCTACAAAGCCGTTGCATTGACATAGCACTCACTGCACAGTAGAAAACACAAAAAATAACTAGTTCTGAACGCCACGCGACTGTATTTATGTAATGCTACTAGTTACAGTCTCAGCAGAACTAATTAGCTGATCTACTGAAATGGCCATCCTGCGGCCAGGATGGAGCTAGTTTGGACATCTCTGACATTGCAGTATTGATATGTTATAGCAGTTTTATTTCTGCCTCTCTGAAGACATGATTTTTTCTAGTTGTGCAGAACTGAAATTCTAGATTTATAGAGTGGGTCCAGAAGGCCGGTAGCTGCGCTCATATGGTGTCATACTTGAGCAAAGACAACTTCTACTCTAGGTTCAGATCTGTCTTCTATGAGGGCAGCTAAAGAACTCTTGCTTTCTGTTTCTGGTCACGGAACTAGCTTGTGTAGCTCAGATCTAGAAGTGTCTAAATCTATAAAGTAGAATTTTACTGAAATCTGATAAACACAAGTTGTCAATACTCTGAAACCTTTTCAATAAGTCAAAAGAAATGAGGAATGATATATTCAAATAAGAGGCTCTGCATGCCTGCATAAAATTTGATTATGGATTTAAAACAAGATAGGGGAGATTCCCCTTCCAGTACCTAAAGGGGGCTTAAAGGAAGGATGGGGAGGGACTCTATCAGGGAGTGTAATGATAGAACAAGCGGTAATGGTTTCAATCTGAAGGAGGGTAGATTTAGATTGGATATTAGGAAGAAATTCTTTACTGTGAGGGTAAAGAGGCACTGGAACAGGTTGCCCAGGGAGGTTGTGGATGTCCCATCCCTGGAAGTGTTCAAGGCCAGGCTGAATGGGGCTTTGAGCAGCCTGGTCTAGTGGGAGGTGTCCCTGCCCATGGCAGGGGAGTTGGAACTAGATGATCTTTAGGGTCCCTTACAACCCGAACCATTCTATGATTCTATGATTTTATGATTATTTTCCTCAGTACCAAATCAGCTGGTCGGAGGAACTGTTCTTACTTTAGGAAGGAATTAGAATAGTTAAGATCTTTACTTGTTCCCATTTATAGAGATTATGAGAGAATATGTAATCATCTATTTAATTATTAATACATTTGGAAAATTTTCCTTAAATTAAACAAAAGTGATGATGGATTTTGATAGATGTGGGCAATAAATAATTTTCTTGTTTTACTAAAACAGTGTTTAGAAATTGCTGTGTTATACACAGAGATGAATAGCAACTCTTTTGAAGCAGGGGAAGAGTTACTCATGCATAAGTCATATAGAAGATCTGAACTTCAGTTTTCTCATTCTCTTCTTACTACCAAGTGATAGATATATGTACAAAAGACATACCTAAAATGACACTTGTAGACAGAATGAAGTGCAGAGAAAAGTGGTGATGCAATTCCTAGATGAATGCTGGTCCAATACGCCAGTATTAAAAGCACAGCAATAACAGGTGTCCTACCTGTGCCTGTAGCGTCTTGACAGTGCTTGGCAATTAGGGCAAATCATCACACACAGTTTGGTTTCTAGAATGATACTGTTTTATACAGTGTTAAGGAAGGGCTGGGCAGTAAGCAGGAATAGCAAATTCTAGTACAACACACCTTTATAGTACCTCTGAGCTTCATCTGAATGGGATTCATCTGAAGTGCCACCAATCTGGGTTTAGCTTAGTGATCAAATCAAACAGCCTCCTCCTGCCCTCCTCCTGGTGAGACAGTTGCTGTAAGTATTCTCACAAATGTAGACAACTATAGCTTAGCAAGTCACTTCAGACCCCTCAGGGACCAGAGGGACCTTGACAAGCTGAAGAAGTGGGCCCATATGAACTTCATGAGATTCAAAAAGGCCAAGTGCAGGGTTCTGCACCTGGGTTGGGGCAACCCCTGGTATCAATACAGGCTGGAGGATAAAGGGATTGAGAGCAGCTCTGCTGAGAGAGAAGGGCTTGGGGGTACTGGTGGATGAAAAGCTGGATCTGAGGCAACAGTGTGTGCATACAGCCCAGAAGACCAACTGTATCTTCAGCCGCATCAAAAGAAGAAAGCCAGGTTGAATGGAGCTCTGAGCAACCTGATGTAGTTGAAGATGTCCCAGCTCATTGCAGGGCAGGTTGGACTAGGTGACCTTTAAAGCTCCCTTACAACCCAAACTATTCCATTCGATTCTGTTCCGTTCCATTCCATTCCATTCTATTCAATTCCATTCAATTCTATTCATTTATCATCACCACAGAGATCTGCAGTTCATCTGACACACTTTGGGAAAATAGCTAATTTTTATTACATTGTTTTTTCACTGTTATCTTAGTGATGAACACAGTTTATGTCAGAACATTAAAAGAATGTTTCATGAAGCATCTGTAAGAAGCTATTCGTTTGGTTGTAGAGGTTCAAAAGACAGCTCTAATTCATCTTCCAGGGCACATGTCATCCATTTCATTTCCCATAATTACTTTTACATCTCTGCATTACTTAAGTACTGTGGATGAAACACGAGCCCCAGTAAATTCCACCATGAGATTTGAAATTAACATCAACAAAGCCAAAATTATATTTACATTATTTCAAGGAAAAGACTGATCATTCTTGCCAAGCATTCTCCTATTTATCAAGTCTCATACTAGCTGCAGTGTTATGAAATGACAGAAAGCCACGGTTAAGAATAATGCTTTTTTCATTACATATTATAGATTATTCATTGAATAATCACCCTTAATTGGCATTGAATTATCTTTTCCCTCCAGTTTCTAATAACTCAGAAATTATTAATTTAAAAGATTGTTCTTTGGTCTTTAACAATAAGTTCCTGTTGGCCCAGAAATTCCCTGTGAAAACATAGATATCAAATAAACAACTATTTATATATTTTTCTGTAGAAAATAAAATGTTTTCAGCTACCTAGAGCAATTATTTTATGTTCAAATTGGCTTGTTTTCTGCTCTAGCTACTCAGATTTACTATTTCTTTATGTAGCTGCTTTTTGAACTTTTGTTAAATGTGCATATGTCCCTGATCTTAGTAAGGGGAAAAAAAAAAAAAAAGGAATAATGAAGATGCTTTTATAATTTTCTCTTTCTGTTGGAAACATTGCCAGAAAACATTAGAGAAGGTGGCTCTATGTCATATCAAGGTTGCTTAACTGAAGTTAATTAAAAGTATGAATTCGACAATCAAGACACACTATTTTGCTGTTGTTCACTATTTATTACAAGTCTCTCTAGGAAAACACAAACAAAAGAAAAAGCCAAAAACTAAACAGTTGTTTTAGAAAGCCATTAAAATCTGGTTTTCACAGCTATATTTAATAACAAAATAGCCTGATTTTCAGCAATGCAAAGTACTTACCTACTCTCACAGGAGAGTGAAATATTTTTCGGTTTACAAGGAGACGTTCCTCCCAAAGACAGTCCCTTCATCTTTATCATGGATTTTAAAATCCAGCATACAAGCTCTGATACGAAATGAAAGTAATTTCACCAAAATTTTATTTAGCAGGTCACTCAAATTCTGGAATTGCACACACATGAACTATGTTGTGCCTTTAACATTTTAAAATAGAAAAGAATATCCCATTACCAAAACTGTGATCCAGACACTGGAACTGATTTTTTGACTGACTTCTTTCCAAAAGATACCCAGAATATTGTATGAAAGCCATAGGCTGTTTTGTAGCTTAAGTCTGAAATTCTCTTACAATACCAGCTAATAGCTGAGAAAGTAAGAGGCGTACTTTTATTTCACAGTAATTAAGAGCTTATAGGAAGAAAAACAAAAGAAAGGAAAAAAAAAAAAACAACCCACTTATAACTATTTGTAGCACTATCCTAAAACGACAGTAAAATACAGTCTTACTTGACAGAATTGATGGGCACTGTAGTCTATTCCGACACTCAGTATATATAAACAGTTTAATAGCAGTACTTTTGCAGTGCATCTTCAAGAACGATAGGATATATTAGCTCCTGGTTTAAACACAGGAAGACAAAAGAGAAAGTGCTCTCACAGCTGGGGGTCCTGACTTTATCCCCCTTTAACACTCTCTACTATTTAATTTGTTTCTTTGGTTTATATGAGTTACAGATAGCTTTTTGGTCTTCCAACTTCTTTTTTATTCCAGATTCCAATTTTAATCTTTAAACAACAACAACAACAACAACAAATCAGTTGCGATATTTTACATCAGAAAATCAGTTGAGCTAGGCTTTTAATAATCAAAAATTACAACTTAATGAAATAGTTTATGGGAAAAAAATACACTTATAGAGGAACTTAAACATCTTTTACTGACCTTGAGCAACGAAGTTTGAAATTCAATTGCTTATCCATTACTTCAATTGTATTATTCCAAACCACTTTGAAATACACTGTAGTCAGTATATTTCTGGGGTCACTAAAACCCCATTGCTGTAAAGTTCTTTGACTGTTAAATCAGCTAAATAGACAATAAATGTTCTAAATGACAGATTATCTTTTTAAGGTAAATATAATCATCATAAAGTATTATGTAAATGCTTTAACCTGCAGATGCCTGGCTTGTTTATTGACAAAATAAAACAATTCTGTAACTTGATCTCCTAAAATCTTAAGCTGAAAAGACATTCAGTACATTTAAAATTTAAAAAATTAATGTACAGCTAAACTTAGAGAATTAAATTATTGCAGTATTGTCTAGGAGCAGAGTCTAATGCAAGTATCTCAGAAATTTCCCTTAAAAGTTTTAACTTTCCTTAACAATCCATAAATGAAAACTGTCTCTGTGGCAAGCTTTCTATAACATTCCACTTCTACAGTACTGTCAGAAGACCTTCAGAGAGGCTGAGATTTGTGTATTAAGTAGGAAACTGGGAAAGTACAGCAGCCTCATGCTCTCTCTCTTCTATAAGAAAAAGGAAGAAGAGATGTTTATTAGCCTGAAACAGCAAGGTAAGATGAAACTAAAATTTCATCAGAAAATAGTTCAAACAAAGAAACATTTAAAGCATAAGGTTGGCAGAGTTTCCACAAAATGATAACACCAGCATATTTTATACAGACAATGGCAAGCTCTTGTGGTACAGAATGAAAGAAATGGCAGGATTTATTTAACAGAAAAAAGTGCAAAGCCTCTGAAAGATTTCTGCCTATCCTTCCACGTACTGGAGCTCAGTATGCAGCTGAACACACTACAGCTTAGATGGGGGAAAGAAAAGAGCACAACAAGGGACAGGCAGAAAATTGCAAATTCAGGTAGATCCCAGAGGCTCTCAGAGGGGCCCAAGCTGCAGAACAAAAGATCAGTTGGCTGAGATAGATGATAAGAGGCCAGAGAGACCAAACTGGCTGGGTTGGAGAGCCAGAGGATGATCGTGGGTACAATGCTGGTACAGATAGGTAAAAACCTTCACTCTCAGAATTGACATAAAATTTCCTCACTGCTCCTCTTAGGCAAAATAAGTCATGGTTCCCACAGGAATGTTTTTGTCGAGTCCATACTGAATAAACGTGCTTTCCAGCAAGGTGCATGAACTTTGCCTAACATTAATATTGTCACAGGACTATTTTGGGTGGGGGAAGGAACTTCACTAATGTAAGTGGGGTTATCTACCCACACCAGGAAGCGTAAAGATGCCCTCAAAACCTCAGCCAAATGCTAAGTCTGAAATATTTTGCCCTGTCATCGCTGGGACCTGCTTTTGCACTCTGTTTCACATCAGCTTGCCAGGCTGTGAAGCCGTGACATGCTGCTCCTGCACCTGGCACAAACAGAGCTCAGTTTGAGATTAGCACTTGATATAAGACCTGAACTTCCACTCAGAAGCTATGAATAGACTTTAGGAGAAACGGAATTTAGGGAAAATTCTGACTTTAAAAATATATTGCACCGTAAACCCATGGTCCGTAGCCTCAGTTCATTAAATATATATATACTTGTCATACAGACCACTTACTCTTATATAATTTAAGCACTTAATAAGTCCTGTTTGTTTTATGAAAGAAAATTTCCTTTTCTTCTCAGCTTGAGAAATACAACCCCAGTAGGTTTATACTTCATACTGATTCAAACAGCAACTATACATCATACTTGTTAGAGAAGTATTTATTAATAATGAATACATGAAAGGGTAAAAAATAAGTGGGGTGTGGGTGAAATGGTATCTTACAGACAACTGTGAATTAACTAAGATTTAGAGTAATACTTTTTCCCATGCAAATTCTACTGCTGTTCTCTATTAATTAATGTAATTGATAACAGTTATAAAGATATCTGGCATTTTAATCATGCAGATATGTCTTTCGCTGTCAGAAGGGAAAATTAAAACAGCTAGAAGTCTTTTATTTGCAGAGTTAGCTAGAGAGGAAATTAAAATAGAGCTGGTAATAAAGGAGCAATACATTCGATTTAAGAGATCACGGATGTGGGTCATGGGGGTAAGAGAACACAGAGAAGGATTGTGACATTCTTAAAACTCTGTTTCTTTCTAGACATATTATAAGCAAGTAGAAACTCATACTGATGGGCTTGGTAGCCCATAATGCTATCATTAACAGAAAGATTTACAATATATTTGATGTTGTTACCCTTAATGAACAGTAAAAATACCAAAACAACCACTGAACAAGTTACACTTTGCATAGGGATTGTCTTCGTTTAACTGCATGTACATGGATTCCACATTTTAAAGGCATTTATTCCAATTTTATATAGTTACTATATCAGGTACTTCAAGGAAAACACAAACTCTTTTAATTAAATGGGATCTGAGATACATAAAGAAGTCAAGTAGCTCTGATCACTAGAAGAAAGTGAAAATTTCACATGGAGAAGAACACCTGGACTGGATAATTACTTCTAACCATTTACAAAACCTAACAGTACAAAATAATTTTGTCCCTGTTGAAAAGAGTGATGCCTTTAACCACCCCTGTCTTTTGTGAGAAATCAAAGAAACGCTGAAAAATTAAAAGGTGAGCACTCAAAGCAAGACACTAAAAGTCCTGGATTTCCATAATACATATGCCTAGGTCTTTTGGGTATCTCTGTTGTGAAGAGAGAAAATAGCCAAATGCTTCTTGATACCTTGCCTATTATTTTGTGATGTTGTTGGTACTGAAGCTGTCTTGCTGTTTGTGAGTGTTTTTCCTGCTGATGAGTAGATGAAACAGAAAAAGTACTAATTTTATTCTTGTGGGACACAATGCCAGTTAATTCCTTCCTTTTGAGGAAACCTGCCATTAATCAACTCATCTTCTGCATTTCCTGTCATTTTTCAATGAAATAACTCAGAAACACCTAAAATGAGACATATTTGGGAAAGCTACTGGGACCAATGGTGCCGTCACCTGCTTTGGGTGCCAGGATGCAGAATTTTCAGCACTTAATGTCCTTAGCATCAGAGGATGCCAACAATTAAGAAGATCCCTGAGTAAAGTTCTACTCTGCAGATGAAAATTTTTCAAAGCCAAAGGGGTCATGGTGTTTGAATCAAACCTAAAAGTATGTACAGCCTTTTCTGAGGGGATGTCATGTTCCTTGGGAGTGTTCTGGATGAAAACCAGTGATAAATATTATTGTGTGGCTTCAGACCAACAGAAGATTAGCCAAAACTCTTGTAGAAAAACCTCTGATAATAATCAATTAATGAAAATATGTGGTCATCAGTGGGCATCATACACCCTAGGCAGAACCAAACTGATAAGATATCTTGAAAGATAAGAAATATATGGAAGGAAGGAAAATATTTATCTTTTCTTCCCCTGCCCCGAGATTTAGAGGTCATAGATATGAGTCACATAAGAATACACAAAGAAATATCTTGCCAAACAAAATGTCATTTTTGTTCCCCTAGACATAGTGTAAAACTGATACATGTAGTTTTCCAAAATAAGAATTTCTGAAATTCTTTTTTGTCTCTATGAATCATGAATGATAGTACTATGTTACCAAGAATAAAGACACTGTTTTTCAGTAATGTATAGTATTCTCAGTATGAGCTGAGAAACTGAACACTTGAGACTCTCATTCGTCAGGTCGACTTTCTTAACACACCTGAGGAATAGATACATATGTTCTGTTGTAAAGCACTTGCATGTGTGTGTCTTAAATATAATCCTTGACTTTGATGGGAAGAATTGACTAGCCATTCATTGAAATAAGGCATGCTGAGTCTCTGCTACCATCAACAGACATCTTTCTGGAGTGAATTTAAACCCAAAATGCAGAAAAAGCATCAGTAGCAAGTTTCCATCTCCCTGCATGCAAGAGACAAAGTAGCTGCTTACTGCCTTTGAAAATGCAGAGTACTCAGCCACCCACACAATCTTGGTGCTGGAAAACACCATTTGAAAACTTAATTCTGGTACTGTACTATCAAACTGCTAACACTGACATTTAGTGACTGTTAAGACCTTTTTTCTTTTCTTTGAAAGATATATATACATCTTTGTTGCTTACTGTGAGAGTCAACATTTATTATGGCTCAATATTACTATGTTGAAGTAATAAAGGGGTGTGTGTGTGGAATAACTGTATTTTATCACTGAAACTTGAAGCAGGAAATGAAATCAAGTAACATCATGCATATCTGATTTCAACAACAAGAACAAAAAAAAAGTTTTGAATAAAACAGACTGAAATAAAAGCCATTTTCAGGCTTCCTCAACTTATAAGAACTTATACAAAGTATAACACATGCGGACACACACATACAAAGACCCTGTGAAGGTTAGGAAACAAGACAGACTACCACTGTCCTGAATGTGGGACTGATATTAAAAAAGAAATCATCAAACTCTATAGAAACACCTCGAGTGTGCTTTGTAAACATTAAAAATAACTGCCAACACTATCATGTAAGTAAGAATCCCAGTTTAAGTGAATCCTTTTGGAAATATTTCTTAGGAACAGCATTTCAATTGAAACAGTGGTGTTCATTTGAGGCTTGGTGCTGAATCAGCTTACATGTCCTTTTGAATAAATGTTATGTCTGTGTGTGCACACAAATGTATAACAGTGTCCTTTCACTTTCTTCAGTTTAGAATCAGCAAATGAAGCACAATATAAGAGTTAAGACCTGTGATATCTTAAAAAAAAAGGTTCTTTATCTAATAATTTGTAGAAAATCAGATTGAAATGTAAAAAGCAAAGTGAGAAAGCCAACACACAGCAGAGTTATAATCTGATTTAATTTCATGTCTCAAAGCACAAAGGGAAAAGAAAGAGTGAGACAGAAAACTGCTGGAGGGGAAAGGTAAAGAGAAATTTATGGGAAAGTTATTTTCAGGAAATCTTTAGTTCTATGACCAAAAATACTAATGTTTAAGCCTTGAAGTCAGCAAAGAAAATAGGCTATTTCTTACTTTTTTTCTTAATTTTTAAAGGTTAGATAAACTAAACATTTCCACATTTATGATGGAGTTGTAGTTCCTAGCCACACTGACTACTTCCTTTTGATCTTTCTTTACGTTTAAAATGCCTTTTTTTGATCTTCCTTTATGAAAATGGTCATTCATTTTTTTAGAAAAAATATTGGAGAAACACATTAGAGGTAACATCAGACAGGGGAGAATTGCTGCTTTTTAAAATTTACTTTTTAATGTACAGGTATTCTCAGAAAATAGCCTGTTTTCCAGGCTGAGTTAAAATGAAAGGTGCTTAAAGCAGGTTTTTCCTCCTTGAACCAGAGGTTATTTTTTATATTGTGTAAATTGAGTAGTGTTATAAACATGATATATATAAAATGTTTTATTTCAAGAGAAAACTGGGTCATTTAAAATACATATATGTAAGGATGCATGTGTATGTGTGTGTGTTTTAGGAGCCTTGATCCTGTAGATATTTTTGAAAATCTTACTAAAGAACATGTTAAAAAACCACAGATTTATTTTTATGCTTGTATGTTTCCTGATCACTTCAAAGCATATTAAAACAGACACACAGAATTATATTATTCAGAAGCAATGAACCTTTTTAACTGCAACTGTGTGGCATCAACTCAGCAAAGTTGATGGCCCCCAAGATCATAAAATTAAACCTGAACAAATGGAAAGAGATAGTTCAAATATGTCAAGCAACAATATAGAGAGAATATACTTGAAGTTTATTCAAACAGTAAATTAAAGCTGAACTGATGTATACTATTGCTTAGATTAGATCAAATTGGAAGAGCACACAAATAGAAATCAGAGTAATGTTATAATACTCCCACTTACATGTAAATATTTTAGTACAATAGCAAATGAGAGACTTTAGTAAAAGACATAATATCCATGTGTGTTTTAATACCCCAGACAACGTAGGTAAGAACTACACATTTGATCAAAAATGTGAAAGTTAGGCACAGCATGAAAATGCTGCAGGTTAATTTCTTTTTTTCCACAGAATTAAAAATGTTATTTCCTGATACTCTATTATTCTCAAAGCCTAAAATTATGAACCATTTGCTTTCTCATTTAAATTAGAATGATCTCTTTTCATCTCTTCCATTTTCAGTGGTTCTTCAGCACCTTAAATCATCACTTTATTACAAGTTCATGACTGAAAATTATTAAAAGACAAAAAATTAAGAGGAGCATTGGCAAGCAGCTTCTCCAACAAGACTGTTTATGATACTAGGGATGGATGAACTATAGAGCAGGTTTTGAAGAATTTTATTTCAGAAAATGCATATATGAAGGTCAATTTGAACGTTTCACAAGAAGAGAGTGAAAAGATAATTGTCCGAGGCAGTTCTGTAATGCATTTTTTGACACCTCACTCTGACCACTTGCAGATAAATACTAAATGAAATGATATTAAAAGATCAAAATCTGGTTTGGGATAATTGGAATAAGCACACTGGTCAATTCATCATGGCAAAACAACTACAACATGGGAAAAATGTTATCCTTTATTTCAGATTTCTTCTTTGTAATGATAGATGAACTTATAAGAATCAACACACTTTGAAGAGTATATTGTCAGAGGCTCAAATGAAAAATTGTGTGGTATTATTTACACTACACAGAGGTATAGGCAACCCTTAGAGAGATATTGAAAAACTATTATAAGTGCAAGAGAGGAAACAGTCAATATTTTTTTGAAATTCATGATCCTAAAAAAAAAATGCATAATAAATGTTTAATAAAGAGATAATTCCAGCAATAGTAACATGAATTGTGAATAATGGTTTTTGTACCAGCAAACTTACGTGCTGCAACACCATTTACTCTTTCTTACGGCAACTTTAGAGGCAACAACAAAAACTAAACAGATTAGAAAATTGATGTAAGATAGTCTACACCCAAAGTAGTCTTTTCTTGCAGTGTCAGATGCCTTTACTAGTCACAGGGTCCTTTTAATATTCCACTGCTAGTACAAGTAATTGTTGTGAGTACATTCAGTACCGTTTCAGCCTTCTGTGACCTAAATGCAGGATGCTGAAGTAAAGTGGGTACCTAGAATATCCTTTCCTACAGTTTCAACCATCTTTGGAGTCTCTGGGCAGATTTTCATGAACCTCCTAAAGAAAGCTCACGCTCAAATAGAAAGTACTTCTATTTGGTTCTTGTTATCATGTATGAAAGTGTCTACAGTTTGTTCCTTCTTGCAAAAGGTTTGCTGAACTTTGATGGTAAAGCCACATTAGGTGGATTTAAGGATACCAGCCAAATTTCACATATCACTAGTGGATGGTATAAACATAAAAAATCCCCTGCTACATTAAACAAGCTCATATTTAATTTCATAATTCAAAAAGTTAGGAAAACATGAACAAATTGTCAGAGAACAAATTGGACCTTCCCTCAGGCATCCTTAAATTATTCATCAGTCTTTTGGGGAAAAAAAATTTTAAACATAGTTTACTCCATTTGGAAGCTATTTCATGTATTTTTTTTATTTAAGCGGCAAATATTAGCGTCTGTGCTTGTGAAAACAGAGCCATTTCAAATTTACATTGCATTCCTAGATAAATAAAGGGTTATTTAGACACTCTTCAAGCCAATATTAAGAAAATATATTCTTTAATTGTAAAGCACGCATATCTTTCTAACTCAGAATCTGTTACAAACTAATGCAAAAGAAAAAAGCGGGGGTGGGGGTGGCAGGGAGCAACAGATCAACTGGATACACAAGGTGAAAAAACATGCAAGGGCACATGGGACAAAAAAGTATCATTCAATAGGCAACAGAGTGGAACATCACACAGGTAGAAAAGACTTTCAGGAAGAAATGCTCTTCAGAAGGAACTCGGTATTCAATTAGAAGTGACCACTCATGCAGTAACAGGCACCTGGAGTGGCAAACAGCAAGATAAACTCAGCTACTGTATATCAAAGTACACAGTATACGCACTGTTTAAGCTAAGATAAATTATCCTCTGTTCCTGAAAGTGAAGAAATATTGGATTTAATTGCTAGAAAACTTGAGGAGTTCATAATGCAAGCTCAATGTGTTTAAGTACCATGCATACAGATGTATAAATGAAAATGACAAACTGTTCCTGATGTTACATTGTGAAAAAGGCCTGAATTAATATTTTGCAGTGAGCTTTTATTTTTGTAAGTTTATTTAAAAATAATAATAATAAAAAAATAAATTAGTTTCTTTGGTTTGTAGATCTGTTCTATACACAGGTCCAGAAATTACAATACAAATCATAAGATGATCTCTTTATCCTGTTTAGGACTTCAGTGCCAAGCACACAAAATTCATTGCACTAAAACATATGCTCAGTTTCTCTGATATTTGCAGGTGAAATATGTCACTAAAGAAAAGAGACTAGTCATTCTTCCTATATTTTCTCATTTTCCTATATTAAGCCTTGATTTATGTCAGTCCATCTTTAGTTAAATAAAGATGCTGATAATAGCAAAATCTTTCATGACAGGTGCTTTCACGTATTTTCCACCTTTTCATGTCAAGTTGATCAATATCTCCTTTTTTCATGAGTTGTTCTTCCCTTTTTCACATACTCCATGACCATAGACTCCTGTAATAACAATAAAAACTGCAGAGTTCTAAATCCAGGAAATCAATGGGATTGTTTATATGGGTAATCTCTGAGACATAAATTTAGTACTTGATCTTCTGGCTTTGTTGTTCTTGTTCTTAAACAGAGGCATTTATACAGAGCAGGGACTGGCAGGAAATATATCAAGCTGGCAATGGTGTGAAACCTCACCGGACACTGTTACTATATATGTGAAGACAAGCAGGAGGTATGCGTCAGCTTAAAAAAAAATTCAGGAAACAGTAAAACTTCAGTGAAACCTGCATTTATCCATTATACAAAGCAGAGTGAGGGAGATAAGATATTATCTTCTTCTGATCCTTATTTTTTTTAAGATTTCATAGAGACTCATTCACCCTTTTAATATCACTGCAAATTAAATGCATTATCTGTGTGAATAGTTTTATGTTTTGCTCTTTTTGCACATCAAAGGGATCACACATTCTACACGTCATCTATGGCAGTATTTTTCCATAGTGTGATAATCCCAGATACAGTCAAAACTTGGAAGCAGTCTCTGTCTGGAAAACTTTTCAGTGGGAGATTTTCCTGGCCCAAATATGAAACATTCTCAGTCAATCCTTATACCCATAAAAACTGATACGCATGTGATAAGTTTGCAATTCTAAAGCCATTACATTCTATTATCATTTCAATATGTTGTAGTGAGAAGAGCCAAGTCAAGGGGTCTATTATTCTGCCAGCGTAGAGGCATTTTTCTAACAATAAATGAATATAATATATTCCACAATATATTTTATTGTAAGACAAGAGAGTGGTTCCTCTCTTAATTCTATTTTACACATACTAGGTGTCATTCCATTCTTCATAAATTCCCTTTATTCCTATACATTTCAATAGTTCCCTGCTGGACTTTTCTACTTATGCAAAAAAAGCTTCTTACAGAAAAATGAAATATTTTTTTCTTCTATATTCATCATGGTGTTAGAAAAAAAAAAAAAGACAATTCAGCACTTCTTAAAGACATTAAAACATTGTGTAAAAAAATTTGGTAATTTCACAGCATTGTTAGAATGAAAGAAAAAATGCTACTTTTAAAATGTGTAAATACAAATGTTAAAAAACCTCATTACTAGTCAATTTTGATGTAATGTATTTAAGGTATAGGTGAAACTAGAAGACAGAGCTAGCCCAAGATGACTCCGTGGCATAGGGTAAACCTAAACTGAGATTTAACTCCAGAAGTTTTCTTTTAGTGTATGCTGTGACTGACTGTGTATTTCAGTCTAATCTGTGCACAATAATAAGAAACTTTCCTGTGGAAATTAATTCACTTAAAGCTCAACTTGTCTACATGACATTTGAATAACAATCTGTGAAGGAAGGAAGAAAAGAAGATTTTTCTCCCACATTTGTACTGATAAGCAAAAACAAGACCGGTAGCTATTCTATGGATTCGTGGCAAATGGTGTGGCCTGTTCATATCTGCGCTATTTACCATTTGCTCTGAGGGCTTGTCTGGGCTCCGTGTGATCACAGAATCACAGAAAGGGTTGGAAGGGACCTTTGAAGATCATCTAGTCCAACCTCCCTGCTGTGGGCAGGGACACATTTCACTAGATCAGGTTTCTCAAAGCCCCATCTAACCTGACCTGGAACACTTACAGGGATGGGGCATCCACAATTTATCTGGAAAACCTGTTCCAGTGTCCCACCAGCCTCATTAAAAAAAAAAAAAATTCTTCCTTATGTTCACTCTAAATACCCTCTTTCAGTTTAAAACCATTGCCCCTTGTTCTGTCACTGCAGGCCTTGGTAAAAAGTCTTTCTCCATCTTCCTTATAAGCCCCCTTTATATATTGGAAGGCCACAAAAAGGTCTGCCCAAAGCCTACTGTTCTTCAGGCTGAATAGTCCCAATTCTCTCAGCCTTTTTTTGTAGGAGAGGTGTTCCAGCCTTCTGGCCATTTTCATAGCCCTCCTCTGGACTGTCTCTAATAGGTCCACATCTTTCTTGTACTGGGGAACTCAGAGCTGGATGCAGTACTCCAGATGAGGTCTCACAGGAGAAGAGACGAGGAGAAGAATCACCTCCCTCACCCTGCTGGCCATTCTTCTTTTTATGCAGCCCAGGATACAATTGACTTTTTGGTCTGCAAGTACACGTTGCTGACTCATGTCCAGTTTTTCATCCACTAGTATTCCCAAGTCCTTCTCAGCAGGGCTGCTCCCAATCAATTCATCCACCAGCTTCTACTGAAATTGGGGATTGCCCTGACCCAAGTGCAGGGCCTTGCACATGGCCTTGTTGAGCTTCATGAGGTTCATGTGGGCCCATTTCTCAAGCCTATCAAGGTCGCTCTGCATGACATCTCTTCCTATGAGCATATAAACTGTACCACTCAGTTTGGTGTCATCGTCTTCGTGATACCCCTGTTGCTCTAAGATATAGTATGTCTTTTTCATTTGTTTGTTTTCGGTTTAATGCCTCTAATGTCTCAGTTACATGATGTTTCCATAGTGTGAGATGGAATGTAGGTATTGCATGTCCAGGTTTGTGACTTAATGTCATACCAGAGTGAGCAAGATTGCTGAGATAAAACTGGATTAAGGTGGAGGGAATCAAACAGGATGCAAGTGCCTTCTCCAAACAGCCTTCTGGGAGTGGTTTCTGCCACATTCCTCTGAACACCTCAAGGACAATCCTCCCAGAGACCCCTGTCTGATATGGGTGAAAACTATGTAAAGTGTGTTTTAACAGGTAAGCAATGGATGATCTGTGATGCAGTATTTGAGCTCCCTCCCCTCTTTTACTCAGCAGTAAAGATTGGGAAGAAGGTGCAATGCCTAGTGCTGTCTTTAAAACAGATGAAGGATGAATGCACATCATCTAACTTCAGGCACTTAATCAGATGTTTTAAAGATCTTAGTAGATATCTTCTCCACTCAGCAGAGAAAGCAATCACTCCCTTCATGACAATTACAAGCAGGAGCATCTTTCGCATCACCAGTTACAGAAAAACATAAGATTAGCCTTCTGGCGTCTAATTTTCTTAGATGATGTGACTGTTAAAAACTTGATTTTTCCCTCTACTAGGAATCCAGAACAGAAGTCGTAAAAGGCAAATTTCATTTAATATTCTTATTTGTTTACTTTAAAAAGTCAATTAAAAAGTAAGGACTGATACAAAATAGGTGAAGGAAGAACAGAAAGCAAAGCAAAAGAGAAAGCAGGGAACACAAGTGTCAAGAAGACATACTGCTGAGAATAATTTTGCGTGTAAGTGGAGAAAAGCCAAAACTTTTCAAGTATTCTCATTTCCAGAGGCTGATGTTTATAAATATGAAAAGTTAAAGGACAGCTGATCAGTTTGATAGATAAATAGTAAAGCAATTTTTAATACACTTTCCTATCGTTTAGGTTATTTAAAAGATAATCAAGAACATTAGCTAAGCAGAAACAGATACACAAGTCTCCATTTCATGCATGTAATTATATAGCAAAATTACCCCTTAAAAGTTAGTATATAGAAGAATTACATCGTGTAATGTGAAATTGACTGAATTTCTGCACTGAGTCTGCACTGTTCTGCACTGAGTCACAGACGGAAAGTGTGTATCTTCGAGGCCTTCTTTACTAAAGGGCTATTTAATAAGGATTTTCCTTAGGTGGTGTAGGACAGTTGTTATGGTGTAGCCTTCCACATAATAAAGCATACCCATCTTTACACAGGAGCACTTGGCAAAGTCTGCTGGCGGTATATAAGAAGAGAAAACCCTACTGCCTGCAGTATAGCTCGATGCATTGTACTGTAATTATAAAGTCTTATCAAACATTCACTGTGAATCATATTTACTGAGTACAGTAAAGGACTACCTCCTCAGCAGCAATCTGGTAAGTATCTGCTTAAAACGATGCATTTTGCTTCTTATTTCAATGAGCTAATAATTTGAGCACTACCACTCTTGCATCTTACAGTTGCAAGCAGTTGTCTAATCATGCCTGTGTCAAGAACACATTGTGATGGATCACAGCAAGGAGCCCCCACCCCACTGAAGTAAGATTCACTCTCAAAACTGAGTACCGTCTATGGGCAAAGCACAGGAAAACTCCCTTGATGAAGAAGCAGTGGTTCCCAAAGGTGTTTTCTCCACCAATCTTATGAGCTCTGTGCTCTTCTGTGCTGAAGACACAGTTTCTCCCACCTATTTAGAAGATCCCTGATGTGATAATTTCAGAAGACTCCCAAAGCAGGTGATGAGGTGGAAGCTTTGACTGAATCTTTTGAGACAGATAATTTAATATTTGCAATTTTTTTGTGGCTGTTCGTTGACATTGATAATACTCATTATTAATATAGATTTTTAGAATTCTAGTACAATATTCATATCCCCTAGCTACTAAATAGTGTTTGGGTAAAATATCTCTGCTTATCATGGCTGAGATAATTACAAAGACAGCTTCTAAATTACTTTTGTCAATTTGCCAGGAACAGATTTTTACTTAAATGATACACTTTACTGCTGTATACATATTACATTGAACAAGCTAATGAGGCTGGATTTGATATTTTGCTTCAAAACATGATTTATCTTGCAGCAGAGCTGGGTCTGGATTCTTTGAGGATTATAATTATGCTCCTTTCATAGGTTTGGGGTTTTTTCCCCTTTTTAAGAGAAATACTGATAATGTTTGAATTTAGGCATAAAAGTATTGACTGCTTATCAATTTGAATATGATTAACTTTCTCCCCTCTCCTTCTTCAAGAATGAAATTATTTGTATTTTTCTATTACCAGCTTTTGTGCTCATTTGGCATTCAAGAGCAGTTAAAAAATTTACCAGCCTGCCTGCTGCACAGCCACGCACATCTTGGTGCTTGTGATTTTGTGGGTTTGACTGTGAGTGTGAATAAGTGAAATCAGTTTTGTTTTAAAATAAAAGCACCTTCCCATCCTTTAAAATCTTACTTTGACATTTTCTACAATATTTCAGTGTTAGTCCCTACATATCTGTCTACATGCCCATTTCTAACAAAATCGGTTTCCCTTGTCTTCCTCTGTTGCAGCCTCTCTTTGCCTACAGTCCCATATTGTTCTTTACTATACTGACTGTGGAGGGAAGCATGAGTCATTATGATTCAGCCCTAAGTATCTGCATTTTGAATGCTATGATAACTGTTTGGATCTCAGACAATAAGGCTGAATCTATTCCTAGATCAAAAAAAACATCATTATCCCTCAGAAAGATATTTCACGTTACTACCCTAAAGGGTACAGGACTGTGATTGTCCTGCCATCAGAGAAGCTCATGAATTACCACTCAAATTCAAATTTCAAAAGTACAAAATCAATAGATTAATTTACAAGCTTCCTATGATGTTAACTAATGTATTCTTGAGAAAACCAGTCCAGATCAATCAGATGAGAGAGAGAGGCATGCACAGAAAGACTAAAAATTAAGACACATGGATATAGAACGTTTTTCAGATGAACTTTTTTCAGAACCTCAGCACTTCTCACTAGGTCAATAAAATCGCTTTTGGCCTCTTAAGCAATGCACTAGCTTATCAAAGCCAAAACATAACACTTTGGAAAGTAGGGAATTTAGCAGTATTACAATGGGCGGGAGGAAATATAAGGGAGACAAAGATAGTGTAGGTGTGAGGTTTGGCCTGATTTTAATAAACATCTTCAAAGGCCCACCAAATTACACAAATTGGACATCTCTGCTCTGAACTCTGCCCACCCCATAATTCCTTTATAATAATCAAACAAAACATATCAGTATCTTTTGAAAATAATGATGGTTTTTTTCACATTTCTGATTAATACAGAAAATAATAATTTCTGTGATAATGGATGCTGTAAATAACTCCTCTTTCTTTCCCTTGTTATGCATTTCTCATAATTATTCTGCTGCTGCTAACATGGAAACTAGGACTACAGAAAAAAAAAAAAAAACAAACACAAAATAAATAGAAGTGCATTTGCTTTTTCTGGACTCTAAAGTCTATTAAATATGCTATTAAATACTCTATCTGTGTGATAACAAAAGTTGCTTAAAACTTAAGGCGCTCCTTAAAAGTTTTAGTGGGTACTGTCAGATAGGTTTGTCTTTCAAATGTTGTTATTAAATGCAGAAAGAGTAGTTAACAACAAATACCAAAGAACAAGACACAGCAGAAATCAGAAACACAGTTAAGTATTTAAAGCAATTGCTCTGAAAAAAAGTTTTCATTTAGAACAGTTAGTAATTAGCCACACTAGTTTCTGAACTGAAATCTCTGCTGTGCAGGAATAGCTAAGAGTTAAATTGGTATTTAAACTACACCAACACCTTAAGAGCAGTGATAAACAGCATGTTTGGTGGAAGGCTGAACATAACTGCAGGAAAATTAACCCAAATATAAACTGGGCACAGATCCTGTTTTATGTGAGTAGGCTGCTAAACTGTTTTGGGATCCTAATGGAGAAGGGAATAACCCAGAGCATGAAAAGATATCGAGTATTTCCATGTTAAACAGTTTGCAAGGTCATCCTACACTGTGACATGAAAAGTGAAATTATATGCCATTGTTTTTTTAAATAACTTCTTAAAACCAAGAATGTAATCTGCAAAATACCTCACTGAATTTTTCTGATATATCAGATTGCTATGAGGAAGATGAAAAGTAGTATTACTCTCTTCTTTCCCGTGAGATGGCAAAGCAGAAAGCAGAACTTTGGCAGTGTAAGATCAGGTAGGAGATTCTTTGCAAATCTCAGTGGGATCAGGATTATGTTCAAGGTCTTATTCCCAACCCAGAGTGAGGTGCAAGGGGTCATATAGCCATCACTCAGCAGTGTGACATTTGGAGCACTTTGAATAAGGACAAAAAAGGAATTAATCATAGGAAATATGTGAAAGCCAAAATTCTAATTTCAATTGGTTTTAGCATATCAGAATTTTGACAGAAAATTTTTGGACAAAAACAGTACCTGTCAGTTGATGTTAACTCCTCTCTTTTATAGAATAACTTTCTATTTTTAATATAATCTTAATGATTTTTAGTTTCTTTTCAAAGGGTTTCTAGAATCCAGTCCTGAGTCACTCACTAAAAGCAGTTATTTCCTCCTATATAATAATAGCAATATTGGCTTCTTAATTGTATTTTATGTCTAAAATGACATAATTTAAATAGTCAGGGTAATAATAGTCAGATCCACCATTAATTATAATGACACTACTGATTTAGTAATATTAAAAATATATATATATCCAGGGTTCAAAAGTTTCTCCTGTTTCTTCCTGTTACTCTGCTCTTGTTTATCTTCTCTGAAATGTCCAGTCCTTATATACTTACATAAAACACAGATATTACTGTAAAACCAAGATTTAACATGAATAACAGAAAGCATCCCTTAAAAGTACTGTGTCTGTCTTGGTTACTTCTTCAGATCTGATTTCAGACACTTAATTCTTCAAAAAGGTCTCTGGGATCTGCGACATTTTTAGTTATGGTACCAATCCCAATTGCTTTATTTTTTATTAATGGGGCAGTGATGAATTATTCCACAGCAATTGCTTCATACATTTAAAAACTTTGTAGAAGCATAGTGCCAGAATCTCAGTTGCTCTTAATTGTTCCTTTTAGAAAAATCTCTTTTCCTCTCACATTTTCTTAAAACATGAAGGATCAGCTACTGCAAGGGACAACTTGTAGATGTGCAATCTATACAATCATTTACTGCGCTAACTGTGATTAGGTATGAGAAAGCAGCAAAGTATAGCACAAACCCGCTAGGTTTCTTGAAAATACTGATAGTTCTATTGACTTTCTAATGTCAAAGAATAATACCTGATACAAATTACTCTTCTGCTTCATACATTCCTCTTATACATTAATTCAAGAAGACTGATTAATGATAGCTACTGGTTCAGAAGTTAAAACACATCAGAAAAGGACCTAGGAAAATATTATTGACTGTATTTGTTTAGTAGTGTACTAATTTCAAAGACATATGGTTACCTTCGTGAGATATGGAAGCACTTCACAGGTCTCATATCCGGCCATATCCCTCATTCTACCTCAACTCCATGACAGAAGATACAGGTGCACATCACTCCTCACATCAGTTCTGAAAAGACGTCCAACCTTTGCCAAGGCACTGAGTGCAGACCCTAGTCACCGTGGGTGCCTGTGCATATGTTCAGCAGCAGCTTCAGCAAGTATTAGGGGCCAAACTGATGATTCAGAAGGCTAGAGACTGGACTCTAAGTCCTCGTATACTCAATCGGTATGGTGGAAGTTGGAGCAGAAGTGAAAAAGTGGTAGAAAGTTGGAGCACGCAAGGGGAAAATTCAGAACATTTAAAACATCTTAAGTGAGATTGTGTGAAAGTCACCTAAAAAAAAGAAGCTGTCTTTACTACTGATTTTTATTTGAAGACTACATATCATAGGTACAAACATAAGCAGGCAAATTGCAAGATGAAGATTAAGTTTGGTATTTGTTCTATCTTACTAAAATAAATAAATAAATAAATGAATAAATAAGTTAAGAAATGAAACCAAATATGTATGTTATGTCAAATGCAATTGCTTATTACATTTTTTTCACTTGCAGAAGCCAGTCAATGTAATATGATAGAGAACATTTATAAGGTATTATGACTTCTTTGCTATGCTACTATAGAAATAAAATACCCGACTGTCTGATATTCTTTCTCTTGAAGATAAATCCATCTTGGTATTTCATGACAGAACAGAATTTTCTTTTGTAAAGCAAATATTAAGAAGTATGATACCCAAGGAAAAAAGAATATCTATAGTGAATTCTAATTTAACATACAATAACTTCACTGACTTGCAGTTGCCTGTCTTCTCCTATCTAAACTGAGGGTTCTGTGTGATCACTGTGGTAAAAAAGGAGGCTAAATTCTATTAGTATGATATATGGAAATAGAAAAGGATTTGGGGAAGGAAAAAGACTATTCTTAAAAAGTGTAAAATATTTCAATGATATTTACTACATCAAAAGGAACATAAAAAGTATTGAAAAAAAAAAAGCTGGGCACACAAAAACAACTTTTAAAAGATAAGGAGATACAAACGTATTGTTTTCTGGCCTGTTTTAAAATACTAATATTCATTTGCATTTTGCATAAAACAATAAAAAATTACTGTCCATTTAAAAAAAAAAAAGTGAGAGAAGAGGCTAAAAGAGAAATAGGCAAAATGGGATCAAATGGAATAAACAAATTTCAGATAATTACTAAATGCTTTGTAAATTTTAAGAATTTATAAATATTTTCCATATTTGTCAGAAGAAATAGATTCGCACTTGAAGCCTGTTTAAATATAAACAAAAATACCTTCAAATAGATTCCAGATCTTTTTTCCCTCTGTTTTCTTCAACTTTTTTCCCATATTCCTTACAGGATTTGTTCGATTTTTTTAAAATTAAGACTTCTATAGAGAAAATTTTGGCTAGCTATAACACAACATTAATGAGGACTCAGAACTCAGATAAAAACCTTTGTTAAGTTCAGTTGCTGTACATTTGAAAAATAGAAACGTAATATAAAGGAGAGAAATGCGATCAGAGAGAAAAAGATGGGGAAAGAAAAAGATGATGACATTCTCACCGCATGCTGCTGGATGATTTGGAATATTATCATCATAACTGGCTGTCTGACCAAACTGATCCATAAACTCAAGCACATTATTGGCCAGTCAGATTCCTTCTTTCATACCTTCTATCTTTAATTTTTTGTTAAGCAAAATATTGAGACACAAAATGATAGCAAAGAAACTGCTAACCCAATTTACAAGACTCTTCTGAATGAAATCCAAAGAACCTCTTTTTGCTATTCTAGTTTTATTTCTCTCACTTTTACTAACTGATTTTACAGATGACAACGTAAAAGGAAATGGTTTAGAATCTGTTTTTCATTACCTACAGGTTCATGACCTTAAAGCCTCCTCACTGTACAGGAGGCTTTTTCATCTGTGTGTATTACTCTGACATTTCTTTCTCATATCACTCTTTTTCAAGAGTGCCTAATGGACAGGGTAGATAGTGGCATTTTTTTTTTTATTACCATTCTTGTAACTTCTTTTCAGTTTCTATTATTCTGTATTAATATAATACATGTCTAGGCAGGGCACAGGAAACCTACCTTCTTTAGATAATTTTAAAAGCTCCCCATTTTCATTCTTCTTTCAGTCAAATTTCACTTGAACTTTAGTTATTGCAAAACTGGGTTTTGTATGTTTGCTATTTTTTTAAATTAAACTCACACTTCCAACTTTCCCCTGGAAAGGAACAAATATTTAGAATAATCTTTTTGATCAGAATGTCAAGGAAACCACGAAATCCTACATTTAAAGAATTCTTTTCAGCACTTTTAGTTGGAGAGTTCATTTTAACATATTCCAGATACTTCAAAGCTTGAAATTTAAATTTTCTCTTCAACACTTTTTTACTGCCAGAGTATATTAGAAATAGATAACATCACAGAGTAACAGTACAAGATCTACAATTTAATGTGAGAGCGGGTCTGTTGAGAAGGATGTGACAGGCTTGTCTTAGTTCAGATGTTTATTTCAACAATTCTACATCATATTACATTGTATTCCCTACAGGGAATTAAACAATTGCATATTGTGAAAATGACAAAATAATATACACCAGAATGAAAAAAATAATTTACTTAGTGAACAAGAAGTCGTATCATTCTTAGGAAACAATAGCACTAGAAAAATCTTACAGTGAAACAATGGGATATATATGATTGAGAACTCAACACGAACATATCTCAAAGGAATTTGTGGAATCTCTGTTTTAAACTAATTACAAAGACGTAGATACTACATGCATTTAGCACAAAGCACATCAAGTCCTTTCTACGGCTTCAGGAATATGGAAAAAAATGTTTCACAATGTGTGAAAGCTAAACGAATGGATTACAATGGACATTATTACAACAAAAGTAAGAGACATTAGGGAAAGGAGATAAAATAAATAAATAAAAAACTCTACATATCATTGAGCCATTTACTCAGAAAATGAATCATAATACATTAAAAGTCTTTGACATGCTTTCTGTTAAAATTTAAAATTCTTTTTTCTGTTCGTTTCACCAGATTTTTACATCAAGGGAAAACCAAAAAGATAGGCTACTTTAGATTCAAGACTTTGCTTTAATCTAAAGTTAGAGACAAACTACTCAATATTCAAGCAGTAGATAAAAGAAACATAAATGTAACCCGCATTTTCTTGTACATGGCAAAAGCTTTTACCTAATTGTCAGTGCAGTTAATCTCAAAAAGTTCTGAAAATAGACTGATTCATCTTTCTTGAAATCTGAATCACAATGGTATTTCTCAGGATCATCAAAGCATATCAGAAGCATTTGCTAGCTCCATCCATATGAACTATAAATTGCATAAAACCTTTTTAACAGGTATCAGTCCTGTACTTGGATCTAATCTTAAAATGAGGTAATTTCAGATAAGAATTCACACTTTAAAAAGCCACACTGAAGAGTTGTAGCTCATTCTGGAAATTTATACCTTATTTTTTGAGCAACACTTCACCACTGAAATTATTACTTTAGAGATTACCTATAAAAATTCATTCTTACTTTATCAGTAAAATATTTTCTTTTGCAAATATTTTTGAAATGAAAGTAGTTCTGCAGATTGAAACTTCAGATTATATTTTAGACTAGTAGTGGTTTCAAAGTTATAGCTAACACACTACAATTGTCATCTTAAGTCTTTTAAATAATCTGTCTTCACTGAGTCTTGACCACGGCAACTCTGGGAGGAGTTTTGATGTATTTTCCAGTCTGATATTCAAGTTTCTGAAAATCTACATCCATAATCTGTGGTCTGAATCATCTTGTCTAAATAGCTACTTTTCTGCATTGAGAATTTGAGCATTAACTGTTAAAGATCAAAAGACTAAAGAAGAAATAAAAAAAAACCAATTGTGCAAAAAGGCAATGCACAGAGAGCCCCCTTTGACCCTTTCAACTATGAAAGGGTCATATATGTAATATATAAACACGTTTCTTTTGGTAGTTTTAGTTTGAAAGACATGAAGGAAAAATGTTCCTCTTTTCTGCACAAAAAAGTATTGATCAGGACGATTTTGGTCCTGAAATACTCTCATTTTCTTTCAGTGGCAAAGGTTTTGTCACTGTTGTTTGACAAAGCATGTGCACAAACTTGCCACAACATCATTTTAATGTTCCCTTATCCATCTGTGTTACCTTTTAAAAAGTATCTAACAGCACAAAATCATCTTAAAACACTCATGTTTTGGTTCCTGTTCCTTCTATTAGGTTTTGGAGCAAGACTAAATTTATAACAAACATAGGATTTTTATTCACTTTGAACCAGAGGCAGTTTACTCTCAAAGCCAGTATTCACACTTTTGTGATTCCTGGAAACACTATGGGGCAATTCCTGACTAGTAAAGAGTTGAACAACAGGCTCTGATTCTTTGTATGGTTCAGATTAAAGACACACCAACTGGAAGACTTTTGAAAGAGTCCTTTTACCATAACCAAGATCTTTATTTTATTGGAGTGTAGAAGAGAACAGTTACTTCATTTTTTCAGACAGCTTTACAGGATAGGAGAATGTTCCCTGTTCATGCACTGTTTAAAATTCTGTTCCATGTAAACAGGCATTCACAGTTTGATCTTTCCTTAGTAGCACTGAGCAAATAGCCTGTAGAAGATAACTTTGCATGCATTTGTGCTGGGATTATGAGTCAGCCACAAGCTTGTGGTGAACACATTCACCCTATCACCTCTTTTTGCTCGATATAAGCTTAATAAAAGATGATAAAAGGTTTGTAAACTCTGCAATTATGTTTTAACAAACCACAGAAGAAAACTGATATTGAAGAAAATAAATTTGTAGAGAGAAGAAACTTAGATCTCCTGGATGAGACATTAAATAAAATACCTGAGAAGTAATTCTACCCTCTCCAATAGTCTGGAGTCCTCCCCAGTTTTCTTTCATTTACAGGGAAGAAAGTTTCCATGTTATCCCCTGGCAGTCCCAAAAAGAGAGTTTCTCCTGTCTGTGGCTTATTATCTGAAAAACTGCTCCTTTCAGGAATCTCCCAGCTATATCTATCCATTTTTCAGGCTTTCTTCTTGGCTTTTTCAGATCTGTCTCTCTCACATTACACTCCAGCTCTTCTGAGGTAAGTATTTCAAGTTTTCAAGGATGCAGAATTTTCCCCTGTATGAAAAATTACTCCTCTTCGAAGAGCATTGGTCACAGTAACAGGAGTAGGGAGTCTTCCTCTCTGCTACTTGGCTACGTCCTTTTAACCAAAAAGCACATATACAACAAACTGTGAATGAACAGGCTAGGCAGTTAGACCATCTGTTAGCATCACAGAATAACTGATAACATGCCATTTTTGCTTTTTCTAATTAAGTATTTACATTGTAGGATATTGAATGAGCAGGAATACTTCAAAATATAACCTAAGTTCTACTACCTCTGTGATTCTGCTAAACAGGAACACAGACCTTATGTACAATTCCCCATTATAGACCTGTCTATAAACTTAACTGAAGCATAAAAATGTAACAGATCAGTGCAATACTGGTAGAATTATCTTAGGATGCAACATTGCTATAATTTTGTTTTTTCCTTGATCAGGCCTTGATTTATTTTCGTGATCAGCTCTTTCTAGTACCACAGCATGCAGTTAGTTAATGAAAAGTGAATCTATGAATCAGGTTAACATTTACAAGTTCTGAAAGGGTCTTCAAAAGTTAGGCCATCACCAAAAATAATAGGCTTGCTGATATACTGTCCCTTAAAAACTCGGGAAACGCTTAAAGTAATGAAATTCCTGTTATTGAAGCAACTAGGACAAATGTTGTACAAATAACATCAATTTAGGCATTGTATTAATATTGGATTCTCCTCTTCTCAAAAAGCTCCATAATGATAATAAAAACCCTGGAAACTATTGTGAAACCAGGAGGTGATAAGAACGTAAATTCAAAACGTTCTTGAGCTGTATCCAAATTAATAGAAGTCATTCTTGGAAGAAAATATTTTCTAATATATACAGACATTAGCAGTATAATAGTACAGTAAGACTGAAAAAATGTATTCAGCTGATACATTTTTAACAAAGAGTTTAATAACTTCTCTACTATGGATATCATTTTAAATGGAAACGATCTTTTCCTTCAGAACAGGTTCAGATACTATACAAAAATAATTTTTCATGATAAGGAAAAAAAAAAGGGAAAACTTCAAGGAAAAAATAAACAGGTACAGAACTCCTTTGAAACAGTCACATCACAGGAGCAGATCGTGCAAGGCTGAGACCAGAGAAAAATGGCAATGTGCTATAAAATTTCCAAGAGAACTTAGTAGCTTAAACGAATTCACTAAGAGATTTGACATACTGTCACATAGACTGAAAAACCTGACTCAGAAAAGGTGGGTAAAATTCCGAGAATGAAGATATTGTTCTTATTAAAAAAAAAAAAAAAAAAAGCCCAAGGTCTTTCTCATTAAGTGTGAGAATGTAGAATGTTCCACTCCTATCATTATGAGCTGTTACAAAAATATATCCGTATCCATGAATTTAAACAAGCAACTTGTAACCTTGTTCTCTAGTGAGACTGTGTATGTTGGCATTTGATTAGAATGTGAAATGCCTAAGAACTAATTGCTAAAGGTAGGTAACCGACACATAAAACCCCAGTTGTAAGCTTTGGGAGTTGCTACCATGGAGATGCACACTCATTGACATGACTGTTCTTATTTGGGGACTGTTTGCCTGAGAAAAACCTCACTGTACATATGCACATTTATAGCACAGAGAATATTCTGGTTCTCCTCTGCCCCAGAGTGCCCGAATAACTCAATAAGGCTATTTGTGGCTGAACACCTAGCCACAAGTGAGGTGGGAATTAAAGAACAGAACCTCGCTGTGGTTCTTTTTGCACTGGCACCTAATTTAGTACCTGCTTTCATACTTGCTATGAAAACACTGGACGTTTCAGTAGGAATTTGGACAAAAGTAACTAAAAGATGGGATATTGATGTAATAGGTTACATAAAAATGATTTTGTTGCTAGATAAGAGAAAAAATAATGACTATGACAATTCTACATATATAGTATACATGACACAAGCAGAGTATGTACACATAGGAGCAAGTAAACATTTCTGATAAGATAATAAAATTATTTGTGCTTGGAAGATGCTATAGTTTGCTGTATATCTTTTTTTCTTCTTAAAAGGACTATTAAATATCAAGATCTTTCTAGAAAAAGACAACTTCACACTCTTTTAAAAGTGCATAATTACATTTTCTATTGTCAGAAAATGGTTCTAGGATAGGGGATCTTGCATACTGTTGATTCTGTTACCCAGAATTTTTCTGCTATTTACCAGGATCAGTTATTACTTTTAGGACATGCCTAAACTTGACAAAGGAAGCCTTTATAGAGAGCATTTTATTTAGCTAAGAAAGTAACCATTCTGCATGTGATGTCAGCTGACTAAAATTTGACATCACTTGCAAGGCAGTCAACATCTTTTTAAATAATCCTTTTCTCTACTTAATGCCACTATTTAATACTATTTTAAGAATATTCTGAGTCAAGGCAAACTATTACTTTTTGGAAAAAATATTTTGAGAAAGCTGTCTATTAGCTCACAGCTAACACACAGAATTAATCTAAATCATATAGCCAGTTGATTCTGAAAGATCAGCTCCTTCAAACTCCAAAATTGTCTGTTCTGTCGTGCCAAAAATGGCAGGTCACAAAAAGGTGACAGGAGGCCTTTACAAGTGAACAAGGAGACTCTAACAAAACTTAAACATAAATAGGAGGCATATAAGAAGTGAAAGAAGGGCCTGGTCACCAGAAGGAATGTAAAGACACTATCCGAACATGCAAGGAATGGTGTTAGGAAAGCCTAAGTCCATCTGGATTTATGAATCTGGTGAGACACATGCAGAGCAACAGGAAGGTCTTCTACATATGTATTAGAAAGAGGAAGATGAGGAAAAATGTACACCCATTGTTAATCAAAGCAGGAGAACTGGTGACAAAGGACATGGGAAAGGCTGAGGTACACAATGCCTTGTTCACTTTAGTCTTTACTGGTTAAATGTGCCTTCAGTCACTACTGACCAATAACAAGGCCAATTTTTTTTTACTTCTTCATTAACACCTGCATGATGGGACAGACTGTACCTTGAACAAGCTTGTAGATGATATAAAACTAGGCAGAGTGTCAAGGATGCATGATCAACAGGCTGGAAAAACGTGCAGAGAGGAACCTCATGATGTTCCTCGAAGGAAAATACCAAGTCCTGCACCTGGGGAGGAACAACATCAGGTACTAATACACACTGGTGGCCAACTGACTAAGAACCAGGTTTGCAGAGAAGGCCCTGGAGGTACTGGTGAACAAGTTGACCATGAGCCAGCAATGTGCCCTTGCAGCAATGAAATTCAAGAGCCTCCTGGGGTGCACTATGCATAGTACTGCCAGCAGGTTGAGGTAAGCCATCCTTTCCCCTCTCCTCAGCCCTGATGAGACACACCTGGAGTGCAGTGTCCAGTTCTGGGTTCCGCAGTCCAAGAGAGACATGGACTTACTGCAGCAAGTCCAGCAACAGTCCACAAAGATGACTAAGGCCTTGAAGAGAGGCTGAGAGAGCTGGGTCTGTTCAGCCTGGAGAAGAAAAGTCTGAAAGGTGGTCTTATCCATTTCAATAGAGGTGTAAAGAAGACAGAAGCTGATTCTTCTCAGTGTTGTCTAGTGAGCGGATAAGAGGCAACGATCACAAGCTGAAATACATGAAATTCCTCTTTAACATAAGAAAGAACTTTTTCACTGTGAAGGTGATCATGCACAGGAACAGATTTGCCATACATTTTATAGCATCCCTATCCCTGGAGATGTTCAAAACCTAACTGGATACAGCCCTACATAACCTGCTCTATCTGACCTTGCTTTGAGCATGAGAAACAGATGATCTGCAGAGGTCCTTGCTAATCTCAGTCATTCTGTGGTTCGGTGATATTGCTTCCTTGTGTATGTACTCTTTCTAACCTCTATGCATGCTCAAATAATTTTATTCAGAGAATCATAGAATCATAGACATATAGAATCATTATTACATAGACTCATAGGATCACAGATTAATTTAGGTAGGAAGGATATCTGAAGGACATTTGACTTAACCTCCCCAGTCAGAGCATGGCCATGTTATGCTAAACTAAAGTGGTTGTGGCACTAGTCCTTCAAAAAGGCCTGGAATAAGATATGGGTAATCAAGCTGCCCATTTCCTTCTTGTACACCCTCATATCATTAATTAGAAGATGCTGTTGTCAGACATTGTGTGGCTGATTCAGTTTCATACGAAATATAAGGACAAGTATGAAATTTCAAAATGATCAGCTTCCTGGAGATAGATATTCTTAAAAATCAGAGTTAGTTCTTGCCTAGTGTGACTTTAGCTTGTTCCAAGTAAGAAAATATGTGGGCTGATAAAGAAAAAGATAGAAAATTTGCTTTAATCTATCTTCTTTCTTAAATCATTGAATTATCAGAAATTAATTCAAAAAAGAGAAGAATTAAAATATATCTGAATATTAAAAAAAATAAAAAATTCTGAAATACTTTGCTTCTTCCAGAAACTCTCTCATATAAAATACAGTGAGATATATCAAAAGCAGTGATTATCAAGACTTTCAGTACTTTTTAACAATTTATATAGGAAATGGTTAGAAAGTAAATTTAGAATTTACATCTCAAATAAAGAATAAACTTTTACAAGACAGCTTTAAAAACACAGCCTTGTCATGGATTGATGGTGCTTAGTATTTTTTCACATATTACGCTTTGATTGGTCATTATGAAAATTTGTGTTGTAGCGAAGATAGAAGATTGCTGCATCTCAAAGTTCAGCATGAGTTTCAATTTTAGATTTTTTCATATACCTGTAGCTTAGTAAAGTAATTTTGGCAAAGATCACTTGAAATTACATGTATGATTTTCTTCTGCTTCATTTGGAGAATTCTTTTCTCCCATTTATATGGACAGCCTAAAAAAAACCCCAAAATTGTCTGTATGACAAATGGAATAACTTTATCTTTTTTCTGTGTCATTCACCTTGTTCTTCTTTCTCTGTAGTCCCCATGGGTTTATGCCCCAGTGACTGTCTGATGCTGATAAGAAGGGGTTACTTTGAGTAAGCGGAACAATTAAGCCCCTAATCAAGTAATGAACTTTCTGTCAATCACCTTTTCATACTGCGGATGGCACCTGCCTGACACTGTCAGTTCCAGCTGACATGGATTCCATGTTATACATAAATCTCTTGACTTAATGATCAGATATGAAGCTATAAGATGAGTCCACCAGCTCCTACATGTGAAAATATTTTTTCTGCCTCAGCTTGATCTTTACCATACCTATGTTAATGACTTAGGAAGCGAAGCTGACATGCACTGTGCTAAAATATTACTGTAAAGCCAGATCCTAGGCTAGTGTGTTGTATTCTGATGGCTTTTGAGGAAAATAGCATCTGTTCAAAGTATTCCTTAAAGCAGCTCTCAGTGAGACTAAGTATTCATCAGCTTCAAGATTTGTTTTGCTTAAACAATTCTACTGTGTTGTATAGGGAATATTTCTAAGGTAATGCCCATCATGTGATATACATTTCTATTCTGTTTTCTGGCAAAAATTCTTTTCACATTTGTCTAAATGAGCAGCACAAATTTCATCACGGACAAAGTTTTGTTTGTTTTTCATTTCTGCCCTGCTAAATTATATTATGTCAAATTATGGTAAATTACAGGGCATCACATCATGTTACATAGTTCACATTGTAAGTCAACTCAACTTGACACAATATGACAAAGTAACACAATATATCAGTTCTATAACCACATTCTTTAAGTAATGAAGCAATATTTCAGCATACAGACCCGAGAACCTACTTGGTATTAAATACCCATCGTCTGCTCTGATGGCAGCATTTGGAGCAACTAGGTGAAGTATCTGCAGGAAGAGGATATTCTTGTTGCTTTCTCTGCTAATTGATTAAAGAGTACCACATTATACAAACTCATTTCATTAAAACAGTCACTATACATGTCTACATGTCTACAGATGTGTTACTAAAAAACCCCAACTTGGCTTTTAAGCACACTGGTCTTCATTAAATATATGAGTGAACCTACTGCTTCAGTAATCAAATTCCTACTGAATAAGAAATATTCATGCAAGATTGTGGTATGAACAGGTTTTTCAGGCCAAGAAACTTAAAGTGAATTTTGCTCAGTATAAATGTGCCAGTCGATTACGGTAGTAATCTATACAGTAAATCTGGCAAGAGTGATCAGAATAGTGGTCCCTTTCTCCACACAGCAAATACAGCACCAAGCGAGCTGCTGGTCACATTTGCGCTGCCTCACCACTCGTGTTTTAAGGATTAATCTGGAGAGCAAGGGCCCAGTAGCAATGCTGCAGCATCAAGGAGGTGCAATGCTAAACATATGTCTACAGTAAGATTGCAATTCAGAACACCAGTACTTAAACTAGTTTTGGTAAACAGTAGCAACTTGAGCTGCGATGTGGTACTTCACACAAATTTGAACAGTAATCTATTCGGCTTCTGGAGAACGTCCACACTGACCTCCATGTTGCTAAAATGAGGTTGTTTCTGGTTACGTTGTACAAAAAATGACGTGTGATGCCTCGCTGTTGTTTCTGACAACTAACCCTTGCATTCAACATACAAAGGTAACAGGGTTTTCAGTGTTTTCAGGGTTTTCCATGCTGCTTTAACATCCGCTACAGTGAGAGAAAGAGAGTGGTGAATAGAGAGGCTAATTAAGCAGCCTCCTTCCAAAGCAATTATCCCATGAGCTTCTCCAATTAGATGGCTTAAATGGGAATGGAAAATATTTTAGAAAGACACTTTTTCTTTGACATTTTCTAGTTTAGTTTGTTATATAGCCAGCTGTATGTTCTTTTCTGCTATATCAATAAGAGAAGCAGGGTCAGGAAGGAATTTAGAAAGGAAGGAGCCTGTTTAGCCCAGCACTTTTGACATAATGTCAGTTCTTGAGCTATAGTCCAAGGAAGAAATGTCAGAGAAATGTTACTTGAAATAGAACTGTTACAATTTTATTAATTTTATGCTAAAAGGCACAGGTCTTTCTATATTGAAGAAATTATTTCATCTTGTCTTCTGCCAAAGAGGGCTTCTATGGAAAAGACAAACATTATTATCCAGAAAATTATATCTGGGTCTTATTCCTGGCTCCCAAAAACATTCAGTGAAGCTTATCACCACTTTTGAGAAAAATCATTATTCAGGCAGATAAGTGTAATTTGTGTGTTTACAAAATAGTTAGTTTGTACTTTTTAATAAACCATACTAGAGATCTCTGAGAGGTAAAAGAAATTCTCTTTAACAGTCCCTTATACAAATCAGTTATCTCTCAGTCTAAGAATGCTAATTAGAATATTGTTAAACGGTATTTTAATTTCTAAGTAGAGTGCTTTGTGTTTCAGATAGGTTCTTTAATGTTTATATGCAAAGATTATAGAAGATAGAGCCTTTTGAAATTGTATATGTAAGAATGCTATGGATCATTAAACTAATTTTCAAATGAAGTTAAAATGTTCCATTCAGTATCAAAGTCTTTTTTTTTTTTTTTTTTTTTTTTTGTCACAAGATACTATTTTTCATTATCATTCACATCTCTCTCTCTCCCCCTCACAAACATGCATACAAAAAACCTTGTCATCTAACATCAGAAGCAAGTCTACTTTGGTCACTCTTTTCTTCCTTTTCTTTTTAAATAATAATGGAGTACTAGATGAAGTAAAAAGGCAGAGGAGATGCACTAACATGTTATAAAATACACATCATTTTTTGTTGTAGGTACTAAAACCAATACATTTGAAAATAAAACATGTCAAAGTACTGCAAACCGATTACCAATTCTATATGGTAAATTTGTAATATGTTGTTAAAAAAGTGAGACAGATTGTTTTGGATGAATAATTCTATCACTAAGAATAAAATTTCAAGTTGATAAGCTACTTCAATTTGGCATGATGAACCAGTAAGCTTCAGAAATTATGCTTTTCTATTTTTAAGCCAAACAAATTTTCACTAGCTGACGAAGTAGTGTTTCATATTGAAGTTAACTAAATCTAATTAAAAAAAAAAAAAACCAACCAAACAAAACAATACACAACTGAAGCCTAAAATACTTTTTAAGGGCTTCCAAAGTATTGCATTGCTCTCTGTATGAGCCCTTGTATGTGTATTACTTGGTTAAAGCAGGTTTCATTTGAAGTTGAGAATTTTCGCGTACAGTGTTGGCATTGAACCAAATGTGTGTTTACTTGCATACCTTCTATCTGCGGGAGAGAATGGGTACTGCACATCATCTGTGCAGTCCTGAAATTGAGTTACACCACTTGACAATACTGAAAAATTTAAATCCTCACCACAGAGCACTTAAGGGACCTACAGGAAATTTCTACAGGAACCTCTTGCTATGGAACAAAGCTAACATAAAGATCTAGTGCTAGTGAATGTCTTGTACAAATCTCTTATTATTGGTAGGAGGGGTAGTCACAAGAAAGGATTCACTCCCTCAGTTAACATATCTCTAAAGCTGGGAAGTTCCAAGCTGTTAGAAATCAATAGTTTGTCCTTATGCATTCATATAAATACAGGATTTGAAAAGATATCATGCAGATTTTGTTCAGAAGAAAAGTCAGATATCCACATGGAATTATGGATTAAGAAGTTTTTGAGAACTTTCTTTTATCTTTCCTGGGCACTGAGTTTGCCTATTGCTTTATCAGTGCAGAATATTTTTTCACATTTATTTCTAGGAAAGAATTAATAGATTTCATCTGCGTGTACTTAGAAGACTACCTCATTGCACACAGAAGCCAAGCATTTCCCCAAAATGTCCTGGAAGTATGCCATTCCTATACCATTAGATATACTCTTTGCAGTACTTTTATTTTGAATAAATGCATCACATCCAATAAGTGATCTTTATAATCTCAAAACAAAACTGCTTGTTCTTTGTGGTTCAAGCCATACATTCTGGCAGTTTTCTCTATCATGACCATTATGAAACAATGCACTATAGTGCCACGTGTTCAACAGTTCTGCTCACATGTTTATCTGGGTAGCGACCAATACATAGATGTCTAGAGAGGACAAAACATTTGGTTTATACCAACGTGTCCTTCCGCTTATCTACATATGTATTATCACGCAAAAGGGAAGAATGTTGTGTTTTATGTTTGTCCTCAGGAGGCTGGATCCAATTATGCAGGTAACATGAAATAGCATATAATAGCATACACTAAATATTATGCTATTTTTGCCCACTACAGGAAAAATAGAAAAATCTCATCAGTTCAAACATCATCTAGTGCAGATAGGTTTGAAATATACTAGCTGCTTGCAGCTAGTGCTACTATTAAGTGTGCAAGGAGTTACTATTTCTTGTTTTTCTCATCATGCCTAATTCCAAAATGCCTAATTTTGATCTTTTAAAAACTTTTCTAGTAGGATTTAGAAAATACTATTTTAATAAGAATAGATAATATAATAATATATATACATACATACATATGTATATAGTCTTTTGTCTTCTGTGGTCTTGAATTGTGATTCACTTGGCTTAGGAAGCAAGAGATGCTTTAAACTTGTAAATATTCTGGCTCATACACTTAATTTTACTTTCAGTACAGGCAACCTTTTATGAATAAGCTCTATTCCAATAGTAAATCACTGTAGTTTTTTACCCTAAGGTATCACAGTAATTCTATCCAGAAAAAAGGTAAACAAGCAGTTTTAGGGATGACCCATTTACAGTGAGTGGCTCCTTATTTAATGCTGAGTTTCAACTACGTATATTTACAATATATGTGTATATTAGCTTTCTTTCTCACCCAGAGACCTGGAAAACTAAAATACCAAGTCTCCTTTGCCTAACAGTCAAGACTTGTAAGCACTCAGATTAAGGATTTAAGCCAATAAAATAATAACACATTTTCTCACTAGTGGAGAAATAGGAGAATACAGTAAATTTAACATAGCATACCAACCGATCAGTCAAGGCAGAATGAAAGTTGCATACAGCAGTACCTTTAATCTTGCTTCCTCTTTTCCTTCTATACATTCCACCTATAGTTTGTTTTTTTAAGTGTGGTAGAATCCAATATATTGACAGATTTGAGACACTTCACTCCGTTTCCTATATTGGCTTCTGCTGAGACAAAATGACCTCTTGGATCACTAGGTCCTCATCACTTACTTTGTTCTCACCACCACCTTAAAGATAACTCAGAACCTTAAAGGGCAAATTAATTGTACTTAAAACCCTTGATATCACAACCACAATGGAGGGATTCCTTATAGGACTCCCTTACTCCTTCACTGTTCTTGAGTTTTGAATCATTCCCTTGCACGAGAATTCAGATTGCAGTCTTTCTTCAGATAACATCTCAAGTTAAATGTATTTTGCATAGTCTTGTTCACTATCCAAAAGCTAAAATCGCATTATATTGTCCTTCTTTCAGTTTTGACCAAACATGTTAAATTCAGTACCTTTCTCATTTATTTAGTTATTTTTTTTCTCACCAATAGGTGCAGTCATCAGCTCATTTCTGCATTTCTTCATTGTAGAGCACAGCAGAGCAGAGCAGAGCAGACTAGAGTAGTATATTTCAGACAGAAGGGACCTACAATGACCACGTAGTCCAACTGCCTGACCACCACTGCCTGGTAGTCCTGTTTTACCAGAGGTGATTGATCCAGATGACCTCCAGAGGTCCTTCACAATTCAACCATTCTGTGCTTCTGTGATTCTATTTAATTGAATTAGGTAGGAGTTCCACTCAAGATTTATGCTTTGTCTGAATACATGGAAAAAAAGATGATCCTGATCACACTGAAGATTAAGATGCAGGAACACACAGCGTAAAAATTTGGAAACAAAGCATAGTACATTTCAAGATTTACCCAGGTACTTAGCATAGTGTGCCCAGTCCCCTTAATCTTCAGCATTGGCAGATAGAAACAAACGAAACCAACAAGCAACCAGACTTTGGGAGGGGGGGGGGTGGTGACACAGGACTGACAGACCCAAAATTAAAAAAATAAACAAACAAACAAACAAACAAAACAACCAAGCAAAGAAATCAAAGAGTTTCTGGAAAACAACTTGCATGAAGAAAAAAAATAAAGAAAATCTTAAAAATTCACTACTGAGCATGTCAACATATTTTCCCATTTTTATAAAACTGATCAGGTTGGGGCCTTGTTTAGCTGGATCTAATAAACTATACAGACGGTTCTTAGAGATTCTTATTGACCTACCAGTTTGACTAGTGTTGCAGTGGGTGTTTTGATGGCAAGGGAAGTTTCAAAGCTCTAAATGATTTCAGTCTCCCCATTTGGCTGCCAGACTGCTTTTCCCTAAGGAGGCACACACCAGAGCAATAAGACCTTCTCTGAAAGTGAGCAGAGATCTCACCTTTCCTCCACTGACACTTTTTGACAGGAGGTAAGGGAGACATACAAAGAGTGCAAGGCAGTTTTAAGGTGAGGTTAAATGTTGCAGTTGTAATCTAACAGTTTACTGCGGCAAAAAGGAGGAAACCAGTCTGTCCGCCCCATGCCTCTACCATGCCTGGTCTTTGCTGATGTGATACAGGTCTCATACTCATCAGGTCCTTAGCTGACATGATTCAAATTAACTTTTGGAAAAGTATGCGTTTTTTCTGCTGAGTTAGCTTTCCATCAGGCTTGTGCTTAGAGTGGCTCATGGAGGGGACTGGCAACCTTCAGAGTCAAAGCTGTTGAAAAGCCTCTCCAGAAGAGGGAAGGACATAGCATGATATCCCTTCAATGTTGGCAAGATGCTAAAGTGGCACAGCTGTTGCACCATACTCACAGACACCCTCACTTCTTGCAAGGAACAATGTTAAAAGGTATTATATGATGGTTAACAGGGATTACAGCAAGGACAGTATCAGTTTGTCCAAAGCAGGGAGTGGAGGAGAACTGAATCAATTGCTGAGCAAGAAAAGCCAGATACAGGAGTGACATTTCAGTGTTTTCAAAGTGCTAAAAATCATCCCTAATTTTCAGACACTGTGCTATATTAATTGCAACAGATCTATAAATGCTTTTGGGAACAGAGAACACAGAAAACAGACTGAAATATTTTCCTTACAGTATTTAAATATTTTGGGAATCTGACTATTTTTTTTTATCTGTTCAGTTGCCAATGTCTATTGTCTTCATGATTTCACAAGCAGAGGATCGATAAAATAGCTTATTAACTCCTTTTACTCTTAGCCTGTATATGAACAAACAGGTGGAGAAAGCATGCTGAACTCTATATTTCTTTAAAAATAACAGCTTTATAAAGCAGAACCTCTTTAATTTGAGTTTCTCTCACTTTTGTCATACAGTACCAGAAAAGTTCAACCTGACAAAAGTTGAGCAAAAAGGATAAGAGGAAATACTGGAGAAAAGAGGTAAAGCTTAACTAGAGACAGTTATCAACTCCTCCTTGATTCAGAGCGTACTTTGATTTTATAGAGAACACTTCCAGCATTACTTATACAGTAATGTTCTACACATTGGCTTCAATGCAGTGACTTCCAGCAGTGCAAGAAAAAGGTAAACTGGATATTAAAAGACGTTCAGAACAAGATATATTACTATAATTTCTTCAGGGATGTTATTTATCTCTCTATGTGAGACAGCAATTGCAATGACTGCATTAAGATAGAAAAGCAATACTGAAGATCCCCAAACAAACCAAACTTTTAATTTCACCTGAAAAAAAAAAAAAAACAAACAACAAAAAAAACCCCAAAAACTACTGCAGAGAAAGAACTTTATGTGTTTATTGACAAGAAAAAGAGGCCAACCCTGGATGTTTCAGAATAACTTCCATTCTCAGCAATATACAAAAGAAAGAAAAAGCATAAAAAAAGATCAAGGGTATAAAATTCTTACTTTTTGAGGCATTTTTACTTTCTATTGCATAGAAAGGAAGAAGATGACTAAAATCTACAATGAAAACTTCAGTTAAAATAATCCTTGAACTATATGCTTACAAGTCTTCAAGTTTTCTTACTTAATATTAGTGCTCTCCAGAAAGGCAATAGGGGTAGTTATTACAGGTTTTCAAATGTTGTTTCATATCATTTGGGGAGTGGGAACTGAGGCAGGGGGCATCAACAAAATACCCCAAATCTTTGGAAGCTTTTCAAAACAACATGTTTTGTGTAAAATTTATAAAACTAAGGTCAGTCATAGAACAAAGGAATTCAGATCCACTTTTAGAAAATTATACTTAAAAATATATAATCTGAAAGATGTTACCCTGAAGCCAATATGGACTTGTTGATATTTTTGTGAGCTATCTACCTTTCAACAGGAACACCAGCTACTTTGGACTGTAAACTTTGTCTATTAGGAGGATATAGGTATCCAGAATTGTGTTATTACTCAATCTGAATTCGCTTAAGAGATGGGGAGAGAGTAAAGCAGGAGAAGTGAATTCTGGTACTTACTTATCTTTTTTCTTTTTTCTTTTTTTTTTTTCTTTTTTTCTTCCCCCCCCCCCACCCCGGAAAGATGAATAAATATCTACTCAGTTGCTTAAATATCAGTGTCTACTAAAATTTCAGATATTCTGCATAACCGAAATAAGGGGCTGAGAGACACAACACAAGACTTATGTGAGGCCTTGGACTTGTACCTGTAGCTAGGCAGAGCATCCCACTATTTAAGAAGCTGGATCACAGTTTGAGAACGTGCTGAAGCATTTAAACCAAAATAAGACATCTTCGCAAATATGAACTAGCTTTGTATGTTCTTGCCACCCCTATTTCTTGATATGGTGACTTCTTGTTTTCTTGATTCTCAGGGGAAACCATCTTTTTGCTCTTGCTCACTCAGAATTGTGAAATTATGTGCAACATCCTGCACATCCAACATTATCCTGCAACAGATTTGCAGGATGTCACTTAAGTCTTAACAGAATTATCTAGCTAATGGTCTGTATAAAAGATAAACTTGAAACAAAAGAAGATGCTTCAAAAATGCTGTAAATAGTGACAAGTTGGTCCTGAAACCTAGAAGGACGTATAACAGGAAGAAACAAATAAGGTCATAGCACATCCTCATGTTAGAAATATGCAGGTTTTGCCTGAAAGCATCCATTTTTGTTTTGCAAATCCTATCGTTACCCAGGCCCCTAGGCCCTTCTTTTTCCAAACACTGTTTCCAGTAGTTAGCTGTTATAGTTCAAAGAACAGATAATGTCAAACTGCCATGATTTTTTTTTTTTCCCCAAAAAGTCCCTAAGAGATGTATAGAATCCACTGTACAGAATTAGGATAGTTACCACAAACACATTCTCCAATAAAAAACATGTAAGAAGGAAGAAGACTATAACACGAGTAAGAAGGTGCTTTTTTTGCACCAAGTTCTACGTTACTTTTGCACCTTCTAGAGGCTCACTCAGGGAGAAGAATAAACTCCAACCTCAAACAGCTGTTAAATAAGCACAAAGGAAAACCAAGAGCATTGCAGAAAAATGTCAAAACAGATCTTTTGATTTTATGACTTGCCTAGCACACAGCAGAACACAAAGGAGTAGAACCTAAAAAGATATCAAGGAAGGAATACAGTGAACACTTAACCTTACTTACTCAAGCAAAGTGGAGCACAGGAATTAAGTGGTGTTGGCTAAGGACTGATGAAGAATGTAAACAAGACAGGTCAGTTTTCTGTACCAGAAGACTACACTTTAAAGAGGGTGTATTTAACACTGTAACAAACAATTTGTGCTTGAGTTTTCTTCCTTACCAGAACAGTTTCATCTCTTTATGCCACAATACATTTTGTAATACATTTCTTTACACAAATGGCCTAAAAGGATTTCAGAAGGCAGCAGAAAGTTCCAGATGAAAGAGGCATAATATGGGGACACACCATAGAACTCTATCAAGAGAAGGGGGTATAGCTATTACTGTACATCATGGTAGAGAAAAAGAAACATAACAATGTGAAGGTAAAGATAGAACATAAAGATACTAATCTTCATTTATTTCCTCTTATTTAATATTACCCTCCCATTTAAATCTTTTTGAATGTGCTTTGTTTCATTTTACTTTGAAGAAAAAATAATAAAAAATATTCTTTTGTCGCTGTTGATTAGTTCTCAATGCCATATATCAGAAATAATTATATTTAATTAGCTAGTGTTTTAGGTAACCCAACATTTAAAAGGAAACATACAATTGGCCCCAAAAGGAGACAAAGTGGAATCTCATTTGGAAAAGTTAGGTTTTCATACAAGCCACCTATAATAAGAAATGTCTATGTTATCATCTTGGGCTGTGACATTTGTAAGTGATTGCATGAAATGCTGAAATATCCATGGATGTCCAGAAGCATTTTAAGAGGTCTCTATATATTTAAACAAGAAGCTTGGGAGATTGGGAAAAACACAGTTAGTGTGCATATTTCCTTTAAAAAAATACCTTCTTGATTGTAGGAGCCTCTAGGGAGAGTTTAATGAAAGCCTCTTTGCCTTAGTCTTTCTGAGGTCCATAGGAAAGGAAGTTCTTTATTAGAGGACCATTGGAAATGGGACAGGAACAATCTCTTCTTTTTCCTTCAGCCTTTCCAAGGCTCTAGAGGAAAGGAACTTTCAGGTGTTGCATACAGGAGCAACATATACTGGTGTAGTTTATTATTAATGCCTTGACAACATTATATTCCATAGAGGAAGGTAAACACACTAGAAAATGCTCTTCTCTCAGACTTCCTGATTTTAACCCTTATGGGCTTCTGAAATGTTCTTTTGCCCTTATCTTTGTTACTTACGACTATGTCATTTCTTTCTTTCAGCAGCACATTAAAAAATATGACAAACATCTTCCACTTGTGAGTAAACATCCAGTTCAGCATATCCACTGCACTATCAAGTACACCGTACACAAGCTCATACATCATTTACTCTTGCTAGCATGACAGCAGCCCAGCAAGTGCACTGGACAAGAAGCTACAGGTAAGATTTTTTATTTTTTCCAGGGTTTAACTCTTGCTTAGCCCTGCATCTGCTGTCTTTTTGTGTTCAATTCTCGGAGCCTGTACTCAGGTAGAGTGCCAAGTCAGGAATGAAGTAAGGCCAGGACTTTAACTTGAATGTGGCAGTGCTTTTTCCATATCTGCAGCAACTCCCGCGCTTGGAATGGTTCAAAAATGTCTGGCTGCTTCTGCAATTTAGAGATCTTTCATTTTTAGGTCAGCCTGCCTCACAAGATACACTGACACACATGCAGTAAGCATTTCAGATTAGGAGACAGATGCTGTAGCTCCTATATAAACACAAAAGTTTAAAAGACAAGAAATTCTTCTTTACAGATTTTGTTTTTAAAAACCCTGTTGTGATATATAATCCCTATGCTTTATTAAGAAGCTCCTGGAGTCTGGCAGTACAAATGCAACAACAAGCTTCTGTTACGTACCTAACATCAGAGATTTTCAGAATTAAAAATCCTAACTCCCTATGAGAAAGGGTGGAACATCATAGCAAACAAAAAAATATCTAACTCCACAATTAATTTGTTCTACTTTAAGGGGAGTTCGGCCCATACCCAGGTATGGAAAATATTTTGCAAAATCAATACTTACCCATAACAAATTTAAAATCAGAAGTATGATTTCGTTCTTCGTTATTCATTTTTTCAGAAAAACAACATTCTCTGGACAGTCAGCATCAACTTGTGGCAATGTTATATGCAGCACAATGGATTTTTGCTCTTTTTGTTTAAAGGTTAGGGGTTGTTTTTTGCTTGGGGGGGATTGCTGACAAAGCACTTGGCAGTAGGTACAACACATCTACAGTAAGTACATCAGAGTATTTTACCTGTAAACATGCTGCAATAAAGTGCCATCATTCAATCAATACCAATTACTTAGTTAACATTTTTCTTAATGTATCTGGATTACTAGTTCATTAGATCATTACCTGATAAATAGTGTGGGTAATGAATTGAGAGAGTAACTACATACCTTCAGGAAGAACCTGCCCGATAACAATAATCCATTAGAAAAACTGGCAGTATCCTCTGATCTATTGCCCGCAAAGCTATGACTTGATGGAGAGTTTCATTCCCTCTGCTCAGCACTCCAGAAGAAAATCAGCACAATTTAAATATTTCTCAGGATGTGACAGCTCTCTAGATCCCTGGTTGCATTCTGTTCCCAGGGGTTGACAATCTGGTGTTCCAGTGTGCACAGAGCAGTGAAGATGAATTGAAAAAGCTTGAGATAAATTAGGGATGGCTAAGTTAAAATTGTCTCTGCTCCCGAGTCTCTCATCTGCAGTCTGCAAGCCTATTTTGCTGTGAAAAAGCTAGATGGCAGGCTGCCTCAGTGAGTTCTTCTTAAGCGACAGGGAGCATTTTCAATGAAGAAAAATTCTCCCATTATCTAAGCTAATGTGACTGCAGCTAAATCTAGTCTTAAAAGTGTCTACTAGCATGAAATTCATTCTCACTGTTGCTTTCTTTCAAACCACAGGTTTTAAAAAAAAAAAAAAGAAAAAAAAGAGAAAAAAAAAACATAGCACCACCCTGAATTTTTCTATGTGAAACAAATAAACTTTTTAGCTGATAAATAGCAGCATGTTTCATGATATAGCTGTGTCCAACAGTCTAAGTAGTGGAAATTTTCACGGTTTCCCAAACTTTGCCTGTTTATACGCAAATTATTCTTCCACTATCTGTTCTTTCTGTTTCGCTTTTAATCATTATGATTTCTTTGCAATTATCCTCATTTTGAATGTGCCAGGAGATAAAGTGGCAGCATTTTCCCTTTATCAACAAAAAATAAAGTGACAGCTAAAATTCCGGACAATTAACACGTTTAGCCTTAGTAGATAATCATCAAAAAAAAAAAAGTGATTGATGTTTTGCCATGCCACTAAAAAGTTTTGTTGAAAAAAAATAAAAACCTTGTAACAGGTTGTTGATCTTTAATTATGAACCACTTCTCTGATTGCACTAGTTTACAAGGAAGATAGAACTGAAGTTCTCTGGATGTCAATTTACTGCCAAAGCTGTTTGACAAAGTCACCAGTTTCAAGCTGTTATGTAAAAAGTTGTGATATAGATATCTCACGCACGGGAGGTTATCATTAAACGTAGTAGATGAAGTTTAATATTTTATCCTCTCAAACTTTGGATACAATTTTTTTTTAAAAAGGAATAATTTTAAAGAGCCAGTGTCAGTCATGCTCCCTAGTAAACAAGTACTTTTGCAAATCCTTCATTTAGTTACAACTGATCTAGTTTTCTGAAGTCCTAGGTATCTACCACCAATAACTTTTTCAGATTTGAATTGTCAATATCACAGAAATTCAGGCCCCCACCCACAACTGTAAAGAAACAGAGATGCGGCTGAATACATGGAAATATAGCCTTGGTTCTAGAGCATTCTGAGAATGGTAAATAAGTATACCACCAAGAAATAGTTGTAGATCGTGCTTTCATCAAACAGACATGAAGGACCCTGAAAATTTTGGGGGCATGACTGCTGAGGTCAGTTTTGTTCCCCACTCCCCTGAGGTAAAACATGCACTCACATTAACAGAACTCTACTCTACTCTAACTGATTTCCTTGGGGCTTATGTCACTAAAGCCACCACCAGTCCCACAGAACCTCCATGTTTCATGTTGAAGGCATCCCATTCAGCCTAAATCTTTTAAACAGAAGCTCCTTTGGCCTTTGTCATGACAACAACCCCTTGGAGTATGTACAAGCAAATGAGACCCAATTGTTCAGTAAATGCAATACACATAAACATTGCCCAAAATAGCATATATTTCTAGAGGGATTAAAAATTGATTAGCTTGCCATGCTGCCTTGCTCTACTTTTATTTCCGGTGTTGTGACACTCACACTTCTTAATTCTAAATGGGACTGGATGTGCTGCAGGCCCAGCTGTTAATGTTTGTACATTCTCCATGTAAACAGATGGTGATATAACAATTAAAAAGAAACAAAACAAACAAGGAAATAACAAAAAGCTCTCAACTTGAAGAGAATTTTTGATGCAATTTTGCAAATCAGAAAACATGGATAAGTATATGAATTTTGATTGGCTGAATTTAACCTTCACTAGTGTCCTGGTTCCGGCAGGGACAGGGTTAAGTATTCCATGCCATGTGAGCCACGCCCACCCTGAGATTAAAAGGAGGGAGGGGGCGAGCAGTCGGGTTCGGAGCGGGCTGGCGCGTCCCGGGGCCGGACCGGCGGGGAGCGGCGGTTCCGTATTCGCGTCTGTATATTTCTCTGTCGGTGTTATTGTTGTTGTTTTCTTGTTCCCTTTGCTGTTCTGTTAAACTGCCTTTGTCTCAACCCAAGAGTTTTGCCTTTTTCTTTTGATCCTTCCTGTACCGGGAAGTGCTGAGCGAGCGACACGTGGTTCTTTGTTGCCATCTGAGGTCAAACCACGACAGTCCTTTTTGGCGCCCAACGTGGGGCTCGAAGGGTTGAGACAAGAGCAGAATCCAACTAGAGCTTGAAAAAACTAATTTGTTAGGTGAATAGTCATGCCACCACTGAGCGCTGCTGTGCCGGACATGCTAGAACTCCAGTATGAACTGGAGTCTAAGGCAGCCAAGTGGTATGCCACGATTGATATAGCGAATGCATTTTTCTCAATCCCTTTGGCAGCAGAGTGCAGGCCACAGTTTGCTTTCACTTGGAGGGGCATCCAGTACACCTGGAATCGACTGCCCCAGGGGTGGAAACACAGCCCCACCATTTGCCATGGACTGATCCAGACTGCACTGGAACAGGGTGAAGCTCCAGAACATCTGCAGTACATTGATGACATCATTGTATGGGGAAACACAGCCGAAGAAGTTTTTGAGAAAGGGGATAAAATAGTCCGAATCCTTCTGAAAGCTGGTTTTGCCATAAAACGAAGTAAGGTCAAGGGACCTGCACAGGAGATCCAGTTCTTAGGAATAAAATGGCAAGATGGACGCCGCCAAATCCCAATGGATGTGATCAACAAAATAGCAGCTATGTCTCCACCAACTAGCAAAAAGGAAACACAAGCTTTCTTAGGCATTGTGGGTTTTTGGAGGATGCATATCCCAGATTACAGTCTGATTGTAAGCCCTCTGTATTAAGTAACCCGGAAGAAGAATGATTTTAAATGGGGTCCTGAGCAACGACAAGCTTTTGAACAAATCAAACAGGAAATAGTCCATGCAGTGGCCCTGGGGCCAGTCCGGGCAGGACAAGATGTGAAAAATGTGCTCTACACCGCAGCTGGGGAGAATGGCCCTACCTGGAGCCTCTGGCAGAAGGCACCAGGGGAGACCCGAGGTCGACCCCTAGGGTTTTGGAGTCGGGGATACAGAGGATCCGAAGCCCGCTACACTCCAACAGAAAAGGAGATATTGGCAGCATATGAAGGGGTTCGAGCTGCTTCGGAGGTGGTTGGTACAGAAGCGCAGCTCCTCTTAGCACCTCGACTGCCAGTGCTGGGTTGGATGTTCAAAGAAAGGGTCCCCACCACACATCACGCAACTGATGCTACATGGAGTAAGTGGATTGCACTGATCACACAGCGAACTCGAATGGGAAACCCCAGTCGCCCAGGAATTCTGGAAGTGATCATGGACTGGCCAGAAGGCAAGGATTTTGGAATGTCACCAGAGGAGGAGGTGACGCATGCGGAAGAGGCCCCACCATATAATAAACTGCCAGAAAATGAGAAGCAATATGCCCTGTTCACTGATGGGTCCTGCCGGATTGTGGGAAAGCATCGGAAGTGGAAGGCTGCTGTGTGGAGTCCTACACGACAAGTTGCAGAAGCCAGTGAAGGACAAGGTGAATCGAGCCAGTTTGCAGAGGTGAAAGCCATTCAGCTGGCTTTGGACATCGCCGAGCGAGAAAGATGGCCAGTACTTTATCTCTACACTGACTCATGGATGGTGGCAAATGCTCTGTGGGGATGGTTACAGCAGTGGAAGCAGGGCAACTGGCAGCGTAGAGGCAAACCCATCTGGGCTGCTGAACTATGGCAAGATATTGCTGCCCGGATAGAGAATCTGGTTGTGAAAGTATGCCACGTAGATGCCCACGTACCGAAGAATCGGGCCACGGAGGAACATCAGAACAACCAGCAGGTGGATCGGGCTGCCAGGATTGAAGTGGCTCAAGTGGATCTGGATTGGCAACGTAAGGGTGAACTATTCATAGCTCGGTGGGCCCATGAGACCTCAGGCCACCAAGGAAGAGATGCGACATATAGATGGGCTCGTGACCGAGGGGTGGACTTGACCATGGACACTATTGCACAGGTCATCCATGAATGTGAGACATGCGCTGCAATCAAGCAAGCCAAGCGTTTGAAGCCTCTTTGGTATGGAGGACGATGGTTGAAATATAAATATGGGGAGGCCTGGCAGATTGATTATATCACACTGCCACGAACCCGTCAAGGCAAGCGCTATGTGCTCACAATGGTGGAAGCAACCACTGGATGGCTGGAAACATACCCTGTGCCCCATGCCACTGCCCGGAATACTATCCTGGGCCTTGAAAAGCAAGTCCTGTGGCGACATGGTACCCCAGAGAGAATTGAGTCGGACAATGGGACTCATTTCCGAAACAGCCTCATAGACACCTGGGCCAAAGAGCATGGTATTGAGTGGGTATATCACATCCCCTATCACGCACCAGCCTCTGGGAAGATAGAACGGTACAATGGACTGTTAAAAACTACACTGAGAGCAATGGGTGGTGGGACCTTAAAACATTGGGATGCACATTTAGCAAAGGCTACCTGGCTAGTTAATACCAGGGGATCTACCAATCGGGCTGGCCCTGCCCAGTCAAAACTTCCACGTACTGTAGAAGGGGATAAGGTCCCCGTAGTGCACATGAAGAATATGTTGGGGAAGACAGTCTGGGTTAGTCCTGCCTCAGGCAAAGGCAAACCCATCCGTGGGATTGCTTTTGCCCAAGGACCTGGGTGCACTTGGTGGGTAATGCGGCAGGATGGGGAAGTCCGATGTGTACCTCATGGGGACTTGATTTTGGGGGAGAATAGCCAATGAATCAAATCGTGTGCAACACTGTCACTGTATGTCCTCGTTACTATAATTGCTATTGGCTGTGCTGCAGTAAGAATCACCCAAATTAAGGACAGATGGACTTTGATGAACAGTTGAGTAAAGCACAGTGGTGATGGGATCAGAGCTGACGCCCAGCAACTTCCTCAAGATCTGCATCTTCGGCCCATGGACTGTGTGCATGAGCTACGCCGGGTATACAGTCACATGTTCCGAAAACTGTAAGATCTGGGCGTGGCAAAATGGTATGGAATAAGGGGTGGATAATGTCCTGGTTCCGGCAGGGACAGGGTTAAGTATTCCATGCCATGTGAGCCACGCCCACCCTGAGGTTAAAAGGAGGGAGGGGGCGAGCAGTCGGGTTCGGAGCGGGCTGGCGCGTCCCGGGGCCGGACCGGCGGGGAGCGGCGGTTCCGTATTCGCGTCTGTATATTTCTCTGTCGGTGTTGTTGTTGTTGTTTTCTTGTTCCCTTTGCTGTTCTGTTAAACTGCCTTTGTCTCAACCCAAGAGTTTTGCCTTTTCTTTTGATCCTTCCTGTACCGGGAAGTGCTGAGCGAGCGACACGTGGTTCTTTGTTGCCATCTGAGACCAAACCACGACAACTGGTAGCCAATTTATTTGTGTCTTGTAAGGCATGTAAAACGCAGTTTATCCTGCAAAGCCATTTTTGTATGAGCATGTTGTTTAGAAGAGATTCATGGTTAGTGAAAGAAGAAGTGCTCAGCTTCACTTGTGATTCTTATGTCAATCTTTTTCATTTGTGTCAACATTTTTAATTTGTTTTCATTTTGAGGTTTTGCCAGCAGGTTGAGGGAGAGGATCCTTCCCCTCTGCTCACCACTGGTAATGCCACACGTGGAATGCTTTGTCTAGTTCTGGGCTTCTGAGTACCAGAGAGACACACATACTGGAGAGAGTCCAATGAAGGGACTGGAACATCTCTCCTATGAAAAAAGCTAAGAGAACTGAGACTGTTTAGTCTAGAGAGGCAAAGGCTCAGGATGATCTTATTAATGTGTATAAGTAGCAGAAAAGAAGATGGAGATGGGCTCTTTTCAGTGGTGCCCAGTGACAGGATCAGAGGCAGCAAACAAAAACTGAAACACAGGAGGTTCTCTCTGAACATCAGGAAACACTTTTTTACTGTTAGGGCAGCTGAGCACTGGCACAGGCTTTCCGGGGAGGTTGTGGAGCCTCCTCTTTGGAGATATTCAAAAGTTGACAGGACATGGTGCTGGATAACTGTCTCTAGGTGGTCCTGTTTGAGAAGAGGGTCGGACCAGATGACCTCCAGAGGTCCCTTCCAACCTCAACCATTTTGTGATTTCCATTTTTCATTTAGGAACCACCAAAATCCTCAGTTCATTGTGCCGGTGATTTTCTCTGTTAAAATGGTTCCTAATTTTGTTAAGATTTTGCTAGACTTTATTGTCCAAAATGTCCTTCTAAAATCCGGGCAGATTATTAGGTTTCTCTTCTCTTCTGCCCACACAAGCACAGCATCTGCTGCTAAAACTAAAGAAACTGCCTGGAAAAAATATTGACCAAGACCTCACTGTGCAACAACCCAGCTGTAAAGTTCCCAAAGTCGTCCCTCTTCACAGTAAAATAAGGCTTGATGGAAGACTCTTTAGAGCTGAAAGCCACTTACTAGCCTTAAAGACAGGGTTCGTTTGTGTGCTATTTATAAATTTTAGAATAATCATCACTCACGTCTCCCCTCTCTCAGCAGCTACTGCTTCATGTGTGACAAGCTGCTGTTTTTCTTAGAGTCTCAGTAACTTGGGTCAAATAGCCTCATCAGTGTCTCAGTTTCTATTCATGAAATTCTATTAGCCTGAAGAAATTTTAAAAATAAAATAATTGTAATTCATTATTTCTAGCAGTATCATTATTTTACAAGGTATGATTCATTTATGTTTAGTGGTTTGAATCAGTAATATTAAAATGACAGTTTCAAGGAGATTTCTTGTTGGATTTTGGAATGTGATGTGGAAGGAAATAGAGAAGCCATTTAGCCAGCAAAACAAAGTAATCCAAAATGTGTTAGTAAAATTCTCAGCTTTGACCACATATTCAACTCAGCGTTCTCTTCTTAAGCAAACAAGCAGAGAAAGAAAAAAGGTGAACTTCAGTACTAACAATTATTTTTTATCCAGGGAAAGAGGTTTAATAATCCCTGAAATTTACTAGGGGTAGGCCCAAGACACACAGCAAAACATAGCTACAGGGTTTACAGAGTTTTAGAACAAGGCATAGATTCACAAGAAATTCTCAGGCATTACCACGAGAAGAAAAGAATAGGACTTTCACTGCCCCCCGCTCCCCCCCAACATATCTATTGGTACAGTTTAATATCCATTTGGGAATTAAATGAACAGTCCCAGATTTTCAGGTTGGAAACAGAGGTGACACTGTTGGCATAGCATGCTAGATATTTTTGGTGTGCTGTAATCCAGTTATGAAAACATAGAATCATAGAATCATGGAATGGTTTGGGTTGGAAAGGACCTTAAAGATCATCTAGTTCCAACCCCCCTGCCATGGGCAGGGATGCCTCCCACGAGACCAGGCAGCTCAACATGTTTCAAACCATCAAGACAGCAGCAGCGTTATGGACAGAGGCTGAAAAAGGCGATCATGGAGTGATGATGCATATTGTAACTCTGTGATGTGACACCTATACATAACACGTAACAGAAGTTGTAATTGTTTTAAGAATACTTTGACCTGGGTATACCTTAGAACTTTAGGAAAGTTAATTTCTGGAAGCCGAAGTTACACACTGGGCCTATTTATTTTTCAAACTTAAATAGTAGTGTGATTCCAGAGTTACCAGGCAGATATCTAACGAATATTAAAAAAACCACCTCTATCTAATAGGATACACTAAAAAAATCATATTTGGCTAAATCTGCAGAACTACAACTCTCCTCCAACTGGTAATTCTCAATGAGGAAAATAACTCAATTTAGGTAAAAGTTTGTCTTTTCTATTTCCCTGTCATTCTTCATGGGAGACAAAATAGTAGCTAATGAATTCAGAATATTTTCTCCATGTTTTACCCTGACTATATTGCATTAGATTTTAGTAGCAGAGAACTTCTAATGGGGAAGCCCAGTGGGACTGGAGATACGCAATTCAAAGATGAAAACTTCAGAGTCAGAGAGTGAGCTTTTTTTTTGCTACTGTATATTATATTTAATATCTAATATATTATATTATATTATATATATTTAATACATAATATATTATACATATCATAACTTTGAAAAAAACACAATGTGTATGCATATAATAGTTTAGTAAACTTTTTAAAGTCGATTTTTCATTATTGTGGATTGAACTCTTGCATAATTTTAGCTGCTTCATAGGTTTCTTTTGAAACTTTTTTTTTTGTTGTTTTCTCTTGAAATACGTGTTACTCTCTGTTGTTAGTGATTGTATGTTTTTTAGACCATAGCTTATTGCTCATTCTTCTTTCTTAGATTCATAGAGGATTAGGTCTGGATGAAAATAAAACACTTTAATGAAAATATTTTTGCTAATCTTAATAGTAGAAAATGTCAGCTTTCACTGTTGAGTGCACCTTAATCAAATGTACAGGGACTACACAGTCTGCTCCTCTGCCAGTTTTCATACACTAACAACTTGTACCATGGGAAACAACATCCAAGATAGAAGTACATAAATTTGAAGAGGAAATTTAGACATCGGTGTGCTACTTGGGACTGACTAGACAACCTTAGAGGGAGAATTTACTTAAGCCGGAAATGTGTCCCCAGAACAAGGAGTGATTGAGGCTTGTGTCAGTTGAAAGGCTCTCTTCCAACTTCGGTCTGCCACTTTATACGGTTCCCAGAAGAAAGCAGTTGAGACTTAGTGAGGAGAAGAAGGATGGAAATATATACTCTGAATACACTGGTCTTCATTCTCCTTTTTGACTATTGTTAAACTTCCTGCTTTCAAGCCTTCTTCACTGTGCCTTTTAGAAAAGCAAGTTTTCAGACTGGAACATACAATACTAAATGGTGAGACTTTTTTTCCCCCTCCCCAAAATAACCAGGCAGGTAGATTGTCTGGTTCTCTTTCTTTACTACATTTGTACACTAACAGAAGACAATAGAACAATTATAACCCAAAGACCACTTAAGTGTTTTGAAGGCCACAAATAAGTAAAAGATGTGAGAAAAAAATCAACATTATCCAAGAAATTTTAATTTTAATTTCTGCATGAGGATGTGCATTCCCTAATTCTGCCTTATAAAAAGTTATCAGTCATTGTCTGGGAACTGGTGACACAATTTCCTTGTTTCCAACTTGGGCTCAAAGTTTGTCACATGATCCCTGTTACAGGCTACATATTCTTCTTATTAGCCTATGCACAGTTTAAATGCTTTGTGAGCAGGTATATACAATGGAAGAACACACACAAGCACTCTCATACTTGCTATAAGAGAAGTTGACTATACTTATTATCACCAAGATGTGAAGACTGAAAAAATAAGACCTGTAAAATGTATCAGTTCACCGAGGGGTCCTGACATCATCTACTATCTGTTTTTCCAGAGTTTTTATTTCACAGAATCACAGAATCATAGGGTTGGAAGGGACCTCTGGAGATCATCTAGTCCAACCCCCCTACCAGAGCAGGGTCACCTAGAGCAGGTGGCACAGGAACGCGTCCAGGCAGGTTTTGAATGTCTCCAGAGATGGAGACTCCACCACCTCTCTGGGCAGCCTGTTCCAGTGCTCTGCCACCCTCAAAGTAAAGAAGTTCCTCCTCATGTTTAGGTGGAACTTCTTATGCTCAAGTTTGTGCCCATTACCTCTTGTCCTGTTGCCGGGCACCACTGAAAAGAGCCTGGCCCCATCCTCCTGACACCCACCCTTTACGTATTTATAAGTGTTAATAAGATTCTCCCTCAGTCGTCTTTTTTCCAGACTGAAGAGAACAAAATCCTTCAGCCTTTCTTCATAAGAGAGGTGTTCCAATCCCCTAATCACCTTCATAGCCCTTTGGTGTACCCTCTCCAGCAGTTCCCTGTCCTTCTGGAACCGGGGAGCCCAGAACTGGACACAGTACTCCAGGTGCGGCCTCACCAAGGCAGAGTAGAGGGGGACGATGACCTCCCTCGACCTGCTGGCCACACTCTTCTTGATGCATCCCAGGATGCCATTGGCCTTCTTGGCCACAAGGGCACATTGCTGGCTCATGGTCATCCTGTTGTCCACCAGGACTCCCAGATCTCTTTCCACAGAGCTGCTCTGCAGCAGGTCAGCCCCCAACCTGTACTGGTGCATGGGGTTATTCCTCCCCAGGTGCAGCACCCTACACTTGCCCTTGTTGAATTTCATAAGATTCCTCTCCACCCAACTCTCCAGCCTGTCTAGGTCTCTACGTATGGCAGTACAGTGTTCCGGTGTGTCAGCCATGCCCCCCAGCTTTGTGTCATCAGCAAACTTGCTGAGGGTGCACTCTATCCCTTCATCCAGGTTACTGATGAATATATTGAATAGGACTGGACCCAGTACTGACCCCTGGGGAGCACCACTCGTCACTGACCTCCAACTAGCTTCTGTGCCCCTAATGACGACCCTCTGAGCTCTGTCTTTCAACCAGTTTTCTATCCACCCCACTGTCCATTCATCTACCCACACTTCCTAAGCTTCCCTGTGAGGATGCTGTGGGAGACCATGTCGAACGCCTTGCTGAAGTCAAGGTAGACAACATCCACTGCCCTCCCCTCATCTACCCATCCAGTCATGCCATCATAGAAGGCTATCAGATTAGTCAGACATGATTTCCCCTTGGTGAATCCATGCTGAGTACTTCTGATAGCTTTATTTTCCTCCACATACCTTGAGATGACGCCCAGAATGAGCTGTTCCATCATCTTTCCAGGGATGGAGGTGAGCCTGACCGGTCTGTAGTTCCCTGGCTCCTCCTTCTTGCCCTTTTTGAAGACTGGAGTGACACTGGATTTCCTCCAGTCCTCAGGCACCTCGCGTGTTCACCAGGACCTTTCAAAGATTATGGAGAGTGGCCCAGCAATGACTTCCGCCAGCTCCCTCAGCACTCTTGGGTGCATCCCATCAGGACCCATGGACTTGTGGATGTCTAATTGACCTAACTGATCTCTCACTTGATCCTCCTCAACCAAAGGGAAGTCTTTTTCACTGTTACTTTCTCAAAAGTCTGGGACTCCTGAGGGCTGGGTCAAGCAGTAAAGACTGAAACAAAGAAGGCATTCAGTAACTCTGCCTTCTCCGCATCCTCCGTCACCATGGCTCCTGTCTCATTCAACAGCGGGCCCACAACTTCTCTAGTTTTCCTTTTGCCTCCAATACGCTTGAAGAAGCCCTTCCTGTTGAGTTTGACAGTACTAGGTCCAGGAGTGTTCCTCTCCGTGTTGGCTCCTGCACCACCTCCGTCAAAAAGTTATCATCAATACACTGGAGGAACCTCCTGGACTGTGCATGCCTGGCTGTGTGGTCTTCCCGGCAGATATCAGGGTGATTAAAGTCCTGTAATAAACACCCACAACAGCGTCCCTCATATTTGCCTGCCCCTTAATCCTTACCCATAAGCTCTCAACCCTCTCTTCATCTGCCATGGTATCTAGATTTTTTCCATGTATTGAATAAGCAGTTGGAGTGCATTATGTGCTTTCCTAGGGTAAATCTTTTCTTGTGTTTTGTTTTGTGTTGTTTTATTTTGTTTCAACCAAAAGCAAACCAGATCATGCTCTCTGACACCACTCCATGAAGAAACACAGAAACTGGAAAAACATAGGATGTTTCCTCCAAAATATTAATGTACATACATGCCACTGTACTGAACCTGACAAAGATAAAAATGAGAACCAAATGAGGAGTTAAGATCAGTAATAATTCAAATAGTTAAAAACTTACTTATGTAAAAACAAACAAACAAAACCCACCACCAAACAGGTGCCCCTCTCCTTCACTCAAGTCTGCTGCCACACTTGATTTTTCCAGGTTTGTTGCTACATGGAGGTTTGCAGTCAGTCATTTAATTTAAAAATATTTGTTTTACAGTGAAAAATCTGGTGAAAGATGTCCCTGTCCATGGCAGGGGGTTTTGGACTAGATCATCCTTAAAAATCCTTTCCAACCCAAACCATTCTATAATTCTGTGATGTCATCCTTCAATTTTCATAAGCATTCCCAAGCTGTTCGAGTTTTTTGGTTTTGGTTTTGGATTGAGTTTTTTTGCAGGACTGCATTTCTTCAGAGAATTCCATTTAAACCTGCAAACATCACACACACAAAAAACCCAACAAAAAAAGTCAGTAATACATTTTATTGGTTGGTATTAAAAAAAAACAAAAACAAAAAACAAACAAACAAAAAAAACCAAACAACCCACAACAAAACCACAACTTGATTTTTTCTTGAAAGCAATAAAATATCTATATTACAAAATTAACAGAATCTTACTGATTAAGAGATCTCATTTCAGTTTAATTATAGGTGTCTTAAATTATTCAACAAGAAGCATGTTACATGTGATACACAATACATTTTTGTTCTGGCTTACGTTGTGCTCTCTCCTCCACCAGCTAGACTATAAGGAGGAACATGTGATCCTAAAATTTCAACAATCAATGATGAAAGATCCTTTGGATTTCCTGCTTTCAACCTTTTAGCTACATACTTGTTTCCTTCAGCTCTCATTTGCATTATAGTCAATAGGGCCTTACTTTGAACTCATACATCACCTTTCATCTCAAAAGCTCAAGGCAAGTTTAATGTGCCTCTCTTGAAACCCATAAAACTTGTGTGACACAGCCTGAAATCTCAGCAACTGTATGCGAATTGAGAGCAGCAGATTAGGATACTGGAGGAAAATAAAGCAAAACAAAACCCATGCTACAAAATTCTAGCCAAGTGGAGCAGGTCTTTTAGACACTACTGCAATGCAAATAAATAGTTAACTAGAGAAATAATGTTTTAAGAAATAAGGAAGAAGAAACATGAAATGTAAACACCATGCACCCTGTGGGAGTATACTGCAGAATTCAGAGCACGTTTAAGCATGTCCAAACCTTTTAGTTTGTTCAGAAAGCTTGTTCTTAGCTCTGAGGTACTGCTGAGTGGTTTTGCCATGCTAAAACCTGATAAACCTGCCCTGAATATCCTGATTTAAAATAAATAAATAAATAAACGACCATAGGCTGCTATTTGTTCTATTGAAATTGAGTAATTGTCTTTAATCTTAAGATTACCTTACAAATAAGACATGAAGGTGGAAAAGATCTCCTTTTGTCAGTATGAAAAGGGGGGGAATAGGGCGGGCTGCATTTCAAAGGAAATTTGGCCAAATAAAACTATGTCTAGCATGTCTAATATTGAACACAGTTCCCCACCTTCTGTGTACCTGGATTTGATTTTGAAACATGTTTCAAAGACATGGATTTCAAAGATAAAGTGCCAGCCTGCATTCATACAGAAGACAAGTGAATTCTCTGTAGACCTATAACTTAAGACAAATCAGAATGAATGAAAAAAAAAAAAGGCAAATCAAACTTTATTTTTTCTGTCTTCATCACAAAAACAACTTCATAGACTCACAAAAGCACAGCCTTCTTATGCACTTCTCATGCCAAAAGAAATTGTCACTTGTTCCAGTAATGAATGTGAAGGTGCATTAGTGAACCTTATTTAATGCACTAATGCATTCTCATATTAGAGATCTCTATGGGCATAACCAACTGCACTGTACAAAGATGCAGTCATGGATACGCTCCTAGCATGAAGAACACATGCATGTTTGGAAAATGAAATAACTTTTAAATGCAACCAATTTATTTGCAGTCAAATAAAAAGAAAAAATCATATATGACTGTATAGCTAAGAATATTCCTTTGGTATGCTGCACAAGACTTTCAGTCCAAAGGAACAGACAAAAAAAAACCCACAAACAAACAAATCCACTGCAATTGACTACATGGATCCCATCATTCCTTTTTCAAAACTTGCACAAAATAAGATTAATGACTACAAGGAGACCAGTTTAGGCTTCAAAAAAGTTCAGGCTTCCTATTGTATAGAATGGGAGGTTCAGTCTAAAATATAATAAAGTGAGATTCCTAAAATTATCTCTGTTTGGAATAGCAACCAGCTAAAACAGCCCTTGACTCCTAGACTACGCTTTTTTTAATACTACTGAATACATTTATTGACTGGGGTGGGGGGGATGGGAAACAAGAGAAAAACAACACCCCTCCCCCCAAAAAAACCCAAACAGTTACTGGAAAAAGGAAATCACAGTGGAACTGATGCGACAGGATCCACATAGAATTTTTCTTTAGTAGAAATTTTTTGTAATCTCATTGGGGTTTTTGGGGTTTTTTTTTTGTTTTTTTTGTTTGTTTGGTTTTTTTTATAAGAACTGTAGTGCACAGACTTCACCCACTGTAGGAGAAGATCAGGTTTGGGACCATCTGAGGAACCTGAAGGTGCATAAGTCCATGGGACCTGATGAAATCCATCCATGGGTCCTGAGGGAGCTGGCAGATGAAGTTGCCAAGCCACTTTCCGTTATATTTGAAAAGTCATGGCAGTCTGGTGAAGCTCCCGCTGACTGGAAAAGGGGAAATATAACCCCCATTTTCAAAAAGGGAAAAAAGGATGACCCAGGGAACTACAGACTGATCAGTCTCACCTCTGTGCCTGGAAAGATCATGGAGCACATCCTCCTCGAAACTCTGCTAAGGCACATGGAAAATAAGGAGGTGATTGGTGATAGCCAACATGTCTTCACCAAAGGCAAATCATGCTCGACAAATTTGGTGGCCTTCTATGATGTTGCCACAGCATTGGTAGATAAGGAGTGAGCAACCAATGCCATCTACCTGGACTTATGCAAAGCGTTTGACACTGTCCCGCATGACATCCTGGTCTCTAAATTGGAAAAGCATGGATTTGGTGGATGGACCACTCAGTGGATAAGGAACTGGCTAGATGGCCGCACTCAAAGGGTTGCAGTCAATGGCTCAATGTCCATGTGGAAACCAGTGATGAGTGGCATTCCTCAGGGGTCAGTATTGGGACCAGTGCTGTTTAACATCTTTGTCGGTGACATGGACAGTGGGATTGAGTGCACCCTCAGTAAGTTTGCTGATGGCACCAAGCTGTGTGACACGGTCAACACGCTGGAGGGAAGGGATGCCATGCAGAGGGATCCTGACAGGCTTGAGAGGTGGGCCTGTGCGAACCTCATGAAATTCAACCAGGCCAAGTGCAAGGTCCTGCACCTGGGTCATGGCAATCCCAGGCACAAATACAGGCTGGGCGGAGAATGGCTTGAGGGCAGCACTGAGGACAAGGACTTGGGGGTGCTGGTGGACGAGAAGCTCAACATGAGCCAGCAATGTGCACTTGCAACCCAGAAAGCCAACCACATCCTCGGCTGCATCAAAAGAAACGTGGCCAGCAGGTTGAGGGAGGTGATTCTGCCCCTCTACTCTGCTCTGTTGAGACCTCACCTGGAGTACTGCATCCAGGTCTGGAGTCCTCAGCACAAGAAGGACATGGACCTGTTGGAACGGGTCCAGTGGAGGACCATGAAGATGATCAGAGGGCTGGAGCACCTCTGCTATGAGGATGGGCTGAGAGAGCTGGGGTTTTTCAGCCTGGAGAAGAGAAGGCTCCAAGGAGACCTTACAGCAGCCTTCCAGTACCTAAAGGGGGCCTACAGGAGGGATGGGGAAGGACTCTTTATCAGGGAGTATAATGATAGGACACTGGGTAACGGCTTCAAACTGAAAGAGGGTAGATTTAGATTGGATATCAGGAAGAAATTCTTTCCTGTGAGGGTGGTGAGGCACTGGAACAGGTTGCCCAGAGAAACTGTGGATGCCCCATCCCTGGAAGTGTTCAAGACCAGGCTGGAGGAGGCTTTGAGCAACCTGATCTAGTGAGAGGTGACCCTGCCCATTGCAGGGGGTTTGGAACTAGATGTTCTTTAAGGTCCCTTCTAACCTAAACCATTCTGTGATTCTGTGAAAATGAGTCTCTGAAAAACTGTGCAAATCTTAAGTAAATCTCAGTGATACACTGTTATTGTTAATTCATAGAAAATTAATTTCTTGTGGTGACAGACTATATCTTTTAAATGAATGAGGTGGTCGAGTCCTTTGATGTATCACTAAATACATTGGATTTCAAACAGAATAGTTTAGACAGGCCTGCTTTCCACATTCATGCAGGAAACGGAACTAGATCAATCCAGTTGGTGGATTTTAGAAAATAACCAATGAATTACTTCATGATCAGTCTCCCTATGAGACTGGCACATCTTCTCTGTTTAAAACAATTGCTAAGACTTTCTTTGCTCATCCTGACAGCTAATGACATGACTGCTGCTGCACCTATATACCTTTCATTTTGATACATTAATTTGCATAAAGAGCAGACCGTTCACCATTGTGATACCATCAGAAAGTCTCCCAAATGTCTAAGTCAGGTATGTTTTAATTATTTGTTGTGCTATAGTGAGTCACCGTCTGAAAAAGGCATCACTTCACCTTAGAAAACATAGACTTAAAAAGCCTTCTGTAGACTGAATTGCAGCTTTGACATACTGTTTACACTTCTGTGGACATGCATACACTCTCCAAAGAATAAATGACTGCATTTAAAACAATTTACAATACATATGGTCCACCTCAGTATAAAAAGAGTTTATTGATGAGAAACTCCTTCCCTCTTTAGGAGGTAAAATGAAAAAAGAATTTCTGCTTAATCATTGATTTTAAACTTTCCTTGTACTTTACTGCCCCCCCCCCCCCCGCCCCAAATAAAGAAGTTTTGAAAGCTGTCAGTTTGACTATATAATTTTTGCCCCCAACAACCACATTTATAAGTATCAAATTTAACTTTAATGGAATTCTCTTTAAAGAATGGGGGAACATGAGAGAAGGAGAACAACAACAAAATGCAAACATACTCCAATGAAACGTGCACATACACTCATTTAAATGCAGCATAGAGCAAAGTTTATTTTAGTCTCCCAGTGCTGTTTCTACTATGAAATAAATTAATATGCCAGTTTCCTTCTGACTGGTGAAAACAGAATTGGTTCTTTCACAAAGAAATTGCCTGTATATTTAAAAAGGAACTAATTCCTCACACGCAGATTTTGTTCGTACTTCCACAGACTTTTAAAAAGACTTCCTCACCATCACTACCATGCAGGTCTTCTCTCTGACTGCCCCGTCCCCTCAAAAAATCACAGGTTTATTGGTGAGCTATTTTGATATAATGCTTTTGACACTTTTCTATTACCTTTTACTTTTCAACAATTAAAATGGTTTTAAGCAAACAACTGTAAGCACCGAGACAACAACTTCCCTTTAGATGTGTGCAGCATTTTCATTGGCATCTTGCATATCAACTTTAGAAACAATTGGAGCAGCTGTACAGGGAAGATGAATTCAGCTTCCAACCAAAAAAAGTGGGAGAAAGAACATGAGTAAATGAATCTATCTCACTTTGTCAAAAGGTCATCTCACATTTACTGTGGCCTGTTCCTTGCCATGTTCTACTCATCTAGATCAAGGAGTGGTTCAACTTGTGTCTTATACGAGCACCAGTGCTGCCTTCACAGTAGTCAGCAACAACTCACCCTGGAATTCCTCCTGGTGCAGAAGTTTTTCCACATCTCCATTTTGTAGTGATCAATGTAATGATATCCCACAGACATCCTGTTCACCTGGACATGATGGCATGCTGGTAAATGAGACAGGTCATCCTCACTGGCCCTTCTTGAGAAATACCACCCACAGCTGATCCCATCTGCAAGCTACTTGCTGAAACTGGAAATGAAAGTGTCTCTTCACACTTCTTGAGGACCGTGGGTTCCCTGTATTCCGTGATATTCACAGTTATGCAGAGACTAGGAAGGTGTCACGATCAAGAATGTGTCACTGCTAGACGGCTTCAGCGCCCAACAAGTTGCATGACTACATGCTGCTTGGAAAGTGAGGCCAGAGGAAGAGAAACATTTCTGTAATCAAAATGGTCTCGGCTAATAGCTCTGCTTTCTAGTTAAAGGCAAGGTATCTCAACCTATGCTTGCTGTTCGTGGGGCTGTTGATGAGAACTGGGTAAAGGTCTTCCCGATATCTATATTCCCTTTCAAAGATCTTTTGCCAGGTCCAGGGTGTAGATCCTGAAGCAGTGCCAGAGACTATGGTCACTTCCAAACTCTTACATATGGCATTCTCAGACCCCAGCATGCAAAGGTCCAGGCAAGTGGTAGGCTTGATGGTGTGCTCCCACTTAGAGAGTTTTTCACCTTCTCCAAAGTACATTTGCCCTAAGGTCTAACTATTGGTTGGTCTTCAAAACAACTACTTTCACCTTTCTGAACCATATGCAGCACTTGCACCCATAAGCAGTGTAGGAAGCAAAACTAATAAAGGTTCAGTGTAAGTCATGCTTTTTCCCTTCAACACATATGTTCTGTGTCCTACAGGTAGCTACTTTATTTGCCAGTAAACAAGTGGCAACAGCAGTACAGCTAACTCTCTCTATTAATTTTACATGTATTTTCTTTTCCTTCCTCTCTTTTAGGCACCCTCCTTTTCCCTGACGTATTCCTCAAGTCTCCACGTGGATGATTTCTAGTATAATTTTGAAGGCCTGTAGAGAGTGCATGGATAGAAGCAACTAACATTAAGCAACCTTATCTGAAGAAGTTTGACCATCCCCTTTTAAACCAAAAAAGAAATTATCCTTCTTTTTCAGCTCTGGAGTACCTTGTTATCAGTATTTTAAAAGAAAAAAAAAAAAAAATAGACAAGTTCTTACTGTATTTTATTCTTATGATAGTCTATTTTAAATATTTAAGGATAAATACACCGTATTTACCATAAATTTCAATGAAGTTACATATGTGATTATATTCATTGTATTAGCTTTCATTATTCTGAAACATTTCATACAATGCAATAACACAGAGCAAGTGGAGTCATTTTATTCTTGATGCATTTAATAGCTTAGATTATTATTATTTTAAAGCAACTTTCCCCCCCCCCCATTTAGTTACAGTTAATATAGCATGCTTTGTGTGGGAGAACTTCTCTTCTACTTCTTTCACCTGAGTGATAATGTATCCGATGTATCAATGCCATTAAAGCATTCATTAAAGCAATCATTTTCCATCCCATATCAGATTTCTTGACTAAATCTATTCACTTAATAGTACATTCCAGGTAATATCATGAGACTATGTCCCCAACATAAATAGGAATGTAAAACATTTTAGACTAAACATTTTTTGTAGATAGATATAAGCATACATTCATGCACTTGAATGCTTTGCAAACGACTGCTTTAGGCAGTGAAGAACTACAATAAATATTTGAGATTAAATAGCTTATAAATTTTCTTACTCAGGTTCAAATGCATCTAATTGGATCATCTAATTGATGTGTAATCACAGAGATAAATTTTTCTACAGACGGTTTCTCCATTCCACGTTCTTCCTTAAAAATAAATGCATATTCAAATTTTTGTAACTAGATAATTTTCATTTGAAAACGCCTCTTGTTGCTCACACACTTTTCAGCAGAAGGAAATTTACACTGCAGTGATACCTTAGAATTAACTTCTAAATTAAATAAAATGCCTTGAGATTTAAAGTAAAAATAGAATACTCCTGTTAATGAACAATTGTCAGGCGGTTCATTTCAATATGAAACAAAGTGGACAACAGAATTTATACTAGGTTCTATCAACCACTGAGAAATTTTTTCTTATTCTTCCTTTTCTATTTACTAAGACTTTATTCCTATTTTCAGTCACTCAGCAGAAGCTTCTAGGGAAAAAAACACCTTGGAGCATGCAATTTTGGGCTGTAACTTAATCCACAAAATATTTTGACTGTCCAGTACTAACACATACATGTAGGTCAATACATTTAGAAATGGCTTTTGCAAAGAGAAAAAAATGACATAGGTTTTCAGCTGACACTGAATTTCACATAACAAACATTTCTTATCAGTCCATATGCTACATTTTAATATGACTCAAAAGACGTTTGTACAGCTTATTTAACTATTATACAAACTGTTTTCCATCTGATTAACAGCAATTAGAAATATTTACTGTATGTTGGTACTTATTTCTTGCTCTAAGGATTTTTGGTGGAAAAAATAAAAGAAGAAAGAAAATAAAAAATAACTAATTCAAAAGTGAGTTGAATTCAGTATTCATGGTATGATAAAATGGAAGTTTGTTTTTACAATAATTATATTACTATATTATTTTTGACTTGACTTATTACATTCATTAGTGGGGTTTTTTTCTTTACAAATAACAGTCAAAGAGAATTATATAGGCAGTATAAGGTTTTCAGTACAATAATCCAAAAAACACATACTTTTAAAAGTACTTTAGATATTTACATACCATGAAGAATATTAAAAAAAATGTTTTGCCATTTTGGAAATATCCTGCACATTCCTCATCACACAAGTTCTACCAGTGCATTAACTAAAATTAGCATTTGCAATGCTAGGAGTACATGGTTTATAAGTAAAAAACAATTATAGAATAAGAAAATAGGAACCTGGCTGATGGATGTGGTATTCCTCTACTCTTTGTATCTCATCAGGCTTGTTTTGGGGCTGTACAGCAAGGTCAAAGCATTTCTGAAAGACTGTGTTATCACCTAATGTATAAATCTTTTTGAAAATATTGCTAATTAACACATTTGGAGTTACTTTAAGACTATTTTATGTTGTGCAGAATCCGGACAGACCTTAATGATCTACGCAAAAGCACAGAAATGCTTTTAAAATCCTTTGTTCCACTATGTTGTTAGCTGCACTGAGGACACTTATGACAGCTCTGAGAACTGGTATAAAAAAGTTCATTCAAATAAATGTCTCCCAAAATTTCCAGATTCAGAAAACAATTTCACCACTATCTGACCTTTCAGGACAGAGATCTTGCCTATGGCTAATTTATCAGATGGTTAAATGGTTCTAATTAATTACGTAGTCAAGGAAAGAATGTGCTCGTAAAGTAAAAAGGAACCACTTAACCCAGATATTTCTTTTGTGCTCTCATCAAGTCCAAAACCAAGAAGGGGGAAGAAGAAAAGAAAGATTTTATCTACCGTTTCAAGTTGCAGATGACAACTAGGTATACCATGACTGTAAGAATTCATATAACTTTGGTACTTCCAGCATTTGCTGAGATTCCTGAGGCCTACACAACCTTTTTCTTTTTTTTTTCATAAGTAATCTGCTTTGCTAAATTTTTGTAGCATTTGAGAAAAACACACATCGATACTTCCTCCCCTCCCCCAGTTTGACATCAAGCCCACTTTTGAATATAAGAAAAATGTCATTCATAACACTTGTAAAACAATACTTCAATCTGATCCTTTACTTAAGTATAAACCATTAGATAGAATTATGATGCAGGCTTAAAAGAGAGGAGAAAAGTGAGTTAGAAATAATATTAGCTACACTTTTTAAAAATCCTTAAATTTTATCTTTTTTTAGTAGATTTGTAAGCAATAGTATTTCAGTGGTGTTCAATTATTGTGCTATACCTGACTAGTCAGAATGCAAATAAATAAGTAAATAACCTCCTTTTCTTAATGTAATTATCTTTTTTACTGCTTTTATATTTAGAATATTTTACCCAATTACAAATGAAAAACGATTTTCTTTATGGATAGGAAACAAACACACTGTAAATACAAACTATTCAGATGGATGGTCTCTATTTTAGGTCTTTGCCGTGTACAACGCATTGCACAATATGTTCCTTTGAAAAGGTGCAACACAGATCAACAGTTTACCATACCCTTGGAGCTCACGCTGATCAGGGCAGATTACTCAGTTTGGGGATGTTTCCAGAACACAAAAGGAAGTGGGGGGAAAAAAGAATGAGAAGAGATGTATGTAGCAAGAAAAGAGCAGGGGATCCTGAGAAGAGCAGTGAATAGATACACAGCCAGACTTCACAGAAGAATGAAAAGACTTTTCTTGGATATCCAGGGGTACCTGCGTGGAAGTTGTTGCAACCCCAAAAGTCAGTGAAGGTTGCTGGAAGAGAAGTAAGACTGGACAAAAAGAGCAGTACTAGAAGTACAGAGGGGTCAGAAGGACTTACGAACACTAATTACTATGTCTATAATTATTTTAGAAGTTCCCACCTGTGTAGCTCTAACTGAAGCTAGCTTTAGTGACTCAGAAGGTAAAACCTGTGACACTGCGATTACACCAGTACATGCATATATTTTATTTGAGATCTGACTCAAACTTCTGCTTGAAGATGTAAACAGAACATACACCATGGTCGATAATAACAAGAAATTATTCTAGGGCTCAAGTGTCACGTGGCAACGTGCACTGTGATGAACAATTTGTCCTCTTTTTCTCCTTTTACCTGTCAACACACATGGTCCTTTGCTCTGACAATTATTTTTAATATAAATTTCCTCTTCTCATTGTCTTGTATCAGAAACAATGTGGCCAGCAGGGAAGTGTTTTTGCCCCTGTACTCGGCACTGATGAGGCCGCACCTCAAATACTGTGTTCAGTTTTGGGCTCCTCACTACAAGCAAGATATTGAGATGCTGGAGCATGTTCAGAGAAGGGCAACAAAGCTGGTGAGGGCTCTAGAGAACAGGCTTTATGAGGACTGGCTGAGGGAATGGGGATTGTATAGTCTGGAGATGAGGAGGCTGAAGGGAGACCTCATTGCTCTCTACAACTACCTGAAAGGAGTCGTAGAGAGGTGGGTGTTGGTCTCTTCTCCCAAGTAACAAATGATAGAACAAGAGGAAACAGCCTCAAGTTGCACCAGGGGAGGTTTAGTTTGGATATTGGGAAAAATTTCTTCACTGGAAGGGCTGTCAAGCATTGTAACAGGCTGTCCAGGGAAGTGGTTGAGTCACCATATCTGGAGGTATTTAAAAGATGTGCAGATGTGGTGTTGAGGGACATGGTTTAGTAGTAAACTTGGCAGTGGTTTATGGTTGATTCAATGCTCTTAAACATCTTTTCCAATGTAAATGATTCTATGATTCTATGATTTCTCATAGCTACCACAGCTCCATCACATCTTCAATAACAAGAGGTCTGATGGTAACTAAAAATTGGATCCAATTAATCAGAATCTGTAAACCACTAATTGTTTTACACCTAGAGTACCACCTGCTCTGAACTGAAGAAGATAATGTGATTCAGGTAGTCTTTGGCAGCCACCCGAAATCTGTTTGTACAAGGAGACTTACTACTGCTGTCAACAGGAAAATACTGCTAGTAAAGTTATTTTATTTAGAAATTTCACCTGTAGCTACATGCTTTCTATTGGGAAGCAAAAGCAAATGAAGTTTTAGCACAAGTTTTGCTGATTTATTCAACAGTTGCTATAAAGCATGTCAGTTAAGCTAAATTCTCCTTAGCTCTGTACATTTCTGGTTTATTACTCTGCTGTGTCCCTACAATATATGTTTAAGAAGAAAACAAATTACTGCTAGTGACAGAAAATAACAGTAAGTAACTACCTATTCTTCATTTCTTGTAGTTCCTCAGAGCACTAAACCAGGGTAGGCATACACCTGTGTGTATGTGACTAACCTTGTATTTGTCAAAGCTCTGAAATCACACCAGGGCATGTATCCTCATCTATATTATGTTAAGCTACTAAAGGCAGCTCTGAAATGCAGTTTTTTGAAACATGTTTCCTAATAAGATGTTCAAGTGTCATGGAAATTCAAGACTTGAACGTGTAAATATTTATGCTGATGATTAAATTGACATATACAAGAAACTCTATGGACATCAAGAAATTATTTAAGTTGAACATACGCATAACTAAATGCAAAGCTGATCCTAATTATTTTTTTCCCCTGAGTGCAAAAACCATTAGATAGTACATATATGTTGTTTCTAAGGGATTATTTGTTCCCATGAAGCAGAGAGAAAGAGAAAACTGACAAGACAGAAGTGACAAAGAACGTTCTTGCCCAGTAGTCATTTTTTTCATATCACAATTCCACAATATTACCTACACCACAGACCTTTCATTGAGCTATAATAAAATCAATATCATATACTTTGTTTATTTTCACTTAAGTGAGAGACCATTTATCAGAGACTGGAAGATCAGCTGTCAGAACAGTAAGCATACTTTAAATGCTTCTATTTGTAGGTTATCACTGGAATTAGCCAAGGTTTTCAGATAATACCCATCCCTTACAAGTATTTTATGCTTTTATTTCTTCTTGCCCTAACAGTTAAAAATTTGGAGCAGGGGGGAAGTAGGAAACAGCCATAATAATCAGTGGCTGACGTGTCATATAAAGATACCTTATTTTCCCTTTACTAGGTAGATTTTTTCTCTCTTTTCACTATTTCTTATAGGACTATTTAGCAAAGGAAAAAACATCAGTACGTATGCTCAAGCAGGCAGAAAGGTTTTAATCCTGCCTGGTTTTCTGCAAGGACAACTGACCAGAACTCTGGGGATTTCAACAGTGGGGAAGGAACATCAGTCTTGGGGGAATACTGTTACACTGCATGATACATAGAAAAAAAAAATGACAGAGGTATTCACAGAAGCCCACTTTGAGAGTGCTAAACTAATTAGACTATAATATAACACTAAAAATAATTTGTTTGTACTACTAAAACTCTGGGGAAATCTGGCTCAGCAATAAAGCCCAGCTGTTGCTATTCACTATATTTCGATTTTGGAGTTCTTGCAGTTTAGATAATGTTAAAGGGATGCAGCTGCAAACTGTTCTGACTAGCAACGGTTTGCACCTGGGGTGAAGTAAAAGTGAGCTGAGCTGCTACTGTCTTCTCTTTCCATTCATAACATACTTTTTGTACTTGTACTTTCATAAGCGAAAAGCTACTATATGGTTATTAACACTAATCCCAAATAGGAAAAGTTGGTATGAGAAAATGTTCTTCCAAGTTCTCCAGTTAGCTGTACAAGATAGTTATATATAGAACTTGATCTAACACATGGGATTCTACATATTCTACCTTTAAATGAACTCCACTATGAGAGTCATTCAAAGAATCGCAGTGGAATAAGCGTACAGATTTTTAGACATTTCCTTTTAAAATGTTGCCTTACTGATTTCCCATGTTTTGCAGACACCAGCAACTGAGACATGAAAACCAAATATGAAACTCTACAAGCTAGTATTTTATGTTAATTTCAGTGTTAATATTTCTAGGCATTGCAGACCTAAGTATTTGCCACCTGCAAAAGCAAGACAATAAGAGACATAACAAATTAAGAAGACTATAACGTATTTAAATCAGTGAGTCAGAAATAAAGCAGTTTTTCATTCTATTTCTCCCACCAGAAACTTCTACAATGTAGAGCTTAGCAAAATGAGAACAGTTATTAAATAGCAATGCCACTTAGGCATTGGAGAGATTAATCAACCTTTCCCCTAATTAAAAAAGATTATGCCTCCTTCTACCAACAGAGATATTCTCAGACCACAACTACGAATTTTATTAGTCTGCTACTACTTTTCATGAAAGAATACTGTCATAAGAAACTTGTGCAGTCTTAAAATTACATTTGTTACAACAAGTCACACACGTTTAATTAACTGCCATTTTATTAATCAGACCTTCGTCATCACAATCAGTATCAGGCTGCCAAAAAGCAGAGAGAAATGCATTTGAATCTGGACTGTGGACTTTCAAAGAGAAGATAGAAAAGTAAAACAGACACATGGGAAAAAAAAATAATATATATACATCCTCGACATCAGGCACTAATTTTCACTAATCAGCCATTCTGTCCAGACCCCACTCCACCCCACCCCCCCTCCCCCGCCAAATCTCAGAGAGGAGAGAGAGTGAAAAACAGCCAGCTTCCCCAAAGGAAGCAAATATATCCTCCACACAACTAACAAAAGCCCCCATGTTCCACAAAGACTGAAGTGGTAGGATGAACTGGGCCTGGAGGACATTGTTATTCTGTGTATGGGTTTGTTTTGTAACATGTGAGTAGTTCATTAAGATTATTTACCTGTGGAATTACTCACGTAGCTGTTTGAAGAACTGATGTCCACTTCATCCTCAGGGAAGTTAAACCCCTACAGAAGTAGGGTACTGCTGCTGTAAGACCAATGGGCAGAGGAGGATAAAGAATAGAGCTGTTTAAGGAGTTTGGGTTTTAGCTGTTTGATGACACAAAGTTAGTCAATCATAATGAATTCCAGTCTTTAAGTGAGAACGGATTTTTTTCAAGCAGATCTCTACTTTTTTTGTATAAACTTTCCTTTAATCGTATAGAGAACCCAGTTGACTAATTCAGAACAGTGGATTCTACTGAGATAAAGGACCTAAAATTTATATTAGCTTACATTACAACAACAACAACGATAATAATAATAATATATTGTTGTTGTTATTATTATTTTGGTGGGCAAGACGCTTGTGGTTACTTTTTTTGTTTCAAGGTAAATTTCACTCAAAATGGATCAGACCAATGAAATATTATTTCTATTCTCTGTTTATCCTCTCATACAACTGTTTGTAATACACATGTTTTCAATTCTACAAATAAAAGCAGAATATCATCTTCCAGTTCTAGGTCTTTCAATATCCCATTCCTCAAACACACACACACAGACAAATGTGAAATTAAAACCAATAACACCTTTACAGGCTGCATGCCACACAAAAACTCCTAGCAGAAGCAGCAAGCTAAAATTTCATTGTGACGTGCATTTCAGAAGGGAGACAAGCAAGAGGGAACAGCACTTCAAAACAGAATACTGCAGCACAAGGGAGCACTGTCTATAGTAGAGTTGATAATCAGCAAGGCAGAGAACTACACTTTATCACATAGTGCAGGCTGCATGGCACCAAAAGATAGTGCTTTGGTGCCAGAGAGATGCAGCACAGTGAGGCTGGCAACACAGGAGAGCACTTTTTGTAACAGTGCAGACAAGGAAAGTGGCAGCCTCCTTGCTTCCACACAGAATTGATTTAAAAGCTCTGTGCTTGAAATAAACAGTGATCTGATCCTTCCCTCTCTCTCTTTTTTTTTTTTTTTTTTTTTGTCAGCTGCATACAGAGGTTCCATTTTGACTATATGTTTTTGTAGGTTGTCATCATGGGTTTTCTTTTGTTGTTGTGTTAATTAAAAGCTGCCAAAAAAATACAGAGTTATAACATAAATCAATGTATCTGTAATACACTTATTTTTCAAAAAAACTCCTCAGAACTCCAGAATTTCTATCTCAACAAAATATTCACATAATTTAAACTTCAAACTTGGTAAACTTGAGCATGAGCTACTTTTTTTTTGCACATATGTTAATACCTCCTGAACTGAAATGCAAAAAACAGCATCCAAGAGATGGAAATGGCAGGCCACAAAGTATAAAAACATTTCTCAGATCCTTAGGGAGAAATTCAAGAACAAAGCCCAGCTGGAGCTAAACCTAGCAAGGCGCATTAGAGGTAAGAAGAAGGATTCTACAGTTAAACTAATTGCAAAAAGAAATTCAGGGGAAAGGTAGGTTTGCTAATGGATGGGAGAACCAACAAGTAAGGGGTGACATGGAGAAGGCTAAACAACTCATTCCCTTTATGTCTTGATCTTCATAGACGTTGCCTGCTCTCAGACCTGTGTGTGTAACAGCATAGTCTGGGAAGGAGTAAGCCGGCAACCTTACAAACCAACAAACTTACAGATGACTCTAAATTAGAGGAGTGGTTGACAAAATAAATAGTAGAGCTTCAGTCTGTAGTACACCTGAGGACTGAGCTAGCAGAAATCTCACAAAGTTCCATAAAGTGCAAAGGTTTGCACCTGGAAGAGGGAAAACAAAAAAAAAAAAAAAAAAAAAAAAAAAAAAACAACCACCAAAACCAAGAAGACCTTTCAATATGGGTTGGGAGCTGACTGGCCCTGCAGTTGGACTGGTTATGAGCCAACAGGTCCTCTTCAGATGTCATGAATACGTGAATATTCACTCTCATTATGAACAAGGCAAATTGTGTCCATTATGATCATCGTGGCCAGCAGTTTGAGGGAGGTTACATTCCCTTCTGTGTAGCACTAGTGAGGCTACACCAAAACCAGCCTGTGGCCCCTAGTTCCTGAGTGATGTGAAGAAGCTGGAGGAGAGTTCGGTATGAAGGTCAGACACTTTTAGCACATGATCTTTAAGAAAGGGTTGAGGGAACTGGTTTTCTTTCATGAGCTGAAGAGGAGACTAAGGGAAGAAGTATCAGCCTGCAGACAGAAATAAAGGAACCAAACTCTTCTCAGTGCTGGTGCAGGAAATAAAAAGGAGCAATGGCCAAAATCTGTGGCTTGGGTGTTTCAAGTTGGACATTGGAAGATCTCCTTTTTTGCTGTGAGAGTGGTGCAGCAGTGGTACAGGTTTCCCAGACAGATGGCAAACTAAGCTCAAGAATAACCTAAGCAAAACTATCCATGGCTGAACTGATCAAGTGTTAGTGTACTCATCCTTTCAGCTGGAGGTTGCACTTGATGATATCCTGAAGTCGCTTCCAACCAGTATCTCTGTTTCTATGAGTTGTGGTCCTATTAGATCCTCACAGTTCACATAAGTAAGAAACAGAATTTGTTCTTCAAAAAGATCTTATCAATGTCAGACATTTTTCACCCGTGTGCCTTAATTTCTTGCAGTTACTAGGATGAAGTTGATGGGTACACCCCAGAAAACTAATAATACCTATAATACAAGTTCTAGATGCCATTGTATTAGAAAATAAAAAATTTAACATTGAGAAAACACATTTTATGCAGTGCAACATTCACTTTTAAGTATATAATAACATCACAAAAGCTAAAAATTGTAGCAGGGTTCAAAAATCTGCACATGGGATTTTGTAGGGTAAGTATTTAAATACGGAAAATTGCACTATACAGCAGCACATAACTGTGTTTAATTAAGGAATAAATTTGTGTGCATGTTGGAGTGGGGAAGATGTTAAAAAGTATATTTAACCAGATGGATGAATGGTCAAATCTGATGAGTGATTCATATGGTCCTATGACAGGCAGAAACATAACACCTACCAGCAATTTAAAATATGCTACTTTATCTGTATGCATCCTTCAGTTACTCAGAGAGCAGAGAATGAAACTCTGTTTTGTCATTGACTTCAGGAGTGCTAGGTTTAAACTCAAGAAAGTTTGCTAACTGTAACCTCCTGTAAAAATAGCTTGCGTAGAAGACTGACATAATACTTTTACAGTTTTTTGAGGACTTCAATATTTTCTAAAGCAAAACATAAAGCAGAATCAACACCTGATTCTTATTTCTGACTCTATTACACATATAATAGAAACAAGATATGATATGGGAATACAACACAGCAGAGAGGGAATAATCCAGGAGGTTCCTGGAATGTGTGGAAGATAACTTCCTCACACAACTGGTAAGTGAGCCGATGAGGGAAGGTGCCCTCCTGGACCTGTGTCTTGTGAACAGGGAAGAACTTGTTGGGGAAGTAAAGGTTGGTGGCCGTCTAGGGCACAGTGATCATGAGATGACTGAGTTTTTGATTCTTGGAGAAACAAGGAGAGGGGTTATTAAAACTGCCACCTCAGACTTCTGGAGGGCAAACTTTGACCTGTTCAGAAGACTGTTTGACAAAATCCCTTGGGAGGCTGCCCTGAAGGATATAGGAGCCCAGGAAGGCGGGACATACTTCAAGAGAGAAGTCTTAAAGGCACAGGAGCAGTCTGTCCCCGTGTGCCGAAAAACAAGTAGGCAGGGAAGGAGACCTGCCTGGCTAAATAGGGACCTTTGGCTGGACCTCAAGAACAAAAGAAGAGTCTATGACCTTTGGAAGAGGGGGCAGGTCTCTCATGAAACTTATAAAGATGTAGTGAAGTTATGCAGGGAGAAAATTAGGAGAGCCAAAACACGGATAGAGTTCAACCTAGCTACAGCTGTTAAGGATAACAAAAATTGTTTCTATAAATTCGTTAACAACAAAAGGAGGATTAGGGAAAATCTCCCTCCCTTATTGGATGCAGAGGGAAATATAGTCACAAAGGTTGAGGAAAAGGCTGAGGTGCTCAATGCCTACTTTGCCTCAGTCTTTAGCAGTGGAACCAGCTGTTCCCTGGGCACCCAGCCTCATGAGCTAGGAGACAGGGAGGGGAAGCTGGACGAGGTCATCACAATTAAAGAGGAAGTTATCAGTGACCTGCTACACCGCTTGGATGCGCACAAGTCTATGGGACCAGATGGGTTACGTCCAAGAGTGCTGAAAGAGTTGGCAAACATGCTCGCCAAGCCACTTTCCATTATCTACCTGAAGTCATGGCTAACTGGGGAGGTCCCAATGGACTGGAGGGTAGCAAATGTAACACCCATCTACAACAAAGGCAGAAAGGAGGATCCGGGAAACTATAGATCTATCAGTCTGACCTTGGTACCAGGGAAAGTCATGGAGCAGATCATCTTGAGTGCCATTACAAGTCATATGATGGACAACCAGGGGATCAGGCCTAGTCAGCATGGGTTTATGAAAGGCAGGTCCTGCCTGACGAACCTGATCTCCTTCTATGAGAAGATGACCCGATTATTGGATGAGGGAAAGGCTGTGGATAATATCTTCCTAGACTTTTGAAAAGCATTTGACACTGTTCCCCATAGAATTCTCATGGAAAAACTGGCAGCTCATGGCCTGGATGAGCATACGATCTGCTGGATCAAGCACTGGCTGGAGGGACAGTCCCAAAGAGTGGTGGTCAATGGAGTTAAATCCAGCTGGCGGCCGGTCACAAGTGATGTTCCTCAGGGCTCAGTGTTGGGACCATTTCTGTTTAACATCTTTATTGATGATCTTGATAAAGACATAGAGTGTATCATCAGTAAGTTTGCAGATGACACCAAGTTAAGCAGGAGTGTTGATCTGCATGAGGATAGGGAGGCTCTACAGAGAGACTTGGATAGATTGGATCGATGGGCCAACGCTAATGGAATGAGCTTCAACAAGGCCAAGTGCCAGGTCCTGCACTTGGGCCACAACAACCCCATGCATCACTACAGGCTTGGGGAAGTGTGGCTGGAGAGCTGCCTGGCAGAAAAGGACCTGGGGGTTCTAATTGACAAGCAGCTGAACATGAGCCATCAGGGTGCCCAGGTGGCCAAGAAAGCCAATGGCATCCTGGCTTGTATTAGAAATAGTGTGACCAGCAGAAGTAGGGAGGTGATTGTCCCCCTGTACTCAGCACTGGTGAGGCCACGCCTTGAGTATTGTGTCCAGTTTTGGGCACCTCAATATGAGAGAGATATCGAGGTGCTGCAGTGAGTGCAGAGGAGAGCAATGAAGCTGGTGAAGGGCCTGGAGAATAAATCGTATGAGGAGCGATTGAAGGAGCTGGGACTGTTTAGTTTGAGGAAGAGGAGGCTGAGGGGAGACCTCATCACTCTCTACAACTACTTGAAAGGACATTGTAGAGAGGTTGGTGCTGGTCTCTTCTCACAGGTAATTAGCCATAGAACAAGAGGGAATGCCTTCAAGCTGCAACACTGTAGGTTTAGACTGGACATTAGGAAAAAATTTTTCACAGAAAGAGTGGTCAGACACTGGAATAGGCTGCCCAGAGAGGTGGTGGAGTCACCATCCCTGAATGTGTTTAAGAGTCGTTTAGATGTGGTGTTAGGGGATATGGTGTAGGGGAGAACTTTGTAGAGTGGGGTTGATGGTTGGACTCGATGATCCCAAGGGTCTTTTCCAACCTAAATGATTCTATGATTCTATGATTCTATATTTGTTCCTTCCACAATCCTTTCCACTATGGTTTCACAAAAAACAGTATCTTCTAAATATGTCTCAAGTATTTTTTAAAATTATTATTATTTTGCTTCTCTCTTGCCTGCCCTTATGAGCCTCTATCATATTTTAATTGGCTCATTTTCCCTATATTTTGAGTCTGATGTCAAAAGGTATCCTACCTGTTCATTACAGAAGAATTACAGATTTTTCAGAAAATCTTAACAGTCTATTAAACTTACAATTACTTTGCTTAGCTTTTGGAAGATATATCTTTACTCTTACTATATTAAACACAAAACTCTTGCTCAGTAAATTCAGGTTTTCATCCTGAATGTTGTTTAGATGCCTTCAGTTGTGAGATCTACAAAATCTAGCTTTGTTTTGCTATCCAAATTTTTTCTGATTCATCAGCTGATAAACTGATGCTGACAAACCCAGCCTCTGTCAAAAGTCTAAATATGTTTTCATTTGAATTTTCTTTCTAGGGAAAACAGAATACAGCTTAAAAGCAAAGGTAAAACATATCTTTTTTTCTAGACTGGGAGGGTATAACAGCTGCTACTTTTATATAACTGGTATTTTTTGTACTACTACTTTCATTATTTACCCTATTCCTTTTTGCTCTGCTTGCAATCTGAATTTTGGATTGTGGACCCTCGCAAGCACCCCTCACTTCTCTTCAATAGAGCAAATACTGAAAAAATATTAATCTGTCTTAAAGGGTCTGCTAAAATCTTAGTATAAAACATACAGTATTTTTTATGGAACAGCATTTTTCTTGAAAACATAAAAAGCCCTAATTCTGAAACAAATTTTCATTTTACCCAGTGTTATTTTGCCAACGCAATCATTATGTTAGCATTCTTTTACTTGCAAACTCTAAGGTCGTTACTGGCAAAGTGTAAGGTCATATCATATGTCTAGTGGCATCAAGTCTCACATTAATCCTGCTAATTAATTTACATATCAACTGAATAAAGGCTTTTGTAGTTGTAGTCTAAGCCTTACTATACAATTAGTAGTCTAGAGCTCTGAAATTATACTGCTTCTATGGAAAAAGCACATAACTAAAACTGCCAATAATGCAAGATTACATGAGTTTAATTAGACTATAATTTGAAATTAAATGTAATTACAATTGAATTTTTATAAAGATATAATTTCTTATACATAGTTCCAAAATGTCATATTCATAACAGTTCAGAGGAAAGACCATAGGATTTCATTATTAAGAGAGACTTCATTAGAGATTAGAGAACAATATGAAGGATTCTGGTTAAATTTTCGGTCCATTTTAGGTTCCATATCTTTAAATGGCATTATTTTTTGAAAAAGACAGCATGAGTTATTTTCGACTATTGTGGGATCAAATAGCTGAAATAAATATCATCCTTAGTCTGAGACCATTGTCTATTCCCCTTTCTCAAAAAAAAAAATATATAGCAGGCAAATGTGGGTAGAGGGAATTTCATTGGGTGGTGATTTGTGAATATTTCCTGATCCATGCAGAAAGGAAATAAAAAAAACCCCAGAGTCTAAAAGAAGAGAAGCAATGAAACAAACCACAAGTGCCATCAGCTCAGGGAACGACAACACCTGAAAGAACATGTGAACTAAGTGCTCTGAAAAACACTTTGGCACTCAGACAGTCCTGCTGTTTCTTCTCTGCTTCCTGTTGTGTCTATAGAAATAGCATTTTGTACCAACTTTGTTAACAGGATTGCATCAAAGAAACACCATGTTTGATTTTTCCGCCTAGTGGAAACAATCCATAATTCCCCAAATGTGGTAAAGTGCTGGAGACAGAAGGGAACATTGCATTCTGTTCAGTTTGATTTGCCTGTTAAGTGAACGGAAAACACAGCAAAGTATCTGAGACAAAGATGGGGTGGTTTTGCATTAAAGCTGGTCATACAGTAGTGTATGTGTCTCTACTCTGTAAGTGGGATGTACAGCTCTTGCCGAAGGGATGAGGGATCACTCTACATAAGGAGGAAATGTCCACCAACTTAGCTAAGAGTTATTCTTAGAAATATTCTTGAAAATATCATTAATATTCTTGTATACAAGAAACCAAAAGTAACTTTAAGATGACTGTTAGATATGATCACCAGTCATGAGTTTCAGAAAAGCAGAAACAACAGTTTCTATGTGATTCATAGATACTAGCTTTCTGTACAAGAGCAGGAGTATGCAAAGACTGTCACTATAATTATTTATATATGTGATATAGAAATATAACTGAATATGAGATGGCAGTTTGTCCAGGTGGCCAAGAAGGCCAATAGCACCCTGGCTTGTATCATAAATAAAGTGGCCAGCAGGACTAGGGAAGTGATTGTCCCCCTGTACTCAGCACTGGTGAGGCCACACGTCCAATACTGTGTTCAGCTCTGGGCCCCTCACTACAAGAAAGACATTGGAGGTACTGGAGCATGTCCAAAGAAGAGCAGTGAAGCTGATGAAGCACCTGGAGCACAAATCTTATAAGGACTGGCTGAAGGAACAGGGGTTGTTTAGTCTGGAGAAATTGAGGCTGACCCTATCACTCTCTACAACTACCTGAAAGGAGGGTGTAGAGAGGTGGGGGCTGGTCTCTTCTCCCACGCAACAAGCAATAGGACAAGAGGAAACAGCCTCAAGTTGCACCAGGGGAGGTTTAGATTGGATATTGAGAAAAATTTCTTCACTGGAAGGGTTGTCAGGCATTGTAACAGGCTGTCCAGGGAAGTGGTTGAGTCACCATATCTGGAGGTATTTAAAAGATGTGCAGATGTGGTGCTGAGGGACATGCCTTAGTGGTGAATTTGGCAGTGCTAGGTTTACGGTTGGACTCGATGATCTTAAGGGTCTTTTCCAATGTAAATGATTTTAAATTATTCTGTGATTCTATGATTCTGTTTTAAATGATGAAGATACTGTTTTGGTGTTTTCATGCTTTTACTGGTATAGTTCTTTCACTGTTGTCAGCAAGATAAACGCAATACTAATTATTTTTTTCATTATTTAAAGAACAAAAAAATGAAGGGAAGGGGAAAATAAGGCACATATTTCCTTGTCATGTGCATCAGTAGAATAAAAATACTGTGGAAATACAAAATTAAGTTAATATTATAGTTATGTACTACCAAACTTTTGTTGAGATGATGCCTGAGACACTAAAGGCTTCACTGTCCTATGTACACCATCGAATTAATGTTTATAAAAGTATGGGTGCAGGTGCCCATGTGTTGGCATCAGGGGCTGCAAGGGCCTCTCTGAGGATTCTCCAAAAGGAAGAATCCCGAAAGAAAGTAAAGAAGGAACTATAAGCTTTTAATTAGCTATTTAGAATAAGAGTAATGACTGTTTTAATACGACGTCAAAGCAAACTCCTGGGAAGGAACGGTATTCCTTCTTTGCCAAAAAATGAGAGTAGGAGTCTGACAATCTGTTCTGCATATCTTCACTGATATAGGAATCTTCAGCAAACCATTTGATTTCAGGTTGCTACTCAATGATAGGCACCATTATTAAAAATGCTTCAATTAATCATGTACCTTATGGGTAATTAATTCCACACTTAAAATTATTGGACTGCTTTCAAATCATTGAATAAACAATAGTACAAGGAAAACAAGTGTAATTATTTAAAGTTTTACTTTACCATGAACATCTACTAGCTTCAGAAACAGTAATGATAATGATACTCATTTATATTATAGGAGATTAATACACACATTACCAGGAAATTCCAGAAAAATAATTTGAATTGAGATACATTGCATTCCTCTGACCTGTTTTTCATACATTTATATTCCTAAGCCACCCTATTTTTTAAAAATGGCAACTATGACCAAAAAAGCCTTCTACTCCCTATGACAGCAACTATGATAGCACACTTGTTCAATAATATAGATGGCACAGTGTGGCATTGTAACATAAACTTGAATGGATAGAAGTTTCATCTGTGTCTATCACATGCAAGAGATAAAAATGCTGATTTCTGCCTTCAAAATAATATCTACTGTATGTTTTCTATTTACTGTATTGCACCATTTTATTACTACGGTGGCCAAATATCATAAACACCTTGCAATCAAGATGAGATTTTATGAACAATTTAGAATATAGTCTTCACATATTTTTTTAGCACACTATGCCAAACCTCCAATGCATTCTTTCCATTCTGCCAGTCTCAAAATAGAGTTGCTTCTTTGTTCATGAACTTCCGATGGTCCAGTTTCTCCTTCACTATTAGAGAGTATTGTTACTAAGCGTAAGAGTTCTAGCAGTTTCTTTAAATGTTTTGCAACATATAATTTAAATCGCAGTCTTAGAAATGATTTGCCACAAAATATGTTATGATCTAAGAATACTAGTTTGAGGTCCTCAAAGGTACGACAAAGCACAAAGTAATTCACAAAGGTATGGACTATTGCAAGCACAACTGCTTAGAAAAACAACGTGAAAGGGTAAGTGTAGGATAAATTCTCCAAGATGAGAGAATCATTATTTGCATTCTGAAAGACTAGACCTAATCCCAATGCACATTTGAATTTTACTAATTCAGCACTGCGTAGAAATTTTTCTGAAGGGAAAACAGAAAAGAGCACCAAGATGAAACGAACATATAGTACTGTTTTCAAATTAGGTTACAGGTAAAACCACAGGGATTAAAGATTTAATTTTAACTTCCTTTGGACTGGACAAGTAAAATAGTTGGCATTGGCCACAGCGTGAAGTTGGACATCCAGCAAAAACATCTTGCCAAAGAAAGGTTGGACCCATCCACAGCAGATATGAAGAGCACTTGATAAAGTAACAAATTATGATACCTACAGTTTTCAAGTATCTATTTCTAACTTTATTTTGACCTGAAGTCAAGTGTTCAATCTGTTAGTTACCTGAATAAATTAAGTTATTCTTTTTCTCCAAGTAACAAGTCTGATCTTAAACTCAGTGGGAACAATCGACTGAACACTTCTTCCAAGCCTGTGAGCTTATATTTAAAGATGGACTGGAAAACTCAACCAACAGTAAGTTATGGGTGGTCTCGATAACATGGATCAGCACATGTGTTTTCTGTATAACAGCAGAAGACAGTTTCACAAATTTTCCTAATTCCATTTGGCTGAAATGTAGTCTCATCAGTTATGAAGCACTCTCCATTTGTTCGTCTCCACTTGTTTAACTGTTGGCCACATTTATTTTTCATTTTCTTCATTGACCACCTATTTCCTATAAAATACTTGCCTTTGATTGAAATCCAATTTCATGCCAACACCTGGAAAAAAGTCATAACCTCTTCAGAATTAAATGAAAAATGATATGTAGCCTGCACTGTGGTAACAATACAGGTTTGTAATTAGGAAATCTCACTGTGTCATAATAACCTCCGATATGATGTGGAGTTAAAGGTCAATAAAATCAGGTTCTTCTTGAAATGTCAGTGTTTATAACTTTTCCATTACACCAGAGGATGATCACTAAAGAACGAACAGTACCACAGGATGCTCTGTTGTCTTGCTTAACAAGATCAGGTAGGAGACCCGACCTTTATCCACCAACAGAATTCAAACTCACTGAAGGAAGGACACTGCTGTAAACTGTGTTCTCATTTAACTGAGGTAAATCCAAAACAATTCTACCAGTTGTAAAACATCTCTGCATTTTAGATAATGCAGCTAATTTTAAAATCCATTAATGTGTTGGCCACCTCACTCACTCTACTGATGAAAGATGAGAGGAAAAACCACAATGAGGCAAAATAAGGTTATTTATCTTAGGGTCACAGGTGTTAGGTCTGAATTTGTAGAGACACAGTCTGTACAGTTCTTTGTCGAAGTAGTGAAGTTGTTTTTATAACAGGAAAAAAAAAAGCCTTACATACTTGTTTTGAGAGCTGTAAGTCCCTGCTGGAAATGCAACTGGATTTCACAGAAGGGTTTTCTTTGTTCCATATTCCTCTTCTGTACAATAACTTGAAGTCTCATACTGTAGAGTGAATTTTGAACAGTTACATCTTTCTCTGCATTTTTTAAAGGATAATATTCACTCAATAGCACAACAGCAGAAGCACATAATTATAAAGGGTGAAAGAAGCTGCATTCAAATTACCCATGAGTCTAAATGCTTGGCTCTGTATAATTACTTTCAAATTATTTCTGTCAAACACACGTTATAGTTGAGTTAGTCATTTATATTTTAAAAAGAAAATTAAGAAAATCAAGGAAGAACTTATTCAGAATTTTTAATAAGAAGAGCTTGTTCTTTAACAAAAATGATCAGGTTTTTAAACTTAGTACTTAGCCAAGTAAGTTCTGTGGATACACTGGAAAACAGATTTGCTCATTAAAGACTACAATTCCAGCATTCAGCATGGACAATATAATGATCCAACATATACAGTTTAAGATAACAGCATGTTTGTATGTGAAAGTTTTGCATATTTTTAATTATTTTTTTCATTTCCATGAATTGATAGCTTTTACTGCTCTCACATCCAGCAGTGAGTGAGACCTCTTGAAATCATAATATTGTGATTGCAAATCACATTGTGTTTTCTGTAATTCTTGTGTTATGGTTAGGACAGGAGACAAGGGAAAATAAAAGAAACCTTCTGTGTTCTTCAACACATTTGAATTTATGATCACCAACTGTTAACTTGAAATCAATTTGAAAGGAAAGAGGCAACCACCCACTGGTAAAGATGCACAGCAGGGCATCTGGAAGCTCCAGGATGGATTATCTCCTTCTAATTTACCAACCCTTAAATAATGGCTCACTTTATGCCAAAATGAAATTTGTACATCAATGAATTGAACAGAGAACACAATAGACAAACACATCTGAAGACAAACAGCAAGTAGTAGATGATAAGTTACTGTATAAATGAGGTATCATACAGAGTGTGGTAGAAACTTCATATGCTATACAAACCATAGAAATACGAATAAAACCATTTCTATCATACCATATAATTGCTTTCTACTTGCAAACCACATTTTATAGAAAAATCAAAACCTTCAGAATTACTGAAGTGTTAAATTTTTATTGGTTCATTGTTCTTGTTGTTAACATCCTTCATCCTATAGTGATAGATTTTCTGAGACCTAAAATACAGTCCTCGGTTCTAAGTCAGTTGATTTTGGAGGACACCATTGAGAAGACTGATGAGATACTTTAACAGTTATAATGTCAGAGCACTGTGAATAGAAGTGTTTGCCTCTAACAGTACTTCCAACATGCACTTCATATTGTAACGAAAGATTTCAGTCTTTTTATTTATATAAAGATCCCATTTCCAAACCTGGCAAAATGCAGAGATCATATAACATGGAATTTAACCAGGAAACTGGCCTAACTTCAACCTTATCATAGGTGAAAGTCTGTATTGGATTATCTTGTGCTAAAACAGAAGAAAAAAAAATCCTGGGTGGGGAGTTTGCATGTTTTGGATGGGTTTGAACAGTACAGCTATTTCAGTTGCGTGGTTGGCTGCATAGTAAGTCTGTGTCAGGTGTCTGTGTGTGGCAGACCACAGAACATACAGCTCTGCTTCATGCCACCTTTGTCTTTGTCCCTTGAAGTATCCACATGCAGATACCAGAAGGTTTGCCACATATGAGATGTAACATTTCCTTCCATGGTGAAATCCTTCAGCCAAGATATTGAGATATTCTAAATTTGAGCTTGTTGGCCAAGCTAGAAGCATAGTTTGGGAAATGGAATCTTCTTTAATGTCTCTAGAGTCTGTTTTTAAGGTTAAATCACACAAATGCTAAGAGTCTGCCAGTGTTTTCCCAGGCACCTTCCAGTGAATGTTCAAAGCCTACTCTGTACAGCAAAATCATAGAATATAGAATCATAGAATAGTTAGGGTTGGAAGGGACCCTTAAAGGTCATCTAGTCCAACCCCCCTGCTGGGACAACTTCAATTAGATCAGATTGCTCAGGGCCCTGTCCAGCCTGACCTTGAATGTTTCCAGGGATGGGTCATCTACCATCTCTCCGGGTAACCCTTTCCAGTGTTTCACCACCATCATTGTAAAAAAATTTCTTCCTTATATCTAGTCTAAATCTACTTGGCTTTTTTAAACATGGGTCCACTTCTTGAGCTTGTCCAGGTCCTTCTGGATGGCATCCTGTCCCCCAGGCATGTCAGCTGCACCACTCAGCTTGGTATTGTCTGCAAACTTGCTAAGGGTGCACTTGATCCCACTGTCTATGTCTCTGACGAAGATATTAAACAGTACTGGTCCCAATATGGACCGCTGAGGGACACCACTTGTCACTGATCTCAGTCTGGACATTGAGCCATTGACCACTACCCTCTGGATGCAACAATCCAACCAATTCCTCATCCACCGAAGAGTCCACCCATCAATTCCATTTCCATCTCCAATTTAGAGAGAAGGATGTTGTGGGGAACCTGTCAAAGCCCTTACAGAAGTCCAGATAGATGACATCCATAGCTCTTCACTTGTCCACTCATGTAGTAACTCCACCATAGAAGGCCACTAGGTTGGTCAGGCAGGACTTGCCCCTGGTGAAGCCATGCTGGCTGTCTAGAATCACCCCCTTGTCCTCCATGTGCCTTAGCATAGATTCTAGGAGGATTTGTTCCTTGATCTTCCCAGGCACAGAGGTGAGGCTGACAGGTCAGTAATTCCGAGGGTCCTCCTTTCGTTTCCCTTTTTGCAGTCACCAGGGCCTTCACCTGACTGCCATGACTTTTCAAATGTCACAGAGAGTGTCTGACTGAGACTACATCAGCCAATTCCCTCAGGACTCTGGGATGGATCTCATCAGGTCCCATAGACTTCTGTAGGTTCAGGTTCCTCAGGTGGTCATGTACCTGATCTTCTCTTACATTGGGAGGGGCTTTGCCCCAGTCCCTGCCTTGCAGTCCATCTGCACTCGAGAGGTATGGAGAAAGAGGTTGCCAGTGAAGGCTGAGGCAAAAAAGTTGTTGAGTATCTCAGCCTTCTCCTCATGCTTTGTTACCAATTTGCCAGTCTTGCTCATCAGGGGGGATATGCTTTCTCTCACCTTCCTCTTCCGGCTGACATACCTGTAGAAGCCCTTCTTATTGTTCTTTGCGTCCCTTGCCAAGGTCAGTTCCAGCTGTGTCTTGGCCTTCCTGACCACATCCCTACACAACTGAGCAGTGGACGAGAGCCTGCAAGCACGATGCCTCCTGGAGTGAGGAGCTGGAGTAAGAAGGCTTCGTCAATAGGCTCCCCTTGATCAGGTGGCCTGTAGTAGACACCAACTACAAGGTTCTCTTTGTTGCCTCAGTCTCTTATTCTCATCCATAAACTTTCAACCTGCTCATGGCTATTCTTCAGAGTCAGCTTTTCACACTCTAACAATTTCTTGATGTAGAGGGCAAAGCCTCTGCCTCTCTTTCCTCGCCTGTCCCTTCTGAACAGCCTGTAGCCATCAATAGCCACATTCCAGCATGGGATTCGTCCCACCACGTTTCAGTAATGGCAGCTAAGTTGTAGCTTTCTAGCAGCACGGTGGCTTCCAGCTCCTCCTGTTTATTGTCCATGCTGGGTGCACTGGTGTAGAAGCACTTCAGCTGGGCTGTTGGCCATGTCACCTTCATAGAGGAACACCCCTTAATTCCTTTGAGATATTTCACTGGTGTTTCCCTCTTGGTTCTTATTACCTCAGGAGCCCCTGACTCATCTCCGTAAGATCACTCCGTGCACTGCAGTACAGCCAGCAAGTCTCAGTGCTAGCACCCTGTACCTCTAACTTTGGCGTGTCATCCCACAGCTTGTCATGGGCAAGCCTGATACTATCCCACTCCCCCTTCAAGCCTAGTTTAAAGCTCTGTCAATGAGATCCGCTAGCTTGTGAGCAAAGCACCCTCTTCCCCCTTTCAGAGAGGTGAATCCCATCTGACACCAGCAAGTCTGGTGTGGTGTAGGCCATCCCATTATTGAAAAAAAACAAAATTGTGTCAGTGACACCAGCCACAGAGCCATGTATTAATAAACTGGGCTCATCTGTTTCTTCCAATGTCACTGCCCATGACTGAAAGGAGAGAGGAAAAAATAATCCATGTTCCAGATTCCTTTACCAGCTATTCCAAGGACCTGAAGTCTTTTGATTGCCCTTGGACTACACATTGCAGCTTCATCACCACCCACATGGAAGACCATCAGCTAAGAAGAATCCAGAATTATTTAGAATTAAAGTGCATGCTGCCAAATACGCATGAAAAAGTTCACAATATTGGACAGCAAGGGGCTAGGCTAGAGTAGTTAGGCAGACCAAGGATATTAGATCTCAGTATCTGTTACCTCTTTCCTCATCCATTGGAGATAATAACTTTAGTGTGTAGCACAGGATTGTCAAAGGAGTGGCAGGGGAAAATATTTTGTGCTGTGATGTCTATCAGTAACTGAGCTGATATAATCTTTAGTATTGTTGATAAAATACTTATGCACAGGAATGTTTTTCTCTAGGAAACAGCTTTAAGCTTGCACAGAAAAAAGTGGCAAGAATGAAATAAAAGCAGTTTTTCACAACCAGGTATATTCCAATGAAAATGTTGCATACTCCATTGTGGTAAAAATTAGTATAAAATCACAAATGCCACAAAAATTTTACATAATGCTATATGTTTCTCCAATAAATATGTCTGGTTTTATTACACTAAGGACAACTAATTTAGAACTGAAAAGAATGTTGTTTTGATCTGTTTCGCTGAAGAGTTTTTTTCTGTAATTAATTAAAATGAAGAAATAAATTCAAAACCATAGCATCATCAGGGACCTGTGTGGGTGCTGGAATTCACACACTTGGTATTTTCTAAAGCAATATAGCATATATTAGATAAATTATTACAGTTGATAAACAGTTCTTAAGTGTAGAACAACTTTTTGATTCAAAGTAAGAAGCCATTTGATTTAGACACATTACATAAAAATTAGTGTAAAGCAGAAGTGGCTTGGATTCACAACTTGATCTAACTACCATAAAACTAACTTTCACATTAGAAACAAACCATTTTATTTCTTGCTGCAAAATTCCTAAATACCAGTAAGCTTACACTAAACTGCTCAGAATGTGTTTTCAAGAAATTGAAGTAGATATTTATTTATTAAGCTTAATTGGCAAAAAATACTACAATACATTTATCTCAACACTTCAGAACTACATGTTTTAGCAACAATACGGTTGTTAAGTTATAGTAACATATCCTTCCTGGGGTAAAGGGAAACCAGTAGGAGACTGGACTTAGTTGCAACAAAAATTAATTTTTTCAGCTTCAGTGGAACACTGTTTTGGATGACATGACTATTTAGTATTGACTGGTTTAAGTGTGAAAGATATAATATAAATTCTGACACATTTAAATGGAAAAGAGACAGCACTGTAATTAAGCTTCACAATAGTGGTGTGGTGAGGTGTGAAAAAAGGAGGCTTATTCAGCACCCAAGATAAATTATTGTAAATCCATAGTAGGTGTATGTCAAAAATGAATTCAAAGTACACCATAGAAGATTTTTCATCACTTTGAAAACTCATGACAGTGCAAATTTTACTGCTGACTGCTGTGTTCAGGAATTAGGCTGTGGAAAAGGGATGCTAACTAAACAGTTTGCAACTGAAAGTCTTCAATATGCATTATCCATATGAATTCCGTATGCCCACAGTGCTGGGGAGAGAATAATTTGTGTCACTGCATCCTTTCTTTCATCTTGTTGTACCTCCATTTTTGTATTTCCAATCCTCATTAAGTGCATAAATCAGAGAAATAAAACCCAAATCTCACTGTTCTTTGTAAAGACCAAGACAGTATTGCTAATATTTTTATCAAAAGAAAAAAATCCAGAAAATATCTACAGAACACATACTTAAAAAAAAAAAAAAAAAAAAAATCCTGCTATAAGCTAATAACCTGCTTTCCTCTTCAAACATTTGTCAACGTAGAGCCAATTCTCCTCTTAAGTAGCATTCAGAAATGGAGAAAAATCATTTCAAACTAGCAAAAAATCCTGTAATACTGCCCAAAAATAATCATCTAGATCAGATGACTGAATAGGTCATCTCCAGCACAAAACTTTTTGTTTGATTCTCTAAATACATCATCTAAAAACATACTCCTAAAGGAACTATCAGAAGTGACTGTCCCCAAGTAGAACATGAATGTCTGGAATATTCAGGTGTGGACACTTCATTGCAACTCATTGGGTTGGGTGCAACTCATTAACTGAATTAAGTGAGATACCTTGCAGAAATTCTAAAACAGATTCATCATCTGCAAATGAAAAGCAAGAATGTAAACATTGTTCTCATGAAAAACTGAAACTAAGGGTTCTGTCATAAGGACCAGTAATTTAACAACTTTGTGAACTGAGGTAGCTGCTAGGAGGAGCAATGCTTTCACAAACTAGTGAGGTTATCTTCACTTTGAAAGATAACCTTCTGAGTCTGGTATATACTACACCAGAACTCATAACAGTGTGGTTGCTGACTTGTAAAATGTTTCCTTTCAATCTATTTAAAAATCCAGTTACTAGAAAACAATTTATGCTTATAACCAGATAGGATATACAGGAACACTCAAGTGGATATGCATTTAATTTATTAAATAAGTAAAAAATATTAACTTCTAGCAAATTAGGAATTTAAGTTTCAAAACTATGAGAAAATTATGCTCAGATGACCACAGAAGAGAAATCTCTATTCTGCAGCCTACTAGAACTTCAAAACTGCAGTCTAGTTTGTGGCCTGAACATATAGTCACCAAAAATGGGAAATAAATTCTCTCCAAACCAAGCCTGCTTTCTTCGTACTCAGCCTTCTATCTGTGTAATTTGACTGTGTGGGGGTCTGGTGAAGAAAGAACAAAGTCTGAATGATCAGGTTGGGGAAAAAATAGGTTTTGGAAAACTTCACCCTGTTCAATTTCAGAACTGTCCCAAGCTTCTGGTTACTTAATATTCTTTAAAAGAGTGAATTCTAAAGGGATTAAGGAAATATGATAAAGTAAACTGTAAATCAAAGAAATTAAAAAGTTTTATGAGAAAGAATGCATATTTTATCTTTTATACTTCATTTCTTGTTCTGTAGTGAAAAGATAAAGATGGTCTACCAAGTCCATATAATGCTTTCGTGATAATTTTATCAAACATTCTTGATTGGAGAGAATTATCTACAGAGGCTGCCCTGGGAATACATTTTGAAAGCAAATGCTAATATGCATGCATAGCAATACTAAGCTTGGGAAGCTTTTTTGTTTCTTTCTTTGTTAACCTTTAGAAAAAATGCACACAAAAATTAGGTCTAATAACTCTGCTTGGCATTAGAAAATTGCTTTTAAGTATCCTCACATATAAGTTATCTTTCACTGAATCAGAAGCTGTGACGACTTTTTCTGTTAATTATGGAAGAAAAGCAGAAGACAGTTGGGGGAGGTTAGGACATCTCAACTACAAGATAGGAAAGATTTTTATTAATAAGGAAGTCAACATAGCTCTATAATTATGATAATATGTTAAATGCTGATAATTTGACTTAATGGAATTAAGTAATTTAAATAACCTATAAGAACCAGATACCTAACATGTTAACAAGCTGTAAATATGGAAATGATTCCAAATGACTATGAACTAGTGAGTACAAGGATACAAAATGCAGGCACAGGGAGATGATGCACATTAACAAATGCTTGACTTTTTGTTGTCATAAAACTGATATCTTGTCGTTATATCTGGAGATGTTCTATGAAACAAAACTACTGGAACTAATAGAAGTTTGCTCCTATCTTATCTAAATCTTATCTGACCACTGACATCAGTTCCACAGACAAATTACCTGCTCATCTATAGTGGATAGATCTTGAATCCTTTTGTTGTGTTAGCAAATACAGTGGTGGTATTCTTAATATTTGCTTATAAAACCTTTGACCTGAATGTAGAACAAACCCGTGTAGGCTAGATTTTTCTAAAGTTTAAAACACTGTGTTGCCATTTGCAACTACTCACTGTGACATTGACACTCCTTCTATCCCTGTCTCACCTCAGCCATGACAGGCAGCCATCAGCCCTATCCCCCCGAGTAGCAGACAGTGGGCACACCTATTGATTACAGGATGGTCCAGCTGATCGGCACTTTTAAGACTTATTATTTTTTTGAGACATAACACTAATTTCGTCAGACATTTATGAACGTACCTGGAAGTTGTGAGCTGTCTGAACTTTCTGTAATATAAATGCACCATCTCATATTTTTCAGTGTACTGGATCAGTTCTCTGGATATTTTCTTTATTCTATGTTTTTCCTTTTGAAAAATCTAAGAAAGAAAAAATGGAATTATCTGGCAAACCTTGCACTAGTAAAATAAGAGTTTGATTTCCTGAGATCTCACACTGAACACCCATGACATAGTTTCTGTGGGATCAAAGTATCAGGAGTCAAATCCTTTCTTCTGAAACTATACAAGATTTTTTTCCTAACGCTATGAATGCTAATAGGATCTAAAATACTTGTTGAAATAAGCTCTCACGAAAGGAATCTCTGTACAGAAGCAGAAGAGGTGACTAGAGGTACGGGCTAATTTAGAAGTGAACAGAATATTCTTTTTTATGGCTTTTCTGTCATTCCTAATGTTTTTCCATTCTTATAGAAATAGTGAACAGTTTCCAGAAAGGACAAGGGAAATTGGGATGTGTCAGAGTCACATATACAACCATCGAGCTGATGATTTTGATGGAGGTGGCAAATGATTAGAAAGTTTGGTCACTGCTTGAAAGGATGTCTTTTTGTGATTCTGTTACTTTTTATTAGATGGATCTGACCAAGTATCAGTGTGGTAAAATGAAGAGTAAAATGTGGTCTGTTCTTATGAAAATGTCTCTTTTTCTTAAATGAGTATAAATACTTCATAAATCCAAAGATCATTCACCCATATTTCAATAAGTATAAAAATAATGTTTTCACTTAAAAGAAAAAAAATATTCTTATTTTGAACCTTTTTTTGGAAGCTCAGAGTATTACTCACAAAAAGTTTCTTTTTATTTTCTGTTTGTTTTGTTTCAAAAAACAAACTGAATAGGGAGAAAAAGCTATGCAGATCACGTGAAGCTGAAATAGAATGTTTTTACTCTTTTATAAACCATTCCCCATTTGAGGAATTATCTAAATTTATGGTAGCTTTTTTTTGTTTGTTTGTTTCTTTTCTCTGTCCATACAGATTGTTGCAGTTTTATAAATTTAATGGGAAGAAATGGGCAACAGGTATAGTTGTGATTTGTGAACCATGAAATACAGAATTTCTGAGATGAAACTGTTTTCCCAAGTTCATATTCAGAAAAGTTCAGGATATTATAATGGTAGGGATATACTTGCGGAATATGAGTTGTGTTGAACACTAAGTATACATAGTAACAGGATTATTACCAGCATGTTTAATAAAGTTTTTCTTTCCTGCAGGTGTTAATTAAGCTATGAAGGTTTAAAAAGAAAGTGCTTAAAATCCATTGTTCACAATTTTTCATGGTGGAACATTTTCTAGAAACTGGATTTCACCAGCAGACATTGTAAGAATAATTTCAACATTCGTGGTTGCATTAGAAGTGCATTAAGAGTACAAAAATTCTCAGACTTATGAACAGACTACAAACATTATTAAGGAGAACACTGCAATAATTAATATAAATGTTCTGGTGTTCCGCTTAGTTTAATAGAACTATCACAAGGTTCCTATTAAAAGTTACTATTAAGCTTAGAATGCATATACTCAGCATTACACAAATCTTAATGTCTGATACTCATCTTTAAAAGTGAAATGGGCCAGAGCCTCAGCTGATGCAAGTGGGTGTAGCTATATTCACTTTCAGTCACTCCTGCCACTGATATGTGAAATGTTTTTCTACATTTTGCACCTCACATTTTTATATCGGTGGAATTTCAGAATCCAACAGTTTTTGCAAACATCACAGTTTCCTTCTGTCTTACTTAAAGACCTCAGATCTCAGATAGAGCTTCTCTTTGATGCTGTTCCTGGTAAAACAGTCTCCTAGCACATAATCCAACATCCACTAAATCGATGCAAAGCCACTCAGTGACGTAGACAGGCTTTGAATGAAATTCTCACTGTATTTGATGATGTGCATTGAAATATGTTGAGGTACAGCACAAAATCTTTTAAGTGTTAATAAGTACTGTGCTTTCTCCTGAGGAGAATATTAGTGGTTAATTTGTGATTATCACACATTTAGCTCAAGTGAGCCAAGGCCTCACAACCGCGGATAAAGACAGTCACTGCTTACGAAAGTTTAAGGTAAGGACAAAACCAAACACAATCATCTCAAAGTCCAGTTTAGTGCCCTAAAAACAAGATCATCCTTTCCCTATTACCAGACACTGCCTCTCTGAAGCAATTGCCTTAAGATCCTAATGACCCTAGTTAGATTTAAAACTAAGTTTGTCAAATACCTTCTCATCATTCTAAATCTCTAAAGATTTGGTTTACAGTGTAGAGTGGGAAGGTGGGAGAGTTTGGGGGGATTGTATTTCTTTTAATCTGCCTAAGTCATCTTTTTGAGTCATCCACAAAACATTCAACTATTTTCATACCAGTATGCCTTCATTTAAGTTTAATGTAAAACTTCATTCGTTCCTGTTGAATAACCTGGGAAGTGGATGCAGATGGATTGTGTTGTAATAACAAATGTCCTTGTTCAGAAAGTAACTACCATCCATTAAGCCTTCCACACATACTGATGTCTCAAATCCATGGAGCTGCTCTTTGTGGTATCCTCTTTTCCTGGGGAGAAACTCACGTAATACCAAACACCATCACCTAAAGTTTGTAAAATCCACACAATACATTAAAGCATGTTAATGTCATATAATTCCTGGAACCTTACTACATTGGATGCCTTCTTTTTAATACTGAGCTTATTTTTGCTTTTGACATCTTGTTTCTATTTCAACTGATTTCCTGTTATAAATTGTGCAGCGCCTTCTATCTTTAATTAATTTAATGATAATCTTTGATTTTCATTAGCTTACTTGGCTTTTACATTAAGTTAATATAATATAATCCCTACTTGTCAGGGATATAATTGTATTTTCAATAATCCTTAGCATTTTATTTTATGTTTTTGTTTTATGTGTTAGGAAGAACAATTCTGATTGACCAATAATGTTAAGACAAATCATATGCAAACTAAAAGGAACCTTCTGAAGAGTAAGCTTAAAACCTAGTTGTTTGGGGCAGTTTACAAGTACTTTCGAACTGTAGATCAGTGCATGTTGTAGTTCTGTATCAACACCATTAAAAACAATTGATAGAATACATATTTTATGTCGTCTATGCCATGATCTGTATTGTCATCACTTAACTGTCCTAAACCTAAACCTCCTTAGAGATCTTTAAAACAAGCTAAGAATCTAATGTTACAGTATTGGTAACCTTTGGAATCTATATTAAAAGTGATGACAATACAATTATTTGCAGGAGTTGAGATAGATTCACCAGCTGATGAATCACACAACCCACATATAAAATATTAGTAACCAGTTATAATGTTTTTCTGAGGGAACCCAATGAAAAATATTGAAATAAAACTAAAAGGAGAAATTATGCTAAATTGAACCTAAGTTATTGAGTTATTAATTTACTGACTCCAAAACAAGTTCAACTGCCTAAAAACCCAAAACAAGAAATAAAACTTTTGCAGACCAGGATAAATAATGAAGGATACCATGCATTTATGAGTATGTCTGGGAAAAGGTTGCCCAAGTTTCTCAGGTGCATTTTAAAGTGATTTTTTTTCATCCCATTCTGGATCAGAATCTAAGAATTTCAGGATAATCTTGTCTCTGTATTTACAGTGTTTTAATGATCCGGTTAAAGTATCTAAAGAAAATTGATTTGTTTTGTAACTTATAACAATTGGTATTGTACTCTGTTATCATTGCTGTTACTCTTACTGTTTATTACTCTGGATTGAACTCAGTATTTCAACAAAAATCTTATGCTATGTCTTGTATCAACATAATTAATGAAGTAGTAAATAAGAAATATTAATCTGCAACACTGTTTGCCAAGGATTTATTCTATACTCAGGGTATCTTTATCTATTCCAAGTCACCATATTTTTCACTTTATTATATTTATTTTATTTTTATAAAATCTCAATTAGAGAGTTAGCAATTGCATGGTCTTTACAATTTATTTCAAAGAGGTTTCTTAGCTGAAGATACATGATCTCAGTCAACTGATTTTTTTTTATTATTATTATTAATTGCTACTACCACTTTATTTTCACTTGTAACAAGGGATTTGCATCTCTCTTCATCTAGTCAAAATATAACCATTTAATTTTTGGCAAATTCACAGATACTTCATATTTTCACTACCTGTATTTAATGTCTCCACCCTTCATGTCATGGTTTTGCTGACTGTAGAAAAATACTCCTTATTAGTAGCATATGAGGCCAATGAAGAGGTCACCAATCCAGGGGAAATACATTTTCTCCTGTGGTGGTAAACAGCTGTGTTGAATTTAATTATTTTTATATTATATCTATGGTATCATTTTAAGTTGCCTATGTCTGAAAGAATTGAAAACTGTGGAATATTAAATGAAACACATGATCAAAGATGTATATGACTGATTTTTTTTTAATGGTGTAATGAGTATTCAAATTTTGATTTGATGTTTCTCTTTGAAAATAGATTTCTGTGGTGCTTCTACATTTTTTTAATCAAGTTGCTATATTATGTTTCCTGAAAATGTGAATTATATTAAGTAGAACTTCTCTTATGTATGATTCTGAGTGGGGATGAATGATACTATAACTCTGCCAAAATTCCCATTTCTGATTAAGATAAGTATTTCTTTTGTTGTGCTGTCAGCTAATTTTTTTCCATTGTTATTTCAATAATTGTTATTTCAACTGCTCACTTCAAAAATTCTTCTTGTAGTTTATCTACCTGAGATGTTTTAATGAAAAAAATACATATCAGTTCTTCCAATGCAAACCATTGTTCTGCCATTTGACACCGTACCAAACACCTGTTAGGTGCAAAATTTTTCTAAGTGATGGAGAACTCACCATCTTAGTTAATATCATTCACTTCAAAAAATATTTTTACTTTATGATAGTCAGTGATAGAAAAACTTTCTTAGTAGAAAGCATAAGTGGAAAACCCAAGTTCAGTATTATTCCTCTCTTCTTGCATATTAAATTTCACACAGTGTCCAGAATTCTTTGTCCAGAATTACTATCATTCTTCTCAATCATTTGTATGTTTTCATACATTCTGTACTCTGCCCTCTTTCACAATTCATTGTTTTCCAACCTGTGAAAATAGTTTCTTGATTAAACTTAACCTGGTTTAGCATTGGAACTTGTGATAGGAGAGGGTTGAACAGTGGCTTAGAGTACAGTGTTTTCTATTCCAATTTCTGGGCTCTTTTTTCACATTTCATAAGTTGCTTTTTGAGGGAAGTCACACAGTTTGTATGACATTTTTATTCATGTCTTTTAAAGGCTAATGATTCATATAAAGTGTTTGATGAAGTTGGTATTTATGATAACCATTTGATTGAAGTAGCAAAACAAATCAACAAAATAACATTTTTTTCAACTACATCAGAGGAAAAAGTATATAAACAAAAGACAGACCATGCTTAGGGAACAATCTGCACTTGAGGGACTAATTAATTATTTATTTTTTTTATCTTTAACGTATGAAATATTGATATGTCTGCCTTAATGGGGATGGGAAAAAATGCTAGCATACGTAAAAATGAAGAAGAGTAGGGAACTGTAAGCATTAAATCCTTTTAAAATAGTTTTGTTTGAAGTATCTCACTTTTTCCTCAGCCTAATTAAGTGAAATGAATCATTTATCATCATTGATTGTATCAACAATGCTTTCAAAATGATGGAAAACCAGGAATAAAACAGCTTGGGGAACATGTATCATCATCTCACCGTTCTGATTGAACATTAAAAAGTGAATAAAAGAATAGCAGAAATTAAAGTTTAGATTCCCAAGGTCTATACCCTTACACATGGGGAATTAAAATTGCTATTTTCTTCTACAAGGTCGCAGAAATTTCTTACCCATAGAATGGGTGTTGTTGCAAAATACTTTTATAACTTATACCTTTTTGGGGATTAAAAATGAGGTGATAATTGAGTTAAAATGTTGATACCAGTATAATATTTTTATAACTCAGAGAACAATGTTTAATGATCATAACAGAAAATACTGTATTAATTGTCTTACATGTATTGTAGTGCCAAGTTCATGTCAAAACTAACAAGTACTACCTGAGTACAACCTATCTACTTCATATCTATTAAACTGTGGGAGAATTAATTAAAAAAAACAATGGCTAGCTGTTTGCATGCCTTTCTATACGCTTAAATGAGTCACATGTGAGACCAAATATTTTAGGACTGTAAAATATTTATAAGTTGGTTGTGACCACTGTTTAAATCCTGCTCTCTTCCAGTGATGTAGTCATTCAGTCTTGGAGATCATTACAGACAGAAACCCGATTCTTCCAGTACCAGTGTAGTTTGTTGTCTCATGCAAGAGGACATTATTTTTTCTTGACCATCATAAAGTGTAAGACTGTGGTTTTCCTTTTTGCTGATATCATTAAGGGGAACAATGTGATCATGGCACGTGTCTGTACTGACTGCACTGTCTCCAATAACACAGATGAGAAAACTCATAAATAATATGTTAGAATATGTCTCAACTATTATGTATGCACAGCAGTTTTAAAAGCTACACACACATTTCCGTATACAACCTTTCACTATGAAGTTTTAAAAAATCCATCATGTTTTGGAAAGAAAACTTCATGCCAGTGAATATTGTATAACTTGCACAAAACATTTAATTTAGGTGTGGCTTCATATTTCAGAAAACTTAAACTCAGAAATAAGCATTTTATCAGAAAAGTGGGGATTCTTTTGTTAAAGGGTAAGATTTTTCTACTTTTTAAGAAAGATTTGTTCAGAGCCTAATTTTGCCATAAAACAGACCAAGAAAGCCTTCAATACTTTTTTGTACTGTATTTGCTCTGTTTGTGTCACAGCTGCACACTGCTTTATGCCTCTGCAGGAAGCTTCATGTAGTGGCAGTGCTTGAAAGGTTAATGGCATTTACTGCATTACTAATCTATTCTTTAAACCACTGATTAGCATTGAAATTGATTCCCAGCTCCTCGTGGCTGAAACGACATTAATCTAGTCTCTGCTATTAAAAATGTTACACCTTTCTCATGTTACCAGGTGATAACACATCATTAATTTGACGGCTTCCATTGTTCTGTCCTTCACCGGAAACTTACAAATGTGAGCAGTGAGCAAAAATTTAATGTATCCATTCAGAAAGAAAAATTGTAGTAGGTTATCATTAAGTGCATTTGTAATGTGAAGGACAACTATTTTTTGTAACTGTCAGGTATCCAAAAGTATGGATACAGGCATTAGATTGTGGTCAGACAGATACAGCATTATTATAGCTATAAAACTTGCAAATGCAATCTACTGTGACAGTGTTGAAAGGTGGGTGGACAGTATCCAATTTTCAACTGCAACTGCCCTATCTCCGTATGGCATTCAAATTACAAACAAACTGATAATTTAGTGTTCCACCCATCAGATGAAACCCAGATGCACAATTCCACAATGTGTAGTGCAAGAAAACATTGAACATCACAGAACATATATTCTTCAAAGCTACTTTAAATTTCCAAACACCAAGCCCAGCCTTACCATTACACTAATGCATTAGACATCCAAGAAAATGGGGTCTCTTCTGGGTATGTAAAGTTCTGTGGCTCAGCTGCCTTCTCCGTAATGCTACTTTCATTATTAAATTAAACAGATTGTAAAGTCAGAACCTATTTTACCAAGATGGTTTATTCCTGCTAATACTAATAGGTATCAAAAGTAAAAACCTTACATAGAAATTACTAGAATGGCAGCTTTGGTAAACATTGTGGTGTTTTATGACAGTATTTCTGACACACTGAAGGTTAAAAAAATGACATATATATAACGTTTTTAAATTTCAAACTAAGCAAAATTGTAAAAAATAATAAAAGCATCCATAAACCTCCATAAAATACAGATGAAATTTGCATAAAAGACACAAAGAAAGTGAGCTGCAGGATCAAGAGAATTCTAAAAACCTCAAAATAACAACTATGTTTTTAAAAAGAAGAAAAAGACTTCACAATTTAAAGTGCTGAACTATTAAACTGAAAAAGAAAACTACTAAGAGTTTTCAAAATATATAGAGAGAGGCAGGACAGAGTAAAGTCTGTAATTTAAAATGTAACATAACACAAATGTCATCAAAGGACAAAGAAGAACTACCCTCCTGGAAAGATCCTGTTCTTCAAAACAAAGGGATACAATACAAATTTAATGCAGTTGAATATTAAAAACCTCAAAAGAAAGGAGTACCAACTTAGTTTTAATTTGAAGGATGAGGTAAAAATGCCCATGAGGGCATCAAGATTGTAGGTCACTATAAAGTGTGTGCAAATACATTAGGCATCATGCTGCATTTCATAAAAAGACAAGTTTCCACAAGTTATCGTGAAAACATGTATGCACAGGGTGGAGAAATACATTGAAATTGGTTGAGAGACAAACAGCTAAAGATAAATCTGAGAGATGATTCTGTAAATATCAATATTATCTTTTTTATAGACTACAAGTTTTCTCCTATAAATATTAAGATTGAAGGAGAATGAGAGAAAACTGCAAAAGAATCTCTGTAAAAGATGCAACTATTTCTATCATTAAAGGTTAAAAATAAAGAAAAACAACACAACATAGTTAGAGAACCAGTCTATGCGTAGCATTGTAATTTTGCGTTGAATAAAGGGATAAATAAAAAATTCCAAAGGAAAAATCTGATTGCTTTGTAAAATAGCTGTTTATATAGAATATTATCCCACTGAAGAATGCATGATTAGTCATACAGGGCTAGATTATCAATGTCTAGTCCAATTATTTGTCTCCATCAAGAGTGATTCCCAATATTTTCAGTCCTTTTTACGGGGTTTGGTTTTTGTTGATTTTTGGGTTTGGGTTGGTTTGGGTTTTTTTTGCTCAAATGTCTTTGAGTATTCAGAGCAAACTTTGCTGAACATCTTCAGTTACTGCATTTCTGAAAAGCTTTTCATGTGAAAATATATTATAAAATTTTAAAATTACATAGCCAGACCATAATAAGTCATATCCTTCAGCTGAATGCTTATAAATTCTGATTCAAGTGGGAAATACTGGACTCCATTTCTATCAAGTATTACATTAAAACAAAATTAAAATTGTACTGAGATCAAAATATGTAAAAGATCAATGATAAAAAAAAAACCCTATATGTTAAACTCAAATTTTTGAGATGGGAAAGATGAAAATGAACTATGTGTGAGGCAAAAGAATAGTATATGATAGAAATATATTGCTTGAACAACACATTTAAATCACATAGAATTAATGTTAAATCCAGAGATACACTTGAAGCTATAAAATAAAGAATAAAAGGCAATATTTTAGATGTTTAGATTTCTAATTTCTGGTAACAGATATTTGAGATAGCTCTGACAAACATTGCGTATTGGTTTTTCCCCTGTCTTTCCTTTTCCATGGAAGAAAGACACGTAGACAAGCAGACAGACAAACTGATAAAATTTCTTAGCAGATGGTGGCTGAGAAGTCAGAGAAAGTAATGACCTGTTTCTGAGTAGCTGAGGAAGAGGTGTTATCTCAGGGGGCTTTTGCTAAAAGAATGAAAATTGGGCAGATGGTTTCCATTCTCACCCACAGCTGAGATGTTATGGTAGTATTATGTCATCACAAGTCTATAGCTGAAACAGTAACTATGCACTGTTTCTTCTCTTTTTTAATGACTCTGCAAAGAGCAGAATAAAATAAATTTGATGCTGCTGGTCGTATTACTTTCTGTTATTAATATCTTCTACTAGAAATATCAGATACTCTTGCTTTATAATGTGCGTATTTGCAGCAAGGATTAAAATGGATCCAAATTTGTTAGATTACATAATGAAAGATATAGAATTTATACAAAATTAAAAAAAAAAAAAAACCAAACATAGGCAATTGTTAAACCAAATCAGAACTTTAAATGAATATGATTGTGATTATTTGTTTTGGCAAAAAAAATTCAGGGAAAATCCAATTGTGTGATTTTTATTGTATACGTACTACTTAAAACAAGCACTTTATTGAAACACAGCTCAAGAGGTTAGAACAAGCACATGAAAGCTGTCTTTTACAGTCATATTTGCAAAGTTCAGGATAATATTGTTGTATGCTAAGTAATCAATACCTATAGCAATCATACTCAATTCCTACTTGTCCTCAATTCCCTTCAAGAAACCTTATCTTTTTTGACTTGCTAGATAGACTCTTTAATGCTACCAATCTAACAAATACATGTAACTTTAATGTATTCTAGACTTATGAACAACAGCAGCCTGAATATTAAAATAGACACTCCTGAAGCAATAAGTAACTGAAACCTCTCCAGCAGGAGAAAGATTGATTACTATCAAAACCTTACAAAAGCTTACAAAAAGTATTGTTCCTTGCTCTTATTTCAGTTGTTGGTGGTGATAAGTGGAATTTGACTGACTAATGTGTTTTGTGGCTGGCTTAAGACCTATTCATAAGTTTACTGGAGAAAAGAATTAACAGTAAAGAAGGTCTTCTTTTCCCGCCGGGCACAGATTTTGTAATATGGCTATTATGACATCTTTGAGACATAAATGTCAAGCATTTAATGATTTATTTAAGCTCTCTAAAGTAATTCTAAGAAAAGGATTAATGTATCAATGTGGTAGTGATGCAACACCCTATTTTCAAATATCTTGCCCTTGGAACTTTATTCAAAACCTGTATTATCTGAGTAAATGAGCTATGAAATCTCTGGACTTGAGACAGCTCTGAACAGAATCTAGAACAGCCCACACTTGGAACAAGATGCCACAGGATATAAGATATACAATATGAAGTTTCTAAAGCTAGTCAAAATGAAATGGGACATATTCTGAACTCTAAACTCTGTGGCATTATATCCCTTTTGTCTGCTTGGAAGCATACAACTCACATTCTTTTTTTGTTTGGTTTTGGTTTTGGTTTTGGTTTTTTGTTCGGTTTTGGCTTTTTTTTTTTTTTTCAAGTTGTACTTCTTCCTTTCCGTTTTACTATTCTCCCTTTGACTAAAACACTGTAGAGCTTTAAGTGCTCACAGATATCATAAGAAACCTGAATACAATTCCCTCCACCTCATGTGATTTGAAATTTAGACAGCCATTCTGTATTAAAAAAAAAAAAAAAGAAAAAAAAAAAAAAAAAGAAGCTGTAAATCTTTTACCCAACTGGAAAACAGCTTGGTAAAAGAAGGCCTGGGGGTCCTGGTGAACAACAAGTTGATCATAAGCTAGTAACGTATCCTTGTGTTAAAGCAGGTTAATGATATCCTGGGCTGTATTAGGCAAAGTATTGACAGCATGTCAAAGGATTGGATCTTTCCCCTCTACTGAGCACTGCTGAGGCTGTACCTGGAGTGCTGTGTACAGTTCTGGGCTTCCCCATACAAGAGAGACACAGACATGGTGGAAAGAGTCCAACAAAGGGTCATGAAGATGATGAAGGGAGTGGAACGTCTCTCCTATAAAGGAAGGCTGATAAACCTGGGACTATTTAGCCTGGAGAAGAGAAGGCTCAGGGCGGATATTATCAATGGATATAAATAGCTGAAGGGAGGGTACATAGATGACAGAGCCAGGCGCTTCTTTTCAGTGGTGTCCAGTGGCAGGAAACAAGGCAATGGGCACAAACTGAAACACAGGAGGTTCCCTCTGAACATCAGGAAACACTTTCTTACTGTGAGGGTGACTGAGCACCGGCACAAGTTACCCAGGGAGATCATGGAGCCTCTTTGGAGATATTAAAACAACAAATCTAAACACGGTCCTGGGCAATTGGCTTGAGATGGCCCTTCTTGAGCAGGTGGATTGGACCAGATGACTTTAAGAGGTCCCTTCCAGTCTCAACCATCTGTATTTCTGTGGTATAGGTTGATCAATTTTAGCACAACTTGGTGAATACAGTACTGTTGCATGAGTTAAGCTTTAATTGCCTTCTGGCAGGAGAGAAAATTGAAGAAAGCTTCTCACATTACTGTATTAAATAAAAGGGAGATGAAGATCCCCACAAGTTTTAAAGACGTCTGATAGTGCAGTTACAGGACCAGTCAACAGCACTCTGGAAAGACTGCCAAGTTCATCTCCTAAAGAACGGCTGAAGGTGTTAAGAACACCCTAATACTCAGGAAAATAGAGTTGAAATCATGTTCTGTATCCCTAACTATTGACTAAGCTACTTGTGAGCATGTGCAGAGGCAGAATTTTCAGCACCTAGGGAGGCACTGAAAGAGAGGCACAAAGACACATAAGGGGTGGGGGGGGTACATTTCTAAATTAAAAATTCCAGTATGGACAGATAAATGTCTCCATAGGTCTTTGCATAAATAAGAAAAGAAAGGAATAAGCACTGAGCATTCCACACCAGATACTGAGTGTTCAGTCATCAGTCATATAAGGAATGTTTTTATTTCTGTCATTACTAGAATGGCTCAACAACATCTGGCACAAATTCTGATGTTGCATGAAAGCATAGTAGATGACATTTCCTGATAAGCATTGATTGTCATAACAGCATAAAATACAAGGTAATACTTAACATTGTATTAAATAACAGCAGTGTTAATACAAGTATCTTTAACAATAAAAACTAAATTTGTTAACCACTTTATTAATCAACGAGATAGTATTTCTGTAATATAAGACATGTAACTCCATGTTTTTTCTCAACAAAATAAATAACCATACTGTGTACTGGTCTGGGTCAGAGATTTACAAGGAGTACAGCTGCTGAGAGAGAAATAAAATAGATTTTCTACCTAAGGGCTGTTTCATTATGCCAGACAGCACTTTGTATTGATCCTTCTCTATTTATTTCTAATTTTGTTGTCTCTGATTGAGCTGAGCTCTAAATCTTGTGATGGCTTACATGCTGTTAGGATGCAGCATTGTTACGTGAAGTGAAAGGTAGCAATGTTCTCATTTTAAGCTCTAATTTAGTCTGATTTGCAACAAATTAGCATTTCTAAAGTAGTATTTTAGTACAGAGAGACCATTTGTTTCATATATTTTCTATAATACATGTAGAAATTTCTGTACTGAGAAGTACATGAAGGTTATTTATTAGTTTCACAAGGGTCTTGGGAACTGTTTAGTAATTTTTTGAAAAAAAATTCGACACTTTATATCTAAACTTCTCATTTTTTATGAGAATAAAATTTTCAATAGGTCACACAAAGTGTGTTAAGTAGCTTTTTGTTAGGATTTTCTTGATTTAAAATATATGCTGAATTACATGAATTTGATTTACGATACCACTTTTCGTTCCTATTTTTGTAGATCACAACTCCCTTGCCTTACAAGTAATGATCATTAAAGATAAGAGCAGGAATGGAAAAGCTACTTCCTGGTCAGCAGAGAAAAACCTGCAAAAGGTTAAATTGCATGATAAGTCTTCGGAGTGTTTTAAGAAAGTGTCCAAAAAGAAAAAAAAAGGATATATTACTAATTCTAAAGAAGCTGTATATTCCCATTAATGTCACCAGTCGTCTTACAGTTTCCCTTTCTTGGCAAAATAGATCCCTGATCTACTTATGCAATATGTTCAGTTACATCAATGAAAGTAAATAAATTGCAAGTATTTGTTAATGTGCTATGAATTTTTAAAAGGAAAAAAGAAAAGCTAAGGAAGGAAAAAGATGTGTGTGAAGTATATAATCTCCAATCTAACAAACCTCACTCTTTTCATTACAGATGGTCACTCTGGGACTCAAAGTCTGCTAGCTAGCATTTTATGAAGCTAGTTGGCTTCTTTGAACATTTCATCCAAACAGAGAAATACATGCTTCTTAGGGATGGTGGGAAAAGCCAGCAGAAAGCATCCTCAAAGATCTATGTCAACCATTTTAAATAAATTTTACAGTTATATATTTACACCCTTCCCTACATTTGCACAAAGGCTTTTTCTTTTGGGAGATGTATATAAAGAGAGGGGAAGCGAGTTTAGATTTTTAAATTAGTTTTAACTTGTTGTTAAATGTTGAGTTTATATTTTCATGTTCTTAAAAATATTTGCCAATCACGGTCTCTATATCTTCAACCACGTAAAGATAATGCTGGAAGAATGTAGTATTTTAGTAGATTAAAGTCTACAGAGAAAGGCTTTTCTATCATCCCTCTCTTGGCATAGTTTTGTTGTGGATGACTAAGGAAATTGCTTTTGCAAAAGAAGTAAGTCACACTATAAAAATTATTATTTTGCTTTACGTGCATTTTTGTTATCCTTACACTCGTCAGAAACATAATATTTTTTTTCTTTTTACTGACCAACCAGTAAAACTCTGAACTGTAGATTTAGCATAGATTGGGCCACTTTTTGTGTAGCCCAGTTAGCTATGCTTAGGAGAAAAAAATCTAGTACCTTGTATCAAATTGGGTAAGGGACAATTTATCTTCCTAGCTGCCCACATTTTAATATACCTTCTGCTGAAAGTTTAGACCGGGAGATAATTCAGTTCTGCACATCCATGCCCATGGGACATGGGGTGCCCACAGCTCAGAAAAAAAGCTGTCTGAAGTGCCCTGAACCCAGCTTGAGTGCAGGCTGCCCGTTAACGCTGACTGCCTTTGAGGATCTGCTAACAATGTTTCTCCAAGAAACTCCATCTCACAAGCTGGTAGTTATGCAGCTGTGGCCTGTTATAAGATGTAAGAGGCATCAAAATTACCACCGCCCCTTCTTGTCTTAGTATCTGCCCTTTGGAAAGGATTTCCATTGAATATTCAAAATGCATTGACTGGCAAATTTAAACAAAATGGCAAGCATGGATCTGACGAGATACTCTTTGTGTCTTTATTGCTTTTAGGAGGAGCTGTGAGATAGAGCCATGGTTCAAGTATTAGGGAGAAAGGGTGACATCTTTCATGATGGTACATCTTAAAAGGTCGTATTAACATGATTAACAATACACACATACTAAAGCAGCAAGGTTTTACATTAAAAAAATCAGGAGGTCAGCTACATCTGATTTAGATTTACTCTGGAAACAGGCAACTCACAATATAGGAATCATTACCATGATATCCCAAAATGAATTATACTAAAAAACCTCACATTTTTTCTTGTTTAAACTAATTTAAAAAGCAACAAATTTAGCTGTGAAAATCTAGCCTTACCATGCAAGGAAAAAAAATGTATAGGTTCCTCCATATTTGTTCAGCTACTGTGAATGGAAACTTTTTTGTTTTTACAAAATCTTTACTCTGATCTTGATTGGAACCTATCTTTGACCTTAAAACATTTTTGTTTTAATAGTAATAAAACTAAGTTCATTCAAACTGATAAAAATTAAAAGTTGAAAATAATTCTAATGAACCTCTTTATTAGGTTTTGTGTTTCAAATTACAATGTAGGCTGAAATCCACTGGATCCTTCCTTTGAAGAGGGGTACAATTTCAGGCAAGAAATTTTCATCTGTACACAAAAGCTGTCTCAACACCTTAAAGAAATATGTGAGTCTTTTTTAATTCTTTCTTAAAAAAAATAATTTAAAAAATCCAGAATTTGATCATTGAGAATAAAACTGAAGTCATAATGGTCTTTTGTATAAACCCATTTGGTTATTTTGTTGGTAATTTAGCATGAAACATTGGCCATTCCTTCATCAAATAGGCATAAATAAAAAAATTAAAAAATGCAGAAAAGAAATGGAAAGGAACTGGGAATATTTCCTTTAAACAGAAACAAATAATACACGAAAATTAAATCACATGAAGTAAATAAACTGTGGTTTTCCCCTGTTAGAATTTAAAAAGACGATATGCAGTAAAAAGAACAGCAAATTCAGTTTGTCAAAAGAAATACTCTTTCATATAACTTGGTACTTATCCATGGATATAATATCCACAGGTAATTTTGGTGTTTAAGATAATAATGTTATTAAAAAGATTCATTTCTTCATTAATATGAAGGGTATGTGGTTTGTTTTTGTTGTTGATTGGTTGTTGTTGGTTGTTGTTTTGTTTTTTTTTTTTTTTTTAATTCTGCAAACAGTTCCTTATTTCAGAAAGGATACTTAACTCTCCTTTAGTTCTCCCTGTTCTTGAGAAAGAAATACAGATATCATGTACTGCTTTTGATATAAGTACAACAGTTCATTTCAGAAATGTTGAAATGTGTCACTTGTTAACACAATTGAGAAAATAACAGGAGTTTGTTGAAATTATGAGTGTTTGTCAAAGTTTTGTCATTGTTTGTTCAATATTTCACAAACCAGTAACCTTGATGCAATGACAGGGTCTTGCTTGTTCACGTGTTCTTGCTACTGTTACCAAAAAAAAAAAAAAAAAGGAAGAAAAGAAATTACTAAAAAAGCTGGCATCACAAAAGCTGCTGGCAACAGCAGTCTTTCTCAGAATTGTTAACACCTTTGTTATTTATCTGGGAAACTGAATTTCTCAGAGGTATCATGTAAGATAACTCCACAGTTAAAGTGGATTACTCAAGAGTTTATGCAGATTGTTAATTCCACTCAACTACTTAAAACTGATCACATGAGCTGAAACAATCTTTAGATAAATACACGATCCAGTTGAATTTTCATTGGCAAAAGCAGATGGGAGTTGATGGTCTTGGAGCTACTTTGACCTAAGAGTAACATTTAAATGGATCCTTAGGAAGCAGAAATCTACAACAGAAACATACCAGCATTCCAGTATTCTAAAAATATTGACCTTGTGAAAATATAAATTGACATGCAAAATAATTACAGGTGCTACGTTTTTTTTGTTGATAATGTTTCTTCTTATGCCTTATGATGGGTCCTTAGACAGAATTCAAAGAAAATAACCTTTTTTAGGCTTAGAGAGTAAAGTGCCTGTTTCAACTAATGAAACAAAAAAATGGCTTTGAGGAATTTCAAATCCTGGCTTTTCTTGTTCCACAATCCACCAAAACAAAATCCTAAAGTGTTTTCTTTTAACACCATATTTTGAAAGAAAATAATTTAATAAAATATATACTTAATTTTGTCTAATTTTGGTAGCTAGCTTACTTTGTTGAATGCTAAGAAGTGTGATATCAAGGTTCGTTTTCTTTTTTTTATCATAACTTTGAAGTACATTCAGTTACACAGCACTATTGATGTATGACATATTCTGAAAAAATTCTGGACTGCACAGAGACACAAATAGGAGCCTAGGAGTGAATCCCACTCAATGGGAGGGTTGCCACTGTGGCTACCAATTGCCATCACATAATCACAAGCTTCTGGTGGAGTAGAAAGAACTAGGTAAAAGAAACTAAAGAATTACGAAAAATGTCAGCATCTCAAAGTTATAAGTGAAGAGCTGCCCTTGGGTCAGAAGAGATTATCCTACAATTTTGTTTTGGTTTCACTTAATGAAGGCACTGTGTTTCATCTTTTCCCCAGAACTAGTGAGAGTAGCTCAAAATCTGAGCACTGCTCTTTGTGATATATTCTGCACCTTTTAGATTCAATTCAGCTTAAGCTTTGGTTTGCATATTGACTATCAGATTCAGCATTTCATTGATTATAGGTTTCATAAAAGAAAGGAAGCATGTGATTGCTAAGAAAAAAAAATGGCTATTTGAGAAATAGGCTGGTCAGACTATGAATTGCAGGATATCACTTAAACAAGGAACAGCAATTTGGTATCAGTAGGCAAGAAACAAAAAAAAATGAAGAGATATATACATTCTTCTTTCTGTTCCATTCTCTACTCTTCCCATACTTCTCTTTTTTACCTTCACCTTTCTTATCTCTGTGATTTGTATACCTATTTAATTTTCATACCTTTGTATAACTGAGGAAAGGAAGCCCAACTTTACTTTGCCATATTTTGAAAACCAAATGCTGTTCTGGCATGTGGAGATGAGGAGGGCTGGTGCTAGTAAAATATTTTGAAGGCATCAAAAAACTGTTGAGACAAGGGTGCGATTAAAGTAGTACTGATCTCTTCTTGTGAAATTCATGGCTCATGACAACAATACAGAGCTGTGAACCTGTGACTGGACATATGTTCTATAAAACAGGCTATTAACTATGAGATACTGTATTGTACCACCTGTTTTCATGTTACACTGCAGCTGTTAATATATTTGGGTTACCTTGGGGAGGGTGAGGTATGTTAGGTGGATTCTGTGAAAAAGTAAAACCCATTTTATACACACTCTATATTGTCCGTACTCCAATGATGTTAATAGGAATTTTGCCATAAGGATTAGTGGGCCAGGTTTTCACTCTGGTATACTCCACCCCAGTATACACATCACAAGGTACACTTCCAGCATTAATCAGGCATTTTAAACCTGTGTTTAGAATATAACACACGAAAGTTTTCAAAAATCCTCAAGCCAGCCACTGTTTTTTAGTGTGTAGAAACTAAGAAAACCATAGAACAGGGTCAGTATTACTCTAGCGTAGACTACAAGTAAAAGATGCCACAAATAAAATGATTCTACCAATAAACTCCCACATTCCTTAAAAATTACATTCCAGTAAATTTTGTAAATGTAATATAACTACATTACTTATACACAAAACCCAGATACACTTGAACTCTATCCTTTTCAGGGATACTAACAGCAGCATCCTAACAACACATTCTTTGATCAAATACACATTCAATTTTAACTTTGTATTGTGTAGCAAATTATAGTATTAAATATTCAAATTCTTCATTGTCTTTGACTCATTTATTAGAGAAAAAAAATCCTGATGCCGCCTAGGTGAGTGTTTCTTATGGAAGAAAACTCATGTAATACAGGAAAACTTCACTTCTATTCAAGTGTCTCGAATTTTACTGTTTTGATTATCAATGAATCCTAAACTCCTTCTTCTTTGCTATGTTGCATGTAGTTTTCAGCTAAAGATTTCTTGGAAAATTTGTAAGACACTTTCGTTCTGCTCTACTTCTCATGATCATAAAGAGATTAAAATGAAAAGAAAACAATTTAAATATGCAACATTTGAAACTGCTTGTCTGGGTAAAAGAGAGAATTCTGAACAAAATTTCACTAGTCACTTTTGTCTCCATGTGCACCTCATCAAGAAATTGAGAAGTCAAAAATTGATTAGTCAAAAAGAACTGAAGTCACTGAATTCAATGAGTAACTGTGACCTGTATTCACATACCTTGACCATGCCATTTTTGTCCAGTGTATAAAAAGATGTACAAACTTCCCGCATTCTCCAAGTGCAAATAAAAGCTGTTAAAAGAACACAAGATAATTTAAAGAGTATAGACCCAAGGCAAGAAAGGGGTTGCTTTCATGTTTTAGTAAATGAATGTAGCCGTGCTGGCTGTGATGAGAAAATATTCTTACTAGGCAAAATTCAGCTATTCTTGAACTCAATGTTCTATTCATCATTTCTGCATTTCACTTACACATGCAAGCTGTCTTTTAAAGCATAATAAATGAGCCCCTTGGCCAATATAAACCTGCACAGCTTCAGTGGCATCTATGAAAGAATATAAGGAATGTCACAGGAATTTCAGCGCTTAGTATATTCTTTAGTATCGACAAGAAGGTGATGCTCACTTCATGGAGAAATAATATTGTTAGAGCTGGAATTTATGAAGGATTTAATTCTAAATCCAAGCAAGTTTTCTAACATTAAGCTTTTCTCACAAGACTACCAACAAAACTCCAAGAGTATTGAATGTGTCCTTTTTTTTTCAGAAATAAAATACTGATTTTATTAAAATGAAGTATTTCTAGTGAATTATTTTGTACTCCATCTTTCACAGTGCATTTTTGGTGTTTGTTTCATAATTTGTGTTTGTTTTTCTTCTATAAGGATATTTCCATACCTTGTATCAGTAACATGCTCAGTAATATGACTAGAATCTGGGTCAAACTATAAATAAGGTGAATGCTTTTAAAGAATTTCAAATCACTGTAGCTGAATTAGGCATGTAGGAGGTATTAGACATTGCATAACCTTACGTAGTCAACAGGGACAAACTCCAACTCCAGTGCCAAACTTTGTATATGTGGGTTTCATTTTAGGGGAACTTATATAATACTATTCTATTAATTCCACTACTTACTCAATAAAAGAGGAAAAAGTATTCTTGATGAGAATTTAAGGAATATTTATAAGAAATATTAAAATTCTGAATTATATCCCAATTCCATAGTGATATAGCACCTCTAAAGTCCATAAAAACATTCAGCGTTACCTCACAGGTTTTTTCTACTGTAAGTGTAAATCTTATAGCTTTCTCAAATATCTGTGTATGGAAGCTGCTGCTGAATCATGCCATTTGAGAAAATGACCACTTAGAGATCTGTAAATAGCCCATAATGGTTTTGTGCAGGGGATACTATATTTTAGGTTTTTCTTATAAAAGCTCAAAATTATTACTGTCTTTACCTTTCAGCTTATATATATATATTAAAAGATAACCAGGAACAAAGGTACATATATATCTATGTATGTATTTGAAATCTATGTTGGAAGAACTGTATATCACTCAGAGAATACACACATATTGAAAGCTTTCCTCCCTGTACAGACACTGTAAAGCAAAAGAGAAACATCATTCAATTTTATCCTCAGGGACTGTTATCTATTTAAGGCTGCCTCACATCATAGAAAAATTCCTGAGTAAGCATGGCAAAATATACTGGTTTTAATCTCCAAGACATCTTTAAAGCTATATAAAATGATTATTGCTTTTATGAGCTTCTTTTAATACTGTATCAATATTGATTTTATCATGTAATTATAGAAGATTCTCCAACCCCGTTTTCCTGGGGATGGGATGGAACTGCTTCAGAATTATATATAACTTGTTTAAAATTTTTTTCACTAGGATTGAGTGTGCCAGAATGACCCATGCATTCACATTTTTCTTAGCTCAGAGCTTTTCATGTCGTCCAAATATAGTCACAAAGAAAATCTAATTTATTTTCTGTAAGTATAAAGTCAATAAAATTGCTTTCCAACATAGTCACAAACACTGGAATAAAACAGACAAAAGGATTTGAATGGTTATATTTGCATTTAATTCACATTTGGCAGACTAGCTAACTCTCTGATGGCTAGTACATGGCTAATGCCAGATCTCTGTTTCCAGAATGGGAAAGTGGTTCGGCTGATGGCGATTTTCTATATCTTTAAGAAAAAAGTCCAAGCCATGACACACAGTGGAAGTGCACTCAAATCTGCTTCTTCTTTGAGGTAATCTGCCCTCTTTTTCTGACCTGTCATCAAAAATTATTATCCTGCTGCTGGATTGTAACATGCTAGAGTAGTATCCCACACAGCCATGGGCAGGAGTGCACGTCCCAGGTGAATAAGAAAAAAAGACATGGTATTGGTAATACCAAAAAGTGAAGGAAGAATACTAAATAAATTTTGTTTTGTGATGATTCCTGCTTTCCAGGGCTTTGCTGGAAGATTCAAGAAGCTCAGCTATATCAGCCCGATAAAGAGAAAAATGGGAGGGAACCAGTATGAAGAAGAAACATGCCTTCAAAATTTGACTCCTTTGGTAGTAATACATTTCAGTGCCCTAGGACCATACAGAGTCTTTTATGGACTTGACTAGTATTAGGTGGCATCCCTCACAGCTTTGGCTTCAGAAAGCCTCTGTGTATGTAACACATCCATATACACACAAACACACAGAGCTCAGCAAGAATCTAACAAAAATAAACATTACATTCTGATGTCAGATAATGTTTATATCTCCAACTAAAATAATGGAATGTTTGCTAAGTATTAAAAGGTATTATAATAACACAGTTCTATACTAATAAATGAGATGTTCATGAGATGTTCATGTTGCTCTTTTCAAATTGGTAAAACATTATTTTGTACTGTCATGTGCTCATCTTAAGTGAAAGAAGAAACCAAAATTAACCATACAGCTTTTTTGTTCAGAAATTAATTCAGTTTATTTACTCTTTCCCAGAAAAGCCAAGCTTAATTTTGCTTATTTCTGTTAAGTGCTTATGAAAAGTTTGGCAGGTTTCATTTTAAAATAAATCTATACATAATTATTACAATACACTTTATGCTCTTCTGTTATCCTACATTAATGGAGCAGATATTGAATATACAGTAATTGCAATCAAGAAAATTTCAGACTTCTCAGTTAGATTTTGATTACTGTCATAGCAAAAGAAGAGTGTTTTACCCTTGCAAATGCTAATTTCCATATGCTTTCCAGCAGAAGCAAATCTCACATACTTTACTCAGAGTTATTTTGGCCCATTCTTTGCTTGCCTCTGACAGATGCTATGAACTACTATAATAAGTGATGGAATACTCTATCATTCTACTAAATTTTCAATTAAGTACTATATACTTATATGTTAAGGTCATTTTTAACTCGTGTTATCAACTCAATCTACTGGTCCTGTAATAATAAGTAATAATTAGTCTGTCGGACTAATTTCAAGACAATGCAGTCATTTCATTCTTCAGTATAAATGGTCAGACTTTTAAACTCACTGAGAGAAACTGTGCCTCCAAAAAGCTGGTGGCATTTCAGTGAATTCCATTATAAAATACAAAAACTTATTACAGAGTTTAAGATTGCTTAAGTTAGGTTATTTGTGCAACTTAATACATATAGATCCTTTGTGCATAAACATTTAAAGATGAACTGTGAATACACAATCTGTTATTTACATTGACTTTCTTTTCTTTTGGCTCTATGTACAGTAACACTTATGGGATTGACTAGGAGCTAGGAGCTCATATGCTTAGCTCCACTGAAATTAACAAAAATATAATACCAAATTTGATAAAAGTAGCTGAAATAACATAAAGTATCTTTAAACTTGGGTTTCATGCCCTAGTTGTAACTCAAATTTTCCATGAAGAAGTGAAAATGTCATATGTGAAACAAACAAATGTTGTAAAACTACCTGAAAGTTCAATGAGAAATATCTAGGTTTACTGACTGAATAAATAACTGATTGCTGAAGTTCCATGTGCAAGATTCACTATGAGCAAGTACAGAAAAGTCAGAAAAAAACCCAAACCCAGGAACTTTTTTATGCAATATTAAAAAAAAAACCAAAACCTCAGCATTTTCTGCAAGTGAAAAAATATTCAAAATCAGAACATGTTTCATGGCTTATATATTTCCTTTCTACCTTCTTCAGATTTCTTAAGAGTATGAAAAAAACAGACCTAACATCGGACTCAACGCAGACACATTTGTGAAAATCAGCTTGCAAATGGTACATAGCTGAAGGAGGAAAGTGTTCTAGGAAAGGAATATACTTTACAATTTGTTATCATTCCTCAGGAAAGAGGCAGTTTATTTGGTTAGGGAGCATATCAGGGGACATTTTCAGTTGTCCTGAACAACGCTGCATAAAACCAAATTACAGAAACTTGTCTGCTGTTCTGAAGTGCAAAGGGAAGGTACAAATCAGTATAGTTCATTCTCTGAGTCCCAAGTTTGAGCAGGTGGGATACTGAAGACTGTGTAGGTAGAGGTCTGTTGGAAATTTGAATTTCAGAAACTGTTCTCAATCTAATAAAAAGATTTTTTTTTTTTTATTCAGAAAAATTCACATTTATTATTCTTCCATTTCTTTTTGTTTCATTGCAAAACTGTTATAATATCCTTGTATTCCCCCGCTGTCTCATTTTCTGCTATTTGCTTTAAACATATGCTAGCAGTTGCATGCACATATTTCCCCGCAATGTATTTTGCTTGTGATAGAATCAAGGACCTTAAATCAAGAATCAAGAAGCTTGAGAAATGAACTCTTAGAAAAGTTTTCTGTTTAGGAACAGAGTGAAGAGTCCTTTCCAGTGCATGCAAACACCCCAAAAGATGAGTAGACCTGAAAGGTAATCCTCTATGCAGTCTCCGAATCTCAGCCTTCTTGCATATTTATATGCAGGTTAGGAGTAACGAAAAGGAGTTTGAAAAGCAGGATTTGCCTGGCATAATTCATCTGGGATTTTTTTTGGTCAATGATGAAAATGCGTGTATGTATGTATGAAAGCATACCGGAACTGCCTATGAAGTACGGTCTTACTGCTAAGCCTTCAAAGAATACTTTTCAAATATTGATCTTCCATTTCTTTGACGGTGCAGTAAATGTGATTTCAAATTAAAGTCTCAGAATCTTTAAAATATAAAAGAGTGGATCCATTTTTTTCTTTCCATAAAATTTTAAAAAAAAGTGCCAAAATTGTCACATACTGTCCTTTTATATAAGGAAAACATTTGAAGACCTTGCTGCTTTAATTTTGTTCAGTATGAGTTATAGTTCACCAATTAAGTACTACTCTATAGAGATAGGAACCAAGACACAGGCAATCCACTGTTAACCACCTCTCAAACCTTAGGCCTTAAAAAATGTGCATTTCTCATCTGACTAGCCCACTTAGTCTATTTACATGGACAGTTTACAACACAGACTTGAGGAAGTGCTGCCTAGCTCTAGATGTCAAGTTCACGAGCAGCAGAACTAATAAACCCTTGTTTTCTCTAGATCTATAGTCTTCTACCAATAGTCTTCTACAATTAACCACTCCCTGGAGTTTTGGTAGAGAAGATATCTCCATGGATCTTAGTATTCAGTGGAGACCAAAACAAGCGAAACAAGTTTTATGAATTAGCAGGAAAGGAATAAAGAATAAAAAAAATACATAAAATCATTGTATCTATAGTTTACCCACACCTCAAATACAGTGTGCAGTTCTTGTACCTTTATTTCGAAAAGGCTAAAGTAGCACTTGAAAAGGCCCAGATACCATCAATGAAAATGCTGAAAGGTGTGGAATGGCTTCTGCACATGGAATAAGGAAGTAGGCTAGGGTTCTTCAGATTGACAAAGACAAAACACCAGAAGTCCCTTCTAACTTAAATTACACTGTCATTCTAAAATATGGTAAAGAGTAAATCCCAATTGGGGTAATAGTTTCAACTTTTCTTCTTTCCCCAAGATAACTGGTTTTCCTGGAATCCATAGAGTCTTCAAAGCTTTGAAGTATCTTAACTTCACTACACCTACTTTTATACACCTCAGTGAAATTTGGTTTGAAACTTGATGAAAGTATAGTTCACACAAGGCACGGATGCATGCATGGGAGTGTTTAAACCTAAATTTCTTAACAAACCAGGCCATGATGTACTGTGGAACCCTGCTCCTTTTCCTAACTGTTACAAATATCTAAACTCATATCTTTGCATCTCTGAATTTTTCATTTTTCCCTTGGCTGCTATAAGAAGTTTTCACAAGATCACCAGGACAATAAAAGCATTTAAAACCTCAACCACAATATACTCTTGAAATGATAAAAGTGCTAAAAAGCATTTTCACTCTGGTGAGCCCAGGGAAGGAAGAGCTGTTTAGAAACTGACTATTTCCATGTCTGGAACAGTACTGTAGATTATCATGCTTCTATAATGAGTAAATATTTTAAAATTCTCTGCATGTATTTTTTTTTTTTCTTACATTTTTAAAAGTCAGCAATTCAGTTTGTGTAGAAAGGATGAGAGAATTAGGTTGACTCCAGAATTATTTCCTGCTGGTTAGATTAACTTAATTCATTTTAGACAGCATGCTTTAGATACTGATTTGCTTGTCTGGCTAATAAAGGGAGCTCAATAACTTAATGACACAGCTATGTAAATATAGCTTTACTCACACCTCCGCAACAGCTACTCTATTCTCAGGGCTTTCTATATAAAGTCTCTTGACTCCAGTACTTTTCCCTTGAGGCAATGCGGACAGGTATATTTGACTTGGTAACATTTATTCTCTGCAAAAACTGAAGTCTTCTGTTTTTCTTTCCAAAGTATTTACATCCTTATTTCTTTCACTTTTTCCTGTTAAACAGAGTTTTTCATACCCCTTGTATTCCAGCTGTTTAAACTTCTAAACTTGTCATGTGGTCTTTAATCTTTCCTTGTTAAGAGGTGGTAGTGAACCTACTACTCCATGTACATCTGTGAGGACTTTGGAGGACTGGGAAGTGGTGTTGAGGTTTTTTTTGTCCTTTTGAATGAATTCTGTTCTCTAAAGATCTAATAAAACCTTCAGGTATCTCATCTCTCTCATTGCCTCCAATTAAGAGCTATAACCACCTACTATGGTTACTTAACTTTTCACTGTTGTAAAATTATACTAGAAATGAAGAAAAATGTAAAGTCTGTTCCTCAAGAACTCTAGCATTTTAAAAGTATCCTGATCCTAAGGGAAAAACACCTCATAATTTATTTTTGTAAAAGAACAGTGTAGCCCTTCTGATATAAATACACACTATCAGTGAATAAATTACCATGACAGGATTTTTTTCTACATTACTGTAACAAGTAAAATCTCAAAACTTAAAAAATATTGTTATTTTTCTACTGTATTTTAAAATCAAACTTTGCTAGTTAAGGTTTAGAAAATGAATTTGGACACAAAGGAAAAATCCCACAGAATCCAGTTGAGACACCACAATCAAATTGGAATTTAGTATCAACTGGAGAATGTGTCATTGTTGAAAACGCTCATTCAGATTCATAACACGTAACAGCACACTGCAGAGTTCAGTAAGTTGCCAAACATACTTCATATTAAAAACATGTAAAATCAGGAAAATATAAGCTACACAAAAATATTAAACATTATTTTTCTTATTATTTGTTGTGTGCACTTTTTCACTTGCAAGTCAGTATAGTTCATCACCATGTGTTAACCGTTCTCTGTCATGATTTTTTTTTTTTCCATTTCTTGCAGACATATACAAGTAGAGAATTATTTGAATCCTTTTAACCATGCTCAAGAGAGAACTGTGATGATCAGCAAGTGTACCATGAAGTGGTGGGTCAGAAGAGAGTTTTTTGAAGATCTCTTATGTGACTGAAGAAAATGTTTCTAATGGAAATGTGCATTTATGTTGATCTCTAGAAGAAAAGAAGAGAGGGAAGAAGACAAAAGAAAAAAGGTACAAGTCTGGAATATACAGAAATTAAGACTTTCCAAACAATTTTAATTTGACATACATTTGTACTTTTGTGCATTTTCATCATTTTTTGATTCAAGATCAAGTCTGTTTTGCTGATCCGTTAAACTTTATTAATGAAGACACGTACAAACATACAAAAAATAAAACTACTGTGAAGTTTTATCTCTGCTGAAACAACTTGTGACAAGATACTTTGTGCTCTCAGTGGCATTGACCTACGTGTTCACTTCAGTCACTGATTCTAAGCAAAGGCTTATTTTTTGCTCTACAGAGAAATTTTGCTTATGAGCCTATGATTAAGAAAACACTGCCAGTTGGTTTTTTTTTTAAATTTTGTCAATTTTCCATTCTTTTTCCTGAAATGTATGTATTAGAAGATTAAAACATACAAAAGTGACATGAGAAGATTGTTTGAATGTCAAAACATATATATCCTCATCATGTTTCCAGTTAAAGCCTCTTGTAATGAATGGATTGATTGATTGATTGATTGATTGATTCAGATGAACTGGACACAGAGCAGGGAAAAGCCAAATAAATGTGCTAGGAAAGCTTAACCATGTTTAACTCCTTATGTACCACAGATGATCAAAATTAAGCTATCCATTTAAGCTCTGTCTGTAATCAATGGAGAAGTATAAACAATATCTCAGTAATCACAGGTATCGCTGTTACTGGGATGTAATTGTCTCAAAGCTCTGTATTTGTTAGTCTGTCTCTCTGTTTTCTACAGAGGGAGCCAACATAATCAACTTAGACAAGACAGCTAATTTTAAGACAGCTGGATTTAATGATTCCCACTCAATATTATTAAGATGTATAAAGCTATCATCAGAGTGCTGATTAAAAGCCTGTTTCAGGATAAAAATGAAGAAATTCTTAGGGAAAAACTCAGTTTGTTTTTTAAAATATAAGTTTAGGCCTTATTGTCATAATTAGCCTTTTTGACTATTTTTATCATTCATTAACTTACAGTGACAACATTATGTGTAATTTTTTGACCCCATTAGTTGAGGCATTATAGAGATGACAAGACAAATTTTGCTTTTTAACCAGGACTTAACAAACTTAAAAAAAACTACACATCCAAATAATCCCCAGAAGAAAATCTGTTGGCAACGTGAGCCTGAAAAGAAGGGAGAAGATCTTCTGTTGCATTTACTTTAAAGTTCATACCTAGTTTTTCAAAATGCAGTGTAGTCTGACAAAATTAAGACTTGAACTAGCATTCAATTTGACATAACAATTACCTCTAGAGGGAGAAGAAAAACTGTAATTCTTCCTATCCAGTGTTAAATCATTAGTCAATTACATCCCTTCTAGGGACATTCTAGAAACATATATACATACATAAAAACACACCCAGGATTTACTCATCTTTCAGAACGTTTAAGTTGAAATCCCTATTCAATGTGAAACATAGTATGTCAAAATCAACATGCTCAGTCTTAGGTTTTTGATTGTTTTGGGTTTTTTTTTTCCCCTTTTAAACACACCTCAAATTAAAACTGAGCTTGCCATTAAAATAGAGGTAAGGGCAAAACATGACATTTATGTTATCACAAAGAGTAAATAGAGTTTAAGAGAAAAAAATAATGTTCTGACTTTGCATTCTCTCTGGATTATTTAACACTCATGAAATAAAATAAAGTTGGAATAAGAAATAACTGAGAACAAACTATGTCTTCCCTCTTTGCAGGTTGCCACTCTTTGCTAGGGTGAGTAATAACTTCTAAGTGTTAATAAATTGAAAAGGAGCTTTTATTCCTTGGTGACTAATGGAAACAAGTATTGGCTGGGACGTTAAATGAAAGGCCTTACCAGATCCTTTGATTTATCATTCATTGAAGAAACATACTTCTTTGTTATTCTTCTGACACAAACTGCTGAGAAGTGATTTAAATTAGTCTGGGTTGGAATCTTCAAAATACAATTCAGCCTGCATTTAGGGGGTAATGAAATGGTTCCTTTATTAAACTTATATCTGACTACTTAACTATTGGGGTGTCTGAGCCCATTCAGACAAAGCATAACCAACAAAATTGATTTTCTCCCCGAGTTTTCAAAACCAAGTGAATACAATTTTCTCCACTGCAGACTTGTTTGTGAGCAAAATGTAAATAATCTCTGTACACAGGCCATCAGTAAAACAACCAGTAAGGCAGTCAACACACTGCACATCACTCAGCTGAACATATATTTTCCTCATCTTTGAGTAACAGATTCATCAGCAAAGCAAGCAAGTCATAGTGGGCAAGAAAAATACTTGAAACACGAAGTTATTTTTAAGGCCCTGAGCAGACCATCAGACTCTGCAACCTTTACCCATCTGGGCTATAGCTGCCTGTGCTCAAGGTCAGCTTTGCTATGGTGCAGCTGAGTCACTGTGAATCAGGCTGCTGGGAGAAGATGTGTGAGGAAGCTGAGCTGGAGACCTTTGTCCTGTGTCTTGGGGCCTGCTCAAGCACTTTCCCTTGGTCCTTGCCTGAGCTGTGTTGTAGAAATGCCTATGCCCAACCTTACACTTGTCCTGGACTATGTGAATTGACTTGACTTTGAACCTATGAACATATGCTGTGACTGTGGTGTTGTTTGGGTAGCACTGGGCTGTGGCTGACCCTGGCTGTCACCACCAGACCTGCTCTGTTTTTCCTCAGATAGTGTGGGGCCAGCCCCTTGTTGGTGAGGGCACTACCCTGCCTGCCTTGCTGTCACCCTCTGCTCCTAGCTCAACGTCCCTCACAGGGCAGCACACTGTTCCATTACTATATGAAATCTTGTATAAACTGTAACTGTACTTCTTTTTGCAGACAAGAGGTTGCAATGATTGGGGCTGTTTTGCGTGCGTGATTGGTAGTGATGGAAGAGAGTATAAATTTGCTCAAGCCTCCCAATACCTGAGGGAGCGTGACTGAGACGAGAGGGCCAAACTCGTTACTGAGAATGCCCTGCAGAGGCAAGACATAATGGTCACAAATTGAAACAGGAGATGTTCTGTCTAGATAACAGGAAAAAGGTTATCCTAGATTGCTTAATGAGGGTGTGTAGTCTCCATCCTTGGATTTTATAAAGATCCAACTGGTCAAAGCCCTAAACAAAATGATCTGATGTCAGAGTTGGCTTGGATTTGAAGCAGGAGGCTGGACTAGAGACTGCCTGAAAACCTGTCGAATCTCAGTTATTTTATTGTCTCAAGAGGGGAGATCATAATTTTTGAAGGGAGAGATTTATTTGTTTACTTCTGTCCATCTAAAAGTCTAAGATGGTTATCTATACTTCTTTAATAGTTCATGGAGGTAATAGCTGAGAAGAAATGCCTCTCTGCAGATTCTTAGTGCTTTGCACAGATAATAGCAAGAACGTAGGAATTTAGACAAGACCGTTAGGTTTTGTATACATATAGATGGACTCAATAAATACCACTGTGAAAACAGAGAGTAAAATTAATCTAGTCTCCTTAGAGGTACACTACATACCTAAGGTATATCTGCCAAAATATAATGTCTGTTGCGTGGGTGTTTGGGTGAGGGGAGGTGTTTCCCCTCTTCCAAAGTACTCAGAGTCAGTAGAACAGATTTTTTCCAAAGAAAGATAAAAACTAAAACATAAAATAAAAAATAAAAATTCCCAACAAAAACATTCTAAAGCATGTCCAAATGTTTTCTTGTAACTTGCTCTTAATTGCTGCAAATTGAATTAATTTTTTCCTTAATGAAAGTATTTATTGTTAATACTTTTTTCTCCATTTTTATTTTACAATACGATGCAATTAAACAAATTTCCATTAATATATGTGTATGTGTTGTTGATTTTTTTCTTTCATGTAATTTTGGAATTTATTATGTTCCCACTACCTTTAGTGACAATTATGATGTTCCCTCTACCAATAAGAGCCCTACAATCACTATTGGAAACTGTGAATTTATGGCATGGTACACAACTAATACAACATAAAAATTCCTGCTGGTAGAGTTAGTGTTAAAAGAATGTGTTGGTGATTCCCCTCATTTAACCCTAGACTAAAAAGGAGATTGATGACACCAAGTCATGTTGAAGATTCTGTGCACTTGAACAAAATGCACTGTACTGACATTTTCTTTTCTCAACCGAATTCCTTGAAATCACTTGATCCAGAAAACAGAGAGTACTGCATATGTTCTATTATGGATATGAAAATAACTTAAAGGAACATAAAAATATGTAGTTAGTTACTTAGGGATCCCTCACCAGAACTGAATCCAAGTATTTTGCAAATATTGAAGAAACCTTCCTCAAAAAAAAAAAAAAAAAAAAAAAAAAAAAAAAAAAAAGACAAATAATACAATTGTTATTAGCAATACTTTGGATAAATACAGAGGGAATAAGATTACAAAAATACTGTATAGACACAAATTCAGATTTTCAGAACTTCTGCTTTAATGAAATTTCACTAAAGTTATTTCTCAGTTTCTCTACCAAATAGAAAATTCTCTGAAACAGAGCACTAATTCCCGGCAGTTTATGGCACAATAGCAACTGTATGAAGTTACACAACTGGTAGGTGGTTTTTTTTTAATTGCTAATTAACTGGTTTCCTGCAGGGCATACAGGAAATTTGTGCCAAAGCTACTTGTTTCCATTAAGTCAGGGAATCACGGACTGTGCTTCCTTCCCTTCCTTCACCAGAGGCAGAAACTCTGAGTGTATTGTTGTTTCCTCCTTGTCATACTATGGCCCCCTTTGCCTCACTTGCTCCTCTACCAGCAGCTCTGCCTTCTCCCCTACACTGTCTCTTTTACATCTTTATGCTTAGCCTAACATTTCTCTTCTCTTTTCTAGAAAAATAGCCAATCACGAAGAATGGAGGAGAGGGTAATTTTTACGCTTGAAAATGTCAAAGGTTGCTATCAATCCCTTCTTTGCTCTACAAATATACATAGAAATGGTTGAAAGTCTGTGTCTGGCTAATCAGATGCTTGATGTTTTGTTCATTCAGTATAACAATTTCTGGAGCATGCATTGAAATTTTGAAACTAATAAGAAGCCCAAATTAAAAATGTTACAAATCACCCCCACATTTTAGCTGAAAACCTCGCTTCATTCAGCCAGTCATATGCAAACATGCATGTGGACTTATTTTGAAAAAAATACTTACTGGGTTTCCAAAATTTCTATGCCAAGTATTTGTGAAAAACTTCAAGCAAAAATACTTATTTTTTAATTTTCATGAGAGTGGAAGTTTTATTGTGTAAGTAACAAAAATATTAAAAGCATATTAAAGAACATTAAAATATTTTTCAAATGTTTTTCTAAAAATAATATTATTCTCTGAAGGGAATTTGATAAACACATACAGAGAAAATTTCATGAACACAATAAAAATGTGTTTATTTCAAAAGTGCTACCTAAAACAGTTGACTTTAAAACCAGCAGACTTCATGCTAAATGTTCTGACATTCTCTTGACTGATACATTACAAGAAACTTAAATCAGGTTAGATTCAGTTCATTTATTCTCTCTCAGATAAGGTACTTCAATATTTTCTAAGAGAAGGCCTGACTGGAGATAGTTGAAGTTATCCCTATTCAAATGGTGAACAATAAATTATTTCTTTTATTAACTCACTTAATTTGCAGTTTTCTGGGATAATAATTGAGCAAACAGGTATTATATCCATTTAAATGAGATATTTGACAGGCATGACATTATATCTTCATTAAAAATGTAGTCTCTCCCTACAAGAAAACACAATTAAACCATCAAACCAGTTAATATTTTGCCAATGATCAACTGAGTTGGAGAAAATTTCTGTCTCCAGTCCTATTATTTTCAATTATGATATGACTCCAGTGATACTCAAATTGATAGTTGTAGACACAGACAAAGAATGTATTCCTCAGCCCTGTGCAAGTAGACATACCCGGAGGAAAAATACTTTCTATGGAAATGTACAACTCATTTGTCCACCCAATACAATGCTTATAAACAAGCCCCTAAACAAATACTCAACTTACCGATAGACGTAGGGTTCACTTAGCCAGGGTTGTACTGCAGTGTATTAGTTAATGCACACCTAAGAATTTTCACAGTTTAGGTAAAAAATCAGGGAAGTTAAAATTCAAAGTGAGTCTATTCTGAGATTCACACGACTCTTTTTTACTTTTTTGTCCCATCCATGTGACTTTTCAAGATCTAAATTTTGCTCTTTTATGAATATTGAAGTCAGTGAGATGACTCAAGGAACAATGTTCAACTGCTGCTTCTGTAAGAAGAGACATTGAATCATCCAATCTCTTATGAAACGATTTAACATAGAGCCAACAGAGTCCTAGACAAAAAACTCCATGAACTTCCAGTTTAAAGAGGAGTTCTGCTACTGAAAAATTATCTCATGATGGATTAACCCTTGTCAGAAACTCTCCCAGCCTTACAAGATACTCTAACTGAATAAGTGGATCTAGACAAATATGTTTGTTGAACTCCTTAATTTGGTTCTATGAAAACAGGTAATTGACTTCCTAAATTAAATCAATAAACAATTAAGATCCTTTGCAGTGATGTAACCAACAAGAAATCTGTACCAAAGTGCAGCTATATGGAAATCAATAAGAGTTCCATTATTTGGCTATTTGGTCTTCCTGAATTTAGTTGATATGCAGATTCAAATTTTGAACTGCTTAGCAATTCCAAACAATGGAATTATTATGTTAATGTTTCTGCAATTGCATACCATTTTTCCTTAGGTGGCATGATTTTTCTTTCATTTGCAATTGAAAAAAAATTACAAGTTAGAAAGGAAAGCATCACAGCTCTTTATAACGCAAAACAGAATAAACATGGTAACTTCTGATTATTTTTTCTTTAATCCTGTCTTAAACAATACAGGAGTTTGAAAATTAATAAAAATATTTTACTGCGGGGATCTTTCCCATCGCCTATTTTTCATCTAACAGATCTCAATATCTTATGATATCAAGCATGACACAAGTGAGTTTTTATTCTGTTTTTAGTTTCTTATTGTAAAGCAGACAGAGTACTTTCCTTCTCCCTTCTTAAAAAAAAAAAAAAAAATGCACTCTTAAATCAAATATGTTCTAACTGCTTTATTCGGAAAGTTTTTGATCCCTTAAAGTACCTCTAAGTATGTTCTTGCTGTAGATAATTACTGTAACTCCCTCTTTCTCATTGACTACGATCAGAGCAAATTTTTAAAGTTGCACATAGGAATTCAGTAATGAATATCTGATGGTCATTAGTGGCTTTGTAAAACGTTTTGAAATCTCCAATATTAAATTTGATTCAGGTAGAAGTTTCAAGGATCCATTCTAAGCTTGAACGGTTTCATATTTCAATATGCGCTTGGCAGTCTAGAACTATTCAAATGAAAGTAATTTGTTCTTCATTTTGAGTAGCAAATGATGATCATCTCAAACACTTGTTTAAATTTCTTACAAAAAGCTTCAGCACGTGTAAAACCAAGCATCTGAATGTTTTCCTTGACCACAGATTTCAATACTAAACACACGCTGAAACATTTTGGTGGATGAGGACTGAAGTTTTGTCAAAATTTTGCCACAAGCATGAACCTTTGCAGAAAATACTCACATCATAATCCACATGTACAAAAATTTACTAGCACTCCAGTAAAGTTAACACTGAAGCACAACGCAAAATGTAGCCAGGAACTCACCAAATGCAGTGCCGGACCCAAGCTTATTTTCAGAAGGATTTTCCTCTTATTTTACCTGAAGTTGTAAGTTCCCAATGCCTCTGAAAAATCAGGTCATACTAATTCATGAAATTATTTCTACTGGATAATACTACCACAAAGACTTAATAAAGAAGATATTTCCAAATGAAGTTGAGGCAATTTTAAAACATCCCAAAGAGCTTCATATAGTAATGTGAAGAACTTCGTTTTCTAAAATGATTTTAAAGTGATATTTAAGAGAAGGAAGAAAGGTAATTTCCCTCTCTGAGTGAGGTAGGTATATTCATATCGCTAACCAGGTACACAAACACCAGCAGTTCGCAGGCAAATCTGTCAAATGGTCCCTAGTATAGTTGCTTGCTTGAACAGTCTGGCAGAATAAAAAAGCAAGTTCTGTGACCTTCCTGCAGCTTTTGCACTGAGGATAATTTCTGCTGAATAAGGCTGAAAATTATCAGGATACAAAAATGTAGAGCATAGGTATCTGATCTCATTTCATCATGATGGTACAAGTAGTGAATCGTATAAAGATTGCGCTTTGATTTTAATTTAAATGGATTTTACTGGTAAATTGGATTTTGTCATGCTTCATAAGAATATATTTCATGAAGCGAGCTGAATTGCCTACCTTTACAAATTGATATGGATCAGAAGAGAAACTTCATTTCATGCAACCTTTGAAATACCCATACAGAAATGTAAAATTTACTCTTGCAAGTCATCTATGGCTCTAATGCATTAAGAAATATTTTTATCTAACCAGATACAAAAGTTTGCTTTTTATTTATCATATTTTCAGTTCTGTTATTTTCATCTCTAATATCGAACAGTATTAAAAATATAATCTCTTTACTTTTCTAAAAATATTTCTATTAATTTTTTAATTCCTCTCATTCTACATATGCCTCAATTTCCTGCTTTATTCCTATGCCTCATTCAAGCTAATCTTTTTCAAAGTAATTTGAAATAATTCTTCAGGCATGAGATACTGAGTATGAACTTTATACAAGATACAATTCTGTTTTTCTGGAAGTTTCAATATGCTTGCAGAATATGCTTGCTTCATTCTACACTTCTCATAGGATTCTGCATGTGGTTTTCTGTATTGCTTCATTCAAGCCATAAAACTTAGAAGGCAAGTAAACATATTCTAAAGTTATATGGTCACTTAAGTCTATTAGTTGCAATAAGAATTAATGCCTTCTTGAAGAAAGTATTAAACTTTGTATACACAAATATCCAATATTCCTCATATCCAGCAAATAATTAAAAGTATTTTAGTTATTATAGACCTAAACTGGTGAAACACATTGTCATGCTGTACTTAGATAATATTACATAAAGAATTCACTCTATTTTGCTTATTCTTTTTCTTATAATCTAGGAAGTAATCTTAGTATCTAAGTTCTCTGTTATTAATATAATTTAGTATATTTTACTCTTTTATACTATATTTAGTCACTCAGTATATTAACATTTCATAGTATTAACAGGACATTAACATATCTACTTATAAATCATCTACTGACAAAAATATCATCATGCTCCCACATGGGTTAGTCTAAAACTATATACCCAGAAAGTACCAATCAAAATTATGCTTCAAAAAGCCTAAACTGCAAAGTTTTCAAGGTGTATTTTAAAAAACCCTACAAAACCCCAAACAAAACAGCTATTATTGGTAGCTACTCCTATTGCTAAGAAGAAAATTATTCAAAATCATTTCACATACTAAAAATATTATCTTTTATGCATTAAATGATGTATCATAACATAGCTACAGTGTCATCTTGTCTCTAAATATCACGTCCTGTAATATGTTTTAATAAGGCATCTGCAAGGAACAGCAAGAGGCCGATGAAGGTAAAGGTTAGTTCCATGCTGAGGCCAGATCTCACTCTTGTTAAAGATCACAGATGGAGCCAGGGTAGAGCTCAAGGTCTGTTCTGGGTTTGGTGATCCATAAAGCTTTCAAGTACAGGGAGACTACATGGAGATTATTGTAAAAGCTATATGTGTCTGTGTCGTTTTACCTACATCTTCTTTCAACATGTTTTTCTATAATAGATAACCATATTCACATATTCTAATCCAAAATTGCTTTTTCTCTTCCTCCACACCAGATAACCAAAGCATTTCAGAAAGGTCAAATCGTACAAAGCGGTCAAAGATATAATGGATTTTTGCTCATAAATTTAAGGTGCATTTGCCTGATACCAAGCCCTTCCTGCATTAATAAGTGTCTTGTAACATTTTTATGGAGTAAAGGCAGTGTAGCTTAAATGAAGGAATTTTAATAAAATATCGATCAGTTTTGTCTTATTATTACATCTGTTTCCAAGGGGATTAAAGTTAATATTTACCTTCTCTTAAACATAAAAATGAAAATGTATTCTTCTTCCCGAGACCACACAGAGCTGTGTTTGTGGTCAACAAAAACATTGTGAGTGCTGTTGCCTAGCAACCTTCATGTGAGGAAAATTATATTCCTGAGCACAGTTTACACTGTAAGATTCTAGGATACCTATAAAATGTTAAAAGCTACAGTGTTGATTCTATAAAATGAACTCAGCATCCCATAAAACACAGTCTGCCAGTTTAGATTCATACTAAGAGTTTTAATTGTTTACTGAAAAAAACCCGAAGAAATGAAAATGCTAAAGAATGTGAAAAAGAAATGTTCTAAATGCAAAGAATCACATCATTAGACACTAGGGAAAACACACTTAAGTCCATCATCATCATCATCATTAAGTTCCTATTAATTCCAAAAATTATGCTGTGGTGTTTGGGTTTTTTTTATTAATGACAAATGTTGCTGCCTTATAGAGAGACTTTATTTTATTAAAGTATAAGAAATACATCAGTGTGTGGAAAAAAAATGTGTATATATATCTCAGTAATATTAATGTTATTTATTGGAAGACTTGGGCGTCCTGCCCAGCTTCACACATTCACAAGGTGGCTCCATTGGAAGGGCAATTACACTCACTCTGTATGAAGGCTTGTTTTCATTATCTGCTATTTTATTTCAGATAAAAATAATTAGGATTGAAAGTGTCCAAATTTCATAGAATCAGATAAAAAAAAAGCTAAATGAGATATTTTGTTATAGAAACGGGCACAAAGGTTGCTTTGTTCTCAAGTATAATCAACATAGAGAAATCCCTTAAGCAAGTTCAACACTGCAATGGACATCACATTCAATATAAAGCAACGATATTCAAGCATTGCCTTCTACTTATGTTATTTCATTATGATTAAGAAAAAATATCATTAACAAAACACTTTTTCTGTTGCTAAAGGTCATGTTAATTGAGGCGTAAAATAAATCTATAAAATACTTTCTGTAGTGCTTTCTGTGGGAGAACATTTTCAATTGAGTCTATAACAGCCCTGTGCGTGAGAAACCATTAAGTAATAATAATAATTTTGGAAACTGCTGTGAATTATCTTTTTTTTAATGTGTAATAGGCTTGTGCAACATGTCTTGTGGTTGCATTAGGATCGAGATATCTGGATTCCATTTGGTACATACTTCAAGTCTACCTAACTAAACTTTGATAAATTATATATGCAATGCTAGATGAAATTCAGCACTGCCTCTGAATCACTTTGTCTTCCCTTTATATAGTTTGAATAAGACAGGAAATGGGACCTCAAACTTATTAGATGGGTCAGTGTGGTAACAGCAAGATATCATTCAGATATGCTGGTTACCACCAAGAGTAATTTTGTGATTTGTGAGAAAGGAATCAGTGTTTCTTTTATTTGTTAAGTATGTCTACTTTTAGCAAAAAACAGCATGAGAGAGGGTTTTAATTTTTCTACTTTTGAACATCAGTATTTTGTGCCGCATCTGCTACACTTATAAAGCAATATCATACCCAAAAAAATATGAAATAATATCTATTAAAATTTTCTTCCTTTGATAACATCACCCATTTCTTTCTAATAATCCTAATTGCGAGCCCTCTAAGCTCCAACTATTAAAAATGTAGGGGATACTATAAACTAATCTATTTAGATTTCTCTATAATCTATGGGTTAAAACTTCTAAAAAATATCCACTTAAAGTAGCTTTTCTTATCTTAGATGACTGTTTTAGGCTGGAGTAAGTCATTGCCTGCCTGTGTATCTCCCCTGGCTATAAAGAGAACAAAGAAGATGAGCTCAAACTAGGCACAACAAAACTTCCTATTTTATTGCAGGTAAGAATTATGATTATTCTATAACTCTGTTACATATGCAAACAAGGATTATTACCACTACATATTTTAATTAGTATTTATGGCTGAAACTAGGATTATTTTGTTAATTAGTGTGAAGTAATTGGCATTTATTAACTTGCCTATCTTATTCAAATTCCTTTCAAATTCTCATTTACACCATCTAACCCAGCTCCCTAGGTAATTTTTAATTGGAGAAAATAATATATTTTTTGTCCAAAGCCTCTCATTTCCATACTAACTCTAATTGGTGCTCCTCAGTATAAGAAATATCAAGTATTCTGTCTTCTCTATAGCTGATACTGAAATAACAAATGCCCAGAGACCCTGCTTCTTGAAAAAACAAAATCTGATGAGAGCAAGTGGGAGCAAAATACCAGAAAAAAAAAAAAAAAAATCAGAGCATTAAAACTTTAGGGGAATGGTTTGAGCAGTCTGACCAGAGCACTCCAGGTCTGACAGACCTGCCGAGTGGAACCTGGGCAAGATTCAATAGCTAGACCTTAGGGATTTGGGGTAGCTGCTTCTTTTCAGTCTCTAAATGTAGATATTTCTACAGATTCCTGGTAAGTTTAGTGCCTTAGATAACACCTCACAGAGGTGATAAGAGCAGGAGGAACCTTAATTTTATTTAAAAATATTTATTGATATTCTCTTTTTCTTAAATTTTGGAAATCCATCTGAGCCAAGAGTAAAATTCAACTTAGAAGTTTAGATATAGTTTGAAGTCCACCTGATCTCACTGAATTTTTGCTACACTGAAAAGCAAGAAGAAAACTTACGCTTAATGAAGAGAGGATAAGATGTAGAAGAGAGTGATTTTTTTTATTATTATTATTGGGGAGGGGGGATTGGTTTAGGGTTTTGAGGGGTGGTTTGCTTTTTTTTTCCTTTTTAAGAAAGAAGGATAAAAAAAATAGGTCATGTCACCAGAGGTATCCAGATAGCAAAATCAGAGAAAGAAAAACATTCATTGCGGTTCCCTACTGTCCTTTGAGATAAAACATAGAGGGAATTCTCTCCTTTTTCCAATATACAAGCTGTTTCAAAAGCCTGCCCATTGTCAGGGAAGAGTTGTTCCCAATGGTCGTAAATAACCCTTCCCTCTTGGCAGTTCTGCTGCTGCAGTAATACTGCCAGAAGATATAGGCCTCAAGGTATCTACAGTACAGAATCAGTGAAATGTTTCACTGTGAATAATGTATTTTGGCAGATGCTTGATCTTATCTTTTAAAAGTAAAACTGAAACTAGACTTCCACAGAGTTCAGACATTTCATTTTTTTGAAAGGGTTCCTTTGACAAAGTAATAGAGACTTGGCTATCCTTTGTCTCTTTTTCTCCTACTACATCAAGATATGAAGCTGTACAACTTTGATGAGCATGGCATTCCTTTCAAAATCATAAAAAATATTTCCAAATGTCTATTAAAATAAGCTGTCTGCAAATGTTACCTCCTTACGTTTCAGATCTCAGCTAGCTGTTCCATCCAGTTCTGTTCCTTATTTTGTAGTGGAAGAATCCCACTGGAGCTTGAATTCAGGAGCAAGACCTGAATCGATAAAGTATTCAGTATGTGCAAGACCAAAAAAGGGTCTTTGGAATGAGAATATTTCCAACACACAACCTCATAATCTATTCATTAATGAAACTAGAAATCACAGGAAAACATATCTGAGATAAAACAAAGTGGAATAAATGGAGAGAAAACCTGGGACAGAAAAAAAATGAGAAATTATCTGTAAAATGTGTACGTGAACCCGATGTGGAAAGAAGAATGAAAGACAGAGAAACAAAGAAACACAAGCAAAGAAGATATTGGAGGGTGAAGAGGCTACAAGGAAAAATAGCTGGAGACAGTTTAAACTGAAAAAAAAAAAAAAAGAAAGAAATGAATTTATTAAACATGAAAATAAGAAGAGATACAGTAAACTACATACATACATATATACACACACACTCTTAACAGCACCAAAAATTTGAAAAAAGAATAAATGTGTATAAATAGACAGAGCCAGCCAAATCATTTGTGATGAGAAGTGTTTAGAAAAGATAAGGGGAAAAAAAAAAAGTGAATAATGAATAGGAAGACAGCACCAAAAATGTAAAATAAAATTCAGACTGGTGAAATAATTAAAAAAATATACATTAGTAGTAACTTGAGATTATTATTTTAGGGGTTTTTTTTCTGTATGTGGGCATCAAAAATTTTCAATTCTGTAGCTTACATTCTTAAAACAAGCACTTTTTAAAACATTCACACTAATTCATTAAATTTCTGGTTCTGAACAGTGTTTGGGGTGATGAAGTAATTTGGAAAGATTTGAGGAAATGGGAAAAGCAACAGTAATAACTTTTAGGAGACTAAATTAACATCTTGCAAATAAAATGAGGAAAATACATGCCTGGTCTTTTTGTTTACATGCTTAAAGTTTTTATATCTTTAGTTTGTTTAAATATTATATTCTCCTTTATTATTTCTGTTTCCTTCTTCTCTAAATTATAATATACTGTGACATATTTTTTTTATGTTCAATTTAATTTCTCACTCATATTATTTCTAGAAACAAGTATTAAACTTCTGGAAGAGGACTCATGTCTAGATTAAAAATCCAAAACTTAGGTATCTAGATTTTAGCTATCTGTGTGTCAATCAACTGTTTACACTCATGCTGCGTTAAATGGAGATATAGTTAGGTATTTCAATAAAACCCAATAAAGTACACATTAGTGGCTATGGCACTTGTCTTCCCAAGTAATGCTGGCACGTGCTGAAGCCATGCTTTCCAGAAAGTGGCTAAACATCTTCCTGCCCATGGGAAGTAACGAGTAAATTCCTATTTTGCTTTGCTTGCATGCACAGCTTTGCTTCACCTATTAAACGGTCTTTATCTCAACCCACAGGTTTTCGGCTTTTGTTCTTCTGATTCTCTCCCCAGTCCTGCTGGGGCAGAAGTGAATGAGCGACTGGGTAGGTGCTTAGTCGCTGACGGGTCAGCCCACCACAATAAACAACTGAATAGAGCCCTGGGTTTGTACAGAAATATCTACACGAAGACACCCCAATATTTCATGTAGTATTCTTTACTTTCAGGAGTCATAATGGACGTTCTGCATAGAGGGTCTTACTTTATTCAGTTTTGGAACAGTTAATTCAAGAACTCCGAAGGCTCAACTGATCTTCTGAGGGTTCTAATTTTCCACTGTTTCACTTTAAGTGTTCATAGTTCACTTCCTCCCATTGAATATTTAGCTTCATGACTGCTATACAGTGCTGAACTGTTGAAAACCAAGTTACACAAAACACATCACATTTATTGTTACACACTGCTAATGGTGTTATTTCATGAGCTGATCACTGCAAACAGTGTATAGGCTGGACAAAAGCATAAGTCTCATGGGCAGAAAGGAATGCCTAATTCAGCATTTATTTATAGCAGCAAATGATTGCTTCCCCTATGAGCGCTGAACACCAAACCTGATTATAAGCCTAACATTTGATAGCCTGCACGATCTGTGAGTCAATAGGTCCAGCAGTACTTTCTGGATAGATTAAATCTTGAAATGGGGGGGGGGGGGGGGGGGCGGGGAGAGAGAGAGAAACTGAGGAGGGAAAGATAATTGAATAAAGCTAAGAAGTAAAATCACAGTCACTGAAACACAGTTAATTGAATATTGCTAACTGTTAAAGTATACCTGGAGCATAAAACTACTAACACTGGAAAATTAAACTGACTTCTAGGAAGGTTAAGGTAGGAAATTTTGTTCTCAATTGCATTAGTCAATTATACTATTCATTGATGCAAATCAACTAACTCTATATTGGTATAAATGAGGCCAAGTAGATCCAGTGAGAGAATGACCTTTCTTTAAAGGAAAACTTATTTTAGGTTCGTTTTTTTTTAATACAAACCCTAAAATAGAGAAAAAAATAAATTAGTGTACAAAACTGAAATGGACCAGATAAAAAGATAATTTTTATATCGCTTAGACCAATTCATATATTCTATATGTATTATATATATAAATTATATATTATAATGTCATTATATATAAATTTAATTTCATATAAATAATGTATATTACTTAAATGTATAATGTATTTTATATATCTATACATATAAAACATTGTGTACAATCACTATATTTTACACACTTTACACATTTTACACATACGTATATAAGATATTTTTAAATGGAAAAATAATTTATAAATAAAGAAAAGCTATTTTTGTTATGGAAATCAAGCATTACCCTGTATTTTTTTATAAAACGAAGAATCAAATAATGTAAAATCTACACTTTTTAAATAAAACCAGCCACTAATGTTGCATTTTATGATAGAAAACTGTCTTGAATAAAGTGTTCAAAACACTTGAAAATATATACTTTTTTCCAACTGTAAATAAGTCAAATGTGTGCTTTGCCTTAATATAATATTTTGCCCCTTTACTGTGGCAATTATTCTTGGATTCAGACAAGAATGCTGAAATTTTAATCAGCATTCTTTCCCTTTTCCATTAAAAATTCTGGAGGGTGGTTGGGAGAGATTTTTTAAAACGATATGGAGTTATAATTCAGTTCATTAAAATACAACAGTAGGGCATCTGCTGAGCATCAGGAGAATTTTTCCATACAAATGAGGCAATGTAGAACTTACACTGTGGAGCTAATCATTAAGAATTCTAATCATCTGAAATTCCTCACTCCATGGGTGCTGATCTGATGGCTCCATAATTCAGTACATAAGAATAGGATTACATTAGAATTTTAAAAGAGTAGTCTTCGTGGTCACAGAGGGCCAGTTTTAGGCCTTCATGAATAATACATGGACAGGGAAGGCAAGAGATTTCATTCAGAGTTCTAACCTGAACAATTACAGAAGAGTTTTGGAATAAAATGAGTTTCTTTGATTCTATTCAGTTTTAAAGCTTTCACAATCAGCACAATCTAAATTTAGCATCAGTGTATGAATGAGCTGTAAGTGCTAGATAACTTATTTTCACCAAATGGTATTGGTTCTATACAGATATAGTGCTGTATTACTTCAATTGAATTAGATTAATTAAAGATTTCTGCCTAGAATTATTTTCTATAGGGTTGCTGCAAAATGTGACTGGTTATGGAAATTATTAGCTGTGCAAAACTCTACTCTCTCTCCTGGAAACTGATTCTGTAATATCTTGTTACTTCTACTTTCCCCTTGAATTTCAATGAAACTTAAAATTGCCCATGCTTGATCAGATTCAGAAAGCTAAGGATTCTTAGGAGCATTATTCCCCCAGTTCTCTGTATAAATGTACAATTCTGAATTGAGCAAAATCCTATCAGGAATTGAGCAAAAAGCATGCTGGCTTGGGCCAGAAAGGAAGAACAAGGAGAATGAGAGCACAAAAAACCACAGGGACAGCAGTATGTGAACAATCCATAAAACACGGTCCTACCTTTTCAGGAAGTGTCTCCTCAGCAAAGCCATTGCAGTGGAAACTGCTGAAACGACTCTGATAACGTGTCTATCCCTCATCTTTCACCTTTTAAGGGGTCTATGTGATTATTTTGAGGAATATTACACATAGATTTATTAATCCAAATATTTCTCCTACTTTGGACACTGACCAGAAAAGTACATTTGTGGGCTCTGTTTTAATCACACTTTATCTCTGTTCCCAAAGCTGCTTTAGCTTATGAAAACACATACAAAAATCAGTAATTTGTGTTTTTAAAGAGCAACAACATTTAAGTTAAACCAATCTTTTCATGGAATTAAAGGAGGAATTAAAACAAAGGAAGAAAAAAAAAGTGTCATAGAAATGTCAGTTTCAACACAAAATATTTTTTTTCCTTTCATAGAAAGAAACCTGTTTTCAAATCTAGTATGAGGCAACACATCTCTAGAATTTTCTATCCAATATCAGATACTCCAGCAAAATAGTGGTGGTATTGCGCCTTTCTTTTTGTTCCTTCTCTATCTTCTGTCAGTGCCTACTTCCATTTCCACATTTCCATTGGAGACAGTCACATCTTCATTCACTCTTTGATTTTGTTACATTTTTCAGATCTGTGCACACATCCATACAAAATCTCCTGCCACCAGTGACAAATATGTCTGAGAGAAATAGGGAAGATTTTTTTAAAAATTCAAAGGATCACTATAATGTTTTGTTAGCTTGCTTTCAGACCAAAATGACATTATATACATCCTATGCTAAATGTATTATTCTATAATAAAACCCTACATTACAAGGGTAACAAAATACAAGTGATATTGAATATAATCTTTGTTTTGTTATTGTCTGTACTTCATATCTTAATTTCAATTGCCTCAATTTTCTTTCCTTTTACTTTTAATATTGATTTCATTCACCCTTCGTGTCTGCTGTGATTTTTCTTTGTGCCATTATACTACTCTCTTCGTCAGCATTTCTCTAATCTCATCAATGTCTGAATTTTGTATTCTTTTTGATATGAAACATTTTAGGCACAAGCAAATGAGTTCAGGAAGGAAGAGCAGAACAGTTCATTGTTCACATAAAGTAAGGGTGCTAGTAACATCCCGATATCCCTTGGGGACAAAACTGATGAAAGACAGAACAGAGTTTAGGAGCACTTTCTAATTGAAAGTAAGAGTAAAATGGTTAGTCATGAAAGTCATAATGTGATTAAAAGTTTAGAGTTTACAAGTACATGGTTTTCTATTCTAAAGAAAATTAAGCTCCAGTAACTAAAGATGTGAATATAAAATATACTAAATACCTCCTTGATTATCTCATTCAAAAGACAGGTGATGTTAATCTGATTTAGCTTCATCTCTTTGAGGGAAGGGAAAAGAAGAGACTTCCATACAAGAATTTAATGCTCTTTAAATTCACACCATTAATTATCAGAACTATCCTAACTGCAGAACAGACGTGCCCTAAAAGGCAGAATGATCAAGAACATTGAAAGCTGCACTGGGATTAATTTAAATAGAAGATTTCAGGGAATCTGCTGCTGAGAGATACTTTACCAGCTCATGTCATTTTACTGACAACTTAGGAAAGGGCACTCTCAGCACCATTAAAACAACTTTTCAGCAATCAAAAACACTTGCTTTGAGCAAAGATGGCTCATAGAACATTTTTTCAAAGAACTGTGCATTAAGGCAGGATTCTGTGTACAGTGAAGGGTATACAAGTTGAGAGTGAAATTCTTATTAGCATTTTTTATTTTAATCTTTTAACCACTGACTTTTAATTTATTTCCAAATGTTGTACTGTTTTGTTAGGGAATCTATAAACCAGAAAGGATGTTGCTGAAACTTCAAATATACTAGTTAAGACATACTCCAAAACATGTTTTGCTGTTTGGGATGCGTGTACAAAACAGAGTGCTTACATCTCCTGCATCTCCTCTCACTAATTCTGAGCAGCTTGGCAGGGGCGGGAAGGGAGGAATTTTTTTCATTTAAATGTATTTCCACATTTCTTATCAGTTATGGCCTTTTCTGCACTACTGCTGCTATTTCAGCTTGGCATTGCAGCACAGCGTTTCTCCTGTTTCCCTCCCCTGTGCGCCTCAATCCCAACCTGGTACGACATGACCAGAGCAGCAGGCTCAAGGAGCCATGGGATGGGAAAGTGGTGGGGGCAGGTCACTTGCTCCTTGAACTCTCCTTGCTGGTAGTACTCCTACCTCATCTTTTTGGCCAAGTACAGAAGCCTGTCACAGAGGCAGCAGGTACTGGGGGTAGTCAGAGAAGGTAAGGGAGACTGTTCCATGCTTCAGAAGAGCAGGAGACCACCAGAGTTTTACAGAGTCAATTTTACTGCATACTGCAGCCTCCTCTGTGTGGTGGAGTCTCCAGAGGAAAAGGATGTCAGTGAGAACACAGAGATCACAGTCCTCAGCCACCATCAAGCCAAACCCAGTTTTTGGTCTCTTCTGCAAAAGGGTTAAAAGTGCTGCAGTGTTTCTTTATATTGTGATACTGTTAAATTTATGCATATATATTTTTACTTTTGGTCCCATGAAAGAATCACAAGCTACTGATTATTGTTGATGTATAATGGGAATGAACCTCTTCTTCATATCTGGGTAAGAAAATAAACATCATCAGTGAGCTGATGTGAGGCAGATACTCAGCAGCAGTGGTTTAGCCTAGTGAGATTAATCTAGCTGGATTCCTGATATAGGCAGAAGGGACTTCTTTTGAAATTTATTGCAAACCTAGAATTTCATTTAGACAGTCTATCCTTTCTTGGAGGAATTATTTTCCTCGATGTAGAAGCAGCCTAGTATTCCCAGATTAACATTAGTTTTAGTGAGCGTTAGCTTCTGCACTTCGAGTCCCCACAAGTCAGAAATTCGAACAAAAAAAACCCTGTAAAATCAGTCTGTAATTAATAATAATTTTGATTCATTATTTCCCATACAGTTTCATTGAAATGGATAAAATCTGAATAATGACTGTATATTTAGACAGTATTAGTATTCACAACTGTTGAATATGATAGACCTATTAAGTCATGATAACTACTTATGAGTTTTCAGAGGGATTCTGTTCAAAAGGGACTGGGATATTCATTTAGAAGACTTAGAAATTAAAGGGGTTTTTTATTATTCTAATAATCTTGAAAATTATACACTTAAGTGTTAAAACTATGCAAAATGATAAAGCTATGAAACAATTCATGTGCATTGAAGTAAAAGTGCCTATGGTTCTCCTCAGGTAATTGCCATCAAAGCATTCCATCCTTTAACTAAATCATCATCATAAATGTGATCAAAATGAAACCAAACAATAATCTTCCCGTCCGTGATAAAGATGCTTTTCAATTTGTGTCACTGCCCCAGAGTTATGCAGAGTCGATCCAGGGGAATTTTATCCATTCAATCACTGTGAACAAAGGATGTGACCTCCTGCAAAATCAGGTAATTTGCACTTAATGTGGTGGTGTAAATGTTTATCAATATGGCAGTCTGTCATTGTGCAGAGTTGTGTAGTTTGGGAGTTTCGGGTGGTTTGGGTTTGCTTTTAACCTGGAGGCCATCTTAATCAAATTGAATTAACTTATAATTTGTGCTTTTCAGTAAGACTGGTGATGCATAAGAATAATTAAAAATACAGATTCCTCATCAGTGTATTAAATGACCTAACTTCTGTAACATTGAATGAAATACAGCTCCTATTTAAACACTATCAAGGATCGTTTTCTGCATTCCTATGACTCTAACTCATTTGAATTTTTAATGGACAAGAACATGGCTGACTTTCATCCTAATTACATCCTCATTCCAATGCAGAAATTGGACAAGATAAAAACATAAAAGACATGGCAGTGCAATTGAATCCTTCATCCAAATAAATAGTTAAGCACCTGAGTACGTAAGGAAGCCCAGTTATATCAGTAGAACTACCCAGCCGCTTTGAGTTAAATGTCTGTTTACCAACTCTGATGGACCTTAATAAAGTAATTGTTATGCTTCCATCTTTTTTTGCACACAGGTAAATAATAAATCTAGTGATTCAAAATTTATTTCTTGCAATTTTATAAGCATCAAGAGCAAGCTGGTGTCATCAACCACAGAGTTAGTCTCCCTAACAAAATTATTTTTTTAATTCTTAAAACCAATGTTGTTGTAAGGAATGTAAGGAATGTCACAGACCTACTGACAGCCTCTCAGAAAAATTTGTGGTAAGATATGGATTAAAACTAGAGATGCGTCGATTCAGATTGGACGTTAGGAAGAAGTTCTTCACCATGAGGATGGTGAGACAGTGGAACAGGTTGCCCAGAGAGGTGGTGGAAGCCCCATCCCTGGAAGTGTTCAAGGCCAGGCTGGGTGGGGCCCTGAGCAAGCTGGTCTAGTGGGAGGTGTCCCTACCCATGGCAGGGGGGGTTGGAACTGGATGATCTTTAAGGTCCCTTCCAACCCTAACAATTCTATGATTCTATGATTCTATGTTAAATTTCTTACTAAAGTAGATGATCATCAGATTATCCAAACAGCTCCAATGAAGCCATGAATATTAACCCCAAATGAGAAATGGATTATGAAGCTATTCCACATCCTCAGCACAATTTTAGATTCAAATTCTGGAAATAGTTATGAACATACTTAATTGTAGGTAGAAATTAATTTTATGATGCTAGCCAGCAAAGAATACTTACTTTGGTATGCAGGACAGTTTACTGTATGCCTCGTGTCTACTTTTCACTGCGGGAAAAAAACTGGCCTACCACTTAAAGTATCAAAAGTGGTAGATAACTTCTTTGGCATCCGCTTTGACCTTTTGTAATGCACATCAGTTCACACAGGTTTAATAAAAAATCTGATATCTGACCATCATTAGGGATATCATTAAAACAGACGTCTGGGTCTTGTCGATTCCAACTAACTATAATCAGTTTGTTAATCTTTTGGAAAACACAGCAGAAAGTAGTTGAAAGCAATACCTACTGATATTTTAGGGAAATTGTTGGTCAATTGAAAATGTAGTATTATTTTAATAGAAAGCATAGCAAGTTCTTCACTAACATCCCTAGGCCTGCCCATACCAAACCTTATAGAGAACATCGACTGCAGATTCAAATTACAATGTCTGGGAAGTAATTTCTTTTCTTTTCTTTTCCTTTTTTTTTTTTTTTTCCACAGTCTTGAATCAATTTTTCAGGATGATGTCCAGTACTGCAAACTTGATTTAAAGCCAGTTGCAGTTGGTGTGACCACATGCCGGCACTCATCACCTACAGACCAAGAGAAATAAAAAGAAAACATATTTGTTGATCTCTCATCTGTGTTTGAAATCACTGTTATCTACTTTTACTTTGCTGATTAAAACACTTAGCAGTAGAAAAAGGAAAATTTACCTTGGCAACAAAACCATTGGCATGACAGACAATGGATTTTCGAGCTTTCATGCTCAAATATTATTTTTTCCCCTTCTTTCCCATTAAGTCTTTCCCATTCATCAACTCCAACATCAAAATTATATATTTGGGTGACATTACACTTGTAATATAGAAAGCTGAACAAATCCTTAAAAAAAAAAAAGCCAAAACAAAATAAAAAACCTCACAGTTCTGGTGATTTATGTCAAAGATTAACAATTGAAATCGAGTGCTTTACAAGATTGCATTATCTGTATTCCACTTGAACAAGTGAAACCCATAAAACAGCTCACAATAAATTTCTGTTACACAAGACCAAGGTAAATCAACAACTATGCAATGCATCTTGCAGCTGCAAAGTAGAAGTCCTAGTTACCAAAAGCAAATGAAAGACAAAAGATCAATAAATATCATGAACAAGCTAGCATATAGTACTAAGACAGTGATACTTGTACCCTAGGGATTTTAGCACAGACATTAATTATGTCTTCAGTAGAGCATTGCTGCTATTTGCTAAAGCAGCCTTCACATCACACTGCTAGGTAAAATCTCACTTTAAGAATGATAAGTGATGTGCTAAACTCTGTTCTGAATTCCCTGGCTGCCTATTGTCAAACACTGTGCCAGCAAGTATCAGACATGAAGGACTGATGCTACAGAAGCACCAAAAATTATGACTGATATCAGCTTAGTAGGCTATAATTGCATTAATGATATACATGGCCACTTAAAATTCTAGAAAACTTCTGATTATATCCCTAGATCTTGCGACAGATCAGAGGAAAATCTTGAAATATTAAAAAATGGAAAAAAAAACAAGACAAGAAACATCAATTATTTGATATTCCAAACAAGGACTTTCTTGGCTCCAACAGAATTAGTATAAAGATCCAGTTTTCCTTTGATATTGGACTATACTCAGTCATATCCTAACAGTTCACAAAAGTCATAAATAACCTTTACAGTAATGGAGCCACACAGTTTTCTGTATTGCAGCCCTGGTAAACTGAGATTATCACTCATACATGAGTATATGTTCAATGCAAAAGCCCTAAAATGAATTCATTAAGTCCCCTCTGGCTCTGTTGAATGGCTCTATAACCAGAGTATGAATTTATCATCTACTGTTGCTTCTCAAAATGCCATATGCATGGGAAAGAAAGCGAAGAAAAAGAGCACCAATACTCAAGAATAATCATATTTTTCTCAGATAAGGCATCTTGATGCATGACGATAGACACAGACAGAACATTCACAGGAGTGTAGCCTTAGTCAAGGGAATTTAGCCTTCAGTTATAAAATTCAAGGGAGACTACAGCATCTGCAGCCTTCTTGTACTACTTCAGCCTTTTCAATATTCTGCATTTTGTTGCCTGTTGCTCTATTTACTTACAGATAACTAAAGCTGTAATCATGAAAAATTGTCACTAGCAAATGAAATTTCAAAAAGCTAACAAAATAAAAAGTAATTCTGCTTACTATTATCTTTCAAGGACTATATAACACTTTTGACAGTTATTGCAAAGAATGTGAAATGTCGTAAACCTGTTGTCTTAACAAAGATTTTCACAGCAATTGAAAATAATATGAACTCGGTACAATCACATCTACATTCCCAAACAAATTAATCTAGCACTATTCGTCATTACTGATAATCATGAAAAGATGTAAACCTGGACTGGAATGTTTGCTCCGGCTCATATTTCATCTATGGCTAAAACCTAGCACATAACTTCTGGCTAAATAGGCCATGAATGCCAGTATGGATTTTACTGAGGGAAAGGGAAAGAGTTAAAGGCAGTGGAGGAAAAGGGAACTGTTGTTTTAAACATTTAAATTCTCTACTATTAGAAGCACCATGACATAACAGAATAACTCAGAACATAGCTGCTCTTTTTATTTCTTGTAGAAATATGAAAAGGCTGCCATTATTTTTGCAGACCTATACATGACAACCGCAACAGGATGCAGACAGAATAGTTGAAAAACCCTTAGTGATTATAAAGCTGAAACTGAAGAGTAAAATCTTTGTTCCTTTCAAGCCACAGTGAAATTCCCATTGACTCAGGAGATGTAGAAGGGTCAGATACCTCCATTTGATAAATCAGTGAAACACCCAAATGCCAACGAAATGCAAACTCATTAATTAAATAAACCGCAGCGGTATTGCAGAGACTATATGACAAATTGCTTAGTAATTGACTGCACTTTTTTATACAGCATCTAAACACCAGCTTGAGTTTGTTACATGAAGATCGTACTTCTGATTCTGCCTTTGAAAGAATGAGAGAGTTGCGGTCAATGGCTTGATGTCCAAGTGGCAACCAGTGACGAGTGGCATTCCTCAGAGGCTGGTATTGAGACTGGTGCTGTTTAACATCTTTGTTGGTGACACAAACAGTGGCACTGAGTGCACCCTCAGCAAGTTTGACGATGACACCAAGCTGTGTGGTGCCGTCTACACGGTGGAGGGAAGGGATGTCATCCAGAGGGACCTGGACAGGCTTGAGAGGTGGGCCTGTGTGAACCTCATGAAATTCAACAAGGCCAAGTGCGAGGTCCTGCACATGGGCTGGGGCAATCCCAAGCACAAGTACAGGCCCATCAGAGAATGGCTTGAAAGTAGCTCTGAGAAGAAGGACTTGAGGGTGTTGCTTGACTACTCAACATGAGCCAGCAATGTGTGCTTGCAGCCCAAAAAGCCAACTGCATCCTGGGCTGCATCAAAAGGAGCATGGCCATCAGGTTGAGGAAAGTAATTATACCCTTCTACTCTGTTCTTGTGAGACCTCACCTGGAGTACTGTCTCCAGCTCTGGGGCCCCCAACATAAGAAGGACATGGACCTGTCGGGGCGAGTTCAGAGGAGGGCCACGAAGATGATCAGAGGCCTGGATCATCTCTCCTATGAGGACAGGCTGAGAGAGTTGGGGGCTGTTCAGCCTGGAGAAGAGAAAGCTCCAGGGAGACCCTTAAAGGGGGTCTACAGGAAAGACGGGGAGGGACTCTATCAGGGAGTGTAGTGATAGGACAAGGGCTAACGGTTTTAAACTGGAAGAGGGTAGATTTAGACTAGATATTAGGAAGACATTCTTTATTCTGAGGGTGGTGAGACACTCGAACAGGTTGCCCACAGAAGCTGTGGGTGCCCCATTCCTGGAAGTGTTGAAGGCCAGATTGGATGGGGCTCTGAGCAACTTGGTCCAGTGGGAGGTGTCCCTGCCCATGGCAGGGGGGTTGGGACTTGATGATCCTTAAGGTCCTTTCCAACCCAAACCGTTCTATGATTCTGTGATTCTATTAAGGTTATTCGGAGAAAGTATCATCTAGAAAAACCTAAGCAGAGAAGCTCGAGCACTTTTTATTATTTCCAGCTCAACCATGCCTCTGTTTTGTGACTTTTTAATTGTAAAACAAATAATCACAATTCCTCCACACTTACATTTTGATTTACCTTAGTATTAGAAATAAAAGCTACTTGTTAGCAATGTTCAAGAATCACATAAAAGTATTGAGAGAAGCAATCCTGAGAAGCAATCTTTCCTATCGTTTCCAAAAACTGTCCCTGAATGCAAACTATTTTTCATGTTTTAAAAAGTTTAACTTGCTCTGCTATTTGCATACCTCTTGTTATTTGCATAGCTCTTCACTACTGTTGAAGATATTGGGAGGACTGCTGATTCTTGCATATTCTACTCTGATTTATGCATTTCCAGTGCAAGTTCCATACTGCAACACATCAAAATGTTAATGAACAGTACCATCATAGTTCATTCCTTATCTGAACCAAACCAATCATCAGGTATAAACCACGCTCATCACTACAGCAAGGCATTCAAAAATGCTATGTATACACAGGAACAGCTTTGGTTTTATTATCATTTAGCAATTTCTTCATTCATTTTCAGCCCACACTATATTAGTTTTAGTTCCTTTAGAAATTCATCAAGTAACTTTATGTTTACACATGCACACAATATGCCTTGCATTTATATAAGTTATATTATACTTTTCTGAATTCCATGTACCAAGGAAAGTGTATTCATAAACTGATTATATTTTTAGCTTAGCAATAATCACGTCTATTACAGGTCAATGTGAGTAATGGCATGTTTATCTAACAGTTCAGATCTCTGATTACTACTTTTGTAGACATACCAGAGGTATCCTAGGTGTTAATAATAGCATAGTTATGATAATGTAAATACTAGTATGGGCTAAAAAGTTCGACCTATATGCTAGGACATTTTGTTTGTGCTTAGTTTTCTTCAGAAATGGCTACATAAAGCTAAATGTTCGCTAGTTTAAAACAAATCTCATGACTAATTATACTGCACTCTACATTCGAACTGCAAGGTGAACAAAAGCTTCAGCCAAACCAAGGGATATGTCTTTGGGAGAAGAAGTTATAAGCCTTGCCTGTTTGTTCCTGTGACAAAAATCAGCACAAAATACGTGCTTTAGCTCAGGCTTCAGATATCTGTTGTGGGCTTTGTATGTGCAGCCACCTTAATGGTATTTGACAGAGTCTCTATGAAGTTAGCAGGAATATCTTCTCCCAAGTGAGACAATGCTTCTGACATTAAAAAACAAAACAAAACAAAACAAAACAAAAAAAAAACCAACAACAAAAAAGAAACCATAAAAACCCACACAAATCCAAAAAATGTAGCAGTAGCTTGGTTATATAAATATGTAATACCAGTGTTTTCACCATCAAGCAGTGAATACATTAATAGTGAAATATAAAGGACATAATATACTTTATCCAAAACAAACAATTAGAATATAAATTGCTTAAGCAAAAATTTCAATTCAAAACTGACTTAAAGTGTAACTATTCCCTTAAGTCCCTGTACCACTGCAACAGAATTTTTGTATGCTTTCTTAGGATAACAGCAAGAAATGGACAATAGGTTACACTTACAATCATCTCTTCATGGTCAGTAGGCGTCTGAGGGTCATTGTTGGTTCAATTAAGAGCTCAATTGATTTGACAAATGATTGGATTCCATCAGTTTTGTTTGTGGTTTTGCCCTCCTACAGTAAATTTGCCTTGCTTAACGCACCAAAAAGATGCCAGCTTGATATATAGTAATTTAAATTTAAATGTTCAGCAAGACATAGCCATCTGGTGTTTACCTCTCTCCCCTTTCCCCTCTTCAGTACATAGTATCCACAGCTCTGCTGCACAGAGTTCAAATTTGAACTCTAAATCTAAGAAAGAATAGATGGCTCTACTTTGAGTCCTTAAATTTGAATTCTTCTCTTCAGGTGAAACACTTTCACTTTCATTTTATTCCAGAAGAAAGCAAGAGTAAGACATCACCACGACGGTCACAGTCAGAGTGATTTTATTCCAGTGGAAAATTTCCAAACCCAAGATAAAATTTTTACAGTCTCTTCAATTAATGGCTGTTTTGCAGTGTCTGCATTAGGGAAAAAAAAAAAAATGTAGAAAATATCAAACTGAGCTGAGTATTTTTCAGAGAGAAAAGAATGGTTTGTATGTTGCATGCATCATTTCTAGTAATCATTTTGAACTCACAAACTTGATTTGCAAAGTGGAAGGAAATGGAGGTATTTTACAAAAAAAAAAATTAATGCAGTTTATATTCCCACCCATCCCACATGCTGGCTGAGTCAAAAAAAAGAAATTAGCCCACATAGTTCTCTTTTGAAAACTCTATATAAGATTGATCTTGGCTTTTCTTTCTTTAAAATACATTTGATAATGGACTTTTTTCCATGCTATAAAAAACAATATAAATAATGTTTCAATGTATTGTTTCAGCCTTGTTCACTTCATCAACATGAAAAAGCATAGCATACCTGTATTTTTTTAAACTCTTACAGAAATTTTTCAGTTCAGATACTTGATATATTTAAACCTTTTTATATTTACCTGATATATTTACCTTTTTATAGAAGCACTATTGGTCCAAACTCTGGGTATATGACTGAATGAAGAAAACAAGACCATTAATGGGATTTGTATGAAAAAAAAAAATGTGTATCTACACATATTGCTAGAAGTAAGATATGCAAAATGCAGACTTTTTCTCCAGTTTACAAAAGAAAAAGCAGCAAACAAGAAAGGCCTTTGACAGAATTTTAGCTGTTTATATGAATAATCCATATCTTCAAATGTTATGGATGAAAGAAATTGGAAGATCTTTGTATAACCTCCATGTGAAAGGTTAAGTAGACTAGATACAAATGGACAGGAAACTGATAGAGGTACCCAGCACATGCATGATCACTCCCAAGACTTATCTTTACGTAAAGTCTCAATGAGTTTTAATAGGAAATAAAAAGAAGAAGTTGAGGAAGCTGACTAAGATTAGCTTTAGATAGGGAACATCTACAATTTAAAATTAAATTGACATATTCAATGTTCTAAACGCTAAAAAGTACAATGCAGTTTATTTTGAGCATAGAGGTGAAGTCTGTATACATGAGTCAGTGTTGGTGTGCATGTATCTAAAATCATGTAAGAAACAGAGATTTAATACTGATAAAGACTTTACAAAGAAACAAAACTCTAATGGGCATGTTAGATGTTAGGAAAGCACTTCAGAGATGAAATGCATGATGTTCACTCTTCAAGTCTGGAAACTTTATGACACCAAGGTTTTGAGAACAAAGCAAAAATCTCACTCTTATGAGAGCTGCATAAATAAAACCCCGAGCCCTCTCTACAAAATTCATTCACGCACAAGAATCACAGAAAAACTGAAGGCGGGATGTCTGTGCATGGATTCTGTGATTTAAAACCACATTCAGGCTTATAAGTAAGAACACGATGCACACACAATGTAAACATTATGATAGAAATAGTCTAGACTTTGCAAACCTCTGTGGGGATAAAATGTTTTCGATAATTGCCTATATAGAGCAAGCTATAATTATCTCCTGTATTAACATGAAATATATCAAACATAATGGTTTTTAATAATGTATTTATCTAGTAAAAATTGTTCATTCACCTTATACAGCAACAAATGTTATTCACCTAAAAGATTTTCAAAACATATTGCTTAGAACATATATTCTCAGAGCAATATCAATTTGACTGATCATTTCACTTTACTGAAAGTTATAGTTAGAAACCTGAGTACCATGTTTTCTTTGATATAAGTTTAAATAACACAGTCTTCTGAGCTCATCTACAAAGCAGTAAATGTTATTGCCAAAATAAGAGAATAGCCAGTTCTATTCTTTCTGCTCCACAAGCCTTTGTGGAAGCAACAGAAGTGAGACAGTTTTTATATTTGTACTTAATAAGTTAATTCCATTTTCTCTTTTATAGATCAATAATTTTGTTGATTAAGGAAAGTGAACATAGGTTGATACGCATAAAGCTTTATTCCCATAGTCCTCTGCTGATCGTATATATCCAATTCAAGGTCATCTTGCAAAAAAACAGGGATAGGGAAGAGGTTATGCAGGAAGTGGCAATGGCCCTCCAATGAGAATCCTCTCCTGGGGTTTCTCTCCTCTGCAGCAAGAGGTCACAATCACATCCAAAACAAAACAGATAAACAAACAAGAAAGACCCTAGCATTTTTTCCCCCATACGGTAATACCTTCCATTGACACTGACTCAAGTTTTTTACTGGTCTGTGTTTCATGACACTACTGGTACTGATGCTTAACAAGGTACAAGTGCAGTGCATGATTTGCCTGCTATATCTTAAACACATCTATTACTGGGTAATATTTATGGGATATTAAAATTACTATTAGTTGCTTATTATCTATTCTGCTTGTTGTAGTACGGAATCAACACAACAACCTAGAAGCCAACAGATAGACTGGGGGAGGAGGAGATGGGAGCATTACGACAAACTGAAACCATAAAGCAATGCAGTAAGAAGACAATGGGCAGATAGGGTGACTTAGACATAGAAAACATTCATTTTCTCAGGTTAATCATAACAATGATTCACACTGCACCAGTGCAAGGCCACAAGGCTGCAAGGATAAGAGGACTTGAAATACCTGGCCAAGATATCTTAGCTGACCCAGAACAGCATCAGGATGTGGAGGTGAAAGGTTTCAAGAGGAAAGGCAGACTAAAAACAGAAATGGAAGGCCTTTAGCATCACAAAAATACTTACATCCATGCAACAATATACCTATTAAAGTTTTGATGTATTTCCTTCCAGATGAAAAACATGTCTTAAGCCACCTCGTGACTTATCTTGTTATGGAAATAACAAAAATTAGCAAAAGCAAAGTAAAAAAGGATGTAACTAAATATTGGGGTTTTTTCCCTTACAAATTTGCTTATGTTAGTAAAATCTTCACCTTCAAAACTGTGATAGTATGGTATTTGGACATAAATAAAATATGTTATTTCCACTGTCTCTAGATGGATGCCTATTCTATGGCCAAGAGGTGTTAGTCTGTAATTTTCCAAAGGTATTTCTAAGTAAGAGTGGGAGGTGAACAAGGGTTTTTCCATGCCATGTAGTTTTCAAATTTTGCAAGCAGACCTGCTTTGCATCAACAAGAAAAAAACCTTTTCAAAGGTTCTCATAAAAAAGGAAGGGAGCTGATAATCATTTTCAAATACCCACTGATGAATGAAACTCAGGTTTCCTATGTACTAAGTTATTTTTGTTTAATATGGAGTAGGGTACTCAATAATGTTTCACATGCCCAAATCCTCATACATATCAAATGCATTGAATTCTTTCCTGATTGAGGTGAACTCTGCTGATATAAAAGCCTTTTACTGATTAAAATTTAATTTAAACTAGTATAGTCCCATGAATAGTTTTGATAGTGATTCAGAACTATCAAATGACAACCGACCATATGGGATAATTCTCTATCAAATATATCTCTTAAGACTTTGAGATTGTTTCAATTTCTTTAAACCAGATATTTGTGTTGAGCAGCGTAGATTTCATTCTAATTGCTGGTTTATTCAAGTTTATGTGAGAAATTATGACTTCAAGACTTCTGTAATTTTACAATGATGGAGTATCTGTGCAAAGTAAGCAAACAATATTTGACATTCATTTTCAAATTATATTCAGTGGTGGTCCCACACGTCAGTATAATTCTGCCTTTTCCAGGTTGCATGCTTCCCTTTCTAGTTTAGTTCCCCTTTTTTTAAACATGAGTTCCAATTCAGTGATTGCATATATGTAGTAAGGCCAGTAGCGTATTATGTCAGTACAAAAAAAACCTGACTGTTTGAGATTTCATTTTATGAAAGAGAATGAAAAATGTAAAAACAACAGTTCTCCTACAGGCCTTTTAGTATTCCTTATTTATAACCTTACCCTCCCACATAAATAATGTATATACTTATAGTTATGACTGTGTTGACTGATTTAAACAATCTAAGATAAATGCATGACAGTGCCATCTACTTTATTATCTGACACACAGGAAAATAAGCTATCACTGTATATAAATATATTAATGTAACATAATAGCATAAAGTTGTGGTTTCTATTCCTAAAATATCAACTGTGCATACAAAAAATGAGTATTTTAATTGTATTTTAAAATCGTATTATTGTGAGATTATCTGAGTTTGTAGAGGAAGATAAATCATAATGCATTTTATTTATGGGAATATTTTAGATCAATTCTATTAATTTGCCTTGTAGAACATTGAAAACTGGCAGAGTGTTGCTTGACAACAGGAAACATTATTAAACTGTAGGTTATGTTTAATTGCAAGAGGAATGCTACTCAGTCACAGTCATTTTCAAGGACCAACAAATAGCAAGGGTCAAGGTTACAACCCAGGTAATTACTATACTTACAAGTAAGAGAGCCAGAATTAGATTATTCTTCCTGTATCTTGTGCACTCTTCTATCACTCAGCAAACTGAACTATGCTGCGCATCTAGAATGAAGTGTTACAGGATAATTTACATGATAAGGTCTTGCACTACTGGAGAAGTTATTAAAGAACCTCATAAACTTCCCTTCTGAAAGATATATGGAGCAGTCCATCTTTGATAAAGAGTAGCCAGGATTGAAATATCTACATGCATCCTGATCCCTGATCTCTGGACAAGCTGTTACATATAATGTGCAGATAATATTTCTTTCCACTTGCATTGCAGTGCAATCGTTAAACAGAATACAAATTACACACTGACAATCCTTGAGCAGCATTTAAAAATTATACAAGTCTTTGTAAAACTATACAATATAAGAAGCATTATATTTCATTATGCCAATCCTATAGATGCATGAGGCACCTGATTGTATCTTGCAACTTACAATCAAAGCAGTGCAACTTATTTTAAATGTATTAATTTTTTGTTTTATCTTTAGCCCTCTACTGTTCAAAGGGCAGGGAGGAGTATTTAAATTACTTGTGACCTTAATTGCCTTCAAGAAACTTGTAAAAGTGAATCAAATTTCTGGTTGCTTGGGAAACATTTTTGAGAGTACTATATGAAGAGAAAGGGAATAGCACTGTGTTACAAATAAGTGTAATTTAAACTTACACATTGTCTGTCTTAAGGGGACACTAAGGAGTAATGTGATAAACATCTCATTCAGTTGCCTTTATTAATCACTGAAAATAAGAAATTGCAAATTTAGATCTGAGTTGACCATTGGGAGGGACTTGGGAAGAAGCACCTTTGGCCAGGAACCTCAAGCAAGAATCTGTCTAAATCATCTCTGTTCTACACCCTTTAGCTGTGATCATACACGTATTTATTGAGTGGCTCAGTTACGAGCCACTACATTGTCCTTTCTGTAACCTAGTGAGTTGTTGATGACCATTATTTGTATTATACATAACGAGAATCCAGTAATTTGGCTAATACTTCTAGCCCAGAATTCTTATCCTCTCAGTTATTAATTTTATTCAACAAATTCCCAAATATTTCCAAATGCCTGGGTATAATTTCAAAGGCATTTAGGCTACCTAAACTCAGTAGCTGTATTTTTTTTAAAAAATAATTCCAAGTTAACTGAAGTTCAAATAAAAAATACCCAATAATAATAAACCATTTTACCTTGATATGTTTTTTAACTACTGAGTCTATCGGCCATTTTAAATTCTATATAATCGGTTGTGACAAAAGCCCAAATTTGGGACCATTCGGTCATCACTGTAACAATAATGAGCATTTACACAGTAATTTTGAAACTAAAAGCTAAAAGTACCTTAAAATGGAAGAAAATCCCACCAACAAAGTTATCAGAACTTCAATGATCTTCGTTTTCTTACAAATTAAATAGAGTTTTAGACAAGTATTTCTTTAAATAGTACAATAGAAGTTTCAAAAAATGTATGTATTTCCATTTTTGTCCATAGGCAAATGACAGCAATACATTTTGTGAATTTATAGTTTTGTTCTTCTTGTTGTTTTTTTTTTTTTTTTTTTTCCTTTTTAAATAAGAATATTATATAGGGAAAGCTGTATTACAATTTTTAACAGAATTACAGTTTTAAAATTATCACTATTACACAATCCAGTTAGCTTCTGGAAAAAAAAAATCTGATTTTCTAACCACCATTTGGTTAAACTCAGTTCTAAATTTGTCTTTGCTACTCAAAATTATTACATATTTTCAGGACTGTTATACCACCAGTGATGTCACTATGTTTAACTAATGACACATTCTTATAGCACGTTTTATAACAAAAAGGCACTATTCCAATGCTGATTAGGAATGTTCAGAATGGACATTGGACACGATATAGCCAGATATTATTCATTTGTTGCACAAAAAAAAATATTAATTGTGATACTGTGGACAACTTATTCCTCCACATTGGATCAGCATTCTAGAAGGCCCATTCTTTTTGCTGGTGTCATCAACTCACTAACAAATAAAATCAGCACATGCAATTAGTATGTGGCAGGAGTGCTATAATTTGATGCCTAGCTAAACTTAACTATTTGCATTAACCATTAGAATCCTCGTATAAAATTAAATCTTCTGGTAAAATTCAAGGCATAAATTATGCTGAACTTCAGCTACAATAATTTACCTGTCTACATTCTGTTTACTCAGCCATATCCTGTCTTAATTAAGCTCTTATTTATTCTGAACTGGTGTAATATTCCTTGCATTCTGAGCAGTATATTGTCATATACTGACAGCATCAAATTTTAAAACAACAGTTTCAAAAATTCCTTGAAATATGGGAATGCACTTCAGGAGTAGTATCTATATAAATTCATGAGATTACATGCAGTCTAACTCCAGCAGTTCACGAAACCAAAGAACAAGCTAAATTGCATTAAATTATATGGCCATGGTAGAATGCATGGATGCAAGGATGATGCAAATAAATAATCCAAATCCTGTTTAATCCAAATAAAATCATAAAATGCATTAACAGTATTATTTTGTTCTCTTTCCACCCAGGAAAGACCTGCTATTTGCATTTCTAGTTTGTTGATTTGTAAAGACTCAAATTTAAAAAAAAAAAAAAAAAAAAAAAACACAAACAAACCAAAACCCAAACAAAAACACTAAACATAGGACTATGCTGATGCTGAGCATAGCACTATTTCAGATTCCTGTATCTGTCATATCTGTTTCCTGGACAGGAGGACTGCTCATGGTGTTTTTGAACTGGGTTTTCCCAGGATATTAACACTCATTATTAACTAGTACAAAATTAAAACATCAGGCTGAAGAGAAAGTTGTGTTCAAGTTAGCTGTGCAGGAAGATAAGTGAACATAAAAGAAGGTAGAAAAAGAGGGAGTCGAAGGACATTGAAAGGAGACCATCTGGTGAAAGAAACATGAGATTAGCCTAAAAAAACATTCAGGGAACTGGAGCGAATACTGTCTGTACAGTCCTGGGACCAGAACTAACTGTGGAGGATGTGACAAAAGAAGTAAATCAGGAAGAAGCTGCCAAGGAAGAAAACAAAGAAAACAGAAAGAAAAAATACCCAGACCCTCCTTCTTTTTTCTGATTACTTTTTGGTATTTTCTAGAAAATTAATATCAGCAACTAAAAAGCAGACTGGTGTCAAAAAGAAAGACTACAAGGTTAAATACCATGACAATTGACTCATTTTCCAGTTTGTCTGATGATGCACATCTAAGACATGCATATTGCACATAGAACCTAAATGAAAAACATTAATTTCAAAATCTTCCCTTTAATAATGTTGTTTCTCTCACATTTTACAGTATGTTTTTAACCGTTTTCTGTAGGACTGGTACCTGCCTGCATGTGATTTTTAAGTCAGCCTTACAGAGCCTAAACATTTTTCAATAGGTTCACAGTAACTGAGAACTCATTCAGGCCACATTTATTTCATCATACAGACCCTTCCCTACCATGGAGAGGAGGAAATGGATACGTCTGACAAACAAGAATTTTGCTGCCATATATTGTCTCCATGGAAAGTTTATTCACTACAACAAACTCATTCAACATGAAATCTTGGAACATGGGATATCAGTGAAATGTGAAATACTGATATCAAAGTGAGCTAAAAGCAGATATTTTTTCCTACTGTGGTAGAGGTTGTAACACACAAGGGCTTTAAATGGACCTCAAATTCTATTTTGTATATATTTTAATTTCATTATAAAATGATAATGCAGAATATGGGATAAATTCGAAGTAGCCATTTTCATTGTTATTTTCACCCTCCTTCTTTCTCTTAATTGTATCATGTGTTTAGGAGTTACTTTTGTTTGTTTTTTAAGTAAAGACACAACTGATACAGGCTATTTTAAATGTGTTTGGGAGACGTTATCAGTAACAAGATAAGTGCAGACTGATTTTCAGCTACATTATTTTGAAAGCTTTTTCTTTTCTTCCAAAAAAGCCAGTCAAATAACCTAAAGAGCTTTACCTGACAAGTCCTAATTAAATGCAAGAATCTCTGTTTCCTTAGTAACCACTCATAGCATCACTAACATTCAAGAGAGAGGAGCAGGTGCAAGAAACCATAAAAATGAAAAATCTTATTTTGCCAATTACTTATCGAAATATTAGATTGAAGTATTTAATACCGGCTTCCTACTGATTTCAGTGCTTTCTGAGTACAATATTCTATGAATCTTTTAAATAATTATACACTACTGAAAATCAATTCAATCATTTTTTTCTTTGGCATTCCACATTCTTGTGTTATAGGATAGTGTACTTGCATACTTTCTTGTGGTTTGACACAATTGCATGTTTCAGGATTGAGTACATACTCCCACTGTTATTCTAATATTCTTCATAAGCTTTTGTTTTGTCTCATATTTTTGAGACTTGTAGACTATGTTATATGAAAGTATATAGTGCTGTAGAAACCGAGCAGACAGCATTTACATGACCCTTACACAGCAAAATAATTAGAGAGTAAAGCAAAATTATGCAATCACAGTGAATTAAAAATGGAAATCTGTGGGGCAGGACCATCTATATTACAACAATAGGATATTCAGCATGTTTTATTTCATGTTTACACTGAAACTACTTTTTATAGGAATAATTTATCTTGATTTAATACCTTCTGCCACTATGAAGTCAGTTTACATCAAAAGAATGTCTTAAAAAATAGCGTTGCCCAGCAGGGTCAACTGGATGAGGATGAAAGAATCAAGTTATCTACCCCTTCAGCAACTTTGTTTGAGAGATGAATATGACCCAAACATAAAGAGACAATCAGACTTAGATAAGGCATTTAACCAGAAATGATAGCTCTCTGGCCTTAGATTCTTAAATGCCACAGTCACCTTGAAATTTTCACCTCCTATCCTCACTTTTATGTCATGAGTTATTTTCCACAAAATGGCCCTTTGCTCAGCACAAGAACTTCAACAAGTTATTTTACAATGGTAAGATGTTGAAATGCAGGTGTACTTGTGTAGCATGGCTAAACATGTATTTTAAATCCTTAAGAGAGCAGTGTCCATTTTGCACATAAATGGTGGCTTGATAGCAGTCAGTCATCCCTGTTATAAAGCCATTGTATTTTTTTAAATGACTTCTCCTTCTTAAAATCCTACCACTTGTGATAAATTCCCCCAAACAAAGCTATTATTAAAAAAAAAAAAAAACAACAACAACAAAAAAAAAAAAACAACACAAAGGAAAAGGAAAAAAGGCATAAAAGACAGATAATCCCAGGATACCTCTGTCTATTTGCAATTCTTACAGCCCGTCCTGTATCCATTCTCCTCTCTTCATACATCAGCTATATTTCAATATTCAGTGAAGGCATCCAGCCCCAAAATGTGAAAGACATTCTCCTTCATGAGGAAAGGAAAGGAAAGGAAAGGAAAGGAAAGGAAAGGAAAGGAAAGGAAAGGAAAGGAAAGGAAAGGAAAGGAAAGGAAAGGAAAGGAAAAAGGAAAGGGAAAAGGGAAAAGGGAAAAGGGAAAAGGGAAAAGGGAAGGGGAAAGGGAAGGGGAAAGGGAAGGGAAGGGAAGGGAAGGGAAGGGAAGGGAAGGGAAGGGAAGGGAAGGGAAGGGAAGGGAAGGGAAGGGAAGGGAAGGGAAGGGAAGGGAAGGAAAGGAAAGGAAAGGAAAGGAAAGGAAAGGAAAGGAAAGGAAAGGAAAGGAAAGGAAAGGAAAGGAAAGGAAAGGAAAGGAAAGGAAAGGAAAGGAAAGGAAAGGAAAGGAAAGGAAAGGAAAGGAAAGGAAAGGAAAGGAAAGGAAAGGAAAGGAAAAAGGAAAGGAAAGGAAAAAGGAAAGGGAAAAGGGAAAAGGGAAAAGGGAAGGGAAAAGGGAAGGGAAGGGAAGGGAAGGGAAGGGAAGGGAAGGGAAGGGAAGGGAAGGGAAGGGAAGGGAAGGGAAGGGAAGGGAAGGGAAGGATTGGATTTGTTCAGGTATTACCAGATACTGAGGTCATTAAAAGATGTTGGTATCTTTGTCCTGTCTGCACATATCTTAATGAAATGCTTTCTTAATGCTCATCCTAAGTCTCATCTTTTATGCTTGACCAAATTCTTGGCATTATATCTTCCCTGCAGCTTAAAATTCTGCCTTTGAAAATCCTTGTAAGCATTTAGTCCTCAGGGTGAGAAGGTGCAAGCATGCTGCTCAAGCCTGTGACTGTTTAGCATTATTTTTAAATCCTATAGAGGAAGCCCCTCTCCCTATATCACTGAGCAGCCACATTTACCTGATGACTCAGGATATGCAATTATCAAGTTCAATTGCCCTATTTGACCTGTGACGAATTAAACCCACATTTCAAGCTTCCTAGCACAGTAACTGAGCTATCAATGTGCAGGGCCCTCTTACCCTGTTTTTTTGAAACCATTTCATTGGGTAGAAAAGAATTACACATTCCTTGAGCCAAAGTTCAAGAATAAGAATTGCTTTTCAACAACTTGTTAGAACATTCATATGGGCAGCAGAGTCCTGATCTTCATTTTCTGTTCCAATAACTGCTGCAGTATTTTAAATTATTACTCCATCCTGGTAGAAACTGGAATTCAGAATGGTCCCTTCCTGTGTAGATGTCCCAGTCATTAGATTTGACACTTAGGTTTGCTCCAAAGTAACGTACAATCACTAGTGGAAGAAATTAAAAGGAACAAAAAAATTCCTAGATTATTCCCATATGCTACTTCTATGCTCTAAATGGAGAGATGGAAATTCCTTTCCCAAAAGCAGCTAACCTCTGCTCTGCTTTGAAAAGAAAGATCAGACACTGTATTTCAGGAAAGGATTCAGGAATTCAAATCATGGGAGAACATAACTTTCAATGAAATTGTCAAAAAGAAATTGCTTCGTACTGCTTACCACCAACGTCCACATATCTCTACCATCCACCTGATAGTGTATGACTGGAAATTAACAGGGCTTTACTTTTTTTATTATTATTTTAACCTTTATTTGCTTTATTTACTACTTTCGTACCAGCAGCACAGTTGCTTTGAGAATGTAACTTACGTGTTCATTGTAAAAACTTTAAATAGCAAAAGCACATTGTATAATGCATTAAAAAATACTGATTTTTTCATTAAATATCATGCTGGTTGCATTTTTAGTAGACTGACAAAAACTTCTAATTTGTACCACTTAAAAAAATAGCCAGAAGGCATTGGAAAAAATATAGTAGAACTGGATTGTACCCAGAAAAAAAAAAACAGGTCAGACTAATTAAATGTGTTCACTAGGTCCATATTACTTTAATTAAGTTGTTAAGAAGAATAGAAAAAAAAGATTTCTTTTCTTTTACAGTTTAATTACAGGCAGTTCTGGGGTTGTTTTTCTGATTTATTTATTATTATTATTATTTTCATACACTTTTTCTGCATATTTTTGCTACATTGTCAATAACCAAATGATTTTGTCACTTGAAAAGATAAAATACAAATGTACAGTATCAATAGTGACTGTTAGAAATGGTATACCATCATGTACATAGGTCACCTCAAATTCATACAGCTCATGATAAAAATAACACTTTGATCACCCGTATACAAAAACTTACATAAAACACACAGTTTACTCATTTCTAAATTTAGTAACCATGTTTTTCTCTATAAAGTGATTCATTCAGAATGTTAAGTTTGAGACATCAGAGACAATATATCGACTTCCAAAGAAACTTTTCTGACTAACCAAAGTATAAGAAGTGATACATACAAATTACAGGGCGAACCAAACCTCAAGAGGTTCCAGGATCACTGCACTTCAACAAAGAAAGCTGTATGCAACACTCCAAGAAACAGACAAATTGCAGAGACCTCTATCTAATAATTCATGCTATCCAAAGAAGAAAAGCAAAAGAAAAAATAAAGAGTTCATTTTCCAAGAAAAAGAATATAAATAACAACTCCTGTTTTCCTTTTGTGTAACAAGTTTACTTCAGATAAACTTATTCCTACTGTCTCTGTACACCTTTGTGAAATAAGTGCATTATTTCATGCATTATTTCTTCAAACATAATTTATCCCTCAACTCAACCAACTGACTTTGATGTCAATGACCTGAAAGTGTCCATTTTCATCCAGTCAACCTCAAAAGAATAGTTCAGTCACAGTCTGGAGAAGAATGAGAATTACACAATAAAATCCGCATCACCTTTGTCATGGTTTAACGCCAGCTGGGAGCTAGGACCACGCAGCTGATTGTTCACTCCCCCAGTTGCGATGGAGGAGAGAATCAGAAGAGTAAAAGTGAGAAAAAAATTGTGGGTTGAGATAAAGACAGTTTAATAGGTAGAACAAAAGCCGCATGCACAAGAAAAGCAAATATAGGAATTCATTCACTGCTTCCCACCAACAGGCAGGTGGTGGGAACAGCAATCTCCAGGAAAGCAGGACTCCATCACACATAACAGTTACTTGGGAAGACAAACACCATAACTCTGTCCTCCCTCTTCCTTCTTCTTCCTCCAGCTCTATATGCTAAGCATGACCATAGAATATCCCTTTGGTCAGTTGGGGCCAGCTGTCTTGGTTGTGTCTCCTCCCAACTTCTTGTGCCCGCCCCAGCATACTCTCTGATTGGGCAGCGTGAGGAGCAGAAAAGGCCTTGATTTCTTAGCAACAACCAAAACCACCAGTGGCTATCACACTATTTCCATTCCAAATACAAAACACAGCACTACACCTGCTGCTAGCAAGAAAGTTTACTCCATCCCAGCTGAAACCATGACAACCTTACAGATGACAGGTAGATCCAAGCTTTCCCCTTCAATAATACGTCACACTTGCATGCCCACTCAGAGATTACATATAGGGCCGTTATTCTTGATTTGTTAATTTCCTCCAAAAACTCCTTGAAGTATTGTGAAGTAGTTCTTAGTTGTGCTCACTCCTTTAGTACATGGGAACAATATCGTAATTTGCAGGGGTTGAACATTAGATTCCTTCCTGGATTTAGCTAATTAAGTCACTGAATAATTAAATCAGTTTAACATCAACAATAACTATGCAGGCAGTGCATGCTTAGCTACAATATCCAAAAACAACTGAGCACTTTTAATTGAATAATAAATTAATAATTTTACAGGAAAGGAGTTTCTGTTTTTCCTCAAAAGTATTTCTTTTCTTCAAAAGCTAGCTGAAAAAGTCTTGGAATTGAAGCAAGTTTTATTTTCAAGGAAATTTTTTCCTAGTCTTATGTGACATCCTTAGGAGAACAGGTATTGCTTTAGGCATTATGAATTTTGCTAGTGAAAATGTCTAGTCTCTAAATCTCTTGTTTACATGGTCTAAATGAGGATAAAGTCAATATAATTTAAGACACATGAGCACTAAATCTTTAATTTGTTTAGTAAAGATAAGTTTCAAATATATGATTACTGTATTTTCTGTTGTTCTACCAACTCTTTTTTATCCCTATGATTCCTGCTGATTGCACTCACTTATGGGTAGTAATTGACAAACTAATTAAACTGGTGCTCTTAATTTTTACATATTAGTTAGAACCGGTTAATATTTGTACTTAAATATTAAAAAATTGCAAATGCTATACAAGTTCAGCTATTAGGTCTAATCATGCCATTCAGCTGCTCACTAGACTTTGGGAAAATAGAACATTCAATCTGTAATAATTAAATATATTATTATTATTAAGACACTTAGACAAACAAACAACAATAACAACAACAACAACAACAAACGGTTGAAAGCATTTACTTTGGGAGTGGAAAATATAAGACCCAAATTTGTTCACAGTGTAGACCAAAGGAAAAACACATAAATTAATTGAGTTTATCTGCTGGCTCTGATATGTATCAAAGTGCAGTAATTAATGTAAAATGCTGTCCTGGTTTCAGCTGGGATAGAGTTAATTTTCTTTCTAGTGGCTGCTGCGTTTCAGATTTGCTATGAAAGGAATGTCGATAATGCATATTTTTTTAGTTGTTGCCAGGTGATGTTTGTATTAGTCAAGGACTTTTTTTAGCTTCCCATGGAAGCTGAGAGGGAGCATAGACAGGACAAGCTGGCCGACAGAATATTCCATACCACAGACATCATGCTTAGCATATAAATGGGGGTTGGCTGGGGGGACAGGAATCTGCAATCACTGCTCAGGACAGGCTGGGCAGTCAGTCACTGGATAGTGAGAGCAACTTGCATTGTCTTACTTTATTTTGTATTTTATTTTTCCATTATTGTCCTATTAAACTGTGTTTATCTCAACCTACAATGTTTTTTTTCCTTTCCCCTCCTTTTCTCCCTCTTCTCCCTGCCCTGCTAGGTGGGGAGGGGGAGAAGTGAGCAAGTAGCCGTGTGGTCCTAGTTGCTGGCTGAGGTAAAACCATGGCACATGCATTAAAAAAGCTCCAACCATCTTCTTTGATATTAGACACATAACAAGAATGAATGGTTTAATTATATATGATTTGCAATATCATGACAGGTTGGGGGGAGGGGGGAATACTTGGCATTATGTAAGGCATTAAGTTGGATATAGAAACTCAACAGTTTCTGTATCCTGTTACTTAAATGCTTTCATTAGTTAAAACTAACTGGGAACAGATCACAGCTGCTTCTTTGATTTTGAATTAAGCTAAGAATCATGTTCCATACACCCTGTAAGAAAATGGGAGCGATCAGGGTTTCCAATGACATCAATGGGGTTAATAAAAGTAGAAAATGTTATTTCCCCCAACAAAATCACCATTATTTATCTTTAGAGCATCACAGGCACAAAAGTACTTCTACAAAACATTGTTATCATTTAAGTATTTCTGCACCACCTGCAAAGAATGCTAGAAGCGTCTTTGATAGCCTTTTCAAAGTATTTGTACTAAATCCTGCCTGCACTGGAAAAACAAAACAAAACAAAACAAAACAAAACAAAACAAAACAAAACAAAACAAAACCCAACTGATTCTATGTCACTTCTATGCATATTTTTATAATTACCTCTGTCATATTTTATGGTCTGTGTCCAGTCTAACAAAGAGTCTGGTAAACCTACAACACAAAATAACTCTAAAGAAAGTTCTGACCCAGACTCAAAACCTGTGAGTTTGAATCATTGACATTAAAGTTTAATCAGTGCACAGTCATTCCCTGCATATAACCAGTTATTACACTAATTTTGGACTGAGTTACACCCACTGTTTCATTAAAAGGTAATTTAGTGTCCCAGAATAAAAGGCAAAGAATCCCTGCCTAGATAATTTTGTGTGCCTAAGGTTCTTGAGAGCTATAAGTGCCCTTATCTGGGAAGCACGTTAGAAGTGCACAATCTAAGGCTTTGTGCTGAAGTTTCTGGGGCCATTAGAGTTCTGCTTCAGCAGCAGATCCACCTCTTCACGCATGGCTCCTGTGGCTGCACTTCAGAGGATCAGGAATGAAAGGGGCTCAGCTGGCCAGTTGCTAAAGGACAGTATGTCCTGGGTCTTTCTTACCTTACAAATGCTGAGTAGCTGGTCTGCAAATATTGAGGGGACTTTGCACTGCATGAAGTGAATCCATCGTCATTCTGCATTCTATTTCATCTCTTTAAGGACACATATAATATCTGGAGATTCCCCTACTCCTAAGACATTGCTATGCTGAGCATGTCCAGATGTCCCTCGGTGCTTACAGTTTTGCACCTGTCTCTTCTATAAATCCAGTTAAAATGAATAAAATAGCTTTTCATCAAGCAGAGTTGCTTGAGGCAATCTGATGTGCTCTGAACAGATGTAGATCAGGTTTTCCATTAAAACAAACTGCAAGGATTTTTAGAGGTAATGAACGAGGGCTCAATTATTTTCTTTTCCTGAGATTATGCAGACTTCCCACTCTTCCCTGGTAAGTCCCTTAACACTCCAGGATGATGTGCTGTACATGGATATTGCTAGGAGCAGGGGCTACTAGTAAGAATTTCAGACTCTTCACAGTGTATAAATAAAGACTAACAGAACCAAAAAGAGCATGTAAATTATCATGCCTCTCCATCCTACTGATTAAGATGCTCAGCCAGGCTGTTCTAGTACCTGAGCCAATTAATGTTTCAGTTTTTATATTAAATAGTAACTGTTCAGGAAAACAAAATAAAAATTGAAACAGAATTTAGCACATTATTTTGTTTCTCTCTCTCATGCCATATGCCTTTTCTCCCTCATGCTTTCCTTCCCTCTTAAAAACAAAACTGTAATTAACTACACAAATAAAATGGCTTTAGTTTGAGTACATCACCAATCAGGGGCACTGAGGACCTGGTGGTAAAGGTCCTAGCAGGATCTTTCATTCTGATGGCTAAAAGATGAAAGTTTATATCAGTTAAAAAAAAAAATCAGTGGGAAAATTACATGTTATGTGAGTGCAGTATCCCCTGAACTGTGAGATAAGAAGAAAGCCTGTACTTCACATCTCTGGCTATCGTTTGATAGTTGAAGACACTGATTTCCTTTTGGGTGGTGATGGATACTAGATCTATGAATTCCATGTGGAAGAAAATGCTTTAGTTTAAGAAAAGGCCAGGTCCTATCTGCAGCATCTCTTGTTGACTAACCCTTGAAAGTTACTCTTTTAATTAATTAATCCTGTATTATGGAATCCACACACAGAATCACACACACAAATATATAATAAAGTGTATTTTACTATACTGTTGTAGAAGACTTTTATGAAAAAAATCATGTTTGACTCAATCATTTTCCATAATTTAGATTTATTTTGCTGAAGGTTGTAATCTTCATCCAGATGTCATCCACTTTTCATCACACTCAGTTCTTTTCTTTTTAAATAACTTCAGAAGAACATCTGCAGTTATCAGGAAAAGATAGAAAAGCACATAATACTTCTTAGGGTGACGATTTAGCTTGAGGTTGGAGAGAAAGATTTGGTGCCAATTTTGCCATACAATTAAACAATGGTAAATGTGTTAGGGCTAGAAAACAGCAATGTGATATTGAAAAGAGTTGAAAGAGCTGAATCTGTAGATCTATAGCACCTGAAAGTTTATAACAACTTTTATAATTACTGTGGTTGATGGATTTTTTCTTGCAGTTTTTGGGTATCAGCTAGAGCTTCTGTATGTCTTCCTGGAAAAAGTCCCAGTGACACTTGTATATGAGAGTTTATTTCTAGTGCTTGCAGTTTAGATGGATAGAGCAAATGATGTATAGTCCTAAACTCCTCTCTGGACCACTGCCACATTTTATGTCAGAATTTCTGTATTTACTAAAACAGCCGCTTGAATACATGTAATTCTTGTAACAACTAATACTCTATAGATTAGTCAAAATGTCATTTCTCCTATGTGACAGGTGAAACGAGCAATCCCAAGAGAATCATAAAGAAAAAAAAAAAAAAAGGAATTCTTTTTGCTGAGCTCAAGGTAAACTATTTATCACACTCACTGAACTGCATACTACAGTTCCTGTGAAAACTGCCCAAGTCATACCAAAAATTTTGGTTCACAGATGCTACCCTGCCAATACTTCTTATGCCAAATTGGCTGTTGAAGTACTGTTGAAGCTGGTGTCTGCAATTTGTGAAGCTGAAGGACTGTTCTCTGTTAAACTCTATCATGGACAATAGAAGTATTCTTTACAACCCTCTGCTAATCAGCATGAGCTGGAGACTGCTGTACTTACATCTGATGGCTAAAATGTCATCTGTACAGACAGAAATTATTTTTTTTTTTTTAGTCTGAAAGATTTTAATCTATGATGATCCTCTGAAAACAGTCACATCATATGATTTATTTTGCATCTATTACAATTGTACATGCTTACAAAAAGAATACTGTAATTAAACTTTTCTAAAATATCTATAACCTATGTTACTAAAATAATATAAGTGTGTTCAAATAACTCATTTGGCAGACAAATGTATTAATTTTTTCTGGACTGGGATATATCAATACCCTTAAGGACTTACAAATTAATTCTGATTAACAGAAGAACAAAAGTAAGTCTAATTACAAGCAGTAAAAATGGTATTATACAGGAGTTCAAAGCTTGCATTCATTTAATTGACTTTAAATTATTTCTATAACCTTCTTGCTATAGGGATTTATGTCTCTGATTTTAAATTAAAAGGTAATTAAAATGCTTATCTAGTATCTGCGTGTTACTTTGGTTTTAGAGAATACAAAATATAAAGCTGAAACTATAAAACTTAGAAAGGGGTTCATGCTTTAGCACTGAGGGTAGGCAAGCACTGAGCCAGACACAATGTCCTCAAGAACTCTGTTAGTAAAGTCACTTTCTCCCAGAGCTCTATGTAACTGCATTTATTGTTGGGAACCTGGAAGCTTCTCTCATTTCGGGTACTTTTTGTTTAATTGATGCTACATGTTCTATCACTATGCAAATATCAGTTTTACTAACACTATTGCTGGATGAGTGACTCCCCATCACTAATTTAAATTCATGAAAGCTTGTTCAGGTTTGTAACTTCTAGGAAGACCCTCCAAGAACACAATTTTTCCTGTAATTTTTCCAGTTTTACAAGAGACCAACCTCTTTCAGTCTTATAGACCAATACTGTAAAGGCATTGCCAGTAACTGCATGAAGTTCTCCAGCAGAGACACGGTTTAAAGTGTCAAAAATAGAAATATTTTTTTTTTTTTAAAATAATCTGTCACCACATGACAGCTAACTCCTTTTTTTTTCAGTATAAATTAACTCTGTATGCGATAATTATCTCATATAGATAATTACAGCTTTTTCCTACACTTAGGAATTACAGGTTTTTTCCTACACTCCCAACATTCACACAGATGTCTAGAAAGCTTTTCAGTGTAGACATAGCTTATGAAACTTAAAGCTATGCAATACAACATATACATTTTGCCCTTTCTTACCATTCTAACTCTAGGTCCCTTGCTAGCACATAAATAGAAAATAACAGCTTCCAATTTAGACAAGGATATCACAATTGATTCTGAAAAGTCCTTCAAAAATAGCAATTTCAGGAAAATCATTTTAGATTCCCAACTAGCCTTTACAGTTCTGAGAAGAAAACAAATAAATAGCCCAGAGACATTGTTTTAGACAACCAGGATACTTTTATTTACCAGAATATTGTTTCTCCGCTGAACACCTTCAAGCATCTCTAATTGGAATTCACTGAAATGAAAGTTATCTAGTCACCTTTAAACAAGTCTGTGGTGAGACAGCAGAAGAAATCTGGTTTTTTGTTAATACATTATCCTTTGCAATATGGAAAATAAAATTTTCTAATATAACCTTATCATTCCTTTATCGCAAAACAATTGCATAAAAGACTGTTTTCTGAGTCTATTACTAATAAGAACCAAACCATTTAAAAAAATTCAGTTTTCAAACTCATGTCACTCTTAAAGAAAACAAGGTCTTCTATATAAACTTTGATGATGCTCATAGTATCAGCAGAATGCACAAGGAAGGGTTGATTGTAAACAAAAAGCTTTGTATTCATGAAAATTTAAGACACTGAATGGAGAATTAGACACCTCCTGTCATTTTCTTCTGCAGTCTGATCCTTCTGAGAAAGTGGAAATTCTAGTGCTGTACCTTTTTTTATGTTTTGTTAGTAATATTAAATGTGAAGGAAAAGTTCTAAGAGATATTTTCTCCTCCCTACCTTTTGAACTGTGAAGTGTTATTGCGCACATCAATAAAAGGATGATAGCAACTTGGATACACCCTAAAGGTAGAACTGTTTAAAATACTTCTTAAGGATTCTTTCTATATAAAGTGGAATATATGTACTGATGTTTATGTTGCGATAGGGTAATAAGTATATTAAAGAAGTACCAGTAAAGCCTCTTCACTGAAAAGGAAGACAAAGAAAGTCAGATCCTCTTTAATTCCTGTGATGTTTCACAATGTCTTTTCTGCCTTATGGAAATACTATCTTTAGAATGAAAGATGAGCTCTATTTTCCACTCTGCTGGTTACTGAACATTTTGTTTAATAGACAGAGCTGTGGTGAGAGGTGTTGTTCAGGACATTCTTGTACATGCTTCTGCAGATGCAGACTCCTGAAAGGAGAAAGCAACTAAAGGAAATTTATTATTTCTTCTCTAATACACCATTAGAATGTCAGTAAATAATTATTCTTCTGAAAATCCCGTGAATTCACACAGAGAAGGAATAATGAGTTTATCTTAATATGTAAAGAGTTTACAGAAGCAGACATAAAACTGAATTTTCATCTCTGTCTCCCAGCTACAGAAAACATAGTGGCTTTTTTCCCCTTTTTTTCCTTTCTTCCTCTCTATGTCTCTCTTCCCCCTCACTTTTCTTGTTCCATTTTGGTTATTAGTAGTAATCTGCATGTATAGCTGCAACTGCAAAAAAGGTGATTTTACACCCTATCACAGAGCATTTACTCTCATATGTTATCAGAGATGAACCTGCATCTTCATTCAGAGCTCTGAAATCAGTGGTTGTGGAAAATATATTGCATTCACCCCACCAGGCCTTCAGCCTGCTGAATAACTCAAGTAATAGGAATGGAAAGTCCTATTTATTGGAATTTTCCTACTCAAGATCAATGCATATATTGGTATAAAATTTCCCAGTTTTCAACAGACTTGAAGTACATTTTTATTCAAATCCAACTGACTGCTTATTTACATTAAGATCTGATACTGTCTTTTTTATAAATGGTTTACATCTGTTTAAAAGCATAGCAGGGCAAAATACATTTCAAAAGTGAATGAAGAGTCAAATGTGGGATGCAATATGAAAATCTAGATTTCTAATTATCCATGTACATGGGTTAAATCCACCTTTGTAAAAATAAAATAACTCTGTAGAGCACAGAAAAAAATTGCAAAATGAACTACCCTGAAGTATTGTCAGGAAAAATGTACTGAAAATGAAACCTAATGTAGTGAAATGAAAGCCTTTGGGAATGAAGGCTTAGTTGATGGAATTCCAGTAATGGCTGCAGCACCTGACAAGGTATATGTACTGTATCCTACACAAACCAGAATTGCACCAAGAAGCAGAAATAAGACCTGTGGTTACAGTCTCTGCTGCAGGGAGTCCACCACCCACAAAAGAATTCATCAGAGTGTGATGATATGTAGACAAAGGAATGTGCAAGCTCACCACCTGCTGTTGTGTTATTGCTGCTATTTACAAAATACATGCATTCAGGCTTAACATTCGGAGTATTTGGTGGAAAAATTCTCTAAGAAATATGGAAAATCCTTCCCAGCTCTGCCTCCAGGTAACTCCTTAAAAGAAATTCACCTCTTATAAAACAATCCTTGTTATTGTTGACTACCAAGGAAATGAAAGCAACTTACACCTTGTCATGAGTTTTGAGTAAATGCTTTTGTTCTGAGATTATTAAGGCAATATGTTAAAAACCCAAATACTGTATCTAAGCTGACAAGAAAGAAAAAAAAAAGGATACAAAGAGATACTCCTATTTGCAACGTAAAGTGAAGTGTGACATCCAACCTGCATGACTTAGATACCACTCCTTAGCAAATTTGTGACAGAGGTAAAAAAGAATCCCACTACCCCATACAGAGTTACAGAGTGATTAATTATCTTAATTATAACTCTTTTTTTTTTTTTTTTTTTTTTTTATTCTTTCACTGTTTTAATATAGCTTGCTTCCATTAGTTCCACATATTTAAGACACCTACCTAGTATGGAAGGGGTATGAAAATAGTTCTCAGCGTTGTCCCATAATAATTTCTGTAGCGTGGGCAGAGTCAGTAGAGCTAAGTGAATCTTCCAGATCCTCCATACATCAGGAGAGAATGTTGTCTTTAGGTTTTTTTTATTAATTTGGCTAGAGGAAATGCACGACAGGTTGTGTGGAAGCTTTGTACAGGACAGGGAACATTAATCAGTTAACCAATAAAAACATAAGAAAGAAATTAACTAGGTAGAATCAAGTTCGACAAAAAAGGACAAGACAGCACAGTAAGGATTGCCAGTGGACCCAAACATGAGACTACAAGCCGTCTTTGTCAATTTGTGCTCATTACCAGAATACTAAAGCTTCCATTCCTAATGAATTCCATTCCCACAGTCTAATCAATGTTTAAGGGAAGACTTTCAAAAGGATCCAAAGGGACTTAGGAACCTCAAATGTCTACTTTTTAAAAAAATAATCTTTTTTGGAACTGAAGTCTAACTGAAATATACCTGGTTGGGCTTTTGTTTCTTCTAACATTTTATAGTTCATATCTTTGATCCTTTCTGCAGACTTTAAAAAGAGACAAAGAAAAACTTATTTACTGATTATTTTTACCTCCCATTAGAAAATTATAATGCATCCTGGACAATATTTGGGTTTTTTAAGAAAGTTCAAATGAGATACCCCATTGCAAAAAAGAATAGATCAGAGATGATCTGTTGAGATGAGAGATCTAACCATATCTTTTCTTCTTATCTTCTTGTTATGCTATATTATAAATTGTAACAGTTTCAGACTTTTCTGCTCTCCTCCATCCAGTTTCATTTGAACCTGTGGTGTTTTGTTTTTTTTTTTTTTTTTTTCCTGAGCATATTTTGTGGCACAACTGACAGAAAATATGATTTAACTTGCATTCTTTGAAATGCTCTACATTCCCCAGGTGAAGTTCCATATGACTGTTTAGTATGACAGAGAAAAATTTCTGAGCTGGGAGCTTGTGTTAGATATTGGAGCTCAGAGTCCAGGCTATAATTAGACCAATGTTTTATCAGTGTCTAACAAAAATACATATTCATATGAAATTAATATTCCAAAAAAGAATACAAAATTTCTTGTCTGCTTACTGTGGAATACCATTTAAAATCAAGAAAAGAAAGTTTTGACCAGATGCCCATGGATTCTGTGTTTGTGGTTCTCTGTTACAATATTTTTTGAGCCTGAACTCTTAAGGTTAGAAGTTCATAATATTCAAACTGATGTCCTGATTTATTTTTTTCATTCTTTCAAACAAAGTATCATCATACTGCTACTAGGAAATGCAAAATTCAGAAAATTTTAATGAAAGAACAGTGGAAGATTTCATTCTCACTATTCCCAGAGTTCAAGCACAAGAAAGCTATGTCCTAAACCCTGATTATTCAGTGGGTATTGTCAGACACGAAAATCTAGGACACTGAAATATATATAAATTCATGCAGCTCCAAAATCTGCCTAAGCAAATTTAAGGCCAGAACAGTAAGCTGACTCAAAAAGATCCATGCTTGAGTCCTTCATTCCTGAACACAGTCTTCAATAAAAAAAAAGCTGTTATTAACTATCTAATTAGGATTCTCTTGGCAATGACAAAGCTGGATGAGAAGAAATTGTGAATTCAGCTTTGCACCTCACAGAATAAGCTATATAGCATTTGCGTAGCATGATCTTAGCATAGTAATAAGAGAAGATTAATTTTATGTCAGAAAGACTTTTTTCCTCAAAAAGAATATTTAACTATCATTTAAAAGTGTTTAGGTGTAGGAATAATTGTTTTATTTCTGTAGTAACTCAGCCCTTTTCTTTTATCGGGTATTGAAGAGGCAGGTAGAGTTTCTGTTCAGAGTCTAGAAACCACAATACAGAACATAGATATGAGGAAAATTATATTTTTTCTTGTATGTTAAATTACAGTATTCACTAAAATTCTTAAGCATTCATTTCCTTTTATTATTTTTCACAAATGTTCCTTTAGCATCTTAGAATTATCATTTTAAAAGATATTCTGCTGCAGCAAAAGAATTCAGTCAGGACTATATGCTCACTTAGTATTAAGGGCATTGCACAGATGCCCTTGTTCAGGTACTGTTCACTGTAGAACAAGCACCCTCATTTATTTCTTTATCTTTTCAAATGTAAAGGCAGTAGTTTCTACTTAGTTTCCATACAAAGCAATTATTTCTGAAGAACATCTCCCAGGGGAACATGACGGAACCAACCAAACAGTAGAACAAGCAGTATGTTTTAAAATATCGCAATTATCATGAAAGTTTCATAGTTGTTAAATGTTCCTCTAGGACCTAATAAAAACAAGTGTGCATAAATTGATATTATGCTTGTGGTGTTTCTGATGATGGCTACTGTAACCCTTAGGCAGCAGCTTTTCCTGTTACAGTATTGGTCCTCTCAAGAAATACTGACATAAAGGACAAGAAAAAATAATGGTACAAACAATTTCTGAAAGGTGTAACAGGATAACAGCAAAACATACTTTCCGATCTGCAAGCCTATATATTTGGTTAAATAGCTGTGGTAGAACCACCTCATATAAAGATGCTCGGTGACATTATAGTGAAGTCTAGAAAAAACAAAATAAATGATAATGTGAAGCATATTTAGCTCAATATAGCCTCTAAAAATTTCAAATATTCCAATATCTTTCACAGTACAAAGAACATTTTTTTGCAAGGAAGTTCAAGTTCTGATTTGTCTTCTGACAAAAACAGATGTAAACTCTTTACTTCATATGCAAAACTGGATGTGGTTTAAATAGCATTTCATTAAAAGATGCTTGATAGTTCTCAAAATTGTTAGTTCTCAAAATTATAGTATGAAATTATTGTATGTTTTCAAAATTATAGTATGAAAAGATGCGCTAAAAAAAGTTATGGCAGGGTACATTACATCAAACAAAAATAAGTCTTATTGTAGAGGTTTGATAGCACTTTTCTATAGCCTTCCTTTGCCTTAGATTATGTTTTTTTGTGTGTGTAATAATTAGTACATTTCTAAAGTTTCAGAGAAAATTTGCTAACAATAGAGAAGTCTACACACCGAATTAAATTACATCACCACAAAAAACATATCCTTGCCAAAATTCTGCATAGTTCTGTTGCTCTGTTAGTGGCATCAAAGTAATCAGAAAATGGCAAATACCAATTTTGATCATAACAAATGTCTAACATCGATCAATAGAGACTAGACTTTGAATGTGAAAGTACTGTAGATATCCATTACACTATCTTACTAAACAATAAACAGTGAAGAGTAAACCATGTTGTTTCTGTTTTGAAGAAAAAATTTAATCTTGCATTTGAAATACAAGACACATTATACTTTACAAATATTAAACCTATTAGATAAAGACCTGTGTCATAATTATTTCATTCAAAAATGTTGAATTGTTAAAAGATTTAAGAGTAGAGTTCAGGCAACGAAATTTGAAAGATGCAATTTTTTGACAGCAAGAAATACATAAGTAACAAAGGGAGAGAAAACAGGTGTTTTCTTTTTTAGTTGGTGTTTTTTACATTTCCAACATAATTTCAAAAAACACAAGGAAAAATAGCTAAATATATTTTTTCTTAAACCTTAATATACATTAATAAGAAAATAAACATCCTCTTCAAAACTTGAAAAGTATGTTTTATAGGAGCAGGACCCATTATGCAAAAAACAAGCATATAAAATATTAGGGAAAATTTGACTTTCCTTCAAAGATATGCATAAAGATCATAATGACAACCAAGTGAAAACATGGCAACATGATTATCTGTCACTATTGTTATTTTCAAAGAAACAACCTAGATCTAGCCTTGTTGAAGACTGAATGCCACCTACACTTGTCCCTCATCCTGAAGATCATTTAGCTGATTTACAGTTTATGTTATTTACTGTCAGCTTCATGGTAGCACTCAAACATCATGGCATCACAGGTTTGCCAACCTGATGCCAAATTCCTTTGTAGAGAGATATTCTTCATAGTACGCTGATCTACTATTCTAACAACATGAAAACATCAAAATAATGGATGGAACAGAAATAATGGTGGTGAACTAGGTTATTCTTTTACTAACAATCTCGTTGCTGATCTTGTCTTGCTGATCATTATGGTGAAACCAGCGAATGTAACGTGTCTGTTGCTCATAAACCATCTTTAACACTCATATTTTACAGGTCTATAGCATGATTTTAGAACATTTTCATAGGCCACCAAAAAGCAAGAAATATAGTCATGACGTTTGCTAGGTGAACATCAACGAAGTTTGCAGATCTTGGTATGCTGTTTGTGGTGCTACCTTGGAAGCCCTTGACAGTAGCTGGTAAATATTTTTTTTTTTCCTGGTCAGTACTGCCTTTGCATTCAGTAAAACTGAATTCATTATCATTTGAAAATTAAACCTACTTCATATTTCTTTCTTGGTCTTGGAAACATGTTTTGAAAGAGACAAACACAGAAAAGGCTAAAGAACATAAGAAAGTCTACTCTGGATTCGATCAAACCTTCCCTGTCTAAAACTGTTTTTATGCAAGTGACCAGAATGACACTGGGAAATTTAGCACTGAAACACAAATGTAAGCTTTCAGCTCCAAGAAAGGAATTCACAGTATCAATATTATGCCATTGGACATAAGTTACACACTTGTACTCAAGAGTCACAAAACTCAGCTGTCTGAGCACTGAGATAACCAACTAAGCCAGCAATAAGAAATTATAAAATTAAGTACTTTTTCTTGCTTGGGTTTAGGCATATCAGGCTGGGTTTAGGCGTAGGTGTGCATGGATGCATAGTTTCTGCCTAACTCGCACACAGCTTGGAGATACATCCCTAGCAATCAGCCTTACATGTGCATTAGTATGTTTTCAGTCATTTAAGAATTTTCATACGCAGTCTTCAGGTTTGTAAGTGCTTTCTTAGATATGAGCTTTAATGATGTTCTCATTGATAATCACATCAAAGTTTACAGCTTCTTATAATGTATTCTCTGAATAAATAGTTAGTTACTTCGCTTTCTCCATCTGTAAATATGTGGTTGCAGAGGTGCAGTCACTTGGGTCTTGGTATCTGGTATGAGGGAGATAACATTCTTACTGAACTGTGCTGCACAAAGAAGGCTGTGACACACTGCTAAATGCAAGATTGATGTCCCTATGTGCCTTGCCAAAGAGAATATCAGGAGAGAAATACCACTGAACAGAAGAATAACGCTCATTATTTTAGTATCAAATCCAAGTAAAAAAAACTTTACAGTTTTGTTCAAGAACATGAACTGAATTTTAAGTACTTTTCACTATTTGCTCTCCTCAAAATATTCTTATTCAGGTTGAAACAGAGACAATATATAAAATAACAGAGGCACATTACACAGCATTAGGGCTCCCATAATGTTATCAGAAGTTTGGCAATTTTTTTCTTTCTTCTCACCACTCCATCTTAAAATCACCTTATATAGAATAGCTTAAACTCTTGACTCTAACATCAGAAACACAGAACAGTTCCTTAACCCTAACTTAACCTTAACTTAACATAAAACCAAACAAAACCCACCACCATCACCACGAAAAAAAAAAAAAAAAAAGAAAAAAAGGCTCAATAAGAAAAATAGAATAATTAATTTAAAAATAATAAACTCAAAAAACAAGCTCCTTCCTTTCATTTTGAAAATAACTTTTGAATGTCAATGTGCCCTGTAGAGCTGGCAGGTTTTCTAGAAAGCAGACCTGAATAGCTACCATCTCACTTTAAAGAAGGATATGCAAAATGACATGACTTTATAAATACGTGATTTTTGTCCAATAAACTATGGTATCTCCTCTGCAATCAGCAGCTAACTACCTTTCAAAGGCTCTGTTTAAGGCTGAAGTTAAGGCTGAAGTACTATCTACAACCTGAATTGCCTTTCCTCTTCCCACCTATCTTAAACAGGAAGAGGATATTAAAAAAAAAAAAAAAAAAAAAAACAAAAAAAACCCCAAAACCAAACAAAAAACAAACAAAAGAGATTGGCAGGAAATATCATCATAATTGTGATACCTCCAGTACTTGTGGGCTTATAAGCGTTTAGCTCTCTGTTTAGTAACCTGATACTTCCAGACTCTTCTTGATTTAAAAACCTGGTTGCAAGTCTTTTCAAAATATTTTTTGTTTAATCAGCCATTAATGTCTGAACAAGTTTCATGTTCCATATTCCATAGACTGAATGATATTTTTTTTTTCCATCTAGAACTATTTGAATTACAAGCATCAAAATGAAGCATATCAGAGAATATTTTCTCTTCAAAAAGTCTACAACACCAGGCTTCATCAACACTGCATCAAGAACATTGTATAGCTAAAGAATACTGGCTTCACAGAGAATTTATTTCAGCCCTATTCACCCACTGTAGTTTCTGTACCAGGATGACAAAACGGTGGTAAGTAGGAGGTAAAACACTGTATCAAATCCATATCCAAGGGTACTTCCAGAACTGCACGCATTATACAGTTCACTTTTTGGATAACTTGACTCAAGATAGCCTGGTAGTCTACTTACAGTTTCAGAGAAAGGGTCAAAGATTTGGGTTTTTTCTTTACCCTGCATTGTCATAAATAATAGAGGACAGTTCTGAACAGTTATAAATAATCAGGTTCAGTGTCCAGTCAGAATCCTTCAGAGTCTTTGCTCTGAAGAACAAGTAACAGAGATGCAGGAAGTCGGAGACACATAAATGATACGTAAAACAGTCAAAATAATCAAATACCACAGTTATCATATGACAATGCAATAGGTGCTAGAAATAGAAAGCACCACAAGGGTCAAAAATCGCAATGCCAGAGTCAATGTAATGACTCAAAATACAAAATGTCTGTACATGACCTATTTAAATAAATTAGTTTATTCATTTATTATTCAAACCACTTTTGCCCACACTGTCCCTCACTTTATAAAGGATACAAAGTTTTTATCCCTGAGTTGTTCTGAAATGTGCAAATTTAAAACCGTGATTGCATTTATTTATAAATCACGAAATCTCTGGGAAGTCAGTAATAGAACCCACACCAACTGCAACAACAAGAGGCTGTTACCCAGAAGTGTCATCCCATGGGATGGTGCATACTCAGAATTTCACACAAAAAAGAAATCCAAGACTGTTATTGGAATGGTGCTATTTTAAGGCCTGAATATTTTCAAGCTGCTGATACTTCCCATTAGGTCTTCCTATGCATAGTACTCAGATGCTGCTAGAAAAGAGTCTGCAAATGACTTGTCTTCCCAATGACTCTGCTAATGCCAAAAAAGGCTGACCAAATATATGCTGTGACACATAATAAGGAAATACTTTGTGCTAAGACACAAAAGATACCAATACTTTTGTTACAGTAAAACATTTCGACACAAATGACCTGAAGAGCAGTAGGTACTCATCAGGTCTTGAGGCAGGAGATGCACACTTTTGCAGAAGATCATCATATGACTCTGCATTGTTGGTAAATTACCTGAAGTTTTCTTGTGGATATTTGTTTTCACAGGAAGCAAACCAGTTGTCTGGGTATGGGTCTATACCAAATTTTATTTGGTAACACTGTCACTTGATGTAGTCCCTATACACTGTAGATAATATGAAACATTCAGAAAAAAAAATCGCCCTCCATTTCCCTGCTCCCCCCTGGTCAAAGTACAAAAAAACACCAAAGGAATATAGAATATTAGCATATACCCATATGTACTAGCATTGGGATTAAAAATATTTCCAAAATTACTTCTAAATCCATGCAGAATTTTTTACAGTCAGCAATAGAGTTTATCAATACAGTATAGTAAGCCTGATTGGCTGCTTTAAGTTTTCTACTGCCTTCATGGAACTTCACCTTATGCCTTCAAGTGCAGCAAACTAATCTCCATTTTTACTGGTTTGGTAGTAGATCAAAAGGCAGATGTAATTGTATGCATTTCACCATAACGCACATCGATGGCTCGTATTTTTTTAAGTTTTAACCCCTACCATGGTCCATACATTTGTAGCTTCAGAATAGATTATTGCAAGGTTATCTGCAGGGCTGTAATTTTACTCAGTTTTGAAAATTAAACAGATTCAGAATTTTAACAACCTAAGCACCCCTTCAATGTCAAAGCAATTATTACTGCTCTGGGACCTACAATGAGCGGTATGAATGTAAACTTTTTTTTCTGATCTGTTGGGTGCCAAATGACTGGGACTTTAGCATCTGAGATACTCCCACTCACCTCATACAAGACAAAGACAGTTATCATCAGCAGTGTTCTTGACCTGGCATTCAAATTCCATTTGGATTTGATTGAAGAAAAATAACTATCCATAGAGTATTCCCAGGGAGAAAGTATCCAATTCCAAATTTGCTTCCAAGGATTTTGGTCCAAAAACTTTTCAGTCAATTTTCTTGTACAGTCCTATTTGTCAGATGAAAGAGAAAACCAGATATGTGAGGGAAAATAAACAGGAAATAATTTCAATATATGTTTACGAATAGAAATCCTCTTATCTATTTCAATTTGTGATGAAAATGGCATCAGTCTCAGCGAGGTATAGCTACCTATGAGATACTGCATCAAGATTAGGAAACAAATCCAAAGATTTAAGAAACAGAAAAATTATCTTTGAAGAGGAAGAGTCAGAGTGTCCACGAAGTGATTTAATAATAACATATAACTCTACTGGAAAAATGTCCTTGTTCCCTTGGATTTGAGAATATTTCTCAAAGGTTGTGTCAGAAAACTCCACGGCCCTCAGTCTTGCAAATCTGCCCTACGCAAGGGTGGCATCTACCCTTTAATTACTCTCCTGTGCAACCTGTGTTTTCTTAGCACTTCAGTAATCTGTCCTTAAATTTTAAATATAGTGCTCTCAATAACTAACTGATTTCATTGTGGATATAACTCTGTGCCTGTTACTAGGTACAAACATTGCTTCAGCTACAGTATCTTCAGTGGTAAGACACCGTAGGAACACAACTAACTAGAATTATCTGAGATTTATCTGCCGGGAGTCAGTAGAAAGATGATGACAGTCTCTAGAAAAATGAAGTAATGGACGAAAATAGCTAACAAAAAATATTATTTTTATTTATTTATTTATTTGTTATTTATTAAATTTATATATACATGTAAATAGATTTCATAAATAAAAATCTCAGCTTCTTAAAACCGTGTGCTTAATATTACTTGTAGGCAATCACTGATAAATATAGGAACCTTCTATTTTGAATTAAACTATCAAAGGTGAAATGAACTCAATAAATTAATGCAGTTCTAATCCATTGCCACTTTTTGTTCAGAGCATTATGTCTGAGCAGTTCTGGTCATGTTCTACTGCAGAGAGTCAGGACTGCAGTGTACACTGAGAAGACAAATTTTCATTCTTACCTCATTTAGAACATACTTGACAGCAATTTAAGAAAAGCAGCAGGGCTTTGAAAATTATAATGAGAAAGGAAGATCATTTTGGTAATTTCTATAATGTCGAGCACTACCACTGGGCACTCACCATTGATTTCATTTCAATGCTTTGCAATCAGTTGCCTCCACCACTGCTCTTCGAGCTGTAATTAAGGTAAAGTTACTGCAACAATCTTGTCGTTTCAGATTTTTGGATTTTCATTTTTGAGGTTTATATTTTGATGAAATTCCTTCTTATCAGCCCACAGCTTACAGCTAATAGACTGTAACAAATCTAAATGTCACATATAATGAAAATACAGCAAATGGAAAGCTGGCACAAAGCACAGCTAGTTCTAACTTTACAAGTACTGAAAGTTAATCAGCCATCCCTGGGTGTGGAGAACACATTATTCTATTCCCCTTTCCACAAGTTCTCTCTCAGGACCAAGTAGCCCCAGATTTACAATAAAACACCAGAGCAATATATCTAGACTCATTTGAAGAAATTCACTGGCAGTGGTATGTATTAGTCATCTCTGCATTTCCATTGAACAAATTGCTTCAGGAGTCAGACTGTTAACGATCGCAAAGCTGTCAACATTAAGGTGACTGTGACAGGTGTTATTCACATTGTTACAATCAAAACACTCATCTTCTGGACAAAATGGCTGCAGAATTCAATATCTGAATTAGAGGAGAGATATGAATAGTAAGATCCACTCAACGTACCATAATTTTATTATAACTAAAGATTATTAATATGTTTGCCCTCCCCAGTCCCCAGCTCCCATTAGTAATAGCCAGATACTAAATTCAAGACAAATGGTGACTAATAAAGGTAAATTCAGAAGCTTGTGTTTCAGCTATGATCTGTTCATTGATTGTCTTCTGACTCTGATCATTAGGCAGGATATATCTTATGTCAAATATTTGATCTAGGGTGTACCAGAAAATGATGCACTGAGGACAAAACTAAATCCTTTGTAAATGAATTTGACTTTCATTGTGAACTCTACATGTTTTTTCTTTAGTGCATTATTGTAGAATGTTGTAGATCAAATCCATTGGCCTGATCACCTTGATTCAGAAATTAATTATATCAATTGCAGTAGATACCTCTGTGAGAAAATGCCTGGAATTTCCTTGTTTCCAAAACTTGCCAGACCATACTTCAGCTGTTTAATCGTTGACACATCACAGAAGTGTAGTGAGTAAAGGAAAGGGGCTTGAATGGTACACTGCTGTTCTAATTCACTTGAAAGTATGATTGCATCAAAAGTTGTAAAATCCAACATAATAAAAATAAAACTACTAAAAGAGATCACACAATGATCTGCAGCTATTTCAGGCTAAGTTAAACCTGGTTTAATCTCCTATGCAGAAAAGGATAACGAAAGTTTTAAGACTGTCATTGATCTTTTCAAATCATAAACAGGGCATTTTTATCCTTAAATTGTCAAGGATGCACAGTATGTATTCACATTTGTCATAAGTTGTGATTCTTGTAGAACATTTCTTGTTACCCTTAAGAAATAGGGTTGGTTTTTTTTCCTGTTTTGCTTAAATTATTCAACTAACACTATTCTCCTAACACCATCCTAACAGCAGTCTACTTTGGGTAAGTTTGTTTTGTCCTTACATCATAAAAATAATAAATTCTCTATTACAAGGTATACATTCTTAGCAATTTGCATACAGAATCAATAGAAGAAAAAACAACCAACCAAAAACCACAAAAAACCTAAACAAACAAACTAGACAAAAAAGAAAACCATTCCAGAACACATTCTGTGCAAACTAGTTCGTATCAATTTCTGGATTCCCTTGAATCATGTATGTGAGAGCTACAGACCTAGTCTATCTTCATTAAAAGTAATAACAAAAATTATATTTTTTTCACAGACAAAAGGTAAAAAAAAAAATTATTATTCATCAGATAAAATGGATAGCCACATTATCCTTTCTCCAGCTAGCCTGATCAACTTAAAGTGTGCAAAACAACACCGTGTGTGCTATAATGTTACTAGAAAATGGAAGATCTTTTTCTTAAGAAGATGCACTTATATTCCAAAGTACATTACTTAATCTATCTGCAGCAACAGACTACTATGTCAGTAGTTTGGAAGCAATCAATACCTAGAAATGGTAAGGGAAAGAGGTGCAATTTTTTTCCATATTTATTTAGATTATGCCAATGAAAATTAAAATGTACACTGCTTCAAAATAGCCCAGCAAGTAGAAATTTGAATGTACAGGATTAATGCTTACATTTCACACAAATAGTGCTGTTGTCTCGATGCTTGTGCTCTTTACTAGATAAACTGATCTCTTAAAATGTAAACTTGCCTGTTTCAGCTGTACCCTTGGATGAAAAACACAGAAGAATTATAATACTGCAGTTACTACCTGGATGTTAAAGTCTTAGCAAATGTCCTTGGCAACTTTATTCAAACAACCATTCTGAAGAGAGGCGAACTAATGTAAAAAGGATTCAAATATGTTGTCTGCAATTATATGAAAAGTCATTATGCTAGTTTAGATTGTTTAAAGACATATATTAATTATATATGCTGGCAGAATTATTAGTAAATTATAATGATCTTTTTCTATTATCATTCTGTGACAGATGCCCATATAGCTGCTTTCTTTTATTCTTTCTACATAACTTTCACTTTGGACCCAGAAGTTGTGCCTGTGACCAGTCATTCATACAGGTATGTGAAAACCCATCTCCTTTATTCTGTCTTCTCAAAAGATTTTAGAGACTATTTGGCAATACTATTGTAAATCTGTGAGGAATTTCAGCAAGTAGAAAGTGAATAATACACCATGACAAGGAAATATAGAATGCTTATAAAAATGCTGTATGAAATGCCAAGATCTGAGATTGACTGATCTCTCTGCTAAAAAAAAAAAAAACTGTATGGGAATGGAAGAACTTCTGGCCCAGAAGCAAACAGACCAACTAAAATTTTGTCTCAGTGAAATCAAAGGGAATTTGCTATTAACGTCATGGAAACCAGAGGATCACCCTTTATGCTTATGTTCTGGTTTTCTATCAATACGATGAAGGCAATAACACTGTATTTCTAATTCCATTTGTCTGATCAGATTGCTAGTTCTTCAGCATAAGAATGGTTTCTCACTACACATATCAGAAGCCATTGATTATGATTAAAGCTTCTAGTGCTACCCTAATGGATACACTTCATAGAATAAAAAGACATAGGCAAGTGGAATATATTTCAGTCGACTTCAAAAAGACTGTTCTTTGAATTTCTTTAGTGGTGCACATTCACAGTAACAACAATATATGTCCTTGCTTGCAGAAAAAAAATCAAATATTATTCACTGTATGCTTCCTACACCTTTGTGCTAACCCAAAGCCCTTTTGATGCTAATAGATATATGATAGGCTTTTGTATTTCCAGAGATTCCTGAAAAAAAAAAGAAATCCTATTACTTTCATGAGCATTCTAGAATGATTATGGATCTACTCTTTAAAAATAAAATAACAGATTTGACTTGGGGAAATTATTTTAATTTATTGCCAGTTAAACAGAGCAGGATAATGAGAAATAAGAACAAACAAAAAAGCAGTTTCCCTCCACCCATCCCTTCTTACCAAGCTCAACTTCATTCCCAACTTCTCTGCCTCCTCATGGAGGGGGACAGGGAATGGGGGTTGCAGTCAGTTCTCAATGTCTTGTCTCTGCTGGTCTTCCTCCTCACGGTCTTACCCTGCTCCTGCGTGGGTCCTTTCCACAGGGCACAGTCTTTAATTAACTACTCCAATGTGTGTCCTTCCCATGTGCTGCAGTCCTTCATTAACTGTTCTAGCATGAGTCCTTTCCGTGGGGTGCAATCCTTCAGGAATGGACTGCTCCAGCGTGAGGTCTCCCGGGGTCACAGGTCCTGCCAGAAAACCTTCTCCTGTGTGAACTCCTTTCCACAGGCCACATTTCCAGTCAGAAGCCTGCTCCTGCATGCACTCTCCATGGACTACAGCTTCCTTCAGGGCACATCCACATACTGTAGCGTGGGGTCATCCACAGGCTTCAGGATGGATACTGGCTCCACCGTGGACCTCCATGGGCTGCAGGGGGACAACCTGCTTCACCATGGTCTTCCCCACAGGCTGCAGGGGAATGAATCTCTGCTCCAGCACCCGGACATCTCCTCCCCCTACTGCTTCACTGACCTTGGTGTCTGCAGAGTTGTTGGTCTCACATATTCTCACTTCTCTCTCCCAGATGCTGTTGTAGGGTGGTTTTTACCCTTTCTGAAATATGTTATCACAGAGGCACTACCGCCACTGCTGATGGGCTCAGCCTTGGCCAGCAGTGGGTCCATCTTGGATCTAGCTGGAACTGGCTCTGTCAGAGATGGAGGGAGGTCCTGGAATCTTCTCACAGAAGACACACTTGCAGCCCACCAGCTACCAAAACCTTGCCACATAAACCCAAGACACTAGACTTAAACAATTATGTCATTAGCATTTCAGAAAGCCAAGACTTGAAGAAACAATTGATTATTTCCCTACTGTAAATAGATAACAAAATTTTATTTTCATTGTTGTTCTTTTGGAGTACCTCCTTTCTCCTTCTACATTCGAATGTAGATGACTAATAGCAAGTCTTCATGAATGCTCATTGGCTAACATCAGAGCAACTGCAGACCATTTTAGTGGTATCAGGAACAGAAATTTTGGACCAGTGACGGCTCATACACACATTGCCTCATCTGAGGCAGGCAGACATTTTCTGTTATCATTCTGCATTTGGTATCTGTCCTTCTCTTATTGTATGTTGCCATTGCTGACTGATTGATGATGTATGACTGTAAATATGGTATTCTGTCTCTGTGTCTCATTTTGTTTTTTATTGGCAGATCTTTCCAGGAATTATGTGGTATTGCTATATAGATGCCTTTCAAAGAAAGGATTAAATTTAATGGTCTGTAAAGTCCCTTCCAGTCCAGTGCATTGTAGTTTTAGTTTTAGAAAAAAATCGATCATGGTAACAGCTATATCAGGTTTCTGCCTGTGATATCTGCTCTACATCAAGCAATCAAGCAATCTGGCAGTCTTCAGGCTTATAGAATATTAGGAGAGTGGAGATAAGTGCAATTGGACTAGTGGTGTACATAAACATGTGCTAAACGTGCTTTACAGACACAGTATGAGATTTCTGGTCATATGATAGCCAGATAGCCAGAAATCCTGGGAAAAATCTAGAAAAGGAAATATATCTAGAAGATGAGAAATATCATCACTGTAATAAAGGATTGTCACTTAGTCATTTTACATCTTCGATAGTTGGTGAAAAGAAATAGCTACTTCTACATCGTGAATTTCCTGAGCCTAAAGTAGATCTGTGAAAAAAAGTCAAATCCTTTAGAGAGCAGGCTTTAGGATAATTAATTGAGATCTAGATGTCCAGACTAAAACCACCAAGAATTAGATAGAATGAACCCGATGATGGATAAATGTCCAAAAAGTGTGTGATTTCAAATCCCCAAATTTAGAATGAAGTCTGTTTCAGTTGAAACATCTGAAATTCAGTGGTCAGTACAAAAGACTAGTGTTGAATTAGACAATGTAATTTAGCCAAACTGTGACATGATTATCCTTTTTCTTTATATATTGTGTACTGCAACTATATATGTAACAAAAGCAACTGTAACTGAGGTTATGCTATGTCTGTAACTCATTAATAATTGCAGTCCTGACTAAACAGATAGGTTAGAAAGGAATGATCTTTGTGAACATCTAAGCTGTGAAGCATTTCACGAAAAACCAAACCAACCCATTGGTGCTCTCGATAGTCTTCTGCTCTGGAATTAATTAAACTAGACCTAGACACTAGTGTCATACAGCACTCTGTAACAGCATTGTTTCACTTTTCAAATGTACTCCATGCACTTACAGAAGCACGAAATAAAATGAAGTCCTCTGAATGACCCAGCTGAGCAGTTGCTGCTCTGTTTCAAAACAGAAAGATAAATTCTGTCAGATTTCAGCACCTTTAAAAATGAGGCTATTGCAAGAGTGATGCTTAAATATAGATTTATAAGCCCAATTTTAAATATCCAGGTTTGAGAATGTGGCCTATGTACAGATTAATAAGGTATTCATATGTTGGCTTAAAATATTTGCCAGATATCTCTTGAAATGTAATAAATACTGTGAAATACAAAGAGAGAACAAAAGTGAAAATAGTTCTTGCAGAGAAATAACCTTTCTTTCATACAGATGCTTTCGTATTAGTTACTGCCTCTGACCCTTATCCTTAAAAAATGACCTCCTCTGGTGAACAATGTATATAATAAGTCTCATGCTGCAATAGCCTCAGAATGTGTCCAAGCATGCCAGGAAATAAGTATTTTACTGACTGTAGCCACCAGCCACAATATTTATATTTAATAAGCAAATAATAAACATGACATTAAATTGCTAGAATTACAAAGACTAGAAGCCATCCATGAAATTCTCAATTATCTGACTCTCCCTGCAGTGCTGAAAGGATAAGGCAAAGATTCAAATCACACTTTGCAATTTATACATCTGCAATTTATACATTCCCTCTAGCTCAGCCTCTTTAACCTCTCAGAACCAGTTCCCCCCATGCTCATTTTCTTTGAAAAATAACATTTGACCAGTATACTTAACCAAAATGTGAGTTCACCTCAAATATGCATTTTAGACCAGGTTCCGAACATCCAATATTCTCTTTAAGAAACATTTTCTGATATGATAGGAAATGGTAGAAAAAGAAGAGCATTTTTGATCGAGCTGTTACACAAAGATCGAGGTTACTCAAAACACAAGTATTACCATTTACCTTCTCAGGTTGAATCACTCATTCCTATCTGAGTTTATCAGTACTGAAAATCATTAATATCTGCAATAAAGATATGACTATCAGGATACCTTACAACTTTCTTCCCTTCCCTTCCCTTGAGCAATAATTACCTACATAGAAATATGACATATCTGCTGCAGCGTAAACAAAAACCTTTGACTCTAATTAAATAGCTGGAATTGGTTAGACATCCTTAGAAATGGTGTTAGAACTGTTCTAATGTTTCAGCATTTGAGAACTGTTTTTGAAGAGGGAGTAGTGGTAGTCAGAAAATGCTAATTCATCAAGACGAAATTTCAATCTAAAAATATATCAGTTATGAAAGTTGACTTACTGAAAAAGAGCATCTGAATCCAAGCTGAAATTTCTCGTCAAAACAGGAGGGAAAAAAAGTGAGATAAGATGCATGGATTCTTTCCTGATATAAAATATCAAGGTCCTTGATTAACGATTATCCCACAATCCAAGCAAATGTCCAAATTATTAGACATGTGACCATACTGAGGTAGGGTCGTTCTCCATTATCTGCTCTTGGCATCGTCCCTTTTGTGGAAATTGTATTTTGAACAAGATTCAGTTTGAATTTTATCTCTTTAACATCGCTAGATTACAGAACCATCCTTTCTTGTAGTTTGATGAATACCAACACCAACAGGAGGTGAAAGACATGGTACAGACACTCAGTTTTGAGTCATTTACTTTAATTTTTTCTTATCAATTTTTCATATTTTTTTTTTTCTGAAGAGTTCTAGTTTTGCCCTTCCAAAGAAAAAGAGCATTTCTTAAATTTCAAAGTTTAATGGGTGGAAAAAATACTGCCTGCCCAGAATTTATAATATTTTTTGGGAAAGAAAAACTGCATAGGTTTCAAATGCAGGAGAGTTTAAAGTATTTGAATTTTAACATTTGAAACTACCTAATTAGTTCTGCCTTCAGTTTTCAAAAGCAGCTTCAGTGAGTTTGGTTTCACTCCTTTAATTTGACTAAGTGATATTGCACGTAATTCATTGGCTCAAACACAGTATAATATTTTTAGTTTTTCTGTTAGGTAGAACAGGATCAAATAAGCACAAACCGTGGCAGCCCTACTGCTTTATAGTTCTTCGGGATCACAAGAGAATCTTTTCCAGTAGGCATCTGTGCATGTTTGTCACAACACAAGTTTAAGAGAACAAATAATCTACCAACCAACACCAGAGGTTATTCATTATCAAGATAATACAAGATGAGAATGTTTAACTGGGATATATTGGAAAACAGAAAAAATGGTCATTACCTTGTGAAGGGCTTTTTAACTTTCTCCTATGTCTTGCTTTTCATGCTCAGCCCAAATTGTCATACTTGTCTCTGCGGCTTTTGGGATAACCAGGGAAACCCCCGCTGAGGGTTAGTGTACAGACATATTGTACCTCCTCTTCCACTGTGTGCTGCTTCTTTTGATATATATGCCAAATTCTGCTATGTTAGAATGCCAGGCTTCACGCTAGCATGTGCACCATCTGCATTTCGCAAACGAGAGGTGCAAGACTCGGGAAGATTTCACTGAGAACTACAAAGCTCTGCTGGGGATGCACCTCGTGGTCGCCAAGGTAAGAGTCAGCTCTGACTACAAGTAAGTGCATGAATAAGAATTTATAACCTTTTTTTTTTTTTTGCTACACAAAGTCACAGAAAACTGAAACATATAGAATATAATGAACCACTTGTAGAAAACAGGCATTCATTTGGTTTTCATATTGTGAAGTTTGTGCATAGTATGATAATTGTTCTGTCACTTCCTCATCATACAAAAGTAACAAGCAGAGGTTATGTCAATGCCATTACTTGATGTAGCTGAACAAAATATGTATTCCAGAAGTAGAATACTTTTTTTCCCCTACAGCTTTTTCAGCCTCACTTCCATGTGAATAGGAACATTCCCTCACAAATAAGGTATATTAAGTCACGATACTTTAATGCTTCACTGTGCTTCAACATTTAATTATTTCTGACATGATTCCGAAATAAGTTTATTTAACAAGGTATAGATGCAAATCAGATTTTTGCACTAATGTCTCCTTTAAACAGAAATATTGTTTCTTCATTTCAATAAATTCCTTTTTGGATGAAGAGAAATGTACATTTTCACACAGATTTAGTCACAGGTCTTATCTAACATATATTTCTGAGCCTTTGTTTCCTGTTTCCCTCTGTTTATGTTTTATTTACAATTACTAGCTTTTTTATCACATTTTCTCCCTTCTACTTCACCTCTTGATAAATGACCAACTCCCGAAGCAAATTTCGCAGGTCCGTCATATTAGCAGCTTTCCCTGAACTTCTGCAAGCATTTCCTACTTCCATTTGAAGAGTCCTCCAGTAAGAGAATGCTAAAATATGTAAATCACTCCTTTAAAATGCCACAGGGCTCTTAATTACTGTCTTGCTGGTATCATGTGTTTACTATACCAGAGTTAATCATGATTTTATTGTTTATAAAGGGTTCATTACAAAAGTCTTTAAGACTTTAGACTGCTAGTTTTTAAAACCTCATAGTGTAATCATCTCTCAGAGGAATGTATCTACCTAAGGTTAGCTGGAAAATGCAAAAGACTAATTATCATCCTGAATCACAATTCAGCCATCTGTTATAAGAAAGCAATGCCCAAACCTGAATCACCCAAAAAAATAAGAACATTGTGAGAGAAGTTCAAATACATTTTGCTACAGTACTTACAGAGGTAATAGCAGTGATATTGCAAACAAAGTTAATTTTCAAGTAATGAAAATATTTCTTCTCTAAATGTTGGTATATTATAAGGAATGTATGAATGAGACTGCTATATATCAAATGCATTTAATGATGACACCGGCATTCCACATTTGTTTCCCTTTGCATAGGAAGACTGGTGGAAATGAAAGCCTGTATTGAGCACAAAAATGTTCACAAGAGGTTTGAAACAATTTTTATGGGTTTGATACAAATGACTTGGTAGCTTATGAGTTGTGCATTAAATTGAAAGCATATATATACACATTATGTGTGCTTTCAAGTTATAGAAAGTTATATATCCAATTTGAAATTTTAATATCTATGTATATAAACATATATAATATACACCAGCATCCCAGATGTTGACAGATGTTGTCCTGTTCCCCAACAGTAATTAAGCATCCTGGACCGAAGGCTCAAAAAGAGAGAAACCAGTAAGTAAGAGGCCTGCAGCGCAACAAACTCTGTTTCTTAGGACTCCTGAAACTCTCACACCTGAGAAACTCCTGTTTCCCAGGACTAACAGCTCAGGCAGTGCCTCCAGTAGCAGCTAGCATGGCCCAATAACTGGAGTCCTGCAGAGCAAACTGACATTAACGACCCAGTGTTGGCAGTGTGTATACTTCAGCAGGATTTACTTCAGCTTAAATTTAGTCTGGTTCAGGAACTGAAAGCACATTAGCAGTAGGAGCATGTGCTTCTGAAATGTATCTTCCAATTTAATGTCATCTAAAAAAAAAAAGTCAAGTTTATATACTTTCCGAGCACACCTTGTGAATAAACCAAAGCACAATAAATAGTGGCAATGGGGAGAGCTACTCTAAAAATAGTCCTGATTCAAACTAAAATGTTAATACAGAAAAAATCTTTGGAGGAGAATGAAAAAAATTTTTTCTTAGAAAAAAAATGTGCAGTTGTTGAAAGCTGAAATGACGTTGAAAATTGCTGGAGGGAGGGATCCACTCTGCAATAATAAAATGGCAGAACATAAAGAAGTTATTAGACTTTATTTCTTTTTGTCTTATACAAAAGATCTCAGTTTTCTCTGTAGGTAGTGTCACTTCATTCTGGTTCATAATATAATAAAACATAGCATTAGGTATTGAAAGACTTTTGGCATTTCTTTGGGTTCACTTAGAAGAAGAGATGAACTCAGGGAAAAGACAGATACTTAGCAGTGAAGAAATAAAAACTCCCCTTTTTTTTGCGAAAGGGAAAGATTTATTTTGGAGCTAGGGACTTTCGTTAGGGCACTAGATGAAGAAACAACATAGTATCATACAGCGTACTTTTTCCCTGTACAAGCCACGCAGCACTGTTGACCAAAGCATATATTCTTTGTTTTTCTCATTTAGGCTGTGACACCACAACACCTGCCCCAGAAAAAAAAAAAAAAAAGCAAAACTAAACATCACAGTCTTCCACCAAAGTTCTGTAGTCTAGTTCCATGAATAAAAGCCTGTAGCAGAGCAAGCTCAATACCATGCCAGTAATGATATTATAGCTAGTAGGTCCTTGGAGTAAGAAGATACCAGAGCTCTGTGTCTAATAGTGCATTATTTCTGTTGAGTGTGTTATTCAAAGACCCCAGAAAAAGGACATACGCATGACTAGCCTGTGCTAATAGGACATTTGTACATCTTATTAGAAACAAAAAGCAACAAACCAAACAAATATAAAAACTTGCAGGCTTTTAAATGTTAAAGGAAAATATGAGGTTGTAAGAAGGTTCCCAAATGTACAAGCACAGGATATTAACTGAGTTCTTCAAAATAAAAGCACAGGACAATACAGAGGTCACAAGGCTATAAGAATGATCATAAATGGTTATTTATTGGTAATTAAAAGATCGTAACTTTTTGAGCTGGGCAAAACTGGTCTTAGGGATCACAAAGAGAACAAAAAACAGATATGCCACTTCTATAGTAAAACTTGAATGTAACATGGAAATGTGAATTAATGAAGAAAGAATAAGAGAACTCTGTTAAAATAAAGCTTGTAAAAAGGAAAAGAACAAACCAAAGCAGATCCACAAGTGAGGAGAAAAACCCCTTCCACCAGCATCATACTCCTCCTGATGACTGCATAAAAAGATTTTAATGAATTAATATTTGAAATCGTGATGTGGCCTCTACATTTTTCGTCCACTTCTTGTTCAGGTTCACCAGTAGTTGAAGTTACCTAGTTCAGCCACAGTTTAAGCTACATCAGACTTGAAAATAATGACTTATACTTGATTCCATGTTGAGAAAAATGTGTGACCAATTCATAGTACTTTTTTTATTAGGATTCAGTATAAACATGTTAAACCAAAATCTGCAATGCAACTATGGTTACTGATAGCCAGATCATCCAGACACTGCATTTACCATCTGAAACCTGCAGTAGGTCCTGTTACAACATATGGACATAAGGTTCTGATCAACACAAATCCAGCAATGTATTGCAGCTTGTCTCTCCTCCTCAATTGCTTCAACTTATCCTAGGAATAAAAATTTAAAAATCAAGCCATTTTTTCTAGGATTCTTTGCACCCTGCTTAAAGAGGAGCTGAGAACATGCTGATCAGATTGCCCTTTCAGGAGAAAAGGAGAGCATGTCTTCCTATGTTTTCTCGGTTTAGTACAGCATAGCAAGGAACTTAAAGTGAGGAAAAGATGTTCTGAGTAAAACCTTGATTTTTGCTGATATGTGAATCTGAAAGAGCACACAGTCTTTTTCTTTGAAGATTGTGCCTTAGGATTTGTGCTAGGATGAAGCTGTGAAAAGATAGGTAAGAGTGACCACTGGAGTGGACTATTGCCCTAGTTTACCTTCTCCTTCTTGACAAATTTTAAGTCATCTATATCACCAAATATAGTAGAATAAGAGTGTTTCAAAAAGGTCAGATGAAAGATGACCATGACTGGTTTTTTGTTTTGCCTTATTTTGTTTTCTTACCATGTTATACTGTATTTCTTTAAAAAAGGGTGCTTGTGCAGCAAACTGAGAGAGCTGCTTATTTGTCTCTCCTGACTGCTGTAATTTCAGTCAGATAGAGATTTCTGGAAAGATGAAATTTTGCTTTCCCTGCAAATGTTTAAGTTTTTCAGGGTGGATCTTCTAAAGTGCATGTAGAAAACAAGAGAGAGGGACAGCCAAAAAATATCATGGGCAAGCAGAGGCTGGGAAACTGCTGAAGAGAACAGGGCAGAGGTGACCAGGCAAGTGCCTCAGGTAACAGGGAGAACAGGGATTCAGAGTGCGTCAGGTGGAGTGTGATGACACCCGACTGTTGTCATGTAATGTTGTAAAAGAGAAAAAGAATGGAGCAAAGACTCATCCTGTAAAGACAGAGTAGAAAAAACAGAGATTTTATCCAAATCTTCCTAATTTCAATCTGTCTTAGCCAGCAGATCTAATTTTTTATATTTAAAAATTTACCTGTGTTAGTTCATATTTTAAGAAAATCTACCATTATAAGTTCCATGTTCTCCTGGTGTTTAGCATATGCTCACTAAAAAGAAAACATTCTGGAACATCTACCTCTAAACCTAGCCAATTTCGGGTGTATTTTACCAGCAGTAACAAAACAGTAACAGTGTAAGGAGGAAATAATGGGGAAAATGGAATAAATTTGGAAAAGAACTTAGAAATAAAAATATGATGAAAAAGGGAGGTGGAACGTATGGCAAGAGCAATGCTAAAGTGTTCTGGATTGTCTCCTTCAAATCCTCTCTAAAAACTGAGACACTTCATTTGTCCTGAAAGGACACATTATACCCTCACATTTCCTGGCATATTCATTGATGTGGAAATTGGTAAGGAATGATGGTTAACCATGCAATTCTGGAAACTCACTATGCCACATCATGCCATCATGTTCATCCCACAGTCACAGTTAGCCCAGTCACCTGGGAGGATGAATGAGTATGATAAGCATTACCTTAATCTGATGTTTTAGAGGGTCTGTGCATTAAGACTGTGGTGTCAAACTGGGCAAATGGGAAATCCTTTTTAGTGCAGCAACTTTGAAATTAAAAAGAAGTATCTTTATTATTTTTCATTCCTCAGTTTTTGCTATGCAAAATAGAAACACAAACAAAACTGTTTCACATTTCTTCCTCTTAAATGCTGAGATACTAAGTTAGCTAGTACCATAAAAATGTCCATAGGCAAATAAATAGCATCAAAAGGCACTCACATATACAGCAATGTTATACAACCTAGGTTTTATGATCAGGGACTAATTCACAGCCTGAACAATACAACTCTTCTGTAAGCCTTTAGCAGACACACCAAATCCTAATTCCCTCTCCCTTTCTCAGTCATAGTTTTTGTTTGCTTTGGGGTTTTTTTTGGTTTTTTTTTTTGGTTTTTTTTTTTTTTTTTTGCCTTACCCTTCAAAATAAACTCAAATAGCTAAAAAGGCCCAAAGACTTTATACCTCGGTCAAGCTACTTGGTTGCATTTTTTTGATGGCCTATCATTATTTACAGAAATAGACTACAGGTACTTGAAGCAGCAATGCCATTATACAGAAAGCTAGTCACAAAAATACTGATAATACTTCTTAGTATGAGTTCTAACAAAGACATAGACTTTTACTTGTTATTGTCTGTTCTTTGAAATTGCCTCAAGACACCAGTAATATTTTATAGGGGTCCCCTTGACAACCCTTTTGTTCCTGTTTATAATAAAGCATAACTAAGGATGATTTTGGAATATTAAAAACTTCAAAGGTAACTAAGCTGTATTAACTGAGCTAGAAGAAGAATGGAAGAATTCAGAATCATCACTTTTTTTATTGTTTTAATCTTTTCCTACCCTATTGACACAATAAAGAGGGCTTCATAACAACTGCTATCTGAACTGCTGTGGTGCTCCAAGCTATACATTAATCTTCAAAGCTGAAGCATTTCGAGTTGTATTTCCAAGAATGATAGTGTGGTGTTAGTAAATCAGTGATTCCAGTTCTGTAAACATTTTTATACGATATTTTTTATTTTTCTCCTGAAAATGACCGAGGAACATGGAGAGATTTTTGTTCATAATTTTTGTCCCATGCTTCAAACTTCGCCATGATCTGCAAATTGAGATTAAAAAAGACAAAAAGTGTCAGGTATTTACAGCCTTCTCAAAGTTTTAAAACTGGCAATAGCTAAAGTTTTATAAATAAAAATTCATGTAATGGTTCATCACATTTTAATAACTGTTATTTATAATAAGTGCAATATAATTTTAGATTATTACTGATGTAGATTCATGCTTTCCTGAGGTGAATATATTAAAAACAAAATAACATCAAAAAACAAAACACTGGAGGCTGAAGGAGTAGTTTATTGTTAATTTTTTTAAGCAATAAATGTTTCCAATTAATACTATGAGTTCATTGTTCATTAAATATATTATGATTAAATATGGAGAAGAAAAAAATAAGGCCCTGGCAGCAGAGGAAATATGATGATAAAGAAAGGAGCTCATCATCAGAATCCAGGAAAAGAAATGGATGCTATATCAATGTTGAGCAAGAAAATAATGCAGAAAAAATAAGAGGTGATAGAAAATCAAAGAATCACAACAATAATGATAGAAAAAAGACAGGAATGACGACTCTGAAATTGTTCCATTTATAGAGCGCATAGCCCTGTAAATAAGATATTGCCTCCTCCAGAAACAAGCCCAGAAACTTTGTATTAGCTCAACAGTGCAAGGCATCAGGACTTAGAATTTGTCAGGATTTCCAGACTACCATGGATTTTTAACAACCAAGTGACAACAATCTAACTTGCATTAGCTTTTGCTTAGCTTTGTGCAATTATGTGGTTGAACATCTGTCGTTATAATAATGTCTACATATTTTTGCAAATAGCAGACAGTAACTACAGTTAGTTGTTCTGTGCAGACTGAGGCATCTATGATCCTAGGAAAAAAAAAAGTTATGTATAAAAGTACAGAATGATAACAGTGTTCTTGAAAGTACAAACACCATATTGTAGCAGAGGGCCTAGGGATATAAACTGAAGTTAGTGGTCACTGCAGAAAAGGAATCTTGTGAGCTGGGTAAAACTTGTTTTAGAGATGACAAAGAAAACAAAGAACAATAATGTCTTTTATTTAAAATACCTTGTACGATAAGCATCAGCATTGTGAGTAAATACGAAAAATACAATGAAGCAGGCTGTGCCAGCAAACTTACAAAATTAACTCCAGCTAAACCCACAAGTGAGGGGGAAGAACTCCTTCCATCGATACCATACTTCTTCCAACAATGAATTCATAACACCAACAACTCACTGTAACAGCACGTAGGCACAGAAAGAAGGTGAGCACAAGGCTAGAGATAGGGGTAGAAGGTCCGTGCATAAGTTTTACCTGTCTATTTATAATGAATTGCATTTGGATAACTGAACCTTAACTGCTCATATCACTATAAGTGAACTAATAGTATCTCCTTGGGGATTTTTTTGTTTGGTTGGTTTTTTAAATTTTTTTTTTTATTGTCTAACAATAAAGATTTGTTGTCTCTGCACATCAGCTGTGTTTCTTTGTCCCACAAAATTGTCCTGTGTATAGGACAAGAAGCAGAAAGGAGTTCTGTCTTTCCAGAGGGAACATAAAAGATGGATCTGATACATTCAGTATTACTCTCCTTGATTCATCTGTCTGGGAAAGACTTTCAAGAATTTTAGTCACAAGTGGCGGGTTTGTTTTTTTTTTTTCTGTCCTGTATAAATGCATTGAATGGTGCAGCAAATCAGTAAAGCTCAGGACATGGCCTGAGAATAGGGGCTGTGATGAAATTCTGAAGGTGTTTGACTACTGGCAGCACTTACGGAAAGAGAATTTTTCATGTTAGATAGATTTCAAGTATTTTTGGAGTATGGTCTTTTGGGATCAAGTGTGGCAAGACTCATTTAAAATGAGAAACAAGAGAGAACACTGACAAAGACAACTATAACTTCCATGCCTAGCTATAACAGGGGATATAGAAAATCAGGTAAATGAGGATACAGTAAAGTGTACAGGAGTATTTGCAGGTATGATTATGACAATTAATACAGAGTCAGGTTTGGTATTAATGTGATTAACAGTCGGACAACACACAGCACAGCAAATTCATCAGGAACATTAGCTGAGATCTGAAATAAACAGCTAATACAAGGTGATGGAATAACAACATGGAGAAACCAGTTAATTTATTGCAATGCATGCAAACAAATGCTATAAGAATAGGAGAAACTTCATAACTGGAATATGTTAGGGTACAAGCTGTTCAAAAAAACCAAAACAAGACAAAACAAAAAAAAACAAAAACAAAAACAAAAACAAAAACACCCCACCAAACTAAAATAAGGTAAAAGTAGTTGGAAAAACACTTATGCTAAGGAAAAAAAAAAAAAAAAGACTGTATAAAGATGTAAAACTTTATGTAGTGTAGTTAGCCTTGACTAGAATTATTCAGAAGAAAGACTGTAAAACAGATTTTCTTTGATGTAAGGATTTGCCGTAGGTGCCCATGTTAGGATACAGATAAAGTTAGATTTTAGTATTACTGAAGAGACAGCATGAATGTCTTCTTGTTTAATTATTCCTATTTAGTTATTTACGTATTGCATATAAGATTTCAATATACTCTTTGCGGGGAGAGGGCAAGATAGTGGTTGTGGTTATGCCTACATTGACAAATCCTTTTCTTCCCGTTTTATGGCTATCTGTCCCTATTATCATCTATACTGCACATTTGTTATTAATTCCCAGGCTATATTGGAAAGTGAAATCTAATAGTTCCTGATGAGACAAAAAGCATCCTGGTATCCTCTTCAGTTCCAACTAGAATTTGTCTGTACAGGTAACATCAACAAGATGGCACCAGGTTTAATTCCTTCTACTTTGCATAGACCTACAATGATATCCCAGCACACCAACATCCTTTATAAAAAGCTCATGACATGCAACAAATATCCTTGGTGTTACTCTTTGAAATGGCCATTCTGACCACCTGTGCCACAGTCCTCTCGTTATTTCAGGCATTTTGAACTTTAAGTAAAAAAAAAAAAAACACAAAAAAAACCCAACCTACACACACACAAATTAGTTAAGTTTCAGAGCTAACAGACAACTTATTCCAGAAAAAAAAGACAGGGTTCCAAACCAGAGGCACTGCCTATGATTTTAGCTGTGCACCGAGTTGAAATGGATGAAGTTACTTGCCACAGTCATCAGATAAACTTTAAAGACAACCCTTAAAGCAGGGTCTGGAAACCAAGTCTCAGGCATGATTCCTCTAAATGTGATTTTACTTCACAAGTGAAGGGTAACAGATCTTCATTTTCAACCAAGGTCTGATGGAAAGCAAAAGCTGCTGCTTGTTTTGCGCAGTCTCTAAGACTGCTTGCTGTGTTGAGCCCTTTAGGCAAGAAAGATGGAGATGTATGAATTTGGCGAGGTTGATGTTATCTACTTAACATAGGCAAGACTGTGGTGTTTCCAAATAATACTGGTTCATAACCGGTGACTCAGTGACTTCAGGAAGTCATAGTTACATAAAAATTTTGAGAATTTGTATTTAATATTTACAGAGCTACATGCCACCTACACCTCACTTTGGGATCCTCACTGTGCTTGCCATTCTGAACAATTTACAAAAATGTGCTGATTTAGATTTTTAAAAGGAAAAAGATGAATTTAATAGGAAAGGATTCTATAACTACACACACAAAAGAGAAAAAAACAGACACACAACAGTTTTGCAGTGACAATAAGGTTACATTTAAAATAATCCAGACACAACCAAATATTAATTGAATTCTTTCTCTCAGATATTATCCTGAGCATAGTGGCATATATGTGGAACTGCCTGAAAGTTAATGAGAATGTATATATGGAAATAGGTCAAAGAATTTAGTGAACTTAAATTGGGAGGTCAGATAATTTTCATTTTTAAACAATAAAGAAGTTGTAAATGGATCCTATAATAAAGGCTTAAAACATTTAGCTTTTTTAGCCAACTAAAATTAAGACTGACAGAACATATGATTGCTCTCAACAAATACTCAAGAACTTGAATATCAGGGAGGGAGAATTGCTATTCAAGTTCAAGGACAAAGTTGTCACAATAACAAATGGATTTAAGCTGACTGAATGATGTTGACCAGAAGCGAGAAGAAGGTTTATAATTCTAAAAGAGAAGAAGCTATAGAGCAACCCTTCACTCAATAGCAAAAGAAAAAAATATAGCTAACCAGAATTTTGTTACCTTATGAAACAGACTTAAGATTGTATGACATAATTGTCTGTAGGCACTAAACTCTGTTCCACGAGTTTCCTTTCAGTTCTTTGTACTATATTCCTAAAAAAAGATATTTGCAAATATATATATATATATTGATTTCAAATGTGTCACAGTTATGAAATATCTACAGCATGTTTCCTTTTTTTCTTTCAATCACTTTCTGACCCTACTTCAGACAGCAACTAACTGATTCCGTGGATTTCAAGGGTTATTCCTTGTCTTAGCAAGAATACTATTCTGTATTTGAGCTGTTGTGTGTGTCACTTAAAGCAGCTCCTACATGAATAAGAAGGAAAAGTTCTCATTTAATATGTACAAGTGAAGCAAATGTATTTGCTATACTGGTCTGATCATCTGTAAATTTATAAGAATATGTGTGATCCTAGTTTGCACCAGCATTCATAAGAGCAAAAAGTTGCCTAAAAACATTTCAACAGTCAGGAAACAGTGTCAACAAGAATTCACCTCAATATTTGTGCAGGAGTTTGAAAAGCTCTCTGCAGTCAAAAGACATCTCTTTTTCCACAAAATTATGATACAGGTTTTCTTGTGACTAGAAAGCTTGGATACACCACTATAAATTTTCTTCTTTGAGATGTGTTATCTACGTGACAGTCACGGTGCTAGTGTGCACCAGTTAGCAATATTCAAAAACATCTAGATTGGCAGTAACTATCAGTTTGTCCTCGCTAATGCTCTCCTCTTTGAATGTTAGCCATAAAGAAAGGGCATAGCTTGTCTCTTCCTTACAGTTCCTCTTAAAGAATACAGCAAATTAGGTAAGGCTTTGAGAGAGAGAGATAGGAGGGAGTACTGTAAATGTCTTTGAAGTAATGGTCTATGTGTTCACTCACACTGTGGGTGACTGAGGAGAGTAGCAACTAACAATTACCTGGAGGAGGACCCTTAGAGTTCTTAATTAAACAAAGATTGAAGGATAACTCCCAAAGGCAGCATGATCATTGGATGCTTCAGCAAGTGCATAAGGCTTAGTAAAAGTATGAACGGAGTTCCAGGTGGCCTCTCTGCAAATGTCAAGTGTGAAATGTTCCACAGAGAAGCCACTGTCATGGCTTAAAATGATCAAATGAGCCCTTGTGAGGAAGGTAGTTTCTCTGCCAGCAGATTAATAGCATTCATTTACACATTATGATAACCAGGATGGTATCTGGTGAGGACAATGACACCCCCTGAGGCCTTTGAGCCTTGACACAAGGACATGGAGAGGCCTCCTGAAGGCTCTTCTGTCATTGTAATGACAGAGTATTTATACTCTAATGTGTAGAGAGCTGCATTTACCGAGGAATCATGAGTCAGAAAACTCATCCAGTAAAACCCTGGAAAGCCTGCTATGGGATGCTTTTTCCTTATGGAAATGACACAAGAGGAATTATCCATAAGACCCCATACCTCAGCTAACCCTTTCTGTAGAAATGATAGCCACTGAAAAGGCTTTTGATAGGTAAATGAGGAAGAGATCATATCATTTAAAGTTCATAGAGCCTGCACTTTTGAACTGAAAAGAGACTATAGATATTGTACTGTAAAGCCTGTTAGACCCTTCAAAAATTTCTCCTGTGAGTGAGAATGCTGATTAATCTTCTACCTGAGGACATAAAGTGACAATGGCTGCTAAATTGTCTGTGACAGAAGAAAAGTACAGGCCACACATCTTTAGTTTTGAGACATAGATAAGAACTGGAAAAATCGCTGAGGCTGGGAAACATGACTTATGAGAGTACCAATACAGAAGACAACTATTTAATTTGGTAGGTAGGTCTACTAGAATTTCTTCTACTGTTTATAAGACTGTTCTTCCCTGGAGAATGGATATGTTCTAACTCTGAGACAAACTAAATTTCCTTTTTCTTGTGAGAAAGACCTCTTGAGAAGGACAGGGTGATGGAGAGCTGTAATCTTCAGAAAAAAAAAAAAAAAAAAAGAGAATAACAGAATCCTTGGCTATGATATCCAAAACTCTCTATCCAGAAGTTATGAGCTGGGATGTTTAATGTAAATTTGACACTCAGTCCCAGAAAAGAGGCTAAGGAGTTTGACAGTGACTCTAAGGGAGGCAACAGTAATGCATAGCTCTTCAGCATACCTTATATTGTCATCATTCCATCAACCTTGTCTCCAAGACGGTTTATGCAAAGACATGCCTGTAGGTAGCTCAAGGCATGGCTGTGCCACTGTGTTTTCAGCATCTACCTGGAAAAGATTTAGTGTGTAAAAGAAATACTGTGTGAACATGGGTGTGGGCTTCTTGAATTAAGACTGGAGCAAAATCAAAGATCTCAAGATGGCCACCAAATATTTGTGGAATATACTTTAAACAGTACTCTTGCCCTTGGAACTGCAGTTCCTTAGAGATATCTGTGGTCACAGCCATGAATGCTTTTTCAGAACACCTCTCACCATTATGGACCTAACTGTGATACCCAAAGCAGCATTATCCTACAGACAAATTTTCAACTAGGACAGGACCAAAAGTATTCTTAATTTCTTGGGATTAAACATGAAGGGAACCTCTAATAGTAGCATGCCTTATTTATCAGCAGCAATAATAGTTGCTGATCCAGAATCAGGAGTGATGAAAGACGTTTTCATTCCAAAAAACAGTCAATATACTTATGTATTGTATGTATAGTATACTTTGATGACACTGAAGGTCTAGAATGTTGCATAACAGCAACTAAGGAGATAGGGTATGGTATGTTAAATTTTAAACCCTTTATTGCCCTTTCCCTTTTTCATAACAGTTCTCTCGTCAGTTTCTGATGCATTAATCAAACATACAGTTACAGTCTGAGTCTTTTTGCCTTTATTTTTCCTTTTTCAAAACTATTCTAAAATATAACACAATTGTGTTTATGCTAGTATGAAAAACTACTCTTCCCAGCATTTTCCAAAAGGCTGTTGGGATGGTGCTCTGCATCTCTTAAGATTCATTGCCAGTAGTAATAAATATAATAGTACTACAATCTGTGTTGTCATAAAAACTAGAAAAATCCTCCTTAAAAAGCCAAAGTGTCCAAAAATATACCTCCCTCTTATCCCTAAAATAGTATATAATCTTTTCGGTTCGGACAAGGGATTCACCAAAACAGATTTCTCAAAATTCCTTGAGTTGATTTTGGTGTATTATTTATATCTTCCATGCATTCTGTATGAGAATAAATTCATAGATCAAGTTCACACACATTTTCCAGATTACAACATATGAACATAACTTCTGAATTTTCATTTGTGTTTTTATTCCTCACTGTGAATTGAAACAAGCTTAAAGCCTAAAAAGTAACTTATTTTCCTTTTCTATGATGTGTTTCTCTCTATTAATAACTATAATCAGAAGAAGTAGACATCATGCCATCTTTCTCTCACTGCACGGTGGAACAGGAAACACAATAGTAAATTCATTTTTCTTTTTTTTTCTCCAGAGTAGGATGGTTTCAATGGCTGCACTTTGAGTGAGTCTACATTTCAGATCAGCAATATGCTTTCAATAAAAATTTCCAAATTGTTTCCACTTAACATAATGTACTTCTCACTGGAAATGATCTTGGAATGCACAGGCTTGGTTCTTCTAAAGGAAAATAAACTGAGAGATGCATCGCTGAAATAAACCTCAATGTGCTGCCACCACTACAGCTGTTCAGCCCACAGGACTGAATGCTAACCCCTTGAAATGCACATAGCATCAAATACTCTGTTTTTCATGCCAGCTGCTACACTCTAGAGCCCTTCCCATTGCATGGTACTTCCTGCTAATGAAAAAGCCTGTATGTGTCTTTTCTGTTCATTGCAGAAAAAAAAAAAAAAAAATCAGTAATGTTTTTCCTCTTCCTGTAATGAAAATAGAAATTTGACAGCATTAGCAGTCTATATGAATTCCTCGAAGCAGAGAAAATGTTAGTACAAGCTCTTAACTTTGATATAGTCTTGTTCAATTAGAAGCTTTTTAATTATTTAATTTCTTAAATGGAAATCATGAATTATAGGCGTGGTCCAACAAAAATTATAAACACTCAGTTTACAAGTAGAGTACTGCATTCTATAAGTCTTCTCATGCTGAAAGTTAAACAAGTACTTCGGTAACACATTAGATTAGAGTAAAAAATATCATTAATCTACTTTGTCAAGGCTGAAGACATTTGATTACTGATACTGTACATATATAGATGAAAGTAAGGAAATACAGCTATATTAACTCACTAGTGCAAGTATTAACACTATTGTTTTAATACTTATGCTACAGTGCATTATGAAGGTGACAGCAGCTAATCCTGTTTCTGAATGAATACTGATTAAAATTATATATTCAAGCCTCCATTTTCACATGATCTGTGTAACTGAGTGGAAAAGAACTGATACATCCCCCAACAGCTGATATATATTTGTACCTTCCCCAGAAACTGTCCAAGCCATCCCCTTGTCAAAGCATTTACAATCAGTTTTGTCCTTGCCTTATAGCCTCAAGAGAAAAAATGCTTCCAGAAAAGGAAGGCAAAAAGTTTTAAAACATATTAGCTGCCGCTGGACAATAGAGATGGCATGGTGGATCTAGGACTGAAATAAAACAATAACCTGTTATCATCACAAAGTACAAAGCAGTTTTAGGTCACACTGCTGGCATTGAGCAGTCTAGCTGACCTAGACTGAATAAATATTCTTAACTGTTGACAACAGTTATTGACATCAACTAATTCAAAATAATTTCATTGTTCTTCTAATTTAAATACTATTTGCATCATCCACTATCTCATCTTGTAAAACTCTCACAGAATTGAGAAAGTTTACTAGCAATACAAATAACAAAAAACATGAAATCTTTCAAATTCATCAGGTTTCCATCCATCAGTAGATGTAAGAAGGCTTTTTGTCTCTGTTTTCACAATTTGCCTGTAACACTCCACAACAAAATGGCCTAACGTGGAGACAAAAGCGAGTAGCCTAATGTGAGCAGAAAATGCCATCAAGGGAATCTTCTACTAAATAGCTAAAGTCACTTTATCTGGCCAGGGAAGTGCGGAGGCTCTTTCGTGAGGTAAGACATACCCGACATGTTCAGAAGAGCCAAAAGCAGAAAACTCTTATACAGAAGTCTTTATTTCTGTGTTAATTTGCTGGTTTTGTTTTAGGGAAACTATGATGAAAACTGTAGATGTAACCCTTCGAGCTCTATGACAAATAAAAATATGATGGAAAAAACCCGCGTTTGTTACGTATAAGGAAGCTTCAGAGTGCTGTTGAGTCAGAATTCACTTGCTTGAATAAACATACCAAATGAAAGCTATGTGGAACAAAATATTGCATTTGCTAAAATAAATACACATAAAAATGAGTATAGCTGTAGATAGTTGCAGTGCTTAAAGAAATAAATAGAGCTCAAACTAAAATAAATGGAAGACATTGAAAAAAGGATGCAACTTTTACAGAACATGATAAAATGAACACTGCACCATTTAAAACTGATTGACAGGGAATGAACTATAAAATCTATATTGAAATGGAAATGACAGAGAAAGAATAGCACAAGGCATCAATGCTACAGTCACAGTGCTGAAAGATGGAAAAATTTCTGAGACAACAGCTTACCGAAATTAAGCAAATTAGAGACTGATGAGAAATCTATGTGTTCTGATTGAATTAACCAGTTGTTGAGAGACAGAGCAGCACTGCAATTTAACATGACTGTTAAACGGATGTTCCTGCTTATATCAAACTTCCTGTACAGTTTAAAATGACACACCAGTAAAACAAAATGCATTCCTTCACATCTGGCCTTTCCGTGGTTGTAACAACATAACATTAAGCATATTATCAGTTTACTATCCAAGTTTCAACGTGGTATGTGCTTAATGAAGCAAACATCAGTTTATTCTGAACTTTCATTTCAGGACAAATCTGCTTTGCATCTGTTTTGAATTCCTTTCTAAGCAAATCTTCTCCCAATCTATTTGATAAGCAGAATTCAGATAGTAATATTTACTCGCAACATTTTCTGTGACTTTGATTTACTTAATAGGATGATTTTTATTTTTTTTCCCTAAGGGTTCCTCTAGTTCCTTTCCTGCACAGAACAACTTTCATTCAATGATGACCTACATTCCATAGCTTGAAGTCTCTAGCTAATCAGCAGAATACAGTCACTTTCAAAATGCTTTCAAATAAACATTGGGATGAGAAGTCATGATAGTCATGATAAACTTCGATACTCAAAAGCATACAGTTAAAATTTTGAAGATTACTGCTCCAAACCATTCATTCTATTACAACTGTCTGCATTAGGTCAAACAATGAGCCTTTTTTTTTTTTTTTTTTTTTTTTTTTAAGCAGGACCAATGTCACATTGGGGAAAGGCCTATTTTCAGGAAAAGCAAAGAATATACTTAGAAATCAAGTGGTTCTTTAGAGGTGTACTCACAACATCTTTTCTGCAAGCAAGTTAATTTTTATATGAAGTATTCTACTTCTCAATATACTGCCTCTACAGACAGCCAATAAGCAAACAGTAATTTCCCAGAAATTTTAGCACCAATGGAAGGAATATGAAATATAATAGTCTAACTATTGAAAAAGAAGGGTTTGATTTCAAGATTTTGGTAACTTCATTCACTATTAGACAGAAAGTGATACTAGGTTACATGATCTAAATCTTTGCACAAGTAAATCATTAAATTTTGCCTTGCATTGTGTTTGTTTAGAGACATTTTCAAAAAGTAATTTGTTCTCGCTTTGAAGTCATCAATAGATATCCACTGTATTTTCGTGGATGCGCTCTACAGCTCCCAGGCTTTATCTCCATTCTCAAACATGCTCAAAGAGTAATCCCTTAAATTTATCATAAATTAAGGCAACAACATAGGTGCTGTGCATTTTCTTAGCATAGTCTAAGAAACTCACCCAAATAATTTCCCTAACAGCTTCAACCTATTAAACCCCAAGACACCTTTTTTAAGTACATCCTCAGTGGATTTTCACCTCTTATATCTTGCTATGTGTTAGATGATGTTAATGTTGTGTTCTTCAACTTCATGAAGAAGTAATGTTTAAATACCAAAGAGCATGATATTCCTTCAGCAGGTACTCCAGATAATTTCAGAGGGTAACAGGTTTCTGATTTTTGTGGCCCTTTTTTAGCAGCATGGTACATGAGTGGAATGAGAAGGAAATAGCTACCTTCATCATTAAGGTCCTTTATTTTCAAAATGCTGAAATTGTGAAATCACCTGGCCACAATTCATCTCTGAATCGGATATCATTTTATTCTCTTTTTTTCCTATATGATTTAATTATATATTTATTTGTTGTCATGACCCATTCAACATTATTACATTTTACCTCATGCTCAGAGCATCTCCCCATTTCCATTAGTCCCACACATACATAATGCTTTTAATATTAAGCTTGTGTTACTATTTTTCTACAAGTTTATAATTCACATCAATCTCTTCTATGTTTAAATTATTTCAGATAAGTAGCTATTTTCAATAATAAATACTCAAATAAGAAAAAAACCTAAATTGGTAATGGGTGTTTCAGTGCTAGCCATCCTAATTTTTCTCTCAAGAATGTTAACACATTTCAATTCAGATTATCAAAAGGGAAGTACATTTTCTTGGGGAATAAAAGGACATGACTGCAAGAATGCTGAGAATGAGTAAAATCCATCTTCCTGTCACTATGCAATGGATTATTTTTAACTACCTATAGCTTTTTCTCGTCAGTAATAGCCTGCAAATATACACATCAAATAAATCACTGAATAAGGAGGAATGAAATGGAACAGATCTATTAAAAAAGGTATAGTGAAGTGTGTTCACTGCTCCACTGCACTGAAATGAATTTGGACTACTTTTACTACACTGTTGTATTGGAATACTAAACAGAAGACTGTAGGCAATTTACAAAAATAACTGAATAATGCACTGAGAATATTTGCAGATCTATATTGACAGATTTCCATCTTCAAAACACTCCTCAGAATAATAAATAACAGTATATTCAGTTACTAAAATAACCAGAGACATTCCATCAATTACTGAAGAAATAAAATGGCTGGTATCAGCCTGTGAAATGTAAATCCCTGAAGTTTCTGTGTAACAAAAACTTCACAGTTAGATACAGTTCTAAGAATACTGTCAAGAAATGTCAGACTTTGGAATAGCAAAAATATTGCTTCAATGATACAATATACTAAAGCTGTCTGTATGACGGCTTTGTGCTGGAGTAGTTAACTTTGTCAAGGACAAAATTCAGAATGCATCTCTTTAGCATGAGAAATTTATAACATAGTTTAGGGAAACCTGAAATATGGAAAATATTTCTAATGGAAAATGAAGAGACTGAAGAATACAAGTAGCCACATAGCTAAACTACATTTTGAATTAGTACCTTTCAGTATGTAAGCTGAAGTTCAATCTGAAGGAATCACCATGAGAACAGTACACTACTTAAGCATCAAATTACAAAGATTTCAAGAAAAAAAAAAAGTCAAATTGGTACATAAGTCATACCACAGATATTCAAGCAGGACATTTTTCACAAACTGAATTGGAGCTAGAGTTGCATGATATTGAGCTGGACTAAGATATGCTACATAGAAACTGAGTATCTTTTCTTTTTTTAAGCAAGCTATTAAAAAGAAAAAACAAGCCTTACCTGTTCACCCATCTTAACTTTAACAAAGAACCTAAAGATACAATGTTAAGATGGCACCTAAAATGCCAGTTATTTGGGCTTTTCAATCAGTAACTGACAAAGATTTTGTTAAAGTAATAAACGGGGAAGGAAGATGAACTTCAAAGTTTATTATAAGGGTAATGGGATGTTAAAAATGAAGCCGTTATTCCCTATTGTTACAATATCAGTCATTAACTGCTAGAAAATTACTTAAACAGCACCACATAGAGAACACGAGATGCAGCGGAGGTAGGCAAAGGGTACTTTATATATTCTTAATTTTGCATGGTTTATAAATAATGGCCTCTGGGATTAATATTTTCTCACAGTTAATGACTGCCTCACTTTAGGGGCAAACTCCTCTGGATAGTCATTAACTGTCAAGAAATGCTGACCCCACAGGTCATTCTTACTGAAGTGCTGTATAATGCATATAATAGTTATGTAAATGCTGAGTATCACTGCAATAAATATTTAAATGAGGTGCTTAGGAAAAGCTTATGGTTTATTCTTGAATAAATGCCTTGGCTAGGTGTGGAAGCGTCTGTGAACACTTGCACACAAGGGCAACTGAGCCTAAGTGTTTTTATTCTCTGATCTAGGACCTGGGATTAAGGTTTAATATTAGCAACAATGAAGGATACTGAGATGGCAGAAGAGACTCTAGTTCGGAACCCTGCCCTTTCTGGGGTTCAGCTGTGAGAGGAATTATTCATTGCACTGCAAAATAAATAGAATCCACTGTCAAATGTTTTCATTGTGTCACAGAGGTGCATCTGCAGAACCAGAGCATCTATTTTGTTCACCCTCCTTAGATTTGGATGGGTAGTTCAGGCACCTCCCTTAGGATCACAACCATTATTGTCTCTAGTGAAAGCTATATGTCTCCAAAGAGTGTCCCTGAATTTTAAGCACTGAGCCTCCTCGAGTTTGCCAGTCAGACATATTGACGGACGAGGAAGTTCTCCCTCCTGAATTTAGACACCTGACAAAGGTTGCTATCAGGCTTGTCTATTCTGAATTCAGAGCACCAGGTCCTCTACTGTTGATAGATATATAACTGTGTAGCTATCACTTTTTTTTTTTAAATGCTGATGGCCACAGTGTCCACATTTGCATAGTAATAGTCACTAAGATAGAGAACACATCTAGGAAGTGAGTATTCAGGAATCTTTTCCTTCCTAAATCTGAGAGGAATTTAGTTTACCTTACACACTTCCCAAGTAAGTGTTTTATTTTCTAGATTATAACAGAGACAGAGCTAGAAGCCCTATACACATTTCTTGTGGAAGTAGGGCTGCTGCATAGGCAAGAAAACAAGAATCAAGTACTCAGAATTCAAATGTACAGCCAACTCTTCAAACTTTTAGGTGAAGCATTAAGCACGGAGAGAAAAGGTTTGCTTTTCTGGTCTCCACCCCGAGTTCTGCTTTGTTTTTTACGTTAGATCAAACACTAAATAAAAAGCAAATGCTTGAAAAGATCTCCCTGTACAAATTAATGCACTATCTAGACACTACTTCTGTGATCAAAGACATCGCACCTCTCTAAGATGTTAGGTGTCTCCTCACCATATATCTGAAATGCAATGAAGTTCAAGCAAAAGTTATACTACTATCTTCTTGCAACGATGCACTTCTATACAACATTGTACATGTTTGGTCACTGCATAGGATGTGTGGTTCTAATTGCAGACCAACTGAATGTCCATCCCTCCAAGATTAGGGTGGAAATTTCCAAATCACTAAATCAGTAGGATATAGGCATCGTAAGAAGCAGTGCTGAGAGCAGAAGAGTCTTCTCCAGCTTTTTGCAGGGGAGGCGGGGGCAGGGGAAGGAAATACCATTAGGCATAAATGAGGAAAATCAGAGAAGAAAAAAACCAACCCCATTTCCATTATGACTATTCTTGTTAAATTGCTAAAAGCCAACAGGGACAGTAAATATCACGACTAAGTATATAGTTTCAGGTCTGTGGTATTTTATACTCACAGCTAAATTAGAATATAAATGCTAAAGTCTAAAAGGTTTGCATATATATTAATGATGATGCATTTAACTCATAATAAGAACTGATTGAATTTATAAAAAGGATTGACCATTTACAAGTAGTGTTTTGTTAGTGAATTAACTTAGTTTTATAGTTTAAAACTGCTCTGGTTTGTCAGTCTTCTAAACAGTCCCATCACAGTGATCTCTGATTTCCTAACTGATGCGTATATCTGCTGTTAAACTACAAATACTTATATAAGAAATACTTAATATCAAAGTAAAATATAAACAGGATTTAGAGATTTACTGTGGGGTAGCCATCACAAAGAATGCTGCATTTACAAAAGATGGTCATTGCCAGAAAGGAACTCAGAGATGACAAGTATAATTAAATTCTTTGTTTTGAAATGCCTCTAAGAATGTATCTGGTATGACAAGTGCTTCATACCTTTAAAATAAAAGATAGAGAAAAATGAGTGATTGTTAATTGCCAGGAAGACAGATTTTTCTTGTTGTTGTTGCATTATTTATCTTCTAAAGAGATTTAGTTTTGTGTCATTTTTTCAGACAAAAATCCAAACTGATTGATGTGTAGTCCACTCTTTGAGCTATGACAGGAAGCAGAAACTGTCTTAGTCCAATACTAATGTCTAGAATATACTTGAATGTTTTGGACTAGAGTACACAGACTACAGACCAAACTCTCTGGAAATAAAAATGAATAAGAGCTAATCAACAAGTAAATTGTATTCAATATATAGCCCAGACGTACATTCTCACAGTGGGTATGTATATACCCTGGCATTCAAGACTAGAGACTTTTTGCACCATAAAACCTCCTTTCTTGTGTTTGATAGAGCTATGTAGGGCAGAACATGCACATGCCCTCTCAGATCTCACTCAGACAGAGAACTGCTGTGCTGCCACTTACTTTAAGGATTCTTTGAAAACCAAAAAAAGGCAGATTTTTTTTTTTTTTTTGGATGGATGGATAGGCCTTAAAGACCTAGAGATACTGAAAAAAATCTTTCTGTATTCAAGTGACATACCTGTCTTAAGTAATAACCCAACAGCATTCACGATTTTCTGAATATAAATTTCAAAGACCTTCATTTAAAAAAAAAGGAAGGGGGGTGATAAATTTACCAAAATGTGTATTATCTCTGCATGTCTTTGTGCAGTGTAGTCAAGCTTTCTGATACTTTTGTTCCCTGCAACTGTCATTTGAATTTCAAGGGACTGTTAGGCAGATGAGAGGCCACACAAGTAGCATAAGAAATTGTTTCATGCCCCATACTGTGAGATGGGGAAGTTCTACTGTCTCACCAAAAGTGTTAAAACAGCCCAGTATCCAGTTCAAGACCCTTTGCATGGACAAATTTATGCTATGGTTATTAAATATTTGATATTTTTATATTTTTTGATATTTTTGATATTTTTCAGGACCACTCCTAGAACAAAAAGGGCTCCTTGCATTGGGGTTGCAGAGTGCAGGCACATTAATGTACCTTAGGGACTAGATTATACTTTTGGGGGAGAAAAATACTCATTTGTTTTGGATAGAATTTGCAAACCTTCATAAATATCTAACCACCTTTCTTGCCAGAAAGTACTTAAGGCAAGAACAACAATTTCTTAGATGGGTACAAAAGTATGTAGATTGGTAGAGGCTCAAAGCAAGGCTTAACAACCACCCTGAGCGCCAGGATCAAGGGATCCAGGAAAAGAGTTTCTTTACAGGTGGTTCCGAAGGTTGATGTGTAAGTAAGTTCTGTGTGTCTTCTGTCTGACAGATAGGACACATACAATCTCTAATGGTTGTATGTAGTCACATGGTGCACCAGAAGGTTCTGGACAACAGGTCTTGCTGCTATTACACAGTACTTAACATAAGTCATAGAATAATGGTGGGAAGTCTGAGCCTTTCCAGAGACCAATAATTTTCATCCATCTGGCCCTCTGTGTGGGCATCCCACTGAAAAAACGAATTAGTCTGAGTGTAGGAGATCACTAGAAGGAAACAGAAAGAAAGGCTGATAAGAAATGCAGCATTCAAAGGGAATTCAGGTTTCTGAACTGATAGAATGTCTTCCCAGAGAGAACACCATCTGAAGCTGTGACTATAAATTTCAGAGCCCGACCTCGGGCAGCATGAAGTCGTACGCTACCGAATGTCCTACCAGAGCTCAGTAGAATTTTACTGAACTGGTAGGATGCCTCTCCAAACAAGGAATCAAGAAGGTCCCATGCATATGCATACATGTCCCCCACCCCAGAACAGGATGTCACATTAGATATACAGACATTGTCTATATGAAGAATGATGGCATTGCTCCACACAATGGATTTTCAGGCCTCCAGTAATTTATTCTCGCACAACTTGAACAGTAATTTAAAAGTTCTTAATAAACTTGTTTGCTTCTCAACATTAATTTCTTTTTATATGTTTAGGGAATGCTGTGTTCTAGCATGTATTTGTTACAGTAATAATTGTCATGTATATGGTTGCCTGTCTCTGTTATGCTTTTTTACTTATGCTACTTGTGTATAGTATGGAATGTACACTTAGAGGATTGGCATAAAATCATTTTGCAAATGTGATTCCAGTCTGATGCCATTTTTTATATTAAGAGTAAAACCCAAAAAGGGAGTTGGTTAATTGTGGGTTCTTTTTTGTATATAAAAGTAGGGGTTTCTGAACGGAAACATAAATGGCAGAATTCAGAAAATAAGGTATTTCTATTACAAAGAAATTATGTATGCTGTGCACATGCCCACTTCTGCCCAAAGCCATAGGATGAGACGCTGATTTAAAACTGACCTATTTAGCTATAGCCCAAAAAAATGCAAGAATATCACTTTCTTCAAAACAAAACTCCTTGAGGAAAAGATGATATGGGTTCTTCCATATGAAACCTTCAGTTGCTCTTTAATATTCTTAGCTCCCTGAAGAAGTTATCATCACTTTTTCAATATTTTACCTAATCTACTTTCTTTTCATTTTCCTTGGGAAAATATATTTGAATTATGTAAATCATTCTCCATCTGCCAATATAAAAATAGTCATCACGAGCACTTAGAAATAATGCAAATCCACAAAAATATACAAGAAGCGGTACTGTAGAACTGTACATCTAAGCAAAATCTCTTTTATCCCCTAGTGCTGTTTACAGGATAATAAACCTCAGTCAGGAGAACTAGAAGGATTCATTTCATTGTTCTTTGTGCCCCCAAGAACATCATAAGAAGAGATGACATTTTATGGGGGAAAGCTTCAAATTTTGCATTAGATGATATTGCTCTTTAAGAAAAGATGAAAAATTTGGGAGAGAAAAAATTTATTATTTTCAGAAACAGTAGCAACATTAGTGAACACAATAAATAAAATAGATGACTAGATGATAAATAAACCAGAACATTTTCAGAGGCTGAATGTTCTTTTATTCAGTCTCTGAAAAAACAATCTCAGGTTTGATATGGATTGTTAAAGCTTTTAAAGAAATATTCTCTTACGAAGTCTTCTACACAGAGTAGTGGTATTTAGGAGACAGCAATAGCATTATTCGAATGTCAACAATATTCTCAAACACATTTTAAACAAGAAAAATAATGATACTATGTGACAAAGCATTTTTTACATTATGCATAATTTTTTTAAAAGTGAATCATCATAGATGCACCCTCACGATCGAGTAATTCAGATGACTAATTTTAAGCATGAACAGTATCAATGATGAACTTAAACTGTCTTCTGTATATTTCTCCCAGACAACTCTCACAGCACTAAATCCTTGAAATAAGTAAAACAAGTTATACAACAATGTGAAAATATTAATTTTTATATATCAGGAACTAGCATTTTGCTTGCACAGTTTTCCTTTTCCAGAGAGTCTAGCTACAACTCACAGACTTGGTTTGGCTATCAATTGTTTATATTCTTGTTTTAGTTATCAAATTTTATAAATCAGCTAAACACTACAATTTCTGCAATAACCTTATCTGAGCTTATATCTTAATTCTTACGTAAGTAGAAAACCATACAGAAGTGAGAATTAAATCCTCCCCCAAGTTGTTTCCAAATTTCTCAATACAATACCTGTTCTATTACCATTTTTAATTGTAATATTATAGTAATTTTAGCAAAAATCTAACCAAAAATAGACATTTTTTCTTAATAAGTACTTTTTCAAAAAAGACATGACTTCTCTATTGACTGATAAGAAACTAAAGAAGATATTTCACATGCATGCACATACATTTATTCCTTAATTTATGCTTTATCTTTTAAAGCAGTTGATAAAAAAAAAAATAATTTCCTAGTTTTCAGGTAATTTCTAGTGATAACAGATTCAGCAGGAAGGGTTTTTGTTGGTTCAGAAGTCTAGCCAGTCTGTCTAAAACTACTGTATGACTTGGCTATCTAGGTAACTGCTACAACATAATATGTATTGTACAGTTCAAACTTTCCTTGTTCACATTAGAACATCCTATTTTTCTAGCTGTAGGACTATCATACACCTGAATCAAGCCATCTTTCTAGTAAAATCAATAGCATTATTTACTTTAATTTCAACCATGCAGAACTGGCCAGAGTGCATCTCCTCATTTTCTTTCATGTACTGTCAGGCGTTACCCAGTCGAGCTATAATCTGTGCTCGGTGTTAGTGCCATTACATCTGAGAGCAATGTATAACACATTCTATTACGTGAACAGTTAGAAATGTGCTGAACTGAGATCTGTAAATGAGTCTCACTGCAAGAACTTTTATAACACCTTTGAATGCAGTGGGCACATACTGAATCTAAAATTCTGCATTATTTTACATTTCCTGAAATGAATTACAGAAATGTAAATTAATCCACTTCTATAAAGTGATTACTGTGTTTTCTCTTTTTTCTTTACAGAAAGTTTCTTCCTATTCACTTTCCACTCTAAATCAGCCAGTGATACTTAACGGTAGAGATGGAGAGAAGCAGGAAGCTTCATAGTCTCTTCTAAAGGTCAGCAAATAGTCTTTGGAGAGATCAGAAGAAAGAAATATCCGGAACTAAAGGTCTTTCATTTAAAAATAACATAGAATCATAGAATCATAGAACCATAGGGTTGGAAGGGACCTCTGGAGATCATCTAGTCCAACCCCCCTGCCTGAGCAGGGTCACCTAGAGCAGGTTACACAGGAACACGTCCAGGCGGGTTTTGAATGTCTCCAGAGATGGAGACTCCACCACCTCTCTGGGCAGCCTGTTCCAGTGCTCTGCCACCCTCAGGGTAAAGAAGTTCCTCCTCATGTTTAGGTGGAACTTCTTATGCTCAAGTTTGTGCCCATTGCCTCTTGTCCTGTCCCCGGGCACTACTGAAAAGAGCCTGGTCCCATCCTCCTGACACCCACCCTTTAAGTATTTATAAGTGTTGATAAGATCCCCCCTCAGCTGTCTTTTTTCCAGACTGAAGAGACCCAAATCCCTCAGCCTTTCCTCATAAGAGAGGTGTTCCAGTCCCCTAATCATCTTGGTACCCTCTGCTGCACCCTTTCCAGCAGTTCCCTGTCCTTCTGGAACCGGGGAGCCCAGAACTGGACACAGTACTCCAGGTGTGGCCTCACCAAGGCAGAGTAGAGGGGGACGATGACCTCCCTCGACCTGCTGGCCACACTCTTTTTGATGCACCCCAGGATGCCATTGGCCTTCTTGGCCACAAGGGCACATTGCTGGCTCATGGTCATCCTGGTGTCCACCAGGACTCCCAGATCTCTTTCCACAGAGCTGCTCTCCAGCAGGTCAGCCCCAAACCTGTACTGGTGCATGGGGTTGTTCCTCCCCAGGTGCAGCACCCTACACTTGCCCTTGTTGAATTTCATAAGGTTTCTCTCTGCCCAGATCTCCAACCTGTCCAGGTCTCTCTGTATGGCAGCACAGCCCTCTGGTGTGTCAGCCGCCCCCCCCAGCTTTGTGTCATCAGCAAACTTGCTGAGGGTGCACTCTATCCCCTCATCCAGGTCATTGATGAATATATTGAAGAGGACTGGACCCAGTACTGACCCCTGGGGAACACCACTCGTCACTGGTCTCCAACTAGATTCTGTGCCCCTAATGACAACCCTCTGAGCTCTATCTTTCAACCAGCTTTCTATCCACCTTACTGTCCATTCATCTAACCCACACTTCCTAAGCATCCCTATGAGGATGCTGTGGGAGACCGTGTCAAACGCCTTGCTTAAGTCAAGATAGACCACATCTACCGCCCTCCCCTCATCTATCCATCCAGTCATGCCATCGTAGAAGGCTATCAGATTAGTCAGACATGATTTCCCCTTGGTGAATCCATGCTGAGTACTTCTGATAGCTTTCTTTTCCTCCACGTGCCTTGAGATGATGCCCAGAACGAGCTGTTCCATCATCTTTCCAGGGATGGAGGTGAGGCTGACCGGCCTGTAGTTCCCTGGCTCCTCCTTCTTGCCTTTTTTGAAGACTGGAGTGACGTTAGCTTTCCTCCAGTCCTCAGGCACCTCGCCTGTTCTCCAGGACCTTTCAAAGATGATGGAGAGCGGCCCAGCAATGACTTCTGCCAGCTCCCTCAGCACTCTCGGGTGCATCCCATCGGGGCCCATGGACTTGTGAATATCTAAATGATCTAATTGATCCCTCACTCGCTCCTCCTCAACCCAAGGGCAGTCTTCTTCTTTCCCTGTTACTTTATTCAATGCCTGGGACTTCTGAGGGCTGGGCCGAGCAGAAAAGACCGAAGCAAAGAAGGCATTCAGTAACTCTGCCTTCTCCGCATCCTCCGTCACCATGACTCCTGTCTCATTCAACAGTGGGCCCACAACTTCTCTGGTCTTCCTTTTGCTTCCAATATATTTGTAGAAGCTCTTTTTGTTGTGCTTGACGTCCCTAGCCAGGTCTAATTCCAAGGCGGCCTTGGCTTTCCTTGTTTCATCCCTGCACGCTCTGGTGGCATTCTTGTAATCCTCCCAAGGGGTCAGTCCCTTCTTCCACTTATTATAAACTTCCTTCTTCCACTTGAGCTTTTTCTGAAGCTCCCTGCTTAACCATGCAGGTCTCCTGCGTCCCTTGGCCGATTTCTTTCTCTTAGGGATGCACCGATCCTGAGCTTGGAGGAAGTGGTCTTTGAATATCAACCAGCTTTCTTGAGCCCCTTTGCCTTCCATAGCCCTAGCCCACGGGATCTCTCCAAGCAGTTTCTTGAAGAGGCCAAAGTTAGCCCTCCTGAAATCCAAGGTTGTAATTTTACTTCTTGTTGTTTTGTGGATAGTGCCCATGATCCTGAACTCAATCATTTCATGATCACTACAGCCTAGGGTGCCCCCAACCTTAATGTCCTCCACCAATCCTTCTGTGTTTGTCAGTACCAGGTCTAGAAGTGCTCCTCTCCTTGTTGGCTCCTGTACCACCTGTGTCAAAAAGTTGTCATCAGTGCACTGGAGGAGCCTCCTGGACTGCCCATGCCTGGCTGTGTGGTCTTCCCAGCAGATATCAGGGTGATTGAAGTCCCCCATGAGAACCAGGGCCTGCGATTGCGAGGCTACCTTCAGTTGTCTGTAAAAAGCCTCATCAGTTTCCCCATCCTGATCAGGTGGCCTGTAATAAACACCCACAACAGTGTCCCTCATATTTTCCTGTCCCTTAATCCTCACCCATAAGCTCTCGACTCACTCTTCATCCGCCCCTAGTGAGAGCTCAATGCATTCCAAATGCTCTCTCACATAGAGTGCAATTCCACCACCCCGCCTTGCTGGTCTGTCTTTCCTGAAAAGGACATAGCCACCCATGACAGCATTCCAATCATGCGAGTACATGTACCTAGAAAAGCCCTTCTGCTTGAAACAGAAGGCTTTTTCAAACATTTATTCCTGCAGCTATTATATAGTCACACTTGTTTTCCTATCACTTTATCACCCCCCTTCTGTTACAAACATGAAACCAAATTATATGTGCACTCATCTTTTCTTTCCAGTGCTAAAACATTGCTCTCATAATTTTCTTGATATTGTAACACAATTTCAACTCTGCAGTAGTTAAGGGTCTCTCTCTGAATTTCCATTACAATACCTTGATATATAATAAACCATTATAGTTATGCCTTACCCTATTAACGGAGAAGGAGACATTTAAATAAGTTTAAAGTGAGTCAGAGCCTTTCATAGGTTTATTGTCTAGATGTGATGGGCAAGGCCCTTCTCCCCCCAGCCTGACCTTTATCTCCTGTAATCCTGCCCGAGCAATAACCACCCATGGGGGTCATAATGGGGGCGTCTGGTCATGGCTTGGGGGAGACAGATAACAACACAATAGCCAAGGGTTAACTTAATCAATGCATCCACCTAACCACAATACTGGTACCTTGGTCGATGTGCAAATAGGACTATAGTTCAATCATTTTACCCCCATAAATAGTGAGCAGCCCAAGAGTCCTTTGAGCTCTCCTGCACAGCAGCAGGCTGCACACCAGGACTTCTCAAGATTATTCCCTAAGGTTGAGATATTCCTTGCCACAACAGATCCTCAGTAAATTAATAGCATGCTAAATTTTTAAGCTTCACTAAGATTATATCTTAGAGTGATTGTGCATTTATAATCATTTAGATGCAAACCATTGGCCAAGACTGGGACCAGGATTGGATCCAGCCGCAGCTAGACTCCTCTCTGAGAAGGAGTTTAGAAAGCAAGGCGGTCCTCTCTGAAACTCAGCTCAATGGGAGGGTCTCCCTGACAGTTTTTTCTGACCCTGACCTTTATGCAGTAAATAAGCAAGCGTGCCTTGCCAACAAATCTTGTTAAACCAGTGTTGCATTTAGTATCAAACTTTATATCACCGCTTTATATCAACAAACGTATTGTTGCTTCTCTCTTACAAGTGAAGTGCATCATTCCATCTGCAATACCAATTTATATACTGGAAAGGTATCTTCTGGAACTTTAAAGATCAAGTGTGTAGTGAAGGAAAGCATATCAATTAAAGTCACTACAGTGCCTATCATGTATCAATATATTTGCATATGTTACATTCTTTTCCGCTGTAAATCTGAAAACCTACATCATTGAAGGCACGGTGATTTAAAAAAGTTTAATTAGCAAACTTTAATCTACCAAACACATGAATGATGTGAAGTTGCTAAATGACATTAAAAACTACCATGTGTCTGAGAATGCAAGTCACACCTGTACAACAAACCATATATACACAGATCTCTCTCTCTCTATCAAGGCTAATGCATTCAGATTCTTACAGTCCATCTTGGTTTTACACTATCTTCTTCTTAGACTGGATATACTTCATTAGACAGGGAAGACAGCAGAGTGACTTTGTGGCTAGGGGACGGATTGCCCTACAGAGCCTTCATGTAAAGAAGCACAGGTAGAAGACAAGTGCCCTAACTGCTACACGAGATTTAATTATCTTCTACCCCATGATCGTCCTATTCTTCTCCCCAATCAGATAACCCAGCATACATGATTTGATGAGTTTATAAACAATTGTTTTCTTATTTTAAATTTAGAACATAAGCTCTCCAAGAAAACATCAATTTTTATGTATTTGTACAGTATATAACACCTTTAGCACAAATTCTTCATCTCTAAGCACACATACAAAAAATAATGCCAGTAATGCCAAGATTTTTCTGTTGCTTCAGTACTCCCAGATTTGGTTTATATGCAAACCAAGAAGTACAAATATAATATCAATATTTCTTTGTGATTCCAAAATCCTAACCAGTTTTAGTTCTGGAAAAATGTTTAGGCTAGGTCTTCCTCAAATATACATAAATTTGCTAATGTACTCTTTATGACAACTAATGGAACTAATTACATATTACAGAAGCAGCAGGATACACAACATTTTCTGATCTGTCTTTTCAGTGAATTGAAACTTTTCTCGTTCAAATTTGTATAATTGTGTCACAGTCTCTGTTAAGTCAAAATCAGAAAGAAAAATTCACCTGAAGATGGACCACTACTTTTGGGAATAGAGATAATTAAGGAAAAATGCAAAAATGCATCATTTAATAGAAAAAAAACAAAAACAAAAAAGCCAAACCAAACCAAAACAAAACAACCACAAGTAATTCAGGGAGAAAAGTACAGCTTTTTCTTTTTTCTTTGTTTTTTCTTTTTTTTTTTTTTTCATGAAATAAAATAGGCCTTGGCACAAATAGGAATATCCAATCATACAGGAGCAAAGCACTAATAGGATTATAATGGCTTAATATGGATCTCACAGATTTCAAAATCTATCCACAGCACATACCAAGGAGTTAACAAAGTCAATTTGATATGTATATAGTCCTTATGCATGTGACCCCTTTTAACAATGCCAAAAAATAATAAACATACTGTATTTGTTACTTCATAATTATTATGTACTTTATTCCAGTATCTAAACAGCATGAATTATGTGAAAACTTGCAACACATCAGAGGGGATATCTCACTACTAAAATAACCTAGTAGTACGTTGTTTGAAAGAGAAGGCTGTCTGCAAGAGCATAGCCCAGTTATTTATCTCTGGAACTGTAAATGATGTCTCAGAGCAAAAGTCACTCCATGCAAAAAGCAATAACAGCATTCCTCCCTTTTGTTCTGACAAATAGTTCTCTGCAGTGTCGTAACTTTAAATGAATCACTAAAACTGACGCTTTACTGTCCTTTGAAATTCACCTCTCTCAAGAAAAATATTTTGAGACAATAAGACTAGTTCTGTTTATCTAGACAATCTTCTAATTTTTGTGAAGATAGATTACCAAATACACAAATGAGTGAAATATTTCACCTAGAGGAAAAGCCTCGGATTACCACCAAACAACAATGCACCCTCTTGAAAACGCTTTTACTTTATTTTATTTGTTCAATTTAGAAGACTGAGTCAGATCAAGTGGCAAGCAGTAAAGCAAGGAACGTGGACAATTTTTGAGAGTAAGGCTTGACTAGAAGTCAGTGATGTCAGACATCAGAGAGGCTAGCAGACTTACAGGATTAGGGGGGTGTAAATTTCTGAAGAGGAAACGGAATCAAGTTATTGCATAGGCAGAGGAGGGCTGAAAGGAGGGAAGATTATTGTTCCCTACCTTCCTACTAATCCTGGAGAGGACTTAAAACTTCAAGCTTCTTGAGAATGTTCTGTATTCATAGAACACATCAGCTCTGGACTTACAAGTCAGTGCCTTATAAATAAAAAATTATAATATAAAGCCTTGTCTTTCATGAGGAAGTCATCCATTTCTGTTTCTTGACAGAAAACAATATTCTTTTTTTTTCCTACTGGGTTAGGTATCTTCCAGTTTGGGATTTTGAATCAGTTTATTAAAGGATAAAGAAGCATCAGTACTAGCACAAAAAAAGGGAGAAGGCACTTGCAGCTGGAGTTGGAATTGCACTGGGGAGGAAAAGTAGGAAGCAGCTCTGACTGATTCAGCTGTGTTGAGCTAGTTAACTGAGCTAGTTAAAATGCTGCAAAATTTAAGAACAAGTTGCTGCTTCCTGTGTTAGTGAGTTGTGTTGGAATTAATTTCATAGTTTATATTACTGATTTGAAGGGAAAGGCATTGAGCATTGGATTAACCTCCATTTAAATAGTATAAACTTCAAGGTTTCGAACACAGACCTTAAAATGTCTGTCACATCTGTATCACTTAAAAGTGTATATTTTCTTCATAGGAAGAGGCACCAAATCAGAAGCAGTATACAGAATCACACTATCATTGTGGTTGGAAGGGACAGCTGAGGATCGCCTAGTCCAATGCCCCTGGTCAAATCAGGGTCATGAAGAGCAGCTTGCCCAGGGCTCTATCTTAGATGGAAGCTCTACAACTTTTCCAAGCGACCTGGTCTGGGATTTGGTCACCCACACCATGAAAAGGCATTTTGTTATGTTCAGATGGTATTTCCTGTGGTTCAGTTTGTATCTGTTATCTCTTGCCTTGTCACTAGGCACCACAGAAAAGATCCTGACTCTGTCTTCTTTAGTGCTACCATCGGGTATTTATACACATCAATAAGATAACCTCTGAGCCTTCTCTTCTCTAGGCTAAACAGCCCCACTTCTTTTAGCTTCTCCTCATCTGAGAGATGCTCTAGTCCCTTCAGCATCTTCATGGCCCTTCACAGAACTCACTCCAGTATGTCCATGACTCTTGTGCTGGGGAGTCCAGAGCCAGACCCAGCACTCTGGATGCAGCCACGCCAGGGCTGAGTAGAGAGGAAGCATCATCTCCCTTGACCTGCTGGCAGTGCCCTGCCTAGTGCAGCCCCAGACACTAATGGTGTTCTTTGCCACAAACACACTTTCCTGACTCATGGTCAATTTGGTGCCCACCAGCACCAGCAGGACCTTCTTTGTAAAGCTGCTTCACTGCCTGTCAGCACCCAGCAGTAAATCATTCCTCCCCGAATGCTGGATTTAGCACTTCCCTCTGTTGAGCTGCATTAGGTTCCTGTTGGCCCTTTCCTCCAGCCTGTCCAGGTCTCTCTAAATGGCAGTACAGCCCTCTGTTGTATCAGTTACTGCTCCCAATTTTGTATCATAAGCAAACTTGCTGAGAGTTCACTCTGTCTGATCATCCAGATCATTAATGATGATGTAAAACAGTGTAAGACCCAGTATCAGCTCCTGGGGTACACTGCTTGGAAATGTCCTCCAGGTGGATCAGCTGCTTACTGATCACAACCCTCTGGGCCTAGATGTACAGGTAGTTTTCAGTCCATTTCCTTGTCCACCTCCCAGTTCATGCTTAATCAGCTTGTCTATGAGAATGCTATGGGAGACAGTATCAAGATGAGCAACATCCACTGCCCTCCTCTCATCCACAAAGACTGTCATCTCATTGTAGAAGACTATGACGTTGCTTGAACATAATTTGCCTTTTGTAGATCCTCGCCAACTACTCCCAAGCAAATCCTTTTCCTTCATGTATTTGGAAATGGTTTCTAGGATTCATTGCTCCATCACCTTCCAAAGATCAAATTGAAGCAGACCTGCACGTAGTTTCCCAGACCCTCTTATTACTCCTTCTTGAAGGTGGGAGTGGTATTTGCTTTCATCCACTTCTGAAGAACCTCACGCAATTGCCCGTTACCTTTCAAAGACAATCAAGGGTGGCCTCACAATGACATCATTCAGCTCCCTCAGCACTCATGGCCATCTCGTTATGTCCTGAGCACTTGTGGGTATCTGGTTTGTTTATACTTTTTCTAACCTGACACTTACTCCAAGAGGAAGTCTTCCTTGCTCCAAACTCCCCTCTGGTTCCAGCAGCCAGGGATTGCTTAAGGCTGGCCTAATTAATTAAGATTGAGGCAAAGGTGGCATTGAGTACTTCAGCTTTTTCTGCGCCCTTTGTTACTGTGCCCCCTTCCCCATTCAGTAGCAGGCCCACATTTTCCCTTCTTTTTGCTGTTCATGTACTGTTGCCCTTCATGTTTCTTGAGAGATTTAACTCCACATGGGCCTTGGCTTTCCTGATCCCATTCCTGCCTGTTTGGACAGTATCTGTGCATCCCTCCTGAGTCATCTGCCTGTGCTTCTACCTCTTGTACACTTCCTCTTTATTTTTAATGTTTATCCATGCAGGACTCCTGTTTCCTTTGACTTCCTGCTCATCTGGAGGCTCAAATTTTTGAGTTTGGAGGATATAATCCTTGAATATTAACAAGTTGTCTTGGACATCTCTTGTCTCCAGGACAGTCTCCATGAAGTTTGTTCAAGCAGATCACTGAAGAGACTAGATGCTGCTCTCCTAAGTCCATGGCTGTGATCCTGACTTTAGCCCTGCTCCTTCTGTTCAGGATCCTGAACTCCTGTCATGGTTACTGCAGCCAATGCTGCCCTGGCCTTCAGAAGCCAAACAATCCTTCCTTGTTTGTAAGTGTGAGATCCAGTAAAGTCTGTCTCCTTTTTGGTTCCCCGGTCTCTTGTATTAGAAAGTTGCCATCAATGCACTCCTAAAATGTCCTGAATTGCTTATGCCCTGGTATGTTGTCCCTCTGTCTGCAAATAGCACCGGTAGACACCTTTGGCTGAAACAGGAATTTTAACATTGACTGGGGATACGGTTTTAAACCTCAATCAGTACCTTTCAGTGGATGAAAAGAACAATAGATGATTTGACTAGATGATTCTGGTAAGATCTTGATGTTGAAGACATGCAAGAATGGTGGAACAAGACTGCCATGTTACAAAGTGTATCAGACATTCCGGTAAGTTTTTTTACAGTCTGATATCGTCAATATATAAGGTATATACAATAATTCTTTATTTTTTAAAATTCAGTTTTCTGCCAGAAGTGCTGAAAACAGTAATAAATATTTTACTGCATGACTCACGCTGCTTGGAACAAATTTTAATGAATTACATCTTAATGCTGCAATCCAAGCATTAAGCTGCCAAAGTTATGATTAATGGAGTTGCATTCTAATAAAGGGAAAAAAGCCTCTATAAGAGAAAAGAATTTTTTTCATCATTACTATGACAGTAGTATGGTAAGCTTACTGCATCATCAAATGTTTTGTAATAATAGAAACATATAGAAAATACATTTTATGGAAATAGATCTGAATAATATACTTTTGAAAAGCCATAGTTTAGCAGTGATGATCTTCTTAATATTGCTACTGCAATAAAAAGGGAGAGGAACAAATACCAAATTTTAGGGTCTAACTGAATTCCACATCAGCTATTTCAAGAAAATAAAAATTTTTAACACATTTAAAACTTTTAGGTTTTGTTTCAGCATGAAAACCAAAAACATTTAGCTTCAGGTTGACCTGATTGTTTCCACAATTGTTTCATTCAGCCAACGAACCAAAAAATCAATTAGTTGCACAGCCTTGTTTTGATGGTTCTTTTCTTACTTGACTGGTCTCAGGGAGAGTAAACAGCATAATGGTCCCAAGAGCAAACTACTATCAAAAGTAGTTCTCAAACTAAACACACAGAGAGAACCCTTACTTCAGATTGATACCTTCTGGAGGTAGTTATTTATGTGTATGTGACAGAATACCGTGGATCGCCCCTAATTTATTTTTCTTTTCATCACTATTAGACACTTCAAAAAGGTCAAACACAAATCAAACTGTATTCCGCCTCCAGGTTAGGGAAATAACATGGATTATATTTCCAGAACTTTAATCAAGTATCCACACAATTTATTTGTTATATTGAAGAAGAATGGAGGCATAGAGGTGAGATTTGAAGTATTTTATCATTTAGATCTAAAAGATTTTGCTCAGGTTGGAAATGTGACTTCAAATTTGTGCAAGATATACTTGAGGATTAGTTAGCTGTCAGATGAGTAGAAGAAGTGCATCTCTGATGCATCCTGGTTTACTCTTTACTTTGTGCTTTGGTATCAATCATCTTGCTGTGAGGGAGTTTGGAGCAGAGTACACACACACAGACACACACACAAAGCCATGCTCTTTAAATTCTAATTTACTTAACCCATAAATAATTTAACCCTAATTTACTTAATAGTAAAAGATAACACTTTTCATTTTATTAATGAGTCTGCAGTAATAAAATGTGTGAATGGCAAATTAAAAGGAATTCTTTTCTCTACAGAAGGCAAGGGAGTATCTGCTACAAATAAATAGTAGCATTACTTTTATGCTCGTCATCAGTAAAGTTAAGGAGCAAAAAAAAAATTGTTAAATTTGTGCTAAAACAGTTAATTTGAAATATGCATTTCCACTTCGTCAGGAAAACTGAGGTCTGAACTAGACTTATTAATCTAGAGTTTGGCAACCATGAGGGAGATGTTGTTACATTGTTATAATTATTAAGCACACGAAATATTCATAGAATAAATTCTATATTTTAAAGAACCATAAAGAAGATCACAAAGTCTTCTTGCTAAATTTAACAACAAACTTTGTAGCCATTTTTCTCCATAACAAGAAAGGAGTAACTGCTTTGGCCTTAGCAGAAGGTAACAAATAATAATTTAAGATAATTTTTACTTCCTTCTAGAGCACACTGCTAAATCAAACTGGTGTATTTTTCTCCATATTAGTGAACAGAGAGATAAGAATCACTGTAAAAAGATGCTGAACAGGAAATGCATGTAAACAGCTACTCCACTAGTGAAGTAAGTCAAAGGCAGAACCATTAGTGTCTCTAGCTAAACTCTTCAAACACAGTGCCCACTTATCATTAGCATATCACTTTCTGGTATCTCAGGGTCCTGACTCCGTTTTTATGCAATTGACCTCTCCATAAGAGCTCTCTGAAGAAAGTCATACAGTAAGATTTTTCGTAGGTATTTAGCTCTAATATGACCCGTCAAAGGCATTTGACCATATTAGAGTAACACATACATCAATCACCATATTCATAGCTGAGGGACACCAGTAAATAGGGATCGTTTCTGCTTTGCTCTAAAAAAGAAAAACAAAAACAACTCCAAACCTAAACTTAGATTACTAATGAATCTCTAATTTCCTGACAAAGACATAAGAATTTGAAATCTCTCATATATATATATATATATACACACATAAATATGCATGCATGTAAACTCACATAGATATATATTTTTTCAGCAGTACAACATGACTATCAAGTTCTCCAAAGGTGAACTGCTTATGTCCTGCCCCATGTACATATTAATTTCTATTAAAAAAGCATTATTGTTTTTTGCATTTATTACAAATATCTATATGAAATTTCAGTAGGTCAGAGGACTATAATTTTTGCTTCTCCTCCAGTCTAATGCAGAAATCTTGACTAAACAACACTGAGGTATGGTAGGATGACTAAAAGTTTAATACCATGGTCATTGCTTTGTTTGTATAGACCCTGGAGAACTTTGGGTGGATACCATCATCAAAATCAGAGATCTCTTGCTGACTTATTCTTTAAAATTATAAATAATTTAAACAAAGTGAATTGAAGTGAATAAAAGCAACATAGTCTTTAAATATTTTTTCTCTTGAAGAAGGCACATGGTGGCTGCCATCCTCATATCATAACTTCTTTTCATAATATGCAGCTTCTAAGTACTTTTGATTATTTAGCAAAATGTGTCAAAAAAAGAGCACTGTTGCCATCTTGCATTTTCAATTATTCCAAAAGATTTGTATCATAGACTTCAGGACACAAAGGGTTTGTTGTCAAAAACAGATTCAGATTTTTAAAGTACTGTTAAACCCATGATTTTAGCTTCAACACAGAACATTTGTCAAATCATCGTGCCACACTTGATTTTTCCCAGGGGAAATCTTTAACACAATTAAAATTAAAAACAAGACAATAAAAAAAAACAATTTTACTAAATGCATAATTAAGATACATTTTTTAGTTAAAAACTGTGTTTTTCTCCCAGCTGACAACTTTGCCTTGCAGTCTACATTTTGCAAACACAGGTTTGTTAAACTTGCCAAGTAATGGATGAATTACTCAACACCTTTTTTGCACATATGGCAAATGAGATGAAAAATGAAGAAGCAAAAGCATTTGATTTTAAAATATAAGTATTTACAATGATAAGTGTTTGAATGGAATGAGTTTTAATACAGAGCTTCCTACATTTAGTACAATGTCTTATCCTTTACCTGAGCTGAAGTCATTTTTTTTACAAATGACCTTTTAAACCACCCAAAGAAGTTTAGAAAAAGTGAAATTGAACATTGTTATCACCTACATTTAATTTCTTTCATTATTTATTCTTTAAATTTGGTAAATAGTATTGTTAGAAATTAAAAAATGAATTAATTTATATCCATTTATTTATATCATTTAAGCTGTTTAGAAATGCTATGATGTATGTACTAAAAAGTTACTGTTTAAGATAAAACTGTCAGCAGATAATCACATTGTTGCTCTAATAGAGGTATTGTCTATGTCACATGGCAATACAGTCAACAAAGAAAATTGCCACTCATCCCAAATTAATACCTGCATTTATTTTGCCTCTTTGCAAATAAAAGACACACTAAGTCAACCAAAGAATTTATAATGATTGAGGAGTTTCCAAGCCGACATGGCAAATGAAAGCTAAGAAAAGTTATAAAGTTTCTTCCTATCCCCTCATTTGGAGTTACTAGCCAGACTAAATCACCACCACCTTACGTTCAAAAATAGCTTCAGAACAAAGCAGCTTATATTTTTCAATGAAAAGCAGAAAATTAGAACAAGTTTTCCAAGCTTGTTGGCTTTTGTAGTGCTGAAGTTCCAGGTGTGCAAGCTGGAGCTGTAAGTACTGGTTTGCAAGCGTGTCATCAGGAGTGGCAAAGACAGTTGGGCAGTTCCCTGCTTTGTGCCCAGTTAGCCATATGCCTGATGGAGGCAACACTTGTTCCTCCCCTCCTCTCATTCTTGCCTCAGCCTCCCATCCCCTCAAAGGTGCATTTTTCAGTTTCATTACTCCCTTGCCATCGTTCAGCTGCTTTCCTCACCATCAGAGATTAGGACCCAGTCTCACACCCCAGCCATTTTGACCCACAACAGTACCCATTACACCCCTACCTTGGCCTTGATCTTGTCTACAGGACAGGAACAGCATGTCTAAATGTTAGTGGAGATTCCACAGCCACATTTGCAAGCCAATTAATCTGAAACCTGAAGCTACTTTTGTGTACAGTGGCTAGTTACTACCAAACACATAATTAGTAACTGGTTGTGTTAAGCCGACAAATTTAGGTCAGTGATTGCAGTATTATTATTCACACCTTAAAGGCAACTGATCAAATGAAGACAGCTAACCCTTCACTCAGGTGACAGCCTGAATACAGGCAAAGGGAAGGTGCTACCGTACCGAAATGATCTGCATTTCAGCACTGTCACTAGTATAATATTTTAGAACCCATGGTATATAGGATATGAAATTTGATAAAAGATTGAAAAGATTCATAGCATTGTATGAGTGCGTGGTGTAGAAAAAAGAATATTGGTTTTGGTAAATATTGGTTTTGGTAAATATTTTCTTTGTGGTAAATATTAAAAGGATTTGCAGCAAACTAATGTGATCATTGCAAGGCAGCTTTCTTTTTTGAAAAGATTTCTTTTGCCACACAGTTATGAAGGACTAGGACCTCTCCAAGATTTATTTCAGCAGTCTACCAGAGTCTACAAGTCCCTAGGCAAGGACTGCCATCTGTCTTTCATTTTCTTCAGAAATTACTGTGGTGGATTAACCTTGACTGGCTGCCTGGTGCCCACCAAGCTGCTCTCACATGCCTGCTCAGCAGGATAGGAGGAGAAAATAAGATGGAAAAAAAAAAAAAAAAAGCAACCCCAAAGGTCTACTTCCCATCAGCAGGTAATGTCCAGACAGTTCCTGGGAAGCAGGATCTCAATATGCATAGTGACTACTTTAGAAGACAAAGATCTTAATAATGAATGTTTCCCTTCCTCCTCGTTTCTTTTAGTTTTTATCGCTAGGCATGATGCCATATGTATGGAATATCTCTTTGGTCAATTTGGGTCAGCTGTCCCAGGTACATCCTCTCTCAATGTCTTGCCCACTCCCAGCCTACAAGGCTTTGCGGGGAGATGGAGGGGCTTGAGAGAGAGCCTTGATGCTGTGCAAGCACTGCTCAGTAACAGGCAAAACATTGGTGCATTACCAACATCATTCTAGTCACAAGTGCAAAGTACAGAACTATATGGGCTGCTATGAAGAACTCCATTCCAGCCAGACCTAATACAATCACCACCCTTAGCATTTACACCACACTCAGGTCCCACATAATTTGATACATCTACATGTCTTCTGACATCCCATTGTGTTGATGTCTCATTCCTGAAATCCCCTCTTACCAACACTTACACACTAAAACCATCTTTACATCCAATATACAGATTTATACATTCCCATTAACCATTATCCCCTGTCCCTTAACAGATAGGTACTGTTTCCTCATTCCCTAGGCCTCTGACACTCCACAAAGTGCCCATAAACACAGGCAATGACTTGGGCCCCATCTGTCAAGGTGGTGACTCAGGACAGGGTAAGCAACCTGTTGGATGGTTGGGCACCAATATCAGGCTGGTTTGATCATTGCTGCACTCACCCAGTTCCTTGCAGAGCTCATTCTTTTTTCTGTTCAGGTAGATCCTTCTGTATTATTTCATATAACATACAGCTTACATCATGGATTATTTTCCCCAAAGGTTAAATCTCATTGAGGTACACACCAGATCTCCCCACCCTTCCACATTATCCACCAAGTGCACCTGGATTCTTGAGAGAAGATAATCCCACAAATGAGTTTGCCTTTTCTCAAGGGAGGAGCAACTCACGCTGCCTTCCCTAGCCACTTCCCTGTGTACACTACAGGGATCTCACCTCCTCCCACAGTATGTAGGGCCTTTGTTTAGGCAGGACCAGGATGTTTAACAAGTCTACGGTGTTAATCAACCAAGTACTGCTAAATTTATATCCCAGTGCTTCCATGCTCCAATGCACAATGCTCTCAATACAGGTTTTCACAGTCCTTTATATCAATCTTTCCAGAGGCCTATGGGTGATAGGGGACATGATACATCCGGTTAGTGACAAGTTTCTTGGCCCAGGAGTCTATCTTACTGATCACTGCTCAGCTCTCCAATTGATGAACCAGCTCATGGATGGGAACCAGGAATTCTCACTTGGTGTGGTATTCCTGCTGATGCACTGTCATGGTAACAATCCGCACCTGCTGTTCTTCGACCCGCAGCAACCCCACAACACTGAATTCCACTTGCTCCAAGAGTATTTGACTGAGACAAATACATCTTTGTTATGTGAAACTTGTTCAAGTGTAAAAAATTGTTTTACATCTTATTCAAACTGTCCACAAAAAAAGATTACTTTCTGACAAGGGACACCTGAAATTCAGTTTGTTTCTTCCAAATGAAATATTTCATCATGTTAATTAAATAACTTAGATTTCTTCTGTACACTATTTTCTAAAGAATACTAAGATATTGAAGCGTAATGTTTACAAATTTCAATTTCTGCTTTATGAAACACTTGATAAAACTGACTATCACCAATTATTAGTATCAATTATAAAGGCACTGACAATTATGGCTGAGTATTTTGGACAAGTGTCTGTACTGTTTCCAGCATTTCATGTAGATATGCATGTATCATGAAGTAGAAAATGAAGTCTATTGGATTTCTGAGAAGAGAATCAATAAATTCATAATGGTACTTCAGGGCAACCTTTAATGCAATATATCTTTCTGACTTCATACTTATGAAGTTTATAGAAAGCAGTTGTACATTTCTTGAGTATTATTAAGTTAAATTCTTTGATATGTCCATACCCCGGGACCTATTCCTGGGAAAGTCCAGATAGAGTCTTCCCTTCATAACAGAAGCCTTTCGAGAAATACATAAACAAAAAGTTGTTAATTTATTCTGAAAAAAAGAAAAAATCAGCATGTTTCACAGAAGACATCTACATCAGAATTCTTACTTAAACTGCAATACAGGAGTAGAGTCTACTCTGTGTCTGTAGCATTTGTTTGTCCTACATTTCCATTGCTCAAGAAAAAGAAAAGAGGTGGGTTTGCGGTTCTTATTTTGGTTTCATTTGCTCTGTTGTCTGCATTCTTTACTCTCCTGTACAAGTAAAGACAGTATTTAAAATAGTAGAAGTAGCACCTCCATGTTTCCAATGGCAGCAAAAGCTTTGTCCCAAACTATTTTCTCACCCTTCACCCTTCTTCTCCTACTAGATGTAGTATCATGTCCACAGGGTATGGCACCTCAAGAAAAAATGTTAGGATGGAATTCAAGTCCAGCTTTGCACTCTTACATGTAGGTGGCTACATGTGTGCTAGGTATCTTACCTTCTATGGAGACCCATCAATGTCATCAGTGAAACTTGGAGAGCTGTTCTCTCGTGTAAGTGTGTCTTTAGGGCCTTGTGGTATCTGATGCATCCACATGGGATTGATAGATATGACGTACAAAATATCTGTTCCTTTCTTTTTTGGCAAGGCAAAATCCCCTGGGACATCTCTGGCATCTGAATAACACTTTGTGCGTGCACTTCAAGGTGAGCTCAATCACTCTCTCTCTCCCCAGTTACAAAGATTAGGCTTCCACTGATTGCAGCTGAAGTTTAGGCAACACATAGAAATACTTATCTGAAAACACTTAAATTATCAAACCCTAGATATCAGCTCCATTAAATAGTAGATGCTAATACTAGTTAAGGGCTATGAATAATGTTATGTTCTCAGACCGGATTTCATATGATTTGCATTGCAATGGGGGGAAACCTCACAAAGAAAGTCAGCCAAAGAAAGATAGGATGCTTTTTACTTTGATGAACATTACTAAAAATTGTCACACAATCATTTTACTATCCTGGACTAATAAGATAAACTGCCACTGAACTCTTATGTAGAAAGTTTTAAACAAAATCAAAATACTTGGCTCAGAAATCAGTGATAAAAACCTCACCAGTTAGTATCTTCAAAAAGAGAAGAATTATATCAAGAAGAATAAACATAAGCAATAGTAGGAAAACAAGTACAGCCACACTAAATGAGGCAAGAGGTTCCTCCGGTTCAGTATTCAGAGTATAACAAGTTTGGGGGGGTAAGGGGTGGGGAGGCAAGCCATAGAGGAAAACGGAGGGGCGGGGGGAGGTGGGTGGAAATCTTCCCTGCTAATCTCCAGTAAATCAAGCTTAGTTTGAAACTTGAAATACGGTAGTTAATAATTTTCACATTCTTATGCCAGCAGCTTAAATACTGCAATCATGAACTACCTGACAAAGTATTTATTTTTATCACCTTCTATTTTAATTGAATAACATTTTGTGTTCATATTTTAAGAAAAACATCTAAGTTTCATCTTAGGTTTCTTATCTAAGTTCATCTTTTCTGCAATTCATTATTTTATGTAGTTAACATTCTGTTTTCACTCTTCACTTTCCTAGGTTAAAATCTTTGTCTTCTTCCTGTGAGAGTTCTTCAATACCATCGGCCATTTTTGTTAAAATTCCCTGAATTTTATGTGATGATAAAGTATTGTAAATGTAAATTTACAGTGTAAATTGATATAGCATATATTATTTCCTGTGAAAATACACTATTGATTTATTTGTATTTTTAATATTTTACACATTGTTCTCTTCCTTGTTTCTATGCAGACTAATACTCTGGGGTTTTTTCAGCAAGAGAAGAGACATTATCTGAGCTCTCCCCACTGACATCTAGATCACTACTTTGTATTAATATAGCCACTGTAAACCCATGCAAAAGGTAGGGATGGCTGATATTTTTCCTTACAAAAGATACTATTTTGCATGGCATCCGATAGCTTTATTTCTATTCTCTTGCTCCATGAAAGTTTTCATAGTTTCCATTTCTTACCAAATCTAGTAACCGATCTTTTTTACAAGTGAAAATGTGTCATCTATATTAATTTATATATATATAAATCTTAAACTATAAATAAGCATGTGTTGGACACTACATAGGCTACAGATATTTTCATATTAAACAAAAGAGGAATATTAAAGATTTTGAAACTGTTTCCTTCATAGAAAAATGGCTCTCACTCAGGATAAGCCATAAAAGAAAGCCAACGATGTAAAAGAAACCACAAAATACTCGCCTACCTCGCAGACAACTAATATGACAGTAATGTAACTACCACTTACTAAGGGTGAAAGTAATTACCACAAAACAGATTTTATAGACACGGAAAAAAAAGAAAGTGTATAAATCAGAATATGGGACTGGAATAATGAAATTCCAGAAGGAATAGATGTGTTCAAAAAAAGCAGTAAGAAATGTCTGCATTTAAAAGAAAATTTTATTTTTCCAAGGTCCCAGTAAATATAAACTGACAGAGAATGCCTTTTTCTCCATCAGTAAGCCCACAGGTTTCAGGAAAGCATCTGAACACACAGAACTGAAAGCTCTTCTTCAGATTAATAATTTTAAAGTAATTTTTTAAAGTAATTGCTTAATTTTTCTTATAAAAACCATATGCGTACATTTGTACCTAAAATTGCAGAAAGTGAGAAAGACTGAAATTTTTAAGTGACAACAATGTCTACCTACATTCTTCATTTAGTAGGCATAACTCCTAACCATATTTGTATCTTCTGGAACATGCTTTCTAAAATTCAGGAACATGGTGTTGTATTCATCTGCATCCCTTAACAACCTCTGTAAAATGTCAGTTTGGTAGTATATGAAAACTCTCATTTCTCAATCATTTCCTTCATTATACTCTCAAGTAATTAAATTTGCTTTAATCAAATGGTAACTATACTTCCCAAAGTCAGACAGAGACTATTTCAACATTTTATCTCCATTAATCTGAAGGAATTTGACAAGTTATCTAACTAGAATTAATTTTGCTACTAAAATAAAATCAAGCCATTGATTCTATCAAAACCAAAAATCTTAATTTCAAGAGGAAGTATTAACTAATTTTTAAAATTAAATTTAAATTTACATTTAAAGCAATTTAAAAAAACCAGCCCAGTTATCCAGATGTAATTCCACCACTAATTTCCTAAGTAACGTTGGTAAAACTGGACAACAAACTACCTGATAAAGCAAAATACATATAGCTGGAATTGAAATAAGAATGTCAGAAGCTGTAACAGTCTGTCTCTTGTATTTGCTTAGTAAGTCATTCAAATATTGATGTACAGCATCTTGCAAATTTATTGTAAATCTAAGTAAAAAGTTGATAATGAAGTACTTGGTAGCATTTATAATGTACAATAGGTGATACCCACGAGGCACTGAGATCAGCTTGATAGCTTAGACCAGCATGTAGTAGCTGGTCAAAGTAGCTGGACAAAGAATGTCAATGCCCTGTTATTCAAGTGCATTGTGGAAGGGTGAGTAAGAGTTCTGGGGTGTTCTTGCAGAGATTAAAACCTTCCTTCAGTGATCAGAATCTTGCTAGCTAATGCCTTCAGCAAAAGAATAATTGTATTATGAAGAATAAACATGAATTGCTAAGAACAAATTGCAGAACTTAAGTCTTCCAAGAAAGCAGACAGCACAGTGTCTAGCCTTACTGAGAACAGTGGTAAAAGTGAAATTAACCTTTTGATCTGACCTCCTCAATCTAGGAGAAGCACTTCTGGGGTATGGCCCTAGGAACGATGAATGCAGCAAAGATCACCAGCTGTGGCAGGAGCCGGTTGCTCGCTTATGGAATGAAGAGGCTAATGCTAGAGAGGCTGAAAAGCACTATTTTAGGAATATTTATTACTTGAAATCTTTATGGATTTCAAACAAACTGAGTAAGCCAAATCTTATTTGGCTTCCTTGTATCATATGTGGATAGGATAGGAAACATTGGATAAAGAGAGGCAGCACAGACCAGGTATCAGCTGGGCTGACTGGAGAAAGAAAGGATGTTATGAAATTCATGACACGTACACATATACACATATGCTGCGTGTTAACACATACATGCTAACTAATGGCTTAGTTCAGAGCATTTTGTATCTGTTTAGACATCAAAAGTAGACTGGTCTATGTTATAGACTTATTTTCCACTCTTTTTTTTTTTTCTTGGGGAAATAGTAAATGTAATTCATTATTATTTGCTGAAAACAATGGAATTGTTTAAAATAGAAAACAAAATATTGTTGTTTTACGCTGGTTGACTGTTTTGAAAAATTCTTGCTTGCAAATTCAAAGTGCCTACAATTTAAATACTAATAACACTAATACATGGGTGACATATTTATAAACAATAGTTACTGTTAACATAATAATCGTTAGCACTATTGGAATAAAGAGATGAATGGCGATTTTTCAGCTTCTTTCTAGAAGAGCAGTATTTTTTTACACCTACAAAGGACCTTTGAAGCTCTGCGATTTAGTTGAAAATCAAAGGGCATGATTTATTTTTATTTCTTAAGCAAGACATTTCCAGCTCATTAACAATATAGCTCTGAACTATTCTGAGATCATTCTTTCTGTTTACTGAAAAAGATGTAAAGGTTATATCTAACAAATTCCTGCTTGCAATGAGGACAGCAATTTAGTGTTGCGTAGGGATAGATGTAAAAAAGACAAATAATTAGAGCTAGTGATATTGAAACGTAACTGTATGAGGCCTGTTTTCTTCAAAGAAGTTGTGTGTCACCACAGTAAGGGGGAGGAAAGGAAATGGCAGACTGCCAAGGCGAGTTTCTGTTGGGTGACAGTATTCCAATCTAGAAAAATGCTTCTGTTATTTAAGCAAATTTGACAGTAGGCTAATCGGACTGCAAAGCTATCCCTCCTTAAGAGATACCTATGCCATTATAGGACCATAGACACTCTGACATTAAAAGAAGTTTTCCTGGTTCATAAGTTCAAAGACTACTATAAAATATTTATGTATTTTGGAAAGCACCTTGAACTGTGTTCCTTTTGAAAGTATTTTGAAATGGAGTTGTTGTGATTCAAATTTTTTTGAAAGTTTTTCTCTAGTACTGAAGTTTCTAAGTATGTTAAACATTTCAAGAGTCTCTTACGTCTAGAAAATGTATTGGAGAGGAATCCTACATTAGTGAGACTACAGATACAAGCTAGTAAATCTGTAATTAAAACTAGTGTCAGGAAAAGAAAAAGGCCAAGAATATGAAATGTAATATTTTCTCTCACACAGTTTTGACTAATCACTTGGAAAAGCAGCTACCACTGCTCCTCCCCTTTCCATCCCAGGGAGAGCTGACAGTCTCTACCATCTACAACTCCTTCAGAAGCAGAAAGAAGTCATAAGCCAGCGTGTTCTCCCTTTCCGTTCCCAGCAGGCCATGGAATGCAATGAGCTGAACAGGGTCAACATGAGGAAAGAAGGCTTACTTCTTGTAAAATGGGTTTGAAGTAGATAGGAAACACTGCCAACAGAGACTGAGCATTTGGGTTAAGGATTAGCATGGAACTTGCATAGAGCAGCAACAGAGGGGTAAGATATCCAAGTAAAAAGGAGAGAACAGAGACTAACAAGAGAAAAACTACAAGTCAGGAAGCTTCACAAGTCCTTACTTATCTTCCACATCAAAATCCCATTGGTCTCTCCTAAGCTGAACTTCTTCTAATGTTCCTGAAAATGTCTTTGAAACTTCTTTCTCTGCCAATAAACCTGGTTCAGACAAGTCTTTACCTCTTTCTAAATGAATCCTTATCTAATCTAACTAAATTTACATTCCCCATGAAAACATACTTTGTTGCCATTATCATATACCCTAATAGGTGATTTGATGTTCCTCAGAACTAAGTTCAGAGGAGCAGTTCCATTCCCAGCTGTGCTCATGACCTGATGTATGATACTGGACAAGTAACATGCTTTTTGGTACCCTATTATCTCTTTACAATGCATGCACTTTTGGGCAGAGACTATTTTACTATTTTCTGTTCAAAGTTCAAAAGGAAAAGCAGAACCGAGAAAAAGAACTTATTTAGACAGCTTTTTATGTTATTATTATTATGTGCTATAATCTTTTGTTCATGTGTCTCTACACTATCAAATTCCATTTGAATTGAAAAAACATAAAGAAATACTAACTTCATTACATTAAATTTGACTAGATCAGGGCAACAGAAGGTGCAAAGCTAAAGCCCTTGTGCCTAAAAGCATGTTTCCCAAAAATAAAGAAACAATGTCTGAAAAAAAAAAAAAAAAAAGAAAAAATTAAATAGAGATACATTAAGCTGATAGTTTTGCTTTAGAAGACTTGCCTGGAATACAGGACAATTCCTACCAGTTTTGTTAAATTATTTCCCTACTGTGGTGCACTTTTGATTTCATTGGACCTTGAAAAACTTGTATACAGAAACAGGACACAAAAGACAAATTTTTCTGTTAACAGAAATAATTTTATTTTAACTGCTATTTCATAACCTTTTGTTTTCTATTTAGCCTTCTTAGACCAACAGTTCAATTCAATTCAATCCTAACATGTCCATGACATTACAAACAGTCTTTGAAATTATTATGAAACAATGCATCAAAGCTTTTGAAGTGACAATTTTATGCTTGTATTTCCTTAACTATCAAGGATACTTTACAAATGAATCATTTCTTCTTCCTAATTCTATGTTTTAGTCATCTAATTATATTATATGATTTACTGATCAAGCTGCATATTTTACTAATCAACCAATACACTTTCATTGGTTGCTTATTTCAATATTTGAGAACTTACCTATTTTTCTGATTGAGTTACAGAATTCACTGATTCAATTGAATATTTTACTGATCCAGCTGCATGTGAAATCCATGTAGGCACAAAGCTGATTGGCTTTTAGCAATACTCTAAGGACATTTTTTTGGCTTTAAATATTATTTAGATACAAAATACTCTGGTTTTGGACAGTTTGTCTCCTCTTGCCTCCTGAAGAAATTATCCCTGCACATTCTACTGCAATTCAAGTTTTAACGGTATACCTCCCTGTTAGGGTGAAATAGCCAGTACTGTGCTGCCAGGTCACTGGTGCCCATAACTAGGTTAAAGGTAGTTCAGGGAAACTTTTTCTACTTTTTAATGATGGCAATCTAGCCAACCTGGGGTTAAATTACCCAATAACAGACCAGGTATACCTTAACTGAAGAGGTGAACTGTGTGTGCATCTGATACACAGGAAGAAAGGAAGAAAGGAAGCAGAAAGGAACTGAGGCACCTGCACAAGTTCCCTGAAATGTGAGCTGGGGAGGAGCCTTTCTAAGTAGAGCTCAAACTTTTACTTTTCTTGGGACATTTATGTATAGGAAACACCTACTTAGAGGATGCTGAAATGAGAAAGATGGACAGAAAGGTCAACTACATATTCCCCATCAAACACATTAGCCAGAAGAGACTGAAAAGTTTTGAAAAGGCCAACAACAACATGAAACTGCCTGCTGGCTTCTCTTATTAGAGAAAAGGACTTTGAGAGTCATCATGGAAGTTCTACTGGTATGTACTACCATCCAACCAAAGCTGAAAGAAGATAGGAAAGTATAGGCCAAACGGAAAGCTGGGGAGAGAGAAGGAATCTCTGTCCCATGAAGGATCAAGAGGACTTCTTGCAAGGAAGAGCAATAATGGACTCCAATACAAAAGGCCAAGGTGACTGTTTGATACAGGTATTGAGATACAACTTGTAAGTATAAGAAACTAGCAGTGCTAGTGGTAAATCTCTGAAGGCTCTGAGCACAGGCAAACAGGACGATTGTGTGCTGGAAAGTTCAGAATAATTTTTCTGGGTAAATACATGGGAGTTTTAACTCTGCTTCTGGTCATGTGGATAAGAAGGGTTAATGAAAACTGCAGTTGTATCATTGCTATACACCACTAATTATGGTGGGATTTACAGAAATTACATATTGTAATGCTACATGTTAGTTTGTGGTCCTTGAATTATACATTTGGCATCCTGTTTTCCTATAAAATTCTCCACACTGTTGATGTACCATGCATATGGAAATGACTGCATTTTATTTCTAGTACTGCTGAACTGCTACAGTGTATTTGTCATTTCAACAGCCATCATACGTTTACTTAAACTCACACATATATATGTATATCTACCTTAAAATAACTGCATGGGGACTTTTTTTTTTCATTCAACTTCTCCCTCATTTCTTGACTTAGTATTTCTGTTTCCATACCAGCTTGGGCTGAGTTCAATAATACATTACCAATATCCACTATGAAAGAAATATTTGTTAGCTTTGTTACTTAAAAAAAAGTGTAGCAGTAGGCTAAAGCATAGTCTATTTGTTACAATAATGAAATGAATGTTGAGCAAGTTACTTAAAACTCTACATGAATAAAGTATTGGAATCAGGCCCTAAGGGAAAGCTAAGGTTTAATGGTTATACGCATAACATTGATATATTTCCTTACATGCAGCATTCAAGAAAATAGATTCCATGCTGAGTGCTACTTTAGTTGGAGCAAAGCAAAATTTGGTGTCTTTTTATGGGAACAAATCCTACCTTTGAGCTAAGTATTATTCTGTGCTCATAATAACTATCAAAAGTACAAGTGAAAAGGAAAGTGAATGAAGACTTTAAAAAAATCCCATCCTTAGGTTCTTTCCATCTTAACTGTAATCAAATAATATTTTGAAATTTAAATAAATAAATGTTTAAAAATTAATCAATTTGAAAACTGTACTTTGATGGCCAGAGTCACCATACCACTAGGCGTAATGGAAATTGAGGAAATAAAATTTATTTGAAATTCCGCATTGGGTTTTGTATAGAAAGAAAGATTCTTTACTTTGAAAGAACTAAGAGCTATGTCATACTTATCAAATTCAGGTTAGTGAGGTGTCATTGGCTATTAAGTAACTGGCCATGTGTCACTCAAAAGACACAGGAAATAGGTTCCTATTTAGCATAGGGATTCCATTACTGTAGACTTATGTGTATTTATGCAGCTCACACATGTAAATATGCCTCTGCCTGTACAATTTCATCTTTAAATCTTTTTATATGAAGACATCACTCTCTTTCCATTTTTGTTGCTGTACTGTAAGAAAAATTGATAGAATAAGCCAAGATTTTTTCATATAAAAAGCGATTTCAGTAAGAAAAACTTTTTATATACAACCTTATTCTGTTCTAAAATTTGGCAAGTCAAAGTTAATGGAAAAAATTTACTGAGTGCAGAAGTGGAAAGAGAATCCTAAGAATATGTTAGAATTCTAAAAATACTTACTAAAAAAATCTTTAAAAAAATTGCTAAAAATGCAGGTCTCTAATGACTGAATTAAAGAAATCAAAACTGGTAACTGAAGTGCTGACAGAACTTCTTCTTCCGGTGATTCAGAAACAATTCTAATTACACTATGTAATAGGAAAGAAAGTATGTGCATTAAATTTTTTATGCATAAATCAGATATTGATCCATGAAGACAAAGCCAAGAAGACCAAAATAACACTGAAGGATGGAAGGTATGACCATTCATTATCTTTCTTTTTTTTCTTCCGGGGGATTATACTTTGAATAAGTTTCAATTGCATAAAGGTAAGGGTAGATTAAATGTGTTAAACAATGCATGAAAAGAATGTAATAATAATGTCCTTTATATCACTTAATACATAATGTTATTAAAAATAGTTTTAGATATTTGGTTTGTATCATAAAATCACAAATCCTGAACGTAGTCAGATATCACCTGTTAATTAAAAACTGAAAAGAAGATTTTTAATTTTTTTATGTGATAAAACTGTTTTAACTTGAAGTTACAAATGTCAATAGCTCTTATTCTAAGGATTTTTTTTTGTATTTTCTTTCTTACATCCTCTCTTAAAAGTTACATTTTCATTCAAACATGAATGATTTTGCTAGAACCACCACAGGTATAAATGAAAACTCAAAGTACAATATGAGAAGCTCAATTAGGAGACAACTTTAAATTACCTCTGTATAAGCAAGATATATTTCCTATTTACTTTTCATTTATGTGCAAAGAAAGAAAGTGAAGGACTGTTATTAAAGACTGTTCCAAAATGTGATATTATCTATGTCTCAGCAGGAATTGCAAGAATCAAAGAAAAACTCACATATTTTGACGTAGAAAAGCTACTAATTGAAAAATGTCCCACTGTTTCATCTATTTTGACTGCATGTAATATACTAATCCACTTTTATTTATAGATGAAAATAATCAGCAATTATACTAAACCTCCCAAGCCACATTGCTAGAATGATATGTAGTCTGCTCATAAATAACCCTTTCTTTTCCATGTTTCCATGTTTCTATCTGAGTCAGTCAGTATGGTTCCTGATTTTTTTTTAAAGTAGATTAAGGAGACACAACATTTGGGCATCACCTCAAAAACTGAAAAGGATTTTGTCGCATATTATGGATGAGTATCAGTGAAGGCCTTTTGCAAGTATTACACAGCAACAGAAACTACCCCTTTAATCTTTTCTAAAATTGAGTCTATGATAGAAAGAAGCGGAAAAAATGTTGCTGACTTTCCTTACAATTCTTTTGGACCCCTATAATAGGACCATTTTTAACCATTACAAGTTGAAAAAGCACACTATAAAAAGAAAGTCCAGGAGAAACAAGCCTAAGTAGTCGCAGTTCCTCCCAACTGCTATAGAAAGCAATCCAGCTTCCAGGCTCAGCGTGGAATATTATTGTTTTTCTCCAGATTTAACTCCCCTTCCTCTCTTCCTGCAACATCTTTTCTTCAAGAGGCTACCCACAATGTCTCCACACACCTTTAGTAAATATTCCAATATTAGCAACAAGTCCACAGTATGAATGAGGACTAGCAGTAAGATTTCTTGGACAATCACAGAGCCAGACAATGTGTCTTGCCCTGTGATATGCTACATAAGCCTTCACTGCCAGCTTTATTTTGTGAGATACCACAAATAGATTCCTCCTGCTGACCTGAGCACTTAAAGGGCCGGTCTGCAATATTGCTCAGACGAAGCATCCACTGGCAACAACATGAGCATTCAATTGTGGGAGCTGAGTAGATGCTAGCATCTATAAATCCCACCTCACTTACGCATCAAAAATATTTAATGTTCTGGAAAGTCAGTGAAAGCACCAGGGCAAACCTTATACGTCTGATATTGAAGGAAAAGCCTGGAGAGAGCTGATAAATATTATCAGCACAATTGGTTTATTTCAGTGTCTTAAGTTAGTTCTATAATAAATATAAAAGTGAACATTGTAAGTTGTCTGTGGTTATGATTTATCAAGTATGAAGGAAAATGAAATGCAGCCCTTTCTTCTTTTCTTTTCTTGTGGTCCAGAGCATGGATTTTAATCAAAATATGGTTATAAAGCTATCTGTCAATGGATTATCTCTGAACTATAAACAATTCTATAGTTTCTCATGGAGAAAAGTCTATTTTATATCTCAGCTAATCTAACAGTTCACCATTTGCTGCTGCTTGTTCTCCTTTCTTCCTACATCATTTTTCCATTTGCATGCTCCTGAACCTTTCTTTGAAGTGACTCTGGCACTCATCAGGCCTTTTATTGATCTGATCCAACACACCAGGCTAGGAAAAAAAATTGGCCTTTGTCAAGTTACTTTTTGATCACTTTAGCAAACTCACTCAGTGCAGGGTCAGAAGCTCCCCAGAAAAAGAAAACGGGTCATGCTCAGAAGAAAAGGTAGAGCAGGGAGTAAATATTTGATATCCATAATCTATCAGATTGACAAATGGGATATAATTTTACCCTGAATCTCTACTTCAAAGTTGTTTCACTCTCTGTAAACAATTAAATCTTCATCCAGTCAAAGAAAGAGAATGACTACTGCTGGTGCTTATAGTACTTGCCCAAAAACTGATCCTTATGGAACGCATATTTCCCATTAAATTAATAGATAATTTTATTTGCATATGAATTTTCATATTTACCATTCATTGGTCCTATTCATTGTCAAACTAGTACGTCCTTTGACTGATTCAAAATGTCCTCCTGAGTTTGTGTCCAATACCCTCCTACATGCTCCTTAACTTCCTCAATACATGCCTCCCTTTTCCTCGTCCTCGATTCCTAACTCCTTTCTGATTTCCCATGCAAATTTCCATATCTTCACTCTCACTCTCCTCTTTCCAAACACAGTCAAAGTACCCACATACCTTCCCTTCTGATACACATTTTGTCCATTCTTCTAGTGTCAAATTGTCTAATCCCTAGCCCCTGCACCACTGTTGGGCCAGCACCTCATGGTAGCCATATTGCAGCTACCAAGCAGAGTCCTGCTAAGCATAATGCTCACAGCTAAGCACAATTTGCTTTTTCATAGATTTTTTTTTCCCAACACTAGGCTTGATTCCTATTCTTGACCGCCTAAGATACAACAGGCTCAAGAAGGAAAAAAAAAACAGTTTTCCAGACCACTGCAACCACTCTAAGATGGACAGTTATAACATATCCTGTTGTCTCAAGCTTTGCCTCAACATCTACATCACGCTAAGAACAAGGGCTTTCAACAAAATCTCTACAGCCAGTCATCCCTGAGCATATACGTCTCCCACAGAAGCAGCAATTACTGAAATCACAAGCCTCTTGGTAAACTCAAATGTGTACCAAGTCTGCCAAAAGATAACTTACACTGACTCACAATCTGTAAAATACTGATGATCTAAGATATAATGAGGCAATTATCAAATGCTAATGCAATAGTTTTATCATAGCTGCTCACGATGACTCAGTTCTAGAGGAGGTAAAAGATACAAATAGCAATGAATACTGTTTGTTAAAAAAAAAAAAAAAATCAACATGAAGCATTGCAAAGAGTACAAAGAGTATGTGTGAATAAACCTAAGGACTTCATACTTTTTTCTTTTTTTTTTTTTTTTTGCCTATGGCTTCCAATGTAGCCTTCGTTTATTTGCATATTACATATTGTTTGCCACTTTTCAGCCTTTTTCTTTAGCTAACTATTAAGACATAAGCATCGTCATAGCCAAAGTTCTTTAGGAAGTTAAATCGATTTCTACATACACAAAAAAGTGGTTTCAGTGTCTGTATAAAAAACTTCTGGAAGACAGTTTATTTGAGAAGCAGGGTTCATGGAGATCTAGGAGAATAAAGAGAAAGTGATGAAAAAAAGATTCATCCTGAACAGGAAATATGGTTATCTTTCCCATCTCAGTGCTACTTGTGGATATCCAAAACTCAATACAGCAAGTATATTTCCTCAAGTCTTAAAGGGTCCCTGAAAATGAAAAAAACCTTCTTTCATGAAACACATTAGCTCAGCTTTTCACATTTAAATATGTATTCATTTTCAACACCCTGGACTTCTAAACCCTAAATTAAATATTTGACATTTTTAAGGAAAAGAAAAAAGTCTAGACAGTCCAGTATGCAACATCCTGATTATGCAGTAACTTGAGCAATCTAGGCCATTCATGTCTGACATCACCAAATTCAAAGCTTCATGAGTAATCCATAGAGATCGCCCTTCAGCATAGCCTGCAAAAATTCTTTCTCACAATGAAATTGTAAATGGCATGGAAAAACAAGAAACCCTTTCCACTAGAAGTCCCATCTCCTGTGATGAGGGGGTTAAAGTATGAGCTTATCATGATTATTATTGTTTTTTTTATTCAAAAGGAAAACACTTCGCGCTCAGATTGAGTAATATTACTTCAGCAGAGGAGGATAAAGTTCTGTAGGGTGCTGCCTGTATTTGGAGTGAGGTTGCCTGACAGCACTATGAGAGACCTCTAATATTTTTAGTTTCAGAGGAATATATAAAGTCAGTTATGGCCTCTGTTTCATGTATTAAAGGGAAAGAGAAGACTGAGAGTAAGAATAAATCCATGTACAAAGAAAAAGGAAGGGAAGGAAAGATGATACAGGCTACAGTGAAAGTACAACAATTCTAATGTAGGTTATGTAGGTAGAATATGTGACTTGTCAGCACTATGCTGTTGTGTACCCATCACTGCAAGCCAGCGTTCCTTCCCAGTGTTCATGGCCTCAACCTTTGATGTATCATGACATTATTTGTCAAGGATTTGTCTGAGGGTTAAGAAAAAAGTGCAGCAGTATTTCTTAAACTGTATATGGCAGGATGATCTTTAGGTTCTTTATTTGCATAGCGTCTAACAGACAGGGCCTCTTTCCTATGAGTGTGGTTCACAGGTGCTATGGCTGTACAATAATAAGTAAAAGCAGAAGTGCTGTTTTTGGAGTTCCTTTGATTTCAGTTTTAGTGATGTTTGATCTGCACTTTTTTCAGTGGAGTAGGGAAGAAGATACCTAAGCTATAGAGACAAAGATCCCATAAACCCCTTATAGCTAACAGCAAATTTGCAACCAAACTGTATTAGAGTGTTTGGGTTTTATGGAAGCACAGTTTGGTGGGTTTCAAGAACAGCTACTTCTTGGCTTCCTTGAGACATAAATCTGTTTCAGGTAAAACAGGAAAGATGACCATTATCAAGACATGTTCATGAGATATGACAGCTGTCCAGATGGAAGACACACCTTTTATTAATCTACTCCTCAAAGCATTAATATGCATTCTGTAACTAACCTTATGAATTTAACAGTATGTTTTCCATCGGTGTATTTTTATGGTTTACAGGGAATGACTATAACAATAAATCCAACTTAAAATCACAGGCATTAAATCTTTACTTTTCAGAATCCGTCTTTGCAGAGAGTTATAAACCACTGAAGGTGAATCCACAATACCAGAAGGCTTCCTCATACAAAGAATCAATTGCTCATCCCTTAAAAGAAACACAGTCATTTCAAATGCAATTATGGTTAAATCCTACAAAACTTTCAGCCCTGATCCAAAATTCAAAACTCTTTTATAAAAATACTTTTGGAATAAGTGTGTGATTATTAACAAATTTATATAAAAATTGTTTAATTATGTCACCTATTTTTATACAAAACTCTCAAAAACACTGAAGTGTATTCTTGTAGATAGTGTGGTGAGCAGGACTAGGGAAGTGATTGTCCCCCTGTACTTGGCACTGGTGAGGTGGCACCTCAAATACTGTGTTCAGTTTTGGGCTCCTCACTACAAGAAAGATATTGAGATTCTGGAGCATGTCCAGGGAAAGGCAACAAAGCTGGTGAGGGGTCTAGAGAGCAAGTCTTAGGAGGAACAGCTGAGGGAACTGGGGCTGTTTAGTGTGTAGAAAAGGAGGCTGAGGGGAGACCTTATTGCTCTCTAAAATTACCTGAAAGGAGGTTGTAGGGAGGTGGGGGTCGGTCTCTTCTCCCAAGTGACAGGTGATAGGACAAGACGAAATCACCTGAAGTTGCACCAGGGGAGGTTTAGGATAGATATTAGGAAAAATTTCTTCACTGAAAGGGTTATCAAACATTGGAACAGGCTGCCCAGGGAAGTGGTGGAATCACCATCCCTGGAGGTATTTAAAAGATGGGTAGAAGTAGTTCTTAGGGACGTGTTTTAGTGGTGATTTTGGCAGTGTTGGGCTGATGGTTGGTCTCGATGATCTTAAAGATTTTTTCCAACTTAAACAATTCTATGATTCTATGATTGCATAAACTATACAATTAATTTAAATTAAATGTTTATAAATATTAAAAATTCCAAAATTAATACTTCATTGACACTGTTATTGACTCAGTATTGCATAACTTGCATACTATAAAAGATATAAAGAACATTATGTTTGTCTTTTTTTTTTCCTGATCATTATAATGTAGATATTTTAGAGAATTCTGTTATGTAAATTATTTTCACATTACAGATCAGGCAGTGAATCAATAGCACAACCGATAAAGAAACTTTGGTCTTCCAAATTGCTGTTCAAGGCACTAGTCAATAGATAATTTTCTTGGATCCAACAAAAGATCTATTTTAAGTAAAATATGTTCATTTCTGAGCATAGAATAAATAAAATAACAAAACTGAAACTGATTATCTAGCTAGAGCACCTCAGAAAGGAGCAGATACAAAGCTAAGATGTGGATAGCAAATACAGGAAACATCAGTGTTAACAGAGGTGAATGCTGTGTAAGTTACGCAAAAGGTACTAGAACTGAAGGAAAGAGAAAAAGGAAACTTTTTTCTGCCACTCATAACCAGATTTAAAGAATAACACAGAGAAGATCTATCTAATGTATTACATTTACTTCTATAAAATTAATTCAGGAAAATTGCAAAGATTAATACCAAATGCAGAGTCAAAGTGTTAGCTATTGTGTTACTCCTTTTCTCTTCCTCAGTAATATGGCATTGAAAAAGAAAGTACTTTCAGAAAAGTATTACTACCTTAGGCAGTTTAACCATGAAGTAGTTTTCAAACAAGCTTCTGACTAAAGATTGGAAATGAGCCAAGTACTTAAAGAAACAAACGAAAAAAATTAAAGGTAGAAAAATAAAGATCTAGAATAACCCCCATTTTGCTGGATATGAAATGCTGAAGGTTTGTGAGAAGGGAACAAACCCACCTTACTGGCTTCATAAATGTGCATCGTAAAAAAATATGAAAAAAATTAAATAGTTTGGGTTCACTATAGTACAAGGAAACATCATCATTATTAGTCACAAGAAAGAGCCAGGAAGTTTACACCAGAATTGTTATTTGTAACAATAATTTTAGCTAGTGCTCTTCTGGGAAACCATCCAGAGGGTATGTATTAAATGGAACAGTCTGCCAGTACACCAAAGAAAGACAAAAACTACCGTACTTAGTGCAAACAAATCCTGAAACTAGAAACAATATACAGCTGCAGGTTGTGTTAACAGGAGTAAAATGTCAAAAGAGAAGAGACATTATCACTATACAAAATTTTGTTGAAAATACACTCCTCCAACTGTTTATGTAAACAGTTGGATAGATAACTTTGGTAAATGAAAACAAACAAGATGAAGAACTGAATGTATGCATTGCCTTTTAAAATCTGTCTCTATAGCACAGTAGTAGAGTAGGCAACTGAAATCAAAGGTCTGTATTTACTTCATCAGAAAGACACTATTATCTGTCAGCAGCTTTTATAATGGAAGTCATTTGAAAATAAATATATTTTGCTAGTTTTACTGCAGAAAAGCATGGTTGTACCATAGGCAAAATGATACTGATCAAAATACAAAATTCAAAGTAGTTAATAATTTACTGCTATAACAGCCACTGAAGTTTAGGGAAAGCCATGTAAGTCTCTTACATTTGTGAATATTTATGATTAACAAAAAGTGACTGTGAACTGACAACATTTTCTGAAACCAGAAATTCAGGAGACTCCATCAGCTAGAAGTAAAATCACAATGATCTTTCTTTTAGTCTATTGTTAGCAAAAGTTATGTAAATCTAGCTAGGTGAATAAAAAAACCTTGTTGATATACTTACCTGATGTCCTCCTTTTGCCCCTGCTGTATTTAAATGTGGTACCTGGTACTTCCCTCCAGTTCTGAGATATGACAGATTGCTTTGAAACACTGCAATTTATTTATAAACTTACTTAATGTTTCATTGCACTCTTCTGTAAACATATACATTCTTAAAAAAAAACAGTAATTGCAACTATATACATACCTCTTACAAGTTTTTCCCAGGGCTTTATATTCAACCTCACAAAAGATTTGTTAGGAATTCCATGGGGAATGTTATTACCATTCTCAGATAGAAGGAGAAGTTTGTTTAGGTAAGAACTGACATTTCAAACAGAGTCTTTGTAGTACCTACCACTGTTATGAGGGATTTCTTGCCCTATCATGCTGGATTATTGACAGAGAATGTCTGTATAAACAAAACCTGGAGGACTCCAAAGAGCTGGAGGGCCAACAGATGCTCTATAAGAAAGAAGAGGTCTCAGAGAATAATATCTTGATCAGTGTAACTTTGATAGTACTGGAAAGCTACTGGAATATGTTCTTACTGTCTGATGCTTTTCAGTTTCTGGGAGACCTGTTGTCCTTTCAAAAAGAATATTAGGTTGGTTGGCATAGTACGTTGTAGACAAAACCAAACTACCTTTTTTAATAATCTCGTTGTCTAGGATCATATGGATTCATTGTTTAATTCAAAATGATCTTGAAAATTACTGACATATAGGCAATTAGGAGTAAAGGATTAACATACTTGGAATAAGGATTAGTATACTCAAAAACAATATACTACTTAAATAGCTCATGTTGGAGACATAGAGCTACTGGAGAGAGTCAGCAAAGGACCACGGAGATGATTAAGAGACTGAAGCATCTCTCCTATGATGAAAGGCTAAGAGATCTGGGACTGTTCAGCCTGGAGAAGAGAAGACTCCGGGGAATTTTATTAATGTATATAAACAGCTGAAGGGAAGATGCATTGAGAACGGAGCCAGGCTCTTTTCAGTGGTGCCCAGTGACAGGACCAGAGGCAATGGGCAGAAACTGAAACACAGAAAGTTCCATCTGAACATCAGGAAACTCTTTTTTACTGTGAGGGTGACTGAGCACTGGCACAGGCTGCCCAGCCAGAGTAGGATCTCCCTCCTTGGAAGTATTAAAAAGCCATCTGGACACAGTTCTGGGCAACTGGCTCTGGGTGACCTTGCTTGATCAGAGGACATTGGACCAGGTGACCTCCAGAGATCGCTTCCAACCTCAGGCATTCTGATATTTTGTAATTCTATGGTTCTGTGATATTAGCAACTAAATATATATTAAACCCTCTTTAGCATACTTAGCCTAATTTACAACAGTATGTTGTAACTTCTAAAGTTCACCAAAGCATTACTTGATGACATCACTATAAAATACACCACCATTCTTGTATATCCTAATTCCCATAGTTCTCTAATATTTCAATTCACAGTTTAGTCTGTTAGTTATTCATTTACTTTTATAAGTAAAGACCATGGTGAATTCCTACCCATAGAGAAACCTCTCCCACAAAATATTCACAAAATTTATTGGACATAATACAGTCCTTCAACACACAACCTTCAGAGAAAAGGATTGGTTCTTCCACTGCAATTTCCATTAGTAGTTAAATGTTATTCACCCATAACTGGGAATTAAAATTCCTAATTTTATCTGACATAATATGAATGAATAAGATTATTAATACGTGGCTCTTGAACTATTTCACAGTTTGGGAAACTGAAGTGCGGTTGGATTTGGAGGATTTGGTTGTGATCACAGGAGAACAATGGCAGGGACAGAATAAAAGACTAGTCAACTAACTTCCAGATGTGAGTTGTATTTAGTCAAAGACTGCTCATTCCTTAGGTTTCTCCTTACTCTCCCCCTCTATTTCATCACTTGGAACTCAATGAAAGACCAAAACTATCAGTAACCCTAAGCTGAAGAGTAGGTGTACATTTATGAAATCTATACTTTCCAGCAGACAACTGATTAATGTCATTCTTAGAATCACCAGATCTAGGAATCGTAGAATCACAGAATGGTTGAGGTTGGAAGGGACCTCTGAGGTCAGCTGGTCCAACCTCCCTGCTCAAGCAGGGCCACTTAGAGATGGTTGCTCAGGATTGTGTCCAGACAGCTTTTGAATATTTCCAAGGGGAGAGACTTCACAACCTCTCTTGGCAACCTGCTCCAGTGCTCAGTCACCCTCACAGTAAATGAGGGTAAATGAGTGAACAATTTTCTTAAACTCTAACCTTCACAGAATGACTCTTTCCTGAATATTTTTAGTATTTCACATTGCTTCAAAGTGTTACCGGTTTTGACAGTCAAGAAACTTTCTGTATGCTTTTTGTCATCTTCACCCAAAGCTTCTTTTCTGCTAATAGCCAACACAGCCTTTCACCATCTAACCTCCTTCTCAAAAGTTTATCCCATCCCACACACTGACAATTCCAGGACAAGTTTAATTGGATTTCCCAATCTTTAAGGCACTATTTTCAAGTCTTTAACACTCTATTATATTTCTGACAGCAGCAAGCATTGCAATTTCAGATAGGAAAGCACCGTAGCACATATAAACAAAATGTTCAAACTAATTTGTAAAACCAACAGAGGCTATACTGCCGTGGATTAATCATTAGTATTGGCTAAAAAGCAGTGAGATTCTCAGAAGAGCAATGCTTAGAACTACAAAGGAAAGGACTTGAAAATCTTTTTAAAAGAAACAACCAACCTAGGAACATAGCAGAGCAATTCACTAGTAAAAAGGGAAGGGAGGAACTTGCCAAATAATTGATGGCCAGTTACAAAACTAAGATTGGCTCAGGGATTTTTTGAGATAGCGTTTTGTTGTTAGTATTGAGCCCAGATTTCTAGGCTATAGACTTGTTTCTCTGCACAACATAGAAAAATATCATTTTTTGGAGAGAAATATAGCAGCAACCTTCACTGTTGTCAAAGATGCTCTCTCAGGCAGCTGAGATCAGTTGCTTTTGTGGCTGTTACAGTCATGCGAGCAACTGGTTTCCATTATGTTTAGAATATAAAAAAAAAACACCAAAGTAACAAGTCGTAGGGATTAGCATTTTAAATTCTGGCCACTAAATCTATCGAACGCGATTTAAATTTCAAATCCAGACCAGTTGTTATGAAAGACACCGTGGTGGTTCTGTTTGTCTTTTTTGTTTGCTTCGGCAAGCAAGAAATAGCAAGTTCCAGTCCTTTGGTTGAATTCCAGTTTAGTAATTAATTACATTCTGTCCACTTAAACGATCTTAGAAATTTCATGGGGAAAAGTCACTCCTCCCTTCTTCCCTAAATGTAACATGTTGCTGCTTTCTACTGTTCAAATACCAAACTCGTTATATCCCAAAGCCATGTCTGAGTAAACAGAATGAGTTCTAAATGAAACTGTTTTACAGGAAGTGCTTAGGGATTTCTCTTGAAGACAATGTTCTATACATACAGCATGAAATTGTTATCATCAGAAAACAGAAAGGTTTTCCTTTCAAAAATATATCATTAGCTATGTTGAAATTGTCTTCTAAAATGTGTTTTCTTGTTTATTAAAAGTAGAAAAAAAGCTTAAAGTATGACAAAATGTAAAAGAAATTCTGATTTCTGACTTTTCTGTCTTGTTTTTTTTTCTTTGTAGTATCACAGGCTAACAAAGGTGCAGGTGAACATTAACTTACCCGATTGCACTAGTTTCTGGCAAGTGTTGCTTTTTAGTTTTTGTCATTTATCAGAAAGAAATCTCTGGTTGTCACTAATCTTCTGAGGATCAAAAGGTTGGTGAAGGAAATTGAAGTCAACATCAAAACACACCTTCTGTGAAATTTTATTTTCCTCTCTAAGAGTTACTTTGAAACTTAAGAATCTCTCTCCTCTACTCAGTTCAGCTGAGCAGAAGTGATGGGGATGCTCAATGCTCTAAAAAGATGCTGTAGCTTAGGCATTTTTAGTCCTCAGAATTGCCGTAGTGACAAACTAAATAAATTTCAGAAAAACAGTGAGGCCAGATACTACAGTTATTTTACACACAAAAATCTTGGGAATCCAGTATTATGGCCATTTCAAATTCAAGCCTTGAAAACATCTCCTTTAAAAGGGTAAACCATATCATGATTCTTTACAATAGCCTTATACATAAACCTAATCTCTTCATCATCATCCTTTGAAATAAAATACTGCTGTCATTATAATCCTGCTAGAACCTGCATGTCAGAAAAATAATTTTTATATCAATCAAATGATATGGTCTTTTGGTCTTCTAACAGTTCATGTGATGTTGTCCATTCTTTCCAGGCCTCCTCTTCCATATATTCCTTTTTTTTTCCAATTCTTTTTTTTTTTTTCCTTCCCTGTTCTTGCCTTCAGAAAAAACTATTTAAAATAGAAAGGAATATTCCAAAAAGTTAGTTTTAAATCCACAGATCATCTTAGGTGTCATGCAGCTACCCAAGTATATTCGAAATGGAGCTTTTACCAATAAAGATTCCTAGCCCTTTAGAGTTCCATTACTGCACATAATAGAGTTATCCGGTCACAGATGAGCAAACAAAACCTCTCCTCACCTACACACTAAGCATTCCTTGCCAATCCAGCAAATTGTTGGAGATTACCTGAGTCCTGGAATCATATTCTTTCTCAGACTAAGGCTTTCCAATTCCTTTTCCACAGAAAAGTTTTAAAACATCTGTCTACAGACTAGTCTGAGTTTACAGGACATGCTCCATTTTTACCAGGTAAAACTGTGTAATTGTGTAGAATTCCAAATTAGGTTCATGAGAAAAAAGATTATTACTTTCTAGCCAAATGATCCATTTCTTCACAGTGTCAGGGATCCAGGATTTTGTTTCCTTAAGCTATTTGCCATTGTGCAGCATTAACAAAACTATATTGGTTTCTGGACTAATATTTTTGTGTGGAAAACATATGATTCAAAGTTATATATCAGCTGAGATATGCACAGGCATAATTCAGAGCTGTGAGTCTCAAGCCAGGGCCAATGAGCCTACACTCAGTATTGCAGCATGAAATACACAATGTCTCTGTAGGTCTAAGCTTAGATGTCACTGAAACCCAACAGTAAGCTAAGATTTGTCCCCACAGTAGATGTAATCAGGATGTTAGCAAATAGCTAACAGTAAGCTGGCCTGCATTTAGCAAAGTATTGCCAGCAGGTCAAGGGAGGGGATCATTTCCCTCTGCTCAGAACTGGTTAGGCCACGTTTTGAGTGCTGTGTCCAGTTCTGGGCTCCCCAGTACAAGAGAGACATGGACAAACTGGAGAGAGTCCAGCAAAAGACTATGAAGATGATCAAAAGACTAGAACATCTCTCCTTATAAGGAGGGGGTGAAAGAGCTGGTATTTTTGTCTGGAGTAGAAAAGGCTCAGGGATCTCATCAACGTGTACAGAAACCTGAAGAGAGGGTGTCAGGATAAGAGGCAAGGGGCAAAAAATGAAACACTGGTGGGTCCCTCTAAACATCAGGAAACACTTTTTACTCTGTCACAAGTTGCCCACAGCAGCTGTGGAATCTCCAACCTCGGAGATATTCAAAAGCCATCTAGACACACTTCTGGGCAGCTGGCTCTGGGTGACTTTGCTTGAGCAGGAGGGGGTGACACAGGTGCCTTCCAAACTCAACCACTCTGTGATTCTTTGGAAATTTGCATCTAGTTTAAATAATAGCTAGCTTTTTCTGCTTTCCTCTGTTGCTTTTTTTCACCATCTAAGAACTAGATTTATTCAAAAGTTGTTTATAAAAATGGCCCATTGATGGAACTCAGAAAACATTACTAAACCTGTGTGATATCATAATCACATACTTTATAGATCTCAATGAGATCTGCATCAATAAAATATTCTGGCAAATATTCTGGCAAAGTATGGTGTATGAGGCAATACACTGGAAATTGTCTTGCCAATTGTTCTGAATGCTTTATTAGCAGTGATAAAAAATACAAACCAGACCCCTGTAGTTTTACTGTTTATCTGTAGAATTCCTGTTGGGTAGTATCCACATTACTATTTAACAACACTAAAACACTTATGAATGTCCTTTGTAAATTATAGAGAAGTAAACTCTTGTGTCTCACACATTCCTTTTGGCTATTTATGTACTCTGCATTCATCCTTCTCTCTTTCCCTTTCTGCTAGGCAGTTTATTGCTTGCTTTTTTCACTACAAAATTGTTTCAGGTTATTTCTTTTCCTTCATGTTCTCAACTACTTTTCAGAAAGAAAGAAAGAGCTGAACTAGATATTTGTTCATCTGAAATACTACATTTTATTTTTAGAAAGTGGAATCATAGCTCTTTTTGATAGGCTTAAATGCGTTTTAGACGTGAACTTTAATTGGTTCTTGGCACTTGTTCGGCTTAATAACCTGCATAAAATAAATGAAAGAGTAGCATTATAATTTCCAGGTCACTTCATCTCCTTTTCTATATGACACATTGAAACAGTTCATAATATATATTTTTATGTTATCCACAGGATTCTTATATCTTTATTTTTCTGCTGAATACTTACATACATATTTATTTCAGCTAAGAACACCTTACTATTCACTTTTCTTCCCTCTATTATACCCCTGCAAAGCAATCATATGATAGTCTCTCATACAATGTTATCAAACTGTAAATAGAGATGCTCTGCTCGTTCTTCTCTGCTCATATGACATTCTTCTTGTTCAACTAACTGATGCTTTCATTCTTTCTACCTATTTTCCACACTATTTCCCCAGAGTTCTGCTCAGCTGAATTTTTTATTGCACACACTTTACATGGTCTCTCTGTTTTCTTACCAAGATAGGAGTCAAACAAGCCATTCCTGTGCTGAGCAGGGGATACAACACAAAACAGCGTCCACAAGGGAAGGTCCTGATGGGTGAGATCCTACTGCTGCCTGAACTAATAGAGAAGAAGAATGTGTTCAGGCAAGCAGAGAAGATAAAATGCAGCAGATTTGTTCAAGGATGAAGTAGCACCAAATGGCTTTGCATCAGCTGAAACAGAACAGAATTGAAGCTGCTGGGAATGAAGTCGGGTGGTTGGGCAAAGGAACTGAAGCTGATGAGATTAAAGACATTTTTTCCCAAGACAAAATCAAGAGGGGTTTCTTTTAGAGTTCCTTGTAAGAGCCACAGTGAACTTAGCATTTAACAAGAAGAATTACTAAAAACTCATTTCTTCACTGCCAGTACATAATGCAGAGTTGATACAGCTTTAGGAAGATTAAGGGGAAGCCTGACTGCTGCACATTTTGCTAAAAATTATCACTATCATATTTTGCAAAGCATTACCCAGTCACATTCAGAGTATTTGATGTATTCTGTCCAGTTTAAAAAAAAGGATGATTGACCTGGCCTGTTTTAACAGCTCATTAAAACTGTCAGTATCATTAATGTGCTATAGCCTAAACAGTACTGAAACAAGGGCAATTAGATGAAGTTTTCAAAAATTTAAACTCACAGTGTTTCTGTTCTCACTTTGTTTCTACAAGGCATGTGAAAGCTCTGTCCCTTCTCTTAGGTGACTGAATGGCAAACCAAAAGGGCTTTTAGTCACTTCAGTATGGTGTTGTGCTGCAGCACTGGATTTACTAACTCAGTACCACATCAGTAGTTTTACATCTGGAATTGGCTGAGAGCTTGAATGCCCTAATGACAGCACTCGTATGGGCTAATAGAAATCTAAACTGGTAGGTTTTAAAGTAGCTAAATCATCCATGCACAAGCTGTAAAGTATTTTTTTTTTCTGCATGCAGAGAGATCAACTGAAACCATCTAAAATATTTCACAATGTTTCATAGAACAAGTTAACATAAACTATGCCAAGTAATAGTGATAAGAGAAACGTAATCAAAGGAAGTAGAAATAGCTAAGAAAACTCAACAGCAAGAAATACAGAAGGACAGTAAAATCTTGGACTAATTAAAAGTCAAATGCATCTTGGTGCAGAAAAAACAACTTGCTAAAATTGCCATATTTGAATTATTACAAACTAATATTCGTATATATGATAAAATATGGTCTTGACCTTCGAACCATATTCCTCTGATCTAATCTCTTATTAAATCTGAACTTTCAACCTGTAGGTATAAACTGTAAATTGAAAGTAGTCTTGAAAATTGAAATAATTTTTATCCTTAGAAAACTTACTGTTTGTTTTTCTTGGAACATGAAAATATAGAAAATTTAGAAAAAAATTTCCTACCATGTTCATGGTCATTACACTGCATACATGATTTGTCTTATGCACCATTTGGATAGTATCAGTATAATTTGATTAATTTTTCATTCAAGATTTCGAACAAGTTTATTTTAAATATGCCTTTTCTGAAATATATAGTTGCTTTGGGACATACTTCCTGAACATCTCTTCAGCCTCAGATTAATAAGAGAAGTTGGGTCAACAGTTTTAAAATTATCTATGTTTCTGTTCAGATTTGATTTGGGGGGAAAACACAAGGAAGTGCGTGATTTACCTTTAGTTTGCAATCAGAGGTGATCATGTCTCAGGGTACAGTGTATTTAAAAAAGCTTTGCCATCAATGTTTCCCTTCTGCCAGATGTAGCTACTATAAGAAAGGCTGGTTGGTTTGGAAAAAAAAGACAAACAAATTCTGTAGCTATTCTATAGCTCAAAAGATAATTGTCCTAACCTTTTGAATACAACATATGCAAATGAGGAGAATTTTTCAGTGACAGCTCTTTCTCAGAAGGCTTTTTGGAGAGTTTAACCACCTTAGATAATGAAATCAAGGAGTAATCTTAAAAAGTAGTAGTGAGAAGCTGATGTTATTTCTCGGTGAACTCATACAGTTCAATAAAAGCCAAAGATTCTTTACTAATAAGAGATATTTCAGTGTGACTGGTAACTCAGTAAAATATGGAGAAAACTGGCAGTTTTGTTGCCCAGCTACTGAATCTTTTTCACTTGACAGAGTGATTAAGTCTCATAAATTCCTTTCTAGTGTGGTGAAAATTGTATATACTTCAGCTGAATCATTTAGCAGAAGTTCTATCTTAGTTTTAACAGTGTTGGGAAAGAGAAAGCAGAAAAACATTTCTGCATTTCATCATTTGCTATTTGGTCATTTTTTAAAAAGTCTGAATAAATAAAAGTTCTATTTCATACGCAAGACTCTGACACCCATTTTAAATGATAAGTAACATTTAAATAGCCTCTAGAAAACAAAAGAAAATTGACATTGTTCTCTGAAAAACATTGTCTATGTACATAGTCACTCTGTGGCTATACATTTATGACATCACAGTAGCTGTAGATTTTCCTTTATTTCAGCTGTAAGGAGCAGATATTCTCTTTAGTGAAGCAGTGGAGCATGTCTTCTTTCTCAATCCCTCTTAACTAAAACTGCTAAGAACTCTGCAGGAGAGGAAAAGAGATTGGATTATGAATGTGCATATAGGTGATGCACCTTAAAGAAGAACAGTTACAAGTAGTCTATTTGTAAAACAAAACTCTGAGTGTCACCATACATCCTGCAGAAAAGCTCAGAGTCCCTCCTGAAAAAGACCTAAGGACAGCCTTCCCAAAAAACTGGAGGTCTCAGTACCACTGTGAGGCTTAGCAGAAATTGTGAACAAAGCTTCAACTATTTATTTTTGCCATATTATTAGCAAATATTCTACAGAGAAGGCACAAAATTGCCAGACATAGCAGAATGTGCCCTAGCGCAAATAAGGTTTTCTTTCTTCCTAAAGAAAGACCCATATAGAATCTCATAAATCTTACAAAAGAAGATGCTTTGCTACGCTCACTCACAACCCTGTTTGATGAGACACACAAAAGCTGTACAAATTCAACTCTTATTGGTTAACTGTTCTTCTTAACAGCAGAAGCGTTGGTTAGGGTAGTCATCTGGTAAGGCCAATTTTCTAGCACACACAATTTTGAAAGTGAGTAGAGAGACTGCGGCCCCACACGCTTCAGTTCAGGAGCAGGAGACAGCCTCTGCTCTGAGAACAAAGAACTGGAATAGCATAACAAATTATCCTCTGAAAAAATTAATAGACTCCTCTGAAGAAACTACAGGAAAGAGCTATTTATAAATTAAGACTGCTAAAGTTGCCAAATAGTTGAGAGGAGATGAAATGGTTTTATGGGGTCTTCTTGTAAAATTGGTGAAGTGGATTTTTACTATCTTCCAGATGAAAAACAGTGGGTTATGATGTATACATATTACCAGTTAAGTCATAATATAAATGCAAATATAAACACTCTAAAAATAACATTCGACTCCAGAACCATATAAAATATTTCCTCACATCTAAAATTTACTTAGAAGATCAGTATTTTTATTTTCCTCACAAAGTGGTTGCCTTGGATCAACGACCAACTCTTCTGAGTGTTTTCAAAATCTCTAGTGTGTAGGGATACTACTATATAAATAAAATAAAAGTATTTTGAGCTTGGCATGCTGAACAGCAATTGTACAATAATGGATTTGGTATGTCAGTCAACACACCTCAAGAATGCAATAAAGAGCTGCACAGTATCCCACAAATGTTCTATGGAATTGTTTATACTAGGAGTGACAACGAATTTTCATGTATCCAAAATTTTCAAGGTTTTCAACAAGGTTCCATACAATGAATGCAATATTCCTTTCAAAATCTTATGATATTAACAATTAACATCCAACTAAATAATCTAGCTGTAAAAATCAAAGCAGATTTTAGTTTTGTCTTTTCAGTAACCTGGTTTATTCGGGACTATATTTTGTTGTATTTTCTGCTGTGATAGAAGTTTCATACAAAGATAATTTCAGCATGTTTGGTGTCAAAAGGTTTGCAACTGAATCAGATAAAGCAGACATATTTCCTGAAGATATTCATTTGAGCATTTTAAGAGAACAACTCACACAAATATTTGGACATTATCTTCGTCTTGTACTGGTCTCAGTAAAGCACATGGGTATATTCACAGTCATGGATGGAGAAACTATTTAAATGTTTGCATAATTAAAATCCTTGATTAAGAAATAAAACATTTAACTGCACTGATTCAAGTGTGCTCTCAATCATCATGACTGTGTATCTGTAGGAGCGGTAGAAAAGGTACTTCCACCTCTCTAATTTTTTTCCTGCAGTGCTCACACATGAATCAGATTTCTAGCTGGCATTTGCACATAGCTCTAGCAACATAGCATGCTTTTCATAGCATCACTTGCTTTGGGACTTACAGTAGGAAATAAGTCTGTGCTCCTCATATTTAATTTGGACTATTTCTCTTTCTTTTTTTGGAAAGAGACCTTTTCCTAATTTTATTCTTTTGACCTATGCCGTACCAAAGTAATACAATTAGTGTCAATATTTTTAAATGGCGGAAAATAAAAAAGAGCAAAGCCAATGTACATCATTTAGAAAATAGTATGAACAAAATAGCTTGGTAATATGTTAGCAAATATTTGGATGCTACAGTTTAATATCTCCACCATAAATGTGTCAGCTCAAACTAAAATTGCACTGTGTACTGCTACATTGTAAGGACAATGAAACTGAATCCATCTTCATTTTCATTGTCCAAATGTGCAATTAAACCCTGCTGATGTGGTAAATATAAAGCTGCTTTGTTGCTCCAATGTGAGGTTGATTATTACATGGAAACAGCCTAGTTTGAGTTTAAATGAGAAATCAAATTGATTAGCATATAATTAGAGATAAACAAGCAGGCTCATATAAAAATCTAACCTCATGCTAGCATTGTCTGTTCAGTTAAGTAGGGCTCACACTGAGCTTTCCATTTAGAAACATAAATTGGACTTAGTAAGCTGAAAATTGCTCTGTCTTCTGGCTTTCAGTGATATGATTCAACAGATTTGATACTCTGTCATTGTGTACTGACATTTAGGACACCAAATACCAATATGTACTGTGACAAAGTCTGCTGAACTTTACATTTGTGATTCAATTTAAAGCTTCTTATCTACTATTTAAGAAGAAAAACCTTGATGGCTTAATGGATAAAATGCTGATGTTTCTCAGTCCACCTTCCAAGCAACGAGCCCAAGTGAAGTGCTGTTTGTGGTTAATCCTACACAAACCAGACACTGTATCTCGCACAGTCAGCAATCGCTACTAAAGAAGACTTGAGGAATGTTTACACAATGTCCCTCTAAAAATACTTTAATGGATCATAAATAACTTTTTTTACCATATGACCATATGATTATTTTTAAATGTAATCTTTAGTGCATTGAAAAAGAACCAGGAAGATTTTATACTTTAATTGGAGTGTTTTTTCTAACTGGACTTCACCAAAGAAGTACAAATCTATTTCAGAGACATCTCCCATTCAAGATAGAAATGGAGAAATGGAATTTAAACTGTTGCAAATATCTTGCTTGGTGTTCTAACTGCATTCAGTTTTATATTTGTGACTTGCTCTGGCAAAACACTTACTAAAAGTGCCTTTGCGGGTTTTACCACAATACATGAACAGCATGAAAAATAATTTATTTTAAGTCAAAATATTTTAAGATGTAACTGCTACTGCTTACATGGGTCCCACTAGAATTTGCAATCCTATATTTAGCAACTATAGAGAGACAGATGAATCCTTCAATATTTTAACTGGACCATTTTAATTGCTTAGAATTAAGCTAGTCTTTCTTATTACGCTAATAATAGGGGAAGAGTATCTGTTATGTTGTTCATGTTTTCCCTTGAAGGTGCTTGAATGCTTAGCATGTCACAGACTGTTACTAGTCTCATGCATATCACCTCATCTTTATTTTTCAAGGAAGTAGCTGAAGGAAGTATAACTGCAGCTTGATATCTCAAGGAACTAGCAGTAGCACACTGGGTTAATACTCAAGATGGAAAGTCACTTACATGAATGGCAACTTAAAGAGATACTGAGTACACGTGGACCATTTCTGTCACAGGCATTTTACTTGCCAAACACCATGCGCTAGGCTTAGTCATAATCAGACACTTTACTTGGAAAGTGAGTTGAAATTAAAATTCTTTCAGAGAGAGAAATTAGAAGTGTAAGGAATACTCTTCAAACCTCTCTGCATAAATAAAAAATTAAGATCTCATCCTTGAAAAGTTTTGGAGAGTGGAAAATATAGGCCTTAAGACTGATTTAATGAAAACATAAGACTGCCTTTGCCAGAAAGATTTTTTATTCAAGATAGATTACGCTCAAATGTTTCTTGTTTTTACAACAGATTGTTCTGCTTTCTCCACAAACCATTTATTCCTAAATGCCCCAACACACTGCCCGGAGGTCTTACGCAGTCTCCATATTCAGAGGTTTTCAACATCATGAGGTTCCTTCCAGCCTGAATTGCCCTATGCTTATATGAGGTGAGTAATGGAAAGGTAAACGTAACGCATCTTGTCCCCAGAACTGGAAAGATACCCATCAGTGTGTGGCTTCTATGTGCTCTTGGAACAAGAGAGATTTTGCATTAATGTTTCTGTAAATTGTAAACAAATTGTAAACAAATTCTGTAAAATGTGTCTGAAGAATTCCCTACTAATCAAAGATTAACCTGATGACAAGGGTAGGATAGACCATCAGTGCTGGGAAAAAGCTACTCAAATGTCTGCCATCTTTTAAAAAATACCTGTTAAATGAATTACAGAAATTGCTATCAGGAGTTTAATGTTTCATTGGATAATTGCTTTTCGGCATAGTGAGGTAGATGTGACATCTCCTTGCTTGATCACTTAGACCATTGTGGTGTTGCTGTCTATCATAACCAGGCAGCCTGACCTTTTCAGTCAGCTAAAAAGGCCAAACAAGCCAGACTAACTGCTGCATCCTTTGGAAATGACAATAAATTCACTGTGAGGTCTCAAAGCTGAGCCTGCATTCGAACAGGGAAATGCTTGCCTTCTGCTACTCTTCTTAGTTGTGAAAAGAAAGACATTTCCTTATCTTCCAATTATGTTTTCAAAGGTTCAAAGTTGAAGACTTTTCAAGGTCTTTATAAATTCATATCTATGTAGCAAACAGTGGGGCAATAAAGGACTTTATCTGTTCAGCAGGCAGTGCAGGCAAATGAAGCAATCAGAATATGACACAATTGTCAGACATGTTCTTACCTTTCTCCATGACTTTTCTTAAACATTTTTTCCCCTCACTAATGGCATGTTTGTAAAATATAAGAGGATGGGTAGAACTATTTTTCTGTCACCTGAAGATGTATTCTGAAGATATAGATGGGAAATTGCTGATTACAGAATCTTTTTTTTTTTTTTTAATATGACCTAATAAAATTATTTACCTCTAAAACTTAGTATTTGATGTGAGCTCCTGATTTAGGGGGAATTGGAGAGAAACGTAAGATAAGACAAGAAAATAAGAAAAAAAATCTCTTCCACAAAACTGAGGAGAGGCTATTTCTATCTTTCAGAAAATAAAGATGGGAGAGATTTATACCTGCAACTGGTATACATACTAAAGGGACGATGTCCTGGCGGAAAAAGTGGATGAAGATGACCTTAAAATTAGACAGAATGACCTTTTGGAATTGTCTTCAGCATCTATTACTTGATATTCCATTTCAGGATTCCATTCCATTTTTTTCTACGTTTTATTAAAAAAAAAAGCAAGTGGAAGTCCAAGGGAGCCAGGAAATACAAAATAGTTGCAATTTTCAGTACAACAGTAAAATTGACAGTCTGAAAAGAAAAAATAGCCTATGTGCAGCAGGAAATGAAATAAGAAAAAATGTCCTTTTGTGAAACTTTCATCGGGAGAAAAAGTAGCCAGGAAACAACAGTAGAGCAATTTATGAGGTTTTGCCCACCACCTTCAAAGGCGGTTTAGATTCTAAGGGACTCTTTTATAATAGAAAATGCTGCACAACGCAAAAGAATAACCAAGCAGAAGGTCTGTGCACAAAATAGTGCAGGACATCACAGAGAAAAGAATCTAGCATAGGTCTTAAGACCAGTATCACTAAATCCACATAGGGTCACACTCCTGCTAATAAACCCTGCCAAGCGCAGCCTGGTCACAGTCCCCTGACTACAGAGCTATCAAAGTTTTTGCTAGAGCATTCATTCCATGGTATGATGCTCATGTAACTAAAATGTTATTTGGCTTTCTTCTGGCCCAAGCCCTGAAATCCCAACATAATTTCCTCTTTATTTCTTTTGTAGGTAAAGCTTTGAAACAGAAATTTCACTTACACAACTTCAAGACCCAGACATCTAAGAATCTTCAAAATTAAATACATTTCCTAGGTATCTCATAATTCTGTGTGTTTAAAAATATTCTGTGTTGTAGCTGTATATAATCTATTGTTGCTAAATGGAAGAATGCTATAAACTACTACTTTGTTAATATAAGTGCTTATTTTTCCCTTATTAATTAATGCTTTGGTGGAGCACATGATGAAAGGTGGGGATTTTTTCCCCCACAGTCTTGATTTTAACCAATACTTATTCTATTAGCTGTCTTTTAGTACATAGATGCTCCAGACACAAGTTCTCCCCAGAATACATACTTTAAGAATCCAGATTTTTATTTCATAAAAACAGTTGACCTCTGTAAGACACAATACTTGCTGACAAAAGCAATGAAACAGTGTAGCTACACATTCAGTAACAATTTCTCCAGTTAAGTTGCCTGAAATACAGGAGTCACACAGCAGTGGTATAGGTCATTCCAAGCTGTGTAACCCTTGCTAATTCAAAGGAGTGATCTCTCAGTTGTGATGTGTATTTCTGCCATACCTCAGGAGGGAGAGGTTAAAGCAATCCAAGTAGAGGTGAAATTTTAATTATATTTCAGTGCAGTAACATAAAGACTTAGCCAACACTGATTAAAAAATAAAATGCCAAGGCTTTAAAATTATTTCCGGGAGGAGTTTTGTCTTTTTTTTCATTTGTATTAGGGTTTGTTTGTTTTACACTTCCTTGAAATTTATGTTGTAATAGTCAAGGAATAAATGACAGTTAAGAAAACAGTTCTTATTTCGGTGAAAAGTGATTACCTAAATGTTATAGGTGAGTTTGAGTCCTCTTCCTCCCCATCCCACCTACAGTTTTCTGTTTCAACAGAAAATGTTTTCAAAGGATGCCACAATCAAGAGATTGCATATTGGTTGAATTCTGTTGTGTTTCAAACAGTCATTACTGAAGTGAGAAAAAGCAAAACAAACCAATCACTGTCTTGTCTCTGTATTTCATCAGCTATTCTGGATTCCCAGAACAGAAACCAGACATGATATCACTTTGTTCTCTAAGTCCAGTTTGCGATGACAGAATAATATAATGGTAAAATGCTTGTCACTGGGATGAAGTGCTCAAGATATAATAACTGAATAAAAATTCAACACTTCTACACTTATGACAGCTGATTCATTGCTGCAAACTCTTTAGGAAAGCACTTACAGTATCTTCATGTCCTTAAAAAAAATCTGTTCCTGAAATACTTCCCTGACATTCATTATTTCCTCTTCTTCCTGAACTTCCTGTGCAGCCTTTGATGTCACTTCCTTGCAAGCAAATACAGAGAATAAAGAAGTGAAGCAGTGACAAGTCTTCGGCAAGTCTCCTCACCAGCTAACTTCAGCACATTGTGCTATCCATTCTAGCTCTTACATTAATTGGTTTGAAGCCATGAAATATCTGTGTGCTTATTTACAGACAGTTGTGCTCTAGGTTATTTACCTAAGTCTATCCTACAGGTATAATTCTTAATCACACAATAATAAAGGCAAACTGGATGTTACAATTCCCATGGATTGCCAAAATACTTCTGATAAAGGAAACTAATCAGCCCTAGCATAAGAGCATAGCACATCAGAAGTGTGAAGAACCTTGCATACCTAAATAATTTGCTTAAAGGCAGGAAACAGGTGGTAGGAGTGCATTTTGAGTCTCCCCACAGTCAACAAAGAAATGTCACCGGAAGAGCTCTACAGAGCTGGGATCTGTACTGATTCGTATAGCGACATAGCAAAACAGACCAAGGAGTGAAGTCTGCTGGTGAGTCTGAAAAATCGTAGAAGCATCTTGTAAGATTGACTGACTCATAAATGAAATGTCATATGAAGCTTAAGGTAGACAAACATAAAGTGACTTATCTGGAATAATCACAGCTTCACATATTATCTTCATGAGAGATGCTGAAATTACTGTTATTAACAAGCAAACGACCTTGCTGGGAGAAGGGGTGGTGTTGGTAACAGGCAGTTCCATGAAACCAACAGCTCAGTAGTAGATAGCCATTTCTAGCATTTGATTTGCTTTTTTATTAAAGAACAATGAGACAAAGAAAAACTTCATTATTCCACTCTACAGATCCATGACTTGCTCCCACTTTGAACACTGCATGCAGTTAGTCTCCCTCATCTACAGAAAGAATATAACACAGCTAAACACAAAGTGTTCAGAGAAGGGCAACAAAGACGATGGAATATCATCTTTGGATATATCATCTAGGAATATATGGAACAGCCTCCATATATTGAGAAGGCTGGTGGTCAAGGGTTTTTTAGCTTGGAAAAGAGACTTACAGGGGATGTGCTAGAAGTTTAGAAATCACAAAAAGCACAACGAGGGTGAATAAAGAATGATTGCTCGTTGTGTATTACTTGAAAGAGCTTTGTGCCATCCATTTCTTAAGACAAATCATTATGTTACTACATGAGTAGTTAAAGAAAATATATTACAGCAAGACACCATCAATCTGTTGTTTCCCTGTGTGTAATCACACCACTTCCTATGCACCCTTCCATACTGAAAAGGCTGTTCAAGTTTTGTTAAATAGTGCTTCTTTAATTCATAACACAGAAGGAAAGCTTAGGGATTGTTCGTCACAGAAATGGACATAGAATTACAGGACGTAATCAGAAATCAGAGAGTCAGAGAACCAAAAATCGGAACACCAGAAGTCATGAAAAATTCCATGCTAGTATTTTTAGCATTATTGTTAAAATATATGTATTTTCCTGGAAAATATGCTGTACATAACGTGTTTAACCATTCGTATAGAAGGAGGTTGCATTGGACAGAAAAGAATTTTCTCTAAGAAATTTTAAGGGAAAAAAAATCAGAATTTGTATGCCATGAATTTCAGAGACAACTGGAATATATTTTTCCAGTAAGGAGACTTAGGAAGAAAAGGAATTTTTTTTGTCTGTTCATTTTATTTCAAGTTGTTTTTTTTTTTACCTAGTAGACTCTACTACCGGTCTGTACTGGAGCCCTTACCATAGACAAATCTGGAGTCATATTTTCCTATATGATATATAGGATTACATCTATTTTTGAATGGGTTTTAAAAGAATACGCAACATACATGAAATGGGAGAGAATAGGTGGGCAATACAGAGGCAACTCTCTGAAAAGTTTAGAAAATTTTTGTTTTCTGTTATTACTGTTAAATCACTTCGCGTGTCTCAGTATCATGCTACATATACCATGTCATGTATAAAACTGTATCCTATCATTTTTTTTTCATTTTATATTTATTAAAATGTTACAGGCAGCTGCTATGCAATAAAGACTGAAAGTTCCCATTTTATTTTCTGCTTACCAAGCCTTCAGGATTAGGCTCTGCGCAGACAGGTACAGAAACCTGTAATTTATGACTCCCACTGCAGTTTAGGCAGGAGATAGCTTCCAAACAGATTAGCATTGTCAGAATTTCAACTGTCTCTTCATGCCCTGCAGCAGAAAATTAGATATCTATAGGATTTTGCTAGAAGAAATTTACATGCCCAAGGAATTGAGCTTCTTTCACACCAGACAAGGTTTCAGAGGATCTACATTTTAGATGTTATTGCCTAAATCCCCTTGTAAATTTACACATAATGTTGCACTGCCATAGTGTCACTGGGATTGCAAAAAATTATATCAAGTCAAACTTCTGTAATTTTTCAAATTTCAAATGAACAATACACCTAAGTATAAAAGTAGATCTCACCAAAGCTTTGTAAAACAGATCATTGATATAATTAGCAGCAAACTATATATGCTATACTAACTCTTGGCAGATTTTTTTTTAATTTTATTTTATTACTTAGCCTAAGAGCAAATCCTGGAAAAGATTTTGTCTCACTGAGCAATTATGGCAAGAAATAATTTAGGGTCTGCTGTAAAAATGCCAGGAAATGCAATGGTTTGTCTCTGAGAGAGCATACTGACCTGCATGTTAAGGGAAAAGGCTCTTTTCCTGTGACTCAGACTTAAAGCTGTATTTTAAAGGACATTAAAATAACTACAACTCTCTATAATGAAGCAAACAAAAAAGTTTAATCTAAAGAAACAGTGATAGGTTTTACTAGAACAAAACACAACAAAGTCTATGACTTCTTGTAAGATACAGGTTCCATTTATATTCTACAGTTCAGTTCAATTGGTTATTGCTATCCACATTTAAAAATACTTTGCAACATCTTTCTTGCTTAAAAAGCCAAAATATTGAAAGGTGAAAAGGTAATATGTGTGCCATACCTGACAAGCCACCAAGATATTTAATACTCAGGAAAAGATACCCAGGAGTTATGAAAACGTACGTGCCTTTCTTTTATTTTCCAGGAATGAATTGAAAATTGTCTGCAATCATACCTAAAATGCTCTCTCCTAAAAGAAAACGAGAATCTCTCAGCTGCTTCTGAGACATGTGTATACACAAGTACTATATTGTAGTTTTGATAATCTACTGAAAAATGCTGAGAACCCCAGGTCACTTCCCTCTCACTTCACACAGAAATAGCTGAGACACTTGTTGGCATCCTCCAGAGATGAGGTTTCCATGAATTTTTATCAATTTTTACCAATACAGTATATTCAAACTCTTCAATCGAACATGAATTGGAGCAGGAGGCTTAGGAATGTAATAATTTCTACTGTACTTCAACACATCACTGAAGTGAACTTGAAATGCTAAAACAGTAAGAAAATAAACCCCATAGTGCTGATCAGAGGTTTGAGATTCTAGACACTGTGACTCGACATCATTCTTGCAAGGACATTTTACTTAGTAGAGTTGGTCAAATGGAAGGTGTGGTATTGTGTGTTTCTGTTTGTTGTTTTGGGTGGGTTTTTTTTTTTATTTCTTAAAGGGAAAAAAACCGAGAGCTTGCAAAGAGATGACAGTCCTTAAATATGCTTAATAAAGGCTGCATAAGGCAGGTGCACTGTGGAAACATTTATGAAAATTTGTCTATACATGGCAAAGTCTGAACTGCAAAACTTCTGTTATTCCAGTATTTTTAAATCTAAGTTCTTTTATGAAAAATGTCTGCAGAAGGAAGAAGAGAAAGAGAAATTGCTGCAGACAGCAGGTAACAAGCAGACCTTAAGTAAATACCTCACATATCCTTAATACTCTCCCTAGCTTTAAAAAAAGGATTAAACAGGCTTTCTTTAAGAGACATAATTTTTTTAAAAATGCAGATATTAGATATTAGCATTGGAAAAGCTCAATTTAGTTATTCAATAAAGCACTACGAGGCAAATAAATCCACTTGGTAACTGCTGTTCTGATTTCATAAAATATTTTGACAGCGTTCAATGATTACTAGGGTGTGAGTAGTCCAAAAAACATCTCTGTTGCAAAGTGTTTGTTTTTTTTTTTTTTTTACATTTTCTTAATTAATTTATTTAACATTAATAATAATTAGAAATAACAAAATAAACTTGTCCTACATGTTAACAGAGTTGTTTCAAAGTAGGATTGTGCAGTTTCTTTTTTGTCTTTTAAAAAGGTAACTTATATGTCAGTGATGTAAAATAGCTATAGTGCAAAAATAAAATTAAATCCATAACTGTTGAAATAGTTTGAAATTCATTTAAAAAAAAAAAAAAAAAAATCAGTCCAGTCAGTAATATTTACTGCAAAGAAAGACAGAAGAAATCAAAATGCCAGAGATTTAAGTCTGGTCACTTTTATTCTAAGGGACAAGAGGAAGAATGACAATCCAAAAATACTGAAATGAAGTTAATGTCCTAAAAGAAGTTATTCAACTGGACAACCTAAAGTTACAATGACTGCATAATATTTTTTATATTATTATTATTATTATTATTATTATTAGTGTATTTTTGATGGAAGTCTTACCAGTAAAGTACTTGGTGTGATTATTGAACAAGAAGGGAAAAACCTTGAAAACTTTGGGGTTTTGCTGTACAAATCAAGATATTTTTCCCTTGAATGATCATTTTACAAATCTATCTGACCACAGAATGAAAGAAATCTGCTTTTGCAAAACACTGTATCTGGTTTAAAACTTATCTACTATGTTTGCCATCTCTCATTCAAGCCTTCAAACCAACAGCCTGTCTAGAGGGAACTGGGAAGAATTAGTTGATTTAATAAACATAAAAATTAACAAAAAGCCAGTGACAATTACCATTTGTATTCTAGTGGTATAAACACATGGATATAAATCCATGTGTCTCTCATACTTTTCCATTCAGGAAAAGGGATAGTAAGGAATCTACACTGTATTGTATGTTCTTACACCTTTACGCTAAGATTCAGGGTGAGATTAGTCACCATATTGATGAAGGATCAGTGGACATTGTTCCTGAATATATGAAACAATATATGTCCTAGACAGTGCTGTTGGACAGATTACAGCTGTGCAAGAATCTCCAATAAGTCCAAGATACTCCATTCAAAATTGTGCCCAACTTTGGCAAGCTTATTGACAAGCAGAATTACATAAACGCTGTCCCCACACACACCAATTTTATACACACACATTTAAATACTGATATTTCATATGTATCCCAGCATTCCCTTTATTACATATACATAGAAACACAAGGTGTATTGAAAGCAAGCTGTGGAAAAAACAAAACAAAACAAAACCAAACCAAAACAAAACAAACAAACAAAAAAAAAAACACCAAAAAAAACACCAAAAAAACCCACCAAAAAACCCCACAAAAATCTTGCTAATTTCTTTTATAGGGAAATTAAAACAGAAAATTATGTATAAAAGCAATGGAATAAATACAAGATGAACCCACATCTTCTGCATTTAAATCAAAACCATATAATTACTCAGGTATTTTTAGAATTCAGATGGTCTATCACCTTATTCTTCTGTCTTTCTTATACTGTACTCTTACAATACAGATCATTCTGGAAACTTAGAGAATAAGAGGGGCAGTGAGACAAAAGTCTGCATCTCCTTTGCCCACCTATTTGATGATTCAGAGAAGCCTACTGATCCTAGCATTCTCTGCAATTGATTTATTTTAACCTTTCTGGACCACATAACCATTTTTCTTGATGGTGCTGATGTGCCTATTATCTGATGTTGTCATCAGATGCGTACTTCTACATCTCATAACTGGAAGTGGGAATACTTTAAATCTCTATACATATTTAGCAAAAATAATGTTAATTAATGTAATCAGCTGATCACAACCCTGAATTTGATCTAAGTGAATCTTTCCTTAAAATGAGCAACCTCCCCACAAAAAAAAATCAAAACCAGAAAACCCCAAATCTCTACGGCTAAGTTTTCTTATAACACAAGATAAAACACTGAACTCCTTAAAGAGAGAGGTGTTCTGTGTAAAACAGACTAGAAACACAAGTGTCTGCAAACCAATTTTTCCCCCTTGACCTAGCTTATTTTCAGTTCGTTTACTCAATCTTTTCCCTTAGTTCAACAGCTTTAAGGGTTATCTGACTTGCACTAAACCCTGTTCAGTCCTCTCTTGGTCCCTAGGAAGAGACAGCTTTTGTCCTGCAGATAGGAAACTTTGCTGTATCATCTCCCTTGATTTCTCAGAAACCTCTCCTCAGTTTCTAGGATGTCAAACCCTCTTAGATGACCTCTAGGACCCTTTCCTGGCTCATGGTAGTAGCAGCCGTCAGGAAAGGATCAACTTCGCATGGCTCTAGGAGACAGATGCATGAAAACAACCATCATCACTGCTGCTCCGCTCCTTCCTTCTTAAACAAACACCACAACACGTTGCAGAGGAATAGCAAGAACAAAGATATGTCACAATGGTTGCAAGTTAGTCAAACAGTTATATTCAGAATCCCAAAGACCACATCAGAAAAAGTAAAATTTATAGTATTATTAGGAAATAGATTGAAAATATGAACAAATAAAGTACACGAATGTTCAACTTAAGTTGCCAGTGACATGATAAGACTCTTCAAGGTTCAACCATCCATGGTAAATATGGGTCCTCAAGAGGATCTGCTTAACTTAGATAAATCTATAAGTTATAGAGAGTTTAAATTTTTTACAGACTGAGTTGCTCCTTATTATATCTTCATTTCCTTTCACAGGGGGATAGATAGTTGGATTTTGTAAATGGCTGTATTCAGTTCATAAACCAATATGATAAAACTCACACTACAGTTTTATCATCAGCTAGTTAACTGTTTATATTACCTAAGTGCTATCCAATAGTCTTAAGCAAGTCAGTCCACTGGCCTTAAAAATCATAGGCAGTAAGACTGAACATCTGTGCTCTTAAACCCATTCATGTGCAGTTTTTCATTTTCTTAGATGCAATACCCCATTGTTGCAATTTAAACCCCACACAGCCACTCACTCACTGCCCCACTGTGGGATGAGGGAGAGAATTTGAAGGGTAAAAGTGAGAAAACTCTTGGGTAAATTAAAAGCTCCACACAAAGTAAAACAAGGCATTCATTCACTACATCCCATTGGCAGGCAGGTGTTCAGCCAACTCCGGGAAGCAGGGTTCCATCACACGCAACGGTTACTTGGGAAGACAACTTCTGAATGTACCTCCTTCCTTCCTCATGGCACAGATTTTATCGGTGAGCACAGCATCATGTGGTATGGAATACTCCTTTGGTCAGCTGGGATCAGCTGTGCCAGCTGTGTTCCCTCCCATCTTCTTGCTCATCCACAGCCTACTTGCTCATGGGATGATAGAGAAGCAGAAAAGGCCTTGACGCTGTGTGACCACTAAAAAATCAGTGTTTTGTCAACACTGTTTTCAGCACAAATCCAAAACATAGCACCATGACAGTTACTATGAGGAAAATTAACTCTAACCCAGCCAAAATCAGTACAGCCATCTGAGTCCCTAACATGATCTATCTGTGGGAAACTGAACTACTGCAACTTACAAATTATCTGCATAATAAGCACATATGACAAGCACATGATTGAGTTTTACACTTTTCAACCAGTGATCTCAATCCCATTGAAGGCAGCAGAACAACTAACTTGTTGAGAGATGCAATCATTGTTATCTGGTATTTTGCAATATCCAGTATGATGCTGACTTTCACATATTAATACAGCTCTGAAGAATTTCAGTATCCAGCTTTGTGTTACTGTTAATTCTCCACTTTATTCTAAAGCAGATGTAAAAATGAAAGAAAAGCAGCTTGGAAATAGTTGGGCTAGATTCCACGTGTCATGTAATGCTTTTTTGACTAATTCCTCATGTTTAGATAAGAAAGAAATACATTAGATCTTGACATCACTTATCTTCATTTTAATTAGTACCGTCATCCAATCAAATGGCAAGGAAGTCAGGATGTACATGTGGAAAGACAGTATGAAATATGAAATCAGATAATATTTTCCCAGAGGTAGACTGTGCAATGTTATGCAGTCATAAATAAAACCTCCAAATAATTTACCTCTATAACATACTAATTTCGGTCTCTCCTTCCCCCAGTTTTCCTCCATTTGTTCTTGCTAAATGTTAGATTTTTTTTGAAAGAAGAATGCAGGATACTAAACTAGTAATGTGAGAGTTGTTAATATGTAACTTCTTTAAATAAATACATTTGCAGTGATAAGAATGAGTTTGGTTTTATACACAGGAGAATTTCAACGATCAAGACAGATCTTGATGCATTTGAAGCCTTAAAGAAACAGAAACCCAGGGAAGAGCAGAGTATCATTATTCTTAAAGATAAACCAGACATTTAGTTAAACCAAGAGTTTTACTTCATCAAAATTCAGATAAATGTAAGATCAGATTCTTTTAATATTTCAGTTCAGTTGCCAACAAAATGCTTTCTAAAAAGCTCCAAATTAATTTTACCATACTACCTGGACAGAACTCATAGCCATTGTATGCTTTGAGCACTTGTACATTTTACTTATACAGGTAACAGGTAATAACAGGAAATGGCAAGAATTTTTTCCTGACTTTTTCTTTTTTTTCAGAACTATTTTGGATCTTAAAAGCTTAAACTGATGACTACATACTACCAGAAATGGTTACAGAAGTTCATTTTAATATGATACTTAAGAGGACTGCTCTGTTTTAGCAGCATCTCCCCTCCAATCACTATTTTACTTTTTGCCTCATAATCAGCAATGTATACAGAAGGCAAGTTGTTGTGCAGTTCTCTACTAGACCTTTCTGGATCGTTAAGGCAAGAATAAATGGGTCATCACTATTATCATATAATATGTTTAACCAATGATATCTGCATATCAGCACTGAATCATTACCTTGTTGAAATGATTGCGATTGGAACATATGTGGCATCAAACTTGCAAATTTTTATTCAAATTGGCAGTTGGCAAATATTAATTAGCACAACCAGGAATACAGGCTTGAAAATTAACTGTTCTCTAACTGCAAAATCTGACTAAACTACATTTAATTTCTAAGAGACATATCAATATTTGCAGCAGTTTGTCAAAAATTTAAGCACATCAAGTAGCACATGTTGATTTTGGAAGAATATAATTTTACTTTTTACACTATAATACATTTTAAAATCACTTAATCAGTATTAGTATATAATAGAAGCTATAAGGTATACTTAAATATAATATATATTAAAAGCAAATATAATTTATTTATTTATTAATATCCGTAATTTGCACACAGAGAAAAATGAAAATATTGCTTTCTTTGCTGCTGGATATTCGTACTTGTATTTTTGATTAGTACATGAGAGATTTTACCTTCCTAATAAAGTATTTAAATAATTATAAAACTTTGAGTCTCACAGAGTTGTATACAACCAAGAATTGTCATAGAGAGAAGCCAAGGGTTAGAGATATATTAAATTATCAAAGAGAACTTATTTTGGCCTACGAATAAAATTTAGATAATTTAGATAATATTAAAAGGAAGGTAACAGAGCAAGTTAAGACTGTGTGGAATTCTATACATTTTAAGGATTTAAAAACACTAGTATTTTGAAATGTCATAAAAATCATGTAGCCTAACTTCACTCTTGTTCCAGAGAGTAGTCTAGGATTAAGAAAGCCCACCAGGGGACTTGTGCTGAGAATACTTTAAGCTGCTAGAATTCCTAAATTTAAGCTCTTAGCTTGCACGCAATAACATGATTCTAAAGATGAAGCTTTAAACAAATGACAAACTTATTTAGTATACAAATCTCTTAGGTGTGGCACACAGGTTGAGGGAGGTGATTCTACCCCTCTACTCAGCTCTCGTGAGACCCCACCTGGAGTACTGTGTCCAGCTCTGGAGTCCTCAGCACAAGAAAGACATGGACCTGTTGGAATGGGTCCAGCGGAGGGCCATTAGGATGATCCGAGGGCTGGAGCACCTCTGCTATGAAGACAGGCTGAGAGAGTTGGGGTTGTTCAGCCTGGAGAAGAGAAGGCTCCAGGGAGACCTTATAGCAGCCTTTCAGTACTTAAAGGGGACCTACAGGAAAGAGGGAGTGTAGAGATAGGAAGAGAGGTAAGAGTTTTAAACTGAAGAAGGGGAAGTTTGGGTCAGATATTAGGAAGAAATTCTTTACTGTGAGGGTGGTGAGGCACTGGAACAGGTTGCCCAGGGAAATTGTGGATTCCCCATGCCTGGGAGTGTTCAAGGCCAGGCTGGATGGGCTTTGAGCAACCTGGTCTAGTGGGAGGTGTCCCTGCCCATGGCAGGGGGGTTGGAACTAGTTGATCTTTAAGGTCCCTTCTACCCGAACCATTCTATGATTCTATGATTTTGTATTACTGTAACATATAATTTTCCCACACACTTATATTTTCTGTTTTATATGCTTTATAAACAGAACATTGTGATTGTAACACAGGCTGTGATTATACTGTGTGTTGCACACACAATTGGTGTGCTTTTTCATATACGGGTAGTCAGCCAAAATTTAAAAATACACTAGATGACACAATACAGTAAGATGTTACAGGTTACAAAATACAGGTTCTTGTATAGGTCACAGTTTGATTACTACCACAAATATATTGGAAACATAGTAAAAGAAAACAATTTCTTTTTTTTAAATAGGAACTAAAGGAATAAATAAGAACTGTTGGAAGACAGGATGAATTGGGCATCCTGTAATATTTCAAGGAGATTAAAAATGGTACCTTGGTCATAAAAAAAATAAAAATAAAAAGAAAGAATTATGGCTACTCTGCAGAGAGGATAATCATAGACTGCACAAAATACAAGCAGATACATTGTCATGGTGTTGACCAAATCAGATAAATTTCACAAGATTCGGGATTTTTTAAATAATAAAAGATAAATTTCTGGTTTTTTCTCCCTGATTTTCCAAACTTTCTTCCTATTCTAAGAACAACACATTATTAAAGTAAATTTCACATGTACTGCAGAGCCCACATACACCCTCTACACAGTCTGACTCACTCTAAACATTAGTCCTTTCTGAATAGAACACCATTTACAGTGAAAGCCCGTGTAAGGAAAAACCTGCAGTAAGTTGTCGTGTGGCTCAACAAGAGGGAAAGTTGACAGCATAGTAAACTTCTTGTTCAGCACTTCAAATCAGCAGTCAAGCAGAACTTTTGAGAACAAATACAATATTGTAGAGAGAATATTTTATGAGTCAGAAAAAGACATTTTTCTGGTGTATTTTCCTTTTTCTGTGACTTTTAGCCTCAAATAAAGAATGCAGATCAGTGCTGACATTTTTGATATAGCTACAAACTTTGAGTAATTCTGGCCATCTAGTGGGGTATTTCCTTTCAATTTTGCTCTTAATAGGAAAAAAAGACACAGCCACCAGTGCATATACTTGAGCATTTCCAGCTGTGAAAACAACATGTTTCTGCTACATACTACTGCTTCAGCATTTTTCAGTCTGCGTGACGCCCAACAGTATCTGTCAGTCACACCAAAAGCATAATTCAAAGGTACGCAGTCAGTGGAAGGGTTAGTTCTTATTCTTCAATGCTGATGTTGTCTTTGGATACATTAATAGAATCCAGTCAAAAAGAGAAGGCAGTGTCAGAACTGATAGAGGTGAACTAAAAATATTTGGGATGCAAACTATTCACTGGAAACCTCTAGTTATAGAAAGAAGAGGACAAATCGTAAGTTTTGTTCATAAAGAGCTCATAACTGCCTCTCCTTAATATGTCTAGAATTAGCCAAACACAGTCCTATACAAACAAACACATATAATCTCACTTCTATGTTGACAGTAGAATTTGACAAAGGCTTTTACCCTAACGAGGAAGCTAACTTTGAATAGGTAAAGGACATAAAATGAGTTGGTAATTTGCCTCTCAACACAGTAATTCCCTCTATCTCCTACTCTGAAATGTCACTAAAGAAATTCTGTTAAAACTAGAAGAGACAGGTAGGTTTTTAACAAACCTTTCATTTCTGCATATGTATACGATTTATTACAAAAGCTTTGCATACATGGCTTAGCTTTTCATTTCTTTTCCTGGTGTGCATACTGCACATGAATTTTAACATTTTAAATAAATAAATCAGGTCACTGATTTCTCAGCCAGCTGATGTAATGTAGCCTGTGCTATTGGCAATCAAAAGTACAAAGTGTGCAAAAAAATCTTTATTTTTGGCACATAACTTTCAAGAGGTCTCATCCAGAGAAAGGAGGCCTGTCTACCATGCCTCACTGGTGGCACAAAGAAAGACACTGAGAAAGAAAAGGTATCACTTTCATTATTTTTTTCATTGCCCAATTACAGCAAACCAATTATTATTTAGCACCTGAGCATTTCAGAACAGGTCTGAACAACCTATTAGCAGGCAGAAAGTGATCATAACAGATGTCATCAATGCAGCCAGTATATTGACAATTTATTTTTACCAGCACAGCTTCCCAAAGGCAAAAATCCCAGCTGAGAAGATCCAAGAGGCTTTACATCCAGCAGATACGCAGTTGTGGTTAAAACTTAAATTTATCTCGTGGACTCATTTTTTAAAAAAAAGCCTTTTGGAGTTGATCAGATGAGGAGAACTGGATTAAATTTAGTGATGTTAGTGAAGAGGGGTTTTGTTCGGATTTTCCCTGTCTTTATAAAAATTATTATGTAAACACACAAAAGTCTTTTTGCAAAAATGACTAAATTGATAAAAAGTACGTTATACAAATCAGAAACTAACCTACGAAGAAAACCTCAGTTTCTGTTGAAAACAGGAGTTTTCTAAATGGGTGGGGATTCCATTCAAGACGAAGGCAACTAAATGTTGGTGTTAAAATAAAAGCTAGGTGTGTAAATTTCCATTATAATTAGTGGCAAGCTCACTCTGAATAGACATGTACTTTCTGGTCAACTGAGTATCTAAAAGGTGTCTGTCTAGAACTGAATTTCACCCAAAGTGTTAATATAATTTTGGTTTTCATTAATATGATACCTTTAAAAAAAAAGCAAGTGAAAGAGTTAAGAGGAGCTACTTCCTCCCTTTTAAACATGACAATTGACATACTGAGTTCTAAGATACTACTTGAATTCACACTACAGGTTAAAAAAAAAATCATATAAACATTGCATAGCATTTACTCATGTCAACTATGTCCCTGACTCACAGCAAAGATTTAACTGAATTTAACTTTACATAATATGTACAGAATAATGATTATATATATAAAACCATAAAATATTTGGTAAATTATTTAAGTACACAGAAGTTGACACTCTATAAAAGTGACTCATCAAAACCAATTCCAGCAAAACAATGTAGTAGTTCAAATGCCATTTTCTGTTTATTGAATCAAAGTATTTTTATGGAATATTCTCTTTTAATGTATCATTACACCAAGATACCATTGCTAAAAAAAATGTGTATTGCAAGTTGTTCACATTTAAATCATTGTCATCAGTCATCACTGCTACGCTAGTCTATGATTATTTGAAGAACTCTGTATTCTTCTTTGGATCACATAGATTGCTTACCATAATCCTGTTCTCATACAAGTGACCACAGAAGAGAGCTGTTTGACTTTCAGAGACAAAGGGTCTCACAGTTTAAACTACTGTAGCTTAACATCTGCAAAATGAAAAGAAAAAACTAAATCCTGTTCCATTAGAACCAACCAGACTTTATCAATTTTTGTTTAGAGATTTTTAAATTAAGAAAACTATAAAAAATATAGCATGGAAGGCCTGAGGCTGGTAACATCACTACCATTAAAAGTCACACAGGATCTTCCCAGTCCAAGATTATATTTCTAAGTTCTTATACTTTGCCAGGATTTCAGTATTTGAGCTGAAATTTCCCACAGTAGTTATCTGCTTCAGTCCACAGTTTTGTTTATGTCTTTGCATTTTAATATTTTCATAAGGTGAGGTTAAAAAGAATGTTTTGTTGTTTAAAAGTCCTTGAGTTTTTACTCAAATAATCCTAGTGCTGATGTGAGGCAATGTTAAACCTTCCAACAACTTTGGCTTTTCAGTAAGAAGTGTCATTTTGCCACATCAGTAAAAAATCTCTTGATATTTTTTCCATCTTTTCCCAGTTATTTCAACTAATCCTATCTTAATTCCCCAGGGAATGAAGCAGAATGAACAACATTAAAATGTCTCTTGAAAGCAAGCAAGTTACCTCTTCAAAAAATCCAGATGTAATTACTGTTACACGGTGAATTTACGGGAAAAATTTGCAAAACAATATTATATTCAGCAGCCAAGAATATAATGATAAAGATCTCTCTGTCTCAGGCAGACAAATACACTATTTGAAAATGTCTGCAAAGACCTGTCTTCCACATAAAAGGTTAATTCTTTTTAATAGAAGCAAAGAAACTAAAATTAATTACAATATGTCTGTAAAAAACTTATTAAATTATACAGAGTAACCTCAAACTATTTCTTTGACACAGAGTTCAGTTCACACTTAAAAAGTAGGTAGGTCATTCATTATAATCTTTATCATACAAATAAGTTGTCCAAAGTCATTCTGTCTTTGACATAATGGTTTGTTGTAATTTCTATAAAGTTTTGCCACTGTTCATGTGTTATTGTTGAAAGAAAAAGTAGTTGTGTGCGTTTAAAAATAGCATTTCGTTATTAAAGCTTGTAACACCAACATAGATTCACAGACAAATCAGAAAAATTGGTTAATTTGTTCTTATAAAACTATTAATTTAAATGAACTCTCAAAAAGCTCTTTTCTACCTTTTGACTCCCAGTACACTGCTACTGAAAACTATGAATTCCTCATATCCACCTCCATTTTTTCTCACCCTATTTTTAATAACACAGTATTTTCTTTAAGCCAAAAGGAAAATACTTGTTTGTTAGATGAGTATCTTACTTCCAACCTGAAGAAATTGCGGAATCACCTATTTGTTTCTACAGACCCTGGAAATCTAGGCACTTGTATACTTTGTTGCTGTAAACTTACAGAAGTCGTTTGCTCATTTGCCAGTGATTACAATTTCTGTCACAACACTGAGCAGTTCATGAGATACCTTGAATTCTAACATTACAGTAGATATTAAGGCATGATATAAAAAATGAAATAAATGTCATCTTGACTTGCCCAGCAAATCCATTCACAGTTTTATCCTAGAAAGCTTTTTTCCTTTGACTATCTCTATACAAATCTCTGCTATATTTCTGTCAGTGTCACTGTGTCAGCTGAAGACCTTGGTTACTGTGATTTTTTACACTACATAACACGTAGGTTGTTCTTATTATCATATGTCTCCAAAAAGAAATTGCATCTGCCAAATTCATCTCTAAGCTTTGCAATGACATTATGACAATGCACTGCTATTAGAACATCTTGTCATAAAGCAATAGTGTCTGCTAACTGAATGGCAATTTGTACAGGAATAACCCTATGTGTCACAGACTACTTCTGAGTGAGCAGTGAATATACAGTTGCATTTAATGGAGAAAGGTGTTACACTCTCATATTTTTCATTCCTTACTATTCTTTCTTCTCTACCCTCCCTCCACATATGCACGTTTAGATTAAATCAACAGCTCCCAATCAACAAAGACAGATGTTTCTCGAAATGTTGCTTCAAGGGAGTCCTAACAACATGTAAGCATAACAAATCAAGACTTCACAGACTACTGTCTCACAATCACCAAAAAAAAAAAAAAAAAAAAAAAAAAAATCTGGATTGAGTTATTTACTCAGGGATGAGTAAAAAAAAAAAAAAAGTGTGTTTAGGGACACAACAGAAATTCTATACTCTTTTCTCTTTCAAACTTTCCCAAGCGACCTCATATGCATCCATGACAGTCCTTGTAAAACTCTGGCACAGAAATGCAGAGATCAGTCTCTAAAACAAGTTTAGTGACACTGGAACACACAGAACAGGAGGATCCCCACTGGACTAACATTTCCAAGCATGTTTTCCTTTGGTAGGGGCATCCTGTTCACTACTTCCTTAACTCTCCTGTCAGCTATGTCAAAAGCAATAATATAGAGCTCCATATTGAGATTACAATTTGGGGGGGAAAAGTCCATAAAAGGAAAAAAAAAAAAAAAAAAAAGAAGAGAAAAAAACCCCAATAACCACACAAAAAACAACTCTTCCATCTCCACATAAGTCAAATTATTCAACATAAAGCTATGAGCCTTGGATCCCCTTTTAATGAAAGCATACTACAGCCAGTTGAAAGTATTATCTTTTGTTTCTATATACTCTCACTTTGATATTTTGGCATATGTTGCACCATGTTATACATTAAAAATCCTCCAGTCATTTCCTCCTGCAAAGGGAAGACCTTGGATCAGATTGCAGGCTCAGATTACAGTAAAATTGATTTCAGAAGTATATTTTTCTTGCTTAATGTCATCCATTGCATAAATTCTTCACGGCAAGTTATTGTTGATTCTTAACAAATTTCGAAATTCCATTCAGTAATGAATTTTTTAAAGTGCTTATGTAAACTAGGCAAATACTGTGACAGTCCATTCTTTCAGTAGACTTAATTCAGTCCCTGCTCACGTGGTCCATTCATCCCTCCAGCACCGCTTTTTTTCACACCTATAATTCTGGCTATATATCTTCATTAAAGATTCATTCAAATCAAGATACAGAAAAGGCTAAGAAAGGTTAGCCCACATAGGTGGACATATATATTCACATGCTTCCAGCCAGGCAGATTCAACCCAAGTGTGGCTCAGAAGCTGTGCAGCTGCAGTAGCACTGGTCTTGAGCTAATCATACCCTGCCTCTCAGCAGGAGAATGACAGTCTATCTTATGAGAGGAGAATAAATGAAAAAGACTTGTTTTGCCTAATAAAACAAACAGTGAGGGAGAATATGACTGCTATCTCTAAACACACTGGGGGGTAAACATTAGAAAGGAATGAGAGTTATTTTAGCTGAAGAGCACTGTTGGCACAAGAGCAAGTGAGTAGAAACTCACCATGAATGCATTGAAGCTGTGAATCAGAAGATTTCTATCCAGCAGAAGATGAAGCTTTTTATTTGCTTTCCAGCATTGCTGCCCACTAATAGTTTTTCTAGTTTTATCATGCGAATTCATAAGTTTATGAAAGATCCTATGAATTAGCTACACATTGTAGTAGTGTTTGGACTGAATGACTCTTCCAGTTCTTTACTCTCATATTCAGTTGACAGATGTGTGAATAAATATTTCTACTTATCCCATATTCTTGTCTATTGCTTTGTGATTAGCATACCTTCCCGCCTTCACATCATGGATTGAACTTTGAACATAGACTGGAAGCTGAAGAGGTGTTCAAAGTAATATAGTTCATCTCTTTCCTACCGAAATGGCCATCCAAGCTTTTTAAATCTTATTCAGATAACCCATGCAGTTTGAAAAATCTGAAATTTGTTTGAAATACCTATTCTTAACTAAAAAGTGTAGCATTCAATCAAGCTAACAGTGCACTGCAGAAGTATGTATCACTTCCACACAATCAGAATATTATTTATCTGTGGGCTGATTGGCCATGTTCAATTGCACTCATATTTAAAGCAAATGTGAGAAAAATGCATCATCGTCAAACTCTTGACTACAAAACCAATGCACCATTTAATAAAATGAATCAATTCCAAAGAAACACTGCCATTTGCAAATACTCCCAAAAAATTTGGCATCAATAGCTTGATTTGATGGATAAAGAAGCGCTACTAGAAGATGCAAGTAGACATTATTATTAGCTTTTAGATTACATTAAATTAAATGGAAATACCTTCAAAGGATAACTTGAGCCAAGGGAGATGGTTCCTAAAGGTGTTTGGTTTTTTTTTACAGTCAGAAGGAAAGAAAAAAAGAAAGGTGCTTTCAAAGAAGAATTCAGATCAGGAGTCTAACTTAGGTGTCCTGAAATGCCCTTTGAAGATATTCCTGACCCATAAAACACTGGAGGTTCATTAGCTCTGGATACAATACTTTCAATAATTCTTGAATATCAAATCAAACCACTCACACAGTCTTAATCCAGCTCAGCTCATAGGTCATGTTTTCCTTTCACATGCTTCTAGATCTGGCATTTTCTGATTTTTCAAGTAACTCAATAACTGTTTTTGTAAGAGTCTTCCATAGCTTTTGTTAGTTAGACCTGTCCCAAGCCTATGATGCCAACGTGCAGCTTCCTTCCCATGTGCTCCTTACCTTGAGGTATAAAGCTTCCAGGGGGCAGAACATCCTTTGCACAGGACCAGAAAGGTGGCAAGAGGACAGTAGGAATACCAGCTCCCTCTGGTGTCCCAAATGGTGATACGTCTTCAGCTCAGGGAATCACTCTCTAAATCGCAAAGTGTGTTGTATAAGCATTGCTTATAATCCATACAAATAAAAACTCATCTATTATTTACTTCAACGCAAAAATAGGAGTAGTAACGCCAAACATTTCTTACTGATATAATTTACTATTCTTTTCCTCATTTGCTGCTTTAAAAGGACTTTCCTTATTTTCTTTATTTTTCTATAGATGTCCGATAATATGTTAGAAAGTATTTTGTTAAATACTAACCAGTTGGGAAAAAGAGATGTTCCAGTTGGGTTAACAAAAAACAGGTCACTTTCCTCTTTGGATGAAAAATGAGTTACGCAGAATGGCAAGTCTATAAACAACTACAGAAATTTGTAAATTTGAAAATCCAACATTTAATCCAAACAGTCAGACAACTAGATGGTTCTTTGCTTAGAAAACAAGGTGTTTTTGATAGAATTCCACAAGTACACACATTTCTGGAGATAACTTTAAAATTTATTTCTCTAACATTTTTACTGATGTTTTGCATTTAAGTTTGTAATTACAGGTATCTTTCTAAAATGTTTATGTATTATTTTGTAGTATATTCCATAACAATTCAAAATTATTTATTGCTGCTCTTTGCAAATATTTTTTTCTTTCTAAATCATTGTTCTTTCTAAAACCTTGTTCTAAATAATTTCATTTTTTAAAAAAAATCTGTTCAAAAATTATAGAATAACTACCTGCATGGTAATGTGAAGTAAAGAGAAAATATCTCTATCCATGCCTAGAGGACTGAAAAATCTTTTTTAATCACAATTTTGCCTCAAACTTGAATTTACTTCCCATAATTATTTTGATTTTTCTCATTAGTTCTCATGTGTGCAACCTGAGGGATATTCAAGCGCCTGAATCAATTTTCCATTCATAAGAGGCATGAACACAATGTTTTGCAGCTCCATCAAAAGCAGACTACTTTTCAGTGTGACAAGAAAATCGAGATTTTGTGTGTGTGTATGTGAAAAGATGTAACTCTTATTCGTGAAACAAACCTATTATTCTTTATAAAAGAGATAATAAGTACACTTTCAGTTCCTATGCTTGATCCTGTTTATCCAGCAAACCTCGACAGCTGTGAGGCGCAGTCACAGCAAAAGTAATTTTTCGTTTCTATTGTCCAAAGGTGCAATACTCCCAGTACACCTGGAACAGATATGTCCTCTGACATACATACAGGTCTCTATTTAGTATATTCAAATCACAGTGTTCTTCCCAAATGTGCCAAATGGAAGCAGATTTTTAATGGTTTCAGTAGAAAACTTCCAAATGCAATGGTAACGTCCTATCTCTCTTTTGTGTTTCTTCTTCAAAACGTAGTGTACTTTCCTTAAACTTACCCTGAGAAATCAGTCAACTGAATATAACAAAATAATCATGCAGGTTATTATTAATATACTTGTTCTGTAATATTTTATCTCAAATCTTTACAGTTTAGTAAACATTTATAACCTTAACCTTATAATGGGAAGTGTAGAGCAATGTTAATTAAAATGTGACTAACTGGACCATCCAGAATTTATTTTATTTTATGCTGAACTTCAGTAGCAAAAATAATATTTTTTTGATATAGGAAATATGTAAAATAAGCAAGACTGCTTTCAGCAACTGCAGCACACATAGATCTGCCTTTTAAATTAAATTGTAAAGTCTTTTAAAGTTTTTTTCTAGGCAAAAGATAGATAGGATCTACATGTTGTTAGTTTATTTTCCATTGTGATGCTTTCTGGATACAGCTTCCGTTTGTTTACATGGGTAAATACTTTATGTATAAAATAGCAATTCAATGGTTACATAGGGTTCAAGAAGAACTTCCAATTAATTTTAAAGCTATACATCAGTTTACTGTTTCAAAAGTATATGAAGTACAGAATTCCAAGGTAATTTTGTTCCAAAATACGCTGAATTGTCATATAAAGCTATGTAGCATGATATAATACGGTAAAATTAAAAATAAAAACTCTGAGCTTATAAAAAACTTCAATAGCATTTACAGTATAAGCATGTAAAATATTAACTGCATTTAGCTATCATTTAGACTTTTCTCTCTCTGCTTTTCTCTCTCTTCTTCAAAACAGTATACCTGAAAACTGTCTTGGATTAAGTTGGAGTAAGAGTATTTAGAAATGTAACCTAAACCAGATGGCTGTGAAAATGACTGAAAAACAGTAGAAAGACGCAAATTGCAAGTTTCACCGATAGACTGTATCAATCACAAAGATATTGACAATTATTAACTTTAACAGCCTATGTCCATTTGGCATTTTTTCCAAACAGATTTCAATTAGAATGTTACTACATTGCAGACTACACATATTGAGACAGGAGGGCGGACCAACCCCATCCGGTGTTCTTCCCTCTCCTGCCAAAAAGCAGTCAGAAAAATCTCTCCTTTCCTCTTCTGATTTGGAGCAACATGGCTCCGTTTTTGTTCTCCTTCTCACAGCTTTTGTGGCCAGAGCTCTTCTGCTGTTTCAATCTATTTCAGCTAGCGACTTCGGGGCTTGAGGGGAAAATTAAATGAAGGTTGTCAGACCAGTATGGTAAAGTCTTGGCCAGGAGAATGCTTGCTGGTTTTGGCCTTTGTTAGAGTACAGCTTCACAGAAATAGAAGTTGGTAAATTATCAACATTAGGAGTTTGACAGAAATTGATAGTATTTTAGGAACATTGATATAGAACGGTGATGGGAAAAGAAATTAGAAAGTTTATGTCAATTAATAGTGCAATTATAATTTAAATCACAATAATAATTTACTTAATAATAATATATTAAGTTTATCAGCAATGAACATCTTAACATATTAACTAATATACCTGAGGCATTTTGAAAATACATAAATAAAATGTAAAAGATACATTTAACAAGATAGCTCTCTCAAATTTTTCCCAAGACTGCTGTTTCTAGTCCCCATAATACTATATTCCTGCCAGGACATGCTAAGATGAACAAGGTGAATGACTGATTTGAGTTTAGCAATTCGGTCTCTACATGAAAGCTGCGTGATTTCTGCTTGAGTTATCTCCTGACTCTGACTAAAGGTAACACGAGTTAATATGGGCCTACGTTGTCGTCTTTAGTGAGAAAAACGATACCACAGGCACCAATTCTGAATTTTGACACTCGGAATCACAGTTTCTGAATCCTGTTTGGATACAGCCAAGAGAGCGTAATTCTGACATTGCTGCATATTCTGCATGTATAATTGTGTTTCTCTTTATTAGCATCTAAACTCATGCTGTTCTTTGTGCTGCTGTTGAAGTCTTCAAAAGAATTTTAGTGCTGCTGTTTGCCTGCCTAACTTAAATTTCATTGACTGTTCTGAAATGTGTTCTGCCGTTTCCTCATGATCATAGATCTATGAAAAAGGTCTTCTCAACAGTGGTCAAGCTACTCATTAGCTCACTAAGAACGTACGATGTGTGAAGGCGCTAATGATAATACCTGGCTGAATTGTCACGGCTTGCATGTGAACTGCCAAAAGCAAGATACTATTATGAAATCTGACTGAACCAAAATCACTACTGAACTCAGGGTCTACCCTGTACACTTTAAAGGCTTTGGGTGAAAGAGAAAGCACAGTGTATACTGAACAAGATAGTGGGTATATCTCGTCCACAAATATCTAAACCAAATCATGTATATGACAAAGAGATGCCTGTTTCTCCAGTTTTGTAAGCTGGATTTTGAATTGTATGTGTTGTGACAAGACAAGACACATTATTTTCTCATCTTGTCAGAGAAGAGAAACAAATATCAGGTACAAAACCAGTACAAATCATATGTTACCCATACTTGAGGCATCAAGATCAAGAATTCTACTTATATAGAGATGTGAGATACAAGATATGAATGAACTATGGAGCTGGAATCTGCTTTTGGCCAGCATTATATTTAGCTTCTAAAATATTTGATAAGCTGGTGCTTCTGAATTTTAAAAATATTGGTTCTTTTGAATCAGCCAAAAAGTGATTTTTTTTAATTAAAAAAAAAAAAAAAAGACAGTGGGCCTTATAGCTGATGCGTAATACAAAATTGGGCTTCAGGGTTTTTTTTATTAATTTGTTTTTAAGTGGCCTGCATATTCAGGCAATAAAATGAGATTTGAGTCAGGATTATAGATAGAGTGAATTTGTTGGTTGTTCTGACTGACAACATAAGTCTAATTCCATTACTGAGGGATTTTTTTCATTTTAAGGGCAGAATAGCTACCAACATGTGACAGAAGGCTTACTAATGAAATGTGCTGTGTCACCACTGTCAGTAACTGCCTATTATAATCTCTGAGATGTGTGATTATTTTGACTGTCTTTAAATTAATAACATGCTGTTTGTCAGCTTGACGGACCCTCAATTAGCATAAGAGATTCACTGAATTTTGCTCCTCTTGAGGGAAATTAGGATATCTTAATTAAGAAGGAAACTTGGCATTATTAGTGTCAAACAATTTTAAAGTCTGATATCTTCAGATTCTCAGAGTCAATTTAGGATTCATGTGTCCTTCATGGCAGAAGATGAATGTTCAAATTTAATTTCTGCCCCTATGAGTCTTGTTGTAGGCACAGATGAGTAAGAGGGAAAGTCTCATATAGAAGTGCACAGGTACATATACAGCACGGCTGTATGATGAATTCTATGATTCTATGATTCTATTTGACCTAAATGTATGAAGTAACATCTGCACATGGAGTGATGATGCCCTATTTGGTTTTTAGAGCAAATTAGAGGAGATGAAATGTTCGTTAAGGAAGTGCAATGGCTGCAAGCCATAAGTAAGCATCAAAAATGAATCCCTTAAACTCGTTTATAATGTATGTCACTTCCCCAAACCATATCTTTGTATTTTTTATTTTCAGTAATTTTTTTTTTATTCCTAGCAAACAAGGAGAACATATAATCTTTTCATTAACACTTCTTATCACTGCTTTGGATGTTTTTGTTCCAATGTATATACACATGCAATAACGTCAGCATCCTCATCATTTGTCTCACAGCGCAGAGAGGAATTCTGCATATGTTTGTGAAAATAGTTTTTTTTTCAAAGTGCAATAATGCGAACAATTTGATCTGTATTTGGATTATGCTCTCCTTTAAAAATATCTAGCAGATGTGTATGCTATTACCTAGAATGTGGATGGCTCCTTGCTGCAAGACGTTTATGCACACAGACCTCTATAGAGAAGATTCCCAACTCCTACTGCCACCCCCAAATGGATTGTTCAAATAAGCAGCCTAGGCTTAAATGAGGCTTTTGTTGGTGGGAAGGAGATTGAAAGGTTTCAGTCTTTCTCTGGTATTAGCTACTGAGGAATCAAGGGGGTTGGGATTGTGTTCTAGCCTGTCTATGGTCTATGGGGTCTTTGCTCAAATAAGGTCATCCATCCACTGACTTGATTAAAAATGAAGATTTTTTTTTTTATATATATATATATATATTGAGTGGCAAACATACTTAAAGTCACAAGCCCCAAAATATGAGACATTCTAATTAAGGTATTAATAGGAGATTATATGCTGACATTGCAATGCAGTATAGCTGAACTCTTCAAGGAGATAAGAAAACCTTTCACCGTATTGGGCCATAATCTCCCCAATAGATACTACTTTCACTATGGGATTTAAAACTTGCTTTTCCCGTTTTCAATCAGATTGAAATTAGCTGATTCAATTAGATGAATTGGCTGAAGGATCTGCTAAAATTTGTGTGTACTTGTTATTTTGACAGGCCTTGCACTTCTTTCTTATCCAAGCACAAAAACAATTGGGTACCTGTTCTGCAGAGATAACCGGTATTGCGTGCGGATACTCAATAAACACTCTTTATACTATAGAAAAAATGACCTCTTATTCATATGGCAATGTTTAGGGGAAAAAGTGTGAGTAAAATGTATAGAAATATTCCACCTGTCAGACAAGAGTCTTAGTTTTAAGAACAGAATACCTAGAGATCACTCTGTGCTATTTTAAAGATATGTATATATATAAATATCTTCTGACACTCCAATTTGAACAAAGGCCTGGTTTTTTTGTTTGCTTCTTTTGAAAAACCCATACACACAAGAAAATATCTAAAATAGGTTATTGTTTTGTTTTGTTTTGTTTTTCCTTTTCTGATGCTGCAGTACTGATACCGCCTTGAGTGCTGAAGTCACAAATATCATTTGCTGCAATGCCTCCTGTGTAAGGAGTACTGAGACAGCAAGTGACTGGAGGAGGTAAGAAAAGAATTTTGTCACGTCATCCACTCTTGTTCAGCCTAGCACACATCCATGTCAAGTGGATTTGGGCTGCTAAATACATTTTTTATAAATGTGCACTTTTTCCAAACATGTACCTCCTATTTCTGAAAATATTACTTAAAATTATTTGTCTTAACTGAAGCAGTTGATTCATACCTAAGCATATTTACGAATTTATTACACAGTTATTTGAGTTTACTGCAGCATTAACTTTAACTTTATAAGTCACTGCTCAGGAGATCATTTGAGAGTTTAATGCAGATGATTGCTGCATGTAAAGGATACTGAACAGCAATTATCCTTTATCCTTTAGAAGCAATGCGTGTATTTACTTTATGATAAGGAAAATGAGCTATAAAACATACCTATCTCCCGTTTAATTTTAATTTTCATTGAAAATTTCCCCTTATATTCACAGAAAAATAATCTTTTTAAAATTCTGACGGAAAGAAGAGGAAAAAAAAATTAAGAAACCAATATGCATTCCTTTGAGGAAAAAATCTATTGATAGTCTTGACACATTTTATTGATGTAAAGTCTCATGTGTCAAAGGTGTAACATGCAAAATTTTATATTCAAATACAGACTACAGTGAAACTAAGCGCCATATTCGTTGAAAACATAGAATTACAATGACCATTAAACAATCAGTCATGATGAAGCCGAAACTAGAAAAAAAGTTAATGGCAGTCCATTTTCTTGAGGGTGCTCAGGCAGACCCTTAGGTCCAGTTACAGGCTTTGTGCTTTGAAAGGAGAAGGGATTTCTTGCTCAGCCAACGTGCATTGCTGTGGTTTACACTGCCCCAGAGGTTATGGGGGAAGGTAGCAGGCAGTAATTAGAAAGAGTAATGAAGCTAACACCACCTTTCCTGCACTCCGATAGGGAAGGTCCCTTTAGTGCAGTCTTTCCCCTGCTCTTCCAAACAATACAGCATTGTTTTGCCCTCCATTCAGGTCAGCCATTAAACCACAGATTGTGGCACCAAGGCTGTAAGGATCTGCAGGGCCCCAGAGGACAGTATTTTTCACAAAATGATGTTAGCATATTGGAGGTCATTATGTGCACCTAAAACTGAGAAGATTCCTGTAGGTTTTTTATTAAATCCTCTGGTCTTCCTGTTGTCATCTCTCTCCAGCTCTATTATGTTTCAGAAAGCAAAAACAAAGAAAAACTCCATAATGTGTTCTCAGATTCTTTCAAAATGCTGAAAATCTTTGTCATCTAGCAATTTGAAGAGTAGTTACTTATATTTACTATACTAATGCTCTTAAGTAGACCCAAGAGACCACTCCTTTGTGGAGAGGTTACAGCTAACAAATTTGAGCACCAACTGCTAGTTTTCCACAAAACCCAGGTGTTCCCTCACTGTTCTGAGACTTTCAAAGTCCCTTGATCTCACCTATAAACTTGCTACTGCTGCTATGCTATAATTTCCCATACATCTTCAGAAACGCCAGCAGTATACGTGCAAGAAGGCAATATGCTTTGGAAAGGTTCCCAGCGGATCCATCACTCTAACTTAGTGGCATTCCGACCTCTCAAAAGGACATGAAAAAGTACTGTGGAATAGCTGTACCTTCATTTTATAACCTGAAGGTTTGTGTAATAATTTAACAGCAGGTTGCTGGAGCTATTTGCTTACTTGTAGAAGGACAGACAGTTAATTGCCACTTTTTCCCCTTCATCTTGCTCTATTTATTTCAGTTGATTTCTCTCAGATAGTCACCCAAAATTTACATTAAGGTGATTAGATCCTCTAGTCTTTGCTCAGTTAAAACTCATATCAACTTTGACATGATCGTTTAACAGTCCCGTACTGAAATTCAATATAAGATAAATATATATGTCCAAATATAAATGTTTTACATGCATTTCTTCCAAATTTAACAAAATAGTTCTGCTTGCAATTGGTTTCAGTGTGACTACGTATGGAATGATGTGCCATTGGCAGCAGATGCAGGTTCAGTGTATTTAAGAGCTTTTACGTCACTCTCCGTTAAGCTGTCGTTATGTAGTATCTTATCTTATTTGATGGGTGCAGACTGTTGTGTGTGGTGTCTTTTGTTGTCTATCAAAGAAAATCTGCAATACATATTTCCTTCAGGTTGAATCTGAGGGAATTTTTGTGGGTTATTCTTATTTTTAATCTCACAAAATAAATTTAATGAAAATAATACAAAACAATATCCAAAAACTTATATCAATTAGTTCAGTAAGTAAGTTCCAAAGCAAATGACTCATCTTGGTTTTTGAAAAGACATGCCTATAAGAATAAAAAAGAAGCATTTTTGTGTATCCTCAAAATGCTGTAAATGATTGAACCACTCCAGAATTGCAATTGATGTGAGAAACCTCCGAGGTGCTTCTAGATGCTAGTGCCCTTCAGTGCACAGACTGACCACTGCAACCCTTGAAGTTTGCATCATTCCTCTCCTATTGCTAAAAATTCTATTCACTCATTTGATAGTGAGTTTCTTGACCTTGCTTCAGAGGAGGCTAACTAATACATCATTTTTACAGCAATTTTTCTGGTATTTGAGATATTAGATAATTCTACTTTTGAAAAGTAAATTAATGTGATTACCTACAAACTGCTCTTCTGCCAACCCTCTTTAGAATTTCATGTCAGAAAGTAGGCTGTGGTCTCTAACAATGCTCCACAACTATCTAGCAATTTTGAAGAAACTGCAGGACAAAAATAAAGTTAAATTACGTTTTTTAAAAAAAAATCTATGTGGGAAAGAAAGTTTAGAAAATTGAGGACTTTTTTCATTTCATACTTGCTTTTCTTATGGTCTGTTACTAAGTGACATGGGAAAAGAAAAACCAGAACTAATTGGTAGAATTAAAAGTTTATGTTCTTCATAATCCCTACCACAGGTAACAAGCTAAAACCTGTTGATTTGAAGCTCAGGAGAGAGCTGACTTGTAGTTGTCTTGTTTTATTTTGTGGTGTTTATGTCGCTGCACAGAGAAAACTTCTAATGGTCACCCTTCTCCCAGAACTCCTGGTATGACCAAACAGAATGTAATTGCTTCTTTCCTGATCTATAAATTTTGATTGGAAAGAGATGTTTTCTTTTTCTGATGACAGAGAAAAAAAGGGCTTTACCTAGGTTAAAAAAAAAAAAAAAAAAAAAAAAGTTACCGGAGAAAGACGGTGTAGCTACAGTCAGTCAGACTTACAGTCTGGCAGCTTGTCAAAAGCCTTATGCATGTGGAAAGACTGAATGAGAAGAACAGAACTTGCTGATATTGCTATCTCAGCAACTACAAGAACACACAATTTTATTCACTTTTGTCTTATTTTCCTGTGTCCATTACACTCTCTATTGGAACTGCTGCCTTGAGAGCAATCAATCATCATTTTCCCAGGGCATTGTCATACACACAACAGCCAAGTACACTGATAACAGCACTGAAGTTAATTTTGTTTTAGTCAATTTAGGAATCCTGCCACACTAGATTAGACCATTTATCCATTTAATCTGGCAGCACGCTTCTAGCAATGGGTAATGTCTGTTGTAAGAGAATGTTCTCAATGCTGCAAAAAGCCAAGTATGAATTACTACATGCACATGACAAACAAATCCTTCATTACCAGTACAATGACCACCCTCTGTCTAAAAGAATTAGATTTTAATATCTTTGGCACAAACTCTGTGGTTCTTCATCAAGGAAAACTAACTTCTAATTAGTGTTTGACCTAACAACCAGCCAAAACAAATTTTGTTGTTTGAAAGTATGAAAATAAAAGCTGTGCTAATAGCAGAAACATCCTTAGTTGCTAATCTGATTTCTGAGGTGGATGAACTGGCATCTACCGTGCTTTTAGTATCCTATAACTCAGAAAAAGCAAGCATGGGAAATCATACCGGTTAGATTTGAAAAGGTTTGTAACAAAGCAAAATGCATAGAAAGCATAATGCATTTGTAAGAAAGCATCATGCATAGAATTTATTCCCCTGAGTAAAGAAACTTCGTATTTTCCATGTTTGAAGGAAAACACGTATTCTTCTAGGTTAGGTATAAAATGGAAATCTGGTTGCCAGATTTCTTATTGAAAATAGCCAGAACACTAGCCTCTAATCTGGGCAGTCACTGCTGCCACTCTAATTGAAGAGAAGCAGTTAGCAACACAAGCTTTCTGCATCAGATGCCCTTTTAATTTCCACCTTCCCATCACCTGCTTCTGGCATTCCTGTTTCTCCTTCCCAGCTGACCAGGTGAAACAGCTGGACAATGATGTGAACAGTAAGACAGAAATATGGGTGACAAGACTCTTTTCCACGTAGTGACTTCACCTGCAACATCACAAGAGCCAGAAGTCGGTGGGTTCAGAAAAACTGAAGACGTACTACAGCGTATGGCTTTTAATAAGGAACGCATGGTTTGAACTTGCAACACAAAAACTCCATATTATATGGGACGGCTGGAAACTCTAAGGAAAGACAATACAGAGAGGATGTTGTAAGGGGTGTCTTAGTTGGAGAAAATCAGAAATCCTATAGACAAAGCGTAAATTTCATAACCAAGCTTTTTTTTTCTTTTTTTTTTTTACAGTTTTGCAGCCCTATACCTGCTGGACAGGGAAACAAACAATATTGAAAGGAAAAATTGTTTTCCGAATCCTATCCCTGTATTATGTTTCTAAGTCACCACTAAAAACATGTGCAACCTACACAATAAAAATGATATCATGAAAAACACTAGCAATTTTATCCTGTAATTTCTGGCCAAAAATAAACCAGAGAATGCATCCTAAACTGTATAAACACCTAATAACCATTAAATTACAGTAGCTTTCTTTATGCTATTGAGGGTATCCCATCTTAATCTGTTTTATGTAATGCCAAAAATATTCTTATAGAAATATTGTCCAAGTTCTAAAATCACTTTCTTTGTGAATTTGCATACAAGCATTAAAATGCCTGTAGCAATGGACTTGATATAAAATTTGTGAAGAACATCTCAAATGCATTGTACTTCCATAACAGTGCCTGTTAACTTTTTAAAATTACAGTTTGTGAAAGTATATATATGGCTTTACCTGACAGATTCATCTTATTATAATGATCTTAAAGACATACTATGAGCTTCTCTCTGCACAATTATCAATATATGCCACATCTCTCTTTGACTTTCTTCTATTCCTTTCTAGTTATCTTTCTCCTTACTAAAGTATTGCCTCATGTTTCTTATGCATTCAGGGAGTTAATCTTTACTGTTTCCAACTATTTTCCAGAAAAGTACACGAAGTAATGTACATAATCAAAACACTCATTTATTTTAAAAGAATTTTACTAGTGCAACTGAACTCTTGAACTCAGATGTTGATTATTTGGAAATTCTTTACTGAGGTAATTGGGCTTTATAAAAAGGTACCAGCAGTGTTTGAATAGTAAAGAATTCCTGTAATAGTCTGACCAGTTAGTTTCAGGATAAAAAATTGAGTGAAAAACTAGGATGTCAGACCCATACTTTAACAAGCAATGTGCTGTCTGCTATTTTCTTTCTTCTCTGTTCTACTAATATTTTCCAGTTCTTTTTGTAATACTGTTCTGACAGACAGCTTGCTTCTCATTTCTATGCTTGCCCAAGTCAGAATGACACTTTTTGGTAAACTGGCGATTTAAACTCCATTATTATTCTGCATTAAACTGTTGCAGAATGCCAGTCAGGCATTACGATTTTCTTCAGTCCAGCTGTGCTGAACTACAAGTAGATATGAAGTAATTGACCTTGTTGTTCACTGAATTGTACAATGCTTTGCTACCTACTGTTTTGTGCCACTCACTTCACTTTATGTATCTTCGCAAGTCATGACCTTTATGGTGGATATTACTCCCCAACATAGACAAAAACTGCCTTGACAAAAGTAAAACATTAACCATGATCAGCACAACATTTTGGCAACAGAGAGGCCAAGCAAACCTGCAGTACTAAGATTAGAGATTCTAGATGAGATTTTTCCAACAGGGACAAAGAAAAAAAGAATTGCTTTTATGAAAATAAATACTTGAAAGTCTCCAGTGGACGTGTTAAGCCTTCCTATTCTCTCGGAAAGACATGATGTTTCCTTTTTTAGTTGGCAAAACTAGGCATATTGAATGTACTACTCAGAACAACCAAAAGAAAAAAAAAAAAAAGGAAAAACGAAAAAGAAAAAAGTGGTTGAAAAGCAGTCCAGTTGGTTAAATTGTATAGAATTATCACAGGATTTAATTTAGCCTTAGAGAATTGCTAATCCCTTTCAACAGTAGAGACTGTTAAAAATATAAATCCACAGTTTATTAAAGCAAGCCAACCACTTACACATATATTTTATGAGGGAACAATTCTAGGAGCTAGAATGGAAACATGTATCTATTCCTCTTTAATTTCCTGAATGCTGTAATGTGACACAAGATATCAGCAATAATCTTTCTGAAGACACAAGTGTAATTTTTAAAACATATTTGAGACAAACTTTGTATCAGGAGTATCTGTACAGCCCAGCAACTGTGAGAGAAGAAGAGTGAGAAAAACGTGAACAATGAGGTAAGAACTAGAAGCTGGAGGAGATGCTCCAGGCACAGGAGCACTGATTCCCCTGCAGCCCATGAAGGAGACAATGCCGGAGCAGGTGGATGACACCAAACTGGGAGGAGTGGCTGATACACCAGAGGACTGTACTGCCATCCAGAGGGACCTCGACAAGCTGGAGAAATGGCTGACACAGGAACATCATGAAGTTCAACAAGGGGAAGTGCAAAGTCCTGCACCTGAAGAAGAACAACTTCATGCATCAGTACATGCTGGGGGCTGACTGGAAAAGAGTTTGGCAGAAAAGGAGCTGAGGATAGCAAGTTGACCATGAGCCAGTAATGTGTCCTTGTGTCAAAGAAGGATAATGATACCCTGGCTGCATTAGGCAAAGTATTACCAGCCCGTGAGGGAGGTTATCCTTCCCCTTTAATCAGCACCAGTGAGGCCATACCTGGAGTACTGTGACCAGTTTAGAATAGGATAGGATAGGATAGGATAGGATAGGATAGGATAGGATAGGATAGGATAGGATAGGAGTGGAGTGGAGTGGAGTGGAGTGGAGTGGAGTGGAGTGGAGTGGAGTGGAATCGAGTGGAATCGAGTGGAGAGGAATGTTTCAGTTGGAAGGGACCTACAATGACCATCTAGTCCAAATGCCTGATGAATTCAGGGCTGACTAAAAGTTAAAGCATGCTATTAAGGGCATTGTCCAAATGCCTCTTAAACACTGACAGGCTGGGGACATCGACCACCTTCTAGGAAGCCTTTTGCAGTGTTTCACAAATAAATGGTTTGTAATGTCCAGTCTTAACCTCCAGTGGCACAACTTTGAACCATTCCTACATGTCCTATCACTGGATTCCAGGGAGAAGATATCGGCACGTTGCTCTCCACTTCCCCTCCTCAGGAAGCTGTAGAGAGCAATGAGGTCGCCCCCCAGCCTCCTTTTCTCCAAACTAGACAAGCCCTAAGTCCTTAGCCACTCATCAGAGGACATTCCTTCCAGGCCTTTCAACAGTTTTGTTGCCCTCCTTTGGACACATTTGAGTACCTTAACATCCTTCTTAAATTGTGGGCTCCAGAACTGCACACAATACTCAAGGTGAGGTCACACCAACGTTGAATACAGCAGAATAATCCCCTCTCTTGACCAGCTGGTTATACATATAGATGTGCACCATGAATTCCTTCATCCCAAAGCTGGACACCTTGTCCAGAAAGATGTTGTGAGGGACAGTATCAAAAGCCTTCTCAGTACAAGGAGATATGAACATACTGGAGAGAGTCTAACAAACGTGTTGGTTGAAGGTGATCACCGCCATGAAGGTGATTAAGGGACTGGAGCACCTCTCCTATGAGGAAAAGCTAAGACAACTGGGGCTGTCCAGCCTGGGGAAGAGAAAGCTCAGAGGGATTTTATTAGTGTATATAAATAGCTGAAGGGAGGATGCAAAGTGGACAGAGCCAAGTGTTTTTCAGTGATGCCCAATAACAGGACCAGAGGCAATTGGTAAGTAATTGGTAAGTGATCTCTCTGTCTTTACCTCGACCCACAAGCTTTTTAATCTCTATTTTCTCTCCCTGTCCTTCTGAGGAGTGGGGGTGAGAGAGCAGCGAGATGGGCGTCTAGCATCCAGCCCAGATCAATCCACCACATTGTTCTCTACCAGTCACAGCAGCTAATTAGTCTAAAGGACATCACTGACCAACCCCACAGCAGACTCTGCACTGTTAGGACAAAAAGAGTGAGAACAAGCTGCTGTTTGCTTTATCTATGATTCTTTTCTGCAGCCTGATGAAAAGATACCTCACCAAGATACCTGAAAACATTTTTTGTTAAAACTAATTAGAAATCCTCTCAATTTAGGTCTATCTTACTCAGTATTTTTCATATTTTTTTTCCAAGATTATTGTACCATTTGTGCTTTCATTATGTAAAAATGAAATGAAGAACTCTCCATAGCCCAAACTTTTTCTCCTCTTTCTCTTTCTAGCTTCTATTCATCTTTATTCCAATCCTTACGCCTTCTGATAGTATTTATGACTTCTTTTGCTAATTTCTTCAGACCCTAATGTTTATGATTTTTTAACACAGAATGCAAGAAAACAGAGAGAAAACTACTGTATGACCTCCATATGTCCCTTCCAACCTCAACCGATCTGTGATTCTGTGATTCTGATCTATCAGGAGACTGAACAGCAAAAACAGACTGTTTACTCCACCACCAATGAGTTACCAGAGCAGCAGACACTGGGCTTAGTAAAATAAAACCACCACCCATTCACTAGGGAAAGCACATTCAGACATATTCCTCCCCAAAGCCTTATTCAGTGTGGCCTTTCCAATATTCAGCAAGGCTACAGTTATGGACTTTTTTAAAAAAAAATGTGGTAGAGGTGGATTAGCACTGTCAGACATATAATAAAACATGGAATATTGTCCCCTCTGTTGCAAATGGCAAAACTGTGCTGTCCTGAATCTAGATAAGACTTTTACTTACATCTTGAAAGAACAGAAGATCAGGAGCCTATGTTTGATCCAAATCATTATAATGACCACTGAAAGAGTAGTCTGTGCTTCAGACAAAATGTCCTCTGGAGGAAAAGTATGTTTCATATAATCACCTGCACAGTGATATGCTTTTGATGTATTTTTTTTGCTTGAAACAGTCACACAAAATCACAGAAAATTAAGGTCATATTTGAGCAATGTAAAAATAAAAATTCAAAAGGGGCAATATTACTGATCACACATGAGTAGCCAGTCAATTACAAACTTTAACTACTGAAATAAATGTGGGGGGGGAACCCACATAGAGCACGTTGTGACAGCTGCAGTGGAAGTGAAATAACTTGAATGCTTGTGACTGCATGATAGAAAGGTAAATGTACTTTGGAAGGTGAATAGGGCTGGTAAAAGACTCAGGGTAAAGTGATGCAACCAGTAATCAAGTAGTTTTAGCCACTCAGATGCTGTTGCCTCATCCAAGGTCTCAAGAGGAGATTTTTCCTTTGAAAACTCCAGTATGTAAAAAATGTCTTTGTATAAAGGAAGAAGAAAAGAAATTTTGTCCCAAAATGAGAAACACTGATTGTCCAGAGTATCTTCTTTTACAAACAAGAAGCACTTCAGAGTTTTCAGGAAGGCAAAGAGTTTTCTAAAAAACACTTGCATTTGGAGTAAATTAAAGACTTTTTTTTAAATAGTTAGCAGGTTTTATCAGTTCATTTTGAAAAATATGATTCAAAAGGAAGTAACTCAGACATAATATGTTGTTATTAAACAACATAAGTTACTATGAATGATAATACTAAGAATACATTGTCATGAAAAGAGGAGAAAATTTTCATCTGTTTTGTTGGGATAGTTCTATAGGGATATTTAAAAAGAAAAAAAAAAAAGAAAAAAAAAACCCACCTTGCATGACAATACAAAGAATATCTCATTTTGAATCTTTTTTTTTTTTTGTTATAAGCAGTTTTGTTCATCACCTTTATAGAAGTAATACTAAACAAAAAAAAAAAAAAAGACTTTTCTTGAAGTGGATAGGATTTTTATTGCCTTGTTCAGGTATGTTCTAGTTAATTCCATTACATTGGAGATTCCAGATAAAGTCATCTTAATCCTTCATGGTCCATGATGTGTTGAAAGACCTACCTTACATATAGTATGCTAGGCACATTCATCACTCTTCATTTAAAGAAACTTGAGGAAAAGTCAAATCTTTTTATTATTTAAAAAGGAAAAACACCTCAAAGAGAATAAAATGTCTTTCTACTCTCTAAAGTGACTTTGCAAAACGCATATTGCGAGACTGCATACACGCTGGTTAAAATAATTTATTTTAAAAGTGTGCTTGTTTAGGTTTAAAACTGTTTTTCTCATATTTCTTTTGACCCAGACTTAGAATGTGCTTCAGGAGGCCCACTAGACTTAAGTCTTATGGAAAATCACAATGGAAGTCATCAAGCACAGTCTCAAGTAAAACCTGTGTATAATGAGATCATATTTCAAAAGGCTACACATGGATAATGATCGAATAGTCAATTGATAAAAAGTGTGAAATACAAGCATCAAACTACTCTTAGTTAAAGAATAACCAATTAATTAATAAAATTATGGAGATGCAGAGGTAACACAGTGACATAGTAAATAGTTACCATATGAAAATAGATGTGATTCTGAGTAGAAATGGATAGTTATTTTCAGATTATTTTGGTTTTTTACCATAAAACTGCAATATAGGAATGAAAGGAGAGAATAAACAGTGGTCAAACTACTTTTTTGTGGATTACATTGAAATTTTTTTTTTTTTTTTCTTAACAAAAAAGTGTGTCACCCTGTCTAGTCTAGGTGACTTTGCACCAAGCTTTTAGGTTTGGGGGTTTTTTTCATCTGCTCACTACAAGCGAAATCTTACAGAGATCTCTCCCAGGCTCCAACCAGAACAAAACAAAAAAAAAAAAAAAAAAAAAACACCAAAACCACAAACCACCAAACAAACAACAACAAAAAAAAAAAACACAAAAAAAAAAGAAAAAAGAAAAACAAAACAAAACAAAACAAAACAAAAAAAAGAACTAGCAAAGAATATAATGTTGGATTTTTCTGATTTTTCTACTCATTACAAGTTTTATAAGACAACCTAAACTATTCATGTGTACTTTGAGAAGGACAGCCTGAAGCATATTTCCACCAGAAGGAGGCAAAGGGACCCTGTTCTGATGTTGTAGGTTATTCTTTCTCCACAGGCTATCAAATCTCAATACTCACAAGGCAAAATTCAATGCACAGAGTATTCCACCTTATGTGGGACTACAAAAGAAAAGGAGCAAGGCAGATAATTAAATTGTTCCAATTCAAAATCTGTCTTGTAGATATTCTCACGGAAAGCCACCATCCATTTCTCAGTTCATACTTAGATAACATTTCTATGCAGAAATATTCCATAATGTCTAGGGCTCTGCAATACTTTTTGAAAATGGAAGCATGTGGTTCAATTTATTTCTGAAGCTCTAGTCTATAATCCTGTGCATCTAAACAAAAGGCTTAGTAGGAATTAGTAGTTTTATTATCATAAGAAGTCCTTAGCTGCTATTGTTCTTATCACACATTTTGAATACTAGCTAAAACTTTTTTCTTTTTTTCTCTTTTTTCTTTTTTTTGTTTTAACCAGTCAATTGAAAAATGTGTTTTCTGTGTAAGAACCAATTTTACGAGATACTTTTACTAATTCATCCGGATTTGTTCCTCACGTCAATATAAAACGTAATGGCTTCATTTTGCCTCTTTCCTTGAGTGACCTGAAGGCTATAAAACCTACATTACCAATTAGACCTTCAGAGCAAACTACAGAGATACAGCTACTTACTACTCTTACAAACATCATGTAGTTCCAGAATTGTTTGCATATGACGTACTTTACATCCTATTTTTAAAGTTTTGTCATAACAAAGCCTTTATATCCATTGAATTAGTGGGATAATTGTCACTAATTTCTGAAAAACCTGTATCTGGTAAAGTTTAGTAATACGTTTAACTAAGTACTTACTATTCTAAATGAAAGCATCTATAAATACAATGGGGGCCTATATTTCTTCTGCTGAGAGATGTCTTCAACTAAAGATGACTGTTTTTCAATGGTTCCTTATTATTATTAGCACAACTTTAAAAGATCATCACCTGCCAGACTGTCAAGATTTAATATTTTCTTTCATATCTTATAAAAATTAAAAAAAAAAAAAAAAAAAAAAAAAAAAAAAAAAAAACATAAACCAAGAAGCTAAGCATTCCCTAATGTTTTACTTATTGAAGTGACTCAATATAAACTAAATCTTACCTTTGCTTTGGCTTGTTATCACATGCTATTCATTTTCCAGAAATGAAGGAATGTGGTCTCAAATCCAAAGCAGGAAGCCTGGAAAAGGTGGATGATGACGGTTCTGACTAACCACCAAATTCTTATGCTGTTACCTTTTTTCCTTAATTTAATGAAAGTAGGATTGTTTACCTCAAAGAATGTGTCATATGCCTTGCTTAATAAATGTTAATGAAATGCTTAGACACTCAGAAAAGTTATATTTATGTGCCAAATATTATGATAAATAGCATTCTTCATTTTATGCAGAAAATTATATTCAAAAACTCATTTCTCTATAGTACGCTGGCATATCCAATTTCTAGACTAATAGTATTCTATATGGAATTCATAAGTGTTCCACAGACTAGAACAACACATTATTCTTTTTCTTTCAAAATATATCACACATTTTTACAATAATTTTGACAGGACTCAGAGAGTTAGAAACATAACATACTTGACCATCTCCCTTTTATCATTTACCACATGGCAGATTTATCTACTTTGAATAAACAAATCTGACATTTCCAAAGAACACAGACACGAAAATAAATGAGCCTGAAGTAAGCTGCTGCATAGAATAATAATGTGACTTTAGAATGATCCTAATCTTTAAAACCAAGGTATTAATTAAATAGAAAGTAATGTCATCTTAACAAAAGCTGCACCCATTTAAAATGACAGCGCTAAAACTGGCTGGTAATAATAGTCACAAGATGTCCATCATGTTTATGTATGTGAAGTATATGGCTTCACAGAAGCATCAAGTGCTTCTAAATAGCATCTGTATAATAGTTTGTTTGCAAGATTTTAAAAATCTGATAGAGCCTTATGCTTTAAACATGTCAATGGGAAAGGTATCAATAAATCACTGTTCAGATTCCCACAGTTATCTGTTTCACTTGGATCTAAAAGCTTCAGTAGCATTTTAATCTGGGTTTCTGAATGATGTTCTAGTGAAAGAAAAACTGTGGAAAGGTAAATAACTTTTTACAACTAATTATCTTGGAGAAAATTTTTGTTTCAGCCTTGGCTGCCCTTCCTGAAACCTTCACTTTACAAAATCCCTGGAGATAATCCTGTCTCTGGGAAGGATTCAGTAAGATCTGCTTTTAGTATGCTTTCCAATTAATTTCGTAGGTATTATTTCCTTGTAGAAAACATGTGTTCTTTTCTTTGTGTCAGTGTAGATGCCTACGTTTATACTTCAGTGTTTATTGTGCACACATAGAGCATTCAGACTGGAAGTCTTTGGGCAGCAGCATGAGCACCTCATTCCAGTAAGGAACTAAACAGGAGGGCTCGTTCAGATCCCCTTTAGTTCCTTAGCACCCAAATCATGGAAGTCAGGTTCGGAAATGTGCATGTATGTGCGCCAGGGTGTACAGGGAGCAGGAGACCCAGAAATGTTGGCACATCTCATTTATAATAAAAATAATCCTTTTTGTTCTTTGTGTGTGCATTCCCCTTCCAGCAATTTCTAAGCCTGAGTATTTAGAGTCCACGTGAAGTAAAGATTAAAAACCAAAGTCTGCTTGAGGTAGGAAAGACACTGTAATGACAACTGTAGTAACAGGTGGTTGTGCTTATCCTCATGTACTTGCCAAGAATCATTCCTGAAGACACCAAAGTAATGGAATGAGACAAACAGAAACACAAAACTCTGGGTAAATAAAGCAGATTCCCTCATATGGGAATATCTAACTGTGAATGCATTGGAGTTACAGACAGTCTTGGGGCTAATAAAAGGCCAGCAAGAAGTACTTTATAGGATAATCATGATTTCCAAACAAAATCCATATAATTTTTTTTCCTGAAAACTCTTCTTGATTATATTCATTTCTGAGTTGTATGAAGGAGATAATGGCAACACGGAGTATCTTCCAACACAGTATCCTTCTGCAAAAGGTGTTTCACCCGCTTGAGAAAAGACCTGGATTCTGCTAATTTATAAAGAATAAGGGAACACTTTTTCAGCACTTTAAAACACTCTTCAACAGCTTTGCAATTGAACAATGAAGATCACAGATGTTTCCTAAAAGGAAGACATATAAGGCAGAGTAAAGTAACTGCTGAACTATTTCTGAAAAGCAGTTAATTCTGGCTGCTCAGAGAGAAGGAGGAATACAGAGCATTGAAACAGCAGTTGAAGTGCTATTGTAAGAAATATTTCCTCTATAAATCACCTTGCTGCTCACAGATGCACTGAAACCTTTCTCCTATTCATCTCTACACTTTCAGAGCATGAAATATTGGGTCAGAATATTTTGAACAAGTTTGAAACAGAGGGTGTTGTTTGCCCAGCACAAATACATCATCCTTCATTAGTAAATATTGTCAAGTGTTTTCAGCCTCCTGCATTATCCAATGTACTAACCAGTATGACTTCTGTTGAGTCAGCCTGGATACTACCTTTATTGCATTTGCCTGCAGAATACCTAGGAGGGAAGGGTTTGTAAGAAGTCATCTTTCATCAGTATAAATTACATACATCATGTACATTTTTCTGTGGAAAAGATGAGCTTCTGGATACTCAAGCCTCTCTCCAGTCATAACCCTACAGCCCCATAATACAGTATTGACACAATTAATAAAAAGGGTGCAAACTTCATATGGAGTTTACAAGGCCTCAGAACTGAGGTTTGAGAGGCTTGTTATTTCTACACTTTTCTTGAACTTCCTGATTTAGCAGTAAATGCCATTTTTTTTATATAACTGGCCAGGTGGCTGCAGTTAATCTGTTTTATTTTGTTTATCTTTCTATGGCGGTACCACAATGGTTTTATGACTAACATAACAATGCTGTATTGAGAAATATAGGCCTGGTATCACAGCTGAGACCTTGGGAAGCGGAGACACAGGATGTGTCTCAGAGGTGCTCATGCACAAGATGATAAGACCTGAGGCACAGGCTGGTGTTGGAGACATCATGGCTGTAAACAACTTACCCATGGTCAGTTAATACAAACCTTAATCTGGACAAAACTTATTTGAGGAATATTAAAAACAACAATGAAATAGTTACTGACATATGTAGACGGCACTTTACACAGTAAATTCAGATGTGAAGTGGAGCTGCAGGCCAATAAAAAAAAAGAACAAAGATATAAAAGCATGCTAGGAAACATAAAAGTGACCCTAAGCAGATCCTAGAGTGAGAAAGAAGAAAACATCAACAGGAACCAAGTGAAGACCTCCAAGTACTGACAAGTCATCGTAACACCCCCACCACAAACACTGAAGTAAGACTATTGACCTTACTGCTCAGAAGAACAGAGGATAGGTGAATTGCTAAGAAAAGGAATAGAAATTGAATGTGTGTGTAACAATTTCAACTGTATTCTTACTATTATTAAGAGTTTTTCTGAATAGAAGCATACTCTTTTTCTGTAAAAATCAAATCTGGACTAGTAATTCTTGAACTAGTCTGTAAAGATTTGAATTCTACTAACAGTCTATTCTTGACTTTTTATGTAAGGTGTGCTTCTTTTTTTGCCAATAAACAAGATGTTGAGCATAACACAGTCAACTTGGACTTTTTGATACATTTTCTGCTTCCAGAATCTCCCCCCTTACTGCCATTCTCCAAGACAAATGAACCCTGTAGTACTACATCATGATAACCTCCTAGGTAAGGATTTCTGGAAAAATCACAATAGCAAGCCAGAAACAAACAAACAAACAAAAATCTATCCCATCAGTGAACAACAAAAAGCAATGGATACATCAAAAACTAAGAATAAATATTTATTGTTAGGCTAAACTCAAGTTAGCAGACTATTTCCCTGAGAAAATAATTCCAAAAAAGAGGAAAAACGTGTCAAAGCATGAAAGAGGGTTGAGTCCCTTGCTATAGATACCAATCTGTGAGAACTCATCAATCCTGACCGTGTCATATCTTGCAGTCATGGGTACCGATTCTCTCTTAAATGGCACCTGATACTTAGATTTAGGCTATATCTATTGACTAGTCAGCAAAACAACTTTCTGGAAACTACCTCTATGTACAACCGCCGTGACACAGAATCTTCAAGAGACCTACATGCTTCTGTAAAGACTGCTGGAAATGGGAGGCATCGCTCAAGGACATTTAAAACAGCGTTTCACACTGATGTTAATGCAATCAAATCTTATCCTGAGTGAGCCCTACAATGTAAACTGAATACTTCTCTTGTACTTACTGCTCATATTTGGACATCTAAACACAGGTATCTTATTATTGAACAGAATTTCACTAAGGAAAAGATTTGCTTCAAATAAGCTTTTGATTTTTTTTATCTAAACTGGAACTACTATTATTTGTAGATTCATTAATTTCTCTGCTCATTCCTACCCAAAGCTGTGCTCTTATGTAGCAGATAGTATTTCCTATTAAAATGATTGACATCTCTACATGTGAAGAAACTTGAAAGTGTACATGAAGAAGAACCTTAGTGAAATAGCTTCATTTTCAAATCCATTTCTACAGGTTACATTTTAAGCAGTCTGGCATAGGAGTTAAAGCAATAGTCCAAACTACCAAACCAAAGACATTTTCAGCAGAAACATTAAAATAAATGCCCAAAACAAACTCCAAAGAAGCAGTCATTTATTGGATTAAAACATATGAAAAATCTACTGAACCAATCTTCACTATAAAATCATCCACTGGAGGAAAAACTTGTGCTATAGAAATCAGGATGGGGATGAGTAATAATTATATTGAAAGCGTAAGCACATTTTAGAAAACATTTTCATGTCTTTTAAAGCTCCTGTCAGTTCCGCACAGTTTCAAATATGAAAAATATGCTTTATGATCACTAGTGTTCTCATCCTGAAGCTGCATTTTCCTGGCTCAAACAGAAGGAGGATCACAACTGTTCTAGTAGTGAGACCTCAGTGATTAATTTGCCCTATGCAATGATGCATTCATCCATCTACTTAGTTATAAAAGCTTAACAGAGCTTTCCACTGGAACTGCAATATTTTAGAACCTACATAAAGGGCATAATAAATATAATTGTGGTGCTTTTGCAGGTACTACAGAAATTAGTACATTTCCAGAAACACATTTTGAAATATTCCTTCTCCCAAAAGACTAGTTGGAAACAAGGTAGGAGCAAGAAGAGGGTAATGCCCTTTTCAGTGGTGATTACCAAATAGAAACCGGACCTTGGACGCCTTCCTAATGGTAATACATCCTTGCTCTCTAGAGAGCATCTCTCCACTCCACATGGGAAGAAGCTAGGCAGTTACATTGGACCAGAAAACAAAGTAAATATGAAACCCTCCTTAAAGTTCATTACACTATCATCATTAAAATTACCCAGAAACATGCTCTCCGTAAAAAATACTTTTTCTGCCTGCCAGAGAAGCAGCATGGACTCCAGGTCAAATATTAGCAATTCAATAAAATATTTTTTTGAAAAAAGTTACTGAAGAAAAATACACAACATACCAGATTACATCATGTTATTGTCTTACATTAAAAACCATCAAACCATCCACAGATACAAAGACACAGACACTTTTGCTGTCACTTGTTTGGATGCAACTCAGTAACAACATAACCGTGAGAACAACAGCATGATATCATTTGAGATGTTAAAAATGGTGAAGTGTTTTAACTGCATCTTTTACAGAAACGTTATGTTATCGAGAGACATGTATTTAATTCAGTTGTCTTGCTCTGTGATGAAATTTTTAAAAATTAACTCTGGATAAATTCTGCTTTTCCTGTGTCACTGGTAGAAAGGATCAAGGCATATAGCAGCATCAAATGTCTCAGTCATCAAGTATTTCAGGTGGGGGAAAAATAAATAAAATAAATAAATAAATAAATAAAATTTAAAACCCCACATGAAAAAAATAAACAATAAAAATCCAGAAAATATAACACAAATCCATGACAGTCCTGACATTCTTCATTATGGCAAATAAAACAGCAGACAGCAATACTGTTGGATTAAAAACCTAGAAATCCACAATTTATTTCAAACCCCTAATTGCAGTAAGCCAGTATAGTTCTCCTAGGGTCGTAATTAAGTTATAATTAATATGCTTTAAATCACTGAAAAGTTACACCCAATTCCTTAACATTCTAGTTTCTAATGGAAGCTGCTATTTTGTTCTAAGTATGGATACCATGTATAGTTTCTTCACTAATGAAAAGATAAACAAACAAAAAAAGCCTATTCTCTCTCCAAAATCATAAGAATTCTGACTTGAACAGTCAGATTACATTAGCTGCAAGGATAATAGACCTCTAACAGTGAGATAAGATGTGACTCTTCAAGTATCTTTAGCTGATTGACAAGCTTCTAATTAGCTCCAGTAGTCTGAAGATTAAAAAAAAACACAACTGGATTTTCTGCCTCCAAGATTGTTTGCTATGGTTAGACATTGATGTTCCCCTTTAATCAGGACAATGTTGACATCATTGCACAAAGAAAGATGATTGAGATAAAATACAATTTGGATATGTCTACCTGTATCCTTTACATGTTTTTCCAATTAAAGACAAATATTTCTATGCACTCAAGATGTTTTGTTCCAGATTTTCAGCAATCTGTATTGCAAGCTACAATTTAGGAAAGCTGCAGTTTCATCAGTTCCTTTTCACATTTTTCTAGTGAATTTTCTCTCCAAATGAACTTATCTCCCATTTTATTTATAGAAATTTCTTTTTCTGACTTAAGACAAGGAACTACACTTATTACAAGATACACATTTTGTTTCAGTGGATAGAATATTGATTTAAAAATTAAAACCTCAAGACACTAGAAATAATATTTTATTACAGATAAATAATTGGTTATGTGTGGTAATTGACAATCTGGAAATAATTTGTCTGATTACAATTCTAGTAGTTTGTTCCCTGCGTTGGTGCATTTAGACATAGTCAGATACCATGCACCAGATTTTGTCTTTTAGTACCTTACCTTGGTCCTCAATGTGAGTAGTCTTTTTATTACTGATCATGTGAAGAAAATGAAAACATCAATTTTATGGAAAATATCAGCATTTCAAAGTTTTCAACATCTTCTGTGAAACACACATTACAAAACCTTTTTGTAAATGGATTAAATTAAAGCAAACATCATTTCCAATGGAAATTACAATTCACGTGTCATATTTTACATTGTTGCTGGTGTAAGATGATAGTGCAAAAAAGATAGTGAACATTTTAATTTCATTTTTATCAGTGACCTCCCCAAAATCAACTTTGTTTCTGGCCAAGAACCTAACCATGGTAAAACATTTCAACAGAACTCTTCTGACTAGCTCTAATACAGTAACAGTGTGTCCCTGAAAGTAAACTTGCATGCACTAGATAGATAGTCTGTATTTAAAATGTCTGATTTTCCATTTCACTTCAATTTGGGCACAAGGCTATAAAGAAAACAGGCTCACAGTACGAAAGCAGGCAGAAGCAGAGGCAAAATTATACACTGTCTGGCAGAAAGGAGACCCAGATTTCCCCGGCCCCCACACAGCTGAAGTCCTCCAGCCTCCAGGCACGAGCAACCACCACCTTGGCTATACGTGTCTCAGTTCAGAAAGTTGGTGGGTGGTGGCTAAAGAGATGCTATTATTTCTTGACACCAATAATATTAATTCATGTCGTTATAAGAAAGTAGTATATTACCTTATTTCTAAGCTTACCAACTTTTTACTTATGCATATTTGTCAGGCAAGTTCAGTAACTTATGAGAGAGGCATTAATTAAATTGTGCACTTCAGAATTGGTTTTGTTTCATCAATGAATAAAATGGCATCAACTACTTTAAAAAAAAATTATACAAAAGGGCAAATCAAAACGACTTAGGGGGTTATTTGAGTAAAAGTGTGCTTTATTATTAATATTGATACATAAATCATTGTAGAAAAGCCTGTACTGCAAGTTAACTCAGGGGATGTTGGAAAGGTTAAAGCCTAGATAAGTAATGAATGAGGGAAGGAAAAAATAAAAACTTTTTCTTGGTAAGGTAAGGTATTGTATCAGATTGACAGATTTTTCACAGTATGGATGTATTAATATCTTCAAGCAAAATTTTGCTAAGGATCTTACTCATTAAAAGGGAAAAACAGACTCATGCTGTCATCACCCGCTGTTTCTACAGTTAGCATTATAATAGACTTCTCTTAGTCCAAGGTTTCCCTAGGTGTCTACAAGTGAAAAGTAACTATGAATTTATTTTCTCTCTTTCTCCCAGTATTCCTTCCCCTTGGTTCCCTGCCTCCCACCAAAAAAAAAAAAAAAAAAAAAAAAAAAAAAGGAATAGATCAAGATTTCAGTAGAGTTTTGAAAAGAAATATAGAATCATTTTGCACATATAGAAATATAGAATAATTTTGTTCATACTTTACAGGTTCAGGTCATTGAACAAAGTTGGCCTTTTTTAATAAATTTGAGCTCATAACAGAAAGGAACATTTGTCCAAGATGGTATCATGTTAAAGTTGAGGGAAGTGGTAAAATTTTGATAATTTTGAAAAGTTTAGAACGATACAATATAAGTCTCGCCGTAAAAAAGAACTGTAGTTAATTTTTGCAAAAATGTTCTCAAGTAGCATCTATGTGCTATCTTAAATTATTTTTCACATCACATTTTTCGAACTAAGAAGCATTTTAAAATCATTCAATATCAGTGATTTACACCACCGAAGCTTAACAAGCTTATTTAAGTATGATAATACATTCCAATACTTCATTGGTCATTAGAAAAACACCAAAAACGCAGAAACATATGCAAATTGAAGTTCATTTATGGAGCTCTGAGAAAAAAGCATTATCTTAGTTTATAATTATTTTTTAAACATTCGCATAAAAGAATATTCTAAAGCATATTTAATTCTCACTTCTAGTCTTATACATATGGAACTGTAACACTCCCAAATTCAGTAGATGGCCAAATGTTAATATTGCCAAAACACTATCAAAACACTATTCGGACTGGTATAAAGAGTAGGAATGAAAAAAAAAAAAAAAAAAAGAATAGCCAAGAAGCTATTAATTTCATCAAGAGACCTCAATAACGTGTCTGAGCACCATAAGCAAAACAGGGTTTGTAATGGTAAGCACGGGAAAAATTCTCTGAGTAGGAATTCAGCTGGGGAATTCAGCGTGTGCGAATGGATGTGGAGCATCACAAGGCAGGGGCACTTTTCTGATTACAGCACACTTAGCAAGAGCTCTCGTTCACGTTGGAGACGGAGGGTAACCGGATGAGTGCAGTAGCTGGAGTGCTCCCTGGGCCTGACAGGCTGACACAGACAGACGGCCCTCACTCTTTTAGTGACTGCTGAGCAATATGGTGAATAGAGAAACAGAGGAGTAACACTTGAATTACTGGCAGCGGAATAACCAGTATCTAACTCTACATAAAACAACAAAGCAAAAAGAACTGCCAAGCGTCTTCTCACAAGGCTGACATTTGGCTGGGATTTGATTGTGTTAAAGTATTTTATTTTACTGGAACTCTTCAGTATGTCAAAGGAATGCACAACTTGGAAAGGGAGAAAAGTTTATCTGGGAAAAAACCTTTAACTTACTTTTGCAGGTCAATCATTATATATTGTCGAGTTTATTTTTAAGAGCAAACAAATACCATTCCCATAGACTACGAAAATCAATGTAGATACAACACAACACTTTCTGATGCTCAGAATGTGATCCTCTTCACAACAGCCATAGTATGGCTGCTCATTTTCTATAAAAAGAAAAAAATATAACTGCTTACAACAAGTAAAAATATTGGATTTACATTAGAGTACTCCCTTAAAACAAAACAAAACAAAACAAAACAAAACAAAACACCAGCTTAGGATCTCTGGTATCAGCTGAAGCATTGTGAATTTATCCATCTTGGAAAGAAATCTGAGGTACAGTCTAACCAAAATTTGATCATGATAAAGTAAAATTAGGGACAGATTTATAAATTTAAAGTAAATATTTTATTTATTTCAAACATAGTGAGGAAAAGATCCCAGTGATGAAAATGATGGAAAGAAAAAAGCAACGTTCAGTAACCATCCTTCTAGGAGATGCATTGATCTGTGCTGGACATCTTTGTATTGCAGAGTTCACTCCCATATCTTTAAGATCAGAGAAATTTTACTTGTGTCTATTTGAGAATTTCAGATTGATCTTTTAGCCACACTCGTAGTTTCTCCCCATCAGATACATGACACAATCCCAGCAGCTGCAATCCATGAAATGTGTCATTCAGCTGCAGATACACCACAGGAACTTGCCCTGTAATTTTGTTTCCTGGTCTGACAGGCCTAAGTTTACCTTACTCCAACCCCCCATCTGTTTGTTAACATCTCCAAATTTGCCTTAGACTTTCCCTTTGTTCCTCTTTCTCTGCCTTGCAATACAGATGCTTATCTTTAGCTTAGGTTTTGGCCAGGCTCTCAACCTAGCCATTTGGCTCAGCATTTTACCCCATTTCTTTTCCAGAACTTCAGTTTGGTATTCTCGCAGTTTCCCAGTTTTGATCTGCCTTCACTTAAGCAGTATATGTTTTCTGTTCTCAGCCAGCCCTAGCTCTTGGCACTTGTCTCACCTGCCTGGCATAGATCCTTCTATATGTTTATTCCATAATATGAGAGAGCACAGAAGCACAGGACCTATACCAGTTTGTTGTGGGGATTTTTTGTTGTTGTTTGTTTGCATTGCTATACTCAAAATTCCACAAACACACAGGAATCCAAAGCAGAGAATAAATTAGACAGTGTAATGCAAAGCATCCAGTCGTCATGATCTCTGGTTATTATGAAAACACAGATGGAAATAGAGAAGAAAAAATATTTTAATGTATTCTATTGTAGAGACTCTGTAGGTACACCAAGACGAGCGCCTAGAGTCCTAGTGTGCTGTATGTGGAAGGACTGCCTTACTGAGCAGAGCAAAGTCAATGGTTTTGTTAATTTATGACACTTTGCAAATCTATGGACAAAATACTATGTCCCTACATTGCACACGTCATTGGTAGGACTACTTTAGGGAGAAAACATGGGAGATGTGTGTCACTGAGTGCAAGACAGTACACAGCAAAATATTAAGGTTTCAAAGTTGGCTTTTGAGTTGCTCAATAGAAACCGTGTCAGCTTTCACACTTGATAAACAGTTTAGGGGAATGTTTAAATGGCTTTGTGCTTCTTAATTACATTATCAGGAAATTTCTGACAAACAACAAATGTAGTTCAATACGTGATTCCGGAAAGAACACTTATAAGCAAACAATTTTATTAATATGAAATACTGAAAAATCTTTTGTACAGAAGTATGGTGCTGCCTAAAAATCATGATGAGAGAACACAGAGAAGATCTGAGAGAAGAGCTCACCAAGGTCAAAGCCAATTTGAGTTCTTTTCTGTACCATTAAGCCACTCAATTGTCTTTATTAATATTTCTTCTGTATTGTCAATACTATGCATTCATATAATTATTTTCCTAGGTAAAAAATAAAACATGAATCGTGAACTATGCAAATTCTTTTACCTTGTAGAATATAAATTCAGCATAAAGCTCCATTTCAAAGGAAAACTGCTATTCCTCAATCATCTAACAGTTAACTGATAAGAAATTACTCATTTTATACTTTCTTGCAGAAACCCCTTTCTTCATCACCAATAAACTATGGTGAGTTGTTCAAGAGGGTTTATCAATTTCTTCCAAAAAAATTTTCTTGTATGTTTCAAATCTAGTCAATGTTTTATTAGCTGGTATCAGCTGGTTTGCATTTTGGGGACACAAGCTCCCACTCTTTCATTAACCTCAGATCCATGGCATAGAAGCACTGTGAGATGTATTCAGATTCAGATGTTGTTGGAAATAAGGAATCGAATTTTTTTATTCAAAGAGTGCCCTAGTGAACATACTTGGTAGTGATACCTTTTTGTAGTTGTTCTACCTTGCATAAATCATCTATTCTCCTCTGGCTCAACAGATACTAATTCTATATCCTGCTATGTAGGTCATTCACTTCAGATGGTGAAAAACTTTGTTCCTACTCCTGCTTTGAATCAGGTGCACGAGGATCGTAAGAGCTTTCCAGCTCTTAGTGGGTGCCTCATCCAACAGGCTATAGTTTATTCTCATCTGGGCCCAGAAATAGCACCTTAGTGACATTTCTGTAGGCAGCAGACATATGAAAGGTATAATTCTTCCTCATTTTTTAATCCAGTCAGTTCTAGCGACAGTTTTCTCATGCCTTGAAGAAAGTGATCCAAGTGATGCTTTACTCAAATAGTAAGTAAAGGCAGGAAATATTCCTTAGTTTGCTTGAATTCTAGGTTTCATGTTTATATTCCAGCAAACCATGCTTGCTTTATTATAAATGCATATAAATGACTGCATGAAGAAGCTTTCAAAGGCTTAGTGATTCATTTATTAAGAATCATTTCTACAAACACTTACCAGAGGAACATTTTACGTCCATCTAATGATCTAGGTTATAAAAATGTGTTCATTAGAATTCATCTTAGGCGATCAGAAATATTAAAAAGTCATGTCCTGTTATACAATGCAGGTTGAAGCCTTTGCGAATTCAGCCTTTTCCCACAAGTTGTTTATATTCATCAGTGCAGACATGCTGAACAGTCAGGCTAGCATATACATTTGCTAATCCAGCTTGATAATGCCAGCATTATTTAGGTTACTCAAGTCATTAGCTACACAAAACAGGAACTGCAAACACGTGGGGGTTTTTTCCACCCTGATTAATTTTCTTAGTACTTAATCTCTGAGGTTTAAGAGATCCTACTTGTGTTCCTTTTCAGTGATTAAAAATACTTCATTTAACATTTCCATACTTTAAATTCAGCATATTTCATGCAATGTGATGCATTCAATTGCTTATGAATTGTAACTCCCTTTTTTATAAGGCAAACTCTGCCATTAAGACCTTAGAGCTCTCTTAGCTCGGCAGCTCCTGTCGGGAATGTAAACCTGGGAGCATGCTGGAGCTGTTCAGTGTGAGTAGCAAAAACTCCCACTCACAAACAAATTGTGGGGCAGACTTAAAAATTTTCAAATGCTTGGGAAAAAAAAAAAGGTGTGGGGGGGGAGGCCCATCACTTCTTAATAAGCACTGATGAAGAAATAAGCAAGCAGACAAACCCCACAAAAACAGTAAAAATGTGAAAACCTCAGAAATAAAAAAAAAAAAAAAACCAAAATGCATGAGAATAGATAAGCAACTTCAGAATGGGACAATTTTCTAAAAGATGATGCGTTACCACACAGAAGTGCTATGTAGTAATTTTAGTGCATTCCCTCAGAATATGAAGTTTCTGTACAGTGATTCTCCACTAAGCCTGTTAGTAAGATGACTTTAAAACTGGGGAAAGTCTTGTTAAGAAGCCATCCAGCAAAAGCACCAGAAAAAGGACAAAGAGGATTAATATTCTTTCTTATCTAACCCTAGAATATTGTAAGAACTAAATAGTTTATTTTTTTTTTTTAATTCAGAATTGTCTAAAACTGAGCAGCTTCATGTCTAAACCTAATCGGGACACAAAACTAGGTGTGAAAATGCTTAGAAGAGTTTGAGGAAACCAATATGGTAGACACACTGCAAGTGTTCCTAATACCAAGCCACAGAACTGGGCTCTTGAAAAGAAATAGACCCAGCTGTCTATTAAAACAAAGGTGATGGTATTGCCAACAATTTTCTAGTATTCTAAGTTTTTGAATATCTGAAATTAGGAGCCCTGGTTTTTCAGCAATACAGAGGTTGAATCCAAATTTCATATATTCTTAAAAATTTCAATAGGGATTATAATATACCTCATCCCATCTTCCTAAAATTATACCAGAAAAATTCTTGGAGCCAGAGGCATATACAGAACTATATCATGTCTGCAAATAAGCTCATATCAAATATATATGCTTTTTTATTATCAGAAAGAGCAATGATAACTCACAATTCAAGGACACATCACATGCGTGGAAATGGAAAAACAATTATTATGTTACCTCATTGGTTCTTAGGGGAGAAAATAACATTGGTTTCTGGGCACCTCCTATAGACTAATGTAAAATTGCTTAGGCCAGAGAGCCATTCTCCTTGTAATGGGTAATTCTCCTTGTAATCCAGGAGCATAAGGGAACAATGCTACATTCAGTCTTTCTCTTTGCAATATCGAGCAAGTTAAAGAAAAGAGTTTCTGAAGATGGGGTCTCTCTGTGTCCTTCCTTCTCAAATTCCTTCTGGTATTTAGGCTTCTAATCAATTGTTTCATGTTTGCTTTTTTTGTTGTTGTTTGCATCTATTTTCTGGAGAGATACTTGATCCTTGCCTCCAGAGATTCCAAAAAAACAGGGGATGAGGAAATTCTGACCTCTTGCTACATGTTGTCATGTTCAGCAGTAACCCCATTTATTCATGGGGTAGGACCACGTCACAGACGGACACAAGGAAGGTTCGGGTTGCTTTAAGAGAGCAGAGTTTGACCCTTGCTCACCTGCAGCTGGCACTAAATCCTCCATCGCCTTCTTTCTGAACCACTGACATACAAAGTTGACATAAGGTAATAGGGTAAAAACTATTTTCAGCCTGTCTATCTTTTTTCCCCTGAAAATGCATTGAGACACCAGGCTGACAAAGGGGTTATGGGTGACTGCCCTGGTCAGGAGCCAGGTGGCAAACAGAGTCTATTACAAAGTCTCAGAAAATGGAACAGGTAAAGCTGAAGCACAAATATAAAACAGCATGTAAATACAAAAATAACATCATCGTAGAAAAAAAAAAAAAAAAGAAAAAGTTATGTTCTTTAGTATAGTAAGACAGGGATTAAGGTTAGATAAGAATAGAGGGTTTGTGCCAGCCCTGAAATAATAGATTCAGTGATAAACAGATCTTTTTGAAAATGCATAAAGTTCAACTGGCAAAGGAAGAAACAGGGAGAAAAGTGACAATACTAGATTTCCCATAAGATCCAAGAGATGCACAGAGCTCATGGCCCTGTTTCCGACTTTTTCAACCACTCAGGTAAGAAGTCTTAATTAGAAAACAAGTGCCAGAACCACCTTTGTGTTTTACAGACAAAAATCATTGCAGCAGAGGAACTTAAAAGCTGCATATTATATCCGACTTTGATAACCACACGAGTCCAAAGTCTAACAGCCTGGATCACCATACTGCCTTAGGACTGCATATGCACTTTCTGTAGCTGCTTTCTTTTTGCTCTCCCTCTCCTCTTTATTTCCTCCAGAAGTGTGAGAGAAGCCAGTCTTACGTCTCTGCTCCACAAGTCCCATTCCCTCAGCAACGTGGAACCTGAGGCTGTACCAGCAATGCCGTGCAAGTTGACTGCACCACACAGAAGTCACCTCTACCATCCAAAACCTCAAACATGGTAATAGCAAATATAGAGGTCGTTCAGGAGTTTTCATATAATTTTGTCATAGGTTATTTGCTTCTTTTTTTTTTTTATAGACATTATACTGAAAGAAAATAAGACAAAATATTAAAATAGTACAAACAGTAAAATACAGGCTACTAAAATCACATACATTTTTCACTATTGCTGAAGAAATTACTGTTCTGCGAAATGCCATTTTCTAAGAGGAGGTTCTTTTCTCCTCTTCTCCCTGACCTAAATGTCTCCACAGACATTTCCGTCCAGCATTTGAAGTTTATACAGCAGAAAACACAAATGAAGTTGGTATTAGGTGTTTACTACGAAAAACAGCATTTTGTGGGTATCACATAATCACAGAATGGTAGGGGTTGGAAGGGACCTCTGGAGATCATCTAGTCCAACTGGTATCAACTGGTTCAATTTAGTAAGTGAAAACCAGAACCCACCAACCTTCAAAACTGAAGACTTTTCTGAAAATTCAACCAAAATAATAAGCAAAACTCTTTGCAGAAAGACACATTAAGTTTTCCATCAGAGATGCATTAATATTTTAGTCAAGTCTTTCATAGCGTTTGGTGTAGCATGTATAATGCAGCATTTGAAAAGTTGCCTGACTCTCTTAGGATCATAATTATTTCTGTAATTTTGAAACCTGGTAGGATATGGGTAACTGCAGTAATTATAGGGCAATTTTCTTAATTAATGCAGTCTGCAAAATAGTCACACAAGCAATAGCAAAAAAAAATTAGAATTGATTCTTATCAAAATTAATTCATAAAAAAGAGACACTCAAACAATAACATAAGACTCTTCCTTGACCTCATTAATGAAATTTACAATAAAAGTAATGAAGTGATAGATATAGTATCAGCTAGAGCAAAAGGGCCAAATTCAAAATTTAATAGTGTAATGTGCTTTTACCAGAGTACAACCAGAATAATGCAATGGAAAAAAGAAAACTGATTTTTATGGAAATGTAATTTCATAATTAGCTTAAGCTAGTATTGATATCAAAAATATATATAAGCACAACAGGATTTTTTGGCTTTTGGTTTATTTTTGGCAAATAAGATGAAAGAATCAGAAACTTCTGTTCTTCTTGCCAGTTTTCAGTCATGATGGATACAAAGTTTTAGAAAAGACTGATACAAAAAAAAAAAATCTCAAAGAGAATTAAAAATTGGGAATAAGGATTATAATTTTTCACACTCCCCGCAACACAACTGAAATGACTTAAGCAATTCAGATCATTAGGCTTAAACCCAATCCCCATTGAATCCAACAGAAAAAAAAACCCACAACCAAACATTGCAATAATTCCAGAGGATTTTTGATCAGAATTGAAACTAGTATGTCCTAACATATTTAAGAATCACTGTGACTAGTGACTATGACTATCACCATTTGCTATGGAGACTCATACTATCTGAAATAGCTGATATCTAACGTTATTAAAGACAAATATCTATTTACAAAAGATATGAAAGGAAATTGAAAATAATGATACAGGAAAATATCTAACAAAGCAAAATATTTGCTGACCTTCTTTTGGTATCATTTGCTAAGAAACATAGCAACTCACCTGATTCTGCATTGGCAGATACGGTACTGCATTAGAAAGAAAAAGTTGCCAGGAAAAAAAAAAAAAAAAAGTTCAGAGTGCTTCACTGTTTTGCCAAATGAGCAACAAAGCCACCAGGATGATGAATCATTTTCTGAATTTTAAATATATTTACATTTTTTTTATTACCCAAGAAGCTTTTTTTTTTTCCTATTAACATGTACCTCCCTCTCTTACTTTATATTCTTACGGAATCAAGAGCAACAGATTATGAAAATTTATATAAACTGTTACACTGGTAAACAAAAAGATAATAACCATTGATGCAATCCTAGAACAAACCTAAAAACGTGTACACACATCTAGAGATCTGGTATTAGGTAGGACAGATTGGTTCCACCCTGTTGCATTTTGCACAGTTATGCTGGCATGAAGTGAACTGAAAGTGAGTTCAAAATGCAGCATGCAATTATCCAGAACTAGTAACGTACAAGCTCGCAATCCTACCCCACCAAGCGCAGTCTGTCACTACTCTGCCAGCAAAGCTTCGAGATGTTTAGAGATGAGAATTTTGGCTTGAACTGTTACTTAGGGTCTTGGACAATAAGCTTCTGACACGTGCAGACCTCCAGTTGCCTGCTCAGCTCAGGGAAAACTTCCAAGCTGCAGGGAAAGGCAGGACTTCTGACAAAGCTGTCCTCAGAGCAGCTCTGTTGTAAGTTCAATACTGTCTTGGAAAGAGATCAGCTCATCTCAGCTTGTATTCAGCCAACAATATAGGTTAAAAAAAGCCCACGCACTTTCTAACTTGCCAGAACTTGGTCACTCAAGCTAAATGGATCCAAGACGTGGCACAAGCCTCCAAGACCCAAATGCCAAATTGGGAGTAGTTAGATGACCGATATAATAACATGCCACATACACATACTGAAATCCAACATATTAAGTCTACTTGTGCCCACACAGATCAACTACTGAACCAACACCAAACTAATTGTTTCTGCCTGTTGTAACCATATGTGCATAATTTCATGTATTCATTGCTGCCTATCTGCTTTTCCAGAGACCTTATGGTCAGATTTCAAAAACAATGAGCATCTTTCCAGGCAATATAGGATTCAAAGAATTTTTAGATCCTGTAAGAAAGCCAGAAGAAAGAAGTTCCTACTACAAATCCTGCAGGACAACAAAATAAGTTGTCTAGTTCTGTTACTGTCTTTTGTTTGTTCATTTAAAAGTTGTGACTGAAACAGCTAAGGGCTGGTAAATGTTGTAAGAAATCTCTGAAAAGACAGACTAATGGCATTATCAAAACAGTTAAAGATGCACAATAAATATAATATAACCCATAAATACAACATAAATAACCTTTTATTCGTGAGGATGCAATGTATTAACTCAACTCTAAAAACACAACTCATAAATGCCATGTGATTTAGAGCTTTCCTCTCTCCTGCACAGAATGTCATCCCCCAGTTTGCAACCTTTGTCTGATAAAAAGTTACCTAAGTACCTTGCACTTTGCTATTTGATAGAACACAAGCACTGTGACTATTCAATTATCCTAGGTAAAAGGCAAGTTTAAAAAACATGGTACAGGTATATCCAGCCACAGTATCATGGAGGATTTGCTGTAGATGACATTTAAGCTATTGCGGCTCCACCTAACTTCTGGTAAGCACAAGGCCAGTGTTATTGGGATGTAATGAAGTAGTACACCAAAGAGTTCTGTTCCCATATAGCATTCACAGAACTATTACAGAGGAATGGCTACAGCCACTCTCTCCATTTTTATCTGACTTTCAGCCACTATTTATAAGACATATGTAAAAAAGAGCAAATTTACTCTGTATTCCCATTCATAGGAAAATGCAACTTCCTACTGCCAACCAAAGTGCAAATATGACATCTATTCAGAGAGCAAAATGTTCTTTACAGCTTTCCAAAGATAGATTATACATTGATCAGCTATTGATAAGACTTAAAGGCATACAAAGTAAAAAGGGAAGGAGGGTTTGGTTTTCCATTCAAATACAGTACTGTGCTCCCTACATACATTTATCATTTAATTATTTTGTCTTTATACTTAAAAAAAAAAAAAAAAAACTTTAATTGCTAGGACATCCTTAAGTGGTTGACTCTCCTGATGAAAAAAGTAAGCCTGTTCCTTTTTGTAACACACAGTCTAACTAGCTTTTTCTTCATTTGCGCAGCACTAATTTACCTCACTTGTGCTTTTTTTTCCATCTGGAAATCTTTCTGTGCAAATTTCGAGGGACTGATAAGTTTACCTTGAATTTCTAGATGTGCAAATTTACCCATAAGTACTTCTAGATGTGCAAGATACCCATATGGTAATTATTACATAGCTAATGCCATCAAACTTTTCACTGCTGGCTGCCATTCATCCAGAAACATCTGATGCACACATATTGTAGTCGTAGGACATCAAAGGCATGCCTGACATTTTACGAAAATACTGTATGTAACAGCCATAGTCTATGCTATACAGAAACGGTGCTATGTGGAAACAGAGTAGGTCTGATGCTTCAAGAAAGGATTGGACTCCTTCACACATGATAAACAGCACGTTACGGTCATCTAGGAAATCATCAATCAATATATGCCAACCCTACTCATGCATCAATAGATTTGGAAGGCCTGAGATTAGATATAGCTATATTCCTGTAATTCTCTATTCATAACAATTCAATGATAACATACAGATTGCTTCAACACAAATTGTGGGAAATGTATAATACATTTGAGTTTGGCTAATAATATGGGAACTTGCACTAGCCTTCCATCATGATTTATAATTATGTATTATTAAACAAGATTGATGGGATTTTTTTAGAGTTTTGTCTGTCAAGGGAAAAATAATAGGCTTACTTGTATTTCCCACTGTAATTTAATCTTGCAGGGAGGGCATTCAGCAGCAAAGAAAGGTATTTGTCCTTTCAAGTTAAGTATTCAGCGATATATCTTGTGGAAAACATAGGAGCTGTCTCCCAGTTCTTCGCCAAAGTTCGAAAAAATGCAAGTTTGAAATCAAAAAAAGGTCTCTGCAATTAGTATTCATATTTTTGTAACAGTCAGATGCTCTAATCAAGATCAAGGCCATGAGGTATTATTATGCCAACTGAAAATACAGAGTCAAGGAAGGAAAGGGAAATCAGTCACAGATCCTGTGCCATTTGCTCCCAGTAGTTCCCTGCATGCTGCCAGCTCCAAGCTGCTGGAAACAAACATTGTGATGCTGCTGTGCTCACTACCTCCGATGGCCTATGCAAACTGGGTAGTGAGCATATTTAAACAATTCCTTGGAAGAGTATTAATAAATAAAAAATCTTATGCAGTAAGATACTGTCATTGAAATTTCCCAGGCTTGTCAAATCATCTTGACAGCACGTCATGCCCTGTTACACTGGCATATTAGGTAAGGCTGAATGCCAAAATAAGAATGCGTGACAGGCCAATTATCCTGGCCCAAGTGTCTTCCTAACTTTCAGTATTTCTCCAGTATTACCAGATGTTACACTAAATAAGAACCGAAATTTCACTGTTACTTTTTTGCAACCACAGAGGTTCTTACAGTTCACATAGGTTAGAATTTATTTTCAAGAATACCAACTTTGCGTCTAATGCCGAAGCCTGACTATGCATTTCAAGTTTTGAAAGTACATCAAGCATGGGCTGATTAAACTAATTTTGATCGTGATTTTTTCTGTTAGTAGGAATCTCATAAAATAATTACCAGATAAAGCTCACCCTAGTCACAGCCCAGAAAACTCGTGATGTTTTTCAAAAAGGTTTGAATTTGAAAGGTTTCACTAGGGTTGAGGTGATAAGTGAAGCTCAATAAAGATTGACTTAATTCTAGCTGTCTATATGGTAGTCTTATGATGCTTTAAAGACATTTCCTGCATTAATTCCTTCCCCAGCTTGTTCTCAGTCTGAAAAAATAAGTAGTGTCTGTTCACCAGTATTTTGCCCTAACATTCTCAGTCACATTTGACAAAGCTGGCCAGCAGCAGGATTTTCTCTTTTTCTACCTCCAGTGGATGGCTCAGAAACCATTCAATTAAGTGGTACCTTGCTACTATCAATTACTTGCTCACTATAGCTACTGACATTAGAATCCATGCCAGTACCAGATAATCTGAAAATCAGACATATGACTACTCATCCCCATCACCATAGTGATGGTTTTCCATTTCTGCCTTTATAACTGTGGATTTCCCATCAATCCACTTGCTCTTTTTGAAAATCAACCACTTAGGAATACCAGTAACATGACAATTTTGACTTCTGAAACATAAAGTATATCATGAACAAACACCCCCAAAATATATGTACAAGCAGAGATACTGAACCCTGAAAGCTTCCTGTATTAATATTCAAATCACATTGTTTAAACAATGTGCAGGCTTAATGAATGTACAAAGATTCAAATGTCAATTTTATATATATAAATATAATTTCAGTTTATAAGTAGAATTAGGTTTTCAGCTAAGAAATTACTAGGATGATTTGAAGATGAATTGCTAGCAACAGCAAGCTACAACAAAACAAGAAACAATGAGCAAGTAATTATCTTTAAGACTCATGACACCAGAACAACCATATAACTTCCTGTACTTTAATGTTTATAACAAATAAAACGTCAACAGCCTTCTCCTTACCCTTGCCAATGTGTATTTCTTAGTATTAAAATTAATGCAAGTAACATTAACAAACATTACTATGAGGAAGTTGCTTAGAGGTATAGGTAGCCTATAGGAAAAAAAATACTAAGGTGGTAGCACTTAAACAATAACAAGGGCTCCTACGTTAAATCAGCAACACCAGGTAGCATTGATATGCTTGCAGCATAGATTCTCTTATGTGCAGTCAAACTGGATGACATCAACTGGAACTGAATTCCTTTAAATTTTAAAGATTTTTTTTTCCTGCTGTCTAAAAATAAACACAACAGAAAATCTGGACTACAAATTCCTGACAAAAATCATAGCAACACTGTTACTGTTCTCACCCTTAAATTTCTGCAATCATGCCTGTTTTCAACCTTTTATTATCATTTGCTACAGTCAACAGGAAGGAGAAAAATGGGAGTAAGTGTCATGGATATCCAGCTTAACCTGTCACCCAGAAAAGTCTGGGATTTAAGTTTACAGGAATACTTACATAATCAGTCTTCCTAGCTAATTTTTTCCACTCCATGAAATAACACCTACATAGATAATGATTCGGTACAGTCATTCACTATTTGCTTCAGGTTAAACTCATCTTTGAAGTCTATTCCCTATGACATTTAAAGTTCAGCACATGTTTTAGGTACGTTCCTGAACTGTCCGTCCAGGTGAGCCTACTAGCAGGTATTGTGAGCATCCCATGACAGCCATTCAGTCTTCCCTGACAAGTCCTGTCAGTTCAGTGTTCTGAAATACCAGACGTAACAGCATTGACCAGTGTGTACTTCCATTTTAATGTTAACAGGAGACAAAATTTCAAGATCAATTACATCTGTCTGTCTTTCTAACCAAAACATATATATATATATTAAGATACATAATGAGTTTCCACTGTTCTAATGACTTTTAAATGTTAAACACAAAATATTGCCTGAGGTAGTTTCTCTAGCATATTTTTTGAATAGTTGCCCTTGCCTTCAATATTTGAAAACAAGAATGATCACAGAATTGTTACTTCCTTGGAACAGCCTGCCATGGGAAAACTGTCAGTGTTCACTGCAATGAAAAAGGACCTAGCATTTAAAATTATGATTAACAACTTGATACTACTAATTAATAACGTTAACATCTGTAGTTCTACTACCTAGGTTATATTTGTACCATATTGTTCGTAATGTGCTAGCAAACATATTAATGCCTAAAAACACAGAGTCAAGGTTTGCATTCCTTGTTCAACTTGGCAATAGAAAACAAGGATCAATTGGTTTTTTCTGCATTATTATAGCAGAAGCCAATATCAGTATGAGCATAATTCCACTTGGAAATCCAGAGAACAATTTTTCATCCATAAGACAACAATTTTTTATCCGTAGGACAAATATCTAAGTCAGTCAGTTTATGGCAAGCTGGGCTCTCATAAATTCTCTCCACCTAAATCCAAGCAGATCTCAGACATCCAACTGAGCAGCAGTCACATAAGAGTGAGGTCTCTTACTCTCCATAGCACAGAGCTCAGTTGTTTCTGCAGCAGTTAAAAATATATGATGGATTGGGTACATTCACCACCACCACCAGAGACTTTAGCAGAACATGAAGCTCAAAAAGCAAATATCTCTTAAATACCTCCAAGCTAAAACCCATGACACAAATACCTGTCAGCTCCTACCTTCTGGCTCTGAACTGAAACCAAGACTCCCTCTCCACACTGAATACTCTGAGAGCTGAGCTGGAGTCTCTTTCATGCCTTTACAGAAGTCTTTCTGCCTAGCGTCGTATCACCAGTAGGGACAGCGGGATGCACGCTCATTGCTTAGCTGCTTGCTTTACAAGTGGTGTTCGAAAGTAAGAACCAGGTACTTGAGTCTGTTCAGCAGAGAAGGTGACTGCAACCATGTTTCTTGATTTTCTGGAAAGCACTCTGAACAGAAGACCTTTTACGAAAAGAAGTATACAATACACATATTTTCTGTCACCATCATGTTAAAATAAGATAGTAATGGTAATTATAGTAATTTCTTTGAAATAATGGCATCGGCAACAACTGTCACAGGAATATTCTGGACTGTGAACAGTAAAGCACCCAACCCCCTATAAACAGAATTCCTTTAAACACATGCTTTTCCTCCACATATCCTATTATGCATATCTAAATATGACTTTTTGCAGTATTTTGATATTTGTACTACTTTTTGTCAGGTTTTGTGTAGAAATAGTGCAATGGCATCTTTGACAGTGATCAACCCAAAGCCTCACATGCTCATGTAGCTTCAAGACAACGTTAATTTTTCTTTCAAATACCAGGTGTCAGACAGTTGTCTGGTCATTGTGTTCAGATGGTCAAGTGATATGTATTTTTGCTTTAGAAGCCTATGGAAGAGATGCTGTAGCAGCACATAGTCGTATATCTGGTAGAGAATTCTAGGGAATGAGGGGTTCTTGGGATCTATCAGATCTATGAGATTTGGACCAAAAGAACCAGAAGAGATCTGATAGTTTATACCATTTTTGTGCTTTATTTTCTCATTTTTCAAGACTTTAAGTAGAAACAGCTAGAATATTTTCCAACCATCATTTGTGGCAGAAGAGCAGCTATGGAGAGTAACATTTATGGTTTTTTAGCCTGCATTATACTTAAGGAAGAGTTACTCAGAAAGGATCAGTGGTTATTCTCAAGGAAGAAAACTTCAGAACGCAGGAGCAGTAGCCTAACACACTGAGGAAAATATTTGCGTAGACACGAACAGAAGTTCTCCTACTTGATACATATTTCAGTGTCAATTAAGGGGACTACACAGACAGTAGAATTAATAACCCAAATCATAAACTGGAAAAGAAGAAAGCAAACAACATAAAAAGTATACCATTTAATAACCAAAAGTCCTCCGAAAATGACAATTATAAATCTAGAAAAGTATATATTTATTCTGCAGATATTCAGCAAAGTTTATTGGGACAGTAGGACTTTTAAAACAGTGGAAAAAGTGCTGCACACCATTTGTATGGTGTGTAGCCCTACGCCACTTGTACATGTAATTAAAACACCGTTTCTGTATTTTTCCTGTGACTCAAAATCAAATTGCCATTATATTAATGCAAAATTCAAGAGAAAATACACTAGCATTTTTTTATTCATCCTATTACCTCTTATGAGGTTTTTACATAACTCTAGAAAGGTCAGAAGAAAGAGCGTAGTATTTCTGGAGGTTTATTTTTTTTCCCAAAGTGATCTAGAGACGCACAAGACGCTAAAGATAATGTAAAAATAGTCCCACTAATGATATATAGGTAAGTTATGTGAGCTAGTAGACAGACATTTTCAGATCTACTAATCAGATGTCTCTCCAGAGTTGCAAGACATACCTGACACCTTCATCAGGTGACAAACAATCTTAAATCTATTTCATAAGTCCTATGGCACAAAGAACTCCTAGTAACATCTGGGGTTCCCAGTACCAAACAATCTACTGCTGTTGAACCTGTTCATTAACCAGTTGGAAAAAAGTCAGAACTCATGTCTAATAGACCCAAAAAAACCCCAACCAAACAAAAACCCCCAGGCTATTACAGAATTTTTCTCGGAAGAACGCAGAAATGTACCTTCATCAGCTCCATGAGAAAAGTCACCCTCAAAATATGTTTTTTACTTAATATTCATTATAATCTATGAATTATGGCAAGACACAGAAATATGGTTTGCTTTTTATCAAATATTTTGTTTGCACAGATTTCATAATGATAAGGTTTATTTCATAATGATAACTTATTATTCTTTAATAATAAGAATGTTCCCCAAAGGCCACAACTGAAAATATCCAGAATTACATAGCACAGGCATTCACCTTTGCAAATTTTTATAAGAAAAAAAGGTAGCAGCCTATTTCAGGTGGTGAAACGTACCCTCTTTCGTAGAGTCCTTCCGGCAGAGGTGTCGTAACATAGTAAATAGTGCAAAAACAATCCCCTTTCCATATCATTTACAGCAGTACTACTATGCTGTAGAGCAAGAAACTAGCCTGAGGCATTTGCACACTTGCATATCCTTTAGGAAAGTCTATCAGTGGATGCTGTTGTAATTTTCCCCTCATTCCATGGCGGTGACATCTAGCCACACAGTTGTCACAATTTATAAGACTGGCAGTTAACAAAAAAGCTAGCTGAGGTAGCAGAACTGTCAAGGGTTTATTTCATACTTTTAAAGCCTCTGAAATTATGGAAAATAAGATGGGGAAGTAAAAATCTCTCATGGTTTTTTGTTGCAATCTTACACTACCATTGGTGACGTAGACATAAACAGAAATAAAGTTAGAGAAAATTTATTTTCAGAGACCCGCAACACGTATCAGTCAATGTCCTGCTGATGTATAACATCTGAGCTTGACACTTAGTTTTGTAAAACTGCCTTGCAGTATAAACTCCGTGGTATGCATTACTTCATGACATTTGTCAGTTGAACACAAATTGTATATGGCTCCATGTTACTAGCAGTGCAGCAGGCAGCTTGAAATCAGACATGTGGGGCAGATTTTCTCTTCTTCAGGTAATGATTTTTAGATTTCAAGTTATGACCTGCACCCTGCAGTAACTTTATCATTTGACCATTTTTTTAAGGCAGAAAATGAAGTACATTATTTCTCCACCTTTTCTGTTTCTCTGTATTTCTTAATACATGTGTATTACTTATTATTATTACTGAAATTACCAAATGATTGTGAGCCCTCACATACACAATCAATGACTGAGTGCTTTTTTTCTTTCCCACTCACTTCAAATTATCATTCAGGATGATAGGCAATGTGCTTGCAGATGCAGAAGTGACTTTTCTGCTTAAGATCCATAAAGGTGTTAAAAGAATCTGGTGAAGAACATGGATCTGTCTTTGTCTTTACGCCTACAGCTATAAAATCAAAGCAACTGAAGGATTTGTGAAGTACAAAGATACCCTTTATTCTTCATCTCTACAACAATGGACCAGCAAAGTCCTCTCACACAGAGGTCTATCAGTTTCTTCACACTACCTACACAAAAGAGGGAAAGACATATATTCACTAGCTATTCAAAATAATAGAATCATAGAACGGTTCGGGTTAGAAGGAACCCTAAAGATCATCTGGTTCCAAACCCCCTGCCAAGGGCAGGGACACCTCCCACTAGACCAGGTTGCTTAAAGCCCCATCCAGCCTGGCCTTGAACACTTCCAGGGATGGGGCATCTACAACTTCCCTGGGAAATCTGTTCCAGTGCCTCACCAACCCCACAGTAAAGAATTTCTTCCTAATATCTGACCCAAATTTCCCCTCCTTCAGTTTAAAACTCTTACCTCTCTTCTTATCTCTACACTCCCTGTCTTTCCTGTAGGCCTCCTTTAGGTACTGGAAGGCTGCTATAAGGTCTCCCTGGAGCCTTCTCTTCTCCAGGCTGAAAAACCCCAACTCTCTCAGCCTGTCTTCATAGGAGAGGTTCTCCAGCCCTCGGATCATCCTAATGGCCCTCCGCTGGACCCATTCCAACAGGTCCATGTCTTTCTTGTGCTGAGGACTCCAGAGCTGGACGCAGTACTCCAGGTGGGGTCTCATGAGAGTAGAGTAGAGGGGCAGAATCACCTCCCTCGACCTGCTGGCCACACTTCTTTTGATGCAGCCCAGGATGCAGTTGGCTTTTTGGGCTGAAAGTGCGCATTGCCTGCTCATGTTGAGCTTCTCGTCCACCAGCACCCCCAGATCTTTCTCCTCAGGGCTGCTCTCAAGCCATTCTCTGCCCAACCTGTGGGTCTTTCTACTGTGATTTTTTTCTCTGAACTCTCTCAATTCTATGCACGTAAAGGAGTTTTTCTCTAAAGGAAATACCATCAAGATATTGGTCATCATCAGCAAGTAGCAGTTGTCAGTGAGAATTTTTCCAAGTCAAAAAATCTGCTCTATCTAGCAAAAATTGCACTTTTTTTTTTTTCTAATGTTCTCAACCTTGTTCTAGAAAAGTGGGGGAGGGAGGGTGGGAGGAAGGATTTGCTGTATTAATCTTTCTATAAAACAATAATGCAACACAATCACTTATAAATCTATACTGAAAATATTAACAAAATTAAACAGAAGTTTCACATTTTATACCTTAGGCATATTTTCATCAAGATTCAATCACAGAATATAAATATTAGTTATGTTTTTAGCAGACAAGACTATGTACTTTAAATACTTGATGGATTTCTACTTCACAACTGTTTTCAAGATGAATTTTTAAAAGAACCAAAGTAGTTCTATAACAAGCTGAAAAAGAGACAATGCTTCATCCCTGTCTGCACTACAACTGTTATCTTTAGGCTACTTTGTAGTGGTTAAACAAATTTCTTTCTAAATAATTACATTGTTAAAAATCAATAGAAAACTCTATACCTTCTTCAAGGGGAAAAGGGGAAAAAAGAAAGTTTTCTACCAAAGCATTCTTCTTATGTCTCACAGAATGATAATTAAAAAAAAAAAGAAATCTAGCTTGAATCTATGTTATTCATTATAAAATGGAGATGACCCTACAAAAATGAAATAACATGAGGAAAAGATACAGAAGTTAAAGACAAAAGTCTTTTTTATATAATATTTATGTTACTGAACTTACTAACTGAATAGGTACAAAAATAAAACATAATATGAAACAGTCTATGGTAAAGGCATGCTTAAATAACGATTAGAAGCAGTTATGCCTCGCTCCACACTGGGAAAATAAAAAACATTTTAGATCTTTTTTCTATTTTTCTTAAGCTAATTTTACAGGCAAAAACTAAGTTTTATTATTACTTCATACCACTTTTTGTAGAAGGAGGGTTTATTCATTATCATTATATTCAAGTTTGTGTTCTGCCACTGATTAGGGAAACCATTGAAAATGGTATGCGAATATCAAGAAGATGATAATTTTTTCCTTCCATTTAAGATTTGGTGTTGAAGGAATATGTAAGTCAGGAGCAACAGTAATTCTTTGGGTTATGAGAAAGGGTATCGAAGCATTAACCTTGAGGTTTGAGAACAAAAGGAAGGATATTAAAAGTTCCAAAGGTAGGGAAGAGATAATGTACGTTTAAATGTCTTGCATTTCATAAAATTCAATTTCTACATTTAGTATAAATTACATAAACTTGCACATAAAACTCCACATATATTATACTGACAAATGACACGTTTTATCACAGTTTGAGAATACAAACTACGTGGGGGGAAAAAAATGGGAAAAAAAATATATATGAGAAATATTTTAGTATGCTTATGAACATGAATGTTCTTTGGAAAATTCAGAAAGTGCTTAGGCCACAAGTAGTGATTTGAAAGCAATTCTGGCAATTTATCCAAAGGATAACCAGTACCCATTGAAGACATAATACTCCTCCTCCTCCTAAAGACAGGCCTCCTACAGACAGTAATTGTCAACCCACATCTGTGCTTGAATCCAGACTTCAGGCCTGAGCAGTCAGCATCTGAAATATGGCAGGGAAGAAAACTTCAGTCTGCCGTAACATTAAGAGTCAATTTAAACTTGACTTGACCTATCTCATCAACTCTGCAGGTATCAGCTGTTGGGCCAGCTGATTCCCTCACCACATATGCCATTTTACCTTGCAGCACCATTATAAGGTTACTGCAGTTCAGGATTGCTGGTGTCCTTTGCAGGATGGAAGTCAGGAAAGACATTGTGCTTTAACATTTATCTCTAGCGTGTAAAAAGTGCATATGCTGTCACACGTAACTTCAATATGATAAATAGTGATTCGTTAACTCTTGTTAATTCTGGAATAAAATTCTCAGAGCTCTTTGACAGAGACAGATCCTCTCATCTCAAGTTTCCCTTTCATTGGATGTAGCATTCTACATCCCAGACCTTTCTTTATTAAGAATAGGAGTTCATTACAGCACTGACAAGTGAATCTGGAAGTGGCAGAACCAAAACTGAGGTTTTCTGTAGATTTATGTCTCATGAAGAGTTCTCTAGCGTATAAAATGATGTGAGCTCTGACTGAACTTTTTCATAGCTGAAACATTCACAGTATCTCTCTCACATCTGACATTCAGCAAGAGCTAAAACACTGAAATCCGTCTTCTCTATGTTCACAGGGTTTGGAGAAACTCCCTCCCCTAGGAAAATATGTGAGATTTTGGAAACAAGTGATCATGATTTAAACTCAAACACATCCAACAAAAAAAAAAAAAAAAAAAACAAAAACACAACACCAAAAACAAACAAACAAAAAACAAACAAACAAAAAAAACACCACCAAAAAAAAAAAGACATGGTGCTTTAAGAACTAGTGATTTCACAAATTCAGCAAGCATCATCTGAAAAAAGAAACAAATGCTCTGATACGTAGAAATCACTTAAGATTTTTTTACAAGTTATGCAAAGAGATCACACTGGATTAGGAAAAAAACCATACTTGATTAAAAGTGCAGCTAAATTAAAAGCTTACAATGAATAGCAGAAAGGATAACAAAGTTAATGAATGCAAATCAGGAACTACAAATTGAAGAAAATTGGTAAGATAAGCATAGGGACACAAGAAGAAAATAGCACAAAATGCATAACAACATGAGGAGGGTGTTTTGAATGCACATTTAACAAAATAGTAATCCTGATAAATGCATTAATAAATTCCACAACAGAGTGGACAAAATGAGGTAGAACTAATCATTTCTACTGTATGCTAGAAAAAGGGGGGTGGGAAGGGAAAGCCAAGTCATCAGTCATAGGAACATTTTTAAAAAATAGGATATTTCATCCTCATAGTCCAAACCAGGATCAACTATCCTACATCATTCTAGACACTCATTTCTAAAATTAATATTAATCTTCTAGCACGGGAAAGACTGTATCTTTGTAGCATCCTTACTTGTCTGTGTAAGCAGCTAGTCTGTGATATGTCTCCCTTAAAATAATTTAACTTTAACATAGTTTAAGCTGAGTTCTACTTTTTTCTCATTTCTGGATGCAGAGACCATTCTGCCATTAATTAAACCCAGTTTCCCAGTTTCTAGTTATTTGGCTTGCTCATGCAATTCCAGGGGAGTAAAATTAGCATTATGCATTAAATTGATATAATATGTAGACTGGGACAATCATTACAGCTTTCCTTCTTGTGCCATCTGGAGATCAACTTTCTCCATATTTTTATAAAAAATATTTCTCTAGCAAACTAATTTACATTATCTGTAACACTTTCACAGCTATAGCTCTCAGCAGCTAATCTTATTATGGGTATTTCCAATCACAATATCCTTAGAATACGATCTGCAGTGACCCTGAGACTGTAGAGTTTAAGGGAAGTGAGCAAGACTGACAGCAGAATTATAATCCTGGACTTCAGAAAAGCAAGGTTTAGCCTCTTCAGGGACCTGCTTGGCAGCATCCCATGGGAAACTGCCTCGGGGGTCAAAGGGGTGCAGGACAGCTGGCTAATTTTCAAGGACAGTCTCCTCAGAGCAGAGGAATGGTCCTTTCCAGTGTGCAGGAAGGCAAGCAAGCATGGCAGAAGGCCAGCATGGGTGAACACGGAGCTCCTGTCTGAGCTCAGGCAGAGAAAAGTGAGTAGGACATAAGGGCAAGCAGCAGTACAAAGACATTGCCTGCACGTGTACGAACAGAGTCAGGAAAGCCAAAGGTCAGCTGGAACTGAAATTACCAAGACAAAAAAAAAAAAAAAAAAAAAAAAAAGAGAAAAGCAAAATGAAAGGTGTGTGCCTCAGTAGTAAAAGGAAAGGTAAAGAGAGTGTAGTAGAAGAAAAGAGTTTGGTATCACTCAACCCACTCAGACATGCACAAGTTCCAGGTACCAGATAGGATACATCCAAGAGTGCTGAAGGAGCTGGTCAATGTCATTGCAAGTCCACCCTGTACTATCTTTGAAAGGTGACAGCAACTGAGGAGGTTCTTGTTGACTGGAAAGATGCCAAGGCCACACCCATCTTCAAGAATAGCAAAGGAGTAGCCTTACTCAGTCTCTGGGAAGGCTATGGAGCAAATCCTCTTCTAAGATATTTTTTAACATGTGAAAAACAAGGTGATGGAGAGCAGCCAGTATGGGTTTCTCATGGGCAAGACAACTTCATTGTCTTCTGTGATGAAGTGACTGGTGCTGTGAGCAAGGTGGGGAGGGGGAGGGCATTGGATGTTTTAGGAGTTGATTTTAGCAAGGCCTGTCTAAGTCTCACATAGTCTTCTTGTCACCACATCCATGAGATACAGGCTGGATAAGCAATGAAGTGGATAGAAAATCTGCTGGATGGCCAGACTCAAATGCTACTAGAAAGCAGCTCTACAGAAATGGATCTGGATGTCATAGCAGAAGACAAGCTGAACACAAAGCAGCAGTGTGCCTTTGCAGTAAAGAAGCCCAAAAGCATCCTGGGTTGTATTGGCAAGGGCGTAGCCAGCCAGTCCAGGCAAGTGCATCTGGAATACAGCTTCCAGTTTGGGGCTCTCCAGTACAGGTATAGTGTTGGCATACTGGAACAAGTGCAATGGAGGGCAAAAGTTTTGGGATGGGTTGAAGGCTGGGGAACATGACCTGTGAAGAAATGTTGAGAGACTTCTGCCTTTTCATCCTAAAGAGAAGGCTCAGGCAATGAGGGGGCCTCCTTCTGTCTTTAACCAAGTAATTGGGGGACACAGTGAAAGCAGAGCCAGACTCTTCTTGGGGGTGCACAGCAACAGGAGGAGAGGCAGTAGACAGACCCCTTAGCAATTTGATCTAAATAGACCTGTTTAGAGCAACAGTTTGCACTAGATGACCTCTGGACAACCCTTCTGAGCCAAATTGCTATTCCATGTTTCTAACATATACGCAGCAGAGCCAATAAACTTCTATTTCTAAAACTAAGCAGTTTCTTAAATTTCCTCTTACTCCTCTAACAGCATACATTTTAGATAGTGGTGACCTCCACATTGTCTTTTGTTAGTTACTGGAAACACTAAAGATTTACACCAGTGTTGCAGCTGAGATCATAACTGCATTGGAAGTCTAATACAGTTTGTAGTATCCCATTGTACAAGAGGACAAATTCTTATAGACACTAACTGTTCTGCAAATTTAAAAGTGTGATTTGAGTAGCTTAATATTGACCTAGATTTCTAGAAGCTGCTTGTCTGCTGCTCTCTGAGATGAGAGCAGTACTCCTAAATAATCTAATTTCTGTAAAATATTAATTAATTAACCGGAGCTGAAATTTTTAATGGTATATATTTAATCATACTTCTTATTAAGAAGGTTTTCCAATCTGGAGGAGACACTCCCTCTTTCAAATTGCTCACAATTTGAACTCAAAATGGCTAAATACTAAAAGACCAAAAAAGTAAGGTGGGAGGGAATGAGTAATAATAATAAGAGTAGAGGATGCTTCCAGCTGATTTTGTTATGTTTTGCTTATTTGGTGTATTCCTAGGAAGGTTAGAAATATGTAGGAACATTATCATCATAAATTATACTCTCACTTCCAGCATTGTCTTTTGTATATTTAAGTTACTGAGAGCATTGTATCACCTGTATTCTCTTCCATCAGTATAATCAGTTTCCAAAGGTGATATTTGCATAATTACACATGCAGAGCAACAAAGATAAATTACTGCATATGTAGCAGAAAAGTATTCTCTATTCACACTGTTGCTCTAAACTGTTTGGCAGAACTAAATAGGAATGTAGTATCCCAGATGTTGTTTCAATGACAGGATCATCTAAATTCAGTGTAAATTTAATAGGCAACACTTGTAGGAGTTATTCTGTACTTATGCTTGTATAGCTGGCAGCTGTACAAGATGACATTTAGAAAGGAATGTCAGTCTTTAAGGAACAAAAAAGGTGAGAAAAAAGAAGATGGCATGTAGGTTCTAGGCAGTATAAGTTTTTAAATTCCTTAAGTAATTTAGGGGAAGTTCTAGAAGAAGGACTTTTATAATGTTGCTCTCTCCGAAGTGTACAAGTTTGCAAAGAAATGCAGTCAAACACCTGATGGGAGTTAAGCATGTAATCTTTTTTGGATGTTAATTCATTGCAAAGTCAGCTAAGAGGATTAGAGTGCTCAAGGTTACTTAGTGTAGACCATCAAAATGAAAAGCCATTATCTGAGAGCAACTGTTTCCTCACAGATACTGCACTTTGCTGTTGCAGAGTCTTCTAGAAACATATCCTATGGTTCTTTTTGCATGAATTATTCCAATTCCTTCCCAATAAACTGTGAAATAACTTGTCAGTATTTCTGGACACTTTGGAATGTGATGGAAGAAGACGAGAACTGGAGTAATTTAGCTTGCTTTATCACTAGCTAGACTGAGTTACCCACCTGTGCAAAACATTCAACCAAGTATTAGTCATCCTACACATCTCTGCTGGAATTTCTGTGTGTTAAAAAACACGTTATTTACTTGCCTTTTCATAAGACTAGTATGTGTTCCAGTCTACACTGTGGCATTACATGTGCAAATAATTTAATATGCACATATTAGTGTCTAAACAGTTCACCCTTTCAGTTCAGATTGGCGGCATTATTGCATAAATCACTAAAACCAAAACCTTATCATCCAGATCAGAACAGTCGAATATATGCTTGCAAGTGTATATAGATACAAATGCACATGTGTACAGGGAATGAAATATTTTACAAGAATGGAACTATTTTTAACCAACCTTTTTTTGTAAAAAACTGTAAGCATAAGAATAGTTATGTGGTTGAATAAAGACATTCCTGTCGGGCACGCTGTTGCCCTAAGCCAGCTCCTGGCCATACACCTCAAGCTGTATCGAACATAGTACCGTATCTAAGCTAATGAGCCCACCGAGTGCTTGCAGGCTTTTTGCAGGCTACTTTGCAGCATGGCCAGACCAAGCTTGTTTCATTTCCTGGAAATAATTTTGTAGGCACTCTTTAAGAATGAAGATGCTATGCTCAACACCAGTGCCGCACACTGGCATCTGACTGAACCTAATTTTCCCAAAATACCAAAGAATACCCACAGGTTAATCTGGTATAAACAACCACGTCTAACTGAAATCAAGAAACTGGGATAGTGACAGAGATTCATCACTAAAAGGATCAGACGAAAACAACTAGAGATGGAAAATACTAGATTTTCCCAAGCCCAAATATATAGGAGTAAATCAGTTATCATCTGTTCAGAGAATAATTTTTTTAGGAAAAATAAACTCTCAAAAGTGCATAAAACTGGTAAGTGTCATTGCATTAAAATGTTCTGTTTATATGTAAAGACTTTACAAAGTTACAAGATTCTAGTCTGTCTGCTACATACGTAGATTTCACTAGGAGATAGTAGGGTGCATTTTAGTTTCAAGATTGATATTCAGAGACAGGATTTGAAGACTTTTCCCCCTTTTTATCTCAAAAAGTTGCTATAACAAACAGCACGTTGGTAAAATTATTTGCAAACAATAAAAAGATACCAAATACTCTCTACCCTTTTGTATTCAAGGCTTTTCTGTCTCCGGTTCTTCCTCTTTTCTCTTCCAGCCCTTTTAATAAGGGCTGCACTTGAAACAATTTACAGTTCAAGGCGAATACCAAGTTTCATCTCACACTATTCCAGAATCTGTAGGTTATCTCAGTCATATTTGTGTTGGATGTGATTCTCTGCAATCAGCAACTGTCATACATATGTCTCTTTATCCAACTCACACATATGAAGATAAGAAAAATATATATGGTTGGACGATACACCACAGTTCTGACGTACAAGATGATATTCTCCACCTAGCGAAATCACCTCTCAGTATACCAGTATCTTCCCCCACTCCCAAAAAAAAAAAAAAAAAAACAAAAAAACCAAACAAAAAAAAAAAAAACACAAAAAACTAAACCGACCACCAAACACTGTTACCTTCAAAACCAGATCCAATTACATGGATAAATGAACTCCTAAATTCCTCCCTGTTAAAAAAAATTCTGTAACTTCAAACTCGTTTTTCTACACTGAAAAGCTGATGCATATCATTAAGTCCTTCCTTCTTCTTCCTTGAAGAATGGCACCATTTTGTTTACTTTTCTAAAAAACTTTTTTCATTGAAATTTACTATTCCAGTCACTGCAGCTCTTTCAACCTCTAAATGCTAGGATGCATTGCTAGAAAGAAGAAAGTTACAAAACTCTGAAAATTAAGTTGATCTGTATTAATTCATGTACATAATTCATAGGGAAAAATGTTCTTTATTAGCTTCTTCACTGAGAAAAGAAATGCCTCATTAATTTTAAATGCATCAATCTGAAAATGCTATCCATGTCAGACAGAATAATGACTGACATTACAGAGAGCACAATAAACTGCACATAAAATACAATCACCCATTATTCACTGTCATGTGAATTTATACTCATGTGTGTAAATATACACGCTTTTTTGTACTATGAAAGCTGTGAAAAGTAGAAATCTTAAGGGTAACTGTGATGTGAGGAGAGAGATAAAGATAAATTTAGAAATTCGTATACAGACAGATAAAATACTGGCTTTTACATATGTTTGAAATAATTGATGCTATCACACATTCATTGCTCAGCCTTGGTCCATAGACCTAGATATCTCTTCACAGAAAGCAATCAAGTTGGTCAGTTTTGATTTATTCTTGGTAAATCCATGCTGGCCTGTTCCCGCTTACTTCTTTTTCTCATTTTTGGAAATGACTTCTATATGACTGCCGTGGGACATTATATTACTAGTATCAGTCTGTTAAGTATATCCAGCCTATCCCATGTAATTTCTGAGATCTGATCATTTGAGAAGCGCATTCTTTCTTGAGCTTTTTACAACAGAAGTTGTCCTTTTGCTATTTGTTTCTTGTTATATACGGCACGGAAATGCCAGAAACAGCCTGACTGTTTTTCTGATTAAAAGTTTAAATATCTGATTGAATGGATGGAAGGTGGGGAAACAAATAAACAGTAGTTTCACAATACATGCAGATGTCAGCTATGTAAACTTTTTTGAAGATATCAGCTATCTAAATGGATACTAAAAAAATTCTGTCAACATATCTGATACAGCACACCCCCACAACACCTTTTTGTAGTCCCTATGGAGGCTTGCTCATCTCATACAACATTAGTAGTCACATTGTGTTACTTGATTTATTGCAACTAATTTAAGTTCAAGGTAAAAACATCTTATTGCAACTAATTTAAGTTCAAGGTAAAAACATCAAAGGGGGGTGAAAAAAAAACTGGTCACCCGGGATATGCGAAAAACAGTAATTCTCAGAGAAGGAAAAAACAACAACAACAAAGTAAAATAAGGTTTGCAGAGGGGGAAAAAAAATGAAGTACTATTATGAGATTTATTATTCAACAGCATATACAGTATATATACATATGCTTTGAGGTCTTTCCTCTGCAATACCCAAGTTACATTTTCTGTTCTTAATGAGTCATTCTTCTTGTCTTGCCTCAATATGTACCCATTTATTAATTTATACATAAAAAATAAATAGGTCAGCCAATCATTCAATTGATATGAAGGAAGATCACACCTGAAAAGATTTGACTTAATAAAGACTTGTAAATTGTTATCAGCTTTGTATTAGCTGTTGTGTCTCTATTTTTCTATTAACACTGGTTATCACTTCTCTGTAAATCTAATCTTTAATGCCTGACAACTGAGGTCTATTCAAAGAATCTCATACTCCTACTGCAGATCTCTCATGTTTCTCAAGTAAAACCTGCTATCAGGCTGAATTAATGTACATAAGTTTGAGAGAAAAGCGTATTTGTCCACACAAGTGGGGGACAAGTTCCAGAAGGAGTCTGTCTAAGGGAACTTTGAAGTCAAAAGTTTGCATCCACACACCCCATATTCAGCTAGAGTTTTCCTTAGTGTATCAATATTTTCCCTGTATTGGGTGGTCCAGAACTGGATGCAGTGTTCCAAATGTGATGCAACAACTGGTATCATAAGTAATGGCATCTCTGAGATTAAAGGAGTGAGAGATGTGTTTTTACAGAAGCGTTAGAAGTCAAGCATAAGTCTCATGTTCAGGAACAAGCTCATGCTTTCTCACTTAACTGCCTAAAGGATTCACAATGCATAATAATGTCTTCTAGGTTAATTATTTCTTTTGAATAAAACACAATACTGACATGAGCAAGTTCAGAAACATTATAGGACTTTTCTGAAGATACAGTTAGCAGCCAACGTACCTACTTTTACCTTTTTCCCATGTTCTAATCTCCAAATTCCTGGCAAGACACAACAATAGTTGCTTTCAACAGTTATGTGTGGAATACACATTGACCACTCTAAATGGATATAATGTATTGCATTTCACAATTAGGATGATCTTTGATCCTATTTCACAAGAATTTGAGCGGCTCCAAAGTGATGAAGTTAGCAGGTTCCACAGATTCTATTAAAATTTCTTCTCTACCCACTGGCAATAATCAAACTAATTCTTGCTCAACTTTCCTCTCCCATATTGCATTTTTCACACACATTAAAGAAAAAAAATAACGTATGGCATATTATACAAATAGCTTGACATTCAGTTTCTGATGAGGCAAGTGTGGAAATCTCCGAGTTGAAAAGACTTTTTAAAAGGAATGGTTTTACAAAGCTATTTCTATCAGAAATCTGCTATTCTCAAGTATTTCAAACTAGGGTATTAAAATACAAGACATCAAGACTTATCTAAAGATGCAAAGAAACTGCACTAGCATTGTGCTAACAGAAAATATACACACAGATATATACCTTTTTCTTATCAAGAACTTTAAACTACCCTTTCACGGACAAGAAGTGCAGCTAACCAGCTTGTAGTTCCCTCCATCATCAGTTTCCATTTTGAAAAAATATTTCAAACATTTGCCTTTTTGCAGTTATTGGGAATTCCCTTGGTCTGTACACCATTTTAAAAGCAAGAAAGATCTCTGACTTGATCAGCTTCCAGTGCTGGTTGTTCCTCTGGTTGACCTCTGTGTCTAGGCACAAAGGTTTGGGAGATGTTATAGTGAATATAGAGGCAGAGAAGGCACTGAATGTCTCTACTTTATCTTCACTCTCTACATCACTAAATGACTAGCCTGTTTCATCATGGACCCACATTTTCATTTATTGTTTTACTGCTCATGTAGCAGTAGAAGGTCTTCTTATTGCCTGCAGCATCACTTACCACTTCAATTCTAACTGAGCTTTGGCTTTTCTGGCGCCATCCCTGCAGGCCCAGGCAATGTTTCTAAGTTGTCCCTTTACAGCCTGTCCTTATTTGTATGTTTGTACATGTCCTTTGCATATTGGAGCTTTGTCATGAGCAGCCAAGCCTCCTGATATACATACGCACATTTTTCTAAGTATTAGGAAGAACCATTTTTATACTTGAAGGCATGCTAAGTATGTATGGGAAGTCTCAAGGAAAAGAAAAGAAGTATAGACATTACCCAAATGTATCACCTTACAATTCTTATTTAATATACATGTTTCACCACTTCAGGGCTAGGATAAATTTTATATAAAATGCAAGCTTTTCCTCTATTTTTTTCTGAAGCTTACTGCAAACTTAGAAATAGATTTCATATTTCACCAGCTATAGGCGTGTATGTCCTATAGTGTTTGCAGACCTGAATCCAACACCTATGTTAAAAAAAAAAACAAAAAAAAATAAAATAAAATCTTACAGGTCTCACCAGAACTAGTAAGAATGGTCAATCCCTCTGTGCTACCAATACTCCAAGGATCTCCATCTAGAAAATCCTTGAAATCTTTTCTTTTTTTCTTGCTATCAGTTGTCCTTAATTACTCAATTTCTACAGGTTCCCAATCCTTTGGATCACACAGCAATCAATCAAGCGAACACATCTTTTTCCAGTCCTTCAAGTAGTAAGCCTGTATTTTATATTAGCTTCTTAGCAACAGGCAATTAGACATTTAACTTTGTCTAGGATCATATCTTAAAATCAAGACTAACATTCAATATTCTTAGCATCTGATCTTATGCAGTTTTTCCCTTAATAGACCCAAGTTAATGGACCATGGATGAGATGTTATTTATTGACTTACTTTCTAAAATGCCAGAATTGACAGAAAACTACTTCCAACCAGTTTAATTTCTTCTGACCCTTTTCCAAGTGAATTTTTTAGTGCTTTTTGATATTGTCTATTTGACCGAATGATGATTTTGCTTAGTGAAACAGTAGTCACAGTATCCAGCTTTCTGAAAATGTGAATATATTTTATTTAACTTTGGTTCTTTTCTTTGGCTCTTTGATTTAAACAGAACTTTCAGACAAGCAGCAGCAACATATCTGGTTATTTTCTCTTAAAAATCAGTTATTTTGACTACTAGTCCTAGAAGATATTTGTGAATATACAATTTAAAAAAATATATAGTTAGCTATTGAGTTCATCCTGCATTAAAAAGTTCTTTGAATAGCTTTTCAGATAAATGGATACATAGCTATCTGCCTTTTGTGTGTTCATATAAAAATTCTATTATCCAGAATTCACATTTCATAGTTCTTTAAGTTCAATTAATTTAGAATCAGAAACACTAATATAATTCATGACATACCCCATTTAATTAATAATTAGTTAATATTCAGAAGTACTGATCATCAAATAATACACAAAGTAAATCACCAAATTAAATCACCGAATTACTGAAGTAAATAACAAATTAATAAAAAGTCAAAAAAAAAAAATCTGTATTTCTGATGGCAGACCAGATAGTAAAAAAAAAAAAAAAAAAAAAACCCAAACAAACATTAGATTAAAAATTCTTCTAATCATTAGGTATCCTACAATAACAGTACCTCTGAAATGAAGATAGGGATATATTTGTCAAATATGGTAGTGTAATGAACTCTGCTCTTGAGAGCTCACCTGTGTATGATCTTCTCAATTACAGAGGAAAGACTGTTGTACATGGCTGGGAAGGTAATGTACATCTAGAGGAAAACAGATATATATATTATTTCACCTTCACACAGCCCAAGTTGTTATGCAGATTATACTACATGATCTTATAGGTCAATATTAAGAGTGTTTGGACACAATTTGGGTCTATACTGTTTCTAGACATGATAATAATTCATAAGGCTATTGACCCATGCTCCTTAATAAGGAGTCCTTAGGAGAATAAGTGATGTTAAAAAAAAAGCTGCTCAGAAATATTTCTGCCTCCTTTATGCTACTAACTGCCTTCAATCCCCTGCTCACAGCTCTTCCACAAGACAGCAACTACCACTTGCCTCCACACGTTGCAGAAAACTGGGGAACTGCAGCAAGTCTGTCATGCCTGAAATTCAAACCCATAACTGACTCTTAGTTTACAGACATTTCACTACTACATAATGCAAATGAAGGGAAGGATGGAGATGGAAGAAGAAAGAGCTAAAGTACATACATAAAGAACATTTAATGTCTCCCCAATTCAGATTATAATCTGCTAGCATGGAAACAAAACTAAAATTCACGCTGAAACTGACTTTGGAAATGAGAGTTAATTTATGTATTTGAGTCTAAAAAGTTAAAAGCAAGTCTTCCAGATATCTAATTACTTCAGCACTTTAAAAGATAACCATGCACACATACAAGTCTCCAACCAATTGTTTCCACGGCTTATAAACACAGACCACATCTCAACTGTGACATTGTCACAGAGCAAATGTATAGTTATCTCAGGTCCCCAAGCTCTCCTTTGAGCTCAGGTGCATCAGGGGAACCTGTTCCAGTTATCTGTTCATACGCAGAATATATATAGTCTTCACAGGGAACACAAAACACAATTTCAGAGATCAAAAATGCCTCACATAAATCTCTAGCTGAAATTTGATTTAATATTTTGAGGTGCTATTAAAAAAGAGAGAAAGAGGCAGAGACAGAGAGATGGAGGCAGAGGGGCGGCAGGAGGGCAACAGAGAGAGGCAGCTCAAGAGGCAGGTGACTGAAAGAAGACTACATGTGCTTCAGTGATGGGCACACAAGCTTCAGGCCACACTGGGACTGCAGCCACACATACACAGCCTTGTCCCCTGCCGTTAATTGTTGGTGCCATGGGAAATGTTGAAAAACAAGAGCCCAGATAAATTAGGGTAGTCTTTAAACTCAGGAATAAGTAATCCACTTCCTATTTGTACCTCCTTACTGAATACGATCTACCTGCAGATCTTAGCTTTATTTTCAAGTTTTCTCAACTAAAGGCAAAGGGAAAAGATTTATACTTGAAGTTATCTTGTGATCATACAGGCAACAAGCTGTGCTCAGAGAAAAAGAGAGAAAAAGAATTGCATTTCCATGAAAATGTCAGTACATCCCATCTAAAAGGCCAAGTCATTATCCTTGGAAGGTATTGCACTCCGTATGGAACATTTCTTTAAACAATTACCTCTGCTAAAAGCAACAATGCAATTAGTAAAGTTGGACTTGAATCACAGAATGGTAGGAGTTGGAAGGGGCCTTCAGAGATCATCTAGTCCAAACACCCTGCCAAAGCAGGCTCACCTAGAGCAGGTTGGACAGGAACACATCCAGGCAGGTTTGGAATACCAGAATAAAGTCTGATAGCAAAGGATCCTTGCACTAGGAGTAATTTCTGAAACTGTATTAGAGTTTTCACTTTCTAGGAGGCTGAAGCAAATTGAACAGAGTCCAACTGGTCACCCCTGCCTAGTGTCAACACAAGATGAACACCCTTCAAAGTGGAAAAATAAATATAGTTCTTAAGCATTTGGAGAGCACTTCAGAGAAGTAACATACACAGACAACAGCACCCAACAACATGCCCAATAGGTAAGGCTAGATAAAGCAATTGCTATAGATGTTAGAACAATCACAGCATCCTTTCTGAAGAGACTCATTCAACTTCCCCTCCCCCATCCCCACTTCTTTAGAGCTTGGTTTCAAACAGAGAGTGTAGCAGGATGATCTTGTCTTTGGTAGACGTAATTACCGTGCTCTTTAATCAAACTGTTAGCAAGTCTAAGTATGAAAGTTGCTAAAAACAGTGAAAAGGCATGACAAACTACTTGCTAAAAAAGGAGCTTAATGTCTTTAAAAAAATGTAATTAAGGCAACATGAGGGGAGGCCTCTCCATGAAGTCAGATTTGTCTGTTGCTCAAACATGCTAATTTGCAGCTTCCTTAAAATGCAAGAACTAATTTGGTGAATTATGCTGTTGCAACAGCTAGACCAGGAATGGCTAATTACTCTGTGGTGCGTGTGGTTGTTGTGAGATAATTCTAACCCCTCTCTTGTGGAATATGATGAAACAATGTGGTTCAGTTTCTCCCTGAAGAGAACAACCTAAGATATATGTTCTGATGCTGCAAATCTCAGCCAGGTCATTACTTGTTAAACAGCTTAAGTACCATCAGTCCTCCTTGAGGAGAAAACACAAACAGCTAACACAAGGAAATACATAGAGTTAGAGTTGTTCTGTGTAGGAATTGCCAGAGTTTAAAAAAAAAAAAAAGAGCCAGCATAACCACATATTTGCTACTGTCCTGAAACTCCCTCAGAGTATCCCAGCAAGTATTAGATTTAACAAAGATGGGGAATCAGAACACCTTGTTCAAGATAATTAATTTATGGCCATCCTTTACTGTTTCACTTACATTGTCAGTGTCCACGGTTATGTTGAGGCCACTGTTTCCAAGGTTTTATTTTCAAAGAATCTTCCTTGCTACTAAAGTGCACAATCTCTACAGTTTACATTTGTAAAAAATTGCAAAGGGCGATCATCAAGGTTTTTAGATAGACAAAATTGGGTTTACAATATGTATAGCAATGAAAGTAATCTAAAAGAAAACAGCTTAAATGTGTAAGCTGATACTTAATTCACAGACTGAAAGTCAAATTCTTTATGAACAATAAAATTGTACTTAATTGACTAAGCTATCTTTGGTCAGAGTCACATATTTTATTGTTCTTTCTCCCCAAACAGATAAGGTTTTTAAACTTGTACAAGACCTTGTTGTATAGCCAGTTTTTTTGTTTGGGTTGGGGTTTTTTCTATGATCAAACACAGCTGCCAGTAAAATTCAAATTTATGCAAGATTAGACACAGTATTACAATAAAAATAGTAAATAATAAAAACCAATATGCAGATAAGTGGCTTGATCTTCGTCTTTAATTGTTCTCATCCAGTTAGTAATGACCCAAATTTGCATCACTGCTTTATCACCCATACATCTGCTGCATTAAATGTTTTAAAACAAGTTACCCAGCCTTCAGCTGACAAACCAGCAAAATCTGCTGGTTTCCACAAGTGTGTGCCAAACTGGAAAGTTTGTCTTTTCAAAGAAGATCAAAAGTGGGACGTAAATTTAGCCTTTTCACCTCAGTTGTTCTGCTGCATACAGGGATAATAGGTTCCCTTGCTATGCTACAGAAACAAGGGCCAGGAGCTGCTGTCCGAGATTTCTGCCCAGCTGGGGGGGCAATCAAATCCTGACGAGCCTTTTCTTACCAGTTCAGTGGGGTAATCTCTGGGCAGCACATAATGAACCTCTGCCAGCACCGCCTGTCAGAAACTGAACAAATCTCAGTACCGGATATAAGCAAAAGGTGGATTTCAAAGGAAACCCTCTTTTTAAAGACAGACACATGATGATAAGAAACATCAGTTGGAGATGCTATTTTCTCAGAAAATATTGCCAAGACGCAATAGGAGAGAAGAAAATACGGGAAAATTCAAAAACATGTTGTTTCTCCCACAGAGCTGAAACTTGGTTTTATAACGTTGTTCATTTAATGTGCTCCTTTTGCAAAACATATAGATTCAAAAATTTAACCTTAGCAAATTATATGTTTGGTAATGGGTACACTGAAATTTCCATCAACCTAATGTTATGTAGCCAGTGGAATATTAAAAAAGGCTGGTTTGGGATCTCACGCAGCAAAGTCAGAGATCTATATCTGAAGTAAAATGCCAAATGGAAATACTGAAACTGCATCCAGGCATTTTTTTCCTTAATTCCCTCTCTCTGTCAAGTGGTTTTGCCCTTTACTTAAATGTGTTTTCCCAGGGGCACCACCATCTTAGCAAAGGAGCTCAGCTGTGCCCTGTGGGGATTCCTGGATACCAGAACTGGTTTATGAAGGTGTATAGTCAGGTTTTGTCCAAAGACAACGGCATATGCCAAGTATATAAGTTAAGACTGCCTGAACCACACCCTCCTCAAACTTGCCATATTGCTTTTGAAAGCCTTCACAGAATTGAGTTCTTTAACAAACTGATACTTATGATCAAAATAGTCTCTGTATTATGAAATATTGTGGAGCAGCATTTTAAAACGGTTGTTTGAAAATGTGTAATACACACACATACACAGACCATAACTATGTTATTTTGTTCAGTACTTAGAATTCACAAGGCGTTCTAGCTGCCAAAAAAAAAAAAATAATAATTATTTACTACATGAGCTGTGTCTGTAACCCCTGAGAACAGTTGGAATTTTGAATTATCTTGTAAAAGGTCAACAGAATTAATAATTACAGCTGTAACAATGTATGAAAAAGTGTAATTAGGCTTTTACTAAATAATAATAAAAATAGTCTATAGAAAAGCAAACTAAAGCCTTGCTACTGGATGCAGCAATAATTTTTTTGGAAAGCATGTTTAAAAACTAGTCATATCCCATAGTTTTTTTATGGATTCACATTAATTTTCGGTTCTTCTTCAGTGCTCTATTATTCCGTGTGTGATTTAGTATAGAAATGGAAAGTTAGTTATGTGTACTTTATATCATAGTGTTCATCTTTTCTCTCTTAGTTATTATTAAAGATCAATAATTTTCAGACAAGGCAAGCAGAATGCCAAAGAAGACTCAAAACACTGACAACATAACTTATTCTTCAGATCTGAGATCACTTCAGAAACTTTCTTAAGATGTTAGTCTTCCTGCTCACTGAAAGAGACAATAATTGTAGCCTACTGGACAGTCAAGAACCTCATGTAATTGTCAAAGGGTTTAAAAGCATCCTCAGCTGTTTTTTTTTTTTCTGTTGTTTTTTTTTTTTTTTTTTTTTTAAGTCAAAGTCCAAAAGCAGAAAATATAAAGTAATCCCTTTGAAACTACAAATACATCCTCTGATCCATAGCCTGCTCCCCTACAGTCCTTCAAGGCTCTCTTTTAAGACAACTCAGTGTCCTATTGTCCAGTCCAACTGGCTCCACAGCCAAGTTGATATATGAGCCCTTCTACTGGACCTTTCAGGACGTTTCAGATCTAACATTAACTGTTCCTTGAAAAGACTAACTGCCTGTAACTAGTTATGTAAAAAAAAAGTCCTAACATTTTTCCATGTTTTTTCAAATAACCCAGAGACCAAGACCTTTATTAATCCCATTTCATGACTTTCAGAAGGTAGAGTGGTTTTTTGGATGACTTTTTTCTCTACCTTTCTAAACAAATGTCCTTTTTCCATATCCTGTGCCCTTACTCCACGTCTTGCGTTACCTTCTGTATCTTCTGCAGAAGCTACAGTTCCCAGAAAGCTTGTACGGAGACCAGAAATACGCTTTTCTACCTTAAAAAGCCCATAAAGGGGCAATCACTTATGTTGATCCTCAAAAAAACTCAAACAAACAATCCAGCCCCACTATGGACTCCCAAAATATTTGTAAGGATTCAATCAATTCCAGCTTCAGTGGGACTTACTGCTGTTCATCACTGTAGGATCTGGGGACTAGTAAAGTTTCTCAGTCAACTGCAGATGGATCTGCTTACTCTTTAACAACCACTACAGGTATCGAACAAAGACATGAAAGGAATAATTAGTTCTGCTAGTAAGTAAAAGCAAGTTTTCCAGATTATTCTCTTTATCAGCTACTGCAAATTAAAAGCAAAGGGGAAGGAAAAACAAAAATTAAAAAGAGCTGCTACAGAGAGTTACAACCTATGGTCACAGTGTCTTGCTTCTCTTTTGCCTACTTGCCTCTAAATTCTGATGAAACCATGAGGGAAAAAACACCCTTCACACACCAAAGAGGAACTAGATGTGTCTATCTGATAAAATGCTGATGTAAAGCCAAATGCACCATGGATGATAAGCTTACTTCCAGAAGGGGGCCAGGTCTACATCAGCTCCAAAAGCAAAAGGTTCCCAAACTAACATTTTCTAAACATCTGATGAGGTAAACGTGAGAACAGGCAAAATTTAGATCCCTCTGAGATTTAAATAACAGAAGAAGGCAAAAATCACAATTTGTTAAAGAAATGCTGAGGAATTTGACAGAAAAAACAAAAACATCTACTTATTTCTTCAGCTGCATTTATATAATTCTTTTTCTGTATATATATAAAAAAAATAACTACATGACCTCATTTCAGGATTTTTTACATTCTTACTCAGAGTAGTCCTTGGGAGTCATATTGAGCTAGAAGGTATTAAAAAACATAACTAAACAACAGAATCATGCTAGACATGAAGCAACAAATTCTATTCCCTCATAAAACACTAAATCTTCAACAAAAAAGTCATAAGAAACTTTCCAGTTCACAGAAGATTCATCTAAGTGAACATTAAGCACTGGGACAAATAAGCGTTAAACATATTAATCAAACTTGAAATTTCCCCCAGAAAATGAAGACGAATTCTAATAGTCTGAAGGGCACTGTCAAGAATTTTTATAAACCTATATAATGAAATGAGAAGTGGCAGCTCCTTAATAAATGTTTCTTTCATCAAGCACTGTACTCTTGTACAGTGAGGATGCACCACAAGAGACGTAGTTGAAGCTTTTTTGGTGTATTTCCTTTCCATACCTCTTCTGTAGTCTCCTTAAAAACCATCTGGATACATCTATTAGCAACATGTCTATGACTGGCTTATAAGCAATTAAAAAGTGGCCAAATAACAGATTTTTGTATAGCAAATCTTGATATGTTGCAACACATTTACTTAGAAAATGAAGCAAAATGGTAAGATAAAAGAACACAGCAAAGCATAATATAGTAAGAAGAGATGTTAAAAAATTACAGTGAATAATTACAAAATATAATCAAAGCTATGATATGTAAGTGAATGCAATTTTAATACATCATGTGTATAGCTCAGCATACCTATGTAAGTGTTTATCTTCTTCTGTGCCTCTGATACTGAGCAGATGCATGTTTTCAGCTCTAAGTAGGCAGCTTGATTCTGGCACTAACTTGTAACATTCTGGAACTTAACCGCTCTTGGGAAGGAGGAGAAAACAATACCATCGGCTATCATTGGCCTACGAATAACCTCATCTGGCAAAGTCATGAACAGCTGAGTTCAACAGAAAGATAATTTATTTTTTAAACACTTGTATAGTCAATTGGAAGTTCCATGCAGGATTCATTAGACAGATAAAGATCTAACAATTGGTATTTTGGAATAGAAAATAAATGGCTTATTTGGAAGAGTTAACTTCAAGATGAAGCATAGATTAGCATGTTCTCATCCAGAAAAAGAGGAGCAGAAACTGCAGGAATCATATTAGGAGAGAAAGAGACAAATCAGCACTTCTACCATATCTTTCTCCACTAGACTGGATTTTAGAAGCCACAAAACCTGACAAGCTCCAGTCAGAGCCAAGGCATTACTGAAATAGAAAGCCACACGGAGAGTGCTCAGTACTTCTAACCTAAATCTCCCCTCTGGAAAAAGGATTTGCTAGCAAAGTATGTTCTTGGCAGTGGACAAACAACAGCATGACCTGTTTCCAAAGTCAAGTCCGTTCTTTCCTCTGGAGCCTACATAATGCAAAAGAACACGTGTGCCGTCTGGTTAGGGTTAGGCAAGAGAGAAAGCACAGAGACCCAGTGTTTGTGGGGCTGCAAAGGAGCTGCCAAAGGAAGGTGACGGCCGCCAAAACCTTTCAGTCCCACACCCTTTTTTGTTGGAACCATAGTTGCAGCCCTGTGCTCTCATTTCCATCTTCCACATATAATTGCCAAAACAGATCAAAAAAAGATGGAAAAAAATAATAGCTTTGTAACCTGCCCTTATAAGAATTGGGGCTGCAGTTCTGTTCAGGTTACCACCATAGCATTGTACCTATGGCAACTAAAGTCTCAATGAGCTGCCCAGACCACAACTCTATAAAATGAAAGTTTAAAAACTTCTGTTGAACTATACAGATGACTGGTAAAAGCAACCAGGTTTTCCACCACAACGTCTCAAGATCACTTACCTGACTTTCAAATTCCTCAGCCATTAGAATTACAGCATCTGTTTTGCATTACCTAGACTATCCCAACTCCTCCAAAGACTGCTTAGTAAAACCAGCAGTCCAGGTGTGGTCCTAACAAAAAAGCACAATATTAGGAGGGCTGAAGACATTTTAAAATTTGGTAAATCCAGAAACCTTGAACAATGCAGTCTTTAGGTGCACACAGCTGAGATCATGTAGTAGTAGCTACTGCAGCAGCAGTAGTTTGCAGCAGTATTTAATAGGGGTTTTTTGCTTGGTGGGTTGGTTGGTTTTTCTTTCCAGGTTCAGTATCTCTTCAGCTTTATCCACTTATAACTTCTCTGCCATCATCGCTTAAGGCCATTTCCATAGATTCAAGATAACAGACACATAGAATTTAAGGCCAAAAGAGAGACTTGTACATCTTTTTGATCTAGTCTCCTATATGTTCATTAAGCAGTCAGATCCCACCTTACATTTCCCTCTATTAACTTTTTGTGGTTTGCCTTCTTAGAAGGAACACTTTAGCCAAAAGCTTTGAGACTCAGTTTAAAGACACTGAAGAACAGCCCATCTCCATTAGCATCTTATCCAGATAATAAACAACAGGTGCCAAACTTTAGTGTTTTAGCTCAGATTTGGAGTGAGTTTTCGAAGATCTCCCAGTCATCACTACTCACAATGCATTGGTTTGTATTGCAGAAAGGCCCTGAAGAGTACACATTGTAGTCTTTCCGTCTGAGGCCATACTAGAAAATGTGCTTTATTAGTAGATCTTCAGGACTTGAAACCTTAGTTTCCTCTTTGATCTTGTCTTTGCACAAGGGCTGCCATTTGAGAAAGTTCAGACAACACGATCAAATTTTCCCTTCTCAAATACATAACAAAAGTTTTCTTTAATCATTATTTTCCTATGCAGTATTAAAGATGCTACCACAGATAAAGTTTTGCACCTGGGAAAAGGAACAGCTAGATACAGCATTTGAATAACTTATCATTAGACAGGTTCAAGAACAAACAAAAAGCATTTAGTGCACAATGAAGATGAATGTGTTAATCGACTGGAGGTGCTTTAACTTCTTATAAATACACTTTTTATGATAAAATATGGTGATATATTGATTAAGACCAATTCTAGATGAAACAGAAATAATTTCCAGGAAAATTAGAAACTTCAGGTACTTTTTTGTAAACTTGCCATTTACAATATTTCTGTTTACCCTTCAATGGATGATTCCAACTGCTAATTTTCCTAAATCCTTTGAGATATTGTACAAATATCAGGACAAGGAGAGATGTACTGGTTACCAAAGCAATGTGCCCGTCACAAACATTGACAAGAAAAAAAGAGCTGTAATACACAATGTGCTTAGGTTTTATCATTTGCCATCCCTTATGAGCAATAATACATCCTTAGGTCAAGTAAACATTAAAGAGACTAGCCACTTTTAAGACTGAGATATTTCTGTTGAGATATCAAAGTTAGATTTCTTTTCCCTTCATGTTCCTGCCCCACAGAAACCAGAATTATTGGTTTATCTTAACTTAATGCATGATCCAATAAAACAGCCCCCACATGGAATTCAAACAAGGCTGGCAGGAATACCCAGAAATCAGACACAGGTAGTAAGAGATACTAACAGTGCAGACTCTAAATTGAAATAAAAATGGAAATAATCAAGAACTGAAATAGAAAGCAATGACTTCTTCTTGCTCCCTCACAGGGCAGGCATTATGTCCTAAGAAGGATGCTAAATGCTTATTTCACCACTGAATTGTTTCTGCACTGCCTATAAATTTGTTACCTACCCTGTTGAAAGAATAGTTTCAGAGCAACTAGTCAGATCTGCAGGTGCTCATTGTATGGAGGAATACGAGTCATCTACAAGGCAGAGCCAGAGAAGTTGCACTAGAAGGGCTGGATGGGCACTGCTCCCCTGGGCTCCTCTCAGTTGCAGGTTCTGAGTCAGCTGAAAGAGCTGCAAAAAAAAAAAAAAAAAGCAACCAAAAAAAACCACCCCAAAAAAACCCCAGTTATCTGCTTCTCCCTTCCTTTCCTTTTCTTAACATGCAAGATCCTGCAGTACCACAGTCCACTGACAGTCTGATGAAGAGTAGAGAAAATTCCCTTTGTACTAATGCTGCTGTTTCGTGCAATCAGGAGACCTTCTGTAAGTGAATTTAATTTAGCTCTTCAGGTGTAAATTACAGGATGCTTGTCAGAGAATGAAGAACAGCTCACAGGAGATCGCAGTCAGGCTCTCAACGTATATACTCTCTGGTGATGTTTAATAAAATATGATCTGATGGACTCTGACTCCTTTTTATTCCCTGTATTTTCTCTACTGATTAAGGGTATTTGTCAGACCCGTTATACAAGAAACTGTATTCACGATTTCCCCATGATGCTTCAAGGAAATCAAAACAACAAAGAATACTTGGTAAAAGGTAATTTGTATTACTTTAGCATTAGGTGGAAAATTAGCTCACTTGTGTTCCCAAGGTAAGATGCAGCTTTCTTTAAAAGTCCTAACATGCAAGTCAGCAGTGACTCAAAGAACAAAGCCTACAAAAACTGAAATGAAGTAAGCAAAGGGAATAAAGACAAGGCTTTCAGTTCTAAAATACTCAGCATTTTAGTATAGTCGGGGAGATAAGCTGTTGAACTAAGGTCTGAAACAAAATAGAAGCTCTTCAGGAGAGGACGCTTTTGTCCAGAAAGGGCCCTTGCAGGATAAGGACTTTAAAATTTTCTCTTTTCTCGTTATCTGTATAATTTAGGGAAATTGAATGGTTTTTATATAAATAAATATTTTGGTCTGACTGCTAACACAATGATTTTATTCTGCTTAATACATGCTGACATTTCCACAGTACAAATATCATGACATAAACTATTTGCCTATATGGATATTGTCAGATGCAAGCTTGATACACACTGAAAGATCACTCATTCAATTTTAGTACCCCAGCTGAAGTGGCCAAAAAGCCTTTTGGGTAAAATATAGAACTTTTGACAAGAAACACAATATTAAGTAACAGAGCAGTTCACTTGTTATTTTTTTATTTGTTTTCATGTTTATACCCTTTTTACTTCCCTCTCTGATAGGCACAGACACGTACTATTTATATAGGAGGCATCATTGCAGTACTGCCTTAAAGGTCAAATGCCTTTATTATGTTTCCAGTAGAAACGCTTAGATAGGTGTGTTCTATGTTTTAGCGACTTCCAGTTTAAACAAATACATGGTAGGAAAAAGATATGAGAACAATTGCAGGAGTCAGTGCCTTTCTTCATACAAACTTAATGTGGGAGAGGTGGGGAATACAGTTCAAACAATAGCTACATTTTTAAAGATTCTGGAATTAGCTATTCTTGCCCTCCAAAGTCTCTCACCAGTCAGTCTAAAGGGGGTAATTTTAGACATCACAGAAAGTAAACAAGAAATTTCTGCCCTTGAGACACAAATAAAAAAACTGTTCTAGAGATTTCACCACATTAGACTGCAGTTGCACTACAGCTGGATTAAATATTTCAAGCCATGTCTGAACGCACTCAGTCCATTTCTAAACAGCATGAAAAATTGAAATGGTAACACTTAGTTCATTAATTCTTTATAAGTACATAACAGATGTGATTTTAGGATATGAATGAAGAATTTCACAGAGACGACCTGTCTTATCAATCTTCTCATCACAAAATCTTCCCTAACCCTCACAGCAAGAAAATATGTCACAGAAAACAACCACAAACTAGAGTTGCATTACAAGAAATATTACACATAAAATTCAAACTGTAATGACACTGCAAATGATCATCTGTCTGTTCCAGTTATGCAACTGTCTGGTTTTTCCCCTCTAAGAACTGTTGATATCAGCTAATTTGCATAAAATTTTGAAAATGAAGTAATTATTTATAGTGCTCACTATTATTTTGTGAACTAAGTACCCAGCTGTTAAATTTTTTGCTTGTGGAATTTCCATGCCATTAGAAAGGAAATACAAAGTCAACAATAGATACCTTCTACCTCTTCACCCCACACACATGAAGGTTACATACACGTGACAAGGCACACTTTGCATTTCCCACACTGATATTTTCACTTCTTTTGTACGTTATGAGTTAGAGGACAGAAGTCATTAAATTCATATATTAAGATAATCTGCATTTCTGAATCTCCTGAAAGAGGAATCATTTTCTAAAAGGCAATCTCTAAGCCCTCTGTCACAGTCCTAACAGGAATAAGGTTGTGGGGTTTTTTTACCCTCCTGAAATGAAAAGAACATCTTTAAAGAATGCACAAGCATGTTTTGGGAATTTATATTAGTTTTCACTATTAGTCCCAAATACATAAAATCATGTTCTGTGAGAACAACTTTTAAACTAAATAACTATTATTTTAAAGTCTACTTCTTAAATAGTTCCTTCCAATTTCCCAGCACTTGCAGAAGGAGAAGCAACACTCAAGGTCTACAGGAACGTTTCTTGAGGTAGGAAAAGAGCATCCCATTTCCTTGGAACTAGGTTAACTATTTTTAATTTTCTACTTTTCAAAAAACAAGCGTTGCAAAGTAAAAGGGAAAAAGAAGTTGAACAGTGAACCGAAGTGAGAAGTTTCAACACAACTCCGCCTACATTAGTGAGGGGGTAGAGCTCAGCTCTGGCGACTCCAGTCACTGCTTCCCCACGTTCCCTGCCTTTTTACACAGGCACCCGGCACACACACCTCCCTAACAGGCACAAAGGCAGTGGCATAACGCATGCCCAGGCCCACTCTGCCTATTCCATACAGCCAGCCAGGGTACATCACCTGGACCTCCCAACCCATGGTCATTTTCTACTCCTTGAAGACAGTAACAAAATGGGCAGCTGGAGGGAGAAGACAGGAACCGTTCAGCTAGTCTGCATAATGCTGTGTTACTGAGCCTATAACCCCCTCATCACCCCAGTATCATCTTCTACAGTCCGCCTCCCTCCCTGCCACCGGCCCCATCCATAGCCCTTCCTCCCACCACCACTCCATCCCATCACCCAACACCATTCCCCTGTTTAGTTCCCTACCTCAGAGGGGCCAAACAGGGAGATACGACTACAGCAGCATCTCAAGATGGAGGCAGAATGACACAGCTGGTTAGTGGGATTGGAGACAAGCAGAATGAAAGATCAAAGTACAATTGCAAGAGGGTCAGGAACCACTTCACACTGGAGAGAGATAGACTAATCACACACACAAAAGTATTAAAGAGGTCTTATTCCAAGTGTTCTGTTGTCAAATTAACTTCTTAGTTGATATACACTGCTTGTATACAAATAAGAAAAATGTCGTCTTCTTTTTTTTTTTTTTTTATTTTAAATCCACCAGGAAGTGAAAAGCTAAGGCATAGAAATAAAAGCGCAGCACCATTTTAACCATTCTCATTTTCAAACACAAAGAACAGTTAAGTAGCTGCTTTCTTGAGCTGTGCTCTTGATTGACGGACTACATGGATTAACAGTCTATTCTCTGTCTCTGGAAATCGGAATGTTTATTTTGCAGTAACTGTAGTTTCTAGCCCTTACAGATGAAGGCTTAGAGTGACACTTGCCCCAAATCAAATGCATCCATTTCTTCACCTCAAACTTTTCATCTTATGGTTGCGTAAAACTTTATTATTCCCTGCCATGTTAAGGAAAGATGATGGCAAAATATGATAAATTAATTATATGCAGAAAGATGCAAGATAAATAACGAGGATCACTCCCAAATGCGTGTTCAGTGCTTACCACATAGAGATACCACTTTAGAGATTCCACATAGGGCTCTTTTCAATAGTTTATTGTTTTTAGGGTCACTATCAAACATAAGTTTTAGAATTGGCAGGAAGAACAGACCCCTAGCTAACACATGAACAGTCCTGTAAAAGCATCAGTGAAGCATTAACTGGTCATATGCAATTAACAAGAGGCATGTCAAAGTGTAAACACAGGGACAAATCCAAATTATTTTTCCCCTCTCTAAAACCTTTTTCTGCTACACTTTAACATAGTCCACCACTCAGCAAAATATAATAAGTAACAAATGTTTCTAATGAACCAATATCTCATTTTTTTTTAGACGTCTAAACATACAGTCAGTGGTGATGGGAACCCTTCTAAGCTAACACAAGTACAGCTGGTTGCATAGAAGCCAAAAATCTTTCCATATCCCCAGTCTTCAGCTATCCTGCCCCAGCCAAAAAAATTACATATATGACCTTGAATTAGTATCCAGATAGAAGTTGCTGTTTTGGAAGAATGCTTCTTTTTTGGTAATTGATCCCATACAGAGCTATGACTGACATACCAACCTAATTGCACAACCATTTATACACACTACTCGGTTTTCATTTAAAAAGAAAAAAAAATATGGTGATAATGGACTACTTCAAGATGCAGAAAAAAAGAAAAAGAACACTTAGTTTAACTGCATTTAGAAAGCACTTTAAAGCCACACAATTTGTAAAACCCAACAATTTTATAGCATTATCAGATCTTCGATATAGGCTATAGAACAAATAATACTTGTCAGAAAGGTTTCTGACTGCCTACATTTTCTTCAAGACATTTTATGGTACCAGTCTCTTAAAATTAACATTCCTATGGTTGTGGGGGCACCTAGTGGCAAACTAAACGTGTTTATGTATAAAGTAGATGATCGTCAATTATCAGAAATCTGTATTCCTTTATTTTTGGAGAACTATTCTCTTACTTGCATAACAAAACACTCATCTGTGTAAGATCAACTTCAACATAAAGCAACATAAAGAAATAACAACTGAACATAACACACTGGCAATTCCACTGACTTCCCCCCTCCTTTCTCCACTACACAGACTGACATGTGTCTACAGGAGCTGAAAAATAGATCTTGAAAATAAAACTCCTTTTTATCCTGTATGCCCTGTCAGAGCCCATTACTCACTGAGCAGCTTCTTTTAGATATTCCACACGAGGAGGGTTTCACGTTTAGTACTAAACTTACTTACCTGAAGATATCTTATGTTACACTGGATTTTGATTTAGCAGAGGAACATGACAATGTAGTGAAGTCACAATACAAGCAGAACACAGTAATGCAACATACAGTTGGATCACAACACAAATATGATTTCTGTTACTGGTCTCGATACGTTCCTGTTACAGCACTGCGTATCCCCAGTCACCAGGAAGGAATACTTAAGTTGAATCCAGCTCAAGCCCATTGCTATCTTCAAAGTTCATCCTGTTGGCTGTTCAGTTTTTATACTCTATTGAGTCACTTATGCACTTCCTCCATGCTGGTCTGGCCAGCTCAGGAAAACATTCATGTTCTTGACTAACTTGGGAAGAAAAATAAATAAAATGAATAAAATTTAAAAAAAAAAATCAATTACACGACAAGTTGATCCACTCAACTGATACAGCCAGCTGATCTAAAACAAAGCCCAGCCTCCGGTCCCTTTTGCATTGACCTAAATTCAGCTTTCTTTGCAATAGCTGTCATCACTCCTTGCTTTTTTCCCCGGAGCTACATGAGCCGATTGCCTGTGCCCACCTCCTCCAAGCAGTCTTCCACTGTGGGGGGGTTGTTGATCAGTCACACCACCATCTCTTTTTCCTTGCCTCCATCAGAGAGGGACCATGCAGGGACAGATTGCCAATTATGTCAAAGCTGTGCTTGGATACAGTGAGGAGGAGACCATCTGGAAAACAGTCTCCTCTCCTTCATCCCAAGCTGTGCAACATAAGATATGCAATAGTTACAAAGGTTGGAAGAAGAGTTTTTCATTTGCAAAAGCTTTCTATAACCGAACACCTTGGTCACAATAAAAAAGAAAATGGGTTTTCAGAATAAACTGCTTTTGGTCTTCTCCTGTGATAAAAGAATACTTTTGCTGCGTAGATAAGAGCCCATTTTGAGTATTCTAGACAATACAAAGGACCTCCATCTGTATTTGAGTTATCACTCAATTGTCCTCTTAATGATATTAGCATAAGGTATTTTCTTCTGGTAGCTCAGCACTGTATTTCCACAGAAGTTATTCACAAATTTAGATTTTATAAACTATTTCCTTTTTAAAAAATTAAACATTTTATGTGAACAGAAAATGCCACTCTGTAGGTTTTATCTTTTGTTTCTTCAATTCAAACTCTACCTGCAGTTTTCCAATAAGCCTCCTAAGCTGTCTTCCTTAAGGCTTTCTCCCTGACCAGTTGCCCAGATTCTTCTGACAAATTGTTTTTCCTTTCCTTGTTTCTGCCCAAGACCCATATGAAGAAAAACATCCAGGGCTTCTTCAGGCAGTCTGGCTAAGCCTTCATTCTACAGAGCAAAACCCCATTGTTTTCCAGAGAGGAATCATATAGGGATGTTTTACTTGCTCCTCACATAGTCCTCAGCATTAAGTTTTGGCCTGCTAATTATTTGGTGGCACATTCTGGGTGACAAAGACACTGAAACTTCAAGTATTAACATTTTACCAACAGCTCTCCAACTGCTCAGAAGCCTCACGCTCCAACCGTATCATTACAGCACTAATTAATGAATGCCAGCTTAACCAGCTTTTTTGCTGGCTTTCTTTTTTTTTTTTTTTTGGGGGGGGGGGGGGGGAAGGAAGTGGGGGGATCTTTTTTTTTTTTTACTTAGATATATCCAGTAGCAAGTAATACGTCCAATCCAGCCCCACTAGGCTGTGCAGATTGTGAACAGAGTCTCCAAGGCTAGTAATATGCACTACAGCTGCTCCCTAGGGAATCAGAGAAACAGAAAAACCAAAAAAAAAAAAAAAAAAAGCAGATTTTTCTATGGGAATACAGCACAGTTTTATCAAGTTTAGGAATAGAAAAGACAAGATAAAATTACAGTCTTAATCCAAATACATACCTATCACATGATCCCATATGATCTTGTCCTAATACCTCCCAGCAGCCACAGAGCTCTGGCCACTCAACCTGCTCCTCACAAGCAAGAGGGACCACTAATCCTGCTATCCTCAATTACCTCATGTAGCTCAGTCACCAACATCATTTTGACTCACAACTCTTATCAGCTGGATCTCATCATCAGCTACATAGAAAGTTCACTGAACTCATTACAGAGAGTAGATAGGAATCACTTGTTCACCTTTCTGTCCCAGGACAGACATTGTGTACAACTATGTTGCTGCATTGTAAGTTTATCTCTCCAGAAAACTGCACGTTTTCACATGTCTCTCTTAAACCTGCTTTATCAAAGAAGCCTTTTCATCAAAGAGCTAGCACCATTTATCAATGTATAGAAACCATTGATTCTTTTGTCTAAATTACTCTATGAAAACTGTCTCTCACCATTATAATGAAGCATTATGGAGTGGCTATAAAACAATAAGGAGTGAACTGCCCCCCTGAGTCTCTGGTGCAGTCTTGCAGCTTTACCTAGGACCTTTCTAGAAAAACTAACTATGCTCAAGACTGCTTAAAATCACAAAGACAGTCTTTTCCAGCCTACATTAGGCTAGCATAATTGAGTAAACCTATTAACATAAACAAACACAGGAAGAGATCAGTCAATTAGTCAACCTGATTTTCACTGCTTATACAGCTGTAAGGCAATAATTTCCATGCACGGATGAAATAACTAAGATATGCTCAGCCAGAGAGGGACAGCCATAAATGTACAAAATACAAATATTTGTGTGAAGATTTTACTTTAGTTTATATGTATAAAGACATTGCATTGCCTCACCTGTGGCAACTAAACTCTTTTTATTGTACCACTACTGCAGTGTTGAAAAGATAATACTACTAGTTTGTCAAAGTGACCTGAAAAATACTTGTGGTACAATTTAAGTGTTGGAATTAACTCTTCACAGATTACTTGCATCAGAGATGGTATCTTTTCACAATGGTAACAGAAAAGGGAAGGATCATTTTTATCTACAATGATGCACAAGTGTGGAAAATTACAGGAAAGAAAAGTATAAAACAGATGAACAAACTTATAAAATCTGATGACATACTACAGAAATTTCAAAAGTATCCCCAGGACATCTTTCCAGTATTGCTAATGAATATTTTGTCATTGTTACATTTTCATCTTTCCTCGCCCATTTCCAGATAACTGTCCTCTGTTTAACTGAAATATCTCCTATATACCCTCTGCAATGGACGCATGCTATGATCTTATCGTTGCAATACAGAAAGCATACATGACAAAGTTAACTTTCAACACCCAAGACTAGTATACCATGAATTATAAAAACCACAGAGCAATAAGGAGTCCTACTAAGACGTCTTTACAGCACTGAGGAGCTATTCCGGTGTGTTCATTCACACATGGATGAGGTCATGTCCTAGAATGACCTCAAACAGATGTTAGATCTTGCTCATCTGTATTTATTGTTAGACCAGAAACTCCAGCTTAAGATCACCCATATCGGAACATAATAAGTACTTTCCAGGGGTCAGGCAACCTGTCCACCTAGCACAGTACTCTGCCTCAGACTAGAGTGGCAACAGGAGATGTTACTTTGGGGGAGAAGACAAGCCTGAATATTTTCTTACATCTGCTTCCCCTTTACTTTCCCAGCATCTGCAACTACTGTATTTGTGATACTAGAGCGTGCATCCCTGTCTTTTCTCTTATTTTCTATTAGTAGAACTCTTTTCTATGAATCTGCTTAATTCATTTTTGAACACAATGATACCCTCTGCTTCTACAACCTCCTGTGGCAGCAACATTCAGAGGCTTAATGTCTAGTGTATATAGAAATAGTGTCTTCCACCTGTTCAAATCAACCTTTTCTATTTTCAGGTGCCCTTTAATTCTTGAATTATGGGATTTAGTGAATAACAGCTCCAAATTCAACTTCTTCCTCAGCCTTCTCTAAGCTGAGAGGTCCCTCATTAGGTAGCTGTTCTATCCCATTGATGGTTCCAGTTGCCTTTTTTCTAACTCTTCTTGTCTCCTTATGGCACTTCAATTCTGCCTTGGTCTTCATGTCCTTCCTGATGATATCCAACATCTTGTTGACCATTTTGGTTGCTACTGCATGTTAAGGCAATGATTTCAGAGGACTGTCAAAAATTACTCTAAGATCTCATTCCTGAACTGTAAACACCAATTCCAAATTTAACGTTGTGTTAACCTGGACGCATTCCTTACCTTACAGTAGTAGAACTACTAGCTCAGCTGCCACCTTTTGTCCAGTCTCTCAGTTTTATAGCATCCTACTTGAAGCCCTTGCCACTGGTATGGCATTTGGCTATCCGACACAGTATCTATTGAGCTTTATGCAATACATGTAGCAGCTTTCATTCTGCTGGCAGAATTCTACCTGCACATTGAACCAAAAATTTATTGGGTTTTGGAAGTTTATATTAATTTAATTTCTCTTTTGAAGCAATGCTTAGGATTGCTCTTCTCTAACCCAGCTCTACACTTATTAGTCTAGCTACCAATACATGAGAAACATCCAAGCATATCAAGACAACAGGAATAGGCTGACCTGATATGCTCTGTACCTTCACCAGTATGTACTCCCAGTGCAAACTGCCCTTTTGATTGCCTGCTAGCCATTAAGCCACTGCCCTTTATCCTCATCTGGGCATGGTAAGGCTTCATCCTGTTAGAAGGGTCTTTATAAGCCTGTTCACGCCCTTTTTGCCATAGCCTTGAGAGGCAGGCATGCAGCAAGCCTTCAGCTGTCTCTCTCTAGTGAACTTTGGCAACTGCTCTTCCAGATTGCAGGACTGCTACCGAAGACATGTCCTCTGCTCTCAGGAGCTAAACACTCCCTGAGCTTCCCCGTCCTCCAAACCAAGGGGTTCTTCCTTCTGCCCTTCCTGAGCAAAGCTGCTGCGCACACTGCACTGTTAGCTGTGTTCTCATCGTCACTCAGCTACTGCTTTTTACTGTCGCCTGAACAAGCTTTATATTTCCCCTTAGAGGGTTCATTAACTCAGAGACAGGGGAGCCTAGTTCCAGCTATCACTCATCTTACATAAACATCTGCCAAAAAATGATCACAGTTTTGCCATTTAAATTAATCATCACTTTACACTTAACATAATTAACACAGCTACATGCAATCTACAGCCAGAAGAAGAGCTGACATTTCCGCTTCCATATTTTCCTTTCTGGGCTGAGTTAAGCATCACCCCCAAACAGCCTGCCCCATTTTGAAACATCTTTCAGATTAACACAGTTCATTCTGCAGGGTTTGTCTATGTGATCGTAAAATAACTGTTGAGAGTTTCCCCCGGGCTGATGTCAGTCAGGTGCCAGCCTTTTAGTCTTTCTTTTACTTCTCTTCTTCCACCAACACAGACCTTTCCTATTCGGCAAAGATCCGAAGTCCACCAGCCCCTAAGTCTGTGGGCCTGTGTACCATACTGTCTTCTACTTACAGCACCTTTTCCTTCTGGTACTGTGCATACATGGAAATGGACAGGATCTAAGATGCAGAAAGCAAATGTGCAAAGATTGAAAAGTATTATTTCAGGGAAGAAGTAGGGAATGTGAACTAAGATCCCTTTGATTTAAGCACATTATGGGAGTATCGGTACATTCACAGAAAACTGTACTGTCAACAGTGCAACCTGGGAGCAGAAAATGAAAACTCGTAACAAAAGATACTATCCCAAGAAAGTTTTCTGTAAATGCAGACCAAAGGAAGATTATGAACTGACAAAGACACATTTTATGGAATAAGGATTAGAAATATCAGGTTGGCCAAAGCACGTATTCATATCCAGAGGAGAAAAGTCTGCACTCAGTCATGAAGAGGGTGTGTATGTCTGACAGAGGAGGAACGTGCTTCCAATTTCTTGCTTACATTCTGTTTCTGTCAAAAACTTAGATGCCCAGAAGTTCCTGGGCTGCAAATGAAGATAAAAGGACAAGAGTTGCTTAAATTTGAAACCACCTGAGATGTTCCCAGGACACATTTTGTAAAATTAATGTGAGGATTTCTCTAGACCAAATCTGCCATTAAACTTTCTCACCCCCCTGAAAAGGTGCAGGTTGGGAAATAATCTGCTACAAGAGAGTAAAGGTAAAATGTTAACCCTTGGGTCTTTAATTTGTTGACCTTTAACACCATCCCTACCTGTTTTCCTAACTATAGTACAGAGAACTATTTAAAATGATATGGTTAAACTTGCATATGTGCATGCAGTATTAGAATTTATGCCATTGTGTGAAAGTTATAAAGTCTAAATGGAATTATATTATTCATAGATGTTAAAAGAGCAACACATAACCTTAACTTAAAAGTGCCTTGGTAAAAAAGGTGTCTTATTAAGGATACTTTTTTCACTAATTTAGGTGAAAAGGGAGGCAGGAGGTGAGAAAAAATGTGGTGATTTTTTTCCAGTAAATATTATATTTTCAAAGAAAAGTGAACCAACCAGTTTCATTTTTTAAAAAATGAGTATATCTATAGATTATTTTTTTTTGTTTTTCAACTCATTTTGAAATAAAGAAACTCTCAAAGTAAGATATTTTATTTTGTTCAAAAATATCATTTCATCATGAAACAAAACTGTGACAAGTCTCACTAACAAAGGCCTGGGTCCTGCAAAGATTTATGTACATGCTGACAGTTACAACATTTGGCTATTCTCATTGACTTTGATAAACCTTTTCAATATCCAAGATTTTCTTTGTCTACACAGAGTATATATTTCAGTGCGTGTGTAAACTTCCTCTTGTTACATTTTTAAACTTGCTGCCTCCCTCTAATGTTGAGCTTTCCAATTCTCAAGCTTCACTTTGTTTCTCCCCCATAAAACATTTCCAGAAAACCTTATATAAATCAGAGAAGTAGCTGGCAAACAAAGATAATTTCTCTAACACTGACATGATCTAAGAATACTACTATTAGCAATACCAATAGGATGAAACAATGTCTTTATGAGTAAATTCAGCCGTCTAATCATTCTGTCTCAGACCTAAAGCTGTAACCTTCTTAATTATTTATAAAACACAAAACCAAACAGAAAGGGTTTTTTTGCCCTTGCTTTTGCAGTAAAAACTATAGACCTAAGAAAGTAAGTCCCTGTTTTATATTTCAGATATATATTAGCTTTCTTTAAAAACTTGTTATCATGTAACTCACATGGCATTTGTGAGTAACAAAATAATAAGTATGCTGCTTTTCAGAAAAAAATAAGAAAGTGTTTTAATAATATCCCATTTTTCCACTTAAATACACTTTTGGCAAGATTCCTCCACTCAGCAAAAAAAAAAAGAAGGAGCACAAGATACAGTATGGTTCATAACTTATGCTAGGAGTTACAGACACTGTAGTTTAGTACATTCTTCAGTCATATAGTTTATCATTAAAGAAAGAATTGATAACCAACATTTTCTTAAAACTTATTCAATTTTTTGTGGTTAAGCTTTAGTTCAGAACACCTCACTATCATACAACTTCTGTCTTATAATAGTCCTTTATTAGATTTCCTCTTTGGCCATTGCTGTTCTTAATTCCAGTTTTATGGTTTGTTCTCAGGTTGTATGAAGGAGAGACTTCATACCACATATAAGGGAAAAAAAGAACATGGAAACATGTGGAAAAAAAGCTTCAAGCTGAGACCAAAAACATGAGAGGAACTAAAATGTCATTTTTAGATTGCATTACTTGCCTACTTTTTTAATTCTTGGTCTGACATGCAAATTCCTTATCATTTATGCATAATACAACAGAACTTCTCATATGAAACATAAAATACAGGCAAAAGATTCCCCCTTTAAATGTACAAGATCAAAATTGTAAAGGTTTAGCAGTTAGAGCATTAACACTTTTTAAAGAATCTTCCTTACTAAAGTTCCATTTAAAGACTTTTCACCACTTCCATATTGAGAAGTCTGTCTTTTGAAAAGTTTTTAACTGGTCAATACAAAAGCACAAGCAGTTGAAAATAAAAATATTTATTATAGTATAGCACATCTTGTATTCTTTGCTACTCAAGGTATCATTGTGGAACTTACCTTCTCTTGGTCCAAATATCTTCTATATAACAATAATAACACTACCCTAAGGATCCACAGAAATTGTTGTATTTGTCATCTTCTTAGGTAAAGATATTTCTATTTCTTTCTTTTTTATTTTTATATTATATTTTATTTCATTCAAGCTGGTTGATTCCACATCTTCTTCTTTTGAGACAAAAGGGATATCACAACTGTGTCATTTCTGCCAGTGAAAGATCTTTAAGAGGGGAAGGTCTGTTCACTAACTGTTTGCTTTATTAACAACTTTTGTGGGTTATTTATGGATAAGGAAGTTGTCAGACAGAATTACGGATTTTATTGCAACTATTGTCAGCTGCTGCAATGGATCTCATGACAGTATCAGTTGAAGAAATTTTTAGGAATTTGCACAGCTGCAGTGAGTCAGTTGAACTCAGGTTACAACGTGATAATAACTAGACATTTATTTTAATCACTAGCCCCACATACACACTGTGGGATCTGAGCATAAAACTGTAGCTGACTGAGAACAGATGAAATGCACTGGCTGATGAGCAGGGTCACGGTGGCAGTAGTTACAGTCACATCAGTTGTTCTCAAAAGTTTTGATTTATAGACATCTAATTATTTTCAGTGGAGGTGCAGACTTAAGTACAGTAAATTGAAACTGACTGACAGTTACTTTGCTTGGTAAGTTGCCCATTATATGCTTTGAACACGGTCTGTGATTCCAGTTAGAAAGCACTAGTAGTGCGTAGACAAGAAGACAACCAAAAAACCCATTGTTACTTTCTCAGTACTGTAGTTCAGACAGCTAGGACACGCTAAAGAGACTTAACCTCTAAGAAGGTATGATTACAGCTAATATCTGCAGGGAAGAGGAAAGAGTCCTCGTTCTTCATTTGCTGGATGCAAAGTTGAAATGATGTAAATACTTTTTAAAATAGTAAATGATTACGTCTCATTTTTTCAAATTGTACTGCAATGACTTGGTTATATAGAAAATCATTCTGCTTCTGTCTTCAGGCTTATAACTGTCTATTTTATCCAGAATATTATACCCACACAGAAACTCTAAGAGAACAAAGGAGGAGGGGGCAGAGGAGGTTTGTTTTCTTTTTATTTATTTCAGTAGCATTTGACAATTCACTGGGCTGTTTTTATATGTACTAGACTTTGCAGACCACGTCAAGGCAGCTTGCAGACAACTCATTTTTTATTTAGGAAATGTATGCTTAATGGCTTTAGTGTCTGAAGTTTCATCTGAATCAAATTTTGTGTAGTGCCAGCTTTGGTTTCATTTCATTTGGAATCTGGCAGAAAAGAAGTCACAGAAGGGAAAACAACAAAACCCCACATTCCTTGTTTATGTCCTTTCCCCCAGCCGCAGTTGAGGCATACTATGAATTAATTATGAGTCCATATGAAGCCAATACCTTGGTGACTGAGGTTTTTATGTGTTTTGATGTTTTATTACAATATTATATTCAGTGATTGTATTTCCCTTGTTTTTGCTTACATTCAGAGTTGCAAAGATCTATGGGCATGTGTTTCTCAGGGCTTTTTTAAATAGATGAGTTATCTGAATGTATTTAATTTTAGTGTTTAATATGTTCATTTGGTACATATTCAAGTAGTTGCTCTGAAAAGAAAAAAAATTAATCCCACAGGGGAATGCTGAATAGCTTATTTAGGTCTAAGAATTGCTATTCCCCTGCAGGTCCAAACGAGCCACGGGAATTAATACTTTCTTTAGCTCTGGAAATAAATACAGACCTGTGACATTAATTATGGATGTGTCTTTATGGAAAGTATGGATCAAAAGAGAGTATACACAAATAATTATACAGCAAATGTATTCAATACTGTCCCAGAAACAGATGGAAATCACATTGTAAGCTCACAAAAGAATGGCAAATAATTCAAAAGTTACTGTTATAAAGGAACATGAATCATTGCATAAATGATCACAGAGCTACAATGTTTGTTACAATACAGTCAAATACCAGAGACCTGTGTCCAAGAGCTCAGACGCAGGTTACATTCTTAGGATACAAGTCTATTGACTCAGAAGGGTTTCAACAGTCTTGTAAATAATTACCTCTTGACTCTCCAAAACATCTTCTAAAAGAGGTAACAATAACCTTACAAGATGCAAAACAGGAATATTGAGTTTACGTGGGAAATGAAGTCATGTCTCTGCAACATCAGACACTGTTCGGATTGTCTACCATGTCTCACGTAATCAGTTCCTCCCATGTGGGCGGTGACTGTGGTGTATGAGGACACAGACTCCAGCTGTGATAAGCACGAAATCGTTTATTGCTTCTCAAACCTCAGCTTTTATACCCGAGCTCTAAAACTTTCCATGCACCTTCTAGGCAAGTAAATGCATATTTCAGATCACTAACCCAGTCACCTTATTCAGTTCCCACTAAGATAAGCACGCGAAGCTGTTTTCAACAAGATGCCAATGTGCAGGTATCATGAATGGCATAGGTGTTCCTGGCATCCATTTGTTCCATTACAGCATTAATAGCTCTTAGACCTTATAACAACCTCCACTTTCCAGATTTTTTTGGGATGACAAAGATAGGAGTGTTCCAGGGGCTGGTAGAAGGAACTATATGTCCTAATTCTAATTGTTCAGCAACCAGTTCTCTGGCCTTTTGCAGCCTCTCCCCTTTCAAGGGCCACTGATCAACCCAAACAGGCTTGTCTGTTTTCCAAGTCAATTTTAGGCGAGGCCGTTTGTCAGTGACACTTAGGATAAATTTGTAGTAAGAGTCATATTCCATTGTTGCAATAAATCTCTTCCCCATAATGTACCAGGAACTGGCATGACAAAAGGTTGTAGTATCCCTTGTTTGCCATCTGGACCTTCTTTCAATAAGGACTGAGCACTCTGTCACAGCACCTGCATTCCTCCTACGCCCGCTACTGCTGCGGCGGATCTCATCAAGGGCCACTCTGCAGGCCACTGAGATTGTTGTACAATAGTCACATCAGCACCTGTGTCCATCAGGCCAGAGAATAATTTTCCATTAATTCTGCAAGAAAGCATAAGCTGGCCGCTTGATACCTTTTGTGTCCACAGAATCTGAGGCACGCCTGTACTACCAAAATCTGCATTTTGAGGTGTCCCATTACTGGATGTTGTTAAAATGGGAAATGATATCAGTTGAGCGATTTTTTCCCCTTGAGGTATAGTGCAAGGAGGTCTTAGAGTCCAGGCCATGATTTTTATTTCCCCTTTATAATCTGAGTCCATAACACCAGGTGGTACAAACAATCCTGTGCAAGTTGTAGAAGAACGGCCAATTAAAAGAGCCGCACTATTTCTTGGCAACGGCCCACAGACCCCCGTAGGCAAAAGGTGTACACTAGTATCTGTTATTATGGTCGGTTCAGAAGTGGCCAGGTCCAACCCCACACTTCCAGCTGTGGCGGGTTGTAGGCCAGTGACACACAGTCTCCGATGTCTGAGGGGTTGCTACTTTCCCTGCAAAGGCCCAATTCATTGTTTTTGGGGCGCTGGGCCTCGCGCCCCTCCTCCTGTTTCCCGGGAGGGTCCCAATAGGATTACCAAGCTTATCATATTTTGAACGCCTTTGGCTCCTCCAATGGTACCCTCTCTGACACCGAGGGCATAGTTGTGTTGGGGTAGCAGGCCTTCTTGAAGTTGGATGGTTGGTACACCGGGGACAATTCCGTTTAATATGTCCTTCCTTCTCACAAAGGAAGCATTTAGCAGCTGCACGGGCTACCACCATCTGTTGAGCTAAAGCAGTGGCTAACATTTCTGCTTTATGTTGCTCAGAGCCCACATTTTGACAGGCTCTTATTAGCTCTGATAGAGTTTTGGCCTTATTTCGCAACGGCTCTAAAGCGCGCTTGCAATCCGCATTAGCATTTTCAATTGCTAATTGAAACAACAGCAATTGCTGCACCTCTTGAGAATCTATTTGCCTTTGGATAGCAGGCTGCAAGCTAAGAAGGTAACACGAGGTCCTTGTGCCCCCTGGCGCACAGCCGCAAAAGACGTTGCTCTTCTTCCTGTATTGGGAACTCGCCGCAAGGCTCTAATAGCCAGCGTGGTGGTCTGACTAAAGACTCTTCCATCTAACTGGGCTTGTGCCTGCGCAGTGGCGTATGGCCCTTGTCCCAGCAACCCATTCAGACCTATGTTAATACCTTGAGTAAGATTGTCCATAATTTGAGCGGTGGCAGTGTGTCCCAGACTGCAAATTGTCCTGCAGTCAAGATTAACCGAAGGAAGACTGCAATCCGTAATCTCTGGCAGAATTTCTTGACTCTTTAACTAGCTCATAAGGTAAGTGCTGATATTGAGGAGGTCGATAAGAAGGAATAGACGCAGCAAATGGAGGAGGGTTAAGAATGGGGGAGCACGATAACGACTTTCGTCGCTGTTGCTGTAAAATCTCCTCCGCAGTTGGAGCAGATGCAGGCATAGCTTTAATTGGGGTTAAAGGTGGATATAAATCAGGTCCAGTCTCTGGATTTATTGGACCAGGATCAAAGGGATCTTCTGCCTCTTCACCTCCCGAATTCTGCTTTTGGTAATGTTCTGCAGGATTGGGAATTTGAGCAGATTTAGGCTCAGGGTCCGCAACTGGGGGTATTACGTTAACAAACTGAGGTTCCTCTGGGGGAGCTTGTGGTGTCCCTCCAGCAACCCCTTGCAGGGCTTGCTCTGTGGGATGCAGTGTTTGTATGGCAGTGTATAGAGTTCACCAAGTAATTAGTATTCCTTCTGGCAAGGACAAGCGCAGCGTCTCCTGCGTTTGCAGCTCCTCCCCCACTTTTTGCCAGTGAGCTAAATCGTAGGACCCCCCTTCAGGGAACCATGAGCAATAATCACGTATCCATACAAGCAAAGTTACTAATTTGACAGGGGCCACTTTAAAGCCCTGTTCTGTTAAAATGTGCTGCAGAAGTTCAAGTTGCAATTTCTGTTCTCGGCTAGCTGTTTGTCCCATTTTTAATATCTACCGCGGCTGCTCACCTTTTTCGTCCAGCGAACGGCAGTGAAAGTGATTGCTAGAGAGTTCTCAGTATGGATTCCTCTGTCCAGCCACGGGTACACCACTGGATAATTAGCACTTCATACCTCTGTTCCTTTTAATCCTTGTTCTTTTAAACCTAGTTCTTTTAAACCCTGTTCAGGCGTCATTTGTGCTGTATGAGGGCACGGACTCTGGCTGTGATAAACACGAAATCATTTATTGCTTCTCAAACCTCAGCTTTTATACCCGAGCCCTAAAACTTTCCGTGCACCTGCTAGGCAAGTAAATACATATTTCAGATCACTAACCCAGTCGCCTTATTCAGTTCCCACTAAGATAAGCATGCGAAGCTGTTTTCTTGTTCCATGTTTATATCGCGAAGCTGTTTTCTTCTTCCATGTTTATATGGAACCAGTTCCTCTTCATTCCATCTGTATCGACATCTGTGTTCCTGTTTCTGTGTGCCCTGCTCACTGTGTCTTTGGCCGTACGCAGGCCTCTGCTCGTAGATCTGCCACAGGTGATACTGCAGCTCTCTGCACAGGGGTTCAGCTGATACAGCACAGCTACCTGGCCGAGGCTCAGATCTGCTAAGAACACTGTTATTAAGCCGAAAGAAAGTTAGTAAGCTAAAGCCACTCCAGATAATAAAATTAAAAACAGAGTGTAGCTGTTGAGATATTGAGTGGCTCAAGGATTCATGAGAAAAAATACTGACATGAAAGGATATAAAGCTCTTAAGCTGTGTATATCCTGTTTTCATTGTGCATAGTAAAAGAGCTCAAACAAAAGTGACCTAGTGAGCTGAATTACAGATAGCATCCTACCGCAAGCAGTGTAGGACTTCAAGCCTTAACTAGTCTTTGGGTTCGATATAAGCCAGCGGTGTAAAATTTGATGCCCTGTCATACTGAGGAGGTACGACTACATGATTTAGACATCCTTTTTGAGCTCAGCTTCATTAATTTAAATCTCTCTGAAGGAAAGAATAGCTTTGATTTTTAAAGAAAAGCAGTAATAACATTAGAATGCCTCGATGCTAACAGCAGCATCTTGCCCAGGCTGGCAAGGATCTTGTAAGCAGAGGACCCAAAATAGCTTTATGAATAGCTGCCATGGCAATACAGGATTGTGCTTGACAGTGGTATGAAAGAAAAGTGTGCTGCAGAACGCCTTAACTGTCTGAAATAAGGAGGATTTTAACAATGTTTAAAATACGGCTGTATATTATTTCCCAAAAGCAGAAAGAGCATGCCAGAAGATTCAGCCCACAAAGACAGCAGCCCAGCCAACGCTTAGATGGCCCCCATATGGTAGGATCAAAGAGGACAAAATATTTCATATTTTGGCCAAAAAAAGCTTCCTCATTGATATGTTTGATTTCATCAAGAAGCTTTGAAAGCACAAATGAGCCACCTACAAATAGCAAGTCTCAAACCTCTGAATTCAAAAAGTGACTTAGAAGTGAGCTACACAAAATTTCATATGAAGGTATTTTCAGAAGTGCAAATATTGTTGAGATGGGACAGTAAGGAGCTCAGTGATTTAAGAGTAAAAATATTGACATAAAAGGGTAAAAAGCTTCAAGAAGATGAAAAAAAAAAAGCAGCGACTAAGACAGCAACTCAACAGCATGAAGGATTAGCCTACACCAAAGAGCAACAGAGGCTAATAGCTCCCCACTTGATGGGCAACTGTTGGGTGGGCAGACACTCCCTTCATTGGACCTGATGAGTATATTAACACTTAGCCTCCTGGCTAATTAATCTTAGCTACCTGTTGTGTGCAGTCACCAACAAGCAATTGCTGCAGAGCCCCTCTGTGACTGGTAACACACTGGCCCAAAGTGGGTGGAAAGAGAGCTCTCAGCAGAGTGTGCTGGTGTCCTGGCTGTATCTTGTCTTCTCTCCAGCTAAGTCAACCCTGAATTATTTAATTATAATTTATTTAACAAAGCCATATTTTCCATATCCTAATATTTTAACTGTCAGGAAATAATCTAAGAGGAAGGCAGTACCACTCTGTCACTATCTTTGTCTTCCGCAGCAATCATGCACTGAAAATTCAGTGATTAGCTCTTATCAGTCCTTTCAGAGAATGCTGAAAAAAGTTAGGGGACTACTCTCAGGATAAGATTCTGCTTTCTGAATTTCAAGCAGAATCATGTCTTTTCCCAAAGAGTGGTCTGACTTCATCACCGAAGCTCCCCAGAGGAAACAGAGATTAGATGTTGCATTTCCTGTTTCCTGCCAGCTCTAGGTGGCCTCCAACCAAGCTTGGGATGTTTTTTAATTCACTGAAGTTCTAGCTCTCCCAACAACACACTTTATAAAGATCCTCATCAGCCTTCATAATCCTCTTTGAAACCATTCACCTACAGTTTAGGATTTTGAGTGTGTGAAATTATGGAGACATGCAAGCTGTTGCAGGATTGGAGCCTGGCCTAATGTATATTTTCAGGGATAGAACAACTGATCTGTTTTGCTAATTTCAAGGACAAGCCATCACCACTAAGACAAATATACATAGGACACGTTAACATCCACATAGATAAAAAAAACATTGAGTCTTATTAAAAGTCCTCTTCCTTCAAACTTCAAAACCAGGAGGGGGAAAAAAAAAAAACAACAAATAAAACCCACCCCAACCAACCAACAAACCAACCCTCTCTATTCCATGGAAATCTTAAATATTTATTACAAATTGGCAGGATTGAATCACTTGGGGAATCAATAATTAATTAGTAGAAATGTTTCAGATGTCTTATAAATATCAAAAGCTTTAATAATTACTTTACAAATCCAGATCAGCACAAGTCATGAAGGCTTTAAACATTGTGGGAGGTGGAAACAAGCTAAGAAGTTGAGAACTATAAAATTTATAAAAAATGAATCAAATACTTTTTGATCCTACACTGCCTTGTTACGAAGGAGGTTAATACTATAAGCATGATGTAGCATGGATCTTCTAACGCCCACTGGAGTCAAAAAAGCAAAGCTTTTCACAGCTTTAATGATCCATAACCAGGCCAATAGAAAGGTCACAGTATCAATAATATAAAGTTCAGGTATCATTAATAGCACTTCAAAGCAAGTGAGCTAGCAGTTGCCATTAGACAGTAAACTTACTTTTGAATCTTATAAAAAACACATTAAAGTTGCTGAAGTACCATTTTATGTGAGCAAATGAGTAGAACTCTAGAGAACTAAGTTCAAATGTAAAAAAAACCCCAAAACTTTCCCACCCAGGAGACTGAAAAAGCCCCAACAATAAGGACCTCACCATGTATTCTTAAAGAAAAGCAAATTGTTTCAACTGGAGTGTCAATGCTGACCATTTCTAATTATGAAAAAAAAAAAAAAAAGCATAAGAAAGATATTTAAATTACACAATGTTACTTAAACCCTAGTTCTGATAGTTGTCCTGCAAGGGCAGGATATCCATGAAGAGTCATTTTAACTATATGCAAAAAGTAGGAGTTTTCCTCTTAATTCATTAGACTGCTATATAAATGCTGTGAAAATCCTCTGTTATGGTTCTTGAAACCAATATTTTCATAAAGAAAGACACAACAAAAAAACATTAGAGTAGAAAATCTTTTTCAAGCTTCAGTGGTTTTATTAAACATAAGCATGTCTAAGTTCCATTACCATTGGTAGAAGACAGAGAACAAATTGCAAATAACTAAGCAGTTCATTGTTAAGTATGCTATTTCTTGTATAATACAGTTATGAAAAAAAAAAAATCCTGTGAAGCTGTAAGAGCAGGAATCTACAACATATATTGGTTTACACCAAAAGCAGAGGACAAACAGATGCTGAAGAACTAAGGCAAGACTGAGATACTGAGAGAGAGTGAAGGATTTCTTGAAGGAGAGACTAGTGACAAATCTAGCATCCCTCTGCCTCATTCTACAAAAACAGTGTCAGTCCAATAACCACAGTAAAAGTCAGCATAGTTTAATTAAACAATCATTTTCCATTTGTGTGTGTTGCCTTTTTTTTTTTTAAACACTAGGAGATCACCAGTTTATATTTAATGGAAGTTAATAGTTACATAATCACAATGTCTTTATGCTTATAGACTGTGCTTGAACATACATTCATGTATTTCTATCATCTTAAGCCGATGCATCTGAAATTTCCTCCTCTTTCCATTTACTACTCTGTGTTTGTCAGTAACATGAGCACAGTTAATTCCAGCTCCTGGAACCCAAGCACGAATACAGAGGTTTATAATGTTAGCCACGTTAAACCCAGAGCTGAACTGAAAAAGCACTTGGCACCATTTATGTGGTTATCAATTAAAGACCTTTTAAAACAGGGATTTTCTATCTTAATATGAAAGAACAGATTCTACTAATATACTTGCAGTGTTTCATGGGCACTAGAGGTTATTAATGTTTTAAATGGATAATATTGTTGAATCTAAAATTTTAAAAATAGAAGTGTTTTAGTAAGGCTGCCAGGCTAGGACTGTTTAAAAGGTGAAGAGAGAAGAGGGAGTTCTGAAGAACATATCGGGGAGAGACAAATCTGTTGTGCATTTGCCTTCCTGAATAAATATCTTATCCACTTCACTATATCCATGCTATCTAACATCATAAATCCTCCATCATCCTCAGCAGTCTTATAATTATTTAAGGAAGGATGTGTTCAGCTCATCACTAACAGCTGCTAAAACCCCAGAAACTAATAGTTTATTCACTAATGAATCCATCCTCACTGGCAATACTATACTCAGTATTCACCTTCACCCTTCATTAAACCCCATTTTGTTACACGCTTGTATACTTTCATATCAAGACTATTCATATTAAGCATTTTTTCTTTTTAAAAAAAAAAAAAATATATATATATATACTCTGGTTGAGGGAAAAAAGCTGGATATAGAATTCAGATATATGTGTGTGTGCCTGTATTGATACAACTGGAATATATCCATATAACATTAACTGCGACTTGTGCATGTTTCACATTCTGCTCACAATAATTACGATGCAAATAAACGACAGGAGTAAGAGGATCTATTTCTAAAGAGTAGAAGGTACCAAAACCCAGCTCCTTTTGCAAGCCTGACAACTGAGACTTCTGCAGCACCAGGTTGCAGAACTTAGGAGGTGTTGCAAACAACTCACATTGTTTCCTCTCCTTAATTTATACAGTATGTTCCTTCTAAGATTGATACGAAGAACTTTGCAAACTCCTCTTTTTGATCATGTGCACTCACTCAAACATTGGCACTTTTATATTTTAATCACCCTGTTTACTGGCCTTGGGAGAAGTTACGCAGATTTTTGTCTAATCTTTGTAAATAAGAGCCCAACTGCCACTGAAACTGCATACATCAGTAAGTCAGCTGCCACAAGAATTTGCCAGGGAGGGCTGATGGCAGGCAAGAGAGAGTTTTCAAAAGGATTTCTCTAAGGTCATCCACTCCCAAAACAAAGATATTTAAATACAGCTATTGAGATCAAACACATGCTACAACGACCTTAATTTGAAAGCTGTATTTGTCCCCCTCTCCCATTCTTCTTTCAGTTTAGGAAACAAAATCTCTTTTGCATGTTAACATATTTGGAAAGGGCTGTTTCTTTCTGGTTTTCCTCTCTTTCCTCTCTTTCCCAAAGTCCATCAACGGCATTATCATCAGCTATCCCACAGAAGACATCAAAATCCTATGTTCCATCTCAAGTAAAACAAAACACAAGGATATAACTTTCCTTGTCTTTTTGTGACTTTTTTTTTTTTTTTTTCAGACATCCAACAGCATAAACTATCAAGACTTTTGGAAATGCAGGTATTCCTTACATAAATCATACATGGTAAGTTCAGCGTTAAGTTTACCTTGGATTTGTGCATACTTAGCAAACCTGACACATCAGACATACTCAGCATGTAATAAAGAATCTCTCAGAACTATTCCAGCCTATGAGCACCTCCGATCAGTACCAGTCAGTAACCAAAAGGATTAAAATAGCTGAGGGAACAGATGGGACTGGTAACAAGTCCATGATCCTGCAGTGAGGTGCGGTGATACAGAAATCTGGGCATTTATTCTAAACTGAGCAGTGGAGTCTATTTGTCACTTTATTCAGTTGCCGAAGTTCTCTTTATTGTCAAAACATACCTCGTTACAAAGGTATACAATTATATGTTACTTCTTTGCTTGCAGGAGGAGAAGGCAAAACCATTTCTCCTTCCCACATTCCATTACACTTGAGTATTTTGAATTTGCACCTAATACTTGGAATTTATCTACATTCTTTCATACAAAAATTGCAAGGAGTTAATAATTAGAAATGTATAATTTAGATCTTCTGTAGTCCACCCTGTTTAATTAAGAAGTGAATGCTATTAACTGTAGTATAAGGAATAGATTAATTTTGGATATTTATTAGGAAGAAGAAGAAGAAGAAAAAAGAGAACTAGACTAAAGCAGATGGGTGGAAAAAAATCAATCTTGGACATAATTGCATTAGTAGTACAGGATGGCTCTCACTTTGATTCTTTAGGGAGCCCCAGTCTGTGGCCCACCTTAGAACATTATCAACACCAGCAAAGGAGAAAAGAGCAAACAGGAGGTCCACTGCATCAATGCATTTAAGAAGCAGCATTTGCTAGTGGAGTTCCCAATGGAGCCCCCACAATAGCTACTTTGTCTTGGTGAAAAAGCTCTTACTGGTTTACAGAAGTACGTGGGTTGTACCTACCCGCTACAGCGTGAATTAAATCCTATGTTGTATCTGTCTGTATTTCACCAAAGAGGTTGTACTGTGCTGATTACCACTTCACTAAATAGTTTTTATTTTCTTCACTCTGACAGATTTACACGTCTATTTTCGCTCATTCTGTATTTTACAAAGGCTCAAATACAAGCATTCTACTTTTTTCTTTCCCCATAATTCTCCAATGCTAGCAATTCTATTTCCAGCACATCCTTTTGCCCACGGTGGATATCATGCAGTGAAAATTAAAGTCTTAATCTTCTTAAGCTCTGAATTTGAGATTATATAACAGTATTCAGCTCATGAGAGATTCATTCGTAGAGCAAAGGTTGGACAGAAAGTAATATAATTACAATGACTGTCTGTGAGACCTCAAGAGGCAGAACCTTGCAAGACCTGAGAGTTTAACCTCATAAAAGATATAGCAGAGTCTCACAGGATAAGATCCATCAAGGCCAGAGAAGACTGGCCACAAAAGAAATGTCTTGATTGTTGTTGAACTGTTTTCTTCTGGCAAAACGAAAATTATTTCTTATTTATTAAGTACTGACACAATGGTGACAGCAGACATTTATGAAAAGTTGGGTAAAATACAATAGCGCTTTTTTCTCTGCTTCAGTACAGAGTATCAAGGGCAGAGGATAGTGAGAAAGAGTGAGACTTTGATCACTACTTAGCAGCTCAAATGAAGTGATTATAATAGCAGGATTTATTTTAATTCAAAGACCCAGAAGTATAAATAAACAGTTACCTTCTCTTTATAGCTATACTTTATGATTTGTTCTAGTTTTTAATTTTCTTTCAGAAAGAAACCAGCTCCCAAAAGAAATGGACACATAGGCTTCATATTTTTGTATTTTTGCTTCCATCTTGGGCAAAATAATGTTTTTGATGGCCAAGAAACTTGTAGAACAAAAGAAGAACAAGCGTATAGCAAATTATCAAAGTTCCCATAAATCCTATTAAAAAGTAGGTGGCCAACTACAAGGGGAAAACAAAAAAAACCTCAGACCTCCTTTTCCTAATTCTGCCCCCACTTCCCAAGTCACAATAAGTACACAGTTATTATTAGGTATGAAAGAATCCACAGAAGTCTTTAATCTCAGGATGCATTTCCAGAAAAAGCTCTTTAAAAACATTGAGTTGTTCCTACTGTTCTTTTGCTAAGTTTTAGCTTCCTAATATATAAAAGCCACTTCTAGGCTAGAAGCTGTAGTTGTAAGCATCTAGTCCAAACTCAATGGCCATAGAATAACACCTACTTGCATCAGATTCACAACATTGTTTTTCCTCCTCCCCGTTACTTGTTCTCCTAAAACTCCTTCACCTGTTAATTCTTGTCTTGTATATCTCAATCATGCACACATTTTCATTTATGTGTTTCTTGATCTTATTTTAGACTTTTCCCTCCTTCTGTTTTCAATCCCTATTTAAGAAAACACTGTTTCATAAACTCTAACTCTCAGAGCAGCAAGTCTCAAATATTCCTCTAACAAGAGTAGTAGGAATATAATCTAAATGGGTTAATAAACCCCAGGGTGCAAATAGGTGACACACATTAGGTAGACAGGAGTGGACAGGGGTTGATAATCACAGAGGTCACCATTAGAATGAGCACCTGCAACATATCATGCAATAAGGAAGCAGAGGGAAGGATGCTCCTATTCTTTCCAGACAGAAAGCTAAATACCAAAGGCAGTTCACAGTACTAAGAAAGAGGAGGTACCTTCAACTTCTGTTTAGGTGCAGAAGCTCTGCTGCTTTTCTTGCATTTCATGTCTGACCAGCTTCCCATTCAGCTGCTCCTGAGGACTTTTCCCTAGTGCATTTTCACTGTGTCTACCTAGCAAGCCAAGTGTCCATTCATTCTTAGAAACTGTATAAAGCAGAAGTTGACAAGGGGTGAAGTGGTCCATTACTTGAGTTATCCAGTGGATTTTTCCCCCAAGATGAATTTTCCTCAGCTATTTTGCCTCCAAGATCTTCCAAATAACTTCTGTGATTCATCTTTTGTCTCTACCTGGCCCACACCGCACACCTAGCACTTTGGTAATCTTGGTTACACTTCAATCAACATGGCTACCTTGGTTTTTCATCCCAAAAATGAGGCTAAATCTCCACCATTTCTCACTCCTCACAGTTTGTGTGAGGTTACACTGAGACCTCAGTTCTTTCGCATCAGCCAAATCAATACTGCAGGGTACCTCCACACTCCAGTCCCTAGATCATGCCTCAGAGAGTGACCGAAAACTACTGCAGCCTTTTATGCCACCTAGAGTTTTCTCTTTGTCTAATCTACAGATCACACTGCAAAGAAAACTCTCCTCTTAAGACCTAGACCAAAACAACTGTCCTCCCTGATGCCCCCAGGAATGGTGTAGCCATTCTACATTTGTATGTGAAAATCCTGGGGGCAAGTGAGAGGGGAGAAACCGAAGAGAAAAGCACTGTCTCACCTACAGATTACAGAAGTGTGACCTTACAGGGAAGGTGCCAGTTACTCAATCCCTCTCAGACTTCTACAGTTAAATTCCATTCAGCTACCAAAAAAAATAAAAAAAACCAAACCAAAACAAACCTAAGCAAAATAAGCAATGCTTATTCACTCCCCACCCCAACACAGCAGGGAGGCTGAGCAGGATGCTGCCACTTTTCATGCTTCATTAACAAGCTTATCTGCTAAACTCCGCTAAGCAATACCTCAGCAACCCTGACTGCAGGCCCTGCATTTGCTAAGGTGCTGTTTATAAATTAATTAGAAGAGTGGCATTTGCACAGGAGTCACAGAGAAGTTAATTTGATTCCTCCTCATTTTCAGTATCGATCATTCCTTGGGAAAGAAAAATAAAACTAAAACTTTGATTCGATTTCTAGAGGCCTGGTTGAGTGTTTAGTGTTAGCAGCTCATAAGACTGGGGGTTTGGTTTTTTTAGTGGGTTGACCATTAATAATAGGAGATTATTCAGAGGTAACACTCAGTTATGTCATATTTACATCCCTTTGCAAGAGCAATATTCAGTAAGATGTGTAACGCCCCTCCTTTAGGAGGAAGAGTTTCTTCCGACACTTGCTTTTAATCATACTTCTAGGACATGAGTGAGCAAGCTATGATGAGCAGGCTCTCTCCTGGACAGTACTTCTCCAGGAAGTAACTGAAAGGTAAACTGGAATTATAATTTGTGTTGCTATTGAACTATAAATGTATGCAAAAAATCATTCCTACTTCAATGCTTTAGTAGCTGACAAATTTCTTTTATGAGCAAGCACTGGCAAGTAGAATTGAGCAGGGAACCTGACAGAAGACAGCTGCTTAACCTGCCAGAAAAATGAATCTAGTTTAATCCATGTTATTTGTTTTACAAGCAGCAAACTGTTACATTGCAAAAACCCAAGAGGCTAAACTGATCTCTCAGTAGTTACCTACTAGATGTAGAATATCTTCATCCGTGAAATGTAGATCATTTGTCCATTTAAAAGTCTCTCCATGCTGACCACTCTAATATTAAACTTTTGTTATTTTGTGGTAAAAAGCTTTAAGTTGTGGGTTTTTTTTTTTTCCATATTACAATATATTTTGCATTTTTTTTCCCTGTGTGTTATTTGCTGTTTGTGTTTGCCTGTAGGAGACAGACTGCGTTGTTTGGTTGGTGTGCTCAACTCGCAGCATAGTTTGCAGACAGGTGATAGAAAGGCCAATTAAAAGCACATAATAAAAAAATAATAAAAGCCCAAACATTGAACACTTCCACAGCAGCCGAGAGGTTAGTTTTTCAGGAAGCCTTCAGGTCCCTTAAAAGCAGAATATTTAAGCAAAGGCCATAGACAGTTTTATAGGACTGGGACTAGCAATTTAAATTAAGGAAGTTACTTTGCCATGTCTCGTCTTAAACCATAGCGCTGACCAGTTATGCATGAGATGATTTTTAGGGTAATACTAGGAAATAATTTCTTCATGTATCATACAGTCTGCAGTAAAACCTAGGCTTCTGAGGCACAATTCTTTGAGAAAACTAAGGACATGTGGCCCTCTCCTTAGTATTTGCTCCCATGGTGACTTGCAGCTGGAGCGTGTGATTGTGAGAGCAAGGGGAGGGTCACACTGATGACGAAGAGGACGGATCTCTGTGGGGAAGACATTACCTCCCCGCCTCTCCCGGACGGCGGCTGGCGCAGTGTGCTCACAGAGTCCCAGACCAAATTTCAAGCTGTGCTCCTTCGGGAGAAGCCTGATTGCAGTACCACTGCCTGCCTGCCTCCCAGGGCTCAGAAAGAAAAGATAGTGATAGACATTGGGAAGAAAAATCTGACCTACTAATGCACCTTACAGGGCTCTAAATTACCCACAACCACAGAGGAGAAAAAAGGACTCGGATACTTCTCTGAACAACTCAATAACAGTCTCTGCTCAATACACGGCATCGATCAAAAGAGCAAACAGAATGTTAGGATGCAAACCGAGAGATGTTGAAAACGATATTGAAAGCGAACACCATCATATAAATCAATGAGAGAGCTTCCTCTGAACCACTGTTCTGCGCTGATCACTTCATCAAAAAAGGATGTGGCAGAAGGTTTACAGACAGACAACAAAAATGAAGAGAGGCTTGGGAAAACATTGATTATGTGGAGAATGAAATGACTGGGACAGTTCAGCTTTGAGAGGTTCTATTTAGGGTGCCATGAATAATACATTCACTAAATTGAACTTAGGGAGAGATGGGAATTTTCTAACTGCCTAGTTCCAGTATAAAATGTGAATTTGTCAAAACAGAAGTATTTTATGGGAATGTATCATTTAAAAAAAAAAAAAAATTATTTCAAAGGAATCATAGACAAGGTTTCTACCTGTCAAGGACTTTTCTCCCATTAGAAACATGTCTTATTTCCTCCAGACAGGCTAACTGGGATCCCAGTTTTCCATGGCTGATCTGTGTCATGAGCCTCCTCAGACACAGGACAAGAGATTATCTAGGTTCAAAACTCCAGGGCAAAGCCACTCTAGGGACAAGCAAGAATTTGAAACTCAAAATTTCCTCTGGTAGCTTTGGATCCAATAGCACTGTGCTTGTAGAAAGGCAGGGAATCTTAAATCCCCCCAAGCTGAGCCTCTCAGGATTTCATGAGTATGACTTAAGCACATACCATCCTTTGTTGTTCATTTGGCATACTCCTCTTCATAAAGGAAATGAGTGGGCACGCACAAACTGGAATCCAAGGTGAACCAAAGGGTACAGGCACTGTGTCTTTCCCAAGAAGCCTTCTAAAACAACCGTGAATCTACACCAATAGTCCTCCAAAGCCCAAAGAGCAACTTAGTGGTAGACCTGAGAGTGTAGGTCCCCTCCTGCAGCATAGGTGCTGGACTGGGAGTGCATGATATCTACAGAATCCACATAGTTCACGCATTCCCAGTGAGAAAAGGCTTGGATGATCTCATTCATGTTTCCCCATTAACACCATTCATAAGAATAAGGTTGGAGAATGGCTACAGACACCTTGATGATAGCTTTTGCTGTTTTCATTTGCATTTACCTACCTAAAAATGATCAGTTGCTGAGTTGCCAGGTTGGGTGTAATAAGGCTATGCAGGGTGATAGCCACCATCTTGTACTGTCACTCCTGAAATGCTGTTGAACAATGACAAAGTCATGGTGCTAGTTCTTGGCAAAAGGCCTCCAACTGTACCTCCCCACATCCAAAGGTCATCCTGCATCCATTACTGGTCATCCCCTACCCTTAGGACAATTGCATCCAGTGCTGGTCATTCCCTGTCCTAAGGACAATGTTGCTTCACAAGCTGGATGTTGCCTCATCCTCTAAACACAATCTCTGATCAACAAGGGGCAGAGCAACTGCAGAGACTCTGAGGATGCTATTAATCCATATTCCTGATCTGTGAGGATGGGGAGCAAGCCATCAAGGTGTTCTCTCAGAGGTATGCTGCAGCTGTGTGAGTAAGCCTGGCATTCCCTCGCCCTTCACTGGGCCTTTGCAGTGGTCATCAGCAACCCAGGCAGCAGGCACTGCAACATCTTCTATAAGAAAGCTGGAAATGGATGAGCAGGAACAGAATTCACACTTCATTGAAGGTGATGATCATACGGATAGTGTGCAATCATTATCCATGTGGGGCCGGTGGAGGGACACATAGCACATCGTCATGAGGCCCACTGTCCTGATGGCAAAGGTTCGTAGGAAAAAATTTCCTTTGGGAGTGCTTGGGGATGCGTCTTTTTCCCAGAGGACTCTAGAATGCACAATTACGACTTTCTGTCCCTAATGTGGGGAACTTTATCCTTAAATCTAAGAAATTTTTACAATTTCCCAGTTCTCTGACAACAGCCTGAGGAAAGTTGTCCTTGCAGGATTCAGGGGAACACAGGCATAGTGGCATCATAAAATACCTAAGAAATGAGAAAATGAGATAGTAAACTGCTCTGATTTCACAAAAATGACAAGGGCCAGGGGGAGGAGACCACTTGTACAAAATGAAATACTGAATTACAACCTTTTTAAATGTCAGAATTTTTAACAGAAAAAAAAATACCAGTTGTCTGTTTTCAGTGTAGTTACTTGCTCATAGAAAAAGGGCACATCATCTAATGGAAAAGAAAGTCAAGAAGTTGAAACCTGATTTTAAAAAAGAATACATCTAGTATATCACAAAAAAAAAAAAAAAAAAAAAAAAAAAAAAAGCTGTGGAACTCACTGTTCCAATTACATAAGGCAGGAGGAAAATATATTTGGAAAGAAAATATAAATCACTCACTTCACACCCTAAAATCACTACTAAACAATGTACTGCTCATTATTTCCCTGCTTTGGAAAAGCCTGCAATTTCCCTGAAGCACCCTCTTTTGGTCACTCTTGGAAACGGGTTACTGGGATGACTGGATTGGTAATCTGCCTGAAGAAACCATAGTTTATTATCCTGTAGAGTTTCAATCAGCACAGATATCCTACGCGTGCAGGGACTACAAATTGCAGGCATTGCAACTTGTAGATTCCGAGAAAAAGGAGGTACATCTTATGAGTTTACAGTATAAGGATGTCACTGAAACAAGCCATGTGACGTGGAAAATATAGTACTTTTAGCAATAGCAAAATAGTGTACATTTAAAAATATATATATGTATGTATATAAAAAGTCAGAAAACCTTATTTTCAGGACATAGCTCTTTGCTACTGTTTGCCTGGAGTTTACATGGGAATTAGGAGATTGGTTTTCTCTGGAGCAGCTCTGATGAGAGTCATATATCAAATTCTGGAGAGATGAATGATATGATCTGGTAAGCTAAAACCTCTTTCCATTAGGTACTCTAATAAAAAGTGGTTGCTAATCTATTAGAATAGATCTTATGCACTGCTATTCCTTGGCTTTTAAACAACGTTAGTGTATACCATCCTAGGGATTTTAAAATAATGGCTTTTTAAAACAGCTTTTTTCCAGCAAACCAAATGTTGGATCAGTCATGCTGGAATAAGCGGCGGAGAGTCTGCTGTGAATCCCTAAGGTGTGTCACTTTAAAATAGTGCAGTGCACTCTAGGGCAAATAAAACAATAGGAAATCAGGAGAGTTCAACTGCTGCAGCTATTTATTCTACAGCAACTTCAGTTCAAGCCACGCTGATAGTTTTTCTAATGCCTTAAATCAAACAGCAGGTATCTGTGGCCTGAAGGTAAGAAATGCTAAACATCTGCCAGTTTCCAGACTTGAAACATTGCAGCTGCCTTACCTGAAGGAAATTTTACTGTTAGCGTACAGGAATCTCAGTGCTACTGTCATGTGGCATTTTCACTGAGGAATACATGACTGTCACTTCACAAAATGTTGAACAACTCCCTCTCCCAAAGATCCAATTTTAAGTAATTTGCAAAATATTTTGGTTATCATATTTTTCAATTCCGTATACTGGCTACAAAAATACATCCACAAAATATTCAGTTTTAGTTCTTTAACAGTCTCAAGACTTCCCTTGACAGCTAGCAGTGACATGAGAAGTCATATCTGTGTCTACTTCAGCAGTCCAGCCATCCAAGCTGTACTGGCACTGTTCCTGCTGACATGTGCTTTGGCCTATGAGAAAGACCTACAGACGTAAACGTAATGGAATAAACTGAATAATCCCCCAAAACAAATATTTCATTTTTGACTGTTAATGGTCTGGTACTTATAAGCACAAACTTCAAGACTTCTGTCTTCCCTTCACCATCAGGTGCTCCCTACGCCAACAGAAGAAGGGTTTTGATTGGCACTGGCCAAATGAAAGCGCTGTTATTAGGCATGTTTTATCTAACTTGCAACTGATTGTCACGTTTCCATAATTTATTGTTCCTCCTACAATTCTCTACTATATCTGCCCGATTTGCAAATTTTACTTCAACAGTTAAAGTCCTGCTGGATTTTACATCCTCATTTATCTCCAAGAGCAATATCAATTTGGCAGGCTGCAGTGCATACGACAATGAAAACCTTGGAAGCCACTGTGCTGTGATCAGTCAAAATACACTTGAAAGAATATGAATAATTGTGTTGAAGTCAGTAGAATGACCATGGGTTGTGTCGGGGTATGTTGTGCTTGGTGCATACTCCTGTAAGGCAGTATAATCTTCAAAATCTGCTCTGCAGATTCTCCTGGGGGGCAGAAGGAGTTGCGAAGATGTAAGAAGCACATTCTATCCTTACGGTGGAAATTCATTAATAAAACTTCATCATGCATGTACAGCAACAACAAGGTTACCAACCCTTGAAAACATTGCTTTTGGTCAGGGGAAGCAAAACGTGTCATAAAAAAACCCCAAAAATGTCTTTTGTATACGTGTTCTTAAACTAAGTAAAGAGTCTTGGACGTTTCCCTTACCTTCTCAAAAGGTCCTGTAAATTTTAATATTTACTTCTGCCTAACTGCCTTTTTCTTAAGAAATAAAAAGAGGAAAGAAGGAGCAGGACTTCCCTTGTACTTTAAGCATAATAGTTGTACTTTCAGGTGCCTCAAATATTACATACCACAGTAGCATGCTTCTATCACTATTTTCACCTGTGACGCAAAAAGCAAAAGCATTTAAAATTATCTACGAGGTTTCCAGACTGGAAAGGTTAAATGAGACTCTCAGTCTGGGAACATCTCTTTTCAAAGACTGTTTCCCTGAGAAGCAGCTGTGGTGAGGGCTGTCCAGATCAGGAGGTAACACAAATGCCTTTCAGAAAGCGTGTAGGATGAAGAAGTAGGGTCACCTCATCACGGTATTTTAAGACAGAAAAAAAAAAAAAAAAAATTGCTATTTAGCAATTTTGAAGATCGGTTGTTGTATCTCTCCCCTGAGTTGGCCATTAGGAAGCAGAACAAGCCTATTGGGGCCTTTTGTCTTAATTTAAAGCCGTTGCAGAGCACTGCAGAGAGGCTTTAGCTCCGCAGAGCTGGATTCAAGCGCACTCTAACGAATGTTTGCTCCCGGGCGTTGCTCGAGCCCATTCCTGGAACTGCACTGACCCCTAGTGACTGCAGAGCCAGTTAAATAACTTACAGACTCAATTTTTTCTTTTTTTTTTTTTTTTTAATAAATATATCTATATTTACACAAAGTATTGCTATATAAAGGAGCTTTAATCAGAAAATGTCTTCATTGGGAAGACATTCAAAAATCCTTTTTTTTTTTTTTAAGCAATATCAACAATTCCCAGGAAAGTTTTGTTCAGTTTTTATTTTACAACCACCAAGTTTTTTCTCATTTGGGTGTTGAGATGAACTTTGCTACCTTAATTAATAAACATCTTATTTAAAATATCAGTGCTGCTAAGATGCTGGGAGTTAGTGGTTTTAATTTAGCCATATAAGTTTTTTCTGGACTGCAGGATCTCAGGTCGGAAGCTTTGCAAACTTTTAATAAAACACAGGTGGTACCACTGTTAATCTGGTTACTATCTAATACGATTCACCAATGCTAGATGTCTGATGTGTTTTTAGAAGTACCATCTGGAAAAACATTAGCATATTTTACCATGCATAAGGTGAAAGCAACAAATCATTTCTTTTCTCTGGGCCTTTCAATTCAGCAGCAGATTATGTATATGCATACATAACACAAGGGCAAGCTCAACCCTCCTTCAGTAGCCCTGTCTCTGATCTTTGGCTCATTACCTCAGGATTTATTTTTCAGTACCATTAGTTTAAATCAGTGTAGGGGATCTGTCATGCAGCGAGTATGTGAAAACTCAGAAATACAGTCCTAAGGACCAAACTGCATGAAATGTTGAATATCCTCAGTTTTCTTTGGCTCCTCTTTGGGGCCCTAATGACAGATACAATCAGGCAGAAGGGCATTAAATAACATAATAGGGGATGCATCTGTGATGTGGAAAACACACATGTATTTTTATTATTTCCATGGATCTTAGTGCCTTTGAAGTTGTGAAAGGGAAATCTTAAATAAGGATTTGATCACACGAAGCGCTGATCTCTTTCCGTTCCTCTGATTTCACTCAAGAGCAGTTAACACCTCACAGGAACTGTTAATATCTCGTTGAGCCATGCATTTATTGTACAGTGATGAGGTATTTCTTAGTATTTGTGACTTGCTGGGTTGAGCAAGTGATGACTAAGAGAACAGTATTTGTGTTTCTCTATAGGAAGCTCCAGTGAAAGGGGAAGAGATAATGTACTGAGGCTGTGGTTCCACGACAATCCCAGATCAGCCAAGTATTGCCCTCATGGCCATGTCCTTCTCCTCCTGCATTTCTTTGTCTTTCCCTTGAGCTGGGCCTGACACTTAGCCCAATCCTCTGCTGGGAATATCGGCATGTTAAGATGCCAGAAAACAATTTTCTTTTGGCTTTGTCTTGTTGTGTTGGCTTTTTAGGGTGAGGAGGTGAGTTAAATTGCACCAGAAGGTGCTAGTTCTTTTTGATCCCAGTCAGAAAGGCACTCAGATTCTATAAAGCACCTCTTAAGATGCTGGTTTTTTGAGATCACACAATGCATCGCTATTGCTGTTTACATTAAAAGTCCTCTGAAACTGCTAAGTAAAACTCATAGTATTTATTCATATTAGTACTTATGCATTAAAACATCTGTCAAATAAAAACAAGGGAAGACTGTGCTTAGGGATTTTTTCCTCTCTATGGACATCTTTTACTATCAGTCTTGTAGCGTACAGCCACAGTCTGAAAAAGTAATTTCAACTGTCAAATTTTCGGAACAGATTAAATTTAGTGAGTATGTGACAATACAGAGCATACTTTTAAAATTTTTAAACAGTTTTGAAACATTACAGTGTATTTCCTACATCTTATTTTTGGAATTTGCAATTTTATCATCTTTTGTTCTCCAGTTGATAATTTTCTTATTTCATTTTAGATTTTTCTTGCAATTTTACGCACTCGCTTCATCTCTTTCTCCTCTCTATGTATCGTTCTCCTTTTCTATTCATGTCCATGTTTTCTTGGCTCTTCTGTCAAAATAACAGTAATATTGTAAACAATTATAAATCACTCATTAGGCAAAATTACATGTCTGCAAAGAAACAAAACTATTAACTGCTCTTTCAGACTTCTCAGCATTGCTTAGAATCCTGTGGGTTTTGGTTGGGGAAGGTTTAAGAGCAATTTTACATTTTCCTAGGTGGGGAGAGACATGTCACTTTTACTAAAAAGACTGAATTGTAAAAATTTTTATCAAACAATTACCTGAATAGTTGTTTTAAACTTCGAGAATGTTTTTGCATGTGGATTTCTTTTTCTCCAAGTTGGTGCATTGTAAGATCCTGAATTATATTTGTCTATAGAAAAAAAAACATATACATTGTTACTCAGTTTCAGCTACACTTTCAGGAAAAACTCTCTTAGTCTGAGATGTGAATTAAATATTACATTAGCTGAAGTATCATTTAATGCGTCAGGTGAATCATACATCATTTCAGAAATACAAGCTAGTATGAAATACGGACTTTCTATCTAGTACTCTAAAGATCATCTGGAATACTGCAGCATTTCCATCAGGCTCACAGGATCTTCCAAATGAGGTGATTCTGCCACAGACATCCTTGGCTTGAGCAAAGTGAATGCTCCTGTGTTGAAAATCTTCCCAAAGGCACAGAATCATAGAATCATGGAATCATAGAATCATACAATCACAGAATGGTTTGGGTTGAAAGGGACTTCTAAAGGTCATCTTGTCCAACCTCCCCTGCAATGACCAGGGAGATCTTCAACTAGATCAGGTTGCTCAGAGCCTCATCCAACCTGACCTTGAATGTCTCCAGGGATGCAGCATCTACCATCTCTCTGGGCAACCTGTTCCAGTGTTTCATCACCCTCATATTGTAAAAAAATTCATCCTTATATCTAGTGTAAATCTACCCTCTTTCAGTTTAAAGCCATTACCCCTTGTCCTATCACAACAGGCCCCACTAAAAAGTCTCTCCCCATCTTTCCTGTAGGCCCCTTTTTAAGTACCGAAATGCTGCTATATATAAGGTCTCCCTGGAGCTTTCTCTTCTCCAGGCTGAACAACCCCAGCTCTCTCAGCTGGGGCTCACAGGAAACATGCTCCAGCCCTCTGATCATTTTTATGGCACTGCTCTGTACCTGCTCCAACTCATCCACGCCTTTCCTGTGCTGAGGGCTCCAGAGCTGGACATAGTACCCCAGGTGAGGTCTCAGCAGAGCAGAGGGGCAGAATCACCTCCCTCGACCATCTAACCTTGGCATGTCATCCCACAGCTTGTCACAGGCAACCCTGATATTACCCGCCTCCTCCTCAAGACTACTTTAAAGCTCTGTCAGATGGGTGAACCCCTTCTGACACCAGCAAGCCTGGTGCCACGTAGGCTATTCCATTATCGAAAAGCCCAAAATTATGTGAGTGACACCAACCATGGAGCTATGTATTAATAGACTGGGCTCATCTGTTTCCTCCAATATAGCTGCCCGCAACTGGGAGGAAAGAGGAAAAAATAACTTGTGCTCCAGATTCCCTTACCAACTGTCCCCAACCCCTGAAGTCTCTTTTGATCCCCCTTGGACTAAACATTGTGGCTTCATCACAACGTTCATGGAAAAGCAGCAATGGGTAATAGCCCAAGGGCCATACCAGGCTAGGAAATTTCCTAGTGATGTCCTTAGCCCAGGCCGCAGGGGGGCAGCACACTTCCCTAAGAGGAGGGTCTGGGCAGCATATTGGACCCTCTGTTCCCCTCAGAAGCGAGTCGCCTACAACTGTAACCCGTCTTTTCTTCCTTGTGGAGGTGGCCATGGTACAGGAGGTAGGCCTTTCTGACCTTGGCAGCACCTTTGGTGAAGATGGACTGTCATCCACACCATCATCTGTTGATTGGCCTTCCACGTCCAGAGCCTTGTACCTGTTTTACAGAGGCACCTGGGAAGGAGAGACAGGGAGGGAGGGCATTTGCCTGCCGCCCCGAGTGTGGACTTTCTTCCATTCACTCCTCTCCTTTATGATACTACCTTCAGCCTGTTGGGGTCCCCTTGATCTTGGGTTTTTCCTGGTTATTGTTGCCATTTCTGTCTCAGGGAGGACAGACTATGGTTCCAACAGTCTATCCCTTTCTTGGACTCCCTCATGCTCCTTAACCATTCTAATTCTTCTCACAGCTGTGCCACCAGGCTAAGCAGATCATCCACCTGGTCACAACTCACACAGCTGTTCTCATTACTGCCATCCGTTACCAGTGAAAGGCTCTGGCACTCCTGGCAGCCCAAGACCTGGATGGCTGAATGTTTTTGTGGGAGCTCTGTCTGGGCTACCACATCCTTTCTGTCAAGTGCAGAGGACATGGCTTTCCACTGGGAGGATACCATAGCTGTGTTCCTTCTGAGAGGGTGATGACCACCAGTTGAACTCACCACTTGATGTGGTACGGTGATGACACCTTTCTGTGCACCCTTCCACTTCAACTACTGCGCAAACTGATGCGCCATGCCCTGGCTGATGTGCCACGCTCTGTTTGCTGGCTCTGTTCGCAGAGTTTTTAGGTTAAATAAATCCATAATCCAATCTCCTGTTCTATCTCTGCTTTTGAAAGCACCAGAGGCAAAGCAATATTATATTTTTGTACTAGACAGCTGACTTTGCATCAGAGTATGCTGCCTAATGACTAATCATTTTCTGTAAAATTTAGGTAAACATCATTGTTATTAATACTCTGGTTTTCTGTTAATTTCAGATTAATTCCATTAATTCAAATTATCAATTCCATAATAATCCTAACGTTTTCAGTATATACACAGCATGTAAATATTACCATATTTTTCCATCCAAAATCTTCTATTTGTGTCAATCTGATTCTTTGGTTTGGAGCTTTTCCAAACATATGTCTCAGGTGCTGCTGAAAAGAAAAGCAGCAAAAATTGTAATGGTTGTTCTTATGACAAAAAAGGCTGATCACCTCTTTTTTTCAAATGCTGTATCCTTTTTTAACCTGGAAATTTGATAAGATGTAGTCTTCACAGTAAGTATGTTCTCTCTGTAATCTCTATACCAAGCTGTCCACATTAAATCAAAGCAAACATTCAAAGAAAAAAGAAAAAAAAAAAAACAACCAACTATTTGTACCCAAGACAAAACAGTGATGTTTGGATTCACTTCACTTAATTTTATTCATCTGAAACTAGGGGAAAGTCAGTCTGAAGGAAGTTCCTTTTATTGGAAATTAAGACAGGGAGCCACCTGAGTTTCAGCCCAGTTTAAGAGAGATGACTGAAACTGGCAAGACGAAATCACTTTCTTAACTTATGATTGTTTAAATTATTTACTACTAGATTTCTCAATGAAGTGACAGATGAAGAAACAGAATGACCCAGAGTAACCACTGAAACGTAAAGCAGAAAGGCAAAAAAAGCGAAAGTTCTAAAATTATGGTTACAACTGAAACAGACTGCCAGAAAGAAAGATACAAGACTCAGAATCCCACTTGTAGGCCGCTTGTCAAATTTATGACATAATATGTGCTATCAAGAGAATAGCAGACTCTTTCAAAGATGGAAAAAAGAATGAAAATATTCTGCCTGCATGAATGGCAAGACAAATCAATTCAGTCTTCTGTCCAACATAAATCACGTGCAAAAAATAATAATATAAATCACAAAATTTGCAATCCATTTAAATCGATAACAGAAGTTTGAATAAGACCAAGCCCTTGTTTATTCAAGATGAAAAAAAAAATCCTAAATAATGAAAATAATCAGAAATCAATCACAATCAAAACTGCAGCGAAATCGTAGTTGTGGAAAAATACTGTGCAAAGCAAAGTCATTCTTTCATACCCTGCTGGGAAGAAAAAAGTTGAACAAGAAACATTTCTTGATTGTAAACTGAAATTCTACTGCAAAACTACTACTATTACTACTGCTATCAATATTTAGATTAAAATGAGAAATTAAAGGTGGACTATTCTGAGGTTTATTAAATATTTCCAAAGAATATATCACATAAAAGATGCTGTAAATAGTGGGGATCAGTATGTTATTGCACATCAGCACATCATTGTCTTCATACATCTTTGTTGGGCAGAGAAATTAATGCCTGCTATGAAGGTGGCTAAATTACTGCTCATGAATATTCTATCTGACTAATTGTAAAGCTTTATAAAGCTTTACATTTCTGTCTATGGATCTATGGATACTGCTGCAATCTACTCCTGAAAATTAGGCTGGATCACTCTTCCCCATATTTAGACATAAGTAATTTAATATTCACCTGCAGGGACAGAATTGAAAGCAGTACAATACAGACAAGCATATATGAAGGAATTTCAAGAATCCTGTATAAGGCGGAACCCACCCATAGATCGATTGAACTTTGGTTCTTGGGTGATGGTGACAGTACGGTACATTACATATGCTGATCTTTGAGGTTCTGAAGAATGGAAGTAAGTCTTTCTTTCAGTTTCTGTCACATAAAGAATAGAAGAACCAATTTCATCATCCTGACTTTGACCCCTTTGTTGGTAACCTGGTTTTACTTTGGAGTCTGAAGTGTGAATTCCTAAAGTAAAAACCACAAACCTAAACAATAATGTTGTGCTACCACTCAGAACTTGGCATACTGCAGGAGAATGGAGGCTGGAAGACAAGATTTAAAAAATGTGGTGTGTGGAGAGTCCAATGCAAATATGGAGTGTCAATATTTGATACTAAGAACATTAATTAGGTATTGCTAAATCATCTAGCAGTTTAGTACATAAAAATTAATAAGCCAACTGTTCTCTCAAACTACCTTTGCCTGTTACTGTATTACGTGAATTTCTTGGCTCCTCAGAAATCCATTTCTTCTTCTTTACTTCTTTACAGTCATGGTTCTTTACCAGCTCAGTGTGGTTTGTTTCTGAGGGATTAAAATAATACATATTTACTTTTTAAAAAGCATGCAAAATTCTCTTATCCTAAAATGCTGTGGTGTTTTGAAAACCTAATCTCCCATTTCATACATAGGTCTTCTTGGGTGGAACATGGTTTTACATGTTAATTATTCCAACAGTATCGTTGCCCTAAAGGAGAGCAAAAGTGGCTATATTTCCTCTAGCAGAGTTCATGGTGGCAAAATCTTGAAAGCAAAGTCAAAAACTGACAAAGACCAGCAGTACTTTGGACTTGTACAATTGCTTTGACCGGTGCTGGCTCAGAATGCTTCTCTATATGAATTAGAAAATCTTCATGAGTACTGTATTTAGCGTTTACAGTTTAAAGCTACAAACATTTGCTTTAATGCACATACACATCTTTAATAAGGACAATCAAAAGTTGCATGCACAGGACAAACAAATCGTTTTCCAAAGTCAAGTGTAACATCTAAATGGGAACCCAATGCAAAGGGACTCCAAAGCATAGGTTGAACAGTTCTGTGGATGAACGGTGTGTCCTTACAAGATAACTCAGTTAGCAACAAAACTTGAACCTTAATATGTTCCCGTCTATTGGTGCTTATTTCTCATTCCTTGCACGAGGAGTACTTTGCCTCTGTCTCTGTTGTATCAGTTCAGTTATGTGTTGTTAGCTGAACAACTAAAATGACGTGGGATAAAAATAATTTCAATTTATAAAAGGACTATTTTAATCTTCAGTCACTTCAGTGAAATGATTTCCAGTATGGGCCCACACAAAGTTTAAACAGTTCAACTGGCATTGCTGCCATGGTGACAAACAGCATTGCAGAAATACTAATGAATGGCTGAAGGGAGATGACCTTCCTACAGCAGTTTACCTCCCATGTCAACATACCCAGTGTCTAAGGGTACTTATACTACAGACATGTCTTTTTTAACACTCAACAAAAACATTTATTTTCCAATTAATGGTGCAGCATGAGAAAGAGTCTCTAGAACATAAAGAACAAAAAATAAGTCAAACATAAAATGGTGAAGTTTAATGCGTGCATATTCAGTTATTTACCACGATGTTCAGCACTGAGAAGCTGATGCTAACGTATATTACCTCCATTTTCAAAGGATCTACAATCTGTTCTGGGAATACTCTCACTTGGTACTCTGCTTCCTGAACTCCCTCCTTCTCTTTTTGTATTATTAATTTTTGTAGGAATTGTGTTACCATCACCTGGAAAGGCAACAGAATCATAGAAACATAAAATGGTTAGAGTTAGAAGTGACCTTAAAGATCATGTAGTTCCAACCCCCCTGCCATAAGCAGGGACACCTCCCACTAGACCAGGTTGCTCAAAGCCCCATCCAATATGGCCTTGAACACTTCCAGGGATGGGGCATCCACAACTTCCCTGGGCAGTGCGTCACTACCCTCATAGTAAAGAATTTCTTCCCGATATCTAATCTAAATCTCCTCTCTTTCAGTTTAAAACCATTACCCCTCATCCTGTCATTACAATCCCTGTTAAAGAGTCCCTCCTCATCTTTCCTCTAGGCCCTGTTTAGGTACTGGAAGGCTGCTATAAGCTCTCCTCAGAGCCTTCTCTTCTCCAGGCTGAACAACTCCAACTCTCTCAGCCTGTCTTTACAGGAGAGGTGCCCTCATCTGGACTCACTCCAACAGGTCCATGTCCTTCTTATGTTGGGGGCCTCAGAGCTGGATGCAGTATTCCAGGTGGGGTCTCATGAGAGTGGAGAAGAGGAGCAGAATCATCTCCCTCAAGGAGACAGAAAGAATGTTTTCGCTGCTTGCGTGTAAGCACAGGAAATGGCACTGCCATTCTTTTCATCCCACTCCTATGAGCTGGTGATTAGTTTCAGGCAATTTCCATTAACGTCTCATTTTATATTCTTTCTCTTTTGTTAGTTATTTGGATCCTGTCCAGTGTGACTGATAAAAAACTCCCATGCTCTCTAAGAAAATCCAATAATATACAGGTTATAGAACACTATGGTTTCAAAGTAAAGAACCAGCTACAAATTACCTGCTCGTTCTTTAAGCTTCTCATTTTTCATGAATGATATTTATGAATATCATCTGATCAAATTTATGGTATTTTCAAGATCAGAGAATCACAGAATGGTTGGGTTTGGAAGGGACCTTTGGTGATCACCTAGTCCAACCCCTCTGCCAAAGCAGGTTCACCTAGAGCAGGCTGAACAAGAACACATCCACGTGGGTTTTGAATATCTCCAGAAAAGGAAACTCCACAACCTCTCTGGGAAGCCTGTTCCAGTGGTCTGTTACCCTTGAAGTAAAGAAGTTTTTCCTCATGTTGAGAAGGAATTTCTTGTGTTCCAGCTTGTCCCCATGACTCTTGTCCTGTTGCTGGGCACCGCTGAAAAGATCCTGGCCCCATCCTCTTGACATCCACGCTTTAGGTATTTATAAGCATTGATAAGATCCCCTCTCAGTCTTCTCTTCTCCAGGTTAAACAGACCCAAGTCTCTCAGCCTTTCCTCACAAGAGAGGAAAGATGCATAAGATGCGTAAGAGGCATACCTAAAGCCTCAGAGCACTCAACTGAATAAATGCTTTGGGCAAATATCTCTATCCTTTTCTCTCAACATATCTAATGATAAAGAAATAAATATATTAAAAGCTATATTCATATATTTGTTACTGATTCCTTCATCTGTAGTCTAAATACTTCTAAGTATTTAGTATGAATAATTCTAAATACTTCTAAGTCTAAATACTTGCCAGAAATAGCTTCTCAAAGCTATTTTAATAACAAACAATTTAAAAGCAGAAATAACCAGAAAATAATTTTACCCGATTCTGTTGAACAGTTTACACTGGCAAAAGCGGCCAGACAAAAAAGCATGACGTGGACAATTTTTCCATTCCCATTTTTTTATTATCACACGAAGAAAAATTAAATGAATCACCCGTGTTGTGTATCACAGGAAAGAACACATTGGGTTAATAGCCCATTTCTACCTTTCCCATCTACAATCAATACAGGTAGTCACCATGTGTGTGACACCACATATATATGTACATATATGGGGAAAAATGAATGAAGTATTTTTATGCTCTTTGTAATATGCTATCTTTAATTGTCACTAAATAAAAAAGTGGGGAGGAGGGGAAAACTATGTAGTAGTTTCTTCCTGTAACAGCAATTTAAAAAGCGATAAACATTGTCCAAGAAGTTGAAAACTACTTGCCTTTCTGCAAGTTTGGCTCAGTGGCTTCCAAGGGTAGCAGCACGTTTTCCTGAGGTGAAGACACAGTTTTTGTTGACTGTTGTTCGTGAGGGTACTGAATCCTGTAATACTCTCCTAAACATGTCCCAAGAGGTAAAAAAACACCAAAGTTTACTATATTGGCAACACTGCCGTTTAGGAAAGAGTGACTAATTTCATATTTACCAGATTTATAGCATATTTCCTTTATTGCTTTTTCCTCTTCAATATCTTCAGCAGTCCTAGGCACCCAGTTAGGAACATCTGTGGGAAATATTTTTAAAAGATTACTGGGTATCTGTACAAAGACCTTCAACAATTCTTAATAATCAAATACCATAATGAATTTCACTTTGGTCACGGGTTATTTTTTTCTGACTGCAAGCTCTACTTCTGGACAGAAATACGATTCCTTCATCTTAGGTCTTTCCAAGTGCAATGGAATAGCAGTTACAACACATATTAAGAAGCTACTGTCTTTTGACTTAAAATTATTCAAAAACATCTTCAGTACTCATTCCTTCATTTCCACCCAAAAGGAAATCTTCTCAATGAAGAGGTCAACAGGGATTGCTTGTTGCAAAACTTCTGCCCAAAGTTACTACCCTGTAACGTCTGCCAGCGGAGTTGGTGAAGTGACTGCTCCTGTCTCAGTTAAGGCTACTAAGGTTAGCAAAGCCCTACTTTTTATATTGTTTAAATGAATGCACCTTAGTCCGACTGAAACCGATTTAGGAAGCACTAACAGGATGCCCTGCCAGCCAAGCTGAAGGGCAGAGGGAAAGCCAAAAGCATCTCAGGGGAAAGGCCTGAGGACCAGCACAATAATTTGCAGAGTTCACGCATGAGAGTAGGTCATTCTCTCACTATTACTCTCTGGGAATGTGCAATTCATTCTTTACCCAGGAATCTCTCATCTCTAAGGGAGATATAGTCAACAGTTTAACTACATTTGAAAAATAAATGAATATATATATATATAAAATATATACACATAGACATTCAGTTAAACTAGTGAGGAGTTTTCTATGGATTCTCTTCGCTAGGTTTAAGGATAACTGCTGTTATAAAATGAGGTTGCCTACAGAATTTAGGAAATCAGTGGAACAAATTATTGAAGTTGAAGTCATACAACTATCTTTTGGAAACAAACCTGTGACGTCACCTTCAGTGATAAGTGTGTACAGTCCTGTTCAAAAGTTTGCTTGCCAGAAAAGAAGTACCTCCTAGACTTGTAATTTTGTCCCTGGATTTTGTGAAATTTTGAAGAGTATTTGATGGCCACCAGAACCATGGATTGCATCATCATAATTGTGGACCACATTTAAACTTTCCTTAGTGAAAAAAAGTGAATTATACCACCAATATTTTGGGGATTAGCTGTAAAGTATTTCAAAAACTTGTTAGCAACTCTTTTCTAAAAATGTAATGGTTATTATAATAAAGTTGTCAAGTACATTGCAAGAGTTGAAAAAAACACATTCTACTTCTTTGCAAAAGAAAGAAAAAACTGTATACAGCTCTTTTCCTCTTCATCGTCCTCTTCATCCTCTTCATCACTGAGGTTTATAATCAGTGGAGGGTGAATTGGTCTTAAAATATTCTCTTGATTTCTGAGTGATTCTTGACGATGGGCTGGATGTAGAATCCCTTCTTGGACACCCTGTTGCAAAGGGACATCTGCAGAAAAGAACATTATATTTATTTTATTAGGAAGGAACTAGAATATCAAATTCAGATTCAGATCAGCAGGTATACTTTTGAAATCATTATCATATTGAAGGAATCATTAAATAGGCAGATTGTGGCTTTTAGAAAAAATCTTCTGTCCGGGTTGCCAAAAGAGCATCTTCCAGCTACGGAAAGTATGAAAAAACACTGAATAAAGCCTTTTGAAAATAGGAACATTTTGATCATTCTACACTACTTAAAAATGGCTGGGTATCTCTTCCAGCTGTTGGATAGATTAATTTGAGATGGCAAACTTCTTCCAATCCCTTTTAAGATATTTACAACATAGGGAAATGTGTGATTAGTAATACCTGGGATGAAGCGAGTAAATGAGTTTAAGATCCCACCTGTGAAAATACTTTAGACATGCTGAATAACAGGCAGGTCTGTATCACTCATGGCTCTTCACACCCATAATTTTGAAGAATTTAGCAATGCTAACCAGAGGAATATCCAGTTTTAGCTTGTAGACATCTTTTTCTGTTAGTTTCTGAATCACAAGCCCCTTAACTAAATACAAAAAGTAGATTTTGAGAAAGAGCATGGCGTTCATGAAAATAATTTAGACCTAATTAGAAGAAAAATAGAAAAGATATTCTTTTCCTTAGGAATTTATATCTACCCACAATATTTGCAGCAAAACTATTTCAGATCTGGGATAGCATTTCTCGAGGGCCGGAAAATGCAGCAGACTGAAAATAAAAATGATGAAAATGGTGAGTCTATTTGTATTGTTCAAGCTGATGACCAATCTGCAGCTACAGATACAACCAGGATTCTGTGCATTATATTAAAAATACTGAAGTTGGATATGTTTTATCATATTAAAACCATTTTAATAAAACTCCTGCAGATCTATTTTTTTGTATCTCATGCAAGAGACTGTAAGATACAACACTTTCACTTGATAAGAGCTTTTTTCAGTGTCCAGAATAGGATATTATTAGATCTGAGTAGTGTGAGCCAAATGAAAATTAAATAGGTTTAATGAGATTTCTAAGTGATAAAATGAATAAATGCAGTTTTGATGTTTGCAGTGTTATTGTGGGAGTACGTGGACTTTGAATTCATACCTACTGCAGTAAAAAGAAAAAGGGCTGTGTCCATTTTCTCATTATGATTGTTAGATGTTACTCTTATACAGGATGCCCTTGTCCATAGTGCCTCTTTGCATGGTCTCTGACTCACATCACACCCAAAAGTGTGCCTACGCGGTGTTTACAAAAGCACTAGCTGCCAGGGGCCAGTGCTGTGGATGTGGAAACTGTACAAAAAGCAGTATGGGCACTCATACAAACAGAACTCAAGCTCTTGCCTTGGTCCTGTGGTTAGTTAGGCTCAACATGCACAGATATGACAGGCCACCTTTTCATGGGGGAATTTCAGGAATACATGGTGTTTGCTTCTGATTAGAGATCTTTCTGGACTTCTCTTATGACACCTGTCCCCAGCTCTGGAGATAAGGCACATGAACAGCTATATTTAAGTCCACTTCCTTGCATCTGTGATGAGTCATGCTGACTTGCTCTCACTCCTGCTTCCACCAGATTTCTGACATCTGTCTTGGTTCCCTGCCCCAGACTCTTACCCTGTTCCAGGTTCTAGCTATCCACCACAACTCCTGGTAGGCACGAGCTCCTCTTAGAAAGGACTGAGGAAAAAAACCCAACTTCTAACAGTGTTTTTTCCCATAAATAATCTGACTTTCAGATACTGTACTACCTTACACACTATTACTGTCCTTCAATAGCCTGCATCCAATGTTCAGGCCTGCAAAAGTTATTCAAAACGGTGAACTGGAAATACACCTGCACACACAGCACTGTAGTCTGATGTTATCTATACAAGAGGGGTCTCATCCAGGTAACATGTTGTGCTCTATCAGCAGATATTGCTACTACTGGCCCTACCAACCTCCTCCCTCCACCATACACACACTACTTTTTGTTTCTCTTAAACTCTTTCCTGCCTACTAACCGTTTGCACTGCTACAGAGATTTAACCTAGTAAATACCCAAGTCAAGCAACATTTTTACTCCATGGATCTTAGCAACCGGCATAGCCATTTGTGACTTTATCTTTTATGTCACTGGTATTTATGAAAATTCCTAACATGACAGCTAAGAAAGTTCATATGGCAACCCTATTCAAATGTCTACAATTCCTTTCTTTGCCTCCAACTTGCTGGGATGGCAGATCATGCCTGACTGATTTCCCATGCTACATTTCTTGACCATAATAGAGATCACAAAAGCATTGGAAGTAAGCACTGGAAGGACATTTTCGTGTATTTACTTACGCTAATGAACAAATTTTCCAGAAAATATTTTTACTCACTGTTACTTGGTGGCAAAAAAAGTCCATTTATAGTGCGAGGCTTGCTATGATGGAAGGCACAACTGATCCTCACACAGCCTGAGGGCTGTGTTTCCCAGAAACAGGAGATGTTGCTGTATTGCTGCTGCGGGAGAAAACAGAGATTTTCAGATATTGTAAATATAACAATAAAAATGGAGTAAATGGATTAGTACACGGTGTACTGCTGTGAACATATGACTAAGGTTTTGTGGGACCACCTGATACTTTAGAACATTGGAAGTTCTCTTTAAAGTTCTCTGAAGCTCCAGATACCTCTAAAGTTGTTTTGAGTTAGGTCAATGGAGCTTCCGTGATGTAAACCTGCTCCCAGATAAGAACAGGAGTAAAGCAGTCTATGTAGTGTACCGCAGGCTTTTCATGAGATGCTGGCAAGAAAAAAAATCTAGTAGTCACTTAATTGACCTGTGGCTGAGTTTCCTTTCCTGCACAATGGGACAATCAGGTCAATCTCAAATGAAGTCTGCTGTACGACTGCTAATCTTACACTAGTACTCCCTTACTAATAAAGGACATGGGTCTATAGGAGAATGAAGAGTAAGAAACAAAACGCACACAGATTCCCAAGAAAAACTAAAATCCTAAAAATTACGGAACTTGAAACGCCTGTACGGACTTCTCAGATTAAATCCCCAATGCTGGAGTGGACGCAATAAAAAAGAGTCTTACACCCACCCCAGGATTTGCACCAGGTGGAATGTAAACACTTCTTTGAAGGACAAACCCATTTTGAAGGACTTAAGCAACTGATTTTGCAAAAACTCATGTAGTTGCTATAAACAGAAATTATAAACATAGCTTATTTATTCCAAATGAATCTAAGGCTGATTCAATAAGAAAGTGATGAGTGATCTTTAGGCACGATTTCCAACGTATGTGTTCCTTGAGTATCAGAACCCAGTTCACAGGAGAAATTGTCCATAGTTTAGATGATCACTAGCTCTTCTCACCACTTCCAAAAATCAGATATTTTCATCTACAGATGCAACCGTGACCCAGAGAGAGTGACATATCACCTGCTAACTTCAGATAACAAACCTCCCTTTCAACACGGACATATCAAGGATACAAACCACTCTAAAATCTACAGCATTTACCTGTGCATGGGGGGAATAAAAACGGTAATCGCGGTCATTCCCAGATGAGGCCATCTTCACCTCTTGTGCTTCTCCTCCACTCTCTTAATACCGGCAGAACATGCATGAAAACGTTAAAGCAATCAACATTCAAGGGAATCATAATCTTATGCTGATCACAGTAGTTTTCTTTCAAAAACTGGGCGTTCAGAACTTTACCTCTGCTTCTTTTTTGAAACAGTACACGAACTGACAGTAAAATACAGTTGAACAAAAGAGGTGGTACTTTCTCCAGGCTTGTTGAACCAATGAAGGCAGTTGATAGCCGGTATAGAATGTTGCATTTCCACAGTTGCCAACTGCTCCTCCAGCTCATGACATCAGCATGATGGTGCTATTGGACCTGTCCCACTTTAACGTCTTCCTTTCTCTCCATTGCTTCAGAGTAAAGTAAGGAAAATCAGACCGTTTCTAAGCATCTCCCATGCTGGTGTTCCTTTAACGTAAAATGGAACAAACCCACTTGGTGCGGCGTAAATAATCCACAACTTCTTGCTGAAGGAACTGTGGTCTTGGAAACAAATCTTTGGTACCCCAAAGACAAACCTTATTCTTTGACTGTTTCTTGAACTAAGATCCTTGTGCCCAGTGTCTTCCTTACTGTGTCTCTTTTGTTGCATGGAGAAACGTGCTGCTCCCTGTTAGTACACTGTTAGCTGTAACTGCTCACATTGTTGGGGTTCACTGCTTTTTCTTGCTTCCATGACGTCCACTGCCACAGCTAAAGCAGAAAGAAGAGCATACGCTTGTGTCCCTAATTAACACCTCTGTTCTCATTCAGGTCCTAGCCTGCCTCTGAGCAAAAAATATCTTGGGGGGGGGGGGAAAGTGGGAAGGCTGACAGATGTGTCCATGAGAAGCAGGTGTCAGTGGTTCGTAGCACCACCAGAAGTGCATGAGACTGGTGGTTTCTTGGAGAAAAAAAACAAAACCCACCATGTCTGAACGGGACGGACTAATCTCCAGAGCACATCTGGACTGTACGCCATGGCTGAGCACTGGGCCTTTGTCACTGGAATCAAGTGATTTCTACAGGAATGGCTTCAGCTACGGACAGAATGAAACTGCTCACTGGATCAAGGCGGGGAGTACTGGAGAGAGCTGTGAACACAGAACCGATGTGGAAAGGCTCCCACAGTCCTGTAAGCCCTACAACTGTCTGGGACACACAGGGTAAGGAAAATTCAGGAAAGCCGATGAGGGCCATGAATAATGAACAGTCAGCGGGCAGGGGCAGCCATAAGAAGGAAGCGTTAACACTGCCAAGAGCTATCCAAACAGGGGCTCATTGTGGCTGTGTAGCTGTGCCTGAAAGAGGCACAGAAGGTATGGTCAGGAAGAATTCATTCTGTATTGGGTTTGCGTGGCAAGGTTTTGGTAGTGGGGGGTTACTGTGGTGGTTTCTGTGAGAAGCTGTTGGAAGCTTCCCCCATGTCCCATAGAGCCAATGCCAGCCGGCTCCATGACAGACTCGCCGCTGGCCAAGGCTGAGCCCATCAATGACTGTGGTAGCACCTCTGTGATATTTATGAAGGGGGAAAAAAAAACTCTTGGGCAACAGCAGCCAGAGACAAAAGAGAGAAAGTTTTGTAAGATCGAGTTTTTATTGCTCGTTGCCCTCTTCAGATTTGATTGGTAATAAATTGATCTCCCCGAGTGGAGTCCGTTTTGCCCATGTCAGCAATGGGTCTGTGATCTCTCCCCATCCTCATCCTCACCCACGAGCCTTTCCTTGGATTTTCCCTCCCCTGCCCAGCGAGGAATGCAGCCACAGGGCGGCTTTGGTGGGCACCTGCCCCCAGCCAGGCTCAGCCCAGCACAGGGTCACAGGCCGCGGGCCGGGCAGAGGGCCTGGGGATCCACCAGCCGCAGCCGTCCCGAGGGAGGCACCATCAGGCAGGGAGCGAACCCCAAGCCCGGGGGACAGGCAGCCATGCCCCAGGCCCGGGCGTGTGGCACCCCGGAGAGCAGAAAACCCCCTGAGGAAAGGCCGCCGGCCCCAGGCAACGGCACCGCCAACGGCTAACGGCCGCCGCCAGCGCGCGCCACCGGGCGGCCGCCTCAGCCTCGCGCCGCGCAGAGCTGGGACGGGCGGCGCTGCCACAGCGGGAGCCGCCGCTGCCGAAAGCGGAGCTGCCGCAGGCCCGCGGCCGGGTTGGGCGGCAGAGGGCGGCGCCGTCCCCTCGCTGGGGGCTACTGGAGATAGTCGACCGCGGCCCGCCCCGCCGTCCCCGGCGCACAGGGGTGTCGCGGGACTCCCGGCGGGCAGGAGGCGGCGGACTCCATTTCCCGTGGCGCAGCGCGGGCGGCCCGGGGCGGCGCAGGCCGGCGGCAGGCGCAGCGGCCGGGGGCCGCGAGCAGCCGGTGTGCGGTGCAGCGGAAGGTGCCATGTCTGTTCGTGACCGAGGTGAAGGAGGAGCCAAGCGGGAGCGCCACGTGGCCGGCCGGGACCGGGCTCAGGCTTGGGCCCAGGCCTGGGCGCAGGGGGAGCCGCTGGTCCGCGGGTAGCGGCGCCGCACGGGGGGTCAGAGAGTGGGAGAGGCAGCAGCAGCATCTACCGTGTCATCGCCGCTGCGGGCAGGGGGACACCCCAGTGGCGCGAGGTTTCGCTGCAGACAGACCTTGAGTGAAATGCAGGTGGGGAGGGGTTGCATTCCCCCAAAATGGGGGAAAGGAAGGTAGGTTGGGTGCCGTTTCAGCTCTGTACGGCTCTTCACCTGGCAAGTGCATCTAGGTGTTATGTTTGCTTTTTCCAAGTGTAGGGAACAGACGTGGCAAGGAATGAGGCCACTCCAACGTGACCAGACTGAGAGCTTGTGTAAAACCATCCTGGCCTGTGAGCCTTGTGGGTGAAAAAAAGAAGGTGGTCTCTTCTTTTTTTTTTTTTTCTTCTTTTATTTTTTTGATGAAAGGGCTGTTAGGCATATGATAGAAGAATTCATTTGAGGCTGTAAGATGTGGAATACTTATCCAGGTGGAAGTAATGCAGCCCAATATAAAACGCAGTGTAAGGGCAGCTTGGGATGGCATTCCCCTGTCTGGCTGTAGGTCTCCAACTTGTGTTTCCCCATTTCAGTAGCAGTATCTCTTGCCGTCTGTCAGCTGCATGATGAACTTGAATACATCTGGCGGACTTTCTCCTGTTGGTGTTTGACTTCTGGATGGAAGAGCTACGAGTGCCAGAACGTCATTAGCTAAATTGCTCAGCTCTCAGTTGAACAATTGTCCTTCTAGAAATTTCGACTACTTGTGACTGGATATCTGTTTCAGACCGTAAGATCACTTATTTCTTTGCTTTTTTAGGTGGAAAGATGTTTAGTTGACAGCACTGATACTGGGTATTTAACACCAGGATGCTTTTGCCACCGTGCATTCCACTGGTCTGTGTATTGCACTTACATGGTGCCATTGTCTTTCAGCTCCAAACTGCAAACTCGGAGCAGCTAGTCATGAATAGTTTGTATTGACATTGTAATACGGGAAGGCATGTCTCAAAATTTTGCCACTTTGAACTGGAACTCTTGAGTTGACATGCATTATGTAAAGTGGAAGGCAACGTCATCTCTGAACACTAATCAAGAATGGAAAAGGAGAGGGTTTGCAAATAGATTGCCTTTGTTCTTTTGTCTCAGAGCACTTTGCAAACTGTCATGTCTTGAAGAAACAATGGTTTATTTAGGTAGTTTTTGAATTCAGCAATATAACGTGTAATACTGGATTTACAGAGTCCAGCTGTAAGGAGCAAGAATCCATCTGGGAATAAGGCAGTAACATAGCCATGACAAGGGTTTAAAATTCCTGTCTTTTCATCTGTTTAAAGTTTTGGCAACTGAAACTCTAACTGGGAAGGCATTAGAGGCAGATACATACAGTGCAGTTCCTACTGAAAAGGTGGACGGAACCTGCTGTTATGTAACTACCTATAAGTTAATAGGGAAAATCCATATGCCGATTTCTCATGCTGACTAGAAGCCTTGTTTTACATAGTTTTCATTTTTATTGTATGATTTATTGGATTAGAGCTGCTGTGAATATGTCTTATTAGTAAATCTTCTGTGCAAAGTAGAATTTTTATAATAAAGGGTGTCTTAATTTCCTTGAGAAGGATTAAAAGAAGTGTGGAGGTTGAGAGGAAATGGGAAGACTTTGGTTTGTTGCATCACTGGGGTTCTTGCCTTTACCTGAAATTGTACGGAAACTTTGTAGGGGTTGTAATTGTAAGGATTCACCCAAGAAAGGCCAGGATTCAAACTTAACTCTCTTGCCTTTCAGGGAAGCACTTTCATAGCAATCTTGAAGGCTCAGCTTGCAAGAACTAAGAGGACGCTCTGCTAGTTCACTTTTCGAACTGGGCAACTGCAGTTGCTGTTAGGAACCTGGGGGACACAGAGATGCGAGATGAGAAGGAAATGTCCCAATGAAGCACAAGCTGCAGACTAAAGCTTTGGCCATTCATCTGAGCGACATGAGGCAGAGGTTCTAATCTCTGCTTTCAAGACAGCTGTAAAATGTATTAATGGTCCTGAGGGTATCTTGTGAATGTTTTGTAGCCTGAGTCCTTTTATGACTTTGGACCTCAGATGATCATCATTCAGCTCTTGCAGATGCTTCACAAGCAAACAATCAATCAGAGAGACAAATAGATCACTCTCCTGTTGTCTCTGCTGTGCTTTGTCCAGTGCTACAGACCAAAACCCACTGCTTGTAGCTCCTCACTTTAAAGGCGGGTACATATTTTGCATTCGTATCAGTAATATTGTAAACAATTAGAAATCACTCATTAGTTAGGCAAAATTACATGTCTGCAAACAATGAAAATCATTAACTGCTCTTTCAGTCTTCTCAGCATTGCTTAGAATCTTGTGCGTTTTGTTAAGAGCAATTTTACATTTTCTAGGTGGGGAGAGACATGCCACTTTTACTAAAAAGACTGAATTGTAAAAATTTCTATCAAACAGTCACCTGAGTGGTTGTTTTAAACTTCAGGAATGTTTTTGTACGTGGATTTCTTTTCCTCCAAGTTGGTGCATTATAAGATCCTGAAGTATATTTGTCTATAAAAAATTGTTTCTTAATTTCAGCTACACTTTCAGGAAAGACTGAGATGTGAATTAAATATTACATTAGCTGAAGTATCATTTAATGTGTCAGGCGAATCATACATCATTTCTGAAATACAAGCTAATATGAAATACGGACTTTCCCTCTAGTACTTTAAAGATCATTTGTGATCTTGCAGCATTTCCATCAGGCTCACAGGATCTTCCAAATGAGGCGATACTTTCATGGACATCCTTGACTTGAGCAAAGTGAATGTTCCTGTGTTGAAAATCTTACCAAAGGCATAATTTTTTTTTTAAATTACACAAATTTTTAATCCTATCTCCATTCTTATCTCTGCTTTTGAAAGCACTAGATGCAAAGCAATGTCATGTTTTTGTGCTACACAGCTGATTTTGCATCAGAATATGCTAATGACTGTTTTCTGTAAAATTTGGTTAAAAATCATTGTTATTAATGCTCTGTTTTTCTGTTAATTCCATCTTAATTCCATTACTTCAAATTATTAATTCCATAATAATCCTAAACTTTTCAGCTTATATGCAATATGTAAGTATTACCATAGTCTTCCATTTGGGTCCAAAATCTATTTGTGTCAAGCTGATTCTTTGGTTTGGAGCTTTTCCAACCGTATGGTTCAGGTACTGCTGAAAAGAAAAGGTAGAGAAAGTGGTGACAAAAATGCTGATCCCCTATTTTTTGAAATGCTGTATCCTTTTTTAACCTGGAAATGTGATAAGATGTAGTCTTCACAGTAAGAATGTTCTCTCTGTAATCTCTATACCAAGCTGTCCACATTAAATCGAAGCAAACATTCAAAGAAAAAAAAAAAAACCAAACAACTGTTTGTCCCCAGGATGAAGCAGTGATGTTAGGATTCCTTTCACTTAACTTTATTCATCTGAAAGCCGAAGTTACTCTGTCTAAAGGAGGTTCCTTTTATTGGAAATTAAGACAGGGAGTCACATGAAGATGGAGTTTCAGCCCAGTTTAAGAGATGACTGAAACTGGCAAGATGAAATCACTTTCTTAAATGATGATTATTTAAATTATTACCCCTTCATTTCTTGATGAACTGGCAGATGAAAAAATCCAATGATCCAGAGAAACCGTGGAAACAGAAAGTAGAAAGGCAAATAAAACCCAAGTGATGGACTAGATTGGGTATAGCTACATTAGCAAGTTAATAATAAAGGGAAATCTGAAGCAGACTGCCAGAAAGAAAGATGTAAAACTCAGAATCCCACTTGTAGGCCACTTGTCAAAATCGTAACATAGTGTGTGCTGTGCAGTGGACAGCAGAATCTTTCAAACATGGAAAAAAGATAACTAAAAATATGCTTCCTGCATGAATGGCAGGAAGAATGTTCATGACTATGCTTCCTGATTAATTGTAAAGCTTTATAAAGCTTTACGTTTCTGTGTATGGATACTGCTGCAATCTACTCCTGAAAATAAGGCTGGATCAAATTTACTCGTGTCCATGTTTAGGCATAAATAACTTAATATCCATCTGCAGGGGCAAAACTGAAAGCAGTACAATACAGAATGGCTGTAAAAGCAGGAACCCACCTGTAGATCTATTGAACTTTGGTTCTTGGGTGGCGGTGACAGCACGGTAGGCTACATATGCTGATCTGTGAGGTTCTGAAGAATTGAAATGAGTCTTTCTTCTGGTTTCCCTCACAAGCAGGAACCCACCTGCAGATCCATTGAACTTTGGTTCTTGGGTGACGGTGACAGCACAGTAGATTACATATGCTGATCTTCGAGGTTCTGAAGAATGGAAATAAGTCTTTCTTTCAGTTTCCCTCACAAGCGGGAACCCATCTGTAAATCCATTGAACTTTGGTTCTTGGGTGACGGTACGGTAGACTACATATGCTGATCTTCGAGGTTCTGAAGAAGGGAAATAAGTCTTTTTTGCAGTTTCCCTCACAAGCAGGAACCCACCTGTAAATCCATTGAACTTTTGTTCTTGTGTTACGGTGACAGCATGATAGACCACATAGGCTGATCTGTGAGGTTCTGAAGAATGGAAATAAGTCTTTCTTGCAGTTTTCCTCACAAGCAGGAACCCACCTGTAGATCTATTGAACTTTGGTTCTTGGGTGTCAGTACGGTAGACTACATATGCTGATCTTTGAGGTTCTGAAGAATTGAAATAAGTCTTTCTTCCAGTTTCCCTCACAAGCAGGAACCCACCTGTAGATCCATTGAACTTTGGTTCTTGGGTGACGGTGACAGCACAGTAGATTACATATGCTGATCTTCGAGGTTCTGAAGAAGGGAAATAAGTCTTTTTTGCAGTTTCCCTCACAAGCAGGAACCCACCTGTAAATCCACTGAACTTTTGTTCTTGTGTTACGGTGACAGCATGATAGACCACATAGGCTGATCTGCGAGGTTCTGAAGAATGGAAATAAGTCTTTATTGCAGTTTTCCTCACAAGCAGGAACCCACCTGTAGATCTATTGAACTTTGGTTCTTGGGTGTCAGCACAGTAGATTACATATGCTGATCTTCAAGGTTCTGAAGAAGGGAAATAAGTCTTTCTTCCAGTTTCCCTCACAAGCAGGAACCCACCTGTAGATCCATTGAACTTTGGTTCTTGGGTGACAGTACGGTAGACTACATATGCTGATCTATGAGGTTTTGAAGAATGGAAGTAAGTCTTTCTTCCAGTTTCTATCGCATAAGGAATAGAAGAACCAGTTTCATCATCCTCACTTTGACCCCTTTGTTGGTAATCTGGTTTTACTTAGGAGTCTGAAGTGTGAATTCCTAAAAGTAAAAAACCAAACCTAAACAATAATGTTGTGCTACTACTCAGAACTTGGCATATTGCAGGAAAATGGAGGCTGGAAGACAAGATTTAAAAAATGTGGTGTGTGGAGAGTCCATTCTAAATATGGAGTGTCAATATTTGACACTAAGAACATAAATTAATTAGGTATTGCTCAATCATCTAGCAGTTTAGTAAATAAAAATGAGTAAGCCAGTTGTTCTCTCAAACTACCTTTACCTGTTACTGTATTAGGTGAATTTCTTGGCTCTTCAGAAGTAAACACTGGAAGGACATTTTTGTGTATTTACTTGGACTCTAATGTACAAACTATTGATAAAATATTTTTATGCACTGTTACTAGGTGGCAAAAAAATGTCCATTTATAGTACGATGTTTACTATGATGGAAGGCACAACTGATCCGCATACAGCCTGAGGGCTGTGTTTCCCAGAAACAGGAGATGTTGCTGTACTTGCTGCTGCGGGAGAAAACAGAGATTTTCAGATATTGTAAATATAACAATAAAAATGGAGTAAATGGATTAGTACACGGTGTACTGCTGTGAACATATGACTAAGGTTTTGTGGGACCACCTTCTGATACTTTAGAACATTGGAAGTTCTCTTTAAAGTTCTCTGAAGCTCCAGATACCTCTAAAGTTGTTTTGAGTTAGGTCAATGGAGCTTCCGTGATGTAAACCTGCTCCCAGATAAGAACAGGAGTAAAGCAGTCTACGTAGTGTACTGCAGACTTTTCATGAGATGCTGGCAAGAAAAAAAAATCTAGTAGTCACTTAATTGACCTGTGGCTGAGTTTCCTTTCCTGCACAATGGGACAATCAGGTCAATCTCAAATGAAGTCTGCTGTACGACTGCTAATCTTACACTAGTACTCCCTTACTAATAAAGGACATGTGTCTATGGGAGAGTAAGGAGTAAGAAAAAGAAAAAAACACAGAAAGATTCCCAACAAAAACTGAAAAACTAAAAATCTGAGAACTTGTAATCCTTGTGCAGGCTTCTCAGGTGTGGATTTCAAAATGAGGAAAAAAACCCCTTTTGTTCAAATTCCCTTTGGAAACATCAGCTTGGCAGAAGAAAGTCACTTTTGTTTTAGACTCAAAAATGTGTCTGAAGGCACTCGCTCCTTACTGCCTTTATCTCCATATCTGTAAATCTGCAAAACAGATGTGAACGTGTCCCCCATCTCCATTATGAGCACACAGTCTCACTGCCAAGAGGTTTTTCACAGTGACAGAGTCTGCACCTGGAACTCTGATGAGGAAAATGACCTTTTGCCTAAGTCACATGAGATTCCCATACCCTAGTGGTTACATTAAATGTGAATGTCCTCTTTTAGAACTTTTTCATTTTAAATAATGGGGGAGATAATACAGTAGTCCATGTAGAGCAGTATTATGGTGACAAATATCAATGCAGGTTTATATCCTGGATGTGACTACATCCCAGCTGAGAGCTGTAAATGCCAGGTTGCCAGTCATTTCTTAATGAGTTTCTGTGTAATATTTTAAAAAGAAATGAAGCCACACTTGAAAATATTTCAATATTTCAGGGTAACTTGCAGCCCGTTCCAGACATTAACAGCCAGGTAACAGCATCTCAAAACCACACCACTTTTGGACTGTAGTCAGTACAGCTGGGCTATCTCCTGAGACACGCTGGGGTCTGGAGCCAAAGCCCCTCTCCCAGGAATTAACGCCTGAATCCCCAATGCTGGACTGGACGCAATAACAAAGCCCCCTATACCCACCCCTGGATTTGCACCAGGTGGAATGTAAACACTTCTTTGAAGGACAAACCCATTTTGAAGGACTTAGTTTTAAGCAACTGATTTTGCAAAAACTCAGGTAGTTGCTATAAGCAGAAATTATAAACATAGCTTATTTATTCCAAATGAATCTAAGGCTGATTCAATAAGAAAGTGATGAGTGATCTTTAGGCGTGATTTCCAACGTATGTGTTCCTTGAGTATCGGAACCCAGTTCACAGGAGAAATTGTCCATAGTTTAGATGATCACTAGCTCTTCTCACCACTTCCAAAAATCAGGTATTTTCATCTACAGATGCAGCCATGACCCAGAGAGAGTGACATATCACCTGCTAACTTCAGATAACAAACCTCCCTTTCAACACGGATATATCGAGAAAGTCAAGGATACAAACCACTCTAAAATCTACAGCATTTACCTGTGCATGGGGGGAATAAAAACGGCAATTGCGGTCATTCCCAGATGAGGCCATCTTCACCTCTTGTGCTTCTTCTCCACTCTCTTAATACTGGCAGAACATGCATGAAAACGTCAAAGCTGTCAACATTCTGGCAAATTGTAACCTTAGGCTGATCACAGTAGTTCTCTTTCAAAAACAGGACCTTCAGAACCTTACTTCTGCTCTTTTTTGAAACAAAACCCCAGCTGACAGCAAAATACCCTTGAATGAAGGAGATGGTACCTTCTCCAGCCTTGGTGAACCAGTGAAGGCAGTTGATAGCCAGTATAGAATGTTGCACTTCCATAGTTCCATGGTTGCCAACCACTCCTCCAGCTTGTGACATCAGCATGATGGTGCTATTGGACCTGTCCCACTTTAACGTCTTCCTTTCTCTCCATTGCTTCAAAGTAAGGAAAATCAGACCGTTTCTAAGCATCTCCCATGCTGGTGTTCCTTTAACGTAAAATGGAACAAACCCACTTGGTGCGGCGTAAATAATCCACAACTTCTTGCTGAAGGAACTGTGGTCTTGGAAACAAATCTTTGGTACCCCAAAGACAAACCTTATTCTTTGACTGTTTCTTGAACTAAGATCCTTGTGCCCAGTGTCTTCCTTACTGTGTCTCTTTTGTTGCATGGAGAAACGTGCTGCTCCCTGTTAGTACACTGTTAGCTGTAACTGCTCACATTGTTGGGGTTCACTGCTTTTTCTTGCTTCCATGACGTCCACTGCCACAGCTAAAGCAGAAAGAAGAGCATACGCTTGTGTCCCTAATTAACACCTCTGTTCTCATTCAGGTCCTAGCCTGCCTCTGAGCAAAAAATATCTTGGGGGGGGGGGGGAAAGTGGGAAGGCTGACAGATGTGTCCATGAGAAGCAGGTGTCAGTGGTTCGTAGCACCACCAGAAGTGCATGAGACTGGTGGTTTCTTGGAGAAAAAACCAAAACCCACCATGTCTGAACTGGACGGACTAATCTCCAGAGCACATCTGGACTGTACGCCATTGGTCTGCCAGTGGGAAGGGTGACACACGTGTAGGTGAGCAGCAGGGGCCAGTGACGCCATGGGCACGCGGGGCACAAGGCTGGCTCAGTGGTGGTTACACCCAAGCTGGGGAAGAAGTACAAAGACATTGAAACGACTGGAAGTCTTCTGGTGTCTCTAGGAGCCTGTCAACTTGTTTGTAACTCAAGTATGAGGGGATGGCCCGAAGAGTAACTGCAAAGGAAAATACCGCATGGCTGAGCACTGGGCCTTTGTCACTGGAATCAAGTGATTTCTACAGGAATGGCTTCAGCTACAGACAGAGTGGAACTGCTCATGGGACCACGGCGCGGAGTACTGGCCAGAGCTGTGCCTTAATGAGGCACAGAAGAAGGTATGGTCAGGAAGAATTCATTCTGTATTGGGTTTGCGTGGCAAGGTTTTGGTAGCGGGAGGCTACTGTGGTGGTTTCTGTGAGAAGCTGTTGGAAGCTTCCCGCATGTCCAATAAAGCCAATGCTAGCCGGCTCCAAGGCAGACCCAGCACTGGCCAAGGCTGAGCCCATCAGCAATGGTGGTAGCACTTCTGTGATAACATGTTTAAGACGGGGAACTATCTGTGGCCAAAGGCAGAATGAGGCTATTCCAACATGACTGCACTGGGAGCTTGTGTAAAACCATCCTTCTGTCCCCACATGTGAGACTTGTTGGGTAGTGGTAGAGAGTGGTAAGGTCTCCCCTCAGCCTCATTTTCTTGAGCGTAAACAACCCCCGTTCCCTCAGCCGCAGCGTAGAACATCCTGTGCCTGCAGAGGCAAACTCTGCTGGGGATCATTCACCCCTCTGTGCAGAGGCTGCCGCTGGTTATGGAGTCGGGTACGAATCGGAGAGAGGAAAATGTTTTGTTCATTTGAGGTGCAGAGTTTTCTAAAGTAGAAAGATGAGTTCAAAAAAGGCATACTTTTATGCTTGTCAATTCAATGTAGTCAAAGCTGAGTGGAATTTAACTAATTACAGTTAGAAGCAATGGAAATAATGTATATAAAGTAGAATATTTTTTTTTAGGCATATTTATTGTACTTTTGTGAATATACCAACTATTTTTTACGACAAATTTCCATTTTGGTCAAATTCTAAACGTTAGTGTGCTTCCTATGTCTTATTTTTGGAATTTTCGATTTTATCATCTTTTATTCTATGGTTGATAATTTCCTTACTTCAATTTAGGTCTTTCTTGTAAATTGACGCACTCGCTTCATCTCTTTCTCCTTTCTATATATCGTTCTCCTTTTCTATTCACGTCCATGTCTTTTTGGCTCTGCTGTCAAAACAGATATACAGAACACTTTGTGCATAATTTATTAGAGTAAAACTATATACTTTTTCAGAAACATTTTCAGAAGTAAACTTTCAATACGAGACACAAGGTAGAGGTTCTAATCTCTGCTTTCAAGACAGCTGTAAAATGTATTAATGGTCCTGAGGGTATCTTGTGAATGTTTTGTAGCCTGAGTCCTTTTATGACTTTGGACCTCAGATGATCATCATTCAGCTCTTGCAGATGCTTCACAAGCAAACAATCAATCAGAGAGACAAATAGATCACACTCCTGTTGTCTCTGCTGTGCTTTGTCCAGTGCTACAGACCAAAACCCACTGCTTGTAGCTCCTCACTTTAAAGGCGGGTACATATTTTGCATTCGTATCAGTAATATTGTAAACAATTAGAAATCACTCATTGTTAGGTAAAATTACATGTCTGCAAACAATGAAAATCATTAACTGCTCTTTCAGTCTTCTCAGCATTGCTTAGAATCTTGTGCGTTTTGGTTGGGGAAGGTTTAAGAGCAATTTTACATTTTCTAGGTGGGGAGAGACATGCCACCTTTACTAAAAAGACTGAATTGTAAAAATTTCTATCAGTCACCTGAGTGGTTGTTTTAAACTTCAGGAATGTTTTTGTACGTGGATTTCTTTTCCTCCAAGTTGGTGCATTATAAGATCCTGAATTGTATTTGTCTATAGCAAAAACAAGATACACTGGTTCTTAATTTCAGCTACAATTTCAGAATTCTATATAGTTGAATTTATTGTATTTTCAAGATGCATGTCATCGTAGTACCTAAAACCTCATAGGACTCAACTGAAGAAATGCTTTGGGGAAATATCTCTATCCTTTCCTCTCAATGTATCTAATGATAAATAAATGCATACATTAAAACATATTTATTCATATATTTGTTACTGATTCCCTCATCTGCTGTCTAAATATATCTAAATACTTGACAGAAATAGCTTATCAAAGCTATTTTAATAACAAACAATTTAAAAGCAGAAATAACAAGAAAATAATTTTGTCCAATTCTGTTGAACAATTTAGGCTGGCAAAAATGGTCAGTCAAAAAAGCATGACATGAAGACAATTTTTCCATTCCCATATTTTTTTTTATTAGCATATCAATCCTACTACTCAAATCTGTTTTACATAAAATAGTGTTACAAAGATTTTATCCCTGAAATATGTTTTTAATAAACATAGCACCTCATTATTTCTGTCCAGCAATTTTTATATACTAATTACTCAGGTGTCTTTTTATATTAAGAACATAACGCTATCCTAAAATGGAATTACATTATCACGTATTCAGTAAAAAAAAACTAATACAGATTTTTTCAGTCATGCCACTTGGTCAAGAGTGAAGGAGAAACATAATAAGGGAGGTAAATCTTCATTTGTATTCTTTTGACTTTAATTATGTTGGATATAGCCCAACATTCAAAACCAAATGCCACGTGCTTCTTACTATCTTTTAAAAGACACTTAAAGGGGGTATTTATTTAACCTAAATTTAATTACAGAAAATGTTGATGTATCGCTACATTTCGTCATGTAGACACTAAAGAACGCAGAGCACCTCTGGGAAAATGATTCATCTCACCTTTCTTTGGATATCACAGGATAGCCCCATAATAGTGCCTGTCTCTACAACAGAGAGCCTGGATGAGAAATTTAAACTACATTCATGACCTTAGGATGGCTGAAAATAGACTACATAAATTTTGATCATGAAGAAAAATTAAGTGAACCACCTATGTTATGTATCTCAAGAAAGTACACATTGGGTTAATAGCCCATTTCTACCTTTCCCATCTACAGTCACTACAGGTAGTCACCACGTGTGTGACGCCATATATTTTTATATATATATATATATGGGGAAAAATGAATGAAGTATTTTTATGCTCTTTGTAATATGCTATCTTTAATTGTCACTAAATAAAAAAGTGGGGAGGAGGGGAAAACTATGTAGTAGTTTCTTCCTGTAACAGCAATTTAAAAAGCGATAAACATTGTCCAAGAAGATGAAAAGTACTTGCCTTTCTGCAAGTTTGGCTCAGTGGCTTCCAAGGGTAGCAGCACGTTTTCCTGAGGTGAAGACACAGTTTTTGTTGATTGGTGTTCATGAGGGTACTGAATCCTGTAATACTCTCCTAAACATGTCCCAAGAGGTAAAAAAACACCAAAGTTTACTATATTGGCAACACTGCTGTTTAGGAAAGAGTGACTATTTTCATATTTACCAGATTTAAACCATATTTCCTTTATTGCTTTTTCCTCTTCAATATCTTCAGCAGTCCTAGGCACCCAGTTAGGAACATCTGTGGGAAATATTTTTAAAAGATTACTGGGTATCTGTACAAAGACCTTCAACAATTCTTAATAATCAAATACCATAATGAATTTCACTTTGGTCACGGGGTTTTGTTCATGACTGCAAGCTCTACTTCTGGATAGAAATACGGTTTCTTCATATTAGGTCTTTCCAAGTGCAATGGAATTGCAGGTATAATACGTATTAAGAAGCTAAAGCCTTTGCCCAAAGTTACTGTCCTGTAATGTCTGCTGGCAGAGCTGGTGAAGTGAGTGCTCCTTATCTGTCTCAGTGAAGGCTACTAAGGTTACCAAAGCCCTACTTTTTATATTGTTTATTAGAGAGAGAGCAGTTTAAATTAATGTGGCTTAGTCAGACTGAAGCCGATGTAGGAAGCACTAACAGGATGCCCTGCCAGCCAAGCTGAAGGGCAGAGGGAAAGCCAAAAGCAGCTCAGGGCTGCATGAGAACCAGCACAGTAATTTGCAGAGTGCACGCGTAAGTGTAGGTCGTTCTCTCACATGCACTCTCTGAGAAGGTGCAATTCATTCCTTCCCTCTGAGTCTGTCATCTCTAAGGGAGATACAGTCAACAGTTTAACTACATTTAAAAAAATAAATAAAACGTTTTATAGATATATATATAAAAAAATATATATATATATATAAATTCACGTAAGCTAGTGAGGAGTTTTCTATGGATTCTTTTCGCTAGGTTTAAGGATAACTGCTGTTATAAAATGAGGTTGCCTACAGGGTTTAGGAAATCAGTGGAACAAATTATTTAAGTTGAAGTCATACAACTGTCTTTTGGAAACAAACCTGTGACTTCACCTTTAGTGATAAGCATGTACAGCCCTGTTCAAAAGTTTGTTTCCCAGAAAAGAAGTACCTCCTAGACTTGTAATTTTGTCCCTGGATTTTGTGAAATTTTGAAGAGTATTTGATGGCCATCTGAATGTGTAACACATTTTAAACTCTGTTTAATGAAAAAGAGGTATGTGAATTATACCAGTATTGAAATACACATTTCACAGGCGTCACTCACATCAGGTGACTACCAGTGCCAATATTTTGGGGATTAGCTGGAAAGTATTTCAAAAGCTTGTCAGCATCGCTTTTCTAAAAATGTAATGGTTATTATAATAAATCAGTTGTCAAGTACATTGTAAGAGTTGAAAAAAACACATTCTACTTCTTTGCAAAAGAAAGAAAAAACTGTTTACAGTTCTCTTCCTCTTCACTGTTCTCTTCATCCTCTTTATCGTTGAGGCTTATAATCAGTGGAGGGTGAATCTGTCTTGAGGTATACTCTTGACTTCTGAGTGATTTTTGACGATGGGCTGGACACAGAATCCCTTCTTGGACACCCTGTTGCAATGGGGCATCTGCAGAAAAAAACATTATTTTATTTGGAGTGAACTAGAGTATCAAATCCAGGTTCAGATCAGCAGGTATACTTTTGAAATCATTATCATATTGAAGGAATCATTAAATAGACAGATTGTTCCTTTTAGGAAAAATCTTCTGTACCGGTTGACAAAAGAGCATCTTCCAACTACAGAAAGTATGAAAAACTGGATATTTACAACATAGGGAAACATGGTTAGTAATACCTGGGCTGAAGTGAGTAAATGAGATTAGGACCCCACCTGTGAAAATATATTAAACATGCTGAATAATAGGCAGGCTTGTATCACTCCTCATGGAACCAATTATGAAGAATTTAGCATTGCTAAGAAGAAGATTACACTTTTTTAGCTTGTAGACTTTTTTTCCTATCAATTGTCAGAATGACAACTCTTTTTACTAAGTAAAAACATAGATTTTGAGAAAGAATATGAAGTTCATGAAAATAATCTACACTTAATTAGAAGAGAATCAGAAAAGAGATTTTTTTCGTTAGAAATTTATGTCTACCCATGAGATTTGCAGCATAACTATTTCAGTACTGGGATAGCATTTTCTGAGAGCCAGGAAATGCAGTGGACTGAAAATAAAAATGATGAAGAATGGTGAGTCTATTTGTATTGTTCTACCTGACCTATTTGCAACTACACATAAAATCAGGATTCTGTGCATTATATTAAAAATATTGAAGTTAGGTGTTTTCCAGCTTTAAAGACATAAGATGAAGAATGGGTATTTTCTTCCATTCCACTTGTTTTTATTCTTGTGCATTTCTTGCTTGCCTATAAGCAGCATGTGTTATCACACTAAAACCATTTTAAGAACACTCCTGCAGATCAGATTTCTTGTATCTCATGCAAGAGCAAGTAGGATACAACATTTTCACTTTATAGAGCATTTTTCACTGTCCAGAATAGGGTGTTATTAGCTCTGTGATATAAGCTAAATCAAACTTAAATTAGTTTCACAAGATTTCTAAGTGTTAAAATGACTAATTGCAGTTTTAATGTTTGCACTGTTATTGTGGAGCACATGGAAAAGGTGTTTGCTTCTGACTAGAGATCTTTCTGGACTTCTCTTATGACACCTGTCCCCAACTCTGGAGATAAGGCACATGAACAGCTATATTTAAGTCCACTTCCTTGCATCTGTGATGAGTCATGCTGACTTGCTCTCACTCCTGCTTCCACCAGATTTCTGACATCTGTCTTGGTTCCCTGCCCCAGACTCTTACCCTGTTCCAGGTTCTAGCTATCCACCACAACTCCTGGTAGGCACGAGCTCCTCTTAGAAAGGACTGAGGAAAAAAACCCAACTTCTAACAGTGTTTTTTCCCATAAATAATCTGACTTTCAGATACTGTACTACCTTACACACTATTACAGTCCTTCAATAGCCTGCATCCAATGTTCAGGCCTGCAAAAGTTATTCAAAACGGTGAACTGGAAATACACCTGCACACACAGCACTGTAGTCTGATGTTATCTATACAAGAGGGGTCTCATCCAGGTAACGTGTTGTGCTCTATCAGCAGATATTGCTACTACTGGCCCTACCAACCTCCTCCCTCCACCATACACACACTACTTTTTGTTTCTCTTAAACTCTTTCCTGCCTACTAGCCGTTTGCACTGCTACAGAGATTTAACCTAGTAAATACCCAAGTCAAGCAACATTTTTACTCCATGGATCTTAGCAACCGGCATAGCCATTTGTGACTTTATCTTTTATGTCACTGGTATTTATGAAAATTCCTAACATGACAGCTAAGAAAGTTCATATGGCAACCCTATTCAAATGTCTACAATTCCTTTCTTTGCCTCCAACTTGCTGGGATGGCAGATCATGCCTGACTGATTTCCCATGCTACATTTCTTGACCATAATAGAGATCACAAAAGCATTGGAAGTAAGCACTGGAAGGACATTTTCGTGTATTTACTTACCCTAATGAACAAATTTTCCAGAAAATATTTTTACTCACTGTTACTTGGTGGCAAAAAATGTCCATTTATAGTGCGAGGTTTGCTATGATGGAAGGCACAACTGATCCGCATACAGCCTGAGGGCTGTGTTTCCCAGAAACAGGAGATGTTGCTGTATTGCTGCTGCGGGAGAAAACAGAGATTTTCAGATATTGTAAATATAACAATAAAAATGGAGTAAATGGATTAGTACACGGTGTACTGCTGTGAACATATGACTAAGGTTTTGTGGGACCACCTTCTGATACTTTAGAACATTGGAAGTTCTCTTTAAAGTTCTCTGAAGCTCCAGATACCTCTAAAGTTGTTTTGAGTTAGGTCAATGGAGCTTCCGTGATGTAAACCTGCTCCCAGATAAGAACAGGAGTAAAGCAGTCTACGTAGTGTACTGCAGGCTTTTCATGAGATGCTGGCAAGAAAAAAAATCTAGTAGTCACTCAATTGACCTGTGGCTGAGTTTCCTTTCCTGCACAATGGGACAATCAGGTCAATCTCAAATGAAGTCTGCTGTACGACTGCTAATCTTACGCTCTCTTACTAATAAAGAACATGCGTTTATGGGAGAGTAAGGAGTAGGAAACAAATCCCAGAAAGATTCCCAACAAAAACTAAAAAACTATAAATTTGGGAATTGATGGTCTGAGATGACTGTCATTACACTGCTTAGACCATCTCCAAACCGTTTTTATAGATCAGCAACAGAAGCCTAATGAGAGAAAATAATATCTATGTGGATTTGTTAAATTATTAGTTTAATTATTGCTGCTTTACTCATATGTATAGTCACACTAATGCCCTCCCTCTACTGATCAGTATGTTGCCAGCTAAAAAGTCTGCACATTCACAAGGGGAGTCAATTCTGTTAGTCATACTTATTTTTTTTTTCTTTTTTGTATCTCTGCCTTATTAAATTTTACACATTTTGGCATCGTCTCTGATAATGCAATTCACTTATCCTTATAAACTCAGGTATATACCTCAAGCGTAAGAAAAACTCTTAATTCAAAAGAGGCAAGTGCTCAATAACCATTACCATTAACATATAAACTCAAGTTTATATCCTGCATATGAACTACATCCCAGCTGAGAGCTGTAAATGCCAGGTTGCCAGTCATTTCTTAATGAGTTTCTGTGTAATATTTTAAAAAGAAATGAAGCCACACTTGAAAATATTTCAATATTTCAGGGTAACTTGCAGCCCGTTCCAGACATTAACAGCCAGGTAACAGCATCTCAAAACCACACCACTTTTGGACTGTAGTCAGTACAGCTGGGCTATCTCCTGAGACACGCTGGGGTCTGGAGCCAAAGCCCCTCTCCCAAGAATTAACGCCTGAATCCCCAATGCTGGACTGGACGCAATAACAAAGCCCCCTATACCCACCCCTGGATTTGCACCAGGTGGAATGTAAACACTTCTTTGAAGGACAAACCCATTTTGAAGGACTTAGTTTTAAGCAACTGATTTTGCAAAAACTCAGGTAGTTGCTATAAGCAGAAATTATAAACATAGCTTATTTATTCCAAATGAATCTAAGGCTGATTCAATAAGAAAGTGATGAGTGATCTTTAGGCGTGATTTCCAACGTATGTGTTCCTTGAGTATCGGAACCCAGTTCACAGGAGAAATTGTCCATAGTTTAGATGATCACTAGCTCTTCTCACCACTTCCAAAAATCAGGTATTTTCATCTACAGATGCAGCCATGACCCAGAGAGAGTGACATATCACCTGCTAACTTCAGATAACAAACCTCTCTTTCAACACGGATATATCGAGAAAGTCAAGGATACAAACCACTCTAAAATCTACAGCATTTACCTGTGCATGGGGGGAATAAAAACGGCAATTGCGGTCATTCCCAGATGAGGCCATCTTCACCTCTTGTGCTTCTTCTCCACTCTCTTAATACTGGCAGAACATGCATGAAAACGTCAAAGCTGTCAACATTCTGGCAAATTGTAACCTTAGGCTGATCACAGTAGTTCTCTTTCAAAAACAGGACCTTCAGAACCTTACTTCTGCTACTTTTTTGAAACAAAACCCCAGCTGACAGCAAAATACCCTTGAATGAAGGAGATGGTACCTTCTCCAGCCTTGGTGAACCAGTGAAGGCAGTTGATAGCCAGTATAGAATGTTGCACTTCCATAGTTCCATGGTTGCCAACCACTCCTCCAGCTTGTGACATCAGCATGATGGTGCTATTGGACCTGTCCCACTTTAACGTCTTCCTTTCTCTCCATTGCTTCAAAGTAAGGAAAATCAGACCGTTTCTAAGCATCTCCCATGCTGGTGTTTCTTTAATGTAAAATGGAACAAACCCACTTGGTGCGGCGTAAATAATCCACAACTTCTTGCTGAAGGAACTGTGGTCTTGGAAACAAATCTTTGGTACCCCAAAGACAAACCTTATTCTTTGACTGTTTCTTGAACTAAGATCCTTGTGCCCAGTGTCTTCCTTACTGTGTCTCTTTTGTTGCATGGAGAAACGTGCTGCTCCCTGTTAGTACACTGTTAGCTGTAACTGCTCACATTGTTGGGGTTCACTGCTTTTTCTTGCTTCCATGACGTCCACTGCCACAGCTAAAGCAGAAAGAAGAGCATACGCTTGTGTCCCTAATTAACACCTCTGTTCTCATTCAGGTCCTAGCCTGCCTCTGAGCAAAAAATATCTTGGGGGGGGGGGAAAGTGGGAAGGCTGACAGATGTGTCCATGAGAAGCAGGTGTCAGTGGTTCGTAGCACCACCAGAAGTGCATGAGACTGGTGGTTTCTTGGAGAAAAAACCAAAACCCACCATGTCTGAACTGGACGGACTAATCTCCAGAGCACATCTGGACTGTACGCCATTGGTCTGCCAGTGGGAAGGGTGACACACGTGTAGGTGAGCAGCAGGGGCCAGTGACGCCATGGGCACGCGGGGCACAAGGCTGGCTCAGTGGTGGTTACACCCGAGCTGGGGAAGAAGTACAAAGACATTGAAACGACTGGAAGTCTTCTGGTGTCTCTAGGAGCCTGTCAACTTGTTTGTAACTCAAGTATGAGGGGATGGCCCGAAGAGTAACTGCAAAGGAAAATACCGCATGGCTGAGCACTGGGCCTTTGTCACTGGAATCAAGTGATTTCTACAGGAATGGCTTCAGCTACGGACAGAATGAAACTGCTCACTGGATCAAGGCGGGGAGTACTGGAGGGAGCTGTGAACACAGAACCGATGTGGAAAGGCTCCCACAGTCCTGTAAGCCCTACAACTGTCTGGGACACACAGGGTAAGGAAAATTCAGGAAAGCCGATGAGGGCCATGAATAATGAACAGTCAGCGGGCAGGGGCAGCCATAAGAAGGAAGCGTTAACACTGCCAAGAGCTATCCAAACAGGGGCTCATTGTGGCTGTGTAGCTGTGCCTGAAAGAGGCACAGAAGGTATGGTCAGGAAGAATTCATTCTGTATTGGGTTTGCGTGGCAAGGTTTTGGTAGTGGGGGGTTACTGTGGTGGTTTCTGTGAGAAGCTGTTGGAAGCTTCCCCCATGTCCCATAGAGCCAATGCCAGCCGGCTCCATGACAGACTCGCCGCTGGCCAAGGCTGAGCCCATGAATGACTGTGGTAGCACCTCTGTGATATTTATGAAGGGGGAAAAAAAAACTCTTGGGCAACAGCAGCCAGAGACAAAAGAGAGAAAGTTTTGTAAGACTGAGTTTTTATTGCTCGTTGCCCTCTTCAGATTTGATTGGTAATAAATTGATCTCCCCGAGTGGAGTCCGTTTTGCCCATGTCAGCAATGGGTCTGTGATCTCTCCCCATCCTCATCCTCACCCACGAGCCTTTCCTTGGATTTTCCCTCCCCTGCCCAGCGAGGAATGCAGCCACAGGGCGGCTTTGGTGGGCACCTGCCCCCAGCCAGGCTCAGCCCAGCGCAGGGTCACAGGCCGCGGGCCGGGCAGGGGGCCTGGGGATCCGCCGGCTGCAGCCGTCCCGAGGGAGGCACCATCAGGCAGGGAGCGAACCCCAAGCCCGGGGGACAGGCAGCCATGCCCCAGGCCCGGGCGTGTGGCACCCCGGAGAGCAGAAAACCCCCTGAGGAAAGGCCGCCGGCCCCGGGCAACGGCACCGCCAACGGCTAACGGCCGCCGCCAGCGCGCGCCACCGGGCGGCCGCCTCAGCCTCGCGCCGCGCAGAGCTGGGACGGGCGGCGCTGCCACAGCGGGAGCCGCCGCTGCCGAAAGCGGAGCTGCCGCAGGCCCGCGGCCGGGCTGGGCGGCAGAGGGCGGCAGAGCTGCCCCTTCACTGAGGTCTGCTAGAGGGAGGCGACCGCGGCCCGCCCCGCCGTCCCCAGCGCACAGGGGCGTCGTGTGGCTCCCGGCCAGCAGGCAGCGGCAGTGGCGGACTCCATTTCCCGTGGCGCAGCGCGGGCGGCCGTGGGTGGCGCAGGCGCAGGTCGTGCTGGGCGCTGGGCCGGCGGCGGCCGCAGCGGCCGGGGCCATGAGCCGTCGGTGTGCGGTGCAGCGGAAGGTGCCATGTCTGTTCGTGACTGAGGTGAAGGAGGAGCCGTCGTCCAAGCGGGAGCGCCAGGTGGCCGGGGGGAGCAGGGCCGGGGCCGGGCGGGAGGCAGGTGCGGCCGGGCCCAGGCCTGGGTCCGTAGGGAGTCGCTGGGTCGCCGGTAGCGGCGCCGCACGGCCGGTCGGAGCTGGGGGGAGAGGCATTATCATCATCATCATCATCATCATCTACCGTGTCATCGCCGCTGCGGGCAGGGGGACATCTCAGTCGCGAGAGTTTTTGCTGCAGACAGACCTTGAGCGAAATGCGGGGGGGGTGGGGTGTTGCATGGGGCTCCCCCCTTAAATGTTTGCTTTTTCTAAGTGTTAGGAACAGCCATGCAAGGAATGAGGCCACTCCAACGTGATCGGACTGAGAGCTTGTGTAAAGCCATCCTGGCCTGTGAGCCTTGCGGGCAAAAAAATATCTTTTGTTTCCTTTTTTGTTTTCTTTTTTTCTGATGAAAAGAGTATCAGACTTATGACAGAAGTCATTTGAGGCTGTAAGATGTGGAATACTTAGTCAGGTGAAAGTAATGGAGCCCAGTCCTAGTTATTTCTTCCCAAGATGTAAAAGGCAGTGTCAGGACAGGTTGGGGTGGCATTCCCCGGTCTGGCTGTAGGCCTCCAACTTGTGTTTCCCCATTTCAGTAGCAGCACCTCCTGCTGTCTGTCGGCTGCATGATGAACTTGAATCCATCTGGGGGACTTTCTCCCGTTGGTGTTTGACTTCTGGATGGAAGAGCTAAAATGAGTGCCAAAATGACTGTAACTTAATTGTACAGCTTTCAGTACTAACACCATCTTGATTATGGTCATGTAAGGGTTCCTCTTTGTGCTGTTTCTGGCTGGGATAGAGTTAATTTTCTCCATTGTAGCTAGTATGGGGCTCTGCTTTGGCTTTGTGCTGAAAACAGTGTTGATAATACAGGGAGATTTTCATGGTTAGGTGCTTAGTTGCCAGCTGGGCTTAAACAGTGACAGTCCCTAACTTAGTGTTCCTTCATATGCAAAAAGCCGACTGGGGATTAGATGTTGAACCAGTATATGCTATTTTGTTTGCTTTTCAGAGTGCAGGAAAGGATAATACAGGGGGTTATGACTGCTAGGGAAGAAGGGCAGTGGTGAGAAAAGCAACGGGTATGTTTTCTCACTACCCTGAAAATTTTCTTTTTCATGTAATAGTCATAAAATCTTCCTGCATGCCATATGATACGGTTACAGATCTGATTTCTGAAATGTAAACCAGCCATGTAACATAATGAAAGCATGTAAGAAGGTTCTTATTTTATGAATTCCAAATTACATTTCGAGACTTTTACAAGATAAGCACTCACTTTGTGTTTTGCTAGCAGAAAGAGACAGTGACCAGTTTACAAGTCAAAAGTTGTCTGGGGAGAGAGGAGGGAGGGTGATGATTATACAGGAAAATATTTGAATTCAGACACAACTGATTGCATGTTTGCAGTGAAACTGTTATAGAAGTCATCCTAGAAATTTCGACTAGTTGTGACTGGATATCTGTTTCAGACCGTAAGATCACTTATTTCTTTGTTTTTTTAAGCAGAAAATTGTTTAGTTGACAGCACTGATACTGGGTATTTAACACCAGGATGCTTTTGCCACCGTGCATTCCACTGGTCTGTGTATGGCACTTACATGGTGCCATTGCCTTTCAGCTCCAAACTGCAAACTCGGAGCAGCTAGTCATGAATAATTTGTATTGACATTGTAATACGGGAAGGCACGTCTCAAAATTTTGCCACTTTGAACTGGAACCCTTGAGTTGACATGCATTATGTAAAGTGGAAGGCAATGTCATCTCTACTAATCAAGAATGGAAAAGAAGGAGAGGGTTTGCAAATAGATTGCCTTTGTTCTTTTGTCTCAGAGCACTTTGCAAACTGTCATGTCTTGAAGAAACAATGGTTTATTTAGGTAGTTTTTGAATTCAGCAATATAACGTGTAATACTGGACTTACAGAGTCCAGCTGTAAGGATCAAGAATCCATCTCAGAACAAGGCAGTAACATAGCCATGACAAGGGTTTAAAATGCTTGTCTTCTTTTCAGCCATTTAAAGTTTTGGCAACTGAAACTATAACTGGGAAGGCGTTAGAAGCAGATATATACAATGCAATTCCTACTGAAAAGGTGGACGGAACCTGCTGTTATGTAACTACCTATAAAGGTAATAAAGAAAATCCATATGCAGATTTCTCATGCTGACTAGAAGCCTTGTTTTACAGAGTTTTCACTTTTATTTTTATTGGATTACAGCCTTTGTGAATTCAACTCTCACTAAACATCTTGACCACAAAGTAATAGTTACCGTAAACATAGGAGGTGTTTATAAAGTTGTTATAAATTTTACTCTCTAAAATACATGAAGTATGGTTTAAGTGCCAATCAAGGAACCATTACAGTTTTAATAATTCTTATTGGTAAATCTTCCTTGCACATTAGGATTTATACAGTAACGTATGTCTAATTTCCTTGAGAAGGATTAAAAGAATTGTGGAGGTTGGGAGGAAATGAGAAGACTGTGGTTCATTGCATCACTGTGGCTCTTTCCTTTACCTGAAATTGTAAGGAAACTTTGTATTAAACTAGGCAAGATTCTACAAATAGATTTTTAGATTCATATAAAGTAATGAATTTATGAATTTAAATAGTGTCTTTGGATATAAAATGTCTCTAGTTGCAAATGAGAATTCGTATCTTGCCTTATATATAGTTGATTTCAGTACTCTGCAGGGTATGGTTACCTGAGTAAATTGTTGATTTTATCTTTCTGGAAACTCTAGGGCAACCCTATCTATGGGCCAGGCTGGATCGAAAACCCAACAAACAAGCTGAAAAAAGGTTTAAACGATTCTTGTATTCCTTGGAAGATTGCAAAGGTTAGTGAAGATTTCTTTCCTTCTTTTTAACAATTTAAGTTATCCATTTGGAAAAACACCTCTAGTCTAACACAGGAGATGTCAGTGATCCTGCTCCAGTTTTTTTAGTGTCACTCTTAACTTTACTTCAAGAGAGCTTTAAATTAGAATCGATGGGGAAAAGGAATACCAACATGGTAGCAGGAGGTAATCCAAGGGTTGGCATGGTATCGACAAAGGGTGGCAATCCTAGTGGGAACATTTACACTGTTTCTGGGAGCACGAAGGGTTAAGGAGTGTGTCTGAAATGCTTGTACACCAACACACGCAGTATGAGAAACAAACAGGATGAACTGGAAGCGTTGGTCAGGTCCCAGAGCTCTGATGTCACTGGTATTAGTGAGACTTGCTGTAATGAGTCCCACAATTGAAGTGTTGGGATGGGGAGCTACAGGCTATTCAGGAGGGATAGGCACAGCAGGTGAGGTGGAGGTGTCACACTACATGTAAGGGAGATGTTTGTGATGATGTGTTTGAGGATTAGGGGAATGGAAAGCAAAGGAGACGTCATAGTGGGTGTCTGCTACTGATCACTCAGCCAGGATGTAAGCACTGATGAATTATTCTGTAGGCAATTAGGAGAAGTTTCTGGATCAGTAGTCCTTGTCCTTGTGGGAGATTTTAACTTCCTAGACATCAACTGGGAATATCATACTGCTGTTGGAAATTCTTGAAGTTTGTAGGAAATAACTTCTTGTCACAGGTACGCAGTGAGCCAACTAGGAAAGATGCCCTCCTAGACTTGCTGTTTGTGAATAGAGGAGGACTCATGGGCGATGTGATGGTAAGTGGCTGCCTTGGCCACAGTGATCACAAAATAGTTGAGTTTAAAATTTTCAGTGTAATAAGAAAAAAGGACAGCAGAGTTGCTACTCTGGACTTCAGGAGAGCAAACTTTAAGCTATGCAGGGAGCTATTTAGCAGAGTACCTTGGGAGTCTGCTTTTGAGGGCTTAGCAGTCCACAAGTACTGGGCAGTCTTTAAGAACCACCTTTTAGAAGCACAGGAGCAGACAATTCCACTATGTCCTAAGTCATGCAAGCAGGGCAGAAGACCAGCTTGTCTGAACAGGGAACTCCTCATGGAGCTCAAGGGGAAAAACAAATTATATCATCTCTGGAAGTGAGGTTAGGTTTCACAGGAAGATTACAGAACCGTAGTTCGTATATGGAGGGAGAAGGCTTGAAAGGCCAAAGCTTAATTAGAGTTGAAACTGGGCAGTGTTGTTTCAGATAACAAGAAGGGCTTTTTTAAGTATGTTAATAGCAAGAGGAGGTCTAAAGAAAACACTGAAATGATACTTGTTGAAGATGGTCATCTGTTTAATAGGGATGAAGAAAAAGTGGAGGCATTCAATGTGTTTTTTGCCTCAGTATTTAATAATACTGACAGACCTTGGGCTGCCTGGTCCCGAGTTGGAGGACTACGAGTGTGCCAATAGTGACTTTCCATTTGTGGATGCTGAAATTTTAAGGGACCGGCTTATCAGCTGTTCACAACTCCATGGGGCTTGATGGGATTCATCCCAGAGTTACTAAGGAGCTTGTGGATGTTATGGCAGGACCCTTCTCAATCATCTTGGGATGTCTGGGGAGGTCCCTGCTGACTGGAAGGTAGCCAGTGTTATGCCAATGTACAAAAAGGGTGTGAGGGAAGACCCAGGGAACTACAGACCTGTTAGTTTAATCTCTGTTCCTGGAAAAATTACATAGAAGATTATACTGGGTACTGTTGAAAGGCATTTAAAGAATAATGCAATCATCATTTGGCACAGTCAACATGGGTTCACAAAGGGAAAGTCCTGTTTAATTTATTTCGTATCCTTCTGTGGTAAGGTTATCTGCCTAGTGGATGAACGAAGGCGGTGGATGTGGTATTTCTGGATTTTAGTAAGGCTTTTGATACTGTCCCTCACAGCATCCTTCTGGACAAGTTGTGGGTTGAGTGGGTTCATGGTGCACTGGGTGAAGAACTGGCTGAAGGGCAGAGCTCAGAGGGTTGTAGTGAATGGGGCTACATCTGGCTGGCGACCTGTCACCAGTGGTGTTCCCCAGGGTTCAATTCTAGGGCCAGTTCTGTTCAATATATTTATCAACGACCTGGATGCAGGTGTTGAATGCACTGTTAGCAGGTTTGCTGATGATACCAAACTGGGATGTGCTGTGGACTCTTTTGAGGGACAAGATGCCTTGCAGAGGGATCTAGATAGATTGGAACATTGGGCTGTGATTAATGGGATGAAATTCAAGAAGTCGAAGTGCTGTATTCTGCAGTTAGGATGGAGTAATGCCAGGCACAAGTATAAATTGGGAGAGGAGTGGCTGGAGAGCAGCCCTGCAGAAAGGGATCTGTGGGTGCTGGCCGACAGCAGGCTCAATGTGAGCCAGCAGCGTGCCCTGGCAGCCCAGAGGGCAAACCGCATCCTGGGTGCATCAAACACAGCATAACCAGTTCGTCCAAAGAGGTAGTTATCCCACTGTACTCAGCGTTGGTGTGACCTCACCTTGAGTACTGTGTGCAGTTCTGGGGCCCACAAATTTAGAAGGATGTGAAAGTCCTTGACCATGTCCAGAGGAAGGCAACAAAGCTGGTGAGAGGGCTGAAAGGAATGTCCTATGAGGAGCGGCTAAAGACTTTGGGTTTGTTTAGTTTGGAAAAAAGGAGACTGAGGGGCGACCTCATTGCTCTCTACAGCTTCCTGAGGAGGGGAAGTGGAGAGGGAGGTGCTGATCTCTTTTCCCTGGTGTCCAGTGATAGGACATGTTGGAATGGATCAAATCTGCACCAGGGCAGGTTTACACTGGACATGAGGAAGCATTTCTTTACCAAGACGGCGGTCAAAAACTGGAACAGGTGGTCCAGTTTTCCACCACTAGAAGGTGGTCAATGCCCTAAGCCTGTCAGTGTTTAAGAGGCATTTGGACAATGCCCTTAACAACATGCTTTACCTTTGTCAGCCCTGAGGTGGTCAGGCAGTTGGACTAGATGATTGTTGTAGGTCCCTTCCAACTGAAATAGTCTGTTCTGTACTATTCTACTTCTCTTGCTCTAGTTTAAATATAGTGTTGCCTATTTAGATAGCTATTTTTTAATCTGTTAGTTTTGAACTTTTAAACTACTTAAAGGCTACTGTGCTTCTTTAAACCCTTCCTAATCGTAGACCACTTGAGTGTGACAGATGTTGGTGCTTGTACAAAGTAACTGTGACTGCTGTCTGTAACAAGGTTTAGATCAATGCTATTTATTACTTGCATTGAAAGACAATCAAAAGGTAAAACTGGCTAACAAAAACTAAATGTCACATTTATACATCTAGAATTTGTTTGGAATGTTGAAGAGGATTTCAAGCCTGTTCCAGATACCTGGATTCCAGCAAGGGACATAGAGTTCTCTAATGGCAATCCTTTGCCCGATGAAAATGGACATATGCCAGGTACCTATGATGCAGCACAGGTAAAATGGGAGGGGGAGGAAATCCGTTTTTTAAGTGAATTAGAGTTAGTTCCAGAGTTAAAAGTAGTAGGTAACATATTGAGAAAACAATTGGGATGTAATTCATTCACTATCCAGAAAGGCTTTGTTCTTCTGACGCACTGAAAATAATTGCAGCTTGCTGTGCAGACTTACAGCCAAAGGCACGGTTGTCACGTTTGCATGCCTCTGACATTTCTCTGAGATATGACATAGTTTTTCTTGTTACTTTTTCTGTTTGTAGTTAACTATGGGGTTGTTTTTCTTTTTCTTAATGCATGCACAGTTCTGGTACACATTTGATAACTTCAGATGTTTCCTTTGGTAAAATGCTATGTTTTCTCATAGGTTGGGTGCCTGTGGAGAAGAATAGTAAGCAGTATTGCTGGCACTCATCTGTTGTAAATTATGAGGCTGAGATAGCGCTGGTATTGAAACACCATGCTGAGCCAGGACTTCTGGAAATCAGTCCGGTGCCATTATCAGAAATTTTAGAACAAACACTGGAGCTTATTGGGACTAATATTAATGCAAATCCATATGGTAAGTTTGTATGGTCTGTTCTTAAACACTTTTTTATTTAGTGTTATTTTTGAGCAAAAACTATACATTTTCTTTGTATAAGTTTTAAAAAAAAAACGTTCTAAGGTAGCAATGTAACACTTTTAGAAAGGAGGGAAGGGGGGAGCTCAAAGAACACTCACCCAAAAATACCTCAGAAAGCTGAGTTGTCATGAGACTATTTATGTCTATTAAACCTCTTTCCACTTGCACGTTCTTTAGGGCAGTTACTTTAAAAATGCTTTAGTCTTTCAAAAGTATTCTCACTGGGAAGTTGTTTTAAATAGTACTATTAAAATATCGAAGTATTTTTTAAGATTGTTTGTTGGTGCCTTTTCTTGACTTTTTTTTACTTGCTCGTCTGATGCTGTTTAGTCCATTAAAGTAGAAAATTTTACTCAGACTTTTTTTTTTTTTTAATCCCTAGAGTTAGTCATAAGTTGCAATTTTTAAATCATGAAATATTTTATTTTTTTTAAGGAAATGTAATTTAAGCTAAATTTTGGTTGTGGCTTCTCCCTTTAAAAGCCTTATAACAAAAACCAATCAGGTATGAGCAAAAAGGAGTTCTAACTTCTGAGCTTTGCTGGGATAACTTGCAAGGATGGATAGGAAAAATAATAGTACTTGGTCTAAGGATTTTCTCAGAATGTAAAGGAACTGCAACAGAGAATTCCAATAGTCGTATTCTTAGATGAAGATTTATGTTGAATGGTCAGTGAAGAGACAGTGCATTTGTTAACAGCCTGGCTTAAGGATTAATCTGTATTCATAAGAAAATATGCCAGATTTTCAGGAACTAAGATGTTTGTGCTATGTATCATGATCTGAAGCGTGAAGAATTCAGCTAGTAGCTTTACGGTTACTGAGGGGGTGACCACAAGAATAAAGCAGACAACTGTATAAATCTTTGTCATGGTTATTTTATATAAATAAAAAGTTAACACGAGGAGAAGACAGCTACATTTAATACTTAGAAGTATCAAACTGTTCTCTTAAAGGCGGGACAGTGTTGTATATCTAATAGAAATCTACCTTTATAGAGTGCTTTTAAGATAGCCATAATAACAAAAGTGAGGAAAATCCTGATTTATCACACATAACTAGCAGAAAGATTTTTGTTTCTTTTAACATAGGATTAGGAAGCAAGAAGCAGCCTGTACATCTTCTTGTACCACATGGAGCATTTGAAATAAAGAATCCACCTGCTTTGAAACAAAATGACATAGTGGCTTGGTTTGAAGGCTGCAGTGAGGGTAAAGTTGAAGGAATTGTGTGGCACTGCCATGATGGGTGTTTAATCAAGGTAAATATATAGATGGACATGAGAAAAACTGTAATAATTCATAATATGTGAAGTATTGTGAAGTGTTCGCTTTTTGTCTTGTTTTCCAAATTCTTTAGTAGTAAATATTCTCCTAGAAGATCAGGTGACAGTAGAATTAGTCAGCCCAGTGAATCACTCCAGTGACAACATATTCAACTTTTTCATTATCTACATTATGCTACTAAGTTAAAATAATTGAGAACATAAACCAATATTTTCTTGCCTGTCTGTATAGGACACTTCAAAGCTTAATTCTTTTATTTAAAAAAATCATTTCTTGTAATGTTGACCTATAGAACGAGTATTATTAATAAGAATGTGATTTTTGATTAATTAGCAAGTTTATATTATTCCTGAAGCTGTGGAGGACATCTTGGTTCTGGTTTGCCTTTTGTGCTTCATTGTTACTCATGTTATTCAGGTAACTGATTACTGGTTATAAGTGCCCTAACGCAGAGGATCCTAGATTTAAAGCTCACACACCGACGCTCCCCAAGCTGGGAACTGCTGGGATACTTCATCAGAATCTCTAAACTGATCTTATTTCTTTTTATTTTAGCTCCATCGCCATCATCTTGGTTTACGCTGGCCACTTCCCGAGACATACCTGAATTCTCAGCCTGTTGTAATTTCTTTTAATAGAACTAAATATGACTGTGACTTTGAACCAAAGAGTTTGTTTCACTATTTTTCAAACTTGGATGGGCAAAGATTTGACAGACTCAAAGATATCAAGTTTGATGCTTGAAATGATTTTTCTCTCAAGTTAATTGTCGTTTGTGCTGCATTGCTCTTACTCGTGTCTACCACAGGACTCTTTACAAATAATCTTCTATCTTAGGCAGCAGCCTAGGTATTGTACAATTTTAAGTTTTTCCTAAGTGACCAATTTCATATGGAGAGATCCGACGTTCAGAGCAGAGATCCAGCTTTCAGCATGTTTAATTTCAGTTCTGAAAAATCCTTAACTTTTGAACACATTTCTGGAAACTGTTATAATTGTCGTCTAACACTGGCTGGTCCTAATAGCTTAGGTAATGAATGCAGTCAACTGTAAAAGTTCCATAGGTTGCACTTCTATAAATATAATAATTATGACACTGTTGTATGTAGGATTCAGATTTAGGATCTAGTTGTTTTTTAACAGTAAAGGACATATTTCAGGTGGGACCAGAATTAGTTCTGAAATTTGTTGGGTTTTTTTTGTTTTTTTTTTTAAAAGTTGTAACAGTTTCTTTTTGGGGGCGGAACTTTTCGCTGTATTATTTAAGTGGTAAGCTGCAGCATTATCCTATTACTTGAAAATCTAATTAAGCTACATCCCACAGGTAATTCCACTACTTTGGGACAAAAGAGTAAATAACAGAAAGTATACTACTTCTATTATGGAGATCCTTAGTAATTAGAGAGAGATAGGACTTGGCTTAACAATACCCATTTACAGAGTGCACATCAATTAGGAAAGTTCATCAAGGGCATATGAAATAAGATGGCATATAAATAATAAAGGTGAGACCAAGCGATCATTTGAGTTGGCTTTATTTTATCTGTGCTATAAAAGTTTACATCCAGTTATATAAAATATACAAAATGAAAAAATCATTTATCTATAAAAATACCAATTGTTTGGCTGAAATACTATAACTTTATTTTCAGTTCTTGGATTTTCTAAAATTGAGGTAAAAAGAACAGATATCCAGCACACTGACCCTGAGTCCATAGTTAAGAAGTATGATAGCATGAGACAGCAAGAACAAATTACATATTCTCAGCGACGTGGAACTTAGAATAATTAGCATGTTCTAAGAGTTTCTCAACTTTTAGCATAGAAAATCCAAGGTTTCAACTTCACCTGACACCTGTGTATTGCCCAAATTACTGTTCTGAATTAAAATACAATATTGCAAAGGAGTTGGGAGAGGTAAAACTCACGTTTATTTTGACTGGTGTATATAAATACTGACCATAAGCTGTTGACTAATCCAATTCTGCACTCTTAAGTACGTGCCAAACTATTGTAACTTTAATAGAATTGTATCATTCCAAGATAAAAACAGACAAATAAATCAGTATTATGTAACTGTCCTGGAATTTATTTTCTGTGTCAATACTGAGGATACTAAGCACTAGTCTAATCAACAGTAACGGTGCCAGGACTATCCACTTGAATGCCAAACTCTTCAGAAAGCTGCTTTAATCTCTCTTCTAAAAGAATATTTTTTTTTACTTCTTCATTGTAGTTATATTTCAGATCCTCCATTTCTTCAAAAATGGAAGGGTCGAAGTTGTCTAGTTCTTTTCTCAGCTTATTTGTTTCTTCCTATTAAAAAGAAGGGAGGAGCAGCACCTTTATCCAGAACTTAGGAAACACAAAATACACGTCAACAACAGCTTTTTTTGCCTTTTACATAAGAGGGTAAATGATGAGAGAACAGGCATATTCTCTAGAGACACAAAAATCTACCCATGAACAGCACGATCACTAACAAAGGTTTTATAAACATAATGTTTGAGAATAGACTTTGTGATAAAATATTAGTTTAGATATTAAACAGCTCTTTCTAGCTAACTGTAATTTTGCTCATTATCTTGCCTTGCAACTCACTTTTAATTGTTGTTTTTCCAACTCTGAGGCTTTCAACTGTGTCCGGAGGTCAGCTACTTCTGTCATTAACTTGTCGTTCTTATCCTTCTCTACAATTTCATTATGTCCTGCAAAAATAATGAGAATTTGTTATAAAATTTAAGGTAATGAAAATCAATGCCATGAATAATCTTGTTACAGTAATTCTCCATCTCCTGAAAGCTGAAACAGTTAAAGTACGGAAACTCAATTGGGATCAAAACCCACCAAAAATTCAAATCATCTGGGCTTTTCTTTAGTTCTTGTACAAATTAGGTGCTGGTGTCTAGTTCCCGTGACTGAATGCACTACTCCAATGGCCAGTCTATTAGGATACTTTTAAGAAATATGACATGTACAGTTTCTCTGAGTTAAATGCAGGGAACTTGGCAATAACATAGTATAAGGATCTTTTTAATTATATTAATGATTCCAAGAGCGTTATTTTTTTTTTTCCCCCGGTCATACGGCAATGTGCTGCTCTGTAGTGCTCTGCTTTCCCCATGGGACTGATGCCTGCGAAGTCTTAAGTCATTCACAGAGCTGGTATCTGGAAATAGACGCTCATTCTCTGGCAGCTTGGAACCCGAGGCAAAAGGGGAAAAATGAGGGTTTCAATGAATGACCGACATCTTACAAGCAGTCTTTTGAGGTTTATAAAACAAGTGGTGCTATTAAAAAATGGGTTTAGGCCCAAAATACAGGAAGATCTTTATTTTAGGTATTGAAAATGATTACCGGCTGCAGGACCTTGACTTGTATATGTGTGTATGGGGTGCTTACAATCCTCCACCTGGTGAGCAAGTTCTGCTTTTTCTTTCTCCAATCGATTATTAGTTAATCTGGAATATAAAACAAATTCAGAATAATTTTCTTTAAAATTATTAAAATATTTTAGAATATAAAATATGTAACTAAAAATCTCAATGGCCATTTCCTGATCATTCTTATTTCATTTATATTGGATGAAGTATTTAGTTATTTAAAAGCACATTACCTTAAAAGCTGGAGCTCCCTCATAAGGCTTTGCTCTGTCCTTGCACCTTCAGGCAAGTGTTTGAGAAGCTCAAGCTTAAAAGAAAAATTAAGAAAGTTTTACTCTTGAAAACAGTATCCATGGATAATGCTGTTCAGATGGAGTTCTCATTGATACAGGATTAAAAAATGAGTGAAACTAATACTAAGGATGTAACCAAGTATTAGGTTATCACAGAGGGAAAAAAACCAAGTTCTACTGACAGTTTCCACCAAGCTAGTTATCTACAGCCTTTCTGAAGTTAGCGTAGATCATTGCTACATCTTTCATGAAGGGTGAAGAAAAAAGTATTCAAAAGTTAGATTTACAAAGAAAGATACGTAGCTACATTAGCATAATTTATACATATGCTTAAGGAAGTGATATTTAAGTGCTTTAAAAATATTACTGACATGCTTATTTGCATACCTAGGCGTCCAAGTTCCTTTTTAAACATAATATGAAAAGCTTGTGATTTTGCAATGAAAACCCAAATGAGTGTATGTTGACTAGAAATGACCTGCAGTTCTAAGTTGGACTAGGTCCCTAAGCAGAGAAGGAGCTGGCCTCTAGAAATGCCTTTCACTAGAAGATGCAGGAGCAAAAAATTAGTATTTTAAATACGAGACTATATACAGTTTTGGAATGCAGTGACAATTTATGAACTCTGATAAGGCTACTGTTAGGGATGGGCTTTTGTTCTATTACTACGTAAAACAGTAAGGATTTAGTTTTTTTCATAATCAATCTCTTTTTCTTTGAAATGCAGTTAACCTTGACCACATCCCTTCATCAGTATTTGAGACACGAAAGAAACTGGGAAGTACTGATCCAGAACAACATCACACAATGAAAGAATTTTATCTCTGTTAGTTTTGCTGCTGGCGTACGCTTCACGTTAATAATGCTGACTTTAGAAAAGGCAAAACAAGCAAAAATTAACAAAATAATTGTTTTATAGGACTCAATTCCAAGTTCTATTTATTGAACACATTTACTTGCTTACATAATATGATTTCCTGTATTGAAATTTGTGTATTTGATACCTTACACTGAGAATGGCCAGTACCCGATGTCTGGGGCAGAAAACCATGCACATATTAATTAATGAGAAGATGGAAACTAATCTAGGTGGATAGCCCTAGGGCTACATCTCTGGAGTACCTAAAGGCCGAAATTTTTGGATAATAAAAGGCCATAATTTTTTGATAATAAAAGGCCACGATTTTTTGATACATCTTTTCAAAAGTACCCGAGTTTAAAATTCATCAACTCTTCCATGTATGAAATAATATTTGTAAGACTTACTAGGGACTGCATGTAAGAGGCCATATTGGAAATAGGATCCTAAAGATCCCCTTTAGGATGGCAAAGTCAATCCCCCAAAAAAGACCTGGAAGGAAGGGGGAAGTGCCCGTGGCAAACTCACTTTGCGGAACAAGCTAGAAAGATTTTAAGACCATTTGAAGCATCTGTACATACAGGCCTTCATGTGATCAATGAAACTATAATTAAAAAAAAAAAAAACAAACTACGGAATAATACAGTAGACAAAAATTTTCCGCTAAGACTGCAGGTCAAGAATATATATTGATAATATATGGTAAACTTCATTAGATGGCTAGAATATGTAACTGTACTATGGCAACTAGCACTGAAAAAGCCTATAAAAGCACAGATTAGAGAAAAAAAAATGTATTCTGCCAATATAGACATCAGAAAGAAATTAATATTAAGCAATCTATTCTCAGAGCCGTCTGGCTGAATTTTACTCACTTGTTCTTTTAAATCTTGTAAGTTTTTATCAGCATTGTGTTCACGTTCTGTTGCTTCCTGAAGCTGCCGTTTCAGGTCAGTAATGCTTTGGGTTTTTTTAGCAATATCCATTTCCATTTCCTTCATCTTAGTTTCGTGCATCCTGGTAGTATTTTATTTAGAGAAAGATAAGAGTAAAAGCCAATTTTTACAGAAACAGAGATTCAAATATCTTTAGGAGATTAAATGCCATAAAATACACCCTGAAATATGTTTGGGGCATTGGCCTTGAAATAATCACTGCTCTTATTTATAAGTGAGCTGAAAGAAGCATAATGAAAAATACATTTTTAATCTTAGAATAAAGGCTTTTCCAAATGCCACACTTTTGTGGATCTCACTTTTTGTCTACGCTTGATTAAAGTGGGACTGGAATCTTTTTATAGTATTGTACATAAGCCCCAAACTACCTCCTGCTAAAAACATGCACATCTTTTATTGATGCAGTGTGCACATTGGTCAGGTCTTACTTCAGTGTCATACCTTTGACAGTATTTTTCTTATGATTTCATAATTTATGGAAAATAATATAGTAAGATGAAGACTCCAAAGGCAAAAACATTCTACAAAAAATTATGTTTACCCTGGAATAACAGCACTCTGAGGAGGATTCCATTTTGCTTTGAGCCATAGGAGGCTACAAATGAGTTTTTGTGGAATCACTGAAATGTTGGTTGGAAGGTACCTCTGGAGATCATGCAGTCTGCTCTCCCATCTGAAGTGGGTTTTCTGATAGCCACACGATCTCCAGCGTCTTATTACTTGCCAGAGAGCCTTCTGAAGGATCGCTTGATGGCACCTTTGTCTGTCCAATCAAATACTTTCTATTACCACATACATGCTTTGGAAGACGTGCTGGTGAGGGGGATTGCAAGTTAAAAGTGCCCCAGTGAGCTCCTCTAGGTCTGTAATGTCTTAATGTTACTCACTCACTTTAAAATCACGTTAAAGTAAATGCAAATAAAAGTTTTGATTCACACCAGTTGAAACAGGCAAGTACAATCAAGCACAACCATGTGTTTTATATCTATCCATACACAACTGCCTATCTGTAGCAACTAAATAGAGCTAAGTGGAAATGTTCTTCAAAGAGGTGGAGAACTAAAAGAAAAACTATATTCAAACTACCGAGCCGATATGCTAGCTGTTAAGAGCCTGCTGTCTTCACTGCATGTTTCTCTCCTCCTCCCACGGCTGGCAGCCAGTTTTGCTCTCCTTCCTTATGCTAAATATGGCTGTCATCTGACCTTGCATAGAAACATTTTACCTCACTAAATAGTGAGAGGGGTGGTTGAAAACAAAAAAAAAAAAAAAGAAAAAAAAAGGAACGGCTTTCTGAAGTCTCAGTGAAGTGAAATGTCTCAGCAACATGTGAGAGAAGCACTAGAACTCCCCCAAGGGATCCTGTGGGAAGTGGGTAAAATCTTGGACTTCAGCAGGTAGACTATTCAACAGTCAGCTGATTAAGATGAAATCAGACAAGTCTCTTGTCCAGCTGATATTCTGCCCTAGTAAGGTTGCTGCCAGAGATTCTGTTTTTGTAGACACCTTTCACCTCTGTTTACAACTGTTACTTTTGCAACACGTCATCTTATTTCATCCTGAGGACATTCAGGACTAAATATTTCTTCCCAAAAATTTGCTCTCTTATATCCTTATGCAGGACACAGGCTGTTTATTTCTCTTAATGGCGTAACCATTGTTTCATTTTCTTGTCCTTTTCTGAGACAGGGCAGTACAAGAGATGAGAGCCAATTAAAAACTCTTGCCTCAAGAGGGGTAAGATTCTCCTTCCTTGACCACTTTGATGAATCACAGGCAAAGTTGAAATCAGCATCATAAAATTTTGTTTTATGATGGACATAGTGGACATATGATGGAATAAACTTTGCTCCACGTTGAGTGATGCAAGAGATACCTGAATTTTAAAACAACTGATAGGTAACTTTCAGATAACTTATTGGTAAAGAGTTGTAGACATTTACTATTATTACCAAACCAAAAATGATTTTGGATGTTGATTTCAAAGTCTGAGTTTTATCTAAAAATCTAGGAAACGGCAATTCCCACACTTCGTTTTATATATTGGAAAAGATAATCCAGTGCTAGTGTCTTGAGTTTTTCTCCCTGACACATCCCAAGAAGTACAGAAATCCCAGTGGGTTTTCTAACACAATCTCTGCATATTCACATGGTTAAAGATAGATTCAAATGCAGCCAAGCTGGAAAACGCAGGTTGCTGGCTTCCAGGTTTTGTTTTAGATTGTTATGCGTCTGCTTGCTAAGGTACTGAAATACTTTCTATGTTCAGCAAAAATGCTGACATTATTCCACAAAGCACAAATACAATACATTTAAGCAGCAAGGAACACAAAATACTTCCATTACCAGAACTACACAGAAGCCTACAGCTGATCAGAAGAAGGGAGGTAAGTAACCGGGTGCTGTACAGAAGCAGCTAACAAGGCCAGTAATTAAGGACACTGGATCTCTGCTGGATTCATATCAGATACCTGTACACTGGTTCTACATACTAACATAGAATAAAAAAACAAAGTATGGATAATAGAAAACTATCTTCAAAAGAGGAAAGAAAAATTATGAAAATTAATGTCTAATTTGTTTGCTAACATTTAAAGAGGATTTAAGACTGAATTAACACTTGTGTTTATCTTCCTTACTTCATTCTCAATTCCTACCTTGCTACAACAACAGACTTCCAGCTTTTGCTGTCAGCTCCGTCTAACTGGCTCTCAGCCAAATTTAGCCTCTTCGTGGTTTCCTCCAGCTGTACAGTTAACTTCTCATTTAATATCTCCAAGTTACTCTTCGCTATTCGTAGCTTCTCTCCACTGTCAGCTTCCTATTGTTCAATAAAAGCAAAGGTTTATGGAATAGTTAACCTCACATGGAGCACAGGGTTATCTAAAATGCTGCTGAGATAGGGTCCGTGCTGTATTAGGTGAAAACAGTGCATCCAAGATCATTAGCACTACAACTCCAAATTCTGCCTTGGGGTGCTCCTTGGATGTCTCCTCTCCACGCATGATTAAAAATTCTGTCATAGGAGTGCTTAGAAAAGCGTCCATTCCATATGAACCATTTAAAACAAAACAAAACAAAAAAGATACTTGCCACAACCAGTAACTAATGGAAATAAAGGGATGCATCACAATGATCATACCTTTTTCAGTTCCTTACGCAGCCTCTCATTTTCAGCAATGACTTTTTCCATTCCTTTGGTTTTAGATTCATAATGCATACTCAGCTGGCCCCCCAAATGAAGTTTCATTTTCTCCATTTCAGTCTAAATATCAAACAGGTTGTTAAAACACATATTGATTGCTTAGTAGAAAATTTCAGGTTTCCATTTTGAAAGCACAGCATAGTTGCATCTAGCCAGCACAGTGAACATCAGATATTTAAATATATCCCTTAAGGTACAGAGTACCTTTACATGAATCATGTAGTATATTATGCTAAAGTGTTTTGGTTTTGTGTTCTACATGTTTCATATTTGCTATTTTCAAAACACTTGTGCCAATCAATGTCAACAACAGGTTTGCTGCTCCATTTTCCTACTAACTTGCATATAAACTGTTGTCTAAATATAGTTACTGGAGACAAATCAGTACCTTTAGCCCCTCGTTTTCCTGTTCAAGACTAAGTAATTTCTCAGTAGAAACCACAGCTTGAGCTTTCTTCAGATCTTCATTTTCTCTTTGGACTCTCTCTACAACCTTTTTCATCAAACCAATTGTTTTTTCCAGTTCTGGGACTGTCTTTCCACTTCTGCCAGCCTATAGAGAAGGAAAAAAAAAAAAGTGAAAGGAAGTAAACAGTTCATCTTAAGATTCTGAGATACTCCAAATCTTACTTTATCACTTATTTTCCCACTGCAGTTTATAAAAAAGATGCTATATTTTGGTGTGACTTGAACCTTAAATTTCTTGCATACTTAGGTCCCTAAAATGTCTAGTGATATATTTACCCCCAAAGGCAACGTATCAGCTCCTTCATTTTCTGTGTTACCCAAGAAAGCTGCAGTTAGTATCAAAACCTGCTGCGCTTTATCAACTAAACTGAAACATTAAGAGAATCAATCAAAATACTACTTTTTTTTAGCTTTAATTGTAGAGCAAGATCCAACAGACCATGCAATTACTTGAATGCTAATACTTTCTGAGGGGAAAACAAAATATGAATGGCTGGGAGCTTGAGAGAGGAAAAGAGGCCCCTTTTTAGCAACCATAATTCTGCTGGATTAAAGTGACAGAAAAACTACATCTTAAAGCATGGGTAAATCTTCTCCCTTTCCCAAGGCAGATATTCTCCTTACAGAGTGATAAATAAATAAATAAATGTGGGGGAAAAAGTTTGTAATTTCTCCATTTTTCTTCTTTCACTATGTTCATTTATGAAGTAGAAAAGCTGTTAAAGGGCGTTCAAATGCATTTATTTTCTCATCATCTCTGTAGTGACTATTTTCCCCAGCAATAATAATTTAAAGGTGCTGCTGTTTCTAGTTCTGGGTCCGTTAAGTACCAAACCTCCTTTCTGCAGAGGTAAGGAGCACGGTACAGTGAAAAACGCAGAAGATTTTACTCCCTGGAGCCCTACATAAGCCAACATAGTGATGAAGTTTTGGAAGTAAAAATGACTTATTCTTTCTTCTCTAAAAGAACTGGAGGGATTAGGAAGTTTGTGTTGGTACACAGCAGAGTTAAAGAAAAACCTCTGTCAGATCTTGGTGCCTGAAAAGGGAGGAAGATTCAGAATTTGCTGCCTCCTCAGAACCTTTGTATGAAACAGTTTTATAAACTGAATTTTCTTATCCAAAAACTACCACTGTATAAGAGATAGGCAGATACACAAGCAGGCCATGCAAGGTACAAGCAAAAGAATGGGAAATATACAGTCTTTTCCAGGTATGCAGAACTCATTTTCCATGTATAGTGAAAGAGCTATGAAGGCACTTAAGAGCTTTTATTAAGTCAGCTTCCTTTAAAAGGTTACACAAATACTTTGACAAGGTAGTGGCAAGAGAGATATTGGGCACTGATGAAGCCTTTTTTCCCCTGTAACTTCTGAAAAATTGCTCTATTAAAGTAGCTAACAGTAGCTAGGATAAAATTTAATTGTGTTATCTTGCACCAAACAAAAAACTTCACTAACAGTAACATACACTTTCTAACATCTGCATCAAATCGAAATCCTATCTTTTAAATCACAAAGCTGTAACCGTATTATGCATTTACATAAATACATGAATATAATTTTAATGATTAGTGTAGCTCTAGTCCTTCTAATGGTCCTATTAACTGTATTTCATTAATTTATTATAGCATTTGGCAATAAAATAAACAAGGAAAAACAATTCCTTTTTGCTTTCGGTTGATTCCAAATACTATAGCTTTAATAAAATACTGTATTATGGTTTCATTTAATTATGATGAAAAACGCTGTTATAATACTCACCCCTCTAATGCTGCCCAGCTTCCGTTCAACATCTGCTTTCTCTTTTTTGAGAAGTTCACACATTTCTTTCAAGTCACCTACTTGGTCCTAAAAAAGCAAAGTAATAAGCAACTTATTTGGATTTCAGCTGGTTTACTCTGAAAACTATAAAGAGAAAGCAATTTCCCATCACAACGACATTTTTCATCATTTCTGCCAGCATTCAACCTTCTCATCTTCCATAAAACCATGAAAAACTTAGAGTATATATAGAAAAGATATCCATATCCATTTCTTCTTAAGCAATCCCCTAACCTGCGTCAGGGTAAAGGGCACTAAATGTAAAAAGATGTTACCTTTAGTCTTGGCAAATCTCTATTGGCCTGTTCTAGCTGGAATCGTAGCTCAACGTTTTCAGATGACAATCTTAAATTTTCCTTTAAAACCTCTTGTTCTCTTCGATATTGATCATCTGATCCTATTCCTGATGTCTTAAGAAAACAGAGGGGAAAAAAATTATGAAGTGGTAATGCACTATTCATTCTATCAGTTGTAGCTGATAAAGAGCAATAGAGAATTAGTATTTTTCACAAAAATAAAATGGATGACAGTTGTATCACCAGTTTTGATCTAATCTGCTCTGATTTAACTCCTTCTCTTGCATTTTCTAAACTTGCTTAACCTTTAACAGAAGTATACAAATCGGTATAAACTAGTAAAAATGTTATCAAACCAAAATTAACTCTCAAACTATTGTGTAGAAATAAATAACAAAGACTAAAAGACAAAAAAGCTACTAAGTGAAGTAAGCTGTGACACTGTACCTGCGAACAGCATCTAATTTTAAGGACATATTCCAATATATTTATTAAATAGCACATAGGGCATAAGGTGTTTCACTGAAGTCAAACAGATTACAGAGCAAGTCAGGAAGTATATAACTCTAGTTCTTAGTCTTACTGTAGTAAAGACTACAATCTGAAGTCTTTATCCATAGAGGCTAGTAATTTCTATTACATTAAGAGTGCTTTGCATGCCTTATATTGCCTATGCCAGTCATAAGTATACGGTAAATTATTATGCCTGACTAGTAAAGAGTAAAACCTTTTGATGATGTAATAATCAGCAGTTTTTACTAACGTAGTTACGGAATTAACCATATGATCCATTAATTCATCACTAATAATGACAGAAATAAAGTATTTGCTTCAATAAAGCATATTTTTTCTTAGTGTAAGTAATAACACATCACAAATCTCTTAAATAACAAAGGTTATCAATTAGCTGCATGTATATTATGATTACGTGTAAACTTTCTGGATCAAAATTTTAGAATTGACAGTAGCCTACTTGTGAGCTGACATGCATGCCTATCATGAAAGTATAAGGTTTGCTTTATGGACCACTTGGTGATTACTTCAGTATCCCTGCAGACCATGCATAGGAAACCACTGCATTATCAAGATCAAACTAGTCTATTTCTACATCATTCTACAGCAGAAATGCTAGAGGAGTGCTACAGTATCAAACCTCAGGCATTTCACACAATTCTGGGGTTGTTTCAACCCTCTCTGTACCACTTCGGTAAGTTTCATGATTATCCTCCGCAGTATGTTGATTCATTTCATTATTCGCATTTATTTTTTCTGCTTCATAGTTATTAGCTTGATTAGAAAGTTCCCCTGAATCAGACTGATTGCAGCTCATTGCGTCAGGATAAGGCTCTTCTACACTTTCTTCTTCATCAACATTTGATTGCTTGAGTATTTCTTGCTTCCTCTCCTTTTCCTGAAACTCCTTATTGAGTTTTCCATTTTCAGGTTGGGTTATATTTTTTTCTTTTTCACTACAGTTCTCTCCATCAGCTTCAGCTATAATTTTGTTTTTCAAGCCTTCCCTAGAAATATCTGTGTCCTTGCATTTCTCGCTATCTTCAAGCTGCAGCTCAGGAGACGCTTCTGTGCTTGCATCCGCAGTAGCTTCATGGCCTTCATTATGCATGATGCATGTCTGCATGCCTGCTTCCTCATCTATTTCACTGCCATCAGTAATGCTATGATTAGTCTGATGTTTGATTTCATCCCTATTTGAAATAGATTTCTTCTGAAGGGAATTCAAATATTTTTGTTTACTGATATTGATAGGAACAGACTTGGTCAGTTCAGTTTGGTCACATGTACTCTGATTCAAGTTGAAGACAGAATGAAGCATGAAAGAAAAGCAGAAGACAGTAAAACAAAACAGGAAATAAAGAAACCTGGAATGTTAAATTTATTTCTGAAAAGATTAAGATAACCTAATAATGCAATATTTGCAACATAATGAACCTTGTAAAAATCAAAACACAACAAAACCACCTAATGTAACTGAAATGCAGTTCAGGATTTCCCCAAACTCCATGTATCCCAAATTTTCAACCAATACAAAATATAAAACTAGTCTCTCTATTGCAGACTCACATATTTAAAAATATATATTCCTTATTTCTCCACATATGCTAGGATGTTGAATATTTCAGTTTCTACCTGTAGAACATAGAAACTGTAAGTTTTGTTGGTTTTGGGGGGGGGGTGGGGGTGTTTTGTTGTTTTTTTTTTTTAAAAACAACTAAAAGCTGAGTATTTCGTATCCTGTTCTAGAATACTATCATTTCTAATAAAGTCTGCTAAATGACACAGATTACCAAATGGATAACAAATGCTTTTGTTAAGTAGGTGTGATTCCTCTAGGTAATATGCTTACATTATCAACTTACCGAGGGTCTAGAATATGTCTCTCTCAAACATTGTCTCTGCAATGCATGAAGCTTTTCCTGGAGGTATTGATTTTTGAAATATAATTCTTCTACAACAGAATCTCGTGGGATTGCTTGCTGTGTTCTGCATCAAAAAATGAATCAAGCCAAAACAAAGAAATGGCTATTAATGCAGAAAAACATCCCTTGATGTAAAACAAACATGAACTTCTGGATTACTAGACTAGGTTTTCTAATATTAGCTATTCTAAATCAATGTCAGCCATATACACTATTTCAACTAATCCCCATGAATCAGAAGTACTTACTTTGGCAAAAGTAATCTGCCCTTTTGAGATGTGTACGGCTTCTATTACTCAGGTACAGTGTCCACTGTGATAGTGGATATGCTGATTAAGAATACCTTCCGTAACTGCAACTTAGTTCCAGTAACTTTCCCCAACTCTAAATTTTACTTGCAATTTTGCAGAATAGGAGACAATGTTTTGCATATTATTTAGCTTTTTAGAATAGTGAACCAATGCTGCATATTCTCTGAACATGAACAATAGTTCCGAAGGAGCTTTAAGTTTGCTTGTCATGGTTTTTGAAATTCCTGTCTTGTTTTTTTCCTTATTGACTCGGATGGTCTAACAGAGACCATCGATCTCTTTCCACGGATTTTTTTCTCATTTAGACTTTTTAGTTCTTATAGATTCTTTTGAAATGCCTCTCACCTCATGTGAGCAACTTCATTTTCTAAATCTAGATTCCGTTTTCTTAGTTCTTCCAGTTCTTTTTCAGTCTCTGAGGCTCTTACTCCAACAACACGGTCAACAGTGACACCAGTAGTTTTCAGTTTCTTCTGTAGAACAATTTTCTCTTTTTCAGTCCTGCAACATCCAGTAAATTTAAATTTAAAACTTTATTTGCTAACTTGTCTTCTGTAGGAGAAAATATTTTCTGTCTTAAAGAATCCACATTTGCAATTTATTTGCTGACTGAACCACATCCCCTTTTCTGTCTAATAAGGTTACCTTATACACAGCACAGCTTTACCAAAAAAAAAAAAACAAAACCCAAAAACAAAAACAAAAACCAAAAACTGAAAAAAACCACAAACCCAAACCTGGAAAAACATTAAGTTTAAAATGAACATTAAGTCAGTATCATGCTGGACTTGCCTATGTTTTATGTGAAATTCATGCAAGACTTACTGAGATTAAATGCCACTTTGAAGCAGTTTCAAATCACAATCTTACAACAGCTACAATCACCATCACAGTTTCCTTTCTCTTCTGTATCTTTTATCAGCAAAACCCCACCATTACTGTACTGAAGTAAATGTAGCATTTGCAGATGGTTTGCACGTGTGTTTTTTTTCAAAGGCTTCCATCACACAATCCCAGAACGGTCAGTAGTGCAGTAGCACTTCATGGAACAGTAGCACAGCATCCAGCCCTAGCAATCTCATTAAATAGCACAGTGGTGAGAAACAGCCTGTCTTCATAAAGCTGTTATTTGTTTCATGGGAATAAGAGAATGCTACATACAAGAAGCATAATAAAGGACTTAAATTGGTTTTATTCAGAGACAGCTTATTCTAATAAAGGCTGTTGGCTTCTACAAGGGAAAGGATACTAGAGGTGTAGTCTGTTGCTTGAAAATTAACTAATCCTTTTAATCTCAATAGCAATGTCAAATTCTAGTCATCAATCTTATAAACATAACAAACTGTTAAAGTTATTACACAGCAAACATATCTGGACTTCCCTTATGTCCTCATTTTGTAGCCGAATCTATTAAAACCAACTCACTTGGTATAAATTTCCTTCAGTGTATTCAGCTGTTTGGCTAAAGCATCTGCTTCTTTTTCCTTTTCCCTCAGTTTGTTCCGCAGTCCTTCCATTTTGATTTGCCATTTTTTACCTTCTTCCCATCTTATTATTTCCTCTTTGGAGGTCTGTGAAGCACATAAACAATTTATGTATTTCTTTTTGATTTTGTTTTTTTTCTTAAAGCAAAATAAGCAAACACATTAGAAAACCAAGAATGATGTATTCTTCATCTATCAATTTAAAACATGATGTCATAGCAGTCATATTATTTACCTTATTTACTATACGGTAAAAATAGCAGGCTCAGATGGATACCTTAAGTATGCTGTAGGGACTGGTGTATAAAGCTCATGCAGTTTAATGCTATTACCAAATTCTTCCATAGCTTTTAATTTTACAAAAAAGGAGTGACACATTTTATGAAATTAGAGATGCTAATGCAATGTAGCCTTTTACTTTGAATTACACATTAGTAAAGAAGACAGATTAAAGAAAAAGTGTTTTTCTATGTCAATTTACAGCAGATTGTCTTCTGCAGCTCATCAGGAGTTTATATGCCCCTGCTGCACAGCTGTACAATTAGTCATTGTAGTTTATTTTTTCCTATGACAAATGGAATCTCTACTTAAAGTTACAATTCACTAACTCTAAATTAATCAGTTAAAACCCGTATCTATGTGGTCACAAATGGCTACTGAAAAATCACAGTCAATATTCCTATAAGTATTCTTCACTATTGTGAAAAATAGTCACTCATACGGACATCACTCCTTTTCAGATTCCCACTTTTGCTCCAAAGTACTTCACGTCTTTATCATTGCATTGATTTTGCAAACACACATTTGACAGCACTTACGTAATCAATTTCACTGCTACCTATAAAATCTTAGTTTTCTCAGACTTGTATTGGATCTTTAATTCTACAAAAAGGGCAGGAAAGATTAACATATCAGTAGGAAGCAACAAGAGTAGTAACAAAGAGCATGGGGAACATGAAGAGGCTATATTCCTGAAACTGCTTTTCTTCTGATCAAGGCTGGTTGGTTGGTTTTTAATTAGAGGCAATAGGCAGAGCTGAACTGCCAACACCTAGGCTGATGATGCCTTTCAAAGCCACACTCTAAATATCACATACCTTGTCTTCCCTTACACCCTTTTGTTCTGTTTCTTCACATTTTTTCTCAAGTTCACTTTCCAACTTCTTAATTTTTTTCTGAAGTGTATCTATCAGATTTTGTTCATCAGCTTTGCTCTGAAAAATTACAAACTTTCACAAACTTGAAGTTTAACGACCACTACCTTTTTCTCCACTCAAAAAATACGGACTTCAATTCAAATTGGTAGAATTAGCTTACGAATTAAATGATCTTTTGAAAATTATCTTTAAATTATTAAAGTATTGGAATGTAACTTTGCATTCTAAACTGAATGATCAGCAAATAGGTGACTAAAAAAAAATAAATAGACAATTCTACTCAATTCTTTACTTTTTTCTGAAAGGGGAAAGAAGGACAGCGAGGAAGATCATAAAATTCCACTTTTCAAAGAAGCTTTAAAAGTGGTGATTCAACTCCTCAGACTCTTTCAAAATTATTTCAAATAGCAAGTATTTTTCAGTCTCTTCCTTTTATTTGAGGCATGCTTCCAACAGCAAAAGCTAATAGCTCACACGTAACCCAACTGATGAGCAAACATAAATTTTTAAATTATGTGTAAGTCTCAATGCTTGCCAAAAATACTTAATCTTCTCCCCCAAACCCAGTACATCTATGCAGAAACTTGACCAAGATCAAATATTTTTTTAAAAATCACTTCTACCTGAATGCTACTGCTTAGCCTCTTAATGCGTTTCTTCAGTTCTTCATTTTCTTTCTCCATTTCATTTCTTTCTCTGAGCATTTTAGCAAATGTTTTTTGTTTTCTCTGGAGTTCTTGGTTCAGCTCATCCTTTTCATCAGTCAAAGAACTTTCCCTGGTTTTACTTATTTTAAGGTTATCTGTAAGTTTTGTAATCTGATTATTTAATTCCTCTATCTGTGTCTAGAAGAAAACAAACAAACAAAACAGCAAACCCCCAAAATCAGGATTATCAACAATACAGCAATGCAATACAATGATACTGCAATATACGCTATATATATAGTACTCACCATAAGCCCCTTTGTTTGTCTGTCAACAATCTCCTGGACATTCATATATGCCTCTTTTTGTGATGCAGCAGAAATAATCTGCTGTTCAGCATTAGCAGTCATTTCTGCTCGGAGCTCCAGAAGTGCTTTACTCAAAGCCTGAAAATAATAAATTCAAGTTCTTTTAAGTGAAGAAGCTGCTAACATAAACAATACAAAAGAAGAAAAGGCAATTACATTTTACTATGTTATATTGTGAAATTACATTCTACCTCCTCCTGTACTACACATAGAACTCTTAAGTATTAAACAACATTAAACATTTATACAACATAGGGATTAATTTTCATTGACTAACTTTCTGCTGCTTCTCTTTTATAGCTAACTGGCTCTTCAGCTGTTCCACCAGGTTTTTCAGTGTTGCTGTGGGTGCTCTATTGTTTTTCTCTCTTTGGATCTCTAGTTCAGTTTTTACATTTGTTAGTTCCGTCTCCATCTGAGATAACATGTTCCTCAATTCATTTGCTTCATCTTTTAGTTTTTCAACATCAATTGTGTGCTTTTCCTGAAGTCTAATAAAAAATAAGCATTAATAGGGTACACTGCAATAATTAAGTTAGCAAACTCAAAAGAAATAACAACATTATATAATTATTGTTACAGCAAATGACACATGGATTTGGAAACAGTAAAAAACCTGACTCAACACAGACGGCCTCCATTTAACACAAAAATTACTCAAGAAGATCAGCCAAATGATATTAGAGTATTGTTCATTCTAATTCCTGGCCCTAACAGGTAAAGAAATCATCATACTTTTCTCCTTTTAAACTGGGGTTAAGTTTTTGTGAGTTTAAACTTGTTAGGCAGGAAGCCCAAATGGATGTATCAGGAGAAAAAAACAAAACAAAAGACAAAACAGTAAGTATCACAGTAGCTTAATGACAACTCTCATACCAAGACTCCTTGAATACTTTCTTCTTCACTGAATGGCACAAAGCTAACAACTGCAAGGCATTTTTCCAAGACACATTTTTCAATATTAGCCCCCATGAAGGGGCTTAAATGAAGTCCCAATGAAGGGATTAAAAATAATAGACAATTACCAATCACAGTAACTTTGAGCTAGTTTTTTCATCAACTCTAAATTCAGCAAAACCACGTTCAGTTTGATAGATCAGTCCTGTAGCAGCAATACATAATTGACTTGATCCAATCCCGTTGTGACTTACGTTAACAGTCTAAAAACTTACTGGGCTCTGATTGTCTCAAACTCTTTGATTTTCATTAAAGTAATTTGTTTTTGTTTCTCCAAATCAGATGATGTTTTCTTTAATTTTCCAACAAGTGAAGCAAGAGAATTATCCTGTTCTGCTACAGTTTGCTCCATTTCAGCTAAGCGGAAAAAATGGTTGTTGTTGGAAAGCGATAAAGAAGTCTTTTTCATTATCTCCTGCAAAACAGAACAAACACATGCGATAAACATTTTAAGCTTTAAATCAAAGGTAAGCAATAGTGATGAATTTTAAACTTAATCCTTAATATAACCAAGCATTAATATCTAACACGTTTGTTTACTGAGATGTGATTCTCAGTCCACAGAGAAAGCATTCACACTGGTTTGAAAAGAGCTTTGTGCATCTAATGATCCACAGAACAACCAGTTAAATACAAGTTTCACCTTATCATAAAGTGTCAAGAGAAAATTTGTATCGAAATGGGTTAGTTTAACATAACCACAGACTGAAAGAAAAAAGCAGAAAACAAAATATAACCTCTCTCTCCTGGAAGCCCCCATAAATGAGAATGTTCATATATACTGAAGCGGTAACTTTGTTTTTTCACACTTGACTTCTAATCCATCTCATCTCCATTCTCTCAAGAATAATACAATAATTCTGTACTGACCATCCGTTTATCTTTCTCGTTATCATTTATTACTTACTTTTGATTGCAAAATTGTTCTTTTGAGCAACAATTTTATAAATTCGGGAACAACTTCACTAATCAATAACTCACCAAAGCAGTCTGTTTGAATTTATTAAGGGAACTGTCAGTATGCAAATTTAGTTTCTGGTGTAGGACTTTAAGGTCTTCCTCATGCTTCTTTGCTATTTCCTCTTGTTCCTGTTAGTTCAAAACAAAAATATCACTCTACTGATGCACACTATTCCAGAAAGTCATGAAACTACAGTACCTTCCTGTTGATTGCTCACTCATTGCTCACTATTGCTCCCTAAATTTTCCTCTAATTCTGGCTGTTTTTAAAATTCTAATAGTCTATATTCTATTCTATAAATATTAAATACACCAAGACACCTTCTCACAGCAAAATTCGTTTTTGTTTCCTGTCATACTAATTTAATTCCTAGACAGACATCACATACATAACCTCTTGACTGACCAAACCTTCGATTTTGAGAAGTTATAAAGTTCTACATGAACTTTCTACATAAAAAATTACTAATTGTCTCTGCTTTGTTACCTCTGAGGTCAGAAACTTTTTAAGATTTCACTAGCAATGAAATAAACACAGAACCAACTAAAACAACTTAAAAATGGAAGACACTGTGCAAAAAGTTTAACTACCTCTCTTGCTTTAGCAAGCAAATGTTGGTATCTTTTTAACACTTCCTCCTTTTGATTTAATCTTGCTTGCATATTTGCAATGGTTTGATGAGCAATTTTTATGGCATGATGGTACTTTGGATCATCTTCTTGTTTGCCTAATTCAGCCATTATTTTCTCTCTTTCTGATGTTGCAGGTAATCGAAGTCTTAGCTCGTTTATAACTTTGTCTCTTGATAAAACACTTTGTTCGGCATTCCACAGAGCAGTTTCCTTTTCTTTTAATTTCTACAATAAAAGACAATTGTTGCATTTCCAGAATTCAAACACTGCAAAAAGATCTTACTTTTAAAAAATATACCAGAAGGATTTGTCTAAATGAATTTATAAACACAAAACTTTTTGCACTCAGTTCTGGCTGTATGGGATTACTATTAGATGAAAAAAGTCCCAGAAAATCATTACCGTGTCTTTATGTATTATTTGCTTGGTACGAGACACTTATGCAACTCACTTTGTGCTACCAAGTTAAGAAGGTGGTGGTTTTCAAATTTCTTAAGAACCACAAAGTATCTTCTGTAAAAGAATTTCAATTTAGCAACCCAAGATAAAAGGATTTTGCTATGCTACTTGTTAAATTTAATGTAACACTTGCTGAATTTAACTAGCTATAGTCAACTGAATTTTGTACAGCAAAAGCATCTTACCCTACTAAATGAACATTCTAAAATATTCAAAAAATTTCCCTAATAATTTGTTCAAATGGAAAAAAATATTTCATTTTAGTCATGGTGTGATTACATTATTTAAATTTTCTGTGTGTTAAATACTTGTAAGGGATTGGACACATTTGAGTATTTATAAAAATGCATAAATAAAGTGCATAAAAATACAAACTTTGTCCCTTTATATGATAACTTATGCATTTAGTTACCTCCTCCAGCGATTTGCAGGTTGCCCTAGTCTCCAGGATTGTTCGAATGTGCTCCTGATTCTTTCTCAAAGCCAACTCAAGCTGCTGTGGGAGTGGTAAACTAGGGTCTGGAACTGGTCCTGTAGGCTCTTCTAGCTGCACAGAAAGATTCATATTTATGTAACCTGACATCTCTGAAAAACGTGCTTATGAGCCTATTTTTGGTTAATTCAGTGTGCGTACCTTTAGAGCTGTACTAAGTATTTCATTTTGTTGATGATCGTACATGTCTAATTGGCGCTGCAGTTCTACTTCCCTCTGGTCCCAAGCCATTTGCCTTTCTTCATGAAACTGTAACAAATGTTTGATAAAGGTTATTTTATTTATTGAAGGCAATGGGAATTTTATATCCAACTTAAACAGAAAAAAAGAGATACCAAATGTAAAATACTCAAATGTGCTATTAAAAAGAATTACCGAACCAAGATACTAACATCTGTTTAAAACTTACTAGGAAGAATCTTCCTTTTTGATATCACTTCGTGAAATAAGGAATAGGCTGTTTTTCTAATAGCATGCAGAAATACATACCTTGTTCTGCTGTACAATTTCTTCCTCCAGATTATTGATTGTACGTTCATATTCAGAAATTATATTACGCAAATACTTCACCTCTTCCTTTTGCTTGACTAACTCTCGGTTGAGTTTAAGTTCCTGCAGATGGAGTTCCTCCATCTTCATATGCCATTCAATTACCTAATAATGAATGATACACAGTGTTATATTTACTAAGCCCACGGGCCAACTAGATGCAGCGACACTCTTTGACTCTGAGGCAGTATGGCACTTATCCAACCAACCGGAAGAAAGAGGTTCTGCCTTATTAAGCTCCTTCACTTCCATTGAGTGAGGAGGCATGGCAAGAGTACGAAACTGCAAGAGGAATGACTGCAGTAGACAATTGGAGAGGCATCAGGTTTCTCCTACACTGACAGAAGTACATTGCAAATAATTGTCAAATGACCTAAGCTATACCCTATGCATCTGCCCAGACTGAACAAAAAAAGCACGCAAGAAGTTTGGTTGACTTTTCTAAAAGAGTAAGAGCTTTTCAAAACTATTCAAAACTGTATGTATTCAAAAATGCAGATGTACTACAGACATATTTATGTCAACATGCTTTAGAAAAATATTTGAAAACTGGCTTAAAACTAAAACATGCCAGGAGCACTACAACCATTGCTTCCATTCAGACATATTTAGTCATGACAGATATAACCATATAATGTAATGCACAGTGATCTGGAAGAGAAGTGAGAAAGATTTATTCAAATTTCAAGGCAACATTGTCTACAATAGCAAAATATGATTAAGTAGAATTACATGAGTAGAATAACATTTCTGAACATACTGCCCCTGCATTTATTTAAAAAAGATGCAGACTTGTAGTGATTTCAATGCAAGCTCATGGAACAGAACTTCAGAATGCTACCCTGTGTTTAATTTCATTTCATTTCATTCATAATTTAATTCAATTCACAATTTAATTCAATTTAATATAACTGAATTCATAGTTAGCCTCTAATACTATGCCACTTAATTGGACACAAAAAAAAATTACTAAATCTCACTGCACTGACTTTTACAGGGCAAATAATTAATGATGTATTACTTTTTAAAAATAGGAAAAAAAATGATAGCTGACATATTCTAACAAAGTGTATTTTGAAATCATTAAGTTCTACATTAAAACAGTTGTTTAGGGAACAAGCTGAACTGAAACGTAATTTAAACGCAGATCAGATGCACAAAGCTATTCAAAGTTGTAAAATAGCAAACCTTTTGAGCTCCTCTTGTATCCTTCAATGCACTTATTAATTCTTCTAAACTCTTCAGTTTTAACTCCATCTCTAGTGCTCTGTTTTCTGCATTTCGACTCTCCTGCTGGGCATGCTGAACTTCTTCCAGAATCTTCAGTTTGTCATTCTGTAGCTGAATCATCGTTTTAGAGAATTTTTCTTGCTGTGCTAAAGGCAGAGCACCACTAAACTGTCGCCGCAAAGACTGAACTGTCTGTTGTAGATGTTTGGCTCTATTTCTTCCTTCCAGTCGGGCAAAATATAACGCTTGCTCTCTCTCATCAAGCTTCTGCTCTAAACGTAGATTATGAATCTCCATCTTCTGTAGCTTCAATTTAAGCGTCTCCAATTTGCCTTCAGCAACAGATTCTCTACTTTGAAGGGCTATGATATGTTGATGCAGTTTTGCAATAATCGCTTTTTCATCTGACTGTGCCTAAGAACAAAATAAATAGAAGGAATTTATTTTTCATTTTGAATATGTTAATGAAGTGTATATGTAAATATAAAAAAAGCTTTTTTTTTTGTATTTTATATGTTGCATGTATTTTACTCCATAGGTAAGAGCAAGAATTAACCTCTAAAAGCAGCTTTTTATGTTTCCACTATTGTTTCTACAGCCACATTTCAGAAGTACATCTCTTCAGATACTGATCTTAAAAATTGTATCTTTCCAAAATACCTAAACTTAGAAAATACAGTAACGTAAAAGCTGACAGAAGTGTTGTATTTAGAGACTCAAACCATTCTACAATACGAAAACAAATCCCAAGAAATTGTTTCAGCTAATAACAAAGCAATACAATAAGTATACCGCAAATCTTTGCAAGTCATTGCTTGTCTTGTAAAAAGCAATCAAACTTTCCTGGTATTATATTTAAATATTGACCATGAGCTATACATCATAGAGGAATAAGTATTACCTAAATAACATGGTAAAAAGCTCAGGATCTGTAATAGCTGTACAGCTAGAAATGGCAAAAATGGAGAAGGGAATAATTAATGTAGTATAGAACTCTTAAAAGGGTATGGCCACTACAAGGACCAGCTTGCTAAGATCTTTCTGAAAAACTTTTGCAGTTTCCTAATTCACTGTAAAATTACTTCATTTCTTCTCGTCCCAGAGAAAAAAATCCAAACTGCAGTGTTAATAAAAGCTGAATTTTACCTGATAGTCTAAAATTTGCATTCTAAGAGATTCCACTTCTTTATCCCTGTATTGTTGGCGCGCCTCCAGAGCTTCAACTTGCATTTTTGCTACATCAGACAGTTCTCTTAATCTTGTAGGGAAAACAAGAGTATCGGGTCACTTGAAACCACTGAATAACCTATTAAGTTCTTCCACGTAGAAGATTCTAAGAAAAGATGCTTAGTATGTTTCCTCATATCAAAACATTTGAAGACTCTGTTCTTTTCAGCATACTCTTCTCTATTAATCAGAGTCCTTGTTATGAAAATTCTTCTGTATTGCCTCTCAACTTTTTCACAGGACATTTTCCTGCACGTTATACAGAAGTTTGCTAGCAGTAACCTACACTAGCAAAGCAATGCCATGGTTTCTACCTGAACTAAGCATCTCTGTCCTCTATTTCTCTCCCACTTGAGGACATAAATGCTCAAAAAGTTTCATTCTCAATTCCCTTCTCTGCTTCCCCAAGTCTAATCTTCTCCAACTCAATTTTCCCAATTCAATTTTCATTGTCAAAAATCACTGCAAATATCCCCACAGACTTTGCTGGTTTAGAAATATAACCAGATTACATTATTTACTCAAATGTCCATACCAACATCGCTAAAAAGGTCAGTTTTTCAATTTATGCATACAAAGTTAATCTGTTTTAAGTAAGCAGCAAACCCCCCACTACAGCTGAATCTTCGAGATATCCGACTCTTTGAAAGTAAGAATTGCTTTCCAATTTCTTTTATGAGATTTTGATACATTTAAGGTGGGTTATGGCACAGAAATAAAATAAACCTTAATTAATTAGTTTAAAAATACTAGTAATAAGTTATCTAAGTGCACACTTACCCACCCATGTCTATCCAGGCCAGCAGTTAATTTCTTGTTCAAATCAAAATTAAGTTAATTACTTTCTTTATAGTCATGCATTAAATGGTTAATTTTCAACTCCAAATTTGGCATATATAAATGCCAAAAAAATTAGGCATTGAAAATTATCTTACTAATACGTAAGTAGTGAATTACATAAGCCTGTATAGCCTAAATTTTTGCATGCTACCAAGCCTACTGTATTTAGATTTTTTTACTTCAATACTTACTTGGATACTTCAATCTTGAGCTCCATCTCACGCTTCTCTAGGTCCATGATTTGTCGTCTATCTGCATCACTTACTGCCTTACTTACGCTCTTTGACAGTTCATCTCTTAATTCCTGTTCCACTTTCTGTGCCTCAAGGTTGATTTTCGTGAGCTTAAAAAAAAAACAACAAAATGAGAAACAAACAAAACAGTTTCCTAAGCACACAACTGCTCCCAGCCCTGCAAAGAAAAAGCAGTGGCAAAAGTATCTTTTCTTTTTTAGTCATTACAAAACAGTATTCAGCTGTGTTCAAAAAACAGTTTCTTTTCCTCTCTGCTTAAACGTCTTCTTGTTTGCAGCGTTACATACACATAGGAATGGATACACAGGTAAGCACAGAACAGGATTCTAAATTAAACCCAATTTTTATTAGTGAATTTTCTTAAAACTATTACTGCAATAACTTGCTCTTAAATAAGAAAAAAAGAAAAAAAAAAAGAATAAGATTGTAAACTCTTTAGGAAATGAACAGTCTTACTTATACATTTCTCTATTACCTAGTATAGCAGGATTGGTAACACAAATACAGGTTATAAGTGCCAAGACTCACGATAGTCTAGTTCTTTTGTTCTCTCTAATAAGAACTTTCATAATTAAATTATGTTCTTTCAAGCAGCCTGATTTTTTCAAGTTTATTATTAAATATCAAGTAATCAATGTTTCAATTCAAACCAAAGAGCATTAAGAAAAGACGGACATCTGAAAAGCATTAGGCATCATAGAGAAGCCTCAGGAATTAATTTAGTAAATACAGTTGAGGCAGATTAATCTGATACCACTCCTTAATAAAATAACGTATTTCCCAAACAAACTAAAAAAGTGTAGTGTATCTTATTATCTGCACTTCACATATTTGAGGCAGTACCATCTGGGTTTAGAAGATGTCTAACAGTCTTCTTTTAGTTATTGGTTCTTAAACTAATATAACTCAACTTTCATTAATTACCTTGGCACAATCTGGTTATATATATATATATCTCTCTCTCTCTCTCTAAAAAAGCAATGATGCCACATTAGGAGGCACTGAGAACAGGAGTATATGAAACAGGTAATGTACATCCTGGAGATACAGAAATGAGGGAAAAATGGCTGTGCAGAGGAACTGATAAAAAAATTGGGGCATTAGGACTTCATCAACTCAAAATGAAGGAAGACCAACAGACATAAATGCATTGCAAGACAGATAATAACACAGGCAAAAGAGAAAAAGGTAAATGTGATCCTAGGGTGCATCACCTGAGGTATATCTTAATCAAATAAAAGAAGTAAAGGCTTTAACAATACTGCTGCTGAAAAGGCTTATACACTTTCAGTTACTCCATGTCCCAAAATAATCCAAATCTAAACAGTGTAACAAACACTACTAAAATAAAAGAGAAATGGGGAGTCTGGATAACAGCAATCTAAAATAACTAGGCTAAAGTCCAGCAAAGCACAAGGAGGAGGAATTAATACAATCTATCAATGTTCCTGTCTGTTCTTTTTCTTTCCTTGTGTTGAAATTGTAGGCCAATACTGGCACAAAAACAAACGTGTACAACTGCCTATAAATAAATTTAGACTGGAAATTATAATAAAGTCTATTAGATAATGAATTTATTGAACAAACTTCAAATATGATTAGTGGGGACAAAAAAATCTAACACGATTAACACTGATGCGACAGGAATACTAAGGATCATCAGCTTCAATGGCATATGACTTCTATTCCTGTGTTATAGATAATGTTTGGCACGTGACAAAGAACATTGTCATTCTGTAACAGATTCAGGACACTATCATCTGCAAAAGGGACGCCAAGGTCTAACATAGGAATTAGACACAAGAGAAAACAGGTCAAAACCAGACTTTTTTTCTAGCAGTCTCCTGAAAAGCTAGCAAACTATCTGTCAAGACGCTCATCGTGTGTTTTACAGAGATTAACTAGTGTGTCAAATAAACTAGTGACAAATTAATTGGATATATTTTTTACAAATATCCTGTGCATGCAAAATTGCAGCTCTTAAAGGCAGATATATTTTGCATCATAAGCTTATTTGCCAGTTGTGATACAAAATAGACTAATACTGTTTGAAAAGCTCAAAAATATGCTTCTACGGTGTGTCAAATTACGTTGTTGAATCCCCACAGATTTACCTCAGCAAATTTTGTTTCCAGTTCAAAATTACGTTCTTCTATTTGCTTTAGAGTACTCCTTAAATGTTCATACATTCGTTGCGAATGTTCTGCTCTCTGTCTTTCATTTAGTTCCTTCATCTCCAACATTGTGATTTTCTTAGAAATGGACAAAATCTCACTGTTGGTTATTGCTTTTGTAGCCTTGTCCATGGCATTTTCATCCCCTACATTAAAAAATATTTGAATTAGGGAATACACAAGCTGATTCAACTATGAAAATTATTTGCACCATGAGACAGAACATGAGTTTTGTTTATCTCTGTCAGATAAACTTTATCAAAACACCTGTATTATTATTTTAAACTGGAGGCATGGTTAGCTTGCCTTATTACATGTTTTAAAAGTATCTGATTTGAATAAAATGCTATTATCAATTACAAATGGGTATATCTGCAACCATGCTTATTGAGATTGATAACTATTTTCAGTGTAGCCTTTCGCTTTATCCTTAATTCAGCTGGTAAATCTTCAGGAAATTTAATTTAAAATCTGTAAAAGAAGTAGATGTGTATGAGTTCTTGAATAATGGGAATGCAAACTGTACACAAAGAAGCCCCAGCTATCAAGGAAAAAAGACTTTGTTATCTTGCATGAAACCAGGAAAAAGAAATTTTCCTGACAAGCTATAAAGTACTGACTGACAATCAAGTTAGAACATATTGCACCTTATTAAAAAGAAAATAAATAAATCAGGTGAAGTTATTTTACAAGTTCCAGCTTTTAAATCCTTGACCCAGTAAACCCAGAAAAGTCAATGTGGACCAGTTTCCAGAGGAAAATACCAAACTTGTTTCTGGTCAAATAGATAAGTAAAATGAAACCAACCAAAAGAAAGCAATTCACAAAATATTAAGACCGTCAATGAATAGTTTTAACCTTTTTTGGGGCTGTTTTAAGATACATCAATTTTAAAACATTTAAAAATATTACTTTTACACGGGACATACCATTTGATTTTTAATGTTGCAATATAACTTTCATACTTGCCCAGCTTAGTCATCTGTTCCCAAGCCTGTTCTACAGTGTGAAGTTTCTCCTTTGTGATCTCCAGTTCCTTATTCAATAAATTTATCTGTGATTTCAAGGATTCATTCTCACGCTGTATGACAAAAAAGTTGCAATATGACAGCAAACTATTTAACTGTCACACACTTGATGGTTAGAATCTATAAATCTTTTAAATTAACAGATTTTACCTATCCACAACCCAAAATCTACACATATGGCAACAGAAGAGCATAAATTTCCTCCTAAGCATAAAAATGCTAGTCTTTGCTCTCTATGTTGTATCTTACTGTCAACTACTATTACCATGGATGTTTATCATCAGTGTCTGTGATTCCTAGACTGTCTAGAACTAGATGAAGAAATCTATGTTTGTCATATTAAACACCCCATTAACAGTGGGAAAGAAAGAAGTGCTTCTGGAGGATATTTCATCCCGCACAGGACAGCTCACCTTGCACAGAAATACATGTTTGAGACAGATCATATGCTTCTTTTAGCTCTTTTAGGCATCTAATACGATGCCAAACATTAGTTTTGTAAATGTTCCTTCAATCCTCCAAGTAGAAAAAAAATATTGCACATTAAATGGTAAAACAAATTTAATACTTCATATTAATTTTCAATTTCTAATTTTCTAAACACATTTTTAATTTGCTATTGATAAATGATAAATTGATTCTCTAGCTCTGTGAAATTGCTGAAATAGGCAATGCAAGTTTTCATACACACAAAATTTCATAAAACTGAGAAAGAATCATTCATTCTGTAGCTAACAGAAATGCACCTACCTGTTCCAAACAGACAAATGTAATTGTTCAGTAAATTTACCCACCACATGTATTTAACCCTTGTCAACCACAGAAACCCAACAGACAAGAACATGACATGAGTTTTAACTGCTGGTTAAACTTCTACTTTCTTGGACTATTATTTCTGACATGAATGAAAAGTGGGAAGTAGTAATGTGTTCTGAAGCCAGCTTCACACTTCTTGAAAAGAAGCTCCTTTCTAATTGAGAATAAAAGTTCAAAGGAATAGTTACGTATTAGCAGTCCCTATGACATTTTGCAAATGCATTGTGAACAATCTTTGGTTATTTACTTTCTTCTATGGAAGTAAAATTACAAAGGTTTACTGCCTTTTGGAACTGAACATTTCATTCTTCTAAATCAGGAATTAGTAAGAGCACTTACTTTGGCAGAAACCTTTAAGAGTGTTTACACTCATTCTACTTTCCTTATGACCTCCAAAACTGAAGATGATAGCAAATATTGCTTCTGCCAGCCTTGTTTGGGTAATCAAATTACTGAAAGTAATTTGTGAGGCAACATACGCAGGGCTTAGGTTAAAAAGCAAGCAAATAAACATAAAAGCCAAACAACCAAACCCACCAATACAATTAAACAAAATGCTTTTATGTATGTCCATTGAAATAAAATCTGGGACTTTGTGTATGTTTCTTAATCCACTGAAAAATACCAGGTAAGCAAATTAAAAGTCAATACCAACACTAAGACTGGCTCCAACATCTCATACCCAATATGGAACTGTTACAACCAGCAGTCCTAGTGTTGGGACTCCCGTTCTATCTTTCTATTACGTGAGAACAAAAACAAATGCAGAACGAATGTATAATGAGTTTTTTTTCCACTTAGGGTTCAAACATAACGCAAACATTACCTCCATGTGTTCCATGTTTGTTGTTCGTTGGACGAGCAAGTTATCTTTTTGTAACATATCTCTGTATTTAGCAGTTAATTCGTTATACTGCTTATTGGCCAGTTCTAGCTCAGACAATGGCACACTACCATCCAACGCTTTTTGCAGAGCTGCAATCTTAAAGCTAGCCATTTCCTATGAAAATATCCAACACAATAGGTTACTAAGGTCTGCTAAGTAGAAAAATTAAAGTTACTCCACAGAAAAAGAATACCACTTAATATAATGCTTTACAAAATGATACTGGTTTATTTTACTAAATTACTGTCCATCTTTATAAACGGCTTACAATAAGCATGGACAAAATTTCTCTGATATTCTAACTCTCTGGGTAATTTTATCAGTAGCTGCTTCTTGATCACAAGGCACTGTCAAAAACATATTTTATCAAAATGAGTTAATATAGGCCCTAGAAACATATAAGGCCAAAAAGTAAAATTTGGTTTCATATGACGCTTTCAATAAACTTGTTGAAGCACCTTCAGAAGGGGAAAACTGACAGATTTTGTATTATGATGCTTATTTAAATACAAAGAATGCTTTGACAAAATTTATAACAGCATTTAACAAGCATTTGGGTAATGCATTCAAGAAACTAGCACTTCCTCCATTTAAAAAAAAAAAAAAAAAGTGTATTTATTGCCAAATTGTAAAAATAAAAATGTGTACTATTACTACTACAAAGTATACCTTGAATTGTTGCAAGTTTCCAATCTTCCCTAGAACTGCAGTCTCCATTTGTGTTATTTCACCCTTTAGTTTCTCGTTTTCTTTTCTAAGATGTCGTTCCGTTTCAAGTAAAGTGGTACACTGCCTTGTTAGTGACCTTTCATTAACTTGTAAAACAGTTATTTTTCTATTATTTTCTGCAAGTACTTTTTTTGTTTCATCAGGATCCAGCTGAAGTGCGCTGAGTAAATTCTGTAAAATATTTTTTTAACAAGAACTTTGTATAGAAACATGGTTAAAAAAGCTTTCTTGTGCATTTTTTAACTGATGTGTAAAAATTCTGTTAATCTCTCTGAAACAAGTTCTTTTTGCTAATAGAACATATACACACACTTAACACATGCATACAATATTCTAAGAAAAGACAAAATTTAAACCTAAAAAATCACTAGTTCCTGAGAAATAGAAGGTAAATAGATCGGACTAACAAATAGGAATTTTAATTAATGCTGGTATTTTCAAATTTTAGAACATAAATAATTCTCTGCATACATTGTCATCAGTCTTCCCCCTTTTACTAGAATCAAAACAAATGTATTGGAACAATTTTCGAAACCAAACAGAATTCTTGTGGTTCTTAAGAAACACCAGTAACGTCCTATTTTGAGGATCAAACCAGTATTTTTAAAGTAACAACAGGACCCCTCCTCTGGAAACACGTGTGTGTTTGTGTGTATGCGTGCACACATACATGTTTGCATGCCTGTATAAATCTGAGGAGGGGCGGAGTGAGAGGGAGAGGGAACCACAGCAACTCTGGTTGCAGAAGGATGTGAGCTTTAGCTTTGCTGTCACACACACCAGCTTGCCAAGGAGACAGCGAGTAGAAATTGGAGCTGTAAAATCCCAGATTCCTATGAGCCTAATGAAGAAGAGTGAGCAGGTAGCTAGAAAAAACTCCAGAGTCCTAGAAGCCTGAAGCCATGAAAAAAAATCTAGTTCCGTGACAACTGGCAAAGATTTGTCTTTTCTGATCAAGAAGCCTGTTTCTCTTAAGATTTTAGGAGCAAGCAATACATTTGCATTGATTATTCACAGTGAATTGTGAGATTCACATAGAAATGTTTAATCTGAAAATGTTCGCCCAATTCTAATCAAAATTACATGCTAACAAAAAATAATACTAAATAGCAGTATGTATTTCTTATCTTTGGATAGGATGTGTTTCTGGAAACAAAAGCTATTGGGAAACAGTAATTTCTTAAAAGATCTCAGCAATACTTTGATAGCACTGCTAACATCATAAAAATTCATTATATTTTAAAGACATTTAAAAAATAAACACCAGAAATATCTCAGTCCTGCTACAATCTACTCCTGTGACTCTGGAAATGCAGCATAAGACTGAAAAAATTAAGTAAGATGCCATGTGCTCTCTCATTTTTTTAAACAGTGGAAATGTGCAAAAAAAATTCAATTTCACTTTTCTGGAAATAGATTTAAACTTAATTGCCTCAGGATACAATTATTTAGCAAATCAGTTACAGTTATGAACGTGATTATATGCAGGACCACATACCACTACCGTTACCCCTCAGCAGAAGCAAGGGGTGAGAACTCAGCTGTCTAAATTTAGGCACCCACAGTCATTTTCAACACCTTGTGATATCCTTGCCCTGTGTCTGCTTCTCAAAAAAGACACGTGTCCCCTGTATGTCTTCTGTCGTACTTGGCAGCTTTTCGTATCTGCCCAAAGAAACCCAAAGCCACCTAAAATTGTGTTTTGTCTGTGATTAGGCACCTGCATCAATTCCAGGAACCTTTAAATACCATCTTCTTAAAAAGTTACTTTTCTCTTTTCTTAATAGAATATTGACTTCAGCCTTGGTCTAAGTAAATCAAAATAGAAAGGTGCATTCTGTTCCCTGTTTTTATGAAATACTGATACATATAAATTAACGGGTATATATAAATAAGATGTAATTCAAAGTAATAACCTTAATTCTTAGTATTAATTAATGTGTTTTCCACAGAGGTGCCTGCACTGCTCCTCCTCCCAATCAAACAGCCTGGAAAACAACTGTGTGAACAGAACACCTGAGACTGTCTGAGAAGGTATTTGTTCAAAACTGATAATGTTAAAGAGGAAGATGACCATCAACCAGATTGAATAGTAACCATAAAATTAGAGACTTGAAATAAAGAAGTAGTCAGCTTGAAAATTAGTATAAAAGAAACATAGTTTTCTCACTGTCCCTGCAGATGTGAGCGCTTCCTCCCTGCTGGACACCATGAGCCTCGTCACTCCAGTGAATGGACTGGTGGTATCAAGTGCAACCAGCGGAGACCCACATCTCAGGTGTGTGTATGTGACCTCCTGGGGCGATTTCTCACCAGTGCATGGGTTAGCTGGCTGCAGGGAGGTGCATGGGAACACAGAACACCCCCATGGGTACACAGAACCCTGGAGCACACACATGAGGTGTGTGTGTACACAGTGAACCGGCGCTCTCAGGAAAGGGGGTGTGTGCTGGTAACCTGAAGGGGCCAGGAAGTGAATATAACTGTGTGAATGTAGATGCATGGGAGAGGAAATATTTGGGATTCATTCCTGAATGGCACTTAGATTTTTAGGTCTATAGTAACATTTTGTACGTGTCTTAATATTGGGATTTACCTTTTGTATTGTTGATGCGGATTCTGAACACATAGATCACCGATAGCCAGTTATTTACATTCCACTAATAAATCAATAAACCACTTCCCTTCTGATTTGAATTGAGCAACATTTTCCCCATCTAGCAAATTACAGTATGATATTAAATCTTCTGTTCTATGTATTAAAACCTTTTTGAAAAATGGAAGCCATTAAATGACTTACAGAATATGCCTTTATTTTTGTAGCATCCTGTTCTTTTTGCTCTTCTAGCTTTTTCTTTTCCTGTTTCATATCTTCTGATTCTTTCTGCCAGCTTTCCTTTTGACTAAAATGAAAATATTTAATTATTATTTAGAATGATGAAAGATTTTATTTTTAAAACTGTAACTAGAACGACCACCCTGAAGTACTGCAAACTATGATACTTATTTTTAGCAGTAACGTAATTTCAAAAAGGTGTTATAAAAAGTAGATGGATTACTGAAAAACTATCCCTTCTGTTTAGGCTGCAGCTGGTTTAATGATGAAAATAGTTCTTAAGTTAAAGTGTCTTATTTCTTCTTCACATGTATACTATAGTGCAGAGATAGAGATGCCTTACTCCCCAAAAATATACACACATGGGATTTAATCTGCTTTAAATTACACACTTGTATTTGAATTTAATTACTTCCTTGCACATGTCTTCATAAAAATAGGCATAGTTGAAAACTTTGCAAAGAAAAGCATTTCCACTTTAAGTACCGCTCCGGAAACTCCAGGTCTCCCTTTTCTAGGAAAGGAGACAAAATCATACTACTGGCAATCACCATGCTGTGAGCCTGAAAACAGGCCTCTTCTTTTTGGAGTAGACTAGGCCCAGCAGATTTCAGCAGGTATTCACAATTGTGAACTCACAATTCACAATCACAATTTGGCTTACGAGATTTAAAGCTAGATAAAATGGTCTGGCAAATAATCAATGACTCTTTGCATAACTGCTTCCTTTCCGTGAAGCACTTGCACATTCATTATCTAAGAGGCACAACTTGCAAGGGGAACAAGGCTTCTGCAGTTCCCAAGAGACAGAATACCTAAGTTGATTTTGAATTATTTTTAATTAATCATACTGAATGGTACAGTATCATAAGGAAAAGATTTCTCGCTCACCCTCTGCAAATTTCCCAAATTCTGCTTTAAAGAAAAAGCAGTTGGCTTTTTCTTTAAAATATGTTAGTTCAAGTTTCCCTCAGGTACTGGACAGAATTAAACTTAGGTTTCCCATATCCACATTCTGCATTAGATGTCAGACTTCTAAACAAAAGGGCAGGCAATGGCTGTAATATTAACTCATTTTTTTCCAATGGTTTTGCAAAGCTTTCCTTCTATCACAATAATTTTATTTCAGATGCATAAAGGACACAACTTCCCACCCTAGTTTTTCTATTTCAGTGAAAAACAAACAGAAAAACTGTTAGGATCCATACATGAAAGCAAAAGAAAATGAGACTGAAGAGTCCATAATACCAGGTTCTAATAAGATACAAGATATCAGATGCAGAAAGCACAATGCAATCCTCATTATGAAGTATGCAATATGGAAAGAGTCTGGCAGAAAATATGTTTTGTACAAGTTTTCTGAATCTTTACAGAACTAAAGAAAATATATCGGATCCATATCCAAGAACAGCAGCATTTATGACATCAACCAAAGAACTACTTCAACACAGCAGCAAATCTTGTATTCAAAATTATGAAGCATTTAGACAGTTGAACTTTTGTAATTCAGAAAATAGAAAAATACCTTTGATATTCTTTATACAGCAAGCCTTGTTGATGACGAATTACTGCAAATTTTCGCTTGTAGTCCTCTACTGCATCTTCTAATTTTTTAAGTAACTGTTCTTTATTTTCCAGTTCCTAATAAATATTATTTTCCAATAATTATGATTATGAAAATAATGATTATTTTCCAAATAAAAATACTGAAGTGATTAATACAGGTTTTAAACATGAAAGTATTCATCAAAATGCCCCTTCTCCCTTGTGTTTTTCATGATAGATGCTTCTATCATGAACTGTGTGAACTGCAGATAGGAAGTGTGTTTTTCCTTTAGAAGGAACAGATGAAAAGAAGTCCAATAGACTTTGGTATTCATATTCATAAGTGTGAAACAGTGCATGAATTGCACTGTGGATTAGATACCTAAAAGTTCAAAATACATGTTGCTAGCCCACAAAGAATACTAACTGAATGTCTAACTGGAAAACGACGTTTTCTTCTCATGTTCCCAAATACTCTTCTACTTTATAACCGTATAAAGTTGAAAAATATCCTCTAATCAACAAAGTAAAATGAACAAAGACACAACAAAATAATTTAATAGTAAAAAAAAAAAAAAAAAGGTAAGTTCTTTTTACTCCAATTCTCAAAGAATCAATTCTTCTTTACAATACACTTGTCTGATTTGCTTCCCATGGGAATCACTGGCTTTAGTTTCAATGTATTTATGCCTCTTTTTAAAAATGTTGACGTATTTTTGACAAATAAAGTTCATATGGTAAATAGAGACATTGGCTGTATAGAGAAAAACTGTTCAGAGTAGGATTTGCACATGCAGATCCAGGTGTGGAATCCAGACAGCACGAAGAGAGAATTTCACACAGAAAGAGTGCAACTGCAGAAGTAGAAGGAAGAGTGGGCAAATATCTAGTTCAAAATTCAGATTTAAACAAAAAAATCTGAATTGTTGTAAAAAATTTAATTAGTATTAGCTCCCAAGATTACAACGCAGCAAAATACTTACAGCTTTTAAAAAATAGGATAGCCCAAAGAGTTTACCGGATGTCAGAACTTCAAAATAATTTTGGAGAGTTCTCCCATGTCCATATATGACATGGTACTAGATTTTGGAGGAATTAGCTTTATGTCACAAATATTCCTGACGTCAAGGACTAAATGAGTTACCTGTATAAGATGTATTAAATATTCATTCAGAGAATTAATCATATTAACACTTGAAGGAACCATTCCTTCTGGAAGATTCACTGTTTGGAAGACAATATTGGCACCTTCTGACTGACGTAATAAGCAAATTTCATTTTTCAGTTGTGCAATCTAAAGAAAAGAAACATAAAGAAGTAGCTCTTGCTATTCAACTAAAAAAAAAAAAAATCACTGATAGAAAATATATTGTTTTCCTGTGCCTACATCAGTTGTTACTAACATCCTAATTCATTTCCATTTATGTTCTAAAGCATTCAAACACTCTTTAAAGTAACCTTTTAAAAATGCTGTGATTCCATAAATCATTAAATGCATAATATCTTAAGCCAAATTTATCAAATGACTCCAGCAATCAGGCTGGAGTTTTGGATAGAATTATTGCAGTCGTTATTTGATGGTTTAGTCTAAAAAAAATTTTGCCTTTTCATTTAACTTCTTAAAAGCTCTCTGGTTCTCTACTCTAACAGTATGTAAAACACTATTCTAGAGTATTAGCTACTGGCAAATATTTTTGCATCACCAAAGCTGTTTAAAAGGCAAATTTAAATTTGACTGCTTGTAAAATAATAGTCCATTCCTCTTGCCTGCCCTGGAAGAAGCATTCCACTGAATCAGTTGTACAACTTAAAACTTAAGATACAGGATTTTAGAGAATGATTCATAATTTTAGAACACTGAATCTCTGTTACTTACTTATAAATAACAAATGCAAGACTACTGGCTTTTTGAAGAAAGAAATTTGTGAGCTTTTCGGGGCACAGCGCTCCCCACAAGATAGGCATGCTTGGTGTTCAATGTGATAGGATATTCCAAGGATAAAGTAACATTAAGAAGAGTAAGATTTGAATTTAAAATGGAAAAACTGGTAGACCAAATACACAAATTTAATTAGGATTTGTATAATTACACTATTCATGTAGGCTAAATTCAGTATCTTATACATTGTGTGGTGTGTTCTAAATTATCAGAGCAGACACTTTTCAAGTACAAAATAAACTGTATTAAATAAATTGTATACCTTTTCATTTGCATTTGCCAGCTGATTAGAGAAATTTGTTGCCTCCTTCTGAGTCTGTTTCAATTCCTGTCTTAATTCTTCATTTCGTCCTGTAAGCTGGTCAACCTGAGCTTTCAAGTGCACATTAGCATCGAAGATTCCTTCTGAATTCTTTGACTCCATTGCCTAATGCAGTAAACATTCAATTAACAAAATAGAGAAAAAGTGTAGAAAAGCTTTGTTTTTTCATAATAAACTAGAGCCCTCGAGTTTAGACCACAAGAAATTAGCAAAAAGCATGAAATTTTAATGTTTTAAAATCTACTTATCAGTTTCCTGATGGTATATTTGCCATAGACTGTGACTTAAATGGTTAAATTTTCCTGTAAAAACACTCATTTTTTTGGTAAGATGTTTGAATAAAGAATTTTTTTTAAACTTTTCCTGCAGGTCCCATAGAGATAAAAGACGTGCAAGCTAACTTTTACCTAGTACTATTTAATTATACAATAACACAGTAATTGAGGAGAAAAAAAAAAAGCATATAAATTCTATAAAGCTAAATAATACTTTAGAAATCAAGCTTACATTAACTAAACGATCCAGACTAGGGATTATTAAGGCTGTTTCTCCTCCCTTCACACTAGGATCCTTCTGCATTTCCTTGACAGCTTGCAATATTTCTTTCATTCCTTGTTCAAGTTGTTTATTCTCTTCTGATAATTCTTTTACTGTAATAAAAATTGTAAATGTGTCTAAAAGCACTGAAAAAATAAGTTAAGGTTTCCTAGGACATTTCATCATAATACTTGTTCATGTGATATATAAAAAGAATGTTCATATTATATACAGACATAACCAATTAGGAAGTTAAAAGGAGAGCTGCTAGGAACATACGGAGAATGTATTCAGCTGGAGAAATACCAACAAAACAATAATGAAATGCTTCGTGGGAACAAATTTGACTTCATTGAACTTTCCAATCTTCAATGTTTCCTGCCAACGTTTTTTACTTCTTTAGTAGCCTGTGTGATTGGCTTTCACAAATCCAGAACCATGGCTATCTTGGAAGTGTTTGAGGGTAACAATGAAGTATACAGGAATAGAGTGAATTCCTGCTGCAGACTGGAACAAAAGAACGTTTAAATTATTTGTCTGTAATAAAGTCTCAAGACATACAGTTTTCCTGCAAACATTAATCTCTCAGTGGAATTCCAGAGTTTGCAGCCCAGAGAAAGAAGTCTGGAAACTTTAAATAAAACCCAACAAATCTGCCAGGACATTCTCTGCATCTTAACAATACGGGTAACTGTACTGAAAACCCAGGAGTGAACTGCAAAATTTGGAGCAGTTTGAGCAGTTTCACCAAGTCTATTTTGAAAAGTCAAAATGAAATTTTGGAATTCACATTCTCTGGGAAAAAACTGAGATTCTTGTCTATAGAAATTAGCATTATTTTTATTTCAGAGTGCACGACAGTGCACTTCAGCTAACATACATACATACATACATACATATATATATATATATATATATATATATCTATGTAAGCAGCAAGTGGGTTTTTTTCCCCAGCACTTCCTTGGAGCCAGGAAAGCACTACAATTACACAAGTAAATTGAATAATTATTATAATTGGGATCACTCACAGACTTAAAGTCCTTATTAGGTCTGATTCAGCAAGGAAAAACATGAGAGATCCTAGTTTAATGTACTTAGTAAGAATAAACTATGCTTCATGTACTATCACTGATTTAAGTTTTAAATTAGCAACACTATATATGTATTTATACACACACACACAAAGATACACACTAATATAAACAGAAAATTTAAAAAAAAAAATTCATTAATGAGAATTCAAAGAAATTCCAATTCAATAAATGCCATTTACATTCACTGTTTTGTAATCATAGTGTTCACACCTGGACAAATGCACAACCACAACTTCCACAGTTGAGAAGTATGTCAGAATAACTCTATAATAAATTTTATGTACACAGCAAACCCAATCATTGTGAAAGATATCAAAGTAAACTTTATATTAAAAAAACCTGTAAAGATGGGTATTTGTGGTCACAATCACAAAACCAGAACAGCTAAATAAGAAAACTATCTGCAGGTACCTGAGAATATTCCCTGGTTTTAAAACAGGTTGCAACTTACATTTAGATTGAAATTTGGCTATTACAGTCCTGTTCTTCTCCAAATCTCTCTCTCTCACACTTAATTCATTTGCAAGATGCTCATTCTAAAGAAAAGAACAAAGAAGGCTCAAAAGTTTTAATGTAGAAATTGTAGTATTAGAGTTTTCATTAAGGCTCTGTGGTTAAATGAGAATAAACACTTGAAAATATTGCTAATCCATACATATTCAACAGTGAAATTACATAGTGTGCAAATGAGGAGTTATATAGAAGGCAACAATCAAAGAAACAGCCTCATCTTCACAGCAACAAAAGTATCAGGAAAAAATTATTAAACCATGAATGAACTTTATAAATACTTATCCTAGTTTGGGTTTTTTTTGGTTTTGGTGGGGTTTTTTTTGTTTTGTTTTGTTTTTTTGTTTGTTTTTGGTTTTGGTTTTGGTTTTTTTTGTAAACCTTGTACTACCTGGCTTCTGCATCTTTCAAGATTTAATTCTGTACAACTATTTTGCATACTCTTCATCAACAAATCTCTGGATATCTGCTCATTCTAGAAAAACACCTAACAGTAAGTTATCAGTATAGGATTCTACCTCCATTTATATACAAAAAAAATTACATTTCCAAGACTTATCTTCCAAAATATAAAAAAAAAAACCTACTTCTTTTCTACTGTAAAAAGGCATTCATTCCACAGTTTGGCTAATACAGTATTTTAAGAGAAATCACAACAGCAAAGCACACTCCTGTAGCATGGAAAAACTGTTTTATAATTGAAAAAAGCCTGATGTATATGGACTTACACTTTCTACTGATCAATTACATGGCTCAATGGGCTCAACAGAAATACCACCAGTTCCAAAACATTTCAGTTAAAGATAGGAAAGACCTATTTGCTTATCTTATACATTTTAACCGTGATGTTTCCCCCTCACATTCTTAGACGGCTTCTCCCAAAGAAAAAATACACAGATTCTAATTTTAGCAAGCTAACGTTCTAGTTTCAGCCTTTTTTTCAAATTTAGAGTATGCCTTCATGAAAATTTCACAGTCAACATGTGAATCTCCTGCCTGACATGCAATGGCAACAGAGGTGGATTCACCAGAAGAATTACACAAGGTGTATCCCACATAACACTGTCTAGGGAAACATGTATTTTTGGGTCATGCAGCAGTTGGAACAACAGTCTGGTACAGACCAAAAAGTCTGTTAAGACTCTGAGGGACTGGCTTGATCCATGCCTCAAATATATCTGTAGCAACCAAAGCAATGTCCTCCACTATACAGAAAACTTAATATAGCATTTCAAGCGACCAATTTAGGAAGCTACCCAGTGGATAATTTTTGTATATGATTTATCATGTGAATAAAAGAAGTAAGCATCCTGAAATCAACCCATCCTTTCACTGATTTTAAAAAGATTTCAAAAAACCTTTTGAGAATTTAAAAGATTTAATCATTAGAGATCATTTTAATAAACAATGGAATTTTTCACTGGAAATCTTTTTTTCTGAAAATAGATATACATCATCTTTGTATGGGAAATGGACTCGGAAACTTCTTAGGTGCTTCCTAGAATGAAAGGCCTTTCTCATTCTAAAAGTCTAACTTTACATCATCTGCTATCTCTGGAGGTAGGAGACATCCTCTAGTCAAACAACATCTGTGTCCTTTAACAGAAATCTCATCTGTTTTTCATACCAAAGGACTGGTTCAGTCCCTACTTCATTCAGCTAATGTTTGTAAATTACCATTCATATTTCTCTGTATTTATTTAGAACCGGTTTTAAAAATAATCCTCAAACTATTTTGTTTAAAAACCAAGAATTGACTTGCATGACATGCAAGGCTGTATGCACCACTAAGAAAAGTGATGGGTACTTTGATTACACACACGTCTGTAAGGCCTTAGAATAAAAACTGTTCCCTGTTCATACACATCTACATGAGTGTGCACAGGTGTTGTGCAAAACAAACTTCTTCCACCAACAGAATGAAAATATATGCTTACATTTTTCAATCCCATGTCAACAAATAAACAGCAAATTAATGACTTGGCACTACTTTTTATTAGAAGAAAAAATGCCCAATCCTATAGCTTTAATCAAGAAAGATGAAAGTAAATGAACACATTTTTACTATTTGAATTTATCTTCTAAATAACTGCAAGAGATATAAATATACACATACTATAAAGGTGTCTCACCTGATATCTAAGAAAGGCTAATTCTCTCCTCAATTGCTCTATGAGATTTTCAACAGGATCCACCTGACCTGAGTGTTCTGATTGTCCACTTTCTAGTCCATTTTCCAAAGTCTGTACTTGCAACAATTCTGTTAAGCATTTCTTTCCTTCTCTGTCTTCTTGAAAGGTAGTTAAATCAGAAGACTTTACTTGAGAATACTCTTGCTTATCCTTCAATGGCATTATTTGTGTTTTGTGCATTACCAGCTTTCCAAGAGCACAGGAAATAAGACAGTTTTTGCTGAGAGATGGTCCTGGGCAAAAATTTTCCTGACCTGTTTGGTCTGAATTGGAAGTTATGGATACTTGATTCTGAAAAGATGGTTCATTTCTATAATTTTGGTTATTTACCTCTGAGGTGTGACATACTCGCTGATAAGCAGAAAACGAACCTGTGTAGTCTGATTTTAAGTCTTTTGACATCTCTCTGTTGTCTGTACAATCTGTTATCCCTGATGTCTGTATAATCTGTAGCTCTGGTGATATGAAAAGCTCTTTTATGCGAAGAGTTTCAGAATTACTGGTGTCATTAACCAGTTGCCACTCTGTGACATGTTTTGAACCTAAATGAACCGAAGAAGTATTTCTATTTTTTTCCAAGAGATCTAAAGTCTGAAATATGCCAGAAGTTCTTCTAGGTAGATTTCCCACAGCCTTACTGTTTTCAGCTATGTCTTTCTCTGACTTCAAAACTCTAACCGGTGCTTCTCTATCTGCAAACATATTTCTCCTTTCCATGTTACACAAGCTGCTAGCCTATATTCACAAAAAATACAGAATATTCATTAGTCTTCTAAAAGAATTACAAATCATTAATTTCTGAATTTTTTTAAAAGCAGTTAATAAAAGCACCTAGAGAAATATTTGAACAGATATTTACAAAATAACATTATTTTATTTTGAAACAGAAATACAATAAATGTTTATGAACTTGCGTTATGAACCTACCTTTGCTTTTACTTCAGCAATATCATGTCTGCTCAAGAAATCCAACTTCCTCTTATTCATTCCCTCCTCTTCAGTAAAGCCATCAGTTGTCTGCATATCACCAGCATCCAGTCCTAATTGCGAGTAAATGTACAAGTAATAAATGATTATGAATTTTTAATTTGTCTCCGAGCAAGGGAATATATTCCATTTAGTATAACCGAGTTCTAATTTTCTACCTGCAAAGTAAGGAGTCGTAAACCTTTCCATTTGAGCACATTATGCTTCCCTGGGTGGCACAGAACTGAAATTTTAAGATTTTTGAAACATATACATGATATAGATTTACTGGAAATCATGGTGATACCATCCTGCATCTAAGAACTGCAAGCCAATGACACAACTTGCATTACTAGTCATCACAAGTCAAAAAGCTACTGAGCTGTAAGACTATGGAAATACATACCCACTCACTTCTTCCTACAGATTCAATGAGATATATTTATTATTTACCCTTCTAATTTAAACAAATGAGTAAATACAACAAAGCTATATTAATAAATATAGACAGCATGGTATTCAAAGGACAGTATGTCATAAAAAAAAATCCTACCTATTGTTGCAACTCTTCTTCCTTTCTCCTGAGCCAACTTACGAACCTGTTTTTTCAGTTCAATTCTTTCCTCTTCTAGTCTTTCAATCTGCATATTAATATTTACAGATCAGTATTTCATTTTGTTCAAATACATTTTTATTATGTAACTCTCATGCAAAAATAGAATGTCACTTGCCTCTTGCAAAAGAATCTGGTTTTCAGCTCTATATTGCTGCTGCTTCAGTGTTTTGCTGTTTCTGAATTCATTTAAATCAATCATTGTCTTTGGCTCAAGACCTAAAACACAGTATATGATGTATAATTTATTCATTAAGGAGGAACATTAATGTTAGTAATCACTAGAATGTGGTTCATTTAAATAAAAATATAACTAGCGAAGTAGAATTAAAAAAAAAAGTTGATAGTTGAATAAGTATTTCTATAGATGTACACACATCTTCCGCTTCATGTAACAACATGCATAAATTTACTTCAGTTACTCAAAACCCAAAATGCAATACAATACCACCTAAAATTAACTTTATGTTTAGATTCTTCTACATAAAAATAAGCCTGTCCAAGGTTTTCTCTGTGTTTTTCAGTCTAGCATTAAAACTTCAGTATGTTATGTTTTCCAAATACCATATTACGAAATTAATTAAGGAGGAATGAAAACCAAAAAAGCACTACAAAACCTCTTCTCCTACTTTCAAAGCAACCTGTAAGCCAAGCTTAGTCATGTGTGTTCAAGTTTAGTCACATACATTCATGCAGTTTGTACTAACTAAAACTACTTGCAAATATTAGCAGAATATAAAAAATTATTTCCGAGTAGTTACTTGATATAGTAAAAGATTTCCATGACATAATGTTATTTCAGTTCTTACCCAACAAATAATTGAAAATGTAATGGATATAGCATACCTAAGCGCTCTCGAAGTTCTTCATTTTCATCAAGAAAATCATTTATTTTAAGTTCAAGTTTATTGACTTCCTTAATTAACGTTTCGATCTCATGATCTCGTATTTTTATATGCCTTTTTAAATCTTTTATTTCAGCAACAGCCTCTTCCAAGCCATATATTCCCTGTAAAAACCCAAATGCGAAGTAAAAAAATAAAAACCAACAGAAGATGTAAGAAAATAAATTATTAATCTGTCTTTTGTCATTACACAGATAAGAAAAAAAGTTTTTCAACCTGTATCACTCTTCTGCACTATGCTTAGTGAAAAAAGTTACTGAATAAAAAGCAGAACCTACAAATCTGTCTTTTGACTACAGAGGAGTTTCTGCATATTTGCAAATGGAATCCTCTTACTACATGATCCTTCTAAGAATTATATCTTGACTGTTCAATTACTGTTCAATGGACTTCAGAAGCCCTTATGACTATGTTAAAACTGACAACTTGTAAAAATTATTAAGTATGGCTAAAAAATTGCACGCACTCAGTGACCACGAAATGTTATTATGAAAGAAAAGAATAGAAAAAAAAAAAAAACCCAGCATCAGAAGTCATTCATTCAATTTCTAATTAGAATACAGTCAATAAAAAAGGGAAGGACAAACAATCTTGTAAAAATATGCTGAAATACCCTGTCCATTCTAACAAATTGTTTACCAGTTCATAGTCTCTCATTCTTTTCAGAGTCTCAACAAGCTCTTTGTCCTTTTCTCTAGCATCTGCTTCTGCTAATTCTGCTGATTTCTCAGCCTCCTTAGTTCTCTCTTCTAGTATTTTTAACTTTTCTTGCATATCCCCAATCCGATTCTGCTGAGCAAGAGATGAGTGACCTGGAAAGAAAAACTTTGATCTGTTTACAATTCAACTAGGAATTCTTGCTATCAGCCATTAAGCAATAAAGAAACACTTCAGATAATGTTATAAAGGAGATCTTAATTTTCTGTTCTTTTTACTTAAAGTAATTACAAAAGACTACATAAGAGAGCTTTTTTTTTCCTCTCTCAATCTTTCTTTCAAACAATATTTATGAGATGGGCACGTAAGGGACATGAGAATTTATTTTGAATTACATGCAACTACTCATTTGCAATTCTTGATAGAGCTGAGCCTATATATTATGCTGTAACCTTTACAGACCAGGTATAGTTTTATTAGGCATTGTATTACCCATAAAACTCACTGAACTACTGTGGATAAATTAAACTCTTCTCAAATGTTTGATAAATGGAAATTAACAGAAAAATTAGAGACTAGTATTACTGAAATACTGTGAACATTTTTTTCCATATTTCTAGAGAATAAAGAATGCACAGTAAATTTTTGGTTTCTTATTTTCCTTTTCATAGAACTTAAGATAAAACGGTCATGTTACCTTTATCTTTTTGGAGATCGTTTTTTAATTCCTCAATAATAAATGCATTTTGTTCCATTTCTTTGGTATACTGCTCAACTTGCTCAGTAAGCAACCTTATCTGAGCATCTCGCTCTTGCACTCCCTACATACACCAAAAAAAAAAAGAAACTCCATTAAAGAATTCTTCTTTACTGACTGGCAAGTTACCAATACAGAACACCACACAGTAAACGAAGAAATTAAAAATAGCTAATACAAAACAATTCACAGAACAAGCAAATATACTGTACTTACAACATAGAGTTCAGATATTATCTAGAAGTTGAGTATATAAAGGCAAAGCAGAAAAAATAAAAAAAACGAGTAAAAATAAAGCATTCAAACGACTTTTAAAAAGTAGTATTTTAGTATATCAATTTTAAATGGAACAGTTCTCTCAAAGTTAAGCCAATGTATGAAGAAAAGTTTCACATGATGCAGGTTTCTTAGAGGTTCCTCATAAACAATTGCCAGTGGGAACCAAGAGATACAAGTTCAAGATTGGGAGGACTATTAATCCATCACATGACACCTGTATTGCAGACTGCCTTTCAGCAAGCCATCCAACTTTTAAAAATTCTTATTACACCTTGTTTTGCATGCATATACATTCATAAGTACACACAGACCGTGAAAGTGACTTCTATTTATATTACACTATTTCTGTGCTTATACGTGAACTTTAGAGACATCACAGAGAGCTTAATACTATTTTTTCTGTGATGAATGAAAAAAGAGGAAAAAGATAAAATAGAGACTGGAAAAAAGTTACAGAAAGTAATTATAATGTAAAAATCTCAAGAGATGCCAACCTTACTGTACACCAATGTTATGAAAAACAAAAGCTCAGGCTTTCTTAGAGGACAAATATAACCACGTTTCAAATCTAAAGGTAAAGAGCTTAGCAAAGTTGTAAGGAGCTAAACATAATCCTTCAGAATATAAACATACACTGAACCATAACAAGCTCAGTCCATTTTGAGGTAAAACACAGTGCAGAGACTGTATTTAATATTTAACTGTCCGCTTTAAAAATATGCTTATTTCCACAAAACTGTTCAAAATGTCACGCTAATGATGGTCATCCAAAAAAAAAAAACTCTACAGCCACCTAGTCATACACACAGGAAGAGAAATTTCCTTTGTCTATTAAGATAACTTTGTAGTGGAATTAGTCAACCTGTCCCATAATTCTGAAACATAAGTAACACACATTTCGTATTTGCAAACTATGAAAGACTAAATAATTATTTGGTCACTAGCATACTTAGCGAATGGTAATTTCTATGTGTGTAATTTCTCATGTAGCCTGTACCTGCTGAAGAGCCAGTATACTGTTTCTGTCTACATCAAGTTGGGCCATTTTCATTTTCTCTTTCAAGTTAAACAACATTTGCTGATACTCTAGGATTTCATCATCTTTCGAAGCTAAGATTTTCTGAAAAGAAGATAAAATACCATCAGAACACTTGAAAAAATACCATCAGAACACTTGAAATAATCCCTAAAAATAATTTTAAAAGCATTAAAAAGTACCTTCCATTCTTCAACTTTTGCGTTTACAGCTGCCATGAGTGGATCATCTTCCTCATTCTTTGCTTTCAGCTGGTCTGAAAGCTCCTGAACCTAGAAATGCCATTTGGATGAACAGCGTATCACAAAAATGTTTTGTTAACCAATGTATATGTACAAACACACTACATCAAGCACATCGAATTTAACAGATCAGCATTACTGCAGCAAGGGAAGATCATGACTCTTTAGAAGAGAGTATCACTAACATTTTGTACAAAAAAGTTTTGCTATCTGCAGTCAAGTTTTAAAATTTCCATCAAATTTAAAGATCACACTACATTTAAAGTGTTATTTCAGTAGAGCATGTGTTTTTAACTGGCTATGTTGAATGTTTTTTAATTTAAGCTAAAATAGGACAATACAGTACACACCTAAAAAAAATAATTACATTTAATAATATAAGTCAGTACTTACTTGAAATTTGTACTGTTCTTTCTCTTTTCTTAACTGATCCATAATAATATCAGATTGTTGCACAATTCGTTTCATTTTATTGTATTCATCAGTCATCTTCTCCATTTCTTGCACCGATTCCTCAAGATTCTTCCTCATTTCTTGGTTTTGAATGTCTAACTTCTCATTAGTTTCAGTCAAATTCTGCAAAATTAAAGAAAAGCTGCTTTTAAAAAGTGCATCTCTTAGTATCTGAATAACCAGTAATTGATAGCTACCTTAAATGTATGATTTTAAAGTATAAATTAGCACAGAAGAAAGTGGTTCACCTCTAGATCATCAATTTCAACAAATCCTAACAGCAAATAAAAGACACATTTCCCATTGCCAGTAACTTCATTACCTCTGCCAGCTTCATGCATCACAGAACCCAACTGCATTACAAATTCCCTTACTCCACATGACTTGATTTGTAAATGGACATAGCTTTGTGAAAAACACTACTGTCAGTACCGGTCTAATAAAGACTCAATAGCATGCATAAATTTTACCTGAATTTCATCCAAATACTGGACAAGCTCAAAGTTCTTTCTGGACAACTGTGATCTGTAATCAGAATCCTCTCCTCTTCGTAATAAAATTGTTTCTTTTTGAGAATCTATTTGCCTCTGATAGTCAACTACATCCTGACGCAATTGTTCATTCTGCACAGAAAGGAAATCAAACATAAATCTATTTTGAAGAGTTGAAGATGAAGTTGTTGCTTTTCTAGCAAGCTAACACAAAGAGCTAAGACAGTCAAAACCCATCCAAATTCCTACAGCCTGCTTTTAAAAAACTTAGAAGCCTCACCTTTTTCTTTATGCGTTTTTTCTTCGGATTAAAAAGGAGAGAACAAGACCAAGAGAACAAAGCATGAAAAATATTAGAAATTATCTTTGCTTTAGGAAGACAAAATAAGAATCAAGATAAAGAAAAATGAAACAGAGTTTTCTATAAACCTGTGCATGCATGTACATACATACACACACATACATAAAAGGGCATTTTGAGGAATGATTCTCAAGTTTTCTCCCCTATTTTATTCTCCTAGAGGCCAAGATTACAGATATTAAATGCTACAAAACATGCATTTTTTTCTAAAAATAGCCAGAAAAAAAGATTTTAAGAGAATGATTAAAAAAAATTGTAGTAATATAGAACGTTAACCCCATCTTTGTTTATTGTTATATTAACTTTTGACTTTTTATAATTTTATTTTGACCAATGAGACAATCTTAGCAAAAGCAGCAAGCATAAACCAAATCCTGTCTAATATCCACCAAATTTATTTGTCAATAGTATTTAAGAAAAATACTAAAAATTCAAAACACAAAGTCCAGACAAAATTAATGCTCAGTAGGACTATCTAAATTCAAATGTAGACACCTCCTGACTTCAATTGACTAAGTTTCATTGGAACCACCTGAACCAATGGAGAACAAGCCTTACAAGAAGCAGTGCAAGTGCTGCAGTGACCCAACCTCATCTGGTTTTGATGCCCAGTAACTCCACGTAATACACCATCTCTCCTGTCCTGGGTGATCGCCGTGGCAGAAGGAGCCCAGGGTCATGGATGGGATGAACTTAATGGACATTTTATGGACATTTATGGATATTCATAGACATTTCACAGGGGTGGTCAATTGACTAAAGGAATGTTATCTGTGTATAATATCAAAGGATGGGAAGGGGGGTGGTGGTTAATGAGGATGTAATTCAAAAGTGTGGAATAAAGTGTGGAGAATGTCATGGTTTCAGTTGGGACAGAGTTAACTTTCTTACTAGCAGCTGGTGTACTGTTGGTATAACACTGATGTTTTTAGGTGTTGCTAAGCCTTTTCTGCTCCTCACACCGCCCCGCCAGTGAAGGCTGTGAGTGCACAAAAAGTTGGGAGGAGCCACAGCCAGGACAGCTGACCCCAACTGACCAAAGGGACATTCCATGCCATGTGACATCATGCTCAGCATATAAAGCTGGGGAAAAAAGAAGGAAGGGGGGGGACATCTGGAGTGATGGTGTTTGTCTTCCCAAGTAACCATTACACATAATGGAGCTCTGCTTTCCTGGAGAAGGCTGAACACCTGCCTGCCGATGGGAAGCAGCAAATTAATTGCTCTTCCGCTTTGCCTGTGCGTATGGCTTTTGCTCTACCTATTAAGCTGTCTTTATCTCAATCCACCAGTGTTTCCTCACTTTTACTCTTCTGATTCTCTGCCCCATTGCAACTGGGGAGAGAGAGCAGCTGTGTGGTTCTAGCTTCCAGCTGGGATCAAATCACGACAAACAGAATTAAACATCATGCCACACCAAAGATTATAAATACAGAAAGCTAATAATATATTTATAAAGTTAAAAATACAGTAACTCAGCAATAATTCTTTACTAACCTCTCTCCTTAATTTGATGTTTTCATTTTCTGCATCTTCATTTCGAAGAGCAAGCTAGAACAAGATGGAAAACCTTTATATGTATCACTAACACCACAAACTATGAAAACAAAGAACTCTAGAAACAAAACAGAAAACGAATGCACAGTGGTCCTATTTCATCAGTGTTTTTTTTAATTTGAGAGGCTCTTTTCAGAACATTAACCTTCAAAAAAATGTGCCAGAACCGCTTTTAGAGATGTCAAGCTGAAGGTGTTCTTACCTGTTCGTTCACTTTCTTCTCTTTTTCCAATTCTTTTTCTATATCCGTTAACTGTCTCTCTTTTTGCTCCAACTGTTTTTCCAGTTGGCGGATCTCATCACGCAAAAAACGAGTATCACGACCACCAGCAGATCTTTGTGCCATCTTAAGAGCATTAAAATAACATTATAAATATAGTACAGTTCTTCAAAATAGAAAGAACTAAAAAAAAAAATGCAGATGCTAAGACGAACATTCCTATTGTTCAGGAAAAGCAACAGGAAGGGCTCACTAGCTTCTTTCAACAAAACCCAGAAATCTCTAAAAATAAATGGTATTTATTCAAGTTAAAAAAATTAATTGTACGTAAAGATCTTTGCAAACCTGAGGCTGGTGAATATTCAAAAGCCAATAAAAAGTATTATCTAAAATGTAAGGCTATTACATCTCTTTACTAGAGTAAGATACTAGTCTAAAAAAACGTATTTAAAGGACACCACCAAACAGCACTCTATTAACTAACAAAATTTTAAAACATACCTCTAATTCATTTTGAAGTTTCATCACCTTTGTTTTAAATTGATTTTCTGTTAAAATAGACCAGATACAATGAATTACTCAACAAGGTAAAAAGTACATAAAACAACAATGGTTAACCTTAGTCTTTAAATATTTGGCTTCACTGAAGCAATTGAATTCAGAGCAGTTGGTATTTTATTCAGTTCCCTAAACTTAAATTAGCTTAAAAAGGCTTGCTTACCACATTTGGCTTGCTCTTCCCCAGCTTTTTCAACTTCTTCTAGTGCGAGCTCTACCTCTTGAGCTTTCATCTGGAAAAAATAGCATAGTAAACAAAGAAGAAATATTTACTACTTATGTAAATTAGAAGTTTGTTCCATAAATCTCATGTTTCAAGTGACGAAAACATTTACAAAAGGACACTGATTTTCTCTCTTTAAACAAATGAAAACACTCCCTTTTTTCCCCATGCTGACAATTAAGAAGTTCAAATTGTTGAAATTTTTGCTGTTATTTCTTGCTTTCTAACGCTGCTGTTATTGCTTGCTTTCAGTACATTTATGAGTAAATACAGGAAAGTATGATAGATTTATGGGATCAGTTTTAGAACGGCAGTGTTTCTTCATTCATGGTGATGTTTTTATTTACTCTAACCCATCAATCTACCACCAAAACTTCTATTAAAGTCCTTACCAATAACTTACAACATCTAAGCAATTTTTGAGATATTTGTTTGCGTTCTCCATCTGTAAAACTAAGGTTCCTTAACTATATTGTTAGTCCTATTCACTTTACTTCCCACTGCTACATGCTGTAACCCCAACAGCTACAAGCAGATATTCTGGTGTAAACATACATATAGCATATAAATGTTCTTAGGAGTAACCAGTGTGTTCAATGCAGGAAAAGAAAAAAAAAAAAAAGAAAAGAAAAAACAAGGGAGCAATGATGCTTTCATTTAAACAAAAAAAATAAACAAATGCATCTCCAGAACTGTAGAAAGTAAGGATTGATACAAACCTTCATTAGTGACTGAGTAATTTTAAAGAGGTGTATCAGCTGTTCCGGAGTTTCAGTTTTTAAATCTTTCCCATCAACCTAAGGAAAGAGGCAACAGTGTTTTTATGCAAATATCAATGAAATCCACAAAATAAATAATTTATCTATGTGAAGGACCAGACACAGTTCAGGGAAGAATGCATAACAAATCCTTTATGTTCTGTTGTCCCCTTGAGTACCTTGGACATGGTCTCCAGCAATCTGTCGGCTAGTTCCTCTTGACGAGGCAGAGCATCTGGATCAACTTTCATAAGCTTCTTCCAATCCAAAATGGGTGCCATATTGAATTTATAATTTCTCCTGGAACAAAAATTAAAATAACAATTACCAGACATTAACCAATGCCAGTCAATTCTATGTTAAATGATTTAAAGGAGGCTGACCACTGAATCACAGAAGATGATTCTAATAACTGTGATCAATTTTGTAACACTAATTTAACATTGCATTCATATTTTGGTCTACTGCAAACAAGGAGACTATAGTAAAACCATTTTTTCTTTAAGCTAAAAATTAGATCATGCATACTCAAGGAATTTGTGACACTAACAGTGAAGATTACAACACGTGTGAGACCTCTGTTTTAATACTATCCCCACCTCTCAATGCGGTATTTTTAAGTTGCCCTCTGAACCAGCCCTTGCAGGGTATCTCCTTATAGTCACAAACCCATTATTTCTAATATTTAAAACACAACCAACACCTGCTTTAGTTTGATACTATGAGAATCCGTTTCTTGACATTAATTTCTAAGATATTAAACTCTTGTATTAAATATCCTTTCCTTTTGATCTGAATACTTGAATTAAGAAAGGACAGTAAACAACCTGGAAACTTACAAAAATCTAATCAGAAAGTTGTGCAAAGATTTGTTCTATTGCTTACCTACTGGTTGCTGTGGGCCACAGTGACTTCTCATACAGCTGAAAAGTCAATGCAGTATCTGAAAAAGGCAGAAGAGATTAGAAGTATTGGATTAGTCTATTCTCTGGAGCTGTCTCTAGCCTTTGTTATCAATATTTCGAAAATTAGATCCTGCCAAGTTTAAAACAGAACATCTTTAAATCTACTTATTGCCCTAAATTATGAATATGGTATAAACGGTTAAGAAAATTTAGAAAGAAATAAAACTAACTACAATATTGAATTATTATTATTCAAAAAATTAATAACACAGCAGGGATATATATTTTACAGAAATAATAATAATTAAGCTCAGTCAATAACTGCAACAATGCTCTATGCTGAGCGTGATATTTTGAGATGTGTTCCATCACCCATCCTGTTCATCATTTAGCAGCTTAAAGAATCAACAATTGAAACTTCCTTCCTTAATGAAAGGCTGAACTGGCAGTACTTTCCCAAAAAATATGGCTAAGCGGTCTGAAAGAAGAGCTGTAAGACTTTGAAACCTTTCCTCATCTTTTTTGAATACGTAAACTACATGAGAGCTCCCCTATATTTACCATTTCTTCAGTGTTTTATAAAACATGCATTCCATATAATCCATGACTTTGTAAGGATGACATCGTATACACGTTTTTGCTTTTCTGCATTGTTATAGGCGGCAAAGGAACACATGAGAAAATCACTTAGTGATCTCAGCACTCTTACTTCTTCAGTTAATTGAATACTACTTGATTTCATCAACATACTTGTCTAAGGGTTGTTTTTTTTTAAACATACTGATTTTTTTCTTAAACAAGGAGATGTAAGAACTGTAGGTATGAAAGGCCCAACAAGCAAAACTATTCTGAAAACAAGCACACAACCTTACTACTGTCAATCTTTTCCTACCTTCCATCTTTCAAATCTTTTTTTTTCTTAACTTATAAAATAATGTCTTAAGAAAGTATCAGTCTTAAAATTGTATCCAAAAGGAGAGATATCTTGTTAGGACATAAGCTATAGTAAGGGGTGGGGGGCACAACCTAAGCATACAGTATGTCCCACAGTATGTACATACTTAAGGACAAAAAGAGATAACTTATTTAACTCAAGAGGTTTTCATCATAACATCAAGAAATTTAGCTCATTCCTTCCTCTCAACTAGAAGCTGTCCTCTTAGTTGTCAGATGATTTGTGTGGTGAGACACCGAAACCATGGCTCTACAAAAAGAGTGAAATAGATGTGTATTTGACATTAGTTATGAACAGATTTTCTTGACTTACTCATCACTTAAAATGGTCAGATGTTACAATGTTCAGCAAGGGCTGACAGAAAAGGAGGTCTGGTGGGCATGTTCAAGTACCATCAGAATCACAGAATGGTTAGAGTTGGAAGGGACCTTAAAGATCATCTAGTTCCAAACCCCCTGCCATGGGCAGGGACACCGTCCACTCGCCCAAGTTGCTCAGAGCCCCATCCAGCCTGGCCTTGAACACTTCCAGGGATGGGGCATCCACAACTTCTCTGGGCAACCTGTTCCAGTGTCTCACCACCCTGACAGTAAAAAATTTATTCCTAATACCTAATCTAAATCTCCTCTCTTTCAGTTTAAAACCATTACCCCTTGTCCTATCACTACAGTCCCTGATAAAGAGTCCCTCCCCATCTTTCCTGTAGGCCCCCTTTAGGTACTGGAAGGCTGCTGTAAGGTCTCCCTGGAGCCTTCTCTTCTCCAGGCTGAACAACCCCAACTCTCTCAGCCTGTCCTCATTGGAGAGGTGCTCCAGCCCTCTGATCATCTTCGTGTCCCTCCTCTGGACCCGCTCCAACACAGCATTACTGTCCTGTGCTGCCGACGCAAAGAAGCGGCCGAGCTACCGTGCAGATACCTTATCCTCACAGAGAAATTAAGGACCAGTAGGAATAGCTGTTCTTTTTCCGTAACGGTATGCACAATGTGTAGCACGAAGTCACATCTACTTGAGTAAGACTGGATACCAAGAAGCAGCATCGTCACGTGGAGATGTGCTCTGATAACTCCGTATTAGTTTACCAGGACTAACACAGCTTAAGCTACTTCTGATTTTCAAATTACATTACCCAGACTAGCCCTCATCTCCTGGCTCTACAGAGCACTAGATCTTAACCAAAAAGCCACGGCCAAAACGGGATCTTGTGCAGGGTTCTGTCTTCCAATTTGTATATCCCAGCCCCGGGAACGATACGGTGTCAGACCGGGATCCCTCCAGCGTGCTGCTGAGAGACAATTTTGCTTCCATTTCATCCGACTCTGCTGAATTAACAAATTGCCTCATTTTGCGTCCACTTTCATCAACCGAGGCATCAGTGGAGATCGGGCACAGCGGCCCGTAACCGCCCCCGGCCACCGCAGCGCCACGACGCCCGCACCCAGACGCTCCGGCCCGGCACCCGCGGCCCCGCCCGGCCACCGCCGCCCCCGGCCCGGCTGCCGAGGGGCGCGCAGAGCGCGGCGATCTGGGTCCCCTTCCTCACAGCACCTCCCGCCCCTCGGCCTCACCGCTCCCCGAGGACGGCGGAGCCGCTGCTAGGCGACGCCATCAAACTCTCCCGCCGGCTCCGCTCCCGACGGGGGAGGGGGGGGGCGGATACTCCTTAGGCGCGGGGAAAGACAACGCTCCGGCGGCACGACAGGCTCCGCGGTGCCGGCCAGGCACTCCCAGACCCGAAGTACAGCACAGCCACACCGCCGGGGCAAACGGGCTGGGCAAGGCGCGACCCCGCTCGGGCGAACCGCTTCACCGGGGCAACGGGCCGGCGGCGGACTGCCCGCCCCAGCCTGCCCCGCGCCTCCTCCGGGACCACAGCTCCCGGCACGCCTCAGGCCCCGCCGTCCCCGGGAGGCGGCCGGTTTCCCGACAGCCCTTGCCGGCCGGAGGGTGGTGGCGGTGCTGGGCGCCTGCGCCGTTTCCGGCGGCGGCGGAGCGATCTGTGGGCAGCGGTGCTGGTCGCGGTGAGGCCGCTTTCCCCGCGGTCTCAGGTAGGGCGGGTAGCGGCGGGCTGTGCTCCCCGCAGACGGGATTCGGGGGGCGGGAGGGCTGGATGCGGGGTAGCTGCTGCTCCGCGGTAGTTCCCCGCGGCGCCGGCTGGGCCTCGCTCCACCGGCTGGGCCTTAGCCGTGAACCCTCCGTGTCTGTGGAGCGGCCTCGGCCCTTGGCCGCGCCTCCGCGCCGCCCGAGCGGGGCAGCGGCCCGCTCCCTTCCCTCGGGCTTGCTGGCGGCGGTCCCTTGCCCGGCGCCCTCCGCCCGGCCTTACCTTTCCTGCCTGGCCCCAGGGCCGCGGGCAGCGCGCTCGTTGCCGCACGACGGGATGCCCGGGCGCGGCGTATGCTGTACCTGTGAGTGTGCAACGGTCGCGGGCAGAAGGCGGCTTGCAGAGCAGTACAGGGACAGGCCATGTCTGTAAACTCGGATTCATGGAATACTGGTGGCCGGCGAGGAAGTCTGAGCACTGGTAGTAGTCTGATGGCCCACAAAGTTTGGGATCCTGTGTTCTAGGTACATGGGTGCAAACACATCTTTAAAAATATACAAAAAAGGAAAAACAGCAACCATTTGAGGGGGTGGTTTGTCTCTTCTCCCAAATAACAAGTGATAGGACAAGAGGAAATGGCCTCAAGTTGCGCCAGGGGAGGTTTAGATTGGATATTAGGAAAAATTTCTACACTGAAAGGGTTGTCAAACATTGGAACAGGCTGCCCAGGGAAGTGGTGGCATCGCCATCCCTGGTTGTATTTAAAAGACGCGTAAACATAGAGCTTAGCAACATGGTTTAGTGGTGGTTTTGTCAGCATTAGGTTGATGGCTGGACTTGATGATCTGGAAGATCTCTTCCAACCTAGGCAATTGTATGGTTCTCTGTCTTTGTATTCACTCAACAGTTGTGGAGAGCTGAAGAGGATTTAGGTTTTGTTTCTTAATGGAAAGAGAAAGGTGATCATAATGTCATCTTTGGACTTTTTGTTTTCTTTTTCTTTGCTATCTCTTGATTAGTGTTGATGTTTCATGACAGCTGGCAAGACACAAGACGCTCGGCACTCCTTGTAGTTATGTAACTTGTTCCAGTCATGGCACAACTCTTAATTCTTGACTGAAAGTAAAGACTTTTATACCTCAGCCAGAGATTGGTTAATTACAGCTCTGTATTGAGTAAAAAAAGCAAACTGTTCAGTTAGGGAAGGGAAAGAGACCAGATTATATTTCATGAATGGGAAATGTTACTAAAAATAAATTTCATTATGCTTTAGTGTAAAACAGTGTTTTCTTAGCAGGCAGGACTTCTATAGGCGGAGCAGGTCATCCACAGAAAATAATGCTGCCTTGCTACAAGATGAGCTTTCAGAAAATTTATCCCCCTGTGATACAGAAAATAGAGAAATCCATTGATGTTAGGATGCTTCTGAATAGGAACTGTCTTTTTTTTAAAATCCTCTTCATCCGTTTACAAGCTTTTAAGGCCAGTATAGCTATTTAATGTGCTTTATGTAATGTTCTTCAGCATTTTCTGAGTGTTGCTCTGTTGCGAAATCAACAGAAAATACACCATTATGTATACTGGCAGCGAAACCACATCTAGGTTACAATTGTGTAGTGCAGCTAGTAAGGAGGATTGATGCAGAACTAAAAGGAATTTTGAGGTGGGCACAAAAACTGCCATAAGTGAAAAAAGAGTGAAAAGAATGGAAATATTAACCTCAGACAAAATTAGAAAAAGTTTAAAATACAGAATGGCTTGAAGCAAGTGAATTATTTTTTCTTTTGTTCTGTGTCACATCTAATTGCATGACAAACTTTGTGTAAGTGGATCTTCTTTTAGTGGGAATACATGCTTGTAGCTCTGGAGACAAAGGACATTTTAGCTCTGTAATACACAGCTTGACCTACCCTGGTAGAAGAGTTAGGCATCCGTGTTAAACCACAGTTTTGATAACAGTATGCCATTTCAAAGACCTAATACAAAAACTACAATATGAAAAACCTAATGGAATGTTATTAAAAATACCGCAAGAAGTCGTATACAGACTAAGCATACTAAATAAGGACATGCATAGCAGAGTGTAAAGGCTGTCTTTTCAGCTAATGCCACCCATGTAGCTTTTGTTCGTTTATTTTTTGCAGTTAACAAACATGCAGTTTCTGCTGCTGTATTTCTAGAACACTGAGTGTTGATCAGCATTATTTTTGAGATGCTGTTTTTGCATCAGTATCCTATGAAGAAACAAATCACATTTTATGTAGGTATGTAGTATTATTTTCTTACTGCTTGAATGTATCAAAAAATAAAAAAAAAACCAACCCCCCCCCCCAAAGGTTTGACTTTGAAGTATGAGATCCTGTTAATCACTTTAAGCTATGAAATACAAACCGTAACTACGTGCTTTGTATTTCGATTGTTGTGCCAGTTGCATTGAACAAATTGAAGCTAAACCACTATCTTCATCTCATCCGTTTTTGAATTGGTTTATGTTTTGATCCTTGGTTGTACCAGAGTACCCTAAAATGTCCTGAGTGTTAGTTCAGCTGCTTGGTTGCCAGCAAGTTCTTCACAGTCTTCCCCCTGGGAAATATCTCCTCTGGTCTGCAACGTGTGTTCTGACTCCTTGTCAGAGCTGCCATTCCTCATCTAGTTGATCTTTCAGAACTGTATGAAGAGAAGGCTGGGAGCCATTGCCTTGCTGGGGAATGAAGAGTTCTTCAGATCAGCCCCATTCGTCTTGATCCTGTAGTATTTGCAGAGGAAGGTTGCCACAATAAAACTTGTTATATTTATTCTGCTCTAGGATCTCAGCAAGATGAAAGGGGAATCCAGGCACGTTTTGTATTCTTCCTCCCGTCTTCCCAAATGCTGCTTGCCTTCTCCTATATAAGATTCAAGCCCAATCATTTCAATCTCAACTGTACATCTAAGTTGTTTCATACTGGAGTTGTACCTTGGAATGACATTTTTAAGAGAAGGTAAACTTAAAGGCTAAGTTAGAAAGGGACAACAGAAACAAAATTATGATCTCTTTCCGTCATTAAACACTCGTATGAAGTCAGCAGAAAGAATATTCAATTTAGCCAAAAATAAATATTCAACGAGGGTAGCAATTAGGCAAGACAAATTAGGACATTAGCAGTGCCTCAAAAGCTGGATTAAAATGCTATTTTTAAGTGACTGTACTACTGGGTTTGGTAACCCATTGTATATATCTCTGCTGATATTCATCAGTTCAGCCACCAGCTCTTAGATGAACTTCTTGCTCACCTGTTTAAAAATAAATCTAGGAGTGGTTTTAATAGTTCTTTGTTTTCATTCACCTTTGATAATTTGACAGTTTTCTGTGTGAACTGTAAATGCATTTTAAACAGTTCAGAACTTCAGTGGTTATCAAAGTACATGTCTCCAGAGTAAATGAGATGCACGACTATTTTTTGGCAGCTCCTTTCTGTATGTCTATCTCTTCACTGGCTTTAGAACTCCAAACAGGAGAGTGGGAAGCCTACATCTTATGATTAGGTATGTGTATAAATGCTCACTAGTTTGTTTTCAAAGCTTTTCAAGAAACTGCCTGATCCATATGCAAACTGCCTGGTTTTTTTTTGTTTCCAGCAGCCTAATTAATATAACACAAAAATAAGTTCCTTGAGATTTACATAATATTTATGCATCACATTGCACACGCAAAGCACTGTTTATCAAAGTGACTTTGTGGAGTTACAGACTGTTGCCTTACTTATGCTTACATCATCATCTCCAGAGAACAGTTGCAGCTTGATTATGGTTGAAAATGCTAACATCTTGATATGAATGAAAAGTGTCAGATGTATTTTTAATATCTATTAATATTCAATAAAGTGTGAATGAAAATATTCTCCAAATAGGAGATTTGAAAAAAACACCAAAACAAACCAATCTTTAGATTGTAGTAACTGATGTTCTGTTACAGACAATGGATAAGGTGAAATTTTAAAGGAGTTTTCTGACAGCTTGAACTGACTTTCAAAATACTGACTGCATGATAAGCTGCAAATATCAATAATATGTCAATTATGCTGGGTATTTTCAGGAGTAGTAAGAGCTTTCATACAAAAGCTGGAACAGGTTGAAACTTTGCCATTGTGACATCTGTTTGAGATGAATTTTAATGGTCACGTTTGTTCTGTCAGTTTCTGTGGAAATCTGGAGCAGGATTTTCCCTTACAGAAGTGCCATGGTCCTTAAATTCTCTATTACTGCCACTATCTATGTCTTTTCTAAAGAAGAAATAAGTGGCTTGCATAGAACATTTTCTTTGAAGTAGGATTTATCAGAACAGAAGTTGTTATTAATGCCCTTCAGGGTGTAAAAGTGCCATTATCCACAGATGAAAAATTTAAAATGTATGTTTAATTTTCCAAAGTTAGGTAGTAAGATATGTCTAGTCAACACAAATATATTTGCTGCTGCAAGGGCCTGTTATTGATACAAGGTGACAGAGAGCATGTTTATTGGTGATAGCTAATTACGGAGTGCTAAATAGCCATTGCATATTTAGGGATTGCAGCTGTATCCTGCCTAACTTCCTAATTTTTCCTAAATTCATATGGGCAGAAAATGGCTTCCACACTCCAAAATCTTCAACTGAGGATACTCTTAGATCATTATGCATTTTTTTATTTGTGTTGAATTTTTTTATGCAGACTACTGTATTTTGCAGTATGTGGTGCTAAACTGTCTGTAGTGTTATGGATTTGGTGGTGATTGTGGAGAAATACCTTGTTTTCCTATTTTTCTAAAAGTAGGTTGTTTTGGGGGGGGGTCTGTGTTTGGTTTTGTTACGTCTTACTCTTGTCTGTAATTCTTGAAGAAGACTGGATGAACTGGCATAGGGTTCTCAAGAAGTTGGAAGTGGAAAACTACATGCCTTACAAGCCGAGCTTCCTTGAGAGCTCTGATTCTTGTCTGTACTTTCCACTTAATGTCTCTTGTACACACATGAAAACAGTACAGTGCAAAATGCAGATTTCTGAGCCAAACAGCTTGAGAAAATTAGACTAACAGTAAGGTGTTTTGCACCACTTGTGAATTCTGTTTCTCCACAGTCGTCTCACGATTGTGCAATTTCTGTCTCACAACGCTCATCTTGCTGCTTCTTGTTTTCAGCTGTATAACAATATCAGACATGGTCAGATATTGCTATAAATTAAAACATCCAACAGAAATCTTGGTAATAAAGTATGGGTCCGTCCTGATTTCATCCAGCCAAATGGAGGCTCTGTGGCTGTAGCATAATTGATGAACTGTCAGTCATACAGCACAAGGGGTGGTTAAGGTATCTGATGGGCAGTCTTACAAGCTGTGAAAGTAGCAAGTAGATGAGATGAAAAAATAACTTGAGGGACAGTCAGTCTGTTTACATGTGTTGGAGCAGTCAGTGATGTGGTTCTCCATCACAGCAAGCCTGTGTTAACAGACAAGTTGTTAGGCGTTGTCTTACATGTTTTTATCAATACATCCATCACTGGCAGTGGTGAAATACTGGCACTTGCAAGTCCATACTTGGGTTGATGGCAAGTTTCAAAATGTCTATTGGGCAAGAAGGGGAATATATCCACTCACTTGAGGAGCCCAATCATACCAAGGCTTCACCACCCTTTTGCACATCTGTGATCTATGAGGTTCTCAGCCTTGCAGCCTTATATGGTTACTTACTTTCCAACATCAAACTGATAACAGATTAGTTGGTGTGAAAAGAGTGATGGCTGCCAAATAGCAATTACTGTTTTCCACTGTGATTAATGGCAGACGTACTTTTGCTTGGCTTACGAATTACATATGAGCTTTTATAAGCTTCCTTCCATTTTATTCTTGCATTCTCAACACACTGATCATTCCAGGTTTGAAGCTTGAGTTTGGTGGTGGACCCAGCTATAGTAGCAGATAGGAAGTTTTTCTGATGGTGAGCCTTCCTCAAAGTCTGCTGTATTACGCAAACATAAAGGACTGTAAAAACATCTTTTCCATATTTATGCTTTAATTCAGCAAGAACATTAAACTACCCTGTTATCAGACCAGGTGGAAAAAGTAATTTTCCTAACTTTATGTATCTTTAGAGAATATTTCAGGAAAATAAGACCTTAGAATGCCAGAATGCAAGTCAGAAGTAGAAGTATCTGTGCTACAGTTTTGTGTGATCTACAGATAGTATGTGGCCTTGCATTTCCCACTTTTCTCTATGTGCTTGCCTTGGAAGCAGATTGCTGGAAAATGGGGGGTTTTAGGATTTCCGTTATGCCCGGCTGTTGCCAAGACCTTCTAGTGCTTTTGCACACAACAAAAATTTGAGAGGAATATGGTGTGATACGTTTGAAGTTACCAAGCTTGGTACAGTTCAAGCAGCGTGTTGTGTGACTTGCTGCTAAAATCAGAACAATGCATTTTGTTGCATATGTTCATTCCTTACAGTAAATTTAGTAAGCTGTTCAGAGTTGCCTGGAGTGGCTGTGGCTGAAATACTTGTCTTGAAAGACCAAATTACAGCCATGTATTTGCAATCATATCTTTGATTGAAATATGCATGTAAAGGAGAAGACGAATTGCAAATTAAAAAATTGTGATTTTAAAGGTGAATTTTTTTCTGGAGTTCTCAAACGGGTTTCTCTGATGGTCACTTAAACCTGACTATGGATGTAGCTAACATCTTAATTTCTTTATGCCTAAGAGTTCCCTTTCATTCAAATGAAAACAGTATTTTCCCTATAGTTGGCATGCAGGTAAATGTAGCTCTGTCAGGGAACAGCATGGTCAGTAGTGGTGTAAAAGTAGAGTTCTGGGTGGAAGAAATACTAGAAATTCAGATCAAAAAGAAAGGCTTGTGAAAGCATCAGCATTGCATAGGATTAAGGGATAAGAGGCTGTCTTGACGTATATTCTGTGTAGGGAAAAGTAAAAAGCTACATAAAGTAGTTGAGGAGGTAGCAATTAAGGTTGGTTAAGCTTTTCCTTTTGATAGGAGTCTATACTTAGGAATCTATCCTTTTTTTTTTTTTTTCCTAGTTGGGTAGCAGTAGCTGTTTCTGAAATAGGGTTGTTAAAGAACTACCTCAGAGTTACGCTTTGATACGCAAAGCAGTATCTGCAAGGGCTTGCTGCTTCAACCAATACAGTAAACCTATATTGTTAATGAAGAAGTTTCAAGTCGTCAAAAACCTACTCACCTTCTGATGTTTTTTCTTAAAGGGTGAATTTAAATAAACCTTACAATTGGTTATGCATGGCAATATTATCTTGTCCACTAATTTTTGGAACACGATGTTTAAAAAAATGTAGGGTTGTGTGTTGGAAAATCATTCCATGTTTGTTGTAGGTCCTTTTCAGATGTCTCTGCTTTTCAGTAGAACTAGTAAACTTCAAGAAGTAGGAAGTGCACTGTTCAGAAGCTGTTTCAAACAAGGACTTTTGAACTCTGTTTCCAGCAGGGTGAGAAACAGCAGCAGCTTCTCCATATTCTTTGTTGTGGGGGGGAACTAAAAGACTTTGGTGAGTTGAAGTTCAAAAGTGGGCTGTCTTTTCATGTATTCCTGCAGTATGCTTTGTTTTCTTTTTTTCTTTTTTTTTTAAATAAGATTTCTCTGGCTGCCAAGAAGACCATAAATGCATTCAAACTTAATCTTGGCTTAGTGGTTTAGAGTACTCTGATTCAGCCTGGCAAAAAGATGTAGCAGCATCCTTTAACATTTAACATTGTTTGGTTTTTTCCTCTTTTTTTATTACAAAGGTGGTGGCAGCTTTGAAAACGGACTCTTTCTTAGTTGAAGTAACACCAATAGCCAGTGCTCCAAGTACTTCAAAAGAAAAAAACAACCTTCACTGCCATTATGTGAGTAATGCTGAATGGATTGGTTTGATTCCTTTTAAATGATCTTTGTCCTGGTTTTTAGTTTAACTGCACCTGCATCTTGTTGCACTTGTATTCCTTCCTGTACCACTGCTGCTTTACCACTAGTTGTGATAAGGTGATTGTTGTGCTCTCAGGCCCAGGCTGCAAACCACAACGGAGATTACCTATCTGCGTGAGAGATCACTGTAGCCTATTTTTAGAGGATAGTATGCTTAAATCTGAACATAATTAAAAAACCCCAACAAACCAACAAAAAAAACCCCCACCCAACTCACCAGCATTTCAGGGCTTAAGATAATAAAACAGACTATAGCTTTCAGATAACTAATCAGCTTTAATGTGTGAACCCTGATAGACACAAGGCTGATGTTTTTTATGTATTTATGGATCCACATTATCCAGCTAATATTTGCTGTTCTGTGTCCTTACAGATGTTACCTTTCTGTAGTTTGTGGGGAAATGGTATATATTTTTGTTCAGTCATCTCTCCTTTTCTCAAAGCTAAGTCAGTGTTCAGCTGCCTGTAGCTTTTCAGTATCTTTGGTCCCAACAATTGACAGTAATCCATGCTGTATCAACCAGTGGTCAAAAAGAATGCCTTTGACCTTGTAGTTACCTTCTTTTCTTCCAAGGCAGAACAGTGTTTTCAAACAACCCGATACATAGTAATTTTACCTTTTGGTCAGGTCACTCGTGTAGTATTTTTTTAAATAATCTTAAAACTGCTGTTTAATAATTTCTAGGGCTTAGGAAGTTTATGCAAGATGAGAGAAAATAGTGTAAGATAAAGTCCATTTGTAGTCTCTTTTTTGCATGCTGTTTTTCTTTAGACAGGAGTCCCGTGAATACTCAGTGACACGGGAGCAATTGGCTGAGTTGAGGAAAAAAATGACTTTTTCATGAACTTCTATAAAGAATGTAAATGAGCAAAGTGTGAGCTTCAATGGTAAGTTTGACTTTGTATTATTACTAATGTCCTTTACCTGTTCTTGAACACCTATATTTATGAAGTTCTTCAAGTTTCCTTCAAGTCTGTTCTTCAGAATGTTTGAAATTTGTTTTTTTAATTCTTTTGAAATATTTTGAGAAACACCTTTAAGCCTAAAAAACATGAATAATTAACACACTATCTTTTTGATAACTTAGTATTCTGCCCCAGTATGTTAATTTACTCAGAATTCTAGAGAACTTAATTTTCATAGTTCTCCAGTTTGCAACATTCACTCGATTGCATAGCTGTGTGCTAAAAACTACATCACAACTTACGATCAATCTTCTTTTTGTAGTAAAATGTGAAATATAGCAGTGTATCCAGCTTGTGTGAGGACTTCGTAGGGGTGAGACTTTGTAATGAGAGTATTTCCTCTAAACACTAAATTCTGGAACGTATTTAGTTAGTGCTACTGATCTTTGGATATATAGTATCATTAACTTCTAAAATATTGGATATCCTAATTTGACTTTACTTATCAAGTTTAGTTTTTAATCAGTAAAACTACTCAAGTTTCTGTCCATATATTTCAGCTTTTGTCCATGAAAACTCTTAGAGAAGATGGCTGATGTAAGGCTGAAGGAAGCAGCACTAATAGTTGGTGTGGTGGCAGCCTGCTACTGGAACAGTCTCTTTTGTGGCTTCGTTTTTGATGATGTTTCAGCAATTTTGGACAATAAAGATTTGCATCCTTCTACTCCATTAAAAAATCTATTTCAGAATGACTTCTGGGGCACTCCAATGTCTGAGGTAAACTGTTTGTGAAACACTTTGAGGAATTTAGAAAATGGAAAAAAAACCTTGCAGAGAGTTTTTACACTTCTTTCTCTAATGTGGTTGTAACAAAACAGTGTGTTTCAGACGGAATTTGGTGATGTTAGTGTTTTCTACTATCAGATCAGGAACAGATTTTCCTTACACTCTTTCCCTTTGTTCAATAAAAGAACTTGTAAGAAAATGAAGTCATGTATCATGCTTCAAGATACTATGTGTTACCTAATTCCAGTAGCGAAATTGGACAACTGACCATTTTCCTTTCTCCTCCTGCAAAAGCTAGACATTGACATACAAGGGTATTTATTTTTAATTGCAATCTGGAAGGAAAGGTGACACTCTTAAGCAACAAAGCAAGGACTTAGTGAATGGGTATTGAATACATTAAGTTTATTTGAGTGCGTTTAAGTGAATTTGGAGGTTTTGGTTTGTAGCCCATGTAGAGTGGCTATGTTCTTATCTGAAAAGCTGCACTGGCCTTAAAGTTCTTGATAAATGTCTTTAAATGGCAATGGATAAAGGATTTACATATAGTTTAGAAGGTTACACATGGTGCCATTGCTGAGCAAATTAATAAAAATTCTCTAATAGTCATAAGTGTTTTGAATATCAAGGCATTCCGCCTTGTAATCTTCTCTTTTCTTATGTCCATAACATACAGGGTTAGTTCATTGTGAGATCCTAATTGCTAGCTCTACAAATACACTTTGATACATTTTATATATATATATATATATATATATAACCCTGTAGTGAAAGCTTTCAGACTTTTTTTCAGATGGCATCTAGTCCTGTAGTCATTGAGAGTAACTGGATTCTGAAACACATCCCAGTAAAATTTCAGGTAGTATTTTTCAATGTGTTTTTACTCCAAAAAAACCCTAACCATGTGGAGCGGGAGAATGCCATCTCATTCAGTATTGATTTTGCACTTAAAACCAACTGAAAGTCAGGTTAATTTTAACTAAATGAAGTCAGATTAATTTTATTGTTCGTGGCTTTTAAAGTATTTTTTCCTATCTTGTGTTCTTGTCTGTACATACCTGCAATTTGGTTCCCTGCACTCCCTCTCTGCTGCCCTCATTTTTTTTCTAATATTTTCTTCCTTTGTTTTGTGGACATATCCAGCAAAAAATCAACAGGCTGTGGGTTGACAAATGCACTTTGGTACAGGAAGATGGTGTTAAGTATAGTTTTTAAAAGGGTTTATGCATGGAGTAACTGGCAACAGACTGGTAGACATATTGAAAATATGTAGGTAATACATTTAGCTCAGTGCACCAAATTTTTATTTTATAAAATACTGGCCTAAAACATGAAATGGCAGAGTAATCAAAGTACTCGAATAATACATTAAAACTATGTGGAACTAGGAAAAATAGTCAGAATTAACTTATCTGTTTAACAACTTCAATTTTAAACCAAGTTTTTATGTTATTCACTAGATTTTTTTTTAATTTTTTTTTTGTATTACTGATGTCCAAGTCTTTATTTTGAAGGTAGATGCCTGAGAATAGAGGGGGGGGAATCATGTATGTATAGATGTTTAGAAAGATACTTTAGAGTAAAAGTCCTCTTATAAGTTGGTGGTGACTGATGGATTGATTTATTTTCTTTTAGGAGAGGAGTCATAAATCTTATCGTCCCCTCACAGTTCTTACATTTCGCTTAAACTACTTGTTCAGCGAGTTAAATGCAGTTTCTTACCACTTCCTAAATCTGGTCTTTCATGTGGTGGTTTGTGTAGTCTTCCTCAAGGTCTGTAAGCTTTTTCTGGACAACAGGAGCAGCGTGGTTGCATCCTTGCTCTTTGCAGTGCACCCAATACATACTGAAGCGGTAGGTATTGCTGTGATGTGCTTCATCTGTTCAAGCTGTATTAATTAACTGTAAATTTCATGTGTTTTGTATCTGTTTATATATTGTAGCTCTAAAACTTGTGTGATTTTATTTGTACTTACTCTGCCCTTTGCAATGAGTGGTGGAGTTGACAAACTTTAATGCTCAGAGATGTTTTGTATTCAATGCAGCTACTGAAAAATAAGTAAGGAAATATTAATTTAGTTATTAAATAATTTTGGTCTCTGCTATGAGTATTGCTTTTATGATGATGGCTACTTTAGCTTACACAGATACTTGCGTTCTGTGATGATTCATCCAGTAGCATATTTTGCAAATACTATGAATACCTCTTAATCGATTCCAGAATCTCTAAGCACTTCCCTCTAGCTAATCACCATGTCTGTTCTGTCCACTTTCTTTTATGTCAATATATCTATCTCAGCAGCACTTACTCTAGGTTTGTTGTTGCTGTACTACATCCAGCTTATTGCCATTCTGTTTGAACCTTCCGTTTTTGAACGTATCCAATATAAGAAAGAGAAAATAACATTTCTTGCTTCTCATATTTACCTTTCCTTTGATTCTGAAGAAGTTTTTCACTGCTATGAAGGACGTTATTTATACAAGCTGTTAGATTATATACTTTTTAATACTCAACCAGGCTTGCAGTGTTGTGGAGTAAATGGAGTCTTGTGATAGCCATTCATTAGTTTCCATCAGAAACACTGATAAAGCAGATCTGTGGAATTCTCTGCTGTTAATTTCTGCATGCCTTAGATTGGCTTTCCTAGATTCCAGTTCACACAGGTTGTAAAGCCCAGTCTCTTTTTTTCTTGTAGTATTATCTGATTTTCAGAAAACTGAAAATGTTTAAACCTTTTGCTTCTTTAGAGGTGTTACCCCACTTTTATTTTGGGGTTTTAATGTGTCTTTGGGGGGGGGGGGGGGGGGGAGTGTCTTTTGATATTAGGAAAATGAGACGTGTTTGCTCTTATCTTATGTTGTATTTTTTTTTTAGTCCTGATTTGTTTGGGTATAGAGTTCCCATCTCTCTCTATTATTCTCTAAAGATACAAATCCCTGTCAGCAGCAAGGCAGTAGCCTGCATCTATGTATTTTGAGCAAATCTTTATAGGAAATAAGTTCATGGAGTTTATAATTGGCTGCTATTTGAACCACTAATATGTTCTTGATAGAAGTTAGTGACATGTTTAAAATTTAAACACCTAAAGTTAAAATTTAAACACCTACAAATTTTTGCTTGCTTTTGTGCTTGAAAGCACAAACCCCGTAAAATCTTGGGTAAAATATGGGTTAAAATGATAATTTGTTAATTTCATTTAGTTTTCTGTTTCTTTGAAAAAACATGTTTTAAATTTGAAGTTTGGCTTTGCCTCTTTATAATAAATGTGAAAGTATCTTTACAGGAGCATTATTAGCAAGTTGCTAGTGACTTACATTAGTGGTTCATGGCTTAGATCATACTATCTAATTTTATCACTTTCGTTCCAAGTATGATTCTTTACCATGCTTGAACTGTCAGATTCCATGTGAGATAACAGTAACACAGTTGCTTTTAGTATTATGCAACAGAGTTAGCAAAAAGAATCACAAATGCTACAAAACATTCTGTAATGAAAGCTTATTGTATAAGGCAATGTATTACAAAGTTGTGAGGTACAGTTGTGAAGCAGTTTTGTAATAAGTGTGTAATCCCTGATATTAGCCACATGAGGGCACTTTAAGACTATGTGATTGGTAGAACTTGGTGCTGTACTTAAAACGCTCTGACTCTGAGATTTAAGTGCAATTGTAATTGAATTCCCCTGCTGTTGTACTTTGGTACTCAGTGAAGAATCAGTTAAGGGGTTTTCTTCCTGCTCTCCCTACCTTTTTCAATTTAATCTTTCTGCTTTTGTGAAATAGTGTATTTTATTCTTTCAAGTGTTTGCATTGAGAACTCTGCCTAACATGCAACCCAGAAAGAATTCTTAGACTTGGCAGTTGAGACTTGTGCACATGTATAAAAGGCAAAACAACTGGAAGTTTCCATACATGGAAAAGAGGAGGTAATAATGAGCTGTATTTTAGAACTGGGGACTTGAGTGCTGACTAACTTATTCAGACTTTAATGAAAACTCCAAAACAAGTCTCATTCCCACTTTTTACATCATTTGATGGCACCTTTTGTATCTTCTATAATTGAAATGTATCTGATTTGAATTCTTTCAAATCACTCTTACTTATTGCTCCCCTGCACATGAGCTGAAACAGCAGATGGAATACATAAACATTTCAAACTTTTACCTATCTTATGATAAATGGATTTTTCCTGGAAAAGTTAGCAGAGCAGGATAAATAGAAAATGATTTTTTGCTTGACTTCAGAGAGAAGCTGGGCACTTGTGGTGGTAATATATCATTTTTTGAGGAAGAATTTTTGAGGAAATGGTTTGAATAACGGAATAATGTTTTCATTTGTCCTTGTCTTCAGAATTCCAGTTCAGACTTTCTAGCCACTTTGCTGCTGTTCTGGACAGAGGCACGTTGACCACCTTTACAGCTACGGGATGTCAGCTAACCTTGTGAATGCTGGAATTTTCTCTCATAAGTCACCTTTGTATCCAGAAATAGAATCTCTCTTTTGTTGGCAGGGGACTGTGGAGGCACACCAGCACGCTTCCTTTACTATTGATCCCTTTCAACTGATTTACAGACAAAGCTCTCTTAAAATTGTCTAGCATTAAGACAGAAGTTAGAGATCCAGACCAGGAATCCTTGAAACATCTTAAGACATTTTGGAAACAAACACCTGTATACTATCCAAAATGTAAACACAAACTCTGATGTCCTGTCAGTTGTGAAACATGCTTTGTCTGTCCCAATGGAAGCATGAGAGCATGATTTCATATTCAGATTTGAAAGCTTTTCTTTACCCTGTGACCTTGGATATTGAGTTACTTTCTCTTTATATGCTGTGCTGGGTCAATCATGCTTGACCAAGAATGTACCTAGCAATAAAAACTTCCAGCTGGGTCCAGATAGCTGAAAGTCAGTTTTCAGCATCCTCATAATTAAATGGTAAGCTATGAGGTTTCTTTAGCTAAATATGACCATCTATATACCTTGGGATAGGATGCCATTTTTCAGCCAGCTTACTTGCAAAAATTTGGATGCAATCAAGAGTCATCACAGAAGAGGACAAATGAGGAAGAAAGGCGATCCTAAATGGTACTGCGGTCAGCACAGTGGCTACTGCAGGAACCATTAGCATAATGACCTGTCTTCCATCTCTGGTTGTTGGTTGCACCTTAGCCTTTTTGAAAACAACTCCTGAAATGGAAATTAATCTCAATTTCATTGGGGATTCTGAAACAATCTTCTGCCCTGGATTTTTCATAAAACCCATTCCTCTCTGTCTCGTTACCAAGGGAGACACTACCTGCAATTTTAATATTGCCAACCAAGTTATCATTCAGAAAATTGCCAGACCTGTAGTAAAGCCTGAGTCATTCTTTAACTCCATTGCGTAGAGCTTGCCATGGATTTATTTGTAACTCTTGACTGCTCACCTAAGAGCTGCCATAGCACCAGTCAAGGCAGTGCTTTTTTCAGATTCAGATCTGTTCAGTCAGTCAGAAAAGGTATGAACAAAAATAACAGTCATAGTTTTTATATGCCACTGTCTGCGGAGCGTGTATGTACAACAGTCTTTGTCAGGCTTCACTTAAAGGTCCTGTTGATGAAGGTCCTAGTTTCTTCCAAGTATTATGAACAAAGCAGATGTTATTGTGCCCAAATTTTCCTCAAATGCAATTTGTGGCTGGTGTTACTAAAGTACAGCATTTCTCTGTTGTCTCATTAATGGTGATACTTACAGGCACATCAGCCACAGGTGGCCACCAGCCACCTGTATCACCCTGTTCTTGAATTCAGCACTGATTGAACTGAAGGTAGCCTTACTCTTCTTAGCCTTTTTTGCTTGGTACACAGATCTTGTTTGTGCGTATTCTGATAGTATGTCAATCATACACTACTCTAGTACTAGAATAGTCACTAAAAAAATAATCTTGTTCTTTCTTCTTTTTCTTTTCAGGTAACTGGAGTTGTGGGCAGAGCAGAGCTTTTATCATCTATCTTTTTTCTAGCTGCTTTTTTGTCATATACAAAATCTAAAGGGCCAGATAATACTATAGGTAAATGACATAACCTAATTTCTGTATCACTGATAATAGAGCTCTCAGAATGGTGATATGGGTGTATTGGTTATTCAGCAAATGCATACAAAAAACCCTTCATCCCTGAGATACTCATACCTTAAGCATTTTTTCAGTTGTTTTGTAACACATAGAGTAGGGGACTCTTGCACTGACTTCTATTAATGCAAGTAGGTGGAAGTATGCTGAGATGTCTCAGATGCCCACAAGTAAGCTGCAAAGTTTCAGCGGAGATCCGTGAGGCTTGCCTCTTTTCCAAAGTCAAGCTGACCTTGTGAAAATTCATTACTCTCTATAAAGCATTCCATTTGAAAAAGTGTTCTGGTGAATTAGGGAAGATTGGTGGGTTTTTTGTTTTCCTGTCATAGATTAGGCTTTTGCCTTCCATTTGATTCTTTCCATTTCAGGGAGGCAGTTTTAAAACATATACATGTGTAATATTTTCTGTAGGGTAAAACTGGTAATCTTCCCTTTAATAACGAATGGCATACTGAATAAATTTATAGAACATAGCATGTTCAAACATGAAGAGCCAAAGTCTTCACTTTTTAGCTTAATTGACTTTATTAAATGGTTTTGTTGTAAGATGGAACATTTTCAACAACGTCATCTTTATTTGCAGTGTGGACTCCAATTGCAGTGACTGTATTTCTAGTAGCTGTTGCAACACTGTGTAAAGAACAAGGAATAACGGTGGTGGGGATATGCTGTGTATACGAAGTATTTATTGCTCAAGGGGTAAGCTGTTGAAAAATAAATTGGATTGCTTCTCAGGAATTCTGTAATGAGGCATTAAGTACTTAGAAGTGTCGTATTTCAGCACTGATTTTTGTCAGTTCAGGCTAACTCCATAGTTGTGTAACATTTTTCAGATGGTTTTTTTTTGACTCAACTAATGTTTAACAGACATGGTTCATGGTGGGGGAATTCAATGACTTCAAAGTCGTCCTTTACACACCCTACAGAGATGTTACCAAATATAGTCAATAAAGAATTGACATGTCTTAATGGAAACCTGAGGTTTTAGTTGACTGAGGTTTGCAAAGACCAGCATGTAACAGTCTTGATTAAAGTCAGACATGCATAAAGGTGGGGGATTATTTGTTTTTAATTCCATTAGTAAAAATAGAGACCGTATTCTATACAAGTGCATTTCCTCACATTCTAATGAATAACTAGATGCTTTGGAACAGTCTTATTTGAATTGGTAATATTCTCAGGAAGCTTGTTGTTGTAAGAATACCTTTAAATTTAATTTCTAATCTGATATGTTTCGTCTTAAGCATTGATAAGTCTTTAAGTTAACAGTAACTTTCGTTTAGAGAAAGAAGATGTTCCTGCAATGAAATAATTCTTGGCTTTTTAACAGTCAAACCGTACACAATTTAAAAATGTATGATTGCATATTTTAAGAAAATTTTGTAGTTTACTGTTCCTTAATTTCTTGAAGGAATATTTTGCAATAACTGCACCAATAAAAGATGAAAGCTTGTCTGTCTTGGGGATACATACTCAAGGCAAAAATATGCTTTTCTGTACTTACAGAAATATGCGTGTTTATAACTATTGCCTTTGCAAGTCTAGGGAATAAGCATATAATTTGCAAACTGGATTTCTAAGAAAATCACCAGTACGGGATGTACTTTTCAATCCACTCTTCCTTTCTTTTAGTAACTTTTGATCTGGTCCTCAATTTCATGAAAGTTTAACAAGTTTGTGTAAGTCAACTGAGTAGAAGAGATAAAATCCAAATTGAGGCTTTTTCTGAGGGCACAGGTGCAGCATGAACTAAGATTTTGAGCAGTTCTCAGAAACCTGTCAATATCTGTAGTTCAGGCAGCCAGTATATGTGAAGCAATAAATTATCCCCAGCACAAGACATGAAGACATAGGGAAAGAGGTACACAGGGAAGAAATTAGGATATGTAATGGGGAGCTGTGCAAGATCGTAATGTTCGTGAGGCAGGGAGAGATGGGTTACTGCAGTAGAGGCATAAAATAGAAATCCAGGGCTAACCAGGAAGTGAATAATATTTCTACATTCATAAGGAATTATAGGACAAGTTTTCACAGGAGCTGATAATTCTAAAAATAGTAATATCTTTTCTTCAGAATTTATTTAACGGTCATACTTGATTTATTGATGGTACGAATTTTTTAATGTCAGTGCAAAATACAGAACTACAGACATACAAGTTCACCTATGATCGTGTTAGCAGGAATACTCAAATAGAATTATTTTTATTAGAATGGTGGACTTATTTTTGGGAGTTGTTATGAAAGCTGTAAGAAGCTGAGTTAAATAACCATTGGGGGTAGGCACGTAGAGAAAACCAAGGAAAAAAAAAAAAGATCAGGTAGCTCATCTATATAATGGATTAATGAGTACTCTGTCTGATCATACACTCCTTTTTCCTTTGCAGTACACTTTGCCAGTGTTGTTGGACACAGCTGTACAGATTCTTCGAGGGAAGGGCAGCATTCCTTTCTCTATGCTCCAAACGCTGTTGAAGCTGATAGTCCTAATGTTTAGTACACTGCTACTTGTAGTTGTCAGAGTCCAGGTTATCCAGTCTCAACTTCCAGTGTTTACAAGGTAGTAGTAAAGTGTTTCTTATTACAGATACTGATAAATAAAATGCAGCCTAATGACTTCTGAATGAATTGGTCAAAAATACATCAACTTAAGTGTTTATTAACTTATTTCAGTATTGATAAGGAATGACTGTACAATATTACATTTTTTGTGAAATTGATAAATGGTATATCTCAGAATCTGTTGACAAGAATGTCCAAAATATTGAGGTATCTGGTTATTTGAGGCATTAATTTTAAAAAAACTTACGGTTGTTAGTTCATCTTAGTAATTCAGAAACTAAATATTTTATCACTAAAGTATTTTTTATTGGCTATGTGTTTGAACCTTGGCTGAATACTCCAAACCTCTTAATAAGTTTTTTCTCTTTTACATAAAAAATATTATTTTGGTTTTAGGAATGTACTATGCAGAAAGCATGGTTGACATCAGATACGGTGCTTGAAGCTAAGTGTACATGAATAATGTTAGAAATGAAAAACTAATTTATTTTAGAAGTGTGTGAGCCATGTAGAAATACAAGAATCTAATATTTTCCCTGGAAAATAAGGCACTATTAAAAACATGAGCAAGGACCACTGAACCTAACTTTAGGTGTAAATCATTCTATTTCTTCAAACTTACATTGATTATATCCCAAACCACTTTCTTAAACTGGAGGAGGCTCTGTCCCGTGCTAAAATGAATCATCATGCATAGTTCCCAAGTTACACACCTGACAAATGCAGGAAGATTAGGATATTGTACATGTCTGTAATTGGTACTTTTAGCTATGAATCTAAGGTTTGCTGAGCACAAAGTGGATCAAGGCCATATATTTTTTCATTAAAAGCTGCTTTTTCTCTTTTCTTTCGGTTTAGGTTTGATAACCCAGCTGCTGTTAGTCCATCCCCAGCAAGACAGCTGACTTTCAACTACCTCCTCCCTGTAAATGCTTGGCTGCTTCTCAACCCCTCAGAATTATGCTGTGACTGGACAATGGGAACTATTCCTCTTGTGGAGTCTCTGTTAGATGTTAGAAATGTTGCCACCCTTACCTTCTTTTGCTTTCTGGGATCTTTGATTGTCTTCAGTCTCCGATATCCTGGGGATTCCTCCAAGACTGTATTGATGGTAAGAAGGATGCATTGTTTTTGTCCTATTTATAAGAGTGTAAGTGGCTCAGGTTGTTTGGTCAAACAAGACTGATTTCTTTGCTAATATGCTGACAGACTTTGATTCACTTCAAAGAGACCTGACATTATAGTTCTGACTCATATGGTTTGTCTTGTCTTGTTACTGAAGCAAAGCAGTTTGTTTCACTGTAAAATCTGTGAAAATTAACCTGTAGTAGTGCTGATGAAGCCTCTTGGCCTGAATTTGGAAACTGTGAATGAAGAAAAGAAACTTAGCTTATTGATACAATAAATGTGCAAGGTGACATACCCAGATAGTTATAGTTTTACAGCACGTAAAAAATGTAAAAGAGTAGTTTAGTCTTCCTTCTTACATGAGCTGAAACAATTTTCAGCTGATAGCAGTAGAAATGCATGTGGGGAATGGTTCGCTTTTTCATAGGACACATCTTGAACTTTAGGGCTCTTTATTTCCCTACATTTCTGTTTACTCTCTACTCAGTAAAACTCAGAAGAGGAAAGAGTTAATGGAATTGTCAGCATACGTTGTTGTAAGTCAGTTAGGTTTTGTTTAAGGGTGGTTTTTTACATTTGTTTTTATTATTCCAAGTAGTTTTTATAGGAAGGGTCTTCTGAGATCATTCACTCCAGCATGTGAGCCTCAATGTTGCTTAACATGGTATAATCCTTGTTTAATGAAAGTTGTTTTCCTTTAATATATACCTATGTTGTGTATATAACCTTCAGTATGATGCTGATTTTTTTTTTCAGACGTAACATCTAAGTGCCTGGAAGCTAATTTCTTAGGAAATGACAATGCAATATTTTATATTAAAAATTAATTATGTACTATGTAGGCCAAAGCCTATTTCTGCCTTCCAGTAAGCCATTAATGTCCTGATGTAGACTGGATAGTCTGCCAAGAGTGAGAGGGGGAGAGAATAATTTCTTTCTGATGGCTTCTTAATATGACTTAGTAGAGAAAACATAGCACCATCTTTAAATTGAAGAAAGTGAATCTTTATTTAGTGATGCCAATTTACACAGATTATGGCAATGTTCCAGATTGATCCAGTGTTGAGTTACTGGTTTTAAAAAAATTTTTTTCCACACTCAGTTCTCAGTTCTGCCAATAAAAGCCTGAATTTGCGCTGGTCAAAATAAACTACTACCCTGACAGGTATGAATTCTATGTGCTATCTATATGAATCCCACATGGCATTAGTATAATGGTGGCTTTATCACAGGTGGTACCACTCTAGTAAGTGTCACTCTAAAGGAGTAATAAAGAGCTTGTAAAGAGCTTCTGCCATTACAAATCTCTAGCGTGTTTTGGCCCTTCCCCCTGAGGTGTCATGTTGAAACCTGATCTAAGGGAAAAGTCTCAAGTTACTTTTTTTTATGAGATCAGAAAAGGTACAGCTTTAGACCTGCTGCAGAATTAAATATGTTTACTTGGACTTTACAAAAAAAAAATGCAAAAGAGACCTCCAAGATGCAAATGAGAAGGGAGGTCACACGTATGTCTGAACATGTCTTTCTGTGTTTGCTGATGTGGATATGGATTTGATGCTGTACTCCTTGGGGGACAAGACAGAAGAAGGGATTCCTTCTCCCACTTCCTCAAGTGCCAGTAGACATTCCACAGTTCTCTCCAAGTAGTCTCACAGGATGAACTAATGAGTTCATCCTAATGAGTTAAAGGACTCATTTTCAGACAGTTTTCATCTGTTTGATACCAGTCATCTCCAGGAAAAGTAACTCTGGTAAGTGGATACATTGTGTTTCATTTTTGTCTTACTTTAATTTTTGCCATAGGTTCTAAAAGTGTCTTTTCAAACTGATAGAAGACAAAACAAATAAATTGGCTTTTTTTTTTTTTTTAATCCAACTAACAATATTAAACCAAAAAAAAAATGTTTGTAGATTATAAATTGGAACACATGCTTTGGCATATTGATGTCATTATGCTGCTTGAATTAATCAATTATATTAGTAAGGGACATACCCTGGAAACAACGTATAAGCAGTTAAATTCTCTTATATTTTCTGTTTACTTTATCCTTGTGAACAGTCAGATAACTTGACTGTCAGACTGAGTAACCTTTATAAATAGGTTACGCTACACATATTGAAAACATTGAGTACTAAGAATAGTACTGATCTAGAATTAATTTGGTGGCTTTTCAGAAGGTTTCAGAATCAAGCTGTGATCATGGCCCTTGTTTGTTTGTAGAATTTCTTGGGTATAGGCATTCCTTTGTTGGCTGGCGAATTTAATAAAAGCTTTTTAGTATCTTTTGATACTTGTTAAGTGTCCTAAACAAGGGCACTTTACCTCCCTTCTGATAGGAGAGCACTCTGTGCTATTCAGCGACTAACTTTAGTGCCTTGTTACTGTGTAAATGTCAGGAAAAGACAGGTATCCTTAGTCTTCTTGCACTAAGTTTTTAACACTTTTAAGTGTTGTGCTAAGACATCAGTACTTCTAAATTTAAAAATATATTTCTCTATTCCCTATGCTTACACCTCACTCAGGCTTTGAAATGTTTCGTTGTGAACTGGACTGGTTACTTAGCAGTTCAGATACTTTTCATGGCTTATGGTTATATTTTAGAGTTTTGTCACGTGATTTTTTTATTCCTCCATACTTTAATGGTTTCTGTCTCATTTGGGGTTGTTTTTTTTTCAGTTGCCTTGACCAGGATATTTTGAATGGAGCTTCTGCATCTGCTGAAAGACTATGATACAAAGAAGGAATAAATGAACAGAAGAGAATGCATTTTTATCTACACTTAGGGCTTTGAGTCTATTGCCCAAGAAATTGTACTTGAAGGGCAGCGTACTAAGGAGAGACAAAAGGATCTAAAGAGAAGTTTGGCAAAGCACTGTGTAATGTTTGTCATCAGAGGAACTACACAGAGCAGAACATGCGAAAACCTTTTTATTAGATGCCTAGATCATAAACACTTAGTGGAGTCGAAGCATTTGCTATATCTGCTGCCGAATACTTTCCACTCAGACCCATTGGAATTGTCTTTCACTATACATATGTTGACCTCATGGGGCTGTGGGACTGATGTCCTTCCTATAGTAAAAACAAAACAAACTGTATTTTTTGAGCAGTAATATGAAACAATATTTTTTTTAAAATCTTAAGAGGTGACTTCTTCAAATCAGTTTATCTGAAGATTTCACAAAATAACTTAATTCATTTAACCCGATGTACAAGGCTTACATGCATTATAAAGCTAAATATAGTTTATTCACATTGCAGTAAAAACATTTGCAAAACAGCACATTGTTTGCTAAAGCATGCTTCAAATGTGCTTTTGTACGTTTTCCTTCGTACTCACAAATGGGTTTGGCTGCTCAAAACAGAATGAAATACAGAATGATCCCCTCACTTCCCATAATATGCCCCCGAAAGTATCAAGGCATTTGCTGTAAGTAAATTAAAAACTTATACAGAGGACTGGATTGGGGATAGCATGATGAATCCCACATTTCAAAGTGGGTTACAAAAATCTATAATAAGAGTTCTGTGTTGAGGCTTTTAATTTTACACCTTGATAGGTGCTCTATAAGGAGCACGTACTATAAAAATGTAAAGGCGAAAGGGAGAGGAATGTGAAACGGCCTTAAATTACATTTTGTCCCTAGGTAATCAGCGTAGTCTCGATATTGTGCTTGTGCCTTCTTCAAGGCACAATTATGTATTTTCATGTAACTTAATTGCTGTGGATCAGCTAAGCTGTGTTAATAATCCATGTACATATTCTTGGCCCCGTGAAATATGAGCTAAAACCTACTTGAAGGTTGCAGCTGCAGTGTTGCATTTTTATATATGAAATCCTAGATTGACTTTCAAACTGGATGTGTTAACTACTTTATCATGGAATAGGCAGTTAAAATGATGCTTAAGTCTAGACAGAAGGGGACAGCCAGTTGTATTGAAAATTTCTAGAAGATTCCTCTGTCTTTCTTCAAAGAAACATTTGATTTCTGTAGGGATTTTGGGTTTTGTAACTTGGAGGCCAGATATTTTGAAATAATTATTTAAGTCTATTCTGGTACCAGAGATGGCAAAGCTGCTATTTAACGATCACCCAGGACTTAAAGCAAGTGGTTGTGTCCACACCCATTGTAGCAGATGGATTTCTCTGTCACACACACCTTTTGTTATGATGTCTGTCGCCAACCTAAGAGCTGCAATTGTATGTTTCTTAAGTTCATTGTCATTTTAGATATTTCAGGGTGCTTTTAGTGCACTATCTAAACATTGATGTTTATTCAGTGGCTGATTCTGATTTTTATCTTATTTCTTCACACATTTTCCAGAAGCTAAAAATGGACTTCATTGTATTGTAAAAATAACTGCTTTGTGCATCGTGTAAGCTGGTATAAAATTTTAATTGTAATAAAAGATAATGTCCAAGGTTCTCAGACTGTTAATGTTTTTGTAGATGGAACTCTTATTAAAACATTGTTTTGAATTTGTCCTTTGATCTTAGTGTTTTGTCATACAGCTACTCTTTCCTGTAGTATAGAAAAGCAAATGCCCTTGTAGGGCCTTAAGTAAGGAGTAGTGTCATTGGCAAGTTAAAACTTGCCATGCTCAGAGTGGTCTCAGTTTAAAACAGATCTTAATGTTTAAAAGGAAAACATGAAGCCCCAAAGACCTACTATGTATGTCTGTTTTTCTGGGATTTTTTTTTTTTTGTAATTGCTTTGTAATTTGTTTCTTGGGTACGGTTTGTCACCACCTAATCTTGATTCACTTGCATTTCTTTTTCTAGGCACTCTGCTTAATAGTGCTACCGTTCATTCCTGCATCAAACCTCTTTTTTCCTGTTGGATTCGTAGTAGCAGAACGAGTGCTGTATGTTCCTAGCATGGGATTCTGCATTTTAGTAGCACATGGGTGGAAGAAGTTATCAAATATAAGGTAAAGTAGGGTTGCCTATGACTGGTTTAACTCATCATTCTTAATCTTATAAAAATAACCATATTTTTAAGTGCAGGCTTTCCCAGTAGAACTTTTACCAGTATGAATTTATTACATTATAGGTCTTACTCTGTTCAAGTTCTTCTTCCAAGAAGCCACTTAGCAGTCACGTGAACAAATGACAAAAAAGTTCTTAGGAGACCAGTGGATTATTATGAGGACATTATTAACGTTTATTTAAAATATGTGCAGATACATACATACACACATGTATACACATATTTTATATATTTTTTGTTTCATATCTATATATAAGCATACAGATATATATATTTTAAAAATCCTCAGACTGCACCAAACATTTTTAGAATGCGGTGTACCTTAGAATACACATTGCTACAATATACCATTCACAAATACGGTCCTCAGTTTATTTGGCTCCTACCATATGAGATACTTACTCTAGTATACATTAGAATTGTTTGTGTGCTTATAACAAATCTTTGTTTGTTTTATTTAATAGTGTGCTAAGAAAAATTTCTTGGGCTTGTTTGGCTGCAGTACTGTTCACTCATGCCTTAAAAACACTGCACAGAAACTGGGATTGGGAATCAGAGTACACATTGTTTATGTCAGCTTTAAAGGTACTGTATTCTATTTGAAAAGGATAATGGAAAGTTTGTGTTGCTGTTCTTTTCAAAAAGCTGCAGTAGAGCATGATAAAAATGGAGAGAAATGATGCTTGTTTTGCCACTTTTATTTCTACGTTGACAGTATTAGCATTGAATTAGTTGCTTTTGGGAATGCTTTGAAAGTGGTGTGGTGCACACATGGGAATTCATGTGCAAGAAATAGATGATTATTTTTTTCTTCTGTGGAACGTATTCTCTTATCTGAATGAAAGCATGATATGTTTCAGTACAAAAGTACAAAAGTTTGATGCATAGAATAATTCTTTCAATGTGCATATAGCATGATAAGATGGTTTGTACAATATCTCATAACAATTACAATGAATTCTAAAACATTTGGTATTTCTAGGGGCAAATTACTAAAATAAATGGATGTTGAGCAACAAGTTCAATGTAATTCTGTATGCAGTGTTTTTTTTATTCTTTACATATAGGAGCTTGATGAAATCTGTCATTTGCTGTGCGTTTTTACATCTTAAAGACATAGTTAAGAGAAAATCCATTGTTATGTAATTTCAGCTTAATACCTTATGCATTGGTATCTCTTTTTCTGTTTTTAGGTAAATAAGAACAATGCAAAACTGTGGAACAATGTGGGGCATGCGTTAGAAAATGAAAAGAATTTTGAAAGAGCTCTACAATTCTTCATACAAGCCACCCAAGTGCAACCAGGTAAAAGCTTTGACTAGTTGCCATTGAATGCACTCTGCACTCCTAGTATTTCAGTGTACTTAGCTTACTTAACAAAATCTTCTCAATGATCTGGTTCTCTCCAACTGAACATCAAACAATGTCACATACTAAATTAATTGATCCATAGTTTTTGGAAATAAACTCAAAAAAAGTCTAGACTTGTAGCCAGACTTCTATCTAGAAAAAGATGCAAAGACTTTACATTTAAAACTATTATTTGGATGATGTTCTTTCTGAATTAACTTAAACTGTAATTTCTTATGAAACATAATTATTATTTAATTTTCTTATTTAAAACTAAGTAGATGCATAAAAAAATAAAAAAATTAGATTGTATCAAAGTGCACATTTATTTCACGTATTATTGCAAAAGTTGTTCTGGTAGTACTGGACAACCTTTCCTTTTCCCTTTTAGAAGCCTAATAAATAACCTTCAATTTATGTGCCTCTACTATAGCAAGAGCTACACAGAAATATGACCTCAAATTTTTTAACATTTCCCAAGTAATTTTATAACCCATGTTTGGTTCATGATTAAATTATTATTTTTCATCTTAATTATGAAGTTAATATAGAAATGCTTTTTTGTTGTTATGCAGTAACTGTATTTCATGCTACTCTGAAGGCATATGTGTTTATTTTCATGATACTCAATGCATGGAAGTATTTGAAATTTCACCTTTTTTTTTTTTTTATTAAGATGATATTGGTGCCCACATGAATGTAGGAAGAACTTACAAAAACTTAAACAAAACTAAAGAAGCTGAAGAATCATATATGATTGCTAAATCATTGATGCCACAGGTAATGCATAACTTCATTTTATCTACCACCACAGGAGGGAACTCTTTCAGACCTGTATTCATGATATGTTTTTCATATTTTTCCTGAAGCTGTGTGTTACTCTGTACTTTAAAGTTGTTTGTTGGTGTGTTTTTTTTTTTTTTTTTTTAAATCTAGCTATTAATAGAGTAGGTCGTATGCCATCGTGGACATTAAAAAATGCTAACTTGGAACTTCTTTGTTAAAACTATTTTAAGTAACTTTTTATACTGTTGTGAGGTTTGGGGTTTTTTTGCTGAAACTGAGAATATAAAAGAAAGTAGCAGTTAAAAATGTACACCTGCAATTTCTAGTCACAGTGGGCTTATTTTCACTTACAGCTAATATATTGATGATGGCTGAGTTTCTGAGCCCTCAAGAGAAAGCTTAAATGTAGCATTGGAGGTGGAAAAGGTAGCTGCAGCAGTAACAGAAAAAATCTTTGCCTGAACGTACTTCTAAAAATCATCAGTCCCTTGAGTAGAAGTATTGCATTAAAAAGTTTGTTTTGTGAAACAGGGTGAAGATTTTAGGCAGATAAAGTATAAACAGTACAACAGTTGCAATGTCATAGCATTTTCATCTTTCATGACTACTTTTCATCTGCTATGTCAGTGGCTGGTAAAATCTTATTTACACTTATCTTAGGCTGGAGGGTTACAAAAAGGAATGAAAACGTCTGATAGAATGTCAGTTTAGGCTTTAGCAAGTATTGTCTGAATGGGAAAAGTTTTGCAAGGTCTGGTTGATTTCTAGTAGCATTCTGTATGAGCCCAGTTAGGTAGTAGCAGAGCTTAACTGATACCTTAAATACGATACAATCTATGTCTCATAGAATCAAAGAAGAAAAAATATTCTGTCTATATTTTGGTATGATTTTCTGTGAAAGAAGAATTGCTATTCATGATCGTTAGGAGCTTTCACACTAACGTCCAGTGATGCGCTAAAACAAATGTGTCAGACTGAAGAGATCTATATTGTTTGTCTTTTGTATTTCTACTCATCTGTGTTTGATACATGTATTCTTCTTGACAGATTATTCCAGGTAAAAAGTATGCAGCAAGAGTTGCTCCTAACCATCTGAATGTCTATATCAATCTTGCAAACTTAATTCGAGCAAATGAATCTCGCCTTGAAGAAGCAGATCAATTATATCGACAAGCAATTAGTATGAGGCCAGATTTCAAGCAGGCTTACATCAGCAGGTATCTCTTCTAGTTTTAGAGATATATATTCTTGAATAAACATTTATGTATTTGCAGTGCAGTGAACAGTATTTAGTTCATACAGTTGAATTAGCTGCTGGAATTGATTTCTTTCCAAATGAGACGATGAAGATTTGGGGCAATAATAAATTATTCATTACAAGCTCTGTTCTTTTAAATTCCTGCTCAAATGGTGTGTTTCCACATAGACTGTGTATTCAAACATTGTATAGCAAGGTGCTTCCATTAGATTTCTTTATGAATATCAAACTGAAATTTCTAATTTCCTAGTCTAGTTTTGAACTAAAAACCTTTTGGTTAGTCTGAATCATGGAGCTTTCTGTATCCTTGTTTGTTAAAGGTGGTCCAGGAAATGCAAGACTTACTTATTTAGCTCACTTTTATGTGCTTCTTAGTTAAGAGTAATGTGGGTGTTGAGGCTTCTGTTCACTCTTTTGTTAGTTATGATTCCCATTGGGACTTAGGGAGGTGCAAATATGCCTGAAGTATAGCTGCTGCAGTGTAATTACAGAGCTGATATCAGGAACCCTTGATCACTTTATTTTTTGTTGTTGTCCTGCATATGTGTTTGTTGTATTGAGACTTCTGAGAGCCAAAAGCTTTGGGAGTTTTATGTAAAGAAGGTCCTGTGTTGTTTTGTGTTTAAAACAAAGAAACAAAAAAAGAAAGAATGCTGTTATCTCACATCTACTGTCTATAGGAAGGCAAACGTTAAAAAAAACCCTGGCAATTATTTTCATATTAGTATGAATAAAAGTTGAAGGTTAAATCTGATTCTTCAACAGGGGAGAACTGCTTTTAAAAATGAACAAACCTCTGAAAGCTAAGGAAGCTTATCTTAGAGCTCTAGAACTAGACAGAACCAATGCAGACCTATGGTACAACTTGGCAATTGTTTACATTGAACTGAAAGATCCAGCAGAAGCCCTCAAGAATTTCAACCGAGCGCTAGAACTCAACCCAACGCATAAACTGGCATTATTCAACTCAGCGCTGCTAATGCAGGAATCTGGTATGTTAGTTGTCCCTTATATAAATATTTTATATTTGCATTTATAGGATCCACACTATTTAATTTTTTAAATTAACTGTTTAATTTTTGCAAAACGGAAGTTCATAGCGTCATCAAAGAAGAAACTGTTTATTGTAGTAGTCAGCTTTGTAATTTATTGGTAGTGTATGGAATTTGTGCAAAGCGTACGTATACCTTAGCTGATCAGCATCTTTAATACAAGTCTTACTTTACAATATAACATCTTATACATATAAAGAAGCGTTACACAAACATCTTCAAAATTGTGTCTATATAATCTTTAAAAAGTCATATTTAGTAAAATATGTGTAATATCTATGTTTTGCATTTATATTATTTCATTCTTCATTGACTAAAAAATGTAACTGACTTCTGTGGCTTTAAATCTATCCCTCGGAAATGGGAATGTTTTCATAGGTTCCTCTATAATATTGCTAGTTAGTATGAATTAAGTCATATTTTCATGAGTTTTTTTATTTCATATGTATAACTTCTAGTTGTATGGGTAAGCATAAGCCTTTTGTGAATTCAGGTTGTTGCAAAGAGTATTTGGCAAGTGACTAACAAGGTTTGTTTCCCTTTTGGTGGGATGGTAAACTACCCCTAAGAAAGAGATAATACAGAGTTGATTGGAGCTGATGGAAATGGATTATTCTCCATCTCTTCTCATGTTGTAAGTTAGGTAGTAGAAGAAATGCGTTGTTTCTTGTCTGTAGAAGCACAAGGGGCTTTAAACAAGCAGAAGTATTAGCTATCTAGTATTCAGTTACTCATACTGGAAGGTGCAGCACTGTTTCAGGAGGTGAAAGAAGGCAGTTAAAATCAGCTCCCTGCTCCCCCATCCTTCAGTAAGTCTGTGCCTGGAATTCCTTATTAAAATAGATTTACTGGAGTATTCACAAAAATGGCACTGACTACAAGCTAGTCTAGCTAATCGTGATATTGTCAGATAAGATTATTTTACTATCTTTTTCAAACTTTGATGCAAATTAAAATATGGGAGCTATAGATTTTATTGTTTTGCTGTTAGAAGATATTTTAACTGGGCTACATGTGAAGTCACCTGGTGTGATCTCTGTCTTTAAACTCTTTCAATCTATCTTTAACAAAATGAGATCTTCCACTCCATTTTTGCCTCTGTAAGAGCTGGTTTCTCAGAACTGACGTCTTTTCTGCATTCCAGTTGCTCAACTGCACATAAATAACTTCTCTTATACAAAAGGTGTCTCTACAAGTTTCTGTTATACCAAACAAATATAATTCAACAGATCATAGAATAACGATGCTGATTTTGGCTACAAGTCAACTGTAAGTAGTTTCATTCTATAAAGAAGATAGATGTCATTCACTTTTGCTTTTACACAGCAACGATAAGAGGTTGCATTTTAAACCCTTTCCCTGTAAACAGTTGTGTTAAAGACACTACATTTTCATTTGTAAAACAATTAGCATTTTATAGGCCTGGTCTAAAAGTCCTTCAGAATAAATCTGGAATTAAATGCATTTTCTGTCATTAGGTGATGCTCAGCTTAGACCAGAAGCTAAACAAAGACTGTTACATTATGTGAAAGAAGAACCACAGGATGCAAATGGGTACTTCAATTTGGGCATGCTGGCAATGGATGATAAAAAAGATACAGAAGCAGAGGCATGGATGAAGAAAGCCATAAAGTTACAGCCAAACTTCCGAAGTGCTTTGTTCAATTTGGCACTGCTTTATTCTCAGACAGGAAAAGAATTGATGGCTTTGCCTGTCCTGGAAGACCTACTGAGATACTACCCTGATCATACCAAAGGTCTGATTTTGAAAGGAGATATCCTTATGAACCAAAAGAAGGATATTGTTGGAGCAAAAAAGTGTTTTGAAAAAATTTTGGAACTGGATCCCAACAATGTCCAAGGAAAACATAATCTTTGTGTGGTTTACTTCGAAGAACGAGACTTAATAAAAGCAGAAAAATGTTTGGTTGAAACACTAGCACTGGCACCTCATGAAGAGTATATTCACCGTCATCTAAACATAGTTAGAAGTAAAATTGCATCACTCAGTGCTACGGAACAGTCATCGCTTCCAGCAGATGGGACTGCAGCTGCAGAAGAAAAAAAAAAATCATTTCAAAATTTGAAAGAAGTAAAAAAAGAGCCGAAAACCACCCAAACAACAGTTGATAACAATAAAGGGCACTCAGAAAATAAACGAACAGAGAAAAACAATATGGGCAAAGAGTCTCCCAAAAAATCTACAAAAGAAATCAAAGACATTGAGAAAAAGAGAGTTGCTGCTTTGAAAAGACTAGAAGAGATTGAACGTATATTAAATGGTGAATAGTCTTTATCATGTCACAATAGAATAAGGGAAGAATACTATTTTTAATTATTGTTTAATATGTGATCCAACTGGAAAGTGGTCTCAGTGCTTTGAAAATATAAATAATGTTGACTGCATATCACTTAGCAAGCAGCAAAAGGCATTGCAAAGCTTTATGTGAGAAAACTGCAACTTTTTAATATGATGGCGGGGGGATGGGTGGGAATCGAAGGATAAAGGGTTGAGAATAATCTTAAATGCAGAATCCTAATAGTGAGAAAATAGCATTCACAAAAATCACTGGTAGTCAGGGATATTGAGTAATGCTACTTTCAAAGAATCAGTGAAAGAACTGAATGGAGAATTAATGGGATACACCAGACACTGCTGCATTCTCCCATATAAATCTGTTCCTATTAGTATCTGCATTTCGGTTTACACATAATCAGTTTAAAAAAAATCTCTCTAGACCTCTGCTATACATGAAAAAGAGTTTTTTCTTTGCATTATTTGTTTCCAGAACTTAACAAAAAGTCATCAAACTGTCACTGGTTGGTAGTACAGGAGGATGCAACAACACACTAAAATTTTTCAGTTGTGTTCTAAATATGGAATGATATAATAACCTTTTAATTGTTCTTTACTTACAATGCTAATGGTTTGTACTGGTTTACCTGTTAGAAATCTTATGGTGCTCTTAAGATCTTTAGACTATGCTCTTACTTTTAAAGGAAATGTGTGGGTTTTTTCTTCAACTGTCAATCATCTGGTTGTTTTTTAAAATTCTATAAAAAGGGTGATTTTCTCACTTTTTTCCCTGGTTCATTGAATGCTGATAAATGCACTTTTGGTACAGTAACCAGTATGCTATGCAGTAATACTTGTTGACTTTGTAATCAATGCCTGTGGATTGACTCCTTCGTGTAGTAGATTCTTCCTTGTTTATAGCAAACTGGCTTTACTATATCTGTCATTGAACAGTATTTTTATTCTCGTGACTTTTTACAACACTAATACAAGCAACGATTGCTGAAGGCAGTGTGATAATAATTAAGCCACTGAACTTAGCAGTGTTTAACACAAGGAAATATAGATAGTATCCTTCCAAATACTAAGTTCTGTTGTTTTGATACTTTGTCATGGGTGTGTGGTTTTTATTAAATATTTATTTTGACTACTAAAATATTCCCATTTACACTTTTCCACTAATGCATCATTTTAATTCCTTACATGAAATGAAAATCTTTGCAATTTCAGTGTTGGTTTTGTCATTGTGCAATGCATATATTTTTGTTAAAATATACTACCGATTACCTAAACCCAATGTTTTCCTTAATTATGAGAATGACAAGAAGTGTAAGAGCTGGGTTCAGTAATAATTTAATTAATCATTAAATCTAACTCTTACTCTTCATGTTTTGTCTTATTTCGTGATGTAGAAGTATTCCTTAGCAACTCTACTGTTTAAAATAATTATTTCCGTAACTGCTCAGCTTCCTGCCTCAGGCACTAATCCAGCTGTAAAACGTAATATTTATCTCTGTGGGAAGGATCTTAAATTGTTGAAGGCCTTGCATGGACCTTTTCTTTATTATGTATCATTTGTAATGTTACCACAACAATTGCTTGCATGGTAATCGCTAGGAGGGGGGGGAAAGTGGGTTTTAAAAAACGTGATTTAAAAGCTGCAGACAGAAACAGGTACATGGTGTGCAGCTGTTCTTCATACAAAAATTTTAAGTGCTGCTTGTAGTGAAGTGCTTCCAGGAATCTGTTGACCACACCTTGAAAATCTCTGTTTTATCTTGTCTGTGAATAACTCGGATACTTGTGGCTAAATTAGCTGGTATGTTGGTACCTTTATAGAAAGTTTAACTTGCATATTGAGTCTTCCCTCCAAACCTTTGTTTTACAAAAGAATTAGTCATTGTTCTGGGTGATACAAAGGAACATTCATTTGAAAATGGAAGGAACTAAGTAGTAAGAAAAGGTACTCTCTGGTGAAGCAGGCCGGGATTCTCCCCTCTTTTATATCAAGAGCTCCCAGAATCCAGTTGCCACACCACTTTCGTTCGGTCTGTAAATTGAAGAGGGAAGGAAAGGCACGTTCTCGTCCAAGCAGCTCTTCTTTAGGGACTAGCAAGAATTGTTAGATTGATTGATGCTAAGAGGTGCCATCAGGTTTAACTAACTAAAATCATCAAACTGATGTAAACTGAAGGATGCTGGAGGTAAGTCTTCCAGTCTGTTATCAGGTACTATGCCTTCTTTGTCTTTTAGTAAAAACAAGTATTTTGACTAATGTCAGTGTGCTAAGCCGGTTAGCATGTCAGCCATTTTAAAATTAAACTCTTCTAAGAAAAATAGTTCAGTAAATTGAAGTGGCATAACTTCTGAAAAATAATCGATGAGCATTTTCTCATAGGAAAAATATCAGAGAGTAATTTTGGCTTAACTTGCAGATAGAACAGAATGATAACGGGTACTATTCCCCTTTCAAGTCAGCCTATGCTTTTTTCTTCTCCCTGCCATCCTCGTGTGCAAGAACACCGGAAATGTCATCCCTTATCAGAACTCCCCATTTCACTAATACACAAGAACTGGGAATTTCTAATGATGGGAGAGGCATCCTGAAATAATGCGTAGCCCTCTTCTCCTACAATGCAATTGCTGTGGTTGCTGAAGAAACCTGAAGAGATTTCTTGTATCATCTTTGCATACATGCACAAATTATTCAAATTTACATGTACAGCTGCAATAAGCATTTTAAGTGTTATACACATTTGTGCATATAATTTCAGTGCATACTTATGCATTTGACATTTTTTTTGATCTTTTGCAGGTGAGTATATGCATAATGAGTTAGAGGTAAATGAATGTGAACATAAGGATTAATTGGATACGCATGCATATAGTTGGGATAACTGGATGCTTACTGGTAATGCAGTTGCAGAAGGGTGATGTGTGCAACTGTAGCTTAATCTTTTTAATTTTTTATCTGTTTTGCACATGAAACATCCTAGGACTTAATTTTCTAAGTATTGCAAGTATTCTTTCTTTTTCTAGGTATTATTCTTTGCATTACAACCAGGACACAGATAAAAACACAATCATTCAGATCTGATTTCTTTATTTTTAGTCTTGGTTTTTATCAGCTCTGTCAGGGAAATAGTTGGGTATTGTAAAGAATGGGAATCACTTTCCTACAAATTGAAGTCACAAAGGTTTAAGGATTAAATTATTTTCACTGTGCAGTGCAGTTTGCAATACTGGAAGAAAGAAAGTCAAGCTAGAAGTAAACATACAGGAAGATTGCTGTGGGTGGAGGGTTTAATATAAAGGTTTCATATAAAGGAAAGCAAGAGAACATGCAATGTGTGTGCTGCCAGAGCCTTCAACTGAAGGAAATAGGAAGCTTTAGATCTCTGCTCAGTTGTGGAGACCTGCTGAACTGCACCTCATTTTGGAATGTAACAGCAATTTCAGTATATTTAAAAGGAAAACTACATGCTAAGAGGTAAGTGCATCTTGGCTTCAACCTCTGAAGTAAAGCCTCTGTGGCTGTAAAACCTACGGGGCTTCTCGTCTAGCTCCTCCTTACTCCCCCCTGGCGCTCTGGGGTGAAGCAGGTGGGCTCAGAAGATCCTCCTGCTCTGAAGGGGGACACACGTGTGTTCTGTGCCCATGGGATGTGAAAGATGCACGTGTTCTTTGTTTTCCGGGTTACTGAGTTGCCTCTAAAGGGATTTAAATCTCCATCAACAGTATGTTTTATTACTCGGCCTTCATTCACCCCAGCTAGCTGAACCATAGGCCTGTGGGACAGGCAACCTCACGTTTAATGGGACTTCGGAGCAAAGCACTGACCTGTGAGAAATGCTGATTTTCTGATAGAGGAATAAGCACTCTCCTTTCGCCCGGAGCAAAAGCTGCTGCAACTTTTTGGCACTGTGCATGTTAGATTGTCCAGCACAACGTCTCAGCAGCTTTCCTTTCCTCACAGCTGTCAGGCATTTCTACCACTAAGGGGCACAGAGAGCAGCTCTTCAGGCGCGGTGGTTCAGCTATCTGCCGCTTCGTTGGCAGATGAGTTTATTGCCAGATCGGGCTGCACCTGGTAACAGCAAAGCTGCGCCCATACCTGCTTCCAGGGTACGGAGCTTTGGGCTGAACATGGAGACATTTGTTCCTTCCTGAAGTTTCCTTTGAAAAGACTGAATGAAGATCACGGCTCTGGGAGGTTCGCAGCCCGCCCCAGGCTCTCGCAAACTTTGCATCCCACAAAAGCACCAGGAAGAGTCCCAGTTTGGGTGAGTGAAGGTGGCCGGGCTTTTCCTTGCGGAGCCTCTGTAATCCACCTCTGCCTGGCAAAATGGAACGGCAGCAGAACCTGCTCCTCCTGTAAAGCCCTGCTTCCGCCACTGCTGTGTAACCAAAGTTACGCTTCTCTGACTTTCAGCCTAGGAATCTTGTTTTGCTTAGGCAGAAAGCTTGAGAATGGAAAGGCTGGAAGGCACCTCTCCTCCCACCCATCCTTCACCTCACTTTCGCTCCATAGAAAACTGTAACACTCTTCTTACAGTGCTTCAAGCGATCAAGAAGAATCTGTCCCCCAAACCTCCAACACAGCTTCCAAAAAGGTGAGACGTTCCTGCCTGGGATCAAAATAACATAATAATCCTAGATAGATATCAGGTTATTTTTATAGCATTCAGGGGGTGGTAGTGCAGCTAATACTCTTTGAAAGCTTGAAAACCGCTTTCTGAAGTCTAATATTTAGTGCCTGTCTACAAATCCGTGGTCCTGCGTGCGGGATGTATGTCTCTTTTGCAAGTGGCCAGAAGCAGCTTTGAATACACGCATCAGTCTCTCTCAAGCAAAAAGCAATGATGTGAAAGAAAAAAATCAAGTCCAAAACAAAACCACCGCAGAACCTTCTGCATAATTATCCTGCGTTGAGAATAACATAATAACCTGTGTAACTTTCTTGGGCTAGGAAACAGTTCCAGAAAAACACGTTTAACCTTCCCCAGCATAGTCGTACTTTCAAAGATTGCTAGAAAAATAATTGGACTTTACAGATACCGTATACTCTGAACTAAGGAATTCTGTTTAAAACAAAATATTCGTGTGTTTAACAGACTCCAGCATAACGCAAACAACTGTTAGTTGCTCCATCTTTAGCAGTGTAAGAAATATACTATAAAAAAAAAAAAAAGTGAGCAAAAAGTCCCTGTTCAACTGGTGCTTACAGAACTGTAAATATCTTTTGTTAAAGGTCCATACAGAGGCACTGACATCCTTTACAGCGAGTTTAGAGGCTCCATGCTTGTTGGGGTGAGCTCGGCCTTTTCCAGATGTGGACAGAAACAGAGAAAGAAATGAAACGCTTGGGTTTGTGGGGCTTTGCATGCCAGACTGCACCTTGGCATTGGGGGAAAATGTATATATACTTGCCGAAATTTTAGTTACTGTTAGGTCAACATAGCAGACAAATTGGTATATTTGATAAAGTTTTGGGGGGTGATGTGAATTACAAGCTTTATATGAGGTTTTGAATTCTCTGCGTCTTTTCTGCACTGCAACTGTTGCAAAGGTGAAGCCTGAAAGACTCCAGGTAGAATAGAAGTAAGCATTAAAATAAAGCACGTTGCTCACATCTCCTCTTCAGCATATATGTTTGTTCCTTACATGTAATTATCAGGGCACTGTCTTTTTAAATACACATAGCAAGGTATTTTTAATTATATGTGTATTCATCCACGCACAATGAGAGTAGGTGGAGGAGGAAAATAGAACAATTGCAGGATGTGTTGCCAAAAGTAGGAGTCATAAATCTTGATTTTATTTTTTTTTTTTTTTAAATATCATCTTGAACATGCACTCACCTTTATTTCATTTGCAATTGTTAACCCAGTCCTATGCTTTTGTTGTACGTGATGGTCATTAGAGCGCGATGCTGTAGCGCTGAGTCCCCAGGACCGAGAGCTCAAACGGGATTGTGACAACTGCTGCTTGCAGGATGGGGGATCAGTGGTTATCTCTCCTCAGCCTTAAACTGGGTAATTGAGGCTGGCTTGTTTGTTTGGGCACGCTGCTCGTTTCATCTATGGGAATATTAGACAGTACGGATGACTCTCTCCTTTTGCAAGATATAGTAATTTCTCTGTAAATAAGTGCTTTCTCATTAGCAGACGAAGATAGCGTGGTGGTACTGCGCACACCTGAAAGCTGTAGAGGGTACAAGTGAGGGAAGCCAAATTATAAGAACTGTGAAGTGTTATTGAAATCCAGTAAGATAAAAGGTAATAAGTGCTGTGCTCTGAAGTTATGCAAAAATATGGTAAGTCTTATTCAGTTAAAAAAGCAAAGAAAACAAATGATAAAAGAAGTTTAAAAGGAGCTTAAACACTCTTTCTACCCTTTTGAACAAGTTTTAAACAGGTCTGTGTTTTCTTCAGCTCTATAAATAAACATTTATCACTTTTCCAGTATAAATAGCTATGAACAAATAAAGAGAGACAACGAAAGGTATGTGAAAGCTTAAAACTCATGAAATTCAAATACTGTGCAGAAAAATAAAAGAAGCTGAATGGGTTGTATTTCTTTAGATGTATTTATATGAGTGGGTTTGTATGAAGTTAAAGTACGAGCTGCATTGATGAGTATTATTTGGATGAGTTACACTATTATTTCTGCCTCTTACTGGGGTGAATATGGTCAAGGCTTTAGTGCAAATATTTAGGTTTAACTTTACATTTCCAGGGATATTCCTTCAGCTGTTTTTACAGATATTGAAAATGAACTAATTTGCTACAGTATTCATGAAAAGCGATAATAAGACACATAATTAGGTTTTGGGAGTAATTTCCTTCTGATCAATCTACATGAAAAAGTATGTATTCGAACAAAAATACGTGCATTGCACAAGGATAAAAGCAATACTGAAATTACAAAGATTAAGAAATTACAGTGATGCATAAGGATTTTCAAGAATTTTCCAACTATTTACACTGGTTTATCTTGTGATAAAAATAACAAAAGAAACCTCTTTCCATTTACTTCCTTTACCTTTTGATTATCTTACTCTCTAAGACCTTTTCCCCTAAAAAAAAAAAAGCTTGCTTTTTTTTTTTTTAAATTATGAGTACAAAATTGGCAGATGATCCTTCATTTTATGAATACAAAACATATTGTGACTGTAGAAAAAAAAACCTACAAACATAAACCAGAAAGCAACTGAAAATGCAAGAAGACATCTAGAGTTGTTTGTTTTAAAATTTAATAACAAAATAGCAAACACTTTTATCTTAGGCTGTCTAGAGTCTGGGTGTCCTAAGAGCCTTCTGGCTGATGAGGAAATACTGCAAACTTTAACTCATCGGTTACTGACCGTCTCAACTTCAGACTTTAAAAACCATTTCATGTGGTTGTTTTTACTACTGTGCTGCTCCTTCTTCAGCTCTAGATGAAATGGTATAGAGGGATTGAAGGCGGAACTGAATTTCAGTCGCACAGTCTCTGTATTTCTGGAATACTTCAGGGTTCTCTTTCCTTTGTTCTCTTGAGTTCTTTAATTTCTGTGACGTTGGTGCTTTCTCACAGTGCCAGTGTTCCAGGACTGAAGGCTGTAAAGAGGGAAAAAGAGGAGCTAACTGAAGGTTTTTAAGTCTTTATATATATGTTACTAATAAACATCTTCAGTGTTCTGCTTTTTGCTTCTGATTAAATATATAACAAATATACGTATATAAATCACAGCCTTAAGTCTTTGCTAAAGAACTGGAACACTATTATTTCAACAGTTGCTAGGAAGAGTGCTCATTTTGCTTTATTATTGAAAACTATTATTATTGCTATTTGGAACAGCAGTGCAGAAAAATGCCTCCAGGCAATGGTGACCAAGTTATTGCTTTAGATTATTACCTAGTATGGAGCAGTTGCATAAATCACACAAATAATCACCTACGTGCAGAGACTTACATAAATAAACCCATAGAGTTGTATAATGCGTAGAGCATAACAACGATGTAACAGAATGTTGCTGTTATATCTTGTGATTTGGTTTGTTTACTGCTCGGGATCTGGCAGGGTTTTGAGGAGGTGGTAGTTTCTGCTTCCAGGGCCAGCAACTGTTCAGACTGTTGTCCATCTGCTGTCCATTAACACTTCAGAGGTGAAGGCTGTTACCTTCGGACTTGACCTCTTGGTGAGTATCTTGTTAAAAGGAGGAGCAGAGGGGTAGAGTCAACAAAGCTAAACTAGAACAAGATTTCAAGCAGGTCATGGTTATATCAAAACCAACTGATCTGCGGGTAAGGATGAAATTAGCTAGCAGTATTCTATATTTCTGTCCCGCATTTAGCTGTTTGTAGATAATCTTCCTTGCAGTCCTAGTAGCAACTTTGGTGCAGTTTAGGCCAACAATATAAATCTTAAGCAGCAATCCAACCCATGTCCTCCATGTGACAGGATAAATTGCAGTGCTCTGAATAACACCACTGGAAGATGTGGCCTCTGACCTGAGAAGCTTATCATCAGGGAAATATGTGATGATCTAAACTAAGAAATAAATAAAAATGGCATTGCTATTATATATTGGGGACTAGTAATAAAGCATCTAGGGTCTTACAAAGCTGCTTAATTCTACTGAAATATGACAAGCGTGATGATGTTGCTTAACATCTCTCCAGGCCTGTAGTTTTCTTCTTAAGAATGTATTGCTTTTCTGTGACTGGATAATTAGAGGAAAAATAGTAATTTGCTTTTAAATGTTACTGGCAAATCCCATACTCACAAATTTTTAATTTCAATTCAGGGTAATTATGCATACATCCTGAAGAGCCTGTATGTAGAATTGCACCAAACAGTGAAAGTGCTGTGATGGCATATTGCAGGAATATCTGGAATATTGCAGGTACAACGTGACTGGAAAGGCTTAAGAGGGGGGAAAAAAAAAAAATCATCCAAGATTTTTGAACATAAAGACACAACCAGTGTGTCAAGACTTGTTTGCTTGACAGATTACTGTGTGTGTGAGTACACAATGGACAAATATCACTTCCAACTTGCTTTTCACTTTTCTTTCTCTAAGCATTCACTTCCAGTGACTGAAAGTGGGTTACGCAGACTATGGTCTAATTTGGTGTGGCTGCTCTGAGACGGGATTCTGCTGCGTACCCAAGGTGGTCGGGGGCTGTAGCATATGATGTGTGAAGAGAGGCTGAAGAAGCTGATTTTGTTTTGCCTAAAGAGGACGAGACTACAGGGGCTTCTTACTGCAGTCTTCAACTCTCTGTAGTTATTTACGCAGAAGCTGGAGCCAGATTCTCCTCGGTGACGCACGGCGAAGGTAATGGACACAAGTTGCAGCAAGGGAAATTCTAATTAAATGCAAGAAAATAATTCTTCTCGGCATTCCCATTTGCAGGTGATCATGCTATTCAGAGGCATGTCATCCCTTTGGCGTATTGCCTACTTCAGGCTCTTCAGCAGTCACATCCCTGTGAGAACAGGACTGTACTGGCCAAGCACTTCAGCAGAACTGGAGCAAGTTACTTTCCTGTGCCAGGTACCGTCTGGGCTGACTCTAGGCGTACACAGTAGAATTCAAAAAGGTACAGAGAACGATAAGAGCAACAATAAATTGATGCAAAGGCATCACAAAGGTCATGCATTACTTATGCAAAGGTTTTCCAGGGTAGAAGAGATCCAGGGAAGAATCATGCAAGTTACAATAAAGGTGAACAGGAAATGACTTTTCTTTATTTCTGTTAATACCAGGCTGGGGGACTGAAATGAATGAAGACTTGGATGGTAAAAAGAATATCTTCACAGATCACATAATTAAATTTTATAGTTTATTGCAATGTGTTGTGGTTGCTGAGGTATAAAAGATCCCAAGAACAAAACAGCTACGTTGATAACAGTGAAGATCTATGAAATACCATTATGCATAGAGAAATAGATGCAACTTCTCGTTTAGGAAGATCCTTGTGTGCAAACTCTCAAAACCTCGTAGGGTATAAGAAGAGAAAGAAAAACACCATGTACTTGCGCTATTCCTAAACTCTTCCTCTAAGCATTTGGCAGCAGACAGAGTCAGAAACTCCATAGCAAGCTAAGTGGACTTTTGGTCTGACCCATGCCGTAAGAAATATTATTCTTAACTTCAAAATCATTAGAGAAAAAAGTAGAAAAGTTTTGATTGGAGTAACATAGAATAAACAATTATCTATTGCAACCCCAGTTTTGGATATATAAATATAGATTAGTATCTTGTCTGTAATGTTTATGACAGATAAATATTATGGGATCTTCAACTTTTCAAATACAGACTGGAGAACAAATGCTAAGAATATGGTAAGGCCTGGATATTTGTGTGCATGCTGGCCAGCAAATTGTGAGTTAGGCTATGAACCTGAAAAAGGTGACATTAATTAAAATGAGTTTTGGTAAGTAGTGGAGGATTTGAGAGGAACTGGCTATAAAACAACAACAACAACAACAAAAAAATCCAAACAAACAAAACCAAACAACTCTGCAGAATGAAAAGTACAAATTGATTTATTTTAAATGGAATAGCAAAAATAAGTAGGCCTGTTATTCAAGTAGTTTTGCAAAGGGCAAATTTTTATGCACAGGTGTATTAAGACAATTATAAGATGTCCTGGTTTCAGCTAGGATAGAGTTGATTTTCTTTCTAGCAGCTGCTGTGGTTTGGATTTAGCATGAGAATAATGCTGATAACATGTGGTTTTAGTTGTTGCTAAGTGATGTTCACATTACTCAAGGACTCTTTCAGTTTCCCAGAGAAGCTGAGAGGGAGCATAGACAGGGCAAGCTGGCCAAAGGAATATTCCATACCACAGCCATCATGCTCAGTGTATATGAAGGGGGTTGAATGGGGGAAAAGGAATCAGTGATCGCTGCTCGGGACAGGCTGGGCAACTCATCATTGGGTAGTGAGAGTGAGTTGTGTTGTATCACTTTATTTTGTATATTCTTTTGCCATTTATTTTTATTACTGTTATTATTATTGTTGTTGTTGTTATTATTATTATTATTATTTTCCTCTTCCATTACTGTTCTATCAAACTGTCTTTATTTCAACCCACAAGGTTTGGTTTGTGTTTTTTTCCCCCCGCCTTTTCTCCCTCTTCTCCCTACCCTACTCGGGGGGGTGAAGGTGATTGAGCAAGCGGCTGCGTGCTCCTAGTTGCTGGCTGCCATTAAACCATGATGACAGGATAAATTAAATATAGAGAAAAGTGGAAGTAAAATGCCATAAAGTTCTCTCTGTAGATTGAGATGCTCTTTAATAGTTGATTTAACAGAGGAAGAAAACACCTGATACCATCTTTCTGAAACTCAGCTCTGGAGAAACTAATATTTAAACTACAAATGACAAGGATTAACTACAAATGACAAGAGTTAATGGAGTTATTGGAAGGGTGGATAAAAGCTATCCAAAAGGGAAAGAACAACAGGCAGCCCTGCAATAGCTGGTAGCACAGTAGTTACTAGCGATGTTCCTAAAAGAACTTCGCGCTGAACTTTAATGTTGTCAGTAATGGCCCTGGTAGCAATACAGTAAAAACGCTGATTGTATCAGTTGACAATATAAATCTGTAAGCATTGTCAACACAAGGTAGGGTATTGAATGAAAATCACTTGTTAGGATTGAATTAGTAGAAAAGGGATGAAATTCAATAATGGATAGTTTAAGGTGATGAACCCTGGTACTGGTACCAAACTTCTGTTGAAAGCTAGAAGTTTGCAAAGAACTAAGGTGAAATGCACTTGGCTGTTCTACGTAACAGCAGGATTGTAAATTACTGAAAACATTTAGCCAGAAAGTGAGGTTACTGTGTTGAAATGGTAACTCCAGTAGAAATAGAGATGTTCCTGCTACAAGACACTGATGATGCTCATCTGGAATATTCACTTAGTTTTGATCATCTATGTCCAAGATCAATAAATTGAAACTAAACCAATTGCACAAAATCTCTGCTGGGTGAATAAGGAAAGAGGGGGCTTATCTTCTGCAAAGAGCTAGAGCTTGTTATCTGAGTCTAAACAAGTCAAAAGGGCATGTGGTTATCAAGATATTCAGTAGGAGGATAAAAACTGGAAGAAAATTACCATTTAGGCTAAAAGCCAATGTTTGTACAAGAACAAAAAGGGAGAAAACAATTATAAATAAACTCGGGCTGGAAATGAGGCAAAAGGCCCAGTCTACTGGAACAATATATTTTGGGACTATCTTTAAAGTAGAATGGTGGGAGAAGGGAAAAAAAAAAAATGTTATTTTAAGCTAAGGCTATGAACAGTTTTGAAAGTGAATTCATTAAATGCTACCTGTAATAATAAAGAACTAAATTTCATGATCCAGGAGGTTCATTCTAATTTTGTGCTTCCTTAAAGCACAAAGAGCTAAGAAATGATAGGAATTTCCATCCCGTCTTCTGTTTATTTTACAGTGTATGTTTAAATTGGAGGCACTCTTGTGAAAGTAACAATGCCTATTGCAGACTGATGTATTTTACATGTGAAATCTTTCTGCACAGAACAATGCAAAATCAGATCCTATTAAAATTGCCTGTTTTCAGTGGTTATAATCTTACTGGAATCTTAATGCAACAGTGAAAATATGTTGGGTACACTTGTGTGTTTATTTTCTTCCTGAATTATTTTGCCATTTTACTCCTTTGAATTAAGCTCCCACTATAGATTAAATAAAGGAACTTTTAAAGAGCCAACTCAATGGTGATAAGACAAAACCCTTGATGTACGAAGTACCACATAGTCGTGTGTCCTGAGTTGCTGGTGCAGTACATGCAGTAACTGAAAGTTTGCAGTTGAATTCACTTTTTATGAAGATGCCAATATTGCCTTTATATGTATTGGAGGTGGTAGCAAAAGACTCACAAAACTTTGCAGTGAATCACTATTGTGAGTATTACGAAGTTAGAGGAGAATATGCAGATCTCTTCCTTTCTTTTCTTGTTTCCATGCCCTCTAGCTTGTCGGCCAACATGACAGCTTGTTACAGCCATATCTATAATAAAATATATTTGTTATACATTATAATAACAGTCAAAGTGAAAAACTGGTTATAAATGTAAAAGAAATGGAACATTCATTATTTTGTACTGGATTATATTATTATTTTTTAATATGTTATATAGTTCTGACTTCCTATGTACATGAAAAGTAAATCATAGGCACAGGATTGTGTCCTAGAAACATTTTAAACAGTTAAAGTAATAAAGAAATACAGAACAAAAATAGAACCCACTTTATTCTGTTATTCAGGAAATAGGGAAAAAGTGGTTGCCGAAATAAAAAAAAAAAAGCTGTGAAACCATTTCTAAGATCACAATGAAGCAATAACAATACCAAAGAACATAGCAAATGAAAACTTAATAAAATGAGGTCCTGGAGTTTCCAGGTTTTCCTTTTAAAAATTATTGAGCACATTTTTGGAAAACATGATCTTATCCTCATCCAAACTTTTTGTGTGTCTCCCTTTTGTTTTTGAGAGGAAGAGGATCTAAGGAATGTACCTGCACTATGTTAAAATGAATAATAATTGTGTAATTCAGAAAAGATCCAAATGTAAGCCTAATTATAGTACTTTATCTTTTTATTTCCCATTGGTTAACAGGTTCTTCCAGCAGTAGTCATAGATTTGAAATGCCAGGTGAGAGTCTATCTTGAAATTTTTGACACCCAAAAGGCAGAAAAGCATTTTTATATTTATACTGAATCAATATTATATCATCTTTATTAAAACTTTGGTGGTGACAACTTGCATTTTAAAGTGTAAACCATAAAGGTTTGACACTGCAATGCTAAAGACTTTGCTGACAAACGTGCCTTGGCACGTACACCAGAAGATGGGTGCAGGCAGCCCTGAGCGCCTCGACCGCTGCTCTGAGGTGGCTGAATACGATAACCATGATCTCCAAACACGATAAATCACGGCAGCATTGTGCCTAATTTAAGACATTCTTTCTGAGCAGCAGAGATTTAATCCAAAATTTAGGAGCGCGTCCTAGTCCTCATCCTTCAGCACCTTCTCAGTGTTGAAACACCTCTTTTCCAGAGCTTACTTCCCACCGGCCGCTGGTAGACACCCTATGCCTCTACCCGCTATGCTGGTAGCCCAACCCTCTGCTTCTGTTTTCAAGAGAAAAGATACAGACGGTTTGTCATCCATCCCTATTCAACAAACCATTAAAAGTAGATATAGCTCTGTCTCAGAGTTACCTTAAACAAAGCCAGTTTACCAGAGAGTTAATTTAAAAATCAAAGCAGAACAAAAGCTTTTCCTATTTTCTATGATATTATGTAGCTTTTCTTACTTTTTTCCTTCCCCCCCCTAAAAGAACATGAGATTTGTTCTTCTCTTGCCTGCAGTCTTTCCAGAAAGATTTGACCTCCTTCAAAACTTTTGCTTCCTAGAAGATGTATGTTCTCACCTATTTCTGAAGAGCATGTGCTCGACCTGTGAGGTTCTTCGATGTCTGGCTGCTGCGTGAGGGATGCAAGGCTGAAATGCAGGTCCTCAGTAACCCTGCTCAGCTGCCATCTCGTGCTGAGGCTTTCCTTGACTACACAGGACTCACTTCCACAGCACCCAAAGCTTCTGCTTGTCGAGATCTCACGGGGCTGAAGGTTTTACCACTACATGCATGTGACATCCCAAGTCATTAAGGCACTGAAGTGCTCGGTTCCCAGCCTTCAGGAGATGGGCACATTTGAACTTGTGTTCCTATGGAGGCTTGCTCCCTAACCCATTCTTAAAATGCATTGGTAACATCCGGTCTTGCACAAAGTATGAATCAAGAAAAATGTGTAATTTTTTTTGTTTTGGTGTGTGTTTTTGAGTTCGGTGGGGTTTTTTTTTGTTGTGGTTTTTTTTTTTTTTTTTTTTTTTTTTGTACAACAATCTGTTATTACAGGTTTGCTTTGTATGCAAAAGTTTTGAGTTTAAAGCTAGTCTCTTGATTTGAGACTGCCCTCAAACTGCACCGGGGCTACGTTTTAAGGCATGCTTCTCATAGTCTCCTCTTGAGAGTATTCTGTTGAGAGCAATAGTGATTTAGTTTAGGCCTTCATTAGGACACAAGCTGTTAGGAGTCAGGGGAATTCCCCCGACACTGGACCCATTCACGTTACCTGTGAGAACCTGCGTCATCTTTCACGCTGCTTTATCTCATCTTCATTGAAAATGACAGTTTTGTTGTTTTTATTAATTTTCTCCTGTATTCACAGATAAGAGCTTGTCTGTGTGGAAAGTTCTTTTCTTTTTTCCTTTTTTTTTTTTTTTTTTTTTCCTGGCAAGACTGATTTGTTTTGTAGAGGGAAAAAAAAAATTATGCGGTCTAACAGATGACCATAAGGATTTCACTTTTTAAATATCTCAGAGTTCTGACCTACAACAGCTAAGTGCTTTATTGTTCCATTTTGAACTCAGACCCCAGATATGTCTCATACAAGGAAACGGTCTTGATTAGATTTATCCCAAGTGTGGGACAGATGAGGCTAGATGTGGAAAAAACGTTTTCCTCCTCTTCTTGTCACTAGTATTCTGGAGTAGGTTTTTTGTTTCTTTGTTCTGTAACATGAATCTGGCAAAGAAAGCTGTTTTCTCTTAATTTTCTTTTAGGGAAAAAATGCCTGTTCAAATAAATGGTTAGAAGTTATCTCTTAATGTAGAAGTCATGCACGCTCAATTATTCCAGGAAAAAATTTACTCAATTTATGAAAAAAATCTTACATTCTTCTATAATTATAGAAAAAAACTATGAAATAGATTGGATAGGAGCAGGCATAGTAATGAAAAATAATTTATTAAAATCTCAGCAGCAAAATCTCAGCAAGGTAATACAACATACAATGGCAATGATGATGGGTCAAATAAGTAACAGGCAAAAGCAATACTCATAAAACTGTTGCGTCATTTTTGCTCCCAGAATATTATTGGAGTGAAATTCAAAATTAACAGGATGAAATAAATGATGGGGGGGTCAGGGGAAGGGGAAATTATACATATATATATACATATATATTATATATGTATATGCAATACTTATGCACATATATATTATTAATATAAATATATATTATTAATATAAATATATAATACATAATATTGTCTAGTAGATATTTTATATATTATATAATGTATATGTATATAAAAGTTCTCTGGCTGTTTTATGCCATCGTTATTCATACATTTTAATGAGTTTCTTAGGAGAGTCTGTGCCTTTGTGTTTTGTTTGTTTTTTTTTTTTCATAGCACTGTTAAATTATATTTTGGTCCCTTTTCTGTATTCTTTTCTTTTAAGACAAAAAGCACACTGGACCAGATCCTGTAGGAGGAGGTTTTTGAAATTTTCAGAAAGATTTCTAGTGGCCACGCAGATAAGCTAGCGTATGACTAAAGCAGGAAATTAGGTGTGAGGAAAGTTACGGATTTTTCTTTTTTCAATGTACTCGGTGCATCCCAATAATTGCTGGTGCCCATATTTTCGTTCCACAGTAAATGAAAGGAACCTAATACTGCTGAAGGTGGCAGTTTCCAAGCAAATAATGCGTTGGAGATTCATAACCTGCCTTTTTCTCACAAGGAGCGAATGAGAGCCATGTAACCTGTTTTGTTATAGTGTTTCTCAACCTGCCATGTTACTCAAATTAGTAATAAACTAAAAAAAAAAAAAAAATCATAATAATATTTGAGTAAAGTAAGTATTGTGCAAGAGAAGACTTTGATTAAGTGGATTTTTGTACAGCTAATGTAGATTTTCCACTGTATTCCCTATTCAAACAGCATTTCCAAAAAAGATTTCTTAAGCCATAATCACAGCTATCCTCATAGATACCTCATTTATACTATGTAAACAAATTGAAAGCAATCAAAATGGAAATTGTGTTTCCACTTACACTTTGGTTGCTCTTTTCCTCTTCTTGAGTGATTAAAATTGGAAATAATACCATCCAAATAGAAGCACGCCTTTATGATAGGAATTTTCACATATCTTTTCAGGTAACTTGTGTAAGCATATCACACAGAAAGCTAAGTGAAATCAGATGGGGAAACAAACTGTGTGGGATCTGGAGCAAGAGGACTTGAAAGGAGAGGAGGTCCTGGGGTTAAATCTCCTCTTTCATAACTCTCCCATGCATATAAACTATTCTGCTGTTAAATAGCAGGGTTTGTTTGGATTTTTTGATCTCTAACGAGTTATACACACGGAGACACGTTATTCCTGGAGAAGCCCACGTGGGTTTATAACAATCTGACTATGCTAACTTGTAAGTTAGTCAGCAATGAATTCATTTAACTTTGACATAAAATCCTGCTTGAAGATTAAATTTGGCATGAGATTTTAAAAATGTTTGCATTTTAAATATATTTGGAAGATAAGGTGATGGAGGGAATGTAATTTTGGCAAGCCTAATCACAAAGCCTGTAGACCTAGAGTTTCAGTGGGTGGGATCTTTGATGACAGTAATATATAAAAAGGACAGTATTTGTAAAACCTTTAATACTATTATACATAGTTTTCTGCGTATGTAGAAGTACATCTCAGAAATGAACCCTTCTAATAGACTGATCTGAGGAATACTGTCCAGAGGGCTGAAAGCTGACTCCTGAAAATATATTGATTCATAATTTGTTACAGTTACACTGCTAATAATTAATGCTGATAATACTACATATTTCAGAATGGTATGCAAAAAGCTAAAATCCTCAGAGTATCTTTGTAGTCCCTATGTTTATTTGACCTTACTGGAGATTCAACTTTTATTCTGCATTTGTAGAGGTCAGCACTTCTGATTGTATACCGGCCCATTTTTATAGTAGGTCTGTAAGATCTCAGGTTTTTAGAATAAACACGAGACTTCTTTTGGATGATCACAGCAAACACTGAAGATGTGGCCTTTGATTTTCTTCCTTATTGCTCTTTTACATGAACAAAATAAAAATTCTTAGCTTTTAAGGTCAATTGTGTTAAAAAGTTAGAATGAAATACTGCACTCCATGAAAATTTTTGGTGGAATGTTTTCCAGTAGACTTATCCTCGATATGCTGGCTAGTGAACTAAATGAAGCCCAAATAATCTTTTTATGCTGAGCAAAACTGAATTCCATGTACATAGTGTGTATGCAACTTGCATTGAAGACTCTAATACTTCTACAAAAAAATGAAGTTTCTATGACTTTTGCCTTCAGTGATTTTTAGGAGTTACAATTTTTCTACTCACAGGGGATGGCGAAACCTCCTTTTTATTGGTGTCAGTAATCATGGGTCAAAGGTTAGCTTGTGTCACTTCTAAGTCTTCAAATATTTTGGCTACATGCATGTGAGGTTTTTTTTTTTGTTTATTTGGGTTTTTGTTTGTTTTGCTTTGTTTTGTTTAGTTTTGGTTTTATTTTTTTATTTCCCCATATTCCATAATTCTTTTATATTAAGTTTAGAAAAGGGTATATATTCTTGTCTATGTACAGACAAGAGCTCTGATATACTCGTAGTATCTTACTGCCTGCTAGTATTGCTTTAAACAATCTGAGAAACAGTAGTTATGTCATTTATCCTTTGCTTTTCAGGGCAAGCAACGCAACCAAGAAGTTTGCTATGGAAGTACTGCTCTTCATTTTTAATGTCAAACAACAAGTTGTTAAAAAAAAAATAAATAAAAAAAAAAAAAAGGAAAGAAAAAGAATTGTGATTGTATAAGTGAGTCTTGTCTTTAGATCTGCTCCTACCTCCAAGAGGAATTTACCCCAGGATTTCAGGTCAACTGACAAGTATATTCCCTTATTTGAGTAGACTGAGAACCTATCTTACCCTATGACAATTCTCTTGTACCACAGGAGCAGAGTTACTTGTACTGGATGTTAGGCAGTTTTAGGTGTTCTGCCCCTATAGGTTATAGAAAAAGAAAGAGGAACCCCTATACGTTGCTGATGTATTTTTTTCTTAATGGGAAACTGGTGTGGGAGGTAGATAGTAGATGTGATCTGTGCTGAACCTGTGAATCAATTTGCTGGTGGGATGTGTCTAAGCAGTTAAACTTTCTAGTCTAACTGTATCAGGCAGGTATCATTTGAGAAGTGATCAAAGCCTTGCCACCTGAATAAGGCAAAATTTGGTGGCCAAACACTATTGCCTGTGACTGAGATTTGGTGCCAAGAGTTGTCTAGACTTCTCTTTAAGAAAAGTCTGCACAAAGAAAGGACATACACCTACATGTGCAGCTGCCATGCTTGTAACCTGTCCAGTAATGTCGTGAGATATTGAAGAGCTGGACATGTTCAGGCACTTGAGTCCCTTCATGCATCCAGGGGCGTGCTCAAGTCTGAGCTTGCATATGCGTTTTGCTGCCTTTATGGACCCCTCTGATTTGTGAGAATGGGACTGCACTTTTAACCAAAGCATATCAAAATGGCAATGGGAAACTTTCAAAATTATTTCTTTTACCAACTATGTTGCTTCTTTACTGCTGAGTCCAGTTTTAGACCACTGTTTTTCATTTCTTCACTGGCCGTATCAGGTCAGCGCAGTTTCTTTCTTGGTGGTAGTGATGTAGGTGTGTATCTCAGAGAACGGGAGCTATGCACGTACTCTAAAGACAGGCTGAAAAATCTTCTGTTTGAAACCCAAGCCACTGACGTTCTTACTGCTCGACTGTTGTCATACAAGTGGTAAGTGATACACGTAGGAAAATCAATGAATAAAAATGTCATCCCAACTGTAACAAATATTCCCATTGTACAAGACAAAGTCATATATAGATTGTTTAAGAACTACTCCCGTGCTTCAGAAAATTTTTGTTTAAAATGAGAGTTAATTATCTCAAGGGACATAGGAAAATTATTTATGATATTCCTAAGAGTCATATTTGGAGCGATTTGACAGTAGAATGGCTAATAAATATTCTTAAGTAAAGCATTGTTGAAAAAGCCAATTTATAGAGCTTTATTGTGTTTTGTTCAAATGAACTGTTGATGGTTCAATTAATTTTGGGAGAATGTCAACACAGGAGTCTCATGGGGATAGGGAAAATCTGCCAGGATTTTTGGTGGATGAGCAGCATGTTCAGAAAAGCCACATTGCTGGAAGCAGTGTGACCACCAATCTTGTAATGAGCTGGCAACTGACCTTGTGAATAACCTTGTAAATGACCTTGTAGTTGTGATCTTCTTAGGAGATTTGCAAATTCTCTTAGCAGTGAAGTAGCCAAGAACATGCAATGAGGATAGTCAGGGCCAAAATCTTCCAATTTACTGGAAAGTACTTTCAAAAAGTAAACAAATTCTGTCAGAGCAGAATCCTGATTTTCATAGAGTTTATATCTTTATTAGAAATACCATGTGTGAATATCTTTCACCTTCACTGAAAGATAGCATTTAGTCATGAATCTGAATTCTAAAGGCGCCTTAACTGAAGCACAGTTTGAAGGCACACATGCTAGGATTTCAGTGCTATTCAGTAAAACTTATGATTGCCATATTTCCTATGACAACTTGGTAATGTCAAGCCCATCCTCTGCTTGCAGATGAAAATAGTTGTTGTCTTTGTAACAGGTTCACTAGTTTGTGTCACATTCTTCTTCTAAAACCTGTTAGTCTTGAAGAAACCCAAAAGCAGAAAGTCCCAGTTTCAAAGTTGTACTAAATCGGGCCATTGGCAAGATTTACTTAGCGATCAATTTTAAATATGCTATGAAAATAGATATGCATTAAAATACAGTGATGCATTATGATGCAAATCCCCCCCAAAAACAAGTCAATTGTGTAATCGGTAAGAGTTAAGAAATATTTGGAAAAAAAAATCAATTTCAGCAGCTGGCGTTAAATGGATAATCAAGATCCTTCTGTGAATATAGGTAACAGACTGATGCATCACTTCTCTTTTTGTTCTGTTCTGTGCTAATGCTGTTTTGATTTTAGTAGTCACATAAAGTAAGGCTCAGTTTCTTCTGAGGTAAACCCATGATATCTTGCAGTACTTCCTAACAGTGAGTCAGAGAGTAAGATAGTGGCGTTTACCAGTATTTAATTATCCCTCTCTTCCTTCTCTGAAAATCAGTGTTATTATTATGTTTATTTACAACTATTTAAATGTAAGACTTTGTGTAATACAAGCCTGATACCTCTTTTATGTGAAAATTAGTGTTTTATGTGCAAATATAAGGTACCAAGGTACTATAATTCAGACAAAAAAAAAAAATCAAATACTTTCTATATTTTTAAATTAAAAATATAGTTATTATTTGGTTTTCATTACTATTACATCCTTGTTCCATACAGAATTAAAAGAGTACCTGAGAAAAATTGTGGAATGAAACAAAAAATAAATAAAACATTAACATTATGGATAATTTATGAATTCCCACTGCAAAAAGCAAAAGAATATTTTCTGCAGTAGAGGATTTTGTATTAAAAAAAAATGAAGTCAAGAATACAGTAAAGCTTATTCCCACTACAGTCCTGAAAACGGAAAAATATTGGAAGCCATTATCTGTGTATAACTAAGTCCCAGAAAGACCTTCCATCTCTGATGAGGCCATGGAAAAAGAATAACGAATCTCTGTTTTCGCTTTCTGATTTCTAATTTACTGGACCGCACAATCTTAGCTCATGAACTTTCAGCACTGAGATCAGTTTTCACTAGCAAGCCACAAGCAGTAGCAAAACAACTGAAAGGAAGAAAGAAGCCATGATACAGTACCAAAAATCAACCTTTAGTTTAATGGCGCACTTGGAACATACTAATACTTTTTTACTTATTAGTGTTTTATTATTATTTTTTTATCATTATTTATTATTATAAGTTTTACTTATTAGTGACACAGAGTTCAACTAAAAGCTGTTAAGGGTGTATAACTTTAATTTTTCTATTCATAATTTTTAAACAAGACTGAATTTGTGTAGATTTTATTTAGAGTTTTTCCTTTTTTTTTTTAATAGTGAAGTAGCTATTCTTACGAGGTATATGTGGCTTACTTGTCTTTGTGTTGCATCCCTTAAAGCTGGGTAGGTGAGGAGTGAACACTCCCCATCCTGCTCCCAGCAGTCCCAACTCCCAGAGTATTTTCAGGAAATTCTTTTAGCAGATGAGTTGGCACTGCTTTTTTTTGGCATGGCCTGCTTCTTTTCCCCCCCTCCCCCCTCTTTTTTTCTTCAGGCTACGTATTTGTACTAGTTTGGGGGACAAAATTACCTGGTGCTTACCATCAAAATACCTCTTTTTCTGCCACTGTCTGATAACTGTGAGCAAACCCTGGGAGCAGGCTGTAGCCATGCATAGTGCATATAGATGACGTTTTTAAGAGAGAACCTGGCTCATATTGCACTTTTACAGGAAACACTCATTGCATGACAGGATTTGTTTTGATTCAGCTCCCAACAGATGCGAAGTTCCAAGTTTTGCAGATGAGGCTCTTTTCTTTTTTGATAAATATTTATCTTCTGAGTTACTATGGACCATGTATATCTACCCTCTTTAAGAAGAAATTCAGAAATGACAGCACATTAGCTTCATTCTTCAAAAGGTTTTGCTATATGAATTTGAAAAATATCCATTTCTTTGGCTGTTCTCACCCTATTTCAACTTTGGATAGAGCAAGTTTTTCTTATAACTAACTGTAATGTCATTACATTTTTTGTAAGTGGATCCAAATCTTCCTGGAGCAAATACCCCACTTTGTTTTAAGATCTTGCTTTTTCTACATATTCTGCATGTGGTATCCTTCATTTAATTCTGCATCTGTCTTAAATGTTCTGGTCTAATTTTTCTCCCATAAATACTTTTCAAAATTTTTGAACTCTTATTTATTATAATATATTTGGTTGTTGGGCACTGAAAAAATTAATTATATCACACATCAAAAGTCATCCAGCTGGATTTCTACTCTGTTCTCTGATTCATAGAATCGTAGAATCATTCTGTACAGTTTTAAAACTTGCATCAGGTTTAAAACCTATTGATTATTACTGACTCAAGCTAATAATTTCCACTTAAAATAGACAGTGAATTTGGTAGACTTTTGAAATAAAGTGAACTTCCTGCACAGGCCATTAAATCAAATGATGTACTTGATATTAAACAGAACCAGAACATAGTATTTACATTTATTATAAAGCATTTCCTAATGTTCTGCTAACAGAATCTGTGCACTGACCGAAATATTGATCAGGAGTTTTAGCTGAAAAGCAACCCTGAAATGAAACTATGCATTTCATCTGCTTAGTTTTTGTGTTATGTACATATGTCAAGTCAGTCTTACTGATCTAAAAAGCACAGATTCATTTTACGTAACTTTCTCAATGCCATCCGCTGTATGCTTACTCTTGCCTGATATTTTCTGGCATTGTTTCGTGGTGCTTTTAACAATGACAGGTACTCTATACAAGGTAATTATTTTTCTTAGGGAAACAAAATACATTCTTTGTAAAATCTTAATTAATAACAGGAGGCCAGCAGGCATAATTTTCTGATATTAGAAGATAATGTTCAAAACAAAAAAACGTTGAAATAAGTTGATCAATTCAGTGTTCCACATTCATTTGGGGTGAAGCATACAAGCACAAATCCTCAGTCAAGTACCAAACGATGTTAAATATTGCTCAGATACTAGTTTGAGACGCTAACTTTGAGGTCATGTTCCAAGGATTGCGTCTGCCTACAAGGTATAATGAGGATCAAATCTCTAATTTCCCCCAATGTCAGCTGAGTACAGAGCCAAGCTCTTTCGATGACTTGCTCTGCTCTGGTGCTATGGCCAACGTGTGGACATCCTCACTCAAGCTATTCTCTAACCTGTTGTGGCCTTTTTCCATTTCACCAACAAACTCAAATTTCAGCCTCGCAAGATTTAAAACATTAGGACCTGCAAACAGAGGGAACAGAAGGCATAGAAAGAATATGTCTACTCTTCTTGCCAGCATTTTTCTATTTGTCCTGCAAGAAAGTATTAGTTGAATCATGAGGAGTTGGTTGGTTAGTACATTCATTTACCACAAAGCAGACTAATGTTTGTTTCCCAGGAATGCTTTGGTATTTCATATGAAGCAATTTTTGGAGCAGGGATTAGAAATCATATTCCTTTCAATGAGGAATCCATTAATGCAGCATATTAATACCAAATTTTGTTAACAATGTTAGGATAAATCAGTTTCTAAGAAATTTCAAGGGAAAATGGTATTACAAATACTACTCAATTTCTCTAAACTTTATATTCTAAAGGACTTGGGAACTTTTCTGATTCTTGGAACGGTCATTGGGAGTGTGTATGTTAGTCAGTAATGAATTAGGCCTGCAATAAACACAAAAATAGTAGTCTGCAAACAGTTCTAATGAGAGCTGCTTCGTGTAGGACACAATTTAAGAAGGTATGTAGGAATCCTCATTAACTAAGCATGTAAACAGTTACATTAACTGCAGGAAGTTTACAGATATGCTCAATACAGGGAACATACTGAGCTCAGGATGTCCAAGAAATATGGTACAAAATTGCAAAGAGGCTGAAAATCATAATTTTGAGTTCTTGTTTTAAGATTCTGGTTTGCTGTCTATGTTTTTATTGAAATTTTAAATTGAATTTCTGAAACATTTACTGGAACTGCAGAAGGAAGTTTCAGTTGACGTTCACTTCACTTTGATAATTTGAATTCAATTAATTTTGTTTGTCATAAGCTTTTTGATTGCCTCAAAATAACGTCTTGTACTCTGCAAGCATAACCTACAGTTTGCCAACAGGAAGAATGTAAATTCCTATTACATCACTACATCAGTGTTACTTTTTATTTTTTCTGGACACAGTTGATCATCTGTATGAATTTAATGATAAAAATCACTGAAAAACAGATGTCCACATACAGGACATGCAGGACATCTCAGCATGTCCTCAACGGGCTGAGAGAGTTGGGATTGTTCAGCCTGGAGAAGACAAGGCTCCAAGGAGACCTTACAGCAGCCTTCCAGTACCTAAAGGGGGCCTACAGGAAGGATGGGGAGGGACTCTTTATCAAGGAGTGTAATGATAAGACATGGGGTAATGGCCTCAAACTGAAAGAGGGGAGATTTAGATTGGATATCAGGAAGAAATTCTTTACTGTCAGGGTGCTGAGGCACTGGAACAGGTTGCCCAGGGAAGCTGTGAATGCCCCATCCCTGGAAGTGTTCGAGGCCAGGCTGGATGGGGCTTTGAGCAGCCTGGTCTAGTGGGAAGTGTCCCTGCCCAGGGCAGGGGAGTTGGAACTAGATGATCTTTAAGGTCCCTTGCAACCCGAACCATTCTGTGATTCTATGATTTTCACATATTTGATTAAGTCTTTTTGCATATCTTAAGTATATCTATTTTATGGTAGGTATGGTAATTTAAAGAAAAAAAATCGATTGGAATTCTTTATTCAGTGTGACTTCTCAAATGAACAGGTATTTTTCAGGAATACTTAAATAGCTGTGGTTGAAATCATTAAGTATATGTGGGTTACGCAGAGTCATAGAAAATGTAGGACTTTCGAGACAGTAACTAGTGTAGTCCTTTTTCCTAAGGCAGAACCAACAATATCTAAACTGTTGACAGCAGTTTTTCTAATCCATCCTTAAAAATGCAGAGTAATTGGGTTATACAGTCTCCCCTGGTTATCTATTGTGGTTCTTAATTGCCTTTCAGACAGGTCAATTCTAAGGAAAGCTGCCTGTTTAACTTATTGCTCCACTTCAGAGTAGTTTGGAGTGGACATAAGAGCAGTTGAGTCTCCTCCACTTCCTTGGTGTCTGAAAGACAGGAGGAAGGTGCCTCCAGATGGGAAGCGCATGGCTGTTATGGGAAAACCTGCAGGAGGCTGGAGGTGAGGAGCTGAGCCTCAGGCCCCCTGGCTGTGCCACACGGCTGAGAGCTGTGCGTGGTCTGGCTTGACATGGCAACGGGTGATATCCATGCAGGTGGGTCTTGACTCCTCTGGGGATGTGGCCACAACTACAGTGCAAGTCACCCAGGCCAATGGCTGGGATTGTGGCCGCGTAATGATACTTCAGATTAATAATTTCCTTTACGAAGAAAATGTGGGGACTTCACTAATTCCAATATGTTGAGTCTTTGAATTCTTACAGGAGACTGTATTGTGCTTGCAAATAATGTCCTTCCAGAGATGAGCACATTGACAACAGAGATGAGACTTTCTCACATTACATTTAAATTATGCAGCAGATGGTGGTTTCTTTTTATTTTTAGAGGATGAAAAATAAATTTTGCTTCTCTAAGTTTTGAAATAAAAATTAGTTTCAAATTTCTGGTCTTAAAAACTGTACTTTACTCAATACAGCTACAAAAATTATTATTTTGGGGTGCTGGGTTTTTATTTTTTCTTTTATTTCCTACATATTTCACCTTCTGTTTACCTGCTGCTCCTCTTTGTAAACGTTGATGACTGGATATGTTGGGAAAAGAAGCAATCACATTAAATATGGGATATTTCGTCAGAATTCTATCAGATAATCTTGTTCAAAAAAATCTTATTCTGTAAATCATTCATACATTTTAAAAGCTGAGAATATATGTTTTTTCTGGAGAGTATTTTAATCTAATTTAAAATGCTAGAACTGCTTATCACATGGACTCCATTATCTCGGACATATAAAACATATCTGATGTGTATCAGAAGAGTTACACTCTGACATTCTTAGTTAGCAAAATGACACAAAAGGAATCATAGATACCAGCACAGATGAGAGGAAGAGAAAGGCTCATCTTTTCACATTCAAATGCTGATTTACTGAACGTTATGAAAGCAGAATAAAATAAGGTGGGATGGAAGTATGAAGGAAAAAATACGAGGAAAATTCTTTTCAGGATTTTGACTAATTACTATAAAAAACCCAAATCATTTAGAAACCATTAAATAAAGCAAACCCACTTTCCTTATTATTGATTCCTTTTTCAAGGAAGGACATTAAATATTATTATTGATATTGCTAAATTCTTATCTCTAAATTATTGACATTTCTAAACTCTTAGCAAAGTATCATTGCTGATACTGGTCCTTATTAGGCTTTTTGGCAAAACAAGACATTTCCTTTATAAGAAGAAATGTTTCGTAATGAAGAAATATTACAGTTCTCTTTTGTTTGTTTTTCAGGACAAGAAAATTTAATTAAGTTTTTTTTTTTTTTTAAAGTACTTAAGGATTATTGAAGACCAAAGGCAATATAATTATAGGAAACAAAGAAATTGTAAACTTAAAGAGTCTTCTGGGGTTTTTTTGGTTTTGTTTTTTTTTTTTTTCATTTCGGTGTTAATATGACAGATTATACAGAGGAATAGATGGATGAAGTCACCTAGCCACGTCTGAGTCAAAGGTAGATTGCAAAACCCTGTTTCTGTGCTAACTAATGCTTTATCTTTTGTCCTTCAAAAATATTTCATCTTTTAATGGCCACTACCTAAGCATTACAATTTGAGCCTCTTCTTACAAAACCTTAATTAAATTGAATTAATATTTAATTAAATATAGAACAATTTAAGATTTTTTTATTAACCTGTAGCTAGTTGTTACACTGGCTTATAATCTGGTTGTTGGATCTGTCTGTAAAGGAAACTGAGGGTCTGATTCACTTAGAGAAAATAAAAAAAATTAACAGCACAGCAATTTTTTAGTATGGTATTCGTAGTAAGTAGTAATACTATTACTTCAATTACAATAGTAATTTTCTTTCAGGAAGTTCTCTAGAAGCTGTGTTAGCATGGTCCCACTACTGTCAATGTGAGATGGTAGATATTTTTAGAGAATTGAGAACAGAGTCATTGCAGAAATTGAAGTATATCTAATGGTTTCCTCTTTAAACAACAAGTTTCTTCGTATGGGACAACTGAGATGAAAGTATAACTTTCATGTGGAAATTAATCCAAATCATTTAGATGGTATGACTTATACTTTGAAAATACATACAGTCATGCCACAGCTACATTGCTTATGCACAAGCAGGTTAGACAGACAAGTGTATGTATGTGAACATATTTGTTAGGTGTAATAGCATGGCAACAGGCAAACTAAAAATGCCTAAATGAAATACAGGTTTCATTATTTGCAGAAGTTAATTAAAATCTTGGCAAGATTTTTTTCTTTGATGTTCTATCCTAATTGTTTTTAAAAATAGATACTTTTGATAAACTTCCTAGAATTGTGTCTGGCACCTTTAAAGAAGCAGTTAGTTAGTTTAGTCGGTATCTTGTTCTCTGTTCTAAAAGTTAACATTGCCTTTCTTGTTTAAACACAAAACATGTCTCTATTGTCACTTCCAATTTCAATTTTAGCTAGTCTGAGAATTATAACGTTTTAAATTCTAGGACAAGTAGGACTTTCATGTCTGACTCCGTTGAAGGCTATCATCTTTACCTTATATTTTATGCACCTAAGTGCACCTCTGTTCATATATCATTATTAAGTTGCAAAGGAATGCTCTTAAAATTTAGGAAATACCAGAAATAAACTTGCCTCTGCAATATTATATCAGCCCGCTTGTGTACTTTTCAGATTTTAGTTATATTTTTAACATTTAATCCAAAGATGTGCTTACAATTATATTTACAAATATTTCTTTACACTTTCCATAATCATTCACTCAGGCATAAAAAGATGGACCTGAAACAGAAGATGTAATAGAAGGTGTAATTGACTGAGTTAGAATTTGTGTGGGATCTTTAAGTTAACTCACACACTTATTTCATACTCTAACATATACTTTAACTATCCCTCTAGAATATTATTCTATTTCTAAAGACCTTGGGGCTAAACAAGGATTAATTCAACAAAGAAAACCTATATAATTATCTCGAGTATATATAATTCTTCTGAGTATAAGCTCTTCTTTAGTGAAGCGTAATCTGGTTATATATAAATATATATGTGTGCATATTTATGTGTGTGTATGTATGTGTTTGAGAACTTCAAAAGTAGATATAGCAACTTTTTTAATAACAAAGAAAGGAGTAGTTTATATGAATCACAGCACACTAAGACCTAACTTAAATATCAGCACTGATTTTATTGGAAGTTATAAGAGATGGCCAACAGATCATGGCTGACCAATCGAAAAGAAAAAAGCGGCTTTATTTTTGACTGTCATATATCTTGAAACACTTACTGAGTTCACAAAGTTTCAGTTAACTCAGGCAGAAGAGCCTAATGTGTTTGAATATGATAAATTTGGCAAACACAAGGAGTAATGACCAAGGCTTACAGAAGAAAAAATTATGACTTGGATCTGACCAAGTATAGACATTGCCAAAGGAGAACCCTCTATTTGTGAATTAACAGGGCATACGCTAGCTGAAGTCTGAAGTGACTGTCTAGATGTGTAGGTGCTGGATTGTGCCCAGATCTATTGGGTTTACATGGCAAAGTTTTGGTAGCTGAGGGGACTGCAAGTGTGGCTTCTGTGAGAAGACACAAGGAGCTGCCCCCATGGCAGATGGAGCCCATGCCAGCCGGCTCCAAGACGAACCCACCGCTGGCCAAAACTGAGCCTATAAGCGATGGTGGTAGTGCCTCCATAATAATATATTTAAGAAAGGGTAAAATAGACTGCACAACAGTGGCCAGGAGAAAGGAGCGAGAATATGAGTAACAACTCTGTAGACACTGAGGTCAGTGAAGCAGCAGGGGGAGGAGATGTCCAGGCACTGGAGTAGAGACTCCCCTGCAGCCCGTGGAGAAAACCACGGTGAGGCAGACTGTCCCCCTGCAGCCCATGGAGGTCCACAGTGGAGTAGATATCAACCCACCACACCTTTATATACACAGTCTCTCTCAGAGGCTTCCTTTCTCCTGGTTTTGTTGTTCTTGACACCTGGCACTGTAAAAATGTTTAGAGAGGGATGGATTTCTGGAAGATTTGGAATTTATCCCTAAAATAATAAAAAAAAATTAGAAATTTTCAAACCATGGAAAGCATAATGAATGAATCAGTACAGGAGAGCCAGCAGCTTGATCTAATGATATAATCAACAATTAAAACAAAAGAAGGTGGAGGATGCACATTCCTCCTAAAGGACCATGTGAAATACGTACATTGGTGAATAACAAATTTAAAGTGAGATATTGTAATGCAAAGAAAAAGAGCTGCTGTTACTGGATTGGCCATGCACCAAGGTTTGTGCTATTGTCAGGAGGATATCCTCATTGAGGTTTCAGAGGTCTAGAACAATTAAGCAGCTTAAAAATGTCTCCCAGAGAACAGAGGAATCCTTTAATAGAGAACAAAAGGGAGCTGGAAGAAACTAACACAGGACGTGTATACGTAGATCACAGCACAGCTGAGATCACCACCAAGGTGTCTGTCCTAACTGGAAAGGATAGTGTCCATGGGAATCACAGATTACACTTGGAAATTTTTTTTCAGTTTTGTTGGTTAACCCAGCATTTTGTGAATGCTGTTGAGCGGTGTTTCTCTATGGATGTACAATGCAGGTAAAGACTCTGAGAAAATGAAAACTTAGAAAAGTTCAAATTCTCAGTCAGACTGAAGTACAAAATTTAATTCTCCACAGCTGCTTCCTGGGAGGGATCACAGAATCACAGAATGGTTGGGGCTGGAAGGGGTCTCTGGAGACCATCTAGTCCAACCCCCTGCTAAATCAGGTTCGCCTAGAGCAGGTTGCACAGCATTACGTCCAGGTGGGTTTTGAATATCTCTAGAGAAGGAGACTCTACAACCTCTCTGGATAGCCTGTTCCATACAGGATATAGGATACAGTTCTATTCTAAGGAAGTAAAATCACATTTAGAGATTTAGGTATTTTGAGGCACTAATTAAAAATTGAAAGTATAATTCATCCAAAGATACTTACTATTGTACTTTGAAACCTGCACTGAAAATGGCTGTATCTGTGTTGGACTACTTGGTCTGTGAGAAAATGGAGAACAGGCCTGATTCATCTGCTTTACTTTTTGCTTGTTAGGATACGTCTATTTGAATTGGTTGTATTACTTCAATGCTGTTTCTGTACCTCCAAACACATCAAGATGTGCATACTCAGTTTGAGCAGATAACTTGATGCATGTAAGAAAGTTTCATGACTTTAACTAAGACTGGATGAAACTGGTTATAAACTTGCTGAGGGTACACTCTGCCTCTTTGTCCAGGTCATTAATGAAGAGGTTAAACAGAATTTGTCATGGTATTGGCCTCTGGGGCAAACAACTAGCAACTTGCCTCCAACTGTATTTCCTGCTGCTGATCCCAAGGCTTTGAGGCCAGCCGTTCAGCTAGTTTTCAGTCCACCTCACGGTACATTTGCCTAGCCCATGCTTCATCAGTTTGTCATTAAGGATGCTATAGGAGAGTGTCAAAAGCCTTACTGAAGTCATGATAAACAACATCTACTTTTTTCTCCACATCTACCAAGTCAGTCATCTCATTGTACAAGGCTACCAGGTAGGTAAGGCATGATTTCCACTTCGTATATCTATACTGAATACTCTAATCCTCTTCTTGTTGTTCATATGCCCGGACATGGTTTCCAGGAGGATTTAGCTCCATCATGCTCCTAAGCAGGGCTTGAGGTGATGCTGATCAGCCTACAGTTCCTTGAGTTTCCCTTCTTGCCCTTCCTGAAGCAACATTTGCTTTCTTCCAGTCTTCAGGAACCTCTCTCAGTTGCCATGATTTTTCAAAGATAATCAAGAGTAACATCTACCTGCTCCCACACAACTCATGGGTGCATCCCATCAGGCCCCATTGACTCAAGTATGTGCAGTTTGCTTAAGTGCTCCCTAAACTGTTGCTCCTCCACCAAGGGTAAGCTGTCTTTGCTCCTGATTTTCTCACTTGCCTCAGGAAGCTGAGAGTATTGAAGTCTGGTCTAAGCAGTAAAGACTGCGCTGAAGAAGACATTGCATACCTCACCCTTTTCTATGTCCTTTGTCATTGGATCTCCCACCACTTTCAGCCATGCGCCTGTGTTTTCCCTTGTCTTACTTTTGCTGCTTACCTATCTGTAGAAGCCTTTCATGTTGCCCTTCATGCCCCTTATCAGATTCAACTCCTGGTGGGCATTTCCTAACACCATCCATGCACCGTTGGACAGTGTCTTTATATTCCTTCTGTATGACCTGACCTTGCTTCCACTTCTTCTGGGTTTCCTTTTTAAATTTGTATTTTTTCAGGAGCTCCTTGCTTATCTGTGAAGGCCTGCTGCCACCCTTGCTTGATTTCTTACTCATCAGGATGGGCCATTATTGCGCTTGTAGGTGATCCTTGAAAATCACCTAGCTCTTCTGGAACCCTCTTCTCTCAAGACCCTATCTCATAGGAGTCTTCCAAGCAGATCCCTGTGCAGGCCAGAAAAATGCAAAAGTTCTCTGGGGTGGTTCACTTGATGGCCTCCAGATAGCAAGCTCTAAATTATATGAGAAAAACTGGCCGTCCCTGCACCCCAGTTAATACCATACAGCACTAAGCATCTTTGATGGAGGTGGAGAGAGATTGCAAGCTTGTATAGTCTCTCTGCATTCCATGGTCCTATTCCTATCCCACCCACACCCCAGTAATATATTCATCCATAAAAACAGCAATGTTGAGGAAACCTTGTGCTTTATATACACACCAAGCTGTGAGTAACTAAGGCAAATATGTCTAAACAGGTTTGCATTCACCAGACAAATTATTCATTTACATTGGATTATTTTCCTTCTATTGAATAAACAGCAGATAATGTGTATCAGTTCTGGGTTTCTTCCAGCCACGGTATATTCACAGAGGTCTATTTGTCAAGAAATATGGGCATGATTTAGGCAGCTTACAGTGAAATATGGATTTAGATATATAACTGTTAGTCCTTATAAGCCAGTGACATAGGCTGGTGGAAAAAAAAAAATCAACCTAATAAAATGCGTACTGAAAAAGAATGCAGTCAGACACTGATCCATATTTAGCATAATTGGCATGGAATAGCACAGACTAACGTGCTATCAACTGGTGCCGTGTTATTCAAGAAGAACTGGGAATTCCAAACAAATAGAAATGGACAAAAAAGCCTTCAAAAAACCCTATGTAAGTATTGTATTTCAGAAGAACGGTGCAGGTGATACATACGGTAGTAGTGATTGCCAGATGCTTTGAAATGTTAAGGGAGTTATACGTCCACCCTCGTTGGACACATAATGGAAAGGAGTCACTGACATGTTTTATATGTTCAGTTGGAGAGGATAAGGAACGTCTATTCTGTGCTTGTTCCTGGGAAGAAACATCAATTTAAGACATGTAAGACCCAGGACATGGTACTGTTAGAACAAATGACCTTGCTGTCTGTCAGCAGCACTCATAACCAAAGCAGTTTTTCAAGTCCAAATGGCAGGATAAAGTATCTCAGAGGCTAACTGAACAATTCTAGAAGTATTTAATGTTCTGTATCACGTAAGTACTCACCATTGTGTGTGCTATGATAGCCTGGCAAGCAAAGATGCACTGTTAGAAACTATCTTTAAAGCAGCTTAGCTTTGGAGACGGGATGTCGGGGACAGGGTTGCAGAAGCTGGTGTTTTGTTAAAAAGTTGCAATTATCAGAGAGTAAATGAAGCAGAACTTTGTCAAATTTAACTAAGTCCAACGGCACCTCCTTCCCATGTGATAGACCTTGGGGCTTGGTTGCAGGTATTTTACAGTGGGCCAGCCCTGCCATTCAAACAGTCGCTGGTACAAGCACTGCGAGACCTTCTCAGCAATGTGTTTTTGTGGATAAATATGTGCTTCCATATTGTCTGTGTTAAAATTGAATTCCTGCTATGAAAAATTAATGGTATATGTTGCATTATTCATTAGGAAAAAGATTTGCCTGACAATGGTTTCTTTTTAAGTAGATGATCCATAATGTAAAGAAAATGTCATAAGAATACGGTGACTGCACAGTCTGAGCATACATTGTTTGCTCTCTTGGTCATATGTTGTTTTTTGGTCATGTATGGCCTATTACTTGCAAAATTCAAATAAGCTGCATTTTACAGGGTTACTTGGAGGGAAGAGGCCAACTTTTATACTGTTAGTTCTTTATATGATATTCTTTTATCTTTTGGCTTAAATCATGTATGTACATCATGCATAAACCAGAAAGATTTAAACTCCTTGGGCATCTCAGGCACATTGCTCAGGCTTACACATTGGAAGTATCATGTCGTTCCCCCCCCCCAAAACCGCTTATACAGTCACCTGAATTTGTCTCTCATTAATCTGTAGAAAAAACATTATAGGAAAAAGACTGTAATTAAGTAATTTTGCAAAGGAGAGCAAACAGGAATGCTTTTATAAATGTTCATTGCAAACTGGTTTTGGTATGATGCTGCTTCTCTTATCTCTTCGCTTACACAGAAGCAGGAAAAGACTTCTGGTGTATTCACATCAGGAAACAATGGATAAAGGAAGTGTTCATTAATAGGTTTATTTTAGGTCAGAAAAGTCAGCCATAACAGTAAGATATGCGTGTATATGACACTCCAGAAAGTATTTCTAACTACAGAATATTTTTCTTTCAGCGTATGCCCTCAGGGATCATCTGTCAGAGTGACTGCTCTCTCTGGCTTACTTTTTAGGCAGACCTATTTTCATTTCCCATAATGGTATTCTCTGTCCACATGAGCTCTTCCCCTGCTGTGTCAGAGATCATACGGATAAACTGTAGACTGGGAATCTGAAATGTCAAAGTGACTGAGTAGCTACTTTGAAATAATGGATGCTAAAATTTAGTTAGCAAAACTTGAGAAAAACATTCTGAAGTAGTAAATAGAAAAACTATTCCAAAGATAAAGGATATATTAATTCTGATAGTGGAATATTATTTCATTGCTTCTGTCTTAAACTTATACTTTTGGTATTCACTTTGAATTTGTTTGCATTTCTTTGAAATATTTGTAAATTTTGTTGAATAAGTGCTCTTGTTTGACAGGGTATGTAAGTGTAAATGTTATAATGACAACACAGTTTTCAGTCAAAAAACTGAAACTGTGATTGTCTAGATGTACCTAGGCAACCTCTTGTCAAACTTGGCATCTCACAGTGGTTTCAAAAGACTTTTATAGTGTGAGATTTAGAAAACATTAGCAGTAATGAGCTTTTCCATACTAATTGTAGATTATGAAAGGAGTTCACTGCCCCCTTCCCCCCGAAGTTGTTTTGGAATTAAACTAATAAATCTGAAAGTCATACCTGGCTGCCTTTTCATATGTGTTAGGGAGATCGGCTGTCTCCAGAAATCCCAGAGTTTCATATCACCGTAGATACCTGACCACGTAAGCAAGAATAAAGACTAATGAAAACACAGCTATTGCCCATGTTTCAGACTCCTGGAAAAGTCCACTGATATTCATGGTAATACCTCATGTCGTTTGCAGTTCAATACTTTGTATTGCAGCATATCTCTCCAAGTATAAATGATGGGAGCTGAGTGCCTTATGCAGCACGAGGCGGTGTGGTTGGTTCTGTACTGTGTCAGCACTTTACCTGGCAGCGTACTCTGCTCAGTTTTTCTGTAAATCTTTTCTGTCCTGTCCATACTCCGTGTTGTTATCTTTGCAAAGGAGTAACGGAGGCATGTCTGGCTGTGGTCAACATGTTGAATGCTTCTTTGGTCTAGAGAGTGCACATAGTAGAAAGGCAAGAGAACATATTTAGAGGGATACAGATTAGTGAATAGACCTGCCAGAATATTAGAGAAGACAGATTGACAAACTGTTTTAACTGCCAGGGTTTACAAATACAGTAAGTCAGCTGTAGGCATTTAACTACATGGGCATTTAAACCTTGCCTAAAAAATGGAAGAGACACAGAGACATTTGCAACAACAGCTATATGTGCCTGACAGCTGCTTTAGTTCATAACAAATGTTTATATCAATTCTGTTCTGCTCTGAGGCCAAGAATCAAGGAGTGTATTGTTTATACGCCATGGTTACTTGAAGCTAGGACAAAAACATTCAACACTTTGCATAGAAAAAGACCGGGAAAAGAGAAAGGGGAAAGGACACAAGCCATAAAAAATGTTTTCATTTCCCTCAGATTTGTTGCACCTTTACTTCTCAACCCAAGGAGGGAGGCTGTATTTTGAGATTCCCAAGGAAATGAGCATCTCACAGCCATCTACGCATATTCTCAGTTTACTCAGTTGTGTCGTTCCTTGGCTTACGGTCATTTGTGTTTTACCCATACATCCAGTTCACTGTCCTCCTCTGCCATCTGAAATAATAAACCCTCAACTTTTCATCAGCTCCTTAATCAGCGTGTTTGCACTGCATACTGTCAAATGCAATTTCGTATTTGATTTAGTCTACAATTTGCTAAGAATTGGTCAAGCCCATTGATATGATACCTCAAAATATACTCACACAACCTGGCTGCATCTTCACTGAATATCAAGGCACGCTTTCCCAATCAATATTTCCTTCCTATCTTTGACACATTTTTTCAAGTAATAATATTTGTGAATATATCTTTTCTGTTGTGAATGAGATTCTAATTAAAAAGTAGAGCCTCTTCTGGTGTTTCAACATTTGGACCACACACATTGCAAATTCCATTTTCCCATTATATTGAAACAACTTCACTATGGACAGCTTCTAAATTCTTCAAAGTTGCTTTTAATTTTTCTGCTCTCCTTAAAGTAGGATAATTTTCTCCACTTTTATAAAGATGGTGTCACAGAGAGAATGCTTTCTAAAAAGATACTTATGGAAGCTTCCTTTTTGTTTTTCCTAAAGTATCTTTTCTAGGTAAGAGGAAAAAAATTCATATTCTGTTTTTACAGATATTATTTCATCTGTTCAATTTACAAACCACAAAGGGCAGATGCCAAAGGCTACACCCAGTATAGGAGAAAAACACTGAATAAAAGTTTTGTTTCATTCTGATGTAGTTTTTTCTATTTACGTATTGATCACCTTTGATAAAAGACCTACACTTGAGTACATCTTTCTGATTTGATCTTAAAATCTGTTTTTCTAAAAAGAAAATAAAGATCTTATTTGCTTTACCTTTTTCAGTTATTTACTCTTCTCTAAACTTTTATCAATGGTGTAAAAAAGGGCAAAATCAATGCTGTTTTGAATGCAAATTCTTAAATGACAAGGCTCTTGTGGAATGTCCAGGGTAAATTCATCTCACTTCACTTTAGAATCTTACACTGCACACTTCTGCATCTGTGTCAGTTATCCCAGTCCTCTCTTATAGCCAAGGGAAGGAATCAAACATTTCTTGTCTGATCTATCTCCATTAGGATGACACAAATTGGCACCAAGAGAAAATCTGTTTTCCTTCAATGTGTATCTATCTTCTCTGAACTACTTTTCTTACTAATTTAGCTCCCCGATTATTACATTTTCTAGATTTTTTTTTTTTCTTTTAAAGCTACAGTGTTTCTCAATATTATTTCAGGAGATCCAGGCCATTTAAATCCCATGTAAAGTAGGTAATTGCCCTCACGAATGTTCTCCACTGAGAGCCAGTGAAGAGCTATATGGCTTAACACTAATCACACATCTGTGTGAAGGGTATTCTTTATATTAGATGTTGAAATAAATAATAATTTTCAATGGATAGAGGCATTTTATATTGAATTGTAGATGGCTATAGACTGGAGGGCAAAGTTTTACACCTAATTAGGGAACTAGGTGAGTCAAGTGCAAAGACACTGGAATCTTCATACAGGTAACACTGTCCCTTGTTTAGCAGAAAGATACTGTGAGAATGACCTCCAGGAAAAGTTAAGGGTGATAAGCTTTGGGGAGAAACAATTGAATATGACTACGATCACTAGAGAGAAATGAGATTACTCCCAGAAAGCTACCATGGTTTACTAGAGAAAAACATTTTCGTGCATAGTATCTAGGAGCTGCACCAATTAAGTGCACGTGGACAGCCAGCTGTGTTTAAGTGGAGGGAAAGAAACAAACAATGAACATTTTTTTTTATGAGAGGGAGTTGAATATGACATTAATTTTTATACTCACATGGGTCTTTTATGAACATCTGTAACTGCCAGCTTTATTTTGTCTGTTATAAAAACAAAACAAAAATCCTGAAATTACATTCTATTGTCAAGGGATAAATAACTAAGAGAACTATCTGATTGTGAGGCAAGAGCATGCCTCATGATCAACAAAGGCACTGAGAGACTATAGAGTTTGTCCTAACATAGAAGTCATACTAACCTTACTGCTTCCTTAACAAGCCTAATTTAAGATCTAAATAGTGTTTTAGATCTGTGAACTGGTGACAGCACCTCAAAGGAAGAAGTCAGACCCCTTGGAGATTCCAAAACAATAAACAAAGGTGAGGAACTGCTTCAAAAGATTATTTCTTTTTATGTGTGCATGTAATTAGCTGTTATAGATATTCATTTTTTTGTTTCATCAAAGCCTTGAAGTGTGCCAGCACAGCAGATGTAGAAAGAAGAACCTAAATCCAGACTTCTCATTAGGCAGGTACAATATCTGTGATTCCATCAAATACCATTGATGCTGTGCTGGCAATTTGACCATCAAGGAAGAGAGATGAGGTACAGCATGTGAAATGGAAAGGTTGGTGTGCTAAAAGGGCTTTAGATTAGGTCATGGAGAGGTGTGTTAGAAGCTGAGCATTAGTGGCTTTGGAGCCCCTAATAGCTTTTAGGGGAGAGGAACTGAGAGGCATCTTGTAGTGCATCTTTTTTCAGTAAATATGATTATTTTTTTTTTGATATTTGAGAAGCTCTGCTTATAAGACACATTGCATTCACATTCAAGACTTGCACACATCAAGCTACCATAATTCCAGTGAGCGTAAGAAGGTCTTATTCCAACACTATGTACGGTAACTAATCTATTTTTTTCTGATCTGTTTGATTTTAGGTGAAGTCAAGCTTTCTTCCACTGAATTTTATGTTTTTCTGGGTCATCTATCTGATGAGTCAGATAAACTGACAGGAGATATGAATTTTACATATAATAATCATAGGCCTAAAATATTTGTTAAGGAATTAAAAATTTGTAGATGCTAGATGTAAATGTTGTTCACAATTGCAGACAGTGACTCAAATACATGTACTTGTTCAATGCTTTGGGAAAGGAAAAGTTCAGTGAGGGTATAATATGATAAAGCACTGGAAAGTAACAACGGTCTCTCTGCCCTTGGCTGCATGTTCCCTCTTCCCCTCTTCTGTCGGCTCAAGCCGCTATGCAGCCACATGGTGCTCCCCCTTTCCTGGTGATTGGTGGTGGGGCTCTGCTGATATGGAGGTTTTCTGAATTCTGAGTGAATAGAAAGAAGATAGCTATTACTAATGCATGAACTTGGAACCTGCATGCACAGTGTAACACTCCAAATCTTCTTATTGCCAGAAGGAAACTTGTTCTGTATTTATGGAACTATGAGTTTTTTCTAAGTCTAATTTGATAGTCTAGGAGAGAGTTATAATAATACTGACACAATACTACCATTTAATAATAGTACTACCATTCACAGTCCAAATTAATATGGGAAAGTCTCTGTAATCCAGTTAATTACACAGAAAAAAAATTCTTAGTCTCTACTTATTTTCTTTTGTGTCATGCTTGCTTTCCAGCATCCCTCCAGGTTCTTAAGCTTGTCGGTCAGTCTTTCTCAAGCAGAGGAGACAGGAAAGGGTGTCAGCAACTTGTCTATGTCCTCACTTCTATAGCAGCAGGAGTTTGATGCTTCTAGGGAAAAGGGAAGAAGTTCCTTCTTCCTTGTCTTGGGGTCCACTTGTGTTTATGTTTATCCATTTTCTTAATGTGTACATGAGCTTTCTCTTAATTTGTTATCAGTTATTTTCATATTCTTTCAGTTTCTTAGTTTTCTCATCTAAACTGGTTTAAGAAGATTGTATTCCTGTAGTGACCACTGACTGACCATTGTGGTTTTTCAGGATGTTTTCGGATCTCTGGTACCACTCTTTGTTTACAGTCTTGCAAGCCATATTTTGTTTTATGATCATAGATAGTTAATCTACTATAATAATTACTTTTTTCTCACTAAAAACTAAAGCTAATTTAAGTGAAACCTGACTGTTAGGTAATATTTATTGTAGTTAAAACAAGCTAAGATCAGCTTAGGCTGTAGGCTAGCCAAGGCAAGTCTGGAGCTCCTACGCTGCCAGATTAACATCAAACCTGTGGAATTTTAGTCATAATGGTAAAATACCATGCTTACTGGACTAAACCAGCTCTACCTTGCTCGCAGCTTCTCTCCCAAGGTCTGTCCAGCTCAGGAAGCTCCTGATCATTCTAGGCTCTGCGTAGCATCCAGTGAGCATCTTGATCCTCATCCCTGAGAAAATGTTGTTCATGACCTCATAGGGACTGTAAGATTGGCTGCCACACTGGGACTTATGTCTTGAAGCGTCTATAGCACTAGTCTGTCCCAGTGCTCAGAGGGCACCGTCAGAAGCCATGTCAAGACTCTGATGAGTATGGTGGGGCTGAAGAGGCCATGAGCAAGTGTCATGTCTACAATTTACCTTCTGCCTGAAACCTCCTGAGCTTTATCCCTGCCAGTGCAATTCTATCTGTCAGGTGTTTTTGCAATCAGAGATGGCTATGCCTTCCAACAGCAGTGGGTGTTATCAATCCTGTTAAGCAGATGCTGGAACACTGCGTAAACATCTTAGTTCATGGCGATAAATAGACCTATGAATTCAGATGTGGATATAGAAAATGAGAACTACTTTCTAATTCATGCTTTTTCTTTCCCAAGCTACTTTTTTTTTTTTTTTTGCAAAAGGCTTTCTACTTTCTTTGGAGATACAGCATATCGGCATAGTCACATCCAGCCGTACCTTATGCCCACAGCAGTCACCTTCCTTTGATTCTACAGTTCATTTTTTGAAAGGACATGTGGAGGGACTTCTGCCTAAGTTAGGAATAATCACCTGCAGTGTACTGATAAAACACAGCAAAAACTTGAACACTTCTGTTTTTCCTGTGGTATTTACCCAACATAGAAAGAACTATCTTTTTAAATGTGTTTTAAAATGATATTTTCAGCCCACATCTGTAGTCAACTCTGTTAGGGCCAGCAACCCATATAAAACTGTAGTGATTTCAAGGGATTGACATATGGCTTCTGCAAATCAAAAAGTAAGCCTGTTTTCATCGACTATTCACTCTTACAACTGTTTGCATTTCAGTTTAGGAAAATTAAAAAGAAAAACAGAGGAAATCCTACTGAGTTTTGAGGACACACTAAGTTCACATAAAGCTCAGAACCTGAAAGAATTTAGAACTTGCAACAGCCTCTTGGGCACTTAATTATTCATTTCATGACGAAAAATGACTAATAGAGGAAGCATCACTGAGTGATGAGTGGAAAGCGATTATTTACTGTACAGTAATTTGACATACCTTGTTCAGGTTGTAGGTGAAAGGTATTTTAATGTGAGAAAAGAAAGCTAATAATTGCCAGCAGTTACTCATAGGACTGCTCCTCCCTTTACTGAAAGAGAAACAAGGTGCAAGCTGTAATGAATCTTCTCTATACTTTCAATCTTGGTGGATCTGCAAAAAAACCTTCTGAAAATCAGTATGACACGTGACCTGAAGATGAAGATGTGGCCCCTGCCATTTAAGGTAGTCATTCAATTTTGAGAAGGATGTCAAGAAGTAAAATTCAAGGAAAGTTTTGACTTTTCTGTCTGTAATGCCATCAGTATCCAGCTCTGCTGGGTTTCTAAGAGAAGTTCAGATACTCAAGAGAGCAGAAAATGATACTATTGTGGCATCCTGGGGACACCCAAGAACAGAGCTTCATTGTGCTAAGCAGTATAGAAACGGAGTAACTGACATCATCTGCCCTGACAAGGATGCCAGGAATTCCTCAGAGATGGGAATTCAGAGGGGATAGCTAAAACTGTACAGGGCTCAACAGAGCACCAGATCAGACCTTAGAGTTGCTCAAAGCTGTAGGTTATGTCCTCCTGATAAAGGGAGGTACTATGCAGAACTAGTAGCTCAAACCCCCAAAAGGGTAGAGCTGCGTCTATGGATAGCAGGATTACCTATGGGAAAAATCTGAATCTTGGTCTATGGCTCAGTAAACGTTTCAACCCATTGTTGGAGCAGTGTTCAGGGTGAAAAATGATACCAAGCTGTATGGTTTTGTCAGCAGAGCATGAAGTAGAGATTCTTGGTTTATGAAATAGCATTAAGATTAAATATTTAAAAGAAGATGGAGGAAAAACTACTATAAATCCCACTAAAATGCTTTTTCACATGAGAGCAAGAGAACAAAGTTGGTCCATGACAATAGACTTCCCTGAGCTAAGGAGAGAATTCCATTTTCTCAGGAGTCTTTCTACGAAGCCCAGTTTTTATGAATCACAATACCTTGTTCTTGCCAAGTTCTGGCCCCCGTGATCTTCAGTCCTAGGATATAGTTAAGAGCCATTTCAGCTATCTTTAAGTAAGAAACGTCTGCTGTAGCAGTGTCCCAGCGTTGGCAACGATTGGCTTTCAACCTGAATTTTTATTAGGCACTACCTTAGCAAACATACTGTGCCTGTCAGCATTATGTAAAAAGCAAATCATAGAATCATAAATCATGTCAGGTCTTTCTGTAACAGATAAATCTTTTATTTTGGGAAAAATTGAAAAAAAAAATTCTCCTAAGTGAAAACTCTTGTAAAAACCATCATATGCTTTTTACAAACATTTCTAATAGTAGGTAGTAAATAGCAAAAGGGTCTGCTGCCTGTTACTTATTCTATGAGAAGCCCACTTAGCCTTTCATTTCTCTATTAATCTTGCTTTAATTGACTAATCAATTATGTTTCCTAGTACAAATTTTTAAAAACTGAAAAGTGATTCAATGATTTTTTTTTCCCTAATACAGCCTATTTTTTTCCCCAATATAGTCATTTTGGCAGATATAATTTCAATGAATATTCATGAAATCAAAGTAATTAAAAAAAAAAAGACCAAAAGAAGCCCTCAGAACATTGGGCTAAAAATGATGGAGCTGGCATGTTTACCTCTTGCTAATTCTTTCTCAATAGTTCTTGAACTTGCTGTCTAATTGCAACCAAATTTGTCAATGCGGGAGAGGTATCAAAATTATACCAGGTTCCTATAAGCTTTGTAAAAATTTAAAGCTGGGTAGATGAGAGATTTATTTTTCTTTCCTGTTTTGGAAGGGCTTCTGAAGGAGAGCCAAGGAAGGGTTTTACTGTGCTCTGATGTGCTCTGGCACATGAGACAAAAGAGCTCACTGCAGCACACCAGCGTTCATACAGCAACCAGCCTAACTGGGTGTGTGTCACCAGTGAGAGCACGGGGTAATTCAGAGCATAAGAGGGAAACACAGGGAAGGAGTTGGGTGTCCTGCAGAATGGCTCACGTGCAGAGCTGGTTACTTGTGGTGGGGGGAACATTGACACATGCATCATAAATCATACAGGAATAAGGCTTTGTAGATCACTAATAGACCCACTGGAGCAGAGTTTAGTTTACCATTTCTTGTTTCCTACTTCAGCTCCTCATTTGTATATTTGTTAATGTAAGATAACTGGAAAAGGGAGAATTTTACTACTGCTACTAATGCTACTACTGCTACTACAAAAACAAGTGAGTAAATAAATAAAAACTGTAGACTTCCCACAGAAAGCAGTATAATAAATCTAATGATACTTTATTTCTGAAGTGGTAATACTAGTTAACTGCAATATGATCTAAAGCTCTGCTATTGCTGTAACAAGTGGATCCTACTCTTTGAATGGCCTGTACTCACTATACTGCCTGTCATTAAAACTGCAGGATCAATCCATATTGGAACTAACGGCTAGTTACCATGTATAACTGTCAAATCCTTATGTTTAAAGCAGAAATCTTACATTTCAAAGACATCCATTTTACTTTTCAAATTTAAGTCAGAGCCAGTAACTTGTAACAATGAGAGCAAGAGAAAAAATTAATCTGGTAACCTTCTTGAGTCCAGGATAAGGATTGACCTTTAACTTTTATATTTTAATTGGCTTTGGTTTTTGGTTGTGTAGCACTGAACCAAAAATGTTATGATCTCAGTTGTTTTTAACCAAGGGGTCTTAGGCAGAAGTTGATTTAATTAATTTATTTATTTTTACAAGAAAACAATTTAGAGTAAATTTCCTCTGAGCTTTTTCTCCTAGAATTTCTCATGATGCATTTCATAGCATATCTGTCTCTCTCTATTTAACTTCCATTTTTCCTTCTGACTTGGAATTATTTCAAATAAATAGTTTATACAGAGGTGTGTCACTTCTGTGATTTTTGGATGCATTCTTTTCATTGAAGGTTCTGCATATTGTTACTATACTTCTTTTCTTCTGCAGCAAAAAAAAATAATTCAGCTGTACTTTAAAAGCATTTGCTGCAAGTTAAAGATGCAGAGTTTTCTCAGGTCATTATGTTTGTTTTCATGGGGTTTTAAAATCAACACATGTCATGAAAAACCAGATAGTTAATATCAAAAACCCACCTTTTCATTTAGATAAATAAGATAAAAATATCCTTGAAGACCCTGAAAAATACACTGAATTTACAGCAGGGTCAGAAGTCAGTACTTCAATTTTTTTTCCAGGATAAGGCACGAGAAATCCCATTCTTTAATTTAAAGACGTTGTCTTAAAACATTGCTAACAATGTGAAAAAAAATCTCAGCTGATTTCGGTCACAATAGGATTGCACAAAGAAAATGGAAATTGTATCCCAGATTTTTTTTTTTTTTTTTTTAAATGACTAGTTTTTGTCCTTGCACATTTTCAGTTGCCGGTTTATATATATGGGGTTTTGCTTATGATACGGTAGGGTTTGCATTATTAGTTACAGTCAGTGTTTCTTAATTGTGGCTTTTTGCAAACAGGCTTATAAATATCCCAGGCAGTTCTCTCTCATCAAAGCATCTTCCAGCTCTCCAAACTCAAAGATAACATTTAGATTTAATTTCTATTATATAATGATCTATTGTATCCACCTGGATGATAATGAAGAAGCAATGGCTTTCATAAATGTTGTATTTGAGATGGAACAATTTAACTATGTGGAGTCTCCTTCCGTGACATTTGCATAAAATGATGGCATTAAGCTCCCAGTGGTGCTCTTCCCATCATACACAAGATCAAAGAGCTATTATGCTCTGAGCCTGTCTGCAGCTGTTAAATGCTTTCAAGGACTGTTTTCACTCTCTCAATTTTTCAAGAGTATTTGCCATAAGGCAGTATCAGAATTTCCGCTGTACTTGAGCTGTAATTTCCCCAAACCAATGTTGTGTTCAGGCAACTGCCATGTTGTTTAATTTCTTAGGATTCAGCAGCTGAGTTATGTAACACACAGAACCACGGTCATAAAAATGTGGTCTCTTGTTCTCAGGCACTGGAGGTCTCCGGGGAGCTGCCAGCTGTCTCCTGCTGACTCACTAGGGGAGAAGTGGCTGCTACCACCTTCCTCAACGTGCTGCATGTGCGAATAATGATCTGGGGAGCTGGAACAGGGATGAAACAGGACACAAGGACATGCATGTGTGTGTGTGAATTCAGGTTAGAGCTACAAAGATGAGGAAGAGGCACAAGGATGAGACTTTAAGTTTTCTTCATTCTTATTGTTACAGTACCAGAAAGCGAACTTTCAGTGCAAGGGTGGTTATGCGTTGAAAGACCGTGCTGCAGTTACAGAGTTCTGCTAGAGTATGGTGAGGACTTTGGTGGCTTAACGCAGGCCCTGGTGGGAATTGGTCCTACAAAATGCTCTTAGGGCATTACTTAGGTACTCACCTTTGCTGATCCTCATCCATTGTTTATTGATTTCCATTGGAAATCACATAGTGGTTGAGGTTGGAAAGGACCTTTGGAGATCACCAAGCCTAACCCCTCTGCTCAAACAGGGTCAGCTAGAGTAGGTTGTCCAGGACTGCGCCCAGTCCAGTTTTGAGTATCTCTGAGGATGGAGGCTCCTTAACCTCTCTGGGACATCTGGTCCAGCATTTGACCATCTGCAAGGTAAAAAGTGGTTTCCTGTCTTCAGATGGAATTTCATGTATTTTAATCTGTGCCCATTGCCTCTTGCCCTGTCAGTGACCACCACTGAAAGAAGTCGGCGACTCCCCCTTCTTCATTCCCTACTAACTTTTGCACACACGGATAAGATCCCCCCTAAGCCTTATCTTCCCCAGGCTGAACACTCCCAGCAATCTCAGCCTGTCCTCATATGTCAGATGCTCCAATCCCTTCACAGCCCTGCACCAGACTCACTGCAATAAGTCCATATCTTTCTTGAACTGGTCCAGAACTGGACCCAGAACTTAATTTGTATGTTTCATTAGCACATTCTGATAGGGTTTTGCGACAGTATTTTATGACTCCAAATACAGTAGTTGCTAAATACCCTGGGACTAATGGAATCAAAAAGAAGGCAGCATTGGATGCTCACATGCTGTAGCTAATATTTATGTAGTAACAAACAGTATTTTTTGTTTGTTTGTTTCTCAGTATTTACAATACTAGAATTTACCTAAGGGGTCCCTCTTTCTATTTTACATAATTACATCTCATCATACAAAGAACCATTTCTTTTATTTTCCAGAAGATGAACACTTTATTTTTTGCCTCCACAAGAGAAGTATCAAAAAAGAAAATGCAAATATGCTTGTATTTTTTGGTAACATTCACCAGAAATTAAACTAGCTCTATCTACTAAAACAGATGAGGATAAATCCCTTTGTCATTACTTAGTTATAAAACAATGGCCCTCTTTTATTTACTATGGCTTTCTGCAGGTGTCTCGGCACTGGTTTCCAACTTTTTCAAAACATCTTAGTAGTTAGATATATTATTGGGCTGTAGGAGGTAGGCAAAGTCAGTTGTAATCCCTTTGAAGAATTTGCAACCTAAGGCTATGTCTATGATATCTTTTTATTTGTTTGCAAGAAAAACTGTTATGGAGGGTATTTTCTTGTATTATTATACTGACCAAAGCTCAAAACAGACTTTTATATGGCCGTTCAGTGATTCAAATGGAACTACTCATTGAATAGAAAATAACATGATCTATAAGTTAGTATTAGGTACTAAAACTCTAGGCAAAAAATAGTCTTAATAAACCTAGTGTGGAAGAGAAAGGAGAGGTAAAAAAAAAAAGTACACAAAGCTCCGGGTGATACCATTTAACATCTGCAGCAAGAGACTGAGGCTTACTACTTGAATCTTGTTAATTTGTTTGAACATCTTCCTTGACCACTACACAGTTGACCTCTTAAAATACCCTTAAACCACTTATATTATGCATATTTACTGTTAGCTTCATTAAGAATCTCAACCTGTGAACAAAAGCTAATAATTTAGAAGATATTTCTCTAAAATCACCACTATTAAGACAATACCATCACAATTGTGATTGAATTTATAAATATCTTAAAAAAAAATTAAACTCACTCATTGAGCTCAAAAACGTGAACAACGTGGAAAAAAAAGTCCATTTTCACACTAGAGAGCAAGTCTGGTAAGAAATGCCACCCTCTTTCTGCATTCTTAATTAAGAGAGTAACATGAAGATAATTAAGTACCCAAATGGCAGAGGTGTCCAGGCCAACCAAATAAAATCCCTTGGTGATAAAAGATGACCTTTTTGAAATGTGTGACTGTTTTGAAGATAGTAATGGGTCTCCTAGTCATATTAATGCTTCTGGGGCTTTAATTTCATCATGGAAGGCCTGCTGCTAGGCTTTGTTTCATAGGAACAAGGGCGGGATTCAGATTTTAGGGTCACTAATAGACAGTCTCAAGTCCTATCTAGTCATCAGGGAAAAAGAAAGGAGGTGGCCTAACACCCATTGAATGTCCTACTCAGGATTACAAATTGGCTTAAAAGACAGCAGTTTGTTTAAGGGAAAAAGAACAACAGAACATAAATAGATTTACCCATAGTGGCTTCCCCACAGCATAATGATTTGCAGTCCTCTGGTTTCCTGGAGAGACAAACGTTCATCTTACAGGCACCAGACACTAAGTTTGCAGTTTTCATAATTTGCCACACAAAGTCAGGCTGCTTAAATCCACAAATTACAATCTCCAGTAAAATCCATCACTTTGCAAATAGTCAATTACACTAAAGGTTTACAGATGAATTATCAAAGAAGTTATTTTCTTATGAAATGCGTAAGTATTTACTAGAAGAGAGTACCTTAAATGATACAAAATATTTCTTGTTATTTTAGGATGTGTTCAATGCTGAAGCCTTTAGTGTAATTACCAAGTAATCCCAGAGGGCTTGTCATAAACCACTCTTGAAACAGATTCCTATTATACAAAGAGAAGTTTTGTCTGTGCAGATCTGCAAGTGATATATGGTAGAGTTACATAATAGAGATAAATTAACACTGCATATTCATGCCAATGCTTGCATTTGTAAGCTTATTTTTTAATACAAGTGTCAGGCAAACTTGCACTGTCTTACAGGAATGTAATATAAAATCACCTGTTAAAGTTTTAGTCAAACATAGTGGCAGCGTGTCCTGGTTTGAGGTAAAACAGAACTAACTTTCTGTCCAGTAATTTTACTTTTCAGCAAAGCCTTTTTTAACTAACTGAACTCTCTGAAATTAATGGCGTATTTTCCAGACAGTAGTCTGCTTCCAGAGTGATAAGACCTAAAGTTTATGCTTAATACCAAGGCATGGTATTCAGAGAGGCTTTTGCTTATACTTATTGCTATAACAGCCAAGGTTGTTATATGTCCCATTGGAGGGTCAGAAGTGGAAAAGCATAGAGGGGTCCCACCTGTGGGGAGGAGTGGACAGGACAGGTGACCCAAAATTCACCAGCAGGGATATTCCATCCCATCTGCCCCACGTTCAGTGTAAAATCCGAGGGATCAAAGGTCAGCCCTCTTTCTTCAACAGCTGATGTCTGAGGAGGACTCTGTCTGTTTGTCTGCCTTTTGTCCCGATCCATGTGCAATTTCTTTAGGAAATGTCTATTATGCCTCTAACAGCTTTGGAAGAAAAGTTCATCTGCAAGAATTGAGGGTGGAATTCTGTCCAGATTTAAGACACTTACACATCCACATGTGCACTACTCTTCTAAATTCCAGTTACAGTGACTGGAGATCATGGCATACAGCCAGTGAAGCTTATACAGTGAAACAGCTCACAGTTACTTCATACTTCCTTTGGGGTGAGTAGCTCTCCACTGCAAGAAGAGCTCAGATCAGTAGAACTGTATGTGTACATGTACACATAAATGTAGATGTCTTAACCTCTGCACTGAATCCTACCCTGCACATCTACCTCCAGCAAATGAGATTGTCAAGTGTGATCCCTGGATCCAGAGGATACAGTCATACTTGTGGTCTAGGTTCTGCACTGAAGCTTTTGCTCCACTTGAGCTTTCCCAGTGGGGAACCAGTACACCTGTCACAGATCCAGTAGCTCCAAAGGCAGCAGTAGGGAAGCCCAGTCTAACCCAGTTCATATACAACTCATCCAATGACTTAGGGAAAGGGGTCACCTCATGGCTTTCTCTTGTTGGAGCACTGGAAGCAGGAACATTTTTAGGGCAGCCTCACCATTCTGGCTTGTCTCAGCAGAATGGAGGCCAGTCCTGACCAGAAAGAGAAAGATATCTTGCTGGGGAAAGAGAGACGAAGAACCAGGGGACAAGCATCACTTTCCCTATAACCTCATAAATTCAGGCCCAGCACACTAAGTGAGTCAGTTTTCTAACCAGCTATGCTCTCCCAGCTTGTTTTATTCTGTCGTTCCTGCTGCAGGCTGACAGGCCTTGGTACCAGTTGAACTCATGGCAAATCTCTAGAGACGTGTAGATTGAAGTAGTAGGTGCAGGTAGCTCTAGCCCCTCTGTGTCTGGCAGGGTGGGAGTCACAGTGTGCTCCAGGAGGAGCCCCCCCCCCTGCATCAGCACTAAGGGTGCACCATGAGGCACAGCAGCCCACAGTGCAGGCAGTCTTCATAAACCCACAGACTGAGAACACCCTTTGTACTCTCTGGAAATAACCTACTTCCATAGAACAAGCATTGCCTTGTTGGTGTATAGCACTCCCTAAGACAACAGAATAATTTAAAATATCACCTGTCCTTCATGAATGTACAGTTGAGGTGACCAAGTGCAAATGGATCAGTTCACCTGGACACTGTGGTCAGTGTCTTTGCCCCATCTTATTTCTCTCAGAGTGATTGTAGGCAATTATGTTCATAGCATCCATTACCTTACCGGCTTTTGCCCCACGAAGATCAATATGGGCTTTAAGAGAAGCAAGACTTCTGATTTGAATCATTCCTATATGGGGTGTTTGTGCTAAGCTGTCTGCTTTCTTTTAAAGGATACCAGAAATACGCTTTTCACACCTACACTTTTAGAATACATCTGTTGCATGAAGCAGTTTGTAGGGACTTTGGCTGTTGAAAGCTTTAGCCCTTATTCCCAGCTCCATCTCAGCTAACTGCCTTTCAGGAGAAGAATTAGTATCTTTATGTAGTTGTATTATGCTTAAACATTGAAGCCCAGTGTACCTGGCTATAGCCTACCTGCGGGCACTACCCGGAAAAATGACTACATTTGCCAAACTCAGAGTAATGGAATTAATTTGATATAAACTGAACGTTCTCTTCCTTTTTCCGCCTTCTTTTTGTGTGGAGGTACTTCTGAAAGTTACTGTAAGATGCTAATGTTAGATACATCTGCTGGCAGCTAAATACAACAAACAGGTTCCCACAGATGGAGTTTGCAATGAAGATCAGGTGCCTGAGGTTTCCTATTAAATCTACTAGATAGCTATCTGCATTGGACACATGACAATACTTCCACAAAATAGATCCTAAATTACTACTGGCATTAAAAGTATATTTTTTTAACTCAGCAGAACAAGTTTAGTTGTACATGAAGTACTCAGAAGTTACCCAATTTTAGGATTACAAAGAGAATTTGCCTCAAGCTAGGCAAAGAAAATGATAAGTGCCTTATTCCTCTGTATTTCATAGTTAAACTACGGAAAATTAAATAGATTAACATTATGAATGCTTGCTATATATTTCCCTTTTGTTCTGTCTTAATTAGAAAGAAAAATCTTGGATAAGTCCAATTTACTTTTGACATGAACTGAATTAATTTCCTCCTAAAGCCCTGGTCTAGCCTTTTCATATTCCAGTAAGTTTTAATGGACTCCATCATTATTTGAGAAATTCAGCCTCTAGAGAGAACTTTTGGTCCCATGATGAATACAAAACTACTGTTTGATTCCCTGACACTAGGAAGTCATTTGAACTCCTACAATCCACCCTAAGTCTTAGCTCTTCAGTGCCAGTTCTATAAATGTCTTTTTTGTTATTATTCTCAGGTAGGTGACAGCTTTTGGCAATTTTCAGGTAAAGCTGGTAGATGAAAGCAGAACTGTTACAAATTACAGTATATGTAGTGCTCTGCAGTTTCTCTCTATGAAGAACTGCTACAAATGTATTTTTATTCACTTCCCTTCGGATTACACAATAATGCAATATGTTTTGGAATTTCAGTAGTGCCTTTCTACCACTGTTGCTGCTAAAAATGTTATTCAAGAAAAACAAAATTTCTTCTCCCTTCTCTGTTACTCCACTGTGTCTGCTCCAGTCCTGTTTCTGGAGACATCTCAAGTCATGTGGATGTTGTTTTGTAGTCATGGCTGCTCTTACACTTTGGTCTTGTCTTTCTGTGATTAATTTATCTTCTTAGTACATTGAATGACTAACTATGATAAAAAGAATAGTAAGTAATTGTTCCTTTGGATTACCATTGGAAAGTCCATAAAATTCTAGACTGAAACTAGATTATAAATAACATTCTGGTATTTCAGTCTATTTCCTCATCATAACTCAAGCAAATTAAGTTTTACTGGTGGATCTATTGCCAAAATTTAAGAATTACAGATTAGAGGGGAAAGTAATCCCAAATTTTTATTTAGATTTTTCAGTTTCTTCTGAAATTAGATCTAAAAAATGGGACTTTGACAATAAAAACTATAGAGATGTTCATTGGATGTGCCATATTAACTAATATCTAATTAAGATGATGTGCAGTTAACTTAGAACTTCCATGGAGCAAAAAGAATACACCAATTCTTCCAAATCGGGAACAAAATAGTTCATATAGAGTCACAGGAAAATTCAGGTTGGATGGGGCCCCAAGAGGTCCTTCTCAAAGCAGGGTCAGACCACATTCTTCAGGGCTTTATCCAGTCTAGGTTGAAAATCTCCAATAATGACAATAATGACACTGCACAAACTTCTTGGGAGACCTGTTCCAATGCTTTACTATCCTCATGGTGAAAAGGTTTGTCTTTATAGCCATTTGGACCCTTTTTTGTTTCAAGATTTGATAGAAAACTGATTTTAACCTTTGGATAGATGGCAGCATTACTATCACACAGTTATTTGTTCATACTAAGGGACTTAAGGTACTACCTCAACATAAGTAATCAAGCTGTGACAGATGTCATCAAGTTTTATTATAAAATGTGGGTTTCCAGTTCTAAACTGCATAACTTAGCAGAAACAGCAGCTTCCAAAAATCTGTAAGTAGCTATAAGCATACCCTACAGTTCTACTGAGCACATCTGCCATAACAAACCTGCCAAGAATTCAGGAAATCAATGGATCTGTCAAGAATGGAGAACTGCTTTTTGAATCCTTTATTTATAACCAAATTAAGCATTTGACTACAGCCTCCTCCCTGCTGGAATCTTCTTCTGTCAGTAGAAAAAGACATACAGCAGACCTTTAATAAGCCTCTGTCTGATGAGAAGACTATATTATGGCTTAGTGAGATATTAACAGAGCAGCCCAGTGAAAAATACTTGAGCTGAAGGAGTTCTCTGGTTTTTGCGAGCTATCATAGAGCAAAATGAGGAATTTTCATCTGAGATACAGACTTGTTATGCTTTTCAGTCAAACATTTCTTTCCCACTTAACAATATGGATAGACACTGTCAAATACAGAATATTTTGCAGAACTATTTAACGCCACTTCCCTAAATCATAATCTAGCCAGGATGAAACAAAAAAAAAATGGAAACTTGAAGACTTAGAATTTTTCCCATATTCTGAAATACAGCATTTTGGGATCTGTACAACTAAAGGATAAAGTCTTGTAGTTGATCTCAGTATAAATGTTACTTGCAGCAAAGATCAGCATTGCTAATCCCTACTTATTTTTGTCAATTCATTTAGCCTGAGAGAAACTGTGGGAACATCTGTGAAAACATGCTCTTTTTTATTCTATCAAAGTAAGGATAAAAGGATACGGTAAATAATTTACATTTAGAGCATCCTTCAACTATCCGTAAAATAAGGTGAAATCTGCCTGTGTTCTAGTAATAGCAATTTATTTTTTGTGGGAAATAAAGAAAGCATAAGAGATCTAGCTGAAGGTGAAATGAGGGCATAGTTAAATAATAGGTCTAAATGAATAACATACAAATAAAATAAAATGAACGGGAAGTCATCCAGATATTTCATAAGTTCTAACATGACTAACAAGTCTGGAAAATGGCCAAAGACAGGATACACGTCCATGGACCCTGATGGTTGCTTTGTTCCCTGTAAAAATTACTGTGTAAACACATTATTGACACTCTTGCAAAATATTTTTATACATTGTCCTTTTGAGGATTGCATCCAAGGCAGAAAACCTCTAGCTGATGAAGAAGCACTATTTAAATCCAGAAAAGTTTATAAAACCAAATATTTACTATTCACGCTTTATGTAAGAGTTGGTCAAAAACATATAAAGCTAAAATGAGATTAATAGGCTTGACCTTAAGATAGGGATTAGATAGAGTCCCATACTATGGCAAAATAGTTTTTATTTGTAGCCTAGAGGACTAGGCTACAAGAACCCTAGAGGGTTCACAAGAACCAGCGCTAACAGAAACTTATGTGTCGTGGTTTTGGCTGGATTGGCCAATCAGAACGACAGATGGCCCTCCCCCCCCCCCCCTCCTCAGAGAGGAGAGGAAGCGATAAGGAGATTTACGAGTTTAGAAAAAGAACTAAACTACTTTAATGAAAATAATAATAAATAATAGTAAATAATAATAGAATAAAATAATACAATAATACAATGTATACAAAACTGTATCCAGCTCCCAGGATGACAACTGCATCACCAGCAGATGCAGGGAAAGTCCCAGACTGGAGTCACTGAGGGACAGGAGCTGAATTCCGGAACTAGTGTCAGGAATGCTCGGATTGGGATCAAAGGCACACGAACAGACAGGGTCTTCCTCAGACGTCAGCCATTGAAGAAAAAATGAGCCAGATCCACCTTGCCCCTTTGATCCCTTAGCTTTTATACTGAGCGTGATGCAGATGGGATGGAATACCCTGTTGGTCAGTTTTGGGTCACCTGTCCCATCCGCCCCTCCCTGCAGGTGGGACCCCTCTACGCTTCTCCGCTTCCGACCCTCTAACGGGGCAGACAGCGAAGTGACCTGACCTTGGTTGTTACAGCAATAAGTATAAGCAAGAGCCTCTGTGCGTACCATTCCTTGGTATAATCCGGTCTTATCACTCTGAGAGCGAACAGTTTCTGAACCATATGCTGTTAATTTCAGACTTTAGTCAGTTAGAAGAGGCCCAGCTAAAAAGTAAAATTAGAAATCAGAAAATTGGTTCTGTTTTACCTCAAACCAGGACACTATGGGATGGAATTTGCATAGGGAGAGCCAAAATAAATAGTGATATATATACTTTGAGGTATTGAATGTTTTGGGTTATTGCAACAAGATGTGGAGAACTTGAGGAAGAACAGCAGGAAAAACAAACAAGTTAGGTCTAAAGCCACACAATGTCAAAAGTTGTTTCTGGCATCTGAAATACTGGAATATTTTCTTGCCATTTCTGTCCTAGCCCAAAGAGACAACTGAGAATTCAAGAAAGTGAGTAAAACATTACACAGAATAATTTAATATATATTCAACTCAGCAACTTTATAATAGACAGTTAGACTTCTAAATAGTGAAAAAAATGAATATGTTTTAGTTTCATGTGAAGTGTTTTACCATTCACGTGTGAAACTTGCATGTTGAAAAAACTGAGATATTAAGAAGTAATTGTTTTCACATTGAAATATTGTGAGACACTACCACATTGCCTATGTCTTAGATATGACTAATGAGAAGAAAATTGCCCACATTTGTCATAATGGGAGTTAAGCCTGATAAAATCAGAGCAGACATACAAAACTTGAGTTAGCGGAACTTGGGGTCATATGGGGCAGAATGTGAAGGAAAGATGTGCAGGGAACGATGCCCACTGCCAGAGGTGAGGGAACATGCGGTGGCTGTGATTTGATAATGGCTGATGGATGTGGTAGCATGCCTTTTACCAGGCCGTGCAACAATTGTAAAAAATGCAGGAAGGTTTGCAGCGTGCAGTTTCCTTGAGTGGTATTCACCTTCCATTATCATGTAATTCTAGAGTACTTTTGCAATCCAATGCAAATGTTTAGTAGTTTAAGATATTTTATGTAGTGCAATATAAGTTTTGGTTTATATGTATATATGTACCTTATTTTGTAATGAGACGCTGTGTTTTCATTAACATTTTCATTTGTTTTCTATGGCAGGATATATGTGACTCTTCCAGAAGCCTGAAATCTGACCTACCTTTTAAAGATTTAATCATAAATCTGCCTTTTTTTCAGACAGATGGATATTTTCTAAAACCATATTAGAACAAGTAACAGAAATTATCCTGTTGCCAGTGTAACTGGGCCAACTTTCAGATGATAAGCTTTTGTGGGTATACCCATACTTGTTTAATAGCTTGTCTACGTGGGTAATATGCAGTTAAACACCATAGACACAGCATGCGTTAAATTGCACAGGCTTTATGAGCTAATAGGCTCTCCTAAGCATTCACAGTTTGAAAAACTTGAGAATTTATTTTACTGGGATTGCCAGCAAGAAAGGATACATGTATTTTATCCCCAGCCCTTTTAAGAATTATGGAAGAGATGAATCCATTGTTCTCCCCTAGTCCTCCAACAGGATGGTGATTTCAGACCCTAGTTTCTGCTGTCAGGACTAGAGGAAATGCTTTTCTTTTGGGGATTATAGGGTCCTCTTGAGGGCTGGATGTTAAATTGAGAATAGCAGTTGCCACAGATCCATATGCAGATTTGTTGAACTATTTTGCATCTGAGAAAAATGTTGATGTCTCTTAGCTTTAAAAAAATAGAATAAAAAGTGAATAGGTAAAACAGTAGCTGAAATTTTTAAAAAATATCTAATTTAGGGAACAAGGAACTGACATTTTGCTTAAGGTGATATTATGCTGCATTTTTCATTCTGTGCACTTGAACATGGATGCAGATATATGTGTTGGTTCTCATGTGTGGAAATTAGCTTTTACAGCCCTTTAATCAGAGCAAAATACAGTAAATTTGAACCATGTCAGATTTGGTTTTACATTTGGACAACAGTCAAATAAATATTTCTCAGACCTAGGACCGCGACCACCCCCAACAGAAGCCAGCGGCATGTTGCTTCCTTCAGTTTTAAGGATTTATGGGTAAGATAGTCTTCTTTGAATGTCCTTCAAATTATGCAGGGGTGTATTGGTTCTGGCTGGGATGGAGTTAACTTTCCCCGTAACAGCCTTCATAGTGCTGCGCTTTGTCTTTGTAGCTAGAAAGATGTTGATAACACACCAGCGTTCTGGCCACTGCTGAGCAGTGCTGGCACAGCATCGAGGCTGTCCCTCCAAACCGCCCCCCCTCCAAAGGCCAGTAGGCTGGGGGTGGGTAAGAGGCTGGGAAGGGACATAGTGAGAACAGCTGACCCAAACTGACCAAAGGGGTATTCCATACCACATGACGTCGTGCTCAGCAATAAAAGCTGCATTTTTCTTCAGGAGCTACTGCTACGCATACTGAAGCCTCACTTCCCAGGAAGTGACTGGACATCTTCTGCTGGTGGGAGTGGAGGATAAAATCCTTTTGTCTTCCTTTGCTTCTGTCATCTGCCTTTGAGTTGTGTAAGCACATAATTTCTCTTCTGTTCAAATGCAGCCAGACCAATTAAAGGAAATAAACCTTTCACTCAGCTTTTCAGCTTGCCATATTAATCCCTTGCCATCTCTTAATCCCATGATAGAGGCCCTCAATTTCATCTGCACAGTTCTGTTTAGCTTCTCACACGTATATAAATTTAGTATTCGTCATATACTCAGGATTGTTCATAAAGGATCCCAAAAATGTTTCCACAAAACCCCTCTGGCATTCTCATCCTCTATGGCCTTAAGGCTGTCAAGTTCTTAATTTTCAGAGCTGCATAATTAGAGTCCTTGCTAGTTCATGAAAGAGCTGTGAATTGTCATGTCCCGTGAAAAGTCAAACAGTGGATCAAATCTCCAAAATTCATCTTGTGTGTCAGTCTACACAGCAAAGCGGAACATCACAGAGACATCCAGGCTTGCACAGAGCAGTCTCATTCAGTCAATGCTAGAGGGCCACACATATCTCTATGGAATTGCATCCAAGGAAATTAATTTGGCTGAGAAATGACATGCCACGGCCAAGGCAGAATATCACATTAGTATGACTATGCCATTTCCTCTTTGTGACAGTGTGTTTTTAGAGTTAGCTGATATGTCTCCATATAGTTCTGTCTTGCAGTACTTAAACATATCCTCTAATAAACAACTTCAGAAATAATATCTTTGCTTTGTGTAACTATTTTTCAGGTGCTAAAGTGTGTCATCCTTGTATATCCACATTTTAGCAGTAACATCTACAAAGACCTGAAGGCAAATGAGATCGTGCATGTAAATACTAACACTTGTGACAACTCAGGCATTAAATTTCTTAAAGGTTTCGTGCAAGTGGTAGCCTGTGTCAAACTACTTTGTAGGGTAAGGCACAGATGATGGATTGGCTAAAAATATCTCTGTATTATAAAATGTAGACATCTGTGGAGTTTGCATAAGTAGACAGGGAACATGCTGTAGTAAGGTTTTCATGAGGAGGAAAAAAAACCTGCAACAGCTTTCTTGATATTCTTGTGATTTTCAGTTATTCCTTTGAAAAGAGTGCCTTGGGTACTATTAGTACCTTTGAAAAGTAGAACCCTGAATTCTCTGTCACTTTGAAAATATAGGATTAGATTTTAAAGAAAATCTCACTGAAATTAGTCCTCTAGGCAGGAGTGACAGTGTCACTTTTAGAGCCTGTATTTATGTATTGCACAATAGTTGCGTATTTGTGGTATTTTAGAGTCCACTAGCTATTTTTTAGTGAATTGCACTGCATACAAAAAACCCCCAAAAAGTAGAAACAGATATTAAATAATTAATTTCACTAATGTCCAGGTACAAATCCCATTAAAATAAATGAAACTTCAATACCTGCTTTATGTATTATTTTATTGTACTCCTATATGTGTCTCGAGCAAAATCTAATACAGGAATATCTCACCTTTAATTTATTTCAGATATCATGGAGCTCTTGGCAGCATGGACTGTATGTTCAGGAAACAAGAAAACAACTACAGCTGTCTGTATGAAAATGCTACAAAAGAAAACAAGATCTCTTCGACTTCTTTGTAGTCTATACTTAAAAAGTTAAACCACCTTATTGGGTTTTATTTCTGCCATGTCCTTTTTCCTCATCTCTGAATACTACTCCAGCTTTAAATCTTTACAGGATTTGCTCTGAAGATACGGTTTTGTCACTAGCAGTGCTCTTTGGGCACATCCTACTAACAAAGAAATGCTTTGATCCACCAAGATGACAACAGGCTTTATTCTTCTCTTCTGTAAATCCAATAAATTCCAAGGCTGCAAGTGGTCATAAATTAAATGTGCATTTTAGTGTTTACATAGGGAAACTGTTGTGTTTAGAGAATGAGATTAACCAGAGTAGTCACAGAAAACTCTGAATAACGAATCCCATGTTCCCAGTAAAGGCCTAGATCTTTATGACATGAAAAATAGTGGTCTGCCCAAAGCAGGACTGTATTTCTCAGAAAGTAGGGAATAATATTGCATCAGATATCTATCAACTGTAAATCACCCTAGTGAGCTCTTTAGTATATTCTCCCTCTAGAAGTTCACATTTTCCTTTGTACAGAGTACTCAAAATTTATAAATGCAAAAAGGTAGTCAAAAATATTTCATTGTAGAAAGAACGAACATGTCAATGCGGGGTTCTGCTAAGTGGAACTATTTAGTAAAACAGAACTTTATTTATATATAAAGGCAACATTTAGAAAGAAAACTTCACTGCAAAAGTGAGAATACATTAAAAGGAAACTTATGGTTTATATTGCCAGGATTTCATTCTTAAGGACTAGATATGAAATAAGATTTACAGGACCCCTACTTGACTGAAAGAAAGAGAAGTTATTGCAAAACTATTTATGTAACAGATTTCAGGAGCGCATAAGAATAATTTTTGGAAGATATTATATTAAAACCAATATCTAACATCCTGTCTCTGGAAGCAGAGGATATAGGATCTGGATCTGAAAGGGAGCAAAGCTTTGCCTGTTTTGTAAACTCTTCCTTGCTGAATCAAGCTGACTCAATGCTTCCAAAGGCATGGATTTCACACCCTTAGGCTACCGAATCATCGCAGAGACCTCTCTGATCTTACTACAAGAAGTGACGGTGCAAGACAAGCAGGTCACAACCGTGCTTGTTTATGTATTTCCCATAACAGATTCTTATTTATTGTGCCTTGGACATGACATACAAGCATGACTGCTTACTGCAGCACTACAATGAATGTTCAGAGCAGGTATGTGTACATACTTAAAGGCCTGCTCTTCCTCTTCTGTCCTTTTTGAAGGATATATAACAATTTTTTTTAAACAAATTTGGAATGCCTTATGGTATGTAAGAAATCTTCTGATTATCACTCCTTCAATTCTTGTGGCAAGCAAATTCTCATTTTTAAAATTATATCAACAATACCAACAAAATTGGATTATCTTCTCTTCTTTAGCAGATATCTCTAACTGATTAGTTGTGGTTAGTTGTCAGCTGGAATATTCCATCCAGAAATTCTTTACAATGCATCAAAAATAATTTTTGTACTGGTAGACTTGGTTTAAACAATTGTTCCTAGTTTTGAACATGCCCATTTCACCTGCTGGTCATGTAGAAATTTTGTGTACAAAATCACAGATGGACTAATTTGAATTGTTGAAATGAATTATAACTAAATTATTTGACTAATGAAATCAGTCTATTGTCATTTTCAGAAGTAATGATAAATAGTTAAATGGTAAATAGGCAATATGCTAATTACGTATCTCCTATTTGATAATCACCTGTCCTAGTTTTATCAAGCCTACAGGAAGGTTCTTTTCAATAGGAAGAGAACTAATTAGGAAAAAGCATGTTTCAATTCTGGCTTAACGTGATCACAGACAAAGAACACTTGAAAGATGTGTAAAATTCCATAGTGCTGAGCCATAAGAGAAGTCAAGCAAAGGCGATATTAATCTGAGATTGGTTTTAGTTTTTCAAACAAATATGACACTCCGCCCCCAAAAAAGGATGTAAGTTTGGGTTGTTTCTAGCACGTGTATGCTACATTTCATAGCAATTAGAAAAAATCTGCTGCTTATAGTATCTTAAAGTATTGACACTCACTCGCGGTTACACAGTTAATTTGATCACCCTTCTGGCAATCTGACATGGTCAAGTGCAAAAAGATGTTCCATGGCAGTGCGATGCAGTTCAAAACTGCTTGGACACATCAGCGTGAGGTTCTGCCCAGCCTGATTAGCTGTGATGAGAAAAAAAAGGTATTTTATTAAAATCACTTATTGTTCATTGGTATATCAAGATTTTGTCTTTGAAAGAATAAATTGATTGTCATCAAGGTATAGTAAAAAAAAAAAGTATAGAAAAAAGCTTTATGAAAATCTGATCCATAAAATTTCAGTGCCTTAAATGGGAAATGCTGTGGCTCAGATATGTAGTCACAGCTAAATACTCTTTGTGTTAAGTGTACTTTTCTGTATTTAGCTTCTGAGCCCTCACTTAAAACAAAACCCATCTGAAGCATAACATAAGAATGTTCCCAGTAACATGCAAATAAGTTGCTGGCATTTCTTTATATTTACTTTTGTTTTCTAATAATTAAGAAATAAAACTATACTATGAAAGGGACATTTTGATTGTATGAACACAATTATTTTCCTTTTTTTGGCATATTTTAACTATAAGTAACTCGGATATTTGATGTAGATGGGACTGCGCATGCAGCTCTATTTCTGGGTATAAATCTTGGCAGGTTCTGCCCCTTTCTGTCTTAGATAATAGCACTTATAAATGACAGAAATAATAGTCTAGAAGGAAATACCTCTCTTGTAGCAATTTCTGATTGTCCCCAGCCTCTTCAGCCATATTTGCTGTTCCCTCCTCTGAATATTATAACACATTGAATTTATGTGATCTTCTCTCAGCCATGCAGTCTCTTCAAATCCTCAAATCCTGTCAAACACTGATCCTTCTCCAAACTTCTGGAACTAGGCTAACAAAGTTATAACAGATTACTTTCATAGCATACGGCCGAGGAACACTAGTGACAGATCAGTACTGATTGTTTAAATACGGTATAAATACAGGAAAAAAGATTGGCGGCTTCTGAAGGCAGTGCTTATAAACACAGGAGTACAGATGTGAGATCAACACTGGCAAATGAGTGGTGATGTAGGCATCAATGCAAAGGAGAGTTTAAAAGGGGGATTTAAGGGGGAACAAAAAGTACTGGGTGTATTTACAGACATCTCAAGCTGCCATTACTGTGCTGAATGAAGACAAGAATTGATCTTCTAAGATTAAAGGAGACAAGGAAAGTTATAGGCAATCATGGTTTTGACGTATTGTTACATTAGTAGACACCTTCCATGAGAAAAAGGAGAGGGAGCAGGTAGAAGGATACAACCAGAGATGTGAAAAAGAACAAAGAAACAGACTGAGGAAATTATCTTTGAATTAGCATTTTATTTCTTTCCTTTTGAGCAACACATGACTCTGTCATCGACAAAGAACCAGCCATTGAGATGATTAAAAATGGTATTCTTCACTCAAGCGTATCCTCTGGGTTTGTGTCCCTGAATTTCTTGGGATCATTTGTTAAGTTCCTACTAACACCTCCAGAAGTACTCTGCCTGAGACTCCTTTTCAAAAAAAGTGTCTCTCTAGGGCAGTGTTAGCTTAATTACTCTTCTTCTAGACCTTCTCTTAAGTAAGCCATCTGATCACAGGATTAAACCTACAAAGGCATATGAATGTAAAAGGAAATTGATAGAGTTTTCAAAGATTTTAAATCTACTTAATTTAAATATAATTTCTTATAGCACATACAAGATTCTATCTCTCTGTCTCTCTCTCTCTGTCTTGGAAGATATAAAAATATAAGAAACATAAAAAGCACTTTCATACCTCACTTTTCTAAACAATATTGAACATGCTTTAGTCAGGCTATCCTGAAAACAGTATTTCATACAAAATATGAGACTTCTTAAGTAGAAACTTCCACTTCTGCCTGCAAGCTTACATCCCAGTGGTTTTAACAACAGGATCTTTGTACCGATATTCTTAGCTTCCCAATCCCCTTTGAGGCATACAATATATTTTGTATACCAACCATTTTATTTCGTATATCAGGTATTTTATTTTGTCATTACATATTACAGAGGCATCTTCTCAGATTAGTCACTAATGTAACTTTTTCCATAACTCAGTCACTTAGCCTTCCTGTCTTCCTAACAAGGCTTCATGTTGTTGGTGGGAGAAATCAATGTTTTTGGAGTTGTATTTGGTTCTGTGGGGAAGACTTCCTAAGAAAATAGGATGTAATGTGGGGCACTTTCAGCAAATCATTTTCTGAACTACATTTTTTATGTATGAATATTAAGAGCGTTACAGTAAAAGTCAAATCATCCACCCACTATCAAAATTCTCAGTAGCCTGTATCTCGCTGGATAATTTCCTAGCCAGCAGCAGGATCTTACAGGTTGATGCAATATTTTGCCTTTCCTCTAGAGATGTGCTGTGTGTGACCTGAAGTAATCCATTGAATTTACTCAAACAGTAGGCAGATATTTCAAATGCTGAGACTGGGAAAAAGAAACTTCAGTTTCCATTTTACTGGTGCTTCTGAAGAGCCACCTTCCCACAGTCATCAAAGAAGAAAGAACAGTTACTTTTCCATACCTCAATAGATTGATATACATCCTGTAAATTACTTCCAGCTCTACTTTGGAAAAGGACTAAGAGAAAACTCAGCATCACCCTGTAATTTTAACTGCAGTATAGGAGTGGCTAATGGCATAAACACAGTCATGATGGGCATTGCTATTAAAAAACCTCTATCATATACATCAGTTCATCTGAAGAGTGGTTTGTATTGACATAGACTATCTCTTGATGACAGGAACCAGTGTTGATGATTGCTTGAAGTAATAAATCTCACATTTAGCCAAATCACTTCTGTTTTCTGTATTGGAACTCACTGGTTTTGTTCACAAGAGAATTTACATTACTTGTTCTTGATGCTAGAAAGTTCACTCTTAAATCTGATCGACAGGTGTTTGGAGTTCCCCCACACTTGGTTTACAACCTTCTAAATACTTGTAGCCTCTTCTGGCACCAATAGAGCTGCAGGTTGTAAACCAGCTTTAATGTATTTTCCATTCATTATCTATTTGCTTTTTTCTTTTTCTGAAAAGGGAGTGTTTTGGTACAGCTTATGTGGACGTGCTGCAACAAATGTATGCATATGACAAGTACATGATTAAAGGCGTTCTATTATCAGATGTTACCACAGGGATATTGCAAGAGATGTCCCTCAGCCTGGTTCACATAATTATAAATATTTAAGGCATTTCAAAAGGATAAACTCTAACAATCATGTGATTTACATTTGGTATTAGAACCTGCTGCAGAGAAAGATAACTAAATGCTAGAAATCCCATTTGTTAATTTTGTGTTTCCACCATTTTCTTGTTGCTCTTTTATTCTATAATGTGTTCTACTTCTACCATTTCTACCTTGTCAGAAACAAATATGGAGTTAAAAATGATATGCAAAACCACTTATGCAACGTCAACTTGAATACAGTGAACTCTTTTAAAGATCTTAGATGTTCTGATGCCTGGTTCTTAAGCAATTACTATGATGAGACTCTGTGTTGATGAGACTCATTTGACAGATAATTAAAAAAAAATGTATTTCTTTGTTATATAATCCCCATTTCATCAGAGCTTGAATGCTGACAGAAATTTAACCCTAAAACACACTACGAAGAGTGAATATGAAAAAGAATTACTGGTAAATATTAAATTTTGGTAAGGATAATAATTTGCTTGAAATCCATGTGCAAATTTCATTTACCATGTCTTTTCTTGTTTATTGTTATGAAATTGAAAACATTCTTGCACATTTTCCCACACACCCTTAAAGCAAAAAAGGGAAACTCTCAGAAGAGAGTCACTGATAGCTGCTGCAGTGGCCAAGTTTAAGTATTTTTCCCCTGATAATTAAATTTTCCCTAATGTTGCTTTTCCATTGAAAATAATAGCTAGATTGGTTTAAAAATCAGCAGTTAGTTGATGTTCGCTTATTTTATATAGACTCTGTCATTTCAACTTTTGACTAAATTGAACAGAATGAAAGTGTGATTTTGTAGAATTCAGGATTAAAATATCGCAATTTAACAAAATTCTAATGCTTTGAGACTGATTGGATACTAGATCTTGGTATAATGAGTCAAGTTTCATTGTTCTAAGTTGTTCTAAACAAATCATAGCTTAGATGTCTGCATTAAGAAGAATATAGGAGTTATATGTACTTCAGGTATACAGAAGACAAAACCAGTTAAAAGTGGAGAGAACGCACACCCACTGCTACATGGGGGCAGGGGACCTGGTGGCAAAAGACATGGAAAAAGCTGATGTACACAATGTCTTCTTTGCCTCAGTCTTCACTAATTAGACTTGTCTTCAGCAATCCCAGGTCCTTGAGACTCATAGGAAAATCTGGAGCAAGGAAGACGTACCCTTCATAGAGGAGGTCCAGATTAGGGAACATACAACAAACTGGACATACACAAATCTGTGGCACCTGATGGGATGTACCTATAAGTGCTGAGGGAGCTAGCCAATGTGATGTTGTTCTTGTTCATTTTATATCAATTCTATCTTTAGAAAGGGTAAGAAGGAGAATTCAGGGTATCACAGGCTGTTCAGCCTCACCTCAATACCTACCTAGGAAGGTAATCGAGATAAATCCTCCTGGAAACCATTTCCAAACATGAAGGATAGAAAGGTAATGGGGACTAGCCATCATACAATTATGAAGGGGAAATCATGCCTGACCAATTTGATAGAATTGGCAGCTCTACAGAGAAGGAATTTGGTTTCCTTGTGGATAAACAAGCAAACCAGAAGCCAGCAATGCACCATTGCAGGAAAATAATGTCAAAAGCCTTCTAGGGATGCATTAGGACAAGTGTTTCCACCAGGTCAAGGAAGGTGATCCTTCCCCTTCACTCAGCGCTGATAAGGCCACATGTGGAGATCTGGGTCCAGTGTTGGGTTCCCCAGTACAAGAAAGATATGGACTTACTGAAGTGAGTCTGGTGCAGGGCCATGAAGATGATTAAGGGACTGGAGTGTCTGACATAAGAGGGGAGGCTGAGGTTGCTGGGAGTGTTCAGCCTGGGGAAGAGAAGGCTTAGGGGGGATCTTATCCGTGTGTACAAATATGAGAGAAGGGAATGAAGAAGGGGGAACCACTGACAGGGCAAGAGGCAAAGGGCACAGATGAAAACACATGAGATTCCATCTGAAGACAGGAAAGCACTTTTTTACTTTGCAGGTGGTCAAATGCTGGACCAGGTATCCCAGAAAGGTTATGCAATCTCCATCCTTGGAGATACTCAAAACTGGACTGAACACGATCCTTGGCAACCTGCTGTAGCTGACCCTGCTTGAGCAGGGGTATTGGACTAGATGATCTCCAGAGGTCCTTTCCAGCCTCAACCATTCTGTGGTTCCCTGCTTCTTTACGTCAAAACCATCTTAGTATTTGAGTTATTTTCAACAGTGTTTAAAATTCTTTGAAAAATGTCTTCTGGCATTATGAGTGGTGTGGGAGGAAGTTTAAAACAGGAAAAATGTTCTGATAGCAGTCTTCATTTGCTTGTTTATACTAGCTAGTATTTTGTTTATTTTCTCCTTTCTCTATAATTTCTATCTTGGGAGACAAAAACAATTGCAGTTTGGTGTATTTAGATTGCAAAAATTTACAAAGATTTCCTTTGACCCTGGCATGTCTATAAGAATATTGGAAAAAGTGGTTAAAATGCATCTATTAGGACTACATCAATAGGTTTTAAACACTAAGGATAGACATCTTTGTCTAAAGTTGCTTATGATTTTTTTGTTTTGCAGGAAGGATTTGTTTGATCTGTGCTAGAAATATTTTGGATATGCACAATGTTTATTCAAAACATGTAACAGCATGTTCTCTGGATGTATGCTGAATTTAAGTATAGAGAGTTGGAAAATGAAGTCTATTCCTATTTGTGTGTATATCTATCTGTGTGTGCATGTGTATACTTCATAACAAAAAATGAGACACTGGATATCATGTGTATTTTAATATCTATAAATACTTATAAATATTTAAGGTTACATTTTGCAACGCAGCAGAAAGTTACCTCTAGGCTAGTGAAAATGAGAGGTTTATCTTTTCCTTTAAAAGAAGCAGTGAGAAAGTTGAAATATGACTCTTTTCAGACAATAAAAAATAAAAATAAGATACAGGGGAAAATATGATGATAGCAGTACTTGAAAGGTTAGTTTATGGTTTGAGCAACTACAAAGACCTGCATGATACCAACAAGTTGACAACTCATTACTGCTGGAATCACATAAAATAACTATAAAAACAAATGGCACAATTAGTGATTTTTGCGGTTTGGTGCACATGAAGAAAAAAAAAAAAATTAAATAATCTTGTAATCAATGACACAAACCTACAGTAATACCACTGTCAAATCATCAAACTAAGTTTCTGCTGGAGGCAAAAAGGTCCTATTCATAACATGCATAAAATAGCAACTTCAAAGGAGCACTAGCATATGTGTTAAACCTATAACTTTAATCTGCTAATACCATTCTAAGTTTCTCACTTGGTAGAATATTGTGTAGCAGCAAAATCTAGGCTATTACCACAGAAAAGGTGCAAAGCCATTTAGACGTGGGAGACATTTTTTGATGCTTCAATTAAGTTTATTTATGTAGCTAAAAATGTGACAATTGGAATAATTCATTTATAAAACACTTACCCTGATGTGTAAATGGTAGCTGAAGTCCCAACTGCTTCCAAAGCTGATCGACCTTTGTGTAGAGATTTTCCAATGCATCTTTCTTTCTATTATCATCTATTTTCATATATTTCTGTAAGAACATGCAAATTGTAGAGAAGATACTCAGCTACATAGCTTTCAGCAAATAACTCCTTTATAGTTCACTGAATTACAAGCTAAAAGGAAAACATTCATAATCTAACTTGAACGTCATATGCAGTTACATTTTACTTAGTTATCTCTCTTTTGATTCACTAATTTGTATTTCACTAAGCCATGTCAGTATACAATAAAACTGATTTTTCAGAAAGTCACACAATGTTGACTTGAAGACCCCTCTTGGATAAGTTCTAATGAAAGTGCTGAAAACACATATCTTTTTTCTCATTTGAATTTCAAACACTGGCTTTTGTTATGTCTTCTCCATTAAAACAAAAACCGCTTTAGTAGTTGTTTCTTTTCTTCTCTCTAAAAGTATTTATATACAGTAATCTCTTAATCTTCTTTTGAAAAACTGGACAGACTGAGCTTTTTATTACCCTTCCCATTAATTATGTTTTTTTTCAGTACTTGGATTGCTTTTATGTCTGCATCTTCCCTGAAATAGATGTTTTAACAACTCTTAAAAAAGTACAGACTAAAGCTAGAAAGAGTATCTCACCACTTCAACAAGGATATATACAGATGCAAAATACACTTTATTTATGCTATGGTGTAGTGCATGATAAGGACATATTTTCCATGAAAGTGTACTGACAAACTTTCAGGAATTAGAGGCTGGAATACAATTGTTATAATCCCCAACCTGCCCTGTTATATCCCGTTTCATTAGTGATATCACATGAATTCTGGGTTAGTCTACTACCAAACTACCTCTGAAGAATTCACTTGTATAATTTCCCTTCAAGATAATTTAATCTGAAAATTTTGGGAAATTAACCTTTTTGAAGAACTGAGTGTGTGCATTACTTGTTGAGGTGCTTCTGCTTTGCCGTATTGAAGGCAAACAATGCATGATGGCCTTTTTCTCATAGCACAAACCGCAGTTCAGGAATTAGTCTTTAACCATCCCAAGGAGTTTATAACAGTGTGGAGGATGTAACAGTGTCTTTCCGAGATGAGCAGCCAGAATCAGTTAAAGTCTGGCTTGTCACACAGAAAGACTTGACAGAATAATCACTTCTGTTAAATGGGCTCTACCTGCTTTCTGAAATTCAATCATAATAAACCTAGAAAACAAGTGTAGCTAAACTAAGTGCCGGAGAGTATGAAAAATGACAACGGGAGAAAGAAGTGAGGACCAGAAGAGGTTTGGGACTGAGACAGGAGGTGTAACAGCAGAGTCCTTACAGAGCTAAAGCTCACAGGGAATGCTGTGGAACCCTGGGGCTTTGATGTCTGAATGGAATTGGCTGGGAAAGGGGGATTCTCAAAAGAAAGAGATTTTTCTGACTGCCAACAGACCTGAAACCACCAGTGAAAACAAGAAAATCTTGAAAATGAGATTCACAAGTTTGCAGGAAGCTACATTTCCAAGAGGGAACAGATACAACTGAGATAAGCAGGTGGCTGGGTCACTTAGAACAACTCTGATTAATCTTAAGCTTATAGTTGGAAAAGCAACTGTGATACTTTGGCTGATTTTCTTGCAAAAGATCCAATGGTTATTTGAGTCAGTTTTTCCAGGCAACAGAAAAGATTACTGTAATATGTAGCATTTTCTAAGTCCAAATCTGGCACGGGTGTATCAACTGACAAGAACTCACCTACCACCTCATCCCCAAACATTGCTCCTCAGAACCTATGAACTGCAGGCAAAGCTGTTTATGTAGCATCCCAAACCATCCCACAGAAATACGGTTGAGTGTTCCACCTAACAGGAAACTTCTTTCTCACCAGTGATGATACTGTTGGCTCATCTCCAGTGCTTTCTGCTTTTTTACATTTCGTCTGGTGGAGACAGTAGGAGGAACTCCACAAAAATTTTGTTGATTTTTTCTTTGGAGTTGACCTTTATACTTGGGTAATTTCGTATAGCATTTATTCTAATCTATGTCTTCATTAATGGAGACAAACCAAAGGATTTCATACTGATACCTAACGTAACCTTCCCCGCTTTGTTCCAGAAAAACACCACCAAATGCAGAGTCACAGACAATAAATGGAGGAACCTTCTTGATAGCTAATCTTGCCCCTGCAGTTCTTTGTTCCATAGCTCGAGACATGGTTTGCTTGGCAGTTCATTGGTTTAAAGACACTTATGATTGCAGTCCATCTGTGGGAACTAAGGAACTGACTCAGCAGCACTCCGACTCCAATGTTGTTTTGTGTCTGTCTGACTTCTAAGTTGTACCTAGAGGTTTTCTAGTTTCCTTTTAGTGTAAATAGAGTACCGAAACGTCTCAAGTCTTTGATGATTCCTCCCTTTCCTTCCCTCTTTACTGCTCGTTTGTGAGAACTTACTGTCTTGCAGCTTTAATCAGCTCTAGGAATCAGCAAGAATTCAGATGATGACTCCTTGTGCTTTTTATTTTTTGGACTTGGTCCCCACATATCATATGAGAAAATACTAAATTTGCCAAAACTTTGAAGTAGAATTGTCTCACCCTTTTCCTTACACAAGGACAGTAAAAAAAACAAACTAATGTCTTAAGTTTGGTTTCACTATAACACAAAATATGAAACCTCCACAAGGTAGTTATTTACAAAGGAAAACCTCAGTTCTCCTGGGAAAAGGAGGCTGAAATTAAAAGTTTGAAAGAAACTAGAACCTGCCAGTTGTGCCCTTGCAAGAACACATCCTTCTCTTCAGCCTTGCTGTCCATTCCAGCAACTTTGAGTAGCTTCCTGGGTTTCCACAAACTCTACACAGTTACCTCTGGGTATCCTGCCTTCTTTTGCTTCTGAATCTTTGGACCTACTTGTTGCTTCAGAAAGGACCCTTTCTCTTTTCAGGAGTAAAACTGTTTATCTCAGTGCTTCATGCTCCCATTCTACCCTCTGTCCTTGGCTGCTTGCCCTAAGCTGCTATCCAAGGGCTTCTCTGCCTTATGCTCAGCTGCTCTCAAGGGAAGAACAAACTTCTCTTCCCCCTTCCTTTCTAGAAGACGTGTCATGAAAAACATGGCAGACAGGTCAGGGAGCCTCTGTCTCTGTTGCCCAGGCACAATCTTATTACAAAACACACAATTTGCATTTATGTGATACAGGATTGCATCAGTTGTCACAAACAGGCTGAAAGACCACCGTGGTTGGATCAGGTTTTGGTCACCCTGAAAACAAGGAGGGAGAGCACAGGAAGTAGATTCTAACTGATATTGCTAAAGATGAATATAATCTGGTTGCACAGACATAAGGGGACACAGTCGAAAAGTCCAAGGTGCAAAATGAACAAGAGAAGTAAGGGTAAATATTGACTCAGAGAAGAAACTTTGTTCCTGAGGCAGGACAGAGATCTATTATCTTGATTTGATTATGTGCTTCATGTTCTTTTTTTTTCACTTAAAAAGTCAACTGTAGTCAGTAGTACAGGTGCAGCAGAGAAGAAAATGTTTACGCTGCTTCAATAAGGGAAGAATGGGTTATGGATGAGCTGGATGAATTGCAAATACTTTGAAGGCCTAACAGAGTAATCCAAATGTGTCTAATAAAACCAAGGAGCTGGTGATCTCTAAGCTAGTCCATTTAATTTCAGTTCCAAACCAACCAAACTTGCTGAAACAAAAAATACAAATGTTCTCTAAGCAAATAGAATATAACAAGGAGATAAGTAACAACCAAGATGGACTTCTCCAAACACGCTACTTTTTAAAAAAATTACTCCTCTGCTTTGACTAAGTAGCAAACTTTTTTGGAAGGGGGGAAATTGGCAGATATTATCTGTCTTGTCCAGTACAACTTAAAAGACATACTGATGAGGAAGCTAGGGAAATGGCAATTGGATCAAGCAGCTGCACAACTGATTGGAAACATATATCCAGAGGAACAGTCATTCATGTTTCACCATCAGACTAGCAGCTAAATAAAGTAGCTTTCTATGGGAATCTCTCCTGCACCTATGAGTGTTCAACGCTTCTGTTAGTGACTTGGATGAATGGCTGCATGTGTTTTTGAGGCAAATTTAGAACTCAAGATCATCTTGACAACTCAAAGAAATGGTCTGATAAAAACATGCTGCAATTCAATAAGATAAATGCAAAACCCTATCTTTATAGAGAAATATTTGGCTGTACAAATATAGCTTGAGGGAAGATGCACAAGTACTTCAGAGCAGAATGTACAGTTATAGTAAATTACATGCTGAAAATGAGGTAAATCTCTCATATTGTTTCAAAAAGGACAAAAGCCGTACATCGATAAATAAATCAAAGTATTTTCTGGGAAATGCATGAAGTAGGTCAGTGCTATCTGGTGCTATATGATTGAAGTTTAAAAAAATGATCTGCAGTGAATTCTTGAAAGAAAACTGTATATTTAATTCAGAGAAAAATATGTAGAAGAAAGCAGTAAAAAATAGTAATAATGAAAAGATTTCTTTAAAAAATATAAACTACAATAAGAGCAGACACCAACGAAAAGTGTCCAATAAAAAAAAAAAGAGAGTGAGGTGCAGGAAAGTTCACCTCAAGTTGTTCATTTTCCGTGGCTGCAAGATATTAAAGAAAGATTGAACAAGTGTTTGACATACCTGACTTTATCTTTGGCTGGGGAAGAAGACTTACATGAAGGTGAGGAATAATTAGAGAACTACACTGCTTTCTTTTCCCATGCGCTCTATCAATAAAAAGTTGGGTTGGAAAAAAATGGGTGTAAATATCAGGTATTTTCACTAATTGAATCCGTTTTGTGCAATAATATTGCAGGTCTTCCCCCCTTGAGACCTTAGTTTGAAATACTCTGCCAATATTAATTTGAAGATGAAAGCGGAAGCAGTTCTCTAAGTAGAGAGGATCACCTACTATCTGGAAGGATTTATACACACAATAGACTGTAATGTGTAATTACAAACTTGTGATTGTTAATACTTGATCTCAGAGCTCCAATTTGACTACTTAAAGGTTGTTTCTGGATGAACGTGGAATAAATGGGCAGTCATTCTCAAAGGAAACTTTCTGAAGTCACGGGGCTCCAGCTAAGCACTCTAGCAAATAGTAATGCTGAACAAGCAGGCAATTCTATAATAATTTTAACTTCAAGATAGCTTTCGGATATCAAATTTTTTTGGCTACTATAATCCCAGTTGCCTTTAACATAAATAAGGTGCAGTTAATTAACCTGGTAAGCAGATATCAGCTAGGTCCACTGGAACTGGTCAACCAAAAAAGGCAACCATTTCTGAATAGATTCAAAGTCTCATGTGCTGTAAGCAAGCTAAACCTGAAAAAAAAATATCTAGCAATTAAAAGGATATAATAATTTTATAGGAAGAAAACAACGAATATATGAAAAAAGCCTGGATTTTGGAAAACAAAGTTTTTAACATAACAGGGGGGATCAGGGATTTATTGTTATTGCTCATAGCTTCAGGCCTGGTTCTGCTGTCTTCCATTTATGAGTTTTGGCCATTCTAATAAATCCCTTTGTAATAAAAAATGCTTTCTGTTGAACAGTGACTCATATTCCAGTGAGTTTTCCATTTTATAATATCAAATTGAAGCCCTTCACAGCCTATTGATTTATTATTAATATTTATTTTTGTAAATAATTTTACTGAAGTATATCATTAATTAAGCCAATATGGCATAAACATCACTGTTTTATTGCTAATTGTATCATACATGTCTCTAGTGAATATCTTTTGATCTCATCTTTCCATAAAAACAAGATTCAGTTTAATTCCAAAAATTCTCTTGTGTATTCATGATTAAACTTTAACTTCTCTAGGGTGCAATAAGAACTGAAAAAGTGATATTTAGCATAAATTTTATAGAACAGCATCTTGTAACATCAGGGAAGCAATAAAAGAGCACTGCATATGAAGCAATCTATATCTCATTCTTCTACTTAAAAACACACATGGGGATTGTTAAATAATAATGAATTATTAGGCATTCATCATACTGGATTCCCAGTAGAGACAATTACCCTTTTGTTTCCATTGGAAAGCAAATTATTCTTTGTGGTGATGGGTGTTATGCCTTAGCTATGTTCCCATGTTTGATACAATTTTGGAATAATTCAGTTTGCAGCAGAAGTTAGGAAAAGTATGAGTGGCTTTGGCATGACACTACAGTCACTGACTGGGAAGCAAAAGCTTCCTGACCTGCTTCACTGACAGTAGTCAAAATCACTAACACAAACAGCTTTATAACATCTCATAGGTTCTTTTCCATTTTGTTCTATCTCTTCATCTTGTTTTTCATACTAATATTTTTGATCAACCCCTATGGTCTATTTCTGGAAAATAAAAATAGTCTGGGATTTTATTTGACAGTATTGCCAAAACCCAGGATATCCTGCAATCAGGATACCTTGGAAACCAAAGGTGAGATACAAAGTCTTATGACCAACTGTCTGTTCCCTTAGTGCCTGGAGCTATGTATAGTCTGTTAACCGTTACGTGGGTTTTGGCCTTGTGGCATGTACAGTCACAGTCACAGAAGGGAAGAGGGGTAGGACAACAGAAACAACTGTCCGTTTCCTACGTAGGAAGTGACATGGCACACCTTGGTTGAATGGTTTCTCAACTTTGCTAGGAAGTACTCTTGGCTGTGACTTTCTCAAACACATCTGAGGGAGCTGTTCAGTTTTGCAGAGAAATATTCATTGAACCACGGAAAAATTAAGAAAAAAATAAATTAATTGAAGCAGAGCTTGGAGTCCAGTTCCTCTCCTTCCCAGGTGAATGCCCTCAGGATTTCACTCTTTCTTCCATTCTCTTGTCTCATGAATATTTAATTCTACTATGTAAAGTGGAACAGCTTAAATGGATGATAATGAGAAACCTAATTTTCACCCAAGATGGTAGACACAATCCAAGTAAATCAGTTCTCTCAGAAATGGGTGTTCTGAAAGTGCAGAAGAGGAAAATGTAAATTTTAATAGTTAAATCTACAGAGCGGTGAGGAAGCAGCCCTGGGAAGATGCTTGCCTACAAAAGACTTGAGAATTGCTTGTTTGGTGATCTCTCTGGGAGACAGTGATTGACACATCATAGAGAAAGGAGCAGACCTTTAATCTCAGAATCACAGAATCACTGAATAGTTTGGGTTGGAAGGGAGCTTAAAGATCATCTAGTTCTAACCCCCCTGCCCTGGGCAAGGACACGTCCCACTGGACCAGGCTGCTCAAAGCCCCATCCAGCCTGGCCTTGAACACTTCCAGGGATGGGACATTGACAGCTTCCCAAGGCAACCTGTTCCAGTGCCTCAGCATCCTCACAGTAAAGAATTTCTTCCTGATATCCAATCTAAATCTACCCTCTTTCAGTTTGAGGCCGTTACCCCGTGTCCTATCATTACACTTGCATCCCAATCTCTTGCATCCCAAGCAATACTGAAGTTAGTGGGTGTACTTTCTCCCATTGGATCTATTGGGGTGCAGTGAGACTGCCTGTATGATGCACAAGGGAGAAGACAAATGTCCTGCCTCTGAATTATGACCAGGCTTAGACATGAGACAGATGTATAGTAGAAGGTGAAATACATCACTCCTGGTCCCATCCAGAGTCTGAACTTCAGGTTTCTTATTTGCAAAAACTAAGTGTCCTCCATATTTTGGTGTCTTGAGAATAGGGCAATAAGAGAAAAGTGATTTAGATGGCTTTGATCTTGATATTTACTTCCAACTTTTGCCATTTACATCTTTTGTGGATATAGTCCCATGCCTATGCTGTGTGTTTTCCTTTAGTCCAGCTCATGAGACTCAACAGCTCTGTCTGTATGCCTGTAATACATTTTCAAGAGGAGCATCAAATGTGAACTGCTTTGAAACATCCTGCTTATGAGTGTTTTTGATAAATGGCATTTAATTAAACCATTTGCAAGGCAAAAGTACGATTCAAATAAGAAACATATCCGGCTTGTTATATAGCTATTTTGTTGTTTAATTTATAGAGTTGGAAATTCAGAAACCTGAAAAATCTTTCAAAAAACTTTATTGTTATACCAAAAAGAGACACTTGCTTTGACACAGTTGTGTTATGATATGTGTTGATCATACCGAGTATCATTAGCAACCATAATATTTTGCATAGCTTTGACAAGACAGACACCGTTATAAAGAAACTTCTATTTTTTCTCCAAAACTTGCTTCTTTTATAAAGTGAAAGTACAAGGAAAAAAATATAAAGATACAAAAGTTTCTTATTAACTTAAGAGCCAGTTTGCAACAATGTTCACTTACAAGAATTTAGAAATAGGAGTAATGTGAAATAATTAGCCCAAATTTCTTCTAGGCCTGCCTCTCATCACCTACTTTGTGAAAAGGGCCAGTAAGGACTGGAAGCACATTTGATCCATGTTTTGCATGAAAGAAAATGCAGTAGAGGTTTTGGAGCATAGAGCATACAATTTTAAGTTGCTTGGTGAAAGTCAGGCTGTGTCATGTTTAAATATGGCCTAAGGGAATTTGGTTGTATTCTGTACAGCTGAAACTGATGTTTCTGAAATTTCTCACACCTCCGCAAGAAGGGAAACCACCGAATAGCCAAACCATTCATATAAGTTTTGTTATGGTCAAGTTTAATTCCCATCTCTCTCTAATTTAGAGGTAGAACTTGAAGCTGGGTCTCCCACAGACTGAAGGAGTGGCCTTGCCACTAGTTAATGAAACTTTTTATTTTGTATATATGAAGCAATCAGTCATGAAAGTGGAGCAGATCCAATTATGAGTTTTAATTTGTAGAAAATGCAGATAGAACAAATGACTAAATGTAGGAGCTGCTAGAGTCTATACAGTTTCATAGCTGTATGCTGAGCTGCTATAGTCCCTATGGGGCTGCTATAGGCCTGATCCATTCTAGTTGGATTAGTTGTCATCAGCTATTTCATCTCAGACCTCAGTAACTTCATAAAAATTTTGGCTTCAGTCAATCAGCATCTTTCAACAAAAGTTATTTCACAGGAAAATTCCTGTATCAGTTTTAATTATGACAGATTAAGTCTGCTAAGATGTGATACTTGTTTGGTCGACTAAGTGAAATAAGTCATTATGTTTGGTAGAGATTCAAATTCTGTCCCTGATTATCTGTAGGATAATAAGCTATAGGATGTTTATGCAAGTTTGGGCAAAGTTACATGACAGCCCAAGACAAGGAAGGAAGGGAAGAAGAAAGAAAGAGACAATGAAAAAGACAATGCAAGAGACAAAAAGAGAAAGAGAGAGAGAGAGAAAGAGAGAGAGAGAGAAAGAAAGAAAGAAGGAAAGGAAGAAGGAAAGAAAAAAGGAAAGGAAGAAAGAAAGAAAGAAGGGAAGAAGGAAAGAAAGAAGGAAAGAAGGAAAGAAGGAAGGAAAGAAGGAAGGAAAGAAGGAAAGAAGCAAAGAAAGAAGGAAAGAAGGAAAGAAAGAAAGAAGGAAAGAAAGAAGGAAAGAAAGAAAGAAGGAAAGAGAGAAAGAAGGAAAGAAAGGAAGAAAGGAAGGAAGGAAGGAAGAAGGAAAGAAAGGAAGAAAGGAAGGAAGGAAGGAAGAAGGAAAGAAAGAAAGAAAGGAAGGAAGGAAGGAAGGAAGGAAGGAAGGAAGGAAGGAAGGAAGGAAGGAAGAAAGAAAGAAAGAAAGAAAGAGAGAAAGAAGGAAAGAAAGAAAGAAAGAAAGGAAGAAAGGAAGAAAGAAGGAAAGAAAGAAAGAAAGAAAGAAAGAAAGAAAGAAAGAAAGAAAGAAAGAAAGAAAGAAAGAAAGGAAGGAAGGAAGGAAGGAAGGAAGGAAGAAAGAAAGAAAGAAAGAAAGAAAGAAAGAAAGGAAGGAAGGAAGGAAGGAAGGAAGGAAGGAAGGAAGAAAGAAAGAAAGAAAGAGAAAGAAAGGAAGGAAGAAAGAAAGAAAGAAAGGAAGAAAGAAAGAAAGAAAGGAAGAAAGAAAGGAAGAAAGAAAGAAAGAAAGAAAGAAAGAAAGAAAGAAAGAAAGAAAGAAAGAAAGAAAGAAAGAAAGAAAGAAAGAAAGAAAGAAAGAAAGAAAAAGAAGGGAAGGGGAGGAAGGGAGGAGGGAAGGGAGGAAGGCAGGAAGGAAGGAGGGAAAAGAAAGAAAGAAGGAAAATAACGCGAGAAAGAGAAATATGATGCAAAAGTTTGTATTAGTGGCATCAGTTCTAGATAAGGTATGGATTGGTAGGTAAAGCTGAAATTTCATTTCCTAAGAGGTGTGGCTAGGGAAGAATCTATGTTCACTATGAATGTGGGTTTTTTCCCAAGGGAGAAAGGAAACAGGATCAAAGACTAATGGTATTTTTGTGGCTTCTCCCTACAGCAAATAGGAGGTTCCTAGAAAGAGGAACAGAAAGAGGTTAGTAGGAAGAAGTTATTTCAGCTGACAATTCAGAAATTCTAAGGTGTTCTCAATTGCCCCCTGGAGTAGCTCATCTCTTTTCATTAACTAGAGAAAGAATATAGCAAGACTTGTCTGAAACTAACCTCTGCCTACAGCCACCGAGCACTGTTGTGCAGTGCAGTAATGCATGCATTTGTACACAGTCTCTCTGACTTCTGGAACCCACCACACATTCAAAATGATCTAAATTTTTATAGGAAGAGAATGAGATTTACAGTATATTTGCTTTCCAGACCAAAAACATCAGGGAAAAAAAAAGTATTCCACAGAAATATTCAGGCTCTCCTTCAAACAATACTGCCCTTCCAAAATACAACCAGAGTTGCTTACAGCTTGCCAAAATTGCAAGTGCAGTCTCGGCCTGCACAGGATCCCATGTGGTAACCATGCACAGTTTTGCAGCCTTCCTGTTGGAGCTTGGTGGGGCCAACTGACCAGAAGCTAGTGGGTTGATGTGGGCAGCTGGAGGGTAAATATCTCCCTCTGGCAATATTCTTCCTTCTCGGTTGGCTCGTGGACACTGAAGTGAAGGGATGGGTTCCTTGGTTTAGTGTTTTCACCTATTGAGCCAGCAAAAGCAAACAGATTTATCAAAGAAGTGCTATTGGTAATGTAGCATCCCTGGTAGTAACCCATAACATAACATCTATTCTTTGTCACGTTATGGGGATGAGTGGGGTTATCACTGATGCACTGCTGTTATCTCCTCCTCCTAATTTAGGAAGAATACTGATTTGGAAGCCTGGCATGTCTAGGTAGCAGTGTCTGAGAAGGCAAAGTTGTATTCTTATAGAATACAAGCCAGTAGACAAATCTCATCCGGTTGCTTAAGGCTGAAGCCCAGCAGCACATCCCTTCTACAAATAGAATATCTAGGTAAGCCCGAAGTAGGATGCTATGACTTCAGACCGGTCAACCTGTTACATCAGTTGGACCATTGACACAGCCTCCACTCACCTGCGCTAGCCTCCAGTGCTGGACTAAGCCTACAATACAGGCTCTCCCAGTTTCAACAGTCTTGGCTCCGGTAGCCGTTGCCTTTGTGAGCTCTTGGGAACTGTCCTTCTCAGGACTCAAAATAGCAGGAAGGCTCCATGCACTATGAAGTCTTTTTCAAAATATTATGGAAGCCCTGACTGCAGGCATTTCAAAGAGATAATGGAAATAATGACTTTCCTATTGTGGTCTCAAGCCTATTTTTTTTAAGATGGTCTCATGTTTGTTCATTCGTCCACACTCTCATCTGATGTAAATCAGCTACATGCTTTTGATATCAGTGGAACTGTGCCAAGTTATAGCAACAAAGAATCAGGCCCTTCACTTCATAAATAGTTACAAAAATCATTTGTTAAAAACAAGGCACCTGAGGATTCTGAGAATTCCCTGTTGGATTTGGCAGAAATATAACCACTTAGCTTGTCTGGTATTAATCTGATTCACAGTTCAGTTATGACAGTGTGCCAAAGGAATCCTCAAACATAGACTCCATTTGGCTTTTCTCTCACCATTAAAGGTGTATTCCTTCTTCCTGCTTCTTCTCAAATGGATCCCATCAAGTTTATTCCCATGTTGTAAAATGTCTACCTTTACTATTATATTTTAAAATTAGACAGAGTATTAACACACCATTTCAGGACTGAAGCATTTCAGGAAGTAACAAAATAATGAAGCAGATCAACTAAAGGCCATAGGCTGCCAAATCCCAAATCATCATCTGAAATGCTCAGCAACAACCCAACCATGAAAGTAGATAAATAGGTGCTCGCTCTCACATTTTGACCTGGCAATTCCCTAGGCATATTTAACAGAATTGTGTTGTGAACATCCCGTATTGTCTTTACCAAGGCAACAGCGCAGAAGCCTCTTGAAATGGGTTTCCAAACACTGGATAGAAGGAATACAGTGATGAGCCAGTCTGGTAGGTGTGTGTAAGTAACTTGCTTTGCTAATCTTGGATTCTTCTCAAAATGAGTTTACAGAAAAGAGTTTCTTTATGACGTAATTAAAATACTTGCAGAGGAAGTAAGAAGTTTATTTCTCTCTTCCACTTGAGGGAGATCACTTCTCTCAGTTTCCAGGAGAAGCATCTTCCTCCACTCTCTGAGCATAAGTTCATTGTTGGATCTGTGCTTAAAAAGACAGCACGTGTTTGTCAGGGAATTTAGGTGAATATTTCTGGCTTTCCACAAAGACTTCTCTTTCTAGGTGAATCATATGCACTACAAGGAAATAATCTTATCAACATTCCTAGTCAAAATTTTAACACTTACATTTCTGACTAACTACAGAGTAATCAGGCAAGATTATTAACAAGATACTTACTCTAATCAGATTAAGTCCTACTGTTATCTTCTTTAGTCTAAGAAGCCCATTAAAGAAAATTAATTACTAATATTATCATTCTCAGTTAAACATGTTTAACTGAAAATTTCCCTCAGTTTTATCTTCAGTTTCAATTTAAGTCACTGGAAATTCTTACTAACTCTTCTGATCAGCTAACTACTGTGAATTTCACCTGTAGGCTGATATATTCTCTGTAATTACCATTGACAACTCTTTGGTTGATACCTAACATCATTGCAAATGTAAGCAAATATTTTGTCTTTTAGCCCAGCTAATCAGATACTGAAAAGTCTCAAAATACATGTAGATGACATTTTACTTTATACTGGAAGTGAGTATTTTATTCTTTTGGATAGCTTTTGTAAATATTAGCTACATAACTTCTACTTCACATTATAACCAGTCTTTTTCAACACGACATCTGATAGTTGTATTATGTATTGTTCTGGATACGACCTGACACACTCAAATTGTCAGTTATCCATAAGATTTTTTGCATACCCAGTCTAGTGGAGAATAAAATGCTATATGATATTTCAATGACTCAGTTGGTCTATCAGAAGCAAAGTAGATGATTTTTTTCTCTAACGCATTTTGGAAAGGAACCTACTTCAATGGTGTTTTAGAAGATCAGCCATATTCATTTGGAGCTAAGCTTATTACTAAGTCAGTCTTTTGAATCCTGGCTTCTATGCATCTGATAACAACACAGACATAACCCTTCAGTATAAACAGTGCTCCTGTTTAGACATACTGATGCACTGAAAGACATGTATGTCTTTCAACTTCTCTTCACAACATCTCACCCTGTTAAAAGTATATGGATTGACCTTATCTCTAAATGGTTTATTTAATCTTCAAATTAAAACAACACAGTCATCTTATTTACCTCCCTTGACTTCAATAGTTAGACAAAAAGCACCGGATTGCATACAGAATCTATATGTAGCTTTTTGTAATGTATTATTCAAGAAATCTGCCATTAGCTACAGTATATATTGCAGTACCAGCTGCTGTTGCAACATAAAGAGGGGACTGCCACTTCTCCACTCTGCGATCAGGAGCATGTGCTGGATCAGTTTATGTAATAAAGGAAGGACCTGGCATCAAGCTTCGGTCAGGTCTCTTCTAGTAGGGCCATTATAAGCTCAGAAATTCACTATGTGATACGCTTCTCAGCTGAAGTGCAAGGCCTTGATTTCTCCCGTGTATCACAGTCCTGCAGATCAAACTGTCTGGCTCTTGGAAGTGACAAGAGTAGCTGCGAATGTGAGAGAGAGAGAGAAAGAGAGAAACATTCTACCAGACTGAGAACAGTGCTACAGCACGAATGTTGTCAGATTAATAAGTAGCACAAATGGGAAGGCTGCAGACTTCTAAACCCTTGACATTAGCATCATATTTATGTACTGCATTTTATAAAATCAGCCAGACACAAGTGGCTTCTGCTACACTGTTTTACAGAATGACAGCATGCTCATCCTAAAGGATGACTCCTTGACCATTCCCACTTCCTAGCTCTTGGAATGCCTTTTGTAATATGTTGAGGGGTAAAACATCACTAGGGACAAAATATTAGGACCACTCAGCTATTGTGTCCTCCACAGTATTTTTAGAAACAGTTTGGATGATGGATACACAGTTTTGAATGACCCCACTTACATCTAATAGCACTTCTCCCAAATGAACGTTGCATGTTCTGAATCTTCAAGGAGGCACATACATTCCTTTCCATGGAAAAGGAAGGATATAAATGGCTGAAAGGCTCTTTACAGCTATTTACATCTTTGATCAGATGGCGAGGTGTGTTATATGAGGGTAGGAGATCAGCAGTGGATGAAGATGAAAGTACTTTTGCAGCAAGATCAAAAATGGGAACAACAGCTTGGAGGTGAGAGACAACAGAGACAGAGGAAGAACAGACAAGAAACTCTTCTGTCTCAAACAAGACAAGGTCAAGCAGACCTATAGCAAGACTCCTGAGGGTAAAAGGTTCATAGAAGGGAGGTCTGTGGCAATGCATTTATGCTTCTCAGAAGTTTAGGAAGATAAAAGAAACTCCATCTCATTGCAAAGAAGAAAGGATGAGGCAAGAGAACACTTAAGGTTCTGACTCTGATGTGGAAGACGACAACATGCCTAGGCCTCATATTTTTGTGACACCAAACCAAGTGGAAAGTCCACCACGGTGAGTAGGACCATCTTTTGATAACAGCAAGATGCCTCTTTCCAAAGGCATGTAACTTGTCATTGTTCTAGCAGCATTCCTTATGATCAAGGCACCACTAAATCATGCCACAGGACTTGGTGAAAGAACAACAATCTTGTCTCACAGTATCAAAGGGCACTAAGGCAGGGATTTAGAGGACTCCAGGACTCCATAGGTTCCAAATATTTGCTAATCCAGTCAGACCAGAGCAGCTGTTCTCCCTACACAGGAGTCATTCTCACAGATTCACTAAATGGGTAACTCCATAGATACCCATGCCCCTGTGGGCCTTGATCTGCAGTCAGAATGACAGTGATGCTGACAGAGGCTTCCTGACCTAAAGAAATGTCTCTTGTAACAAGCAGGAAGAGACAAGGGAGTGTTTGAGAATGGTGCCTGGCAGGATAGGTCTAGAAGGCAGAAAAGGCCCATCAGGTTTTTCTGTCCTTTCCCAATGGGCAATTTTTCTTGATGGCTTTCATAGAAACCCCACTTCCCACTTATTAAAACTCATAATTTTAATTCATTATTATGAAGGCAGAGGAGAAGCAACCCTTATTTTTATTAACTGCTCTTTGGACACAGGTTACTGTTGTAGGTGAAACTTTATTCCTCATCTCCCTTGAGAGACCGAGCAGGGGCATCGCCTCTGTGTGTATGCCATGACTTCCTCTGAGCAAACTCTCCAGATCATAGCCAGAAGAGGGCCTCTGGGCACACAAATATCAAAGGCTTTGAGAGACTCCAGATGGCCTCAGTAGGAAAGGGTGGCTTTTCGTGATGTATTCTCATTGCACTTTGACTAATGCGTCCTGGACAGTAAGAAGGCCTGGCCTAGATGTAAATATTCTCTGCTGTTTTCTGTTAGTTTTCCAAGAGGGCAGTCAGTCCTTGAAGTTCTATTAAGTATGGACTGGTTTTCAAGGCCAACACCATTTGTACTTGCCAAAAGAAAAATATTTTCATCTTTGACAGTAAGAAAATATTTCTGCACTTTAAAACATCATGTCCGTTCTCTTGACTTCAGAGAGCTTTTAGCTCCCCAGCTTCCACTTCTCCTCCCCACTCTTGGTGGAGTGCAAGAGCCACTGACCTATGCCTTGACCTGGGCAAGGAGGAGCCCTGCTGCAGCTGGGGAGCATTTCATATGACCTTCGAGTCATATGAGGAGAACAAGGACAGTGCAGAGATATGTGAGTCTGGGCAGCGAGCACCAAGGGACAGAAGGCTAGCCAGCCCCCACAAGCCTTCGGTACCATGGCAACCAATAGTAAAAAATTCAGAGGAAAGTAGGTGGGATGCTATATTTTAGTCACTTACTTACAAACAAGAGATGTTTTTTGATAAAAGAGAACAGGGAAGACCTGCGTGGGCTGAGTAGCCTTAAAAAATTGTGATGGCAACAGAGGGAAAGCCTTCATAGGCAAATAAGGCAGAGAAGGGAAAGGAAAAACTGTGTCAGAACAAGGAAGCAGAGCTGTTTGGGAGGGGTATGGAGGATTATGGGGTTTGCATGCTGCACATGCATGTGGGAGAGTCTGGGACGAGTGGAAGCCCCAAGGAGAGCATGTGGGTTGAGCAAGGCCATAGCAGGCTGGAAGGAGCTTGCAGGTCTGCTGGACTGCAGGGAGGGAGCAGCAGCGCGTGGCGGTGGTCAAACAGAGCAGCTGCGGTGTGGGCATGCTGGGGGAGGGACACATCTCGTTCTGCACGTTGGGTAAAGTGCAAGACCTTATTTCTAATTTCTCTTTTTTTTCTTTTTGTATACTTTTGGTTGCTCACTTGGGAAAGTAACTAACTAACTAAGTCACATGAAAGCTATGCTATTTCGTGATTACAAACACCGGCTTCTGTTAACATTGGAAGCACTTTAATGTGAAGTAGGGTGGATATTTGCTTCAGAACTATCTAGTTATCTGTCTCTAGGATCTTTTTACATTGCCTGGGTTAACAGCAAGGATGATACAAAAATTATTCTTTAAACTTTTTTAACCAAGTTTTAAATTTGAAGATGATATTTTTGCATGCATTTATTTAAATTTATTTCTGCTTTGACTCTTAAAATGAGTAGTTCATTTTTTGTGACACTTGTGGCATCTGTTTTTCCAGTCATGATACTTTGTAGGTCTTTTTAAAAAAGTTATATTTGGGACAAACTTCTTCACATTAGAGATGGAGGTCCTTAGTGTGTGATAATTTCATTGCTGGACAGGTGGTCTGTGCCAGTCTTTGCTTGTCTTTCCTGTTTGATCAAAACCAAAATTATTTTGTTTTTAAAAACCCATATATGCAGGTGTCGTGTGTGTCCTATTCTTACAAACTCTTTAAACAAATTTCTAAGGCACTGTTTTTATCTCAGTATCAAAGTACACAATGTTTGTTGGGCAGCAGGGAAACTAGAGTCCCTTTCATAGGACCATTGTCAGTGAAGAGTATTCCCAGAGTGGTTTTGCAATAAAGTATATAAATTCAGAAAGCAGCTTCCTAAAGTTAGGTGTGTCTGCAAATTGAAAACTAATAGGTTATTCCTTATTATGACAATTCCAGTAACACCAAGTGGGGCTTTCTTCAGCCATGTATGATAAAAGAAAAGCATATGGTGGTTTGGGTTTTTTTAATTCTATTTATAGTAATGCAAATATGAGATAGTAAATTATGCAAGCAATAAAGGGAAACTGAGATTAAATATAATGTGCGTACCATTGATGGCAATTTTATTATATTGCAGTGGTGGACTAACTTGCATTGACAGACTAACACTGCACTCAGTAATATTTGTGTTCATCACAATAAATCTGAGGTGTAATTCATAAAAGAAATTATCTTTCAGTAGAAATCAAATTATATCAGCACCTCACCAGAAGAGCCTCTTTTTTTCCCAGGTATCTGCATTAGCGTCTTTAAAATCAGCTTGTTCAACTTAAATGGAAGCTTGCTCGTACTACTCTTGGATCCTTTAATGAAATGCACTGGGGAGCTGAATGTTGTCAGCCAGGACCGGGACCTGCTTTTAAGCTCTCTGTGTCAGTAACCATGGAATGCTGTGAGGTCAGACAGCACGCTTAAATCGGCTTTTATGTCAAACCAGGCTAAATAAGAACAAACAAAAGAAGTATTTATTTACCAAATATAAATACATGATGCTGTTTGCAAACATTTAGAAATGAAAAGAAGTAACATGCATCTACCTCATCTGCCTCAAGGTCCATTCCACCCTGCAGAGGTCAGCTTGGAAGCTGACAGATGCTTCACTGCCTTCCTGTCTGAAGTCTATTTTGTAAGCAACCCGACTTTGTCCAACTGCATTCATGGAAGTACACCCTGGATTTGCTGTTCCTGCTTCACAGATATCATAATTCTCCTGCTGAGGTTTAACAGAATGAAAGTTGCCTCTGCAAGACTCAGGATTTTGGGCAAAGTGTCAACTTTCCTGCCACCAGAAAAGTGTCTGCTTTATCTAACCTGGAAAAGTTAATGTCTCTTGGGTATGATCCAGGGCTAACCTTATTTTTCCATACAGCAAATGAAGGATTATTTTCAAGGTGAGCTGAGTGAGCAGCTAAGTCATTCACTGCAGGGCAAAAGCATTTCCTGCTGCCTAAGTCAATGAATGGTTTCTCTGCACATTGACCCTGGTATTTTCTAGAAACATATAACTGGACAACACCACATTGTACTGACATATACATTGTACTAATACTACAGCTTTTTTCTGACTTTTGATTGAAAGACAGTTTCAACAGACATGACTTTGTATGGTTGTGGATTTCAAATGTATTTCTTTGAGCAATAGTGTAACACCAGAATAAACTACACATGGTTGTAAGTACATTAATAAAGTAAGTTTCTAATGCAAAATAATTTGTACCTCATTCTTCATTTCTGGTTATCTATATAGAACTTTTTAAAGTTATGGCTCAATTGTCCTTTCAGGCTATGTGAGACACTTTTTGTAACACTATCAGTGAATTTTTGAAAGACGAGTCAATGAAATATGTGGATTTTCATAGCAAACAACATTAGCCTAGTTCAGACTATGCCTCTGTGAAAAAGAAAGGACCATAACATACGAGCAGGTAAGATTTGCAAACATTTTTGTTACGCAAAAAAGGTGACATTATTTGTTTAACTTAAAAGTATCAGCTTGGGTTAGAACCCTTTCTGCTTTCACAAGCGATTGATCTTCACATCTATCACAGTGTGCCCGAATACTTGGCTACAACCCTGGGCTTAGCAGCTTATGCACAACTGTGCTGCATAGAAATGAGAAGTGGCAACCTGTGCAAAACTTGCATCTACTTTTCCATCTGCTTTTCTTCTAATTTGTGTCTTTTTCCTTCCTTACAAGGTCCGAGCAGATTCTGCAGAACTTCAGGCAGAAAGCAGTTTGCATACGCAAGTACAAGCAGAATGACATTGGAGAGAAAGAGCTGCAATTCGATTATCTCTCTTAGTTAATGCTGAGAAAAGCTGTGATCTGCGGGGATTACTCAGAATGTCTTAGGAGGCTGTAAAAACCTTACTCTGATAAATGTCGCTTTGAATATGCCATCTAACCTTCCTGTGTGAAAAAATGTTTTTCTCTCACGTCCCCCTGCTAAATTCTGGCAAGCTCTTATATTATCTAAAGCCACTAGCATTTCTGCAGCTTCAGGAGACGATCTACAGAATCCCAAGGAATCTATGCTAATGCATCTCCGGGGTTTGGCTAGGTTTTGTGTTCCTTGCAGACTGCTCTGGGGATTGTATACGCTTCGTGCCAGTGTGTTGATGGATGTTTTGTGATGCTATATAAATATTTCCTTACTTTTTCCATTATATTAAACACTACAGGTGGAGAATAGGTATTCCATGTCTCAACTAGGGTGACTGTGACAGTCCTTATCAGAAAGGCCAAGTTGAAACGGCTGCTTATATTTTAAAATTCACTTCCATTTAGGACACTAAAAAAATGCTGAGAATGCCACGTCTACTTATTCTTTGTTTATACACTTTGCGGCTGTGCCGCTTTCCCTAAATATTCCATTATGAAAGCGTATGGATGCATTCAGAGAAATCAGTATCATACTACAGGACACAGCTTTGTTCTAGCTCATTTGCAGTAGGGTGCCTGGTGTGATAATTTTCAAGTTAAAAAAGGCACTATGTTCTATTTCTGTAGGGCCACAAGAACGGGATTTTATAGAGAGCTATTCCCAAGGGCAGGCCTGTGGGAAAAGTTGTAAGAAACTGGCTCCCACCATTGTATTGTCCAGCAGACCAAAAAAAGCAAACAAGTAAGTCTCTTCCTTTCTTTTTAAAGAAACATGTATCATTGTAATTCTGTTATTTAATCTCTATGTATTAAGAGTAACGTACCTGAATAAAAACCATGCAAATCTTATTGCAGGCAGTTGCGGCATGGCCAAAAATGAGATTGCTTTCTCCAAAGAGAAATGATACAACACTGTCACAATTCATTGCGAAGAGGCCAACAACCTCGGTCCCTTTAAAAATCTTTTTGAGTGGCCTTCTAGCACTTCTTTTAGTTACAGCGTTCTTTTAAAAAGCAGTTCTATTTCAAGATGCCCATTTAATAACGCATCGTTCAAAGCTAATGACATTTCGTATTGCAGTAGAATTTTTCACGTCTGGATTTTGAATCAGCTTACAAGTACTTGCTAAAGCAGACTGAGAGATTGTATATTAAATAGATGTGGATGGAAGAAAAAGGAACTTTGAAAGAGATCCTCCATCTCATGTCTTTGCCTAACTTCTGGCTGTGATTATTAGAGCTAGTGAGAAGAAATTTATTTTCTAAAGGTTTTAGATTATTTCAGAGTACATACATAATGTCTTTCAAAATGCATATTCTCTCATTTACTAGAAAAATATACATAAGAAGAAGAACAAATAAAATATATTGCATTTTTTTCACAGACCACATTATTTATATATATTTTTGTATTCACTTTTAAAAATAAATACATAAAAAAACCTACCATCGGTGCCCATGCAGCTATGAAACCTAGAAAGACTTAAATCTGCTTCTTGGACTAGGAGAAATGCCAATTTATTAAAAAGGCATCAAGACCACAGTCCATGCTGGGGAAAGCAATGACAGAAAACATGGCTCAAAGAGAGGTCAAGCTCATCCCCCAGGCACAAATGCCAGTTCATTCCTGTGGAGCAGGCACAGACCTTGGCAGAGGTGGGGCGTGGGTCCAAGGGACATGATTTACCCGGCCTCGAGCTCTGGAGACTGAGCAGGAGCCAGATTTGTGTGCCTTTTACCACACAGTCTAAGGGCTCATGCAAACAGGAAGGATACTGCCCAGCCTCAAATGCCGACAATCTAAGTATTTACAAGAAGGACTAAGCTGAGATCAAAGGATATTTAGAGGATTTCAAGGGTCTGGGCGCAGCACCACCTCTGCTTTACACAAGAATTGAGATAAGAAATCTAGTCCAGGAATATGATTTAGGGACCCAAGCCATAAACAATGCCAGTGCTCTCCTGAAAGCCAGTTGGCTTGAGAGCCTTTGGCTCACCCCCAGGAACCTTCTGAAGGTACCAAGCCAGGCTGTGGTATGGATGATGGTGGCTTTTTTCATCCCCTTTTTGCCCAAATCCTCTTGGATAGTTTTTACTTCCTTGCTAGGGAGTAAAACCCATGGCTAAATAAGACTAAAGGGAGTTGGAAAAACCACCCTTTTCATTATCCAAGTCTGTGCAATAATTATTCATTAAAATCAGTTTTTCTATTTAAAGGGAAAACTGTTTTTCATATTCTCTTTGGACAGTCTCAGAAGACTACTCTTTACGAAAGGATCCCTCAAGCAAAGCAAAACAGTAGACAACAGAAGCCTTTCTTCCAAGTTTGGTTTTTATATATAAATGTAATGTAAAAAGTGGAAATGTAAGCAGGAATTGTGACAGATGATGCAAACTGTGTTACACAATGTCAGTGTTTCGGCAAGGTGAGAGACAGGTTCACAAATCCTCTTCGGAATTTGGCCATGTTACCTCCAGCTCCAAACAAGCAGATATCAGGGAAGGCAAGCTGAGAGTAACTTCACTCTCTGGTTTCTCCTCAGGTTCCATCTCATTTAGCACATAATAAATTTTCTCCTAAATTCTTTTTTGAAACAAACTTAGTCAGTTCTCACTCTGTGACATAGCTCAGGAAGAGCTTTGCTCCAGTAATGATTTCTCAGAGTCACTCAGGACAAGATCTGAGTTTCCCTGCTCTGCACAGCCTTTGACACTGCCTCAGCAGGTTCGGAGTCCTCAGCTATCTCTCCTCACCTTTACTCCATACCTCAACAAATGCATCAGCATCCTACCATGCCGTTGGCCTCTGCGGCATTCTCTCTGTTATTTTAGATACTTTCAACAGAAAAATCACAACAAAATGATAGCTCTTTCGTGGTTCAGAGGGGTACCCCATGAGATTCAGAAGACATTCAGAGGAGGGCGTCGGGCCAAGTGTTATTCAGTGTGCACACAGCTTGTGTGCTTCAAAGAACATCGCCATCTGCAAGTGAGAACGTGACCCATGCTGCGCAACTTGGCCTGGGCTTCAGGGAACGCTCCCAGGGGACAATGTCACTGACAGCGTAGACATAGTTACAATCTAGTAAAGTAACATGTGCTCTAAGTGAAAACTACTCCTGCTCTTTCATGGGCAGCTTCAGGGTTTCAGCTGATACAGGTTGCCCACTATAGCACAGCTCAAAATGTCAAAGTCACTGGTTCAGACACCGGTTTCTGCAATGGAGGAGGACCCCTATGCCTCAAACACAAACGTAGATCTTTGAAGTCTGAACTTAGGAAGGCTAATTTTTATGACTGCCTAACCTCTTGTAAGCACTAACCCTGTACTGTGTGTGGCTGGATTAACTGATGCCAAGAAGAAAATTCTCCAAGGTTTTTTAATCTCTTTTGTTAATCTCTTGCTCTGCCGCAAAGGAGAGACAGACTGACAGACAGACAGAAAGAGGAGGAAAAGTTAGTTCTGATTGAACTAAATAAAGGCATGAGAGAGACAATTTTTTTCAGTGAAACATATCCCATAAGCTAAGGTGAATAATTGCATTTAATACTCCCTTCCCCAGGCATTAATGAAATGGATATGGGACAGCCTGTTCCCTCTCTCTTTCTCTCTCACTTTCAGCACCACTGGTGTGAAATTTACTCTTATAAAACTTCTATGGATGTCTATTTCTTAGATTTAACTCAATGTGTATGTGAATACCTGATGGGAGTTCTGAGTATTCTTGTGATTATGAGAAAATTATTTCTGTCTGGCATCCTTTAAATAATAGCCAATATACTTTACCAGGAAGTACATTTTGCATCTCAAATGCAGAGTAACTCAAGCAATTAGTGAAGCGCTGCTAACTTGATAGGCAGAGCTCATATTAATTGGCACTTCTGTACATTTCAATGTAAGGTTCTTTTAGTGAAAGAGGGTGTCATTTTTCATTAGCACAGAGTGGAGATTTTTTTTTTTTTTTAATCAGATAAGACCCTGTGAAAACTAAGAGCTTCAACACAATCCTTATACTCCTTCCGAGGAAAATGATCTGATCTAGCTTGTTAGCAAGTAATGCTTGAATAAAAAAAGTTACTTCTATTTCAGATCTAGTTATTTTTAGTCTGCCTGCACTCTAGTCTAAGTTTATACAGCTTCATTCACTCAAGAGAAGTCATTAAGGGTTTTTTTTTGAGAGGGATGGGAATAGGAGGGTGGGAACAGTGTAGTAGTAATTCCTTAGTCATTTGTGGGCTTCCTTTCCTGCTGAGATATTTATACATTCTATCTGTAGTTGTCAGTTTAACACATTATGGATTCATAGAACAATTTTGTTCATTTAAAAAGGATCCAGTTATGAAAACTGGAAAAATCACCATTTTATAAATTAGAATACATTTATTGTGTTAACATACCTAATCCTTGAGATGAGCAAGGGGAAAAAGAGTTAACAAACTAAATATATCTGAAGTGGCTACTGCTAGCTGTTCCTCGCAGTATTCCAGAAATGTTCCATATGGAAGGAAGCAGATCTGATATGTTTTTTCAAGAGGGAACCAAAAAATAAGAGGATGAAAATAGACAGCGAATCTTCTGTCATAATTAGAAGCATTTGGTCCCTCAGGTCTGAGAACTAAAGTTTGACAAGAGAAAAAGACTAAGTTTCCTAGGGAGGGACAGTAGGGACGAAATATTGATGACAGTAATACTATCAGTCTAAGACAGGAGAAAAGGTTGTCAGTCAGAATAATAAAAAATGTGAAATCAGTCTTTAACAGTAAGATTTTTGAAGAATAAATATGATTGTGGTTTTTAATTTGCCTTCATCATTATTATTTTCTTAAATTTATTTTGTAGTATTTCTCCACTGGAAGGATAGAGTTTTAACGTTTATGTACAGAGTTTATAAATAACTGAGTAATTCCATATATGAATGGTCTCCTGCAAATAATTGTAATCATTTGCATTAATGCCATATCTTAATCCAATTTCAATTCCATTGCAAAAAAAAGTTTGGTTTTGGTTTTGAACAGAAGGCTGTCTGTCATGGTCTCAGTTAATGGACCTGGATATTCCTCTTCCACCTAGCCTATCACGGCTTTTTTTCTCTGTTTTTTTCCCTGCTTGACCTGTTGATGTCACACACCTCTTGCAGTCTAGGGGAAATCTTGTGAAAACTTACACTCAGACCTTATACCTGCATCCCCCTAGGCTGAAGGTGTGTGTCTGCAAGTAGATGAGTGGACCTTGCAGCCTGCCAGAGCAGATGGAGGTCGGCTCCTGCCTCACCCAGCCCTCCTCCTCATTCCCAGCTCCTTGAACCCAGCCCTGCCTGGGAAGGGCCCTTGTGCCTCTGGGACTTACTGGGTTCTCCTAGCACCCTTCCCCTTACTGACCCGGCTGCTCCTCCACTGTGGAGAGGAGAAGCTTTCTGGGAGCCAGAAAGAGTTAAGTGGAAGGACATAATGGAGGCAGTGAATGTTGAATAGCTTGGTAGGGATGAGCAAAGGAGACAAGGCTAAGGGGAGCAGTGGAGATGTGCAGGACTATGTGGTTAGGGACGGTAGGAGATAGGGGGGAGGGATGAGGGCTGAACACACCACCATTGAGGACAGGGCAGAGGATGGTCACTGAAAGCCTGCCAGAAATTTGCTTGTGGAGATTCTTTCAGTATTGCTTGTGGAAGGAGCAATGCTGGGAGCCTGGGGCACACTGTGATTGATGCTGTCTGGTGTCCCTACCAGCCGAAAGCTGTGGCGGCTCTCTTCTACCCAATCCTATGACCTGATTGCCATGGAAAGGTTTCCTTTTCTCCCAGCTTTCACTGAGATCAGTGAGACCCTGAACATCAGCTGAATGGATATTTCTCTCTTTCTGTTTGAAGTCTGCTAACTGTTAAGCTGCCCTGAAATGTACTTTTGATCCTGTAAGCTTAGTGAAGGCAGGAGATAGGGCAGGATTACAGAAAGGCCTTGATTTTCTCTTGATACTTAGGTGTTACCTCACTAAGTAGATTGCCAATTTGTACATTCTTTGGTCTACAACCTATCATCTCACCTATAAATGTACTGGCATTTCAGAGTTTGCCATACTTCAGTGCTTGTTGTGGCTTCTAGAAATAGGTGATCTGTACATACTTTGTATTTCAATCAATATATTCTTCTTGCCTGAAAAGTTTCAAACTTTAAGTGACAGATGACTTACATGCTGACAAACACATTGAGATGTGAATAGAAGGAGTTAAGGTACACAACTCAAAATCTCAAAATCTCTGCTTTGTGTTAGGGTGTGCTTTTCAGAAGTCATGAAGAAGAATGCTATCTGTGGTCTTCAGTGGGTGTTTTTGATGCTCAGTAACTAAGTGAGGTTTTAAGTATCTAAAGGATGGGTCTTATGATCAGTTAGGATGTATCAAGTTTAATCACCTTTTAACCCAGATATTGTAATTTCCTATGTCTCTATCTATAGATAAACTGTATCCATAAATGCGCTTCTACTTCACTTCAGTACAAAATAAAATAGGTTAATTAAATCTTTTGAGAAATAAGATCGCACCTGAAAATTTTGCTGAAACTTTAATACTAATAACAAGTTAATGATTTTTAAATACGTTTACATTATTAAAGCCATAAATAGGGCCCTGTTACTTTTTTTTTCAATTAGGATGAAAAGTTTATTACATGAAAGAGCTATGCTTTTAGTAAAATCTTTATTCACAATATAAACACAGTGTCTTGCTTGCCTAACCAGAGAAATAAAAAAACAGCAAGAAAGTATTTTTCTTGCTCAGAAATACTCAGGTATGCCACCTGAGTAAGCTTCCTGCTGGAAAAGCTTTGACTTCTTTCCTTCTTCCTAGCATCATGTTTTAAATCCATCCGCCCGCTCAGAAACCCACAGCTGGTGCTAATACCGTCACCCCTACGCTGGCTCCTAGATTGGATTTGGAAAAAGCTTATGATTAGATGAACAGTAGCCTTTTTATCTGCGGCTGATTTTATTCTGGGCTTGTTGTGCAGTCATGATGGAATACCAAACTAAATGGAGACTTGTGAAAATCCTCATCTGAGTGTTAGTGTCTAACATCTCAGTACTCTGGTATTTCCTTTCAAATTAGTTGTTGTTTTAATATCCAAAAGAGCTTAGTTGATCTTTTGTTGAGCCTGATGACATGTGGCTGGGAAACTCACTGACTCTATGAGTTCCTTTTGGTTCAAGACTCGTGTCATATTGCAGCCGTTTGCTCCCTTCTGCAAAACAAGAAATTGTAAATAAAGAGAGACTTAGAAATACTACTCTGAATCTTGTGTAACATAGTAAAATTGATCAGAATATAAGCTTTGGTATGAGCTCTTGCATGGTAGCTATCCTAAAGTGGTTTTCTATACAGGCGCTCGCTTTGAATATTGGAAACTCCAATAGTTTCCACTGAGGAGGCACGACATTCACTTTTATATTGAACATATGGAATTGCTGGTATAGAAAAGATAATTTTCCAGTGATTATTCTAGGAAATTTCCACATCACATAAGCTATACATTTGCTCATTGTTTCTTCTTTAGGAATCACTCAGCTCAGGCAATTTTGATCTTTCTTGCTACTTGGAAACCAGTAAACAATTTCACTTAGATCCTCCTTTTCCTTCCACATCACATATCTTAGCACTTGTTTTCAATTTTCTTGTGTTTCTGTGTGGTGGTTTTTTTTACTGATCAGTAACTAATAAGGAATGGAAAGCGAGTTCCACAGAGATTAAACTCATACAATATGTGTAGTATATGAGTAATTTTAGAGTAAGGCAAAACATATATTTTTGTTTTAAGGGTATAGACTAAAACTTTTCTATGCTTTCTACACTATGATGGGCCAGAAAGGAATGTTTGTTCCTTGGGAAAATTAAGGTAATATTTGGAAAAAAATACAGACTCTCCAGGCTCAGGTTTCTGATTCATTGCATGTCCACTCCCTGGTCATACACACAGCATAATGCTTCACCACAATTGCCACATTAACTCACTGTCTTAAAAGATTGAGAGCCCTTTCTTTTCTCAGTCTCCCTAGTAAATTACAGAAAATTATTTCATGTCTCAGTGCCTATGCAAAAGCAAAACCCCAAACCCCACCGAAAACTGACTTCAGCACAAAGCAGATTGTGCATTGGCTCTGAGCCTCCCAGCTATTCTTCTTAAGGGTCAAGCAAAAGTATTTATTTAGTGCATCATAGCACCATATTCCAACACATTTCCTATTAAACTGGAGGAATGTAATACTGAGTGTATTTCATTACCCTACAATTAATGAAGGGCACAGGGCCACACAGTATGAGACAGAGAGCAACAGGTCCTAAAGAAAACACGTAGTGTGGCTATGGTACCCTTCAGAAAGTGTGAGTATTGTTCTGTATTTGTTCCTGCATCTCATTCTATTTCCAACTTCCGGTCTCCATTGTGTTTTTCATTTGTTCTTCACATCATTTAGGTGTGCCTTCCCCTTGTGGTTATCTTGTCTATATAACTCAGGTGCTACACTTAAAACTCCCACTTCCCACACAAAAGTAACCTTCTCTGAAAGGTTAGAATACCTTTTATCACTTTGGTGATAGAGGTGCTAAATATCAGCAAGCGTTGGACCAGACAATCTCCAGGCATCCCTTCCAACCTACGTTCTTATCCTATGGTTTTGATTTGATATTGTGGTTTAAGGATGGACAAGGCAGCATGTACCATCCAATTCTCCCACTTTGGGGACTAAACTGCACCTTTTATGGGTCAGCTACTGGCTCTGGGTTTTTTTATATGTGGTAACACATGCCTGAGAAAATAGATGTTTACTCTCTTCCCAGCTAATCTTTCAGCTTTCTGAATCTACTATAGGAAAAAAAAAAAAATCAAAAGCAAAATAATCCACATCCCCCAAGCACTATGCAGTGCCTCTGTCAACAATGGAGAGCTTGTTCTTTCATCCTCTCCTAAAACCCTTTACATGAGACACTGAGCTCTGCCTTTTCTTGCCTTCAGCTGAGACCAGTCCATTGTGTCCAGCCTTTGGAAACTGGCGTCTGAGCAAGAATGTTTTATGGGGCTGTACACGATCAGATGAAATATGCTCCAGTGTGTTCTGCTGTGCTTGTGTGTCTGGATGAGTGTGTGCTGGGACAAGAGGAGAGGAGAAGGCCACTCACAAAGGGCAAGCTTGCACTTACCTAACACTATCCGAATTTTGAATGCTGGTAGCTGTGTACTTGTGACTGTGTGTATAGCTTTAAACTTGAGTTTGACTTTGCATATGCTGGCAACCTACAGACTATAGACTAACGATGGATACCAAACACCTCCCTCCTTCCTGTGTTGTCACTCAATCCTACACTTGCTTTCTCCTTATCTCCTTTCTGCACTGGAGCTATTAACAGCTTCCCAAATAATCTCTTCTGCAATAGAAGAAAGCCCTACAGTTTGGGGGATTGTATTCCTGAGAAAAAATTGAAAAATAAGGAAGTCAGCAAGGCATGTTCTGAATCAGACTACAATCCTAAGAGACAATCTCATTAACGGTGCTTGCTGCCAAGCGCTGTTTCACTTGCCTTCAGAACTGTCTGCACTAATGACTACCTCCACTTGGAAGTTATTTACATAAAGTATTGTTCTCATGTCACTGCTACGGATAGTAGATCCTCGCTAGGTGAGATGAAAAAGAAGCAGATAGAGCAGGTTACAAATGAATTCAGAGAAAACTGGGTTTAACATGGTGGTGGGAAGGATGAAGTATTCCTCCCATAATGTCCCCACTATGCACAAGGGCAAATACGTCACCACTGGGGATGTCCTTACACGAGACCCTCACAGGTAGGTTTCCACAGTGAAGGTGTTGATCTGTGCTAAGGTAGTCTGTGCTTCACTAGTTCCCATCATTTGATGTATTTACTTGCTTCCCAACCTTTCTTAGTAAACATGGGTGGGTCTATGGGGCAAACAAAGAGGACATCCAGATTCTTGAGGAGAAGTCATAGGAAAGAGAAAATTGCAGACCTGCTCAGTGTCTGGGCTGGGCAGCAGTTTTCCATAAACTCTGAAGGAAAAGTGTGACGTCTAAACTTTGCGACTGGCAGGGAAAGACTTTGTACAGCTAGAGAGGTCACCTGCCCGGTGGCAGATAAGCAAATATGTAATAGTCTGACATGTTGCATCCTTGCCCTTGAACTTAAGTGGCTTGACAGAGAAAAGGAGACCATTGAAACATGCAATGATACTTAGGTGTGATTTAAATTCTGCTCAAAATGAGTATCTGTTGTGCTTTTGACCTGTGACACAGAATTGCCTGGAGACATTTTATCTGAAAAGCAAACCTTATCATATGCACGTCCATTGGTAATATAAGCCACATTTTACAGACAGTTCTAATACAGACTTTGAATAATCTAGTGCTCCAAAGGGTGCTAGACTGATGCTATCATTTGATAGTGAGTGACTCTTCATCTAAGCAAGAGAGAAACTGAGTGTAAAGCCTATGTCTAAAAACATAGATTTCATTGCAGTTTGCTGCTGAAATGCCAGTGCCCACTGGTCTCATTCCAATATGACTCAGAGAGCTTTTTATTCTCTTGATTGTTTTGATTTTTTGCCCAAAAATATAAAACTTGATGGCTTTGAATGACTGTAATGACTGGAGCCCAAAAGTTGGTAGCACTTTCACTTAAATGAACAGATATTTAGAGACATGATTACTATATAACTTATATAATGTGCATTTATTGAAGGTGGTGGAATGTTATATAGTAATATTTTGAGAAAGTCCTGTAATAATCAAATATATTAAAAAGTTGGGTGAATAATTGGCTCCCAGGTAATGTATGTTTTCCAGCTTTGTACAAGCTATTTGTCTAACAGCTTTTGATGCTTTTCCATTGCTGGCATTTATATTGCACCAGAAACGTGGTTGGGTTTGTGACTTGTTTATCAGTAAAACTAATTTCTATCAAAGCAACATTTAAATTAAAGTGAAAAACCCTCTTCCTCTTTATCTCCATTATGCAGTTAATTTGTACCTGATGTTGGACATCCTGACTAAACATGCTTGTATCAAATCTCTTAAGCTTAATCCCATTTCAGAATGGGTTAATTTATTTGGAAGCAGACAGTATTAGCTCAGATTTAGAAGGTCCACTCCTGTATTTAATTAGAAGTAGCTATTCTGGAGCAAGTCCCGTGTAGGCAAACTTTTATTTTCCTTCAGAGACAGAGCTGGAATTTCCTTCTTTCGGGAAATGCTATACTATCTGAAAAATGTTTATGTTTCAAGGTCACATACAATTACCATTTTTCAGAAAGCCTAAGGAAAACATCTTGTGAACATTTCTGTTCAATATGTATAATGGGTTTTTAACAGAGAAGTTTGGTAGCACATCAACAATTCAATGTTTGGAGAAGCTGTGGCATGGCTGCGGGCGGTCACAGTGACTTCATAGCTGAAAACCAGATCTGAAATAACTATGTCTGATTTCATCATAACACAGTCAAAAAAGAGAGCCTCTCAATATACAACATAATTTTGTTGATCGAAGCCACTATATGGCTGAACTCACTTGTTGACTGTTGATTTAGTTTTAGTATTTTCTCGTTTGCAAAGTTCCCAACTTGTTTTGTTTTGGACCATTGCTAGTTGTAAGACAAAAATGTTTCCATATTTTGGATAACATTACTTTAAATAATAAAAATAAACAGGAATACCTACTGCTGTGTTCTTCAAAAAGTGATAGAGTCCACAGAAAGTACTCTGACCCAGAAAATATATAAGCAAAAGGAGCTAACTCATACCTATGTTGTGTCAGAGAAAAGTAAAACAGAGGGATTCTGTCCTAGTGATCAAGCCCAGAGAAGTAATAAATACTTTCATCCTATTTCAAATATCAGCCACTTCAAGAATGTACTGCTAATTTATAGACACTACCTTTCGGATATATTTGAACAAGTTGGAGAGTCCAGAGGAGAGCAGCAAGAAAGAAGAGCTTGCTGGAAACATGGCCCGTGGAGGACTGAAGTAAGCCGGGTGGTTTAATCTGAAAAGACCCTAGTTGTTAGACTTCAAATGTATAGAAGGCTTCTGAAGAGAGAAAGGGAATAGCCCATTCATTCTTTAGGGGAGTAACACAAGGGAAGTAACTGCAAGAGAGCTATAAGTGAGACAGTAAATGACACTGTTTTAAGGACAATCTTTTAAGTAAAGATTGATGTTCAGTTGAGTAGACCCAGGGAGACCATGGGCTCTTTATCACTGGCAGGTAAAAACGACTTGCTTCAGGACTGACAAAGATACCGCTGACTCTGTACTGGGTAGAAAGAATCGCTATTCTTCTAGTCTATTTTTGTAAAATACCGAGGTAAGAAGCTGATCAAGTTTAAAGGTTTACAACATAGTAGGAACTTCTGATAAAACATTTCAGTTCCTATTTCTAGGCACATGGGAGAGGAGAAGTTACAGATAGTTGTAAGTAGGAGGAAGAAAACAGATGATCTCTCACAAACTGAAATGCCCGTCTTTTATTACTAAGAGGCTTATTCATCTTTTGTATCTTTGTTATGCTACCTACTTAATATAAGGACATTTATGTATACCCACCTAAATATGCTAAACCCGAGTTAGATCCATAAAAGATTAAATACTAGGTCTTTCAAAAAAAATTAGTGAACAGGATTTTTTTGCTGAAAACGCTTTAGTATTTTTTTAAAGCTTCCATTTGACAAAATGTTCTAGGTTCTTATTCCTAGAGGTAAGTAGAAAAGGTCGAACAGGAGTTGAAGAGAGAAATAATCAGAAGTGGCTTAAGTTTAAGACTAAAAAACCAATGCAACAGATTGTGGAGAAAAAAGAAGAAAGGAAAAGTACAATATTCCTTGGAATAAACAACGCAGATACTATGCTTGGCTGAATCCTAAATGGAACATTTTTATAGGCAGTAGTCAGTTTTGTACATGGTAAAGTAAATATTCCCAATAGACAGATACAATGTAACTCGTGTTATTTTTCTAGGGAAAAAACTTGAATCTTTGTCCTCAAGGTTACAGAAGGAAGTAAATTCTGCACATCACTACTTGCAGCAAACAAACAGAGTGATACAAAGGCTTTTTTTTTTGAACCCAGAGAAGTAATGCTTTTTAAAAAGCACTTTAAAACTCCTTTATCTTCCATATCTGTTTCCAGCTGCAACAGCAAGTGGATTTGGTTATTTTTGCCCCACTGGTACTCTGATGTCCTGGCTATCATTGAGAAACACTGCCTGGAATGAACAAAGTATGCCTCATATAACTGGAAATTAGGCAAGAAGGGAGGGTTTCATCTTCCTGATTATCGTAAATCTAGTATCTAGGCAATAACTTCAAAACTGGAGCTTGTGCTTTGATGTTTCTGAAGATCACATGGTACGACCAAGGATCAGCTTTTGTGCTCAGTCAACATGCTTGTTCCCTGGATGGGTGATTTGCTAGCTCAGTTTGTTGGCACGTTTGCTAGTTTATTTTTGGCAGCAGACTGCAGTCAAACAATTGCCGCTGGCTATGATGTGATTTTTTTCACATTTTCAGGTGTCCATTAGCAGTCCTTTGCTGGACGTTGTCTCTCCTTCCAGAGTTGGCAGAATGTATGATGAGAGAGGTCCTCAACCTTTGCGGTGCTGTATCACCTACCTCAGTTTCATTTATTAAATAGCAGTGTTTTTTAAAGTGTTTCAAGTTGGTCTGATTGATTTTTGCATCAAAATGGGTGAGAAATGCTTACCTGAGATGTTCTGCCAGCTTTGCTCTGAAAGCAGTAACCTCAGGCAGAGGAGCTGTGATAAATGGTGGGAAACTGTAAAACACACAACCTCTAGAGACTTCTCTGCAGATAATTTTTTACTAGAGCTGTAGCTTTGATTGATTTCCAGAAGTGCTAGGATCCAAAACATGTGTTGAAACAGAAAGAAACTTATAATGAAACTGGAAACAATTCATGAAGAATCAGTCACGAATTAAGTTCAGTTCAGAAATGTATTCAGTGGCTTTGAACGCAAGTTACACGTTACTGATAGACCAGAGGGGTATCTAAGGTCATAAAAATGGTTGTGAACAGAAGGGATATCTCACACTCTTCAAAGAAAAAAACGTGTTTTCTTGTTTTGCTGCCGCCTCCTCGAACAGATTTTTACCTTTGCAAGAAGAGTAACATCTTATCAAGCAGATGTCATGTTCTGATATTTCAAATGCTTTATTTAATTGCCAAAATCATATGATGGCTGCCTCTGTCTCCTGCAGTTGAACTTTGCCCTTATTAGAGCACTGTTATCACTTTACAGAAGCACACAGAAAAGTTTGAAGTGGAAATTAAATTAATTTTTTACATAATGATGATTAATAGTTTTCTGCATAGTAAGTTTGATTTCCTGTCTCTTTCAGTTCAGATTAAATGAATATTTGCAAAGTACAGGGTCCATTATAAATTGGCAGGGTGAATTCAGGAATCTCTGTGTGAAATTCTATGGCTTATATGCAAGAGTTTCATACAATTAACTGGTTAATGTGAATTCATAACTTGTTACGTTCTCTTCTTTTATATTCATTCTGGCCTTTGGAAGAAGTTACAGAATTCCAAGACCTGGAAATAAGTTTTTCTAAAAAATAAATGACCTGCAAACCTCCAAAACCTGATCTCTTGAGTGCAGAGCTGCTGTACAACATGACTTTTTTCTTTGATGTTGCTTTCTTAGCTTTTTGGGTTCCTCGCTTTCATTATATACAGAGTTAGGCAGACTTAGTATAATTTAAAACATCACCATTTTTGTGAAGGCTATTTAACTCTTTGCTACTGTGCTGTTTCTCGGAGTTATTTAATTTTTCTAATTTTAAAAATGTAGAAAAGTCAAATTTTGCAGTTTATTTCTTAAGTCACTGTCATAATATTTAGACATGATATTTACAAAACCATCAGAACAACAATATCAGGCTGCATTCAGTCATGCTGACTTCCCACATTGTTGGTTATCTTCACATTTTCTTTAGAAATATTCCTTTCTTTTTTTTTTTTTTTTTCTTCTTTTTTTAGTATTGGGGATCAGGCAGCTGCCTCCCCATCACTGCATACAGGGAGAACAATGCATATTCCTCCTGTTACTCAATAGTTTACTCGTTAAAGTATTTGCCTGGGAAGGAGGAAAAATGAAATAAAGGGCTTCTCAACCATCTGTTCACCAGGCTGGGAGCAAGATCATGCTCCTTTCTCCCTTTGAATCTGGGTTGCTGTACAAAACATGGTGCAGTGCTCCTGGGACCAGGGCAGAGGGAAGCTAAAGACAGGCATGGCACGGCTTCCCACAGCCTGTGGAGCAGTGATGCTGGAGCAGGGTAAAGAGGAAGTGGATGCTGTTTGCCCCCCAAAGCCACATGCTTCCCTCTTGGTGTCTGACAGGTCAGAGCATGTAAGCCTGGCTACTGGATGGCCATAAGGAGGTACCAACGGTGCTGGGCCGGGTGCGCTGCATGTCTTGGATCAGGAAACACATGCTGCTCCTCGGCCTTGGGTCAACACAGCAAGGTTTGGTAACGGACACTGAGTTAGGGGTGGGAAGAGCACAGGCATTGCGTCCACTTGTGGTTGGAGAGGCAAGGGTCACAGGAGGTGGTAGGGATGCAACAAAACGAAGCCCAGCGAAGTGAACTCTGAGCAAGACCAACAAGAGGTTCAGCAGAAGGAGAGGTTAGACTTCAGTCAGTTTGTCAGTTTTAGCAACAGGAACCCTATGACAACCGATTGCACAAACAAGAATTTGGTTAACTTGACCAGCTGTTGCTATCATAAATCTGATGGGTAGATATTTTTAGGGGCAAACAGGGTTAGCATATCCATGCAGCATAACCTTTTTTTTTTTTTTCCCTCTGAGGAAAAACTCTCAGGGAGTTTCTGTGCTCGCCGCCTGCGTGCGTACAGCTGTGCAGTACACTTTGCAGTCAGACTAGCAGTATCCCAGTTATAGCTGCATTAAGTCCACATCTTGATGGGTCTGGTGACCTCACCCTTCATTAGAGTTACAAATACAGCAACTTTTGAGATTAAGCCATCTGGGATAATTTCAGAAGTCCAGTCTTTTGCTAAACAATTTGAAGTGTTTTCTTCCTAAATACTCTCAGATGTTTACTGCCTACATAAAAACTGCTAATGGCAGGGCTGCTAAGTGCAACTGGGATCCATGAGGCTTTAATTGCAGCGTGCGACTCAACAGGAGAGCACGGGGAGTCGGGGTGGGGGCTGAAGGAGGGACTGGATAGCAACAGGACACAAAGGTGTATGTATGTGAGAGAGGAAACCTGGGGCTTTGGGGAGTTTCCAGTTATGGTCCAGGCTGAAATGCAGAAGACCTGTTTGAGCCATGCAACGCAGAGCCAGATTTTGACTCTCAGAGAAATAACCATGGTGGCCTATATGGAGATTTAGATGGATTCATTACAGGTGTCCCCAGGGATGCAGTAGGTACGTTTTGTTCTGGCACATGGAGTAGGAAGGGTGCCGGTGCTGAGCTGCTGATGGCTGTGGAGTGCAACGCAGGGTGGGGCACCCAACGAGCTTTTGATCAGCCCATGGGACTTGGCAATCCTGAGGCTCAATCTTTCCCAGGGTTGGATTTTTGAAGAGATTCTGCAACGTGCAGCCATTCCTTCAGGGTGTATGATTGAAGTTCACGGTAGTTACCTGTAAGGTTTGCTAAATGCAAACATTGCCTTTTCCCCACCCCCCCCTCCCCCCCCCAAACCTCCCATCCCACCCACACGCACACACTACATTACAGGTACATTAGTATGCCTGCTTAAAACTTTGCTGTGTATCAGTGATTCTATTTGAACTGTAGTGAATACCCAATTACAGCACGTAACAGCATTGTTCATTTGCACAACTCTTTGTTTGATCCAAAGGTTAAAGCATTTAAAAAAATATAAATCAAGAAAACACAGTGATTACTGACTGAGGCAATTGGATTCCTCTGGAACAGTATGCAACAAGACTTAACAACACGCTGTCGAGTGGTACCACCATGGTGATGGGATACTTTCTTCTCAACTTCTGGCAGAGGAGTAATTGCCCCAGATAACTCACTGTATTATTCTTGGCGATGCAATTCAAAAGATTTAGATGCTATGTCTCTGCCTTCACTGACTCTATTAATTGGCTTTAAGACACATCCCCATTTTGTCATTTCTAAAGGTGAAGGCTGTTCTGTGTTTTGTTAATGATGACAGCATTGCTGAGAAAAAAGAAGGTCTAAAATATTTAACTTTAAGAACATGACAGATTAAATAACCTGTGGGGTCCTAATAATCATCAATCACAATGTAGGAGATGACAAGGTGAAATTTCTAAGATGACATTTTGTCACTTGGGGTAGTCACTTAAACTGACAAAAGCTATACATTTTGCGCTGCAGCTTCTTTACTCTAATTGGGCCAATTTTACTATCATGCTATTATCCTGCACAGCAGAACTGGTGACAAACAAAGAAGCTTTTGTGATCTCAGTCGACTATTTTTCCATGAGCTCAAGAAAATATCTTCTTTGCCAAAAAAGAATGAAAATTGTCCCTGTATTTTGTGACTGGCCAGAAGCCCAAGGCTCATGTCTGTCTGGAAAAAGTCTAATCTGTATTTTTAGTTCCTTCTTGCTTATCGTGGGATCTTGCAGAAAGGGACACAAGTCAGGAGAACTATAATCGCATTTGGTATTTTTCCTGTTACGTGTTGAAATAACTTTCCTTAGGCTATGGTGGAGGAAAAAGAGGGCTAAACTTCCATTCTGTCACTCTTCACTCTTTTGGCAGTCTGCTTTAATTTAGCCTTATTTTCTACTATGCACCAGCACATAATAATTCCCTTTAAGCATATAACAACACGAAACTTCATTGTGTTAGCGCATGCTTCAGTGCAGTTATTGGGAAACTTAACCCATTTTAGAAATGTTTGAACTTTGGAAGAAAATTATCATCAATGGCTACATGAAGAGGAGTAAGGAAGTGGTTCTATAAGTTGTTAATGTAGCGTGAAATCTGAAAACAACCCATCTCATTAAAACTAAAACCATCTTATGTATTACCATTCAGAAACTTTGGGCAAAAATACATTTAGTAACGCATTTATGTTAATGTGGAATGAAATTACACTGGAATTTAACATCGAGTGTATGTGGAGTGGGCATATATCCAGCTGATCTAAAATACTGTCATTTTGGGGAAGTGTTAAGCTGTTCAAATGTATTGCTGTCAACAAACAGCAGTTTATTTTAATAAGCTTTGTTTTTCTGCATGACAGAAGTAGGAAAATGCCATTATTAATGCTCTCCATGTCTTGGACAAAGATTGCCTTTGTTTTTGTCCATTAAACAAGATGTCTATATTCATTGCTTTGGAGACATAGAAATTGGAAAACCGAAGGTAAATATTTCTCTCAATCCTTTAGCACATTTAAGTCTCCAGGGTTTAGATTAAGTGGTGGTGGTGGTGAGGAGTAGTTAGTCAGCATTACGTAAGGCACCAAAAATTGTCAGTCAACCAAAAACTTCATGGTGGTGTCTCTTTGGCTGAAGAGTTACATCTGTTTTAAGACTTTCACTTTTACACTTTATTCCATCTATGTATGTTACAATTCGTAGAATCATAGAATAGTTTGGGTTGGAAGGGAACTCTAAAGGTCATTTAGCCCAGCCCCCCCCGGCAATGAGCTGGGACATCTTCAACTAGATCAGGTTGCTCAGAGCCCTGTCCAACCTGACCTTGAATGTTCCCAGGGATGGGGCATCTATCATTTCTCTGGGCAACCTGTGCCAGTGTTTCACCACCCTCACTGGAAAAAAATTCTTCCTTATATCTAGTCTGAATCTTCCCTCTTTTAGTTTAAAACCATTACTCCTTGTCTATCACTATAGGTCCTGCTAAAAAGTCTGTTTCCATCTTTCTTATAAGCCCCCTTTAAGTACTATAGGCCGCAATAAGGTCTCCCCAGAGCCTTCTATTCTCCAGGCTGCACAACTCCAACTCTCTCAGCCTTTCTTCATAGGAGAGGTACTCCATCCTTCTGATCATTTTTGTGGAGCTCCTCTGGACCCACTCCAACCGGTCCATGAGTTTCCTGTGCTGAGGACTCCAGAACTGGACATGGTACCCCAGGTGGCGTCTCACCAGAGTGCAGTAGAGGGGCAGAATCACCTCCCTCAACCTGGTGGCCACGCTTTTTTTTATGCAGCCCAGGATATGCTTGGCTTTCTGGGTTGCGAGCACACCTTGCTGGCTCATGTCCAACTTTTCCTTCTTCTCCACAGGGCTGCTCTCAATCCCTTTATCCTCCAGCCTGTACTGATACCAGGGGTTGCCTTGACGCAGGTGCAGGACCTTGCATTTGGCCTTCTTGAACCCCATAAGGGTCACATGAGCCCACTTCTTGAGGTTGTCCAGGTCCTTCTGGATGGCATCCCACCCCTCAGGCATGTCAACCCCACCACTCAGCTTGGTGTCATCGGCAAAAGTGCTGAGAATGCATTCAATCCCAGTGTCTATGTCATTGATGAAGATATTAAACAGTACTGGTCCCAATATGGACCCCTGAAGGACATTGCTCATCATCAATCTCCATCTGGGCATTGAGCCAGACTACCAATTACCAGCTCCTGACTTCAGCAAGAGCTGTCTTGTTAGCTAAGAGTTCTCACACTTCATTTCCAGGTACCCCGCTGTTAATTCTGCCTTCCTGAACTTCCAGGTCAAGTCTGCCTCCTTTTTTTTTACATTAAATGCTGCCTTCCACATGAAGCACGGTCATCTCCAACATCTGCAGCTATGCGGTGCTCACCTAGCCCTAGCTGAACCGAATGCCCATTGACCCACCTGAGCCACCAATGCTCCTCCTCAGGGCATGACTTCTACTACACCATCAGTGCAGGGCTCCACGGCTCCACGGCCTTCTTCAAGCCCATCAGCTCTGAATTTCTTGCTGTGTCCACACCAACACCCACAACTCTCATTCTTGTCCATGCCCTAAATTCTGCTATCCCCAAATCCCGTCTCCCAGCCCATTAACCCTGTTCTCTGCTCTTTTTTGTTAGTCCTTTCTGTACCTCACTCCTATTTGTAAATCCCCTATATCTCCCTACTGCATCTTTGCTCTCTTTCTTCCAAGGCTCCTTACCTCTCTCTAAGGCAGGTTGAAAGCCTCAGCAGGTTTATCTGTTCCTCTTAGGCTGGTGTCCTTGTCTCTCAGAAGTGGAGAGGTTCCAGAGCTCCCTGAGCAACTCAGTTTTTTCCTCCAAATCTCATCCCCTGTCCTGGGCTTCTTACTGAAAAGTCACAATAAACTATTGAAACCTGAAAGGAAGGATGCTACACTTACAAGATAAACTCTGGTCAGAGCTGAAAATCCCTGTTATTTTTGGTAAATGCCACTTACTGCAAAAGATGTGCATCAGCAACATTCAGACTTTTTAGTGGTAAATTAAATTAAAATCCCAATATGTGTCTAATAGCAAGAATGGGATGTTAAAAACTGCCTAAACCAAGACACAAACAAATTTGAGCTCATTAAGGAGCTACAAAAAACTTTTAATTCTGAAGTTGGAATAGTTTTCATAATCGCAGATATACTATGGATCAGCACAAAAGGCTGATAATGAGGACATATACTTTGGTGGCACAAGACTTCAAAATGCATGATTAAGAAATGAAATGTATTATGAAGGAGTCTGCATCAAGTAGCATATATCCTGGCAGAAAATTCCTCCAGGAGACGACAGAACTTAAAAAAAGGTCTTAGCGGGACTGACACAATGCAACATACTAATTATTTGGCAGTGCATAATATCTTTATTTAGAACAATAAAGTATATGTATATAATGTAAATTCCAAATTTGAACTGGTATAAAAAAGGATCTGGGAAAACATCTATCTTTAAGAGGACACATATATACATACACATCACATTTTATAAACTTTGTTGATTACCTTCAGTCAGAATGTAACTATGCAAGACTGTGCTGACATTTACATTGAAATAAATGAATTTGCCCATGATACAACCAGCAAATGTCTGTGTCTCTATCACTAAAGAGTCTGAAGTTTCCGCGTTCCATCAATTTGATAACATAATAGCAACATGCCACCATTACTGTAGATCTGCATTTAATAGACAGTTGAATCAGATTCCTGAATTGAAGAATGTTGGATTCTTCTTTGATGTAAATCTACCTCAAAATATCTGTATTTTATATATACAGTTAGCTTTTCAATTTAATAGTTGTATTGTGTGTACTGAACAGTTTCAGCATATTACAGAGAGCAACAGAGAAAACAGAGCTGGTGAAGATCAGAATCTAAAAAATGTGCAGGTTGTACACATAATCCATAGTATAGCACATTTTATAAGCTTACTTATAAAATGACCTTGTGATGAAGTAAGTACCATTAATTTATTCAAGTAAACACACATCTAAAGTAGCACATTGAGTTACTCAGTATATCACTATCTGCTTTTTATTCTCACAAGGCCACTATTAATTGCATGCAAAGTTCAACTACTCCAAAGAAAACCTAAACCTGTTTGTTTCGCACAAAACCACAGATATCTGAAAAACAAATTTGGTTGACTTTTGTATAAAAAATACAACACTTGCTTCTCCCCAGTTTCAATTTTAAGAGAAAGGGCATTCATTTTCTAACTGTTAATGCATGGGCTCTGTCTACCCAAAAAGACGACTGAAAAACTGTTCACTCTTCGTAAGTTAAATAGCTTACAATTGGATAAAGAAGCAAGTAAAGGACTATTTCTGCCATCCCTACTCCCACTAAACAGTAACGTATTTTAATTGATTTCAAAGATGCCTCACAAGCCAGTAGTCTTTCAAAATTTCCTACATCCGAAGTAAGGGCCCCCTCAGTGGGGTAGACAAATTGGGCACAGAAACTTTCAAATAATTTCACGATCACATTTCCAAGATCGGTGTCATCCACTGTATCGACGAATGTCTAGAAGTGTCTTTCTGCTTTGCAAAAATGGTTGAGAACACTCAAATTTTGTTCAGATCTCTCAAAAGGTGCAGAGAACAGGAAATCCAGGAGCTCTGACAACAGTTCTTTTACTCCTTGTGCTGAACTATTTTGACGCATATTTAAAGAACAATGTTTGTGATGTGAAACTGGAATTTTCCATTCTCATCTTGCCTTAAATTTGCCCTGCTCCACGGAAGAGATTAAAGTGTCTGACACTATTGGAAAGTGACTTAGCTACTATTTCAAGATGTTACTTTTGGAGGGTGAACATTTTGCAGTAGTCTATCTGGATTTAATGTACGTTTCAATTCACAACTGATATTTTCTATAGTATTGAACAGTAGACTAAAGAGCCTAAAACATCATGCATTTTGAACATCAGAGTATAATTTGCAGGACACCAATGTGCAACATTATTGTGTATTTGATTTTCTGGAAAAACACATTTAGGAGAACTAACATTATTATGAACAAAGAACATGAATAAATACAAGATTTTTGTTTAACTGAATTGGAGAAAAATACTGTAAAACATCAAATGCATAAGCTTGCTTTGAGAACATATTGTATAGCAACATGAAGTATTTAAGGTTTTTGTAAAATGTGTAAGTATAATTACTTCCATTTATTGTGGATACATTTCCACTCTGTCAAAATCAATATAGAGTTATTCTCCACATTACCAATAAGGTGCAAATTTCCCATCGATTAGGTCATGCTGACATTTTTTTCAGGCTAACTCTTAAGATTGAAACACAAAGTCTGAGGGCCTTATGAGCAAAGAACTACACAACGTCAAATGAGACTGAGCTGTAGACGGGTAATTCTGTTGTTTGACTTTTGCAGAGCTAAAATTTGGGATGCACTTGCTTTTTAGAAGTGATGAGTAACCTTGATTATTCTTTATTAAGTGGTGAGTGCTCCAGCATCTTCTGAATAAAAATTAAGGCCTAATTCTCACACTAGGCCTCTTTTGATCTAGTCTAAGAGAAGTTCCTCAGATGATCATAGAATCATAGAACCATAGAATCTGTTAGGTTGGAAGGGACCTTTAAAGGTCATCTAGTCCAACCCCCCTGCAGTAAGGAGGGACATCTTCAACTAGATCAGATTGCTCAGAGCCTCACCAAACTTGGCCTTGAATGTCTCCAGGGATGGGGCCTCCAACACCTCTCTGGGCAACCTGATCCAGTGTCTCACCACCCTCATTGTAAAGAACTTCTTCCTAATGTCTAATCTAAACCTACCCTGCTCTAGTTTAAAACCATTGCCCCTCCTCCTATCGCTACACGCCCTTGCAAACAGCCCCTCCCCAGCTTTCCTGTAGGCCCCCTTCAGGTACTGGAAGGCCACTCTAAGGTCTCTCCGGAGCCTTCTCCTCTCCAGGCTGAACAACCCCAACTCTCTCAGCCTGTCTTCATAGGAGAGGTGCTCCAGCCCTCGGATCATCTCCTCTGGACCCACTCCAACAGGTCCATGATGATGCAAACCCCAAAGCTCTGTTAATGTTAATGGAACTGTGCTAATTCATACCAGCTAAGCAGGGCTTGAGGACCCTTTTCTGACACTCAGAAAGTGTGAAAAGGCCTCAGTATAAATAAAAAATATTTCCACATGATCAAATCCTTGCATCAGTGAATTCACGAGAAGTTTCGATATTGATCTCGGTAAGGTCAAAATTCCATGCAGAGTGGCTACATGCACACATAAGCTCTGTCATCAAACATAGTAAGGTTTTGAGGTTTTGAGGTTTTTTCTTTTTGGTAAGTATGAAAGACAAATCAGTTTTACCAATAATACACACACACACACACACACACACACAGACATCCACATGTATATATTATATGTATGTCATATTCTTTTTAAGCATGGTTCTCAGAAAATTCATCAGATGATTAAAATTTCCACAAGAATTCTTAAAAAAATTAAGTAACTATACACTTTAAAGACAACTCTAACTTTATGCAAAACATTAAAAGGGTGGTGGGTTTTTTATTAAGTTTTCAAGTTATTTAAACTAAAACTCGTGCTGACTTGGTCAGTTTGATGACAGACGACAGTTTGTCATCTGAAGAGCCACCTTTAGCTTCTGAAGTACAAACCCCTAATGCAGATAAATAATTCATACCCATTATCTGGAAAGAACGAAGATGATAATATGCACAACTACACTGATAACTTTTACCATGGTATTTTTAGGATTTACTTGAAAATGCATGTCTGTACATCAATCCTGTACAGATTCCATGGATGCTATAACAGCAATAGATGCAGAAGACAAGTGGGAAAAAAAGCCTTTCTAATTTGTTTTGAGAGAATTAACTTTGAGTGGAGAATGCCAGGATATTAAAGCTTACTAATCACTTAAAACACAATGCAAAGATTAATTACAGCTGATGTAAATAAAAGCTAAATACATTCTCAGGATCTTTCAGATTTTCTATGCTATACATTTAAAGACAAGGTATCAATGGCATGCATCTTCAGCATTTAAAATGCCTTTCATGGGTTTGTCTTTATTTTGATGTTTGAACGCAATTCAGACTCCTTACTTTCACTTCCCTTGGCATGGCTGGAAATTTCACCAGTGTTCACATACCCAGCAGTTACTCTTAATGCTTCGAAGCTCCATGAGGTACATTCACCTCCTGTTTACTTTGTCTTCACCCAGTATTTGCTTCTCCTGAATAGAGACCACCAACGTTGATGAATTCTTGAAGCTTTCTGGGGTGGGCAACCAGCCACCTGGCACCCAACAGAGACCACATGTTGCTGTACACACGACCTTTGCCAGGCATAAACACAGCTCCTTATAAGTAAAAGGCTAGAACACAGGGCCATGGAATGGTTTTGCTTTCAAGTTTTATATACAACATTGAAGAGTATGTTATCTGTATCCATTTCTGCGTTTTCTGTCAGTTCAGAGAACTCCATCTGAAGACACCAAGGTAAGGTAGAGGACACAGAACTTAAATTAAGGATGCAAAGGTATTTATGACTTTCAATGATTACACGTAGTTGGAGGCATTTGAAAGATGCTTTTTGTTCAGGATGTACTTTGTTTGGCAGAGTCAGCTGCAAATACTAATGCAATTGAAAATCCCCAAATGCCACACAAGGTAGATATTCACATAAGATACAGTCCTGCTAAGTGCACACTCTTCTCATCGTTGTTCAATTCAGTGTTGGTTTCACAGTAACAAACACAAATTGTCCTCATTTCTATATCATGTCTATGGAGTCATGGGCAGCAACAACAGATGCAGACTCAGTCTGTCACTCCAGAAGGAATATGAATGTGCTTAAAGCTGCTTCATTTATGAAGCGAACATGGAACTGTTACCTGCCTGAAGAAAAAAAACCCAGAAATTACGATTTTGCTGATTAGTTTTCCTCTCTGTATTTCTAAACAGTAAAGCTTTTCAAAGACAGATGACACAAATATTTTTTCTTATAATTTTGGAAATGGATAAATTCAATGACACTTGCATAGACATTCATTTATTCTGAAAGAAAAAAATATTGTTGTAAAATGTATTTTCCTGGTCCAAGAACACACTTGCCTGCAAAAGCTCATTGACATCATCTAAGGTGATGAAACAACTCTCATGGTTTTACAGAACTGTTACATTTGTGCATTTTGGTATCTGGTAATCTCTGGCAGCAAATTTCCCTTTGAAATCGTCTGGACAAGCCAATACCAAACTGAGATTATTTACATCTTGTAAAAATCAAACAACTTGTCCACTGCAGAGATGATTTCCCTTCTCAGTGAGCAGATGTTAGCATAAAACAGTTAGGGAGACTGGAAATCTCTCAAGTTGTAGCTAACTTGATCACAACGAACACTCTGGAATACACCTGAGAGTGACCACTACAGGATGACCTGCAAAACCTGGATTGCTTGTTATACTCTTATGCTGCTCTTTCTGCTCGTGATATAAAATGAAGCATTCAGTGCTGCCTCCATCTTCCAGACCCTTGCCAGAGATGCTGTGGTCCTGCAGAGATTCCTGTGGTCAGAAGCCCCTTGCCAGAGACGTGCAATGTTATGCAGAGGACAGCTGGGACCAAGAAGGCCCACTCGCCTTTGCTGCTCACTCTTACATACTAGAAGATGCAAGAATGATGTATCTGATAAGGCTACAGAGACTGCAAGCTGTGCCGAGTAAGCAACAATTAAGAGAACCTCAGCTCTACTTGGCCTGTTCTCCTACACTCACCAGCTAGTTTAAGGATTGTGTTTTTCAGGTCACGCTGCTTTGAAACAGCTGTAGGACAACAGCCAAAGACTTCTCTGTACGGGTTCTCATACCAAAAAGGAGAAGCAGTAGCCATCCTTCATTTTGGAATTCTGGCATATTTCATTTTGTAACATTCAGGTTAAAAGTCAAACGCCTAAATTAATGATGCAGGATTAATTACATTAGCTGCTAAGTATCTTAGGTACAAATAAAGCCCACTGATAGCAAGTTTTATTTTATTTTTTTTCCTAAAATGGACTCTGAATCGCTTTCTATTTCAGCAGCCAAAAGTTGTTAAGCCTATGGTAAGACTCTCAACTGTAACAACTTACCAGTAAACGAAACAGTAACAGTGTTGAGGGAGAAAAAGCAACAACTACACTTGTAGATGTTCTTTTTCTTTTTGCTGCAACATACTGAAAAAAAAAAAAAAGGTATTTTCTTACTACAATGCTAGTGTTTCAAGGAAATAGAATGGAATGTTTTATCAGTTAGTTACAATAAAAGGGAACTGAAAGTATTAGAATTTATGTTTGCTACTAGGTCTTCCTGTTATAGATGAATATTACAAATTTATCAGGGAGGAGGGAGAAAAAAACATATGCCATATATTTAAGAAGACTTCTGATGGAGACTGTAACCTGTTTAAATTTCCTTTTAAGGAAAATTCTATATAAGTATATGAAGTGAAACAATATACCTTATCTCATTTTCCTCTTGACAGTCATGACACTGTGTAGTTTCATCACTTTCTGGTCTGGATTTGGGATGTGTTTTCTAGGCAGAAAATGCATTAAATATAAATATTCTAAAGCTTTCTTTAACAACTCCCTAAACAATTGTTGTATGTTTCAGTTTGCTTCAGATTTTCAATATCAAAGTCCTCTTGCAAAATGTAGGCCAAATCTTGTCCTCTAACATATATCTGCTACTGGTATAATTTACTATCAAAGCCTTTGTACTGTAGGCAGGGGCACAAGGGGCAAAGGCAAAAGAATCCTCTTCTCAAGATAAAATAGGAGAACTGGGAAACTGGGGGAATCCCATGTTTTTAATTTCCAATTAGACAGCTATCATGCTGATAAGACAGGATTTGCACTTTGGTGGTGGAATCCAAGAATTTGACAACATAAATTTATATTAGCATGCCACACAGCTCAGTGAAGATCAAAAGAGATGTCTCTTGCTTTCAAATGCAGAATGGTTCTGTTGTTCCCGCCTCCCCATAGCTATGAAATGTAATATCACTATGTAAGCAATTAAATGTATTTCTTACCTTCCAGTATACGGCTCCCAAAATAAAGCCAATGAGAAGAGACAGCAATGATGTCAGTGCTATGCTGATCCCTTGCAGGCTGGAGCTGCTAATGAAGCCAAGTGCCTCTTCTGTAATTACAGATGTTCTCGTTAGTGAAGACAGATTTATAGCAGAAAACTATCTTCAGGGCAACACTACTATTAGCAAGAGCACTTTTATGCGCCACCTACCCAACAGCCTCCTAAATAGCAGAACAGATACTTCAAAGTGCTGTGTACACAAGGTGCACTTCAAACAAAATCTCATCGGAAATTTTTGACCACAAGTATGCTCCTCCTATTTCTGGAACAGCTGCGTTGAATACTTCCAACACTAATTCTCTTTTCGTCATTTGTAGAGTATTTTGTCTTTCCAAAATTTCAAAGTTTGGGGTTTATCAATTTTTAAAGGTCTTATTGTGTAACACAAAGTAATTCTTTGGAAAAGAATACATCTGTCACTTTGTGCCTTTGCTTAAGTTGCATAAGATGCATCCCACTGACTGCAGATAGACACTTTGCCTTGCCACTAATGAGTGACCAACATGAAGTCTCTTGAGGGAGGTTAATTTAACAAAATAAGCCTGACTTCACTTCTAATGTGTGTCTGGAATGGTCCCACTGACCTCAGTAAGATCAAACCCTTGTACCTTGAAGTCTAGCTGTGTGTTATTTTGTTGCTACCATTTCTTGATAGCTTTTTACATTTTATACGGAAGAGCCCCAATTCTAGTCTTTCATATACATAAGCAATTCCATTCCCCTCACAGGGAGCTATACGCATGCTGAGACTAAAATGTGGCCCTCCAGTTATTTAATCAAGAGCAGGATGTGAAAAGTCCTACGGAGTCACCCTGTGATCCACCTTCTGAAATGCAAAGCGAGCCACAGGAGACTGCCAGTTTAGACACCATCCACCCAGTTTTAGTTCATTTCATGATTTGGTGTCTGCAGCTCGAATGGTGGGTGTATTGTCAGATTACAGGAAAAGAACCAAACTGTAAGCACTGAAAAAGTGTAGGTTATTAGATACAGAAATGAAAATGGACTGATAACACTAGAAATTTGTGTGACTCATGCAAACAGCGAATGTCTAAGCATGTATGTATGATATACTGGGTCAAGCAATGTGCATTTAGTACATTATTAAACAGCCTCTAAGAAAACACTTTAGTTTAGAAAGGAGCATTCTCATAACTAACTAGCAACTCATTTTCAACTCTCTGAGATTTTCTGGTTAACATTTTGCAAGCTTTTACACAAATGTTCTTTTTGTCCCTGAAATTCAGCTGTGCTTTCTAGACTCGCAGTAGACAGAACTAAAAAGTAAGAAAACAAAAAGTCTGCATCTTATATGCTCATGTACTACATGTATCTCTGTATCTCATACACTGTTTACAAACTCTAGGTTCTGTCTATAGGAGCTTCAATTTTATTTACAACCAGTAGACCCAGAACACTAAAAGGAAACATTGGTCAAGCAGAACCAATGCTAGCTTACCATGACAGAAATCTGTCTACAGAGAAGGGAAAGATAGATAGCAGACAAAGTTCTACACAAGCGAACATCATCTGAAAAAGAGAGGCTATCGATTAGTCTGCCTCTCACTGCTCAGACATTAGAACTAAGAGCAGAAATTAACTAGAGGGGCATATCTTTTCTCAAACTGTCCATCCCAGACTAGGCATAGAGGAGGTCTGCTTGCAGGACTGACCTTCAGGAAATCTGCACAAATTCAAGTAGGGCAGAGCTAGCCCGACCATTTTAAAAAAAAAAAATATAATCCTGTCATTACTTTATCTGAATTGTATTCTCAGCATATTCTCAGAAGAAAAATCCTATATTGCTCTTGTTCTCTAGTCTAGAAAAATGCAACGCTGCTTTGCCTAATACCATTAACCATTCTTCCCAGTGACAGACCGCTGAGTTATACAACTGAATTATGTAAATACTATGGGGATGGTCATGTTTTCTGGATTCTGCCCTGCAAACTTCAGAAAAAATGAAACAGTGAAATAAAAATCAAAGGAAATACTCTTCAGGTCATATAGAGCATAATTTGTTGGATAACATGTTATGGTAGAGTATGTAACCTCAAAACTCCTCCACCTACTCTGCAATGCTGGGCAGCATGTCATGGCAAGCATGCTAATTTTTATATTAACTTCTAAAGAAATGTTCTGTATGCAGGGCAATTAGTGACAGTCTAACACCCTCGTTAGACAATTATTTTTCACAAATTTCAGAGCATCTTAGACAACAGAAGAGTTCTCTTTACACTGAGGTATCTAAAAGTGGAAAAGTCTGATTTCCTAGAAGATATGTCCAATGCAGATGCTTTCTATGGAAAACTGAGAGGAATTCATAATTAGCTTTCTACGTGGGGACCTGTAACGCAGGGACCAAAATTAAATGCAGTCAAATTGTGACACCCTCCCCAGCCTACCTTTCAAAAATTACAGCAGATTTTTTTCATAACTTGATAGTGTGTGAATTAATTTGAAAGTTAAGTAACTCATAACTACCTTAAAAAGCAAGCAACAACAGATTATTTAATTCTACTTTCAAGTCTAGAAAAAAGTCTCTTGAAAGATCTGGAGAGAATGAAATGAGTCATGGCAGGTTTCTTCATGTGCCTTTTATTTATAGTAACATGTAAACCAGAACAGGTTGGAGAATTTTCAGTCTGGAGAACCTCCCAGGAACTGGTGTCTTAATGAAGAAAAGGGAGGTAAGGAAAGCAAGCTGGCTGCCAATAGGGTTTTTTTTTTCCTTCCATAGGGACCTTTTCCTCTGTTAGAAACTTGAGAGCTCTACACAGAAAGAGTCCCACTCCCAGCAGTTGTAAAGGCAGAGTAGGAGAAGGAACAGGAGGAACCAGGTGTATCGGTAACTTTGTGAACTCCCTGGGCAACACTAGAGGAACTCCTGGCTTTGCAGTTAGTTTATTATTCACTTAAAATAGACTCTATCCAGCAAGGTGCAACAGGGGAGTGGAAGCAGGCCAGCATCTCTCAGAGCTCTCACTCTGCACCTTGTGGAAGATCCCCTAAGGAAGTGATCTCATCTGATGTTGATTTATGCTTCGTCTTCATGGACATTGGGATATTAAGCTGCAAACAAAATATATTTACATTAAAACCTCTCAGCCACACAATGAAGTTATTGAGCTGCTCTCTACCTTGAGCCATGTGTGCAGGTTTAGTAACCAATTATGATTCAAGGCACTAGCTCAATTTTTTTGCCATGTATGTCTCGAAGGAATTTTCATTTACCTCTGCTCAGCTCCAACACAATTACCACAAGATCTTATCTATAAAAATGCAGAGCAGCTCTCACCTGTTCATTAGAGTTTTTCATTAAGTATAAAGATGGAACAAAGGCACAGAAGGCAACACCAATTGCATTAAAGCCTCGAGTGAACATTTTCACACTGTTGTGCAATTACAGATTTAAACTATGGTATTCTTTGCTTAATTATAAAAGTAGACCTTCTTCCTAAAAACAGTTATAGAGATGTCCGTGTTTACACATTCTTTGAGCTGTTCAGTACTGAATAATAAAGCTAAATTTCTGTGTGGAAATTATAGGCAATAATGGAAGAAAGCAACACTGAACTTTCCATGAAAATATGAATAATACCATGGCATTAAATTGAGTGAGAAGTGTTAGGAACAGCTAGTAAGTTCTAGCTGTTCGAGCTTTAATCATAGCAACAGGAGATTCATCTGATGTGGGGGGAAAAAAAAAAGATTACTATTTATTGTTTGGTTCAATCACTGAAAGAAGAGACCAGGACTCAAGACTTCTTATCCAGACACTTGTTCTTTACATAGGAACCATCTTATCTGAGTTCTCTAGACTATGCATGCTATAATGATCCAGAGAAATATCAATGAGACTGGGACTTAAACAGTTAATTGGAATTTAAATTGGACTGCAGTCATGTAATATGAACAGAAGAAAACAAACCAGCCTAAAAAAAATTGTGGATGGTGGTGTTTTGAGAATTTTATGGGGGAAAAGACGGAGTGGGAACATGCCACAAATCTACATCCAGTATGACAAGGATGAAAATAACACTATTGCCATTAAAAAAAAAAAAAAATTAAAACAGGATAATTGTTCCATTTTACACTTAGTTGGAGTAAGACTTTTGGTGTAGATTTAGTAAAGGTTCTACTCTATTATAGTAGTTTATTGTCATGTAATAACAATGAAGTAATGAAATATGTTGCAACATCATGAAAAAATGTTAATTTAGCTAATTTATATTACATAGAATTTATATTATAATTATTTCACAAATGATTTTATTAGATGATGCACTTCAGGTTTGTCTAAATTGAATTTAGAATTAGGAGCAGTTCAAGTCATCTGACTACAGAGACTTTATTAATAGATTCAAAATTTATTATTAATCTGGAGGGGTTCTTTTGCAAACAGTGAAGGCTTCTAAATGGTCTAGAAACCACTAGTTTTAAATAGCTCAATTTAAAACCTTTTAAAATTAAAGAGGGTAATTTAAAAAGAAAATATTGCAGTAGTTTGTGTCCGGAGATACTTTTGTCAGGTTTCTCCTCTTCTCCAGATGTTTTCCTTTTTGAAATTTCAATGTAGTGGTGCTGTTCTGAGAACAGTACTGACACCAGGAGACAGGATCCCCTGTGCTGGGGATTCTTCACATGGGAAGTAATAAGGTTTATTCACTGTTGTTCCTTCCAAGAAGGTAGGGATTAAGTAAAAAAGAAAACTTACTCAGCAATAAAGCCAAGACAAAAACTAAAATCAGTAATGAAGAGCATTTTCAGGGAGTAAGACAGATGCCGATAAAGATGCCACAAGTCCTTCCCTGCAAAAAGCTCCAAACAAACAACTAAATTGTAACGAGTCAGCAGCCAATGTCCAAGTTAATGTTATTTAATCTGATTAAGAGTTCAAACTGTCCCCAGCCCAGACATGCAGTCCTCATGTCATTTCTACATAAGGCTGTTAAGTTATATCCAATTTTCCAATAAATTGCTTAAGAGAATGATAATCAGTTAAAACACACCTGTACAGCATATGGCCAGCCAAGCAATTTCTTTGACTTACTGCATTATTTTAATTAGGCTTTTTTTCCTACTTGATTATCAGTTCCAGTTTTAAAACAAGATTAATAAACCTGCTTCTGTTCTCCCCTCCACAGTACAAACACAGGTGCCACACTCTCCTGTGCTGCCTGGCATCCCTCCTGTCACTGTAGTGGGTCAAAGTCCTTTCATCTGAATGCACCTGTAATCTATCTGTCTTTCTTTTGGCTCCTTGATCCATTCCCGTTGCTTCAGGCTGCAGCTGAATACTCTTCCTCTAACAGTGACAGCAAAAATTACCACGCGTTCAGACCTGAGAGAGACAGGTATGCGCTCTTTAGTCCCCTCATAATCGGCCCTGGGCTCATCGCATTATTTGCAGCCAGCTCTGTGACCTTTTGGCATGGATTTTATGGCAGTGAGACTTCTCTTTTCCAGAGAGGCAGGCTGGCAGCCAGGAGTTGAAGGTGGTTTTTGTTCCAACCTTCTACTCGGAGGGTTCTGGGGAATGATGACTTAAGACCTTCTCTTAATTAGAAAGCAATCAGGAAGGGCTTCAAATCTGACAGCAGCTGTGAGGCAACTAAGAGGTAGCATGCATAGTGATAAAAACCTAGAGAATAACTAGATTACACATTCCTTAGAGAAGACGCATGAGAAGAAATTCAATCCTAGTAGTATCTGTCCCATCGTCAGGAGCTACCGTTGTGCCCACTGGGCTACATCCTGCTGCCTCCTTGTCCATATTTTCCTAAGCACAAGGAGTACCAGCCACACGCTTCATCATCACACATTTAGATAACATAGATACTTGTGAAGTGAAAGGGGGAAATTGTAAAAGAGATACACGTTGTCATCCTGATGTGTCTGGGAAAGAGGAACAAGGGAAGCAGCAACATGGTTAAGCTTTAATCACCTTTTCACAAACCTCTAAGGAAAATCCCCTTCTTTTGTTCGTATGGAAAGCTCCAGAGAGTATTCACCTTGTTGTACATGATGTCACTAAAAGCCCCTGGCACTTCACTGCTTCTCTTCACCTCAGATTCCTATACCCCTTTTGACCTCGTGACGGGTAATGTTGAGGCTCTTACAGCATCAATTCCAGGCTCTCTTATCTGTCAGTGACCACTCATGTAATACACTGACCAAGACAGATGAGAAACATGGAGATGGCCATGCCAGAGAAAGATTACAGACTGCCAAAAGTGTAGTGACTTTGTCCTTGACCTCAAACGAAAGCACTCTGACAGTGAAGCTGGCCCTACTGTGACTGCAGCAAGCAAACGCGGGGACTGTCTTCAGGCTTGGTGTCAAGCTTGGGATTGACAGTGCTCTCAAAATGCAATGTACAAGCAACCTCATTGTCCACGTGACTACCCTGGGCCCGATTTTGGACAGTTATTCTGATCGTTTGGAGCAACTTCCTTTTCTGAGAATTAAAATGAAGTGTTTGGGACAGCCAAGTTTGCTGAGGCCATATGACTAATGAGACCTCACGACAGCCAAAACGAAGAGACCTGCCCTCTCCAAGTTGCAGAGAGCTGTCACATCATTGTAACTTGATAGCATCTCTAAATTTTTATTAGATAAGTTCATTGCATTTCGGTATGACAGCTGAGAAACACATGGTACACCATCCGGCACAAGTAACTTCCCATTAATTTGCACAATTAATGACATTCTTTTCCTCTGAGCTCTCATAACAACCAGCTACCAGAACAAAATGGAGGCACATATATTAATTCAATCACTTGTACTTACTGTTACTGCTAGTGTTACTGCCAATGCTGTCATTCCTAAGGGAGCTGGCAGCAACAGGAGGAAACAAAAATGTTTTTGTGACAGCGACTCTGGAATCTAAATAGAAAATCAGTGTGTCAGCATTATGTAACTTTAAAATACAGTTCCCTCTATATAAGATGATGGGCTATAGGGCTGCTGTGTTGTGGCTATGGGGCTGTTTATAAAGTGGATTAAGCCCCAAAAGGCAGTCTTATTAAGAGGCAAACGTGTCTACACACTGAGCTGCTGCTGAATAGCTATTCTGGAAAAGCAATTGCTTTAAACAAGCTCTTAGGTTAAGGCACTGATCTACTAGTTACTGCTGGTGTAACTGTGCATCTGGATACGTTGCCCTAATTAAAAAGTTAATAACTGTCACTAGAGAGAGTGAAATAAAAGATAATACAAACCCTCCATTTACTGGAAGGATGAGAATGAACTGCAGGAGCCTGACTTGAGCCTGATAAATTTTATAAATGAAGTAAACGTGGCCCTTTTCAGGAGGGGTGGGATGAATATGGAGGTGACTTGAGGCTGCTGCAATTTACAACTTGTCCTGGCTTCCTGTCCTGTCAGTAGTGCAATCTTAGGCTCCTTTACTGCATTATAAAAATTAAATAGAGCATTAATGGAAAATAAGAAGAACAACAATGTAAAAATACGACCCAGGATACATTTGGGATGAAAAGAAACAGAGCAGAGTATTGTGAGGTTATTTGGATTACATTAAGGAATGATGTCACTAGGAACGATGGCACTAGTTTTACTGTCAGATAGAACTCTGACTTAGAACGGAAATACAAGCTTTGGCGTTGGTAGTAATTTTAACTGGCAGTAAAAAGGAGACATGGAGATACAGCATCAGATCCTTTGCATCTCTTAAATCAAAGGGAAGTCACCCATTTATATCCACTTAGATTCTGTTCCCCAAAATGAAAGCCATCTTACCATTCTCTGGTGTTTCTACTGTTGAAGGCAGAATGCAGTCATTCTTATCCAACATGTCTGCAAACTCCTTGTAGACCTCAATGGTACTATTAAAGTGCCTAAAAAAATCCTCAGGAATGAAGCGACCTTCTTTATAAAGGTGACCATTTTCTTTTACAAAATCCTAGGGTAAAATATAGAATTCAGCTTGAAAGAAGGTCAAGTGAGATGCTCATTTCAGCACCTCAACAGATGATCAAAATATCCAAAGACGACACAACAGAGTTTAAGTTTTTAGCCTGCAGAAGACCAAATTTTCTGTATACAATCTTCAGAAAACATACACATTCTCTGATCTGAGGATTTCAGATTAGCTTTGCTTTGCAAATAGAAATAAATTATTAATCCAGTGTTGTAAAATTGCCAAGGAATGAAAGGCATTCTCTCATTCTATGCTGAAAATGAAGAGACTTTTTTTTTTTTTTTTTTTATTTCCCTCATTGAAAAAGTTACCTTGATTTCACATTACTTTGCAATGTTCTACATGATCCTTTTAATCTGAGCACAGGAACACAACATAATCATAGCTATTGTCATAAGAGTACAGGGAAGAGAATACAATAGCTGGGATACACTACTGCACAGAAACAGGCCGAGATCCCTGATAATGTACCTAAAAATAAAAGCAGGACTATAAACAAGGAAGCCCAATTACACCGAGGTCTCACAAACAAGTGTGTTATGCCAGACTAAACAACAAGATTGAGGTCCACGTTAAGATCATTGATGGTTATCTTCTTTATTTCTTTTTACCTGACTCTGGCTTTCATAACAACTGTTTTGTATGCCAGCAGGCTGAATTTGGCCTGGGGTTACTCTGTACTCCCAAGGACGACAGTGGTAAGACCATGGGTTAAATATGTACTAAGGAAAGCTTCCTAGTTTTGGCTCCAAAATTCTTTTATATTTAATGCTGAAAGTACTAGACCTCATTCTTCTCTGAGGAAATCAATAGCTAGTTGTTTCTCTGAATGACAGGATATTTACTTCTTCATTCTACAAAATAAAATCCCTCTTCCCCAACCACATACCAGCTGAGTGCTTTGAATCATCAGGACAAGAATAGAAAAAAAAATATAAAGAGATACATCGATGACGGGACAGAATTCAGTTTGAAATGGAAAGGTAGGGAATGTGGAAATACTTCCAGCAATATAATGCCAACATATGGCAAGGTCACAAGGTTATGCCACTCTGAATTAGACTGAGTGTTTTAGTCCATTTGATTCATTCTGGATGTTAAAGAGGTGCAATTACAACAGCTAAGGACTTACTTGACAAAAATAAACGTATATGGAACATTAAATCCTTGCCCTAAAGAACATGATGGATTTTGCCCATTTTGTTCAGTGGGACAAAACCTTTGACTACAGAACTTTTTTTTTTATTTTTTTTTTTTATTTTTTTTTATCGCTGATAGACTGGTTAGAGCTGGGTAAGGGATTAGAAAGTTATTTTTTTTTTTGCCCCCATCATTTTCACACCAGAAAATCAGACGTCTCTTGAGTGAGACTCCGGGAATCCTTCCAGCTGCCGTTGGCATCCATAAACACATGGAAAAAGGACGATATCCTCTAGTCTTTGCTGTGTATTTGTAAAAAAAAGTTCATTAAACCATGGTGAAGCTTTCAGAGCTGTGATACATACTAAGAGTATATTAATAGCTTCAACCACATCATCTTTAAATTTACATTAGGATCACTAGCAAAATGAATAATTTAAGCTGGATGCACAAGGAAGATTTCTGCCAGTTTCAAACAGACCATAATGAATTAATCATCTTAAGGATGATGGTTACATTTTTGACTACTTAAATAACTGTATACAGGTCGTTGTATATACTGTAATTCCTTGTAAGCCATTTTCCTTTGAAACAGGAGATAACGGCTAGCCAATGTTAGCAGAGCGTACTCAGCGCATTTCTAAACAAAGTAGGATTTCAGATGTACAGGAATAGAAATGAGAACAAATCTAATGAAGCTTTGGACATTTTTAAACTATTACTGAGTACTGTGCAACAGAAAGTTCAAATAAAAATATCCAGTATGAAAGTAGAAACTCTGTATAAGATTACCTTATTTTTATCAAAAGCTAGGCATGCCATAAGATCATTAATTATCCTTGTGAGATTATTGATGATTGAATAGTTGCTTAAAACATCAGACATATCTGAAATATCTGAAAATTTCTGGAGAAGGTTATGTAGACTCCTTGAAAACTCAGGCACCATCAAATGCAACCAACAGTGATGAGGCTGTCAGAGGATAAAAAGAGAAACAGAGGTAGATTAAATATCAGACTTTTGCAAAAACTGGTTAAGGAACTCAATGTGCAAAAGTAGATTAGACTGTTCTTTCCAATTTAAATTATCTTGAAAGTCTAAATTAAAATTTGTCTTCTTTAGCGTGGCCAACTTTCTCTTCAGTCCTTTTGGTAAAATTTCTATTCTCGCTCATACTGACATATTTACGATTGTCTGTTAAATGCCATCCCTTCATTAAATTCTTAATGAATGCTAAGCATCAGTCTGTTGAGAATTTGAGCCTTGAGACATACTACCATGAACCCTCTTCCATGCTTTCATTAACCTATTTATTTTTTTTTTAAATAACTATTGCTTTAACAATTTTCTTCAGACTTTCTTTAAACCAATCTCAGTTTTCATTTATTATTGTTACCCTACACGACTCAGTTAACCCCCAAGATCTTTGATTTAAATGTCTTCCGTGGAAGGTTTCCATAAACATTTTGCATGAAATCCATGTGTGCTTTTATCCACCTTTAAACTAGTTAGCTCGGTTAACTCCTCCTCTTCAGCTTTTTCACTAAATGCCATTCCTGGGAACAGTTTCTAGATCTAAAAGTCTTTCTTTGCCTGAGTTATTGTCAACAAAAGACTTCTGCACAGCCTGTTCTGGTATCTGCCGTATCTTTGCCACTGGAATAGAGTTCAAATCCTTTCACTGACACCTAGGCAATTAGTTTGCAGATAAAGTTTGTACAGCTGTCCTTGTGATTGAAACTTGGTCATTCATCTTGCTGCCTTATAGGGAGCCACTAACTTCCTTTACTTAGATTTACATAACAGTAGTCAAGTAAATAAAAAAGCCACCCAATCCAGGAAAAAACCTAGCTAAATATGGTCAGCAAAAATACGGGTAATGTATTAGTCACACCGCAACATGTACCTGGATATCCGTTCCCAATAAATGCTGAATTTTTAATGGTAAATGCTATGGAAATTTATTCCATATGTGAAGTTATTTTTTAGTGGTCGAAAATATCTCAGGATCATTAAAGCCTGCCCGCTATGAAGATCTTGGCCTGGCAACCCCTAAGTACTCTCAGTATCACTAAATCAGTTTCCAGTTGCTGACCAGTGGATGGGCAGCATCCACTGAATCCATCCATTCCACCTTCTGCAACATATGGAAAGATTTGGTGTTGTATCTGCTCCTAGGCTTAATCTCATTTTACTCAATTTCTGCCATAAATCTGCAGACAGATTCTTTATTTAAAAAAATAAAAAAACAAACCACCTTATTCACTACTGTCAATGCCACCACTTGGTGACAAATTACTTTCTCGGTGACACAGGTGTTGTTCTGCCTTGATGTGTCAATGTTTTTGATGGGGAAAAACACACTTCATGCTTTTGAACATTACCCACGCTGTTAGGCTTCCAGGCTTAGAGAACCAAATGTAAATACCTTGTTCAGCTCCACCTGACTTTTCACTTTTGTGTACAACTCTCTCACACACTGGTAACAAATGGCAAGTCAGGATTATCACCTTTGGTAATTACCTCAAGAATGACTTAAAAAAGAATGAAATAAAATGTGAAATGGATGGCGTTTGGTTCGATTCTGCTTCCCTTTTTTGCCTCAAGCACAACAATGGGAGGGGAGAGGCAGAAGTAAATAAATTGCAGAAAGCTTGTTGAAAGGTACTCCGTTCAAGCAGCATGCCTGCCTTGTGCCACGTCCCATTGCCCTCACCAGACAGACAACACATTTTCCTCTGTTCTGGTGTAGGAACACGGACACAGAACTTCTGTGCTTCCCTGAACTACAAATCTGGAAACTCTTTTCTCTCTGAGGTTTTGTGGGTGTGCATACTCCTCTGGCAGGGACTAGCGAAAGCTTGCTGCTTCTCCTAGTGAGCATTTGGTGATTCCAGCAGGGAATCTATTTTGTTGCTCCCGTGGTTTAGCATGTGCGTGGGAGTCTCCTCTCACTGAACCGTTCTGACCTACAAAGCTGTATTTCACGAGAGCTTCAAGTTTTCTTTTCAGTAATATCAAGCTGTGCAATCACTTGTTTTCTCAATCGTTACCAAACACATGGATGAAACTGTTGAAATTGAGAAACGTGATGTTGTTTGCAAGGAGAAATGGAGGTTTATCTCTGCTTTTTTGTGTAAACGTTGACCAAGATTTACATTTTAGGGCAACCGCAAACCTGACTTGCCTTGTACTTCCAGGTAGTCCTCATTTAGCTTTTTCTCTCTACATCTATCTAAAAGTTTCAAGTTTATCTCCTTTTCTGAGTTCAGTCTCTGCTACTGCCATCTTTGCCTTTTAACCTTCAGGTTAGACTACACAGTTCACTCTATGCGAGACTACTTTCAAAGCCGCTCGGATGCCTTGAGCTAGTGCATAATGCAACAACCCTTCTGTTTAATGGATCAGGTCAGTCTGTTCCTGTTATATGCACTACACCGGCTTCCCATCTGCTTTGCGTTCACCCTGCCTTCCTACCTTTAGACATCTACATTTGAGACACGCTACCTTGAGTACATTTCCCACCTTATGCACGCACCGAAGACTGAAATCTATTGGAAAAAAATTGCAGAGTGCCGTTTCAACCCTTTCAGAGCTGAACAAAGGGCATTCGCCTTATGCAAAGATGTGGGTTTCCCAGCTTGCAGGGACCTTGTAGAACCCAGAGCAAAACCTACTTATTCAGCCAGCCTTCGCTGTGGTATGCATAACACAACCTGAATTCCCCAGAGAGGAATTTGGCAAAGTGGGAGGTGAATACCGCTGAATACTTCCTCCTGCGAAGGCATGTGGCCAAGAGCTGCACCTTCCATCACCGTGACTGAAAGTGGTGTACAAGCAAAGGGAATATGGAAATCCCGGCTCTAAGCTTCTTTTCTTCCTATTTATTTCTTGGCTGCTCATTGTAAACGTAAACTGGACCTAAGCTTCTGGATATGATGCAGCAAGATGACATGGCATTTAAACTATAGAAAAGAAACTGTCTACTGGCAGCCAAAACTGAACCAAGGAGTGAGGTAAGAGTCAAGCAGTGAGAATGACCAGGACTCGTCGCTCAGGCAGGCTCCCTGGCCTTCTTCATCTGCAGTGCCAACCTCCCCAGGAGTGCAGTGAAGGCAACAGCCCCGATCCAGCCCGGCTTTGACCCATCAGCTGCTGGGCTCGTCCCAGAGGCTGGGGAGCAGCGCTCTGGCTATGGCTGTCCTCCACAGAGGTGAATCTTATCATATCAGGCACCAAAATAACTGAATTTCAAAAAGCACCGCAGCCAGGGGATGGTGGCTGCCAGTCTTACTTCCCTTTTCTCTGTGTACCCGCTATTTTCACAAATGGAATTTTTTCCATAGGTTTTAATTATATTATATAGGATCTAGTACCTGACTTCCATCATATTTGTTCTGCAGAGTTTTTCTGTCTAAGGAATCAAGTTTAAACTGAGTTTTCTAAAGTACTCTTAAGTTCTAGTAAAAGCCTTGAGCTTCCAACAAAACTCATAAGAACACTGCCAGATCTGCCGTAATACCTCGTAATCTCACAGTTTAGGGCACTTCACTGTCCCTCAGCCTCCTTTTCCTCCAGCCATCTACTTGTTATTCAGGACTGAGAGAATGCTGCTTCTGGCATCATTCTCCAATATCAGTATGGAATATTGATAGATTTGCTATGATGTTGTAGGATAGGATGCATTTTTATATATGCATTGCACACAAATTGAATTTTCATAATGAAAACTTTGTACAGACACAAAACCATCTTCTTAGATTTACCAGATGATTTCCAGCTACTGATGTATGTCTACAATGATTCATTGTTGACAGGTACAATACTGTTCAGTTTAATTTTCAAACTATTGCTTTTCTTACCTTTTTTCTTTCCTTAAAACTATTGTTTTAATATAGTACAGTAGAGCATTAAGCATAATTTCTACTTTCATTTTGTTTCCTTCTCTCCTTTTTCTTGCAGTGTATGCAACATTCAAGAGAGTATTTTCAATACATCGTTCTAAAACTATTTTTTTTTAATTAAGGAAAAACATTGAAGATATTTAGTGGAATAAACTATAAGATAATATGAAAAAGCTTTTAGTACAAAATGTTATAAAATTTTAAAGAACGTAGATAATGCTTATTTGAAAGTATCACTATGTATTAAGTGTGGATTATATAGAAAGAATAATACGATGCGTGTTTGAATGAAATAACGGTCTCACTTTCTAAAGGTTTGTTTAGTTACTGGCGCTACCATTTGCTGAACTTGGGGTTCTCTCTATTGGCTACTCAGTGTTTGTTGTGCTTTAATGGCATTTCCGCTGGCTGAAATAAGAAGGACATTCTACAGTATATTCCAAAGTACAATTAGAAAGAAACTACTTCTTTAAAAAAGCAACAATTTTCAATTGACAGCATGAAATAATACCGTAGTTTGACTTTTTCCAGAGAAAACGTTAAAAAAATTAAGACAAAAAAACATTTTCCTAAGATTCCTGTAATTAGAAATGTCTTAAGTGACTGCAGGAATCTCTCTATGTTTCTTTTAAATGAATACTTTTGAAACATATGAAAAGTGAAATAACCATTATTTAATTGTGACTTAATAAGCCATAGAACTAGGTATAAAACGTTATGGCCGTCACTGGCTCCAGTGGGCTATGTTATTGGGATTAACTTGAAGTGGTTGTACATACCAGACTATCCATCTTCGGGACATATTTAAGGGTTATCATATAATCATTTGGGAGGTTTCCAACCTACAATAAACAGATAATAAAAATGTTATCACTGACTACGCAAAGTAAGATTTCATTTCGATCACTGTATTCAACAAGACCCTATAAAACATTCAAACAAATTTTCAGTAACCTACCATTTAGTCCTGTGGAACTGCTACTGACTCTTTATTTGGTCACAAGTGAAGCATCTTTCCACACCTCTGTAACATTGCCAGATCCAATGTGATCATGTTCAATGCTACCCCTTCCCAGCAGAATTAAAGTCAGTAATGTGGTGAGGAGAAGTGATCTGAGGTTATTCATTACTGCAGAAACTCCACTGCATTTTCGTCTTTTAATGGCATGTCTTGGAGTGTTTATGTGACAATTTGTATGTAACACCAACCACTCCAAACAGCAGAGGACCCAGTAGTTTCTAAGCCTTTTTCCTTCAAATAACTTGCAACTTCAGCAAGCATTTGAACCTAAAGAAATACTTGCCTGCCTTGTGCTTAGTTATGCATCAGGTCATAAAAACACTTGAGCACAACTTCAACTTTGAAGCTGTGCCTATTACTAATGATGAGCAATATAATTATATCACAACAATGTCCTGGGGCAAAGGAGAGCTTCCACAGATGTAAGCTGAGCGCAGCTTTGCAGATGAAGGTGAGTACGGGGTGTACTGAAGCAAAGACAAGGAGTGGAAGAAGGGTTCTCACTGAATTATACAATGCAGTATCCCACAGATGGGATCCAACACTACCATGAGACATGGTTGATCACCTGGGGAATGTGCTCCATGGGGAGATGAAGAGGGAGACACTGCCACAATCTGCAGTCTCTTGAAGTACTTTTTTCAAAAGGTTTACCAATGCTATGATGCTTAGTGATACAGCAAATCTATTTTCTTTTGTATCAGTGAAAGATTCAATTGATATTTCTCATCCTGGTTTGAAATTCATTTAGTCAAAAGACAATAGGATTTAGATAATTCCTTTGGTGAACCACAATCTATACTTTGTTCAGCAAAGTATTTCTACTTCTTCAGGTTAAAGATCATCCTGTTATGGCTGCTTTTGATTCTGCTGCTATAGCAACCAGCGCAGGCATTTATTTATTTTTTTCCTGTGCAGTTTTTAAGTAATTTTGTTTGACACAACAGAATGTTTTATTTGTTAATTAAAATTTAGTTTCAATTAAAAATTAAAACAGCAATTTCAAAATGTTATGGTTCTAGAAATAATCAAGGACAATACTTATGCACAGTCACTAGTGAATTCCAAACATTTTTTTATTTACAACGTGGGCTGAGTGACAATCTTTCAGTTCAATGACATCTAGCTTTCTCCTACAGCTTTAAAAAACAAGTTTTATACAAATGATCCTAGTACATTCCTTTCCATAGATCAATTTTTTTTTTCTCTTTTGTTTTTACATACACATTCCCGAAGCAGCAGTTGCAGAAGTGCCACTAAAATTCTCTGTATCAATTTCTATTTACCTGGCATTTTGAGAGTTGATTCAAGAGGCTATAAATACTGAAAAAAATATTGCAATATGTTCTTTCTTTCTTTAGAGCATCTGATTTATTCTAAATCCCTATCCACAATTTTTGTATATTTTTCCTTCCTCTAAAAACACCCTGACATCATGACACATTAAGAGGTAATCCAGTTTCTTTCCCAGCTTCCTTTGCATGCCTAGAGAGGTAGGATTAGCCACACTTCAAGCAGCAAAGGTAGTGAAGATGCTACTGTATATGCAAAAGTTTCCCATACTCACTCTAGAGGGATTCAGTACTTAGCAATGTCAGCAAAAGCACTGTTCTTTAAGGAAGGTCACTGGAAGATTAAATTTGTTCCAAATCAATGAACACTACAAGAATTGATATACATTATGTATAAAATCTACTTTACCGGCATTAGAGCCTGTCAAGCACTTTTCATGCACAGTTAAAAAAAATGTAACTGCCCAAGAGCTCTTACAGTTTCGCAAACAAAGCCGGAGAACACAGCTCAGCCTCAGATATTTTTCTCCTTGACAGACTGTGAATCAGAAAAGATATTTTTGAATTTACTACTAAAAATGAAGATCGCTGGGGGGGAGGGTGTCAAACACAAAATATATGCCCTGCTTCAAGACAAAACAACTTGTTAAAGTTTTATTGATTTTTTTTGTTAAACTCCACATGCCAGATGCTCTGCTGATGGTAAATGATGGAGCTCAGTCAAAGTGAGGGAGTTATATTTGTGTCCCAGTTGGACTTCCCAACTCACGCATAGAAAATAGGGTAGAGCCCCCGATGTAAGAGTGAAGGATGCATTGGTACTAAATCTGTGCATTTTGTACTGTCTTGCTTTCCTGAAATGAATCTTGAAATTTCCTTGAAGACTAACCACCAAGACCCCGATACAAACCCAACCACTTGATTTTCAACTGCTGAAATGATCCTGAAAGGAACGAAAGGACCCTGCGTACCTGCTTTGACTCTGCGTACTGCAGCTTTGAGTGCTGTGGGTCTCAACAAGGAGCAGAGGACAAGAGGGCTCTGAGCTGCCTGAGCAAAGGGGGATGGATAGTGACTGTCCCTTGAAACTCCCTGAGTCCCAGAATGGCTTTTTTGGTTCCTGTACTCGACTCCTTAAGTACAGTGATAAATCTGGGGGCTACAAAACACCTGCCTGCATGACTTTCCTTGGTTCAGACAAAAGTAACAGTTTTGATGATTATAGAGAATGTCAACTGATAATCTTGGAAAGTAATGTGTAGAACTATAGGACTAAAATAACCCTGCATTGCAATTAATATGCCACTAAAAATGTCTCTGATTTAGTGGGTGTGTGTATTTGTAGAAATCCTATCAAGGTTTGAGAAGAGGTGAAGAACAGACTTAGGTCTTTAAATCCATATAAAACCAACATTAAGTGCTATATTCCCAGTTGCAACAAAATCTTGAAGTGGGGAATGTAAGATTCCTTTTGACATACAGAGGTCTGAATATTTAAACTGTTAACATTTCATAACCCAAATATACTTTTAAAATACACTCAGGGTCACATAGATGGGGAGATGAAAAAGGGATGTTGTAAAAGCAATTTGGGTTCCATACACTACTCTTTCATCACAACAGCACAACAGAAACGAGATGATTTATCTCTGCAGCTTTGAAAAGAGGGCTACTGCTTTTGGAAATTCTCTTTATTGTGACTGTTCTGAAAATTTTAAGGAGACAAGCATAGATATCATGATTTTTTTTTTTTTTTTTACACAGATCAAAGATAAAGTAAGTCCTTAAAGTAAAAATTACCATTTACCATTGTCAGTGATTTCTCTTTTACTCTGAGGCATATGATGGGAAAACCATACTTCCCTTTCTGCTACCATTTCTGCCTTGCATTTCTCTCTTCCTCGTCCCCCTTTCCTACTCTGTAATGCCTCTGCATCTCCCTTTGCATCCTTGGGTTTTCTTTTCCTGCAGGAGCTTCCACTTTCTGTCCATCATCTCTGCAATCTACTCTATCTCATCTGCTAATGAAGCAGTTAATAAAATCTTCATCATTTGGCTTACGACAACATGCTAACGATTTCCGTTCACACTTCTTACAGCCATAGTGGCAGATTATTTGCAGGATAACAACACTGGATGATTTTTTATAACCCCTTCACTCAGGAGAGTTAGATCCATTTAAAAATAAATATCAAATGTTGCAGAGAGTGTAAAGTACACATTTACAGCAAAGATGCAATGTGAAGGCAAAGCATTTGAAACAGCGTGTCTCCAACAGGCAACCTGGTCAGTAAATGCTGACTATTGTTTGGGCTTCCAACATTCAAAAGAAAAAAATTGCTTTAGAGAAGTAGATCATCAAAGAAAAAGTGAGTATCTTAGATTTTGTTAATGGATGAAAACAAAATATGTAGGTACATTCTATAGACACTGCACAGGTCAGTGAAAATTCTACTCGTATGTAAAGTTGATGTTCATATTTAACAAACATATATACAACAGATTCCCAATTCTTATGCAAAATCAGAGTCACAATTACAGCAATGCAGCTTTCTGCCGACTTACTGTGCTGAAAAGAACAATGGGGACAGGCTTTATTGACAGGTGCCGCAATTACAGTTTCATAATACAGAACATTTGTTCATCAAGTAATGTGTTTCCCTCCAGACATCTTCATTAAAAAAGAAGCAGGAGTTCAAGCGATTGGTAATGCAGAATGAATACTCTCTAAATACTTTCCTTCTCTATAGGTATGAAATTCTGCTCTTTTAAAGTTCTCACTATTAAAAAACAAACAAACAAAAAGACTGTGCAATTGTTCTTTGCTTCTTAAAATCATTTTACTTAGGACGCTTAGGACACATTCTTCATGTGACGAAATTATATCATAAAGATTTGAATAAATTCAATCTTACAGAAAATACAAGTTATTTTTGTATGAGCAGATACCTGTGTGGTTTGGTCTTAAGTTGATTAGTGCTCTTTGTTATTGATGCTTAATGTTACTGAATCTGCTCTTTCTTTCCAATTCTAGCTTCTGGTATGAGTCTAGTATGATGCTAGTGAAAAACCAGGTTAACACCACTGAAAACAAGTTACACCATACATCTGTCCTCAATTTATTACTCAACACAAAGTTGATTGGCAAATGACCCACATTTTCAGGCACTGCACAGCGTGCCTTATTCATTCTCCAACAGCTGAGGCTTAGTAGATATCCCTGGTCTATATTCACAGAAAGAGTTGACTAAGGCATGTTCTTCTCATATTCCTAGAACACAATACAGTCAAGCAGAACACAGCCACAGCCACGCTCAGGGGTTTTCTGCCAGCAATATAAGGGGTTTACGGTACTTTGAACAAGAAGCCCTGAACCAAATAAACAAAGACTAAGTTGTACAAAGCTACAGGCAAAAGAGTTTGGTAGGTAATTGTGGCACTGTTTTGCAAGCTGTAGGTGAAGTGCAGTAGAGGTAGGGAAGAATAGAGTAGGAAAAAGAAAGAAGAGGTACGTGGATTCACGCTGCAAAGAATTCTAGCGTGAGATAGGAAGAGGATGAGAATGTACGTGAAGTTCATCAAGGAGCACCCTTCCCGCAGCCACGAACAGGGTAATAGATACCATGGAAATAATGAGGAGAAGCAAACTCAGCATGTGTTAAGACATCACAGGCAGTGTTAATAGTTAGTGTCTTTGAAGACAAAACCAAGTAGCTTGTCGTTGATAATGAAAAAAAGGAGGAACAGCTTGAAGGAAAAAAGTAGAAGATACAGGGTCAGAGCAGCAAATTAATAGACAGAAGGGCAAAATTACAGAAGTTGAAGCCAGAAAAAGACTTTTCAGTAGACTGGATTTTTATCCACCAAGAATTTGGAAGAAAAGTGAATTTGTATGGACAGAGAGCTACAAAAACATTTTTTTCCTATTATGACAGAAAAAAAAAAAAAAACAAACATGGAGGTTTGAAAAGTGAACATACAAGGATCTGTGAAGTGTCAAGAGCCAAAATGGACAGCTTTGTTATAGACCCGAATTGCTGGGGAGAGATGGTGATATACATTTACAGTGAGGAGAAAAGGCCCAGAGAAGACTAATATTTTGGGGAGATGAAGACATCATAAACTGCTTCAGTGGAGGATTCAGGCCACACTGAATCTAAGCTGATGTCTGAGCATTTGTGATGAGACAGCAGGAAGAGAAGCCAATATCCTAAACTAAACGATGGGACTTTTGTACCACTGCTGAACAGCAAGTTTATTGCACATAGATATGGGACTATACTCATGACTGTGGACAAAAGTGTTTAAAGAACATGACAGTGTGACTGAGAATAAAGCCATTAGAAACAACTATCATACCACTCCCAGCAAGCGTGATAGAGCTTGTCGATAACATCACAATAACTGTGGGCAATAACTGTACACGTAACATCAGCTTCTGTGAAATCCTCAGTGCTACAATTTGTCCTCAGTGTGGAAGGGGAGGACATTTATTAGACACTGTATCCAGCAGCACAAACTCCTTGGATCAGCAGAGATATAAGACTTTTAAAGGTCAATAGGATCAATAACGAACCCAACAGCCTATGGGTGCTACATCTAATTTTGAAGATGTAAGTCATCAGAATATCATTCCTTAATTCAATAAGCATATTTTGTTTCAAAAAGGAGAAGTGATACAAAGACATTTAAAGTAATTTATAAGAGTCGAACAGTCTCCTGAACTATATTTTTAAGCAAATTCCTGTTGGAGTCCAGATTCTATGTACTAAGGCTATACTCCATATAGCATAAAAAAATTGCACTTTTTAGCAAAGTAATGTGATCAGTCAGTGTTCTCTGTGAACTTCTCCCTTCTCGTATTCACGCTGTTAACTAGTGATATTTTGTTTTAGAAGTACTGTAAGCCTTATTTTTTTTTTTTTTTTCATTTTGTTCTCAATGTCAAGTTGTCATGGTGTAGCATTTCAAAAGAGAATAACTAACTTGGAATATAGTCAGTTCAATTGAAACCAAGAGTTCTTATACTAAATTTAAGATACTAAATTTATTTCCATGTTATCTTTTTCAGTTCTCAAGTGGCTTTATAGAAATTATTTCTGCATGAAAAATCTATGCAAATATTAACACAGACAAAACAGGGATATAGACTTCCCTCAAAACATTCTCAGATGCACAACTCAAGACAGCGAGAATCCAGGTGTCTGGGCTTTGTATTTTCTGCATCTCTCTGTTATTTCTCCAACCCAAAATATCTTTGAACTTGCCAGTTAACTTCACCCAAATTTTGCATTTGGTAGTGAGATCTGAAAGGTATGGGTGAAAGTCAGAAAGAGGATCGTACAGCATCCTCACTGAGGAGTGGGAGAAGCTCAGTCCCACCCCGCTATGCTCAGGCTTGGCAGCAGCAGACGCGCAGGGCAAGCTGGACAGTTGGCAGAGGTTTTCTTCCAGGACAAGCAGCAGATACACCGCAACAGTCGTCACACAAAGTCCTTCCTGCTCAGCCAGCAGCCCAAGCAAAAGGGGATATAAATCCAGCAAGAGCTCAAAACATTGCTCAGGCAGGGATCATGCCTAGGGGGGACATGAGAGAGAACTGTGACCACGCTGCATATGGACAACTAAGAGGGGATGTGGAGGAGGATGGGGGTATGGAGACATAGTGCCACAAGAACTGCAGTTGCTGGACTGGTCTGGAGGAAGATGTAGGAACATGATACGGAAAGTCACAGTCAAATTAAAGACTAACCTAATTTTTGTGATATTAGGTTTCTTTCATAATTTATCTCAAAAGCAATTCTGATTGATTGCTCAAGCTGCATGCAAATTTTTGTAACCTGCATTTATACATTCTTGAAGTTTAAGTTGTACTAAAGGGAAAGTTAAAGCATTTTTTCTGAGGATACATAGTTGACAAAAAGTTATTGCTATCCCCGTACCCAGACAATTTCACCAGCCCTCACAGGAGTTCTGTTGTTCTATCATGCTTTCAACAGTTTTAAATCAAAGCTTATTTCTCTGTCAAGAGATTAACTATTATCTTGAATAAACATGCCAATACACCAGAATTCTGCCTAAAGGGACTAATGCACTAAGCATTTGAGTAGGAGCATCCCAGAGATTTATGCCATGTGCCAATGTATATGACAATGCCTGAAGAAAACAAGTTAAGAACACTACCCTGGCAGAAAATGCAAGGGACTGCAAATTAAGTGTTTGATAATACTAATGCTGGCTATCGCAACTTTTTTTCCCATAACGAAGCCATAACTTTCATCTACATCAATATGTAGGTGAAGGTATGCTTGTTAAGTTTCAGTATGTATTATGTCTTAAAAACTTTGGTGTTAGATCCCGCACTACTGCAAGTTAGCATAATCGCTGACTCCAGTGGAGTGGAGTAAAATACCAACTGACTTCACACAAGGACATGCAGTTTTTCAGGTTAATGCAGTGCTCAATTAAGTAACAGTTAAAATGTACTTAAATGAATTCAGTTCGTGAGTCCTTCAGACTTAAACTTCTAGGTACAGCAAGTAGAGAGAGAAACAGACAATGAGCATAGCTCACTCACACCCAAAGACTGTAAGAGCCGTTCAATTGTTATTGCCTTGATTGCTACAATGATGCCTAATACTATTTTTATATATGACTTCTGGTTCATTTCAGTTGTGTCTGCTGCCAGTCTGCTCCACACAAATCAGAAACACCAAGACAATAATCTTTCATCTACATGGGAAGCAATCTGATCCCAGACAACATTTGAGGAAATCAAGACTTTTGATAATTTTTATGGAAGTCTGGCGGGAGGAAAATACATATGTACATACAGTCCAGCTTATCAAGAAGGTCATCTCTTCAATGAACTCTGAAACTATTCTCTAGTCTCTGCAATAAAGGTTTTGGGTTTGATCAAATGACAGACATTGACGGATTTATTTATCCTTTTTTTCTTATTCCCCTGGTTCTAATATAGATTTGCTAACTTTGCTTAAAAATTTAAGTGCCATTAGCCACTGATTATTGTTTAACATAAAGAATAATTTAAAATAAAAGCTACTTACCAATTTTGCAATGTCATTCACATCATCTGTCACTGGATTCCCGCAGGAACTCTGGGCTTTGACAAGAGGATTAAGTAGGAGTAGTTGAAGACAAAAGCAAGTGATAATCCAAGTCTATTTATTAAAAAAAAAAAAAAAAAAAAAAAAAGAAAATAAATCCCAAGTTAGTGATCTCCAAATGTGAAGTAAAAGATTGTAGTGATGTTTTCATATACAAAGTCTAGATGCAACAATACTCTTCAACTTTCATGAGGACATAGTCATACCATTATAGTATAACATTCACGGCAGGGACCCACAGAAAGGCACTTAATTGATCTTTTCTGGAGGCAAGTAACTTCAGAATAATAAAGGAAAACCTGGTATTGAGCCATCAGATTACTTGCGCAGGATCCTACTTAGGTGAGTTTCTGCAAAGTCCACAGATATCAAAGGCGAGAAAGAGACAAACTTTGCAATATTCTTCATTGTAAAGCTAACTAAGTACTTGCCATTCACCTGATAAGATATTTGATAAACCTGTGCCTCTAATGTGATAATGGATGATAAGGAATAAAATGATACCACATAACAGCGAGATAAAAGGAGAAAGTTCATAATCACAGCCGTTACATTTGGGTACTTAAACTGCAAGCTAAACCACAACTGGACTCTGCCCAAATACTGAGATCTCAAGAAGCAATACAATACATTTTCTCTAAGTGATGTGCCCTGGCCTCTCAGGGGCATCAGCCTGGCTTTGGCATTACGTTCCCCTCCTAAATCCTATTAGGAACAGCAATGTAATGTACTCACGCAGGCTTGTGAGACTCAGCCAGAAAAGCACCAGATAACTAGCTGCGATGCACCTGGGTGTCTCCTTGGCTACACTGCCTGAACTTCCTTGCCTTCTGTTGTTCCTTGTGCTTCGCTGGTTTCCCACAGAGCCCTGTGCCAAGTTGAAGCTGCAGATCTTTATTTCCAGAATGTTAAAGTATTTAAGTTATGGATAATCAAAAGTTGCCTCGGGTTGCGAAGCTTCTTGTGCCAGCTGTCAGCAGGGGCCGATGATGGTGTACATTTACTGCAAGTATGGAATTTGCCTGTGCAGGCTCCCGAGCCTCCATGAGGGCAGGACTGAGACCGGAATTTGCTTTTGCACGAACCAAGATGCATCTCAGCCTCATTTGATCCCTGCGACAGCCAGAGAACTCCTGTCTCCAGCCCTGCCTTCAAATGCTATCCAGCCTTTCAATTTAAAGCCAAAGCAAATCAAACAACATAGACAAAGCTCTCTAGGAAAGCAGAGAGAGAAAATCACAGATTTAAAAGATTAAGTATCATTATAGTAACCTAGAGGGACTAAGAAAGCTTGATAATAAAGATCGCTCGGGAAACATAACAGAACAGTGCCAGATACTTTCCCTAGTGCTTTTAAATGACAAGTACATCTCTCTCTTATACTGTCTCTTAAATCTTACATGTATCTTATATCTCAAGTAAAACTGGTCATTTGCTCTCTCAGAATATGACTTCCTGACTCATTTAGGCAAAACCAGTGTGGGCTGCTACTGCAACAGGCAAACCAGCCTCCTCCCCCTGCCTCTTGCACTGGCACTGGTGAGATGGTTTAGTCAGCTGTACCAGGCAGGCAACTTCCATCTTTCTTTTCCTGTGCCATTTTTTCAGGCAGACCAGCTTTCTGATCCAGGTAACTGAGACAGCAGAAATGGGCAGTTACTGATGGGACAAGCCAGGACTGCCTGTTTTGGTGGAGCCTGCACTCGGCTTTCCCTAAACTATCTTCAGACGCCACAGGTTCATGATGATGGGTAGACTTACACACAAAGAAATCAAAAGTATTCTATGCAAAGTACACATTCAATATGCAGCGTGCCTTTTCAGAATGCCTTTTGCTTCAACATAAGTAGCATTCAGAAATACTTTTAATTTACTATTTGTACAAATAATTATTGAGAATAACTACATCTGTGAAGAACTGAGAATAAGTTCCTAACTTGAAGTTAGGTATTTAGCAGTCTTTCTTACAAAACTTCTGTATCTTATGCTATACAAAGCTTTACAGTTTTACATATATGAACAATTCAGGCTCTGGGGAGATGCAACGAAGATGCTACTAGTCTCTGAGAGGACCTTTGAGAGCTCCTTGCAGTGTGTAAGAGCTCCAAGTTGTTTAAGAACTAGCTTTAAGTAGTCAAAGAAATGTCTCCCTCTCCTCACATAAGCTCCACAATCACAGAGGAAACCAAAGGGGACCTCGAGTTAAAAGACTACTTCCCCACTAGGGATTTTTGGAACAAAATTGTTATAAAAAAGGCAAAAAGTTAATAACAACTGGCTCCAAAATGGTCTAACTATACTGCTTTCAAGAATTAAAAAAAAATGTAGTTCTACCTTCAGAGTTAAACAGTACACTAGCAGTTACACTCGCTGGGGTTCAGGGACATTTCCCTGATGTGTTTTTTGGAGATGGAGTCCACGCCAGAAACTGTCAATTTCTTTACTGGGTTCCTCAATACTGAGTAGTATGTAAAGGAAGATGGGATTTGTTCACTGACTTGTGTCACTGCCATAGGATGATATTTAACCTAACAGCCTAATAATCAAAAAAGTAACAAAACTCTTTAACTGGAAATACTTTTTTGCCAGATCAATCGAGCAGTATTAATAAAAGCAGCAGCACACTCTAAATAAATCTTGTCAATTTTCATACTTCTGCATCTAAAGACAACCCATACATCAACCGTAAAATCACTACGCATTTTATAATTATGCAAATCAGTGGAATACGTTTTTTTCTATGTAAATAATGGGATTTAAAAGTATAGTAATTTTTATAACTGCTATTAAAAACAAAGGCTTTGTAAATTTTTGTGTAAATTTACATGTAAATGTAAATCAGAGGTGATCTGAGGTTTTTCTTGCTTGTTTCTTCCCTGTGTCATTCAACAGGAACTGAAAATCTGCAAAATACTACTAGTTTCAATGCACTTATTATCCAAAATCTTTTAAATATTTGCACTTACGAAATATTTATATTACACATGCCTCCAGGCACATTGTATGTAAGGACTGTATAGATCAAAGAGCCAAGCTATATTTGTTTTATTTATGACCAAACCTGTTGTTTGAACAACACTTGAACAGACTGAATTAAATCAAGGACAGAACAAAAGGGAAGCTTAAACAACGGCTGCATAAATAGGGATTCCAGTTTTACACTTTACTAACCATAAATTAAAGTTACCCACACAGTACTCACAACAAATTTCCATATATAATTACTTCTAAGCTAAAATGGGATTTCAAAGCTGGCCACAGGATTTAATCGCACATCTACCCGCATTAAACTGAAGATATATGGCAGACAGGAGGCAGACCTGTACACCAAAAGGCCTCTTCCTATTTTTGGCTCAAAAATTTTCAATTGTTTTTATATTCTGAAATCCCTTAATTACTGAATATTTAAGTTGCTTTTGTGAAAGGGGAATAATAATTATTAGACTGGAAAGGATAATTCAAATTAAAGATTTCAAGTACATGCTTTTTGGTCATTTTGCACATTATTTGTATGATTCCTTACAAGCCACAATCTATTTCAGTTAACAGCATTTTAGAGACTTAGCTAGTGATCCAATGTGTTGAAGGCCGTACTTTCAGTTGTAAATCAACAACTTTTTTCATTATGTTTTTAATTTACGATCTGGAGTGTTGACAAAGGCTGCTGAATGTGTGCTTTAGCATCTTTTTCACAGTATGCTATCAAAGCTCCTCAATCACGCTGGTTAATGTTCAGCTAATTCCTTAAGTGGAAAGCAGCAAGGGGAATACCATATTGCTAAATAAGCCAAACATTGGAAAGTCTGGACATTTCCAAATATCTAGTTTGTACTGATAACAATTCTAATCATAAGTAGGGAGAAATCACCCCCCACTCCCCCCCATAAAAAGATAAATAATAAAACGCAAAAAAAAAAAAAAAAAATCATTAAGGACAGGGAGAGCTAGTAGCTACACAGATGAGAGAGTTCTTCATTATAAAATTTCTTGCATTCAAATCATGTTAGCCACGGAATTTTTCAGCCCAGTTTCTTGAGGAAATCATCCAATTAACCACAGCCAAGTCCCAGCTGTAGTAAGGTTAGCTGACAATATTCACTCTGGGCTAGGCTTCCCAAATTTATTTTTCACTTCTGCTAATGCTGGGGTAGGAATATCTCTCAATGTCGGTTCCTCAGGCAGTCTTTGCGTGCTGCTTTGCTGAGGAACAGCTTGTGAACTTCTGACATAGACAACATTGGCTGGTCAGTCACGGAGAGCTAACTTAATGTTCATACTTACGCCTTAAAAAGCCTTTTGTAAAAAGATTCAGAGAAAACGAAAGCAGCAAGAAAAGATATTTCTTGTCTTTTTTTTTTTTTTTTTTTTTTTTTTAACCAGAAGGCATACAGAAGCATAAAAGAACAATAAGTCTTTCATATGTCTACTAATCTATTTAGTTATTTAGGTGCGCTAGACATAATTAAAGTCATGGAAGAGGTGTCTTTAACCGATTAAGAAATTTACTGTGAGCGTGGAAAAATCTTAAAGTGAAAGAAAAACATTTATACAGAATGTAATCCAATTCCCATTTTCATGGTATTCAGTGATACCTTCACTGATGCAAATGACAGTGCTAACTTTAGTACTCTAAATGGCTGTGCCTACATAGTGCTTAAATGCTAAATATTGATCAAGCTCAAAAAAAGTGAGTTAAGTGTGGGAAAAAAGTCACCCATACATGACCACCTAGTCTGGAAGCAGTGAAGTATTTTGGCAAGCACATTTGGAACTGGAAAGGTCCTTAAATGCTCTCAGGTACCCTGGAGATGACTTCAATGCAGTTGGCGGAACCACTCCCTGATGCCTGAATAACCCATAGTTGAAGCATTAAGTCTAGTGTACACTCATCATTGCCCTGCAAAAGACTGGCTAGTCTAACCAAATATAATAGCCTATCAACTAGGATGCTCACTAATGAGTGACAGATCTGGGTTAAATTTCCTCTAACCAAGGTAATTCCAGCTCACAGGTATCTATATTCCTCTGATATCTACCTTGTAATTACCACTGGAGGCACTTTCCCACCTATGATGGCTACCTAGCCAGAAGGTCCGAAATGGGTGTACACTGGTATTCCTGACCCTTATTTTTCAGAACATTTATGCATTTTACATTGGCAAGCCATTATGTAGAAAAAAAAGACATGCTTGCTGCACAGGCATGAGAACATTTATGTGTATCCTCCTCTCGCACATGCTCCTCCATCTGGGCACCCTAACTTCTGGGAAGCTCCCCAGTCAACATGTGAGTTTTCTTGAACAACCTTTTGTCAGTCCATTGAGCAAAACGGAGGCTAACTCCAGCTCAGTGAGTCACCCTGCTGGGGCAAGACACCTAAAAATCTCTGGATCACACCCTACAGGCTTTGTTATGATTACAAAAAGCAGATGTATATTTTTCTAGTGACTTGATACTATTCTTTTTTTTTTTTTTTTTTTTTTAAGAATGATGGGTAGTAGGGAGAATGATGATAAAAGTAAACAAAATTCACCAGGGAGTATCGGAGTGATTTATTTGGATTCTGATTTAAACATAGACTACAGAAATGCTGCTCACTTTTTCAGATTAAGTTTTGAGTGTTTTAGATATGAAATATTTGAACAATTATTCAGTTATTTATAAAATGCAGAATACTCTTCTACCCAGTTCTGCATATAATATTTAAAATACATAATACGAGGGTACTTCATGGGGTAAAGGGGAAGGAAAATAATAAGTTATTGTTACAAACATAAGCAGGGAGAGGTGCCATTGCCCCCTACGTTCACATGAGTTCAATGGGTAACCTGCTTTCACAGCTGTTTAATCTTTTTGTGACATTCTGTATCTGCCTTTCCATGATGTTCCCGCCCATAAAATCTCTTCCCTCTAAACCTTTGAACACTCACTTGCTTTCCTCTGAGGGACTTCTGGAATGCCTAATGACAATTGACAAGAGCAGGATTTTTTCAGCTAAATTTCCATTTGGTGCCAGAATGCTAAATAAAGTGGCACTTGCTGGACTCCACCGGCCACATATGGAAAGAAAAAGCCAACTGCTGTATTCAGATGCTTACAGACCTTGTTCCCTTCTAAGGTACACTGTTAATGAATCAAAAATAGCTCTATTCAGGTCAATGGATAAAAATAGTTCCAAACCTGTTAAATGCTAATACAGAACTACTTTTTCTTCACTACTTTTTCTTCTGCTGAAAGGAGAAACCATTCTCTAGTTCTGCCAAGTTATGCACATCTTTTTCCTGAGACAGACAAATTTAAGATGCATGATCTTACTTGTGCTGAGAAAATGATAAAACACGCTATTCTTTCCCACCATCCAGATCTTGGGAAAACTAGGAAGCTGCTTAGACTATATGCCAACTTCATTTCATGCAACCTCAGGCCAGTTGCTATCATCCTCTACCCCTTCCAGCTCTCCTTGACAGATGCAGAAGCAGCAGGCTGCTCCAGCCAACGTGCTCCTGTTGCACTGAGTAAGGTGCAACCAAACTCCTGCTGTGTTTGGTTTGTGAGTTTCAGCTGGAACCAACAGGAACATGATAAGCAAGAGGAAGTGTAAACTGATACAGGGTTTGCCTTGCAAATCAATGCAATCCAGGTAACTTGTAATTACAACTAAAAACAGGGGGTTTGATGTGTAAATTTATGTATTTATTTTCCATCCCTGTAAGGATACCAATGTAAAATATTTGGTTGTCCTACAAATGCTGGTTTTGGCCCTTTAAAAATGTTATCTGCTCCATAATAAATTTTGTCCACTCTTTAATCTCACTTGACAGCCAGGGATTCCGGCAGTTTCCATGCATCCTAAATCTGTCCTGGATGACAGCCAGTTTGTTTAGTTCCCAAACGCTGGGAAGTGAAATTACCAAGAGACAGGTAATTATATATGGATGTTGCCTCTGGAGCTTGTGTTAACAACATCCAAATAAATATTTACTGATAATCATCCATCAGGTGGCATTCTAGTTCTGCAAAGAACCAGGAGTTTTATGGACAAAACCGTTTCAATTGGAAGAAAGGTTAAAAATAAATTAAAAAACCCGAACATATATTTTGAAAGAAATCTTCCTGTTAAGTCATAATCAGAGATTACGAGGACCTTCAGAGGCCCTGCTCTTAGTGCAAGTCTTTTGAGGACATATTTATTTTTTTTTCCCCTCCTTGTAAAGTTCCATTACAATCCTCCAGGATTGGTACTGAAATTTTACATTTTTTTATCCCACTTCAGAGTGATAAAGATCAATATTTACTTGTTCTGTTAACAGAGACACTGAGATCCAAAACACCTATACAATCAAAATAGAAATAAGCGGAAGACCAGATTTTAGTTGACTCAACAAAACCTCCCACAAACTCCCAAGAGGAAGCTGTCTTTTTTTTTTTTTTTTTTTTTTTTTTTCCTCTTGGGAACTTATGAAAGAGTTTTCTAGCATAAATCCAAAGGCATTTTTAAGTAATTGAAAGGGGAAGGCAAAGCAAGATACAAGATTATCTTGGCAGGCAGGACAAGATTCTCACACTGTATGGAGGTGGATGATTTGACTTCCTCAGGGAATGAAAAGACATTCTCTTAAGTAAAATACTTAATTAAAGATTGTTTTTAAAGATTTATTTCAGATGTTTTGCTTGTTTGCCAAGTTTGTGCAAAAAAATCCACTATCTTGAATATTCTTTTGAATCATAATGAAAATGTATACAGAGCCACCCTTTTTAATCTTAGAGCTTCAAGCACCAGTAAAGGAAATGGAATAAGAGCTGTTAAAGAAATTCTGTACTGGATCTTTAATTCTTACCATCTGCTACAAAGTACATGGAATTAGGGTTGGGAGAACTATTACACTGACAAAATTAAAAAAAAAAAAAAATAAGAACAGTGAAAACATCAGCTATTTTGACACTTGGCATACAATAAAACTCATGTACACGTACATGATGAAAATGTCTCTGTCCTCCCTAGTATTTCATTTGTCGTATGAAGTAAAACAGGTTAAGTGTACTCTTTCATGCACATAAACTTTGCTAAAAAGTAAATGGTATTATAAATCTGAAGAGTTTTCAGTTCATGCTTGAGCCCGTGGAAAGAAAACATCAGGAAAAAATATTCTTATCTGAAATTAAAAAGTTTTTAGGCATTTTTTCTTTTTCTCCCCCCCCCCCCCCCTTTTTCTTTTTTTCCTTTTCAATCCTTTTATACTTTCTTGTAAAAGCAGGGCATGATTTTTGAAATATAAATCACAGACTGGTCAACTTGGTCTTAAACTAAAGACGTCCTCAGACAGACACTGTTCTGTTTCTGAACTCTGAATTTCTTTGACAACATCCCTGACAGGTCCTGTATTTTTATAGGGATATAAATTCAGAACTAATTTCTCTGACCTGCTCAATATGAGAGACCTCATTACAAAAGGATAATTGCCGAAGACAGACTAAAACTAGATGCCAGTCCAGTCGAGATGAAGTGTGCTTCATCTACCTACCTTAATTGTATTATATCCTTACAATTACAAGCTTAGATGTGATTAAAGAACAGTTTGGATCCCTCGGATATGCCCTTTGACAGTGCTGAAGGATGATATTTTTTCACATCAGTACTGTACTATATATTGTGAGACTATTCATTTCCTGACTTTTCAAGCTGCTGCCTACATTGGTGGTCTACAGGAGTTCGTATCATGACAAAGATCATGGGATTGAACTCCAGCAGCTTTCCCTCTGCCATTGTGAAGATCTCATGACCAACATCAGGCAAACGTGGTACTCTGCAGCCCATCCAGAAAAGCTCTGACATCATTTGCTACTAAGGCAAATGATATCAGTAACTCAAATTCCAACATACAGGGATAGGTCTGGGGAATCCTCCTCAACAGGCAATCAAAAAACTGGTATTCCTGGAGCATAAATTTCTTGACTGACTTTATGTGCCCCATTCAACAGCAGGCATCAGTTTTCAAAATCACTGTGGGCTTCAGCTAACTCCTGGGACAAGTAGGCTCCAGATAACTGTTCTGTTATATCCTACTCCTTTGACGCCACAGACAGCTTACATTTAGAACAGAACTGGATAAAAACAAATAGAAAGAATGGAGAAGTAAAGTGGGAGTGGAGGGAATAATCATAGAATCATAGAATCATTTAGGTTGGAAAAGAGTCTTAAGATCATCAAGTCCAACCTTAAACCTAACACTGCCGAGTGCAACCATGTCCCTAAGTGCCATGTCTATCTACATGTCTTTTAAATACATCCAGGGATGGTGACTCAACCACTTCCCTGGGAAGCCTGTTCCAATGCTTGATAACCCTTTTGGTGAAGAAAGTTTTCCTAATATCCAATCTTAATCTCCCCTGGCGCAACTTGAGGCCATTTCCTCTCAACCTATCACTTGCTATTTGGGAGAGGAGACTGACCCCACCTCGCTACAACCTTCTTTGAGGTAGGTGTAGAGAGGGAAAAGGTCGCCCTTCAGCCTCCTTTTCTCCAGACTAAATAGACCCCGTTCCCTCAGCTGCTCCTCATAAGACTTGTGCTCTAGACCCCTCACCAGCTTCGTTGCTCTTCTTTGGACTTGCTCCAGCACCTCAATGTCTTTGTTGTAGTGAGGGGCTGAAAACCGAACACAGTATTTGAGGTGTGTCTTGGGAAATTGCTCCAGATCTTCACTGTTCCAATGGTTAAAAGCCTTCTTGTACTGTCTAGTTTAAGTGTACTAATAGCAGTTCATATCAACGTGTTCTCATGGCAACACTGCTCTTGTTTATGTAGTTATACTCCCATCTTTCCGGTTGTTCTCTTGACATATTTATGGAGATCAGCCTTAGTATCTGAGTCTTCGTTATGCCCAATTAAAAAGCCCATCTGACTTCCACTGCTCCATGACACAGAAGCAACAGAAAACCCCCAAAGCTCATGGGAAATAAACAAAGCATTCCCTTTGTCTCACCTCCTCTCAGATACAAATTGAATTCACTTACTCTCTATAGTACCTGAGTTTCACAGGCTCTCCTCTGCAGCAAAGGTAAATAGATTATTACCCTACCTCTTACTGAGCATTGTTGTGGCCATTACAATGGATGCAGTATCCAGCCAGGTGGTTGCTTCTGAAGTGAAGATGAACAAACAATTTAAAATCAACGCTTTAAGTCATGCAACTTTTAAAAGGGAGAGCTCCTCATTAGTCAGTGCAGTTTCTCCCATTGATAAATAACAGCCGACATAAAGGGTATTCCCAATTTATCCACACAAAAGCTGGCTTCTCTGGATATATTCCAGACAGTAGCACCTGCATCAGCTTAAAAAGGCTTGGAGCAGGAAATAACAATGCACCAGAACTGAGAAGTTTTCACTTTGATCCCCCAAAACCTCAGTTGATAGCTGTTCTAATTGTGATCATTTTTCTGTTGTAAAATGTTGGTGAGGAAAGTGTTGGTGAGAACCAGATATTTAGCTAAGTCTGTCGTCGAAGTTTTCAACACCAACTACATTGAGGAAAGAAGGTCACTCCGCTTTTCAGCTGTTTTAAGTCTTGGATCTTTTGAGAAATACTTAAGGAATGTTTTAGGTTTCCTTCCATCATCAGTAGTGACACCTAAAATTATGAACATAAGTAACAACAGCTGTTACTCATTCTTTTGGAATTCAAGAAATACTTTTATAAGCACTATCCTAAACCTACAGGATTACCCTGGAGCATTTAACAGGGATGAATAATATTCTTCACTCACTGCTCTACTGTAGGACAAAAGATTGCCGTTACACAACTCAGTTGCAGAAACGGGGCCAGGTCATGGTCTTCTATAGCTTTATTTTCTGCTCCTTCTCACTATTTTTCACTTCATCAAGAAATCCACTATATTGGACACAATATCTGTTAATGATGTACCTGTATACCACTAATGATTTAGAAATGTGGCTTTACAGACTTCATGCAGTGTTTTACAAGCATCTTGTGTACAAAACCCTATGCTAAGTGAACAGAAGACCTAGCATGTGCCATAAGTGAATATTCAGAGGAAAAATTACAATAATAGTGCCTAGTTTGTTAGAAACAGTTTGAGTTTTAAAACTTTTTTTTTTTTTTTTTCCTGGCCCCATCAACAGCCACTGCAGACATTTTAACAATAATCTAGACTCAATTTTTACAAAAACTGCAGGAGGTTTCTGGAAGAGAATTTTTCAGGGGAAAAGATTAAAAGCATCTACAGGCAAGCCATTTAAAAGCCAGCATACCAAAAAACCAGCAAAAGTGAAAAATGACACCTGCATCTTCTGGCTTTGGTGCTAAGTTTTCATCTTCCTTTACCAGGAGATGCAGGAGAAACCCTAAGAACTTTTGAGCGTGTTGAATTCATTTGTCACAATAAAAATCCTACCGTTCTTTGTTCATTTAGATAGCATTTCTTAATACAGTAATGTTGCGACTGGAAATTACTCTGGGAAATGTGCAAATTTAAACCTTGTCTTTCAAAAATTTGGAGCATAAGACTTCACATTTGTCAATAATCAAATAAAGTTTCAATGAGCCCCTCAGAAGCAACATTGCTAGGCTGAAGTTCTTCCTAGATCTATTTAAAACTATTCATTTTCAGTAGGTCTTGATTTTGTACTTTTTCTTACCACTGTACCTTACCACAATACCTGTGAGTATTAATAGTGTGCCAAGAAATATTTGTAAGAATCATGCAAGTTTATCTCAGCTGTTTCCAAACAGCACAGAGTAAAGAAACCACCAGATTTAAATCATTTTCTTACTCAGGAAAAAACCCCAAGGACATTTAGAAGGAATCTATATTTTTTTGTGAAAAGAATATTTATCCGAAGTGATAGACTGATGGATGAGATTAATCTCAAATGCCTTGAAGTTACAGCTTGTGGGACTGCAGACAAATCAGGTAACTGACACATCAAATTAGAAACTAATCTTCAAAACATTTAAGTATGCTTGCAAGACAATATAAGCACTGGGCAGGCAATAAGCCATTTACCTCAGCGAGCTGGAATTACAAATACGTTATGCCTTGTCTTAAAGCAATTAACGTGGTATATTAGTAAGAAGAAATCAACTAATTTTTTTTAAGTTTTCCATCAAAATTGAAAATATTTCCACATGTCAAAAATATCTAAGTGATTATTATTCCAACCGTACATCAAGCGAACATCAATTCCTTTTTCAAGGTTTACTAAAATGCATTGTGCCATTGTTAATTTTAAAAGTTCTTTCTGAAATTATTTTAATGAATAATTCATTTTATTATAATAAAATATTTATTTATAATAATTCATTTATTTAAAATATTTATTTATAATAATTCATTTTATTTTTTTTTTCAAGAAGGCAAATTGCCAGTAAGGCCATTTGAAGCAAGTTGAAACAATGTATAAGGTTGTTCCAGGACAATGTAAGTTACAGATGTCAAAAAGTGGGATGGTACTCATCAAAATCCTTCCTCTAACGTAAAAAGCCATCGACAACATTACTGCATCAGAAACTCAAGTATATTTTGAATTCCTATGCACCACTAAAAGGGGAGGACATACTTTTAAGTGCCTTTTCCTTTTGATACTGAAGTACTGGACAAGAGTATCTTTCCGGGACGATCCATGGAAAATACACTGTCTTTCGATGGTTAGAGCTATGCAACATGTCAGCGTTGCAAATAATTTATGAGTTCTAACCATTCATACTCAAGTGCTGAAAGAAAGATCTTTCTGTATAAACGTCTCAGCTGTCATTACTTTCACATGTAACTGGAGTTCAGCTACAATATATTTCAAAGGGTTTTCCTTTTCTCAAAACTAAAGGCTGAATTGTTACAGATGGTAATTTTGGCAGACGGTTGTATATGAAATTGAGTTTATAATTAGGCCAAATCTGACTCGTGCAATTAAGGCAATGAAGATTTGGAAAATAAGAAGTGTCAGATCGGTACATGATCAGTCTGGTAGCCACAGAAAACTGAAGAAACCCGGTCATTCACATTCACAGAATATAATGCCTATTTGAAAATTTCTTCTTAATTGCATGAATTACAAGATAAGTCACCTTTCATGCTCAGAGTGTAAACTAAAGTAACCATGGCTTTTTACCTACTTAAGTGTATAATCCTTTTTTCTTCATTCAAGGTTAATGAGATGGTCTGAAGCAATCTAATGGCTCCCTGCTGCTGAGCGAGGGCTCGCAGTGTCTCCTTCTCCGCGCCTTCCCTCCCTCTGACATTCACCCGACCCCTCTGCAAGTCAGTAAATTCACAGTGACTAGCCAATTCAGCTCCGAGACAGAAAACTAATCCCTGAGGAATGAGTGGAGGAGGAGAAGAGGTATGCAAGGATGAGAAGACTAGGACTACCCTTTTCAGTGGAAGTGACCTCTTGGGCTCACTCTGACATTTATCAAGCTGCATTTCGAGCCGTATTATATCTAGTGTCAAAAAGCTTTCCAGACTGGTAATTGTGTGTGAAGGTAGCACTGCCTGTTTTAGCATGTTCTGACTTTCAGATGTGTTAAATATTTCTTTGCTCTTGTACCAAGAAAAGATCAGTGATGTCCAGTAATCATTCTTTCTACTGCTTCTTCCGTATCACTCAGTAGTTTCTTGCCCTCAGCTTTCAGTCCCCCTTCATATGCACATTGTTTCCATATAACGCTTTTGCCTATTTTAGGATCACTATTTCTGTTATATTCTTTTTTCTGATGGGGCAACCAGGACTTTTTTCAAGATGACTGACTATCACCATCATAAAATCATTACAGTTTTTATGTTTCTCTTTCTGCTCTACTGCATCTCAATATGTTGGCTAATTTGTTCTACCACAGGTACAACACAGCGATTTTTCATCCATTTTTCCTGACCAAGTATTGCCACAAGAACATTAAAAAATGAGCTTGTAAGTAGTTTTTATAACTAATGAAAACTGCTGTTATTAATGTAGTTACAATTAGTTCAAAACATTCCTTCCAAAATGCATCCCCCTTGCTCTTCAACACCATGAACTCCACTTGCCATCATGCCATCTGTTCTCCTATCTTCTCTAAACCTTTACAAAGTTCCTCAGAATCTCTTTTAATTTCAATTAACCTGAGTAATTTCTGTAGCTTGCACATGTTGTCATCAATCTGTGAACCCTCTTACCAGATTGAACTATACGAGGTTGCTGACAATTAGAGAACATTACCTCTTAGGTTTTTGCCATCCTACAAATTAATGATGTATTCCTACACTTTGCTTTCTGTCCCTAAATCATTTTTTCCTCAAACTATTACGATAAGGGAGATATAATATGGGACTATTTAGTTTTCTTCTTTGACTTTTTCTTTTTTAATCTAAATAAGTAATTTCAATGCTTTCTCTTTATTCACCGATTTTGAAACACAAAGAATTGTAGTACATTGAAAGCATTTCTTTTACAGGAGCTGGGCTTTTCTATTCCTTTCATTGAACTCTATTAATATAGAGTTCCCATATTCCTTCTACTGACTGATTTAAATACAGCGAGATCTGCTGACATCACAACAATAGAGACAAGCTGTTAAGAAAAATTCTTTTTTAGGCTCTGGACATATTCATTAACTCTAAAGACAAGAACTAAGAGTTAATGTATTAAGAGTTACTATATATATAAGAAAATTAAGGGAACACCAACTCTACTGTAAAACTAATCCAAGTTATAATTTATATTCTGCCCCAAACTTTAGACCTGTCCACACAAACTGTAATTCTAATATTCTGGTGGTTTTGGAGTGGGTTTAGGAGTTCTGCTTTGATTTTTCGTTTGTCTTGTGGTTTGATTGGGATCTTTATAGGCTAACGACTACAAACGCCGTCCAAGTGTTTCTAGCACTTCAGCCTTTGTCCACAATTCTCCTACATTTCCAGGAAGAAGAGGCCCATTCCCATGTTATATTTCAACATGCAGGTTGTCTCAGATTAGAGCAAAGAGACACGGGTAATACCCCAACTAATTCCATTGTCACAGAATTGTGACCACAGAATTAATACGAATGTCATTCAAATGCTGCCTCAATTTTTTTGCTTGCGTTATGCTAACTGGAGAGAACTGTAAATATCTAGTCTTGAACCTGAAGCTTCACTGGCAACTTTCCTTAAAAATTGCAGAAATTGTGGGGTAAACATACCAAAAGAAGCAGCTGAGTCTGTCAGTTTGCGGCTTGGTAAGACTACGGAGATGCAGATACAACTGGAAGAAAAGCAATCTGAGAAAAAAAGCTCCCTAAGCCTGCACAATTCTGGACAAATACAAATGCCTATTAAATACAGGTGCTTATAATGTGTAATTCTAAAGACATCAGTAATGCAGCCCTTTGAATTCAGTAAATAGGTATCTTCACAACATTTGCAACGATGCTACAGAATGCAACCCTTTGGGAAAACACCTATCTTACTTTAATTTTACTGATGATTTTCATAGGCATTACTTATAAAAACCACAGTTGTAAATTGTGTGCGTTGCATTTACTTCCTATAGAGCTTTACATTTGGGCAAAAGTATTCATATGAATGAGAAAGAACCATAGTTGTCAGTAGTGAAACTATTCTTCTGATACATGTTCTACAGCATGCTCATTACAGATGTGCTGATAAGATAAACTCATGCAAATATTGACACAGTATAACATGGTTTCTAAGATGATTTATACACCTGGTTCTCACAAGTTTCCTAGGATTGCTTTTCTTAAAGAGGACACATTAATTTGCCTCGCCTATCATGAAATTTCTCTGGCTTCTGTAACTAATCTCACAGAAGATATATACCATTATTGAGAAGATTAGTGCAAATCCTCTCAGAATATATATACTTTTCAATGTCTATACTCTAAAATTCCAGTAAGATGTTAGGTATTTTCATAAACGATGCAGTTTCTTAGCAAGTTTACTTAAGTGACACTTGTCAACTTGTAAAGGAAAAAAAATCTTTCCCAGTTTCATAGGAATTGTGCCATTTGCTCTGAAATAAGTAATGGAATGTGTATGTTAAGAAGAAGAATCTACCACAGTGAATGCAGCCAAAAAGCACATCATAGTTGGACAATTAGCACTTTAAACAGGTACAAATTCAACAGTAACTGAAGTAACGTTCTTGGACGCAAAGCAAGAGGGACTTGTTTCAATAGGAATAAACCCATAGGCTGAAATCAGATTAACTTCACGTATGTCTCAGACCATTTGTAAATGTCAACAACATTCTGTTACAGTGGGAAATGACCAAAAGCACTGTAAACGATCTGACTACTATTGCCAAATGTCTACTTGATCCCTAAAACCTGTGTGTGAGAAGAGATTTTTTTTTTTTAACTGTGCTGAGGAGAAAGAGAAGAAAGAGAGAATTCACTCCAGTTGATTTAAAGAACGTTTTAGGCCAGAATTTTTTGAAGGCCAAATGAAAACATGGAATTAGGTATTTCTAACATGGTTAGGTAACAAAGATGAGAGATACAGCAGAAAGCAATAACAATTACTTCTAAAAGGATTTCCTTTGACCTCAATAAGTATCTGACTCTTGCAAAAAAAAAAAAAAAAAAAAAAAAAGAAAAAAAAGAAAAAAAAAAGGCAAGGATTTTCTTCATATATTAAGAAAATTGATGAAGTTACAGAGGGAAAGGTATTGTCACTTCTAAAAATGGCAGACCAGTATTTCCAAAGGGCTCTTCATAACTGTATTAATAGCTTATGAGTGTCATCATATAAATAAACAACATATTCCACAGAACAGCGGATTCGTTCTAATCCTGAGATGCTTACTTTTTACAGGCAAGACGAAATACAGAAAAAGCAGGTTATTCAGAGGATTAATATTTGAAGTGGGCCTCAAAAAGATTGTGGGAAGTAAAACTGGCCACTGGAGAGGCTACTACAAAAATTGTAGAAAACATTCAACAGAGATGAAGCTTAGATTGTGTGGAAGGAAACAGCATAGTGACGGAGACACCTTCAGTATTTTGGATGCCAGAAATGCTGAAGTTTAATTGCCAGAGGTGAGGTGCTGACTTAAACATAGCAGAAGCCAGGAAACGGTACACAAAATGCACTGTTAGTTTTCTGTCTGAAAAGGAGAAACTTGTAGGATCAACAATCATTTTTGGATGTGGGCTTGAGATATGAAGATAGAAAATGAAAAAATCCAGAAATCTTGGTCACAGACGTGGGGTGGAAGAAAATCTTCCCGCATTCGTGGCAGAAGAAAATTGATGGGGGATTATGAACACCACCCTGCTTGGGAATGGAGCCTGATTTTTTTTAAAAGCAAGATTTTCACTGGATTTAGTAGCCTGAAAAGAGGGGTTTCACTGCCCAGCTTTGCTCTATTAAAGGAACAAATACTGAAGAAATTTATCAGAACAGTTTGGAACCGACTATGATTATGGCCAGAATTTTTAAAGGACACGGATTTAGAGAATGCATGGCAAATCTAGGGCACATCCTTTGCCAGGGATTATAATACAGAAGATCAAAGCAGCTTCAATGACAGTATTTAAACTTACAGTTTATAAATAAGGTTCATATTTCCTTGAAAATAAAGAATGCAGTACCCATCAGAACCATTTAAACTGGTGTCAAATACAGCACTGATAGTTTTTGGTATGAGAATAGAAATGCAATCCACGTGCTGCAGAACCACGGCAATTTGAAAAAGACAGCAGTTACAAGTGTTGGCGATATTATTTTTTTCCTCCTTTTTTATTTTAAAAGAACCACCAAAAAGCTCTGTTTATTCAGGAACATACTTTTTAATCCAAACGAAAGAGAGTGCCAAGCAGTGTTACACAAGCTTCCTAAATGTGTTTGGTTGACTAATGTTCCTATTCCTGCATGCTTCAAAGTAGTAAAAGAAAAGCAAACCTCAAGAAGAACTGACATTCAGATCTATATCAGTGTGAAGACATAATGCATAATATTGTCTGCTTGCCATTTAATATAAAAGACAAATTTTGCTGAGTACACTTAATAACGAGCAAATGGAGGCTGGAAATTAGAGGGCTGGCTCTTAGGATTTCTTAACAATAAACCATGTTTAAATTTCAACCTCCCTAAATTTCTAAGCACTTATTTTCATTTAGTGGATTATTTTGCATATATGCAGCATATCATTAAATTAAATGTATCATGCCTGACTCCTTACTGCCTCACTTCAGTCCATTACTCTAGTTAGACCACAAAAGTCAGCACCTTGGTACCCTACTCCCATTTTATACAATTATGAAATCTCCATAAACAGAGAGGAACTTTTTTGGATCAACATGAAATGGAGGAACAAACTTCCCTACACACTTTAAAACCTCCACATTTATGGGCATGGTCCAAAATCACACTTTAAAATAATGACCCTTGTATATCAGTGCATTACTCTGCGTTTTCAGTACGTGCTGTAGACATCGTTAAGTTCATTCTTTTGCCCAGGAGCAGCTCTTAGAAAAAGAGTTGCTGTATGATTTGCAGACTTCATTTTCTGCTCTAAACAGAAATAGATTGTCAGGACATGCACAACGTAGTTTTACAGTCTGACTTATATTGCCAGAGTAACTTTTTTCCAAAAGTAATTGGAGGTCCTGTGTTACTAAACAGCTCAAAGAGTCCATCCAGAGATGACAAACCTTTATTCTGAGGAGGTTCTGTTGTACTGTCCTCTGCCTTACTTCTTTTATGAAGTACGGTATGAATTCACAGACAGATTATGTCTCTGCTGTAAAAGAAATACACACCACCGGCAGGTATTTCTGCACACGTGTTACTCTAGGCCGAAACTGAACATTCCCAGGGCTCAGCTGCGCCCACATTAAATACACATTTTCAAATGTCTCAGGCAGAAGGCTTGCACACCGTGCTTAGGACCTTGATTCTGCACAAACAGAGTTTGGCATCCAAATAAAGAATACTGGATACGAGCAGCTGGTTTTACATGGTGTGTGTTCCTCTGTATGCATGTGGACACTGATTCAATGAGGTGAGATATTTGGATTTCTTCCCACGTATATAATAAAAATAAAAAAGTGACGTTCATTTAGGAGGAAAAACACTGGAAGGCTATCAGTACAAGTGATCCTGCCTACATCAAGTAGAGAGATTCCAGCCAAAGCAAATACAGGTACAATGATACTGCATAGACTACATATACATAATGTATTCCTAAAGCTATATTTAGGGTGCTTCTAAAAACTTCTTAAGGTACTTCTAAAGAAGAGATGGTAGACAGAACTGGACTACACTTATCCTTGGCCTTGACTGTCAGTGAACTGATGCCCCTGGAACTTATGTCAGCAGAACAAACGAAAGGCAGAAGACCAGCTTATTGTCACTGAGACTGTTAATGTGATTGCATTGAAGCCAGGTTCAGTCACATGGGATGGCCATGCCTGGAAATACCAAGCTACAAGAACAGATAGGACTGGCAGATTGATGTTCTCAGATTCTGATATGCAAACGCCCAAATCTTTCTGAATGGAGGTTCAGAGGTTAGCATGATTCGCAATCTGTGAATTTGGATTTGGGGCCTGAAATACAGTCCCCTCTACATTCCTAGTTCATGTGTCAGCCACCCTCAAGATTGAACAAATAAATCTGGCAGCTCACTTAATTTGGTCTTACAGTATGACTTAATCAGGGGCGTTAAAATCTTAATCTGCATAGATGCAGTTCAGATTTGGAGCAACACTGAAATTACACTTCAGTTTCAAAGTCTGGACTTGGTTTTTTTCTTTTCTTTTCTTCCCTCTGGCACAATGCATAATTACTTACACAAAGCAGAACAGCTTCAACAAGACAGACTGGATGGTTAGACCCTTCTTGGGGACCTAAGTTCCTACCCAAGAACAGATGTGAACCTGTGTCTCTCTCACTCCAGTGAGTATTCTCAGGTAAATTCTTTTAGATTAGCCTTTTTCTGTCGGGCTTGAATCAAGGTTGTTCGCAAACACAGAGGTAATCTCTGTAGACCATGCACTCATCCTCTTGCGACAGCCCAGCTTAAACCTGCAGGCTTTGCAGAACATCAGGCTGAGCTGAAGTGGGCAACCCACCCCTGCCCCAGCCCACGGCTGCCAGCACACTCCCCTCTCCGACTTCCCAGATCTGCTGCCCAAAATCAGCGAGAAGCCACTGAAGGTCGAGGAGTACCAAGATACCCAGCCTGACTCCTAGAAACTTTTCACTGGAACGTTGAGAAATACCATGCGAATGGCTGTTACAAAGAGGCACCAAATCACAGAGAGGAGAAGAGGTAGTTCTTGAGGCTGGGGCTAAATATCACCTCGAAGCTCATTCCTGAACCTGATCTTCTCCATCCAGTAGGTTTTGCAGCAAAAATGAAGAAAAATAACCAAATGCTTCAGTCCCTGCATGCTTACAAGGGCTCTTTGACAGCAGTGAAGGTTTGGGGCCAGCAGATATCTGAAAGGTGGGTCTACAGCTGACCTGCTTGGGAGAGCCTTCCAGGAGCCCTGACTGCTGACAATGAACACTGTTGGCCCTGCAAGGGGGAGCCTGCGCTCGGTCCTCCCAGCCTGCACCACCTTCTAGCAGTGGTTCAACTGGTGATGGAATAGCTGGAGGCTCAGGAATTACCCACTTTGCAAAACCGTGTGCTCCAAAGCGTGGCTGCAAAGCAGTGAGTACCACAAGAACCTCCTTCAGGCAATACCTGCAGTGACATTTTAGACCTGATGCTATTTTCGCCGTGCACCTAAACTTAAGTCTGCTCTGCGCAGCAACGATAATGCAGAAATATGTATAAAGCAGAAAATTCCTAAGCAGATGTAAAATGGTTATCCCATCCATCTACATTGTATAATTTAAATATTATTTAAACAGATACAACAACCAATCATTCACCCAGCGGTTATTAGATAACAATAGGAAATTAGAGGCTAATTTATTTCCTACATTATTGTGAACCAAAGTGTTCATTAATCTGAACTCCTAAACTGGCTTTTATTTAGACATACAGTAGAAATAATGCGTTCAGTAGCATATCTACTTTCGTTGACCTCAGATACTATACATGCTACCAGCTTTAATCAAATAAAATACTTAACACTATTTTTGTTTTCTCTGTTTGTACCTGTAACGTATTTCCAATTTTCATTCTCATACTAATAAATGTCAGATACTATTTACATTTGTCAATAGCTAAAGCCATCCAGCAAAGAAATCAATATTTTACGTGCTCCCCACAGTCAGTTATTTCAGCATCGCTAATATTTACGAACGTCGGTTTTGCAGGTTTATGTATGACTCAGTATGCAATGCAAACATGGGCCAATCAAGAAAAATAAAGAGACGTACTACCCCTCTCCACTCACCTTACATTCGTCCATCTCCTTTTTCCACAGGGAAAAAAACAAAAACAAAACCCAAAACAAACCAAAACACAAGCGGATTTGCAGTGTGTTTGAAAGGCTGACTAACCTCAGGTTTGGCATACCAAAGACCAAGGCAAGAACAAACACTTTCGTTTTCATCTGTCAGCTCCCACACCACTCAAATGCAATTGCGTAGGGAGATTTTTCCTGCCTTGCTTCAAATAAATGGGTGTTGTGTTTACATACTGCATACTGAGCATTGCCCATCCGAAGCCAAGGGCTGCATCTTGCCAACTCTTTAACTTTCGTACAATATGGCGATTACATGAGCCAGCATACCATTAAGTCACAGAACAAAACTTGGGAGAATGGCACTGTCAGCTTGCAGAACTGTACCTGAATGACTGACATGCGGTGCACAAAAGGAGAAACTGGATTTCAGTGTGACGGCAGAACTGGGTCAGAAGCAGGCTGGGTTAGCGGCCGCAATTTAAACTACAAAGCCAAGTGCCGCATAGTTCACGGAGATAAAAACTTACAGCAGCACAATACAAGCAGGCGCACACAAAAAAGAAAAAAAAAAAAACCAAACAAGATCACTAAACATGCCTTACAAAATGCTCCCCCACCCTACAGTCTTCCAGGTCATCTGCTGTTTATTCTCCATACAAGACTTTATTCCAGGATGTTCTTTCCAGCTGCAGTACTTGCAAACTGGCCTCCCCTAAGCAGAGTCAATCCCAGGGGAGAAAAGAAAGAGACCTTGGTCTATTACTCACTATGAACAGCAAAACACCTTTCTGGCTCCAGCAAGTTCTCTTCTTCGATCTGCTGAGCAGCAGATCTATGCCTACCATGAGCTCCAAATGTCTTCCAGTGCCTAGCGTTCATCTTTTTGCAGAATGAGCAAGAAAGATTGGAGAGCAGAGCTCCCCGTTTCCCTTAAAATAATGACTCTGCAAGCTCGCACCAATGTATTAGGTATCTGCTTTGCGTTTCTGTTTTAGCCTGCCGATACAAGAGCAGGGTGGACGATTTGTGTACTAATTCTTTTTCCACGTACCGTTCCATAATAATTTCTACAGAGGCTCCCGCTTCAGTGACACAAACGTACTATGCATAGGACAACCTAAGAAGGTCATTTAACTACCAGCAACAGTGTACACACTCAGAGGTAAAAAGCCGAGCTCAGATCTAAGATCCTTCTAACACTGAGGTTTCTAAGAGGTTGTGCTCCTAACCCACTGCTGAAGATCAAGTGTCTGAACCAAGTAGCTGCGATACCTTAACATCAGCAGCCTTCTCAGCTAGCCCCATGGGTGACCCCTCCTTGCAGCATATTTCTTAGTAACTTAATCCTATTTAGATTGTCTTCAAATCAAAGAACAGGCAAATCAGAGATCTGCTACATGTTTTTGCAAGATTGTATCACACTAGCACCACTCACCCGGTTTTACTCAAAATGTAAAAGGCTGTCCAGACAGCAGTGGTATTTTATTTGTTGTAATATTAGCATGCAAAATGACATAAACTCGCTTCTGATAACAGTTTTAATTACTAAGTACATAAGCCTGCAAATCCTCTCATACAAGTAATCCTTCTATACGATTAATTCATGGAAATAGCCCCACTGAAAAAGGATTTGTATGACTGGACCCTAAATGTTTAATCACTTTTTTAAAAAGCATTATTACTTAAAAAAGTACAGCCAGGAGCTGTTGGTACGTTTAAAGCAGGGGGTTATATATTTATCAAACTGTATAGTTTCAGAAACAATCCTTCCGGGACTGCCACTGTTGGGGAGAACACTTCTGCAGTTCCTGTGGTTTCTCAGGTTAAGACTGATTTAAATAAACTGACCAACCTGCTCCCTTCCAGTCTAGCGTTCAGCACAACTCTTCTCTTTCAGCACTTCGGTTGCACTGACGTATGACTCAGCTGCTCCTTCAGCTGCACTAGTTATGTACTATCCCTGTGTAACATCACCTCAAACACCAAAACCCCTGATTTATTTTAAGCACTATCCAGGTGTTACTAAGTGTTTGCAAGGCTTGGTGATGTAGTGGTTCTCACCTTCTGTACTATGTTTATTGCAGAATATTTTGTTGTAAGAAATGTTAACTTCTTTCCTGGCTTCCCAATCTTGTTCTTTTCACTACGCCACTTACCAGTCTACAAAATGTCAAAAGTAGCCACAGGAGAGCATAAAGATTAACATTTACTTTAATGTGCCAAGTGCCCCAATGTGCTTAAGTCCTCCTTCTTGTATTCGCTTCCTTTGCTCTCTCTTTGCACAGAGGTCTTCACTGTTTTAGTGGAAAGTCTTTCTTGAAGTATCTCCTGCTCTGATCCCCTCAAAATGATTAATGGTTTGGTATCACATTTGTTTGCTAATCCTTAAAATGAAGGAAACAATCCTTTGGAGAGCTAGGAGTCTGTCACTGTCTCCAAAAAGCAGGAAGCATAACTGCTTGAAGGCTGACAGATGCTTCACCACCATGACAAGAAGCTGTTCCACAGGCTACAGCTCGTGAGCCCTTGAGTCAAGCCATATGGTCCTGAATGCCAGGACTGATTGTGTTTCCCAGTTTATTGTGAGAGAGGGATTATTCCTGCTTTGCTCTGAATTTGCAAAAGTACTCTGTTGGTTTTAGAAGTTTACAGTTCGTATGAAATAAAAAGCTTGACCGCTTGTACTAATAAATCCTCATTTGTTTGCTGTTTGTTTGCTGCTCTGAAGAAACAGCCCTACATGTATGCTTCTGTGGGCTAGGATAACATCTTGTGGCTTTATTGCTATCCACTCTGATGTTAAATGAATGCGTATAACTAAGCACACATAAATATGGCTCTTACGCTTTAAGACACACTTCCCAACTCGTAATCTATTCAGCATATTTGGCCAAGCTTGTATATAAAGTCTGAAACAACAGCTTTGAGGTGCAAGGCATCTTTAGTCATCTAAAGGGAAGAACAGCAATGGATATACACTGCCAGAATTCAGAACTGATCATTTAACAAAATACCTCACTTTACTGCAGCATCACAAAAATTAAATCTCCACGTTATAACTCCTTAAGCACGGGTACACTCTCCAGTGCTATGGCCAGCTGAGATTCAAGTATTTCAGAAAGCGAGTCTTTCTAATTCTTGCCATCTCTTGAAAAACCATTTAACTGCCCAAAAGACTTCAGTAAGGCCTTTCCCTTTTTTTTTTTTTTTGTTCCAAAATATATTTTATGTCTTTTCCAACCACTGTATGCTGAAGTGTATTCAGGCTACTGGCACGTGGGCAACCCAGCAATCGCCAAGAAATAGACAAAGGCAAAAAAGTATCTTGCTTCTAACCAAGAAGTGGAGGGGAAGGCAAAAGCCCCCCGTGCAGGACCAGCGGTGTGCGTGTGGGTGCATTGCTCTCTCTCAGAGCTCAGTCTCGGCACTGATCGCCCTGGTCAGCCAGGATGGAGGGGACTGGCACCTTGCAAAAGTTCAAGCCTTAAACTTTTTAGAGACGGCTGCTTCTTGTTACGAGATGATTTTTCCACTCGTGTCTGTCCCCATCCTTCCTTTTTTTTAAAAAAAAAAAAAAAAAAAACAAACAAAAACAGCCCCGCAGCGTAGCGATTGCAAGCTCTACAGAATTTGGAGAAATAATGGCAGGGACCCCCACAACGGTACAGAGCGGCTCTTCACGGCGGGGTGAGGGAGGGCGAGGGGCGGAATGCCGGGGGCTACCCGCAACACCGACCCGGCGCCGCACGTCGGAGCGGCTTGAATGGAGGCACTGAGCGCAGCAGGCACGGACGGCACGGCTGCCTCCGATGATTTCGTGTTTGCCCACTCCGCTCGTCGGTGTAACACGGGCAACTGATTTATTAAGGCAATTTTTCCAAGTGCCTTCTGAGATCTCCCACGGCTCAGCCGCCGATCCGGCCGCTTGCTGTAACTTTTCCACGGGCTGGCGGGCGCCGAGGGCAAGACCGAGCGGTAATTTTTGTGTAACCCCCCACCTCCGCCATCCCGCTCCCCCAAATCTCTCATTCAGCGGCAGCAGTTCCCATCCCGGGCGCCCCTCACCTCTCGGCTCCCCTGGAAGCCGCCGCCACCGCCCCCCGCGGACACCCCCACGGAACGCGGGTGCGCACCCCCCGCCCGGCGGCCGCCCCGAGCCGCGCATCCCCCTCCGTTCCAACAGCCCCCTTCCCCTGTTCCGCGGGGGGACCTTCCCCACCGGGGAGCCGCGGTCCTGCCCTGCCCCGGCAGGTATGTCCGGCCGCCCCCGGCCGCCCCTCGCCCCCGCCGCCCGCCCTCACTCACTTGTGCCTTCTTCATAAGGAACGGCAGCGCTGCAGTCCAGCCCAGCCGGCTGTGTGCAAACTCCCTTCAGCGGAACTGTAGCTCCAGCATAATGCAGCAGCGGATAGTCCACGCATTGGGGTTGCCCACGGCCAGCCCCGCGCTGCCTCTGCTTGCCCCGCTCCCCCCGCCGCCGCCGCTCTGCGCGCCCCGCTGCTTCCCCCCCCCCCCTTCCTCCCCACGGCCTGAGCGCCCGCACTGACTGGAGCCACCGCCGGCGCCCGGCCAGGTCTTTTATATCCCCGATCTGCCTCCAGCGGCGGCGGCGGCGGCAGCGGCGGCAGCGGCAGCCCAGGCAAGACACGCCTTTCCCCTCCCTCCCTCCCTCCCTCCCGCCCTCCCTGCCTCCTGGAGGACCGGGAGCGCAGGCAGACCCCGCGGGGAGGGGGAAACCCGAGTGAGTAAACTTAGGGGAAGTTGGAGGCAGGAACGAGCCGAGCCTGCCCCTTCCCAGCACGGGAGGGAAGGAGCGCGCCCGACGCGGGGCCGCGGGCTGGCCGCCGCCGCCGTGGGGAGCGGCGGGCGGGGATGCGGAGGGGGATGCCGGAGGGGATACGGGTCGGGGGGAGGTCGGTACCGGCCCCCGGCGTTGGGAGGGTGGCAGAGGGCTTCTCCCGTCCGATGCCCGGGGGCTCGACCGTGACCGAGAGAGGCGACCCCAGCCGACCGGGGCGGGGCGGGGCGGGGGTCTCCGGCCCCCTCCCCGGTGGGCTCCGGTGACTTGCAGGGAAGCCTCCTGCCGCCGCCGCAGCGAGATCAGTTAGGGGGCCGGCGCTGAGCCAAGCCCTTGTGTTGGATCCTCCCCACCCACCCACCCACACCGGTGAGAAAGGGGAAGGGGGGGGGGGTGGTGGTGTCCCTCCCGCCGGGTCCCGCCGCCGGGGCGCCGCCTCGTCCCCCGGCGGGGAAGGCAGCGGGCTCGGAGGTCCGGCGGCGGGCTCGGAGGGCTGGCAGCGCTCCCGGCAAGTGCGCGGTATTGTCAGCGCAGCACCTCGCTGCGGCGCGCACGGCCCGGAGGCAGCGCCGGGTTTTGCGATTTCCATTTCGGCGCTGCCTTTCCATAAGCGGCCAACACAAGTCAGGCACCGGAATAAGCATTTCAACTAGAGCTTGGAAACTCCTTTTACCTGCGCTCCAGCCACAGAAAAGTTGTTGAGCAGTGCCTCCTAATGCCTGCGTCAAGGTGATCCTGCAGGTCTTTTAACATGCTATTGCAATTTGCATACTGTGTAAATAGTGGATTGGTGTTGGGTGTGGGAAAACGACACGATTTTTACTGCGTGGAGTCCTGCTGGCAAATCCATCTCAGCAGTAGTGACAGCATTTGAGTCCTCTTCAGAGAAGACAGCTGTCAGGTTAGCACAGAATAATCTTGGGTGTGCATTAAATGGAAAGAAGAGCAGTTCATGGAACTAGCATTTCCTGAGACAGCAATCTTTGGTGATGATTAAGAAGCACGTTAACACGGAATGGAGAAAGAATAGTCTGCCCAAGTCAGTGGTCATTTCCTAAGCGAGATCAGATATGCTCAGAGTACACAGTAGGATATTTCATTGGAAATGTTTATCTAGTTTTAACCTAGAATTAATGGTATGTTTTCAAAAGACTAAGTTTCTGCCAAAGTAAAAATGAGCTGTTCAGGTACAGAAAGATTTTGCACTCATCCCCAACCCCTATATATTGGGGTTTCAGTGTAGGGCAGGTAAACATCTAATCTCTTTGTGCCTCTGCATCCAATCCAGAAAAATGGTCTGATAATTTTCTTTTGCAGCATGACACTGATGATGAATTAATTACAGAGTTTTGCATTTCTTGATTATTACCATACTGAATTACCTTGGACTTCTTGTATTACCCTCTGAGCTTTGTTAGACTGTTTTATTTGTGTACTGTAATAGTCTCTTCCTCTAAAAGGTTATGATTCAAGCAATGGACAAGCAGTGAAAGGGAGGAAGCCTGTAACAATAAAAAAAAATCAAGGACCACACTCACTGAAAGGATATTCTTTTATATCACCTAGCAGTGATCAACCAAAGCTGCTTCCACAGGCTACACATTTAGCAAATAGGGCCAGGAAATTAAAATGTTATGGCATATTTCCTCCTTAGAACAGATGAGACGTTTAGTCTCCTGGGGAGAGGCCCTGGAAAGTGTGAAAGAGCAGTCTGTCATAGCAGTTACCTGCCTTATGGAAAACACTTCTGGTCTTTCTCTACCTTGAGCTCCATCACAGTCCATCGTTAGTCATGACAGGGAAGCTTTAGTGGATGCCCTGTGTCCTGTTACCTTACTGATTGTCGTGCAGAGACAATAAGACTCTTGGGCCTAATTAAGTTTCTTTGCCACCCTGGCATCATGCATCTTTTCTGCCCATCCCCAGTCTGAGTTCTTGAACCTGCCCTTGTGTTTAACCAAGCCCAGCTACAGTGGAATAATGCCCTTTTCATCTCTTTACACTGGCAATTTGCGAGTGTATTGCTGCTGACATGGACCTCAGTATGGTTTGGGAAGTATTTTCTAGGAAATTCAGAGTTTAATAATTTAAACTTATTAATAACTTATGTCCATAACACATCGGAAAGTGTGTTTTTATTAGTCTTGCCCGACTAATAAAAATCAAAGTACCAGCTTTTGATTTACCAGGTGAGAACTGGTTAGCCATGGGCCGTTAGCACATTGAGTGGTAGGTTTCTAAAGCACAACTGCAAACCGCAGTCTTTTATGGCCTATCTCATTTGCATTTCTAAATGCTTGAGGGTGAACGCAGGCTGCTGTCATAGTTCTGTGAAAACCTGTTTCTTCACAGGAAGCTATGGAAAATAGTGTTGGTCATCCCAGCTCTTCACAGGATTTGGTTCCACCCACTCAGCAGGATTGTCCTTCACCAGGAGTTCTGTTCTGTGTACATGGAAATAGCAACAATTGAAGCATAAATGACACCTTTCCAGTCTAGTGTAAATCGAAGAGTCTCACCATCTTCTGCAGGTGAGAAATGGCTGTTAAGTGCTGTTTATTCTGAAATTCTACGGAATATCTCTTGTGCTTTCTATAGCTCCATCCATGAGAAGAATGACCCTGTTCAGCGTGTCAGTAGCGTGGCTGCTGGCTGGAACAGACGGAATTCGGGAATATGCTGAATCAGATCCATTCTCTGATGTTGCTGGGTTAAAAAGTGCTCTGCACCAGCTTGGAAAATGGAAAAAAATTCTCCAATGAAACCACGTAAGCTGTGAAGGCCAACACCAGTGTGTATATAACAGAAAGATAACACACTGATCCCATCTAATCTGTTACAGACTCTGAATGTGTGGAGGCCTTTTCTGGCATGGAGGCCCAATCTATATCATTAGCTCAGTTAACTCCACACCCCTTCGTCTTTTTTATGGACATAGAGTAACAGATACAAGCTTTCTTAACCTACTTCAGGCAGATAGAAATAAAAAATGGAGTTAAAATTGAAGTATATACAATCAAGAAACTGGAAGGGTGCCCTCAATCTTCCTTAGGTTCAAGAAGTACTTGATTGTAGAGGAATCGCTTCTCTACAGAAGAAAAAAAAAAAAAAAAACCTTGCAAACTTGCAAGATCTACAGAAAATTACATTAATTACTTTGATATTGAGGAAGCACGTTGAAATAACTAACTCTTTAGGAGATCTTCCCTATCTTTGATACCACAAAATGTACTAGGTGTTATTCTGTGACTGAGAACTCATATATTCTAATCTCGTAGCCCAACCACAACTGAGTATGAATACTTTAATATTGGATCAAAGTATGTATTTTGAATTTCTAATTGAGATTTCTTATGCTTAACAGTTACCAAAGTGACTGTTGGTTTCTTTTAAGCACCATACATCCTTTGTGCTTTGTACAAACGCCAGGGAGAACTTTTGTGGTTATTCAATATTACTGATCAGCAAGTAAGTGAATGACTCAATCAAGACTTAGGTCCACAGGGACACCTACACCACTATGGAGCTACTTTTATTTCCTCGAGCACCGTAAGAGCACAAGATTCAGCTGCATTTTTTTCATTCACATGAGCTGGCTCCAAAGATTCATTTGCAAAAAGCAGTTTCTGTGTAACTGTTTCGTTCTCCGTAATATATTCATACTGACTGGGATTTTAGGGATAATGATGTTATTATATGGTAAAATCACTAACTGTCCAGTTCATTTGGCACACTGATTGCCAGACCAGCTGGGGGTAAATGCAATATTCTGGATAAATAGAGATACCTCCAAATTAAAAAAAAAAAAAAAAATATATATATATATTTATTGAATTGAAATTCAATTATTTGTTGAAGTGACAGTATGAGTAGCTTAGTACCTTATTATGATGCTTCCTTAAAAAAAACAGCCAGGTGGCTTCAGATTATTGGAAATCTGTTCAAGAAGTGCCAGTGAAGGAAGCCAGAGTTGCATGATTGCGTGTGAGATTCGTTTTCCCAGAAGGAGCTATGGAGACAAGCAGGTAGACAAAGCTGGAGTGTAGTCTTTGTTTTCCCTAGAGGGAAAGTGGGCTTTGTTCATCTGACTACCATCCTGGTCTGAAATCCTAATGGAGAGAAGGAATAACAGATTTTTACTGAAAGCCTAAAACTGCTTCTGTCTATGGTGTCTTTGCTGGTTTACTTTGCTGCAAAATGGCAGTTTTGTTCCCATTAGGATTTTACAGCAGGATACTTAGCATGCAAAAGATACTCCGTTTTACTACGGAAAGTTTCTGGGAAGGAAGACAAGCCTAAAATAGGAAGTTGCACTGATGCTGTTAAAACTCGATCAGAGCCTGTAAAAATATAGTTGTAGCTGCTAAAATGTAAACGTCCGTTTCTTGACTTAGATGAAGGCTTCTTGCTACTCTTCTTTCAATATACGACAGTTTTAAAGCAGTCTGAAATGAACATCTGAAGATCTCATTGGCATGAGGGAATTCTCAGCTAGAAAAAAATGGTTCATGGAGAACATAACTTGGGAACAACTGATGCTGCTGGAGGTCTATGATCCTTGGCAATCCTGCTTTGGCTTCTGATGACCTTCCAGATGTTAACAGACATTAACAGACATGTGAGGCTCCTTGAAACTCTTGTAAAGTTTTGCAGCCACTAAGGTTCCAAGAAGATCAGAGGACAGCAGCAATTCAAAGGATTTTTTTGGTCCTAACTCACTTTTTTTTTCCCCCATGTGTGCTAAGAGGGATCTGATTCATCTGGGATTGCACTCAAAAACATTACATCTGCTTTTGAGGAACTAGTCATACGTGTGATCTTGAAAGTTATTCAGCTGTCCCGATCAGGAAGACCTGCTGGAGTACACTGCGATTGCTCTGATGGCATGCCTCTGTTTCCTTCTATGGTGAGGGAGGTTGCAGGGATGAACGGTGCCCATCCAGCTCTGGTCTTGGCATTCGGTCATAAAGAGACCAGAGTATGTATTGGGATGGACAAATAGGCTGTTTTCCAGGCCTCGAGTTTGCATGTAACCATGGCACACTGTGCTGTGGTAGTTGCTAGTGGTTATGTTCAACAGTGTTCAGCACGGCTCAATTTACCAGAGTCCAAACAACACCTTTGTCCTGTTTCTGAAATGGTGGAATACCCAACCTGCAAGGACAACTTACTCTTATTTGCAGAGGTTTCTCTACTGGCTTTGGTTGGAGGACTGGAGAGCAGCACTCAGCTCTCTGTTCGACTGATGCAGTTAGAAGTCCTAACTCCGAATTACTCTTTTCCTGAAGTCTGCCAGCCATCTACCGTGGAGCGCCCCCTAAGCTGTTAGATGACAAAAGAGCATTTATCCTACAGATACTGATTTCTTCAAGATACTGTAGTTGATATGACTTCTAGGGATGGAATTCTATCCCTGCATTTACAGTAGGGGATATTAGAGTATCCACAGGCTTCCAGTCATGAAGGAATAGGGAGATTTGTCATTAGTTCATAAACAGGAATAGCAGAGGCACTGGCATGACTACTCAAAAGTACTGCAGCTCACGCTTCCAAGGAGCATATTCACAGACACTGTAAAACACACTGCCTACAGCGTTACAAAGAATTATAGTTACTATATTAAATCATCGTTGTTTCCCCAACATTCATATGATTTTTTAACTTTCCTTCCATTTTGCCCTGTTCTCCACTTTGGGAGAAAGGACGACAATTATACACTACAGTCAGCAGGTCAGACAATGTTGGAGGTAGGCAGACTCAAGCTGATATGTCATCTTGGACACCTACAGTGTTACTAGATGTTTATTAGAGGACAAAACAACCCCTGCTTATTATGTCTAAAATTCAGTTGTTTGCCTGTCATGAGATCAGTTTGTATAGCCTAATACGTTAATTATAGTTATACAAGCTCAAAAAAACCCATGTTATTTTGCTTGTACAATTCCATTTCCAAGGAAAATAACATAGTTTATCATTTTGACTGTACTTAAGTAGCTCATTGTTATATTCATATTTTCATTCCTGTAATTTAGAGGTGATAAACGTATGAGAAATAAATACCTCTGTTCCCAGATTTGTTGCCTACATCTCTCAATTTGCATTAGTCTGTGTCATCCTAGTCACAGTAATTACAACCCTAGGGAGTTTCATGATAAAATGGGTTCATTCGAAAACAAAAAGCTGTGTAAGTGGGATTGGATATAAATATTCACTGTTTACAGGGGAAACTGAGACTATTCCTGTTCAATGAAAAACCAAAAAACCATGATTTTTTTATTTTTATTTTCTTGTATAGTGCATTTAGTCTGAAGAAAGGGAGAGGTGCAGTATTAGGTACAGTGGCTTTAAAGCCATATTCTGTCATCACTTTTTTCTTTGTTTGATGAAGTCTGATTGCATTAGGAGTGTAGGAAGGACTAAAAGGTAGGCAGGAGTAAAAGGACTTCCCAGGCCGAGCCCCCTGACATCAAAAGAAACTGTATCATTCAGTCCTTTTGAAGGGCTGAATCTTTATCTCCAGCATAAAATGAGTGATGCTGGTCTTCTATGGGAACGTTGGTTTAGAATTTGACTCGCTTCATGGTTGGAAACCTTCTTTTAATTTGAAGCCTAATATATTCACTGTTAATTTACACGTTTATTCTTGGGCCAAAGTTATCCTGTACCATAAATAGCTCTTTCCTTACTTACCCTGCTGCTTTTTGATCCTCCTGCCCGACCTACTGGCAATATGTACACTAATAAAACAGAGACGAAGCATGGGCTCAAGTGCTGGCATGCAGTGGTCTCTGGAGTTTAATTTTTAGCACTCACTTTGGCACAGTTTTCATCCAGCCAGCTGGTGTTCGCCAGATCTGAGCTTAGCCAGAGGAAGAGTACAAGCCAGGATCCGTTTCCAGTAGGCAGTTCTCCTCTGTTCTGGGCAGGAAGAGAGCTGAGCTGAGTGGATGCAAGCCATCCTCTGCCACTTACCCTGGGGCCAGAGAATGGGTCCAGGCCTAAAGCTGTGGTTTGGGTTGCCTCTTTTAATGCACGCGCTAAAAATATTATTTGCAAGTTATATTGGAAAAAAAAAAAAAAAGTTTGGTAAAACAGGTGTTCAGGAAATGCCCAACTGCAGCACCTGTGCAGTAAAAGTCAACTTTAATTCTGGAATTTCCTCCCTTTTGAGGTTTGGAAATGCAATCAAAGCGTTTTATTAACATGAAAAAAAGTGAGAATGCAGAAATGACCTCATGCTAAAGTATTCTCTCCTGGACTAGAAGGTCCCTTGCTGTTGGAGCTCACTGAGGGAGTGAGATATCACTGTGCCAACAAGAGGTTATGGTGCACTGAGAAACTGTCTGCTCTTGTTATCCCTATGTATTGCTGCAAGGAAACACTCAGCTAAAGCTTTTAAACTGCTGAAGGAGGGAGGATGGGGAGACAAGGCAGCGAGTCCAGACCTTTTGCAGAAGACCATGGATTTGCTTTAGATATCCCTTTAAGGATAAAGAGAGAGGAGAGGTAGAAAGTTAATGATTTTTCCCCATTTAAAAGGACTCTGTGTGACCAGGGTGTTTTCGGTACAGCTGTAGAGAGAGGCCCTGTTCAGAACTGGAGTCCCAGTTAGAATGCTGAGAAATGTTTGAAATCAGTTTTGTGCCATAGTTTAAATCTCCCCAACTGACTGTTCGGTTTACTTTACTATGTGTTTACTTGCATAAGAAAATACAGAATTAAACTATTTTGCTTTGATTTTCAGTTTTGTTAAGATGGCAGTACTAATCCATGCACAAGCCCCGAGCTCTGACAGGGTAGGCAATCAAGAAATGTGAAGATGAGATTTGCCCCCCCTGCCTCCCAGCTTTGGAAATAATCCAAAATGGAGAGCTGTGGCACATACATAAGCCTGAGTCATTCCTCAGACTGGTCTCATGTGGGGTTAAGCACTACATTGCTCTTCTACTGGACACGAAAAAAAGTGCCACCTGTATGGTGAAAGGATGATGTATTTTCCTGTTCTTTTTACTGAAGATTTTGTAAACAGTAGCAATTTTCATTTAATATATGCAATCTGTTAAGTCATTCACTAATGTTAGTAGAGTAGTTATAAAATGGAAAGGTAGTTCAGTTTGCTTTCATTTATGAAGTAATATGAATTCAAACTATTGTCTTTCGAAGGGCAGATTCATGTGACAACTCTTTCCCCTGAGTTTCCAGCTCTGGAGGACTGTGCTTAATGCCTTTCATTTTCTTTCTGTTTCTCTGCATTGTGCAATATTTTCTAACGGTCGTCATCCTCAGCTGTTTCAGAAGGATGATTTGCCATATTTTCTCCCTTAGTCCTAGATTTATCAAATAGTTATTTCAGAAAGCATTAGGAAAGCGGGTGAGAAAGAGAGGTAAAATGTAATGCAGATATTTTTGTTATCCATTTAATTTTAATCTTATTTAAATTTTCTGAAGTTCTTTCTCAATTATTGTGTTGCTATCAATGTCACAAGCTAACTATGCATCTTGTAAAATATAAATACTTTTTTATTTTGAACAAACTGCCTTTCAATATCATTTAGTTACCTTGTGTTCTTTAATTATTGTAGAATTTACAAAAGAGCACTTAGTATATCTTTGGTCCTTCATTATTTGTTACATATCTAACATGTATCTGCTTATCGTTTATCTAGACTAACAACTTAACCTTTTTAGTGCCTTTTTATAGGAAAATCATACCATGACTTAGATAAATTCCATTATCTATCTTTTGCCATAGCTTACCCTGTTAAAAAGAGGCTGAAAGAAGACATGTTTGTTCTGATGGACAGGAGCCGAGCTTACGTAGTGATGCAGACAGCACAGTTCAGGCCGGCACTGGAAATGATGTGGTTAAATCTGACAGGAGCCAGCTGCTAAAAATCACCATCAAAAAATTCTGCTGCCCCTAATGGCAGCCTTTCCCCAGGAGCTTTGGCTCTCCGTGCTCAAATGGCCCTTCCTCCTCCTCTCTGAGACTGAGTCCTTGCCGCTCCCCCTTCCCTGTACGTCCGTTTGTCTGTGCAGGAGGAGGAGGAGTGTATCCTTGCCAACTTCTTGCCTCCTGGCCCTGGCCCTGAAATTGGTTGCTGTTCCCTTGGCAGCGCGTGATCCTGGAGCTCTACAGCTGTACGCTGCAGCTAGTGACAAATAGACAGCTTCAAGCTGCCTGCTTCATCTTCTCTAACACATTTACTTTCTCAACACATTCATTTTCTTTGTAAAATGAAATATTAAATCCAATTGTAAAAGGCAGAAATCACAAATGTGGAAAAGAGTGGTTTTCTTTAGTGCTTGAAATATCACTTTGTCAGTGAGAAGACACTTTGTAAAGGAAATAAAGCAAGATCAGCTCTGCTTTTTAATATTTCAGACATACTTGTATCTGTGGAAAAGGTAGATATGGTACTCAGTCCACCATACACCCTGCAGCGATAGAGAAGCGTCGAGGCACAAGGCCCTCCTAAGTTCTCACCTTTAATTATGGATGAAGAGTTCTGTTAACCCTGGCTTAAGAAACAGTTATTCATTTTAAACACTGGTAAAGAAGGCTTAGTTTGGAGAATGGAGAGTCTGTTTTGTGGAAAAGGATAAAAATACCTTGGTTTGTTTGGTCTGGTAGGCCAAAGGCTAAGACATACTTTTCTGTGGAGGTCAAGGAATTAAAGAGGTAAAGCAGGAACAATAAGGCAGTAATAGTCACACAAGGATGTGTAGATATAAACTGGCCAATAGCCAGCTTGACCTGGAAACAAGCAAACCATACAGGACTGATATTCCGGGTGGACTTTCCCAAAGGAGCGGGGGGAAGAAATCATACCTACATGGAGTTTAGTCAGTGTATGGAGGGGGTGACACGTTGTGCTTGTAGGAGAGAATAGCAGGTGACAAGAACTGGAGACCAAGGCTGTCTCTTGCTGGCCTGTCAGAAGAGGGATAGTAATCCTAACTGTCTGGTCAATGTTAGGGCATGAAATTCTTTAATCTCTGGTTTTCTCAACAAATGAATATCCAAGTATGCCAGGTATGCGATGCCTCTCTGCAGCAATGAGAAATGTTACCCTCTCAAGCATTGTCACCAATGTCCTTTATAATCTGCTGTTTGTTCTTTCAGCAATAGAACCGCCTTGACATGATTTTTATGTGGGATGTAGTGGGTGATACAAAGGAGATAAGGACAAAGGGATTTTTTCCTACCCTGCACAAGGTAGTTGCACATCTTTTCATTACTGTAAGGATCGGTAAGTGTTGTAAGTTCTTCCTAAGTCACATGTTACTATGCTGTGAATCAGGAAAAAGATTTCATTACATAGTAAATGTAAGATACAAATGGAATATCTTATGTTGGAAGGCGCTGGGAATATCTGAAACTTCTCTTTTCAGAAGACAATAATGCCGACAAGAAGTGATCTTTCAAAACGTGTATGAATGTGTCCATATGTTTATAATAAGAGAGACTGATCCTTTGCTCCTGCTGTGACATAAGGTAGATCCTCAGCAGTCTAAAACCCTTCTCTTTCTGCTTTCCTTTTGTCTAGGGGAGATATAACGTGTGTTAGGCTTTGGATGTTTCAGACATGTTCAGGTATCTTCAGGCAGGACTGCCTACTTCAATGCCTCGAGAGGGTGGAAGGGTACTAGAAGGAGAAGAACTAAGAATGGTCTTGGAAACTGATCCTATCTCTGACCCAGGGTGGGGAAATTATGGGACAGATTTAGTAATGGGTCTCACCTCTGTTCATTTTACAGAACCTGCACTAACTGTTGGCCAAAGCATGGTATTAAAAAGGACTGCAGTCAGTTTTAAGAAATCTGTTTGCACAATTGCCAGTTTTCCTGGGGTAAGTGGAGTAGGGTAAAAAGGCTGCAAAACTAAATGGATTAAAGCAAAATATATTTATCCTACTGAAAAATTCCTTTAGCTAACTGAAGCTCTTCTTTCAAGCAGTTTTGTCTCCATATTGGATTTTCTTGTATGGTAAACTAATGGAAAATCCCTTTGCATTTTTGATCTTTTCCCATTTGCTTTTTAAGAGAAATATGAATGTACAGATACCTGATATTATATATTCTATTCACTGTATGTGTCTCCGTGTATTTATTTCTAATTGCTATTTCTGTGGGTGCCACAATAATAAATTAGGTCTTTGGCCAGCTATTCCAGCAATTTCATTTTACTCGGTGGAAATATTCTTGATTTATATACGTAGTCACATGATCAGAATTTGACCTTCTGTTTAGTTTTTTGTTATGCTGTATGTACAATAACAATATAATGAACTTGTGCCATTTCAATGGCTGCACTGACATTAACAAATGGTCCTGGAACATAGCAAAGATTCCTCAGCAAGATACGATACTATAAATTTAGCTACTAGAGCACTGCAAGTGACGATGCCGAGGTTTGATTTTTAAACAGAATAGCTGCGTTAATCCAATCTCTGTTGAATTCACAAAGGAAGAAATCATGGTAATTAGGAAGAGACAAATGGCAGCATTCACTTCTGGAATTCCGGGCCCACATAAGCGTCCAGTAACCACTTTAGGTCTTTAGGTTTCTCACTTGTCAGAAAAGGAATTATATACAAGGGGAACTTGCATACTGGAAGAAGGCTCCGCTCTGTCTCCAGACATACAGAACATCCACAGGATGAGTGGAAACAGGTTTATAATAATTATACAGGGAGCTGGAAACAGCCTGGTTGCCTAATGTGTTCCATTTTCATTTTACATTTTTCTTGTATCTGTGTTAAATGTTCTAATACCTCCTCTAAGGCTGCTACAAATCAACAGTTTAGCCTAGAAAAATGTGTTTTCCTTTGTCTTACAAAAGTCTTTTTGAGTTTGTCTAAATTAGAAACGGCAAAAAATCCAGTTTCTTTTCTGGGACTTGTGTTCCCCAGGAAAACTTTATCAACCCGTTAAAATACTAACTGAACATGAACAACCTGAGAGTGAATCTGTTCTGCTCTGTAAGAGGTACACGCAGAACTGCAAATGCCCTAAAAGCTTTCAGAACCACAATAGTGGAAGTGGAAGGTGAAAGATGGGTATATTGTCTCTGCTTCCCAGACTCAGCAAAGCACCAGCTTCTCCTGGTGGGAAAGAAAAGGAAACAGGATGGACTTGGCTTTCTGGAATGGTGGTGATGGTGGCGGCTCATTTTCTGCCGTGGAATAGAAGCCGGCTTAAGCTGCTAGCTATTCAAGTGAGACTGGCAGCTCAAGCTCAGGTCTGCTTGTATGCTGAAGAATTGAGTTTAGGGGTTTTCCCTGGACATGTCACTTAACTTACAAATCAGAAAACTCTCCACCCACCCCTCCTGTCTTTTTTAAAAAGGATAGGAAGTTCTCTGCAGGAAGTGTGACCATTAGACTGTATTGTATGAATGTTCCAGAATTTAATAAATGGTACATATTCTGTGTCTGTTGAAACCACACTTACGTGTCTTTGATTAATTCATTGTAACAAATGTTTAATTATACATCCATCTACCATTTCTCCTTTCGTTTAATATGTGGAACAGGTGCATAAAGAGATAAAATGTCTGACTAACCAATGCACAACTAAACATTAATTTGGCATTTCCTTGGATTCTTAGTCCTTGCTTTTGCATGCTAAAAATATTTATTAAAAGCAGAATAGCATTGGTTTTAGTATTTCATAGGCTGGAAAATGCATGCCAGAACAGCTGTAATCTCTGCATGTGTTTTAAAAAGATAACTCAAGCTTTGTAACTCTGGAGGTTCCTTATATAGTGACACTTTATATTAGAGTTTCTTGAGGGAGCAGAGATAATAAGGATGCTTAGCCCAGAACATAGTTTCCCTGCCTGTGTGTGTATTTATAATATTTAATCCCGTCTCTAAGTATGTATCACTCACTACAAACAAAAAAGTTAAAGTATGCTAATTATCACACAGATTTATTAGTGTTTTCGAGCTGAGTAAAAACAAAGGAGAAGAGGAAAATAGTCACCTTAGAACAGGAATCCCCAGGAAGCTAAGTTAAACCCTGTCATTTTACAAATTTTGAAACAAGCAGCATTTTTGCCACAGTGAGTGTCAAAGAGCAGAATATGACAACATAAATACACCAAAAGGAATTAATTGCCTTGTATGTTAAATGCAGTTTGAAATGCCTCCCGAGCACAGAAGGAGTGCTCTTTGCAAAAGATCATTCAACCAATGCATTTTAAGTCTTGCTTGTATGTTGATATTTGTATCTTTGTTTTTTTTTTTTTAATCCTATATTTTGATCCTGGTGTAGAGATTACTTGATTTTTTTAAAAATGCAAAATAATAAAACCTGACATTTTAAAGAATTCTATTGAGGGCTTATATTCAGGTGGCTTGAATTCCAGTCCCCACCCTCATGCTTATCTCAGTTTGTCTGTCTGCTAGGAAAGACTCTTTATATGTGGGGTATAGACCAGCTTAATGTTTGGCCCTGCTTCCTGTTAAACTTGGAATTAGAAACCTCTCAGACAGACAGGAATGGAGTATGGGTTTTTGTCCCTATACTTTTCAACTTTTATTCATTGGGAATAAACCCTATGAAACTATTATTTTATTATTCTGCTTCTATTAAGAGCAATCACATAAGCGGGTTGTTTTTTTTTTTTTTGTGTTAGATCCTTGAGTTGTGATTAGAAGTCAGTTCTGGTGTAGAAGTAAGTTAAAAGCTTACTGCAACTTAGTTATTACTTACATGCACTGAAATGGGAAAGAAAAGGTGAAAGAAAACATGTTTCCTTTGACTTAAGTCTATAACACCACTATAATCACCCGAACATACCAGTTGTCTGTATTTAGAAGATAAATGTTCTCACATGAATATGCTCTTTAAACTCTGCAGTGATTACAGCACGGGAGCAGAGAAGAAAAGGGAGATTCAGAAACCCTTCTCCTAGATCTGCCAATGTCATCTTGGGAAGCACTGGGAAAATGATTAAAAGCCTGATTTTAATAGCAAAATTTTATAATAAGGAGCTGCTCATTTTGTTCATACTGTTTTTCAAGATGCTTTATTCATGAGGAATTTTAAATTAAATAATACCTACTGAAATTACTTTAAAAGATATTCAGTTAAGGATTAAAAAGAAGCCTAAGTACTTGATGCTGTTCCTGTTGAAAATTTACTTCCTTGACTTCCATGGAAGCTGGATTAGACTGATAATATTGATTTTGTTTGCTCTAGTGATCAGGTATATCCTTGATTTGATTGACCTTTGGATCAGGTTTTAAGCAGCTTTCTCTGGAAAGAGAGCTCTGGAATACCACTCTGCTCTTTTTCATCATCATGGCAAGAGTCAGCAAAACTACACTTCGGAGGTGAATTGTAACTTTTTTAAAACCTGTCAAACCTCCTCTCTGATGTCGCAGAAGAAGCACTTTGTACAGGTTAGAATGAAAATAGTGTAACTAATGTCATATTCTAAAGTCAGCTTTAGGAAACTCCTGATGGAGTTCTTAGGAACTCCATGCTGCTGACTCGCTGCTTCTGTCCAAGGGACACCACCAGGGCTTCTAAAATCTTTTGAGCGAACTACTGTGTCAGAGGCATGTGTGATTCCTCTCAAATGACTGTCAAGTCAGGACGCTTACTGGAATCAATGGAATGGCATCCTCAAGTTACGGTGTTCTTTGTGCCTCGGTAGGGAGCTCCTGCATGCACAGCCTGGCTCCCTGTTGCAAACCTCAAGAAACAGCGTACCTGTCATCACAAGAACTGGACTTTAACTGCTTTTTTTCATTGTCTTGATTTATGGTACTTATGAGTTCATTCCCTCTGGCAGAGAATCAAGCAGGGAAATCTGCATCTCCTCTTTCAGGATATATTTCTTTAAAAACACTGTAATCTTTTTCTCCTGGAATTTTACAGAACAGCAGCCAGAACCCCAGCCAGTGTAAATTGGCCTCCTGTACTGACTATGACAGAGCTCTGCTCGTTTAAATTCACTGATTATATGGCCTATGTTTTTTTTTTTTTTAACTTTCAAAAATGCAGAGGGCTTTTTCAGGGACCAAAAAAGCTGTGCTTGACCTTTAAAATTACTTACATACAAGGGAGACAAGAAATGCCTGTGTTTGCTCTTAATCCCTTACTGCTTTAAAATTTAAACAAGTGCTTTAAAAATAGGTTAGGCCAATGTTAAGCACTTTGATGGGACTAACAACATTCTCACTTTTTTTTTCTTTTTTTTTCTGAGACCTTCTCCAATTTCATTTTACCAAGGTTAGAGCTGTAAGTGCTAATCTAACTTTGCTCTGGGGAATAGAGGAAGTCATATACCGAGCAAGACATTTTGGTGTTTGTCTTATTACTGTCTAAATGAGGCTGTGAGTGAAAAAAATATTAGGGCACTTGACCTGGAAAAAGATTCACAGATAAATTGTAAATTTATCTAAACATTCTACTCAACCTGAGAAACAAAACTGCTCTACAACCACGCTGTCTTTCCCTCCCCCAATTTTCATTCCATCAAGTCTTCCAATTACAATCATTTTATCGCACAGCTGGCCTTTAGCACCCGCCTGTCTTCCTTGACAGCGGCAGTGATATGTGTCCGAAAGTTTTTATTGCCCATTAACACAAAATGAGTTGCCGGACTTGGAGATTTGGGGCTTTCACTTCATTACCTTGTACAGCATTTGAATTGTCCTCCTGGTTTCTAAGTCAACCCTGCTTGGCCAGGATCGGTTGTACCCCAGATTAATTCTGCCTGTGCCTTGTTTCCACGGCACAGGCGGCTCCGCAGGGTGACTTCTGCAATCCAAGAAGCACAGAATCTTATCACACAGTAAGTTAAGGAGAACAGGCAACACCCTTCCAGTTGTTTTAGGAGTAGGTGCCTGGAGCTAGCAGGAGCAAAAATATCATGGCTTGCGACAGTGGAGTGATTCTCCAGACATTCTCCTCCTTAGACAAGCCCAAGTGACTTTTCTTGTTCTAGTAATGGGCAGCCATAGCCCTGCTGCTTGCAGGAATGGTCCTGCACTTGTCTGATCACTCATTTCTACCCTTTTCCCTCTGTGCTGGAGGGGGGCCATGCAAATCGTAAGGAGCTCCAGCAATGGGAGGAGGAACATGAGGCATGGAAGGCCAGGTGATTCCTGGCTATAAGGCCTCCCCCCCTTCTCCTCCCCTGCTGATGGCCACATTGCAGCCACACCAGCCCTTTCAGCAGGGTTTGGCCTCCACCCTCCGGAAGGGCGGTGTCAATGGAGTATGTCCATTTCCCATATGAGGTAAATTTTCCTGTTCTGAAGATGAAGGTAGAATTTGGTTTTGCCTCTACAGCTAAAGTTTTGAGCTAGTTTTTTTTACCAACAGAAATTTTACTTTATGTACAGCCAAATGAAAAGACGGTTGACACTCCTGTATTGGATGGATGTAGGTTTCATGTGCCTGAATGCGTTGATTTAGTGCAGTAGTGCGGTTTGGAAACTAAACATCCCCACTTAATGCACGTTGACTTGGCTTTTGGAGATGCTTTTGTGCCTGTTCACTGGTTTTTATGTATGTGAAATTAAACCAGAAGCTTTTGTCCAGGAACTTAGTGGTGTATTCTAACCCCTAGTGGGAGTCCAAAACACTGACCAGTCCTGGAGCAGCTACCAATCACGTGCACGGTGGAGATGTTCAGTCCAAAGCAGCAGACCAAACCTAGTCTGAAGGACAAGCCCTGAAACATACGTAACGTGGATGTAGGGGCACCAACAGCTTCAGTCTTCCAGTCTGCTTTTGTTTGCTCTATTACATGTTAATATACATGTAGCCTTAGCTGCCTGAAGAAAGATTTATGGGCTTGTAAGACTTTCCATGGAACTAGCTCAGAGCTAGAAGGAGGAAAGGCTAAATGGTCTGTGGTAGATGATGTCTATGGGAACACCTAGAGGCTTATATTTTATAAAGTTGTTTGGTGGGAATGCATGTTCCATGCCATCATTTCCTGGGAAGCAAAAAGCACTCCACTAAACAGATGCATTTTTAGACACTCTTCCTTCACTGCACAATCGGAGCTCTAACTTGGATCAGTTCCTGAACTTACCAGTGGACATAAAAAACTCAGAGGCATAGACTTTATGTAACTTTTGAATCTTTTTTACTGGTTGAGCTCAAAGTGATGAAAGGGAAGAAATCCATGTCACAGAATATAAAAGACAATAAGTTTTAAGACAATAATTTTATTGACTGGATAACTAAGGTCTGCTGCTTAGCTCTTGAATAGCTCTCATACTTCACTCCTGACCAGTTATATGAACACTGCCATTTTTCTGTCCTTATCTAGAACATAATTATATGTAATATTACACAAATGTATTACAAATGTATTAAACATATGCAGAACCAACAAATAGAATTTTTCGCTTACATTATATCTGTTATAATTATTTTATAAAATTCTAATTGCATAGCCCATGTAAGATATAATATAAGACCAAAAAAAAAAAAAAAAGAAACCCAGATGGGGAAAACATAAACCTACTCTTAACTTTTACGCTTTTTTTTTGTTTGTTTTGATGTTCTGTTTTACCCAGTGAATGTATTCCAGATGTTTTTACAGTCTTCCCACTTATTTCTCATACTATGCTATATATTTAATCGGGCAATGTTTGCTGTGTTTGAAAGTTTTTCTCATTTTGGATCTGTTTTAAATAATTCACACGAATATATAAACATATCATATTACATATTGAATAATGCATATTATATTATTACATATTATTACACGTTATATGTTATATTTATAGGTTGTATATGCTATACGTTATGTATTTAATATGTATTTTATATATATTTTAATATAATTTTCATAATTACAGTCTGACATACTGTAATGTCATGTGTCACATATGGCATAAAATTTCAACCAGTGACATGACTATGGCCCAGCAAATTGTGTTTTGTCTAAATGGATCTTTTCCATAACAACTAGATATTAATTTCAAAATCACAAGAGAACCACAAGCCTTTTGTAATCTATTTGAATGAAGAAAAATCACACCGTGTCCCTAGAACAGTCAGTCATCTGGGGAAAAGAGCTACTTCTCTTGCATGTTCTTCACAGTGTTTGACTTCGCAGCCTGCATTTTTTGTAAAAAGAACAAAAGAACATAAATGCTACCTATGAATATCTAACTCCCTGGAAGCGAGAGAGATGTATTCCAATGCATTATTGCTTTCTCTATTTGAACCTTAACTGTGCAGATTTATCCAAAGTAATGTAATATTTGAGTTTATGAAGAAGCTGATGAATCTACTAGTAACACTCTCCATCACTTGACCACTCAGGGAAAGCAGGAGCCTTAATATAAACTCCTTATGGATAAGGCTTTGGTTTTAGGTCATGGTGAATACTTTCCCTTCATTTTGAAGAGAAGCGCTCTTTGATGTTGGTGACACACATACTTTAGTAAATGTGGTACCAGTATCTCCCAGAACTGGATACGCAGTCTTGAGGGCCACATGAAGAAGGCGAGTGAAACTGCTGGAGTCCTACTTGTTGCTCATTTTCATTCTCAATAGAGTTCTATCTGAGAGCTAAGACAACTCTTTAAATTTTTAAATTATGGCTAGACTAATAGAAGAACCGCAGAGAAATTACATTATAAGAAAAAGAACTATATAGTTTTACTTCTAAATTCTAAGTAGAATAGCTTAATACTTTAATGTTCTTTTACATAGAACTGATTTTCACACGAACTCAGATTTGATAGATTTTGTAAAGACTTTGAGCTTTTAGAAAAGCATTTAAGCAAGGTAATTAGTCATAATTAGCATAGAGGAAAAGGAGAAATAGTTACAGTCTTGGGAGAGAAATGCTGACCTAAGTTTTTGACAAGGCACGGATTCCTGCATTTTTAAATGTCATTAAAGAGCTTAGAAAGGGCAAGGAGTAAGAGTGCTGTGTTTGCCTGTTGCTGACAAGATCAGAAGCCTTCCTTTTCCTAAACAAGTGTATACAGTACTGCTGTTTACAGTACTGCATATTTTATATTTAAGTGAGATCTGTAAGGCAGAGTAATGACTTTACAGGATATGTTAACATTTTGCGCTTTGAAACATTTTAATTGCTAGATTCATATGTACAAAGGAGGTATTAAAAATTTCAGAAAATATTCAACTCCCATAAAACAAATGTGAATGAAAGACTTGTACGTGCCTGTGAAGTAAGCCACATGTCACTGAATGATATTCATGATATACAAAAAAAAGTCCCATAATTAACAGTACTGCAGGTACAAACAAAATATGGACTGTTGGATTTTGATGGAGTCATTCCTGTATTGGGCTGGAGTAACTCTGGATGCAATACTGCTGCATAACTCTGTTGTGTGGCCTTTCTGTAGAAGCCATATACGTACAGAATTGTCTGCTTTCTGCTGTGATGTGACAATACGTATGTTCTGCAAGATGTGAGTGCAAATCCCATTGTTGCCCCTACCCCAAAGTACCCAAGCTATGCTGTTGGCATTCATGGGGCTCCAGCCTTCAGTCAGGAAAGGCCCAAAAGGTTCATCAGTCAGTGCAATAATAACTGTGCCGAACATATCCTTCTAGGCCCTCACCAGCCCAGGCTACTTTGAGCAGATAACTATTCAAGAGAACCCAAGCCACATTATTTAATTTACTGTGCTAGGCATTGATTCTGACTGGATTATCTTTCTGCACAAAATGGCAGAAATCCCGAAATGGCAGAAAAATGGCATATCCTTAATATGGCCCAGGTTTGCAGCCTCTACACAGCTCCTGAGTATTTGCCCATCCAAGTTCTTATTCTGCACAGCCAATTTTCTGTAGGATTGGGAGTTACAGGATTCAAACTCGGGCGGTCCTCTGTTGGCCTTTCTTTAACGCCACGCTGCTTCATCTTTTAGCACTCCTGCTAACTCCTTTCTATTCTCATCCAGCTCTCTCCACCTGCTACTTCTCAGTGTCTTAACAATAGCATTTGATTTACCCCATGCGCTTCTGCGGTTCCCTTATACCAGTTCTTTCTGATGTGCCTTTTGTCGTGTTCCACCTCTTGAATGATTCGTTTCTGCTTCAGTTGTGCCTAATGAAGCAAAACCCATTCCTCCTCTCTTCTTTGTGTCTCAGACTAATTGTGTGTTTGATAAGGTTTCTTTCAGTAAGTACTTGCTTTCCTTCTTTACTTTCCCCTTCCTGTACCTTCCCAGGAGATCAAAACCACACATTCCTGAGTTAGATTTTATAACAGCTGTTTTATTGTCATTATTTTGTTGCTTTCACTCCTTCCCTTCCTTGCTCTTTTTAGAGTGGTACTGCAGTATTTTCTGATCAGCTGCATGCAAAACGTTGTCCGTTTTCATATTCTCAACAGCTTCCTCTATCTGTTAGTCTCCTCCAAAGCAGTGGCTCCCTAATAATTCCCTCTACCTCCAAGATAAAAAAGTGAGCCTGAGTCTATTGCAATATCTTACTGGAGAGCCTGGGGAAAAAAAGCTTCTTTCAAATGAAAGTAGCTATAGTAGTCTCACATCTTGACAACATACACATTCTTTTTTCTCTTTTACTGTCATTTGTGGACATTCTCCCATTCAGTTTCTCAGCTCTTCCTGTATATCAGATAATATATTTTATACATCTGATATTTTGTACATCTATACAACATATAGCAGTCTAAATTTACAGGAGAGTGCCTTCTCCCATTTTTCCTTGCTTATTCTTCCTGAACATGTCACATTTTTGGCAGCAATATGTCAGTCCTGTAACTGGCTTTTAAATTGCCAGTTACACTACTGTCTTCATTATTTATTAAAGACTGTTAAACCTTCAATTTATGAATGAGTTTCTCTCTGATACTGATTTTCTCTTAAAGGCCCCAAATATGATATTTGAATCTAGATTATTTCACTTCAATATTTTTTTCTTTTTGAAAGCATATAGGTAAAACTCTGAATGCCAGTTTTATTTCTGGAAGCTGCAAATATAAGTGACACTTGGCGTCATTCAGCTTGCAGAGATGGTGAGTTGCTACTGAGCTTGAGTTTGACCTCGAGTTTCTAACAGTGTGTTGTAATGCATACATGTGTATAAGATGAGAAATGGTATACTGGATTGGACCAAAGCCCAGCTAGCCTAGTAGCCTATCTCCAGCAGAAACCACAGAATTACAAAATCATTCAGGTTGGAGGGGACATCATCTCAGTAGCCTCTTCTTAGGTATTGGAAGACCTCTATTAGGTCCATCAGAAGTCTTTTCCAGGACAACAAACACAGAAGCAGAGAGAGCCTACAGTATTACTTGCCTAGAATACTGTCCTGACTTCCAAGAATTTGTGTCTCAGTGCCTAAATTTCTGTGTTGGGGATGATAATTTTTTTAATGTCCCTTGATCATTTTGTCTTTCATTAACTCTTTGAAAATGGTGGCAAAAATCTTCATAGCTCGGCTACATTACCTTGTCTGCTTTGACCCCAGCCAATCACTAGTTTTATTTGATGACTCCTACTTCTGTTGGAAGAAAGAGGGTACAGTCTATGCAGCGGCCTAATGTTGCTCTCTGTTTTCTTCTTAATACTTTTAAGTATTGTTTGTTTTTCTGACAGTTACTCAGTACTGAGCATAGAAACACCTGCTGTAATCCTTGAACTCATTGCTGTGAGGTCCATGCTGGTCCAGTAGCATTTTTGTTTTCTCTTGTGCAGCACTTCACCTTTATTGTCACTGAATCTTATCTATCATTTTAACACCCAGTCACTATGTCTCATGCTTTCCTTCTACATTTCATAGCTGATGCTATCTTTACTAGCCTTGAATAATGTAATAGTAGTGGGAAACACTGTCATCTTGCTATTTTCTAAAATTTTAAGCAGCACAGTCTCAGCATGCATACGTGTAGACCTTCCAGAGATCAAATTAATCCTACCCAATGTTTCCTGTCTTTATCCTGTCTTTAATTCATGAGTAAATGTTCTCTTATTCTAAGTGCCCACAAGAGCTTTTGATGAAACGCCTCGTTGGCCTCGTTGGATGCTTTTTGGAAATCCAGGTAGACTGCAGCAGCTTATGTCCCCTATGAACAAGTTTGTTGCCTCCTTCAAAGAATGCCAGGAGGCTTGTAAGGCAAAGCCTCCCTTCCCAATAATGCCTTGAGCTTTTCTGCAGTATTTTGTATTTGTTTGTATGTCTACCGATTCTGTTCTTTGCTGTAACTACTATCAATTTGTGCGGTGCAGACAATAAGCTTACCAGTCGCTAGCTCATTGGGTCTGTCCTGGAATCCGTTTTGAAAACTAGCATCACATCTGCCACCTTCCAGTCCACAGGCACTCAGTCACTTCTAATTCAAAAGTCGCACATCACACTTACTAGCTGAGCTATTTTATCCTTGAGTTTCCTGGGGAATGACATCAGATCCTGGCTGTTATAATCCATTTTATCTATTTCCTCCATAACCCCTTCTACCAACACTTAAATTTGAGTCAGCTCTTGTAATGAGTTCCCAGTAAAAGAAGGTTTCTGGGCTGAAAGCCTTTTCATGTTCATCCACAGTGAACACAAAAATAGAGGATTAATTTTGTTTCTTTTTTTATGGCTCTGTCTTCCCTGAGTGCTCCTTTTAACTTCTGAATATCTGCTGGCTCTTTGGACTCCCTGACAGACTTCCTGTGCCTGATGTTTGACAACAATATTTATTGTTGTTTTTCACAAACTTTCTTCAAGTGGTCTTCTGTTTTGCCTTACTGTGTTTTTATATTTAACCTGCCAAAGTTTCATCCTCTCTAGTTTCCATATTTGGGCACCACTTCAACGTTTTCAGACTTGCCTTCTCGCATTTACTAATCCTTCTTGCACTGTTGTTTAGCCATGCTGGCTTCCTTTTGCTTTTCTCAAGTCTTTCATGACAGGAAGTATGCATATCCTTTCTACCTTCAGTATAGTCTCTAAATTGTGCTCATGCTGCTGGCAGAGATTTAACTCTTCTAGTCAGCTTTTTATCATCTTTTAGCTACTCCTTTTAGCATATTTTTAACAGGCTTCATTATTCTTAGGTAATTCTTTTTGGAGTTGACCACAATTATAATTACTTTTTTATATGTTTTTTGTTGTTGTTGTTGTTGCTGCTGCTGCCAATGTTTTAAAGCATATTGTGATCACTTTCATAGAGTTGTTTGTTGTCAGTAAATCATGATAAAGACAGCTGAGTTGAATTGAAGCAGAACATACCTCCAGAGGGTAAAAATACACAAAATTTTTGTCCAGTGTCCTAAGTGCCATTATTTCCCCTAAAATCTTTCCTAGAATTCTTCATTTTGGAACTGACTTTCCCTCTAAGCTCCAGGCCAGGCTAAATGGTTCTGTGTAGGACAATCTAATGCATCAGTGTCTATCTGTTTAAGAGTGTGAGTGAAGTATACAGGCAATTATTTTTAAAATGCTTTAGTATATCTGGTTAGACTCTGTTGCAGAAGCATCCTGCCTATGTCTTGGCACAGACATATGCTAATAAATGTCAGAAGAGCAGAATAAAACAAGCTGTTTGAACCCTGGGGATTCACCTAACCTGGAGGAATCTTCATGAGACTCTTTAAAACACAATTCTAGCCCTTTTGTCTCACAGCACTCAATCAGACTAATTTTATTTTAATATCATTAGTAACATATGTTCAAAATACATAAAATAGAGTGCACATTTTTCAAATGGATTGATTATATCTACCTTTACTCTCTCTTTATAAATCTTCTCTTATTTCCCATAATTGACATGGTGAAATAACCTGCTGAATTTACTCTAAGAAGTACTGTGATATCCACCAAAATAGCAATTTTCACCGTTGTCTCTAATTAACCAGAGAACAGCTGTGTTAGTAGTGCTGGACAACTCTATTTTTATTATTATGGGGTGTGACTCAGTGGTGGCTGAACATACAGACAGAGTACATCAGCTTGTTTTGCTTGATGTTTCTTACAGAATTAATAACCTCTGCTATTATTCTTTAAAAGGTAAACTGCACAGCTTCATCTTTCTCCAAAATATGTTCCCAGTGCGTGACACAGCAAAATAAATCCATGTGGGTATGTTAATACTCTCTTAGTCCTATTGCTCTAAAAATTTTCTTCTTCAGCTAATCAAAGCATGACTGCACATTTTTAACATGTCTTCTTCAGCCCAGCTGGAGCCCTTGCTTAGATAACACTGTATAGCCCCCAAAAGGGACAAAAAATAGAGTGTTTGTTCTAAATTAAACTGTTTTAAGCATTTCATTCAGAGCACTTCAAGCAGGAGCATAAGGCTACAACATCACTTTTAAGCCAATCTGTACTGGCATTGCCAGGATCCTACTATTCATCCTCTCCAGCTCCGTACTCCACGCCTTTCATGTCAGGACTTGCAGTCGCCTGACTCTGCAAGAAAAAAGTCAGTTCAAAAAGCTACATTGACAGAAGGACATTTCACTAAGGTTTGGTTTTGTTTTTTTTTTTTTAAAGGAGTTAATGTTCAGCTGGGCTGGCTCTCGGATCACCACGGAGTTAGAAAAGAATGGGAACTGGTGGTAAGGCCAGAGGAGGAACCAGCAAAAGCAGAAGTTTCTGAAGCTATATCTGCCATATATAGGCTTTGACTTCACTGTTAGCTAGATACCTGTGGCAATGGGCATTGGTAGAACCTTCGAGATTGCTTACTGCTCTCTTCCAAGGCACTATCTATCCATCCTTAATGACACTCGCTACAAAGGAAGAGAATCTGAAACAACAGCAAATAGCCGGGGTGAACAGGAAAAATATTTGCCATAGTGACTGTGATAGAAAATTGTATTTTGAAGGGTGGAGAAAGAGGGTTTTTTTGCAAAATGAGGAGGCGACTAAGCAAGTTTTCAGAAGTACTTTGCTTTCAGTTACGTTTTTTCCTACCTGCTTAATAAAATTGGAATTTTCCCCAATTTCCACACTCTCTCACAATGTTGCTGGAACTGATATACTCACTGAGACACCACAGTGATTTTCCCTGTATCTGCAGTTGGCAGAAGATATTTTTAAATAAATCTGGGTGAAGGGATTGGCACTACAGTGGTTTACACTGCATATTATATTTTTAGGAAAGAAAAAATAAATACGTATTCTTTCAATGAAAGGGCAAGCTCTGAGAAAACCACCGGAAGTTGTGCAATTCAGATGATTATGAAATCTTCACATTTTTGCCTAGGATCTCATGTATGTAGCTGCCAAGACTGGAACTCGTGTCTTTTTGTGTCACGGTAGGCTAACTCCCTATTTACCGCAATGGCTATCCCACAACTCACTTCAGAAAATGGAGCCAGAACAGGCTTGCATGGTCTACAAATGATGTTAGCTAAGATGGGAAGCTCAGCGAGTAACTGTCAAATCTCTCATTTCCTGTCATGTACTATCTTCATAATAGCGTATGACAATTCTCTGAGTTTTACTTCAACATATTGCCTATTGGCTTTGTCCCGTCTTTTTTTTCAGAAAAAAAAACCCCAAAACCAAAAACAACTTGTTAATTTTTTTTATTTTCCTAGTTTCAGGGGCTGGACCACATTGGATCAGAGCATACTGCAGCTGCAGCTACTTACCAACAACAGAGCAGTGCTTGAGAGAAGAGTTTGCCAAAACTTCCTCCTTCCCACTATTCCCTCACGACAGTCAACACTTATGGAGTCATAGTGCACGTTGCTTCTGTTCTTAGGGGATGATTCCTTTGTCTTTCTTCATGAACGGTGCTTCAGCTGAAGAACACTCTGGTGACTGCAGAAAAGGACATAAGCTGGTTACATTCAAAGCACTGTGCTCCCTCCTCTGGACTCTCTCCAACAGGCCCACGACCATGTTGGGGGCGCCAGAGCTGGACACAGGAGTCCAGGTGGGGTAAATTAATGACTGCAATGCAAGGAGTCTGAAGGTGTTAAATGAAGGAGGCTAATGGGGAGATGCATTAAAAGCCTTCAAATCTCTTAATATGATCATTTTTAGTTTCATTTTGAAAGCGGGGCAAAACTGACAGAAAGAGAAACAATATTTTACAAAACACACAAAGGAATTCTAAATTCTGACAAACATTAAGTTTTCTTAAATTTCAATCAGTTAAAAAACCATGACTATGTATTTATTTATTTATTTACATATAAAGTACTAGATAGTGATCACATTTCTCTCGTGTTGTTACGTTAATACCGGTACTCTCACAAGCAATTTCTTTGTCCAGTTCCTCTGAAAAGAAAGAAGCGTTTCGGCATCCTGCAATTCTCTGGCCTGGCCAAGCATCCTGCAGTAGGCAGCAGGCTGTCCCACAGCAAACCCCCCTGTCAGCAGGTGGCGGAGCTGGCTGTTTTCCTCAGTGGTCTCCAAAGAAGCCCTTGTCTTCTGTTGCTGGGAGCTGCACACTTGGTTTCAGAGGTTTCATTGGACAGATGCCTGCTGAAGGAGAGGACAAGTGGAGACCTTCCCAGGCAAGGGTGTGGCAAGTGGGATTTATGTGGCAGGCAGGAGGAATTTGGGAAGCTGCACGGTGGTTTTGAGGAAACGGCTTGAGAGGATGGGGGCTGCGGTGCTGATGCATAGAGCTCAGGGCAGACCTGAGAGGTAGGAGCCTGGTAGATTAGAAGTGTGACTCCTGACATTATGGGGAGTGAAAAAGGGGTGAAAGCGGAGAGCCTAGTTCTTGTGAGAAGCATTTTTACAGCTAGATAATTGTATGACTTGCTAGTGAGCTGAGCTTGGCTTTTAGTTTGGTGACGTCACAGCTAGACATCCATCTCTATCTGTGATGTCTGTCGTCATAGACAGAGAGGGATAGAGAGCACTGAAAATGTAATTAACACTGAATGGTGCTGTGCACATAAGTAATAAGATGCAGCATTAGAAACTGATCATCAGGGTGGGTTGGGTTTTTTTCCGATTAAGCTTAAAAGCTTGTTCTTAAATGTCAGTTCTGGATTTCCTAATGTTACTGTAGAATGCATTGGCATTAGTTATGTTGCTTTACATAACCATGTTCAAGATATTCATAATCATATATTTTATTATTTTGTGTAACTCACAGAAACACAGAGTCCTGGAGAGGTGTTGGAGAGATTTGTCATTAAAATTAGGCTGTAAAAACAGCACACGCATGTGACCTCTGCATATTGGGAACTAATGTTTGTTTTAATGTCAAAGCCGAGTTTTTACATGCTTTTATAACTGGTGGTGTGTAAATATCTGGTGTGTTAATTCAGTGATGGAAATTTAAAGATAAAATCGTGTAATATGTTAACATTTTGTCATTTCCTCTGCCTTTCATTGTTGTTTTGCTGTGATTGTAAGCACTTCTGCATGGGGGCTATGGATTGGATCGCACCCCAGGCCGCAGGGCTGTGTGAGGACAGCCAAGACAGCTCTAAAGAATACCAGCAGCAGTCTGGCACGGCACTCAGCGTGGTTAAATCTCTGGCATACAGAGCATAGTGGTTTACACTGGATCTTGTGACTGTGGCTAGGTATGTTCTGATTCTTGTTTACAGCTAGCTCATGTATCATGTCAATACACTGCCATTTATGTTGTATGTCAGGCTGGTTTTCTGTGTTTATTCCGGACACCTGGACAGCTTCTTGAGATCTATGTGGGTCCTAAGGGGATGCACACATATTTAATATTTATCTTGTGCATCATGGCAAAAAAAACAATTCATGTTCCTCTGTGAAATTCGAGGATTATTTAGACCTATATACTCCACTGAAAATGCTGGGATTTAGATGTAAATTTTGTCATTGGAATCTCTAGGTCTAGGCTTAAGCCCGTTGAATATATTTCAGCGGATATATATCTACTAACTTCAAATTGTGTTTGCGCCAGTTCTTTGACATACACATGAGAAAGCCCACAGTGTGACATTTCAGAATGAGTATGCATGGCTGGCATAACTACAAGAACATTTATTTTTTGTAAACTGAATAGATACAACACAAAAAAAAATTAGAAGCAGAATGCCAGTTACACAATTTATTTTTTGAGAACAGAATCATACTTTTAAAACCAAAGATCCACCTTTGTTAATAGATTTAGATAGGAACAAAATAGGTCTTTCCTTTGAGATGTGTGCAGACGTCTGAAGTGAATTTTAACAGCTTCTGTCCTTAACTTTCTTTTGGGGAGGGTAGACTAAGATTCCTGATGTTGTCAGTGTAGGGAATTACTTCAGTTCCTTCCTCCTAAGACAGGAATGACAAAAATATTATATATAACCTCCAGATATCAGAGGAGAAGGAAGTTACACCTATTAGTAGTGTGAAGAATAATATAATCATCCTTGGCTTTTCCTCCCTGGAAATGACTTCAGGGACAGAAAACTGTAAAAGTACTTAGGGCTCTGTGGATCTCTCCTTTGGCCATCTTAGAGACTAAAACAAGTTTAATTCTACCTCTGTTATCATGATGCTCACACAGAGCCGTGCATTTTGTAGTAAAACTAAAGAAAACCTTTAAGATGCATACTAACATTTATTGTATAGCCACCAGAGCTGTGTTGCTAGAACTGAATCACTTCATTATGGGATTTTATTTAACTCTGGCCAAGAGTATAGCAAAGCAGATTGTGCAACATTCTGTTTTTATGGGTTTTGTATAAACATATTAAAAAGATTTTTAATAAGAACTTCACGATACAGTCATTTATTAATAACAAACAGAGAATTTATACATCTGTTTTCTTAGTGACTTTTAGAAATTCTGATTATGGGAAACTTGCAAGATTAAACCTAAAAATTCTAATTCTAAACATCACCAGGATTAAGTTGAGTGAGACTCAGGCCGTGCCAGCTCCACTGCAGGCTTTCAGAAAACATGTCTCTTGTGAATGCATATGTTTCTGTCCATTCATTCAAAGAATGGTCTCTTTTCTTTTTTTTTTATGTTCTCTAACTTGAAGCCAGGACCATTCCTATCTCTTTCCCACTGCTGATTTATCTTCCCAGTCCCATTTTTCTGGCACAGACATCTCTGTTTCCTTCTTTCTGGCTTTCTTCTCAGCTACGTATCTCTTCCTCACAATTGTCTTCCGCTTATAGTCTTTGTCTCTGAACTCCACATCACTCCTCATCAACCCTTCTTCAACTCCTCAGATGACCTTCCTAGTCACCACCACAGCTTGCCTTGTCCCCCTTGCTTTGAGAGTTGTCTCTCTCTTATTTCCAGGCTCTCAAACCTTCCCATCTCTCTGTGCCACGTTCCCCCAGTTGCAGCTGTAGCTCTCAACGTGTCCCAGTGCCAGACTTCCAACAGTCCATAGATCCTGCTTCCGGTTTCCCCTTTTTTGGCCACCTAGAGGTTCACAAAAATGTGGGTACTTGCCCAAGCACTCTCCCAGTGGGCACATAATGAGCATTACCTGCTGGTTAAAAATCTAGGTATTTAGAAACTGCATGTGCTTACATTTCCCCCTTGCGTACATTCCCCTGTATGATGTTCCTGGGCACCAGTCCTTTAGAATTGCCACAGTCTTGACAGGACTGAGTAGCTGGTTGCTGTGCTCACCTGAGATCATCTGTCAAAGTGTCCTTCTGAACTTCTTCCCTGCAGAGTCCAGCTCATTGTGGGTGCCCAGACCACACCTCTTGAATTTAGCCCTGTGCATAATGGTACTTCCAGCATTTTCTTGCTCAAGGGTAGAGTAGTCCAAATTCTCTTCCAGGGTGTGGGACACCTGGATTTCACTCCCATCTCTTTATGGTCCAGTCTTTGTGGAGCACTCTGGAGAAAGTCTGTCCTTGCTGCTGAGCCAGTTGGCTAGCACTAGCCTTGAGCCCATGGTTTGATTCAATGCATAAACAGTGTGCACAATGGGAGAATTTGAACTCAAATGTGAGCTGGAAGTCTGTGCTAACATGGCAGCCTGGAGGTACCCTCTCAGTCTCTCCTCTTGCATCTGTTCCATTTTGTAGTGAACAGTTATCTTTTACAAGGGCAGAGAGGGAAGAAAACGACTGAGTGAAACAGAGAATGTCTTCCAAACTTGTGAGTCTGCCAGCTGGAATGGCAGCATATCAAAAAGACCATAATACATATGCAACACAATATAAAAGACTAAAAGACATGACTGTCACAAGGGGAGAGTGCCCTCCTTTTTGGATGTTTCAGAATTCAAATTGTTGCAAACAATATTGCTGCTGCAGAACACTTCTTACAGGTATCAGACAATGCCGTCTAGTGAGGTTTTGAAATACTTTCATTGAGGTTTTCTGATGCACGATCATCTGTTACTGTTTGTATCAATGTCAGAATAATAACTCCACAGAGCACAAATCTGTGGTGTTTATTGCCATCTAAAAATGTGTATAAAAGTAAGGAAAATACACCACAGCCTTAAACTCTTCTAATTCAGTCTTTTTGTTTAATCCCCCAAGTTTGAAATAGGAAAAGAAAAAGCCATGGTCACATTGACATTGGTCTTCATCTGTGCATTAAAAATTACAATTTATAACACTTTTCACTTTCTTAGTCATAGTGGCCTCCATTGTCCCAGTTCTTTTGGGAATCTGCTCTAAAATGTAATGGTTCTTTATAGTTTTTTTTTCATTATACTGTACTAAAATTCTCTTACGTCCTCATATTAGCTTAAATTTTGTTTCTGTTCTTAGTAGCTTATGCTCCACTAACATAAATCAACATAGATACTCTGTTCTCAAATAAACTGCACAGATTTATACTAGCCAACGTATGGTTTCCAAGAATTTGGACATAAATAACAACTACGAACAACAGTCTTTTTCTCTAAACATATCTTAATAAAGAAAAAAAAAAGGTCCATCAATTTCTTTTTGTAAGTCTTCCTCCTTTAAGAACTTTAAAAATTCATGGTTCTCTAACCGCTTTCCAGTTTGTCCACATTTTTATTTTCCTGACAGACTTTTTATTCCACATGTAGTGTCACCACAGTAGTGGAGAAAGTAACTTTTACTTCCCTGTAAAGTGACTTGATTTTTCTCTGTGTGAAACCTAAATTATGCTAGCATTTTTGCTGCCAAATCTCTCACATTTAATTTGTTGAACATGGTGTCTTTCAGACATACAGCACATCTCGACAAGTATCTTGTCTCTATATTTTCTTCTCCAAAATTTATTATAGTTATTTGCATTTGAATCCGATTCTGATAGTTCTAATAAGGCTGGAATGACTGACATTTTATTTCAGCAAGTTTGATAGCAATATAAGATGATATTCAATGTCAAAAAGTCTAGCAGTCTGTTTCTTGATATACTTTGTCCATGTTTCTACTCTTATTCAGGTCTCTATAGTAATCTATTATTCCCAAATGTGTTGGAATTCCTAAGTGAATATAACCCGTGACATTTGTATTTTAGCTTTTATATATTGCTGGTATTCCAGTAAATGTTATTTGCAGAGAGGTCAAAAGACTGAAAAGGATGTAATACACAAAAGCTAGAGAACTAACAGATATATCATTATATATTTTTATATGTGGTCTTTGCATGTGTAAGACAAAATAATGATACGGATGCCCTTTAACCACTTCTGAGTTGTCCCCTTTCTGAAAGATATAATGAGGAGTCTTAAGGAAAATGGTGACTGATTCCTTTAAGAATATTTTGGTGTTGTAGTGAGTTAAATGAATTTAAAAGAATGCTTTTTTTTTATCTGGAACTGCAGAAAACAGAAAGACATCTATAATCAAATGCGCTTCTGGAAGAGCAGGAGGTGTCTCAATGTACGGCTGAATAACTTTCAGGACACTAGATAAGTAGACAGGAGTAAAACCTTTGATGCTGAGAAGCAACAGCTTGAATTTTATTCAATGGAGATTCACAGTAGGCATGGGAAATTCAGAATGGCAGAAAAAAATATGTATCTGTGTTTAGAGTAGACTGAGCAAGGTAGGTTTCAGAAAATTCAAAAAGAAAGGATGCTTGTTTGAGTAAACAAGTTCGGAGACGAAGACTTGAACAAATCTCTGTGCATTCAAAAAGAAATAAAAACTGTCTTTTCCAAGGTAATTGAAGCCAATGTGCAGTAAAAGAACAAGGCTGTTTTAGTAGAAAGCAGTGGTTTCAGCTGGACTAATAAATTTTGTTTAAAATTTTGTTAAAAATTTTGTTTTAAGAATAGCTAAGGTGACAAAGTCAGTGCTCAAAAGTTATGAAATTATAGATGCAAGCATTCCTTCAAAATTTCATTCCCCCTTCTGTCCTCTTATGACTGCACATTATGACATAATATACATTTGTAGAACAGTATGCCTTTTTTTGCCTCTGCTGCTTGTCAGCCAGAGGTAAGGATTTCTGCAATTTTGGCAAGGCAGAGAACAATCCTTTACTGAGGTTATGAAAACCAAAAGTAGTATTAGCATTCCTAAAATTTCATGGAATAGTGTAAGAAATTGTAATTTGTGCTGCAAAAGTAGTTGAGGGTAAAAGATATTGAAGAATATGGGTCACTGGCAATGTCAGGCCGGCAGCTTGAGTGGGTGTCGCAGGGAGACTAAGAACGAGAAGGTGTAACTGTCTGTCCTGTCATTGCTGGTTTTGGTTACTGATGATATCTAACAAAAGGACAAGGCTTGATGTAAGCAAAAAAGAGCTTAAAAATTAACGGATTAGGGGATAGTGGGAGATAAACTATGAGCAACAAGGGAGCTTTGTCAAAGAACATAAAGAAAAGTCTGCAGAGAAGAAAAAAAAGCCAAACCACAGGTTTAGCATCACGGCTAATGATGACAAAGATTTTCTTAGCATGGATACTGCATCCACACAGATACCCTGAGTGCTTCATCCCCCTTTCTTTCCACCCATTCCCAGTGTTGGTCTTCCATCTGCTTTTGGACACACAAAAGGTTTCTATCAATGAAAGCTGGAAATAGAAAACTGTTTAACATGCCTCCTACTCAGTCTCTCAGGAGGCAGGGGTAAAAATACCAATAGCATAAGTTAGATTGAAAAGCATTCAAGAATATGTGACATAATCAACAAAGTGTAAATGATGGCAAAGCAGTAAGAAGGATAAATGGCTAAAAGGACCATTGCTGCACAACCTCAGAAGGTGAACCAGCTTCTGGACAGGGAGGGACTGGTTACTAGCCACCATTTACTTGTCACTATCCCTGGTGACAGATGGAAAAGCTCCAGGAGCAGACAGGCAGAACCTAGAGCGTGAATGTGACTTCTTAGATTATGGTACTGGGAAAAGTTTTGGTTTTCTCAATCAAGAGAGAAATTCTCAGAAAAGGAGCAGAGACAGAGGTCATGCCATGAAGAAGAAGAGGAACACCTTTGACCACAGATTAGCTAAACTTGTGAGGGCTGCTTTAAACTAAGATTAGTGGTTTCCAATAACACTACATCAATCAAAATTAACTAGGCAAATGTGTAAACAGGACTAAGAAGTAGGGGAGCTGTGGATACTCACAATAAGGTAATACAAGACTCTAACAGGGAAATGGTATGAGAATCTGAAATATCCCTAGTGTTCAAGCAGCATAGGCAGTAAACAAAAGGATTTGGAGATCTTGATACGTTATTTAATTGACCAAGAAAAAAGACACTTGGAATGTCTCACATGACTACAATAACATAAATATGAGTACAGTTTGTTTAAGGACTCTTTATAAGGAAACAGAGGGGAGATATGCTGCTTCTGAACTATTTTCTCTGAGGTGTAGAATACAGAATCATAGACTGGTTTGGGTTGGAAGGAACCTTTAAATGTCATCTAGCCCAACACCCCCTGCAATGAGCAGGGACATCTTCAACTAGATTAGGTTGCTCAGAGCCCTGTCCAACCTGACCTTGAATGTTCCCAGGGATGGGGCATCTACCATCTCTCTGGGCAACCTGTGCCAACATTTCACCATCCTCATTATAAAAAATTTCTTCCTTATATCTAGTCTGAATCTTCCCTCTTTTAGTTTAAAACCTTTACCCCTTGTCCTCTTGCAACAGGCCCTGCTAAAAAGTCTGTTTCCATCTTTCTTATAAGCTCCCTTTACGTTCTGAAAGGCCGCAATAAGGTCTCCCAGGATCCTCCTCTTCTCCAGGTTGAACAACCCCAACTCTCTCAGCCTTTCTTCATAGGAGAAGTGCTCCATCCTTCTGATCATTTTTATGGCCGTCCTCTGGACCCACTCCAATAGGTCCATGTCTTTCCTTTGTTGAGGACTCCAGAGTTGGATGCAGTACTCCAGGTGGGGTCTCAGCAGAGCAGAGTAGAGGGGCAGAATCACCTCCCTCGACCTGCTGGCCACACTTCTTTTGATGCAGCCCGGGATACGGTTGGCTTTCTGGGCTGTGAGCACACATTGTCAGCTCATGTCCAGCTTTTTCTCCTTCTCGGCAGGGCTGCTCTCAATCCCTTTATCCCCCAGCCTGTATTGATACCAGAGGTTGCCCTGACGCAGGTGCAGGACCTTGCACTTGGCCTTGTTGAACCTCATGAGTTCTCGAGCTTGTATATATTGAGAAATAGATTGTTGAAAATCTCTGGATATTGATCAATGAAGAGAAAAATGAACATACTCATGCTTAGTATGAGTAAGTACTACACATCCCCAAATTAAGAAGGTGTTTATTTGTGCGTCTGTGTATAGCAAACCTAAGACCTAAAACCTAAAGGAAGCAGGAAGATTTGTTAATTGTTAGAAATACCTAAACAATGGGACTGTTTGTTAGCAAAGGAAAGTGTATAACTTAAAGATGTTTGCTGTGGCAGGGGTACTTCCTGGAAAATCAGTCCATGGTAGTATTAGTAAACTAAACAGTCCCAGGAGCACTCCAAGACACAGGGACCTTGTCTCCTCCTCTGTGAAAGGTCCTTGGTGTGGTTTTAGTCCAGAGCGTGGATGGAAGTGCTCTTGATACCCATTGGAGTGGCAGCCATTTGGTGACACTAGTCACCCCTGTCCTGAATCCTGTCACAGATTGCCATGGAGTGGGAAACCCCCAGTGCATGGCCAGGACTATGGGAAAATATTTCCTGTTGAGGGAAGGGAGGTAAAGGAAGAGGTTGCATGCTTCAGTCAGCCACTTTCTGCTGTGAGAAGAGGGAGAGACAGACACGCACGAGGAGCATGCTGGGGAAGGACTGGGGTTACAGTCACCAGTGTGTGGCATCATCATAACAAATAGAAATTCTGCCAAGCCTGCTGTTTTGGAGAACACACAGTGTGGTTACATCCAGTGCCATCGGAAATCGCCCATGGATGCTGGTGGCCATTGACAGGATGAATCTTCAAGAGCTGCCCAAACACACTTTGATGGCATCTTTCGTGTGTGGACGGTGTGGCCTGTGATTGACTGGCAGTGGCTGGGGATGTGGCATGTTTCGTTAGAAGGAGGAAGAGCTGGGCAGTCCATTGCACCAGCCCCTCTCCAGCCGGGCCTGAATTTCCCTTTTGGAGCTGGTGGCTAGAAGGGAGTGGCGGGGAGAGGCAGAGGGGAGTGAGGTATACCTGAAGCTTTCTCCTGCCAAGAGGTTGCTGCTTTTCATCTCCTGGCTGCCAGACCTGTTCAATGACTCATTTAGTGGTGTCCCTGAAGCAAAGCTTACGTGCCATCAGCTTTTTCAGCTTCTAAGAGTATTTACTGCAACGCACTCACCAAAACTCATTTTGCAAGAGTCCCATATATCTACACTGCCCTACTTAACCTGTACCCATTCTTGAGGAGAACAGAGTAAGGAAAGGGCTCCATCTGGGCCTCTCGTCATCCCAGTCTGCAGGTGGTGAGGAAGACCCATCCCTGGTGTCCTCAGTCCTTTCTCATGCCATGTCCACTAGTCTTACTGTGGAGTGAATGGGGAGAAGACAAATGAGGAATTTAGAAAGTTGTCAGTAAAAGGGGCAGGTGTGTTGTTGTGGGCTGCCTCAGTGCAAGTGACGTTGCACATGCAGCTGTTTGGGCTTTATGTCTTTGGCTTTCTAAATGAGCAGTGATGTTCCCTACTTCATCTGCACTTCCACTATAAACAGATCATAGTTCTTACTCAATCCCAGAGACCAGCTGGTAGTGCATAAGAATTAAAGACCAGCAAGTCAGGAAGCAGGAAGATTTGTTAATTGTTAGAAATACCTAAACAACGGGACTGTTTGTTAGCAAAGGAAAAATTTATGTCATTGACAATTCTCCTAAACAGGTTAGGAGACAATGTTCTTAAGGATGGTTGGTTCGGCCTTGGGATAGTGGACTGAACTAGACAGTACTTCAGGGTTCCTTGCACTTGTTTCTTTGATATCGGTTGTCGTATTCTAAATACAATGCATGCAAGAAAAAACATAGATTTGGTCTTTATTTTAGCGTTATTTTATTTATACAGCACCAAAAACTACTAGCAAGGAGCAGCTAAGAACACTGATTCCTTCCAGAAAGACCAAGTCCTTGTGTGACAGCAACATGAAAACAGGCAAAAGGTAATAGAATCATTTGGTATCAAAAAATATCGGAAAATAAAGGGTAGAAAAATTATTTGAGAAGCAGTCACTATTTGCCATCTATAATAACCAGAGGAAAATATTATGAAACAAAGCTCTGAGTTTTGTTTGCATAACCAAAGCTGACTGTCATGTTTGGGATTATTAAGTGAGAAAAGGCTTTAAAATATATAATACCAACACCCTTTTTAAACAAGTTCTTGCAGAACCTTTGATAAAGAAGTCAATAAGCCTGTATAAGCCTCTGGACATCTACAATTAGCTAAAATGAAGAAGATCAAATAACTATTGAGGAACAAAACATTGCAAGTATTTTTCTGTGTTGGAAAATTACTGTGTTTATTTAGCATATACTTTTGATGCTAGACTATTACTGTTATCATATATCTAACACCTATCCAAGAAGAAAATATTAAAACACAACAGCATTTATTAGCCTCTGCACTACTCTGCATGTAGTATCTGGAGTAAGGAGCACATAAACTAAAACACATTTTTATTTGAAAAACCATTTTTTCAACTTCTTTGGCTTTAATAACCGAAGAAGTAGAAAACTTGTAACATAAGTTTCATGGAAGTATGATATGAATAGGAATAGCTAAAGCTTCATCCGCCTCGTTCAATACAACTCAGTCCCTATCCTGATCTGCAGCAACCCCGCTTTCATTTTTAACTAATTATTGCTTATCTGAGGAGAAGAAGTCCATAATTAAAATCAGGAATATAGTTTTGCGAATTGGACAGAGATGATGTAAAACAACATCAGGGCCTCATTCATGGTATTGAGTAAAGACAAGGCTAGCCTTCAGCTGGAAGGTTCAGTCATGAACACTGTGAGCCGTGGGTCTACAGCCTGCAAGGTTCTCCCTTACATCATTTTTTTTAAAATACATCTTTGTGGGACATGAGGGCATTTCTCAGTCTATAGCTAGCAACTAGCATATGGTAAGCCATATATAATTTTCTTCATAATGATGAGAAATGTATCAAAACAAGCCATGTCAGAGGTGAAAAAGGTCTTGTATTTATGCACCTTATGAACACTGTAGAAAGAGAAGTGTTTATATTCTAAGAAAGAACTGGATTTAAATTAAAAATATTTTCTGCATGCAAGTCTGAACAGTGTTCACAAAGATATACTTTAAATAAGACCCTCAAATATAAATATTAATGCACGAAACTAATCTGTTGTCTACTACTCTGCCAAGGAATATTATCACGATGGAAAGTAGATGGTTCTCCTTCTGCTAGGAACAGACTAAATCAGAACACTCCAAATAGGAACATTAAGAGAGGCATAGACACAGAATGACCTTGAAACTCTGATATATGCGGCTGCTTTCTCATGTTACACAGGGCACTGCAGAGCAGGGATGTTGGCCTGGAGTGCCATTCTCTTCATCTTCCACAGTATGTCTGGACTGCACTACTCTCCCCAAAGCGGGGACTGCAATACCTGACTCTTTTGTGACTGGATTAAGTTAAGGATCTTTAATCTTCCACAGAAATTCTTTTGATTTGCTGGACAGATAGCCCAGGGAGGTATTTAAGGTCAGCAATGTAAATATCTCCATTATAAGGTGCTGTAAAAACAAAGCACAAACAGGCTGATAATGATAGTTTTTTTCATACTTGTGAATCAGTATACATAAAGCATAATTCCCATATATTTGGTTTAAAATGTGTTGAATGAGTTTCTAGTTACAATAACTACTGAGTACAGAGCACCGTCATTGTCCTTAAGCAAGGAATTTCTGAAGCGCAAAGCCCTGGCCTTTGCTTTAAAGCTAAATTCAATGCAAATTTGGTACAAGGTTGAGTCCAGCATATCATCTACTCTCTTATCGAAGGTGACAAATAGAGGAAAATGAGGCAAGAAGTGTTGCCCATCTTGAAATATATTTTTCTTGGAAAGCCATTCCTGCTGATCAGCACCTGCTCCCCTGTTTTGCCTCATACAGAATCACGTTCTCTGTTTAAATAATGTGATCTAAGAGAATAACAGCAGATGTTCAGTGAATTACATTTTCTGTCTATTGATAATTTGATTTTAAAAAGGAAACAGGAAATATATTCTTTTGTTTAAAAGAAAAACAGTGCTTCACACACCCCCCCCCAATCTTTTATTCAAATGCCACAGATTAGAACTCTTCCCCTACAGAAAATAATCTCAAAATATCTGAGGCATGTTTTCATTGATTTTTTTGTCTCTCCTTTTCTACTAGGACAGTTGCATGTATGTATTTAAAGACATGTATTTAAAAAAAAAGAAAATGCCTAGAAAAGAAAATGCTAAGATTAATAGTTAAATAATTTATTAAAGGCTTTGTCTTAGAATGAAATAAAAGGAATTGCAGTAGGAATCTGGAAAGCATACCCTTATTGTTTTTATAAAATAAGATTTCCCATTCATTTTGATCATTTCCTCTCACTAAATGCTTAGCCCTGTATTCCAATGCTTTTAGATGGAGAGAACAAATGACCTAGTCAATTTTGAAATGCATTGATGACTGCCAGACTCTCATCCCTGCAGAAAATGATATTTCTGTATAGTTACAAGGGAAATCTAAGTACTTTTTCAAGTTTATATCTCAGATAATGTCATATCTACAGAGCCTCTAAACTGGCCTGAATTCATGAAGGGAGCATAATTAAATGTAGGCTTAAAAAGTTAATAGGCTACAGAAACCACTACACAAGTAAATGTACAACCGTGTTGAGCAATGGCTTTTAGAAGATTGTCAATGTGATCTTTTAAAAAAATCTACCTGTGCTAATAACTAACACATCATTAAAAGGTAATTAATTTATTTTATAGCAAGTAAGAATAATACAGAAAATTCTACTATGTTGGAAATATGTTAAATTAAGTTTAGAGACTTTGCTGTAGACTTAGCTGAATAAAGTCTCCCGTATGTCTCAACTTGCTGTGTTTAGTGTGATTTTAGTGGAGAAGATCAAAAGTATTTTTACAGAAAAGTAATTTGAAAATATCTTTGGTATTTGAAGAGCATAATTTGCATAGTTGTCTTACCTATTTCAACTTAATCAAAAGTGTAAATCTTTGAATACATAATAATCTAAGCAATAAAGGGTCTGCTATCAGTCTTTGTCGTAAAAATAATGAGTTAAGCACACAAATCCACCTTCTGGGCAATAACATGCTCTCTGTGAGGTAGGAGGCCAAATGGGAAGGTAGTAATTACTTTTCAGGATGTCTAATTTTATTTTTATTATTCAGGATAAAACTTCTTTTTCACCTTTGAATGGATATTAAGCGTGTTGGAAAGCTTAATAACCTTGTAGATGAAAGGCTTAATAACTTTGGAAAGAAGACAGCATGTACGATGATACAAGTAGCTTGAACTTGTTATTAATGTTCCACAACTTTGTCTAATCCATGATCTTTATCAGAGGGTCATAGTGCCTGCTCCACATCTACCCGGCTGACCTTTTCCTGTGAAACCATGAAAGTGCTGCTTAAAGAAGGTTGAGGTTCTGACATTTTTCAGCTGTGGAATGGGAAACTGGACAAAGGCCAACAACTCACTTTTGCACAGCTCATTGATGCTACTTGTGTATTCCCCCCTAAATGTCTTTCTATCCTCCCAGCTTCTCCCAGCTTAGTCTTTGTGGAGCCCTTTTTTTGCTCTAAGCACATGTAAAGAATATTTTCCTAGCTGCTTTGGTCATATTTGTATTTCCTCTCTGTACATCTTATAGTTTTCTTCTCCTATATCGTACTGATAGATAGTTATCAACATGATGTAGAAGGTGGCTCAAACGCTAGCCAAAGCTCTGCACAGGCTACCCTCACTTTGTCAGTCATGTCTCATTTAGTCCTGAAAAGCTGGTTCTTCATTCTGATCAGTTTATGTTGCCAGCCTCCATTGTACAGTTGCTCAATTTTTGGAGAAGTACTTCTATTTTTCTTGGTTGGTCACACACATGGGTTGTTTCTTTGAAATTTCTGAATATCCAACTAATTCTTCCTCTTCTCAGTTCTCTTCCAAATTATCTTGCTATATTTTAAAAAAGGCTAGTCAGACGTTCTGGAATGAGTTGCCAGCATGAAAGTTAGGGGAAAAAATCTATGTCTAGAAGTAGAGACTGTATAAAAAAGCAGCAATGAGTTGAAGAAGAAATTTTTTTTACAGCATAGTTGTGGCCCATAATGGAGTACCATATTCAGTCTGGTTATACATTTAAAACAATCATTTTAAAATACTGTAAAAATTACAGCAGCAAACCACAAAAAAAAATTCTAGTATCAGAAAACTGCCCTATACTCAGAAGCTCAGTCTGTTCACATTATTAAAAATGAGATCAAGCAATGACTTGATAAGACTTCCCTCACGTGGAAGAGACTGCTTCATGCTATGCCTATGACTGAAACATGAAGTGATGTATTTTCTAAGTAAAAATGTCTCATGTTTTTAAAAGATAGTGTCATGAACTACTTAAAATCCTTCCAGCTCTTAGAGTTTTTATTGGCAAAACTGAATGCCTTTATCAATTATACTCTGGATAAATGCCAGTTATGATACCTGTAATGGAGATCTGCAGTCTGTAGAACTTATCAATCTAAAAAGATTATATCATTTAGTTAATTTTGTAAGTAAAGTAAATATTTCTGTAGGAAATGTATAATGATCTCAAGTACTTATTGCTTATCACTGCAGTTTTCTTTGTGTCCCAATCATTTCCATGTGACACAATGGTCAAGGTATCATTCTCTTAGAAGACAGACATTAATTCTTCTGCAATTATGTTTTTCTACATTAGTTTTTTTCTTTGCTGTGAAAAATGTAGTTGATAATTTAATTCTAAGAATATGGGCGGGCTTTTTTTTTTTTTTTCCCAAGTGAAGCTATGTATTAATTTACAACAAGACCTTTCCACAGAAACAGTCTGCATTTTCTCACTCTGTGGAAACATGAGAGAGCATATCCTTCGGAGAGAGAGGAATATAAACTCCCTAGCATTTACCACCATGTGCCTCAGGGTAAGAACATTGCACATGGGTAGTTCCTGAAGAGAAACCAACGTGTCAAAGTTTCAAACATTGGTGTACCTTGGAATAACTTGTTTGTCTGCTCATGTCTTTGATTTTCTAATTTCAAGAAAGTTTTCAAATGCATTTGTTCACAAGCGATATGATGGCTACTACACTTAAATGAATTCGAAGAGTATAGTATGAAAAACAAGATATAGTATGAAAAATATTTTTGATAAAATGAGAGAACAATTAGTACATTTTCATGAGTCTGTATCAACTAACCTAATTTAAGAATACCACTTTTGTGTAAAACAGAAGCAACTTTCTCCTTATTCCCATGTAAATTTCATAAAATCAATGCAAAAGTTGGTGTGAGAGCGAGATTTGCTCATCAACCCCCTGTTGCTCAGGTAAGATGCTTCTGGTAAACAGAAGCATCTTAATTTCTATTTATGAATTTAAAATGTGTTCTGCTATCTTGCAGTGCTTCATTATGGTGGAACTAATAATCAGCTATTCACCTTGAAATCAGAGTTGTGTAAATTTCTGGGGGTTTTTTTTGTTTGTTTTTGAAAAATACGTTCTGTTTGGGCATCTGGAGTACTCAATTCATATACTTCATCTGTCTGCCTCATTAAGTCCTTTTGATTTGTGATTTTTTGAGCTAGAGTACCTTACATCCTTCTGTTGTTGCTAAGCAGTTTCCTTCAGGCTTTTTTCCCTTTTAATGGACTTATGCACTACAGATTCAGGATGTTAAGTGAATTTTTATTTTAAAAGGGTGGTTCGTATTTGCTTACAATTGTGCTTTTAGGTAGCATTAAGATCTTCACTGAAGTTGCTTGTATCATTCATTTCAATGTTTTCATTAATTAGTGTCCAGGAGACATTCTTTCCAGTCTTGTCTGCTGTAGAATTTTTATCTCTAAAATTATGACCTCTAACATAGATTCACTGGACTTATAGCTTAGGGTTTTAGGCATTTAATTAGATAAAATAATTTAGAAGTCATAATTTTCTAAAGCTGATTTTAAAATACCATGCTGATTACACAGTTTTCATCATAATACAATAATACTATTGTTATCCCTAATGCCAACAGAACTTCAGTTGTGTTAAGGAGCACAGCAAAGGTCTAAGTTGGGAGAGCGTATCTCTGTGACCCTGCTTCAGATTATTTTTTAACGTAATACTGGCCTTTCAAATGAAAAAAAGTTCCTGGGGAAATTCTACAGATATTGCAAGAGGTGAGAGCTCATGGATTTCTTTGGTTCAATGGACCTAGTTTGTAAAGGTGTAGGGGAAAAAGTTTACTAGGTTGATGGTTTAAGGGAGGCACTAATATAAGGAATATCTCTCATAAGTCACGGGTTATGTCAAGGCTCCACTGAACAGATTTGGAAATGGATTTTATAATGATGTTTTTCTTCAATAATCTGTATAACTATATATTGTGTAATAAATATCTATTTAATTTTTACTTTTTTAACAATCTGGTGTTTGATAAAGTGTTTTGTTGGCATTTGAATTCCTATTTATAGGCAAGGAATGAAAGTAAATTGTGATTTCAGCAATTGATTCAAATCAGCAGGAGGGCTTGTTAAAAGCCACTGAGAATATTTTTCTGTGATCTGAAAGGGAACACCTGGTTAGTCAAGTCCATCCAAGCTGAGCTTCTCTCATTAAGTAGGAAAAAAAAAAAGTCTGTGTTAAGCTCTTGTGGACTATTTTAGAAGTATTATTGTTGAAAATGATTTCTAGTAATGTAGTCTAAAACTTCACTTGCCAAAATGCGTACTGTTTAATTTACTTTACCTTTTAATTTGCTTTTTTTGCACTTAGTTAGCAATTCTGTTTTCAAACATAAGCCTTTTAGTGTTAACTGTTTAAATGTCTAAGAGGATATAAACTTCTTTTATGACGTCAGCTTTCAAGTTGTTCAGATGCAAATAGTGTAATACTTACTGTTGGCTTACTGTGTAAGCAATATTTTTTCTGATATAGCCATGGCAAATCAACAGACCTTTCGATAACTGTCCAGGGCGTTACAATGGCTGAACAGATAAGGTGTCCTGTTTAAGATCCCCACTTGTGAATCTCAACTGCCAAGTCTGTCTCCCATGATTAAGGTGAGTCACTAAAGCAACTTCCATACAATTTTGTTTTCTTGTCAGTAGAGAAGAAATGGCTGGACTGGAGAGACTTGAGGAAAGACGTGAAGAGAAATGACTGTTGTATTTGGGGACATTTTGCCACTTTAAAAGAGGCATGCTAGTTCTGGCCTGGATGTGAAATCAGAAAGGCAGATGAAAGCTTTTCCAAAAAGATTGAGCTGCTGAGGTCTAATGAGGTGGCGGTGGGAAAGGCACATGATACCATAGGATGATGGTTCATCTTCCTGTCCCATTCAGGAAAACGGCTAGGTCTCAGCCCAGTCAGTCTTCAAGGGAACAGCAAATAGTTCCTCTTATCAGTCCTCATCAACTCATTCATTTCCTGGAGGGGTAGGAAAGGCACTAGCAACTGCCAAAACTTTTGGGGCATCCTGGAAAGAAAATTAGGTCTCCAGGGTATAAATGCAAAATCTCAGACTGTTTCAACCAAATTAAGAGATCAGGTTGGCAAAGCGACGAACATTACCTATGATTATGGATAACAAGGTAATCCATTTTGTAGCACAGGGAATTCTCACCCCACATCTTTGTTACACTTCAGCTTTATTAGTATTTTAAATTCAAAATTTATTTAACTGGTTTTCTTTTTCATTTTGATCAAAGGACATTAAAATATTTCTCTTAGCCAATAGCCCTGTGTCTGCATTCCCACGCATACTAGAAGCACCGTCATTACATTCCCATCCAGCAGTGCCTCTTCTGTGTTATTTGCCTTAGATACCAATAGATACATGTCTGCCAATGCTCTGGAAAGCACTTTTCAAACTTCTGCCTTTAAATTATTTTCTACTGTGCCGGTAATAATTCTTATCCTACCTACTCCGATAGGTATCCCATCCTCAGCCCTAGTATGGGAATGCCTGCTGCTAACAACTGCAGCTATCAGCTGATACAAATGTGAGTTTAAACATCTGTGAAGTGTAATACAACAAAAACCTTAAGAGACAGTGGATACCTTTTGAAAAGTTACTGAAGAAGGTATTGCACCTATCTAGGCAATATCTTTAATTGGCTTTTTGAAATGTATTTATGTAGAGAAATGGAAAGGATAAAATTCTTGCATAGCTTAAAAAAAAAAAAAAAAAGTCTTTTATAAGTATAGTGTGACATACCAAAGGTAACTTGGAAGGAAATTCTTTCTACTTCAGCATCAAGAACTTCATCAAACATTTTCTTGATTACTGTGGCAATTATACCAGTTTACATGTTAACTAGATCTAACTCACCACAAAAATGTTGTATTGTACCCATTTTGACCTGATAGGAAAAATTGGGTGGCACCTAAGTGCAACGCATAGCAAGAAAAAACAGAAATGTGATAAGAAATCTACAGGCAGAGAACTTACATATCTGTGCTGAATTGCATTTTTGATTTCAAAACTGACCTCATCTAGGGAAGAATCACTAAAAGCATCACTAAAGTGTTTTAAGAATTTGGGGGGAGTGGGAGGAAAAAAAATGGTTTAAAACCAAAACAGTTTATATCGGATTAAAAAAAATATCAGATCAACCAGAAATGAAACTTTTCAATATTTTTAGTTTGCCAGATTTCCTCTCTTCATTTTTCCTTCCTAGTTCAATATGAACACATCCTTGAATTCCTCTTTATTGTTCTGTGATCTCTGTTCTATCGGTGATAATGCTGATTTCTTCTCTTGTTTAATGTCTGCATGCTCAATTTTAAAGTAAGATAATCAAAACTAGATGTTTATGTTTCTTTCTAAGCCCTTTTTCACTTATTCTTCTCTGTAGCTGTCAATACTACTGTTCTCAGATTCACACATGTTTTTATTTAAGGTATTTTTTCTTTACTATAGAACTAGGTATACAAACTTTATAGAAAAAAAAATTTAAAATAATTTATTTCCAGTATCTAAATTTACCTGTGTAACTACCTGACTCTTATTTTGGTCCTTATGCTCTGTTATCATTGCATTTGCCTCTTGGTCTTATATAAATCCAGTCAAAATACTATTAACATTATTTTCAAAGCTTACATTCTTCCATGAGTGGCATTATCAACTTACTATATTTTACAGCATCAGGAATAAACTTACCATTCTTATTTTGAATGCTCTTCAAAATTTTGGTCCTAATTACTGATTAGTAAATCTTACATCTTAACAGATTTCCTAGCCCCACTACTGTGCAAATGGTATTACTTTGACTATTTGTTACTCCGTTTTCCCTATTTTCCTTATAATTGCACCACAAGCTTCCTCAAAAAGTTATGTTGCCCTGATTCACACCAAAGATTATCCAGTTCCTTAATATTATATGCTTGACTGTATCTTAAAAAATATGTTTGCAATTCTGTCAAACAAAGTGTATGTAACTTATCCTTCCATTATTACAGCATTTTATTGAAAGCAGGTTTTGGTAGAAATCTACTTTTGTCTGAAAAAACCTCAATAATACATATTTTGCTTTTGCTAGAAATTTGCAGCTTTTCATCAAGAAACTGAACTCTTCCAAATCACCCAAATTTAAGATGAGTATTTCAGAATTTGAATGTCTGTCCATGACTAAGTAATCACTCTGTACATTGAATAAGGTGCAGAAGGCTCCTAAGTTGGATGCAAAATTAGATTGTTTTGACTGGGATCTATTTGTATTCTCTTTTGCTCTTCACGGTTGTATAGTGGGCCACTGTCTTCAGAAGAAGGCCCCTGCCTGTATAATCCTCTTGACTTTTGGACATGGCTACCAGTTTTTAAGATCAAGCTACAGAGGAAGATAACTAACAAAACAGCTATCAGTTTTGGAAGTTGATTAAGACAGTGTGGAGCAGTCTTTCACTGTCCAAGGTATGTTTAAGAGAAAGAGGGGAAAGTACCACAAGCAGAAAACTGGATACACAAGTGAGACGGGATCAGATCAGGAGTCATGAGCTACAGGGGCAGAGATCAAAAACACCGTAGGGGACTCTAATCTGAGATCAAAGAAGTGTTTCAAACTGCTGAGGAAACTGAAACAAGGGAAAGCATGTAGGTGTTTTATCTAGATTTATATACTTACCCTAATGTAGAAGGTGTAGAGATATGGTATCCTTATAGGGCCTGGAAGGCTGTTTGCTGTAGCTATCATTTGCCCTGAAGAAGTGAACTATCCCTCTTGGGTTTTCTTATCTTTCTTTTTCTTTTTCTTTTTCTTTTTCTTTTTCTTTTTCTTTTTCTTTTTCTTTTTCTTTTTCTTTTTCTTTTTCTTTTTCTTTTTCTTTTTCTTTTTCTTTTTCTTTTTCTTTTTTCCCTATGGGTAGTCAATCGTAGTCTAATGATTGCAACGTGAGATTGTGTGGTCTTTGCTCTGTGAAGAGTAATGATGAAGACTGTCTTTCACAATATCCCATGTTGGTGGACGGAAACAAAGAATCATCAGATCTAGCACAGTGGAAGGGACTTTAAACTTTAGTGTGGCAGGACCTAAACAGAGCGGTCTAATGAATACCCTTTTGAGAAAGCAGTATCAATGTTCGTTTGTCTCTGTATGTGGTAGTCCTTTACGCACGGGTCCCAATCTAGGTGGTTGCTACCCTGGGTATTACTTCTATATTTTTTCTGGGGAGGAAAAATAAAAAACAGAAAAATCCCAAACCACCAAACCCGGGCATTTTGCTGAACAACTTTAATTTCCCTGACACAGTAATGAAGCAATATCCCAGAAAGCTCAGGGGTGGTGTAATACTTTAGTTTCCTCTTTTCCAAACAGAATTGCATGAGTATTTGAAAACACATATTTAAAAAAAAAAAATCAGATATAGCTTGTAACCATTCTTTCTATTTGCAGGAGAGATTTACTAGCCCCCAGGAATTTCAACACTCATTTTGGCAGCTGGTAGATATGAAAGAGTAAGAAACTTGTCAGAACAGGTGACATGAGGATGAAATTCCCTAAATCTGTTTTAACCTGTGGAATCACCTTCTGCTTGATAGCAATCTCTCTGTGATTTAGAGAGAGGTTATAGTTTGTAATAGTTTGAGCCCCTATCCAGCAGCCTGAGTTCTTCCTGGGCTGTAAAACTGACTTGCCATTTAAGTCCCATTTAAGCCATTTCCATGTTAGGTTTCCAGCTATCAAGTCTTACATCACTGGAATATTATAAGGCACAGATAATGTGAGTTTGCAAACTGCAGAGGGGCTTGTATATAATCTCTGTGCCTTATGGTACATGTCAGCTAGCAGGACCACCTTACATAAATGTTTCACAAATATTTTGTAAGTTTTGGATCTTGTAGCTAGAGAAAAATAGAAGCCCCCTTTTTCACTGAAATAGCAACATGACTTTGTGGGAAAGAGATTAATTTTCTTCACTATTGATCTAATTGACAAGACATTTCTGCCTTGAGAAAACTAAAACCAACAGCATTATGCTGTATTCTGTCTGCTAATAATTCAGATAGCCTTTTGTAAGTGATTTCATCGAGATGTATTTTTTTTAATAGAAAAAAATCATAAATCTAATAATCCACTTGCATCAGTCCAGTTACATTAAAGAACTTGCATGTCACAGTTTAATATTTTATGTGCAACCATTTACACTCTGCAGCTTTTCATTTTGGTGTGACATAACACCATTGCACTTTTAAGGGAACTCTTTTAGCAATGGCCTAGAAAAGCTTGTGAAATCTTCAAATATTTAAGAAGGCCATATCGTGATGTTTTGAAAATGTTTTGTTAACTGATATATTTGTCACCATGCAGATAAGCTTGCACATTTTTATAACAGTTTTGTCTTGCTTTTTGTTTCATTTATGACCTCACAATAATATGAAAATTTATAACAGGAATTATAACTCCTTTCTGTTCTGACTTCTTTCTGGTTCTTTATATCCCATGTTACACTGCAACTGTGTAGAGCAGGCTTGTTTGTTAGAATTCCAAACCAACAGAAATGTATACCCTGAATATTGAAGTTTATGATATTAAAACTAAAAAAACCACAGTACTGGAACTTTTTCCAACACAGTTCTTTAGCTACAGCCAGAAATATATCCAGTATCCAAAAATTACAGCTACATGTCTAAAAGAACGCAAAAAACTTTGGAAGCATATATGAAAGAGTTAGTTATGATTATCAAATTATTAAATTATCATCATTAAATATATTAAGTGCTTTGAATAAATCACTTTTCAAAATTATATTGAATAGATAATGGCATGAGGTTTCAAAGATATTCCAGGAAAAAATAACTGCTTCACACTGGTATAGCAAGTTTCTGGACTAAGATCAGAAGTGAAATAAAGAAGATCAGAGGTTTCCATAGTTTAATTCTGTTAAGATATTTATCTTCTAGCAATAGATTCAGATCTCTCACGGCATGCTGTAAAAAGTTCTCTACAAGTATACTGTTCTCATATTTAAAGTATTACTGGATGTACTTATATATGAATTTGACAGTCTTAATGTATTGCAGGAAAGTCAAATGGTTGTTGAACAGGATGATATCTGAATTATTGATTGTCTAAATTATCCAAAAGTTTAAGCATCATTACCGCTCCTTATTCAGGAGAATGTATTAGTGCAGAAGCTCCCTGCAGATTGGGCCTTCTTTGAATACCTTTACCTCATTCTACAAAAAGAGTAAGCAGTAGAAATCAACTCTGTAATGATTAAATCCTCTGTCTGATTTCACAGGCTGTTCTTGCAAACTCTTTGTGATATGTGAATGGGTGGCTTTCAGAGTGAGATGCCATTAATGTTTTACAAAACAGAGATTATTAGTGTGCTAATCTTGTATCTCTTCCTTTTATAGATAGCATAAAATATGCTTAGGAACACTGCTAATCACCGAGTTTTCAGTTTGATGTCTGTGAAAGTACTTCGTGTGTTACTAGAGGGAACCTGCATAATGGTTTGGATGTCTAAATTTTAGTCAGCAAAAAATTGCTGAGAAATTATGTGTAGAGTTGACCATTAAATATTATTAAATACACATGTTTAAAACTACAGACTTACGCTTTGATATCACAACTACTCTTTTGCTGGGAAAATATTTTTCATAGAGTGCTGTCACCATTATTATTTTCTTCAGATAGCTATTGAAATAATAAAACATATAAACCCAAAATATAGCCTAAATTTACATATATAACATGTGGTTTCATTAATTAGTCACAAACTGAAATGGAGAACAGTAAGAAGATACACCTTTCTTCTTTAATCAACTGTTGGCACTTTCTTCTTTTTTAACATTTTGCACTTTAAACTTGTCTGTTGCTTATTCCTTCTGTGTTGCACATTTTGTGTATTTTATTCAAGTGCCTTCCTGTGCACAGTGCAGCTTCTCAGCTGCAAGTTCTCCTCCTATTCCTACAATGTCTTCTAAAATCCCACTTGTTCTTTATTATACCTAGAAATCAGGAAACATCAGATCAAGATAGCTAGTCCAAATTCAATTTATCCTCCCTTCCTCCTCTATGAATATATATCAGATTATATAGTCTTTAATTAGCTGTTTAAATAGCTTTTTCCTTATTTTCAATCTTCCTTCAGTGTGTAGCATGACTGATATCTCTAAAAGTGGCCACCCAGCATTTTATTCAGTATATGCTTCATTACAGTAAATGAGACTTCTAGACTCACTTCTAGAAAAGAATTCAAGGTTCTAAAACCTGATTTATGTACATGCCTAAGCCTGACATCCTAGACGTTTCCCTCAGGTGCTAAAAAAATCCTGGAGCACCAAAAACCTAACTCAGGGAAGTCTACTGAGCTCGGTGGTTTTCAGGGCTCCTGAAGGAACTAATCTTTTGCTTTTATTCTGTAGGGCATATTTACTACAGATGCTTGAAGACACACAAGCTCACCCTGCTCCTGTTCCAAAGGAAGCAAAGCCAAGCGACTGTGTAACTAACTGTACCACCAAACCCCATCAGCCCTGCTGCAAGGTAGAGTATGTTACACAAGCTCTCTGCCTTTTTCACAAGGTCACATGGCTCTCTTGGATAGCTCAAGGCACTTCACGTTAGTTTTGCATTTGCTGAGTAACAAGATAGCTTTTCAATGCCAGCCCTATATTGTGCAAGTATAAACTCTGAGAGCTGATTCTGCTGTCAGGGTCTGGCAATTCGAGTTAGCCTGGTTTGGTGTCCAAGTGCTCAGTTCCTTCTGATTTGAAAATGTGACTCTCTTTCTCCCTCCTGATTGGAAAGGCAGATGTGATCCCTTCCATAATGAATTATCCAATGATCCTTTGCCTTCTATTAATACTAATTTTGGAGAAAGGGAAAGATTTGGTGTACAGCCTTTAGCTTCAGCTTTTCTGAAGTCCTCTCCTCCCTGACTGTACTGGTTTCATAGACGCCAGTCTAGAACACCTAAATTTCCCCGGGACACTGAAGACAAATTGACTTGCATCACAGAAGCTGCAAGTAAAGCACCCTACACAGTAAGTAGAAATTTGCAGAAAAACATGTATCCTCCTAAAACTCCCTTCTAACAATACACAAATAAACTATGTTGCTTGGTCTGCCCAGCAATTTCTTGGAGAATGCATATTTTTCTGATATTCCTATCCAGTAACTTTCCATACACTTTAAAAAAAATACAACAATAATTTGTGGGCCAGCAGAAGAAAACCAAAATTTTCAACGAAAATAGGCATAACATGTTTTGCACATTTAATTAATGCAAATATTTTAGTCTATCGTGCCTTCATATTGTGTTTCTGAAAAACACTGGTCAGATGCACTATGAAATCCACTTTCTAAAATGGTATCTGGAGAAAAAATTCTTTTTATTGGTTGAGGGAAAATATGGCAAGTAAGAAACCGTTGTTTTATTGGAACATATGCTCAGCTTTTTCTGGAGAACACTGGATTCTTATTTCAAGAGCCACTCTAAAGGTGTTTCTGCAAGATGAACTTTCAGAACATGAAAAGGTCAAACATCTTAAGTAATGTTGTGGACCCACCCTTTGTTTCCACAGGACATGTTCTCATTCAGGAAGTCTGGTGCTAATTACTTTGAATCAAAGAGCCGGACAAGCATATCCTTGCAGTTTGGAAGATATGCATCTGGTGGGGTTAAGAAGGGATTCTGCTAATGCTCAGGTAACTGCTACATGGGAAAATATTACCACTCATTCTTCTGTTTAGCAAAAGTTCTTACTCATGCATGAGTCACAAATAAATGGAGAATAAAATAGATGAGACAGAATGACCTTTTAACTCTTCATCTTCTTTTTCCATATATTTGTCTATGAAAATTTTCTGGGGTGCTGGATGCTGTAGCGTAGGAAGAAAAAAAAACACACAACAAAAAAGGCAGAAAATAGCTTTTGTTAGGTACGTTTGCTGGTGATTTAAATAAAATTTACTTACTCTGCCAAATAAAAAAAAATATGGTCAGCATCTTGCAGCTAGTCTGTAGCAATTCCACTGTCAAGGCTGAAGGATAAATCCTGTATTATTCTCATGTTGTCTCTGTGTTTTTATTTGTTGTTGATAAGTCTTCAAATGAACAAAAGAACATTTCATTCTCTGATACTATCAAATGGTTGAAGTTTTTCCTACAAGACCTTTCCTACATAACCACACAGTCAAAGACTGTGTAATTTCACATCGGATTTATTACATCTTTTTTTTTTTTTTTTCTGACAATATTGTTCACATCTATTGGGTGCTGCTGTAAAGATTATGCCCCTGCCCATGTCACACATTGCTTTGTAGCCTGAAACTCGCTTTACTCTACTTCACCAAAACAAGATATTTGATTTTACTTTCGAAACTACAATTTTATCCCATTCTTCAGCTTTTATTAATAGAAAACATCATTGGCCACTTTCAGTCAGCCAATACCGCAGCTTTTTTTCCCATTTAGAATCATAAAATCATAGAATGTCTTGAGTTGGAAGGGACCCATAAGGATCATCAAGTCCATCTCCCTGCTCCTCACAGGATTACTTAAAACTAAACCATATGGCTAAGAGCTTCGTCCAGAGGCTTCTTGAACTCTGACAGGCTTGGTCCTGTGACCACTCCCCTGGGCAGCCTGTTCCAGTGACTGACTACCCTCTCAGTGAAGAACCTTTTCCTAATGTCCGATCTGTACTTCTCCTGATGCAGCTTCATGCCCTTTCCTCGTGTCTTATTGCTGGTTGCGAGAGAGAGGAAGTCAGCACCTCCCTCTCTGCTGCCCGCCTTGAGGAAGGTGTAGACTGCGATGAGGTCACCCCTCAGCCATCTCTTCTCTAAGCTGAACAAACCAAGTGACCTCAGCTGCTCTGTGTAAGTCTTGTCTTTGAGGCCTTTCACCATCTTGGTTGCCCTTTTCTAGACACACTCTAATAGTTTGATGTCCTTCTCATATTGAGGTGCCCAAAACTGCACACAGTACTCAAGGTGGGGCCACAGCAGTGCAGTGCAGAGTGGGACAATCACCTCCCTTGACCTGCTAGTGATACTGTGCTTGATGCACCCTGGGGCACAGTTGGCCCTTTTTGCTGCCAGGGCACACTGTTGACTCATTTTCAACTTGCCATCAACCCAAACCCCCAGATGTCTTTCCACAGGGCTGCTTTCCAGCCTCTCATCCCACAATTTGTATGTGTAACCAGGATTACCCTGTTCCAGGTGCAGAATCCAGCACACAGTCTTGCTAAATTTCATATGGTTAGTGGTTGCCCAGCTCTCTAGTCTATCTGGATCTCTCTGTAAGGCCTCTGTGCCCTTGAGGGAGTCCACAGCTCCTCCTAGTTTAGTATCATCGGCAAACTTAATGTACATTCAAATCCTGCATCCAGATCATTCATACAAACATTAAAGAGCATGGGTTTTTTACTATGTTTTAGGCAAGAGTGCTTGTGGTTTCTCTCATGTGTAGTTCCTTGAAAAATTCCCCTAGTCATTTAATTGTTCTCTTTAATGTTTTTCTTTCAAATTCTTATTTGCCACGATGGCTTCCAAACTTGGCAGCAGTGGAGACACTATTATGCTTGCTAACATTGTATGACCTTATAATCCTGCACTTGTATCCATTTGTTATATTGTTTATATCACAAACTCCCTTGAGACAGGGGCCATTGCACATTTGTGAAGCCCCTAGTGAACTGAAATGTATTCCTATGTCACCATGGGTCCTAGAAGTTACCATATTATAGTAGTAGTATAGTAATAGTAACTTGAACCTTTGTACTCAAGAAAATGTGCAGCAACTCACGTGTAATGTACAGTTTTGCCAAGAGTAGGACTTTCACAAGTTGCTGAGTATCGCTTAAATACAAAGTGTCTGCAGAAAAATGTGGATCCATTCTCTGGATCCACAGTGGACAGAGGAAAAAATCATGGGCATAAGCAGCAAGAAAAGGTTTGATTTGAGTTCAGGGAAAAAATATTATCACTAAGGAGAGTAAAATCTTGGAGGAGCATAAAATCTGCATTCTCAAAACTATGTAAGAAGAGGTTAGACAAAGACCGGTGAGAGATGACAGAAAATGGGCTTGGGTCTCTCAGGAGCCCTTCCTATTCTTACTGTAAATTTCACAGAGAGGTACATATATGATATTGTTAGCGTGATATGGTTGCAGATTTCAAAACACCAGGACAAACCCATGATTTTTTAAAAAAGGGGCATTTAAGAAGTGAAACGATGAATCAAGTAAACTTCAGAGTCAAGAAATCTTATGTAAATGATTATTAATTTGATATATAATATTTTTGTGGTCTTTATTATGTTTTAATTAAGGGGTGTTGTTATTTTTAATGTTATTTTTATGTTTAGTCATACAGAGAGTTTTGAAAGATTCTATTTGAACAAAGTCATTCTTATTCTTCCTGTACACCTGTTTCAAGACAAATCTCCTGGTTTTTGTTATATATTTGTTAGTCTCAGAGAAGGTAACTGGGATTTTTGCGAGCTTTAACTAAAGGAGCAGAAGCACAGAAAACTTTTACATAGGTACCTTTGTTTCTGAGACTTTTGTTTAAATAGGCTCTAAGCAAAAAAAAAAAAAAAGGTTGGGTTTATAGACTCATCTCTGTTTGCTTTGAACATCTGAAGCTTCACAGAACAGTTAGAAAAATGCCTAAAAGAATGAGAAGATTAGTTTGATGAGAGTTGTGTCAGAAGATGAAGAAACCACTTCCATTTGTGAAGACCAGTGTAAAAGCTGACGTCAAATTCTTGGAACTTTGGTTACATCAGTTGTCTGCAATAGTCAAAGCAATGTGGATGGAATTAGTCAATGCAATTAAATGTAATTCCTAGGCTGCTTTACTGTAGGCACCGGCCTATTGTACCTTTGGGCAGCAGTGATTTAGTGAAATGGAAAAGTGGTCTTGATAACCGACCTTCCTCTATATTTTCTTAGCTAAACTTGGGCATAGCTGTTTTTCTGAATCAATTTCACTGAACCGAATAAAAATCTCTTCTGCTTTCTGCTAACCAAATTTCGCTCAGCAGATGTTTTCATTTCTTAAACATAGCCTTTTGCTCATCTTCTGAATGCTTCTGAATCCACAGTACCTTCATTTTTCTTGTGAAAAGGCAACATGGAGATAAAATTAGGTTTTTTGTAAATCCAAAAGAAGAAATTTATCATACTTCTATTCATATCATATTCATACAACGTTTTCTGTGATCCACATTAAACCACTATAAGCTGGCGCTGAGACCGTGGGAGAAGAAAATGAAAAATGGGAGTATGTTAATGATTTTTGTTTGATCTAGAAAGCTTTTACAATTACAGGATTCCTATCACCACTTTCTTAATGAAGGGTAATTGACGGCGTCAGCATTGCTATAGTAATATTTTTAGGGATTTTATGTTTTTTAACAAAAAAACTTTCAAAGAGATAATTCTAAGAGATTTTTCTACAGTTTGTAGTATGTTCCTTGTCTGTTGTATGTCAATTCTGAACACAGGTTTAGACAATACTGATGTCCCTTTATTAGCTATTTAGCTGTTCTATTCCCATCACCACTGACACCTAAGAGCTTAGACGATATCTACATCTCACAGCCCCTGCTGGCTCCCTGGTACATTTGGAGAAATAAATAAAAAATAATAATTCACTTTAGTACAGCTCTGTTTCATTTAACTGTTGGCACACCTCACCAAGGCAGTGTGGGCAGAGTCCTTCTGGTGTTGGCTGAGTAACAGTAAGAATCTTCAGAAGATGAAATTATCCTTTTTTATTGCTAGAAAGGCAGAAAGGTTGAAAAAACCTAAGTTATTAAATACTTAGCAAAATGTTAGTTTAAACCTTGTACCTGTATTGTTTTGTTATTTATTCCCTAATATTCGTTGTAATTATTTGGGGAATAATATATATATGACTTAAATAAATTAATCCACAAATTTGGCTTATGCTGCAATATTACTAAGCAGGTGTTACTGCAAAAATTTGTAGTTTCTGCTAGGGAGGTGCCAAACACAGTAGCCCAACAGAGGTAAGGCTGCCACAACTCCATGCCTCCACATCCCACCAGTTAGCAAGGCTGAGCATGTATTCCCCGTAGGCACACACATAAACACACATGTACACCACCACAAATACACAGGTGCACACAGCGAGCCACACACGTAACACAGACAGACACGCTCAGCACTCACACAAAAAGGACCAATGACCTCAGCCAGCTCCCGTCTCCGGCTGAGCAGGATGGAGGTCTGCTGGTGGGAATACAAGGTGGATCCACCTAGCAGCTGGATTCAGACATTCAATCAGCCCAGTAGTGACCCCTGGGTCCCGGTCACCCCAGCTGCTGGCACCTGGACATAGGAACCCCTGAATCTGCAGCCCCGCTCTAGTTGCTGCTACAGACACACACACAAGCACGCACACCCTCCATCTGACCTTGCCCTCAGAGCCCTCCAGACCTTATGGTCCCTCTGACAGCAGGGACTCCCCTGGTCCCTTCTGTAGCCAGGTCCTTCTGTGGTCTCATCGTTGCAGACAGACATGCCTACTTGCCAGCAAGTCCAGGTTGATGTGTGCTAGTGCCCACACAACCACTTACACACCCACACTTGCTCCAGGTGTTGCACCATGGGCACATGGGCCCCTGAGCCTTGGTCCCACTCCAGCGGCTGGCGCTTGCTTTCACTCAGGTCACCCAGGCACATGAACACTTTGTGCAGAGCATGGCCAGGCAAGCCCACTGACCACCCACTCTGCCAGCCCAGTTACCATTTTATCCCTTTATTTTCCTATGCTTGTTCATGCCCAAGCCACATTGATCCCTCCCTTTCCCTAACTTAGATTCCACCCCTAAACATCCCATAATATGTCTTGTGCAATCTCAAAATGTTCTTTCCCTGCATCCCATAGTGTGCCCCAGACCCCTAGGGAGTAACCATCCTGAAAGATGCTCCAGAGAGTTGCTTCTGTTGACTCATTTGGGTGGGTTTCACACCTGGACATTAGGACTGATGCTCTCCTGGGACAGCCCTGGGAGAGGCCCAGACAGGGTGTCCATTCACCTGAGTCTGTAATTTGGGTTCCTTTTGCTGCCATTCTATCTCTGTGATCCTCTTTGGGTGGATCTTTGATGGACTGAGCTCTCCTTTGATGGGCATGGGAGTGGCCAGGACTGGGTAAGATTTGGGTTCTCCTACTTGCCATTCTTCCTCTGCGCTTCTTGGTTTATGGAGAACCGCATTTTATCACATAACCTAACAGCTTTGTCGCTGTTTTTCCATTAGTAGGTATACAGCTGTTAGTGGAGAAGTAACAATGGAGTTCAACTATCTTTAATATTTATTGACCCACAGTAGTTTTGTTAAGAACAGAATGGGAAAACTCAATTTTCCCATCTCAAATGTAGGGATTTAGGAAAGTAGATTGTTGGACCTGGCTGAAAAAAAGTAACTTGGTGGTACATAAACTAGGGAAATCCTTGCCAACGCATGTAAGAAACTGTGGACATAGTGCTGGAAGGCATAGAACTTCAACAGTAGTGAGTGGCAAGCTGTGGGAGAAGGCTGTCAAGACAGTGGAGTCCTCAAAAGGTGATTCCCTACCATGTAATGTATGATTTAATGGTGTAATTTTAAATGTGATATTCTAAGTGTAAACAAAATCTAGGTGTAGAGGAAGTAAATAGAAAAGGACGTGAAAACTCCTTAGTGAAAAAAAGAAGGTAACTTAACTCAGTAACCATGTTGATTTGTTTGAAATTAGTTAATTTCAATTCATTCACTCTAGTATTTCATTATCTTAATATTTTTATAGAATCTTGGCAGTTTTCAAATACTTATCATTAGTCTATTAGAATGAGTTCAGAAAATGAATTAGGCACTAATCTTTGTGTTAATTGGTGGCTCATTTTGACTTTGATGAGCCATTGGTTCCAAGAAAACGAGTGTTATTAATTTTAGTTGAGCAAATCTAGTATATTTCAGAATAGATTAGCGTATCGTTGTGATATCAGGATTATATGTAATGGAGCTTCTCCTGTCTATTTCTCTACTTTTTAACTAATTACACAGTGAAAAAAACCTAATCTGCATGACTGATACTTGCTATGCTAGTTCAAATATTTTGGTTATTTTTGATTTGTTTAATTCATTAATACTTTGGCTTTGGAGGTAGGAATAAGAAAATTGTGTGCAACCAGTGAGCAACAGAACTGACCTCATCAGAATCTTAAACTCAGATATATACAATATATATATCTGATGCTGCAATATTTGGTTAATACTACATGACTTTTCCTTTTTCTGAACATAAGGGAAAACTTCTTCACTCTGAGGGTGCCAGAGCACTGGAATAGGCTGCCCAGAGAGGTTGTGGAATTTCCTTCTTTGGAGATGTTCAAAACCTGCCTGGATGCGTTCCTGTCCCGCCCGTTCCAGGTAAACCTGCTTTCGGCATCCATCTTTGGACTAGGTGATCTCCAAACGTCCCTTCCAGCCCCTACCGTTCTGTGATTCTGTGCGATTCTGTGCGATTCTGTGACTTGTATGAGGGATTGAAGTACCTGCAGGTATATATTCTGTCTAAGGCTATGAACAATATGTGGGTATGAGCCCTGCACAGAATATGTCAGTATGGTTAAAAGCCTGAACCCCGTATTTTATTTAAAAGAAAGTGAGCCTACACAGCACGATGTTAAATCAGAATGGCTTCTGAACCAGTCTCTTTTTTCCAGCACCCATGGTTCAATTGGACAGGATACCTCTGGGTCACTCAGATGGAGACACCACTTTAGTGCAAAGCTCCAGTGCCGGTGTCGTTGAACAGAGTTGTCACCATAACTAAATGCAGCAGTTGCATGAGGTGATGCTGGTAGAATGGTGTGTCTGGTAGTCAGCATTTTCCCAAAGGAAGGAACGCAGCCAGTCACACACTGAAATTCTGGGACATTAAGCACAATTAATATGCTCTGAACGTGATACGTTAGAAAAGTGTTCAAGGAAACAACTGTCTACCGGACATGGAGACTGGAAGGTAGGATACCAGATACAGTGGACTTTACACCAAGATATCACCAGAACGATTACTTTGTTTGCAACATAGACACATGGTGGATCTGTTCTTGTGTCTTCTGACATTAACGTTCTTGTATTCTCCTGTTTCAGTGAAGTTGGTTTTATTTATCTGCAGATGCAACGCTTTTAAGAGAGGATTCATGGCTTTCTTAGCGATTCAAAAAAGCAGTATGTGTTTTCCTAGATTTCTGGGTAGGGCTTTAGCTACTGCTTCTGTTCATTTTAGTCCAACCCTAGATACCACTGTCAGTGCCTGGCAAGAAAAGCACAGTTATACATTTGTGAAAATGAATGAGCAAATGAATATTAAAACTCCAAAGGCAATTATTACATGTCCTCAGGGAGTATGACAAGATTAGTAATAAGACCGATGACGCCATGTTGTATTAATAGTCTTATTTATTTCATGATACTTTAGAAATTATATGTGTTGGCACTTCACCTTTTATTCAGCTAATCACACTCTGTAAAAAATCCATTTCATTATCCATCCAGACTACCGAGAAATCATTCATCAGAGGTTCACCCATGAACAATTTATTATTTTACCTGTGGCAGTATTGTAAAATAAGAAATTATTTTAGAAAGAACCTTGATCTTTATTAAGATTGTGTTAATACCCCTCATTAGTTTGTCAACTACAAACAGAAACTGGGACTGCTCAGTGTATGGCCATAGGTCTCGAGCTAGCATCGACTCAACAGCAGTCAGAAACATCTATTGCTTGGTTTGCATATAGAAGAGTTGTTTGCTTGTTCAGAAATTATAGAATTGGTTTCTATATGAAACATTTATGTCAGGCAGACATATAAGGACAATGGAGATTTTCCTCAGGGAAACAGGTAATGATCAGATGTCCTCATTGATGTCTTATGAAGTCTGCTGCTGATCTGTTCATGAACTTTATGATGCACCTGAGGACCTTGACAAAAGCAAACAGAATAATTCTTCATTCTTGTCCTTAGATGAAATTTCAGCTGATAGTCTCTCCCTAGAGAAGTCTTAAGCACAGATTCCAGTTTTCCTCTTCAGTGTGTATTCCCCATTGTTAGGGGAATTGTTAAGAGGGAGTGGAAATTGTATTACCGGTAAGCTGCTTGTTTGTAGTCCTGTGCCTGGGGCTTGAACATTGCAACAAAGGACTGCAGTTGTTACCTACCTGAGCTTGAGGCATGGAAGGGAGTGACTTGTCTGAAACTTAGAGCAAGGCTGAGATTGTGATAATAAGTTATGGAAACATGCAAAAATGGAAGCAGAAGATGACTGAGAATAGAAGTCTGCCATTGCTTGCTAAAATTTGTGAAAATGGGAATTTAAGCCAATTTTAGGCTTCCTAACTTCTGTTTGGTGATCCTATTATTTCAGTTACCCAGTAAGCTTGTTAAAATCTGTGTTTGGTCAGTAAGCTGTCGTCTTTTGAAGGCAGCTCTCTTTGCTACTGATTTCTATTCTTTCGCTACTTTGAAATCAGACTATAGCACCAATCTGATATCGGCAGTAGGGACTGAAACTGATAATGAATGCAGCAGTCAATTTAGTGAGCTATCAAACTGTGGGAGGCAGGCAGCATCCCATCTTCTAAGGTCTGCACTGGTTGCTTAATTGCTTCCAGAAGCTGTTTAGGGTATTATAAATCATGTAAGCCTACAAATTATTGTATTATCCGATGTTATATTACCACAGCTGCTGCCAGCAGAGAATACTCAATACTGATTGCTTTGCACTCCTTTTTCCTTTCTCTTTCCCCTTCTCCCTGTACACATACATGCAATCAGATGTGTTCTCAATAAATCCTCTAGGACTGTAAATATTACCTTTAGTACCACCTGAGTCTGAAACTGCCCGAGTACAATAATCTTCAGTTTTGGGTTGCAAAAGACCTCATTTTGACAGGGCAGAAAAAGGTGTTGGAAACTTTACATCCCACAAAGATGAGAGGTTGAAAAGGAGTGTCTGTCTATTTCCTCTTTGCTGAGCTTCCATTTAAGTTAATGTTGATGTTATTTTATGTATTGTGTTATTAATAGTTAGGTTACTTCCAGCTTTGGATAAGTGCATATTATTATTTATATTAAGCAAACGTATCTTAGTTTCTAGTTATAACGGCAATGTATAATGCTGTTCATCCTTAAGCATTTACCTTGAGCTCTAGTCCCAGTGGAATGAATTCTAATAGCTGAGGAATAAAATAATGTTTAAATGTAAGTTTCATAGCTTGTACTACACTATAAATGCCAGTCAGGTACTACTTCTGGAAAAAAAGTACAGAGTATTTTGTATTTTAATTTCCCTAGTTAAATTTATTAAGCACAAGAACTACATGCATATGAAACAAATGGCATATATAATGAGAATCATTCGCTGTTTTTCAATACAAAATAATATGGAAATATTTGTAGTAGAATACATTACATTTAAAAACCAGAAAGTTATTATGAAAGTTACAATGTAAGACATATGTCCAAAAGGGCAACCATGGCACCAAACAGAATTTTCATTCTCATTCTTTCTACGCATTAATGTTCTTTTATTGTTGTTTGATGGTACATATTATCATTTCATGTTGATGGTATATATTGTCATTTTATATTTTATAATGATATTACATTAAATGAGAACTGAATATTACAAATACAAAGAGTTAATCTTGCTTCTTACAGGTTAACTTATTTCCTATGTCAATTTTTTTGTAGAATAGAGATGGCAATTTTTACAGTGGAATGCATCTCACCTAATATTAGTGCTTAAAAATTAGTGACCTACTCTAAGTAAGATTTCTAGGCATCCTCTACGGTTAATGGAAAGGGATGAGAAATTTCAGTACGCTCACTTGAGACATGTTCTAACACCTGAAATTAAGTAGCATGAGTTTATATTTCTGTATTTATATTCATGGCTATAACAATCTTGACATGTGTTAATATCTGTTGTTGTTGCAGTATGACAGCAGTTTTATGACCGTACAGATACCTAACTAAGGAAATAGTTTTGGATTAAGTTGCATTTGGATTGGATTCAAATCTGTCAAAAACCTATGAATTCCTTTGGTGAGGTCTTGTTTTTGCATTTTGATCGTTTCTATGGCCTTACGAGATTTCCACAAGTGTTCTCAATGTGATTTGAAGGGTAAGAATTAAAAGCCAGATTTGAAAGTCCATATTTATTATTTGCTTTTTTCTCTTTTTTTTTCACAAACAATCACCAGTGAAAGATATTATTTATGTTTACACAATTTATAGGAAAAAAACCCCAAATCTATAATTTCTACTTGCCTGTAAAATGTTTTTTAAAAGTATCATAGTGGAAAGGAATATCATAATAGTTCCAACTGCAACTCGATACAGCACAAGGGAAATATAAATATATATAAAGGAACATTTGGTATCATGGTTTGTCTTTAATGTGTTGATATTATTTTCTTCCAGTTCTTATTTAGACTTAATACTACCACTCTCAGTGCTGTAGCCCAGGTGTAACAAAAAAATGCAACAGTAATGGTAAGGCACAAATATTTTATTTTAGGAGTTACAGATGGGTGATCATAAGCAAATATTGCAAATACATTGGAGTTATTAAAATTTCCAAGGTTTATATATTTCAAAAATAGAAGAATGAAGTTATAAATATAACACTGAGCAATGAGCATTTATAATTTTCTGTGTCATTTATTGTGAATAGATAAAAAGGTAGCAGAATACTGGAGGTATCATATTATACTAATTTTTTACAGCTGACAGCTGCTGTCCAAAGGACAGCGTGCGCACATGTTGTTGTAGAATCATAGAATCATAGAATGTGTTGGATCGGAAGGGACCTTTAAAGGTCATCTAGTCCAACCCCCCTGCAGTAAGGAGGGACATCTTCAACTAGATCAGATTGCTCAGAGCCTCATCAAGCCTGGCCTCGAATGTCTGCAGGGATGGGGCCTCCACCACCTGTCTGGGCAATCTGTTCCAGTGTCTCACCACCCTCACTGTAAAGAACTTCTTCCTAATGTCTAATCTAAACCTACCCTGCTCTAGTTTAAAACCATTGCCCCTCATCCTGTTGCTACATGCCCTTGCAAACAGCCCCTCCCCAGCTTTCTTGTAGGCCCCAAGAAAGTGATGGGAACATGCTATAATGATCCAAAACATTTTACTTGATATCAGAGTTCTGGAGAAAATGGACATAAGAAATGGAATGCTTCACTTCAGTTGCTCCTTTCTATGACATGCTTTGCCAGCATACAAAACATATAAGTATGAAATGCTATAGTAGACAGAGCACAGGGAATGTCTAAATAACCACAAATGCTAATTAACAACAGGACAGTGTGTTCTGCTCCTGAATCTACCATGGAGCATTCTCTTTTGTGGACTTGTTTAAAAAATTATGGCATTGGAAGAATTTAATTCCCAATTAGACACGAGAAACATCATGGATCCAAACTAAATTCTTAGTCTTATAACACATCAGATATGCTGACCTAGCTGTTAAATTTCAAACATGATTATAAATGATGCAGCTATGCTCTGGTTTCTACTGTTTAGCTAAATAACAATATTCTTAGGAAAGAAATAAAATTACTTTAAATTACACCATTAGAACAGCTTCCAAATATATCTCCAGCTCTGGGGTTCTTTGTTATGGAAACATATATTTGGTTATTTGTATTGATGACTATACTTTTAAAGCAAAATGTAATGGCTGAATTCTTATTTGAGCATAAAACTTATTTTGAAGTTTTAAAAGATACAGCTATGTATTGGTAAGTACTTATGCTTAAAACTCAAATTGTGGCATGGGAAAATACTTTTTTCAATATAGCAGATGCCTTTCAATGTCTTCAGGGGAAGTTAAATGATTTTACTGACATCAAAAAAATGTAATTAAACACCTATGATGGCTAAACAAAATAATAGCAAGTAGAGGCTTCTTCACATTACACTAGGTAGCTACACTCTCACAAATGGGTTGGGCATTTCCTCTGACAGCTCATATATGAAATTTAATTTGGATTAATTAAAATTTGTGGTGAAAATAGCACGCACATTTATTCCACATCAGAAAAATGAAAATAATTATCAATTTGTCTCTAAGTGTGGGCTTGCTACTTTGAGTAGCTTTCCAGTATAAAAGGTGTTGCCTGACTACTAAGTGTACTGTAATTGAAAACAGAAATGAAAATACAGAAGAGAACATCACATGGCTAACCACTACACAATCCTGCTAGACAAGAATCCTCCATATAGAATTTAAGTAGAGAATAACCTTAGGAGCCAAAGTTTGTTGGCCTAAAATTTTGGGGGCTGAAATTTTGATTCCTCAACTAATAATAGGTGTATTTTCCATCTTTAACTTATTTGATCCTCTAAGAACCGTGTTCCATAAGTCTTTTAATTTCTAGTTTGTCTCTAAATGTACCCTCATGCAAAGATCCACTCTGTGGGCATCTAACATGGGATGCAAGATGCATCAACTTCTCCTTACCACTCCTGACTGTTTATAGCGAAAGATTATGTGCAAGACAAATTGTTTAGATTCCCAGCTTTTAGATGGCTGAAGTTACCTAAGACTGACATTGGAAAATGTACACCTTAGCTACTACAATTACCTGATCAGTTATCGACTGCCAGAGGTTAACAGAGGTTCGTCTTTTTCGGTATTAGCGTGATATCTTCATTGGAGATGTAATAAAATTTCATCTAATACATGAAGTCATTTTCCCAAAAGTCCTTTTTTATTTTCCAGTCTTTACACCTTAGATATGATTCCCTTATTAACTCCCCAAGACACCATAAGCATGTAAGACTTTCACAAGTTTCTGCCTCTGACAATGGCCAGAAGAAGATATTTAGAGGAAAAACTATATATGGATTAGTTGGATGCAAATTCTTTCTTCCTGTCTTCCTCCCCTTCCAAGGCATCTGCCAGTAAGCAGATCAGGGATTTCCATTTAGCTGAATCAGAGGGTTCTGATAATGTAAAAATTATGCTGCCTTGCATAAGAAATCATGTTGCCTGGTACTGTTTGATGAGATTCAGAATGAAACCAATTCCTTGGTTTTTAATGCTTTGAGAAAAATGCAGATATGTAGATCTGTATCTACTTTATACTAAAGACAGTGCACTCATTTCCCACGAGGGAAAGCGGTGGTTTATGTTTTTCCATGAAGTAGAGGCAAAGATATAAAAGGGTGGCTGAAAAGAAGATCCATGTAATGAAACAGAGGGAGATAACATTAACCAAGACTTCCATGTGCAACTGTTGAGGGTGTGCTTTTGTGCATGCTGTGACAGACAAATACTTGCTTGCCTCTTTCTTACATTACAACGTAAGACTTCAGCTATACTTTATACCAACATTCCCTTCAGTTTACTCCCAGGGTACAATCAGGAAACACATACTGAGCATAGTCCTTGAATAGCAAAGTCAAAGCCTGGGGAATTAATGGCTACTATAGTAGTGTATTGCAGACAAAATCCTACAAAATCGCAGGTCAAGTCCTGCCAAAGGTCTCCATTTCAACTGGCAGACCATGTAACAGGAAAAGTTGTCTGCTTCAATTGTATGCAGCAAGTTCTGTGTGGATTATGGTAACAGGAGAACACTAGCCTATCCCACTTTTAATACCAAATTCAAAATGAGATTGCTAGTGTGTTTGGTTTTATGGGAAGAGTAACAAGCCTACAGGCATGTTCCTGAGTTTGTTTATGGCAAAGAGTCACAAATTCTGACATGAAAGCAAAGGAATCCTCATTGGCATGAATATTTAAAGTCACTTTAACGTGTTAACATAAATACCACCTTAAAAAGCTCAGTATTATGGGAATAATAATCTTTAAGATGTTAGCTTTGGATATTATCAAAAAGCATGAATGCTCAGACATTTTCCTGATCATTAAAAAGAAGACTGAGTAGAAAGCCTGTAGCCAAGCAAAAGTGACCTTTTGGAGAAGAGGCAGTTGTTTTATCTTTTTTAATCATTATTTGCTCCCTAAATCCTGAAAACAAAATTATTTACTGGCTCAGAGATGTGAATCTGGACCATCCGGGCCCCCATTGGGTCAGCAGGAAAGTTTTGCATGTGTAACATTCAGTGCAAGAGGATATTCTACCTGCTGTGTTCAACATCAGGCAGCCTGTGGCTTACAGGACACAGAAAACAGACTTCAGCCAAGTGGCATAAGTATTAAAGGACTGTCTTAGGACTGGGAAACCAAGCAGTTTGTGTCAATAGAGTAATCCTCATCCTACATTACCCTAGCGCCTCTAACAAGGTATTACCACAACTGATAAATTTCACTTTGTGACTCTACCACGGCTTGCTATTGGCAATTTACACAGTTTTTGAGTTTTAAAATTATTGTTTGACAAAGGCCTACTGCACATGCAATGGTGATTTTGTAATATAGAGAATAGCCTATCCACTGTACAAAACAAACAAAGAGGAAGTCTGGAAAAGGCATTCACATAATTATTGAACTTGTGTTATCGTAGGTAATCTACTCATAATGACGAGAACTGGAGGCTTCACATGGCTAATTCTAAAACATCCTCAAAATTTCTAAACATCTTTGTTTTCTAAAAATCTAAACCTAAAGCATGATCATAACGAACCCAGTGGAATGCTAACATGAGCCTCGTTATGACAGTCAGAGGGAATTGCAAACAGAATTAAAAGTAAGTACTGGCAGAGTTATGAGTGATTTTTATCACAGGAATTGGAATAATTCAGGCCAGATGAGACCTCAGGGAGTCTTTAGTCCAACCTCCTGCTTAAAGCAGGATCAACTCTGTGATCAGATCAGGCTGCTCAGGTCTTCATCCAGTCAGACAAACCTCCAAGGACCGAGATTACCCAGCCTCTCTGGGCGCCCTCTTCCAATGCTTGGTTAGTGTCATAATGGGATTTTTTTCCTTATGTAAAGTTGGCATCTCAATTTTCCTTGTTCTCCTGTCACGCACCTTAGTAGAAAGTCTGGCTTCAGCTTGACAAACTTCCCTTAGGTATGGGAAAGCTGCTATTAAGTCCCTGCAAAGCCTTCTTGTCTTCATGCCAAGCAAGCGCTTCCCTCAGCCTCTTCCCTCATCTGTCATTATGTTCCAGTGAATCATATATTCAATGTGCATACAGAGTAGAATAGATAAGTAAAATATACATGTAATGATTTAAAGAGACCCTATCATAAAGCCAAAAAACACTTATAGCTAAATCAGATAGTAGGAAGAATTTAGCAAGATATGAATGACATTTGGATACTACTTTAAAGCGTTTTACTAGATGCTGTCAAGCTTGCTATCACACCATTAGGAAGACTATTCTTATCAAAAACAAAGAAATGAAACTAAACAAAAGCCATCAGAAGTTAGAGAAGAAATGAAGAAATGAACAAAAATCCTCATAAGAAGTGGAAGACGCGAGAAGCTAATGCTACCGAACATTAACCAGAAACTAGGAAGTATGGGAAACCAATAAAGATAAAAAGTACAGAGAGAAAGTTATGGCAGAAAGTATAAAGAAAAATAAGTTTATAATGCATAAAAGGAAAGAAAGGATTCATAATAAGTTATAATTTGTTTCCTTAGTAAATAGATAAAAAAAATTGTCGTAAAACATTCAAGAGATTGGTCTGTTCGGTAACTGTTGAATAGCTAAACCAAATGATCTGTATGTTTACAGGCCTGCCCATCCAACTTTGATTAAAGGCAAAATAGAGAGTGCTTAATACTGGACATCATTAATAAAACATCAAAAGGAGGTAACCTAATTGACACCAGTCAGAATTGGTTTATAAAGAATGACACTCATATATCTACCTTTTTATCTTTTCCTTACAAGGTTAAAAGCACTATTTATAAACGTGTTGATGCATTTTTTGTAGACATTTATGAAGAGCTGTGGTACCGCACTACATTTTCATTAGATTAATGTGAGAGCAATGACCAGAGCTCAGTGACTTACAAATTACAGATCTGCAATTACAGGCATTTCTAATGAGGTCTTGCAGGAGCTTATTCTTCGTTCAATGCCTTCAAAATATTTTATCAATGATATGGTATGAAATTACTATTACAAAGGACAATAGGAAGACAAATCAATGACGCATAACAATTTAGATCACTTAAGAAGCTGGATGCTATCAAAACATATATGTCAAATACAATCAAGTGCAAGGTTGCACTTTTGGATAAAAAAGACCATGTGCTAGAGGTACCAGGTGAGAGAATATTCACCCGATACAGAGCACAGAGGCTTATACAGATCCAGAGTCACAGTGAAAGCACATGCTCAGAAAAAAGCTCAGGCAGCAACTGGGTATAAAACTAGTGGAATATGTTGTAAAGAGAAGCAAGACCGGTTTATATCGCTTCTCTTGGCATTGCTTTACAGGAATAATGCAGCCAATTAATAGTTCAAAAAGGAATTTGAAAATTCAGAAATTGAGAAAAAGCCATGACAAGTCTAAACTAATGCAGGTTTTACCTCCTATTAGCAAAGACAGGATGATGTGATAATATTGTTTGTGCTGAAGATAATCTCCTAATGATAAGTAATAAATCTGATCATGCTCTTCATTCCAACAGAAAAAAAGCAATATCTAAAAGCAAGAACAGACAAATGTCAGCAGTGAAGGTAACCTGTCCATGGAGAAATTTGCAAAGATACTTCATGGATTTTTTCCTCACTGGAAGCTTTTAGATTGAGGTTGCATGTGATTGAAAGAGATACTCTAGCTCATCCATACCTTTTGGACTGGATGCAGTAACTGACTCGGGTGAGTCCCACAACTTGTGACATGTGGGACAAGTTAAAGATGAACATAAGAGTCTTTCATAGCCTTAAAATCAATTAAGCATGCTAATGCAAGGCGACAGCTCCATATGCTCGATTCATTGAGATGAAGATGTCGATCAGTACTGTTTGCGGAAGGAGCGCTTTTTACTGTTCCATTGGCAACTAAAGTAGCTTTCTAGCATAAGTTCTGATATTGGTTGCTAAGTGCTACAATAAGCAAATAGCAAAGCTGTGAATGCTGCGGCTCTTGCCTATCACTAAACTCAGGGTGTGCCTTCTCTGCTACTGATACCTGCTTGCTGAATCAATATATGAAAAGCTTTTTCTGGAGGTTAGATTTGTCACATACTGATTTGATTACACAAAGCATGGTCTTGTGGACAGGTTGAGCACTATGATTTTGCTGTGAATGATTGGAAGAGAGAATAATATAGGTTTTGAAACATCTCATAAAATAAGAATTTTTTTAAATGAAGTATGTGTTTTCTGGCTTGTTTGATTTACAAAGATTCTATCATCTTTTCTTGTAATTATTCTTTGTAACTAAGATTCTTATTCACCAAGGACTAATTAATTATATTTTGTGAAGTGAGTTCCTTAAAGTATTTGCTTTGAAGGTGGCTGCTGCCTCCCATTGTTTTAGAATGAGGTTAAGCTTCTCTTCAAGTAAGATGGTGAGTCTAAAATCATAAAAGTAGCCCTTTGTGTGTTTAGTTTGAGTGAATGTAAAAAGATGTGTGAGTGAAGATGCAAAATAGCATATGAAAGAGAGTAACAGGAGATAAGGCTGAGAGTGCAGAAAACACTTTCCACAGTGGTAAAGCAAAGTTATAGTTACTTTTTCCAGCAAAAGTTAAGTTAAAAAAGTAAAAGGGAACAGTGCTTAAGACCAGTTACAGTCACTAGTGCACTCCATAGATTAAAATGCCTGTTACAATATGGACTCTTTAAAATAAACTGACTGATTTTTCTGTAAGGAATATGTTTGTTCAACATGAATTTGTTTAAGAAGACCAAAATATTAATCTTCGGTTGTAATCAAATAATACCTTGCTGTGCTACAAACGTTTTTGCTTCCTATTGAATCAGGTTAGAGTTATGCTTATCTTTTCCAAGGCAGACCTGTATTTCATTAAATATGGTGTATCAAGCATGCTGGGCAACAGATAACAAATGTACTTTATAGCCCCAAACCATTTTGCTTTTTCTTAGAGTCTCTTTGTGTCTGTGTTACCCTACTTTGTAAAAATTAAGCTTCTGCTAAGGAATTATGCATGATTCTGGACTATTGCCAACGATCTGAAGAATGACAGAATTTGATTATAGGAAAGTGAAAGAAAATTCAGGGCATCAAGAGAACTGGTATGTTAAAAGCAGAAAACAATATAGGGTATAAGGATTTGGATTACATGAATAACATCTTTAAACGAAAGCTAGTTTAGTGAAATATGTGTTATCCGGAAAATTATTGGGTTTGTATATGTGATTAAGTGCTCCCAGGTGAGCGTCCAGGTAGTTCAGGGAATGGCATGCAATATCTGTGACCCGACTTACATCACTCTTCGTAAGGATATCGAACAATGAATACATGTATACAAGGAAATCCAATAGTTTGTGATTTGCTGCTTCGTGGTTAGTGCGTGAACTGCATGTATGATTATAAGAATTGCTGGTGTTTGACTGTATGCTTAATGTATGGATAATAGCCAGTTAAGAAGGGCAAGATAAAAATGTGAAAGACAGTAACCACCAGAAGAATGTGTGGCACAGTATAATGGGAATAACAAAGTACTTGTCTGGGGAGGCAGGATGTTTTAATCTTTGTATTCCAGTTGCTGCATGAGTCAGACACCATATTTTACTGTTTGATAACCAATACCAGTGTTATGCTAGTTACCTCTCATACACTCTAGTGAAGAACCTCAGCATGATCAAGTCTTGTGGTTAGGCAAGCCTTCACAAGTACGAGCCACTGAAACACAATTAGAAACAGCCTTGTTGGCGGTAAATTAATAACTGTACTTTGCAATGCCTCAAGGACACTGGAGCTCCTTGAGTGCCCAGACTGGTCAGTGCGCAAAGTATATCTGCTATATATAAATAAAAGCTACCTGCCCTTTTCTGGGACTTCTCAACAGGCAAGTCTTCCATTCTCGGGGAAGTGCTTTATTAGAAGAGTATTTTAAAAAATACTCTTGGCCTAGTTGCCTGAAACATATTCAGTATTGGTCTAAAATGTATGGATGATTATATATGATGATTTTGAAAGGGTCTAAAACTTACTACCCCATTTCAACACCAACCAATCAATGCACTTCACACTGATGTTGTGTTTTACTCCACTCCAACTATTCCTTCTATGTGTCACATCCTTTGCACATTGAAGTTGGGCCAGGAGTACTTTTGTGTTTACCTTCTAAAATGTCAGTGGCTCTTTAGTAGCTATAGTCCTCTTTTAGCTGTACGAACACTCCTCTTGAAAACAAAAGTTTCTCAGATATTATAAATATTTACTTTTATAACATAACTTCCTCCCTACCAAATAAGCTCCAAATCAAAATGACTATTGAATATAAGATTTTTTTAAGCCAGTATAATTTACCTAAGATGGTGGTGTCCAATTAAAAATTATTATCCTGTGAGCTGCTGCCTACATTGTATATGACTTGAGAACAGACATTTTCTTTACAAATGCTGTCATCAGAACAGCGCTCAGTGTATCAAAGGATATATCAGACATATTGATTTTTGCCAAGGAACATTCTTATTCTTTATCAAAAATCTGCATGAAGAAAAGCATTGATGTTCTGTTATCAAAGCACTCCCTCCGTTTTTCTGTTCTTATGTATTCACCTCTGATTTCTGCAGTCCCATTCAGTAAATTCACAACATAGTTTCCCAAAAGCATTGCCTGTTTAGATTAGTTTTTCATGATTTTGTTTCTAAATTCCTGTGCATTTCAACAATAGTAGTCCAAACAATTATAAATCTTCCAGAACATTATAACCAAAACTAAGAACCTTACAAGTAATTCAGCTTAATAAAGTATGTTGAAGCATCACAGCTGCACCTGATATATATTCTTGGTAAACCATACTTTTTTTGTTCCAACTTAGGTAATTTGTCACAGTTGCTGAAATGACAATAAACAGCATCTAAAAAATTAAGCAAATTAGTTAAGGGACTATATTATATATTTTTGACTCAACAAACTTGATTTGTCTAAACTATTATCTTCACTCTATTTATAACTTATTCAGTTGTGGTCTTTTACAAGCCGTCAGTTTGTCCTGTGGTTGCATGCAGAGAAATTTCATTACATCATATAAATTCTGTAAATTCATTAAGCAGTAGCAAGCCGTTCATGTATGTGTTTGCATACAAAATAGGAATGTAAGCACCCACCCTCTTATAGGCATGCATTTTCATGAAGTTTTAAATTCAATTTTGTATTGATATGTATGTGAGCTAATGCAATGCATATGCATTAATGACCACAAGCTCCCTATTTGTGCATATTACTCCTATATCTTTTTAATTGCAATAAATGGTCCGCTTCTGTGAGACTTTGGTTTCAGTAGTTAAGTTCTGAAAAATGAATCTTAAGTGCCTTCCAAAAGAAATGTGAAAAACTAACAACACAGAACTTCATTTCATCATCTGAAACCCAGACACTACAATGGATTAATGTGACTTCTTCCCTACTTTCTCTCTGCCCTCTGATTTCAGTGAGTATTTATTTCAATGTGATTTTCACATTGAAATGTCCTTTAGCAGCTGTAACTTGAGCCCTACTAATCAAAATCATTGTCCCTGGAAAATAACACACAACAGTGTGATGGGTTGACCTTGGCTGGTTGCCAGACACCTACCCAGCCACTCTGTCACTCACCATACTCAACAGGAGAGAGGGAGAAAATACAATGGAAAAGCTTGTGAGTCAAGACAAAGACAGGGACACCACTTACCAATTATCATCATGGGCATAACAGACTCTACTTGGGGAAAATTAATTTATTGCCAATTAAAAATACAGTAGGAAGGTGAGAAACAAAGACAAAAACTAAAACACCTTCACCGGTCTCACCCCTTCTTTTTGCTTCATTTTTGACTCCTCTACCAAGCCCAATCCCCCTGAGCAGTTCAAGGGGATGGGGAATGGGGGCTTGCAGTCAGTCCATAACAGTTCTCTGCAGCTCTTTCCTCCTCACACTTTTTCCCTGCTCCAGTGTGGGTCCTCCACAGGCTGCAGTCATTCGGGATAAACTTTCTTCAGCATGGGCTCGTCTCCACAGGCCACAGTTCCTTCAGGGCATATTCACTTACTCTGATGTGGGGTTCGCCACAGGCTGCAGAAAAATACCTGCTCTACCACGGTCCTCTGCACAGGCAGCAGGCAAATCTCTGCTCCAGAACCTGGAGCACCTCCTATGCCTCCTTCTTCTCAGACCTTGGTGTTTGCAGGATTACTTCTCACACAGGTTTTTCCCTCAACCCTCACTGCCTACATATTATTTTGTTCTTTCTTAAATATGTTTTCTCAGAGGCGCCGCCAGCTTGGCTGATGGGCTCAGCTGTGTCTTGTGGAGGGTCTGTTTTGGACCTGGCATGGGGTAGCCCCTGGCTTTTCACATAGAGGCCATTTGCTGCAGCTCCTTTGCTGCCAACACCTCCACACCTACACACAATGAAAACCGCACATTAAAAATATTCAACCAATGCAAATCATAAATAGGGTCACTTAGCAACTTGCAAAAAAATATTTATATGTTCAATGAGAAGAACTGTCACTCTAATATTTAATCCCTTATTACTTTCAGAATATAATCTGCACTCTATTTTCATAGATTTTAATTATGTTAAATGTTATTGAAATAAGGTTTCATTTGGTGATAATAATGCAAATGGATTTGTGTTCTCTATGGGAAATATTAAATTGCCTCAGTTAAATGTGTCTGTGATAACATTGCACAGCATCCCAAAGGGGCCAGAAGCAATGTAAGAAGCGATGGGTAGAAACTCTATGTGGTTGGCTTAATCTGTTTTCACTGAGACTATTATTAATTAAATGTTACTAATACTTTTGCGAGTTACAGAAATGACCTTAGGAAATTTCTGTTAATCCTCCTAGACACCATGATCTCAGTGATAACAGTTCTGTTTTTCACTTTTAAGAATATAAAATGGAGGACAGAATGGAAAAAAAGCCCTAATCATTTTGCCTTACAAATAATTTATATATTTGTATCGAGAATCAACCTTTCCATTTTGGTCTGTACATATATGTCTCATGTGATTCTGTGATTCTGTACATGCCTCATTTAAATTATTCTTCTATCTGCTCAGAATAATGGATGCATGAAAAGGTATGATTTATCCTCATTGCCTATAAGTGAAATATGTAGTTCACAGGAGCTACTTTTCTTATAGTATTATTAGAACTTGGTTTCTGGAAAAAAAAAAGTAGCTGCCCTGGCTATGCTTATAAATATACATTGCATTATAAAATAAATCTTTGTATTTGTTTTTCTTATTGGAAATACTTCCCAGAACAATTATTGGTTTATTTACTCATTAAAGGTTTTAAATCTATTTTTTCTCTCCTTTTTAGTAGGTAGCTTTTGAGCATGCTCTTCTTAATGTCTTGAAGGGTCTATTACAGGACCAAAGTAGACGCTGCCTGGTTTTTCCCCTGTGTCATGGTTTAACCCCAGCCAGGATCTAGGACCATGCAGCTGCTTGTTCACTTCCCTGGTTGGGATGGGAAAGAAAATTGGAAGAGTAAAAGTGAGGGAAAAGCTTGTGGGTTGACATAAAGAGAATTTAATAAGTAACGCAAAAACTGTGTGCTCAAGCAAAGCAAAACAAGGAATTAATTCCACACTTCCCATCGGCAGGCAGGTTTTCAGCCATCTCCACAAAAGCAGGGCTCCATCACGCATAATGGTTACTTGGAAAGACAAACGCCATCACTCCAAACATCTCCCCCTTCCTTTTTCTTCCCCCAGCTTTATATGCTGAGCATGATGTCACATGGCATGGAATGTCCCTTTGGTCAGTTGGGGTCAGCTGTCCCGGCTGTGTCCCCTCCCATCTTCTTGCCCATCCCCAGCCTGCTCGCTGGCAGGGTGGTGTGAGGAGCAGAAAATGCCCTGACACCCTGTGAGCACTGCTCAGCAGTAAGGAAAACATCCCTGTGTTATCATCACTGTTTTCAGCACAAAGTCAAAACACAGTCACATACTAGCCACTATGAAGAAAATTAACTCCATCCTAGCCAAAACCAGCACAGGTTGTTTTTTTTTTTTTTCTAAATTCATGTGATGTAATTCAATACTAAATTACTCAAAAATGTCATATTGCCATGTCATGCAAGTTTGACCATGAAGCCCTTTTTCCGGGTTTACAGTCAATGGAGCTATAGAGTTCACCTTTGAAATATATTTCAAACAACGTTACTAATAAAATCAGTTGACACTGTCTTGCGTGGACAAACTTCATAGAATAAGGATCTTGCAAATAGTTCAGTATCTTTAGATAACTGCCACCTTCTAAGTAGGGGGCACTGAGAATAATGGGGACTCAGATTTCTTCAGAGAAATCGGCAGTATTTTTATTATGGGGCAGAAAGCATGATAAATTAGAAAATACACAATAAAACATTTGTGTTATTAAAAGCATCTGTTTGCAGTGGTAGTAAAAACACAATTCTGCTATTTCTGGGAATCCTGTTGTTTTCATAGGTAAGAAAAAGGTGGTAAACGCTAAGGTCTTCCGAGGCATGGAGATAACACATTCAATACTATATCACAATAAAAGTGTCAATTGTTATCTGTTTCCTGGTTTTATCTTTGTAGAGGCAATGGTATGACTGCATGACTTTATTCCAAAGGAATTCAAAGCATTTTTCTTCAGAAGCAGGTAAGCTGGCCTTCTGTATAAATAGAGGTAATACAGATAATTGAGAAAAGCCTCAATTTTTGCATTCATATTAGTTATGTTATGATGAGAATTTTTGAAAATTGAGAAGAAAAAGATCATATTTTGCTTGAAAATAAAACCGACACGTTTCAAATGCCGAAGAATGACGGGTGGGTCTTGGACATTTATAATGAGAAAAAAAACATTAAAATGAAGCTGAAAGGGATAAATAATTCTTGAATCACAGAATCATAGAATGTGTTGGGTTGGAAGGGACCTTTAAAGGTCATCTAGTCCGATCCCCCTGCAGTAAACAGGGATATCTTTAACTAGATCAGAATTCATTTATAGCAATTCAAATTGCTAAAAAGGAGAAAGTAAATGGCAAGTTATATATTATGAAAATTTTGAAAAATTTCCAACAAAATATAGGATGTAATCATATTTGATTATAAGCCTTCAGGTTTACTGTCCTACATTTCAAGTTCATTTGTAAGGTTGGAATTTTTCACTTCTCATTTTTCTGTATGTTCTATACTCTAGAAAATCCATATTTTTGAGGTACACACAGCTAATAAAAATCTTGTACTAGCAGAACAAACGTTTTTCTAATGTTTAACACAGAACAGATTTCCAAGAAGAATTTCTGTTGTCATTAATGTTAACAAGACCCAGGTCTCATTTCACCTACTCTCTAACCAGGATATTCTTTAAAAACAAAACCAAACCAAAACAAAAAAATCCAAAAAACCACAAAACAAAAAAAAACATCCAAAACCCAAAAAACTTTTCTGCATGAAATAAAACAGTTTCTATTCCACTTACACTGGGCTACTGCAATGTTTTCTGTATTATAAGCTATAAGATCTGCCAAGATGGTATGATGAGTCTTCTCTCAACTCTTTTATTCCCTTAGAATGAAGGATTTGTGAGAACTGCAACAAAGACTTGGAAAAAATTGATGAAAACTAGCAGAGGCTGAAAAGCCCTATAATTTAAGATCACTTTTATATCCTTCTGAAACTTGCATAATGGAGGTAAACTTCTACATAGTGTAATCATAGCAATATCCAGACTACTTGTTTACATTCATGACTCTCATGCAGAACAGGTATATAATTTTCAGAAACTAGTGGAATAATCATTTAAGTTTGATGACTGACTAAATTCTTTTTTTTTTATGCTTTATAAGAACACAAATATGGGTACGTAATCTAATATTTGAATTGCTGTGGTCAAACTGGCTTTGCTGCATCCAGCATCAGTATCCATACAGAAAGCACACTGTGGCTGGACAACTTTGAAATAGTTTTCCGTGTAATAAGAATAATCTTTAAAAAATCTGAAATATTTGTTGGACAGAATTATTACTTATCTAAATATTTCCATGAGATCAGTGTTTTGTGTTATCTTTATGACTGGAACATGTACTGAAGAGATGCAGAAATGAGTAGGGGTCTATATGTGTCACCACGGTACATCTCCAGAGGTGAAATTTTATACTGCACTGGCTGGTGAGACTCTGAAAAGAATAAAAGTAGAGACTGAAATGCTGAAAGCTTCTTCTTCCTTCTCCCCGTCACCAGAAAATCTGTACCTGCTCTCACATTCTGGAAACTGTTCCTGCTCTGCCTGCTGTGCCTCTTTGGTGCAGCTCTTCTTTTCTAAAAGTTTCAAAGTTTTATTTCCTCTGTGATATTTTGCCTGAAGGTAGCGTATTAGATTTGCGGTATGCTGAGGTTTCCTTCGCACGTTTCAATATGGTCGTTGCCTTTCTCTGCAGCAGCAGCCTATGTTTATAACTTAGCTGTTCAGTTTGTTTGCCCAACTCCCTTTGCATTCCTGGGACTTACAACTCACTGCAATATTAGTTCTTGTTGCCAGGGCACTTTGTATAACACTTGACTCTATTTTAATGTACACCTATTTTTGGAGCAGTGCAATGAACAGAGCTTTGCCTTAGTCATTTATTTTGCTCAGACATTTATTTGGAAGATATTAGTTCTGTTAGGGTATCCACAGATGACAGATTTCTCCATTCATCGGTAGTAGACCAAATATGGCCAAGACCAGATGCTCGCGGCTTAAATGTGAGCACAGAAAGCCTTATACTCTGAGGGTTAGATTAGTTCCAGATAATCTGCATTGATAATACGTGTTCTCAGTTTCCTTTCTTTTACACTATGTTCAGTTGCTTGTCTGTGAGAGCGAGTTGGATGTAAGGTGCTACTAGTAGTGAGTGGAGTACTCTGGTTTGGTGCCATACTGTACCAACCTTGAACTAATATGGCTAACAGAGCTAATATTCACCAGTATAAAATGGTGTTGCTCTCAGGAGCTAGCAGAAAGCTGTTAAGCCTATGCTGTGCACTTGCATAACCAGTATACTAATGCCTGCCTTTGGCTGAACTGTCTGATGTCTTCTGCACACGCTATGCAGTCTCAAGTGAGGCTGCCCCAGGCTCTTTCCAGCAGAAAGTCATGAAATCTCTGGCTTCTTTAGCATGTATTACATTAACTGGCAAACACAGTGTCTGTGTGCAGGCAGCCTGGGCTGGAGGCTGAGGTCGGCTCTCCCAGCTGTGCTGCTTAAATCTGAGACAGGCATTCCCACCAGGGGAAAAAGGAACCTAACGCCACCTCTGAAGGCACTAAATGAAGGACTGTTTTCTCCTGGGAATGTTTTGTGTTGCCTGTATTTGAACAAGTCTTGGCTTTAAATCGCAACTGAAGTGAGGTACCTGATTGCAGACAGAAAGACAGTCCATAAAAATGGGAACTGTGAATCTTAAATGCACTGAGTGACAACACAATGGTTATGATGGTATGAATGAGACCTTTGTGGAAAGACTGTAATTCACATTCATTAAAAGACAAAGTAAAATTACAGGTGGGTGTGGCAGGATTAGGAAGTTAATCCGTATTTTCACACCATTATAAAATGCCTAGATTTGCTTCTGGAGAGATTTTATACAAATAGCACAACAAAACTCTTCCAGCATTCACCACGGTTAAGTTTAACTTAATCATACAGTCAGTAATTCTGCTTCACTTTTTTTCACCTACTTCCTTTTCTAGTGTTTTCTTGCTATTATCTCAGCTGATGCAAACCAGTATGTTAAAATATTTTTCTAAAAATGGAATACCTCTTCTTATCAACAGCAGTCATTTATTCTGCAGTTATATCCAGCTTTTCCTATTGTTTAGTCCATGGACCCCTGTCTCTGGTAGACTTAATTCAGTGCATTTGTGGAGCTGCATAGAATGACTGGTATTAAAAAGAAATGCAAAACTAAAACAAACTGTTTCAATACGTAAGGAATCTCTGAGACCAGTTTTTCCCTAGAAGATCGAGGGTGGTATGGGGATAGAAAAAGGGTTAGTTCATGCAGAAGGGACATATTCTTCTGGGTTTTGCTGTATAGTGATCTATCTTATATTATCTAACTCGAAAATTACTTTTCAGGTTTAAATAATAACTTCTCCTGTCCATATAATAAATGTGAATGAGAACATATTATCTGAAGAGTTGCTCAGGAAGGCTCATTATCCTCAAAAAGTGACAGATGCAAAAATATTTCTAGGCACATGAACATGATCTGTGTTCTCAAACTGTTCTCTCAACAGCCATGCAGAAAACAGGATTTTGTCTACTCAAACCCACTCTTTCATCTTGAACAACAGCGCCAGTAGTGTTCACTGTTCCTTCTTTTCAATGGGTACATCTGATAATGGACTTCCATATAGATGCGCTGAAAGGCATCTCTAAACCTAGGGACGGGCCACATTGCTTTGCACAGTTATTTTCTTAAATGAAACATAATTGTTAGCACAAAGCCTTGCAACAATTTTGGAATGTATATTGTCACTACACCTCTCTCTAGGGAGAGATGGGAAGATGTGCAATACCACAAAGAGAATAACCATGTAAACAAAGAATACAGTTAGCCAATGTAACTTTCAAATAGATTTATGTTCTTTTGAACAGACTTTATTTGGGTATCTGAGTCAATTATCCTAAATGTAGACAAAACAGTGGCATATTCTACTATTATACTCAATACTCCAACGACACAAAGGTTTTGGCAGCAGATAACTCGTACTTTATCCATCTATGCATGTGGTAATACACCCAGAGCATGCCATTTGTCAGCATACTGACAATTCCTGTATTCCCTGACTGCCTAGAGGAAAAGGTCTAAATACAACGTTTTTTCTGGCTAAGGAGCAGCCATTGAAAAAGATTGAAACTTAAGTCTCTCGCTAGTTTCACAATATCTGGGAGATCTGGTACAGTGTGTTCCTGCAAAAGCCTTGCTTAAATCTGTGCCCAGTTTCTCCCAAGCTGTGATAAAGCAGAGAGTATGCATAAGTTGTTTTATTTATGTTCTACAGTGAGATATTAAGGGGCTGAGGCAACCTGAGAACTGATCATTTTAAGAAAAGATAGTTAAAATAAAATGTGTGAAATCAGCTGGGCTCTTCAAACTCTCAGGACTTCATTCCTTTGTTAACACCACAGCACTGGAGAGCAATTGGTCAGAAGAGGATACTGTGGAACGTAGAAAGGAACAGACTGCTACAGTTTGCTTGCCTCCTTTCTAATGTATTTTGAGTGTTACTGGTGTGGAAAGTCCAGAAACTTCAGACAGAGGTATGATTATGAACTTAAAAGGCGACATGCAACGAGCTACCTAGCCTTTTGTCTGTCCCTGGTGGAGCAATTTGAAATCCAAAGTAGGTCACAAGTCAATTCATTTTGTAGACTTGACCTTGTACTCAGTGGACATTTAAACCCATCACAAAACCACTGAATGATGTTATAAATGCCAGTTTTGAAACAGCCCTTTTGGGACAGTATCTTTATCTTGGCAACTGGTTTCTGCTGAAAGGGGACCAAAAGAGTTCAGGATGAAAACTCTTCTAAAATACTATTCTTGTCTTACATCATGTGCACTTGTATATTGATAGCTTGACAGCTGGACATTCCAATTACATTAATTTCTTAGACATCTGAAGACATATATATGGAAAATGTGACTATATATACAAAGAGGAGATGAAGACTACCCTCTCAGATCTACAGTTCATTCTCAGTTTAGTCAGTCATTGGTTTATTTACTTTGTTTCTCTTATCTTTTTTTCTTCCTCTGTTATCTTCGCTGCTCCGTCTGTCCTGCTACAGGCTTAGCAGCAGCCGGTGAATAGCCCTTCTATGTGAATAGCCCTTCTATGTGAATGGCATTAGAAAGGAGTCCACTATGAAGACTTCATGCCAAATGGAAGAAGGACTTGGAGTGAAGGATAGGATCTGGCCATTAAAATTTCTATTTATGATCAAATATGATCAAATTCAGAACATTGAGATGTGGGGTTATTCCAAGGATGAACTTGTTTCTTTTCCTTAACCTGTGTTGTTTTTACTGAGAAAAAAAAAAAAGTAAACCAAGTGCTTTGAGCTGAATTAACTGTAACTAGAATTCTTGGCAGCTTTGAAGACAGAGTCATAGCCAGCACTTCATACCAACAAGGCATTTCATATTCAACTTCCTTGTTTTCTTTTACTTTTATTTGTTTTCCTTTCTATTTTGAAAAATGAAATGTTGTAGGGTGGCACTTTGGGGTTGAGGAAGTGGTGTTGTTTTCTTTCCCCTACAGATGGATCTGGATTGGAAATTAAATGTGAGGTTGGCCCCTTTAATGAGATCCCTAGAAAGTCAGCCCCCAAATTTTAAAGCTCTTCGGAGTTCTTCTGTTAACAAGACAGAGCACACGAGATGCCTGGAGTGAGAAACAAATTAATTTAATTTTTCAAGTTTTTCATTGAAACTATAGAAATGTTTTTATTTTATTCAAGACCGAGGAAGCTCTCAATACTAGGGGTTGTTGAGAAGCAACCTGGGAGGACTGGCAGGGCTCTTCTGATTATTCTGGCAACTCAGGTGCATGTGGACCATGAGGAGCCATTTCAGCACTTCTGTGTGGGGACTCAGGGCTCCATCAAATCTGCGCTCCAAGTGTCTGAGTAAGTTTCACCAAGAATCTAAATAGGGGAGGAGAGGACATCCACACATACCAGGAACTTCTGTGTGAAGGAAAGAAGCTATAAGGAAAATAAGTTTAAAAAAAAAAAAAGTTAGGTAAGTTAAAATAAATATTTGACTAACCAAATCTGTTGGGTACTTTCCATCAGATGCAGGGAATCAATTAATGCATTTTAATGAAGAAAAAGAAGTCTTCAGTAGACGATACTGCTCATGTATTAATAATATACTTTATGTTTTAGCTTCAGGCCTGTAAATATTTTGCTTGACTGCTGATCCTGTTGGTTTCCCCTTTTGTCACCATTTACTTTTACTATCTATTTGTTTTAATAAAAAAATACAATAAAGATTGTAATTTAGCAAGTGATTTATCTTTGATAATTTAGATATTTAGAAGTTAAGTATAAAATTAGACTTACATAGCTGTTTAGGCTTTCCCTATAGCTGACAAAGATAAATAGACACTTTCAAGTAGTGACTCAACCCCTTCATAACATTCGTATGAGACAGGTGGAATTAATTAAACCTGATTTTTCTTTTGCTATCTCTTTTCACTGCAGAGGAAATCTGGGTAACTAGTGTAGGCCACTTGTCCATCTTTTGGACAGTGGAAATGAGGTAAAGTGAATCCCAATTCTGCTGCATGGCTTGAGTAATCCCCCATACAGTGCAGTCCTGAACTGGTTGATGTCTCCAGTAGTTATTGCAACCTAAATAAAAGCAAAATATTTAGCAATATTTTAACTGGAACAGAGTGAGAAATGTCTGTATTTTGTCTGCTGCTGTGTAAGTATTTCACATCAGACCACATATTAATGCTGAGAGAACTAATAAAATAACAACTCAGATTTCAATATGTTAAATTATGTTGAATATTGCCCCTTCCCCCTCTAGAAGGAAATGGTGACATCTGTGATCCTAAACTGTTTAATTTTTGGTATGCTTAGCCAATACCCACCATTTTTAAAGGAATCATCTTTTATGATCTTAAGATAAAAATGTGTATTGTGACACAGCAACTGCAGAACAGAGCTGTGGAAAAATGCACTAAATCACAAAAATACTTATCCACCAGGTAAATGAGCTGAAAAACTGTGTTTGGATCCCTGCCCTGATAAAGAGAAGGCAAAAATCTGTTATGACATCACTGCCTGCATTTACTGCCTTTTTCTTCAAAGGGTCATTAAAAGCTTTAGATAATAATTGGCCTAATTCACTTTAAGAACCTTAAGAATTGGGATCTTTTAACCAATGTCAAATTGGTAAAAAGAAATGAGCACAAACCCTAGACCACATGCAAATACAGTAGCTGCACCAGTGGTGTTCCCTCTGATGTCTTTAGGTGTAAGCTCAGCAGCTGTTAGTGGCAGTCTTGCTGGTCTAAGGTGGTGCTTGCTGGTTGCCTTTAGGGCAAATTCTATCAGAGTAACTTCTTCTGCAACACATTGCACAAAACTTGTAAAGAAAAGGAACATGTTTTATTTCACCATATGATATAACTAAAAAACTGGGCACGGCTGAGAGTGCATGATGGGTTAAATAAAAGCTTCTTGATGTCTATCTAATAGGAGATATCACTCCTGCGTACTTAATTAGGAATTTCTTGGCTCCTTTGCTAACTTGTAGTCTCAGATCTTAAGAATATAAATCCAGTATCATTGGTCTCTGAACTTAATAAAAAATTCAAGTTTGCCTACGACCTAACGAAATGTGCAGCACAACACTTTAATCGTAGCCATTACCAAGGAATAACTAGAGAACACCTGATTGCCCTTCTAGGTACTCCATTAATATTTCCACAATTACTAGTATCACAGAAACATCACAAGCTTCAATGAGTTCTTTTAAAGCATCAGCAAGTCACGGTCCAAAGATGGGTTTATAAAAAGATACACAGGAAAATGTAATAATACACTCAGAGCAATAATAGACTGCTATACTTCAAGGACCATTTTAGGATTTTCTCTCAAACACCAGGAGAGACACAACTGTGGCTAGATCATTTCTGTCAAATTCCTTGGTAAACCCCACTGGATACATTCTGTTATATAGCAACGTGATTATTTTGCTTTCTGTGGCTAGAGACAATTTTAATTTTGGCCAGTACTGAAAAAGTTGAAGAAAAGCCACAGCTGTGTCAATGAATTTCCAGATTATCTCTATGAATGAGGTTTACTGCATTGTTAATACTAAAAGATCATAGAAACATAGAATCACAGAATGGTTTGGGTTGCAAGTGACCTTTAAAGACCATCTAGTTCCAACTACATCAGGTTGCTCAAAACCCCATCCAACCTGGCCTTGAACACTTCCAGAGATGGAGCATCTACAACTTCTCTGGGCAACCTGTTCCAATGTCTCATCACCCTCATCGTAAAAACATTCTTCCTTATATACAATCTAAATCTACCTTCTTTCAGTTTAAAACCATTGCCCCGTCTCCTGTCACTCCACGCCTTGGTAAAAAGTGTCTTTCTGTCTGTCTTATAAGTCCCCTTTATATACTGAAAGACTACAACCGAGTCTCCCCAGATCCTTCTCTTTTCCAGACTGAAAAGCCCCAACCATATCAACCTTTCTTCATAGAAAAGGTGTCCCAGACCTCTGACCATTTTTGTGGCCTTCCTCTGGAGCTACTCTAATAGACTCATGTCTGTCTTGTACTGGAGACCCCAGAGCTGGATGTAGTATACCAGGTGGAATCTCATGAAAGCAAAGTGGTAGAATCACATCGCTTGCCCTGCTGGCCACGCTTCTTTTGATGCAGCCCAGGATACTATTGCCTTTCTAGGCTGCAAGTGCACAATGCTGGCTCATGCCCAATTTTTCAATCAACCATTATTTCAGGTTCTTCTCTGCAGGGCTGCTCTCAATCAGTTCATTGCTCAGTCTGTACTGATACTGCGGATTGCCCTGACCCAGGTGCAGGACCTTCATGAGTCCTCAAGCCTGTCAAGGTTCTCCTGGATGGCGCCACTTCCCTCAGGCATATCAACTGCACCACTCAGCTTGATGTCATCCACAAACTTGCTTAGGATTCGCTCAATCCCACCATCTATGTCATTACTAAAGACCTATAGCCTTTATTGATAAAGATCTGTAGTCTGTTGGTGAACGCAATTCTGGAGACATCATTATGTATTAATTTTCCTGTGGAAAATCATGTCAGTTTCCATATTGTCAGTAGTCACGGTCTCATGTGTGGACTAATTTTAGGCACAGGCAATTTAGGGAGCTGACTAGGACAGCAGACTGCCAGGGACACAGCTTATTCCTTGTCTTGCATCTGAGGTAACATGTCACCAGTCAGTGGGAGAGAACAAAGGGAAGAGTGTGATGGTACAGTGAGCTGCAGAGAACATGTATCAGCTTTGGCTACAGCTGTATTGGTGAGGATGAGAAGGCAGAAGGAGAGCAGAAGTAGAATGATGACACAACAACCACTTCTAATGCCTACTTGTCCAGCAAAGACTTAGGTTCAAGTCCTTCACTACAAAGTTCCCTACCATTCAATTTTGCCTACACTGCTGACAAGTTTTGAGAGAGCTCCAGCTTTAGGTAGAGGGTGCAAGCCTAGAGGAGGTAGGATTTTAAGGGGACTTGCTACCAAAAGCAGGGAGCATGGTTGCCACCTGCTGTTCATGGTAACTGAAGCATCCTAAAAAGGTCACTCTGGAGTTCTGTGAGTGGGCTGCAGAGGAGGTGATATTCCCCCATCTGAAAGGATAAGAAAAAATGTGCCCACACATACTCTCTGGGCTACCTATCTAGGTATTTGGAGAGCATCTGTGGAAAGTAGCAACTATAATCACAATGTCTGTACATTGAAGCAGATAAATAAATCAGGATCTTTAATGCCTATTTTGGCATCAATTTTGAAGCTAAAAGCCTATTGTTAAAGGAGGCAGGAGAAATTTGAAAAAGACAGGAAGCAGCCAAAGGAAGTCTGAGGAAACTGTAATGAAAGTTACTCGGGCATTTTTTCTCCACACACTTATATGCCAAAACTTTTATTAGGCAGTTTAATTATTGCTCAAGAAGTTTAGCTTAACTCACCTAGTTGTACTCCTAGTTTCACTTTATCCAGCCAGAAAGAAGCAACAAAGCAAGAGACCTGAACCCATTTTCTTGATTCCTCTCAAATAGTCATGTGCTTCCTTTTTGGTGAAGCTATTTTTAAAACATGGTCAGTCTTGACATTTATCGCCTGCTGTGAATAGTGGTGCTTTAATCTGGAAACGAGAGGATGAGTCTAATACTTTGTAAGGTTAAATGTTACAGGATAAATTCAATAATGATACAGAGACAGCTCTACTGTCTCATTGACTCACTCCATCGACCTGCATTCCCCAGCCTCCACCAAATGGCTCTGTGAAGTCTCTGCCTTTCTGGCCACATCTACTACCTGCAGCAGATGAGAATAATCCCTGGACCTCCTTCTCCTCGTCTCTCACCAAGAACAATTTATCAAGATGTCCAGCTGCTCCTGAAAAACAATGAAAGGTGAATCTGTCCCACCCTTGTGTGTCCCACCCTCCTCTCCCTCCTTCCCCTTTTCAAGGAGACATAAACAGTCTATAAGGAAACTATGCCTTTGTGATTTAACCTAGTTATTACACTTAGCAGAGTCATTTAAACACTAGAATTTAAACTTTTATCATTAAACTGTTGTCAGTGGTGCCCAGTGACAGGACAAAAGGTAACGGGCACAAACTTGAACATAGAAAGTTCCATCTAAACATGAGGAGGAACTTCTTTACTTTGAGGGTGGCAGAGCACTGGAACAGGCTGCCCAGAGAGGTGGTGGAGTCTTCATCTCTGGAGACATTCAAAACCCGCCTGGACGCGTTCCTGTGCCACCTGCTCTAGGTGACCTTACTCTGGCAGGGGGGCTGGACTAGATGATCTCCAGAGGTCCCTTCCAACCCTACCGTTCTGTGATTCTGTGAAACAGCAGAATTCGAAGTCTTAGGATTGATGGTTGCCCAATTTGAGATAACTCAAAGGGTTTTGCGTTTCAGAAAGTGCTGGATGTTCCATCTTAGGTCAAGCCAACTCCTCTAAGGCAGCAGAAGTTGCAAAGTGCTCACACCTAGGCAGTTGTGAATACTTTGGTGTGAGTGAGTTGGTGCATTATACAAGCAGCCAAGGGTAAGTAAGCTTAAAATCAGCTATACTAAATGGAGGGTGGAATACCAAAGGGGTTTTCAAATCCACTTTTCATAATGGCATCCAACATATCCTTTGGGTCTAACCACCCAGTGGAATTCTAGGTCCTAGTCTAATGGGATTGTTGTCATTTTCTGTCAGCGTTTCCACTGTGATTCAGCTATTTGATTAAATTTTGCTGCAACAATTAAAAAGGAAAAAAAATGTTTCCTTAAAAAAAAAAAAAAAAGACTGCAGCTCTGAAAGCTATTACAGATTTTTGTGAGTTGAAATTAAAATTAAGTTAATTTCCTTTTTGCATCTGAATTGAAAGTTCAAGTTCACATTTATAAAGAAAAGAGCACAGATGCTTCAGCAATGAGTTGCAAATGACAACCAAGTAATATAGTTATGAACTCAAACTAAGAGAAAAATTTAAAAAAATGGAAGTATTATCAAACTTAGTTGTTAATTAAGGAATCATATTCATCATTTCATCAGTTTAGTTCATTTCCTTAGTACTTTGGATCCAAGGTTAGTACTTCCAAGGTTAGTACCTCCTAACATAACTATGTTATACCAGCAGCTTTCAAACTGTGATCTCTGCAGTACCAGTATCTGCAAAGCCAAGGCAATTACTCAGTTGTACCATTTGTTTTAGTATACTTAATCTTAGTCATTTAAGGTACATCTAAAATGAAACAAGTCTGGTCTCCTTACTCCAAAAATAGTCTAGTATAAAGTAAGGTTAATCTCATTGCTCTAGTGTACGATACGCTACTGACCTTTGTTTCCTCTGATGAGCCAAAAGCATGCAAAAAAACCCCAGTAAGTACTCAGAACTCAGCAATATGAGGATCTTTATTTCTTGTAAATCATACACGATTTAGAACAGTTGCTCCTAGTTTGCAGTCAGTGATCTGCAAAGAATACACCAGACATATGGTGTGACTTCCTTTCCTTCTAACCATTAAATCACATTAAATGACAGTAAGGGACAGAGAAAATACTTTCCCAATAGTATGTTTTCCATATAAACACATGCTGCCATTGTGATAGGGTTGTTGTTTAACAGGAGAAAGATGTGCTCTGCAAGTCACACTCCCTTTTAAGTATGATCCATTATGCAGAAGTATTGTCAAAGTCTGATGCACGTTATACGGTGTAGCATGATAGAAAGGCTAAAAGGTTATTCCTGTATCAATGAGATCAGTTGAGCACTGTTTGTGTATCATAGCTCCCACTTATTTCACATAGACTTTGACATTTGCAAAGAATTCAAAGTGGATAGCTAGCATGCAGGAGGATCTCTTCAAGTATCCTCAATACGGAAATAGCGGATCACAGTAACGTTGCTTGATCCTACTGCATTTTGTTTTGTGGATATCTCAACAGAGAGCCTTATTTCTTTCTTCATTCCCTTACCTTATCTAAACTCAAAAATGTTTGAGTCTGAAAAAAAGAAGTACAGGTGTTGTCTGTATTCAAACAGTAGTTGGCTAGAATATTTTGTAAAGCAGAATTAAAAATAACACCACTTTCTCAGGAACCATTTAATAGACCTAACTCAATTTTTTTAAAAGTATAGCTTCATGAGAAAACAACCCATCCACTTTAATAAGTGCATTATTAAACTGAAGATTACTATTACTCATTGTTTATTAGTTCTTCGTACTGTGCACAAGACAGTGAGTGTAAATGTGGCACAGAGAGGTGTTCTGTCAGCACATTTGGTATAATTCATGTGTTAGAGCTACCATTTGATTGAGCACAACAGTTTTTATTATGATCAACCTCTGATTGAGAACATGTAGTCAGAAGCTTCTTTGAAATTGAACTTACGTTAAAACTACCTTGAGATTTAGAGTGTTACCTAGAACAAGAACCACTTACTTAGGGTTAGGAACATGGTACCAGACTTAGTATTCTTGTCAGAGTCTGCTTAAGCAGCATGTGACTGGAAACTTTATTGAAACTGTCTGCCCAATGAAAGTTTTTATGGGCATCCACGAGTACTCACTAGTAGAAGTGCTGACTGACTTAGTTTACCCTTGCTTTAAGATGATCATACTGGAACATATTATGTATACCCTGGTTTAAAACTACACAAGGAGAACAAAACATGACATAACTAAGTAAAGAACATCTGGAAAATAAAGAAAGCAGTTCTGGAGAAAGTTATTTACTGGGAACATCTTCGCACAACATTTCTCCAAACTTTCATTTTCATGAAAAACATCCTTATTTAAGTAAAGGCACTATGGTGACACGTATGCAATGTGTTACAAAAGTCTGAATTTGTCTGTGTGTAGACAGATATTAATAGAAAACATAGACCTATACTGACTAATAGGCAATTTACTGAGAATGAGAGTGGTGACGTGATACAGTTTTCAGAAGGTTAGAAATACCTACTTCTATATTACTGGCAGGATTATTAAATTCCACCACTTTATGGGCAACTTTTGGTAAACGTTTCAGCTGGTCAGTTTTGTTGGCTAGATATTATGCTAATGAGTGCCCTATTTAATACTTACTCAGCGCATAAATTAATTAGATCAGGGGATTGATTTCCTCATGTAAATACATGAATGCCACAGGCCTACTTTTATGTGCCAAAAACCTATTTTTGTGCTGACATCACCTCCTAAACTCTTCAGTGGCTGCAACTGCCCAATACATGTAGTTCACATATCTCCCTTTTCAGCTGGGGCCCTGCACAGCTCCTCCCTCTCTGCTTGTCTGAACTCACCTTCTTTTGCTCTTTCCCATAGCATTGCCTTTGTGGTCAATCTCTTTTTTCTTCCACAAGTCTGAACTGCCTTGACCCAGTATATACCTCACCCAGCCCTTATCTCCGCATCTTTTCCTTCTTTCTGCTTAGACACTAGCTTAAAACATTAGCTTCCATTTTGCCCGTAGGAACTGGGTTAAGTGGACCAACTCAGGGTATTTCTATCTCTCTCGTACAATTGCAGTGTTGATTCTGGAATGAGTTGAATTCCCCAGCATAATTAACCTGAAGGCGGCCTCACATTAGTGCTGCTGTAATATCTATATAGAGAAATCATCCCCATGTTGATAGATGCCTCACTGATTTATATGTTTCATTCTTTTAGAATTTTCTCTTTTCTTTTTTTTTTTTTTTTTTACTTTCAAGAGCTGGTAGCATTATAACACAAATATCAATGAAGGAGATTAAGTTTAACATACATTTTGTTTTTAAGCTGAAGAACTGAGCTCTAGGAGCCTTGCTTTTCAAATGCCTCATTCATAGTAGTTTCCTAAACTCAAAGATAAATATTAATGTTTCATAACCATTACTCCAAGCACAACTCTTTTCTGGGAACTTAACTGAAGAAATTTTCTTTAGATGGTCATAGGTGTTTTAGTGGGTCAAAGCATTAATATGTTCTTAAGAGAACCTTAAAAATACAAGCTAACTTTAAGTGGACCGTAAGCATGCTGAACAACTTTGAAAGTGCATGATGCATTCTCCAACCATTAATCAGCTTATCCTTCTGTAGCCTTTAGGAGGGTAATAATAATCAGAACAATCCATTATTCGTTATGTCAAACTGTTAAATTCTGTTTCCTTAAAAAGGTTTTTTTGATCTCTCGTGTCAGATTCTGACTTTATTTGCACTATCATCTCTCTGAAGAACTTCACTTGAGTCAGGAGATTTACTTGGGATTTACAGCACTTGAAATTCAAAAAATGCTTACAAATGGATTGGAGACATCATATATTTTTCCTGGTTTCGGGATATAATTTAATCCATTCAGCTGTAAGCTTTTAGATTTATTTTGTAGGTGGGTGTTTTGGACAGAATTGGAAGTGTACTGCAATTACTTTCCTTGAAATGTTGCCCTTCTGTGGATTTATTTAAACACCAAATAATCAAATCTTAAAAAGACACTTTTGGAGAGCATGTTTGAAATGGGCAATTTTGTGGAAGCATTTCAAAATGTTCCTTTTTTTTTGTTGGTGTTGTGCATAATTGATATGGACTGCAAATTATGCTATTTGGTAAAATGGTTAAATGACCTTGATTTTTTTTTCAAGTGTTTTCCACATGGAATTTCAATAAGGCTAACATTAAAGAGAGCTAAAATTTTTAACGTGAAAAATTGTCACACATTATTTTTATATCAGTGTCAGTTGGATGCTTTATATTACAGGATAAAGGCATACTCACAGACACTGTGACAGCACAGAGCACTTGCACATCACTGCCTGTTGCATCCTGTTCAAATAATTTCTGCAGGAGGAACATGGGGGTAAGAAGACAGAATGATGGAGACCACCTTTTTTGAATGTTATTCCTCACAATCTTGGCAACTGGCTTTCTGTCCTCCCTGTGGTAACAACCAGTGATTCGGAAGCCACTTATTCATGGGTATAATTGTCTTGGGACTGTTTTAAAACCAGACGGGGGTTGGGGGTGGGGGGGGGTGGGGGTGGGGGAGGGGAGGGGCGGAGGAAAAAAATGTGTTCAGGGATACAAAACACTTTGTGCCACATTCCCTGGAGTAATTAGTCACTCAGTGAGACACTCTGTAATGCAGAGCAGCATTTTGTCTTGAGTGAATCTGGAAAGTGGAAAATATAAGTTGTTTAAGAGACCGCTCCTGAGTTCAATATTCTTAAAATTAAAAATCTGCACCTGCCAATGAAGATGTATGAGTGCTCTGGCAAGACATAACCACAGGCAAACCTACATGGCCGGCTGCAGATAGCCTTGCATACCACACTTGCATTCCTCTGGCCAGAAGCAAGCCAGCTGCAGTAGGGAAGTCGTGCAGCCTCCTTGCAGGAGGCATGTTAAGTCAAATGCAGTACTTTGTTAACATGACTGTACAGCTTCTGGACCAGAGGTTTTTTTTTCACTGTTGTTAGGTTTGGGGTTTTTTTACATTTGCTTTGCTGGGTGCGTAGGCAGATAAACTTGATGCTGCCTGGACATGTCCCTGAAGCATGACTGAAATGAGGCAGAAGTCCTGTGGGAAAAAAGAATGCGATCGTTTAACTTAAGCCTGTATTATAATCATATGCATAAAAGGCCGAATTAATGTTGTACAAGCAACTCTAATACTGGCATTCTCCAACTTTTTTGAAAGGATGATGTCGCAATTTTAATAAAGTTCTTTTAATATCTTGTGGGTTTGTATAATCTCACACACCTATATAACTGAATGTTCCTTTTATCTCTTTAAATGTCTAATGCTTTAAAAATTCCTCTTAAATTTTTGGCTTTACTATGAATTTGAAGCAATGGTCCAAAGAATACCATTAATTATGTGTTATGTAAAAAAAAAACTTACTTCCATCTGTTCATTTTAAATGAGATGCCTGACAATATCAGTGATTGCCCTTCGATTCTTGATTTCGGAGAAAAGATGAAAGAGGAAGGCCTGCTTTCACAACTGACTGCTAGTCATTACTTTGTAGAATTGTAACATTCCCGTTCCTTCCTAAGAAAATATCATGTTTTTTCCTACTCCTCACAGTAATTATCATTACCTAGGCCAAACTCTGCTATGTTAGTTACTGTTTCAAGATAATGGCATGGCTGAAACTGAACTTGCTACTCTGCATGATGTCATACTATTGTTATATATTATACCTCGATAATACTTGCATTATTATTTTCTACTCATTTTAATGCAGACAAATTGTTTACTTTGAGAACAAAAAATTTAAACAGCTGTAAGCACAACTGATGTTTCAAATCATTTTTATAAGCAGTGATGATTTTTAAAGTCCCATTAATGCCTATCAGTACTTCAGATTGTTCTCTTTGTTGTACTTTCTTTAGAATTGGCAACATGGAATTTCAAATACCTTTTAATTTCAAATTCAATTAAAATTCAAGAATTTCAAATCTTGTTTGTTGAATCCTTTCAGAAGTCCTCGTAAACTTCTCCGTGCTACGCAGTGCGACACATTATGGATCGCTTGCAAATTTGTGTATTCTCTTTGTTCAATTCAGTTTCACACTGTTATTAAATGTGTAAAGTATCACTCACAGCACGCAACTCCAGAATATTTATTTTGGAAAAGAAGTTAATATTACTGATTCCTAATATATGCTAGACATTCATGAAACATTCATTAAAAGGTCCTAGTGAGGTTATTCTTTACGAAAAGGTACCATACAAAAAAAAGCATAAACATCTGTCCAAGAATGTGAAATAAACACAGAGGTGGAAATCAGCAATGGAACAGAATGAAGGCAAAATGCTACTTGACAGTGGTAGGCATGCAAAGTACAATGGAGTCCTGCAGAGCTTTTAAAATGACGATAAGAAGTGTAAAGCTGAGGGCACAACCGAAATACTAAAATGAGGTGAATAACAGATAAGAGAAGTTCAATACTTTAAGAAATTCTCAGTATTAGCCACCTTTGTCTAGTATTGTATATGTTTGATATAGATGGGAAGAAGAACTAAACTGAATGCAGATTTACCTTTCATTATTTGATCATTTTTAATTTAATAGTCTCCCATTATAGCCCAACCTTTCTGTGTCTTTATTTTTGCTCTTGCACAGCCCCATTACCAGTGCCAGATTTGCAGCAGCAGAGAAGGGTAGGAGGAGGAACTGGGCTTGTAACCTTTCATTAGCATTGTGAGGAACACCTGTCTTAGTACATACCTTTTAGAATATCCATTGGCATTATTCTAAAAATGATTATTTGGGAATGTATGCCGTATAGTCCATATAGTCTTCTACACAACAATGCCCTGGACATGGAGCTTTTTACTTAAATTATCTGATTTCTGAAAGAAATGTGACATATTTTGTTCTTTGTTTTAATTTAACCCATAATTTTTGCTGTTAGTATTTTTAACTGATTTCTTCAACATTACATTAGTTTGTTTAACACATATTGTAAATATAGAGAGAACATATAGAACAGTACAGAATCCAGTCCTAGGACAGAAAATCGTACAGGTTAATGCATCAAACTGTGAAGAAAAATACTGAAAAAAGGCTCTGCACTCTAAATCAAGTAAATATGTCTTCTGTGCTTTAAGGATTGTCAAGCTGGACCCTGATGACCTGTCAAAACGTATTCGTTTCAGCAAAAAAATATACTACTTGAAAGGTCAGGTCACAGACAATTCAACTCAAGAATTAGAAATGAGTGAACCTAAACAGTCATCAGATCCCAGCAAGCTGTCAGGGAAAAAGTTATCAGTCAAAGCACAGGAGTACACCATTGGTTTAGGGTGAAACTCTTTAACAAATGAATTTTCCATTCTAAATGTTTTCTTAGTTGTGTGGCAATAATTACTCAAGGGGATGTTAAGACTGGAAAATATGACAACAGCAATTGAAATGTACAAGCAAGAATGAGAGAAGAGCATGAAAAACTTCTTCAGAGAGACATTCTTTCCTTCCTTACTAGTAAAGTTAGAGCAAAGTCTCATATTTAACTCCTTAAATGAATACACCCAATTTGGCAAGGGACATAGCTAAATAGTAAATTCATTTCTAAGTCTGAGAAGTAGTGGGCATATTCTAATTCATTTCAGTGATTATATGCTTCCTTCTATGGGTTTCTTTTAGCCCTACCTGTTTTAGATTATATGGGATACTTATTGGATCTCAATAATACCCTCCATTGGCTCAGTGCAGAACGAAGATCCAGATCCAGCTCAGCTAAGTTCAAGCAATTGAATTACTTGATAGTCACTCTATGCTTCCTGGAGTCAATGGAGAATGAGGGGTCCTGCAAGGTAGATCTCCCACTACACCAGCATAAAAGCCCTAGTATATATATCTATATCTCTCTCTGCGATCTCTAAGGACTCTAGGGAAACTGGACTCCTAATTTAGGCATCTGAGTTAGGTGGGACAAATCTTGCCTTAGGTCTCCAGTTTTCCTGCTTGAGTCGAACCGAAGTTAGATGTTTCAAGTAGCCTAAATTAGTTTATATGAGCATTTTGCACCGAAGAAACTTGTCTAAGTTATATAGGACATTTACCCTTTTAGTGGCTAAAAACTTAGACAAAAGAGTAGTGGTATCCCTATATTAGAAGTGAGGAACTTGGTCAAAAAGACTGAAGGACTGATCAAAGACTCAAGAGAACTCCTCTCTTCTTAGGATTTCAATTCTTGGCCCAATGTCAATCAAAACTGTAGATTGGAGGGAGAAGTCTGAAGCATGAACTTATGACTCTCCTGCCTTGTTCTTTAAGCTCAACATCAGCCTTTAAGCTGTGGAGGGCAGGGAAGCAATTCTGCAATACAATTTTTTTTTACAGTGCTGGCAACCTTACTTTACATTTTTCTGTTTGCAATGGAATATTCTAATCATAGCGCAAGGGCTGCGGCCAAAACTCTTCCCATTAAGTTCTACTGTTAAATAAAAGCTACAGTTATTGCTGATGTGAATGAAAAGTAGATACTATGAAAAACTATTACTTAATCAGTGGTAATGTAAAAATAATTCTGTCTTCAATATTTAAATGAACATTGTTGAAGTAGATTACCAATCATCCTTTATTGAAAATTACTTGACTTATAATTCTGATTTACATTTATACAAGTGAAAAAGGAACTAAACTTCCAGCTATCTACCACGCACAGTGTTTTTAGGGCTAATTTGTGTATCCTGGGAACTGAGCTGTGTTAGCTGGTGCTCCAAAGCTCACCGTGCTAGACTTAGGTGAACTGGAAGTCTTGTTTCCTCATCTTTGATGTGGCAGATTCTGTGCCTGGTTGTGATACTAATACTTGCTGTAATCACACTAACAGCAGCTCTGTTGTGCCTGACTATGGCTGGAACAAACCGTATCATCCCTTTCCAAAATAATAAGATGTTTATTTACAGAATCCTGGGTTAATGAAGGACATAACAAGCAAGCTCCTACTTAAGATTTCTGAAAGGAAAACAGACTTAAAATGTAGTTCTGGTAAAAAAACTTTGTCTCCTTCTATTTTGATGGCTATTTTTTTGAGCAATCATTGATTGTTTGGCATGTGGACGAGCAAATTCTGCCTCTCCTCTAGGTAAAATAAATAACTTAATGCAGTTTTCTCAACGAACTCCTAAGAAAAACCTAAAATGAAAGCTTCACTTGAAGCTTTCCAGTGAAAAAATACCTATGTATTCTTGATAGTTTTGGTTCATGCCTCTCATCACATGTACCACAAATTTCTAGACTAGAATATCTGAAATATTAAAAGCTGTTTTATCTGTTGTTCCTTGAACACAACCTATCTACTCTCACCGTCTGTAGAATCAATTTCCTATAACTGCTGGGTCCAGATACCCTTCCAGCTATGCAGGACTTTGAATATGAGGAAGTCCTAATTCCCAAGGAGAATAAAGGTTTCACTCAATGATCATTGCATAATATCATTGTGTGTTAACGCTGAAGTATAAAATTAGAGATAGAGCTATCTCTGCAAAAGGACCTGGGTATTACAACATCTCCCTGTGCTTTTAAGTACAGGATATTCATCCACAAAACCCCAGCTTGGCTCCTGACTGAACCACAAGAGTAGTTGCATTCTACAGGCACTCATGTTTCTACCACTTCTTGTCTGGAGTGCTTAGGTTCACAAAGGAGCCTCAGATATCACAGCACAGATTGTTTCTATATTTTGATAATTGATTATCTGATAGACTTACAGCATCCAAGTTAGGCAGCTTCTTCCTTTGCACGGCACGCTGCTCACATTGCAAAACAGGGGATGTCTGAAATACCCACAGACAAAAGATTCTTTGCTCACCTATGGGATTTAGGTGCCTCGTGTAAGTAAGATTTAGTGGTTAAACAGCATTTATCAATAATGTATACAGACGCATAGGATTCAGATATCATTTCAGACTTTTACACAAAGTATTGCCCAGAACAGGGGCTAGAAATTAGCTTTTGCTTTTTGCCCAGTGAGTGTCCAAATCCATAGGAGTTTGCCTTTATTTTTGCATCTGACGAAAACTTCATTGCTTCATGCAAAATAGAATACCATCAACAGAAGGAATGCACTCCATCACACTGCATAGGCTGTTGTTTGGACTGTCTTCTAAGGTAAAAAAAATGTTCAAATCACTGCAAGAAATATTTGAACTCGTTCTGCCCCCGGGGAAGGTATGATGATTAGCAAGCAGTTGACTAAAAGAAGCTTTTTCTATATTTTGAGCCATTTCTTGAGAGAAGAGACAAGAGAGGATTTAGGGCTATGAGTCCTGATCAGGGAGGGACATATTCCTTCAGCCAGCCATACAGACAGAGGAAAACAAAAGTTTTATTGCTATTCTTTATATTTGCTATTGGACAGCTATGGCAACATGCCACTTGCTTTGTTGCCTTCTCAGGTATCACTCTTAGACTATTAACATCTTCTGTCTGTTGTAGGGGCAGTCCAGGGGCACGCTGAATGCCATGGGAGCTAGTGGGGTGCAGATGCTGTGGGTGATCAAGGGGCGCTGCAGTGCTTTCCCTGAGGACACTCTTGGTCTTTTGATCTTTTGCATCTTCCTTCACCTTAGACAGAGTTCCTTCTGCTTGGAAATAAATGCTATGGCTGTGCGAGGGGACACAACTGTCCCCTGAAAATAATAACACCAAACAGCAAGAACTTCCCCCGTCCACCACCACCCCCACCACCACCACCCCCACACCCCACCCCCCGGCTTCTTTCTTTACCCAACTTCAAATTACACATTTCTGTGCAACGTGCCTTTCCTGAGTTCACAAATTTCTTATACTCCTTCCAGTTTCTGACGGGCAAAGGGAGCAAGGACCTCTGAATGGAGCTCTCTGACCCTGGCATAGTCTTCTGAACTCTATCACGATTGGGATTCGCCTGAGGCTTTCTCTTTTGCCTCCTGAATAGTACCAGTCTTTGTTGCCCCATTGGCCTGTGCTTGAATGATTCTTTTGGGTGAATGACGTATTCCTTGACATTATCAACGTTGGTTTCACAGAGAAGGATATTAAAATGACCTAGTCTTATTATTCACTTGATAGTCACTGATAAAACCCCTGTATTTCCTAAGTTCTATCACACTATGATACATGACAGCGCACATTTATTATGAGCAATATGTTCACTTTTAGAAAATTCTTTCTTTTTTCAAACAACAGAGCTTTACAGGGAAATACATGAATCCCTACTTTTGCAGTTCTAACAGTCAAAACTGGATAGAGCAATAAAGTGAAAGATAACAAGCACAGAACTGGGGTACTGTTGGAAAGAAAAGATCTAGCTAGAAAGAAGCATGAATAAACTACATTTTACATATTTTAATGTTTTAAATGAAATTACTGTGCCTTGTATATCATCACACACACAAAAATCCTTCAAAGAGTAATAGCTTGCGTCATAGAGCATGTACTCTAGGTTGCTTAACTGGGATGGTACAGACACAGCTGGCATTTCTTACTCAATCTTAATACTCAATAAAAGTATTATTTGGATGTAAAAGACATGGAAGTTGTGTAATTTCCTATTTTTAAAAAAGGAAAACATGAAAAAGCCACAAACATCATCAAATTGACACTAGGATGGTTAAGCAGAAGACTTAAAAACCTTACATTCTACATAAAAACCTGGCCATGTGAGCTAAGCAGGTAACTTACAACAATGTACTCGTGATTACACCATGAACCCTAAAAAGGGAAAAATGCACATAAACACGCAGCACTGAGTTTAATGAAGAGATTGATAGTTCCTTTGGACAGATCTGTGGCTAGTGGAATATATTAATAAGAACATAGAGAAAATTAAGTGTCCATGACTGACATGACCTTTTTTATACGTCAAAAGGAAGAAGTGAACAGTCTTCAGTATGATTAGGATATGGGTGGTTAGATCTCGTACCTGCCTTTGAGAAATGCCAGACTATGTGGCTTCCTTGTGAAAGGGAGAAGATAAGAACATTCTGAGGTGAATTATTTCTTATAATGAACTGAGAGTCTGGGTCCATATCATGGTTTTAGTCATTACTGACAATCAATTTATCCATAAAAGTGCATGCTATAACTCTAGATTAACTGCATAATCATGTAACCATAAAGAGCAATAGGAATGGTCATACACTTAAAGTCTAATGTTTATTTTAGGGTCAAATGAAAGGATCAACATCATGCTCGGTGACACCAGTAGAAGTATAAAGCCATGAGCTCAGTTAAAAACTGATGTGCAGGCCTGGTATTTCTTATCACCCCTTTGTTTCTATTTACAATGGCAAATTATTAGGGATCTACCAGTGATGCCCACTGGTGTTATACGACTAATCTCCTAAGTACTTCAAATAATTACTGAGTAAAGGTGTGAATTTATCCAGCATGTCAGTTTCTTAACTAATCCAATAATTGGATTAGTTCAATAAAGCAACACTGAAATGATAGGAGATTCCAACTGCTACTACCACAAAGGGAAAAGCTTTGTGAAAATGACAGCAACAAAAATGACTTACCATCTGAAAACTGTGAGAAACCTAAATGGCTCAATCTGTTTAGCTTTTAAATACCATCAAACAGTGATTTGTTTTTAGAATTTAAATACCCTAGCTGTGAAAAACAATAGAATGGAAAAGATTTATTTTCCATCCTAACAGAAAGATAACAAGCACTTGTGACTGGAAGTTAAAAAAGGGTGACTTTGTAATGGAAGCAATGAGCTGACTTTTGTTTCAACAGTGATTAGACATTTTCTGTCTTTTCCTGTCTTCAAGTCAAGACTGGATACCTTTTTGAGCATTTGGAAATCAATAGTATCTCCAGTCTTAATTCCTATGAATTTATACATGAGTCCTCCATGCAGACATTGCTAATGATGGTGTGAGGCTGACATTTTGCTTGCAAGTCTCACAGATATTTTCTGACGACAGGGCTGACAGCAGTAAGGCTCCATTGAAGATTATGGAACAGGGTGATTTTTAATCAGCAGTGACTTTTATGCCTGCTTTCCCACTTTAATTCCCTTCCCTCTTCAATCCATCCCTTTCTCCACCCTTTTCCTTACATCATGTTTTGTCTCAGTGTCTGCTTTTCAGCTATTTCACTTCTGTCGTGGCAATCTTGCTTAGCTGGGCTTCATCTCACTGCCCAGAATCTGTTCCATTTTCCTACTTTCCTCCTCCTCATCTCATCTTTCTAGACCAGCTCATCCCAGTGGCCCTCCCACATCCCAAGCTCTTTGATGAACTTGTCTCTCCATCTCTTACCCCACCTATTTTCCATACAGTGTTTTCTAAATTTATGTTAATAAACATCCAAGTGCTTCTGTTCCTATCTCCCCTTCCTGTACAGCCACAGTCATTCCCTTTCATTTCCCCTATTGCCTTCCAGGCACAGATGCAGTTCTCAGACTCAACACTTTGTAACATCTCCCTGTGAAAAAGACTTTTCAGTCTTGATAGGGTAGTTTCTGCCTACTTGCCAGGGTACCAGGGGCTTGGGCTTCCTGATGGCCATTTGTGTGCTTGTGTCCATCCTCCACGCCTCTCAGCCCTGGACTGTGTACACTGTCACTCTGTAGAGGTGGAGCAAATGCAGACTTGTCACATGTGCAAACCCCGAGGTGGCAGAATATAAATTCTTCTTTGATGACGGAACATGAACTTTCTGACCAGCATTACCATGAGCAGGGGCATGGGAATATGCCTCATGAGCGTGAAGATATTATCTTTTAAATTTAAGGTCTCTACTGACAGTATGTAAATTCAAGGTCTTTCAACTCAACAAAATTTTGGAGACCAAGAAAAAGAACCGTAGCTTTAGAAAACTTTTGAAGGTGAGGAATTAAGCCACGTGTGCCTCTCCATTTCTCAGACCAGTGCAGATTGTGGGTAAAACGTTCAGGCAGCATGAAATGATGCCAGACGCTAAAAGCTCCTAATGGGCCACTTGGACAGAGTCCGAATACAATGCAGTTCACTCACATTCATTTTCATAGTCAGGCCACATGAAGATGGATACAAGGTTTTGACAGCGTTTTTCTTGCTGGGAGTATCCCCAGTTTTGAGGGAATCCCTCTCTGGAAAGATGTGACCTCTCCTTACCTCCTTGACAGCAGGTGAATAGGTAACAGACTGTCTCAAAGTTGCGAGATTATTTTCAGCTAAGTACTAACATAACAATTTTTGCACTTTTTTAATGTTTACTTTTTGAAATTCATCCCTGCATACAAGCCGTTTCCTTCTCTAACTTGGCACCACACCAAAACCACTTTCTTCTCAGTTGATTCTTCTAAACATCTTAATGGCTGTGTCAGCTTCCTGTAATTGTTCCTCCAGTGTAGGATTTCCTCCATCCCCTCCTACTAGCTCAGGCAACGTCCTTCTGGTTTATGCTTTAAAATGCTTGGACATGAGACACAGACAAAAAGAAGAGACCAGCATATATCAAATACAGATAGTCTTAAAAATAAATGGAAAAAGCAGAGACCTGAACTATTTTATACTTGCTAGTTTTGCTCAGGATCTGTGAGCAATCTGTTGCCTTTAAACAGTTGCTTTATAATGACGTCTCAGGAAAAGGAAAAGGAAGCATGAGAACATTGATCAGTAACCAAAAATAAGATAGTGATGTAAAGAATAAAGAGACTAGTTGGACTATGGTAGCTTCCATTATTATTTAACATTTAGGCAGCACTTTGCAAACACTAATTAACTCTTACAACCTTCGTAGCAGCTCTCACAGTAAGAACTGAGTATTTTACTATACAGTGGAGGTAACATAAGAACAAAGTCTCCAATGGCATGAATGTCAGTAGTCTGAGTTCCAATCATCATGTCAGTAGCAAATTTTGCTCAAAAGCTTAAGTTAAAGCCATACAAAGTGTCTACAGCAGAAATACTGCAGATCCCAACTTACATTCTGATCTCTCAATGTGTCCCCCTTTCTTGAGGATTTCTCAGGTTTACAGAAATATATTGTATTTTGTGTAAGAAACTGGTCCTCATGGGGACATAGATCACAAAAATATTACATCACCCTGGAAAAGTGATGAGTCTGCTGAACATCAGTATATCTGAAAAATATGTGAGAGTTATATTGCCTCAGCATACAGCCCTTCAAAAGTTACACAAATGATTAGTTCAATAGGAAAGAGCTAGCGACCGACACAGTGGTATTCCTGTGCCAGGTGGGGTCCCACGTTTCACAGAGTGATCTAATCTATTTGCCCAAAATTACTGGCCACTTTGCACTTGCTGACAACTTCCCTTTGCTGAGGATGACCAGTGTTGCTCATAATGGGGGGAAAACACAGAGTACCTTCCAGTACCTCCACATCTCCCATCAGTGAGCTAGTGGATTGTACTCACACAGAAGTCACTTTGCTGCATGTGCAGGTTCTTAAGTTTAGCGCTTTCATTTCCAAAACCTCTACTAAAATGCCATCTGGCTCTAAAGACTCCCAAAGCATAAAGTGCTTAAAGTTTGCTCAGTAGCATTCCTGCATACTAAAAGTATTTTTGTGAGGATGGTCTTGTTGGCAATACTGTGACAGTAGACACCTGAATCTTGCTGAGAGACCCACAGACTGCATGCTCTTTGACCTATCCACCTACGCGGCCAAATTGTGTGGGTTTTCTCTGAAGAGATCTCTCTGGTCAGGTCTTGCACAAGCAGTTGTGGGGGGGGGCGGGGGGGCAGTGGTGCTCCTTGCATCCCCATCCAGGAGCCAGGCAATTAGAAAACTCAAATGGGCTGTGGGACGCTTGAATTCACAACTTTCTTCTGCTTGAGGGGATGTACATGTTCAACCAATATGACCAGTGTTCCAGCCATGCGGCCGGGATGCCCTAGAAAGCACGAAGCTTCTGCTGTGTCCTTTGCTAAAGCTCTCCTATCTCACAGTGAATAACCGAAAAAGAGGTAGAGTCCAGTATGCCATCAATCAAATAAGCAATTGTCAACAGCATCTAGGACTCTTAACTGGCTTATCCAAGCACTTTCTTTTTGTCTTTTTTTCCTACCATTGCTTTTCTTCTAGAAATTTAAGTACCTCGTCATATAAGTAAATTGTAATGTTAGGCGAATCAGGTCTCAGCTGTACGCATAGAAACAGAAGGAAATGAATGTCAGTTGTGTGAATTTGTCTAACTACGGAGTATGGCAAAAAGTTAAGTAATTAAAAAGACAAACCAGTTGCTTTCATTTTTAAATGCACATGGCAAGATAATATGTGAAGCTGTTGAATGATAACTCCTGAATTTTCATGATAGGAAAAAACAGACTATGCAACCTGAGCTTTATATCATGCACTGTATTCTTATGATTTTAACTCTGAATGGAAGAGAGAAAGACAGGGTGGTTCATAATCTGATGATCCTCCATTGAACACATAAATGCCATTTTCTAAAGGAGAAGGAAACAGCACGCTTAAGAGCTTTAATGGTGAAACAAACTCTTACACAGTGCGTTTTGCTTGAAAATGCATAAGTGAAATCTGCCTGGAGGATGAGAAATTCAGGTGTGAAATGGGTGCGGCTACAGTTGCAAATTTAATAAGACATGAATTTGTTTTTTCCTTCAGTGTGTAGTATTGACATGCCTGTGGCTGCAGGCACATAAGAGACTGAATATAATTGAGGTGCTGGCAGCAGACAAAAAATTGTAGTAATTAAACATATCTTTGTAATGAATACAGTCTCGATAATACGTCTTTTTAAAAAGTACTGGTGAATCTCAGGCTTCTGGGAGAGAGAATAAGTATCTTATTTGATTTTATTTTGTTCCATTACAAGTACTTCCCATACCATCAGTAAACTCAGCACCTTCAGTAGTGTAGTAAATACTGTGGCCCACTCTGTCAGATACGGTTTGTTTCCTGTCTCCTGACTAGGGGAGGAATTCTGTTCTCAGTACAGTGTTTACTTTTCTTGGTCTGTTTTTAAAAATCCATGATGCTGTGAAAGGCCTCTGTGGGTATGACCTGCTGTCATGAATCACACTCAGCAGGTCAGATGGAACTGTAGACGACAGTCCTTAATCCGGACCATGACTAAGCCTTTTAGCTGTACTAGCACCAAATGGCTGAGTGCCTCGCATAGAGGGACTTATGGCAAGCTGTGAAAAAGGATGGAGATACCTAAAGCTGAACCTGAATTTCCTACTCTGCTGTCAGCTGATATAGGAGGCAGAAATACACTGTCATGGTCAGAAATTACAACTGTGTTGAAAGGGCAGGGTACTTTGGTTTCCTTCTCTACAATCAAGTATTTCCTGTTGTATTTCTGTGATTTTTTGTCAAATATCCTGAATTAAAATCTCAGGTCCTGAACTGTCTAGGTAGAAATGAATAATAAAGCCAGCCTCAGTCATTAGTTATCCACTGGGTGAGCCTTTCCTTTAATCTCTGATCTTCCAGTTTGCAGTTTTACCTTATTGTTGGTCAAGCTCGGGAACCCACGCTTTCTGTGTAAGTGCCCTTATTACCACACAAAAGGATCTGTCCCTCTATCACTCAGAGAATAATCAAGGATTCTACATAAAATTGACTAAGTTGAATGACAAAATACACTAAGTTGAACAAAAAAGCATTGGTCTAAGATACCCTATAATCTTGAAGACAGAACCTTCATTAGTGGGTCAGAAGAGCAGGGTTCGAATCTTGGTTCATGCACGTGAACACAGAGGGAAAGTAATTAAGTTTAGTTAAGATTAAAAAAATAGTTAAGACTCAGCAGAGCTGGGGACAGGCAAAACACTGGCAGGGCTTTGGCAGGATGTCTCAAGAGTCATGGCTATGGATTTTAAAAGACAAACAAATGGCTATTCTCCCTGTGCCTTGGGGAGGGTGAGTACAGGAGTCTCATGCTTTTACCACCAGCTTATCTAGACAACTCCGTGCTCAGTACACTGGTTTCCCTGACCCTCATCACACTGGAAGGGGAGTCTTATGTGACTGGCATCTGCTGGTTCTACACCACAGAGAAAGTCAACAAGGTAGGTATTGCAACGAGGAGTGGGGCCCTATTTTTGTAGAGAGACTAAACTGAACTTCAACTTGACTTAATACTTCAAGGAGGTTGGTGCAGAGAGCAGGACGCCTTGTTTCTGTCCCTTTTGTTTGCATTCCCACTGTATATCTGGGATTTATTTAGTGTTCACTGCTGGCAATGTTCAGTGTCAGGTTTTTTAGGCATGGTAATGGTAATCAAGGATGCATTGTGACCAACTCTATTATCAGATAACTGCTGCAACTGTAAAATCAGGTAAGCATGCTGAAGGAAACCACTAGGTACACTGCTTCCTTGGACACTCGCATACCTTAAGCATGTGAGATCAAGCAAAAGTCCTCCAAAAAATCTTTTAAGAAAGATGGATAAAGTCTATTTATCCTCCAGAAAAAGGAAATTCACAACCTTCTGGCACGGTCCATTTACCTTTCTTTTCACTCCCTTTGTGGCTGAATACCTTCACAGAGTTTCTCTGAGGAAATGAGCTTTCACAGCAATTCTCTGTTGTCATCTGTGCATGGTGGCAAAGGGTTCATTAACTTTTAACCCAACCAGGAGACATGAACTCAGCAATCCACTTTTCCTCCATTTACAGACTCGGGTATTCTTTGAATGCCCTAATCTCTAGACTCCGGTGGCTTGCTAATTGTAAGAAACTATTGACCTGAGGAGGCAGGAGAAAGAGACAAACTATACTGAAAGCTCAAGTAATGGGCAGATCTTGGTGGTGTCTCAGAAGCCTTAATGTCATAACCACAGAACCCACAATTCATATTTAGCAAACAAAATTCCCACCTTCCTGCCACTTTGGCATGATCTCTACATAACAATAATAAGTGTGGAAGTTCCTCAGAGAGTGAGTGGTTGTATAGGGACAAGAAGGAAATGGTTACTGTGCAAGAAACCATTTTGCTGGATCACGGAGGACAGAAATTCTTCAGTGAAAAGAGCTGAAAAAGAGTCAATGATTAAACCATCATATTGTGTCCTTGGCCGCTCCTTATAAAATATGTGATAGGAACATGTATCCTCAGTCCTTTCTTCTTCCCATCATTTTATTATCTGTCAAACAGAATGCATTTTTTTAAGTAGACATGATTCAGCCCAGTATGGAGGCAAGAGTAAATAACACAGTTGACAGCAATGACACTAATCACCTACTTAAGCTCCGTGTGTCCCAAACTTTGTTGCTAAACTTGCAGTCTCAGATTTATCAGTTGCTTGAAGCTCACGACTGCAGGTTCTTCAAGGCAAGAATTGCTTTTTCACTATGTATTTATGCAGTAGATGTATTTATGACATAATGGGCCCCAATTTCTTTTGGCACCTCTAGCTGCCTTTATAACATAAATCTTAATTATAATAATAAGCTTTTGGGACAGGAGCCAAAGGATCTCTCTGTGTGTGAGGGTTTCTGTGTATGCTCCAGTGTACTGGTCCCCAGTTCTAATTGTGGCCTTTGAACTTGTTTGTACTGAGACGCAGTTGAAAGTCAGAATAACATGACCATTAATAATAATAGCAGTGCGAGGACCTAGCGCTGTATGGTAGAGAACACACAGGAGGGCTGCATGGGTTTAGATCTGTGTTATGATAGTGAAGCCTGGATGCCGAGAGCTATGATTTCTACTCACATACTCTGAGTTTCAGCCAAGTCAGAGTTCTAGGGAAAATTAACTCTTGCTGGAAATTTCTTGAACTGTTTTTGGTACCAGTCCATATACAAGGCAAGTTTAAAAAAAGTAATTAAAGTCTGTGGGTCCACGATGGAAGCCTGAGGGATTTGGGAAAATGAAATGCAGGGCAGCACAGGGGATAAGTCTGGGGATGCACTGGCTTTGGAGATATGGGCATGTAGGGGCAGCACATGGGATTTATGTTTTTAATATATGTCTTGTGTTTATTTTTCTTCTTCCGAAAGTCACACCTCAGTCTAAGTTATGGCCATCTCCATTTTAAGCCACTATGGCAGGTCTATAGAAACCATAGCGCCGGCAAGATTACTAGAGGAACACATTCATCCTCTGTTGCTTGCTCCATCTGTTCCAACAGCAGGAGTAAGTGAGCTGTCAGTGCACTGACCCACATGCACTGCCTGCAGGTGGCTGTGGAGCAATGGCAGTCAGCACTGGCTTGTTTCCTTCCCTTGAGCTCCCCGGTATTTTCTAGATAAAATCTTGGTGCTGCTGCTGTGGCATAATGGAAAAGAAGAGGATTCCTTTCCCATGTTTTCCTTTATGTCAAAATTTAGCTGTGGTTTATCCTTTTTATTGCCATAATGCTCTGTGGAACCACTGAGCTTTCTGCAGAGACGCAAACCCTATATCTCTGTTGCTAAATGAGACAAGAGTGATTTTGTCACCCCGAGAGCAGGTGGTCGAGCCTAGCCTCTGCTATGCTACATAGTGTTTGGCCTCCTATGAACCTTGAAAGGTAAACTTCTAGGGTTAAAACTTAACTATTTTTTGTGATTTTTTTTTTTCTCAGTACAAAGCATCTGAAAAAAACGGTATTATGCTGGGGTCTTTTCCGAATGATGTTATCATACATGAAATGTATGATGTTGTCATACATGTTTTCATACATTGTTTGCTCTAGGGTACAGCATGAGGAATCTTTGGAGATGCAAAGCTGGGATGATGTTGGACGACTGTTGAGGCTGGAGGGAATAAAACCTGGTGCCATGATGTCTATACTGCCTATTGAAATTGATCCCTGCATGGGCTATCCCTCCAGCCAGGCTTAGGCACTGCTTCCCAAAGAACTGGCATAAGCCAAAGCAGCCTGGAAGTATGCTAGCAATTAAACAGTGTGGATGATGACCAGGCCAGTGCTCAAGCTTGTTTCTTACCCTGGTTTTATTTAGCAGTATGGAAAGAGCTAAAATACCCACACACCCTAGGATTAGGTTGCCAGGGGAACCGCAAACATTGGGCTTAATTGACTGAGACACTTGACAGCACATTGCCTTAATGCTATTATGCAATATTGTTTTTCACTAAATCTAGGGGTCAGTCTTCATATTTTGGGGGTGGGTTAAGATGAGGAGTTTTAGAAGCATATTGTAGTCATAAATATCCAGGCTTTTGGCAAAGTCTGAATAGTCTGTCACTCCTTTGCTCAGACAGTTGCCTCGCTCTTCTCAAGCAAGGTCACCTTATCTCTCTTACTCCCTCAATTCAGGAGCCAGCCTGTCTTTGGTGAAGCTTTACTGCTGCTTCCGTTACTTCTCTCACATGGACAAGCTCTTTTTAAAACAGTCCAGAGGAAAAAAGAGAAGATCTTGGCTTCCTGCCGTATGCCTTATTTATGGAGGCTAACATGATATAGAGCATGGGAACCGTGGGACAAAGGGCTGTGATCTTGCACTTGTCAAGTCTTGCCCTCGGTGTTCTGTGCTGACCCTGCAGGATCACCAGTGTGGTCTTTTTTCAGCTGCTCAATACATGAGGCACTTCTGCACCCCGTATGGTCTTTTTCCCTCTTTTTCACTATCTCTGTCCTAAGGGGTTACTGAGTGCAAGAGCACAAAAGGATTCTGAGCTTACCTGATGCTTAAAAGCTGTGCGTGCTCTGAAGGATTGTGTGCATGCCTTTCTGCCTACATGAGTCAAGTTGGTCTTTTCTTCCTGCTTCTGCCCATGTTTTAAGCATTCCTATATAACTAAATTTAATTTTAAAATCTCTTTTAGTTGAGATCACACAATCCTGCTGTACTTTTCTGTGATTGATATATCAGTTCCTGATCCTCTCTGTACCTAACCTTTTATCCTGGTTTGGGACAGGAGGAGTGGCTCAAATGGCTAATATGACCTGAAGCACTTTTTTGCAGGCACATCCCTTCGAACCCTATGCCTCCAAATGCATTACAAAGTCAAATAAATTAAAAAAAAAAAAAAAAACAAAACAAAAAAAACACAACAAACCAAAAACAAAACCAAAAACACAACCAAAAACCAAACCACCACAACCAAAAAACAGGCTTGACTAGAAATGAACTTTCCAAACTCACTTTTACAATTTAAATCATGAACCAAAGTCATTTGTGGAACAGACAGAAAAAAATGTTTGTTTTGTGGTAGCTGTGCTTCTGTGCTCTTTATGACTAGTATGACCATTTTCAACGGAAGTACCTCTTTTTGGGTGGTGAATGAGACAGATTTAACAGATGGATGGAGAAGATGACAATTGCTCATGCTTCTTAATCTTTACAATAGAAGGAAGGATGGGAACATTTGGTATATATGCCCTTCCATGCCCACATACTAGCAATGCAGCGTGGGAAGGCTGGCACCGCGTATCTTTTCTGCTGTTTTTAATGAACTTTAACCTACCTGGCATGTTCCAAAGCACAACCAGGAACTTTGAACTAAAGAATAGCAGAGGGAGAAATCATCAGGCAAAACTTGATCCTCCCTCTGAATGCATCAGTAACAAAATTTCAAAATCTCTGACAAGACCTACAATTTAGCTGCAGGATTTAATACTGGAAGATTGATGTGTTTACTGTAATGGTAGCAAATTGACTATCCACAAAGAGCCATATATCTTTGCAGCGCAGGAAGTATCTGTGTCTGAGGGAGATAGAGGCAAGTTATATCTAAAGGCAGGTAATCAAAACAAAATGATCACACCAAAACCATAAGAAGTAATTAGAGAAATACATTGGGAAGAATGAAAGAAGGAAGTATAGAGGCTACTTTGAGCCTCGCCCTTTCTGTTTGTATTGACCTGAAATTGTGATCTAATTTTAGACAATGACATAGTCTTCTTGAGCCAAGAGAAGACTCTAAGAGGACAATTTTTCTTGTTACAGGCTTTTACTGAATGGAAAATCTCTGTTAGCAACAAGTAATGTGGTTTAAAGCAAAAAAACTAGAAAATCTTGACAAGTGAAGGAATAAAAATTCATACAAATCACTGAGATTCTTTTCCATCTGCATCTGTAGACATGCAAGATGAGATAGTTGCTGACTTCTACATGCAGTTATTGTCATGTTATTTACAGATTTGTACATACGTTGCAGGCAGTGGCATTTGTGGAAATTTATAAACCTTAGATGATAGCCACATGGAAAAAAAAAAATCTTTTCTACTCCCCTTCTTCCTCTTTGTCCTAGATTATATGTGATACAGAAGCCTAGAGGAAGAGAATGGTGCATGAACTACATGGCACTCAGTACTCTTCTAAGGCATCTGCTATGTACATTCCTTGCTGTGCGATATTTTCAAAGCTGCTATGAAGAAAGATGCTTGCCAAAGGGAGAATACCAGAAAACGAAATATTTCTGCCTCTTGTGCAATCACAAGGAAGTGACCTCGGGCAGGACCTTGGAATGAACTTTCTGTGGGCAGCAGATGTGTGTGGTCATAGCAAGCCACTGTGAACGCAGAAGTTATGCCTTATCTGCTGGGCTAGCCCTTCTGTTATTTCATTTCTGCATTTTTTCTCACTTGTCTAGTACTTTTAATTGCTTGGCAATTATGTTTTTGGACACTAGTCTTCCTCCATTTCTCTGGTCTATGCTCTTCTCCCTCTTATCTTCCTCTCAGAGATTGTTTTTTAACTTTTATAGGTACTGGTCAGTGTCTTTGACAGCTATGTTATAACTGATAAAACTTTATCAGATTATAGAAGAAGATTCCTTTTCTGCTGTTCAGGTTAAGTTCTGTGTGGTACGCACAGGATTTTGCCACACACTTTTTGGTCTCTAATAATGAAAAAAGGGTTTAGTTTTTTTCTACAGTGCCTTCACCTTTCTGCTTATGTCTCTTCAGTCATTTTCACATGGTAAGGTGAAGAAGGAGGTAGAGGGTCTATTGTACAGGCACAGTCTCAAAGACAAGTAACTTCATTCTCTGTGTCTATCAATTATTTTCTCACGTTTCTACAAGAATATTTCATCAAAACAAAGATGATGGGACTGTAATAATAATCATCGCCCTATATGATAACAGGCTTCCCAGAGACTCAGCTGGCAGTTTGACAGTCCTATGCCATAGTTACTACACCCTGCTGATAAAACTGCTGTTGCCACAAATTGATCCTGACAAAACCAAGTTCGTCTCTATTCTGAATTTCAGACTTGACCTTCATGGGTTTACAAGTTTAACCACCATACTGGGCACAAAATATGTAGCACAAAAGCCATATACCTAAAAAAATATCCAGCCTTTCTCTTCTACTATATGTTTATTCTCTCTATTGCATGATTATTTTAAACTGTTCTGTGGTATGGCTAAAAGTCAAATTCAACATTTTTTAAAGCACATGAAAATTACCCACTACTGGTTATAAAACTTATTTACCTGGGCACAGAATCTCAGTGATTGAGATATCCTAGTCCCTACCAATGGTAGTCTGGGGAACAGTGTCATAAGGCAAAGGCTGGAATGATGAGGGGGAAAGCAGAGGAAAAAGCAACAGATAAGTTGGGGTCACTATAAAATCCTGTCAAAACAGAGGGATCTTTTGTTTTATATATATACTATAAATACAGTAAATGCTGTGTAAATACGCTGTATAAACACAATTGTGAACATAGGGCTGCACCGGGATCCTTGTATGAAAGCCATCAGTCTTGATAAATTTTTCAGCATATCTGTAACCTTTACCCAACTTCTGGACTTGAGGAGAATGATAACGGAAGACATTTCCAAAAAGCCACTTTTGGTGGCACCAACCTATTTTTGGAATTGCATGTTTTTAATTATGTAGTTTCAAATTGGTATTGCAGAGAGAAACAAGCAACTGGGAAAAGTACTTGGAGTCCACATCTCTCATAAATCCCACTGCTACCTAAACTTTGTAGCCATCAAGTTATTCAGATATAAGGATGGAAGGGTCTGTGTCTTTGACTCTTTCTAAAGCTCCCACTAACACTAGATCTGAAGTACAGACTATCACCTTCCACTGACTCAGGCCAGCATAGTCTATCATTTGTTTTTAGGACTCAGAGACAGAATTAAAGCCAGGTCTCCCACATTATGGTTAGTCTTATTTTATACATGAATTCTGGGAACACCTTGAGCATTTCAAAAGAAAGGGGCACATACCTCTGTATTTTGTGTGATCTGAACTACTAAGCTTGTGTTGATAAGTGTACTGCATTGCTCAGAACTTAAAATTGGGTTTAAATACTAGTTTGGCACCGATCTGCAGAGCTTCAAGTCTGGAAAACCTGGAAGAGTAATTAGTTTAGAGGTCCTCAGGTTTATGTGGCAGCTGAGAAGTTTTCAACAATGCAATTTTGGGAACAGGCACTTAAGTTTCATTCCATTAGCTGTTGTCTGGTCTATAAAATTATGCTACTAATTCAGTCCTGATGCCAGGGCTGTGCCCACATACATAACTGGGACTTTCAGGTCACCAAAAATGCGTGCCAAAGAGCCATCAGCTGTCCCTCCCTAACCCCCAGCGTCCAGGCAGGAGAGCAGTGCCAGAGCTGGGGGTAAAGAGGTAGTAGTCAACAGCAGATGCATGAACTGTATTTTCTTCCTGGGGGCACTGGCAGAAGAAGTGCTCTGGCAATGGGAAAGAGGGTACAATTTTTAGCTAGAGACAGGAAATGAATGTGTTATATCAAATAGGAGAGAATATGAACATTAACGCAGGCAAAATGCAGAAGAAAAGCAAGCAGGAGAAAGTGAGAAGCAGAGATTAACAAGAGAGAAGTGGAAAGGGAGGGCACGTATTCTCAGTGGAGATACAGGTGACTCAATGGACCTATAGTTTATATAAGCAGGAGGAAAAGAACCAAGACCAATATTTCTAGTGAACTGAAAAGACAAATAAAACAGGGACCTTGAACCTTAGCAACTTTTCAAAAGAAACTGCACTTCAGGAAGAGTCTCCAACTGCTCAGAGGGTGTTTCCAAGTCATCTGAGCATTTGTCGCTTCCCTTAGGGCTGCTGAAAACGTCCCAAGCTTAACATCATGACGTCAAAAGGAAAATCCCTGATCTACTTTGCAAAAACAACACCTTGTCCAGTGACAAGTATTAGTGAACAATTCTGGAGTATCTGAGCTGCAGCAATACGACTGCGTTCTCATTTATAGACCTTCTACTCTCAAATAAGATCCATCCAAATTACCTCCGCTTTGTCAATTCTCAGGGCGTGCTGTCTGGTGTGTATATTGCCTAGGCAGCTGCAGAAGGCAAAATGCAGAGTCGGGGCAGGTGGGGAGCCAAGCTCGTTGTGGGTAGGTTTGTGTGCAAGAACATCTGCAAGTTCTGAGGGCTAGTTTGCAGCATTTCTGTTTGTTGATTTATGGCCGAGGAGGCGCTTAGGGCTCTGGAGCAGCTTTTTAATGTTTATCCCAACAAAAAAGAAATATTTAAAAAAAAAAAAGAAAAAAAAAAAGAAAGGAACCCCAGATGATTAGGATAATTCTGCTGTATGCAGAAATAAAGGTGTTTGATGGAGAAGCTGAGATTAAAATCATTATGGTTGGATACATCCAGGCTAAGTTGGAATCTTATCCTAGTGTCCAATTAATCAGTTACTCTGATCACTGCTATTTCTCACAAGTTCAGTCTGTGAATAAATAACCTGTAAGGGTACATTGTTGCAATTTTGTTATAACCTTAAATAAGAATGACATAACACGAAGCTTTAAATACCTGAGGGTTTCAGGCCAATACTATTACTTGTGAAGAACAGAGTCACAGGCAGTTTGGGTTTCCTTTTAAACAATGGCTTATGGCACAGGACAAAGGATTTGTCATTTGCTGTGACAAATGTGCTAAAAATAACCATTTGCTAAGACTTAGGTCAGAAAAGGACTTTATTCTGTTAAACCATCCTGACTGTTTCTTCCTGTTCTCCCTTGCGAGGGATGAAATCATGGGCTATCTACCTGAAAAGGGTAATGGAAAAGCAGAATTACCTGGTGATTTTTTTTTTTTTATGAATGTTTCCTTATATATCTGTTTGCACAAGAGCGTGAAGGAGAAGCTTATATCATTATACATGTATTTAGTCTAGGCATGTTTGTGGTGCTTTTCATATTAGTATATATCTCATTCCATAAATTACCAACTACCTCAAAAAAGTGGTTTCACCACTCTTCCTTTCAACTGGTTTCTTACAGATAAAAGGTCTTCTGGTTCATTCCTTCTGTATCAGGGATCTTTTTGTGCTAATGCTTTGTTTAAACAGATGCTAAATAAAATTACAAGCACGTTGTATGTCTACAAACCAGTCCTGCCAGGTTATAAACACTGATAATTCCCATTAAAGTGAGAGGATACCTGAGGAGACTTTGAAGACACCCGTAAGATCCTCAAGAGCTTACCCATGTCCTTGGGCATCCTTTGCAACCTCCACTCAAGTAGAGAAATTTCACTGAGGTTACGCTAATGGTGTACTTAAGGCTATAGCTTGAGCTGCGGTGTTCTTTTTATCAGTATTGGTGCACAGTTCTCTTTGATCTGCACTTATGCATCGCCTTCCATCTCAAGATCTCAGATGGCTTTTCAAATGTTAATGAATTCTACACATTCTACCCTAGGGAAACTGAGATGATGAGAAATTACAGGAGATACTTAGGTTCACAAATACAACCTACAACTAAATTGAGAACAGCCCAGTGAGATCACTTATTCCCATAATGTACAGGTAGTACAGGTATCTGTTGCATAGTCCACACTTAGAACATCCATTGCCATCAAAATGCTTCCTTGGTGAACAGAGATGTCTGGTGCTGATGGGAGGGGAAATTTTGCTCTCTGTGATGCTTTCCTTGGAATATAGAGCCCGTAATTACTGCGGGGGGTGGGGGAGGGGGTGGGTGGGTGGCAGGGCGGCTGGGTGGTAATCTTTCAGGAATGATAAGCCAGACCATAGTTTTCATTCTCAAATTAGTGGTTCAGTATGACAACTGAAACCCAGCAGGAGCTGGAAGAGGATGATGCTCACAGAGGCAAGATGAGACCAGTCAGCTGTGTGAGGTAAGAGAGTCAGCTACCAGAGAGCTGAAATTCAGGAAAGCTGGAAGTACCTGCCTCCCATCAACACTGATTTGGAGGTGCCTTGGCTCCCAGGGCCCAGATTCACTCAAAAACCTGCTCAAGCTCTGGTGCCCACACTGTAATTATCCAACCCTGCTATGGATAATTTGAAAAGTGGCCTCCAGCTGTGGAAGTACTGGGTGCACATTTGGCTGAACAAAAACCTGGTAACCAGAATGCATTCACCATGCTTCGTCTCGATAGTTTCATGAAAGAATAAGTAAAGAGCATGCTTATTATTCCGTAAAATGTTCTGAAAGAAAAATATCTACTTTTCAGTCTTCTTCTGTTTGAGTTTCAATGTTTCATCCTTTAGATCTGTGATATCTAAAGAGTGCTTACTGTAAAATAGGTGATGAATGAATATGGAATCTTTGGTTTATGTAGATTTCTATGTGGGAGAAAACCATTTTAATTTACAGTTTCACTCGGTTGAATCATTGGTGCTAGCTGCTTTCATATACATGAGAAGGAACTGGGCAGTTCTCCTTTTATCACTGGCTTTAGGTTAAAGAGGCAAAATCAAACTCATGTAAATTACTTTCACATAATTATCCAGCTTAACTTCAATGGGCATTAAAAAGTTACTTGAAGTTCACAGCCTACAGAATACATTCTGAAGTGGCTGTTCTTTTTTTTTTTTTTTTTTTTTTTAAAAAAAAGTCTGTTTTTACACTTAAAATCTCTGAATGAGAGGAAAACAGTGTGTGACTGAATGTGCTGCAAACAAATAATTCTCCAAATTATTATTTTAAGCAATCCTAATAAGGTGAAAATTGAACTGAGAGTTCTATTTTTTTTCCTTAGGAATAAGTCATAAAAAGAAAAAATAACTAATTTTGTAACTTACAGCCACAATATTCTATGCTGTAATTATTATTTATGTATCTTATATCTCCCATCATAACAGAGCATTGTAAGGAAACCATACCATGGAATATAACAAACTCTGCCTGATCTGTGTGTTTTTTTCAGTACAAGAGAGGAATAGTTGTAGTAAATAAGATGACAGCACCCTTGAAAGATAATATGTATTGCTACTCTCACTTGTGAATCTTAAATCACTTACTTTTACTTTAGAGTGGGACTAAATGAAGTACAGTAATACAGTTTCAAGTTAGAGAGTCCACTGATTTTAAACACCTTTATTTCAAAGTATCTATCTGAGCCATGTTGTAGGAAACCTGAAAATTAAGGTAATCCAAATAAGTCTATACTTTTCAAGTTTTTGGTCTATGATTTTGCAACAGTGCCCCAGTTTTGCAACATGATATTTTTGTCTGACGATGACTGAGTAGCAAAGATTTGAAGACAGAATATCTAAGAACTACATTAAGAATTAGATAGTACTTAATTTGGTTATGTCTAGTACCAATGCAGATTCCAAATTTGAAAATGCTTGTGCCTAGACAGCTTAGAAATGCTAATTCACCAGCTCTTAGAAATACGGAAATTTATTTTTTTTTAATCAATATGTTTGACTAATTGCTTAACATGCTGCAAAAATATATTTTTTTGAATAAGTAAACAACAGAACAACAGAAACAAAACATATTTGAGATTTATTGACAATGCTGTTTAAAATACAAATTAAAATCAAATTGGCAATACTTGGTGGTGTTTAAAATACATTGATTGTAAAATACAAGTGCATTAAAGTATGAGAAAATATTTGGAGTCCAGTCCTTTGGCTTGCCTTGAACGATAGAGTTTGAAAGATTAAAGATCCTGGCAAACAATGTTGTCCGGGGAAAATACTCAGATTTCCTTCTTGCTTTTTAACTAGTTTTATTGTAGGTTAATTTTGAAATGACAGGAAATCTCAATGCATGAGATTGCAAGATTTTCTCTTTTTTGATAGAACGATAATCATCTGAAACAATAAGAGTGAGGTGAATGTGTCTTATCTACCTAAATGCTAAATCTTACCAACTTTTTTCAATATAAAGCCCCTTTCCACACAAAAACGATGAAAGGAAAATGTGTTTCAGTATAAATTCAGAATTCTAGATTCATCCTATAAAGAGAAAATATATGACAAAGAACTGGTCCCATCTCCAGTATACTCCTTCAGTCAATTATCAGCAATTTTGCATTCATATATGTTATTAAACAGATGCTATGAACTCCAGGCTACAATATGAGAGAACTCTAACCTTTTCTCACTTTAAATATGGTACAAATGACTCAGCTGTGCCTGTTAGGGAAGACTAGAGATGAAAGAGATGGATATCTGAAGAAAACTCCCAGCACTGAGCATACAAAATAATAATAAAAAGCGTTCAGTGGAGAAGGGAGGACTATGAGAAAAGAAATGTGTTACTAGAAATGTTTCTCAAATGTAACCCTTAATAAAGCATTATATATCTAAAATAAAAATTTGATGTAGTCAGAAAGAAAAACATTTTAAAAATTTGATCACTTTTTTTCTTTAACCCAATGATTTGCAAACTAAACAGAGGAAAAGCATAATGGCTTTGCAGCAGCAGCTTTCCCAGCGTAAGGAGGCCTTCTGGTGGTCAAAACAATGAACATTTTTTCCAGAGATAAATATTATTTATCCAAATGTATGTGAAATTCTACTCAAATTTACGTGCATAGAAGTTAAAATTCACCTGTTGTGTGGAAAGCTACTTTAAAGATTTAAGCAGTGATTGTTTGTGCCTTGACCTTTTGCTGTTAATGCATAAATTTTGCCCTTCAGTCAGTTTATGAGGAATTAAGAAATTTAACATGAATATGTATTGCCAAAACTTTGCTTAAGTGAGACCATATGCTGATATCAATCATTGATCCTCTGCATTTTATTTGAACAATTAAAAGTTAAAGTATTGTAATAAACCACTTTGCAACAAAATAATTCTTAATAACATATTTAACCTGAATATTGATTATCTCAACAGTCACATTTCATATTTTTCAAACAATTGGGGTTTTTTTTTTGCCCAGCATGGTAGATTTTCCTTTTCAGCAGTACAGCCAGATATTCAGTGCGATATCTGTTTTGTTATATTTTATTTTAAATGAAGATATTTTCTGGTATACAAACCAAAAAGTATTTAATCCTAAAATATTTATGTTCCACTTGAATCCTGAGATTACTTTACTATGAGGGATTTCTTCAATGCCAGTGCTTCAGTTAGAATAAACATTCCCAGCTAACACACTTGAATTGATACTGAGAATATCTTCCAACACGTAGAAAGCATAGGTGCTGCTGGGAGATGCAGTTGGATGAATAAAGATATTCTTCCTAGTCTTCAGTCTGGTTTGAACTGTGAAAAAATAGCTCCACTGACACCGGATATTTGTAGCTAGTTTCTCAGCTGGTTTGTTAAACAAAGAGCAATAGATTTTAGCTGTAACTATTAAGATCATCAACAGCTCATATCAGTTTCTTCAGCACTGAACTACTTCACGTTTCAGCCTAGGAAGGAGAAGACACTTGTCAACTTCTCAAGGAGCCTTAACCTCTGTTAACAGGGCTGCTGCCGTTAGCTGGGGCCTCATACTGTCCCCACTGTGAGAGGCCACCTTTGACGTGCCAATGATAGGTCATTAAACCCTGGTGGCAAGAGGAAATAGTGTTCCTTTCCAGAAAAATTCTGAGACAGCCAGACATGCATGAGCTTCATGAATCCTGGAAAATTCAACTTTAAGTCACAGCTGTTCTGTAAACCAACACTGGAATTTTCTAGACATTCTTCACTGTAGTGAAAAAGCTTTCAGAGTGATGCTATTGTATATCTGAAATAGTATGCCAAAAATTTAACCTCAACTGTAAATCACCAGTCAGCTGAAATACATCCAGCAGTATTGCAGTATTATATGAGGCCTTGTGTGTGTTTTCTTTTGAGCTAGATTTTTTAAAAAGTACATTCAACGTGTCCTTCAGCATTATTAACTACAACCATCAGATGGCAGTCCATAGTCAAGTAAAAAATATATTCCCAGTGTCTAGGTGGAGTTATGTGGAAAGCAACTTGCTCTCAATCTTTTTCTAAAATCCAAAGAAAAGAAACAGATTTCAAGATTCTCCTTGGTAGTCTCAGCTTTTGCAATCCTTTCTGGCCAGTGAGATCTGTCCTTTCTTTTTCTTCCAAACTTGAATTGTGAACTCACTGTAACTGCACAAACATGTCCCAAGAGCGAATGGCTTTTCCCTCCAAGTTTTGCCAAAGGTTCTAGCTCTTTGACCTGTAATTCTGTTGATAACATGCTCAGAAATTTAAAAATCTCCTTTACTCTTTAATAGGGACTTTTCTAATAAAAATAAAAAAAAGAAGGGGTTGGTGTAGAGAATTCAGGTACATTGATATAGGAGAATGGCAATTTAATCAGACAACATTTAATCAAAATGTTGTCTGCTGGTGTGCAAGTGCAGTGATCATCCTCCTTGTTCTTTGGAAACTCCTTTTAAAGAAAACAAGATTTTTTAAAATATTTTTTTAGAGGTACTAGAAGACTGGTGTCTCCTAGATTTTCTTTCCAGTTCTGGAACCTTACTCTGGGAGCTCTTCAGGGCCAGAGCTCTTAGGAACAACTTTAAATCTTCAGCTTAGCCTGTCAGTAGTACTGCTCGGTACCTTTTAGGAAAACTAATAATGATTTGGGGAAAACTAGTGGTAAATCTTACTTTTAAAACTCAATTAAAAATAGGTTCATGGAACTTTGTGTTTCTTATTGATGTTCCAAGAACACTCTTTGTACCTGTTTGTGTACTACACAAGAGCTGGTACTGGGATTAATTTTCCAAACCAGCTTTGGTGAGGAGAAACCACTGATTTTGGGTCATTTCTCCTGTATCTGCAAAACCCAGTGGACAGGCTGAGCAGACATTCCTTGTCAAGCCATGAGAGGGAGTTAAAAGATGCACTGACTCACAGTATGTCTAAAAATGCTACCCAAAAGATGCTAAAGATGCTATCAGCCAGTGATAGATAGAACTGTAAAAACTGAGAATAGGAAATGCTTTGCTTTTGATGCAGGAAAAAAGACATCTGAGATCCATTCCAGCCTCTTTTTTCACAGTGGGGTCTGTAACATTTTGCACATATTTGTCTTCTAGCCTTCCTGCTTCCCCAGCTACGCTGGCAGATCAGACAAAATTTATTAGGGTCATGCATATTTTGTTAGTTCCAGTGTTCAGAGTTTGCCTTGTCTTTCATTTATCCCCCAATGCATCTTCCTTTCCAGCCAAAAGCCATAACTTGGTACAAAATGTCTGTTGCAAACCCAAAAGCAGCCTTCTTCGATGTTATGACTTGGCTTCTGGCTGGAAGCCAAGTTGAGAAGGATCGTGATTCTCAGAAATACAGATTATCTTAACACACACTAGAAAAGACCCAGGCTGGCCAGCTCTCTGAGCTGGGAGATTTACCAGCTGGTGCAAGCAGACAGTGGGAATTTATTGATACTCAGCTGCCTAACACACTGGCCTATTTATTCTCTCTAAAACATGATGATTATCCATTAATTTGATTAGCATGTATTCAGCAGTTCTTCCTCCATAATCACCCCAGGACAGTGCAACCCCACTTTTTCGATGGGTCCTATCAGGATCTTCCTATCAGTCAGAAAACGATTCTGCCCATAAAACCTTAACATAATTCTCTTTGATCGGGATGGAAGTGGAAGCACAACAACAACTTTCTTGCCAGGTTTAGCTGTAAAAGCCTCCTTAACAGTGGTTACACAAAACAGGAAGGCTGAGGAGACACTGGCCTTGATGATGGATTTATTCAAACAAAATATCACTTATATCCAATCACGGTCTTTCCTAGAAGTACTTACAGATCTTTAGACCCAGGCATGTGTTAGACTCAGTTTAGGTTTATTACAACGCAGTCATCTCTCAGGTCAGTGTAAGGCCTATATTAGCAGTCCCTGGAGACCACCTGCAGAGTTTTCATGTGCCATTTCTTTCTCCGATGTTCCTAGAACAGACACGTAAAAGTAAGTATACTTTTGACAAAACACTACTATTTTAGGAGGTAGAGGTCTTCTGGTAATGTTGTGTGACAGTCTTCCCATAACTCCAAATTTTCAACTCCTTTACTTGTGACTCACCAAGACTGGGCATGGATGTGTGTGTGTCTGTGAATAATTTTTCAAAATAAGAAAAAAAAAATAATTGTAGAGTAGCTCAATGCCTTCAGGGTCTGTTGTTCATATGTGTATACTGAGCAGTTCACTCTATTTCATTGCTATCATGGTATTCTGGGCTTTGAAACCTCTATGGCCTTGCCCTCTATATGGGGACATCTGTGGACGCACGTACAGCTCAGTGAGCAGACGGCAGACTGAGAGACTCTGACTGCAAAAGCGTGACACACAAGCAAACCAAGAATAGGATTTGCAGAAGACATCCTGAAGAACTCGGATTATTGTACGGATGAGATATTTCTCTTCATAAACATTCATGTATGAGTAAAAAGATTCCATTCAGGCGCAAGCGTTTCTGTTAGAGTGTTTGATTTGACAATGTCTGCGTAAGTAAAATAATGTAACTTGTAATTACACCAAAGGGAAGCTTGTATTTTGTTAATCTGACTAGTTAACTATGAACAAGTAGTTCAGTTTTCTAACAGGACATTTCCACAAAGAAATAATGAAAAAATGATACTATATTAATGCTGCTACTTGAACTTGACACGTAAAATCATATGAAATTACAATCCGATCACTCATGCAGATGAGTCAAACTGTTATTTTCAGTTTCTTAACAGTTTTTAAGATGGCTTATACCATCTTAACTTGTAATTCTCTTCGTTTAATTGCCTTTCCCTTCTTGAAAGAATCTTGGGTTTAGTGCAATAAGACAGTTGCATTTCCAAGAAACCTGATTTTCCTTAGTCTGATGTCCAGCCAAAAGCCAGAAATATAGCTGGGTTCATGTCCAGAAATGACTCTGTATTGGTTGTTATCAGTTACACCTATCACTTAGCAGGTCATAAGGACTCTTCAGAGAATAAACAGGCAGTGCTTAGTTCTTGGAGACATATTTTAAAAGTCTGTTTTCCCTCTCTGGGTTTAATTTCTCTTTTGGCCTTTACTATCCAAACCCATTTGGTTTCTGGACTTATTGAAAAATGTTTCTTTTTCAATGTTATCTGAAGTGGAAATGAAATTAGACAGTAAAGTTGTTCTGTGTTTCTCATTGTAATTTTCCTAGAGGTTATTTTTCAAGAGCAAAAGGAACAGTACGCTAAATGACATTTGGATGTTAAGATATTGTTGCAAAATCGAATAATGACTCATTCATAAACTGAAATTAGTAAATACTTCGCGTAATTGAACATCCTTATATTGTCTTACTTCAACTAGGGAAAGTATTCCTGTTGCATATTGCTACTGCTACATCTGTAGAAATTAGAGAGGCATGGATTTGACGGATGGACCACTTGGTGGATAAGGAATTGGCTGGATGGCCGTACTCAAAGAGTTGCAGTCAACAGCTTGACATCCAAGTGGCAAGCAGTGATGAGTGGTGCTCCTCAGAGGTTGGTATGGGGATCGGCGCTGTTTAACATCTTTGTCAGTGACATGAATGTTGGGATTGAGTGTACCCTCATCAAATTTGCTGATGACACCAAGCTGTGCGGAGCAGTCGACACACTGGGGGAAGGGGTGCCATCCAGAAGGACCTGGACAGGCTTGAGAGTTGGGTCTGTCCAAACCTCATGAAGTTCAACAAGGCCAAGTGCAAGGTCCTGCACATGCATCGGGGCAACCCCATGCACAAACACAGGTTGGGCGGAGAATGGCTCGAGAGCAGCCCTGAGGAGAAGTACTTGGGGGTGTTGGTTGAGATGAGAAGCTCAACATGACCCAGGAATGTGTGCTTGCAGCACAGAAAGCCAACTGCATTCTGGGCTGCATCAAAAGAAGCATGGCCAGCAGGTGATTCTTCCCCTCTACTCTGCTCTCTTGAGAGCCCACCTGGAGTACTCTGGACCCCCCAAAATAACAAGGCCACAGATCTGTTGGAGCAAGTCCAAAGGAGGGCCACAAAGATGATCAGAGGGCTGAGCATCTCTCCTATGAAGACAGGCTGAGGCAGTTGGGGTTTTTCAGTCTGGAGAAAAGAAGACTCCAGGGAGACCTTGTAGCGGCCTTTCAGTACCTACAGGAAAGATGGGGAAGGACTCTTTATCAGGGAGTTTAGAGATAGGATGAGGGGTAATGGTTTTAAACTGGAAGAGGGGAGGTTTAGATTAGATATGAGGAAGAAATTCATTACCCTGAGGAAGATGAAACCCTGGAACAGGTTACCCAGAGAAGCTGTGGAAGTATTCAAGGCCAGGTTCAACGGTGCTTTGTGCAACCTGCTCTAGTGGGAGGTGTCCCTGCCCATGACAGAGGGGTTGGAACTAGATGATTTTTAAGGTCCCTTCCAAGCCAAACCATTCCATGATTCTATGATCTCACACAAGAGACAGCTGCGGGTCACTTGTGAATTGTTGTCTTAGTGCAGCTATGTGGGGCTTCTGCATAGAAAATGAACACTAACAGCTTGATTGTGTATCTCATATCAACAAGATTCATCATATATATATCTGGCAAGTTTTTCCATATTAAAAAGAAAAAAAAAAAAGGGAACTCTTTTGATCTGTGAAATTAGACTACCTAATTATTAATACAAATTGATACAGGAAGAAACCAATTCTCCATGTTCTTCTCCTGTCTTCTCTCAGTGCAGAATGCATGTATTTTTGGCAGGCAGAATTATGTGCCAGAAATTCTGTATTCTTGATGGTTCTGATACACTTTTAGTAACATACAAATGATGAGAAGAAACGGGCATGTGCTACCGATCTTGTCATATGCAGGACTGCTGAAGAGCTGGCTTTCACAGTGTTATTCCTTGTATGGCTCTAAACCTGTCCTTGCTTTTATGAACACCCAAAGTCAGCTGTCTGACCACGTTGCGAGAGGGCACTAGGCCATCTGAACAGGTGGCCACGAGCATTGACACAGAAAGATGCTCCTCACGTGTGCTTGCCAAGGGCACGATTTCCTGCTGGACCATACTGAGCTCATGCACAGTTAAAGGGATGTGCACTCATTAATCCATCTCTGAGCTGTATTAACTTTAAAAATAGCTTTTGTGACAGCATGGTGAGAGTTTCTGACCCATTTAAATTTAGCAGAACAGCATATAAGCAACACAGATTTCTGGTAAGCCTTCAGTGTTCAGCAGAATGGATCAGAGGAGTGCAGACTAATTTAGTCCAGCTAGCCCAGAGACAGTCACTAATGCTCCAGAATGGAGAGGAAGAAGATCAGCAAGATTTGAAAGCAGCCTTGATACCCCAGCAGACAAAGTTCATCTCCGAATGAGTTTATGCCTCTCAGCAAGAAACAGTGTGCTATTAACATAAAAGCTCACCCTGTAAATCTAAATATAGTTTAGATGGTAAAGGAGTAAAAAAATTTCTAAAAGGCAAGAATGTTTTTCAGAAAAAAAAGACATTCACACTAATACAGCAGTTTTCATTCACTAAGAGAGTTTCATACACATTTAGATATCACATCATAAAAGGTTCAGGTGGGTAAGTTCATATGTTACTGCTTCGTATATTGCTGTAATCTAGCTCTGAGCAGTAACGCAGATCAATGTAGCTTCATTAGAGGAAACAGAGGCACACGAGTTTACATCCTCAGTAGCAGCAGGAGCAGGATTGTCTGCACTGCAGTCTGTCTGTATTGCAGCAACTTATGTGCCAGTCCTTGCCTATATCCTTCGTCTCAAATATTCCAGGAGGGAATGAGAGGAGTTTGTGAAGGTCATTTCAAATTATGTTATGACGTGTAAAGCACACTCAGTCTTTTTTGCTATATTCAGTAGGCCCACTTGCGCCAGGGGCGGCCCATCCCACACGAAGTGGAGCAGCTCCAGAGAGACCACTGTTTCAGAGTTGCAGCTGTGCCAAAGATTACCAAAAATATTAATTGAGTTGCTTGAATGAAAAGTCACTGGTATCAGAGAAGCCACACCTACTTTGAAAACACTTTTTCTTTTGAAATAATGCGTCTCTAGATCTGCTTCATGCATATGTACCGCTGATCTAGTCCTTACACATTCTTAATGCAGTATGTGGCATTTCACAGATGTTTCCCACCAAAGGCATCTTGACATTTCAGAACTTGTTACAATAATAGTGTCTGTGAGCTAATAACTTCTCAGTTTCACTTAACTCTTTTGCAAGACCTATTCTTGGCTGAAGCTATTCTAAACTGAAGCCACTAGAAGGCAAACAAGCAACGTCTGGTTTTGCAGAGTAGGGGCTGAAATTGCTGCAGAAGAGGTGTGTGAGTGTTGATTCCTGCTAGCATTGCTCCCATGTGCTCCCTGCTCTACCTCTCTCTCTCTGCACATGGGGCTCGCTAGTGTTCAGGTACAGAAAAACTTCTAAAAAGTTAATGCTATACTTTAAAGTGCATGCATTTTCAGTTAAAGTGTTCTATTTCGCATAATAGCAGGCAAGGCTTAACAGCCCGGTGTAAGCAGTTCAACAGAGTCCAACTCATCTCCACGCAGCAGTCCTAACGAAGAGGCTGTTGATGAGAATTAAACAACCCTTGCAATTGGGACCATATAGACTTGGACTTATCTTGTGTCAGTAACTTTGGAAGTAGCAGCAGAAAATACACTAATGTTAAGATTATAAGGGATTTTTGTGGTCAGGCCTGCAATATACGATATAGGAAATGTCTCACTTCAGTAGCTGATTTCAATAGCTGTAGTTAAAATAGAGAAATATATTTTACAAATAGGTTTGATTTAAGAATGTGAGAAATGAGAATCCACTCTAAAGTCTAAAAATAGTTCCACTGCTTAACTATCTTCATGTTTTAAAATTGCATCTTATTTCTAGACTGGATTTCTCTAACCTTACCTTCCATTAGAAGCTGTTACACATTTGAGGGATAGATTGAAGAGCTGTCTCTTCTAATACTTTTCTTATGGGTACTTACAGACTATGTTTCTGTACCTTCCTCCTTTCTTTCAGTAAGTTAAATGGACTGAGCTTCTTGAGCCTTCTATCATACAAACGTTTTCTTATTCTTTATCATTCTCATGGCTCTTTACAAAATTTTTGTCATCTTTCTGGAGTGCAGGTACCAGAGCAAGAGCAATTGTAGGAGTGCCGTCATGGGGGAGGGGAGGAGAAGAAGAGGGAAGAAGAAGCTGGCCATGTGTGTATTTTCTTTTTGCTTTACCCCTAAATCTGTCTATACCCTTTGTCACATAAGTCCTTCTGATCACTTTTTCACTATGAGCTGAGCCTTCACTGATTTCCTGGTAGGATCCCAATTCTTTTCCAAAGTCAGAAAGATGGAGTTTCCAAAACTTGAAGTGTGTTTGGTAGAGCTATTCTTACTTTAAGTGCAAGCTGAGCATCAACAGCAACTCTCCACTGATCTTTATTCCCTGGTGAAGTTTAGCCTTTGGGCAGAGCTAAATCTGGGCAGCAATGGTAACAATCAATGTTAAGGATAAAGGCAAAGATGTAGGCCTGCAGAAGACAGGCAATGAAAAAGCTGCTGTTATTGTTGTGTATTAAATGAAAACATAGCCAGTGGTCTGTATTTGGAAAGTCATGGCTTCTTGTTGGCCTCAGTACACCTACTGTTTGACTGCTGCCAAGTTAACAAGAAATTCAAATTACTCAGTGCATGCTAGTCCAACACCTCCATTATATACCATCTCAGCATTCTTTGTATGGCTGAAAATTTTTAGTGATGATTTTACGTTTTCCAAGTCAATAAGAAAAATGTAAATGGAAGAGGGCTAAAATTCCTGTATGTAGTTATATTTTGGAGATTATCTGATACCCAGTTTAAATGAAAGAGTGTGCAATACTCATTTTGTATCGTTCTACTTTTTACATCAAAACAGAAAGTAATAACAGGTACTGACCAAGGTATTCCTTTATTACCTAAACTATCAAGTTGCATGTGTTTTAGTGCAATGCAAAGGACTCATTTTAAATGGGAGAAACCTGTCAAACTTGTCAACAGTGGAAAAGTTCTCCAATAGACTTCTGACAGACAGGTCTGAAGTAGCCTCTGATGACACATACTGCAGATAAGATTACATGTTCTTGTGAAAATGAATGAAAAGATTAGCATGTTTTAATGTGCGCCTTTTTGTATGCTTAATTCTGAACAGGTATGACTTTTCTTGCTTACAAAAATAATTACTGGAATATTTCTGAAGGATACTGTTTCTTACACCTGTTACAGAAACCTCGTTTTCAGTTTCTTTGCTACAGGCAAATGATTTCTCCAGACTTCTCCTGGTTAGGTGCCACTTTAGAAACTACATTAGGTGCTGTATATGCCCCATCACAGCCATGACAATTAGTCTCCAAAACCAGTACTCAGCACAGTGTGAACTGAATGGGGATTGTTTGAGTGATATCATACTGTGATTTTGAAAATTGCATTTCATACACCATCTCTGCTAGTGTGTGATCCCAGGGATGAAGTGTTGTGACTAGTTCCAAGACACACAAGCTACCTCACAGAAAAGTCATTACATGGACCAGTTATGTTTTGCCCTGCTGTGGCACTGAACACCTGAAAGCTGAGATACCTTGTTGACTAGCAGTTGGTTAGGCAGTACATCAGCTCAGGACCTCGTGGGTAACAGAACCACCATGGGATTAATTAACAAGCCTTGTGATTCAATACATACCACAGTTTATGCTTTGGATCTAGTGTTTGTATTGGCACTAGGGAAAAAAAAGGTTATGGACAAATTAACTCTGGCTTGTGTTGAACACAGGGTAATGGACCTGTTTGCCTTTATACACAGGCTGACCATCCCTGATGAGGAGATTGGATCTGATGATATGCAAAAAAAGTGTGAATTTGAGTTCTAAATTACCCAGAAACACTTGGTTGGCCATTCAGAAGCGCAATACGCCTCTGGGATAAACTGCTTTATTCTTGATCAGGTTTAGTAAACTGCTGAATACCTTAATAACAGTTGTAATGTTGTCTTGGATGTGCTGACCTAAGGAAATCTGCAAGGCATTTTTTATAGAGAAGTTATATTTTCTGTCAGAGCAAGCTAGAGATGGAAAAAACAGAGCAGCTTTTAGTTAGAAGGGTTGTAGAGCTAAAAGTTTGCTCATTTTTTCCTACCGTGTCAATGAGTTGGTCTAATAAAAGATATTACTCTCCCCTCAATATTCTAATTGGCAGCTATGACATAGGTCCTCATAGGATATTTTTGAAGGTCAGTGGGAAGAGAGCATAAAAAGTCCTCAGAGAGCAGTAAGGAGAATCTTATATTGTGATCTTGTTATTTAAGCAGGAAAAAATGAGTCAGAAGTAAGTAATACCCCTCAGATGTTCTAAAGTTAAAATTATGATGTATTTAATAATGATGTATTTAATATGTTGTATAAATTAAGATGTATTTAATCTACCTCTAAATGGAGCAGTCACGCTGAAATGCATTAATGTTAGAGTCAAATGTGCTAACCGAAGAGTCAAATGCATAAGGCAAAATTATGAGTTATGGCCCCAGATTTAGAGACTCAAAATCTCTTTTGAAGAGCTTCAGTAGAACCAAAGCACTCCAACTGAAGAGTTACTCTGAGTTTGGCATTTGATTGAGACTAAGAAACTTGTCAACGCTCAATGAACTTGAGACCTGAGTTGCAGTGCAGGTCCATAGCGGCATTGAGCACAGTGTTACCATCTAAATTTGCATTTAAGAACATTCCTCTGAAGAAGATAACTTTTGGTACAAGATGGGATATACATATAGCAGACACAGAGAACAGAGTATCTTATGTTTCAGTAGAGGTCTAATGGCTTGTTTTGTGAAAAGGAGGAAAGCTGCTCTCCCCTCATTTTCTGTTCCTGCCACCCATAGCCCTTCCCACCTTTCTCCCCTCCAGATTTCAGGAGCCATGTTCCTTTCTTCCACTGGCTATAATGTTCAGCCTTCCAAAGCCAAACTAACTCATTATTGAGGCAGAAAAAGAACCCATGTCATTTTCTTTGCTAATTTTGTACCGTATCGGTGAGTTAAAAGACCTCATGGAAGGGACCAAAATGCTCACACTCATAAGCACTGGAGCAGAGGAGGATAAAGGCGACGGGACAGGGAGGGGAACAAGACTCCCCTTTTTCGTCTACAGTAAGTTGTTGATTCATGTCATTTTATCTCATGAAATCGTGGCACAAGAAGAATCATATGACAATTATCCAAACTGCTCCAAGATCTAATGAAGATTTAATCCTTTTCTATTTCAAGCTCACCCATTACATTTAGTGAGAATTATGGCAGAATTTATGTAGGGAGATACAAGTTCACGACAATTCTCTGGGCAGAATGTGCTTATGAATGGACTCTGCAGAAATCAGCACCCTGACTGTTAAACTATGTTTGCTATTCAGTGGGAAATAACTAACAAAAAGAAGTTTACACCACACCTTCTGTGCGAGCAGTATGCCTTCTTTCCGAACTGGAAGGTTATTTCTTGTTCTTTTATGGGTGCAGTCCTTCCTGAGTGAGATGTTGAAACCCTTGCTTTTCTAAACTGAGTAGCATATTATCTTTTCTTTTTCCTCTGGCCACTATAGGTTTTTTACCATTTACCATTTTACCGTTTACCAAAAATAATATGAGTGCTCTCTTGCTAGAGCACTCATTCTTTTGGCACATGTGTGTTAATTTTCTTCTTCTGAATAACGTGATATGAAGTCGTACCCACCACACGTTTTAGCTGTTTAGATCAGAATACATGCTGAACTGTATGTGTGTGTATGTGTACAAGTAATCACAGTCCTTTCTGCAGAAGTTGTTCTGGACCGCACAGATGAACAAAGTACTCAATGGACCATACAATATGAGCAAGAGTCACCTGACACTGTAGTCTTTGGCTTGGACACTTACCAACAAGAAAAAAAAGGTCTGTGGTGCCTGTCCTTGCTCCAGTCAACATTCAGGATACAAAACCATACAAGCTTCATTTCCTACTGCGTTTCCAACAAGCATTATACTTCCTACTGATGTAGGATCTGGAATCCAAGTCTTTTCTCCTTCTTGTGAGAATCTAGCTGCTAAGCACAGTGTGGATGTCAGGCACTGCATGCCACACTCAGAAGCAGAACTCCAGCATCTGGGCAACTTCACTGATAAACAGTAAGCTCCTTCGAGGCAGATAGATAAGGGCTGAAAAAGGATTTCAGTATGTGCATTTTGGACTCCAAAATATAAAATGGTGATTAATTGTCCCAGTTTTATATGTAGATCTAGTCTCAAGGCATACATAAACTGCAGAGCTTTTCATACTATTTGCACATTTTCTTCCAAAAACGGATTTCTCTTCCTTTTCAGCACCCCACTGGGAAAGACTCTTTACTTGTACTTCTTCAGCTTTATCCAAATCTCTATTTGCCAATGAGTAATTCAGAGGGATGGAGATCAATAGCACTGTTGGACTCTGCAGGCCCTTCAGGGATGGGGAAGTGAGTAGCATACACTGGAGAAGCAGTTTAGATGTGGCATACTGCACGTTCCTATGAAGGAGGAATGCCTGGCCAGGTAAGTTGCAGTGAGGCATGGCACGGACATCATGCTGGGTGAGTGATAGTTGGGTTGTTCCACCCAGAACCAGCAATAGTTTGTGCCATGCAAGGTCCATGGAATTTGTTCTAACATCCACACCACCCTGCCTACTCTGACCTTTACAGACACCGTCAAGATCTCTTAAGGTTCTTTGTCCTGTTTCTTGTCAGAAAATGTAAGGACCAGAAGGAGAACAGGGAATAGGAGACATTCTAGTGTGTATCACCAAAGTAAAATGACAAGGCAAGGAAAAAGCTAAATGTGAACACTTACTTTGTTTGAGGGTCTGAGACATCTTTTGAAAGCCCTGATACTGGGAACAATATTTCCTACATACTACCAAAATTCAGAGGTTTTGAGTGGTTTATCTTCACAGAACCACAGCAGCTCTCAGGTTGGCAGGGACCCCTGGAGACCACCTAGTCCACCTCCACCTTGCTCAAGCAGAGTCACCTAGAGCAGGTTGCCCAGGACCATATCCAGTCCTATTTTGAATACGTCCAGTGATGGAGACTCCATAACCTCTCTTTGGCAATCTGGTTCAGCATTTGATCACCTGCACAATAAAAAAGTGAGAGTAAGTGTTCCTTGCTCCAGATTTTCCCACTTGCAAAAAAATCCTATCAAATATTCACAACTTAATTCATGATGTAAAAGCTTTGTATGTACATGTATACCTATGAGATAAATTGCATTCTGAAAGTTTATCACAGGAGATATTAAAAACAATTACAGGAAAGCTAAAGAGTTAGGCACTACATAGACCTGACGTGTATAGGCAGAGGAAAGGAGCAAAGAGCTAAACAGAGAGTTATTTTATGATTTTGTGGAACATTCACACCACTATTGTACAAACAATCTCACATGGCATGTTTTCTTCTCTCAAGTGTGGTTAAGGAAAGCTGTCAGCAAATAGTTTCAACCTTCTTTGGATTTTGAGAAAAACTCAAGTTACATATGGCCTCATATGTAGGAATAGCTGTGCTGAAGCCAATGAGACCACAGCAATTTTTAGAACAGTTCGTGTCAGGAACTCAGGTTGGCACAGTAAAATGACTCTGCACTCCATTTTGTTGTTCAAATTACACCAAAACTGTTCTGTTCTTGTAAGATATAGCATTAGGTTCTGCATCGACTAAATTGAAGAACTAAAATAAACTAGTCTCTTCTAATGCATTTAACTTATCCTTTACTTTGTAGCTATGGTATAAATTTTAAGCACCTCAGTTGTGCCTGACCGCTGTTCGTGACAGTTTGTAATGAATGAAGACTGAGCAGCAAAGATTTCTAGCCAGCCGACAGTCAGCTTCATTCACTTTCATTGTAGGAAGAACTTGAAAACGACATAGCAATTTGAGTAAATGATGGGGAAGACACAACAGACAGGATTCATAACTATAATAAGGCAAACATCATTAAAAGCTTTATCTCGATCGTACTTCCTGGCTTCGTTTGAGTTCTCCAAACAAACCGTCTACACATTGCATTCCCGACGCATCCATCCCAGCCCTCCGGCTACTCCTGCGCTGAGCAGCGAGCTGGCAGATACTGCTGGCTCCGCTGGGGACAAATTGGAATTCATTGGGGAAAAAAACAACAGTGTGGTATCAATCATTTACTGTTTGCAACTGAAACCGGAAAATATTGCATTAAATAAGGCTTCTTTTAAATAGTGAAAATCAGTAATAGAGACCACTGTGTCAAAACATACACAGAGAAAATGCTCCTCAGCAAGCCTGCCACCAGTCATCACCTACCAGAAGGGAAAAGTGCAAGAATAACCTGCCAAGGACAGTACTGGGGCTGTGCACGCCACAGATGAAGAAGACCATGAGTCCTCACCTACACAAACTGGTCCACACCCCAAAAATGGTGCTTTCTAAGTGGGGAAAAAATAAATTCCCACTGCTGCAGCAGGGTTTGCTCTGGCAAGTAGTGTTGCTCTGCTCTGGCGTAATAATGGCATCTTTCAATGCTGTCTGGGAGGCCCAAGTGTCAAGGTGAGAAAACCAAATATTTTTAATTTTAAATACTTTTTCCTCCTTATTAACAATCTAAAGGAGATGCTGTTTTACCCTCAGTGCATTGGTGGGTTTTCATTTGACACCAGCTACTATCCCTTGAGATGTCATTTGAAATTAACCAGTTATCTGGTGGAATTCCCTTTTATTCGCTACTGACACAAGGTGGATTTGAATCAAGATTTCAAAGCATAAACATCTCTCTCTCATTACTAAGTTTCTGCATTTTTTTTTACATTATTTCTTACACTATTTTAAAAAAAAAAAAAAACATAAAATATTAACATCACCTTCTAGCTTCTGTTTGAGATGAACACCAGTAATCTGTGGATTTCAGCATATAACATTGCCAGAGGTATTAAAATGAAGGTCTTTCTAAAGGTGTTTGGTGACTCATCTCCCAGTGGTGTTCTAAGAATTAATTAGCTAATGCCAGTATGGCATTATATAAATGCTAAGTATTATTGTTGACAGGCTGAGGCTGTCAGTGCTGAGTGGCAACATGAGCTTTTTTGCTGCCAGCTGACTCCATCTCTAAGCAAACCCGCTCTCAGGAATGACGTGGTAAATTACTCTTCCTCCCTTTTCAGTCTTTCTCTCTCACGGAATTACTGATGGCGCGAGTCATTCTGATGTGTTTTTTGTGATGCTAGTCCAAAAAGAATTCGCAATAAGCTAAAAATCAATTAGGTGGAAGTTTCCTCCACCATTAACTGAATCGTGAAGCAATATCCCACCTAGAGAAGTGTCAAGTCCCATTTGTCTGCCGTTCTGCAGCCATGCACTATGCAATCTAGGATCAATAAGCCAAAACCTGGAAGGGCCACAAGGCACAACACTAATTTCTCCTGTATCAGGCATTCAGAAACTGATGCATTTATGGTTCCAGCCCCCAGAAGGAGTCAATACAAGTAGCTGTAAATGTATATTCAGCTCATATTACAGTTGCACAAGCAGCAACCATCAATCTTAAATGATGAGTTTCAGCCATGACTGCTCAACTATTCCAATTCAAGTAGCTACTCTCCAGCGTGTTTATATCTTTATATTCTAGAATGTACTGTGCCAGAGCTGATTTTCTCCAATTTATATTATTTTAGCAAATATAATCAGCAGAAGCGACGGATTAGTTAGAGAGGCAATTAAAGAGGTTAGAATCTGCAAAAAATTATAAACAGCCATGTGCACACGACTTGCGGGCAGCCTCTCTCTTTTTCCCTTGTTCCAGCATACACAATGTGCTAAAAGATAATTACTTGAAAACTCCCTGACTTCCACTGGGGAAAAATAATGAGGCTGAGGATCACATAGAATTCAAACATGGCAAACTGCATTCCCTTTCATTATAGGTTGCTCTCTACTTCATCCCTTTCTAAATGTCTTAATTTTATATATTTTCCATGCCTTCCTCTAGCTAAAGTTGCCTCTTTGCCAAGCACCAAAAAATGATAGCTTATCATCACACCAGCATATCTCGCAGCAAAATAGCAATCAGGTTTTCATTTTTCACCTGAGAAGACCCTTGGGAAAAAATAATACAGTAGCAAACCCATTGCTTAAAATTTCATTTTACAAAAATGCCCACCATCTTTTACCTTCTGCTAGTTCCCTGTCACAACAACAACAACAACAAAAAAAAAAAAAAAAAAGCTTGTCAAAGTGATAGAAAACACAGGAGATCAGACTAAATGTGTTGAATTAAAAGTACAGACCAGTCCCTACCCTTATGATTACCACCTAACAGACTGTTCAAAAAGGGGGACTCAGACAAGCAAACTGCATTAAAAATACACATACAATAAATGCTTGCATAGAAGCAGGTTGTTAAGGCATCACCTGCAATGAATGAATGCAAAAGTTCTGAGGACCATAAAAGAAGTCGCTCATTGCACAAATCTTAACATTTTTCCGATTGTTTCAACAACAAGCCAAATTAATCCAAATATACTAAAAATAATAAAGTGGTGTTTCCCTTTTGAAGCATTTTCCAGAAGGTGATCACCTTCAGTGTTGGAAAAAAACCTCTATTTACAATTTAACATTACATAGGTTTAGCTTTCTGGTTTCTGGTTTCTCATTCCTGGTTTCTCATTATGCCATTTTCTGCTGGAATAAAAAACTCTCTGGTAACCACTATTTAATTCCTACTTGCGGTACTTACACTCTGTAATTAAATACTCTGTCATCTTGGTTTAATAAGCTAAACTCTGAATCTTTACCATCTTTCCATTTTATTCAATCCTTGAATTATTTCGGAGTCTCTTCTCAGAAAAGAGCCCTGTGCAGCATCACCCGTACGCTGCAAAGGAGGAAAAGTCGCCTGCCTTCTACTATATGCTTCCCTATTTCTTCTTCCAGAGTTAGCCGCCATATCCTCACAGCTAAAATTCACTGATTATTTTCTGTGATTCCAACGTTCTCTTAGAGAACAGAAGCCTGTTTTTGAGTAACATCCAAATGTCTGGGGAAAAAAAACCACACTTCTATTTCATTTGTATTTCCTACTTCTGCACAGGCAGTTTTGCTTTGACTGTACTAATATATATTTTGTTTAACAGGGATCTATTTTACTACAGAGTCCAGGTTGTTTTGTACGACTGTCCTGCCCTCTTCCTTAATTACCATTCTGCCCCTGCCCACGTTTTCTCATCCACAATTTTTTCAGCAGAAAACACTGTGTGATGCTATGGCTTACCACCAGTTCCTGAAAAGCTCCAGTAGAAGCATCTCCATTTGAGACCAAGTCCCTTTGGTGATTGTTTTGGTGGGCCTGCCGTTTAGGCAGTTCTTAATGCATGAAACGCAGTATGCTTGAGTAGCCTCTGTATAGCGTTGTTTTTGTAATCAGAAAGCCATCTATTACTAACAAAAGTGTCCAGAATATGTCCAAGCAGAATACAAGTTTGGTAAATAAAGGAATTTGCATGGAACTAATCTCCTCAGAAAATGAAAACATATTTGTTTGACCATTTTCTATAAAATAACATAGAGTTGTACTGATTATGCATATGTTTCTTAATCAGTGGAATGCCCGCTTTCTTATCATATTACCTAGGAATGAGGACACGCATAATTCTCCACTGATATCTAGGTCATCCTACCTGACTTTTGGAAAACTATTACAATATTAGCATTCAGAATTCTTTAATGCAGCTAGTATGCCACAATTTAGTAATCATACTTAGATTGGGGATTACCTCCACCAGTTTCTTCAGGCTACTGAATGAAAGTTGACTGGCCCTATTCATTTGAATTGCCAACCTAACATCAAATTTGAACAAACATTGCTAATACGCCAAGTTGCTGTGCCCTACTCCTCTTCCCTTTGCTAATCTTGTAACTATCAACGTATTTCCACAGAAGGTAGCCCAGAAAACTGTGCGGAAGTAGAGTGATAAAAAAATATTCATAATGAAAAACAGAGTTCCCCAAACCCAAAAATGTACAAGCACTGTTAGTCCACTGATTAATTTGTTGGTTGTGCGTCTGAATGAGTGACTGCACATGAAAATACTCAGATTTCAAATTTCCAAAATTTGTGCTTTTTTTTTCCAAGAAATTTATAAGAAATTTTCCTGTGACTATGGCATCCACTTTTGGAAAACTGTGCCTATTTCCCAACCTCTTTTTAATTCCTGTGATCCCCGTAATCCTGTGTGGCACTGCCTGGGTGCCAGATTGGCTGAGACACTCTCAACCCTCTTGGTCTCCTTCACAAATTCTCTTTGGGCAAGATCTCTTGTCCAAATTTCTACTTAAAATCTTATATTCCTGGATTACTGCACAGTCTAATAATTATGTATCATGATGCTTATCTGCTCATGATTCACCTCAATTCATTCAAACAAAGCCTTTTTTGTGCCATTCTTTCCTGCAACTCATGTGGCACACTGAACATGTTAGAATTAATTTAATTTTATGCACTATTATGTTGAAAGCTGGAGCGACCGTTGCTATACGGAAGACTGCTTTATGGTTGTGTGCAGCACAGTGAATGCCCACCACCTTTCCCTTGGAGACGAGAAGTGTGTGGGCCTCAGTGATACATCGCCAGGGGATGCAGGGTGAATGTTTTCAAGATGAGACGAGGGAAACAATTTGTGGAATACTTCTGTACCGCTCACAGTCAGCGTGTAGGCTGCTGCCAAATGCTGGTTATTGTCTTCCTTCCTGAAGCAGTACCGCTTGAACACTGCAGCACAATGCTATTTTCAGCTCCTTGACGAGATGATTACAATGTAAAGTCATGCTGCGTGACCAACATGCCAGGTGTTTGCTGTTCTAACTCCACTTTTATTACTTTGGGGATGAGAGAATGATGAAGGGAGGGATCGGAGTTACTTAGGAGATTTTCCAACAGCAGGTCAGCTTAGATAGCTGGGCTATTTTTGTTTAAGGCATTGGTATACTCTGTATGTCCGTTTTTCTGTTTTCCATTTTTCAAGCAAATGGTAGCAATAAAATCAGCCAAAATAAAATGCAGTCTGCTAAGAATTTCCAAAGCAAAGTTTGCACTTCTGAAAGATTAAGATAGTGACAAACAGGTAGGTTTTTCCTCTGCCGAATAGGTATTGAAAAGGCTGCAGTGGAGCAAACTCCCCAAATTATACAGCACGCGTCCTCACTGGCACACAGTGGGGTGGAAGGGAGAGGAGAGATGTAGTACAGACACCTTTTCTTTTTGGTCCTTAAGTCCCCTGCCAAGTCTATAAAAGGTGGAAAAATCAAAGACGGCCCTTGTAATTCTGGTTTTCAATATGCTTGCGTAGGAATTCGAAAGAGATAGCTACACTACTTCAAAATCAAATAGCTGTAACAAGTGATAACTAACATGTTTTTTTTCTCAATGTGTGTTTCATATACTGCAACCAAAAGACATAATTCTCATTCTGATCTCATAGCAGCAAAATTTTCGAAAGGATGTCTCATAACTAACTGATAAATACAAGTATGTTTCATGATTTTTATTTTAAATTCAAAAAGACTCAAGTCTGACTGCATTGCTGGATCCAGATGCCTATATTATCAATTTCTCTTTCTGACAGAAATGGGTCAAAGTCCAGTATGAAAGGGACAACAGTGGATCCTTTTTTTTTCCTCATGTTTAGGGTGCTAAATACACATAAGTAGCCGCAAAGGAAAGGAAACACTGATGATATTAGCTAACAAGGACTTCAGACATTCTTTCATAAATTAATCAGTCTAAGGCCAAATGGATAAATGGAAAATAAATGCATGAATCTACAGAAAATAAGGGTATCTATAGAAAAAAAATTAGTCCCAAAGCCATTTGTGATATAATAAAATAAAATCAATTGTTTATTAAATTTGAGTCACAAATTTTGATTGCCTTTGAAAGAAATTCCAGGAAAATTTCATTACAATTCTAAAATTGAAAAATCCTGTAGGTCACAAAATTATCACACAATTTAGGAAAAAGCCTCGTGTCGGTAGAGGCATCAGACTAGAAATAAGCTTTGTAAAGCTCTGTCATTAAACTATGGCCTAATAAAACAACATCCATGACCCACATCCCATTGAAACAAAAAGCTTCTTTAGAACAATTATATGCATTCAAAAGGACTCTGACAGTGACCAAACCAGCTCAAGAGCCTGAAACACCTCTATCTAGCCTTAGGCTCAACTCAGTGCAGATTTATGGTCTTCTAATCTTACTTAACCGTATAAGGCAATAAAAGTGGAAACTGTCTTTCCAAGCATGATGACAGCCAAGGAGAAATTCACCAAACCTAGTAGAATCTGATTATTCACCTGCACAATCATGAGGATCACTTAGCTGCCAGATTTATGCTGCAGTTTATTACAGTGGAAAAAAGGAAAGACAGTCTGAGCTGCATGATGCCTCCATTCCCTGAGCCTCACTGAGACGGTCGCATACATGAACTGGACTTCTCCAGGCTGAAAATGTCTGCCTTCTCAGCAAACAAGCAAACTTTATAAAATACCTCCCTTTTCAATCAACTGTTGCTCTGCCCAAACATTTAGCCACCGGTTAACGATTTTGACACGTTTCTTTCAGTAGGAGAAACTGCTGATTTGGGCCAGATTATGTTTCTCTGGTGAAATACTGTGTATTTGCAAAGAATGTACACAAAGTCCTGTTTCCCTGAATGTGGTAGGAACAAACAGCAGAAGGTTATTTCCTTGCTCAGAAATCCAGCTCTCCTTTTTCAGTAGGTACTCTGCTCAACAGAAGTTTTTTCTCTTGGCTTTCTCCCTGGGCCACCCACATTGCCTATTTGTTTTTTCCCAGCTTTTAAACACATAGCTCCTATCAGTTGATGTCTCAGCCAGTGAATATAAAATAATTTCCCAGGAAAGTTCTTTGTTCTCCACAAATTAGTTCATGCTTCAGCTTTTCTTTGTAGGATAACTGCCTGGGTGGTGGTTTCTACTGTTTTCAGCAATTTTACTTCATACAGGAGCTTAGCTGCTGCTTCTTGTTTAAACTGAATGGAGGGTGCCCACCATAACCAGGGGATTAATGAGGCCTGGAATTTTCTGCAGATCAAAGAAAAACTTTATATGGCAGCCATTAACATCTTGCAGCACAGCAATAGCATTCCTGAGAAAAGTCAAAGAAAATCTGATAATGATCAAGCCACAACATCACCTAATCACCTGTTTCTCCTGGTTGTAGTGTTTCCCTCAGGTTATCATGCGAAGTTACACTTAAGGTAGTAGATTGAAACAGAAAAAAAAAAAAAAGTCTTTTTAAAGGTAACAGGAAAAGAAAACTAAAGGACATATGACATAAGTAAAAAATAGACCCATGAGGAAAGGGAGAGAAATAATAGGGTTGTAGATTTCCATAGATAAACTTCAGCATCTATGGGCTCTGATTTATATATGGCAATAAATGACAAATGACCAGCTGTAGCACGTATTGTTATTTAGTCTTCTCCCCAGCATTCCTTTGAAGGTGATTGCCTCTTAACAGCTTCTAAACTATAGTAGTTTTGGGCCTGGTTTCATACAATCAGCAGGAATTGGCATTGGTTTATCATTTTGTGAAACATTCCAGCAGTTCAGGAGCCACTTATGAAGAAGCTAAGTCTTCCCCTCTTTAAGGGAAACAACCTCCATCAGAAAGATGGAGACCATACTCAATCCATAACTTGACTTTAACCCACCAGAGTATCTATCAGAGTCTTAAGACAGACGAATATTTCCTGGTAAAAGAACTGTAAATAGAATGATCTCAGCCATGGGAAAAGAATTAATGATCTCTGCCATTCCTCCTGTCTCTGAGTAATGAAACGAAATAACCCATCCTTCTCTCACCTTCCTTTCCCCGAAGAAAACCATGGCAAAACAGAAACCTAACAAGCAGAAATATATGTTCTCTAGAAGACAGACATAGTGCAGTGCACAAGGAGAAGCACAGAAGTTTCCCTAGGTAGCAGCCAACTGCTATTCCCCAAATGCTTCTTATTTGCGCAAATATAGCACCAACAAAGACTGCAATTATGCTACTGGAAGCACCAGTTTTCCCAGACCATGAGCACAACAGGCACGTGTCTGCAGTTTGCGCTCCATGTGCACACACAACACATTTGATAGGCTGGGTTTGCTGCGCTTGCTCAGAAATTCTGTGTCCCGGCAGCTGCTTGTCAAGTTATAGCAGCTGGATGTCACACCAGGGCCCAGGGCCCGAGAGCCCTAAATCCACGCATTATGAGCAGCAGTAAGGGTGGTCACTTAACTCTAAGGTATTTTGAGGAGCATGCTCGTACAAGCTGTCTCTGAATACTTCCAGGAAGAACCCTATAGGAGCAGAAATACAGATTGGTTGCCCTGTGATGTAACCCCAATAACCTTTATCTTTTTACTTTGGAGATAATACAAAAGAAGTAATAACAAACAGGGTCACTTGTCCACCATTACACTGGCAACCTTGCTCCTTAGCAAATTAGTCCAGGCAAAGCAGCAATATCTATACAGCACTGTGTTCGTAGTAGCACTAGTTCATAAGACAAGTTATTTATACTAAGCATTGCATTCACGCAGTGATAAGGCTTCCAGTGAGCTTGATGTCCAAAGTGACAGGGACAGTCTAGATAAGCCTATGAATAAAACTGAAAAGCGGGCAAATATCAAAATAAGGCAGTAGCATGCTTTACCCAAGCACTTTTGCTCAGTTTTGTAATGTTATTCTCATTTCACTTAGCCAAGTCATTTTTTCAATTAATTACCTAATGAAATGCTATTCATATTTGCAAAGAATGCAAATAAATAGGGGTAAACTAACAGAAATAAATTTGTTTTATTTTTAAAAATAGTCATCATGTTGCAGGTTCTTTCAGTTTCCGATTTGAAGACTAAATGGATAGGCGCATTCACAGACCCAAACTATCCACAGCATGATCTTTCTAAAAGGGCTTACCTGACACTCACGGTTTGGTGTTAATTGTTTTGAAAACTGAAACTGGGAATTAAAATCATCTTCAAATACTAATGAATAAATATCATAATGTAAGTATGTACTGAAAATAACTCTTTAGGGGAATAATGTTTGTTTTCCTATAACATTGTAACGAATGTTTTCAATAAGAATGCTTAATGTTCAAAATTAGTAAGAGTGTTTAATGAATTTTTAAAAATCTTTGTCCAGAATTTTAGAAGATCAGTGAGAAATTATAAAAAGCAAGTAGATCTGGTTTCAACTCTGGTAAGTGGAAATAAAGTTGATTATTTTGCATAATTTAATGTATTCTATCATCTCAACTCTGAAGCAGGCCAGTTTGTATGCCGTGTTGGTATTTTTTTGCGAGACCTTCAAAATGACTGAGACTCAGGAATCATGAACCATCCGGGAAAAGCAAGAATAAGAGCATCTAATGTTGCCACCAGGTGGATCCATAAGTTTGCTGAGCCTCAGGGAATCTTTTAAAGTTGACAGGGCAGTGGTTTGGCTGACATGACAATACATGCTGCCTAAGCAGTAGGTAAAGTATAGCCATAAGCATGCCAGAAATGCATAACCAAGGCAGGAGTCATCTGCTGATCAGGTATATTAGTGTTGATTCATTGACAGATTTAGTCATTTGTTCAGAATGACAGTTTTATAGTCTCCTGTGGATGGGAGAGAAGCAGTGAGAAATAATGCTAAGTCTTGGGATGAAAGAAAAACATGACAAAACAAGCCCAGGCTGTTATCTGTTTTAGACAATAGAACAGCAACTCCATGCTCCCAGGTTTATTCATAGACGTATGTGCCAATCACTCTTCTTGTAAGTGTGCAGTTCCCACTGGAGGTATGAGAGGGGAAAAGCAACACAGAGGAAAGCAACACACTGAAAACTAGGTCTGCATGGAAACACCTGAAATGAAAAGGCAATTTTACTTCTGCAAAGTGTACAAAAATCAGCAAGACACCTAGACTTGGGGTAGTGAGAGAAATGGAGTAAGTTTTAGAGAAGCTACAGAGAGCTGGTGGGATTCCTCCTTACTGGTTGAACTGCTGAGTAGCCTGCCAGAATGCAGTAAATCCAAATTCATTTCCTTCTTCTGCCAGAGGGGAATTCAGCTCCCTCATAACATCTCCAGGAACAGCCATAATCACTTGGCTACATTTGATGGCTGATAATTTTAAATATTTCTCATTGTTGGTGTTCCACTTTGCCTACATTGCTTAAATTGACTCAGAGAGGATGTGAATGAAATACATGTCATGGTCAGACGCTCAGGACACTTAAAGGAGGTAGGCATTCACTTGGGTCAACCTTCACCTGCCCAGTTGAACAGTTTAACTCAGTCCCTGGATCCAGAGAACCAAGGAAAAATATTATGTCTCCATCTAATGGATTGTGTCCACCCAGGTGACCTCTAAAGATGGCTGCTGGATGGCTTGGGTTGTAACCTTAACAGCCTAATATCAAGAACATTTTTATTCACAGCAATGAAGCACTGAGAAGAGCCTGGCTCAGCAACCTCCTCATGCATTTTGGATGGCTGCTGTTGGGGTCTCTTGAAGGCTTCTCTTCCCTAGCTGTTTGTGGATCTCTCTGTGAAAATTATTTTTCAAATCGAAACCTAATCTTCAGATTCATACCAAGCCGACTAGCTGTTGGGACAGAGGAGCCTGTTGCCCTGAAGTCCCACAGTCAAAAAAAACAGCAGTTGCCAAACTTCAGTAATCCCCCACTTTGCACCTACAGTCTATACAGCAAAGTCCTCTGCTGAGTGTGTAATCTGGTCCAGGGCCATGCACAGTCATGGGGAAAGGACGTAGAGGTCTTGCCGCCTATTGTTCACACTGAATACCTGGAAGAAGGACATTATCCAGCCCCAAGGACAATTTTTTTTTATTCTAGTTCTCATTGTAACCTACAAATAGGACCCTAGGCTGTCCACCATCTGAACTTGCTTCTGCCAGACTGCCATCAGTAGTCTGAGAAGATGGTGTAGGAACACAACTGTATTTCTTAAATTTATACATGAAGTAGATCTCTGACGTGGAGGTTCAGGCAAGTTTCCATTTCTTTTGGCCTTGGAAGGACTTGGAGGAATGTGACCCATATACATCATATACATAAATATATCATGCAATTGTCTTTGACAATGTGTGCTTTGTATGTGAGTGGAATATGAGAAATTAGGAACCATACTGTTCAGTAAGAGCAAGGTCTAATGAAAATCCAAGATGTGACACACATATACCGTTTGTGTAAAACCTATGCAACTGAAGTAAATTCATGGGAAGTGCACTTACAGAAATCAGAGCAAAGTCTAGGAGAATAACCACTATAATAATTTTTATTTCCACCTTCTGTTTTTATGCAAAGCAATTCTTGTGAGGACAGTCACTTATCAGAAATTTTTAAACTTCTGAGGAAAAAAATAGCATGGGCAAGTACACATAAACATCTCTGAAGATGAATCGCTAGTAAAATTATCTGACCCGTTTCATGTGAATTTTGATTATTCAGAATTATTTTGAACACAGAACAGAATATACTTCTTCTGATTTCCACCCCCACTGCTTTTATGGACTTGGTGCCATGTACCATAACCACACATTCCTACTATTGCTCCACAGTTGCCTCTTCCTATAGGTCTTCGCACTCTTGTCCATGGCAGATGCATACTTGGGTGGGTAATCAGGCACCATCCGAGCAAAGTAGGGAGTACCCTACGTGGCACACTGTACTTGTTATCAGGAGGTGCCCATCTTCAGCCTGGTGGAAAATTAAAGTGTGAAACCCTAGCTGTTGGAGAGACTTGACAGCAGTTTTAGTTTAATGATCCACTTCAGGCCAACAATCCCATTACATCTCAGAATATTTAAACTGTATTGTCATTTTCAAGACTGTATGAAGGGCATAAGTCCCATTTTTCCAAAGGACTTTGGGTCACGTGCAGCTTACCTATTTTTATCACCTCATTCAGGCATTAAGTTAATTGATATAAACATAGAGGCGCGAGGGATTCAGCTAGCAGGTAAGTGGAGGTTCCCAGTACATGGGGTTTTTTTAATTCACTGTTTGCTTACTGCTGCATTTAGGTAGTCTAGGCACCAAACTTACTTTGCAAAAGAAGTGACTGAGTTTCTTAGTCTGTATAAAAGTGTTTTTCTGTCTGTTTATGCTATATATTCTTTCATATAGTCTTCAGTCAAACAGAATCTGAAATTCATGTGATTATTGAATTATTTAATAACATGCTTCTATTAAGACTAATCTGACACTTAGAAGGAATGCAATATCAAGCCTGTCATGCATTTAAAAATTACTTCAGGAATTCTTCATTGTGGTTGTTTTTTTACCCAGAAGCTTCAGGTGCGGGGAGGAAGCAGGGGAGTTTACCTCCTGTGTTTAGAGGACATAGATTGTCTTGCTCTAGAGTATGTCCCCATGGCCCTGGAGCAATATTTTGTTCTCAGAGGAGTCTGAGAGTCTTGACAGAACCAGCGTTAATTGGATGATGTATCTGTCTGAGAGGAGGATTAGGTAACAAGAGAGCTTGAAATCCCTGTGGTTTGAAATCCCTCCTTATGCGTATTTAGACAACACAGTAATCTCAGTCACTGCTTCGGAGCAAATTAAACAGGATGGCACATTATAAACACCTGCATAAATCTGTTTTTTCCTGGTTTTGGCACATTTTTAAGAGAATCTACTGAAATACAAAAACCTACTGGAAAAGCAGGGAGGAAATCTATTTCTGTAAGAGTTAAGCCAAACCAAGAAGTTTATGATTGTTTATTACTTATCTTCTCTCATTATAGTTTCATGAGAGCTGTTTGAAGATGAGAAAGCTGTGTCTCCTACTGTATGGCAGGGAACAGATTGTTGGCACTCAATAACTAATAACTAATAATAGTGATAGACAATTAAGTCTTCAACAAGACACACCTGCTAGCCAGTAAACATTTAGCTGCCAGGTAGCTGACAGATGGCCTCACACATAGAAAGTTAAGACACCTTTTTCTGGGCCTTTTTTTCTCCATTTTTTCGCTAGTGGGTGTCACTGCATGCTGGCTTTGCTGGGAGGAACTGGACACCGCGGGGCAGGACACGGGCTTGCCATTGGCATCGGTGGGCAATGGATACCGACAACAGGAAGCTCAGGGACTCCGAAAACCTGTTGCAGCTGAAATCAATACCAGTGTGAGGTTCAAAATGCCTGGAATGAGAAGGCTATCCTTTGACAAAATATTCTCATGTCATTCCTTGTTTTAAGCCATTGTAAAAGCACAGGCTACTGCATTTAATCAACAACTCACAAAGAGCCGGTGGGGGAGAAGGTTACAACTCCCAGTGTGATCTTTTAAGCAATCTGATGTTTCCTAACAATGGAGAGGAAAAATCAATTGCAAAGCTGTTTGCTGTATTTCAGTCGCATAGCTCCAGCCTTTCTCACCGGCTATAACATACACAGCTGACTTGGGAACTGGGGGATCTGAGGTGCAGGAAGCAGCTGAGAGTGGCCAGCTGAAAAAACCTGACATGCCTTAACAACTGTGTTTCACATAGGCTGAGTAAGAGGAGGAGGGCTTCAGTAGCAAATTAAGTATGAATTGCTCTCTCTTTTTTTATTTGCCCTTTTTTCAGTGCTTATTTACACCTGGATAGCCAACCTTGTTGACTGGATGTGTAATATGATGGGGCAGGGTGTCCTGAGTGCACCCCCTGGTGTCCCCAGTGCTCCCTTGAAGCACCAGCACCCACCATCCACGTACCTTTTGCTTCATAGGATTTAATGCACATGGATGTATTTCCTACTCGCATTCCCCTATCTGCATCTGAGAAGTACTCAGGAAAGAGGAGAGGCAAGAACCGGCTGCTGTAGCTGTCAAAGCAATTTGTGCATGATAAAAGCACCTGTTTTATATGGTAACGCTGCCAAGGGATCCCACTAGAGATGGAGATCCCTTGGACAAGGCACCATTCAAGTCTGTGAGGAGAGGCAGCCACTCTATTTGTGAGTTAAAAATTTAATTGAGAATAATAAAAAGTGTCTGGAAGAAGTGAAAAAAAAAAAAAAAAAAAAAAAAAAGCTTGACTTTCTGCAGGTCACTTAGACAAGCTGCTCCTCATGATATATTGCCGTATTGCATCAAAGCTTTGCTTTAAATTTTCCACAAGTTATGCAGAATATCCCACTCTGCAGGTCTGTTATGCCACACAGAGCAGGGCTTTGCTCTCCAGCACAAATCCATTTTGCTGTGAACATCAGGCCTTAGCTACAGCACAACACGTCAGCAACCTAATCACAAATCTGGTTTCCAAAAATGAGGTAGACTCAAAATTCTTCAGTCAAAAGGCACGAATGCTTCTGACTTACTCAAAGTTTATCACTCATTTCTATCTTCAGCTAAGCACAAAGACTCATTGTGCTCCCTTCTGTCCTAGGGTAAATCCAAAGTGTCTTTTTGACACTGTACTTTACTTTCCTCTGCTGCCCTCCTGATATGCAGGAACAGAATAATTCTTTTTTTTTTTTTTTTTTTGGTTGTTATTCCAAGCGTATTTTTACTCAGCCTAGAACATAGTGACAATCAACACAATTCACTGAGCTGCCTCGGAAGGATGTACATACAATTACACTCTAACAAAAGCCTCTCTGGAACAAAGTGACATTGACAGCAGGAGAAAGCATGATCCTCTAGAGAGTGTCTCGTAGGGAGAGAATAAGCTTCTGCTGGTGTCAGACCTTCCCTTTCACAAGCCTGTAGGAAGCATTTAAACAGGAGGAGGGAGAGCCTGCATGTTCAAGAAATGTGCAGACGGCCTCTGTATGTGTTTCTTAAAGAGGTCACCTTGTCACCTGTCCTACCAATCCCCCCCCCCACACACACCCCCCCAAAAAAGCAGACAAAACCAAAGCTTGCATTCAAAGTGTTTGAACATCACAAGCTTCAGAGTAATAAAATCACATCATAAAAAGATGACATATATTCCGGTGTCTCCTTTGCTGGGCCTATCTGGCACGTCTGCAATGTGGCATGCTGTTCAGGAGAAACGATTTCCAGGGAGCCTTAATCTCTAAATCTAAACCAGGATTTCCTCGCTGAGCAGAGGCAGCTCAATCCCTAATACCACCCCCGCCAGGATGCCTTTTGGCAGTGATGCAACCACCAGATGGTGGCATTTCCACTACATAAGATACTATTACGGCATTTGAATTGGCATGTAATTAACGTGACTCACACCGCTGGTAGCATGTGTGTAATTTTTGCTACAAAAGGCAGCGGTGTTTTAAAAGGACCTATGGCTATAAAACAAAGGACAACCGTTTTGCAGGACAGGCTCAAACTGTTCACCCACCGTTTCCACAATCCCTAGCAATACTAGGAAGGCAGCAATTGGGAATTAGAGAAAACTGGTTCTGAGAACTAGCAATGACAGACAGAGTGGAGGATTTTTCTCCTGGGTTACCTGATGATATCTGGGTCACATCCCTACTCCCACAGATGTCTCCCTCTTCATTAGTAACTGGAGTTTACATCCAGCTCAGGAAGAATTGTTGCTTGGGATACAAGAACAACACCTCAGCAGTGGGGACACGGAAGAACCTCTATATCTATATATCTACAGTCGCTTTCATCTCTTCTTCCTGAGAAGTCCACCAGTGGAAGTAACCCCCACAGGGACTTGATATGGACAGAGGAGAGTGGTTGGATACCGCTCCCCCTACAGCCTTCTGCAAACTGCCACAGGCTTCCCCTTAAAAAATAATTTTATCCACTTAATTTCAAGCTAATTTCTTGCATCAGTCTTACACATCATCAGGGGCTCAAACAGCTGTAGCCAGGAGTAACAATGCGGAGTAACATTTTTCACCTAGACATTTTTTGGAGCTAAGACTCCTTTCCATTTGACACCCGGCAAACGGCACTCTTGTCTTTCTAAATTTTTACTGTCTTCTGTTGTAACTCCTAAAGTAAGTAACTCCTGGAAATAAGGCTGGAAGTGCCCTCCTGGGTCATCAAGTACGTTGGTGACCAGTTTCCTGCTGTCAGTCCCTCAACACTTAACATTTCTTGCCCCTACCATTTCTCTACTGGGAAGCCATTACAGGATGTTACTCCTCTAATTGTTAGGGATTTCCTTCTGTTTTCCAGACTAAATTTGTTTGTGTCCAATTTGTACCCATTTGTTCTTGTGCTGTTAATGTTTGGGGTATCACTGTTTCACTTCTCCTTCCTGATCTTTCCCTCCGAGATTATTCCATGGGATGACGTAATTCCATCTCAATACAAAATATAAATTGGCAGTTGTCTATATGAAGTGAATCTCAGATCTCTAAGAACTCCTACAGGACAACTTTTAGAGCTCTTTCTCATTGCTTCCACTCTTCCACCTCTTTTCCTCACACATGCATTGACTCAGAAACATACACTCTGCGCACAGTAATATGGAAGGAGTATTTTACGGCTTTCAGCTCCTACACCTCTGCCCCACCATAGCTGCATCATCAGAACTCTCTAATTCAAAAAGGGTTAAGCCAGGAAAAAAGAGCTGTTTTACTCGCAGCGTTGTCTCACTGTGGCTTTCCACAGTTCCGCTATTGTAGCCTGCAACTGCATGAGAAGCCTTTTGCCAGTAGAGCACACCAGTATTCTCCTATCAGCAAAGAACTCCTTGTGTAAATACAACCTTGTTCAACATCCTGGCAACCCTGGCACAGAATGAATAGGGAAAACAACCTGCTTCCTCACCCCTGAAAATGGATCTGAGCACATTAGCTGGTGCTGTTGGGCAGCTGGAACAGGCATTTCTTGCCTGGTACTTCCTGTGTCATTAATAGGTGATTTCAAACTCCAGGGGTCTAAGCTGGAACATTGAAGGAATACACAATTAACACTGAATATTTTAGTGCAATTTAACCGAGAACCCATTGTTTCTTCTAATTAATTGCATTTGTTGTGCTGTTTCTCCAGTGCCTGCTTCTCTGTGCTACACTTGCACGCTAGGAGACAGTGTGGACAAGGGCATGGAACTCAGCCTGAAGTTTACCCACCAGGCACTGGAACAGCATGTGATGGGAAAGAGACATACAAAACTTTCCTGAAAAACTCTGTTGAATAAGAAAAGCTCTGGAAATCCAGGGAGGATAGAGACAAACAGCATCCAGTGTCTTTTATTAGAATACCATGGAAATTTGGATAGAGAAAAATTACTCTCTTAACCCTGGAAATCATAAAAGCAGGTATTACTTATCCAGTTTAGCAAAACTATTCCTTCTCTTTGAGAGATTTTACTGACTCACAGGAAATGACTCTGCAAAGTGCAGTTGCCAAACTGTGCGGGAGCTTTTAAGTGGAGCAAGGGCAAGTCTGGTCTCTGCTTCTCCATCTCAAGTGAACTAACTGTGGATACAAGAAGCAAATATGCCCAGGGGGACTAACCAGCTAATAGCAGATTTTCTTCTGTAGATTTTATTTTGTATTTTGTACTGCCACAAATGAGAGCACATCCCCCAGAACCTGAAGAATGCTATGTTCACATATAAGAGTAGAACTCAGGTGAAACTGAAAAGATCCCTCCAGGCATGTTACAGTGCACTCCAATAGCAGAGTGCATTTGACACTTAGAACAAGCTAAAACTTTCTTCCCCTCCTTCAGCTAATGTAGAACACAAAAGTGCTCTTAGGACACTCAAGAAAATTAAAATTTAACCCTTCTGGAGTTAATATTAAAATCCCATTTTATTGCAGTGCAGCCCTTATTTTACTTCACAACTGGCAAAATGTCCCAACAGCATGGTAGATCATTACTCTCAAGTATTATTCCAGTTGCACTGGGTTTAAGTCTGCACTTCAGATTATCGCTTACCCTTCCTCTGCCTGTTCTTACAGACACATGATATGCCCTCCCTACCTCAAATGATAATGGACATCCAAGCTTTATATCAAGTGTTGAAGCCACCTGTCCTTATCTTTTATATTTTGCCACTTGACCCAGAAAACCACTGTATACAAAAAAGGGCCTGTTTTGCATCGCTTACTCCATTGTACCCGTAAAATAATACAAGCACCATTCAAAGCACTGGAAATCGTGTTGTCTAGTGAGCCAGGATTTCTTTTTAAAAGATTTGGCTTTGGCAGTTATCTAATCTCCTCCATTTTATTATAATGAAATTAGAAATAAGATGTCCGTTAATTCCCTTTCTTTGAACAGATTATAGTAAGAACTGTCTCCTTCATTTTCCTGCAGCCTGAGATGTAAAGTACTCAGGAAATAAGTTCTCTAAAGTCAGTAGGTTCAGGTTCCAGTTATGATTTCAGGTTGTTCTTTGTTTCATAACTTTCAGAAAAATATAATCTGTACCTACCTTTAAAAACCATCTTTAAACTCATTAAACAATAAAAGTACCCTTAGAATTTAACACGATAATCAACCTGTGATTGTGGGGTGGTGACTAGATAAAGGTCATGAAAAATATGTAAGTTATTAAATCATTAATATGGAAGTACCAATATTGTAGAATATCGTTTCTATAGACACATTTACTGACAAAAGCTGAGTAACGTCTCTGAAAGACAAAGAACTGCAATCTGTAGTCAAACCTAAAAGGCCATCTTTTCAGGTGAAAATGCACTGAGCAATCAGTTCGCTAAAGCTGGAAAAAAATAGGGCTTTTTTTACTGCTGAATGTGAAAGTAGAAAATCCTAGGTAATTGCATTATTTGAGAGCACAGAGGTGGTACAGATCAAGAAATGTCACAGAATTACTCAGTAGGCAGCTGGGTGGGGAGAGCAGAGCATACTTTTGCAGCAGCTGGAGGATTGTTTTCAATTTGGCTATCAGAAATGGAAAAACAGGACAGTAGGCAGCAGAGGAGAGATGCTCCATTACTTGGTGTAAAGATAAGGAACCCGGACACAGAGACTCAAAACCCAAACAAAATTCTGTGAACGGAAAACAGAAGAAAAGATACGTCTGGGATTTAGCACATTATTTATTTTTTTTTTCCTGGATCAGCGTGTTTTTCATGTTAGTAAAATAAAAACTAATGTATTTTTTAATATCTCATGTAAAATGTCTGTGTCTGTACATATGCGCACACCCTTGAGAAGCGAGACCACAGACTCTGAGTCCCCACTGAGCAGTGGCTCAGGGGAAGGTTCACCTGAGCTCCAGGGCAGACGTCACTGCTCGTGGCAGTGCAAAGCAGCAGAGCTTTCCTCCCATGCAGGTATAACCCCCAGATCCAGGTTACAGGAAGGAGCAATGTTGCTGTCTACCTAAGCGAGGGAAAGCTGAAGATCATGCAGGGGAGGTGGAGTGACACCTACGTGGCAGCCTGGCAAGGGTCCAGCTGGGGAGAAACGTTGAAAAGATGAAATCCTTACCTAAGGTGATTGTAAGCAGAGTCCCATCTACTTCAGCAGAGCTATGACATTTTACACGAAGGGAGGATGTGGCCCTGTTTTCTTCCTTTGTTTCATGTTCTTATTCACGGTCCACGTGAAGGCTGAGATTGCGATCACATTACGCCTTGTTCGAGACACGCAGACCTGTACACCTGCTGTTACTCACTGTACACCTTCCTTTCTAGTTCACTGGCTTTTTAATGGTGTGCTTTCATTTTATGCTTATGCAGGGACAAACATGTCTCTTTAATTCTACCTATTAGCATTGTCCTCTAATCCTACCCTTAAAATAGCAGAACAAAGGCAGTAAGTAAAATCTGTTTTGCTTGAATGAATTCAGAATGTATTTTTTTAAAGCCAAAACACCAGGCTTTCATTAGCAGAGCTGTGAGTCACCCTATCAACTGTACCCAGAATAAATAAGAGCTGCATCCATTGAAATTGAAACTGTGTGCTTTTCCTTAATGGGCAAGTGTCTCTAAGGAGAATCTGATGGGAGAAAGTGATCCAGCGTTTTGGGATGTCATTCCTTTTTCCTCAGCTGTGAAACTTTCTGAAATATTTTTTTTTTTGTGTTCCTAGAAACACAAAAGGCACATAAGATGGAAACCGATACTCTCTGTTCTTAGTTGCTAGCAAAAAATATCTCTATTACAAAAATTTTCATATGAAGGGTACTCCTACAATCATTCTTGATACCACATCATTTGTTATCCTTCTTGCTATTGACAGAAATTATTTTCAGTGCAGCAGTTTCACTGCAAAACACTATGCATGAAGACATAGGATGAGAATCCCTGTCCCCTAGAGTATACAATATAAGGACAATAAAAACGTGAAAGCAAAAAAGGTAAACAGCATCCTAGCAACGAGTCTCATACACTTGATTACCTTAATGAAAAGTCTCGTATTCCTACAGTAGTCCCATTGACCTCACAAGTGTTTGAGGACTTAAATCTTACAAGCATATCAGAATTTGGCCTAAACTCTGGATTAAAATAAGATGATGGAAGACTGCTCTGTATCAGTTGCCTATCGGGGTCAAGGCTACTGAGCAGTCACACCAGAACCAGACGCTGGCTGTCCTTTGCTGAAATTTTCACTAGTACTCAGCTGTGTATCATAAGGATTTGGGATGTGATCTAACTGAAAGAATTGACAAAACATTTGGTTTGTGCAATTATCTACTGGCCCTTTTGACACCCACTTGCTTGCTTGCTTCAGAAAGCAAAACCCAGTGAGGTTACTGATACGTTCCATTTAATGTGTTATGCAAAAACTCAGTCAAAACCAAGTACTTCATACTGTATTTGTAAAATGTTGCCTTTTTTCCCCAGTTCATTATAACTATTTCAAAATTAGACCTAAATTTACCTAGAATTTTAAGTAGTTATATTCATAGTTGGTATTACACCTGAATAATGTTACCTCCAGTAATCGAAATTCAGTGGCACGTCCAGAGCAAAACACAAAAAAATAAGTCTTTATTAGCATGGTAACTATGGCCTCTTCAAAGAGCAGCGTTTTATGTAGTCATTTTATCTTTCTAAGGCTCGCAATTTTTGCACTTGCAAATGTCTGGGCTTTGCCTTTTGCTGGCCAGTTGGAATGATCTACCTAAGATCTTGTGAGGTTATTTAAAATTTCCTTCTAGGAAGCCCAGCAGCTTCTGGCTTCTACTATTTGTGTATGCGCTCGCTGTCATAAGAAACCTTGCTGGCTGCCGGCTGCTGTATCAATTCCTTGAAACTGCAGACAGGCAGGACAAGCGAGAGCAGTCAGAAGGTTGCTCTAATTGAAGATGGGACACTTATTTGGCAAACGACTCCCTTACTTAGCACTAACAATTCTTTGCTCACTCTGAGTTCACCACTGCAAAGGAATGTCACCATAGTTGTTAGGGATGGAGGGTCACGTTAGAACCTTATTTCAGCATAGAATTAATCTTACCTGTATATTTCCAGTGTTTTAGTCAGTTTTATGAACATCTTGAGGGACAGCACCTGCATATTTTCTGTAGGAAAGTACTCCACCATCTGCTATGTTTCTTTTATTAGAGAAGTTACCTTTGTCCATTTTCTCCATGTAAAATTTAATCCTTCTCTCTATATCACGAGACAGCTTAGGAGGGCTCTGAAAGTTTAGGATTCTCTTTGTGGTCTGAGTTATATGGGTAACTCAGATACTTCTAGGGCTTTTATCAAAAGAGACCCTCAGCACTGAAATTTCCTTCATTTATAGATAGCCAACACTCCCCTTATAATCGCACACAAGTCCAGATCAGGTATAGTAAAGCCTAGTCATCCATCCACTTTTAATGTATGCAGCCATAAATGCATGCCTGTGTTGAGAAATCATAGATTTCATTGTCAGAACTGCAAACTATCAGCTCTCCAACCAAAAAGGACCTCAGCACCTCTCAGCACCTGTGTAAAGCAAACCCTTGCGGTACCTCAGGCTGGGTGTTCATAACCTGGGGCATATGGTTGTATTTGGAAATGGAGACTTTCTTCTGTTGTGCTAGCAACAAAATTGCTCTGGCAACCATTTTTTCCTCTGTCATCTGTGGTGTTCTCCTCAGCATTCCATCTAATCCCGTTAGAGTTTGTGGCACAGACGACTGGGAATTCAGTGCAACAATTAACTCTCAATAGCAACCGAGAAAGAATCCCTTCAGGCCAAATGTTCCCACAGGTATGTATACTCAAATCCCTCTAATAGCCCTCTAAGCCTAAAGGAAATATTTCAAGTGACAGAAGGAGGGAAGCATTTGTGCTCTGTCCCTTGGAGCATGATTACAGCCATCATTTGAGGCCTGGAAATTGCAGGGTATATTTTTCCATTTTGGAATACCTCTTTCAGATATTTCATCATAATCTAAATTTCATCAAAAGTGGCCCATGGAAGAATTTGACGATGAGATTCACTTTGGGATCTCCATGATTTATTTCTAGTTCACTGTCACTTAACACATTTATTAGTGACATTTTGCAACGTCTTACGTCACTTGCGACTGCAAGCCAAGACGTGATGTGACTAATAGAGAAGGGAAATCACGCATAATGAGATACAGCTAAGTATAAATACCCACCTTACTTCAAACAAAAAAAGAGGAGTGGAAAGGAGGGGAACGAAATTCTCTGTGACATATATTTTTAGACAGATTCATGAAAAAGTCAGTTTTGGAATGGTTTTGATTACTCATTTTAGTCTTTCAGAACTTCAAGTACATTGTTACAAGCTGTCTCCATCTGTCAAATCTTTCTTAAGTGATGCAGACATCTACGCAGAGAGAAGAAAGAAATACCAGATTTTCCTTAAAAAGCTCTAGACCAAAAGCTAGCTATTTTAAAAATTAAAGTTGTTTTTGCTGTTTGGTTTTTATTTAAAATTTTGTTTTTTATTTATTTTCTCCTTTTTTTTGGCCAGGAACTGGTAGTACAGTGAAGTTTTCCTATATTCAGACCACAAAAAGAGAAATGTCCTTAGAGAAGCTTTACATTATAGTCAAACCACCTCTTTGTATTTGTGTGCAATGCTTAACTAGCTCATGTTTCCTAAAAGCCAGCAGTCTTGGTTTTGTTGCTAAAAGAAAAACTGCTTTAAAGATGAAGGCAGAGGTAGTTATTGGGTCATTCCAGGTTGGAGAAGATAAATGCATGAAATGTTTCTATATATAGCCCCCGTGTCTTTGAATGTCTTTTTGTTTGTTTTTTTTTTTTTTGAAGATCAATAAAGTAGAAAATTAGAAATAGAAATATTTTTCTAAGCTTTATTGGATTTTCTGGTAATATCTGCTTTCAAGCCTTCTACCCTGATATTGATTTCTGACAGTGTGCATATGTAAGAGCTATGTGCACATCTCTGCCTGAGTCAGTTGACAAGAGAAAGGAACGCCAGCAGCGGTGGGAACCCTGCCTCCCACCCCACGCCTGTGCACGAGCTGCTGAACGCATTTGCAGGTTGTTGTTACGTCTCATAGCATAACAAAATAAGCCCCAAAAGCAAAAAAACCAACTGAACGCCCCTCAGCAAGCCACTGCTAAGAAGTGATTTTGCGGTCTTTGATTAGCATCCACGAAATTAGTAGAAAAACAGCCTCTAAAAACAAGTGGATGAGGTCAGGCTACAGAGGTGTTTAAGCTGAACCTGGAAATGAGAAACATCCACTATCATGTCCTCATAGTCTCCCCTTACCATTTAACAGCCCAAGGCTATCACTGCTGCCTCCTGCTGGGTAGCTACTTCCTTTTCCTTTTCCTTTTCCTTTTCCTTTTCCTTTTCCTTTTCCTTTTCCTTTTCCTTTTCCTTTTCCTTTTCCTTTTCCTTTTCCTTTTCCTTTCCTTCTTTTTTTTTTTTTTTTTTTTTTTTGAGGTCACTTACGAGTTTTATATTCTGTATTGCCCTGCCTGAACAATAACTACAAGAAATGCAAGCAGTTGTTCCTGATCTATTCAGCAACTCTGAAATAACTTCCCTGCTCCAGCACTGACTATGTAAACAATTTTTCCGACCACATAAAACTCAGTGGATTTCTTACTGAGGGCATCTATTCATTCAAAGAAAACAGTATGAATATCAATGGAGAAAACAGCGTGAATATCAATGGATGAAGTCTAGGCAATTCTAACAAGAAAGAATGTCAGATCCTTTCATGTCAATCCTGGTCCTCTGAGTAATTTAGTGCCCCTCAATGTCCAGTGAAATCTGATATTCAACATGTGGCAAGTAAAGGTTTCTAATGACAGATTACAGGGAAAATAACAGACAGGATGTCAAATCCCGAAAGACAAGTGATTTCTACTTATTTGTTATCAAGTTTTTTTGCGTGAAAGTCTCTTTCATATACCAAAATTAATATCAATTTGCTGCAACTTCCTCCACCTCAATAAATAGCTTTGAAACTGCTGCGCTTCCTCGGCTGCATTTAAACCATTTGATAAGCAGCCTTTTGTCATATACCGACATACAATTTATAGGGCTGAAACTTGCCTTTAACACAAATCAGAAGCGAAGGGATCAAATAAATCTCTGGCATAATTACAGGGCTTCCAAGTGAGCTCCAGTAAGATGAATTTGACTCGAGGCTGTATATTTAGCCTGGAAACAACCAGCCTGGGCATCTCGAATCAGAGAGACCCAGCACACGTGCAAACGCTACAGCTGCCACCGTGATGCAGATGCTAATAATTCAGCGGCTTTGTACCCTGTGATTATGCACGTGCTGTGTAGTGGTTCAGATTAAAGAGTTAAACAAAGTGCATCTCCCTCCCCTCTTGGCGGAAAGATAACTCAAACCCGTCTGATATTCGCAGACAGTTGGACGGCAGCTGAGGTTTCATTAGGAATCCCACGTATGGCCAGAAGCAACGTACACCTCGGTGTTTCCGGGAGCCGCAGGCAGCCAGAACAGATGGTAGAAATCATCATCCCCAGACAGTCATCAGGGGAACCTCAGGCCACATGCTTGAATTTTTCTCAATGAACCGCATACAAGGCAGGCATTCGATCCATGTGACGGCAGCTGCCGGGTCCTGGGGGAGCGGGAGGCGGCGGAGTGGAGGAAGGCTCTCGCAGGTTATTAACAGGTCACGCTGTGACATTAGCAGTCCGGAAACATGGCCTCTCCCAGGGGGCTAAAACAAAAGCAAGGGAGAGGTTCCTCGTAACTCAAACACAGTTCAGTGCTTACAGATTACAGCACATAATCTGCTTGGCAACAGCACAGCGCACAGAGACACTCTGCTATCTGATTTCCCTCTTTCTTCTAGCTGTTTCCATTAGAAATGTCAGAAGGAATCCTTGATGCAGTTAATGTCCTATGCAAATCGCAAGGGAGGAAGAGCACAGCTTCTCCCTGCGATTTTCAGAATGAGACCCGGAGGCAAGGCTGATGGTGACGGCTGAGCTCCCTCCTTCAGATGTCCCCAATCTTTATGTTCCATTCGTGACATGCTAGACGCTGCTTTGCTCATTGATCATCACCGCCTGTCTGAATCACTCAGCCCCTTCTGCGAGCAGAGAGACTTGCCACAACTGTCTGCCTCATTACAGGGAAACTTTTCCTTGGTAATATTTTGGAGGTAACAAGGCATTTGGAGGAAGAGCCTTAACACATTGCATATGACAAGGTGGCTGGTTTTAAAAATCATTACCCCAGCCCTACAACTGCCCAGCTCTTTGCTCTCATCCCAGCCCTCCCCTGCATAGCCAGTCTGCAGATGGAAAATCTCCAAACCCTGGGCCTGCTTTAAACATCCTCTGTCCAGCCCCAGTAGGTCGGGGCAATGGTACTTGGCCAAGCACCCCCAATTACATCCTGGAGAGCACAGTGATATAAATATATATACGTGTGGGTTTGTGTGTACAGAAATAAGTGGGTGAGGGTGTGTGCACGTGCGTATTTGTAAATACAAATAAAATTACTTCATGCCCAGAAGCTACTTCCTTTCTAATTGCTTATACATTCTAAGTTTGAAACGGAGTTTATCAGGATCGGAATCAGAATGATTCTGCAAATAAATATGCCTTAAGATTTTTGTTATGCTAAGTGAAGTTCTTCACCAGCCACCTTTCTCTATAGAAAAACTTAGTTATTCTTTGCAGAACTTTTGGGTTTTTTTTTTTATTTTTTTAGTTTCCTGCCTTTCACAGCAGACAGACCTCACTCACACTCCTGGTCTTCTTTCTTTTCTGCTGTGCTGGATACTGCATTTCCCATTCTCTTGCTTGCCTATCCAACCCAGGTAGCTCCTGGGTATGTAGATTTCAGCTGATTCTTCTCAGCTTCTCTAACAAAACTGAGTGCTCACTGGACCATTACATAGAACACCAAATCCTAAGTTCTATCCTAAGAATCCTTTCCAGTATATTCATTCTTTGTGTTCTACTGGGAAACCAGGAGTGTGGACTGTGCAGTGTCTGATGCAACCAAATTTTCCAGGATCTATTGCATGTGAACGTCACAAATTGCCTGGCCAAGCAGCAGAAACCTGGATCTCCCGTGCAAACACTGACCATTTGTCTGGGTCTTCCAGGAGCCAGGAAAACTGGCGAGGGATGGTGAGAAGTGAAGCTGTTGTAAATTGACTGCAGCACTCAGCAGTCAAACTGGCCTTATTAATCCCCTTTGGAAGCATTTACTCATGCCTGAAATATGGGGTGAAAACCTGGAACCTGAAATTACTTTGCCACTCTGTTAAAGATTAGCTAGCCAAAATGAGCAAGGCCTCATGTTGTCAGTCCTGAGAAGAGATGAGACACAGTCTCTCCAGCAGCTCTGTGAATTCCACAGGCATCCCGAGACGTCCCCCTTACACTGTTATCCTGGATCCCCATCATCTTTTGGAAACCAGCAGTGTCCCAAAATATTTTCTAGAAGTGACCGAGGGCAATTTAAAAAGGGACAGGTACCAAGTTTGGGATAATGGCCACTCCTACACTGGGGCGATGCCTACAGGGTGACTGGGCAGGAGGCTGTGCTGGCAGTGCCGCTGCAGTGAGGCGTCCCTGGCCATTAAGAAAGAGGCAAGGTCTGGAGGGAGAGGTAACGTCTTTCACAGAGCAACTGTCAGAACTGGAAAAAATGAGCAACCTTTCATGCTCATAGGACCCTCCTCAGGCCTGAAGCCAAAGCAGGAACTTCCTGTGTGGGAACAATTAGCTGTTAAGAGCAGTTCTTAATTTTCACAGCCACTGAGGTTTGTGAGATTGGAAATGATGATGCATTACATCCTCGTGCCAAAGTCTCGCACTTGACAACCTTTCAAATCCTTTTATTGTCTGTTTGTGTGTAAAAGACCTCAGCTCTTACAGACTGGAGCTTGTGCTGACTTGTAGTTTATGCACAGCTCTCCCACTGGTGTTTTGCTAGAAGAAAATGTGATGGCAACAGTAAGGACACTTGTTAAGAGAGAAGATTAATAGGAATGCAAGTGAGAGGTGCGTTTTTTTATCTGGGACTGCAAGAAGTGTGCAAAGTTCAGCCATCACAAAACATTACTGAAGAAAACGTTCCTTTTTTTTAGAGAGTTCTATAAAAAATACTTTTTCCCTTTAACATAGAAATTACTTTTATCCTAGCAAGAATTATCTACAGTACTAAGTCTAGACACGTTCTTCTTTATTAGAGAGTATTTTTGTGTGAGCCACTTTCAAAAGGAGTCTTTTATGTTCTACCAACTGATGAGTGTTAATGTCAGTGCAAAGAACAGGATTTTAAAAGGAAAAAAGTTAATGATGTGGGATGAAATTAGAATTTGTGAAAGAAGTCAAGCTGATAGTTACCCATGAACTCCATATTCACCCACAGATGGATGCAGAACTACTGGGAGCAAGGACCTGTTGGGATGCTATGTCCCACCCTTCTCCCACCCCTGTGTGCCATTCGGTGCTGTACATGTTCTCTAGCCCAAAGTCCCCAGTGACCGTCTCACACTGCATTTCCCCTGGTCCAGCCCCATTGATGCTGCAGCTGCTGCTGCTCCGGCCCAGGTAAGCCCAGAGATTTTCCATGCTGTCCCACCAACACAGCAATTAACCGGTTACATCAGATGTGGCACATCAAGTCCGATAGCCTGTGCAAGGGTAATCAGTGCTAAAGGTCTCAGAGGTGCATGCAAAATCAACAGATACACAACATCAAACATTTAGGTATGTCTTTAATAATTCTAACACAAGGAGGAGGTTTTTAATTTATCTCTAAATTTGTATTGACCATGTTCCCTGAAAGCCTTTTCTTTAAGCTAGGGTAGCTAAGGTTTTACTGGTCATTCTCAACTTATTCTTATCTAAAGTTTCCAGTGGAGTGAAGCTTCACAGGTTAATTTTTTTCTGCTGTATCTCTATACCAGTTATAAACTTGTTACCTTTAATGTTACTGTTCTTGTACTCCTGTGAATAGGAACACTAACCGACTTGAGGTCATTCAATCAATGACCTTCAATTTTTATTCCATCACCACGTATCCATTACCTTCCTAAAATAATTCTGTTTTTTATATGGAAGGCCTTTAAACGGAATCTTCCTTTTATGAAAGGATTTCAGACTTGAGGTTTTGCTTCAGAAATGGGGAAAAAAGAAATTAACACTCCTTTCAAGGGGAGATCGCACCACTTATTTTTTCAAGGTGTGAAGATGTGCTCTTATAACCCGTCTATTTTCATGCTCTGATTCAAGATGACAGCTCAGTTACACGTCCCTTCACTTCCTGCAGGTGACAGAAGGCAGTACTGGTGAACGACACATCAATGGGAACTGGACAAGGCTGTTTTTACCATATGCCACCGCCTCCCAGACACAATGTCACAACATCACGTCTTTCCTACTAATATCAGCTGAATGCCCAAGTTTTATCCTGAGAAGAGCTCATACAAAATCAATGAATGCATGGGTAAAAACCTTAGCTTTGTAAATAATACCCGCAGGAGGTACTGAGCCACACAGAATGGTAAGGGAAATCGTAATAACAAGGCTGAGATGCTGGATCTCAGCAAAAATATTTGGTCACATACCACATATTAAGGGAATAGGCTGTGCCAGTCCTGTGGCATTAGCACAATATGAAGCAGAGTCATGATCAGCACATTCCCTTTGGCTCGCTATAGTGGAGTAAAAGGACAGGGCTGCACTAAAAATGTATGGGCTCATTTGCAGACAAAGCAGGGAGGATATTACAGCTTCTGGCAAGGCAATGAAAGATGCAAGGCCAAGAAGGAGCAAACGAGACCACAGTGTGGAAAGAAACTATCTCAGAGCAAGCTTATGCTATTTTCCTGCCCTGACACAGTAGTTTAACAAATCCTCGGAGTGTCAGAAAGAAGCAGGCTGAGAAAGGTGACGGGACGATACCAGAGATGCAGCATTAATTCAGTGTGATCGGTGACTCAGCCCCTGAATTACTGATTGCCAAACATAACCCTGCACCTTCAGAGGATATGAACACACAGAAAGCCTTAAGAAAAGCAAAGGTACATTAAAAGCATGCATGAGAAAGGCAAACACTGAGAAAATAGGAACGACAGAGAATGGCAAACACAGAGAAGGAAGCAACAGAAATGAAGGCAAATATGCACAGAAGGAGCCATGGGTAGAGAGAAAAGTAAACACATAAGCAAAAAGTAGTGATTAAAAGAAAGGTTATCCCATAAATCTTTCTGGAGTTTTTCTTGAGCCTCTGAAGAAGGGATTCAGTTGTAACAATGATTTTACAACATGAAGCCAGAATGGAAATTAAAACCTGCTTTAATTAACAGCTATACCATAGACTTCTCTTCTTTACCTTGTCTTTCACAGTTGCAGAAAAAGTTCTGAAGATGCAAATGCAGAAGGGTCAAAATCTACGAAACAAATTAAAAAAACAGAAAAAGATACATTTTGGGAGGGGCTGGGTTTTTATTCATTGGGGTTTTTTTAATGAACAATGGATGGTGACAACAGTGAAAATACTGTAACCTTGCCTTGTTATCACTCTACCAACTGCACCAGCTTTTCACATATGCAAATACTTACACATTACTGATTGACTGATGTGAGAACAGGGGGAAACTCATTCTTTTGAAGTATTCTCTCTGCTCAGGATTAGTGGGTTATGGTCAAGATTTAGTTCAGCATAATTTCCCTTTACAAAATTTTGCAGTTTGCACCAACACTTCTTGCAGCCACTGGAATAAATTTCAGACAGCATAACCCAAAAGAAAAGAAAAATGAGTTTCTGTATTTTTCTAACACAGTGTCAACCTGAAACATGAACAGTGCCTGAAGAAAAATCATGTTGCACTTCTGAAGGAACTCCCCCACACAGATGTAGGTATTTTCTGTTGTGAAAAATTGGCCATCTGAATTGGCCTAGCAAACTTCTAAGTCAGAACTCAAGTTCATGTCTTAAAAAATATTCTTGACATAAACAAATACATCCAGTTGTTTTGTTGCTTCTTTGAAAAGCATAACAAAGCATCAGGTGACTAGCTGTCCTGCTGAACAGCTAGCTTTGACAGGAGATTATTTACCAGCGTCAGTGCTAAGTAATTAAAGATCTCTTTCAAAATTCCCCTGGGATTGTTTCTATTGACTTAGAAAGCTATAAATGGGACCCCTGATTCTTCACCTCCTCACTCAGTGGTTCACAGGAGGCTGCAATGTCAATAGAAGTGGAAAGGACTTCCCCTGAAACAAATCAGGACACGTGCCGGTTATTAAAGGACTGCATTAGGTAAACCTTTATGGACAAACATTGGGAGACTTCGGGAGTTCCAGCAAAAAACAAAGTACCAAAAAGTACTACGTGTCTTTTTCTAATAACTAAGCTAAGAACCTACCTAGAACTGCTTCAAAATAAAAGCAAGCAAGCTGCCCTTCTCCTTCCCAACACTAAAGCCTTTGAGATAATGAACTATAATCAAAACTGGTTTGTGTGTTATATTGCAGACTTTGATTAACTCAGGTTACAGTCACTTCCTACTACACAACGCCTTGTGCTGCTAGTTCTCCTGTCAAAACCACAGTCTATGACACCACCAAGGTCATCACAGTTGTTCTGAGTCTGCTCTGGTGCGAAGTGGAATGCCTCAGAAAAAAATGAGGAACTTACTTAAAAAAATTTTGCTCTGAACTTGGAAGAACTCCACTGCGGCAACAAAAACTGCTCTCAGCTGGAACCAAAAGCTACTTTCAGCCACAAACGTCAGTCTTCCAGCAGCCTGGACAACACATAGCAAGGTAAGGAACATAATTCCAATAAGGTAGAAGTGAAACAAAGGTAAAGTTAATCTCCAACAGAGGTGATTAAGAAAGAAATATCCTAAACTCTTGCAGACAGCAGCGGACCCCACTCCTTTAGGAGCTGCCATTGCAGCCAGCTCATGCTAAAATGTCCTTCCTTCCTTCTTTCCTCCCATAAATGGGTGCTGTAGACCATTTTAATTCAAAAATTCTAATTAGCATATACAGTACAGCAGGTGCTCTAGCGAAATCATAGGCATCTGAATAAAAGCTTAAAGGACTTGGATTATCTTTTAACAACAGAATAGGAGACTTTAATCAGGTCTGATATGTCTGGCACACACTGAGAGTTAATTAGGTTTAGCAGTAGAAATCATAATGGAAATGCTTGGGTTTGTGGGGCTTGTTTTTTTAATTTTCTACATCAGCAGCAAGACCTGAGGAGAACTCAGCTTACTCTTTCAAGGTGATTTCTGTGCTACCTTGGGGCTCTGAGGATTTATCTTCCTCTGGTCTCTTATGGTGGCCAAATTCCAGACTGTAGGTGTTACTGTCCATGGCTCTGCCTTTCGGATAATTACTTAAATGCATGGGTGTATCATAGCTGGAACATGTTACCAGGTTAAAACAGAAACACAACATATGTACTGCTGTAAATTAGCATGCAAAGAACCCAATTTGCTTCAGGGAAAGCAAATATCTAAGCAATGGCATCTAAGAAAGGACATGTCTGAATCAGGCCCTCCATCATGAACTCTTAAAAACCCTCTGCCCTGAGGAGCATGCTTTGTATTTCTTTCTTTATTGCCAGTTGATATATGACCCAGTCCCAGAGACTTAAATCCCCTTGGCTTGGGCAAGGATTGCAGAATTATTCCCTCAGGTTGCATGTTGTTGTCCTGACAAACCATTAAAGCTGTTCATGACCCGAGGTGCTAATGTAGCTTCTCCACATTTCCAGTAAACCAGTTTGCAATGTATTAATATAGGAAGCTTTTGATCTCAAGTCAAATAACTTCATTTTCCTTCTTAGCCCAAACAACTGTTATTATCCTTCTGCACTGGAGAATCAAAACTTACCAACTTCCTTATTAAAAATAAATCTGTGTTTCACCACAGTAGCACCAAAAGCAACCAGCCAAACAAAAGGACAAAAAACAAGCATAGAGGCTAGAAAATATGAATGCAAGGGGTTTGAGCAGAAGGAGCTAAGCTACTTCCACACTAAGAACTGACCTCCCAGAAGAGACATTGAGTACTTGCATGATTAGACCAATGAAAGTGATTTCACTTTGGAATGAATTTATGACCCACTTTCAAATCCCTGAAGAAAACAGGGATTTAAAATGGGAAAGCTGAAAAGCCACAACAGCAGCAATGCAAACGTCTGCTCTTTTTCTCAGTCTTATAATAGTGTCATGGCCCTGATGTTAAAAAAACCGCCACAGTATGTCAGCAACGTGCTGGAGGCAATGGAAGTTATCAATCAGTAATGTGAAGTGGATTTAAGCAGCTTAATAGAGGGCAAAATTCAATTGATTAATGGTTAGGGAAGTAGTCACTGACGTGGAGGTTTCAAGGAATTACAATCTGATTAAAATTCCATTTTAGAAATGAAGGGATATAGGATGCTAATCAGCCTAAACCACAGATTATTAGTGCCAGCTATTTGTAACAGCTGGGTCTATTGTGATAAAAACAAAACATGACTCAATATTGGTGAGAGGGGGGAGCATTTATTTATTTTGAGAACTGGAGTGCATTAGAGTAAACAACACACATGCACCAAATTTGCTGGTCTCTGGCTGTCATTTCACACCTGAAAACCCAGTTGTCTTTTGGTCAGCTTTGGTGGGAAAGGGAAAACCTAGATCTCTTTGGTCACCTACAATAACAGGAAGTTTTTGCATGTTCAGCAGAGCCACCTTGGGAGGCTCCAGAGTCCTCTACAGCACTTCAGACTAGGGTGCTTTGGGAACAAATGGGGATTTAGGAGATCCTGCCAGCAAGACAGGCTGTAAGAATGTTTCTTTTAGAGACATTATGGTAAGATAAAATCAGTGTCTATAGTTCTAAAAGATTTCTTCTCCTTTTTTCTTCTTATTTTAGGATGAACATCTATTTGGGCTTGGAACTCAAAAACTCAAGGAAACCTTTAAGTAACAGTAGCTGAGATCTGCCTCATTGCACTTATGTCCCCATAAAGTGGCAATCTCATGGGCTTGCTTGAGAAAGAAGGAGATTTAAGGCAGTATTTCTCATCAGATCCTAAATTAAACAGACCATTACCGTGATGCAGTATTTATATCGTGGTTTTAGGAGCCTCAAATTTGAGCTTTTCCAAACCACATTTGTACTGTTTCTGGAACGCAGGGTCTTGTGCTTTCTGTGTTTTCTTTAAGCTCTGCTATTGACAGTATTGGTTTGCTCTGGCATGGCTTCTAGTTATGAGTACAAAGAGCTGTGACATTTCAGAAGAAGATGTGTAAAGTCATACTGAAGATTTAAATCCTTTAACTGGAGCCAAACATCTGTTATCAATTGAAGTTGTGAGCACTGATCCAAATTTGAAGTTATTCTGGTGAATTAGGTCAATTTCTACAGATTTATCAGGACAACCTCTAGGTAAGGAGATTTGGTTTGGTAAAAAAGAGGCAGAATACATGAATAACTCCTAATTTCCACGTATTTGATTCCCCTGGCAAGAATGTTGTTTGGCCCTGAAAAAAAGGGATTTCTAAATTATTTCTAAGTATCTACATATGGCATTAAAATAGACAAAGGTATTTAGCACTTATTATTTATTATTAATTTGTTGAAAACACAAACAGTTCCCTGAGCTTGATGAATGTAAGTTCATTTGGAGGGGATACCAAATATGCAAAGGGAGAATTAAAAACAAACAAACAAAGAAATTCCAGTCTGTTCCCTTCATCCAGTGAAGACCACTGGCATTCAGACCTCTATGGCCTAATTTAGGCAATCTTTCACCTCTGGAGCTGACCTCATGCTATGAAGCAGAAAATACCTGGGGCAAAAATGCACATCTGGTAGAGTTAAAAAGGTTGAATTTTCCCGATGGGCTTGTGCATTCCCACCCAAAATAAAGAATTTGTTATCTGGACTCCATAGAGCTAACAAATCACTGGGAGAAGGTCAGCAGTTCTTCAGATGTGCCTAACTGCAGCTCACATTTCCAGGTAAGGAACAGTCCTTTTATCTAAGGGATAGCTTATATTCACCTTGTTGCCATGGGAGAGCTTCTGAATGGAGACTTCTCCTGACTTATATCCACCTCTGTCACCCACTGATACAGGCATGTGCCAGATTTTAAAGACCTACTAGAAAGAAAAGTACATGGTAGAGGTGTTTCAGCAGCTAGAGTGGAAGCTGGGTTTTAGCATACATTATTTAATGACACTAGATGGCAGAGCAGCTGTTTTGAATTAGTTAAAATGGCATCTTCCGGAGTGGTTTGCTGTTATTTTATTTTATCACATTAGAGTCTGAAATGGTGTTGACATATGTCTATGCTGGCTTTTGATTTTAATGAATTTCTTGGCTGAAGGCTGAAGTCAAAAGTATAAGATGATCAAAATGAATTTTTCAATCTAGTCTAAGGGTGACAAAAGGCTAAAAAAACGGAACAGAAAGGACTGAAGGACCATCCAGCAACCATTTGGCCACATCAGATGAATCTCTGTTCCTTTGACAAAGGAGGATATAAAAAACTGGGGTCTAAGAGAAAGCGTTGACTTGGGGAACTGGAAGATTTTGGACAAGACTCTGAAAGAAAAGTTCAGAGCGCTACAGAAAGGTGTCAGAAGTTTAGGATTAGAAATAAAGAGTGCTGGGTCTGGGCTGTAGGACATAGAGATGCTTCCTTCAGCTCTCAGGGCCTGGCCGAGCCCATGTGTCTGGGCAGCAGGAACCCCTTGAGTGCGGTGGGGCCCTCGTCTCAGAGCTACTCGCATGGATTTCTGCAGACCATTTGCTGGCAACACGTTCCCACCATTACCACTGCCAGCAGGCTGGTTCTCACCTCATAGTTATCAATCTGCAGGATAACTGCTCCTCGCACAAATCTATGTCAAGGCTAGGCACTTGTCCACCGTGACCTGTGGAAGGGTGGGCATGCTGCAGCTGTTTTCACCCTCCACATCCCAGGGAAGCATGGTGTGTGCTAACGTGACTGATTGCTCACCCAACATTGCTTAAAACTGTTCACCTGTAAACACAAAAGTTTTACAGGGGTCCTCATGACAGAGGATGAGATCAGTATTAACCCTCACTGAATTTCCAGGAACACTTACACGTTCTCTAAAATAATATAATTTGGGGGGGGGGGGGGGGGAATCTGGAAAGCAATAAAACTGTTCTTGTTACAGCACTTTTCACTCAAGGCTCTGTTTATAACTTATAAAGAAGGAGATGTACTGTATCCTTCCTGCCATCAGACACAAGGCAGAAAGACATGACTGCAAGGAACTAGTGACACGATGAGGAGCAGAGACTCCCAGATCCTTGCCCTACCCACTGGACCATGCTGCTCAGTCATCATGTTGCAAACCCACTCTAAAGTGGAGCCAATGGGTCTAAAGTGCGTTCTTTAGAGCCACAAGGTAGCAGGCAGACTTCTACAGGAAAATGCACTTCATTTCCATCTCTCCCTCAGATCCAGCCAACCTGGAAATGCTCAACAGAGCCATGTAAACAGCTCAAAAAATTTCCCTTCAGGAGCAAAAAAGAAAAATCAATTCAAACAGCCTTGCACCCTCTTTCTGTCTCCTTCCCTCACAGAGGCAAGTGAGGGTATTTTACTGAAATGAGAGTTTGCAAGTATAAATTCCATAGAATCATAGAATGGTTAGAGTTGGAAGGGACCTTAAAGGTCATCTAGTTACAACCCCCCTGCCATGGGCAGGGACACCTCCCACTAGATCAGGTTGCTCAAAGCCCCATCCAGCCTGGTCTTAAACACTTCCAGAGTTGGAGCATCCACAACTTCTCTGGGCAACCTGTTCCAGTGCCTCACCACCCTCAGGATAAAGAATTTTTTCCTAATATGTAATCTAAATCTATGCCACAGAAGAGATGGAAATAAAATGTGAGCAAGACTGCTCCTACAACACTGTCCCATGAGATGAGGGCTGCCTGGGCTGGCCTTCTGATGTTGTGGGATCAGATGGAGCATGAGCCAGAGCGCAAAGGAGAAAGCAGTTTGCAGAGGGTAATTGCTGTCATTTGGCTCTGCACGTGGGGTTAGGGCTGTCACCCTTTCGCCTAGCAAGTGCTGCTGCCAGCAAAGAGGAGGATGTACTCTGCTGCCAGAACAGACTGCAGACACACATCTGTAAACACAAGCTGTAAACATCACTTTGCACCTCTGCAGACTGGACAAAGCCCACAAAGAGGGCTGAAAGAATGAATTAACGAATTCAAAGAGATGCTGGCATGGGAGTTGCTATGGAAGCAAAAGGAAATATTTTTAGATTGTTCTTGCATCACATATTCTCCCACACAGAAACTCCCATTGCCTCAAATTACCTTTAGCGAGGAGTGAGAGAGGAGCATCTCCTCACTTCATCATCCATTCTGCCTGTTTTGTGAGCTGGTAGTGAGACCGTGTTGGACTTACATTGCAGTCCCCCGGGAACCTGAAAGTTATTAAAAGACAGAAAGATACATATGGCTGCTATACAGAGAAGGCATGAAAATTTTTTGTAATTTGAAATCCATGGTTGACTTCTGTGCATTTCTGTAATGAACGTTCATTTGTTTCTTTCTTCCGGAAGCACACCTGACATAATATTAATTCAGATATACAGATCTCCTGTGCAAGGAAAAAAAGTGCATTAGTTAAGTTATATGCATTATGCAGAAGACATAAACAGGCATATGTTTGTGCATAACTGGATGATTCCCTAGGGAGCAATTAGCATTTTGGCAGAGCAGCTTGCATCTATTTCTGCTCTTCTGCCAGAGAAATTTGGTGGGGAGGAGTCTGTTTTGGTTACTAAAAAACAATTTATTGTATAATATTTTAGTATAGCTACCAGATACATTTCAAGGTAGATAAGCTAGCCAACTTTGATATTATCTTTCTACCAGTGAGCTCCTTCCTCATATTCTCTTGCCAGTTTTAGTGACAGTTTTAAGATAAAATGTGAACCGGAAAGAAAGAGTACTGCTAATGTGAGGTCTTTCTGAAGTATTGCTCCATTCTTGAAAACCTACATTTTTAAGCAAACATGTTATTTTCCCCTTAATGGTGTCACGCAATAACACTGATTCAAAGTAGCATTAGGGAAAACACTCTTTCAGGACTGGCAAATACCGTGCTCAGAGGAAAGGACTCCTACAGTATCTCCAAGGCAGCGGGTTGTGGGGCTGTACAACGACACACATACAGTTGCCAGCCTACAGATAAGGATCACTTTCACAGAGCCTCTTCAGCAAGTCGCAGGATGGTGGGGAGAGAGCCCGAGACCTCCGGTTTGCACAAGTTCCTCTTTATAGTCACGCTAAGCAGCGCTACGCCTCAGATAAGACTTCCCACAGCAGACATTTCTTCCTAGATCCAGTCCAGCGTGTTGAGAGGGTGCCACCAAGCACCCCGATGCAGCTGGGGGTAAGCGTTCTCAAAGCCTTAATGTTTGTTTTTACAACAGACTTCTTTAGCCAAAGAGGGGAGTAATGAAATAAATGTCACACGCCATGAAACGAATGGGGGATCCCACACTTGTTCTTTCCATCCTGCAGCTGTACGTCATAACCAGCCCTTTTTCCCCATCCCACAGGAGACAGCGGAGATGCTGAAGCAGCACACAGGCGCCTGCAATTTCTATGTTTCCTACGAGATTGGGAAGGCTCCCGACAGCCCTTCCATACCGACAGAAGTACCACCACCCACCCCGCCAACGGCAGTGAGAAACGCCAGAGCAGTAGGCTGGAAGTGGAGGATCAGTTCCAGCAACAAACAGGCCGCACTGGAAGGAAACCCCTCGGGAGGAGGGGAGCAGCCCTGTGACGAGGGGCAAGCGAGGTTCAGGAAGAGAGCTGCTGATAGATGTCCAGTGAGACCAGTCCCATCCATTCATCTGTCAGGAGACTTCAGTTGTTTACCATGGCCTCATCCTCATCATGTCAACCAGTGTGCTTTATTAATAGGGTGAATTAACTCGCAGCTCTCAATAAATTACTGGTTGACATTATGTTTTGGCTGCTTTTGATTTGATATAAGGAGGGAGATGCAACAGTAATCACCAAAAGGAGTGGATATCACCATCCATCACATGACAAGGTGATTAATGGTACTGCTTTGACCTCTGCCAGTTAGTCCTAGTCAGGAAACAGAAAAGCAGCTTCTCTCTGCAGCCCTTCCTGGGCCAGACCTTCTCTAGAGCTGCCTCTGTGCATGAGGGGAAGGAGGCCTGATGTGGCCTCCATTGCTGGGAGGAGGGAGAACAAATGGGCTCCATCTCAAGATCAAGGATCTTTCCCAAGGGAGCAGAAGTTCTTAAAGCTTTCCTCTACCTTGGTAGGAAGGAGGAATGTTTAGAAAGGGATGGTTTGTACCTGGTGCCTCTTGTACTTTACAATTCTGAAGCATGGTGTACAAATCTGGGGCTACAATTTTTGATTGCAAATGACTTTCATTTTGAAAGCAGGGTTTAGGGTTACCCGTACGGTACATTCTGCCTCTCCAGGGATGATTTGCTAAAACACATGGAAAGCTTTGCACAGCCTCTCCCTGCATATTAGTGAAAATGTGTTCCTCTGCTCAAGCCCCCTTTTTCAACAGGCTATTTGCTGCCTCAGGTTCTAATGGCTATACCTTCCCTCAGTGTTTTATGAATCTTAATATTTTCTCTTCCAATTACACTTTAAGAGCAGAGCTAAATCTCCTTTATGCAGCTCAGGAAAAGCCCACTGCCCTGGTGTCAAAGACTTGAGACAGGCAGAGTTCCAACCAGGCTGAGCCATGTTTGAAGAAAATATTCAACAGATCATCTCCCCTCACTGAAGGTGGAAAGCATGAAACCCAGATGGGCAAAACAGCTTTGTTTGTAGCAACTTAACTTGAGACAGCAATTTTCAGTCCAAAAACAAGACAGGATAATGGGCATAGTAATTCAAGACTAGTTGGCAGGCTGGGGGGAGAGGGACAAGGAACAAAAGAAAACTAGAGGAGATGGTTCTGCAGCATGACGAGCTTGGCTTGGATGCTGGGAGCGTATGAGATCTGAAGCAGTGAGACTGATCTGGAGAACAAACAGATTCAAATGAGCGGTTTAGCAGTGACTGGGAAGGGGAGCCCCCAGCAGAAAACGATTTTATCAAAACTCTCAAAAAGTCTGCAGCCGCAAAGAACATCAGTGACTTCAGCAAGTGATGATGTTTTATTCTGCAGACACCTGAGTTGGGCAATGGCCACTCGGGTGATTAATCAGGTGAGAAACTTAATCTACCTACTTAGGCCATGGAAGCTGGGAACGCTGTAGTACTGCCAAGGATAGTATTGCTGCGTAAAGTGTTTGTTCAACTCAGAAAAAGGCTGCATTGTTCTAGAAATAAAGAGCATGTTGTCCAGCGCTCTGCTGTAGGACTCCATTGTACCTTTCTCACAGCCACATCACGGAAGTAAAAATGGATCCTGCCTGGGAGGTATTTGTCCTCGAAACACCCCAGGAAGAAAGGGAAGAGACCCTTCAGATACAGGATGTGCAAGAGAGCACAACATAGTGCGGCAGCGTCCATTCCTGGGGCTAAGTCCTTGCCTCCCTGGGAGGGTGTTTGTGCTTACAAGAGGCAGCACCAATCACCTCAGGTAAGTAAAGGTAAGTAAAGTCACCTCAGGTAAGTAAAACAGGACATGGGTTTGCATCTGCTAACCACATTGCACGCATTTACTCAGTTCCTTCTGCGTTCTTTACCTAATGCAGGTGGGACAAAACCCCAACAAAATTGCCCTGTATGAAGGAGCACAGCATGGTGGAAGCTGTAGTGTGCACAGATTGTCATCTGATATCCATGTTTCCAGTGCAAGTCCTGCAGCTCTGTAGTCGAAGGACAAGACTGGGGTGATGTGGGAGGCACACCGGGTCTGCCTGTGCTCAGCTGGCCGATGGTTACCCGGCGACAGCATGCATTGAGGCAGTAATGGCAGCAGGGGTAGGGCAGCAAACCAAGGGCTCATCTTCCTCATTGTAACATGGTCCAAATAATTCTACTTGCATTACATTTTTTTAAACAATGTTGGGCTTCAGTGGGGCTTTTGGAGATGGCTGAAGAATGCTGGTAGAACACATAGGGCTGGGATATGCATTGTACAAAGCGTTTTAGCAGAGAAGGATCAGCTGTGCCAGTGCAGACAGAAAAGAAAGGAGTAAGATGGTAAGACAAAAGAAATACGAATTTTCTGGCTTCAAATGTTGGCCATTGGGTTTTTTCGCCTTGCTTACTGCTAGCTCTCTTCCTAGCTGGCTCTGTGATAATTGCTTTCTCTATTCACCTCATCAGTCACCGTGTAGTAGGTATTACATCAAATAAAATTGTCCGCAGTTGAAGACCCAGATTCTTCTGTTTTTATTGTTGTGAGGAAGTTAGTGTCAGTAATGGTTCATTACCCAGTTTATCTGCCTCAGTGATCTTTCCTTGACTGAAGTGAAAACTTTTGTTATAAACTTTCAATTCTATTCCTTCACCTTAGTATCGTGTGCTGAAAAGGACTCCGTGGCTGTTACAGACATTCAAAGGTAGATCTCATTAAAGATAGTTAACCATTCTTAAGAATAGGACAGTGATTAAGAAACTTCGCTTCACCTTACAGGCTTTTAAAAATCTCTCTTCTACATTAATGTTAGAAATGGATTTCTCCCCATCATAGATGATGGTCTTAACATTGTTTTGTTGCCTATTGTACCTATATTCCTAGTTAAATGAAAGCGTACACACATTTTTATGTTATGTCAAACTGATAAATAAGGCATTTAGGACAACATTCAGACCATCCAAGCTGGGACTGGATCACAGTTTAGGCATATTAATCCTAAACAGCAGATGTGGAAAGTCTTCCCACTGGCACTGCTTTACATCAGTCATGTTTACAACTCATAGGGGAACTCCAGACTGAGCCTTGGAGCTCTCGGGAGGACCACAAGGTTTAGCCACTCGGGTGCAATTACCCACACATGATGAGCCTGGCACTCAGTCTAGCATTTAGGCAAAACCCGTGATCCCTGAGGCGGTACGTTCTGTGTAGACTTAAGCTGGTGACCACGACACAGAACCCCAGAGCTACAGTTAATCTGAGTAGCATTCAGCTTCAGATTAAGACCCCTGAATGTGGGTGCTTACTTGTTGTGTCCCATCATACTCAGCAGACATCCAGTCATATAGGCAATAGATGCAGGAGAGTGATTTAGCTAACCAAAATTTGACACTCACAGATGGACTGAGCTACCCAGATGCAGAAGTCTAGTGCTATTTTGGTTTCTGTGGGATATCCTCCTCAGCCTTTAGCTGCCACTCCAGGAGATGAGGATCTCCTGTAAGTCGTAGATCATTTCTGCCAGCCCTCTGCAGACATCTCCGATGCTCTGAGGATCCCAAGTGGCTTTGTGTGGGCAACTGAATTGCAGCCCTAATGGCTGGTTAGCTGAATATCTCTCTCAGCTCCAGTGAGACTGGACTGATTAGATCTACCCTGACCGTAATGGGACTGTAGATGCAGCTACTTAAATCTCAAACCGAACCCACCACTTCATTAACAAAAACAAGTGCTGATGGCAATATCCACTTGTACATAATTAATTATTCGTCAGTACAGTCATTCAGGGAACTGGAGACTTGATGCAAAGCATTATCTAAATCCAGGAGACAGACTCATAGCCTCTGTATCTTAAGAGTGTATCCAAACTACTATGCTATGTACTACTCCAAGGGCAGGACTGACATCTCCCTCCCTTTAGGCTGAAGAGCCCCATGCAGCTGGGGGAAATAGTAGGAAAGTGTGTAAAAAGGAACCTGCCTGTGAGGTCTTGCAGCCATGGCTGCATAGGATCTGACTCATGGATTTTTCTTTCCCCAGGACTTTCTAAAGTAAAAGACACAGGACCAGGTCCATCTCCGAAAGCTGGCTAGAGGTCCCAACCAGCAGGTTACACAGACAAGTTCCTGTCTCAGTTATTCACTTGTTGACCCCATGAATCCATCACATAATCACAGACTCATATAATGTCTTTATTCATGTATTTTACTGTTAGGCATAACGTCAGGGTCTGCATGTGTCACATTATATTTTACCTGTACCAAGGCCCAATAATTTGGGCTTGATTAAAACTTATCCTTCCAGAAAGACATCCAGAGCAGATAATTTATATCTTCTCCTGGAAGCCTCTTTCGAAGGTTAACATCATACTCTACTATTGTTAAGAAATATGTGCTCTCTTTTTTTGTTAGAATTTGTTCAGCTTGAGCTTCAAAACATCAGTTCTTGTTATGTTTTTGTCTAGTAGATGCAGTAGCCTTTTAGCAACCAATTTTTCCACGCTGGTTCTAATAGCCATAATTGAGACATCTCTTAATCGGCTTTTTTGGTAAACTGATTTTTCCTTTCTCAATCCTTATTGCAACTCAGCCTTCCTACCTTTGAATGGCTTCTGAACCCTCTTCTAATGTTCTTAACTCATTTTTGAACTGTAACCATCAGACTTGCATCTGTTCTCACCAAGGGTGTATGAAAAGGTTAAATCACGATAGCTCATTTAGACATCAGACATTAGCCAGAATGTTGCACAGGGAGCTCATCTGGAGTAGTTTGTTGCTCTTTTTGCCTCTCTGGCACCCGTTCCCTTGTGGGCACTTCTGAGCCTAAAACAGGAGACAGGAGAAAGGAAAGAGAAGTCCTCTTCTATGTGAGGCTGGTCAACGTGGCTCTTAGGAAAAGGAACAACAAGGGCTGGCAGTGGTGGGCACTGGGGGGCTGGAGTCCAGGAGATCATGCAGCAAAAACAAGCAAATAGTTTGTTCTGGAGCTGACTGTAATTTTAAGAGCTGGTTAAACTGAATGGTTTCTGATACAGCTCTGCCTCCTTATTCCTCTGGTTTTAAAATAAAGAACAAGGAGGATTACAGAGTGGTATTGCCATTATCAGCCCCCATGCTACGGCTGCTAACAGGGAGTTAGCTGATGAAGTGTATTTGATGTACTTGATGAAGTGGCAGCACAGGCTAATGAAATTGTTGTTCACTCAGGCATGTGAACATTTTGTCTATAATCCCAGCTCTGACTGTTCTTCTGCTTCCAAAAGTAACTTAATCATGATATATTTCAGTTTCCCCAGTATCCTTCCCCCCCCACCTTTTATCTAACTGTGTAAAGCCAGGACTTAGAGGTATCACATCTTTTAATAAAGATCCCTGGACCCACTTGTAATCCCAAGGGGTTACTTTCACCTCTTTCCTATTCTCTTGGCTCAGCAGTGACAATGGAATTAGGTGCAACGTTTCTGCCTAATTCCTGTGGGTAAATGTTCGTCCTATATCCAGATTTCCTCCTGGTCTCACATCCAAGTATAGGACAGACCCATAATTCCTTATCCTCTGGCTACATGTCTTTAGGAATAGCTCTAGTTAGTAAATATTGTATTCACCCTGACATCTAAAATGCCACCAGCTTCTTTGATGTGCTACTGTGGGGACAAAAATGGCAGGAATGTAAGAATCATTACAGTGTAAGTTAAATGTCGTGCTTTCTAGAACAGGCACTTCATGCAGCTGCCAAAATAGCTCTGCTGAAAAGCAGACTAGCATACCAATTTTCAGATTTTCAGATCTTACACTGTACATACCAATGCATTTGTAAATTCTTTCTCACTTACGCAACTGCATTATTATGCATGCAAAATTTGAATTTATTTCAAAAAAGACACTTAAAACTACTTTTTAAATAATCCAACCATGTAACTCTATAGGAAGGTCACAAAGGTCATAACGGTTATGGATTTTAGTTTTTGCCTGTATAAGGCAGAATAAAAGTTTGCTATTCTACACCATACACTGTGAACAAAGTTAATTTTTCTACAGCATACACTGTGAACAAAGTTAATTTTCCTCAAGGTTTTAATATATCAGACTTGAGTTTCATGTCTTACTATGTCATTGGGCTCCCAAAATACAATTTTTGTTCTTTGAGTTACGGCAGTGCTTCAATTATTCTGATGACGGCACTTTTATAGAGGAGGGGGGAAAAGAGAGAACAAGGTTAGTTTTACTAGACTCAAGCCACCCACTTGGTCTCATGCCAGCAGCTGCAATAACACTTTGGGTAGGAATGGGTCTTAAAGCATCACACTTGCCAATTTTGCATCGTAAAAATACAGGCAGTATTAATAGCTACTAGCATTTCCGGCATCACACTTGACTTCTGGAAAGGGATCCCCTGCCACATTCCAGAACTGACGTCTGCTGGGGACAGCCGTCTTTGCAAGTGCCAACTGAGTTCCTGCAGGGAAAGGCCCACATCCAACACCCCATCTATCAAGCAGAAGGCAGACAGAATTAGCAGTAGGACAGAGAATAGATGTCAGAAAATCTTGAAATCAGCATGGCATTCTATTGATGACAGAGAAGGAAAATATGAAAAGAAAAAGAAAAAAAAGTAAGCAGCTCTTGGTTTGTATGTAAACAATAATTTTGTAGTTTTATACATTTTTATTAAAAAAATTAATGAAGATTCAAAATCGAAGCAAGAAAAAAAAATTTGTATTTTAAATGTCTTCTCTCTCTGGCCAACAAAGTCATTCTCCTTGTTCCTTCCCAAGTCTTGCATGTTTGTATTTTTACACATCTATTTATGGCTAGAGCAGTCTAACGTAACATTAAAAGAATTAATCTTATCACCACTGAGGAAGTACTGGAAGATAAAATCAGGATTGCTCTTTGATCATTAAATGGCTTTAGAATTCTGCACACAAACAGATCTCTCCCTTATCAAATGTCAGAGACACAGTTATGGCTGCTTGTGAAAGATATCTTTTTTCCTGCTCAAACATACATACACAGATCTTCACATGCAACACATGCCCTTTTATTCTCAAGTCTTCTCTCAGCTAAATAAATTGGTCCTATTTGTAGGGAGGGGGAGGGAAATTTGGGGGTTTGTTTTCTGTAGGGGAAGGAAGAAAGAAGAGTCATATAGGGGCAAATTAAAGGAAGGGTCTGTGTGTCATATGAAGGTGCTTGTAATCTTGGAGCACAACTACCTCACTGCACAAAAGTATTCTCACATTCACAGTATACACCATGTTCGAATATATGGCAGGGGAGGGAAGAAGTAAAGCATTACCATAATGATTTGCAAGTAAATCCATAAACAAACATGGAAATGTTTTGGTTGATGTTGATATGTATAATGAATATGCTAGTTAGGATGCATTTTAGGACATAATACACATGTTGACTGTATATGTGTACTCATACTTAAGTGAGGCATCTTTATGATTCCCTATAATCAGCCCCAGGTTGGGGCTGGGCCATGGTGCATCTCAGACCAGCGTGGACAGTGGCAGGTTGGCTGGGAGAGCAGGGGCACCGCAGCAGTGGGCGCTTGTGGAGGATGGAAATGAGCGTGGAAGCCAGAAGCCAGGGATGAGAGTCTCAGAGTAGGTGGTTAAAGCATCAACATAACCAACGCTTTTTTTTTTTTTTCCCCCCCTCTCTCTGTTCAATTATCAGCAGCAATTATGAAGTGACATTAATAACCCCAGTAGAAATCTGGAAAATCGGCTTGGATTGAATGGTGGCAGGTCAAGTAGAAAAGGGGGCAGAAGGACTCACAGCTCATCTCTTCTGCATCAGCCCCCATGATTCAGGCTCACTGCTCACTACTGCTCACTGCCTGGCACGGTAACTAAGAGAAAAGCTCGTTTCAGTGAATGAGAAAAACGTTTGGGCTGAAATGTAGTTATAAAAAAAGATGATGATTTGTTGCTTTTGTACAAATTTATGCTTTTCCCATAGCCCAGCATTCCCCTCGCTCTCTCTCAGGCTCTCAACAAATGTGTTTTCTGTGTCTGTTTTGCAATGGAGTGTTTCAGAACCTGATCACAAGCTCCATGATGTGCTGAGCAACACCCAGTCTTAACATGGCCTAATAGAAGGATACAAAGATTAAATTGCTGGTCTTTCCTCAAGACATATTAAAACAAATTATTAACTTAGAGCTTTAGACATTTGTTTTCATTTCAATTCTTTTTTTTTTTTTTTTTTTTTTTCCCCCAGGAAAATGCTCTCTTTTCAGGCAGTGCATTTGCCTAACTGAAGCATGTACCTGAAGCTGAGTAGACCTCTAGAGTCAATAAATTAATCAATGAGAGGAAGTACTTTCACAGCTGGTGTCTCTATATACCATCATATGTACACGCAGACATACACACACACTGCTATCACTTAGTAAAGCCTCCTAGAAAATGAAAGAGGCTGCATAAAACCCTGGTAAAATTTCCTCCATTTTCTGACAAGAGAACAACAACATCTTTTCTTTTTTTCTGGGGAAGGCATGCGTACCCACAACGCTGCTAATCTGAATAAAGCTGGCAGACGGCAGCAGGATCTAGCTCAGCACAGAGTCCAGGAGTGGGGCACAGCAGAACAGGTCAGCTTAGGAGTGACACTTCCCAACATGTGCACAGCATGTTGAGGTGCTTATGCCAAATCTACGTACAGAATGAAGTCAGTGGAATTACACTGGGGAAGAAATTAGCCTCATAACTTTACTGATCTATTTCCTACAATTCTCTTAAGTATTCAGTTGCTTCCTGCTAATTATTTTCGCATTACTTTATAGAAGGCTAGTGTGTGCCACATGAGGCTTTTGTAAAATGTTCTTTAATCGTTGTCACTCAAAGTAATTTAAGTTTCTGAATGAGTTTATACAGTAGTAAAGAAGCTGTTAGAGAAAAGGCTATAGTTCTGGTCTTATGAGTTACTGAAGTAAAGCTAGCACTTCCCATAGAAATCTCCTTAACAATATTTTGTGAAAGCTCATGCCAAGCTGGGTTTGTGCTTTGGTGAAGTAAATGGAGCTGCCCAGGCATTCATAAGAGTCTGGCCTGGGTGGGTCCAAGTACACATGTGAGAAAAAAAAACAAATGTTCACACTGTGAACTAAGCTTGCAAAAGATAGCTTTAGTTTTTAGTTCTGACTTCCAAAACTCTTTCTTTACTTCATATCATAGGATTTCCTACTGGTAGGCAGAATTAAGCATGCATCTTGTCTCCAGGACCCTTCTATTCTTAATTATGGTGAGAAGCAGGACTGACTGGGGTATTTTGAAAATATGTAAAAGTATAAAGATGGCTGCAAATCTCAAAAAGATCATCCTCCATTGGAGCAAAACAGTTTGCTGCAGGTTGCACCTGGTACCTGGACCAGTTTCTGTAAAGTTAGTACTATGTAAGATATGAAAACAATGACTTAGACATTAAGTGCAAGACCCATTTACTACAAGTACCCTGTAACATGGTTCAGCAAATGCTTGAAAAAATATGAACAACCTCACGTTCTCTGCTTTCACCTGCATGCAGTCTTCTCAGAGTAACTTGCTCTTTTCTGAGCCATCTCCTGTACAGATTAATACTAGAGTTTTCCAGATTCCTTGCAAACTACTCCAAATATTACATTTACTTAAACAAGCAAACCTGTAACAAAAAAATAAATAGCAGCTTCAGTGTCATTTCTGAGCAAGGCCAGGCCTGGCCCAGGATACCATGAAGTCAGACAGCTTTCATTCCTATTCTAGTGCTTTTTCAGCATTTCTACCTTTCCGAAAAATGTTAAGATATGCTTCCGTGATTGCTCCCAGTGTTGGGTAGTTGGTTTTGCTGGTGGGTTCAACCAAGCTGTCAAACACTATCTCTGAAACAAATCAAATGAGAGAGTGGAAAAAAGAAATAGATGGTTCTTGCTACCTTGCTAGTGCCATCCTTGTAAATCATCCAAAAGGTACCTTAATTCTATATGGCTACTTCTCTGCTTAAATTTAAGTATCTGCTTATGTAAATTCTGTATTTAGTTGGAGGCCTGCTATGTTTTCCTTGAGCAGGCCAACCACCCCTTGCCATTATAATTCAGGGTTCTTTTTTATATCTGTTCCAGCAAAAGTGTCACAGCCACAATGACAGTTGCGATTGCACAAGACATTTCAGTAGCTGAGCCGCAGCCTGAATAGAGGCCAGATGATCTCCAAGCTTCTTTTCCAAAGGCTGCATTGCTCCTATTCAAACAACATCTCTCTGCGGATTATCTGGTGTCAATTTATAATTTACCCCACTAGATACCAGTCCCTTGAGTATTATTTCCCAATCAGATAATTATTCCGTTCAGCTCCTCTAAAATATTCTCTGCTGCTTTGAAAGAGGAGAGGCTGGGGTGCCTAGCTCGTAGTCTTTAAGCTCTGTTCATGCAGCTGAGAGGAATGACTCATACTGCCAATGTGGATTTACTCATTAGGTCTGTTGTGCTAGTAGATGCTCGGGGGAAGCTGATGGTGACCAAATATTTCCTTTTTATCAGTGCAGCTATTCCTCTCTCATCTTGATACAGAGCAGGTCTGGTTGTCACTGGTATGTGCTGCAATCTTATCAGATCTGCCGTCTCTTTCTTTCCTCCTTTGCTCATGAAAAGTTACTCCACTGACTTTCTCAAAGTACATTATCAGTGCTATTTCACAACCCCATCACTTTAATTGCCAAATGCATAAAAAACATTTTGGTCTCAAAGGAGATAAAAAATATACAGAGGTGAAATGAGTAACACCCACATGTTTTAAAAGATCTTCCTGTACAGAGTCCTCACTTTGTCTTTTGATATGGCTTTCAAAATTAATTCCAGTCCCGATCTCTCAAACCATTTGCTGACTAAGATCCACAAAACCTCAAAATAACTGGCAAATTTAACTTTTCAAATCATACCTTTACGCATGTGTGGAGCTGAAAAAGCTTTGCCACATCTTTCACCCCTTTTTGTCTTCATCTCACAGCAATGAGAAAAGCAATGAGGAGGAAAACTTCCCAGTGAGGAAGTCAAGGGCTGATTTTGTGCTAGGCTCCATATTCACCAACATAATCTGCTGTCACTGCGACCCCAAAGCAAGCATGGCCTGGCACGAGGGGCTTGACTTGGTGCTCTGTGGGAGAATCTGTGGTGTCCTGACACCATGTTGCAAACGTTGGGCTGTTCTTATGCTGCTTCTCTCAGAAAACGCAAGTGTATGTATTCAGTTCATCAAATTATAAGACATGATTAAGTCAAAAGAGTTCTCTTATGATTAATTACTCATGAGTTAATAGTCGATGAGTAATAATTGATCATCAGTGCAGTTTTTTCCAGGTTAGGTGGGGAACCATTTTGAAGAACAAAGTAACACTGCTCTGTAAGTAAAGGTACAAGGATCTCAGTAGCAGCATGTTGCTTTTAGATAGTGTTTTAATAGCAAGGTTGTCTGTGGGTAAGAAGAGAATTGACAAAAAGATAAAGTACTACCTAATTACTTCAGAAAGCTGCCTGGTATTAAGATTTCAGTACATCATATAAGCAAGAAGATCATTTATATCAAACTGAAGGGGTTTTAGCATGAGGAAGGATTGAACGTTCCATTCCATAAAAGTGCACAATACCTTTGGACAGAAATTAAAAATATCTAGTCTTATGGCAAGTAATATTCTCTACAACAAGCCTTCCAAAAGTCAAGCAGCAGCTTCATTTATTTTTTTTCCTCTGGAGCAAGAGAAAAATGCTTCAGAAAAAAAAAAAATATTTTTAATGAGCAGTTTTTAATTTTCTTTCCTTGTCTTTTCACCAGGATAGATCTGGAGTAAGTACAGTGGAGCTCTTTCATGTTCTTTATTTCTTTTAAATGATCCCAGCATTCCACAATGCTTAATCTAGAGAAGCCTCTGGCGTTTATGCAACTAGATCATGTTTCCTCCCTCCATGGCTCAGTCATTATACACTGCTTGTAATTCGTAGAGAAAAGCCTGTTTGTGCAAAGAAATGTGCACAGTGTTTATATGTCCGTTTTTCTTCTCCACTCTGCCGCTATGCCAATACTTTGAAGAATGTGAGTGACGATTTTCAACTTAACTACCTGGCTTCATACTCATCGTCAAATACAGAACACAGCTCTTGTGATATGCACTTAGGAGATAGGTAGACATCAGCATTACAAGTTGCTCGATTATCATTCTTCAATCAACACTTTTCAGGGCCCTTGGGCTACAGATCCATTTGGGGTTTGGAACCTTCCCAAGTGAGCAAAGCTTTAGTTACAATTTTTTGAGATTGTGCTTCTGGACTCTACTGTGTGTGCACCAGTCTGTAATAAAAAAATAGCACTATTGCACATGGACTGTCTTAAAACTTTCATTCATATGTGACACGGGCTTGGACTGAGACAGTAGAATAGAGGAGCTGGAAGCCCTTAAAATCTTGTTAACCAAAAGTTTGGAATTATTTTTCTCTCAGTGGAGATCCCTTAATAACAAAATGCTTGACTCCCCTTACCACACATTCATTGAAAGAGATTTACTCTAATAAGCCTGTCTGGTTTCTTTTAGCAACTCATTATAACAACCGGTCACTTTCATAAAATCACAGAAAAGAGGTCTGCTATGGATTTTGAGGATATGTCTTCAGTGCTAAGCAACAGAGAGCCAAGGAGGGAGCTTGAACACTGGAGCTCTGATTGTCCACACTGTTTTATTGTTCAGTCCCTGCAGCTAGTTTTCTTCAAGACAAATCTGCTATAGAAGGGGCAGGACATGAGCCAGTCCATGTGACTTCGTCTCAGGACCAGGAATCAGCCCTGAGGCCAATTAGACATAGCCTGAAAGGTTATAGAGCTATCTTTTCTTCTCAAAATAGAAAATATCATCATGCAGTAATTTGTTCTGTTTCTATATGAACAAAATCTAATCAATGAGCTTTGTGGGCTGAACACTCCAGGGCTGTGCTCTGCCCAACAACTTTCACTATTTCTGAATTTTGCTCTGCACCCACTGACATTAACAATTCCTCATTGTCACAAACCGGCATAAATAACTTGCCGCCACTCCTCCCAAGTCTCATGTTATAGTATTCCAGTAAATCCACAGAGAAATATAAATTTGCACCAGTTACAAGATTCTAGTGAGTATACTGGTGTTGGCTTGTATACAGTTTTCATCTTCTGAGAATAACAGATGCACCTTCTCAAGCCTCAGGATAGAAAACCAGTACTTCCCTATCAAGACAGCCCTAATTGTAAGGGGCTGTAATGCCAGCTCCCCACAAAGACAGCAACCCACATATCTCCACTGGAACGATTAGGAAAATCATTCAATAAAGTAATCTCAGAGTTCTTCTTGGGCTGTGATCCTTGGAAACCCCTTGGGAATGCAGGAGGTAACCCCTAGCACGAACCTTTGCAACATGTTTGTAGCCTATGAATTATCGCAGAATAAGCTTGTCTTAGATGATGATATGTGGAATCAGTACTGCAAGGCATCAGTGACGCTAATTGCTCAGTTAGACCACTCAACATCTCAGTCAGGCTTTATAAAATTAAATGAGGGCAGAACTTGGCCTTGTAATTCTATCCCCTAAGCTGAAGCAGAAGCTCCAATTACGACCAGTACTATTAATGTTGCTACCCTCATTCAAGACATCCAGCCACTAAGGGACAAAGCAATTACAATTCATTGCTAAGGTAATACAGATGCCTTCATATAACAACTCACCAAAGCAAATATTCTGAACTATGCAATGGTGCGTTTTTTACTTTTCCCACTTCTTGACTGCTACTGAGGCAGAGAAAAACTGGAAAAGTGCAAAGCCTGATAGTCATTGGTTTTATCTTTTTACAATACTTTGTGGGTTCTGGGCCTGACTTTCAGAAGCATTAAGTGATTGTACCTCCTGTTCTACTCAGCGTAAGCCCTTGCTGCTCAGCTTATGTTGAAAGTAGGTCTTCAGTCAAACTTGTGCTGCATCAGGCTTCTGAAAACTTGGGCATCCATTTTGTTATAAAGAAAAGGACATAGAAAATTGTGTGTGTATGTGTGTGTATGGACATGGATTTTTCATTTCAGATTTGCTGGCTTTTCTTCTTTCCTGTTTTATTTTATTTTTCCTAACGCAAACAACTTACAGGAATAAAACAAGAGGATAAAGCACACGGAACAGGGTAACTTTTGGACTAAGATAAATGTGCACAGTGAAATGAAGGAACATTTCACTTCTGTCTTCACAGCAGACAGAAGTTCCCAGAGCAGGCAAGTTCCCTACACAGGAATCATACCTGCAGATCCAGCCCCAAGTGCCTTCTCTTTCCCAGGCCTGTGAGGCAACAGGAGGAACAGTTTTACCCTGTAAACAGGGTAAAACCCAGAAGCAGAGAGAGGTTTAGTCTCCCATCCCCAGTATTCTCATAGCATCAGTTCCCAGACTCCAGAAAATATTGCTGTTTTCACCAGGTTAGTAGTCCGAGCACCCAAGCACCAAAAGCTACCTTTGTGTTCTGTCTGTGAAGTGCCGCGAGACAGTGTTCAACAGCCGCCTCCTCCTCCTCTATATTTATCCACAGAAGTCTCGTGGATGTCCCAGGACGCATCTCAGCTGGTTGTGCAACACTCAAAGCCCCCGTTGGTACAAAAGAGACTTTTTCAGTTCCTCTCGGCAGGCCGCTACGCTATGGGCCTTCAAATCGAGAACAGATTCGTCTTGGGTTCCTGTTATTCTTTCTAATGTGCCTTTTCCCTAGAGATTCCTCCCCTCCCCACATTTAAATTTCCTTTCCTCTTTTGCCAGTGCTAATGTTATGCATTAGATATTTGGCACAGCTGTGATATAGATTTCCTCCCTCCTAACTTCAGCCTGTCCTTTGTTCCTGAATGAAAGCAGACTTCAGAGCACCATGTGGCCAGTCTCTCTGAGCTACACCTGCTTGCACCTCACCCAGAACACAGGGAATCATGAACAAAACAACTCGAAAAATGCTAGCGTGTAATTTTGAATGCCATTAATAAATTACCCAAGAAAGTATGGCACTTCTAGGGGATGCCAGCTTCTTCCTGCTCATGTAGCAGCAAAAAGTGTACCTGACATGCGAGTATGTAGGAATGGAGTGCTGGTTCTTGTAATGGATTTCTCTGGATCATATCTTTCTGTTTTGCAAACTATTCTTTAGACTATTCTGACACTTTGATTATTTTTTTTTCCTTTTTAGCTTGCAAAACATGAACAACGTGGTGTCCTAATCATCCTTTTCAAGTCTCCCATCTCCAACAAGAGGCAACCAACATTTACAGAACACTTTGTTTCAGAAGTTGCTCCCCTCTTCTTTCTCCAACTGTGGGAGGCTGAAGGAAAAAGAGTAGGAGTTGTTGGAGGCAAAGTAAGGCTCAGACAAGAAGAGCCTGAGGCAACAGCGACAGCCACTGTATCATATCTCACCATGATGTCATTGCTGGTCTGACAAATATGACACCTCCACCACATTACCATAACCAAACACGTCAGGATCATTACAGACAGCTGCTGAAAATACTTTGTGAATACCTAAATTTCAAGATTTCTTACCCATAGCACATTGGTTTTTCTTATCCCTTGCCTTCATCAGCTTGCAAAAAAGCAAATGTTATACTTGGGTTTGGTAGACTCTGCAAATGTGTTTCCATCTTTGCTGTGGTTATTACGGTATTTTGCTTTGAAAATGTGATCTGCATGATTATCGACCCTTACTCTTTGTTTTTGAGGAGGTTCCCACTGCCCTCACTCATGTGGAGCAAGGTACCACCATGTTGTCTCCTGGCAGTATATAAAAACTAAGCATTTATAATATGAACTGATGGAGCTGTCAATGTATAAGAGGAAGAAAGTAGGTCCCATTTTCTGGCTTGGGAATTGAAGTGTGAGAAAATTGACTTAACCAAAGTGGAGCTGAAGCCTGACAATATTTTCCTTAAACAGTAAGATGAATGCAATGGTTTCATTACAGCTGCACAGATAGATTATATTAGTTTGGCATATGCCATGTGCTTTATTGAGGAGGTAGAAGGCCTAAAAGTGCCTTGGGGGCTCTGCCACCAAAATCTCAACTTCTGGAGGTTAATACTGCAGCAGACTGACTTCACGAAAATTATGGGGTCCCAGCAAGGGTACGTGTCCACTCGTGCCGCTGGAACCAGACCTTGGGGGGCCAGCTCAGTCACAGCCGAACGGGAAACCAGGGTCAGCAGGCAACGAGCATGCAGCACTGCGCAGGGATGTGGTAAATGATCTGCAGCAGCTGCAAGCTGGAAACTGGAGTAAAATAGTGTAAATACTAGCTTTTCAGAAAAGAAGTACCTTAAGGTGGATTTTTTCAAGAGGACAAAATTCAGATTTGGGTTTCCAACTTCTCTTGTACCTAGGAGCAGATGAGCAGCACAGCTGGCTAGACAGCTTTTCTTGATGTTTATAAGGTAATAAAAATTCATTGGGTGTGTTTGATCTTTCCTGTTAATGTCTTGGTGTTTGTATTGGAGATATCCAAATCTCGCAAGTCTGGAGCCAAGTATTATCTGTATGAAATCTTTGTCTCAGTACTACATCCTCCCTTGCAACATCATTCACGTGTAGTTGTTCTGTTGCCAAATTCTTCAAAACTCTAAGTAACATCCCTTTCGCTGACTCTCAGCCAAAACAAGTAACTGAATGCTTACTGTGTTTCTTGGATTCAGGTTATAAACTGCCATACAATGCTACTGATTACATTTACTTCAGTTCTCCCACTTCCCCTTAACCTCCCATATGTGCCAAACTTCCCCTCCTTCGCTGCTGCCTTCCCTTTCTCCTCGGGGTGAATAACAGCATATGTCTCAGCAAAACACAAACCCACCTGTTTTTAAGCACTGTTTGTCACACTTCCTCCCCCAAACTCAGTGTCCCAAAGCCCACATGCTGTATGTAAAGGTTGTAAGGTAGAATCTGGTATTGATTTTGAATGGCTAGTCAAGGATCTAGGCTGGCTTTTTTCCAATGGGAGGAATGGAGATATGTTATGGGTGAGGTGATTGGTATTAAAAAAAAAAAAAAACCCTTATCCTCCAGAAAGGGCTAAAACTGACCAGCTGCAATAGCACAGGAGTTGAAGGGAAATGGAGAATAAATTGAAGGCCACTGCAGTAAATGACAAGTTTTGTCAAATGACCATTGACTAAAAAGCACTCGATGAAGCCTTAAGAGTACAGAACAAGCTCCATTTTTAGAAAAAAAAAAAAAAGTAAATCTGGTTTAATGAGACTCGAGATGTAGAAATTCTCCAGAACTGAAAGAAAAATCAAACAGTCTGATTTTTTTCCTGGGATGGACAATAGAGCAGTGACAGTCCAGCAGAGCAGGGTCAGCTCAGGAGAAAAGCTCACCAGTGACCAGTACCATTTACTCAGGTGGCTGGGTCTTGTGCGGTCACTATGTTAAAACTGACTCCAAAATATCATGATTCTCAGTGATTGCAGTGTGTCCTGAGAAAAGTCAATTTCTAGGACCTTCTCATAGGACACTATCAGTGAGAGGGACCTATACGAAAAGATCCAGGTAAGAAGAAACCTCTTCCCGCTAATTGTTTTAGGGACAAGCAAGTACCAAAGCTGTAGATGAGGTAAAGGGAGGAAAGCACCAGCCCTGAAGCATGGCAGCAAAAATCTCTGTTGTAGAAAGGAATGTATGGGTCCAGCTGGGTAGTTTCTCTCTGTAGATATGCCTGAAATAACCACCAGCGCTAGCATCATGACAGCTCCCTTTGGTTTTAAATAGTGTGAAATAAAGCAGTGTATTTTTTTTCTCCGGAAATATTGCTACTATAGATTTGCAAACCAATATGGGAATTATACTGTTGATAAAGGCAAAAAATAGACACTTGTCAAACACTGGCTCCAGAAAAAAGAAAACACATTTTTAGAAATCTCTTCAGTTAGAAGGTAGAGTTTTGGATTAGATATGTTAAGGCATAGACTGAATCTGCTAGGATTGTAAATGCTTCTGCGCTTCAAGTTCCTAATGATCCATGCATGCTTTACATGCAGAACACATCTCTGAGATTAGGCCTACGAGCCCCCATTTTTGGAGTAGAGATAATATATAGAACCGTTAGGATATGATGAGATGATATTTCAATCATACTTTGCAGTGAGTGGTGTAAATGACTGCAAGAGGACTAAAGTGGTGGCAAGCGTGGCTGAGGTAAGATAAGGCTGAACAGATGTATGAAAAAGCCTCTGTAGGGAATTCATACTGAGCTTAGTGTTAGTGAGCTGAATTTGTTATCACCCAAGCTCTAACCTTCCCAAGTACGCGTATATAGAACACAGCCTACAAATATACAGATTTTAATGGTGTCTATGGCTTTCTAGATAACTTTAAACGCACCTTGAAAGACTCCGCTTCAAACATGCTAAATCCAAACTCTTTTAAAATTCTGTTTGATCCAACCCTATCCATAGACTGCTACGGAGCTGTTACACCTGTATTAGCCTGACGACTTTCATGCTTCAAAAATGTAACTATTTTATGAGAAATGTGGGCTGAGTTTGGTCACATCTAGAAAAAAACATATAGATGAAAGAGCAAGTGATATCACGTAACGCATCACGCATCATTCCCTCAATGGCTGTAAGTTGTTTTTTTCCTGTTTGCCAGTCATTCGGGAGCACTCCCTGTCTGTCTGCAGTTCTGGGGGTTCACCGCATGATTTATATGGACACATCCCGCTCTGCAGATAGTCTGCCAGGAGATGACTTTGGCATTATTCACTGTGTACTGTTGGTGGAAAGCAACATGTCATTTAGGCTATACAGTTTTGTTTGTACTATTTGGTTGTGCAACTGCAGTGCTGAAGTAATGAGTGGTGAACATACTTCCCAGATGAAGTTTCAGATGAATGACTATTCATGGTAACTGTCATAAGACTTTCATGATTTACTTATGTTTTCCATGAATGTGCTTATAGTCATCCAAACAATAAATTTAATAACCAGAAGAACAAACTTGTTCTGCAGATTCCTAGAAACAGATCCAGGTCAAGAGTTCCCTGAGCTCGAAGCCTTTTTCAAATACTCAAGTGAATTTCAGCATTTTCAAACCCTGATAAGTGCATCCCCTCCCACCCACTCCTTTTTTTTCCCCTCCCTGGCAAAAAAAAAAAAAAAAAAAAAAAAAAACACCCAAAAAACCCAAACAAACAAACAAACAAAAAAACAAAAAAAACCCACCAAACTCAATTAAAACTATTGTTTGTTTTCATGCAGTCCACACAGGAATGGAAGTTTGTGAAGAAAGAGCTGGAGGACAGGAGTTCCTGAGTTTTAAAGCCAGCTCCAGCAAGAGTTTCCATGACTGTTGGTCAATTGTGTGTTGTGACTCAGTTTCCCTGTCAATGTACTGAGCGTATTTGTTTCCTTCAAGCAAATAATGGGCAAAAAAAACCTTCTCTGATAAAGCTGGCCTTTTACTTGTGAAATATCTGTCATCTGTTTGCAGTTTACTCACGCTATTAAACTTATGCCTCACTTTTTTTTTTTTTTTTGTAGCTGTGGAAGGAACACAACAGAGCCTTTAGAAGGCTTTGTGGTCAAAGGTGTTGTATAACCACCAGTTATTTATTATGAAATGAATGCACTCTTGTTCAAGTGAATTCCAGCATGAATATCATATGACAGGGCTGAGAGGAAGCTTGTTTATTCTATAGACCAAAGTAGTATTTGTCTTAATAAAATGATAACATTGTTCATTTATCTTTAGAGAACCGATCTGATATGTCTCTTGGTTAAGCTTTAGGGCCAGATTTTTCAACCCTGATTCACCTTGCCAGCTATTTATTCCCGCGAACAGTCCTACATAAAGTTCAGATCATACCGCGTGTGAAAGAAAAAAAGGAACAGCTTATGTCTTAGCCTCTATTCTGGGCAGCCCTCAGTCTATCAACGACATTGGCTGGGAATACAACTGAAATAATCTAAGCAGCAATGTTCTTACATTGGAAATAATGTAACGTTAGCCAAAAGAAAAAAACCAATTAGATTTAATTAAACTAGGATATGAGAAAGAGTCAATGGGGGTTCTTCCTGTTGAAAATAAAATGTTTCAAGGTGACCCTAGCAGAAGTTTACATAGCAGTAGCTTGAAGCAAAGGATGGATAAATTATGAAAATAATCTAATTATTTAGAAAACTAGAGTAAATAAGAAAGTAATAACATTGGAGTCCTGCAATGAAGGTGAGTTACAGCACCATCTCCATTCTTCAAGCATCTTTTCTCTGTGGAACAAGAAAAGATTAGAAAGAAAAAAATGTACTTTTCTTTAATGAAAGTGTTTCCTGATCTGCCACTAGTGCTCGTGCAAGAAGATCTTTGTGGAAAACTGTACCCATAGTGCTTAAATGAATGAGTGTCATTCAGCAAATATTGAACTTGATATGGGTCCAAGGGCCATGGCAACCACCACAACAGTTAAGAAATGACATTTCTCATGAAGTCATGGCATACACGTCACAAAGACATGGCATACATGATATCTGAAACGTTTCCACCTTTCTCTGAAAGGCCACGTCCAGACCAGTGCTTGGGCCAAGACATGAGACTAGCTAGACCAGCAAGGTCTAGGTCATGTAGCAGATCCACGTTAGACCAAGATCTGAAGTGTTTTTTCCATGCACAACCTGCAAACAAGCTCATCACCCTCAGCGCTGTTTGTTACTGAATTCACAATAATAACCACAGCTGCCAGGTGCTCTTACCCTCAAAGCATCAAATTCAAATAAGATAGTGAAGAAATATATAAAACCAGAAAGCAAAGCAAAGCAATCAGGAAGAAAGCTTGCATGATCTTCAGTAGGGGAATGCTTATTTTTTAATTTTAAAGTTTGGTACATGAATGCCTCAACTCTTTCTGTCTCCTACGCACACATGCAACATATAGCTCCAGTTTCACATTATGAAAACACCACTCATAGCCTACAGGCCAGTCCCGGCGTTTATTTTCAACTGAAAAAAAGTCCCCAAACAAAGCAATTGTTTTGCTTTGCAATTATTTTTCTTTGAAATTATTTTGCAATTATTTGCCCCCCACTTGCATCTCCACCAGAGCAGCCCTATTTTATTTTGCATTACAGATGTAGCCAAAATTTCTCTACCCCCTATTTTGACGTGGAGTGCCTACCAAACAGTGACTACCACAGTAATAAACACTAAATCTGCACAATTTATAACATTATTGCCAACTCATTCTTTGAGGAATATCTGCATGTTACTGCAACCCCCTGCATGTAGCACTTAACCCACAGAGGCAAGATTCTCTCTGAGTATTTCCAGCACTTCAGCACAAACTGAAGCTCGTGAGTTTTTAGTTCTGGAGGTTCCAGCTTCAGTTCTCTGCGTTTTGGCCAATGGGAGACTGCTGTGTTGTAAATCCACCTAGAAAGTTATGACTATACAGTGACACAGTCATGACTGTGACTATAACTCTAAGCCTGAATGCTGTTAGGAAGCTTCCCTTCCTTCAGTGCTGCATTTTTAATGCCTGAGCTAACTAAGATTATTCGAATTGCTTCAACCATGTAAAATATTTATGCTGCCACGGAAGTCTTAAGGTCATAAAGAAATTGCTACTAACAGAAGCAATGTATTACCGGAGTCGGTGTTTGTGAGTCTTAACTTTTTCCTGTTACATGAGTCACCCCATTCAGTTATTTAGAAGTGAATATTTTTTAAAAGGACTGACTTCCTCACTGAAAGGACTCTTTGCTTAGGTACGATCTCAGTAAAACAGATCCAAGAAATTTAACTGGGGGAATGAAACAAAAAGGAAAGTATAAAAACTGATTCCCGTACTGCTATTTTGAGGCATTCAGTATTGCACTGTACAGTCTGTCAGAGAAAGCCACGGGAAAGGCAGCAAATGCAAGAATGAACATTCAAAATACGTTCAACACCTGACCTGGAAACTTGGTTTCTAAAATAGCTGAGGCCAGAAACATCTCCTCACTTAAGACGGGGAGCATCTAAGCAGAAGCTGCCGTTCACTTTACTGTGCTGGTTTGGAGGGGAAAGGAGGAGAGGCCTGCCTCCTGGTGCAGTCCCGTGTTTCCTAGTGCTCCCCCAGCTTTGAACTGAATCAAACCTAAATCCCAGACCAGGCAAGCAGAAACCTGGAAGAGTACAGGCTCCAAATCTGGATCTCTTATTTGCATTTTGTACAGGTTTCTAACCCCAGGGAAGAACAGGAGAGTGAGAGTAGCTTTAGATGAGAACAACACTGCAAATTAAATTATCATAACAAATCTTTCTGATACATTACAGGGTATTTAATCTTGGTTCCCTACCTTAGCTCTCTTCCTCCAGCCCCCCAGCTCAGCAAGGAGGTGACAGCACTGTCACCTCGCTCCACACCCCACTGGCAGATGCCATGGTGCCAACCAAACAGGAGGAGGAAACACATCTTGCAATCAGAGGAGACACGGTTCAGCAAAGCCCTAAAAGCTGTGTGTGAGCAGAAGCAGCTGCTGTGCGGGGAAGCCCAGGCAGTGAACCGCTGGGAAGCAAGGGCTGCTGGCAGGTCAGATGTTGCCCCAAGAGGAGGTTTCGCGAGGGCAGCCAACCGTCAAGTCATAGCTGTGCGTGCATGTTATCAAGGAGGAGGGGTTCATGCGTTGGGGTATCCCTTTACAAAGGTATTTTCATGTGCCTACAGTAGGTGTTGTGTCTGTCTGAGACATTATTTTTCATACAAGCATTTCCACAGATCAAGGGTCAGTACTGGGACTGGTGCTGTTTAACAGTGAGTGCACCCTCAGCAAGTTTGCCGATGACACCAAGCTGCTGTGTAGTGCGGTCAACATGTTGGAGGGAAAGGATGCCGTCCAGAGGGACCTGGACAGACTTGAGAAGTGGGCCTGTGCAAACCTCATAATGTTCAACAACGCCAAGTGTAAGGTCCTGCATGTGAGTCAGGACAACCCCAGGCACAAATACAGGCTCGGCAGAGAATGGCTTGAGAGCAGCCCTGAGAAGAAGGACTTGGGGGTGCTGGTGGATGAGAAGCTCAACATGAGCCAGCAATGTGCGCTCACAGCCCAGAAAGCCAACCACATCCTGGGCTGCATCAAAAGAAGAGTGGCCAGCAGGTCGAGGAGGTGATTCTGCCCCTCTACTCTACTCTTGTGAGACCCCAGCTGGAGTAATGTGTCCAGCTCTGGGGCCTCCAACACAAGAAGGACATGGACCTGTTGGAATGAGTCCAGAGTAGGGCCACAAAAATGATCAGAGGGCTGGAGCATCTCTCCTATGAGGACAAGCTCACACCTATAGGAAGGTGGAGTGTGCACCTTGTAGGACAATCAGATGCAGTAGGAAGGGTTGTAACAAAGTGAGATTTCTAGAGCTAGAGCTAAGAGAAGCAGAGAACACCCAGAAATAACAGGGATCTCTACAGCTTGTAAGTTGCATCAAACTCTGGAATTGTTGGAGCGTGGCCCCTGTGGTGGGGCTGCACTGGATGACTGGCAGTGACTGTACTGGTGCTGTTGGCACCATGATTCCCCCTTTGCAGGAGAAAATAATTAGTAAAAGCTAGTGAGTCCAGCATATTCAATGCAATGCATCCACAAAGGCACTTTGGGAAGCCATGGTCACCTCCCATCTGTGAGCACTTTCCTGTCCTTTGGGTCTCTGAAATTCGCAGCATGTGGCTTGCAGCCTCCATGTTCTGCAAGAGCAGTCCTGCCTGATTACAAGAAGCAAATGTTCGATGTTATGTCCTGAGAAATGCCAGTCTGCATTACCAACAAGTTACTCCAAATCCATGCCAGATGTTGACAGCTGTGTGCCCAGAGGAGCAGTGAGGAGCTAAGGCCCTGGCTGTGGTCACAGAAAATCATGTGGTGAGCATCTGTGTGTTTAGCGACTGACCTTTCTATCCCACATGTAACCAGGAACATGCAGAAGAGGGTATCCTAGTATATGAGTATCTTACCTCTGGAGCACAGGCCCTAGCTGGTTTGCAGAAAGCAGCTCTGCTGGTAGCCAGGGTCAGTTAACGGCAGAGTTGACACTAAAGGAGAGGGACTCCTTTGCCATGAATGCTCCCTCTGATCTGCCTGGGGCATGTTCCCGGTAGCACTGGAGATTTTCTGCAAGTATCTGTGAGGCTGTGACCAAGTTGGTGTCCATTGGAGCATCACTGGTGCATGACAACACCACTCATGGTCTCAGCAGTGATCTCCTGCCAAGCTTGTCCACATATGTTTAAATGTCCCTGGGCTTGATATATACAGCTGCATGTGAGCTACTGCTGATCCTGCTGCAAAGCTCTTCAATGGCAGTTTATTCGGAGCAGGTTAAGTATTTGCACAATAGGTCACATCGTCTAACTGCCTGCTTTCCTTGCTACCCATACATTTTTTTCCTCTCACCTTAAGCCTCTGTTCATTTCATTTGGAGCAGCCTACTTCCATCTTACACACTTTTTGAAAAACCAAAGAGAAAACCCCCTTCATGTTAGCTGGATTGATTCCGTAGATGTAACTTTTGATATTAACCTTAAAATTTTACTCTAAATTTGTTTGCCACTGTCTGCATGCTGTCTTTTCTGCAATTAATGTTAGATGCTCTACTCTGTCCTATCATTTAATTTCAGGATACATTTTTTTGTGTGACACATTCACAAAACACAGCTGTATTATATCTAAGTCTGCCAAGGCTCAAAGCCTAAAGAACCACAGTGTCTTTTAGTTAAAAATCATCTGGCTTACCCAGCAGAGATATTTTTGTAGTGTCTTTTTAAAATTTTGCTCTCTATGTTTGTTTTTTTAAGTGGTATCATGAAATGAAATGTCATCATTTGTCTATACATCATAGATCATCACTACAAATCAATTTCTTGTCATAAAGCTTGAAATCGGACCCAAAGTCCTAAAAGATTTTGGAGCACTTAAAATATCCAAAGCATTTGAATGGATTTCCAGCATCACTTGTTATTAATGAAGGTTTATTTTTACTGGAGAAATAGAGTGACTTCTGGTCATCATTGTATAGTAAACCTTGCTAATTTCAAAAAGTAGAAAAACTATTTTTCAAGCAGAAGCTGAAGAGTGCAAAATATGGTACTGTTTTGTTCATTCTTTTTCAAAATCAAAATAAAATTGTAAAAATTTTCATTCTACAATATGTAACTTCCACTTATGGAGTTAAACTAGTCATGGCACAGACACTATCCCTCCATGCCGACAACATTTCATCATTTGAAATCTGTTTCTTATGAAAGCTTCCAAGGCTCCAAAATGTGGTACATCAGCTGAAGCTCTCAATGTTGGCGACGTTTTAGATAGTCTGACACGAGGCATTTGCCACACTATAAACACCTTACAAATATTGGTTTGTTATGCTCTGCCTAGATTTATCTAATAGTGGCAGCCAGCATGGAAATATTTAAGTTATTAGAAAATATCCCTGGATTTTAAAAGTCTGCAGTACAAGAGATAGCTCATAGTATAATTTTTCCCCGATGGCACTGTTCTTTTTAATGAATGTGTATGTGATGCAGCCCGCCAGGCCATGAACCCCAGCCTGGCTTGCAGTGTTTGTGCTGCTGGAACAGAAAGGACTGTATGCCCACAGGTGACCTCAGAGGGGTGAGCGCCAGAGCCGTCCAACGCTCCCAGCCCTGGAAATAAAACACATTAACCAGGTCTGACTGTGCTTCCTTCCTTGCCTTGTAGAATATACAATATTTATGATTAAGCTTTGGAAATGAAAATCTGAGCAGTTTCTGTGCTCGTTCAAGCTGCACAGTCTTCTTCTGGGTGATTCATTCATTGAGTCAGGCAGCCATGCATGCAGTCATTCATAAGTAATGCCACGCTTGCCTTCAGCATGCAACAATGATTTACCTCCCTGCTGCCCTTCAGTGTTTGTTCAGCAAACACACCGGGCTAGAGAGTTCCTATTTCAAGCTTTACCCTTATTTTTAAAGACACAGTGTTATCCAAATGCATGCACACAGGATGCTGCACAGAGAACTGGGCAGAAATGTTGGTAAGAAATGGCTGCAGCCCATAGTATCCATCCCAAAATATTGTCTTTACTTGGCATCCGAGAAAAGAGGCTTGTGATTACTTATAAGCCAGATTTCAACTCCTTTTACACTCATGCCTTGCCACAAGTAGGCCTATAAAAACAGACCCATTTTAACATTCACCAGCACTCCTCGAAGAGGACTGATAGCTCACCCTAGCCTCATGGAATAAAACCAGGAGCACCAGGATTAGATTTTCCATTATCAGCAACTTTTTGCTAATTTCAGCAACTAACAGGAAATAAAAAACATACAGAAAACCACAGACCAAGGAAGAGCTTTTGACCTGTGCATTTTTAAGGAGCCATGAAGAATGAAGATCTGGCCAGAGCTGCAGGTTGGGCAATAATATGTGCTTGATTTTTTGAAAATCATAGCATAGGGGTTTGCCTCATTCAGCTTTACACAAACAAAAGTGAGGCACTTAGTCCAAGCTAATCATTTTAGTACCCTCCCCACTTAGGAGCTGGAAAGAGAATGATTTTACATGGAATGAAAGCACTATGTGACACTGCCTGTACGATCGTTGAGTCTTCTGGCACCAGCTAATTTCTGTTTATAGTGAAATTACAAGATCAATGCAAGTAAATATCAACAAATATAGAGCTCGTGGCAACCATCACAACTAACAAAATCCAGAGTGCAGACATACTTCGAGTGAAGCAAAAGGGTTAGGCAGTATGGGTGCCTCCTCCCTGTTCTGGGAGAGGAAGAGATTATTTTTTTTATTTTTTTTTTCCTCATTTTCTTCTGAGCTGAACATGTTCCAGTTGGGAAAGCTGACCTTAAACAATGTTTTATTTTGTGTGAATACACAGGAAAAAAGGAACTGAAAGTTAAAAAGATTTCTGGGTGTGACATGTTCATACATCCCAAACATCTGGAGTATCACAATTAGAAACCCTTTGTGGACATATTTTCATTAGTCACAAAAAAGACAACTCATTTTTTCCTGTTTTCTCAAGATTTCAAAGCTCTACACTGTATCCTTAAACATAAATCTTTAAATTATGTTTCAAGCTTAAGGAATTTCATGCTTTGAAACTCTTTTGAAGTTGGCAGATGATTTTATTTTTCTGTTTTGCTTTTTTAATTTTGGTTCTTAAAAAAGGAACTTCAGTTTATCTTCCATTATTGTTCTCTTTTATAGCTCATCAAAGGACACCCTTATGAAAAGGTACATATTCATGTTAAAGAATAATGTTTTGAAACACTCTGCTGTCTTTTGAAATCCTTGGTAACAGCAGGGTTTTAAAAATACCTGTTTAGATTATTCACCTTTCTTTTTAATCGGATTTTCAAGGAAATTAAATTTTTTTTCTTTGAATTTTTGTTTCTTTACTTTTTGACGTATCTAACATATTGCACCAGAAAAACAGTAACATTTGTCCTCATTTTTCTGCTGTTTTTTAAGTTCTGAAAAAAATTAAGAATTTCCTGTATTCAGGATACTGTATGGCCATTATTCCAGGTAGCAGTCTATTGCTGATTGTAACAGTTTATGAGAAAGAAAAATGCATTTGCAGAGAATACAGGCATTGCCATGTTATGGATTTACTGAAGTGTCTGGCTGAGAATAATTTTTAAAGGAAAAATGAATTTTCCACTGGACCACAAATTCTAGAGATTGGCTGGCTAATGCAGAAAATGTTGATTGTTTGTCAAAAGAATCAAACACCCCAAAGTCTGAAATACTTTGTTTGGTTGTAGTGCTTAGAGTTTTGAGTCAAATTTCAAGTAATTAAATGAAATATGCATGCTACAGCTGTAAATGTTTCATTTTTGCTTTACAGGACTTCAGCCTGACTTTGTGTGCATAAGAAATGAGAGCAGCAGCCCTCCATTGCTATGAATATATGGCACCTAACTCTCTGAAAGATCATATCACAAACTGATACATAATGAAACAAATCAAAGGACGGATCAAAACCAGAAAGCTGTGGATGGGGTAAGGGAAAGACCAGCCTTGTAGTGTAGCCGTGAACATGGGATTCTGCTGGACTCATTTGGACTTAAGCTCTATGGGCCCCACACACTTTCTATAAACTTCTCTGGACTCTGATTGCTTATATGGACAAGCATTAAAATCCATTATACTTGACCATAACTGATTGTCCAGGACACAGGGCAAAACCTTGATGTGCAGCAGTGGTATATTTAATTCAGTAATACTATTATGTTATATAAAGTGATAAGTGCTACAGTAAATGCAGTAGCGCCTTTTCTGGCCAATACTTTGCACCCAGCCTAGCCACTTCTCTACACAGCTGGGTACAGATCTACCATTAGAGCATGGAATGTAACTTCTTCCTGATTAAACAGTATTTGTAAAATAAATATTAACCTGACAGAGTTTGGGTGTACTGATTTTACATACCTACCAGATGAGAGAGGCTAATGTTCTCTCCGTGCTTGAGGCAGAACCATGGAAAGAGCAGTGGAAGCACAATCGCCAACTCCCAGTGTCTTTCCTGATGTTACTTAACACTTAATCACAATTATTATTGTTAGTATAAAGCAGCATAATCTGCCCGCAAGTGAGGCTGGATCACTCTGGCATAGAAACAATTGGACAAGATTTAGGTCCTCCTAAAAGACCTCAGAGCTATAAAAGGCAAAGATTTGGACATTTTATAATTATCTGGATTTTTCAGATGAGGAAATGAGGCAAATAAACATAAAGTCTGCATCAGCTCTAGGAACTGAACCCAGATCCCGTGATTTCACTAAATCGGTGTTTGGGACTTACGTAGGCCAATGCAGTAACTCCTGCCATTACCATTTTCTTTTTCTGCTTCATTTTTAATTGCCTTTGTTCACCTTTCTGAAACCTTAGCAATACCTCACTCCTTCTGTTCTGACCTTGTGCTCTTTGTAGTGTGAATGGCTGAGGAGAAGTTGCAGCCGAGTTAGCTGAATGCAAATCTGCTGCTTTTTCGCACAAGAGAGAAGGAGCCTGCCATGACTGAAACATATAAACAACCAGTATTTCCTTCCTCACAAAGGACCTGCTCTTCTTCTTTCTGAGGCAAATTAGACTGTCTACACTAACTTCACATCTGAAAGAAAATTTCCGCTTTCCATGAAGGTGAGTCCTGGAAACACCAAACTCTTGTACAAGATAAGAGTCTTTAGCAGGATTTTGCTGAGGAGGACGACTGACTATTAAAACCATTCTAACTTGTTTATCTCTGTACTGCAACACATGTCCCTTTATTAATTTGCTGCATGCTATCTAAATCTCAGGTTGTAAATCTTGTGGAGCAGATGTTGTTTTAGGATTATTACTCTGGACAGCACAGGGGGCATCATATCCTCTTCGGAAGCCTGACCACAACAAAGAGAATGAATAATCACCAGTATGACTCTACAGAATGAGCACATTTCATATGCCAACCCCCCTAGAAGCACAAACAACTCAGTCATCAACGCGCCGTTCATCAAGGCATTTCCAAATAACAATTCCTCTAAGAACCAGGATATTACGGGTTGAATGGCATTTCTGCTCTACTTTTCTCTTTCACTTGCAATTCATTCAGGCACCTTGAAGCCACATGTAGAAGCTGCAGTGACACTCGCCGAAGAAGGCTGAGCTGATTACTTTCTGCTTCATGGGCTGCTGAGACTCCAGGCACCAGGTTCTTTATGGTACTGATTACCCTTGCATTTTAGCCCATTAAGCACTGCATATCTGCTGAGCTATCCAACTTTTATTCAGAAAGCTAAAAACCTGTGCCATCATCAAGCACTCTGCAGATGCCCCAGATATTACAGCAGCACAATCAGTCTACTGTTTAGAGAACTTTGTTCCTGTCTCTGTGAATTAGGGGGTGTCACATCATGGCATGTGTCGCTAAAGTAGGAGGTAAACCAACATGACATGACATAATGGGATACAGCCCGTGGGTGCAGGGAGAGGGGTGGGAAGGGAAATATGACTAGACCTGTATCTGATGAAAAATCGGTGACCAAAAATTTAGCCAAGCAGCTCCTTGTACCTTACCAGATTATTCAAGGAAAGAACCAATTTTTTTTTGCACAGTGACCTAACGGCAAAGTAATTTGATTACACATCTGTAAAAAATTAGACTCAAAATCTCTATTTGTATTTCAAATAGCTCATAACTTCTGCTGATCCAAAAGATGTCCCACTTTCTCAGCATTAGCAGCCTCTGTTAAATTGAAACATTCTACAGAAGGCCTCCAGTTTCACCAGAGTTTGGAACAGACCAGGGATGAGTTTCAAAACCCATAGGTTTCTGTCAAAAACATGTATATGATTTGCTGTCGAACTCACCTCTTCCCACTCCTCCCAGCCTTGCAGCTCCTTGGCAACAAAAGGCTCCCAAGGTTCACCAGTCTGCTCTGAGTTCAGAGCTCCTCTTGCCTTCAGAGATAATTTTGGCACTTGTGGTTCTCATTCCAGGCAGATCAGAACCAAACATTAAAGTGCTGAAATCTTTTGTTGAACAGCTTTACCTTTCTCCAAACAACTCTATTCAAATGTTATAGGAAGAACCAAATTAACTGCAGAACTGCTGTTGCAATGACACAAAAACATCAATTTCTTGGGAGACATTTAGGGTTTAGTCACACAGAAGGCTCCTGTCCTTCTTTTTGTCTCTTCACCTACACCTAAGTACTCTCAGCAGCCAGAAGCAAGAAGGAGTCTCAAGAGAGGCATACATTAGCCTGCAGCCTTACTGTTCTCCAGGGAGAAGTACTTCCCCTCTCCTAGAATAATTGTTTTTAATTGCAAAACATTCTCTGCCTAAATAAAAATAAGATTCCCCTTGGCAGACTCAGGCAGGCCAATGATTATTTATTACTTGCAATACCATTACACATAGGAACTCAGTCATGAATCAGAATCCCAAGGGCCATCTTGCTACATATAGATGAATATAAATGTACTGTTTCTTATCCTTCCATTTCTGACTAAGTGGGTCATTGAATTAGAGAAGTGGGCACAGACAGCAAAGAGCACTGGAAAGCCATTCCCTGCAAAGTGTTTCTCTTCTATTAATGTGGTACTTGTCCCATTGAGTGTTTTTGAGCAATATGTATAGGAGCAGAGAAAGGGAATTGAAGAAACATTTCAAATGGCTGAGAAGCTTTCAGATAACACAGAACAAACAAGAATCTTTCACCTGCTAACTAGAAAATGTATTATACCCTGTAACCTTACTGGATGCAAAAGTTTATGTTCTTATCAAGTACAACCCTTATTTTAACCATGGTTTTAGTATTTTCTCATAAACTTTTGGAACAAAAATCAGGATTCTCTTCCATGATTTATCAGATCCCTGGTACCAACCTTTTCTTGCAGCTCTTCACTTGTTTCTGAAAGGTAACTCAGAACAGAAGAGCTACGTGGTGGTATGTCCCTGTACATTTAAAAAAGACCTTTTCTCCTCTGCTCCAAACCTCCCAGTTCCATCAGGTGCACACCAGAAGGGTTTGTTCTAGTTCCCTGTCTAACTGTATCTCTGCTGTATCTCTACAGCAACACAAAAATCTCTTCCCAATCACCGATTACCTCCAGAAAAAGAGTTTGGTCACTGTACTCTTCCCCTGCAATCTAAATGTTTATAAAATCAGTCCAATATAGGCCTCCAAAGTCTGTCTGTAAAGGCACTATCTGATGACTCATACTCATGTTACAGATGAGAACTAAGATGGAACAGAATCAGCAACTCACCACATCTTTGCTGAGTTGGCAGAAAACTCGGAAATCATAGCTCTGGATATGAGAAAACATAAGCAAAAAAGCAAAGTAAATCTCCCTACTCCCTGCAGACAACCAACTCCACTCAACTTTGAGAAATTATTAATGGATGTCTTCCTAGACAGAAGTTAAAAATGCATTTTAAAGAATAAGTGCTAAACTCAGTATTTTATGCTGCCTGGGCTAATCTTACCCTCCTTAACTTTCCTGTTGTGTGAATGTTTATAGTAGACATCATCTCTGTTTTTCTATAATTTCCCATCTATATTTTAGAGTTGCTATGTGAACCTTTGCTGTGTTTTGAAAAGATGATTTAGACTGATCAACCAGATGTTCCTTTGGGATTGATATTTCAACCTGGGAGAGGAGAGGATGAATTTTATCCTGTGGCTCTGAATACATTTCCATCCTTCCTTAGACACAGTCCCTCCAATTGTGGGGAAGGATTCTCTCCTCCCAACAAGCATCTGAAACTGGACACAGAAAGGGGAGGGGAAAGAATGAAATTTCTCTGATGCCCTACCTGCATGTATTGCTCACAGGCCCAGGGACATACAGCTCCCCAAATGTGGAGTCAAGAAAGGAGTTTCTTCTTGCTTCAGGTTCTTTGGGAGTTTGTGAGGGGAGTAAATTAATTTGCCTTTTTATGTAGCATGGTTAACCAGCTGTTATGACCTGGGCATTTTTAAAATGATACCCTTTTTTTAGCACTGGTGACATCGATTTCTTGTATCTTCAGACAATGGCAAATCTGGTAGGCTGGTTTGTTTGGTTGGGTTTTGAGAACTAAGGCATTTGATCTGACTAATGCTTTCATAGGAATGGGGAGTGCTGTGTTAAATCAGGTGAAAGCAGCACTGGATGAAAGCCCAGTAACGTGTTCCCAGCAGTGACCCACAGTGGATGAGGATACAAGACAAGTAGGTCTTGTAGGTTCTCCCAAGTAGGTGAGAATACAAGAACAGGCTAAGTGTCTGTAGAGCTATTATTACCCCACGACAATTCCCCAGCCTGCAGAAAAGTACCATGCAGGGACTTCTTTAACCAGAAACACTGGTCTCCGTATTTACTAACAACCCAGTCTCACTGGATTTTTATTTAATGTATGGAATGTATCCAATCCCTTCTTGAACATCCCTAACACATCCACAAGTGGCAAGGAAGTCTGACAGTGCATATGGGGGTAAAACAGCAAATTAGATAATCTTCAGTAGTTTCTTGAATTTAGAAGGTGTGAAACTTTTTCAGATTACTGTTAATTGGCATCTTACATCACCCCTAATATCAAGGACAAAAATTTAGTACCAGCAAAATTTGTCACATTCCATTTTTCCTTTAATAAATAAAGAATTCTTCTGTATCTGCATTTTTTGTATAAAGCAGTACAGAGAAGCAAAGGCTACAAGTCATCTAAGCTTACATACATACTGTATTTGTTGCTTTTCACATTATCATTACAACATAATATAAGCAAATCATTCCCCCACTCTTTTCATTTGGTCACATGCAGATTCTGAATGGAATTTTCTTGGATGGCTTGGAGGAAATTCTTATTAAACAGGATGTGCCTCTTCCTCAGAGTGACAGGTTATACACAGAGATTTTTCATCAGAATGAGAACTGCTTCATTTGCTGCCAACCATATGTAAAGCAAGAAGAAAAGTCTGGCCTTAGTGACTCCTAGGAGAGTGAAAATGGAGACTAAATGGAAAACACATACATTATAAATATTCTTTTTAAAACACACTTTTACAAGGCTCTAAAAACATGGGGAACTGAAAAATATATTCAAACAACTAGATAGTCAGGGATGCAAGTACGCATATACAGTTTTGAAGATGTTTTGAAGATAGATTGGTGGATTTTAAGTCTAGAAGGGACAGTTGGTGATCACTTGTCTAATATCTTGCCTACTGCAGATGGACAGATGGGCAGGAGGAATCCACTCCTGCTTTAAGTCTGAATTTATTCAGAGTGACAACAATTGGTCCCATGCACTTGATGATCTGAAGAGTTGGCTGATTTGGGGAGAAAAAAAAAAAAAAGTGTGTGAAAATTACAGTGTCTAGAGTACCTAAATTTGTTTGCTTGTTTTCAAAAAGACTAACTTGATCTCAAGTGTTGATGATAATGCTGGATCTCTAAAGCATTCATTTGATATATTTGTGTCCTGTCATTGTCAGTGATGTGGCCATTAGTGGGTTGAGGCTTTTGTTTCTCAGTATAGCCTCTTTGTTGTGATCCGTATTAATTTTATTGTATAGTACCACTGATGGAAAAGACCTCTAATTATCTGTCCTGGGATTCTTTATCTGGGGTTTAAAGGCTTGCTATGAACTTATCTTAGAGAGTGTGAAAGAAACACACAGCAAAAGATAAAAAGCAGGTCATGTTAGTGGGTTTGAGAGAGTTGTGTGATCTTCCCTCTTTTTATATTTTGACCGGATATTTTTTGTTTGGTTTGATGTGAAGTGTGGCAAACTTGAAAAAAAAATAAATCTTGCCTTGAGATAGGAAGAATACTAAAGAGGCTTTTAGATTAAACCATCAATTATACAGCAAGACTTTTTGTATATTTGTATATTCTATGGAATATTCTTGTGTATTCTATTACTTTTTTAATAAAGATTGGAAATACACTTAAATTCTTGCAGATTCTGATGTGAAATCAAAAAGTGCCCTCATTTTAAGACTTTCCCTTTGGGAAAGGAAGTACATTTGGCAATCCCCATACAGTCCTGAAAGACCTAATACTGACTGCTACAGAAGTTGGCTTGATGGAACTTAGTTTTTCAGACTGTGTAGTATTCTTGTCCTTATGCCATACTACTGATGTTGTGCATATTATTTAAGCTGTTCTGTTTGAATCTTTCATCATACTGATGATGCCAAAGAATACTGCAATAACCCTGACTCTTGCAGTGTCACTACACCTCAGACAAGTGTCAGCAGGGCTTGGGTTACGGAGGCAGGAGGCAAGGATCTCTGCCTCCTAAGTACTCATCTATGGCTTAGCCTATGTGATCCTTCTGTATGCGAGGTCCTGGTCCCATATGCCAAGATGGCTACTTCATCCTACAAGGAAGGCTGTTCCAAGATGACACCAGTGATGAAACCCCTTTCATGTCCCTCATGATCCCTGTGCTGCCTGGTCTTTGACCTTCCCAAGCCCCACAGATTCCTACACACATCAGATATGCCACAACCTTGCTCTGCTCAGACACTTTGCTATGCTAAAAGTGAAAACTGGTTGAGTAAGGTGGTATTGTGGATGGAAGGATGCCACCTCCTCACCACTTGAAACAGATAGTGTACAGAAGCAGGGACACATTTGGGCTATTGGTACTGCTCAGGTTCAGGCTGGGCAACGCAGCACTGAGCAGAAGACACTATCACAATGACAGTCCTGTAACACTGGTATTTTGGGTAACACATGTATTGTAACTCAGGGGATGGTTGGTCTAACAAACAGTTGCCTTATCGTTTCTCTCTATTCTGCTTCCCAGTTCTGGGAAGTGAAACCACCTGTGCTCCCTATACGAGAGGTTCCACAAATATGTTACAAGTTACCCTGCAAAATGAGTATGTTTCCTTTTTTGCCTTAATTTGGTATTTCTGACATCGGTCAGGTAAAAAAAAACCTGCCCTTCTTTCTCACAGGATCAATACAAGTCACCAGGAGAAAGGTCCTACACAGCAAAGGAGGTAGATCCTGCCCCTGACTCTCAGCTTAGGACAAGTACTGGTGAATATTATGTGCTTGTGTATAAGGGTATTTTCACTAGCAAGTGGATGAAAATCTCACTTTGCAGAGTAGTCCAGCAACCAAGAGTAAAAACTTTTCAGAAACAAGGCACTGACCTGTTTCACTAACTTCACTGGGAGCCAGCGCTTGCCTGTATCTCAAAAAAAGTGGGGGTGGATTTGAACCTGAGATAGCAAGTGGTTTAAGTTACCTCTGTCTATTTCACACGTACAGTACTATCTTCCTATGATCTGTACCTAAGATAAATTGTTCTTCTGTGGGAACGTTGCTTATCTTAACAGTATTGCTCAAAACAACTAAAGGTCATGTTAGGAGACAACAAAGTGTATCAATTCAAATCACATTAGCATTTCAGAAAGTCAAAGATACAGACATCTGTGGGGTTATTGTTGGGGGAACGCAACATTTGAGGTTAATAACTAAACACCCAGCCTTTGACAGAATCGTGTTCAAAATTCCTCTGTTGGCTCATGCACTGGAGCAGCAATCACAATTTAGGACAAATAAAATAAAAGGTCAAAATGCTAAAAGTTATAGTGACAATAACTCATGCTCAATGGGAAGCTAACTAGCTATTTAAAAAGCACCTTTTTTTTCCTGTTCCCTATCAATATGCAAATGTTAGTTTTACAGTGCTGGAGAGCCATAATTCTTAACAGAGACAAATTTTCCCAACATGAGAAATTGCCCAAATTATATTCCAAGTGTCTTATGAATAGGAACCATGATAATTTTGCCATTGTAATCTACAGGCAGTCAAACCATATTAATTTATTTTTACTTCTTTAATGTAAGGCTCAGGTCCAAAGTATTTTATATTACCTTTTTTTTTTTTTTTTTGGAGGAAATCAGTGCCATTGTGTCTGTACGTGCTAAAAGTGCAAAAGCTGCAGAGAGCCATTGACCTACTAAAAAGGAATAAGTATACCTGTTATAAAGTGCTTTGAACATTTTTTAAAGCCAACACCCAGCTCTATCCTCCGGGTGAGAGCCTAACACAATGAGCTGTCATTCCACACACAGCAGTGGGAATGGGTAGCAGTTAGCCCAAAAAGTGGGATGCATAGTCTTTTGGAAAGCCCTTCCCCTGGGATGCCATGGTAGTACATCGTCATAGCACAGCTTAGCTGGGTGTCAGAGAAGGCCTAGCTGAATAAGTAAAGTCACAGTAGCATAGCCCATGCACAAAATCCAGCTGACTTGCCTGAATCCCAAGGAATCAGGCTAGGACAAGGGCGGGATTTGTTAGTTTGTCCTAGGGGAAAACATGGGAGAAACTCCAGGCCAGGTTCCTGAGGAATATCCTCCTTATTGAAACCTGTTCCTGCTCCAGGCTTTTCTGTTATAGAGGGGGTGAGAGCCTGGGCCCAGAGCTGCCTCACCCCCCACCCATGTGCTGTGACTTGGCTCTTTGTACAGCCCCTGTGTGATAAGTGTGACAAACCTCACCAGGACAAACAAGCTGAGACCCAGCAGGTATCACCCTACGCGAGGATCTCAGTGTGGAAGGAGGCAGTGATGTCAGAGGGACACAGATGAAGAAATACTTCTCAGAGGCACCCCTGCATTGCTGGGGCAGCATTTGGCAAGCAGAAAGGCACCCATTGCACCCACCAGAAGGGGAAGATCAGCTTCGGACAACATGGTGCACAGAAGAGCAATTGTACTTGTGAGGTCCAACACACACTGTGGCAGTGGCAACTGTTCACATCTCCTCTCAGGACTCAAACAACTTGACCTGGTTTCACGTCTGGGTGTGAAACCTCAGTCTTTGCCTTCAGTGCTAAGAAAATCCATGCTTGTAGGTGGCTACCACAGGGTAGCAAGTGATTAGCTATCTTGCAGCGTGATCTGCATGGAAACAACGTATTGTAGTTTTCTACCTTGAACTAAAGTAGGCCCTGCCAACCACAGACCCACAGTTAACAACTCCGTGGTGAAAAAAGGTTTCTGTTATCATCAGTGACAAATTTTGAGGCTTTTGGTATTTGTGAAGACAGAACAACCAGATGCTGTTTCAGGTAGGCAAAAACAGAGGCACTAGCACATTCAGGCTCTTATTTTATTTTCAAGTCTTTGGGAAGAAAATTGTTAGGAAATAGCTGCCATTTCAATGCCACAATTTTCCAGAACGCTTTCTCCTAACTCATTCCTATGCCAGAGTTTGTCTGCTGCTAGTGGAAATTGCATCAACAGTCTCAGGAGCCTGTTTCCAGCCTGTTTCTCACCTCTGGCAGTTGATTTCTGTGTCCTTCAGCAAGCTATGCTCTATTATAAATGTAACAGGAGTTTTTTTCCAACTGAAAACTCAGCGTACCCTCTTCTGCCATGGGCGCAACTCTGCAGTGCAGCATCCTGCTGTCTGGAACTGCACCTTCAGCAGGGAGAAAAAGCAACGGCGCTGGCAGCAACAGCAGAGCACATGGGAATGCTGGAACAGGGACAATTATGCTAAAGATAAACAAATTTATACAAAACTAGTGTTTTCATAAAATGTACTGTAACAAGGATGTTCAAGCCAAACAGGACAAAGACTTTCTGGCCTAGAAATATGTTTTACCTCGTAATCACAGTACTTGAATATTTCCTACAGTTTTCTACGAGAAATATTGGTGCTTAAGCATGAGAGAAGATAGCAATGGGTAAAACACTTTTGTGAATAGAAAGAATGTTTGAGCTACAATACAGTGACAACGTTATTTCAGAGACTGGATAAATAACCCAAGGCATTTCCAGAATAAAGCCTCTCCAGTCATCCAGACTCTTCTTAAATTGGATAAGCACCATGCTGACAAAAGCTCACTATGTCCCTTTGAAAATCACCTTCGAGTCAATGGACTCCAATGAGTTGCAGACCAAACTACTGCTGTAGAAGCTCCCTGTACAACACTCTCTGCAGGATAGAATTTTACAGATATTTTGCTTTCCTGTCTGCAAGTACTTTTGATTAAAATTTACTTGGGGTCTTTTGGTCACTTGGACAAGGCATTGGATTTATAAATTATAGAGCACTCTCCCTGCCACACAAGCTGATGTTTGATCATTGGCCCGTGCCTAAACAGCGATGTTAACCTAAAGCCCCTGTGTTCTTTTCTCTTCATGCATGATTCTTGCTCACAGAGCTTCACGCAGAGGAGCTGAAAAGAGGATTTCCAGTGAAAAAAAAAAACCTTCCAGAGGCAAACAAACCCAGAGTCTTTAATGACAGAGTTGTCATTATAAAAGAATAAAACAAATGAACCTAGGAATATTTTATTCAATTTACAGTCCTAATGCTTCCAGTGAGGTCAAACAAATAGTCTTAAGAGACATGGTCCATGCATTCAGTGTTTCAGTTACCCTCCTATGAATGATTAGCTCACTGCTGCATATAATGGAGACACCCAACTGGTCTTAATTTACATTAATTAGTTGTATCCTAAACCATGGCTAAATGCACATTGAATATCAGATTAAACTCTTAAGAGGCAATGTGATCTACCAGATAAGGTACAGGACCAGGATCCAGAAGAACTGGATTCTGCTCCTGGCTGACTCCAAGGTATCTGCGTCTCCCATCTGTGCCTCAGATACTCAGTTAGTAATGCAAGAGAACAACTTTCTCTGAACAATGCTCTTTAATGCATACCAAATCTCAGTGTTGCCACTTGCAAAACGTTTAGGGTGTACCTGCTTTTGCACATCAGAGAATGGCAATGGGATGTCTTTGTTTCAGGACTGATTAGCATTAAGTGCAAGTGCCTCTTTACTCCTCCCTTGGGCATGAATGACTAAGCCAGTGAGGTACCAAGAGTATTGCAGTATAATTAGCCTCTTGTCCTCTCTATCAGCAATGCAACCGCTTCCTTGTATGTCAGTGACCTGCACCCTTGTTTCAGGAGGAAACCGTCTCTTTCTGCAGTGGCTGTAAAGATCTCCTGCAGAAGCGGTGAGTGTTTTAGTGTTCAAGGCCTGAGGAGCTCAGAGAGGAAAAAAAATAATTAGATACATTCACCTAGATGAAAATACAGATATCGTGCCAAATGGGCAAGCATTCCCTAATTATTTTTACCCAAATCTCAAAAGCTAATGGTTGGAAACAGCTTGTTGCATTATGATCCTGCTGCCAAAGAACCACTATGAACAAGAATTACTGGAGATGACTTTGTCACAACCAAAAGATCGTGACACACTTCTACGTCTCCTTCAACACATGATGTCTGCAGATTACTTTAACCTGTTTCTCCTTTGTAATGAGAAAAAGAGGAGCTTTGAGGGAAGGTGGGATTCAGTGCCCCATTTTAAGCATAGTGAAGGTTCTCTTCCAGAGCTGTTTTTTCAACTGTATCACTCCTCTTGGTCCATCTCTCTTTTATTCCTCTTTCTTTATCACCTAAACTCATTTTGTTTCATTGTTTTGGCCCTGCATGGCCAACAAGTCTCATTCATTTTAAAGATGACTCCTGCCTTTAGTCTAACCATGGTACTAGGGAATGTCATCAACTTCCTACATTTTTTTAATAAATACTGATGATTTTTCCCTCTGTCCACTGTGTTCCACAGGGTGGAGCTCCTTTAAAGCATCCTACAAGCAAATGCATTATCCACCCTCGAACTTCCCTTTTGTGCCTATAAAAAATGTTACAACACTTACTGTGCGATTTCATCACCAGCTTGAGCCTGCAATAGAGAACATTGCCACGAAAAAAGGCACTTCCCTCTCACCCGCACAGATCACTCCTTTTTGCCCCTTTTTGATCCCCTGACATGTGCCAGCAGAAACAGTTGTGTGGCAGCACAGTGAAGAGTTGGGAAGTTGACGTGGGTAAAAATAACTATATTTTGCTCGGTTAGCTGTTTTCTGCATCAACGCCTGCGCCTGGCTAGAGTAGCTGGTGAAGGGAGGGGGCACAGGGGATGGAGAAGCCAGAATAATCAGCCAGAGAAAAAGACAGGGCAGGACTGCCTCTTTTGGCAGTGCTGCTGGTTTCTGCTGGTTTAAAGTGCTTGTAAAGTCATGGTACCAAGCCGCTGGCCCCACTGCCTCTCATGCAAACGCGTATCACCTCACTGTTTCCTTGTACCTCTCTGTCCTTCTGACCATCTTTAGTTCTGCTGTTTGGCACAGTGGAATTTTAGAAAGTGTTGGATATTGTACAGTGATTAAAAAAAAGTAATAACATTATGGTAACAGCAGGAAATACATGTAGTAAAAGAAATGTCTCAAGTAACCTATAATGATTTCTTACTCTTTTTTAAAAATCATAAGATTTCCTCACAAAGCAAGAATTCTGGTTCATGTAGTTCTTTGGGGCATAGATATATTTGGTGCAAACTGGAAAAAAAAGATCTCCAGAAATCAGATGTGACTGCGTCAAAAAAAAGGGTTCCTGACAGTTTGCCTCTCTCTGCTCAGGGCCATTGTCCACATCTCTCCTGCAGAACTTTTTTCTACTTTTTTTTTTTTTTTTTTTTTTTAAGAGCTACCAGCAGTTATTCTTTTGAGACAAAGTGTTATCCTTCTGAGAGAGACAGGCAAGTCTTGCTGCCTTGGAAAGTCATTTCCCACAGCCACAGAATCCACTGATCTGAAATGTTCCTGAAAGGGCTTTAGCAAAGCGACTTCTTTTCTCACTTCCCCTCAGCTGTTGTCTCTCAGCCGCCTGTGGCTTTGAAAACTCAGAAGGTGAAACAGTATCTAGAAGCACTTCCACGTGGCAGTGGCAGGAGTGAAGGGACCTTTTCAGGCTGAAATAGCAGCAGAGGAAGCACACAAATCTGATGGAAATCCTGAGGAACTTGAGGCATCTCCACTATCTTCAATTCTCTTTTACTCCCTTCCTTCCTGATGATGGGAACAGAGTCTCCCCAGGTCCTGCAACCCCCTGGGAGGATTTCTGGGTCTGGAAAGTGACCTGTAAAATCAGCACAGACAGACTTATCAGCAGGACTTCCTCGTTCCCTGGGAATGATGCTTTGGAGAACCACCCTCTCCTTGGCTTGTCTACTCTCTTCTCTCACCTACCTACTGCCTTGTTTGTGCAGTCTCACCTCATTGCCAAATAACCACAGCAGTGGCCACCATGCATGAGGCCAAAAGAAGATGGCTGTGAAGCTCTTAGAGGTGTACAGAAATCTGTCTCCTCTCTGTCTTTAGGGGAGAGGTGAGCACACGCCAATTTCTTTTGGGTTTGTGAAGAGCCCATGACATCTCTGCCCCCCAGGTTTAGCACACTGTACCGAGATAAGGTTGGGCTCATATTAGCACATGTCGCTGTGCCTATTCTAGCACTTTGTTTTGGGGTGTTTGCATGGTGATGAAGTGTTTTCCTTGAAGGTGTCACACATTGATTTGGCAACAGAGCAGTTCTGGTGCACCTTGTCTAGATTCCTCCTGGGAAAGGCTAAATACATGTCCTTCCACGTGCTCCAAGCCCTAAATCAGGCAAAAGGGTCCAGAACAAAACCAATTCTTTGGGCAGCTTTGAACCACGTGTTCTGGGGATGTATGATGCAGGAGACAAGACAAAATCCAGTCCCAGTTAAATTCCGTGAGCCACATAACATGAAGTTATAAGGGCCTCAGTGCCACCTGTTTCTATATAATAATCCACTTTTCTCGTGCCAAATCACTTGCTAATGAAGACATAGCCACTGTTGTGTGATTATATCCTCACTAATTTTCATCATCCAGGCATGAGTTTCTTACGTTTCCTTCTGTTCTCCTTACCAAAAGCCTTGATTGCAGAAAAACAGCATAAAGAAACCTGCTGTAATACTGCCAATTTGATGTGTGCTTTGAACTGAATTTTGAAATATATTTGAAAACTTACTATTAAAGTGTTTAATGTTCTCATTTCTATCTTCCACTGATTGCTGACACTCAGTAGAAATAAACCCTCCTCCCTTTTACATGTATTTTGATGATTTTAATAGCATTTTCTTGCTTTGTTAACAACCAACATGAAAACTTCACTGGGCAGATTTGAGCTTGGGCTATGTATGTCTGGTTCTGTAACCAGGGTTGCTAGGACCCTAATGATAACTTCCCCTGGGGTTTTCCCCTTCTTTTTCACAAAACAACCAACTAATTTATTACTCTGCTACGTTTTATATCAATATCTGATCTATGTTAGAAAACTCTCGCATTTCTGCCGTTGCCTGAATGTCAGACCACTTTCTCCCCCAAGAGCTTATCACAAGAAACAGGCAGAGTACCAAGAGTGCTAATAATATTTGTCTAATGACTCTGTCTCAGTTGCACCAGAGCGATAAACCAGCAAACAGAGCGAGCACTCTGGCAAAAAGCTTGTCTTTGAAGGTGTATGATATCATGTCAAAACCAGCTCCAGAATATTTACTGATGTCTCCAAAATATTTCTCACCTCTGTCTAAACGTAGCACATTTGAAGCAAGAAAAGCGGGACTACATCACAGACAGGAAACATTAAATTATTAATTACTTCTTTTTGGCACAAGTTGTACAGCCCCGAGCTTCTTATAATGTATAAAATAGAGTACACCTGTCATGTCTTGAATGAACATGAAACCGGGACTTGCAAAATTAAATACATCTGCAACAAATTGTCTCGGTTTCAAATTGGAAGTTATATTTGTAGTAGGTAGTCACGTAGCAGGATAAGTAGTTTATGCATGTGTGGTTTTTAGTAGGTGGATTTCAGTTTCTACCTTCTGTCTCTGAAGCAGCAATAGTATCTTGGCATACAGGCTTATACTGGGGGTAGGGGGATCGATATTTTTTAATTTGAAACATGCCAGTGGTCCTAGTAGTTTGATTCATAGGTATATGCTTTATGTGACAGATAGAAACTGCTTTTGTCCTAAAGGTCACAGGAGTGAGGGCCAATGGTGCTGGACTCCAATGCTAGCTTGCATCTGCTGTGAAAAGTTGGTCAACACAAAGTCAATACTTTTAACATATCCGTGTCCATTTTTATGTCCCACTCCTAAGAAGGTACACTTTGAGCCACTTAAGCTCAGGTATCAGAAATTAACTGGTGTAAAATGGGCCTTTGCCTAGACTCATTTGCTCAGCTGAAAAGCCATGTGTGGGAATTGCTTCCAGTACTCTTCTTAAGTTAACCAGGACTCATTTTGGTATCTTGGTGCTACAGTGGGCTGTAGCATGTAAACAGAGCAGGTCTGCCATGCACATGCCATAGAGCTGATCTGTACATGCCTTAAGGTAATTTGTTAGGTATTTCCTGATTTCCCACAGCCTAGTCAAAGCTGTAGCTTTGTCTGAGCTAGCAGACATCTAAAGAATCATCAGCACTGTAGCTGATAAAATGTGAAAGCAGTGAAAGGAGATGCAGAGATAGTAAAGAAGATTTGGTGGCTGCTGCTAGAGAAAACCTGGAGATGCTGCTTAAGAGAATGCTTGGAAAATCAACACAACCTAAAAACCCTTTACTGACAAAAAACACTGGTCTTGCTTTGCTGGAAATCAAGGTCCAGCGTTCTTTTCTGTCTTTCTCTATTTTCTAGTGTATGGGGGAAAAAAAAAAAAAAAAAAAAAAAGAGTCTAGGTGGGAAGGGACCTCTGGAGAGAGAGCTTCCAGTCCAACCTTTTGTTGAAAACAGGGCATTAGACGAGGTTATCTAGGGCCCTGCTAAGCCAAGCCTTGAGCATTTTCACCCCTTCTCCGGGCAACCTATTCCAATGTTTGGTTGTTCTCTTGGTGAAGGATATTTTCTTAACACCACATAGAATTTCCCCTGAAACAACTCATCTCCATTGTCCCTTGTCCTGTCACCATGCATTTGTATGATGAGAGTACCTCTGTCTTCTCTGTAACTACATTTGAGGTTTTGGAAGACTGTAATTAGGTCCTCTCGAGCCCTCTCTTCTGCACTCTGAGCAATCCCAATTTGTTTAACTATTCTTCATATGACTATTTCTCTCACTCCCTAATTATCTTGGTGGCCCTTTGCTGGACAGTCTCCCTTTTTCTATTCTGCCTCTTGAACTGGAGGGACTAAAATTAGACGCACTGTTCCAGGTGAGGCCTAGGAAATGCTGAGTAGAGTGGAATACTCACACTGCTTGATCCGAAAGAAGTTAATGTTGAAAGTACAAGACTTTTTCAGCCCGGTTCTGATATCTCCTAGTTTTGTCTTTCATTTTTCCATGTCATCCTCCTGGTTTCTCTATATATTCATTCTGTTATATTTTCCTTTCATCCCAAGGCTAATTCAGGCTGACAACAGTCATTGTGAAATATGAATCCTTCCCAGGTAACACAATGAGATTCAGAGTGAAACAGCAAAGAAAGTTTTCAGTATATTCTCTTTGCAAAATGGAAGGCAGCTTTATAGCTTTTAAAATAATACAATGGAGAAACCATTGCTTCCCATCCCAACCAGTAGGGTCCTGCTGGAAGGAACTCATGAGTCATCAACTGCAGAAAGTAAATTTAATAAGTTAACCTTAACTTAGGGAAGAAACGGGCTCCTCCAGACCTTGGAAAAATAAGAAGAAAAAAAAATAAAAGAAATGATAAGCTGTTAATCTTTCTACAGCAGACTTGACACAGGAATGAGCAGTGTTTATGATGGAAAGGGCATCATCCTTTTTGTAGGGTTTCTTAATGTCAGCAAATGCAGGGGATTGGTTCGTTCCTATTGCTGAAAACTCTGGAACGGCTGCTTTGGCAGAGTTGTGGCCCCCTGGCTCCATGACTGTCTTGCAATTTGGCAGCAATGTAAATTAAATAGGGAGAACAGTCACTGGAAACCTGGGCACCTGTGGCAAGGCAGCAAGCCAGGGTGACTTGTGCAATTATCCAGTTTTGAAAGAGAACAAATGCATCAGGAAATAGGAAGGTTGGGGTCTGAGAAATGTCTATGGGGTGATTTTTTTCTTGATTGTCATTATTATTATAGCTCAAGGAGTAAAGGATCACAGGTCCCTTAATTTATGAAATATGTCAATTACTCTGCTTTGGCAGATAAGCTTATAGTTCAAACATTGCTCAGCATTTGCTGCCCTTTTCATCTATTGTATCTCTCAAGTATGTTTTTATTCTTTGAATGATAATAAGAGGTCTCTCCTGGGAAAAGGGAAGTCGTGAGTGATAGAGACACTGAAACAGTACCTGAGGTTGGCTTGGCAGCGAGCACAGCTGGTGAGCTAATAAAGCCAAAATTTCTTACAAATTCCTTTCATTGTGGCCATGTGATGAATGTCATCCTATACCATCTCCAGTTCTTCACAGAGGAAATGGAAGGTTGGAGTATTTTTGGAATATGCCTCCGTCAGAACATGCTCATTCTCTGTCTCTAAAACACCTTAACTGAATGCTAATTTCAAAGCCTGTAACATATGTCAAAGCGCATCTTGATTCTTTGGCAAGAATTGATTATTATGGGGGACAAAAGAAAAGGTGCTGATCCATTACATCATCACAGAGGTGGAACACTATGGTACGGAGTATTTTATTACTTAGATTTCATTAGGAAGAATATTTGGTCTTTGGAACTTTGGTTCTGTTCAGAATAACGGCAAAGTGTTGGTTCAGTTTCTGTGACATTGCTAACACTGATTAGACAGGGACCTTGAGTTTTAAATAAACTGAAGAGTCTTTCAGATTCTCCTAGAAGTAGATCAAATAAGAATGGCTTGAAAGAGCAGGCTGCAACATCACAGGGCTTTGCATCAGCGTGTTTCCATGGTCACAATCAGGTAATGAGGAATGCTTTTGTAAGCGCATCTCAGTGTTCTCTCGGCATCTCCCTTCTGGTGTCATATGGCTTTCTTAAGCACTGTTTGTGTTTCATTCTGAATCACTTTCCATCACACAAGTCAGGTTACAGATAGGGAAAAAAACATGAATGCATCTTGCCTAACAGTTAACAAGACTTATATTTGCAGAACATTTGGTAACCTTGGAGAAGGCAGTGACTGTTTTCTGCAAGGGCCTGGGCTGCCTAAAGACGCTCAGTTATCCTGCTGGAATACCCATACGTGGACTGATAACTTCAGGTGACTTCACAGTAACAGTGAGATCCAACACAGCTCTATGTACCGTAATATCGCTTATCAGACCCAGGTCTTGCAGCTTCCTGTGCTGGAAATTTGTCTCTCTCCTTACAAGAGGAAACCTGAATCTGTAGAGTAGAAGTAGTAGAGAAGAAGCATTCACTTGCTATTTGTGCGCCCATATGACTTGGGCCCTCTATCATCTGCAGGAATGCTTTCTACAGTGCACTGAGTGATGCTTTATTGTTCAAAGGTAGTTAGCATTCTTGCAGCGGCCTGTTAAATGCACAGAGCACAGAGCGCCCTATTCACAGCTTTGCCTGTCTACATGAGGAGAGTGAATGGAGGTCTGAAGAAGTTCTGTGATCAGAAGGAAACTGTCCCAGGTTTCCTATTCTGAAGACAGTGATCCACCAGCCCTACCAGAGTTGAGGGGTTTTCAGGTAATGATGCTGAGTATAGACACTTTGTTCCACCTGTGTCCTAGTTAAGATGCCTAAATCCTCACCTGATTTAGCCCCTACACCCTCACATCCCTTATAATGTGAGGAACACAAAGAACCAAAGGGCAAGACTTACAATTCAGTATGGCGCAAACATCTGTATTCATTTGAGTTTCTCAACAGCTGTTGGCAAAACTCATCCAAAACCGCCCCAGCTGAGGCCTGAGCTCTGGACCAGATGAAAGTTGCTGAGATAAAACCATCTTTTGGGAAGAACCAGCCACTGCATGTCTAATATAAACTTTTCCCTCCCCTGGGAGTAGGGCACCAGTGCCTGTCTGGATGGTATGGTCACAGGTCCCTCCCAGTGCTGTCCTCTACAGCTGAGGGAAGGTAGCACCTAAGCTTTAGGAAATTATTAGTCCCTCAGTGTCCCAGCACATTACAGTCTGGAACTGATCTAAGTGAAGTTTTCCGTGTGAATACTGAAAATAAGTTTGCATGTTTGTTTGTTTGTTTTTAAGGTCAATTACAAATATGGCACATACATAATACACTTTTTTTCCCTCAAGAAACAAGAGCGGGTTGCACCACTGCAGCTCCTGACCACCTTACTGGAAAGAACAGCAAACCCAGCTGTGTTTGGCCATGCTGTGCAACGAGCTTCAGCGGGGAGACCAGAGCTAGCACAGATCCAGCCTAACACATCAGCACAGCCCAGTGCAAACCACTTGAAAAGAGCACAGCACTTTTCACATACACCTGCACTGCTGCAGGTCAGAAACTAGATCTGGTGAGTCTCTGCTCTACCCTATTTATATGATGAAAACAAACCTCCAGTGATTTCAAATGGGTGAGGCATGACCAGTTCAGAGGTTTTCAGCAGTGTAAGAAAAATAATTTTTCTGCCCAATGACACTGGGCCAGGTCCCACTGAGGAAACAGGCTGCCAAGAAAGTGGAGCTGGAGGGAAAACCCTGTAAAATCAGCCTTGCTGATTCTTTTGGAAGGACTGGAGCCTCTGCTGCCTTTGGGAATAGCTGTACTCCTAGTGATAGCTGCTCTCTCGTATTCCAATGCCACAGCAGCATTCCTGGCTTTCCAATGTTCTGGCATCCACAGAAGATGGACTAGTCACAAGCACTATGGCCAATTTGCTGGCCCCAGAGGTCTGTTGCTCTAAACAACTACCAACTTAACCCATGCCTAGAGGCCATCCAGTGGGGACCAGTCTGACACTGGTTAAATTCTTCATCATGATGCACAGAATCATTTAAAACTGTGCTGGAGGGATCTTTCAGGACATTTGTATGCTCTGTATATGTAAGGGATTAGCAAAATTTCACAGGCAAAATTTTTCTTCTTCAAAAATGCATTTTCAAGTTGAAAGAAACAGTCTGTAAACCTGTGTGATGTTCTTCAAACCACTTTAAGCAGAGTAAACCAGGGAAAATGTCCAAAAATTCTGCCACTTGAGTTTTGGTATTTTCAGAAAAAAACACTGGAAATTTTTTTCAAATGGTGATTAATTTTGAATTTTTTTTCAATATGAGGAAATTTAAAATGAGGACGACTGACAACCCTGTAAACAGTACTTTTTATTTGATGGGATTTGCAGGGATTTTGACCTTGGGCTGTGAACCAGAGAAACAGCCCACTGTACACATCTAGCAGGTACAGTTTCCATTCTCCTCAGATCAGAAGTTTCTAAAAATTCATTGTGCTCAGAATTGCCATGACAGCTCAATTCAGGAACTTTGTAACACCTGACTGGTCTCCAGGATGGTTGTGGAAAGCAGCAGAAAGCAGGTTTTCAAGAAATACTGACCATGAAGGTTGAATGCAGATGTGACACTGAGCATCCAAGAGGAGACAGCAGCACAGAGAGCAGGAATGTACTCGTGGTAACAGGAAGGGCTGTGAGATGCTTTCCCATGTCCCCTAACCTGTGAAAATTAGTGCTTTTTACATTTTTATGCAAGCTTTCTTTAAGTTTCCTTTAAGGTATTTCAGTGAAGTGGTTAAACTTTTAAGAGTGCCCAAACTGAAGCAATTCCTCCTGTTTTTAATGTCCTCAATGTGCTGGCAAGGTTGAAAATTAAGGTTTTCCCTACGGATGTGGAATAGCTCTTGGGAGCATTGAAGCAATTTAGGTGTGTTAAACTTCTGATTCAGACTTCAAGGATTTGCATGAAAGGTGCTTCCACTAAATGCCAAGGGCTATAAGATAGTCCATAGACTTAGATTCCATTACTGTTCTTAAAAATACCTTGATACATCAAGAATGCTTAAAAATAAAGCAAGTGTACAATTTCTTCTTTCTCAGGTCATAATTTTTTCCCCAAAATGTTTTTTATTTTCCATAAATGTTTCAAATTTTTTTTGAAAAAATAAAAATGGATACAAGACACTCATTGCTGTTGAACTAAACACATTAGGAGTGAAACATTAACTGGCTGTTTCAGGGGAGCAGAGGGCAAGGGAAAAAGTAGGGATTTTTTCCTAAAGTAATAAAGCACACTGAACCCCAAGTCCATCGTGAACACTCCAGGTGGACAAATTTCTTTTTGCTGTCCTGCATACAAACCCTATGAGCTATCGATAATGATTGTTAACTTTGTTATAGCACACTTTAAATCACTAACATACTATAATTCTCTAATAAACTAAGAAAATAGCATATGTTCTCTGTCACCTGCTAAACAGATGGCAAGGAGTGTAAATTCATTTATTTGACTTTCTTTTTTTCATTGCTTTGGGCATCTTAAATTTAAATAATCAGATCCAAAGCACTAGCTTCAATCTAAAACAGGAATGCTTTGGAGAAAGGAAGGATCCTTTTTCAAAGGAAAAAAAGGCTCTGGTAAACAGTAAGCAATTAGCCACAACATGCTACCAGGGATTGTTTAATTGAGGCTGCCATACTAAATTAACCAGATACATGCCCTTGGAAGGACTAGTAAAGCAGAATTGCTTACAGATGTTTTCAATTATTCTGTATGAAACCATGTGCTGCTTCTTTGATTTTTTTTATTTGTTTTTCCACTCCAAGGAAAATTAAAATGCAAAACAAACTTACCCAGTCCTTCTTTCTCCCTAAATGGTAAAACTTGAATGATTGCATATTAGCTGCCAAAATCTCTCTGGGATTCTCAGCAAAGCTCTCCGCGGATGGATTCATGAGACACGAGTAACTTACAGTTCTCATCTGACCTTAATGCCCAACCTATCAAGTTAATCTGCCCTAGTTTCAAGCTTTAAAGAGCAATTATGACTGCTTAGCTTTACATGTCCCATACATCATTTGCTGTGGGAAGCATTTGGAGAACTGTAAACCAGTTCATAAAGTAGTAGGGAAAATGTCCTTGGTGCCACATCAGGATTGAGTGATTCAAGTATAGAGAAGCTCTCTCCCAGCACTAAGCCAAAGATTTTTTGATTCCTAGTTAGAATTGCTCTTTGAATGATTTTGCAGTCTCGTCTCTTGAGTTTCCTCACTTTGGTTTTTTGTCTTTTGCTTTTTGATCTGTAGATACCATTTTTAGGAAGTTACCATCTTATGAGTTCCCAAATATCATGTGAACTACATTTGTGGGCCAACAACAAATTCTCTGTCCCTGAGGATAGTTTGTAATTAGACAGCATATGTCTGCACTAAGGGTAGATAAAGTGCACAAAAGCAGACAGAGTAAACAAAGAAAAAGATCTTACTTGAGTAAGTCATCAGTGAGATTACCTCAAATCTCACTATCATTTTTTTGGAAACAAAAAAACCCCAGTCTAAACTCATTAACATTGGGCTAGCTGGTACCTAGAAAGTCTCTTGCAGCCTTACGTGAAGTACCAAAGTCCCTTAATTTATGTCCCAAACCCTAGTCAACCCAGTAGATAGATATTCTAGGTCATCCTCTGGGGCACAAAACTATTTCTGGCACGACCATAATTTGTATCATTTAAGGCTAAGCATCTGAAATCCAGATATTCCAATACTGAAGTTTTCTTTTTAGTACACGTTATTCCCAGCATAGTCCTTGAACACCGGACTAGAGGGTCACTGGCTGAGAGCACTGTGTGTAGCACATATGGGGCCAGCACGTGAGAGAAGACAGCTGGGATGTGACTCCGTAACTGTGACATGAGCACTCTGCAGGTGGATCCTTGATTCTTAGTCCGTTCTCAGCTTGGTTCTGTACATTGTCTAATGGCTAGAAAATATAAAACAGCCAGGCTAAGGAAATATAAATCTTTGTATGAAAATAAGTGAAATCTTGCACTATTGTCAAATCAAGGAGACATTACATAAACCTGGCACCATAAACAAGATACAGACTACTTAACTACAGGGACTTAACAGAAGTGCCAGATTAGGAGTTTATTTGCTCTTGGCTTCTCTTCTAGTCACTGGTGAAAGATTGATACTTCCAGCGTAGAGCAGGAATTTACCGAGAGCAGAGATCGGTGTAAACACAGGACAGGCATGAGACAGGTCTGGGATGGGCCACAAGCTTGACCCTATAGAGTCTATGTTCAGAGTGCTGTGTAGACTCACTCAATATGACTCAGAGTATCAGACTGTCACAAGCTGTTAAATTTATTATTTAAAAACATTAAGGAAGTCAGGTAGTTAAAAAGTATCTGTAGGAATGTAGCGCATAAGGAAAAATAATACTTTCATTATCTAGCAAATACCTTCCCTCCTATGACTCAAGAAATACATAGGCCCAATCTCTAGAATGAAAACGTATGTATAGTACCCATTTTTAATTTAGCCTTGCTCCAGAATCATGTGTCTCATACAGGTAAAGGATGGTAAACAGTGATGGTCAGTGATTTTTAATGTTAAGAATAATGATTGATATACATACTGTCCTGCAAGGATGAAGAGATCAGATGACATTCTGTAGAATTATAAAGGTAGCGTGTCCCGTTTTTTAGCAATATCTCAACACTCTAACTATGCATTGTCAGCCTAGGTTTTCAGATGACTTACCACACAGTTTCCCAGCTTCTGTGGGTTTAAGTTTATCCCTCATGTTATTTTAATGTAGTTTTGCGGACTTTAATTTCCTTCGAGGATTTTACAGAAGTATTACCTAAATGCGTTAAAAATATTAGTATTTGCAGACTGTGGTTTTCTTCCTGTAGTCTGGAAGCGACTTCCACAAAACAGGAAACCATTAACTGCCATGAACTGTGGAGATATTGCATGGGATACTTATAAAACATTTACTGACGGAGATAAGAGATTTGCAAGCTGGTTTTGGTTATGTAAATACTGACAGAAGCAGTATTCTTTTCACTAACATCACAAGACCTTATAAAAAATAAAAAAATAGAGCGAAATTTATACTTTTAGGCCAGTTGTGAAGATTTCCCGAACTTGAAGTTATAGGTAAGCCCACAAAAAAAGGGTTCCTCATATAAATTATAAATGGGGGCAAGCTTAATTGCTTTTCCGGTTCTGAAGATTCACAGCTAAGGCATGGACTGTCCCTGGCTCCCCTGACCTTCACTTTTAGGAAAAAAAGATAAATCGACGTCAGTGCATGAAACAGTGCGGATGAAACACAGGCAGCCATTGATGAGACCTGGGAGATTTATGACTTGAAGGTGGCTGGAATTTAACCTGAAGGTGAGCTAATCACTGCAGTGCAACAGTCTGCCCTGCCCTGCTCAAAACATTGGCATCTGCATCCACTGCACTAATTTAACCTTCTGAGTGGCCGGAAGGTTTAGTCCCTTATTTAGTACTTTCCACTGAGCTGTAACAGAAGCTTTAAGATTGCTATTTACAACCATTATCATATCATGGAAGATTACAGTTGGAGCAGTAGCTATGTTCTACGAGCTTGAATTTGTGATCTGTTCCCTCACAAGGGATCCCTCAGTAAAGCCAGAAAGAAATAGAAATGCAAAGCCAGACCCAGTTTCAAAGAGGAAAAGAGTGGCAAGTTTACAACAAAAAAAGAATTAAAAAAAATATGTCTGAAGTCAAAGACAATTCAGAGGGAGAAGGAAAGCCTACAGTCAAGCCAAAGAAAAGACCATGTAGATCAATGAAAAGAAATATAAAACATTTATAAGCAGCCAGATGATCATGGAGCAGCACGGTCCTCCTGTCAGATTCTGAGGTTGAGATACCTTGCCCTTTCCTTTGTTAAATTTCCATTGAGGCACTGTCAGGGTCCAGAATTTTGTTAAGCATTTCTAAAGTTAGGAGAGCAAACAGACTAGAAAACACACAAAGAAATAATAGTCTCATGACCCCTGGAAATTTAATGCTTGTGACCTGAGCCTGTGAGCATCCAGTGTGCTCCTATTTCGAAGGATGTTTGCACTAGTTGTTTGCACCGGATTTCTGTTGCGTTTAATACCATGTTTCAGGTGTCTTCTGGTAGTTTGGAAGGGCCAGAAAAGAATTTCAGGTCTTCTTCATACTTGGTGCCCATCTTGGCAAGGTGAAGAAGAAGACATCCTTCCTCTGGTTTGCCACAGCTGGAGATGGGATTTAGGCAAGGAGTGCTGAGGCACATGGTGGCATTCAGTTCCTGAACTACTTGTAAGACTATCATGTTCACGATTTAACCTGTAAATGTATCTGGGGTCAGAAGGTAATTTTTTCCAGGTCAGGCAGGAACCTTGCTCTTCTTTGTAGCATGTATGCCTCATAAATAAACTAATGGTATTATTTAGCATATTTGCAGTTTTTGCAAAGGTACAGGATATTGGATTCTTCTTATTTGCTAGCAACTAGACAGAATGAGCTGAGAGGAAGCATCTTTCCTGATCATGTATACATTTCTAAATGCCTGAAGCTGAAGCACCAACCCTTCAGGCACCAAGTGCCTTCTCCTGTCCCTATTCCTCCTCCTTACCTATCCCTTAACAGTGCTTCTAAGTTCCCAGTGGTTTGCAAAAGGGATTTAGAATAATGTAGGACAAACCTGTGGCAAATCCATCCTTGTAACACCTCCCCTTCCCAAATTTGGCTACATTTTAAGACTGACAAAATCCATTTTATGTATTGTCAGTTGACTGACTTAGTAGTTTCATAAACAAATTTAGCAAAATTTTTCTCTTCTGATGAACAACCTCCAGGTTTGCATACCCAAGCTGTGTGTAATCCAAGCCCTACAAAGCCAATAAAGACGAAAAATAACATTTCTGTATTGACTGCTCCCAAGAAGGAAGGAGGAGCTGGGAGTAAGTAGTTGCTGCTTCCACTGACCCCCATTTTTGGCACAGCAGAAGCACGCATCAGGAAGCCTCCTCAATAAGGTGTAAAAGAAACAAGAGTTTTCAAACCCAGTGTTCCCATCCTGCCAAATATTCACATATTGCTGACAAAATATGTGCCTCCTCCCATTTCACTGATGGTCCGCAGAGAGAAAGGCAACCTTCTCCAAGAGCTTGAGTTCTGTGCACTTTTCTACAGCACAGGGCAGAATTCACTTCCCACAGTAACCCAGAACCTTACAGCCTTACAGTGTATGAGACAGGAGGGTGACTGAAAATAGGAAGGAGACTGGAAGAGGCAAGCCATGAGGTACCTTACGGTTCTGTATTCCCCAAAGGAAAAAATGACAGCATCTACAGAGTACTGCCCACATTAATTTCTGTAGAATTTGTTGGCACAACTCCAGTGAAGGGAGGAAAAACCTTAATTTGCCCTCCTTTCAGTAAAAGCAAGGTTGTCTCCACTGCAAATATATATATTCCAAGATGGGGCATGGAGACAAACACAGGGTCCCAGTTAAATCCCCAGCAAGTAGGTAACGCATTTTGGATTCGATTGACATTGTTCACCAAGGAATGTATCACCACCAAAGAACCTGGCTATTAAAACATGAAGTGTTCCAACTTCTTGTAAGTTCCACAATTACTTAATAATCCCAAGAATTTAGGGCATTTGTTCAGGTTATGTTAAGTCAACTAAAGTGTCACATGCTGTTAGCTCACTTTAGATCTTGTCTTATATAATGCTACTGTAAAGCATGTCCTGGTAGGACACATCAGAAATAAAAGCACATGGCTCTGTGTCCATAACTCAAGGAAAATTTGCCTATAGACTGGTAACAATGGACATTTTCAGTCACACCTATGCTGAGTGGCCACCAGATCCAATTGACTGGCAGTGGCTTAGATATTCAGGTTTTGTAGGGTTATATGTGCACTATTAAAAAGTATGAATGAATCCATAAAAGCAGGGCTCAGTATTCCTTATTCTTAATTTATTTTCATTACTGTCTGAAATGTGACTTTTTTTTCTATAGCATAACTGGGTATTCTGGCTGTAAGAAGGTACACGTAGAGATATCGTTCCTGGAGAGCATGTTACTGCTGCCAAATCATGTTTATATGATTTCTCAACTGTCAAAATTTTAAAGCACAGATCTTGGCACCAAATGGCCTGTGTAAGCATCCAACACTGACTCTAAACCTTCTTAATCTTCACCACCATTTCAACTTCTTTTGAAAGAAGTTATAGCTGGGAAGAGCATGTAGATGTCCTCACCATACCTGCGTACTTCGTGTCAGAGATCCCTGAGGTAGTTCTGGTGAAGCCAGTGAGTGCACATGATACAGCATGGCACAGAACAGGCTAATGAAGCCACTTTCATATGGTTAGGCAGCCTGTGGATCCAAGCTGGCTTGGTTGAACAGGCAAACTCTGCTGTCCTCTGTGTTCTGCTTCTGCGATTCACACAGTCTAGTTCAGGTATCTGCTATCAGATACTATCACCTAGACACTCCAAAATTTTATGCAGGGATATTTACATTACTCTACATGTAATGTAACAGTGGTGGCATCAAATTGTCATCTGTTTTTAAAAAAAAATTCAGTTCAAAAAACAGAAAACAGAACCTTTGGCCTTGCCTGCTACTTGGACATGCAAAAGTAGACGACAAAACAGTAAGAAGATACGGAAATGATCAACCAGCAGTATCTATCGAGCAACATGACAAAAACCTTCACGTTTTCCAATCTGATCTGCTCAGTGAGCCCAGCTGAAATTGTTTCATATACTCCTATTTAACTAGTCACTAACACACTGGCCAGGCTAGACATGATGAAGTAAAGATTTCGGTGTCTTCTGGAATGACCAACAACTTCCTTATCCTGTCCTCCTCTGCCACACCTTATATTCAAGGTGAAAAAATGATCCTTGTGGAAATCAGCATGAGAACAGGTGTCGTCCATGTGGAAAGCCATGTGGTGTTGCTTTTTGAGGTATTTAAGAGACTGGAAATGAACTGTTCACCTGCATATGTATCTGTTCTAAGGCGAGCATTTCTCCATGTCTTCTCCAAAGAATGTCATCGTCCAATCTGTTATGTCATTTATTGGCGTAATCACTGTTTGGGAAAAGCCAGAGATACAACCCTGCAATAGGCCGGGTATTGCTGGAAATGGACTGCTGCTGATCTGAAGTAACATTGCTCACAAAGGGAAGGTTAGGGGAAAAAAAAGAAATGGTGGTGTTTTGGAATGAAATAAGGTTTCTTAACACTGATTGGACTGTGATGTGTTTCAGTTTGATTAACAGCTGTCTCTTCTTGAGAACAGCATTAGTGGTCTCAGCGTTGTGTCCATAGTCACTGGCTAATGTTGAAGGGTAGAGGATTCAGTTTTTATGTGGGTGATTCAGATTTACCCCTGTGCTTACAGAACAAATGATTGCGCGGTTAGGTTAGGCTCTGTCCAGTTTGACATCCTTTGTTTCTGTTGTTCCAGAGAAAGCAACACAGATGTGGGCGAGCTTTTCCGTGCAGTGGGATGAGAACTCTCTTCAAAAAGAAGAACTTGGTTATGAGACAGATTTGAGGTGGTGTGGGGAGATTAGTCACTCTGCTGTCTGGAACACTTCTGTTAACTGAGATTTTTCAAATCTTGCTGTAGAGGGGATGCAGAATTTCTTGGTCTCTCCAAAGGGGTGACATAGCAGGAGAATGATGTTTGAGATAGATAGTCTTCATGCAAACACCAAGAATGGGCCCTTTCCTCTTACCTGCATATTGCCCAATTTACCGTGCTTTTCCCCATTCTGTTCATTCCTCTACAAGTCCATCCATATCCCCTTTTCCAAATGGTTTGCCTGTGATATTCTTATCCCTATGTCTCCAGTTCTGCTTCTGCCTTTCTCTTTCCAGTCACTCCAGATTTTTCCTTCCAGCAAGGATGTTCCCCAGGTGGGCTGTCAGATTGCTCACAACCCACAGGGCTGGAGCACTGGGTAGGAATAAACACAAGGAGTACCAGAACCAAGCCTGAACATTAAAGGGAGGAGAAACAGCTGCCCTCAAGACACCAAAGGCCTCCCCTCAAGGAAGGTCTTCAGTGATGGGCAGGGAGGATTGCTAAAGGTGTTTTTTCAGTGAGTTCATCAAAAAGCAATTCTTTTAATATCCAGTGTCACAGAGACAGATTGAAAAGCAGAGCCTTGGTCTCCATTTCTTCCATGCCAGAGTAGGTCCTCACCACTCCTCTGTCATCCAACTCTTTCTTTTTCCTTGAACATGCAGTTACATTATTCAGGTTATTACAGTATTACATGCTTTAATGTGCTATGTGTGGTTGAGCTGGTTAAGCAACCAGCAGCACCCAACTGTGTAATGCAAGACTCTACCCAGGGAACATTGTACAGCATCACATAGACACACCATTACTGCCAAACCCCTGAGTTTCCCTCATGCTGGCTTGCTCTTGCCTACTGTTTGTCCCATCCGTAAGCAAACATTTATACTGTACACAGTACTACCACATCTGAGCACCATCGCTCTTCTGGAAAGAGGGAAGGTAGCAGGAGGTTTCTTTTTTGAAGGCCATTCTTGTCTCTTCTAATAATGCCCTTCAGATCATTTCTCTGGCCTTAGGAAGCTCATGAATGGTGTAAGAAAAAGTCATCTTTGCCTATTTTGCTTCAGGCACTTTCACCTGCTGCTGCACCCTGATTTTATTTGATTTCAGTAATTGCTCTCTCCCTGCTACCATTGTTCACACATGTGGTCCTTTTCTTGCTTTTGCTGTTGATTGACAAGCTTACCAGAAAAGGTCATCACAAGAAGAGAAAAGAAGATCAGGCATTGTCATTCCAGTCCCCACATTTTCCCTTTTGGCTTTTTTTTTTTCCTTTTTTCTTTTTTTTTTTTTTTTTATTTATTTTGTTTGTTTCATGCAGTGCTTAGGTTACAAGTGTGAGGAATGAGTGTTTTAAAGAGCAGCAATAGATTGATGACACTCTGTGTTCCTATATGTTTTCATCCTCTTGCATTCTCTGTGGGAATTCCTTTTTTGCTCTTTTTGTCAGCTTTGATCCCTAAGACCTTAATATGATGTGGACAAAACCTCTTGGTTTAGGTATCATCCAATTACAGAAGCAGTGGTAGGAATATAGCGGAGCTTATGTTCAGTTCCTATGAGTTCCTTACAGATCTGCTTTTTCTAGATCACCACCCAGTGTATTACCCAGACTGAGAGTTGGCAATTTCTTCTTGTAGTCACTGGTGCTTGGTTTTGGTTAAATCAAATCCATTTTTCGTTCAGGAGTTAGTAGTTTCAGTTGCTCACCTTAAACAACTCCTCTAGATTGCCAAGGCACTTGATTGCTGTACTTAGTTATGATTTCAGTATACCTCAGCTGTTCATTACAGCCCAGTGAGATGATTCCATTTTCTTGCTGATATACTGAATTCTTGTTATAGCAGGAAACAAACGTTTTCTTGGTAAGCTAAACTCATTTTTTATGGTGATGAATGACTCACTGAGAAATCATTCTTGACAGTGGCTGCAGTCATTTTTAAACTCTATTTTTCTAAGAGAGGAAGACTGTGTTTAGTTATTTTATTTTATGGTACAGGCTAGCACATCTATGAGTATTATTAACATTTTACATCCTCTAGAAGAGAACTGTGGCATCCATAATAATACCACAGGATCTTATTTTATTTCCCACGACAGCTAGCAGGATATTTTGATCTCTTACTAGGTAGAGAAAGCACATTACTTCCAAGGTGAATTTACCAGTTCGCAAAAGAAAGAGTAATAGCCACACTTCATTAAGTCAGTCTTAATTAGCTTGTACATACAACAGGCCCGTTCTCTCTAAGGGATTGTAGGTAAATCCTTACTGCTAACAATTGTGGGGTGAATTACAAGAGTTGTCTGATACTGAAACTTCTCTACAGTGTCTGCAATACCAATATTTCTCTTCACAGGCTAAAAATTTGGAGGAGTGTTTAAATTTGCATCTTCTATACAGCAGTGGTTTCCATTCTGACATTTTACGTGCCAAGTCTTGGCTCTCAGTTGAGTCGTCTATGCCCCTAAAATGTAAAGTTAATAGCAAAGATGCTGATGGATCTTGATTTGTGCTGCTACTCTCCTTATACTCTTTCTTATGCATGTGCCAATGTGTGCTAGGCCTACTCAGAGGAAAAAAAAAGATTATGCTTTAGAGGTCCTTTTCACACATCACTGTATAATCTACACCATGAGTATTTCCATACCTATTTGTAGGAGCAGGGCTGTAAAGTCTGGCCATGATGTTTCAGGAGTACCTGCTAGTTTGAAATTACTCCATCTTTGATTGTCCCTCTCCAGGCCTCTTGAATAGAGCTGAGTGGAGCACAATCAGACATGACTTCAAGTGGCAGGGCTGAAATAACTCAGAGGTGAAAATACAAGATTCGTCTGTTGCCACTGTGCATCTAACATAGGTGTGGCAGAGGTGAAACTTGCCGCGTCTCCAAATTCGAAGAATGCCAAACACTTTCTATTTAAATAGAATGTGTTCAAAAACTTCACCAAATATGAGTCACTGAAGGAAGTGGCAAGAGGAGGGTGGGTGGCCATGAGATCAGGACAGGGAGAGAGAAAGGGAAATTTGGACTATTAGAGAACAGGACAGGAAAAGAAGAGTGAAGTCTGAGTCTGGATGAGAAGGAGGAAGTTAAAAAAGGGAGCTATAAGTAAGATGGAGTTATATGTGTCACAGAGAGAAAGAACAGAAAGGACCAGCAGGACTGGGATTTTGACTGGAAAGCAAAGGACAGGAGGGGCTTTACAGCAGACTCATCCTCTGCTCCAAAGACTAAAAGGGCACCTTTTCCCTGTTGTCAACAGAAACACAATTTTAAAGCACAGTTTTCAACCTTCCCAAAGCTAATTTGCATAAAAACCTGCCTATTTCATACCCTAACTGCCTGGTACCATTTATTCTATTAGCTCCAGAGGCTCCATAGGCATCTGCCACTGGAACTAATTTGTCTATCTTCCTGTTGTAAAAGTCAGTATAATACTAGATGATGGAATTTCACCTTGTCACTTTCTCAAAAACTAGGAAATAAAAAAAAAAAAAAGAAAGCTATATTCCAAGAACATGAAGAAAGCAGAACAGCATACTCAGAGAGTTAGGAAGGTCCAGATGATTTCCTTGAGCAACCATACACATTATGATACCCAGGAACTAGATGACTATACATTACCATATTTGCATAAAATGCTTCATCTATCCTTGCCTAAACTATCAATATCATTTCAACAGCAGGTCTTCGGTATTTTGGTTTTCCTATAGTTATCTCCCCAAGCCTTATTTAATGCTTACTACTCAAGATCTGTGAATGCAGAATAATTAATTTGCTTACCATTTTTTTTATGGCTGTCATCACTGTAGAAACAAGGTGTTACCTTTCCTTACACTGATATGTGGGGGGTGGGGGGAGAGTTCATTTTCCCCTGTTTGCTTCAGCATTGTGGCCCAAACTAAGGTTAGAAACTATCTACCAGGAAGGACCATTCACCTGACTTTTCAGCCTACTTAACTCCAGATGTGAAGCCCACCTCCCCTTGACTGTATCTGGGAGTGCTCAGCAGGCTCACATGGGCACACAGAAGATGAGGAATGTAAGTTTGGAAGCATCTCGTCAAAGTTTGGTCTGTCACCATGTGTAAAGTCTCTGGTAGAGGCAGGAGTAGAGTTACATTCTGCTAGGAAAAGTCCAAATATCTCAACCATGGCCAGGTTGTAGGTACCTCAACTATGAGATTATCCTTGCTGTTTCTGATGTTCTCAGCTTCATCCACTGTGCACCTAAATCTCTCCACAACTGAGGCAGGGATCTGGGAGAGCAGATTTATCACTTTACGCTCCTGATCTGTTCCTAGAGAAAAGCCTAGTAGCGTATGCTGTTTGGGGCAGGGTTCCTGAAAAAAAGAAATGATTGTGCAATTAAATATCATATTGAGCCATACACAACTTTAATTCTGTTTAGTCTGCTCTTACAAATACTCAAATTTGCCATCTAACTGATCCTTTATTTTGTTTTCCATAGAACTAAATGCAGAAGAATGCAAAATTATGTCTGAGTGTTTGTATGAATTATGCACATCTCCAATTTCTTTTTTAATTAAGCATGATTTCAATGAATCTTCAAGATTCTAAAACGTAATACTGGACTAATATATACCTTACAAGTGTCACTACACCATATGTACCTCCCACCATGCCTGAAATCTGTGTTTTCTTTCTGTTGCTCTTATGCTTTGTATTTTTTTTGGTTCTTGTTTAAAATCCCAAAACATCTACAGGAGCTCCTCTTACTGCAGCGCATCCTAGCTCTTACACTGGGTGGTCTACCCCATTTTATCTGCCCCACACAGTTTATATGTTCATGCACCTTTGGTGGGAGTTTTCTCTTGACCACGCTCAGTGCTTGGCAGAGTGCCGAGCATATATTCCCCAAGTTACATAAATGTGAAGGCATGCTGAGCAGGTTTGCAATGGGCATTACAGATGCTTTATCTCATCATGGCCCAGAAGACCTCCACACCATCAGTTCCTACTGTAACCACTTCTATGTAGACGTGACTCTAGCCCCCATAACGGCAGTGCCTGCGAAGCTTAGGGGAGACGTCGTCACCACTTTTCCCATTTGCTCTAGCCTTCTTGCTCTGTATTCTGCTTAAGCTTGTCTCTGTCTCTATCACAGTTTCCAAATCTGAGAACAGGAAAAGTTCTCATTGTCGAGCTAGAGGAAAGATGCAGACAGGCTGCAGGAGAAAGCCAACACATGACTGCTGCAGCAATATCAGACTTCTCCAAAAAGTAGCCAACAAGTCCATTCTAACAACAGTATGTAAGTCTTTGCCTTATTCAGAGTTTTCTCCTGTGTGATTGTACGTCAAAATTGGCACAGACAATCTTTGCGTGGGAGTATTGTGGGGGTTTTGAATTAAATCGTTTGAATTCCTTTTTTTTCACATTATTTTTATTTTCCAGAAGAGTAGGTGGGGAGACAGTCAAGCTGGGTGGAAAAGGTGCTATTGACTCATAAGGATGAGAAATAGCCAGCCTTAAGAAGGCATTCTGGATTTATGCTTGCTGATTCATAACTTCCTACATACATGTGGGGAAAAAAGTGTGGATTCTGCCCTGAGCTATAATCTGCAGGAAACCCGCCCTCCCTTCACAAAGTGAGACAGTAGTTTCAAAACTGTAGGAGGACTTAACTTCAACTCCCAGAAGATGTTCCCATGAAAAATGTTTAGAATAATGGCCTGAAAACACTATCTCCAACCACCAAGTCCTTCTTTGTCTGCTTTCACAGAGAAGTCCAAAACCGGTTAAGGCTTGAATTTCACAGTTAAATTATCAGGTAAAAGAGATGTAGTAACCAAACAAATAACAGAAGATGGTTGAATAGGAAAGGCACTAAAGGTTTTGTAGAGAACTGCTTTTCTTTCTCCATGCCAGTGCTACTAGATCGGTTCTTTCCCTTATTTCCCAAGTAATTTAATAAGACAATATAAGAAGAGCATGAACAAAAACAAAAACAAGAACAACAAGAAGAAGACAAATAAATAAGTTCAACAAGTGTTTCATTTCAAAGGGACTTCATTCTCTATTTATATCCAAGCAGTTTATTGATTAATTGCATCTTCATATGGCTGGTTGGAGGCTGAAGAGGGAAGATTCTGTAGGGGTAAAAAAAAGAATTTTGGAAAAATTTGAAAAGACTCACATTCTCACTGCTCAAAACTAAATGTGTATTGCAGATCATGTGAAACATGAGTAGCCACAGATCTCATCTTCCCTTACTTCTTGTTCCCTGAATATGGCTGCACAGTGGACATATCCAGCCAAAGGCACAGTCTCAGTAGTGTGCAAAATATCCCTGAGCTAGAAATAAAAACAAGATGTTCCCAAGACCATGGACAAAAAGTCAGATACTGTGCCTAACATTTTGCAGGCATGACCGCTCAAACTTAAGTCCTTTCTTAAAGTCGGCTTGTTCCTGAAAATATGTGTTCAGGGAAAGATGATAATCAGACAGTTTGGTGTTCTGAAATCAGTTTCAGCTATATAATATATGCCTATGGGAGCAGGGAAAGTTAAACCCAGAAAGGCTTAAGTAAGTACTATGAAATTACTATATCCTTTTCCAGGACTCTTACATACACAAGTCTGAGCTTTCTTGTACTTCTGATTCAGGCCAGAATGTGTATCAAAAAAAGAAAATAATAATAGCAATGAGAAAAAGAGTTGTATTTGAGAAGCTGAGATGCGGAAGAGATTTTATGTAGCTTGTGCTGGCAAATTCAAGGCATAATTTAACCAGAATCGTCCTCAATGTCCTGGTTCCGGCGGGAATAGGGTTAAGTATTCCATGCCATGTGAGCTATGCCCACCCTGAGCTGCCAGGGGAGGGGGCAGGAAGTCACCGCTTGGAGCAGGCTGGGTCGTCCCAGGTCCGGTCAGTGAGCGGCGGGGAGCGGCGGTTCTGTAATCGTGTTTGTATATTCCTCTATCCGCGTTATTGTTGCTGTTTTTCTTGTTCCCTCTGCTGTTCTGTTAAACTGCCTTTGTCTCAACTCAAGAGTTTTGCCTTTTTCTTCTGATCCTTCCCGTATTGGGAAGACCCGAGTGAGTGGCATGTGGTTCTTTGTTGCCATCTGAGGCCAAACCACGACATCAACCAGGGAAAAATCTATGTAGCAATAATGTGAGCAACGGAAAGCATTTGACATTGGTGGAATTATAGGAATGAACAAAGAAGAATTTGGCTTAAACTGTTTAAATCCAGTGCTGCCATGGCAAGCGATTATGCAGAGCACAGTGGAGTCTACAGAGAAATTCACAGACTTCTCTCATATGAGTTTATTTTACTCAGAAAATACTGTTTTTCCAACTGTCCTTCTTGTCAAGCTTTGCTGGCACCTAGAGAGTAAACAGACAAATATCTGGGTCATAATGGCCTCCAGCCAGCAGAAGAGGTTGTAGTCAGTGGAGGTGTCCTCAGTCCAGAAGCCTTCAGAGGGCTGAGGCATGTCCTGACAGACCAGCTGGCTGTCACCCTGAAGAGAGTTCATTGTTCACTAGATGAAAATGATACAGTTGGAATTGTTTTCCACTCACTTCCTAACACCTGCACCTCTTACTGGTGTGATGCTTGCCCTCGCACCAGCCTTGGAGGTCCTAAGGCTTAAGGAACACAATGGGTCATGAGCAGGCACTGGCCACTGCCACCTTAGAGGGACATGGGGAGCAACTACCACACACCTCACTGGGCACCCACCAGGAACTCCATGGGGATGTGGGCACCCTGCCAGGATGTGGGCCCCTCCTCTTGGCATGTGGGCACCCACGGAGCACCTCATAGCCACAGATGCCTGTTCTCTTCTGCCTCACATCCCACCACACATGGACAGCAGCTCTCTCTTGCACTGCTGCCTTTCACGTTGCCAATCCACTGTATGCACACTCTACCTCCAGTTGCACAGGGACCTAGAGAAGGTTCTCCTCTTCTTGCCTTTTTCTTGCACCTTTTTCTTGGACTCTTGGTGCCAGAGCTCTTTCAGGTGGAGGTGGTAGACATGCCTCAGACTCCTGACCAGCAGGGCGGTGTTGTCCTCCAGCCAGCAGATCATGTTGTAATCTATGTAGGTGCCCTTTCTTCAGCAGTCTGTCCCTATGGAAGATGAGGCTGTCCGTCCTCTTCCCTGGAAATGACAGGGTCAGAGGAATAATGACGTGGGTGGGGACTTCGGGGACCAAGAAGTGTCCCGCTGGACTTGTCTTCCTCTGGAAGAACTCTAGCCTCGCAAGGCTTCTCCAGGCAGCACATTGCGCTAAGGAAACCTCTAACGAGGCCTGTGTTGTGCTGGGAGCTCCTGGAGACTTTCAGCCCTGAGGCTTGACATGTCCCTGGGGAAGAGGCAGAGGACCTGTTGGGGCCTGCTGGGGCTTTCTCACCCACATTGGGTTTTGCTCTTTCATTGCAAGCCTTCTTGACCAAGGCTGTTGTGGTTCCCTGCTCCCCACGACCTGCTGCCTTCCTGTGTGAGTGATCTCAAGTGATCACATGTCCCTGGGATCTCTTCATATTTCTCCAGAGGCCAAGTTCAATCTGAGCCATGCAGAGCAGCCACACAGTTTCCCAGGCACTGCAAAGCAGACAGGTCATGTCTACCTAGACAAAGTAGTCCCAAAGCTGGCCCAGAGGGTAGGGCAGGTTGGAGCCCATCCTCTCTGCACCAATGGGTGATTGCCTCAGGTCCTCAGGAACATCTCTCCTGACCCTGACCCAGTCCGTAGGGGCTGCAAAGGCTAATGCTGCTGGGCCCTTCAGAGGCCATGCTCTCTGCAACAATGGGCACTTGCTTCAGGAGTTCAGGAAGGACATCCATCCTGACTCTGACGCAGTCAGGGAGGATGCAAATGCCAAGGCCACCAAGGAACAGAGAAACCATGCAGAGGGCCATGTTTGGGGAGAGGAACTGGACTGAGCGTCATCCTGGTCTCTCCTGAGGAAAAAAAAACTCAACACATGAGCTGGCTTGGGCTCTCATCCTGAGCAGAGTTCAGGCAGTGACCACCAGTGGCTACCCTGTGCTTCTGAACTTGCAAAGGTTGACGAGGACCCAATCTGCAGAGGGTCCATGTTAAAATAAAGTCCGAATTGTAACAACTTTTTGTGTCATTGTTCTGCCAGCGATGTCCAATAAATCTGCCTGTCCCCATAGTGTTGGGTGACAGAATTAATTGGCATAGTCAGGATTCTTGGGTTAGAATGACAACTGATTTCCCTGATAAATGGTATCTATTGCAAAAGGGGTTTATGGAAAATGGATGGCAAGATCTTAAGTGGGATAAGGAGTGACTAAAGGCAATAAGCCACGATCTGAAAGCCATATGGAATGAATTCAGTAATTGGAAGTATATGTGTAAAAGACAGACAGACAGAGGGAAGGAAGGGATGTGCTGACTGTTAGCTGCAATATGGAAAATTGAGAATTAAGGAGCTGAGAAGTTAGAAGAAGAAATTAGAAAGTGGAAGAGCAAATTTTCAACAAAGGATTGAGAATTAAAGCTAAATTAAAGGCTGACAGTGAGTCTGAGGAAAGGGCACATCTCAAAAAACAGTTAGTGCCACAGGGTATAGAGTAAGCAAGAAAACACCATGAAACACTAGTACAAGGTAGTGATCTAGACCCAATAAAAGTCTGCACAGCTATGTATGATAGTGACTGGGATGGAGACATTTAGAATAGGCCAGATGGATCTGATGAGGAAGTAAGTAAAATAAGTGACTCTGTGCCAACTTGGCCCCTGATTGAACAAGAAACCACGATTGACGACCCACTTGGAGATGAACTGCAGAGATGGGATACCACTAAAGTTCGTGATTGTAAGACAGATGATCTGCAAAAAGTTCAGATAATGTGTCAAGAACAACCTGGGGAATCAATAGTTGAATAGTTATACCAGCTTTGGTGTGATAGGGCAGGAAGAGTGTCTGTTTGCAAGAGAGGCAGAAGATTTAGACATAGGCTCTGGAATTTTCCTCACTCTCTGAGAAGATGCCACTCAGACCTCCTGTACTCTATCTATTAGATGGGATCCATTATGAAGACTGGAGTGAGGAATCCATGTTCTCTTGGCAGGGCCCAGATGAATCACAGGGAGCATTGTTACAAGTAGCTGTTGTAACATTGGATTAAGCCAAAGCCCAAGGTGATGAACCCAGTCCTTGTGACATTCCTGGTACATCTTCTGATTTGAGATCTGTTGGGAAGAGGGCCGAGGGGACATGAAAACTTGTTTTTATGCAGATATGTCAGGGGCTACTCCTTTCCACAAGTGCTCTGACAGACCATTTTGCAAATGCAAGAACTGAGCCCTGACCATCAAGACCATTAGTCATCTTGGCCTGACCTGGAAGTTGAATGAGTGTTCCACAGGACCAATGGACTAGTCCAATCAAACAAAACAAGACTGTTAGCAGATTTACCAACCAAACTGAGAGAGAGCGAGCCACACGAAATGAGTGGTGGCGCGCCTGTCTAGATCAGGGGTACGCTCACAACTTACTTCATGTTCATAAATGACAGGATGAGAGGAAAAGGCCTTAAGTTGTACTAGGTGAGGTTTAGATTGGATATTAGGAAAAAACTTCTTCACCAAAAGAGTTATCAAGGACTGGAACAGGCTGCCCAGGGAAGTGGTTGAGTCACTGTCCCTGGAAGTATTTAAAAGATGGATAGATGTGGTGCTTAGGGACACGGTTAGTGGTGGACTTGGTAGTTAATGTCTGGACTCAATGATCTTAAGGGTCATTTCCAACCTAAACGGTTCTATGATTCAATGAAATACAGAAGAGTATTTGGGACAAATCATGGTTTTAATTGCATCTGTGTAAAACTGTTACTCACAAGCTCTTCTTCTGAATCAGAAGGTCATGTTTGGCCTGTGGGAACGGGAATTTAGAGCCATTGTCGTCCCCCTGGAAGATTACTGGGAAGCCTGCTACAAGTTCTGCTGGTGCTTTTGCAGTCCCCAAGGGACTGCATTTTTTTTCAAGTCTGATAAAGACTTGGCTCCTATCACCATTTTAATGAGCGGTCTTTTCCCGTACGTAGTGACTCTTGGAGCAGCTAGAATAGAAACTTTGTTAACTGCGATGAATAGCTTTATGAATGAACACAGCGAGAAGAATCTGTGGTACCACTTCTATTCTGCAGTTTTACAGAACAGCATTGCCCTTTACAAAGGGAGAAGGTCGTAGGCAAAATGCGAGGTACAGATCAGGTTTGCAAGTTGTCACAATATCTGGGATTGTTCAGAGATGAGGTTTTCTTTCAGGCGCCTCTAGATAACAAATTATCTTGTTTACTTTCATCACGCCAGATGTCACCAAAGTAATTTTGATGTTCAGTGGCTAACATGAAAGATTTACAGAGTAAAGCTGTGCCAACAAAACGTTTGAAGAGCACAAGGGCTGCTTCAAAAATAGACATGGATCAATAGCAGCAGAGTTCATTAAGACAACTATTTCTTTATTATGTTAGGAAAAGGCATGATAGTTTCATTAGCAATAAAAGGAAGACTCCCTAAGAGTTTAAAGCTTACTGTATTAGTGTGTATATTACTTGTAAGGAATTGGTATTTAGGCCTTTTTCTTGGCTTTATTCTAGTTGCTAGGTAACAGAGTTGCCTGTGACATGCTAATCTTTAACAATCAAGATGTAAGAAAATTATATCCAACAAAGATACCTGTGAATGATTGGGTTTTTTTCAACCCCACTCTAGGAAATAGAGGAGCTGGGAGAACAGTTCTTGGAAGAACTCTGTCGAGGTTACGGAGCCCTCCGCCTGCTCCCCTCCGGTGAAGTTTTAACATCATGTGACTGGAAGAATAAACTTTTTTTCTCACATTCCCTGAAAGAGACTGAAACCAGCACAAAGGCAAATGATCACCCCGTTTGCTCCGCTGCGGTGGGTGCTGGGCTCCTGGCACCCTGCCATTCTCCCAGTCACCTTTCCAACCCTGAGTGCCTTGTCCCGCCTGCCCCACGGCGGTTCCAACAGGCTCCATCCCTCCACCCCCTTGACCATGGAGCAGAAAGGAGCACCAAGGTCAGGCAGCACGGCTGCAATTTTGCTCCCTGGTATCCAGCTGCCAGAGTTCAGCTTTGAGATTTACGGGTGAGGCAGGCTGCAGTGGATTTTTCTTTCTCCCCCGTGCCCTGGTGGACTGTCAGTCACCCATCAAAGCAGATAAAATACTGGCAGAAGCAGGTTTTAATGTCATCAAGCACAAGTCATTAACCTTAACTAGACAAGAGGAACAGCCTTCAGGGATCCATTGTTATCTCTAAAGGAGATGGAGGAAATGAAAATGTGACGTGCCTCTGTGGGGTCTGTAGATCTCCAAGTTCATTTCTTTTAGTGCCTTAGGAAAGGAAAACAAAGATGGATTTCAGCTTTTAGTGCTTTGCTACTAAGATTAATGGTTTGTAGCGCTCATAACTATATTATTCTTGTAACAATAAGAATTATTATCTAACGGTTTTCACATTGTGCTCCCCTTTTCCTCGCAGCTTTGATGTATCTGTCACACACCTGCTTGGTTGGAACAAGGATAATGAATGGTTTACTTGACAAATTCCAACTTTCTGCTGGCAAAGAGTGAGTGCCTTTCTGAGGTAAAGGGATCAACACAGTAAGTTGAGGGCTAGCTCTTCTTCTGTTGATTGCTAGGACCTCATTCTACCCCTTGTTCATGTTGTTTACAAAGGTTTCCACAAAGGAAGGCAAACTGATTTCAGCAGACATTTCATCCCTTAACTTGCAAAGAGACATCAGCAAAGGCATCAGACTAAGGCCGTCTATGAACAGTTTGTTGAAAATACTGAAATGTGAACTCCGTTTTGTCCTTGTAATTGGTTACAGAAATCATATGTATCATTTTTGTTCCACAGATATAGCACTGTAAGTCTAAGAATTACAGTACAGTTACAAAGACTTTTCTAATTCAGATAAAAAGAATTTCATCATTATTTTTGGAACATCCTGTATGTGAGGATCCATACCCATTTACAAGTAAACAAAAGAAATGGGGCAGGGGGGACCGAAGCCGGATCTTTTATATCTGTATTTATATATTTGCAGAAATCCTTAGCTAAATACCTAGAGGATGTAACTCATAAAGTGCCAAGGCACATGAAGTTGGGTATTGCAATACCTGTGCTGTGTTTTACATGCCTGGGCCCCAGAGGAAAATCCTAAACCCAGAGTTAGGCATTTACCTCTGCTAACCAGCTGACATTCATTAAGATGAATCCCAGCTGTGATTAGGCAGTTACATAAATACAACCAACTAGAAATTGCACAGAAAAGTGTCTCAACTCACTCCCTTTTCAGAAGTTGAGTTCCCACTTCAGAGCTAACAGCAAGCACCTCCAGCCCCTTGGGATCTCGAGCCCACATCTTTTCTCCTACAGCTCTCTTTGAAAGAGCTGGGGAAAAAATTACTCTTTTTGTCTGTCTCCCTGCAGGAGCGTGAGATGAAGATCCCTCATCCCACAGGCTCTTGCCTAGGAAGTGGGAAGCTGGGACATCGGTCTCTCCTACTCTGTCATGGCCAAAACCTCACCCCTCTCCTCAGCTCCTTTTTCTCCTCTAGACCCCCAAAAGGTTCATATAAAAGACGAAAACATCTGTGCCACTTGTGGTCTCCAGGAGGTGCAGTCAGGGCATTGCTGGGGCTCTGCCTCCAAGGCTGCATGGTCCAGGTGCCTGCAGAAGAAAGCGGGTAGGGCTGCTCCTGCCAAGGCTGCTGGAGACAGCCCTGTGGGGGCCAAAGGACCTTTGAAGTCACAAAACCCCAGGGCTTTGTGCTGTAACTTTAAGTGTTAACCCAGGTCACTTGACCTCCTGACAGCAGGATGGCAATTTGAGTTTTTAATTAACATCCTCCTACACTCTAACCAGTCAAAAGGTAACCATTGAATTTGTCTCTTTATTTTGCATCTAGTCGGTACTACTGGCAAGTTTGGGAGAATTTATTCAGGTTGTCATAAAAACTAAGTACTGCAAGAAATTAGGAATACATCTTTATTGCTTCCAGATCAGGCTAAAAATACACAAAATCTTCCCAGTTTATAAAAAATTATTGCAGGTATTTCATTTCTTCCTAGCTTAACATAAAAGGAAACTCAGTATAAAATCTCTTATGTGCATCATTTTGTACTGCATCACTAAAAAAGACTGAGCAGATCTGCTCTATTTGAATTATACTACATTTTTATGCATATTGTCCAAGCAGATAGATGAATAAATATACACGGAGTGAATCACACATGCACTACTTTTTTCTAGTCATAAATACGTCTTCCTTTCGGGACTATTATTTTCTTTTATATAAAGCTAGTCTCCCAAAATAGACAAATTTTCTTTAGGTAATCAGAATGACACGGAGTGAAATTCTGAATGATTTAACAAACTGCATAGAGCCATTCAGTCTGATTCTCCATTGTACGCTGCAAATGATGTAAAATGAAGGTGAATGAAATCGTAGCCTGAGTTCTTCACGCTTGGCTTGTGGAGAACGATTGTTTGAAGTGAAAAGTCAAAGACATTGGGCTTTTGGCAGAATGAGAAACATGGAAAGGATTTTGCCCGTTATGCCCGTTATTATATTGGTAAATATATACGATTCCCATGACTGCAGCTGCTGATTGGACAAAAGTTGCAATGAACAATAACTGTGTCATTTTGCATTGTCTGGATCTGCAAGAAATTGCCCATTTGAGGGCCTGGGGTTTTTTAAGTGTAGAGGCAGAAAAAGTAACGTGTTTCAAGAGGTGATTTACACACTACGTTTCTCTTTTTTCAATGATGATTTCCCAGTTAGAGCTGCAATATATTTGAGTAATACAGCCACTGTAATCTTTCAAATTTGTCAATAGGTACACTTACCTATGTATCTGCCCAGATATGTAAATATGTCTGCCTGTCTATCTAGAAGTATCTGTGTGAGCACAGATAGATAGCCACAGCATTTACAGGATGGCATGTGCATGTGTATCTATCACCAGGCAGGCCTGTACCACACACATCTTCTCGAACATTCAGAGTAAACTTCAGAAACCTCATAGCCTGAAACCTATGGGAACACTCATCATTTCAAGCTTACCACGTCACCAAAAATTTCTTTTCATTTGAAATTATTTATTGTTATCACAAAATATTTGCCACTTTTTAGCAATAGCTGTAACACAGTGGCTTTATTACTAAATATTACTAATAATTATTCATACTATCTGGTGCAAATATACACAGTGATTACAACCACAGATTGGCCTGCTTACATCTTACCTTCATCTTCCAAGAGACTGAGCACTTCTTACCCTCATGAAGCTGTTATACAATTCCATATTTCTCATAGATTTATAAAAGTCCAGTGGTACTAGCTGCTGACATCATTCTAAGGGACTGCTGAACAACTTATTCAAACACCCATTCACAGTAGTTACTATTAAAAATGTCATAATTCAGCTTCTTTTGTAATGATTGGAAACTTTCTACACTCTTTTTCCTGGATCTAAATCTTGTTTTCCAATTTTGCACTGTCATGAGCATTGAGTATTTGTCCTTGGTTTTCTCTGGAACAAAGAAAACAACAGTAACAAATCGGCTTTAAAGTTTGCTCTTAAAATCTTACATCTCCTTTTCCTGGGCACAGGAGGGTCCCAGTGTAGCCTAGGCTGTCACAGGGGACCTGAAGGAAATAAAGTCATTTGATAGAAGGCAGTGTTTTTTGAAGCAACACAGGAGTCGGTTGGTGAGAATCACACTGACCAACATGCTGAGTGACGTTCATCCCAGAGGAGCTCCCTCAGGCACAGCTAGTTCCTGCACTGTGGATTAATGGATCACAGCAGAAATGGTAGGTGATGCCCTCTAATTGGTGGCAATAATTTACCACGACTTGAAAGGACTAGGTTCTTTCCTGAATGAATTGGGAAAGGTTTTTGTTGTGACCCGAAATTATTTCATGCGACTATAAACCACCGTCTTCATGACCTGGACACAGCCTCTATCATAGAAGTTTTTCAGAAGATGGGGTCACTCACGATGCACTCTGTACTGTTAAAGGTGCCAAACCAGTCCTGAGTGGCCAGCTGCATGCCAAAACAGGAACTGCACAGTGCCTTCGTTGTAACCTAGCAATTTATGACAATCAGCAAGGAGTTTTTTGTTGATTACCACTGAAGAAAGCTCAGTCACCTACTCCGCCACACTCAGCTTTCACTTTCTTTCCACACTCAGGAAAGAAAGGAGGGCAAAACCAGTTCCACATTATTCATGTGGCTGCAGCCAGAAGGACTGAAAATATTTTTATTTTTGCAGGCACCACTTGTAAGTGCATGCTTTGGTGGGCCTTTGGTCTCAGGAGACATCAGATGACTGTGTACTGTTACACCAGAGGCTCAGAGGAAACACGCAATTGTTATGTACTCCAAAAAAACCAAAATCCTCCCCAAAAAGCCCTTTGCAAGCACAGAGCGTAGGGCTACAATAGAGACCATCACAAGGAAAATCACACCCACTCTTCGGTGCCACTAGAGCACAGCCAGGTCCGTGCCTCCCAGATCGCATCCTTACAGACCTCCATTCTCCTTGTGTAACTCTTCTATCCATCATGTCCCTTTTCTGTGCCTTCATGCTGTCCCTTTTTCCCAATCTTATTCTTGAGGCTTTTCCACCAATCTCTCTCCTCAATTTCAACTTCAACGCAATTTTCTGTAATGCTTCGGTTCCCCTCTTGGGTCACCCGACAACAGTGAACACAGAGACACCAGACTTGTGAATCATCATGGAGATGTGCGGAGCGCTATGTACCTGCTCTGCTAATCTACTTCTTTCTAAAAGCAGGCTGAGATAGTGATACTAATAAGGATTCAAACATTTGAATCATTTGAAGATTAGAAGCTGTGCATAATTCAGTGTTCAGCTCTGAAGAAAGACGAAGGGAGTTGCAGGGTTATGTCCTGACATGCACATTCACACCCACACATCACACATCTCATGGGTTTAATTTCAGATTTAGGAGATTAAAAGGGCAGTCTTTAGCTTGAGAGATGCAAAATTTGCCTCTATTTCTAGTACCTGCACAAGGTATTGCAAAAATGAATGAATGTAACTGGGATGAAGGAGCTTTTCCTCTTAGAGAATAAGCTTGCATTATTGTTTTTGAATGATTAATGACAAATCCATTAATTTGACTTCTTAATCACCTAGTAATAACCAGTCAGCATTCATACATGATACTGGACAAAATAAAATTCAGCAAGGAACCAGAGGGTTTCTTATGTTCCTAAGGGGAAAATTATTTTATACAGTCTGGAAAGTACTTTTACCTTTGCTTTTCCTTTGCTTTGACTGATTTTGAGGCTTTCATTCTCCTAATGGTGACTAGAGGCAAAAGCAGATGACAGAAGGTTCTCATGTCAAGCAGAGCAGGTTTTGCTGATCACAGAAGGGAGACTTAATTAAAGCCCTGTCACTAGGATGGTGCAGTTATTTGTCACACAGGAGCGATTCCTCTACACAGAAATATTTGTACAGTCCGCTGGTGGAAGTTCTGGGACAAACACCCAGCTCTGCATCTGCAGGCAATTTTCACAGTAAGCGCTGATGTCAGTTCATTGTGAAATTTGAATGCACCAATCAATGAAGTAACAAACGTAAGTCAGACTATTGTTCCCAGCGGAGAGAAATTTCTGTCTTGAAGGAAGATAAATATTACAAATCCAAAATAATCTGATCCTGGAAATATTTTTATAACATGCCTGTGAGGCTTTTAACTCAGGTTGTCATTTTCTGATGAAGAATGAGATAGTTCCCACTTTTTGAAGTGTGAATTTTAAATTGATTCTTGAACTTAAGTAATCCTGCAACTAGTTTTAACTCTTCTTTGAGTTTTAAAAGTTTATTGCCGGTAATGTATTTAACACCAATTTTGAATAGCCAGTTCAGAACCTGGAATAGTCAAAAGTTTCTGCCTTTGGAGCAGTGGAATGCTACATGTATAAGAATTGCATATTAAGTCTGTGTAATACATTGTTCTAGTTACCATAACTACTTCTAATAAATGTTTGTATACCTCAGCAGTGTCTACATCCAGTTAAAAACCCTTTATTGACATTCGCTTCCTGCTGCACTTGGCACAATAAACTGAAGCCAGGAACAATTATGATTTTAAAGGAAACAGATATCGCGTGTTCACACTTTCAAACCTGTTTTTTCAAAATCCCAGGTGGTTAGAGTAGCACATACACAATTAGAGCAGGCACAATGATCTCAGTCATTTATGGAGCAGCCAGTGGGAGGGCTGATGCCTGATTTGTGCATACAAACACACGCTCAGGCAAGCTTTAGTACCCGGCTCGGTAGTGTTAGTTGTGTTAAAGTACAGATTCCTGTGCCACCTGGAGCACCAAAGGTTTTATAAGTCCTACTTCGTGGCTAATTATTTTGCCTGAAAAATATCACAGGCAATGGATACAAGTTGAGACTGGACTTTAGGAAAAACTTCTTCACAAGAAGGGCAGTGCAGCACCGGAGCAAGGCTGCTCAGAGGAACAGGGGATCTCCACCCTTGGAGGTTTTCAGGACTTGGTAGACAAAGGAATGGCTGACCTGATCTGACGGTGGCAACAAGGCAGCCACTTTGTATGGGAGGCAGCACACACTGACCACAAGTTTCTTCTAAGCAGCATTTTAATGGCTTCTGCCTGTTTTTAAAGATAAGAGCCCCTATTATGTGAAATGGGTGCTGTAAGTTTAGTATTCCCATACATTCACACAACTGTATACAGGCACACATAAGCTTACACATCAGCAACTGCAAGTAGATATGCAACCTGTACTTTTAAGAACACTAAATACGCATGCATTTTCATTCATGCCTCTGCAGACAAGTAAGTTCCAAAACAGGACTTAAATATCCGCTTGACATATGTGTGTGCATTGTTTTTGCTCAGATTGTGGTTGTGGCCTCCGTTGGGGTTTGCAAGATGACTCAGGGAAGGGTGGGTTGCAAAACGTAGAGTGCAGCTGTCAGCAGCAGCTCAGGTCCTCCAGGGTGGAGGCATGAGCGTAACCAGCTGCTGCAGACATTTTAGCTGGTTCTTACTCTCCTGCCCAGGAGGAACCGAACAAATGTCTGCTGGCTCAGGAGATGGCAGAAAGATAAGATAAAAGCGTGTCACATTTTCTAGGGATTTGAGAGGTATTGATGTTATCTGTCTCTTGCGGTGCAGACCTTCTGAGTTTTAAGGTTGGATGCATTGGATGGGCTCATTAGCATTGGACTCCAAGCCTTCATAAGGGTAGGCTGGTTTTGATGACTAGACCAGACTGTGAGTAAGGTGTATGAAGAGGAACAGCTCTTTTGAGCAACCTCAATAAATCTTTGGGTATCTGGAATGCAATGAGAAGGGGAATACGCCTCTGTGGAATAAGGCCAATCTTCCATTAAGTGAATTTTGCTGTGCTGGACTGATGCTAATTTGCAGTGTACATTTTGATGGGAAGAAACCATCATTTTAATTGAAGAGTTGGTTTCGCTCTAAGTCTTCAGGCACTGCAATGCCACTTGCAGAAAAATTAACCTTTGGGACACAATTTCTTGTTCTTTAGTCAAAAGAAAAAGCTTCTAAAAGTTTGATAAAGTCTACTTTAAGAATAACACAGAACAGGCATTTTATCTGCTTTCAGAAATATTAACTAGCCTCAAAAGACACCTAAATTGTAGATTTAATCACCTGTGTACAGAGTTTACAGAAAAGGAAACAAATCCTGCAGATCTGACATGTTTAGCACACTCACTCCCCACAAGACTGGTATCCAATGTGTCTCTTTAAGGATCTGGTTTAAGGTTTCCTTCTGTAGAAATCTTCCAGCAGCCAAGTAAGCAGCAGTGGCAAGACAGCATAAAAATTGCTCAAACACTGTCTAGCATTTACTCCTGTGACTGAATTGCAGCACTGGATAGGAATACATTGTTAATATATTTGTAAAATTCAAAATTTACTTAATATTAGTGTCATTGTTCTAAATACTATTTGCTCCTGTCTCTAAATCCTTCCTCACAAATCCTTCTGTTTCCTGTCCTCTATTGCCAGCCAAGATAACCCTTGCAAAAGTGAGCTCAGACTCTCTGGGGCACGCCAAACCACACACCTTTTCATTCACCTCTCCCTGATCCCTGATATTTCTGGCTCAGCGCAGTCCTTCCTCTTTCCCAGACCTCAGTTTTCCAATACATCCCACCTACCTCAGCTGGTTTTTGGCAGAAGGGGGATAGTGGGAACTGGCAGCTGGCAAGCAGCAGCTCCCAGCAGATGCGCAGCACAGGGAAGGAAGGAAATTCTGCAGCAAATGGTGCAGATGGAGCCTGACCCTATTGTGTTCACTTGGCCCTGGTATTCAATGAACAAATCCTTTCCTTAGGCCTGAGCCAGTCTTTCTGTGGCTGCCACAAACCCAAGGCTGGTCAACAACTCATTACGTAACCGGACACTAAGAATTTGCTTTCTTAAATGTCAGACTTGCCACAGGTTTAGTCTGAGGAACAGTAGCTTCTGCACGTATGAAGAAGTAACCCTTAGAAACAGTAAAATATTGGGAAATTGCTAAGAGTTACTTTAACAAGGTGTTAGGTAGGAGGCATTCCAGATGAAAATGCCTGAACATCTTTTTTTTTCTTTGTTTTGATAAACACAGATATCTTATTGCCACAGATTCTTCCTCACAAGCCAGGTGCACAAGCACATATTACACGTAATATGCAACACGCTGTGCTAGCGAGCAAAAAAAAAAAAAACAACTAAAAAGCCTAAAATCTATCTTCAAAAAAACATCACAAGAGAGTTTTTATATTAAATTGTAGTGTTACACCCTCGTAAAATTCCCTCTAAGACAATTTATTAAATGATGTTTTCTATTCAGCCTTAACCTACAACTTCCTGTTTACTTGGAATTGCAGTATGTGGTTTATTTTCAGCCTCGTGTTTGTTTTCTTTTCTTTTCTTTTCCAAATTATTTCAATGACCTGTAAAAGCTGATAGGGAAGTTCGTTCCAAGAACGAAGTTAATGAAGGCAGCAGATTTTGATTCCATACAGAGTTAGAAAACTGTGTCCATGGAAACAAAAAGAGAAGTAAAACCTGTGATTCCCCTTTTCTTCTCTGCTCTGTGACGTGACGAGAAATAATCAGTATAGTGATATCTGAGGACAAATATTTTGTTGTAGCAACTCCAAGACATGAGGTGCCAGGAAACTAGCATCAGACAAGCTCCGAACGATGACACATACTAAAAGGTAGCACCTGCCGTTTCCCCAACTACTGTGTCTCCCCCAACTACTGTGTCCTGGCATGCAGGTTTGTGACGAGTATCCCTAAGCTATTGGTTTGTGGTTTGTATTGGGTTTACAGCTATTGGTTCTGCATAAAAACAGAGATTAGTTTGGGTACAGGCTTGTGGAAATATATCAGGATAGCTCTCTAAACCATCAGTTAACGCATTACCATAACTTACATGTTGCTAATGTCCCAAACACGGTTTGGGAGATTATCTCCCTCACACAGCTACTTACATTTTCTTTGTTGTTGTAAACTGGAAGGTTACAGCACATTTTGTGTTGGTATGTCAGAAAGCCTGATCTGGGGTGGCTTTTTTCTCCAACTATGTTTTTCATCTTCCCAGATTTTTTCATTTTCTGGTTGTGAACTGTGTGCACATACTAGTTCTCTCAGGAGAACGCTGTACTTTTATAGTAGATATTTTTCAAATCTTTGTTTAAAGAAACACCATCTTAACAGGATAACTCCCCTCTCTTATTTCCTTCTCACATGATTCCCAACAGCCTTTTAACATCTTCTTTTCATTTGCAAAAGTGGGCCTCCCACCCTTTTGTTTCCCAGAGAATACAGACCTGCTTTCCCTACTCTTTTCTAACAGGTTGGTTTTTCTATATTGCTCTTGGAGCAGTCTACTGCATCTTCTCTTTTGCCACAAATGCAAGTTAACCCCCTCTGCTTTAACAACTTGTGGCAGACCTTTCATTTGAAACCTGCGAAGGTTTATATCCATTTGGGAAATCTGGAGGAACGATTTAGTAAACATAGTCACAGCTAGGAAACATGAGTCACGTTGAGGTAAAATACACACACACACTCCCCCACACACACACGCATACTGGTCATGAACAGAGCAGTTTGATTTAATTTTAGTGACCAAAAGTTAAGCCTCATCTCTTACTCCAGGTAGGGTTTTCCTCTCAAAACTTTCAGTTCTTCCAAATTAAGACCACAGGGACAGAAGGCCCAAACTACATTTTGACCAGTATTCTTTGACCACAAGATTACTACAGAGCTACTGTTTTTCTCTTTACATTTTCAACCCAGTCCAGCCGTTCCTTCAGCTGTATCGGTACCTCCTATAATAGCAACCCTACTCGTTTAAAATGCAGAGCCCATTTATCCAGTGTAATTCCTGATTACCAGTCTGGTAGTGATCTGAAGCCTGACTCTGAGAATAATCTGAATCACTAGATGAAGTACAAATTCAGCAAATGGTCATCACAAGAACATCAGTAAGGTTGTCTCTGATTTAAAAATCAGTCTTTTCTCATTCGTCTGCCCAACTGACTAGAACTGAGTAGGAGATACTGAGCTATAGCGGAAGTGATGGTAATTTTCCATTAAATTATACTGGGTAGCTTGCACTAACTTCATTGGAAAAATGCCCTGTTACCTCGTCCTAGTCTGAAAAGATCCCTAAAGCTGAGTCTAGAATTGGCAAGGCCTCAGATGTATCTTCTAATTGCACCAAAAAACCTGTCTGCCCCATGGCAGTGATTAATTTCCTTTGCATAGACGTCAACATATATCTTTTCCTGAAAGAAACAAATGAGACAGATACTTATGCTGTAGCAAGAGCATATCTGGCTAAAAATGCTCGACAATCATATCTCTTTCAATTCTGAGCAACTTCATCTTTTAGATATCTTTGTGATACCTTCTACAGGAAAGTTATCTGTTCTTTAATGGAGATTGCCCAAACACTTTTTCACACTATTTGAACGTATTTAATGTCTAACCTCAGAGGCTCATTGCCTTCATTGCAGTGTCAGAGGCACCCAGAGTGGGTTCTAAACAACATCTCTCCCAAACTGCAAGCTGCATTAGCTATGCTACCACAATGCTCCTCTTGGGCTAATTAGCCCTGATTCAGGGGCACAACACTGTGCTAACAGCTGTGCTGCTGCCAAGGTCCCCAGATAACTCATGCAGAGCTAGCTCATGTACCTGTGCTGTCTAGACAAACCCATAGTGTAGTTTTTTCACTCGCACTCCATAGAAAACTTTTTAGAAGTCCAGGATTATGAAGTCCTTGGCTTCCCTTTAAATATCTTCCTGGCAATTCCTCCAATTAGTCATGCGTGACTTCATATTTAATAGCTATAATTAAATCATAATTTATCCTGTGCTTTAACTGCGATCTACATGAACAGCTTTGCTTTCCCTAATAGGATAGTTACTCAAGTCAATAGTTTCCTGGCTTTTTTCCACAGCAGCGACTCACATGGTAGAAGCAAGATTAACTTCTGGAGGGTGCTGAAACATCCCTCATTCCTAAGGACGGTTAAAGTATTTGAACTTGTTTTTTTGCCTGGGGACAACAAGAAGAAATCTTCCTGGCTCAAGAGCTTTATTATTCCTCCTAATTTTTGCTTTTTTCAGCTTGCTTCTGGTAACATATCAATTTCTTTGAGTAATTCTGTTTCCTATGGAGGAAAAAAATCTTTCCTGTATCATCTACTTTTCTTTTCCTTATATGGTGAAAATTACTGTAATGTTTTAGCAATGTCTTTACAAACAAATTGCCACCTTTTGGAAGTCTGATAGACTCTTTCAGATGTTTCCTGTTTTTCCTATAATAAAAATGACTGATTCATTATTGGTTTCTGTGCAGTCTTGCTTTCTTTTAGTACCACCTGGTTTACAGCTATGCCACTATGTCACTGCTAAGGTGACAGTCTGCTTAGGCTGACTGCTAGAAGGAGAGACTGGTCCTGCTTAAAGAAGTGCAAGCAGACGACAGGCATGGGGTACCAAGGGCCAAACACTCTACAAACTTGACTGTGACCACTCAGAAAAGTCCACTGAGAGCAAAGGGAGTGGGGCCGTGTCTCAAAGCGTACCCAATACCTTAACCCATAGATCATTCTTTCATGGTGCTGCTGTGCTTTTTTTTCACCATTTTTCTATCCTTAAGGTCATTCCAGATGAATTCCAATGTTTCCCTTTATCCTTTGACATTTGGGCCCTGAATCATGATTACAGCAATCTGAAAACCAGTTTTCAAATCTACCATTATTAATCATTTTCAGCAAAGGTACCAAGCACACAGAACACAGAGTAAATACAAGAAAAGTTAACTGTGCTTGGGTTTTATTCTTGCCTTTTTTTTTTTTTTTTTTTTTAATCTTCCTATCTTTTTAAAATTCATCTCAAATTAGTCATCCATCTCTCCCCTGGCTGCTGGAAATGGGTCCTCTCCTAATTTTTTTTCCCTCCCTGGCCAGTTCTGTTGCTTTTAGAATTATCTTTCATCTTTCTTTCCCCATCCTTGAACAAAATAGTTAATACTATTAAGTCAGAGATTTGCTTAGGCATGATATATCAATGTAATCTTGGTTTACTGGGATCCTCTTGATCAAGGTCCATATTTTAACTTTCCTGCTGACTTCCCTAATATCCCTTTGTCTATCTAACCATTTAGCAACAATTCATCATGATGAAAAAAATTTCAGTTCAAATGACAATTATTTCCTAGTTTGTCATAAGTTCTTTATTTTGAGACTGTGCATCTTTCACTTTTCAGTTATTTTTCTACTTTTTTTTTTTTTTTTTTTTTTTGCTAGCTATAAAAACATGATTTGGTTGAAGTTGTTTCTTTGGCAGGCAAGGAGCAGAATATTAAAGTATAAGAACTGATGTACTTTGGTTGATCAAGTGTCTATCCAGCCCAATCTACCAATCTTGCTAATGGCTAGCAAAAGCTGTTTAAGGAATAGCAGAAGCATATGCAATTAATTCAGCGATCTTTGCCCAAGGTATCCCACCTGCTTCTGACAGTCAGCTTACATACTTCCTGAGCCAGAGGTTCCATCCAAAATAGCTGGCAAGAATTTGTCTGTTCCCTTTTTGAAGACATATAAACATCTGGCTTACAGAATATCCTGTGGCAATGAGTTCCACTATGTATATATGTGCTGCACAAAAACAATTCCTTTTTTGTGTGTGTTTTAAACCCAATCACTTAATTGGATGCGCTTTCATTTCCAAATTGCTACAAATAGTGAATCATGATTTCAAATTTTTTCTTCCCTTTACCATATAAAATAATAGAACTTCTTTCATAGGCCTCAGCTCTTTTTTAAGCTCAAAACCTCAACTCTTTAATCTTCCTTTGTCTATAAGGAAGTGAATAATCATTTCCAAAATGCATCCAGCAACATCTTGAGCAGACCCGCAGAGTATTTGATTTGGGGACTCAGGTTCCAAGCACAGCCTCTCATTTATAAGGTGATGGTGCCCTGCATCACTCTCCAGCCACGCACGGGGCTCACTTTTGGACTTATTACAATGTTCTTAAAGTCTGAAAAGTCTGGGGTCACTTTGCAGCTTACCCTGTCAGAGGAGACTTACAGCTGTAAGCTGTGCATCAGGGTCATTTAGCAAATATATGTAAAGGGAGAGCACAGCACAACGTGGCAAAATCTTTCAGATTGGCACATCTGGAGCTGGACTGAGCTTTTGGGACATTCAGGTAAGCACCCAGGCAAGCACCTACTGAGTACTCAGCCATCTCTCTGTTTCCACATTGCTTAAGAAAAATGTGTAATTACTCCAGCAAGCCGTTTTACATGATATGTAGGCAGACTGTCTGTGCTACACTTTAACAGCCTCTAGCTATAAATAACATTATTAGGAAAGCACATTGCCTTAGATGGAGAGAAGAGAGATAATCACCTTTCTGACTGTCTAGAAATATATTTAGATTTCATGTTTAAAGATTAAAAATAGACTCAACAAATGCATTCAGTTTTAGACATTGGGTTAAGCTTCCTACCCAAATGATACAATTGACACAATAATGCCAGCAGTTTATTAAAAGTTTTAAAACACATTAAAATGCTGGTCAAAAATCTGAGACCTTAAAAGGCTCTTTAATTAAAAGGTGAAAATTAGGGCTGTGACAGATTTGTTCCAGGAGGTAAAACACAGGTGGCTGACACAGCTACTCCCCAGCTGTGTACACGTACCACCCTCCTGATGGCCACCACTCACAGATGAACAACCATGGATTTCAGCATGGGTTTCCACCCAGTATTGAGGCTGGTTTATGTAAAATGCCATCCTGCAAATTCTGGCTGATTTTGGGGGGGACATTCTGCCTGACTCCCTGCCACATCAGGGATGTTACGGGCTAAAGCCGTGTCCCTGCTGTCCCTGTCCCAGGATCAGATGGTGGGGCTACTTGGCGTGTCCTGCATTGTGCTCTTCCTGGAGCAAAATAAAAAAGCAGTGGCTGCAACCTATCGCTCACGTCTTTCTTGCTCTCACACCTTCAGTTCCTCCTTCTTTACGTGATGGGAAGAAAGACCCTGAGCCCTGTGCCTCTGTTTCTGCTGTTGCGCCACTGTGCCCGTTCCCCGCTTCAGGCACCACTGGCCCTTAGACATGCTGGCCTGCTGAAAAGGCTGACTGTCCCACCTGGCAGAGCCTAACCTGGAAAGTCTGAGAGCCATTTGCCCAGTGGGCATCTCCCCAAGAAGCTGTGTAACCACACAGCACGCAGCTCCTTGTGGGTAGCCACTTTAGCATACCTTTTTGACCCAAGAAAGCTGATACAGTTTTGTGGTAAGCTAAATGAGCAGGTTTTCACTGAAGGCAGATTAACCCAGCCACCCTCTCCTCTTGCAGTGTGTGGCCGTTGATGCCACAGCTTTCACAAGCATTGTTAGGATGCACAGAAAGGTCTGTGCTGGGTGTCTGTGATGGACACAATCGGGACCATTAGAGCCCTTTACGTTATTTCTTTCAGTTTGGTCCATTGATGGTCCAAGCAGCCTCAGAAACAGCAGCTTTGCTCCTGCCAGCCTGACCTGTGACCAGCTGCAACCAACAGTGGGCAGTCAGGTGGAATTCTACCAAGCAGACATGCATATGTCTGTGGAAAAAATTAATTGGCCAGACTTACCAAACTAGTGAACTACCTATCAAACTGGGCCAACTAGGTTGGACTGCCACTTTCTGTTTGTAGAGATGCAAAATAAATGCATGCATACACTGAACCACAGCACCTTAGCAAACAAGCAGAGGACATAATTGGCCGGCAGCTCATGAAGGGTGTTCATTCACACAGGATACCTGCTCTGAACACTCCTCGCTATAAATTTTGTTTTGGTTGTTTTCTTGACAGAAGGGCTATCCCACACCCAGGCACTCCCTATACGTTTACATCAAAGTTGTAAAATGAGCTCTCTGAGTCAGAAGCTACACATTGTTGGTAAATACACTTGATAAGGTATCAGCCTCCCCAAAGTCTTACGTTCTACAAGGATATCTGGTGTGGGATGTCATTAACATGCATGCTCTTGTGTGAGTGCCAAATCCAGATGAAATCTCCCATGTGGGATAAATTATTTTGATAGCTGATGAAGAGTATAAATAAGGTAAAATAACCTGCATTTTTGTCTTCATCATTTGGTTCATCTGAAATCAAATATTTGCACCTTCTGTTGATTAACACATATTTGCCTCTGCCCATCATCTGTTCACCTACCTGGAAGAACTGGTCCTTGGTCTTCACGCCTTTCCAAACTTCATAATAGCTGGCTTATTATGGTCATTCATCTCAATTATTTCTCCAAAAGGAGAGAATGACCACAAATAGAGATGCGTCTAAATATAGAAACACTGAGAACATAAAAAGCACCTTTATGTTAATGGTTTTATCACATGTATACAATATTAACTGAGTAGCTGAGAAAACAAGTGACATCCAAGTTAAAAACAAACAGCTTCGTTATAAATTGGGCAGTAAACAGGCAGCTGGCTTCTAAAGGATATTCTACTTCCTGCTGCTTTCCACATACGTAATGTTTACTTTAAATTTCAGCGGGCTTATGCAAACTGGACAACTCTACAAACTTCTGATTAGAGTGTTTAACTTTCTGGTGAATGAGTGGTACAAATCCTTCTCTGTGGCAAAACCCAGAAGTCAAATCTATTGCAGACTCTTTCCATGCAGATTTGGCTCCTTAATTTGAACTGCAGAAGCTCAAGGCCCTGGTGAGATGGTGAAGAAAGAATCCTCATCCTTGCTTACACAGAACATTCAGCGGGTGGATAATATTTGACATGTGCAAATTTTGTTTGTTTGATTTTCAAAACATCAACTTTGTGATTGCTAAACAGGGAAATTAGAAGCTTCATAATAAGATCTTTCTCCAGTTAAACCAATTTCTCCCTAGATGATGAGGCTGTTACCACACACTTTGATCAAATGCAGCGCCTGTAAAGCGAGGTGAGTTAAACAGTCTTTTTGCATAAGCATTTCTTATAGACTTTTTTTAGATTAGTTTTAGTTGCTATTAATTCCCATGAATATTCCTGATCTAGTCTCCTTTCGCACTAGGGGCATGACCCAGCTTTTAGCAAAATAGATGTGAACCTTTCCATTAATTTCAGTGGGAACTAAAGTGATCCCTAAAGATCAATTAGCAGATCATTGTTTAGTTATGTGCAAAGCTCTGCGAGGGATGGATTTTACAACTATTTTGTAAAGGAGCCATCCAGAAACTGGAAGTTTGTTTCCTGTAATTCATGGCCCCATTGGGTAATGTAATAGAATGCACTATGAGTGCTAATGTGAGCACCAATATCTAGACAAATATCTCATTTAGTCACTGCCATCAGGACTCTTGAAAAGAACACCCCATAAATTCTTAATGATAAGTACCTAAAATAAGTGTCACTGAGACACACTGGATCAGAGCAGAAAATAAACAAGGTATCATATTCTGAGATCTTTTTAGTACTGTGTAATTATTACACCTGAAGAGACTACTGTCCTTCTTTTTGAAAGAAATATTTTTCTAAAGGTGACACTTACATAGATCATAAAATAACATCTCCCAATTAGAGTTGATATGGGGAAATCAATGCAGGAAAAAGTTTGCATCACTGTTTTGTACTGTTTCCCAGCTTAGACAGTTAAAAACAGATTCCAATTTCCAGACAATCCACCTTTGTCCAGAAGCAAATGCCAACACTTCTTGTGTTTTTTGTTAAATCAGTAATAGTATCTAAATAACATTTTCAATAAATATTAGTTAGAGATGTGGAAACAAGGAAGAAATCAAATAAAGTGTAATGTGTTTACCATGCCAGGTTATCCAGATATCTTTCTGTGATAACTGTATTTCAGGATGAATGAAAGGTAGGTAAATCATTTGAGGAGTATCACTGGGAAATTATTAACACAGAGGTTTACTGCAAATAATGAAGAGAAGGCAATGGGCAATGTTGAAAGGAGAACCTCTGGCTAGAGGAAGACTAGCAAAGGATTTTCTAAAGATCAGACAGGGCCCATCTTGTCCAATACTGTCATCAGAGAATTTGGCACATTTCTATTGGAAATAGAAATGAGCTAATGAAAGCTGGTGACAATTCTTACTTGAAAGTATTTGTCATCACAATGAGGGACCAGGTTATTTTAAATTAAGAACTGGGCATCTTTGAGGTCTGGAGTAATGGAAATGGCATAAAATGCAATGTTATGTTGGACTCAGTGATCTTAAAGTTCCTTTCCAGCCTAAATGATTCTATGATTCTATGATTATGATCACAAAGTCTTTCAATTACTAATAAGAAGATTTTTTGCTAGAACACATTGGTTGGAAATAAATGAGAGAGAGAAATAATTGAGAGCATCACTTTCTCACAGGATGGTTATGATCCCTCAATGTGATCTGACTTTGAAGAAGGCAACTGCAATCCCCATATATCCTTTTTCCAGGAGCGAAAAGAAACTATTAATGTCATTGTAATTGTGAAACCTCCTTTGTATATAGCTCTGATTGCTTGTGTTCAAAAAAGATGAATGCAAGCTGAAAGAAATATAGTGAACAAAGTAATGACAAGCATCTGAAAGTGCTTAACTTGTCTAGCAGAACAAGAACTGTGAGGTGATATGTTTGCTGCATCTCAGGGGTAAAACAGAGGAGAGAGGACAAATAGTAGAGCTAGAGGACAATGTCAGGATGATTAAGGCCAAGTATAAAATGGCCATGGGTGAACATATCCTAGAAATTAAGAAAAATTTTGTAACCATCAGAAGGTTATGACTTGGAACAGCTTTTTTCCTACAAGTGTGGGGCCATACTTTCACAGTGGAGCTTCATGAGTTTGTGAAGAAGAGAATTTAATGTGGCCTCCTTGAGATAGCAAAGATTTGCACTTCCATGCTAAAGTTTTATATACATTGGTTTCAGTCTTCACTTCACTTAAAACCTCCTGGGCTGCTTTTGATGAGTAGGTAGGTGAATCCGGGTGATTGAGGGGCTCAGCTGTAGTTTTGTCACCAGCCCTTGAGGCTGATGACTGGTTGCAGCAAGTTCAAGAACAGATTAGCAATCAGACTGTGCGCCAGAGGTAGGATGGTTGTAATCTCTGCCAGAATATTTTCCCTTGCTGCAGCACCACATGGTATGAAACACATTGAAGAGATGGAACAAATTCTTTTTTAATTCCCTTCCCCTTCACTCCATATTTACCTTAATAAATGCAGCCCATTACACTGACTGATGTATAAGTATTCCGAAAGGAGAGAAACAGGGTAATTCAGATTCTTGACTTATTCCTGCTAACAGCTGAACCTAGGATTATTTCCTGTGAACATTAAAAAAGCTTTCCACAGGTAGAAACTATAGTGATAACAGTGTTTCTTCAATAAACACTTCTTGGTGTCACCAAGGTTTCTGTTCAGATCTATAGTTCTGCTAGGCATCTGTGTGGCTTAATTGTAAAAGCAAGAACCGTCTCAGGTTGTTGGAATGATTCAGATACCAGCAGTAATTTTTGTACAGTTTACTTTCATTAGCAGTCTTCCCTTTTGCTGAAGGAATGCCGTGTGCTAACCTTCATGGCGTTGTGTAAAGTGCTGTTACCTTTGTTTTACACGTGGGGACCTGAGAGACTATATGACTCACTGGGAAAAAAAGATATAGAAATACTGTGAAGAAATCATGAGCAAGATCTCCCAAGGCCTGGAGTGGCATTCCAGCCATTGAATAACCCTTCTCTTTCACCCTAGAAAATTTCAGCTGAGGTTACCAGGGGTTCCTGCATGTGAAAGGCCAATGGGATTCATGCCTGGAATAGAAAGTACGCAGTGAAGCCACATGTATTTCTAGTCTGTGCAGCTGAAATGACAAACAAAAAGCCATCAATACTTCCTACGACACAGAAGAGATGTGGCTACAGAAGGACTCTTGGCACTCAAGCCCGTTAATTTTGGCTCTCTGAATAAAGGGTTGTGCTGTCCTGCAAAAAAAAGGCATTCTGTTTCTGTTGTAAAAGGGGCCGTGTAAGAACAGAGACAGGCAAATACACAAGAGAGTTTAAAGAAGGAAACCTCTGACGCACTGTGTGTTTCAGATCTTTATCATTGATTTAACTTGTCCATGGCAAGGAGCTGTTGTTTATAGACCTCATGTTCCTCTCTGATGAGTGATTTGGGCTGCGTTGATTTACAGACTGAATGGTCTGACTATGTTTTTGAGTTATTTGCTTTGCCTACTTGCCCTCTAGAAGCCACCAAGAAGTTTTTCCAGTGAGATAGTCTCTGTGGCTTCTTAAATTTTGGCTTACACCCTCTGTTCAGGCTTAAGCACCTATTAGAAATACAGGATAAAGTTATACTCATGCTGCTTTACTTTTAGGGACATGACTCTGTCAGACACCTGCACATCCAGTACCAGCTGCTAGTTACACACCTCAGACAGGTAATCTAAACAGCCCCCTTACTGAGGCAGTCATTTAGAGTTAAGCAATAAGAAACACCAAGATTAGGGCTGTGTTTGAAATCACTTTTTCTTTGAGAGTTTAAGTCTCTGAGAGACACCTGCAAGAAAAAGTCTTGCAATATCCTTAAGGTCCAAAGCCCTGGATTCTCACCTCTGGACAGGGTGAATCTGCACTTTTTCCTTATGTGGTATCCCTAAAGAAGGAAACAATCTTTTTTATTATGGTTCTAGTATCTTATATGGTTGCAGCATCTTTCTTTTTGTAGTATCTTTCTTTTGCCTGCAGAGGATTAGAGTCATATCTCCCCTGTAAAGTGGGATTACATGGATAGGCAGGTTATCAATCAGCCTAAAACTGAGGAGACTTTTCTATCCTTCTGCTAAAGTATGAAGCAAAGAGGTAAAGCCTGATGAGAAAGAGAAGGAATGACTCCATGATCCTAGTCCCTTTATATGAAAGCTCTGCAAAGTGACTGCTACTGAGGTCCTGGTCCTGGTCCCTTGCTGAACAGTGGCATCACTGTCAAATTAGATGGGTCTTCCTGCAAGTTGGGTTTGAAATCTCTCCTGCTGAGAAGGGCTCCAGATCTTCTAGAGAAGAAATGTAAGCCATTACACAAAAGCTAGACTCCTAAATCCCTAGCTTTTCAAAAGAAAGTGGCCAGCAATACTTTTCTGAGGGGTTTTATGCTACCAGCATATATTAAGGATGGTCTGAGCATAAGGTGTTTCCCAAGGAACTTAGATGATGGAACAGCTATTGCTGGTCTGAGATGAGACCTGCATGTCCTTTTCCTCAAAAGAGATGTCTGTGACAAAGCACAGACATATAATTCTAGACACCAGGAAAATTTCAGGTTAAAGAGACAAGCATATACGGAGGGCATCAGCTTTTTCTACTAACAGGGTTTTCTGTCATGATTTTAGGTTTGGAGTCCTCAGAAACACTTTGTTCCTGCTTTAGGATTAAAATCCTCTGCAGGAGGTCCTTAGTCCAGTCACATGCATTAGTTGTAAAGTCCAAAAGCAAAAACAAACATGAATTATCAGCTTTGTCCACACAAAAATACTCATCAAAACTGCAAATACAAAAGGTCTCTGGAGGCTGTTACTCTGGATATGGATCATGTCAGATTTTGGACCCTGATGACTTCAGAGGCATGTAACTGAGAACAGATCTTCACCGTATGTATCTGAATGGCTTTGCTTTATATGCATTATCATCAGTTAACTCACCCTAGGTGACCTAAATATTGAAGGTGTAAGTGAAGCTCAAGTGGTAAAATAGTGTGTAACACCACATTGTTACATACCCAAAAATCTTCTTGGCTTAATTGTTTGAACTCAACCCGTTGGTACTGGTGGTATCGTGGTATCGGTGTCTCCCAGACACTGCAGGGACATTCATTGTGAATACACCAACCTGGCAAGAAGGCATAAAGAAATCACATTTAGAGAAAGTTCCTTTTCACCCTGATCACACTACGTTTTGAGAAAAACTGGCAGAAACCAGCTATGAGGAACAGCTTTGCCCTGCTTGGCAGCTGCATTCTCTGTGCCGGCTGCCGGCGGAGCTCCAAGGTGATCTCACCATCACCTTCTCTTCAGCCTCATTTCCTGAGGAACTTGAGCTTCTCTATTCATGCTGTCTTTCCATTTGTATTTCAGTTTGTCTGTCATTCGCCTCCTACCCTGGTAGCTTTTAAATCTGACAGCTGCTGACAATCACGTCAGGCAAAAAGGGAGAACTTCCAAGGGGAGATGAGTTCCTACAAGCCTTGTGAAAACCAACAGGCGGGTAGACGAAAGCAACTAATGCAAATTAGAGAAAAGAGAGGCAGAGAAAAGGTTCAATATGAGCTCCACAAGACCTTCTGGCTGGACAATCACCATGCATGTGTCTGCTTTGTCATCGGTGTGCATACTGGTCACAGCATCTGCAGCACTGTGCTACCTCAGCCCGTAGTTAAGGGATGCAGGGGTGAAATGAGGTGAAGAAAAAATGAGGAATTAGAGGAAACAGGAGTAGGTAAAGATTGATTGAGGATGTGCAGCAGACGTGAGGGGACTGGGGAAGTCTTACAGACTTTTGAGAGAAACTGTGAATATCACAGGAAGGTCAGATGAAAATCCATAGGAAGTTGGTCTTCCTTGTTCTTCTTCTCATGAAACAGGATATGTGACGTATTTAAAACTGAACCGGCTCAAAGTATAGTGGCAAAAATTCAGGCCTTCAGAGTACAGCCAAGCTACAACTTCATTAGATACTGTCTTCACTCCAGATTAGGCCAATTTGGAGAACAGATGTAGCTGCGCCTGTGCAGTAACTGTATTCAGAGGGAAAAGGGTCTTGCAGCTAAGCTTGCGGTAAAGGCCCTTGCCGTGTAGCTCCACTGCTGCAAACTGAGTACCTGAGTTTAAACTAAGGAAACATTGGCTGCATCGAGTACTAAATGTGGGTTACTTTCAAGCATAAGTGATACCCTTGCCGTGGATGAAACAGGCCTCCATCAGAAACCAACAGACGTCTCCACTGTCACAGACTTCAGCTTCCTGTTTGCTGCCAGCATCTGATCCTCTCATCATTCATGCTGCATATATGCTCGCTCACTCCCAGGCTCCCTTCTGAAGCAAAATGACTAGTTTCCTTGGAGAGGAAGCCTGGACACAGTTGACAGAATAGTTTGCTCCAGGCTCCGCTCCAGACAGACAAAATGGACTTGGACTGCAGCAGGTTTAACTCCCTCAGCCCATCACACTTGTCTGATGTTATTCCAATAAGCCTTGTGTCCTCAAATCCCCTACGTGCTGTCATGGCACGCCACAAGCAGGCAATACATACTTTGAATTAGTAAATCACAAACGCTTAGTAACAGGCTCTCAGGGACATACGGGGCCAGAGGAGTCCAGGGCCAAGCACTATCCCGAATCCAGCCATGCGGCCCTAAAGAGAGCAGTTATTCCTGAGCAACATGGATGGGACTCATCTTGCACCACTTGGCCTGGGGTCAGAGACCACCCTTAGGGCAGCTGCCCTGCTAGCACAGGCGCAGCCCCGGAGAAGCCAGGGCAGACACCGGAGCTCCCAACAGGAGGACTTTGCTGGGCTCACGTCAGGCTTACGGCTGGAATTTGAACTATTCACACTGATAGGTGCCACCCCTCGCCATCAGCTTTCACTGGGGAGACTGGGCGGCCCCTCCAGCCCTTCTCCTCAGAGGCCGGTTAAAGTATTCTCTCAAAATAGATAATGAGGTAATAATTTTATTTTCCTAGTTGCTTAAGGAGAGTCTTAGAAGAGTTAATCTAGGGATCAAAGGTCTTTGTTAGCAGAGAGTCTTTTGAATCCCGTGTGTGCTGGTCACAAAAATAACACAGAAAGTGTACAGATCTGAAAATGACAGCCCGGATGGAAACCAAACCAGCTGCTACCTTCTAATGGCATTTGGTGTGTTTTAAATGTTTGGGTCAAGTTTGATTTCACTGGTTTATGTAATTGGTTGTGGGATTTAGCCAGCTGCTGAATCTTTTCATGCCAGTAAAACTTTCCAAAAGGGCCTTAAACTCCAGTGACGAGTACAGTTATTTGTATGTCAACTGCAGCTTCTATTTATAGGATGATGAAAATATCCCCCAACCAGTAACTCTCTAAGAGACAGGCATTTCATAAAAATAGATTATTAAAAAAAAAAAAAAAAAAAAAAAAAAACAAAACAAAACACAAACAAACAAAAAAGGAGGCATGTTTTAGGTTAACAAAAACATTGGTATTCCAAACTGTCCTCGTAACCCTTATATTTGAGACACGGATAAATTCAGATAGTAAACCCATTCAGACACAAACACACCAACTTTACATAGGATAAGGAATTTGGGTATTCAGGGAAAAGGAATATTAATATATCCTATGGTGAATGAACACAAAAGTAAGTGGAGGCTTTTAATGACTCACATAAAATTAAATTAACCACTTTCTGTGATACCCAGTAGAGCTTGCATGAAGGCACTTACCAGAGGTGTGTGTGCTTTTAAAGGGTGTTGATTTAAGACCTGATTTGTTTGAAGATTGACTTGAAAGAATTTCAAAGGATGTAGCTTAATTAAAAATATTCCAAACTTTGCATTCCTTGCAAAACCTTTTGACCTCTCATGACATTTAATGCTTGAAGGTGAGGAGTTGACTGACTGCTTCTCACTTCACCAAAGGCACTCCTGATCCTTCCCCCCATGAAACAACCATCATTAATTGTTGATAGGTGCTCATTACACCAACCTAAAACGAGCGTCTAGAGAAGTGGCGGGTTAGTATGTTGCAGGCAGCTACTGCACCGGGGGGTGCTTTTTCCAGCTGTGCATCAAACATACCTCATCCTTTCAAAGACCCCAAGAACAGAGCGTGCCCGCGAAGGCCTGCGCGTCGCAGCCATCGCAAAGTCTGGCATTCCCACCAACGGAGGAATCAAATGGAGCTATCCATTAACAGGCCAGCGAGGAGTCATTAGAGGGACTCCGCTGACCCCCGCTGCCTCCCGTGACGGATGGCCTGCTGTCACCCCCTCCGAGGGGGCCTCTCACCATGCAGGCTGTTTGCATTCAGTCAACACTTCGCTTTTATAGGCCTGTGGAGCCAAAGATTGCTAGACTTTTGAACCCCAGGCTAACTTCTGTCTGGCTACAGCCTCATTTTCTGGAGCCAAAATCTTTTTTAACAACTACACAATAACGAGTAATTAGGGTAAAGTCTGCTAATCTTCTCCTTTGGGCCTGGAGGTTGTGTATTCAGAACCCGTTGGGGTGAAGGTAGAATTACTGCCATCAAAGCCTGAGGTTACTTTGTAAAAGGGGTTGAACTCTAGGTCAAGGAAATGTTAACTGGACAAAGAGAGATCAGGGCAGATAGTGTTAAAATTAAAACTGTCCTACTGAGATAATGCAGAATTGACTGCTTTTGCTCTGGAAACTAGCTGAATGCAAGACGTGAAGGGAAGGCCAGAGCATTTCTTTCAAAAGGTGAAAGCATAGTTAGCAATAAAGGATCTATTGACTTACTTTCATTTGGGAATTTATTTTAGTCTCCTTATTCAGTAAGACAAAAGTAAAAGATCTTATTCTTTACGTCACCTTGTATTTGGGCCACCCTATTTCCTAAAGCTGTTTGATTTACTAAATTAAATAAGCTATTTTTTAAATACCTTCTCTCGCTCTCTCCCAAAAGTCCCAGTGCAAAATTCATTAGAAAAGGAGAGGTTTCTGCTCTTGACTTAAGAGTCCTGAGGACAAATGGGACTTGCTGGGTGACCAGAAGGATAAACAAGCCCAGACTCACACGTACAGTGGAGGAAACATGCTCCAGAAGAGAGTGGTGTCCACCTAGTGTCCCAGATAAAGCACGAGGCTGGTTTTTGTGCCTCTGCTGCTTGCACATAATATAGGCTGAGGAGAGATTCCAGTTTTTCAAGGGGTTAGAGCCCAACCACTGAAAATCTTTAAACATTCAAAATAAGATCACAGATTTTGCCTGGAAATCCATCAAAGAGCAGGGCAGCCCTCATTCCACAGCGTGGAGTCACTCCAAAATTAATTCCGCTCGCTGCCGTCAAGGATAACAAATACACTGCTACCCCCTCGCTGGTATCAAAGCTGACAGCTCCGACAGGATCGGCGGCACTTTGTTCTCCCTCGTCGCTGCGAGCAGGCCTTTGCCTGCTGCTGCCAGTGGATTTTGAGTCCCCATATGGGAGCGGAAGAGTGGAAATGTTGAGGCCAGCTATTTCCCATGCCAGGTCCCGCTGGGCTCTGCCACGGCACCCTGGCCACCTCCCTCGCTTTCGGGAAATGGATGGAAATGCTTCGGCTGACACAGGCAAGGGGTATCTTTGGAAATCCTCAGTGTGTGATGGCAATTAGCACAGCGGTGGAATTACCTCACAGTTCAGTTCTCAGGGCAAAGACGCATTTAATGGTGCTGCAATTGCCAGCTGGATTAAGCCAAGCACAATAAAGCAGATACAGCTTGCTGCTTCCAAACTGAGCTGTCAGAAGGATCCTCTTGTGGGTCCTCTGCAAAGTTGAAGGCTCCCAGAGTAGCTGGTACCAGTATCATCATGGCAGAAAAAGTGTTTTCCACAAGCCTAATGGTAGCAAGAACAACTCTCAGCTCTGTGGTGGGACATTTGAGAGCACAGGGATAGACGTCTCCAGCCCCCATCTTCCTCCCAAGGAAGCAGCATCCTAGAGCTCTCTCCTGGGCTGTGGACAGAAGGAGACTTTCCAGTTTCTCCAGGAAAAAAAAAAAAAAAACAATAGCCGGTCTTCTTAAGTTCCCTGTCATTTTGTTGGCATTTCCCATGGGTTTTAGGAACCCCAGACTGGCATTACCTTCATGAAAATGTAAACTTTCTCCATACATGAGCTAAATGAAACAGGTCTCATCAGTAATAGCTTTCTTTTGTGATGGGTAGGTTTTGAATATATTTTCTTTTAATTATATCAGAGTGAAATAAATTAGTGGTGATGACTAATCATGGACACAAAGCATTTTTTTTTTTCTTTTGAAGCATTCTTCTGACATGGAAATAGAAAATGGCAAGTGCATTTTTATGTTAATTATGGCCATGTGAATTATCCTGGATAGATGGCACAACAACAATGCTAAAAACCACCAAAGCGAAGGGTGCCTTCTTTTCTGAAACCTATTACAGTAGCAGTGTCCATGGTGCAACAGGCATTGGGATATGTTTCTTCAAGGATCAGATTAGAAGTAACTGCGCTCTGCTGCGCTAGCAGCAACACAAAATCTAGTTAACTTTTCTCTGGTTTAAATGCCTCACGGGCTAAACTAAGCAGCGTAACTGCCCCGTGAAGCAATTCTGTATCTGTGCGAATATAACAAATTGGTCTTTAGTCAGATACCTCAGACTGAAATGCAAAACTGTCTCCTAATTCAAATGCCTCCATCCGTACTCTTTTCTGGTTTAACTCTTCAAAATGGCATTTTGTGGCTGTCGGTAAAAGCTGCCCATCAAAACACCATACAATACTTCTTCAATTAGGACAGCTTTTGATTTTAGAATACGATTTGTAAGCATGTGTGGCTGTTACACAAAGGTCTGATCAAAATGGGAAGAAAAAGTAGACAGAAAATGATATTGCAGAATAAAAGCCTTCTTCCTTGAGAAACTTGTAGGTTTGCACGCAGCTGTTACCCTGCGGGGTAGATAGCAAGCCATTCTGGGGAACTTGCAAACTTGTTTCCTTTAGGAAAGAAATCAAGTGTGTGAGTCCAGTGTGCCCTCTGGTACAATCCCCCTTTAATTCTTGAAGATTTTTTTCCATGAACCCAACAGATGTTCCCATCAGGAGGCAGTTTCCTTGCCCAGGAACCTCCCAGCCAATTTTTTGTCTCTCCAATTAATTCCATGCCCAAACACTGGGTCCATAGTTGGATTTTATAGCTAAGCCAATCTCAGCTCAAGCTAATGTCAAAAGATTCAGTTCTGTCCATCCCCCTATTGCCCCTAATTGCACCCTCAGATTCCCATCATTACACCATGTCTGATGCTTTTCTGACCTCATGGTGTGCTACATCAGGGCTAGATCACCAGAAGAAATATTGGTAAATTTTGCAGACAGGCAAATGCTTTTGACAGCAAAGGAAGAAACAAGAGGACCCAACTGAAAATTGAAAAGAAGGAGAAAGGGAATAAATTGTCTTCTCAGAGGCATCTGATCATCTGATGGCCTGGCCTAGCAACAGACTGTAGCCTGTATCCTGACTGTCTGCTCCATCTCAACGTGATGACCATGACTGCTTCCCTTATAGTCTGGTGACTTTTTTCTTTCCTGTACAAACAACAGCTTGCCCATCATATTCTTGTTCTTGCACACACAGACCAAGCAGTTCAGTACCTCTCAAGCTTTGTCATGTGCTCCTTGCCTTGGGCCATAACCCATGTCTGCTTCCCACCATCTTTGTATAAAAGAGCATTTATTAAGTTCTCTGATACTGTGTCCGAAAGAAGAAAACCCGCTGTCTTTAGCCAGGTCTGTGATTACCAACAGATCAAAGACCTGCCTGACAACCACTGTGACTTCTAGGCAGGCGCTCAAGATACAAAAACAGCTAGAATCTTCCACAGGGAATGAATCGATCGTTACTGTAGGTAGAAGGTGCAATGAACAGAATCGTTTGACATTCACTTTGGAACAATACAGGTTCCTTTCTATGCTTCTTGAATAACAGTAACTCAAATTTACAAGAATACATTAGGAAGTTATTTTTCCTTTTTTTTTTCCCCCCCCAGGTAATGGCACTCACACACATAGCTCCTAGGCCTGATTCGTCATGGTATTACTTTAGCTTTATTTCAGGGACTTCATTTATAGTGCCGCAACAACATGAACTATGAGTCCTGTGTGTGATGCTCTCAAAAGCAAAAGGCTAAAATGGACTTTTTAAGTGGCTCATGACTTAGGACCGACTTGCCTAAGTTCCCTGTTTGATGCTCCTCTGCAGGACCAGCTCCACAGGGTGTGAGGGCTCTGTACTTCCCAAACAAACTGCTTTGTCCTCCCTTATGCTGAGTAGCCAAAACACAAGGGCATTAAGCTCATTAGTGGATTCAGAAAATTCTAGTAATATGAGAAATTGCCCTGCCCGAGAATTCCTGTCTTCTTCAATCATTAGTCCGTATTATCAATTATTATGCAGCCTGCAGTGTGCAATGTGTTTTCACAGCCAAAAGAATGCCCCAGTGTCTGATTTTGCCAATAGTTAAGCATGTGTATAACTTTACTGACAGGAATAAGCTCATTGAACTCTGTAATAAGACTCAGCAATCCAAGGATGTAGATAAGAACTGTCATTCTGGAATATAGCAACATCCGCATTATTTAAGTCAAGCTACAAGTCCTGGCTGTGCAGGACTCAGGAAAAAAGGGAAATTTTCTTTTGACCACAGATAACTACTGTATTTATTATTAACATCACAATAATTCCCCATAGCTCTAACCAGCTCTCGTCAGCCAAGGTACTGTATAAACATACCAGATGATTAAATCCTTGCCAAAGGAAGCTTACATATACACTTTGAAGCATAAAAAAATGAGAATCCTGTTAATTTTATTCCACCATAATTGACAGCGTCTTTTAAAACCTTAATGCTGTAATAACAAACTGAGGGCTGGAGTGTGATCTCCGCTACTCTTGTGTAAAGCCATAGGAATGCCATTCATTTCGATCTTGTCAGAGAGGTTGAAATATGTATTGCTGCCAGGAAGCAAAAAACACTCTTAGAAGCATATTACTAAGGTTGCAATGTCAAGCACTTTGAAGCTTACAGAAGAACTTGTGCGCCTAGCTGCCACCCGAGGCACCTCGAAGTGTATAAAATTTAACTGCTGACGAGCCCCAGAAATGGCTATATTTTCTCACCTCTTGCCATTCCAGCAACATCACTGTAGTACCCTGCTTTCCGTCAGATGATGTGCATTTTCTCCTCTGTCTAACCCCAAAACTGTTCTTAGATGACTGATCTCATCCATATTTTGCCCGGGGAAAAAAGGGATGTATAGCGTATTTATACTGGGCAGAGCAGAGACACACGAGGTAGCTGTGACCGGAACTGCTCAGGTACAGAAACAGTATAGCTGTGCGATCAAACTTACCAATTTTGGGGCAGACCTACTGCAGAATCCTCTACCCCACTGACACAACACCACATATCCCCTCCTTCCTCCCAGAGGCAGCAGTGACGGGGGAGTCCCCTTGCTGTCCTGGGGGAAGCCCGTGCATTCCCTGCCCGGTGGGGCTGGTGTTTCCACCGGCTGCTCAACACCAGCAGCCGCTCAGCTAAATTTTACCGCTGCTGCCTGATAAAGAAAATTCAAGATACAGTGGCTTGGCACATGCAAATCACCGTCTTCCAACCCCTCAAATCTTGGGCAAACCGAGCTTTTCAGGGAAGCAGGGCCAGGTGCGTTCCCGACACACCCTGCCAGATTTCGGCTCCCTTTCCCTCCAGGCACAGAGTGCCGAAGCTGTTCAAGGAAACAGTAACAGATTTTGTTACACAGGCAAAAACCAAGGCATTTTCTTTAGGAAAAAAAGGGCCGAGTTTTTTAGGATGACATTTTCAGAAGGATATTCTTTTCTTTTCATCTTTATAGATCAGCCCGAGGCATTTATATTCGAGTCCAAACAAAGTCTAGCAAAGTTGTAAACATCTCAAAAGAAAGTCCTCTTATAAAAGAAAGCACTGGTGCACCTTAATAATAGACATTGCTGTCTCCTCTGACAGTAATTTGCAAATATAAAAAAGCTTTTGTTCACATACAGTGGCCTGCAAAAATTCACTTTAAAAAAAAAAAAAAAGGATGAGGGATTGTAAAGGTGTGTGTGAAAGACTAATTTGTGGCTCCTGATTTGTATTCCCAGAAATCAGACACCTTTTGTCTGTATTTGTAACAAAAACATCCTGCACAGAGTCCAAGCGTTACTGAATTCCTAATGCTTAAATGGAATATGAGCTCAGCGCTGGGCTTCTGCATGGGCTGAATTTCAGCCCCGAAGAGAGGTTCTGTGCTACATTTCTTCACAGAGAGCAAGGTTGGCCTAGAAACCCCACAAATAAACGTGGAAGAAATACTGACACAGAAAATGCAACTTAGACCCTAATCAATTGAGCAATAGCTGAACTCTCACTGATCCTGAATTATTTTTTTTATGTGTTGGTAAGTCCCCAGGACACTAAAATTATCATGTTTTTAAATAAGGAGAAAAGTTCTCTTTCACCGCATTGAGATATTTTGACTTTCTAGCTCTATGATTAGTTCAGAGTATAATAATATTACTGTATGCAGGAAAAAAGGATCTACAAAAATCAATAATGTCCATAATGGTCTCTGTATAGAGGCAGATAATGTCTTCAGGGGTTCAAAAGTATTAGGACCACCAGTCTGTGGCAGAGTCTCTACTGGTAGCCTTGGCTGCTATGCTGATTTACGTCATTTGAGTGTCCAGCCCACCAACTGAACAGTTAATGTGTTTTCACAAATACTAAATACTAGTGCTGTTTTTGTAAGGACATCATTTCCCAGCAAAGGGAAAAAGCGCCACCTTTAAACTATAAAGAACTTTTGCCCTGAGTAAACAAAGTGTCAGCCATCAATCTGTTTTTCAGATGGCTTCAATTGCAGATGGGAATTTATTTCCTACAGAGTTGAGGCCAGCAGGAAAAAAAAAGATGAAAAAAGAGACTTCCGTAATGCCCCAAAACACAGCTTTAACAGAAAAACTGAGCAGTTCATTAAAATGAAAGTCTTGGAGTTAAGCAAGGACATTGCCCATTTGGGAAGGTGGAAGATCTCGGCAGCAGGACTTTCCAAAACACTTGTGCCTCCGGCGAAATGAGCAAAGTGCTTCACCATGGTCTCCACATTATGGTAAACAGACCTCCCACATAGTATCATTTCATGTCGCTGGTATCTGCAGTGCAGGAACAGCCTAGGGATGGGAGAGCGCCAGCATTTCTGCGCGCTTCCTGCGTCCTGGGGATCACAGCTGTGAAATAGAGCAGGGCGCACTTTCCGCTGCATCTCTCAAATATAGTCCTGAATGCAACTTCTGTCATTAAGAAATATTTCCTAAACAGACTCCATACCCCCACTTTCCATCTGATAATCATCTCCTTGTGTTTGTGGTAAGTCAACATCCTTCATCTTTGCCTTATGAGGAAAAGCTATGGCCACGAGCGCTCCAAAATTCCCTCAGCGCTTGCAGATCACTACGATAACAAACAACAGAAAGCATCTAACATGCTTTTTTCCTTTCCTTACAGAGACAAGCACTTTACTCAAAAGAGAGCGTCTCCCATACCAGCTTTCTGCCTGTGCTATCTACTGAGTTACAGCATGTGCTTATCTCTCAAATTTGGCAACGAAGAAGGAGACGCATGATGCAGCACCATCCATTGCTGGCTGTTGGGAGCAGGGAGGAAAGGACAAAGTTTCTATACCCCAATGTCACCACAGGCCATGAGAAAACACCAGTGGGTAGCCTGTATTTCCCTTTGGCTATGAGGCGTCCGGAGCAAACTCAGCCGCCTTCCTTGAGCGCAGCATCTCGCTGGAGTCCTGGGAGTCACTCACATGCGCTGCTGCGTGACGGAGGGGTCTGGCCCCAAAACTTGTGTTCCCGGGGTAACTGAGCAATGCTGAACACCCACACTCAAGGTCTAGGGGGGGCACTGAACTGAGCTTAGCAATTTGTTCCACCATCTTCACTCAGGCAAAGCGTTGGGTGATTTATAGCAGTGTGGAGAGAGGGCCTAAGCTCTAGCCTTGTTTAAGTGTTCACATGCAATTGTTTTTCCTCGAGCTCGGAATAAAGTGTCATCACGCTTCTCAACAGGGGAAAAAATTTTGGACAAGCTTTTCAGAGGAGCTGAAGAAATGCTCTCCAGACACACAATTGTTAAGCTCGGCTTCAGTTTTGCTAGCAGAGCCGCCATTGGCGGCCAGATTTTCAGTCTCTCCCCTCTTTCCTCACCACTCACCACTCCTCAGAGGGGGGTCAGTGGCCTGTGATGGTGGACGGCCCCGAGGAAAGGCTGCTTCCTCACGCCCGCCTTCCCTGTTAACAGCTGCAGTGTTGGGTGCTGTATGGAGAGGGAAGCCATGTGGAGCCACAGCAACGGGGAATGGAGATGGGGAAGAAGGTCATCTGCTAGGAAGTGGCAAGAGGACAGCAGTGGTGTTTGCTTACTTCTTCCTCTCATGTACGCCTTTCCTATAGCTCACTACCACTGACCGAGTCCACGGGACTCATCCTGCTTTTCACTGAGAAAACAAAGAGGCTTAAGGCTGGGAGAAAGTGGAGTTGATTTAGGAAACATGAGAGCAAGAGAGGAACAGGGAAAAAAGAGAGGGTGAGCAAATGAAAGAGAAGTAAGAAAGGACCACAGAGCTTAGGAAAAGGCCTGCGGAAGAACAGAACACACACGGAGAAGAGCAGCATTAAAAAAGGGACAAGAAAGAGAATGGGGAAAGAGAAAATTATTGCTATAACAACAACAAAAATGAGAAAGAGTTGGAAGACATCGTGAAGACATTGCTATAACAACAACAAAAATGAGAAAGAGTTGGAAGACATTGTGAAGGTGGCCATAAAGTGGTTTGAAAGAGTGTGAGTGGAACAGAGGAAATGCAAGAAGGGGAACCAGCACAATGAGCTACACGACGTTATTGCACAGAAAATGGAAAGCAAAGTGCTAATGTGCACCCAAACACTGAGGGGAACCTTGGCCTTACCAGAGCGAAGGGAACATGGATGCCACGGGATACAATTTCACCCTTTCTGTTAAAGGCAGAGATGGGTCGTGTGAGAAAGCTCTGATCACTCCTGAGGGTACAGTTTTCCTTCTTAATATCTCCATAGCTTCTGGAGGAATTCAGTACCTCACACTCCTACATTATAATATGAAGCAGGTTGTGATTTTTTTAGCTGCAAAGGGGGGATATTCCCCCCCCGCCCCTTTCCCCTATACGCACCAGGCCCGTCCCTACAGGCACAAAGGATTTATTCTTCCCTTTACAAATTACTTTACCAGCTGAGGAACTGCAATAGCCGCCAAACCCCCCAGAAGCCCAAGACCTCTGCCCCATCCCAGCAAGGATCGAAATGAGGGAGGGGTGAGAGGAAGTGAGTTATTTTGAAACAAGGGCTGGGGGGAAACTGCAGGAGCAAGCGGAGCCCGGCCTCAGAAAAGCTGGCAAGTGCTTGTGTAGCAGGAGCCTTTCCCTTCACCGTGCTGGGGCAGAGTTACCCGGGAACCTGTGCGGGGAAGGTGAACAGAAGACCTCTCACTGCTTTTGCCTCCAAACCATTTGTAATTAAGAGCCGGCCCATGAGCAATTAAGAACACCCTCAGCAAAATCAGAGCTTGAACCAGGTTTTGGTTTGGCTCCAGTCCCGGTTTGGGTTTGCCTGTGACCAACGTTGTTCTCGGCCAGTCCCGCTTCAAGTTCAGCCAAGGTTTCTGACTAACAGCCCTGGTTCAGGCCTCGCTTGAGGAAAAATCTGGAACAAGTTTTCTGCCCGACTCTGCTGCGTGTGTGTGTGTGTGTGTGTGTGTGTGTGTGTGTGAGCAAAGCTGGTTGTCTTTTCTTGCTTGTCCTGAAAAATGATGAATTGCAGAAGTACCCATTTGGTGTTAGTCATTCGGTGAAGCAGGAAGGAAGCAGGAAGCCCTTGTGAGCACTAAGTTTTCAAAGCAGCTCGCAAAGAAAGCCAAACCCCCCCCGCCCCCCCTAGGTTACATCGCTGCACGCTGCTCTCTACCTCCTCACCTTACCGGGCACCTAGTCACAATTAACATTTGCAACTCATTCAGCAGGAAATATTTGCCTGGTGCAAACAGCTGAGGCATTCGGCGTCAGCCCTTTTTTCTCTGTGCAAGGTGGATTAAAAAAAACAAACAAACAAACAAAAAAACCCCCAAACAGTAAAAGGGTTGGGGGGGGGGGGGGAGAAGAGGAACCCTACACTTGCTGAACGGGAGAGGCCCGATTGCGCTCAACAGGTTCAGTTCACGCTGTGACCCTGCCCGGCTTCCTGCTATTCAGATGTGTTACTTCCCCTTTGTGGTAATGGCCTGTGGCAGCCGGCCAGAAAACACTATTAATTTCAGAAGTGGCCTGACAACAAACCCACAGCGAAACGAGAGGAAGTGGCGGGGAGGCCATCTGTTGACTTCAGCAGAACAGTAGGGACACAGCTATGTAGGTTCTACAAGGAAAGCAGATTAATAATCCACAAAGAGGAAACTGGCTAAAATTATCCGCAGACCATATTAAAAAAAAAAAAAAAAAAGAAAAGAAAAAAAAAAGAAAAAAAAAAGGAGAGGGGAAAAAAAAAAAAAAAAAAGGGAGTCACTTGAGCTGCAGCTGGACAGGAAATTGCTAGAGCTGCTTGCAAATCTCCACTTTGAACAGAGCAGCACAGGGAATGCCAAGAGCGGAAACCGTTCAAAACTGGATTAGCACAAGCCAAGTTTAACTGCAACCCACTTCTACTTTCACAGCTTATGCACTCAATCTAGGCCACTACTGCATGAGACACTGACTCACTTTTTTCCCATGTTTTGTTTGCTTTTCATTTCACACACTTGCAGTTTCTAAAATTACTTGAAATGTGCTCTGGCTGCCAGGAGTTCTGCAGAACCCCAGCCGACAGCCCCAGCTGCGGCATCAGCCCATCACCCTGGTCCCGCACGCAGGCTTTGGCACCACCCTGCCCTGGGCCACTTCTCATCAGGAAGGATGTTAATGAAAATAAGCTGCAGCAGGAAGTTTTGCAATCGCTATAACACCCCACAACCCCCGCCCCCCCCTTTTTCCTTCTGCAGAGACGGGACTACTTGAAGGGGCCAGAGAGGAAATGAGGTGACTATGGATATAGAGAGACTTTTCCTCCTTGCCCTCACCTGCTAAATTGCAGTGTGGCTGAACAGAAAAAAAGAAAAAAAAAAAAAAAAAAAATCATTCACAGGCTGCAGACTGTTGATGGATCTCTGTGAAATGAGTTCCTGCCAGACAGATAAGAAGAGCATGAACCCATCTCCTGGCATCTGTGATAGAGTGACCAAAACTTGTAAACAAACCCAGAAAACAGCAGCTCCTTACTCTCAAAAAAAAAAAAAAAAAAAATCAAAAAATCCTTATGGCTCAGGGTCAGGTGTGCATCCCTAGGGTAGCAAAGGGATGACAGAATATTTTGCAATTAACATAAAGGCCTTCAAAATTATTCCCTTCACCAGAACAAGAGAAGAATCCAGCACATGCACTGTTTATTCATTTAGGCACCAGTGGACCAAAGGGGAAAATCAAGGCTTTATTGTCTTAGGAGCTGTACAAAAGCTATTGAAAGCAATCATTACCTTTAAACATAACCATATGTGTATGTGCAATTAACCACACTCACACAGAGGGGAAAGGGGGAATAAACCAGCCAGGTTCTCAATAGCCAAAAATAGTTATTTATTTATTAATAATTTAAGGTTTTACATTCTTATAATAAATTCCATCTTAAAACTTTTACACCGTGAATTAGACTATCCCTTATTGGCAACCATGTGCAGGTTCACTGTGCGTACACACAGGTACAAATGCTTGCACATACTTCCAGTTTTATACAAAAAAAAAAAAAGAGAAAAAAGATGCAAAATATTGCATTTGAGGTGAAGCTCCCTGAAGAATTTGTACAGAGGTAATGCACTGTTTAGCACATCTGAAAGTTTTAAAAAGTGATCAAAAATCTTTCGCATTCAAAGACAAACCTCCTCCCAGATGATCTATTTACAAAAGGTAAGGCAAAAAAATTAATTTAATTTTAAAAAAAATATATATATTGTGAAACTACATCGAGAGTGTGAGGGGAAAAAAAAAATCACCACAAGGAAAAGAAAGATATATGAAAGAAGAGACTGTACTTGCTCACAAAACATTATTTGCAAACTTCTCACCATTGCCATTTCTCCCTCATAGAAAGCTTGCTTCAGTTGAACAATAAAATTAAGCATGCTGCAAATATATTCTTTGCAATTTAAAAAAAAACAAAAACAAAAACAAACAAATAGAGCAGAATTTATGAAGAGAACAAAAACACAGATGTCCCTTGGATTGATTTCTTGAATACATGTGAATTCCAAAAGAAAATTGCAAATCGATTTAAGATTAAATATTTACATTGATCAAGTAGAATACTACCGAGCTCCCGGCAAACAAGTACTCCAAATACACTAAGCTGAAATCTCTTTCTTTGGCTCCTCTAAATTAAAACAAACAAACAAACAAAAATAACCAGTCTTCACTGAAGACAGAGGTGTGTGTCACAGATCCAAAAGCGGAGAGGGAAGCAGGACAGTCCCAGTCTCTAGAGAACACGTGCTCAGCCTGTCCAGCCTTACCCTACCCCCCTGGAAGTCCTCGGACCCAAGCCACTGCGCAAGCGGGGATGAGCGCCCTGCCCACCTGCCGCCTGGTCACCACGGTCCTTCCCAGAGAGCTCACCACGTTCCCTCCCTTTGCAATAGCCGATTCCATACTGTGTAACCTTTCCTAGCCCGCGCTGGCAGCTGCTTTTTGGTAGCAGAGGCCAGAAAATGAGAAAGCTGCGTTTTCTTTATCACTGCCAAAGAGAAACCATTGAGGAGTGATCCCATGAAACGGACAGGAGAAGGGGGGCGGTGGGAGCTCACGTGGACTGCAGGGAATCCACCTGGAAGACATTCTGGTTGGAAGGGGTGGTGAAGTACAGCTGCTGGTTCGGCACTCGATTGTCACAGGGGCTGCTCAGACCCAGAGTCCGCTCAAAGTCCAGCAGCTGACCCATGAAGTTGAAGTTGGGTGAAATGTTGGACTTCTTCATCTTGACAATATCGTAGGCATCGTTCATGGACAAGTTGAGCTTCTGCATGAGGTAGGCCACTGTCACTGTGACCGAGCGGCTGATCCCTGCTAAGCAATGCACCAGGACACCACAGTTCTTCCCCCGTGCTTCATCTGTGCGGAGAAGGACACATAAGACAGGGGGTTGGTAACTGATCTCTCAACACAAGTGAGATTAGTATTAAGTAGGAAGAAAGGACAATTCTGATCCCAGTGGCCAGCCGAGCAATGCAAGAGTTAACTTCACCGGCTTAAAACCAGGACAAGAGGAGAATCCACCCCCCTACATACACGTACCAGCGTCCAAGAGCTGAGAAAACTAAGAATGAGAAAAAGGGAGCAGGATACGCTGCATGACGCTGTTTTAAAAGTCATTTTTAAAAGACATGCTTTCGCCTGGAGATTTGCCTTAAATTCTTACAGTCCCCTTGCCCCAGCATGGAAATCCTGCAATATGTCACTGAATGCCTTTTATACAGACCAGCAGACTGCAAAGGTCTATTAAATTATTCTCCAACTGTTGTGCAGCTAACAATGGAGGTATTCAGGCATTTTAAAAGAATGAGGGAAGTCACAGGGGACAGCCCATTAGGAGGAACAGGATGTCAACATTGGTTGAAAATGGGTTCCTTTGTAATAGGAAATGCATTACAATGCCTGGAGATTAGTTTCTTTGTGGCTTCCAGCCCACATTTCTTCCTGCTGGGCTCAGATTACCTACATTCTCCACTATTACCGGTATCATTCAACCGGATTACAGCACAGCTTCCCAACAGATAATGAGATGCCCACCCCACCGCACCCCGATGGGGTGATTTTAGTTCTCCCAGAAAGGAAGGAGAGTGCAAATTTTAACCAGAACTCCCTGAGCCCAAGGGGACGCGTTTCCAAAGCTGATGGATAACGTCTAAGGGCTGGATAAACCAAGGCACCGAGCCCAAGAGGTATATCATTATTACCAGGAGATTTAATTAAAGCTCTGACTATACGTTTGCCAGGAATACCGCTTAAGAATAACTTGCATTTAAAAGCTAAAGTTAGCTTCCCGGCTCGTTTCTTTTTATTATACTGCTCTTCAGTAACCTCAAAGAGGAAAAAAAAGTCCCCCTTCCCCCTCCAAAAAAAAAAAAAGACGTATAAATCACCAGCTCCGGGTTCATTTGCTTCCCTCCCAACCCCGCAAGGAAGAGATTTAAAAAGATCCCCCATCCTGCGCATTGCTCAGTCCCCAGCTCCCACACAAACGGCTCAGGGAGGGAACCCACCGCCAGGCAAACCAGGTATGCGTTTGCAATCTGCAGATGCCGGTTCCGATTCACCGGGGCTCCTCAGTAACCCCCCTAACAGCCCCCACCCGCCCCTCAACTTAAGCCGGCTTTAAAACCAGAAAGCGGGACACCCCCCAGAGATGTTGCCAGAAACGCTGCTACCCCTTCTCGCCCGAAATCTCCTGAATTCTGCACAAGAAATTGAATTCTGCCGCTTGACATATAGCTGTTAGCAAATAATCGGGTCTCACCTATAAAGGAGATAGCCTCAGGAAAGAACTGAGACAGATTTTGGCTCCAGTGGTCAGAGATCGGGATCTGTTTGTACTTGAATTCGCCGGCGTTTTCAAAGAGATTCGGCAGGTTGGGGGTAACATTCAAGATGTATTTAATGCCAAACTCTTCTAAAACGTCCAGATTAGTGGAGTCCTTGGCACAGCCTAAGTAGAGGTAGGGCAAAATCTCCACCGGGAAGGAAGGCTGGTTGTTGGAGAGAGGGCTGCCATCGGAGTCGGTGGCACTATTGGGGTCTCTGTCAATGTCAGATTCAATGTCTGATGAGGAATCGGAGCTGATTCGGAGGCCTCCCAAGCCCAGGACTGGCAAAGGAGGAGAGCTGCTGCTACACGAACTGTCTAGGTTAGTTTCGCAGTGCAGGGCGAACTCGGCCTGGAACTTGCTGAAACCACCTGGGGAGAAAAGCAAAGGGGAGGGGGGAAAAATGCAACCTGATATAAGATGGCAAGCCGACTTACTTCCCTGCTACAGCCCTGGCTGCAAAGGGGCATCCGTTTCCCACCCTCTCCGAGCCCCAGGAAAAACAAACAAACAAAAACCCCCAAAAATATGTCACACTCACGCAGACGGACTAACCTAAAAGGTTTAAGAAAATCGCCCGCTGCGGCGGAGGGCTCAGCACATTCAAGATTAAAGCTCTGTGCCGCTTCGCCCTGCGGGGACCTCTGGAGAGATGTCTCGGCGGCAGTTCCTTCTGCCCTCCCCGGCTCATGCCGGGATCCCCGTTAGCCCTGTCCTCCCCTCGCCGCTACAGCGATTCCAGACCTCGAGGTATCTTTAAACAAAGCGAGGACAAGGATGCTGGGGAAGGGGGGGAGAGGGCAGGGGGAAAAGCCCCCGGCCCAGGCTAGTGTCTTCCCGGAGCGCCAGCGCGCAATGCCCGGGGGACGCTGCGGACACCCCTCCTCCCTTCCCTTCCCCGGGCAGGGAACCGCACCGCCGAGCCGCGGGGCTCGCCTCCCCGTCACCCACAGCCCCGGGCCCCCAAGCAGGCAGCGATCTCCCTCCCCACACAACCCCGGGCGGCCCTTCTCACCTTCCAGATAAAACGCCTTGCAGCCTTCATCTTTGAGGCGCTTGAGGAGCAGCCCCAGCACGGACTCGCCGCCCGTGTTCTCGTTCCAGTCGCGGCTGTGCTCGTCGTACAGCACCACCGTGTCGGTGCCGCACCGGCGGGCGAAGCGCTCCCGATCCTCCTCGCTGCTGGAGACGAGGGAGCGCAGGGGCAGGTTGCCCTTCTGCAGCCGCCGCAGCATGATGCCGGGGATGGCCACGTTGATGGCCGACTCGATGTGGGACGACTCGTACAACTCCTGCGGCCGACAGTCCATCAGCAGCAGCCGGTCGTTGCCCATCTCCAGCTGCTCGTTCAGCCACGCCACGGATTTACTAATCGCCATTTCCGACGCGAAAGGGACGGGTCTGAACGTATCTAGCATGAGGAAGGACGGGGGGAGCGGAGCCTGCTCTGGAAGCGCCCCTCTCTCTCACAGAGGCATGCGGCTGGTGCGGCGGGCGGGCTGCCCCCCTCCAACTCCGCACAACTTATCTCCCTCCGCCCCAGGAAAATGAATCACGCAGCCCCCCCCGCGCCGCCTCCCCCGCGCCGGGCGGCGGTGGAGTCACGGGGAGGGAGAAGCAGCCCCGGCCCCGCCGTGTGTGTAAGTGTGAGTGTGTGTCTGTGTGTCTGTGTGTATGTGTCTCTGTGCGTGCGCGCAGCCCGGTCTCCTCTTGTTGTTTTTTTTTTTTGTCAATGAATCCCTGAATGAACCTGCCTAATCGCCGCTGCAGCCCGAGCCCTTGGGCTTTTCCTCCGCCCCGAGTGAATGAAATCCAATTAACGTGCCGCCGAGCGGGGCTCCCCCGGCTCAGCGCGGACACGCCGCGCTGCTGCTGGTGTCGGTGCCGGTGTCGGTGTGGCCGCTGTCCCCGTCCCTTCCCCGCCCGCCGCCCCTCGGCCGCGGCCCCGCGCAGCCCCCGGCGCCCGGCAGCTCCTCAATGGGTACAACCGCGGGACGCCTCAATGGATACATTCTCCGGCGGCAGCCAATGGGGGCGCGCGGAAGGGGCTGTTGCCGCGGCGACGGGCCGGCTGGAACAGGTTGTGTTGATGAATCGTTAATGAGTTTGTCATTCACAAAAACGGAAAGGAATTTCCGCTCCGGATAAGCCGAGCGCAAACAAGCGGCAGCCGCGGCGCGGCGGGCGGGGGCGGCGGGGGCAGGTGAGGGGGCGCGCCCCGGCCCTCCCCTCCCCGCCGCCGCCGGAACAAAAGGCACCTTTTCCCTCCCTCCATCTTTTCTCTCCCCAAAATCCGACGGCTGTGGGGAGCCGGCCGCGTCCCCCCACCCCTGATTCCCCGGCGCTCATCCCGGCCCGGCTTTTCATTAGGGCGTTCCAGGAATCCCATTTTTAGGGAGGCGGGCAGCCCCTGTCCTCAGTTGATCCCCGAGCTAATCTCTTCCTACGCGGCCCGGCTTTACACGCCGCACGAAGGGGAGCCGGGCACCGCCTCGGGAACAGCCTGCGGGCACCGCTAAAGCCCGGGCGGGCCACCCCAAAAAATGTGACCGGCGAAAGCAGCCCCGCTTCGGCGCAGCCGGCCCTTCCCAGGTAGCCGGTAATCCAACCGCGCTCGCCCGGCTGCGGCGTGGGGCCGCCGCCAGCGCGGAGCCCGCAGCCACCCCCCGGCGGTGCGGGGAGCGCCCTGCCCGCTACCAGCACGGCGGGGGTCGGCCCAGCACGGCGGGGACCCTCGCACCGGGCAGCCACCGGATCCTCCAGCGGGGCGGCCTCCGGGCGGGGCCCTGCCGCCGCCGGACGGCGCTTCCCCCCCGGGCTCGGACGGGCGGAAGGGCACCGCGGCCTCCGCCGCACCGGGAGGCGGGGGGGGGGGGGCCGGCGGAGCGGCGCCGGGATAGCTGGGGTCTGGGGACAACCTGGGGGGAAGACGACCGGGCGGAGCGGCGCCCGGGGCGGGGGGGGGCGGTGCAGCGGGGCCGGGGATTGTTCCAAGGTGCGAGTTAGCAAACGGGTAAGTGAAAAGCGAGGAGCGAAAATAAATCGGGAGAAGCCCGGCCTAAACGCTAATCCCGTGGCCAACGTCTGCCTGGTAGCAGAGTGGTTCTGAAGAGGCTAATCTCGTTTACACTGCTGCTGTGCTCCAGGGCTGATTATTTTTATAAATCCCAGCTGAAGGAGGTTCTTTAGGTAGCAAGTGGCTGGAGAGCGTTGACCCTGGGAACAGATAGTGGCACGGACAGTCCTGTGTGTTCTGTGCAGAAAGTGTGATCTTAATTAAAGTTGGCACGTCAGTCGCTGCAGTTTCAAGCAAGGCACACACCCAGGTGGCATTAAGGACATCCTCCCCAGCAGGGATTTTGAGAGGATCCCTGCCTGTTACCCGTTTTAGAGGCTTGCTGTGAGACTGAAGCATGACACAAACCTTGCCCTGACCCTAAACAGGAGGATTTGGCCAGGCGGATGTGTAGCTCGCTGCACACACACCACGCGTACTTTGTCCCACCGCTCAGTGGGGGCAAATTGTCCAGTCCACCTTGCCCACCACTGAAGAGTTTCCAGGCTGCTCTTACCAGGTGTTGCTCTCAGCTTTGTGTATTCAGGGTATGGTGTTTAAATGTTCAGAGCAGTGACAGATCAAAGCAGGAGCCTTTGATTTTTGTCTATTTATTTGCTGATATCTCCCCCCCCCCCCCCCCCCCCACTTCCATGCTATATATGTCTTCTGTTTTCACCTATATCAGGGCTCAAGCAGGACAGCAAATTCTTTGGCCCTGTCACTGTTGGTCACTCTGTATTAGTGTGGCAAATAGCGCAGTCCTGATAAAATGAATAATCAGGTCATAATTTAAGTCCTGTTTTTTTTTTTATTCCTTAAAATTGGCACTAGGTTTATTCTTTACCCTTCTCAAGTATATCAGATCACCTTTTGTTCAAATTTTACAAACTGATATAACCCAGACCTCAGTCTTACTAACCATGGATTTCACGTTTTAAGTAGTGAAAGTTCTGGAAACAAGTTCTGCAAAGCATGAGCACCTGAAATAGAAATTCTCAGACAACCTCAACTGTAGTTCTCTCTTAAGGTGCAGTACAATGCGATGCTTGTCTTAGAGGCATCTCACACGTCTCTTATTACTCATTTATTCTAATAAGAAGCTGCAATTTCTCTGTTAACCTTCATCCCAACAGGAGCCACAGCCAGAATAACCCTCAAATGATCAATTGTCACCTAAGGGGTCAACTTGGAAAACAAGCAGGAGTGATATTAAACTGTAATCAATGTGACCTGAAAGTTAAAGTCAGGGACAATTTCAGTACAACGTTGTGACAATTCCCAGCAAGCTTGACACTATGACAAATACAATTTGTTCCTTATAATCTATGTTATTATTAATTAACATGGTTGCATTGTACTTTGATTACATTTTTTAAAATGAAGATGCACAGAAAAAACATCAGCACATTACAGAGTTAGGATTCTAAGAAAACAGAACAAGCCCCAAATTACTTCCATATTCATATAAGGTAAACTTGCATCTCTGATGACTAAAATATTTTAGGAAGAAAATATGTTCTGATTATCATCTTCAGGGCATTTTCAGTGACGTTTTATGGCAGTGGTTTAAAATAAAAATCTTAGTCATTCAACATTTTAACTGAAAGCTACATATTATGCAAGCAGTTTATCAACCCCATTGAGATACCTGCCTAGTAGTAATGCAACAAGAAGTAATGATAGCATTTAAAGAGATTTTTATCATTAGTACTGTCAGATCCGATTGAAATGTTATGAGCATTCAGGTTAAGTATATGAAGGCAATAAAATGTTAGATGAAGCATGCTCAAGAGAGTTGTATTTCCCAAGTGGAGCTGGGGCAGAGACTTGTAATGGTGATGGCTATGGCCAGTTCATTGCAGGACAACAGTCAGATGGTGGCATTTGGTGAGTTAGGACCCAGGCAGGAGATGCTGCACCGCAGCAGAGTTAAAGAAGTAAAATAGAAATGACCCCCTTTGAATTTGTAGTACCCCCCTCAGCGCACACCAGCTGAAGAACTCTGAAGGAGAATGTAGGCTACATGGGACGTTGTTATCTTTGTGTTCACATGCGTGTATGCACTCACTATTCCTCTCTCTCTCTGAACCACGCTGTCCTGTCAGTCGCTGAGGGACACAGGAGTGAGTGGGCTCAGTTAACCACACTGCCATTTGATGCTTTGTCAGAGACCAGATCTACAGCCCAAGCCTCACCAGTAGGTCACTTCTGCTTCAACTTCCAGAACTTTTTCTAGTACCCAGGCAGTAAGAAGAGCCTATTCCTGTTAACCATGATCCCCTCATTCACCCACTCACTGGCAGAGTTAGATTTTGAACACTGAAATGTGTTTTTCAGGGTGGGGTTTGTCTTGTTTGTCATCTGTTTTTCTTTTTATACCTCCCTGGCTGCGAATGAAACCTCTTCAGCCCAAAGCATATTCATCACAAAAACCCTATTTTGCTGGGTTTTGGACCATAAACCTGCTCATTCTTAGCATGCGTAGAGGCCTGACTAGATCTCCTTGAGTGTTTATAACCTGAGCTCGTCTTGGCCAGAAATGCAGACACAGAGGACAAGAATCTCGCACAGAGGATGGAGTTGAGGGATAAGTGTTGCTTTGCCCAATTCCTTCATGTCTCTCCCTGTAATAGAAGCCCTGGCCCTGAATTCAGCAGACGGGCTATCTACATAGTGTAATGGGAGAGAGAAGTACCAAAAAGGCAGGTATTTATTACATTTTGAAACCAGGCCAACTGGGCCACTGTGAGACACTTCACAGCCTGGGATACTGAGGCAGTGATGCAGAGGCATCCTCAAGAGGCTAAGTACTGGTGAGGTGTCTTCTTGCATTAGACATCAGGGATGGGAAAGTTTTTTCCTTATATAAGAGCTTTCTTCCTCTAAAGGTGCAGGTTCACTCCTCTCTTCTGCTTGATTTGGAGCAGAATTCAATAGGTGCCTGTCTTTCTATGAGAAGATGGGGCCTAAAATAGGAAAGGCTTTTCTGCTTCTTTGGTCAGACGTTTCCCATGTTGCATCAATCAACATTTCGAAAGCAGGCACTCCAGCCTTGGTTTTCCGTATCCCACTGATGACCTGAATCAAAGTGGCAGAGGCTTCTTCTGTCTTGGCACTGTTTGATGTCAGGCAACTGAAGTACGTTCTGGGATTGCCTGCTGGAGAAGGCCAAGGAGCATGAAACATGCTGTCATCGGGATTTTGGTTGAGATGCCAACTCAACGCAACTCTGGAAATGCAGGTGCTTGGAAAACGTAGTGGAGAGAGGTTTCTCCACTGATAGGTCACATTTAGGCATGAATTTTGAGGATCTTGACTGTCAGCTTTGACTGAACCAGCAGATGCCTGTGATTCAGATAGGTAGTCATTCAGCTTTAGATATCAGAAGTTAGGTATTCACATTTTAGCTAGTTATGTCTCTTAATAATCACTTTCAGGAGGTCTTCAGAGAGGACAAACTGCCCTCTGAAGCCACTCAGTTCCCTTCACTGTCTCTGAATGATGCCTGGTGTAACCAGCCCTTACTTTTAGGTGCTTACCCTATGGTCTGTGAGTCTCACCTCTAGGTTTATCTGTAAGCCCCTCTCACAGTCCCTTTTAATTTCAATGAAAGTGAGAATTCATGGTCTGTGTGTATTGGTTCGTGTGAATGATCTGTTTGAAAATAGAAATACACAAATCATCCTAGACCAAACTGACCATAAAGTCCTGTGTCTTTGGTGCAGAACTGGTTAGTGCAGGGTGCCTCAAAGGGAGAACAAAACTGCCCTATAAAGCATTTTACTTGTTTTATGTAAAGCACAAACAATTTATGGAAATGGCATTTAACTGATTATTCAATGTCCAATTATTCGCATCCAAAATAATTTCTGAAGTTGGAGAAATAAAACACTGAATGACTCCATTTAGGAAATCCTTTTGACTCAAGTGCTTTCCTTGAAACAGCAAATAGCTGGATGACCTCAAGCACATATTTAATTGTGCCTTGTAATAAAGTAATGTAATTAGCAATTACTTAGGAATGACGCTTTCAAATACTTAACAGCTACTACAGGCATGCATTTATTCAAGAGGTTTTGTTTTTCTTTTGACTTCTTGCAGTGTAAACTCAGCCCCTCTCTGAATGTAGCTCATACGTGAGTTCTCCAAATGGGTCTTCAGGGTGAGCAGTTCTCTTTGACAGCAGATGCTAATCAGCTGTAGTGTTCTCCTGTCTTACAGGATGAAATTAAGCTTGCAGGAAGGCAGTGCAAGGCACACATTTAGCCAGGCTCACAGTGTATTGACCAAGCAGACAGGTCAGTACTCTCATTTTTTTTTTTTCCCCTCTTCCCCCCCCGCCCCGGGTGCTGCCATTGGTAGTGACAGTTTTGGTGGCACTGACCTGTGTATCATTTCACAGTGGTTTACATTCTGCTGGCACCAGAAACGTCACACAGGTGGGCAGCTCTGTCTTAAAAATAATAATCATGAAGAAACAGAAGGCTATGTGTGTGCATAATTTTCTTATAATTAATTACATGTTAAATTGAAAGCTTTCTAATAAAAAATAGACTGTATAATAGAGGCGAAAAAGAAAAGCAGACAATTTTTAAAGTGGTGATGAGACTGTGATTGGTTAAAAATACTGATGCACCCTTAAATTTGATGTCAGTGATTAAACTAATAAATTAGCTTACTAGTTGGAATCCAGATTCATTTGGTTCCGTTACCTTAGCTCCTATTCAGAAGTCCTGATCCAGGGTGCAGGAATATTATGCTATTTGTATAGGGATAACAACGTGCTTATATTCTTTCTTTGCCAATACCAAAGAGTTCAGTAGTGCCCAAAGCGTGTTCTCATGTTTTGCGTGCTGGTGTGTCTCTCTCTGCCATTGTCTGCTATTCAGGGACAGCCTGTATCACGCTATACTGGGCACATACATCACACCAGATGAGGCTGCTGAGAAAATGCTGTAATCTCTTCAGTGCTGCCCTTTTTGATGTGCTTGGAAGGGTTTACTGGGCACTAAAGTGTGGGCTTACCTGGGGAGGAGGCATTAGTGCTATGGCTACAGTATGTTCCTTCAATAGCACTGTCTCATTTTCATCCTGTTCACTCATCCTACGAAGAAGCAAACCGGACAGCATCAAGCAAGTACAGAAAGCAGCTCTCTCTTCCCAATGCTGAAAGACTTGTTTCCCTCTGCGTTTGTGAGGTCCCCTGATCCCACATCTCTCTCTTGTTCTGACCATGGGAATAAAGCCTGCCCCTGGCATGACTGAAGGCTTGTTCTAGACCATGAAAAGCGTAAACAAGGGCTGTGTTTGCACAGTGCAGGGGAAATGAGCTGTGCAGAGAGCAGAGCAGGGACAGCAAATTACGTAAGAAAAAGATCTTCAGCCTGGGACAGGCATATTCAGGAAAAGAAATGCCGCGCAGCTATCTCATGTTCTGGTTCCAAAGAGCGGCAATTAGGAGTCCAACCCAGGCATGAACAATTCGATTTCCGCTGTCTGGTTTTCATATGGCCACTGGAATGTGTCCTGGGACCTGAGGGAACTGAGCACACAGTTTTGCTCTGGGATGTCACAGGGGGAAGAGATGTGGACAGATACATGTCCTGGCACCTGTGACTCCCACTTAGCACATCTGCTTTACTTTTCACAGATGTCACCGCATGGGGACCTCTCCTGGGCCAGGCTGGACCTGCACCAAATGGGGTAAATGCACTGACAGAGGCAAGAGTTTCCTTATTACTGGGGCTGGGGGTCTCCCTGGTGACCTGCCGCTGTCAAACGCAGTTTGGTAAAAGCTTATTGAGAGGGAAGCACCAAAGTGATGGCTCGACCTAGGTGCTAAAATGTCCTACTCTGTTAAAAAACAGAGCTTAATTCACACGCTGAATTTGAAGCACCAGTGGCGTTGCTGGCTTCCCAGGGACAGCATGTGACATGAGTCTTTGTGTCCTGCCATGCAAGGGCCTAGCTTTCTGCTTTAGTTTGCTACATTTTGCACATACCTCACCCCATCTTCCCTACCCTCCGAAAAAAAATTAATCAGGAGATAAAAAGAAAACTGCCAAAATACAGTGGTCTCAAGGGGTCAGTCGCCACAGCTCCTAAATCGCACAGATCAACCTAGTAATTTCTTTTCATCTGGAAGCTCGAGAGACATTGGTCAGTGGGAGAGGGAAACCAGTAGAAAGAACCTGAAGTAAATAGAACAAAGGGGGAAAGGGTAATGCCCTAAACATGGATCAGTATTACAAATGTCCAGGGCAGTATTGGCTGGTGCATGTTACTAGGAAAGTATATATTTAAGGTGTACAGCCCCTTCGAAAGGCATACACCTCAAGGTATAGCCATCAGTGAGGATGGTAGTTATTTCTTCACCTTTGATTCAGCACTTAAGAGCTTTGCAGTATACAACATACCTTGAAGATTGGATGTGCACGAGTGTAATCTCTGCAAGTGTTGACAAGAGAATTACTGCTGTTAAGTTTATCCTAGTTTTAGTATGCTTAGATATTTATGAGGACTTAATGATAGAACTGTCCCATCCAAATACCAGCTCATCACTTGGTATGTCAGAGCACAATGGCATGATGATTGCAGTACCGTTTGTGGTCACAGCTTATGTTACTCATTTGGTACCTTGGTGCCACCAGCATACCGCAAAGGTAAATTATATCAAATTATTACTTTCTCTCAGCAGTCTTGTAGTATAGCTGTGAAGTATAAATCATTTTCACAAAGTTTCGTATTCTGGCTAAACAGTGCACATAAATCTCTGTTCCAGTGTTCAGACGAGGTTGTTGCAGAGATGCCGACACCCCTTTGCCTTCCAGTGACGCATTGGAGCCTCCCCACTCTTTCTTGGAGGTTCTCTCTGGTAAATTATAAATGTTGCTACTTTGGTTTTGCTTCCAGTCTCATTTTGCACCAATCATCTGCTTCATTTCATGTGGCAGGCCCATCAGATCAGAAAAGTTACTAATTTCTGGATCGCATCAGAATTTGAATGGGAATAAGACAGAAGTGTGCAGGAAGCAAGGACCAGGATCCAGCAGTGCCCTGCTCCCTTTCCTGCCTGCTCCAGGTCAATGCCTCAGCACAGGGTTTGGAGGAGCCGCACGGAGGGGAGCGTTGTCCTGCAGATAAGAAGGTTCATGGCTAACTGTAATAACTGGATTCGGAAAGGCGAACATTACCCAGCACAGTGGGCAAAACTGAGTCGGTTGTAGGTACAGTTACTTCTGCATCTTGTTTCAGCAAGGAGAATCCAGAAGACCACAGCCAACCGCATCTAATCCCAGCCCTGCCCTTATATGGGCCTTGGGCAGGTTTTTGGAGAGCAGATACCCTCCGCAGCGCTGCCATTCTTGGCTGCTTCCCCCGTGATGGGTGGGCAGGTTCCCAAAGATTATGCTTTTTCTTTTTTTTTTTTTTTTTTTTTTTTTTCTGAGCGAAGTGTAACTTTATTGAATCAGGGAAATCACATTAGAATTACACTGTAGGTGATGTATCCTAGATGGTTAGGTCTTCAGCTACGTAGAGGAACGCTCGGTGAGTCAGCCCTGCAATTTTTGGTGGAGTAGGTCTATTCCGGCGTGTGGGTGTTCACAGAACAATTACGTAAGTGTCAGGGTAGCGAGGAACTTTTGACATTTTTGGCAGCTTAACTGAGTTCTTTTCAGTCAAAAATATACTAATTGTTGTTCTCTTGCATTAAACACACATCGTTGCCTTAACTGGATTTGGGGGGTATTTTTTTAAGCATCAGTTGTCAGGGCAAGATATTGGAGTGGTTTTATTCTTGAGAAAGCAGGAGATTTTTCACAGTTACAGTGAAACGAACATTTGTGAGAACCGTTTTAAATCATATAAGAGGGTGCAAAAGTTGCTGTGCCATATGCCTGGAATTTACTATGGTAAAGCTAATTACTGCCACTGAATGCAAGGGCCCATCAGCATTTTCATCATCACCCACCCTCAACACCTTTTCTCTTTTTTTTTTTTTTTTGAGTTTTAGTTTGCCTGACTTTTTGGCTTATATAGTTTTTGGGATAAAGAACGATGATGCAACCTCTAAACTAACCCTTGGAATGCCTTATGGCCTATATTCAAGGTGAGTAGGTTCGGTAGCCCACTGAAGTGTGGTGGATTAAATGGCGAGGCAACTGCGTTTCTACATGTATTACACAGGGAAAGAAGAACTGGTTTGTTTCCTAGGAGCAAGATACCATAATTAGTCAGACTAGGTCAGTGTCCAAATGGCATTTTCAGAGAAGATTTCTCTCTAAAGATTAGATACGAAAGAAACAAAAGCTGATAACTGTTTTCTTTCTTATTTGATCCAAGTTGTGACCTCCAAACTAGCCAATGGATTTTTTTTGATCTGGATAAATATGAAATCTTTCAAATGATCACAACCTTGATATACCGTCTTTTCTTAATAGGACGAGGGGTAATGGTTTTAAACTGAAAGAGGGTAGATTTAGATTGGATATTAGGAAGAAATTCTTCACTGTGAGGGTGGTGAGGCACTGGAACAGGTTGCCCAGGGAAGTTGTGGATGCCCCATCCCTGGAAGTCTTCAAGGCCAGTCTTCAAGGTTGGATGGGGCCCTGAGCAACCTGATCTAGTGGGAGGTGTCCTTGCCCATGGCAGGGGGGTTGGAACTAGATGATCTTTAAGGTCCCTTCTAACCCAAGCCATTCTATGATTCTTCTACATGGTACAATTAATGATCCAGGTCACAACTCTGAATAGTGATGGGCATCCAGCTGACATCCCACACAGTGATTGTCTAGCAAAATGGCATTTGCCCATGGCTCTTGGAGAGTCGACGAAGAGCTGTAGGATGTTTTTCACCTGAAAAAGTATATTTTCTGAAGTCAGTCAGAGAGAAGGGTTCTGTTATGTGCTCTGTGGGTTCAGAGGGAGAACTGAACCAACCAGCTGTGTGGGTGCTTGTCCACACACACCACGTTGGCTGTGTTAGCAAGTCCTCACTGAGACTGGAAGTATGGAAAATGAGGACAGTATGTGGTGAGGAATCACTGGAATAACCTGTATTCTTTGGGCTCCAAACAATATGGTTTTGGCCAGGAATTTTCCTAATTAGCGAGGACAGCTTCAGCCTGGATGTTCTGTCTTAATGATATGTACATTATGCCAGCTCAGACTCTTAGCATAAGGGGGTACATTTTATCACTTGTCTCTGAAAATAGCAGACTCAAAGTTTGAATCTGAAGTCGCTGCAATCATCCAATTGCTTCTCCAAAACTTAGAAAATTCTGGAGATCTGCAGTGTGAATCCATGGCCTTATATCACTCGCAGCCTGGTGGACTGAAGGGATTCATTGTTCTGGTGTGTGCTGGAGGAATTGCTTAAATCCAATGAGCAAAAACAAAGGGACTCTCAGTGCCTCATATTTCCTCCCCAGGATTTATGCAAAGTAAATAAAGGAACCAAGTCTTCTGCACTGAGTGCTCGGGATGAGAGCACTCTTCACTCCAGCCCAGTGCTTTCAACTGCCACCCGTGTCGATTCATGTAGTTACTCAGAGGAAACTGGAGGCAAATAAGCATGAGTTCTTGCATACCAAGAGCTCTCTATGCTCACTGATAAAATTAATCTCTCTTAGATTCAGACACAGACTAATTACTTAAAACCAATTGCTCCCACTCCTTTGAGACTCATTAACAGCACACGTGATGCCTCCGCTACGTCAGGTGGACAAGAACTGTTACATACAGGTAGGGAAAGGTCACCTACCTGCATCATTCAGCTTCAGGGCAGCTCAGAAACCTACAACAGGATATTTCCTTTGAAAGGTTTTGTTAGCTGGACTTTGGGGTTGGGTTTTTTTTGGTTTTTTTTTTTTTTTTTTTTTTTTCTGAAAACCTAGAAAAGTAAATGCATGAATGCTGCATTATTAATTGGTAAAGCTAAGAGATATGTCGCTGTGGGAAAATGCTGATTACAGTCTGCTAATTGCCAGATGCACACCTGTCTGTCTCTATTGAAGTATTGCTTTATTCAACCACTTTCATGCTATTTATCTCATCTGAGTAAGATGATCAGTATTCTTGAGCTGGAGACTGGACTGGAAACAAACAGAACAGTAAGTATTCTGGTTTTAGTGGCGAGGCAACTGTAAATTGACCCAGTTCTCTTCACCGGTATGTTCCACAACAAATAGCGGCTGTAACATTAAAACAGTATCAAGAAACAGTAGGAAAATTCATGGCCATTAGAATAACAGCAGTCTGTGCTGTGAAAACCATTTTAGGTGTAGCGCCTCACCTCGCTGCAGACCGTGTTAACAGCAGTTTTTCAAGCTAGGTTAGCTGACATAGTAAGGCAAAAGTAGTGCCTGGAATAGGACCCATGATGTTGATCGTCTCTTTGCTCTTACAAGCATAGCCCATATTGATTTTGCAACTGATTCCTTGCAAAAATATATTGCATATTGCTGTAGAAGGCAAATGAGGCCAAAATTGCAAAGAAATTAAGCAAGGGCTTTTTATTCTCAGGGCTTGGAATTGATCAGTCGGTCTGATCATCCATTAAGCTGGATTCAGCACATATTGCCTTTCAAAAGAAGGGCGAAGTGAACTTCTGACCATAGAGACAGTAGAATTGAGATGGGAAAAACATGCCAGAAGGATCAGGTCCAGCTGTGGCAAGGCGAGCTCCAAGCAGGGGTTACAAGTAAGGTGAAGGTGACCCCAAAACCTCCCCTATTCCAACAGCTGCCCTATGGATCTGTGCAGCTCCAGCCCTGTGCCCTTTGTCTCCTTTCCTCCCAAATTCCCATCTGACCTTCATACTCAGGCTTCAAAAACATGTCAGCTGCCTACATTCACTGTGGGTTGAAGAGTTTGTCTGCGAGCAATTCCTGGGCATCTGATGTGTGTCCTACATGCACTGTCATGAAGCACACTGATGCAGGGGCTACGTGGGCCAGCAAGGAGGGAACCGAGCATTTGCTGAGGTTTTTTTTTGCCTAAGGCCACCCCTTAGAGCAAGATCCTGTTTGGGAGCAGCCAGGAGAGTTTTTGCTTGCTCAGGATGGGGGTTATGAACTGTGGCTGAGGTCAGGGAGGAAGGAGCGAGGTCTAGACAAAATGGGGCCACTGAAGCTGAGATAACAGCCCTCCATGAAACGAGGTCTCGCTCTCTAAGAACAGGCTGCCCACTTAGTCTGGTCTCTGAGCTCGTCTTACCGGCATGAGGAGAAAATGCCTTAGCTGACGTATTCTTAGATAGAGACTGGTTTCTTTAGGTCTTCATAATCTGCCCAGCAAGGGCATCTGTTGAAACACAAGGTGTCTGTTTTCATTTCTGCTGTTGGGTGAGAGGGCACCTCACACTTCTCCATGGGCATTGTCTAGTTCACTTTCAGAGGAAGTACAAAATGCTTCTTGAGAAGTGGCAGGGAGGATTTTGTTCTCTGACTCCTTTCCTTCCCTCAGGTCCGAAGAAGGGCTTCTAGGAAGCAATTTGTGGGGTTTTTTTAGAGGACATAGAACTTCTAGGAACCTACAGGCAGAATGTACTTTGAAGAGAGAAGATGGGTGTATCAGTTCAGAGGAATCAAAATGAATTCCTGAGATCTGTATGTCAAAGATTTCCTCCAAGGTTTTTCTTAGCACAAGGTCCATGTTCTTCTGAAATTTCCCATATGTTTTCAGGGCATTCATAGGAACATTTGGGCTATATTTGCTATGGAGTGGCCCTTGGACCAGAGGGAATTTTACCTTCCAAGAATCAACTTCACCTGAAGAAACCCAAAGTTCATGTCAAAATATTTTTTTTTTTTTTGCTCTGCTGTCAGTGACATTTGTGAATGATGGAAAACCATCCATATGGCTAAACAGACTATCTCCACTCTCCCACAAGTAGTGACTTAGAGGATGAAAGTAATATTCATCCTGATCATCTGTTTTGTAACAGGATATTTATCTCAAGCTTTCAAGAATGTCATTATTATTGGGGGAGGAGGGGAATGGGCAGTAAAACAGGATTCGTAACAGATTATGGATGCTGGAAAGTGGGTAAGCCTGAGGGAAGGTAACCTGCTTGAACCCCACCAGCCCTGCTATTGCCCAGAAAGAAGGGCTGTGGGCCCGTGATAATAAGATAATAGCAGGAGAAGGAAGCATTCTCACCATGGTCAATTAGGAGTCCAAGGAGACTAAGTGCGGTTTGAAAAATGGTAGGACCCTGAAAGGGGGGGATGTTGACGACACATCGAATGCATGTGAAAAGAGGACAGGGACTAGGGACAAGGCTGTAAATCTGTTTCTGTGAGCACATCCTTGAAAGCTAATCCCATTGCGCTGCAGGGAGGCTGGCAGTGCAGGGGCCTGAATCTCAGCTCTGGGACTCTGGTCCAGTTAAGCAAATAGCACGGTTCTGGTTGATACTAGCCCAGAGTATGGCTCAGCGTTTGTGGCCGCCTAAAAATGACCTAATTTAAACTCCATTTCTGAACTAAGGAGCATGAAAATTTCAAAGCTTTTTGCTTCCAGTCAGGACTTCCAGGGGTGGTATTAATAGCTTTGGTGAACTGTACTTCATTGATTTAAAGCACCTGCGCTTCTGAAAGTCAGGATTTTATCAATTTTTTATCACTTACACAGGAAGCAGTGCTAGGCTTAATGCTATTTATCCAGCTGGACATATTGACTTTGACTTAGAGATCAAAGCATTTGGGTTAGGGATTGTGTAACATCTTCCTATAAGAACTGTCAGGGGTAAATTTACCAAAGCCTGAAACTTTGATTGATGATCATTTTGCATGAGTGTTTAGCATCAGGAAGCACACAATAGACCCTTTCTCTTAATGGAGCTGCGCACCGTGGCACCTTTAAACATACGTATTTTGAAATACGTTTCATCACCTCCTGGAACATAACAGTACACAAAACCCTGGAGGTACACTTGAAAGTGACCTTTCCCTGGGTGCCAAGGAGGTGACCCAGGACCCTTTAAGATGCAGCTTGCTGTAGTGCAAATTGGGAGCCAGTAAAGAGAATAACTTATTTGTCTTTCTTTTCTCTTTTTGTCCTTTTTTTTCTTTTTGTACTTTTTTTTTCTTTTTGTCCTTTTTTTTTTTTTTTTTTCCTTTTGCCATTTTAATAACAGCATTTCCCAATAGGTAAGAGGCCGGGAAGCGCTAGCTCAGGAGCTCAGAGATTCAGTCGTTTGCTCCAGTGAGTCCTCCTTGCAGCAGTGCAGGCAACAGCAGTCTGCCAGATGGAGCAAGACCTTCCTCCCAGGCTAGATAAAAGAGACTTGACTTCTTGTCCCAGCTTATGGCAAGACACATCACCTTCTGTGAACCGACTTCCCCCATCTATTTATATGTGAAGGGTACAAAATTGACTTGTTAAACACTTTGGCATCTTATATCAGCAATTATTGAGGGTTTATTCACATCGTCTAACTTTTAAAAGGTAAGACCCTGGCCCCCTTCACTAGGGTGATGAGGAGATACTCCACAGAGAAGGGCTCAGCAGGGGATCCTAGTTTAGGGGCACTAGTTTCCCCCCAACAGAGCAAACTTTCTATTGCTGGCTATAAAGGGAGCCACGGAGAGTAATCTCCTGCTGCTGTCTCAAACAAAGCTGTGTAAAATATCTGTGCCAGCCTCAGGGGAATTAAAATGATAGCGGTCCCCTCATCACAGGAGGTGTTGTCAGCATGGACATACTTTTTGTGTAGTTGCCCTTGCTGCAGTGGTAAGGGGCATGTACAGAATTAAAATAGATAAAATATGGCAGACGGTTGTCTGAGTTTTTCTCTCAACATAAAATTAAAACCCAACAAGTTATATAGCATTGTACTGGCCCCATTACTATCCATCCGTGGGTTTGAAAGCCATGTCGAGCTTTGATCTGCTCTGAAAATTACTGCCGCTGTACAAGACCGTGCAGACTATGCCCAAAAGATGGGCCAGCCCCACTTTGGCCCGTCCCATCTTTATAGCTGTGCCCTGCAGGTCTGCCCCCGGGGCTGAGCGTGGCTGCAGGGAGCCCTGCTGGCCATCACTTGCCCAGGACTCGGGCATCTGCAGCCAGATTGCTCCTACCCAGAGCAGCAAGGGCATTTTGAGTAAAGGGGCTTGTTGCTGCTGCCGCCGTTTTGTCTGCTAGTGGTAGCCTTTGTCCTGAGCGTGCCACCGCCTGCGCACAGCTGGCCTGTGGGACTGCAGCGTGCAGAGGTCTCCTGTCCTGCAGAAGGGTAGCAGTTTGAAAATGTTCTGTGGGCTTTTCCTTTCTTTTCCCTTTCTTTTTTTCTTTTTAGCTACAAACAAACAAACAAACAAAACCTAAATATTTGGAGTGCGGATTTTACGGCTCAAGGACTCAGGATGATTTAAAGCAGGAGCTGTACAGAGACATCCAGAAATGATTGTTTTTAACAAGACAGGAACTTTGTCTGAAAACAGGATGACCTGCTGCAAAAGACGCCAACAAATCCCCGTAGAGCTGTAGAAAAAACAAGCAGGCGCCTGAGTGTGCTTTAAAAAAAAAAAAAAAAAAATCCTGCCTAGTAATAAAAAGGGATGTGAGGGTAAACAGGAAAAGAGCACTCCACACTGTGAGCAGCCTGGAGGAGGAGAGGCTGGGAAGAGCGCTGATCTGAAAACCTGATATGGAAACTGAAGGGAAAGATTTCTTAATATTCCCCAGGACAAACTCCCTGTGAAAACACAGCCCCAATGCATCTTTGAGCGGCAGTTGCCTACTAGTTCCCGTGTGCCTTTGTACCCGTAGCGTGGAGGGTTTGGGAGGGTAGCACAGGCTCCGCAGGTTTTGTTGGCTGGCTTCCATGGCTGTAAAGAAGTGTCATTTCAGACTTGCATGAATTACAGGCTTAAGAGACATTTCTACTGCATAACTCTATTTCCTGACGATGAAGTTACTGCAGTTCTGCACACCTGTGCTGCAGTTATACTGCAGTACGGCTCATTCTCCCCATTTTAGTGTGAATTTCATGACGTGTGTTGTTTTCCACTAAGCCCTAACTCCTCAAGTTCTGCAATTTCATGACAACCTCGGTTTTCATGCATCTGAATCAAGTCTTTCTAGCCTTCACACCTAAGAAAGAAAATCCTGAAATCATAAAGGCAGCTTATCATAAATGTGTAAACCGAAAATCCTCTTACTGCTATTTTCTGATGGTCAATTTTAAAATCAAATACTGTTTTGAGGAATTAGGATATTGATATTTAGGCTTGATCATATCGACAGCTGCTGGCAGAATTGTTGGCAGAATATGCAGACTCAAATACTAAGCAGGTTTCCCATTGCAACCCATCAGTCAGACCCCCGGGGCGATAAACACGATGGGATACGTATGCAGCATCAGGCCCAGCACCGACAAAATCCTTTATAGCAGTTTTCTCCGTGGTGCTGCTTCAAAGTCAAAGGCTTCCTCAGAACTCAAATAACAACTTATTGCAGCTTGTGTTCACATGTGGACAGAAATGGATTCAGCAGGACGTAAAATTCCCTGACAGTAAAAGGTTCATCCTCTCAAATGTAGGGCCTGGCCGGTACCAAAAGGCAGGCGCATGGTTTGGGTTGGCATCAGTGGTTTGGCTTTGTGTTGGGGCTTTTGGCACGGAGGTGGCTCCCCCCTGGGCACCAGAGAGCTCCACGCAGTTGGCTCGGTGGCCGCAGGGATGCTCCTGCCCTCGCCCAAGAGCACAGCTTTTCTGGTTTGGTGGCTCCTGTGGCAAACGCTGCAGTTCAGACAAACACCTATGGCCTTACAGGCACTGATGGGAGTTACAGAGAGGCTGTTGAATTGCTTTCCCTGGATGCAGCCCTAATTCCCAGTGATGCACGTCCGGTGCTCCTTTACCAGCCCTGGTCTGGGAGCGCCTCCATGTCCCTCCGTACCAGGCTGCCTTCCAGAGAGGCTCCGGCCTTTTTGGGTGGGGGGGAGCAGGGGAGGAAGACTTGTTTGTGAGCTCTACAGATAATGGAAAAGACATTAGTCTCCACCCTCTTCTGGGTATTGCTTTAAGGTTGACAAAGAACAGCTTCTCCTGGCCCCGGAGGAGGATGGGCGCTGGGAGTGCTGGGCGCAGGGCCTGCCCTGAAGTTGTCACCTCAGACTGGGGGCCCAGCTCTGCCGCCGGTCACGGGGGCGATGGCTACCCCTGCACGCCTTTTTGGCCCCTGAACCTGACACAAAACTCTTCCCGCTCGGGAGCTGTTTGGTTTCCATTTGCGATCAGTTCACCTGGTCCATTGGGTTTGGCACCTGCTTTCTCAGGCAGCCCAGTACCTTGGGCATGGGTTTTTATTCATTCACTCTTTAATTACAGAACGGACATGTGGTTTTTTTCTTTGCTTTACTATAAATGAAAGGTGATTTGCTACTATTAACGTATGTGGCTGCCCACAGATCAAACACTTGGCCTGCAACACCCTTCATCACTGCAGTACTTGAGATTAAGAATTACATGGTAGACACTGTGATCAGAGAAATTTCCAATTTCCGAGAAATGAAATTAAAACTGAATTAATTTTTTATCTCATCAAGGTGGATAGAAATACCAGCAGCTTAGTCCACCAGTTACCAAATTATCTGATCCTCACACACACTCTCACAGGGACACAAACAACTGTGGCAGCATACTTCGGTTTGCCTCTATAGCTTCCAAACTCACTGTGGACACGGAAGACAAGACCTACTTGCAGGGTGTAGATAAGGGTGTCTGTGAAAGGATCCTGAGAATTTTATCCTTACAAAATGTTCTTGTCCTCCTCGGACAAGCAAAGGCACGCTATCATTTATATTGGTCTAAGAAAAATTAATTCTAAGTAGACATGTCAAGGCGGTGACGGCTTGATTTAAAACAGTCTGTAAAATAAGTGTGCGAGATACTTAAATACATCACTGGGGCGGGGGAAGGGGGTAAAGTTAATTCCTTCTCCATAAGCAAGAGATGCTTTAAACTCTGTCCTAAGATAAATACAAATTGGGTAAGATGTCCCAGGTCCCAAATTTGTCTCACAAATTGCCAAAGGAGCACAGCAGAAGCAGTGTCACTGGAGATCTAACATGGCAAAAAGTGTTTCATTTATGTTAAGAAATGGTGAGTTCAGGGCAGCTGCTTAGATTTCTGCAAATATATATTTTTCCATAGCTCTGCCTTAAGTAAGAGGTCATGGCTTCTCTTTATCACTTTTTATTTGGACGCTAGATCTTATGAGACACTTTTTTTTTGCATGTGCATTTGAGGACATTTTGTTCACCTCGGCCTCTTGGAAGGGAGTCATGGAGGACTGATGCCATTAGCGTAGGATAACTTTTAGTCCATTCACTCTTCAATGGGCTATGAAGTAATTTGCTATTTTGGTGCTGCCCGGTGGGTTCTCCAGCTTGGCCCAGTATTGCTCCCTCAGTGGCTGCCGTGCCTGCGCCCCGCAAACGCCTGGAAGCACAGACCTTCTTCGCTGACAAAAAAAGCCATTCAAACCAGCCATTTTACTGCAAAAAGCTCACTGTTTTGGGGGGTGAAAACACAGCCTGTTGACAACACCACCCTCTCTGCAGGGGGATGCTGCTCTTTGCAGCAGGAGGGTGGTGCTGCGCATGGGGAGGTGCAGCCCAATACTGCTGTCCCCAGCAGGGCACGGTCATGGGCCACCACTGGCCCCTGAGGTGGCTGCAGGGAGGTGGCTCCTAGAGAGAAGACAGCGGGGAAGAGAAGAAAGGGGAGGCAGGGTATGATTAAGGTTTGGGGAAAGTGGCTATTTAAGCACCAGGCGAAGGCTGGCAGGGACCTCTGGAGACCATCCAGTCCAAGTCCACTGCTCAGAGCAGGGTCAGCCAGAGCAGGTTGCCCAGGGCCAGATTCTGCACCTCTAGCTGTCAGCGATGCAGACGCAAGCCTGAAGTTTGAAGCTTCAAAGCCAGGAGTTTGGCATAGCACAGTTTATGCCAAACATAGCACAGCTTATGCCAAACTCGTGCTGAGAGGTTCTGAGCTACGAGGGATGACGCTCTGAAAAGATCATTTCAACGAAGCTCTTTTTCTTTGTGTTCCAACTAGTCACAGATTATTTTTTCTTCTCGCTCCGGATATTATTTTGCCACATCCTTGCCATATGGAAGAAAGGAATGATGCCGTTCTGATCTGCTGCCATAAAAATATGAAAAGTTGTTTGTGTGATCTTCAGAGTAGATTAGAACTGGGAATTTCCACTTTGGGGGGATCTTCGACATGTTGAAATTTGTTTTCCTTTCAATCTAGACAAGCTACAGTAGTGTCAAGTTCTCCTACAAATTAGAAATCCTGTCACAAATAGATTTTTAAAATGTTTTATTAATCTTTATAAACAGTGCTTCAAAGCAAGATGTTCTTTGAAAACCTCCTTTTATTATTTTAGATTATTTGATTTTTAAAAGTAAAATTTGATAATTTTGGCCATCTAGATTCTCAAAACATTTCATGAGGAAGAACCCTGAGTCAGCACCAGCATCGTTGGTCCCTCTGAAGTCCTCACTGACTTCTGTGAACAGAACGTGACAAAAACACAAGTGCTTTTAGCAAGCTCAATGTTGAAGCATGCTATTGAGCACAAGGCGTTAAAAAAGAAATTCTGTGGAGATGGGGGCTGTGGGTTAGCATCTCTCCAGTGATACATGTCATCTGCGATCAGTTATACCTGAGTTGTGAGGCGTGATGATAGAGCAGCCACTGCAGGGGTTACTATGAGGAGCAGCTGAGGGAACAGGGGTTGTTCAGTCTGGAGAACAGGAGGCGGAGGGGAGACCTCATCGCTCTCTACAACTACCTGAGAGAAGGCTGTGGAAAGGTGAGTGGGGGTCAGTCTCTTCTCCCAAATAACAGGCAATAGAACAAAAGGAAATGGCCTCAAGTTGCGCCAGGGGAGGTTTAGATTGGATATTAGGAAAAATTTTTGCACCAAAAGGGTTATCAAACATTGGAACAGGCTGCCCAGGGAAGTGATGTAGTCGCCACCCCTGGAGGTATTTAAAAGATGGGCAGATGTGCTGCTTAGGGACATGGTTTAGTGGTGGTTTTGTTTTTTTAGGTTGATGATTGTACTCAAAGATCTTAAAGGTCCCTTCCAACCTAGATGATTCTATGATTCTATGGTAAGCATCTGTTTCTCCTAACATTATAAAATGACATATGGATTTCCTTTATAGGATGTTGGCTGCTCCTGGTAATGGAAATAATACAGACAACACAGGTACAACTCCTCTTAATTCTCACAGAGGCTGTAGGTATCGCTGCGTTACCTTCCCAGCACTCTGGTTTCTCAAGAGACATGTTGGCTGCGGTGGCAGTGAGCCAGTGCTCCCCAGGCAGGTTCCCTGCTCCAGCTAATAAATCCTCTGGGAGCTGGGCTGGTAGCGCAGTGCAGTGCAGTGCACTGGCACTTAGGTGGCTTGAAGAAGAGCTGGCCTGGCTGTAGGGTTCATGCTCAAACAGAGCTGCACTGGAGACAGCCTGGGTCTCTCTGCCCCGTGCCCTGGCCACTTTTCCATGTCGGGAGGTGGTGCATTGGCATCCCATCCATCTCTGCTGATGGGTTTGAGATTAGCCCCGCGGGGACACAGCCTTCCTAATTCTTGCCTGATCTGGCTCTGGAAGCAGTACAGGTATGTCTGTGTGGGCTTCCCCTGAGCAGGCAATGCCGGCTGGTTTGAGCCATCGTCCCAATGGCTCTGTTTGTTCCCCAGACAGCTCAGTAACCTAGACACTAGAATAGAAACAAGTGTGGGGAGAACAAGTGGCATCGTTATACCTCTGTAAGAATTAGACAAGTTCATTACGCTTACAAGGGCACTTACAGTACAGGGGAGATTGGACTTTGCATCACTGAGTTTATATTCTGTGCCCTGGAATGTGCCATCCCAGTCCCAAATGGGGATGGCTCCTTAGCCCTCCCCATCTTCATTTCTTAATCAGACATAAGCAATGCAATGCTGAAAGGTGCAAAGCAAAATGTAAAGTGATTTATTAGGATACGTTATACCAGCGCTCAAAAAACAACTTAACAAAAAGAGAAACAACAAACATGGAACTGTATCCACATGTATTTTGGATAAGAGTTTGCACAGAACCAGTTTCTGAGGCATTTGAAATACAAAGTGCACCTTACGGCCTTCCCTGGTGTGAAATTCAGAACATTTTCAAAGTTTCTCGGCACCGCAGACGGCAAGTTACTGTTGACTAGACGAAGTGATGCCACAAATGGGAAGTGATAGATGAGGAGACAAGGACAGCCCTCGGGGCGCAGACGGATGCGTCTCCACTGCAGCGCAGGGACAGATGTATCTTGTTGCGTCCAAAATTGCTTGTAACTTGTTATTGTCCAGTGTCACCACTGAGTGAAATAAAGCCAAACTGATTACTTATACAGTCTCCAGTCCTTTTCCTGTAGTCTGAATCTATACATCATAGCTCCAGGCTAAATCATACGTATTAGGGACGAACATAAAATAGCTACTGAGCTCGAAAGTGCAGATGACTGGGGAATCGTATGTTAATGAGATAAAAATTGTATTTTTCCTCCCAAATGCAAAGGGACTATTTAAAGAGGAGAATTTTCCTTGGGGGAAAGACCGCTTCTGAGGGTTTTTTTTTTTCCGTTGCTTTTCAGCATCATTCCAGCCCAGCCAAATACACCAAGCTACCAGGAACAGGGCAGTATCACCCGTGAGCGATGTGGGAGCAGCTGGAGAAGGGGAGGAAGACAGTCAGGGATGAGTTGCTGGGGGAGATACCTGGGGCTTTGGCAGGGTGTTGAGCTAACTCCTGAAGAAAACCAAGCAGAGTCCAACCGGAGTCGAGAGCTGCTGCACGAAGGGGAGGAGAAGACAGGGTTGGATTCACTTTCCCCAAAATTATCCTGTGGTAAAAGAGGACCGTTAACTATAAGGACAAAAGAAATATAAGGAACAAGTGGAGAAAATGCTTAGTAAGGGACAGAAAAGCCCAGGCCTTTTCATGGCCCGCTGACTCCCTTGCCAAGCAGCTGTGTCCTGCAGCTGATGGATAATCCTGGACCAGGAACAGCCAGCCGGAGAAGGCATTTCATGAGTGGCATGTATACAAGGCAGTACTTCATCTCCAGGCCTCGGTGGAGGAAAGGGAGCAGAGATAATGTCCTGATGGGTAGTAGCAGGCAATAGATGGGATGTTCTTTCACCATGCTTGTTTATGGTGTGGCAGCTGGGCTGAACACACGCATTTATATTGCTTTGCACGCTGTGTGAGTGCTCAGCAAACAGAGGCAGGTATCTGAAAACAAGGTATTAATAAAGGCTGCAGATCAAGAGCACAGTGAACTGAACCTGACCACAAATAGGCTTTAATATTGCACGGCAGGGCAGGAACTCCTGCACTAAAGCAAAGAAGGGGTTTGAACACATGGGCTGCTGGCTTCATGCACTCTGGCAGGGACCACCACGCTGATGTTTATAAACCACCCTGGAGGGAGTCTGAGAGTAGCACAGGGGCTCAGCAAGGGCAGTCTAGTTCTCCAACAACACACTGCAGTTGAATTTAGGGGGTGAGGTGACTGAGCCGGGCTTGGGCCACCCAGCAGCAGTCCAAACCTGGCCAGTCGTGCCGGGCTACACACCTGTGTAGACCTGGCTGCAGCAAAGTACTCCATCGGGGCTACCACAGCTTGGGCAGCCTTTGCTGGTGGGACTTTCTGAAGACAGTAGAAGAAAAACAAGGTGGACAATCAGGGCAAGCAAGGAGGAGAGATTTCAGACTCTTCTGTAAAGAACCCAAACTATAGCAAAGCGTCTGGAAACATGCTTCCTGAGAGCAAACTGTTGCACGTGAAATGCTAAGTTATGATAAGGAGTTGAGGAAAAAAGAATCGGTGACTTTGCAGATGAATGACCAAAGCGCCGACATGAGAAAACGAGCTCTTGGTTTGCCATAAAAAAGAGTTTGTTAAGCTTTCAAGCGTTGAGCAACAGGAATGTAAAACCTCTTTCGGTTTGGTGGCAAGAGGCAGCTGAGAAGTAGGAGTACTTGCCTGTATTAAAAATCAACTTTTGCTAGGCTGGTGTTCCTGGCAGGTTACACCTGCTTCCCACCCCGTGCCTTGCTGCCACTCTGTCTGGAGCAACGTGCTCTTAACAATAGCTGGTGGCTGGAAGGTACAGCGTGTGCTACACTGCTCATTTCCCCTTCCTCCCAGCCTGATTGTTATTGCAGCAGTCAGGAGCGAGAAGGGCTCTTTGACACCATTAAGCTGTGAGAAACTGTGACAGTGAGGGTCTGACTTCATGCAATACGAAGTTGCAGAAAAATATTTAAAGAGGGAAGATGCCTTCCTGTAAGTACTTTGTACTGTAAAGCGCATATATATACACAAACACTCACATGCACATGCATCCGGGAGGAGGTGTGTGTCCAAGGGGGGAAATCCTGCCTGCACCCAAGTCGATGACAAAAATTCCCACTGACCTCGGCAGGGCAGGGCTTCAGCAACCCTCTGTGCCTGTGGTGGGACAGTGTGCAAGCGTTCAGGCACACGGCGAGCGCGTTTACTCCCTCACTCATGGGGGTGGCAGCCCACGCTAGCAAGGAGCTGAAATACAGCTGGGGAGCGAGGGCTCGTCCTCTGGCCAAGCCCCACGGGCCAGCAGCAGTACCTCCCCGTGGCGTCATGTCTTTCTGCCTCACGTCTGAGCTGGAGCAGCTTTGTCTGCCTGTGAATCACGAGAGCATTCCCAGGCAGTGACCTTGCCTACCACAAGGGACTGGCCAGGGGTCTTCTGTTGCTTGTTTGGTTTTGGCTTGGGGGCTTTTTCTTTGTTTGTTTGCTCCCTTGTTTGTTTGTCTTTTTAACGTTTGTTTGGATTAGTCTAAAAATTGGTGAACTGCCTTCATTTACTCTGCTCCCAAAATAGGTGGGATAGTTTTCAAGGGTCAATTAGAAGGGCCAACAGGCCCTTGGATAACCCTAATCCTACATTCGGTGATTTCATCCAGTTTATTTTACCCTTGGCTCTGGCTTTGGTGAGGCAGAAATTCAAGAAACCTACTTCTACAACTGACTTTAGTGGTTACTGTCTTGAAAACTACTGTTTTAAGGTTGATTATAATTGTATTCCAGTGGGGTTTTTTTAACTATTTTGAATTTGTGCAGCTCTAAGCATCTTTCAGTGATAATATAGATGGAAATTTAAGATTCTAGCATAACGAATATAAATCTTGTTTTCCTTAGGTACCTTTTGGAGATCCATTAAAAGTAATTTAGGGGCCCAAGGTTTAAAGACCTGCTCCAGTATGTTTACCTATAATGTGCCAAAACTTAAGTGGCTATTTTCACATCAATCCCTGTATGCAGTGGGCCAGCCACCTGATTTTATTAATGTAAAATGTGTATTGTATTTATGGATTCCTCCAGTTCATCACTAAAATTTTGTAATAGCTGGAGTCTCATTTTGTCTTTCCTTCTCTGTCACCGCAAGCATCACAAACCAGCATCACCATACATGACAAGCACTTACCTTCCACCTTCATCCTGACCGCACACCCCCCAGCCAGGACTCTTCTATGGGGCACAGAATTAGGTGACTCCCAACTTCGGAGCTGTGATTCCTGCAGGAAAGCACTATGTATCCATGTCTGGGACCAGATTTGGGACAGTATGCCAAGTTCTTTTAAGAATTTGGCCCTAACTGTAATTACCATAGCTGATGGCTGCCTGCTTCTGAAAATCTGCTGCAATGTTATGGGTGCTGAACATTCGGAAAATCTGGTGATAAAGACCAGCCAGTCGATGGAGAGCTGCCTCAGTTCGAGGGTGACGTGAAGGACAGCAGAGCGGGGGTCAGAGCTGCTAGTAAAGGAAAGCAGAAATGCGTTCAGAGCAATAGACAGTGTCTGTTCGAGATTACAAATACCTGGCGAAACCAAACCAAACCAGGAGTATTACTAACAAATGTCAAGCGTACTTATTTTTGTCTAACAAGTATAAAATGCTAAATCACTTCCAGACCAAACAGCCTGAATTACCTTTGCAAAAGACTAGTACATCCTCAGCTGCTGCAGAAGAGCTCTGAACCAAGATCCCGAATCCAGAGCCTTCCTGTTGCTTTGGCAAATGCATCCTCACTTCCATGCAGAACCGTGGCCCCTTGGCCGTGCTCTGTGTTCCACTGGAAGAGCTGGTAATATTGCAAGCTACTGAAGAAGAAAAACCACCGAGCAGCTTTGGAGCTCTGAGGTCTGGGCGGGTGAAATGCATTACCATTTAATGAATTTTATTTTTTTTTCATTCATTTGAAAGATGTGTATGGACTCCTTTCAGAATGTCATTATCATCCGTAATTTTTTTTTTTTCTGTCAATCTTTACACTGACATAATTTACGTATTCTTTACACTCTCCCTTCAGCACACCCTGCATATGGAAGCCTGTACAGGATAACACATAAAAGATTGTGGCAACCACTCTCTAAAGATGTAAAGTGCACTCATTGCTACAGTACCTACAAACCAGATTCTATCAAATCTACCTTCAAACAGGGATCTCAGCTGCCCCTGAATGTATCTGGATGACCCCCACACGTGTTAGCAATATGCTGCAATGACATACATGTGTTCCCGCGCGGCCTATCCCCACACTGACGGCACAGGTTTCTTTGTTCAGAATCACATTATGCATGTGTTTGTTATTCATGTTTCTGCTTCCCCAACTTTCCTTTGATGTAAATTTAATGCAACTTTTTTTCATCATTATTTGAAACAGAAACTCTGGGACAAGAGGAACATCAAATATAGGATATACTGAATAACATTAGGCGACGTTTCATACTTTTTCTGCAAGTCTAAGCTATAATAAAAAATACATATTTTTCAGAAGAAAAATAAAAATCTCGACTTTTATTCAGGAGCTACAGACTTAGAGTTGTGGTCAGGCTGGGATGCCATGGCATTGAGCTGACTGAAGAGTCTACCACAGAAGATTTGTGTCAGGGGAGACAGGAGGAGATTCAGACTGTCTTCAACCGCACTGAAGACATTTTAAGTGGACATTAGCTTCTAAGTACCCTACTGTGTCATATACAGTTTTGGAAAATGAATGGAAAGATGCTTACCTAAAGGCTGGGAATGATGCTTAATCTTAAGATTTACATTCCTCTAAATGATTCTGGCCCACACCTTCACCTGTTAGTAGCTTGCACAGTGTATGAAGATAACGTTACTCTGCGCTTAGCCTTTAAACAAAATTTCTGTGATTACTGGCCCTGGTTCCCAAAGCGACTGTGAGAAATGAACGGGGCAGATGGGAGCAGGCTTTCCCAGTGGATGCTACAGAACATTTCTGTAATGATTTAAAGCCATGTTAAACAATAGCTTGTTCACATTCAGATGCAGAGCATCCCAAGTTGCTGCATGAGGCAGGGGAGAGAACTGAAATTGCTTTTGCGGAGATGCGAGGCATAATTAAAGGCTTATGCCGGAATCTTACAGCTAACAAGCTGCTCTACAACAAGGGAAACAGCTCCCTAAGTAGCTTTTTACAAAACACTAAATATACTATCATAACAATAAAACCTAACTACCCAGCTGCTGGTGAATTATGTGCATGTGGTACTGTGGACATCACGTCCCCTCTCTCCCCTTGAATTCATCCCTTTCTGCTGCTGGGAAATAGCAAAGGTCCTCCCAGGAGCAGCTGAAAAGTTTAATAAAAATAAGTCAGAGCTGCTAAATCTGCTTTTGCAATCTGGCTGCACTTTTTCTGAAAATCATGATCGTTCCTTTGGCAAAGTTCAGCGCGAAGTGAGAGCTGTTAGCATGGCCCCAAAGAGGGGGGAGAAGAAAGCCGCTTGCTGTCTCCCCTTTTGACATGACAAATAAAGGCAAACGTGTGAAGGTATTAGAGCCCCACTGCAGAGCAGGAAGAGGAAAACAAATGGCACCACACCATATGCCCGTAATCCCAATTAAAATGCGTTCAAATTCATTTCTCTTCTCCTCAGCTTCCCTTTTCCACACCAGTGAACAAGCATGTTTGACAACAGAGTGTGGGAATTTCTAGTTCACTGAGCAGGTTTCCTTTCTCTTCGTCCCTGTATCTACCTGAGGCTGCTGCTCCAAACCCTCGCCGTACACTCCAAAGCAAGCCCTGTCTCCCCTCGCCATACAGCCAGGCGTTGTGCACTGTGACAGGGACTCCGGGAGAAAGCAAACTGGGAAGCAGCAAACACGGCTTGAGGTAAAGCATTCTCAGTGTCAGTGCTGGGCTTTGTAGGAAATCAAACCCTTTAGGCTCCCCGTTGATGCTGTGCTTAGCTTGCCACCTTTCCCAGGCATGGAGCTTGAGGAACAGAATCATAGAATCATCGCAGAATCATCAAATGCTTTGGGTTGGAAAGGACCTTAAAGATCATCTAGTTCCAACCCCCCTGCCATGGGCAGGGACACCTCCCACTAGACCAGGCTGCTCAAAGCCCCATCCAGCCTGGCCTTGAACACTTCCAGGGATGGGGCATCCACAACTTCCCTGGGCAACCTGTTCCACTGTCTCACCATCCTGACAGTAAAGAATTTCTTCCTAATATCTAATCTAAAGCTACTGTCTTTCAGCTTAAGCCATTACCCCTTGTCCTATCACTACACCCCCCGATAAAGAGTCCCTCCTTACCTTTCCTTTAGGCCCCCTTCAAGTACTGGAAGGCTGCTATAAGCCTTCTCCAGGCTGCTCTCCCTGGAGCCTTCTCTTCTCCAGGCTGAACAACCTCAACTGTCTCAGCCTGTCCTCATAGGAGAGGTGCTCCAGCCCTCCGATCAGTTTTGTGGCCCTACTCTGGACTTGCCCCAAGAGGTCCATGTCCTTCTTACATTGGAGGCCCCAGAGCTGGATGCAGTACTCCAGGTGGGGTCTCACCAGAGCAGAGTAGAGGGGCAGAATCACCTGCCTCGACCTGCTGGCCACTCTTCTTTTGATGCAGCCCAGGATGCAGTTGGCTTTCTGGGCTGTGAGCGCACATTGTCAGCTCATGTTGAGCTTCTCATCCACCAGCACCCCCAAGTCCTTCTTCTCAGGGCTGCTCTCAAGCCATTCTCTGCCCAGCCTGTATTTGTGCCTGGGATTGTCCCAACTCACATGCAGGACCTTACACTTGGCATTGTTGAACTTCATGAGGTTTGCACAGGCCCACTTCTCAAGCCTGTCCAGGTCCCTCTGGATGGCATACCTACGCAGGGGGAAGCATCTAGCAGGTGAGTGGGACCTCCTGCCCTTGACAGGCACAGAGCAGCAGGCACGGCAGCCAAGGTGATACCTACTCAGTGCCACTGGCAAGAAGGGGGCAGGGGAAAAATGCCTCAGGGTACTCAGGAGTTTGGAAAATGTGTTGGAGTCAGCAGGGTTGAGAACACATGAGAGGAAGGCAGCATGGGCTGTTCATTAGAGGCTGAACAGATCGAGAGAGGGAGAGGATGTTACTGTGGCAAATCAATCCGCAAGCATCAAATCGATTTTAAAAAATGCAAAAGGATGTACTCACCATTATAAAATCGAATAGGAAGAGCAACAAATAAACATGGTCTATGGTTCACAAAGCCATGGTTAGATAGATAGCAGAACCTTTTTCTTAGGCACGATAGCAGGCAACCTCATCTGCAGCTTTTCACATTTCTGCTTTTCACAGTTCTAATGCAGAACTAATTATTTCCCTCTAAAGGCCCTTTCCTCTCCTCTTCATCTTCCTATTGACATGAAAACTATTGACTGGACCTATAATCACGGCATTGCTTCTCACTGTTTGTCTCTTGCTGCAAACTCGGTTGCTTTCTCCCTTGTAGCATCTCTCAGATCTCTAAGAAGAATTCAGAACACTTGCTTATAACTTCGCAGTCTCCAGGTATTGGGTTTTACATCCCCCTCCTTGCCAGCCATTTCACATCTCCATCCCACTGCTTCCTACACAAAGTACAGCTGCCAGGTTGATGATACAGATGCAGAGATAAAATTCAATGCTCAAGAGCTGCCTTAGTAAAATGATTTTAACATACAGTTCCAGATAGTTTTCTCTGCATGCATTTTCTTTATGCATTTAGGTTTACCACATTGGCCTTCGTCTCTTGAGCAGGTGGAGCAACCAATGGCAATGGGAGGGTGTTATCCTTCATGCTCACTCGCAACACAGGGGAAGCACACAGTTGGGGAAGATTCCAAACAAGGGGATCGATAGATGTTTAGTCGAGCAAGAGGGTTCTCTGCAAACCTTTCCTACCCTTCCTGGTAGGAAACAGGGTCTAATGTTGCCCCAAGCTTGACTTCTCCCAACACTACAGATCTCCTCGGTCCTGCTTCAAACTCCTCGGTGTCTCATAGCCTCCCCATCCACTCAGCAGTTCTCAGATCTTCTCTTGGGTCTCCTTACCCCGGTCTCGATCTCCATGCTGAGCTAGTCTTGGTCCCGCTGTATCCGCATTTCATCTGGCCTGGATCACTCTCTGTGATAACTCTCAGTGAGCTGCTTACCTGTGTTCTCCTACACCAGTTTGCCTCCATCAGCTGTCCGTATGCTTTCTGATGCCAGGTGGTCTCCAGGAAAGGTCCAAAGGGGAGTGGTCACATATTATCTCATTCTTCAAAAAAACTGAAAATGTCTAGAAAATCTCATCCTGAAAAGGATACCCAGCATGGAAAATTTCATTCAAATGTTGGGAAATTTGTGGGAATGGCCTCTAACAAAAAGAAATGCAGGAAATGAGGGCTATTTGTGGCACTGTAGTCTGTGGTTGAAATAATTCCAGGAGCTCTTGCCCACCACTTTCCTAACAAGGATCAAGGGCTCCCAAATGATTCTGTACGTCAAGCCATACTAGTGCTGTATGAACTGTAATATTTACTTAAAATCCTCTTGCAGACAATGTACTGATTCAAACTTCATCCCATAGCTGCTGCAAACAATGTCATTATTATACAGCTCGTTATCCCACGACAGCTGGCAGAAATGAGCTCGGTAATTCACACACAACTTTGAAAATGTGCCTGCACTTGTAATTGTGTTACACATCATGACTTCTTAATGGCCACTTGGTACCAGTACCAACACTTCAGGCCGATCAAAAGAATGGGTGAACACAAGGCAGATTCCTCCCGGTGTGCACTGAGGTTATGCCCGTGGTCATCTTTTGCTGTGTGACTGTGGAGGCCACGGTGTCTCTATCGTGTGAGGGAACCCACGAGAGAAATCCGCGAGCAGGCATAACATTTTGAGGCTGCTTCACACTATTCAGGGTTTGGCAGGCCCATTGTTTATACAACATTAATACCAAATTAATGCTTTTGGGAAACTCCACCCATGAGTGATCCAGAAAACTTCCTGATATGCCCAACAAGACTTCAGCCAAGTGCACTAATTGTAGGCTGCAAAATATTTTTTCAGAGGAAAAGGACTGGAGAGAAGAGAGGGTGAAAACAGAGAGAGGAAGAGATAAGCAAAGAACCGACGGGCTACAGCAGGACAGACAATATAGGCAGGGCAAAGCATTAGTGCAGCAGGAGGCAGAGATTGTGGGTACGTTTGTGAAGAGGGCTCAACTTAATTATCAGAGGCTGTACTTAAGCAGAATGGGGTTCACGTTTGTCCTCTCCCTATCTCTCTCTCTGCCTGCATTCAGCTTCTGCTGGTGTTGCCTCTTCCACTTCTTCTCCTTGGAGGTTTCAGAGTCTGGCGGGGCTTACAGCATCACCTAGAAAATTACACCAGGGCACATCCCTTTCTTTCCCCATTCTTTCTTATAGCTCCTGGTTGTGCTGTGACAGCAATACAGTCTGATCCTGTTGGCTGTGCCAGCCTCTTGGACAGTCCCCTTTCAGATGTAATGGGTTTCCTGACTGAGAAAATATCATTAAAACTGAGAGGTCTGGAAAAAATGAGATACTGTAATGCTTAAAGAGAATATTAAAATGATGCTTGCAGCTGGATTCTGTTGTTTGGTAACACCAAGACCAAATCAACTCCAGACTTTAAATCACCAGATCTTCTCGATGTTGGCCAAATGCTTCTTCTTAGTCAGATGCTTTTCAAAGCCAAGTTAACCCAAGTACACAGACACAATTAACGTACTGATGAAACTCATGGGCTGAAGGATAAAAAAACATATAGGAGGTTGTTAGAGGTTGAGAGTCTGGAGTACAAAGGCAGATAAAGTCGATTGCCTACAGCGAGAGCCCTGAGGTGAAAGAGGAGTTATCTGCCTTCCCCAGCTTGCTTCACCTATTGAGCCCCCAGGATCCCGGGCACACACCTGCACAAGGTCCTGCCCTCAGATAACCCCACATTAAAGAGAAAAAAATGAAGCAACCGGCACCCCCCAGGTGATTCAGACTGAAGTGCAGAGGCAGAGAAATATCTCTGGGTCCAAGGGAAGATGGAGCAGATAAGCCAGGGAGCAGCAGCCAAGGCACAAGCAGCTGGCCACTGAGGCGGCTTTTTATATCTCTGTGCCTAAGGTCCCAAGAAACCTCCTCAAGTCCACAATTCCAGCGACCACAGGTGCCCAGAAGACAGTAGAGAGGTTGCTGCAGCCTCTGTACCAGAAACTGGCCTGGGAGCAGTGAGTGAAGGAGACAGTGCTGACGGGCACTGCCAGTACAGAGAAACCGCAATGCAATTAAGCATTTTAGAAAACAGAGAGGAGGAGACAATACTGGCAGCGGGAGGTCTTCTGAAAATGCCCAGAAATGAAGCTCAATGCGGTATGAAAAATATTTCACTTCCAGGGCAGTTTCACCTGAGCAGCTTCTCTGGAAAGGAGGAAAGCTGCCCTGGGTCTCTCACATAGCAAACCAAGGGACTTTGCTGTGCGAGGTCCTTATTATCAAAGCACCGAATTCTGAACAAACAGAAAAAGCCAGGCAGAGATAATGTGTATATTTCCCCCAAGACCTTTTCCCTCGAACTTAAAAAAAAAAAAAAAAAGAAAAAAAAAAAAAAAAAGAAGTCAGGAAGAATCCCAGGTTCAGTCCAGAGCCGTCCCGGAGCCGCGGAGCCTGGAGAGCTGCCAGGCAAGCTGGCAGGAAATCAGGCCGGCTTGCGATGGAAACCTGCCTGTGTTCCATCGGAAGTTCATCCAAACAGAGACGCTTCTGCGAAACATTTTGCTTACGACAAATCGGCATTCGCTGACAAAAACCTGCGCTGTTGGAAACCTCCCAGCCAGCGTTTCTTATGGCGTACTCATTCCTTAAATTTAAAAAAAAAAAAAAAAAAAAAGAAAAAAAAAAGAAGAAAGAAACTGGGTGTGTCATAGCTGACATTAATGGGCTACATTATATATAGTTTTGTAAGTGATTCCTTATATAGGGAAATCTTAAAAATGAGACCTCAAGCATTTCAATCTGGTTTTTCACAATGAGTGCTGAGGGCTCAGCTTTGTTACCCTACAATGTACACAAATGTAAAAGTAATGGAGAGATGCTGGGCGAGGATAGGGCGATTTTATCGTATCCATCGTATTTTCATTCTGAATAACATTTTTCAGATATTACAGCTTGTTAGCTTTGTATTCCTCCCTGTTCCTCCCAAATCCATTAGACAGAAAAATACGGGTAATTCTCTCCCAATTCTCAGATTATGCAACGAGGGCATAACTCTCTCACTTTGAAATGACTAACGTGAGCATTTAGAGAAAAGAGAGAAATGTGGAAAACACATACACAACTTGGGATCGTTGAATAGCTGAGAGCATTTTTCTTTATAAAAGAAAAAAAGACAAAGCGAGGGATATTTCCTCTTCTGTGGTTTTGAATGATCCTAGAAGCCTCTCTCATTCTAGCACGCCTTCCAAAGGAGCACCCAAAAGGCTGTAGGATAAGGTCTGCAAACAAACTGGGGACTTGGTCCTGCATAGTCTTCATTTACCTGAGCGCCAGAGCCAGAAGTGGGAGGCTATAATTCAGATAGCTGTGAAATAAAGAGCAAAGTACCCTTTTAAACTCACCAGAAGCACAACTTATAATGGCTGTATTTGTTTTCCATGTACCTTTGAAAGAAAACAGCCACCAGCTGCTATTCAAATTTTCTTCCTTTGCCCCCCCCAGTTACGTGAATACAGCGCACCGGATTAAGACGTTTTCAGCATGCTAACTCCAATCATGTGAGAAGTCCCACTGATTTCAGCCAGCGACTTCCCATTGAGTCAGCAAAGTACTTATGCCTGTGTGTGATTTTAAGATGACTAATCTCCCTGGCTGTGTCTGCGCTGGCGGGTAGGTACATGGGGCAGGATGTCCTGCGGCCCCGGCCCCCAGCATACGCCCCGGCGGCATCCTGGCTCTGGGCTGGGACAAGATCGGCATGACCGCGGCCTCCCGCATGCCGTGCTTTCCTTTGGAAAGAAATCCCTGTGGCCAGAGCCAGCGAGAAGTGAGAATGGGCAGCCGGGGTGATGGAGGGGATGGCTGGAGGGGCATCTACTCTGCGGCGTGGCCAAAAGCCCGCCTTCGTGCTTAGCATTACCCACATGCTGAAACTCCTTGGTAACTTGGAGTGGTACTAGATCAGCCCCGGCTCGAACGAGGCTGTCACAACTTCTCTAATGAACCTCTCACAGTTCTTTCAATAATGCGGCTATTTATAGGCCAGGTCTATACTGAATAGATTGCAGAAGCTGCACAAAAGGTCCCAGTGTTTTAGCAATGAAGCTGTAGAGAGACATCAGCGCAGACCGAAAACCACTCAGTACAGTTACGTACAATTAAATATTACAATCTACTGTGCTTTGCCTGATTACACTCACTGCTTAACTGAAAAGTTAATGGCATCTTATTACATTTGTAAAATTTTCTTAGTATTGAAAGCTGGTCTCGTGAAGTACGGGGACTTTCAAATCTTACAGATTAAGAGCTAAACCCTGCTTTTGCCCGCAACATCAATTTTCAGGTGTAGCATCACTTAATTTTAACAGAATATTCCCACTAATTAGTGCAGAACTTGGACATTGTCAGAAACCATCAGCAAGTGTCTTGTCTTTCAAGTTGCTCTTTTTAGGCTCCAGCAAACCTCCTGGCTCTTCAGCTCCCAGCATGTATCGTAGGGTGAAAATATTAATAAAAAGAATTATTAAAAAACGTTCAACAAATGCTCTCCTGAGGAAGAATTGCTGCCGGGAGCATTCTGTCCTTCTCACCACCCAAGCGCACTGCATCTTAAATGCTTATTTTTGAGATGTGCGAGATGAAGGTAGCATGAAACAGCAGGACCCTTTGCACATGGCTCACCTGAATCTCTCCTAGAAGGAACCAGAGAAGGGATTTTACTGCTTTGACCTTCCCAGACTTCCGTCTCTATGACACTTGTTCATAAAGTCCCAATAAACAGATCGCTGCAAACATGCCTTGCTTATGAATCTTACAAATCTTCTGAGTCTTAGGAGAGGATTGACATTCAATACAAGTGTTGGAATAAGCCTTTGGCTTCCACCAATGTGGCCAGAAAAGGTTTCAGTGACACTCTATAGTACAGACACTGGCAATTCCTGCTGCTTTCTCTTTGCCCTAAGGTTTTATCTCTCTAAAAATGAGCAGAGATTTCCTCTGGGGATTAGGAGGAGGAAAAAACTTGAGACAGAGGTACTATTTCATTACAATACAAAGCACAAAAGGATAAAAAAAAGACAGTCAATGGTTGTCTTTTCTTCTTCTCTTCTGGCAATTGCTTCCTCTTTAGCAGCTCTGAAGAGAAGTTGGATCCCTCTGTTTTATCCTGGTCTGTAAGGGCACAGGCCATAAAGGGACCTAACTACTACTCTGCGTTGCAGAAGCCTATATTTGGATGGCATTGAGACCCACAGCATTTCTTCTCAGCCCACTCCTGCCTCTGCAAACGCGCCGAGTTTCTGATGCCCGGGTCCCTGCTAGGGGCGTGGGAAAGTCGTGTGACCCCCGTCTCCAGCAGATTCAGTGCCCCCGTTAACGCCAAAGCTCCCGGGGGATTCCTGAAGTAGATGTTCCCGCACTGGTCTGGACCGTCGCTGCTTCCCAGAGAGACAGATTTTACATTCAGGCTTCCTCAGGTGAGAGAGTGGCTTTTGAAGGACAAGGTGAGGTTGGTTAGGCACACAGATCCAAACCGAAGTCCCCGCTCCAATGGACTCATATGAGCAGCCTAGAAATTCCCAGAAACTCTTGGAATCAAACTATTAAACTATCAAACAGCAGCTCTTCTGACCCTGACACACCCAAATGTTCTCTTTCCGCTTGTTTTATTAATTTTTACTTCCGAAGACAGGGAAAACGAAGCGAGGCAAGGTGAAGATCTTAATCTGATTGCGTAGCTTTGTGGCAGAAAACGCGTTAGTGAAAATAAGCAATTTTTCTGCTTTAAGTCGCATTTACAAAAACAGTTGTGGTACTGTGTCTAGAACAGTCGTGCTAACTTGCCTTAAACTGCCGACTCTTTTTACTGAAAAGAAATATTTTGGAAGGGATGACACATTTTGTCTTGTGTATGACTCCTCAGTGCTCACCAGAAAAAATTCTTCAATACATACCCAAAGGCCTTATTTTAATATTATTAAGATGATTAATTACAATCCTAAGTCATAAATATGTCCTGTAACAGGTAATAAATGCAGCTTATCGCTCACTGACTAGTTTAGAAACTCTTTTTTTGGGTTTTTTTTTGGTGTGTGTGGTTGTTTTTGTTTTTTTTTTTTTTTTTTCTGCTGGATTTAAAATATCTGGTGAACGCGGTGAGGAGCGCAGTCAGCACATCCTGTTCGCTGAGTCAGTTGAAATTGCACCTGTTCTTGGATGCAAGTCATAACAAATGCAACCCGTACACATTGTAAAGAAAAGGACTCGTGTGCACTTTTTCCAATTAACATCTGCCTTTTGGCAAGTCATTAACCTATTTTCTCACAAAGAAACGGCTTCAATTGTATTATGCATCCGAAGCGTGCAAAAGTCCCTGAGGGGACACCCTGACAAAAACATACTGTTCCTGGATCCAATGTGAACATACATATTCATTAATTGTTTAGGGCAAAGAGTACAGAATTTCTGATTTTTAAAAGTCTTACAAGGTAAACAGGTTACATAAAGCCATGTCCTTGGAAATACATTCACATCCCAGCCACCCTCGGTCACTACAAAACTCAAGAGCGGTTTTGTGCTGTAATATGGCAAAGAGAATAATTCAGCAACACGGTAATAAGACTTTTAAGGAAGAAAAACCAAAAAAAAAAAAGCAAAACTGTTTACCCTAAAAATAGTACAGCACATTTATTTATTTAAATAAATATAAATAAAGGTGGGAAGTTGCATTTCTCAAATCCCTCATGCTACAAGGATCTGTTCAGGCCATTCTAAAATGGCGAGGAGAACCTATTCTACCACAATTTTTCCAGCCAGAAGATTAGTTTAATCAAAATTTAAAACTACAGTTTAAGCTTCTCGCCATAAAGATGATGATACAACGAATTCTAATCTCACACGTGTAAAAGCAAGAAACAACAATCCCCCAAAGACCCTTGTCAGATCCATTCGCCTCCAGGAACCGGTTTTCCAAAACTATAAGTTTATAAAAAATGTCAGCCGTAGTAAAAAGTAAATACTGAGGATTTTTGGAGAATCTAATGGTGTGTTTAAAAAACCAAACCAGACCAAAAAAAAAAAAAACAAACCCAGCAAATCAAAAATAAAACAACCTCCAAAAAATAAAAAAGAGAAACCCCAGAATACAGTTTGAGTTGTCAGGTTGGTCCATAAGGCACGATGGGTTTTGGCATAAACTGATGTCTCGGTCTGATTTTGTCCTTCTATTTGAAAACCTCTATGTTCAGATCAAAAGAAAAAGTGAAGTGCCTTAAGGTCCAACGTTGCAACATTTCACCATTCGGTGTCTGCCCCCACAATGATAACTAGGAACCTCTAAACGTGCTCCCAAAGGAAATGCATATTGCCATCCAAAACGAAAAACTGAGAAAAATATTAACTTTATTGCCTCACCATCATGCTTTATGTAACGTCCAAGATAAAAATGCCACTAAACTTTGATGGGAATTACAAATAAAATTTAAAACACAGCAGTAACTGACAATTTGGAAGAGCGGTTTTGTTTCAAAACGTCTGCAGAAGCACCTACGATGAGCTTTGACACTTGAGGAATCTGAAGTTGGGTTTTCTCCAGAGACAGTCTCCCAGCGACACTAGCAGGAGAGGTGATTCCTGCTGCCATCTTCTCTCTCCCCCCCCCCCCCCCCCCCCAAACCTTAGGGATCTACAGGATGTCATTCAGACATTGGTGGTGTTATTTTGGGTTTTTTTAATAAGCAATTGAGACGTTTTTGCAGTAGCTGGCCTGGCTGCTGGAAGCAGTCTTTCTCCAACAGGGTGGCCTACTTACATTTACTATCAGAGGGATACCTTCGCTTGAGGACTACATCAGGTACGTGGTTCAACTTTAGAACAAGTATGGATTTTCAGTACTTCACTGCAGTCTGCAATGCAGATATAGTTTTTGTAATCATTTAAAGACCTGCGCAATTACCTCTTCACATGGTACAGAGCCACGACTAAGGCTAAACAGCAGTCATTTTCCTCCAGCTCTGTACGATAATTCAAATTTGTCCAGTCACCAGTGATTTGACAGAGCACAAACCCTAAATGCTTCTGACAGTTTAACCAGCCTCTTCAGGTGCTTTTAAAGGAAGCTTTTCTATTCCACAGCTTTATTTGAAATTATATGGATCCAGAGAACGAGATAATGAGCCCGCAGCGATGTTCCTTTAAAAGAAACATCACGTTAGCTGGTTGTGGTTGTGTTTTAGGGGAGCCATCACAGCTTGAGGAAAATACCTCCATCCTGTTCTCAAACAACTATCTCGAGTTATAGAGACGTGCCCAGCGTCATGCATGTTGAGTTTCAATATCAACAGACCACCTGAGAGAATGACAAGAACACATCTTAACTCGGAAATGTTGTGTTAGTTCACCAGATCCACAAACAGCAGAGGAATAAACTGGATTAAGTAGTAAATACTTCAGATAATAGGTACTGAAAAGGAAGAAGGATTAGCGATAGGAGCTAAGGCAGAAAGGAAAATTTCAGCAGTGATTTTATTAAAAAATACAGAAGTAAAAGAAATTTCCAAATCTGGTTGATAAATAATTCTGAAAAGCTTAACAGCAAAAACAAAACTGTAGAGATTTAAAACGTGTATATATATATAGTCCACTCAGAGAAAACGAGAAACAAGCAAAGGATTTTAATAGCTATGTGGTTTTGTGTCTTCCAGTGGAGTCAAGAAAACGCAAAGACCACAAGAGTATTTGCAAATGCATAAAGCAAAGTACATCTGACCTAAAAGACAGTATTTACATAACTATGCATTATACAGCATTATAAACAATTGCATAATCAAAGGTCAGGCTGTTTGCATCGCAATATGCAAGACCATCCTTTCACAAAAAAGAAAAATCTGTGCTAGGATGTTGCAGAGAAACAGTTGCATCTAAAATTTTCACAAGAAGAGACCGCTTCTCTGCGATAAACAGTACTACTTAAGATCGATCTGAAAATAACGTAGTACTTGTTGGTAAAATTCAGAGTTTACCAAGCAAATGAGGTGGTGTCTGGCTATCTGAAGGTGATTACTATGAGAGAAAATGAAAAGTTACACAAGAAAAACTGACGGCTCATTGCTCTGGCTCGAACCGCAACAGTATTTGCCCAGCGAGCTTCCGTACTTAAGCTGAACTCTATTGATGTTAATGAGGTTCAGGCCGGGAAATGGGCTTTATCTATATACAGTCAGTTGCAGAATTGGATTAAAATGCTCCCCTCATTTCAAGTGTCCTATTTTTCAACATACAAAATGTGAAGTTGCAGAAATAGGTGACTACCTACTTTTGATTGTGGATTTACAATAGGCATTCTGCAATTGCCATTTAAAAAAATAATAGGTAGGCATAAAGAAGCCTAGAAGCTTCCTATTAAAGAAACAAGATGCACAATCATCTAAAAATTGCATTTTTATTAAAAATAAAACCCAAATCATCATACATTGCAAAGTCTTTCCTGATTTATGGCTTCATTCATAACACATTAACTGATGGGGGACTTACAAAGCACACAAAGCTTGAGCACCTGTGGAAGCCCTTGGAAGATGAGAATCTTTTGAATTTGTGATATAGATTTCCCATCCTTTCGTGTTTGGTTCAAATATATTCTTCAGAAGTATGAAGCTGATTTTTATTTTTCTAAATATGAAGAATGAATTTTGATGGGGATGAGATAAGCAGAGGTACTCGGCTGCATCAGTCTTGCAGCTGAATTTACACAGATGCAATGATAGTTTTCGAAGTTTAAGTGACTTCATTTTCGTATTTGTAACTAGAAGTTTTTACACCACATCTTCTTGCAATCCACCAAAGTGTTTAGAAGCTACTTTTTGGTAAAAATATTTGAAAGTATGTAAGGGACAAAGAAAACCTCTGGTGTTTTTGGAGTCAGGACTAATTAGGTCTTATTTCATTTAAGTGCTTGAGTAACGTTGGCTTATCACAAAGAGCATTATTTTCACAATCCTTCCCTGATTTAAAAAACCTACAGAAAGCACCTCCATAATAATTGCTATTCATCTAAAAACGTGTAGTTTGTTGCTTAGTTGTATTCAAAGATCTTATTAGGTTGAAATAAGAGTTCTGTAATGTTCAATGGGAATGATTTTAAAAAAATATTAGTTTTGTCCGGGCTACACTTTATTAAACATATAACCAGAATATCTGCTTGCTACCGATGTTTAAAATGTGTTGTACTTTTTTTTTTTTCTTCAGCTTTTATTACATTGACTTCTTAGAAAAGGAGGAATCTTTTTTTCCTTATAGCAAAATCCAATGAAGTAACATTTATTATTTCCTTGTGAATATGTGAAACATATTCATCAATATAGTTCATTTTCATCTTTTATTCTTCCTGTCTTCCCTCAAGTAACATTTTTTGCTGATTTTCTAAGCATTCTTTCAATTTATCTTCAGTTAAAGTCAGACGTTGTTCCAGGATTGAAATAGTCTGCATGAAGAGGACAGTAATTTCAATTTGTTTTTATATAAATCACACAGTATTATAAATTTGTGTAAGACAGTAACATAAGAAAAATCTTTTTAACTCAACAGAAAAAAAATATTTTAAGATGGCTTTTCCTTAGCTATTCCGCTACTTACCACTGTATTTTAAAAGAATAGCTTTATATCTACGGAATTGTCTAAAGGTTTAAAATTGTTTTCACAAAATATTTTCTCTGAGAGAGAGAGAGAGAAATATATACGTGCATATATAAATTACTCTGAAATACTATGTGAAAGTTGCATCCATATTTCAATAGAAAACCAGCCGTCACTGGGGACCCCAAATGGTGTCTTCTAAAAACCTATAAGAAACTTCTAAGGCATTCCGCTCCCCCTCCCATTAAAAAAAAAAAAAAAAAAGGAAGTGAGGGGAAAAAAAAAAATACTATTAAAAGGTATTCTCTAAGAGATTACCTTCATCAGAAAAGGTAGGTTTCTAGAGGCTGGCAATTTCTTTTTAATCCAATTTACTACACAAATTTTCAAGTGATGACTTGACTCCACACTTCTCAAAACTTATTTCTTGAGTTAACATACACATTGCAAAAGAACGCAGAAAAAAAACCCCTTAGCCACTCCCTTTTAATTTGGTTTAATGTTAATACATTACAGACTACAGAGTAGTTCTTAAAACATAGATTGGCTAAATCTGGATTGCTAGAAAGAAGTGTGGAGCATTTGCAAACAAGTGACTCAGAGTCGCCAACTGAGACTAGTATTTGTGCAGTTTCACTGACACTAAGAACTATTCCACTGCTTAGATTCCTACCTAAGCCAACATCTTGAACACTAAGTTTGAAAAGGGATTTAATGGTCCACTGCCAATTTATTTTGTTCATCCCCTCCTAATGCATGACTGTTCAAGCTGGAATCTGACAATGCCTGCTAAACAACTGGCTTCTGGCAAATCTACACTACATCTCACTACTGAAAAATAGGAAAAATACTGAAAAATAATCTTTATGATTATATAGCAGGAAGCTTTCACTTTAGCAAACACAATAGATGCGATCAATATTTGCTGAGAGGGAAAAAACAAAACAGTCACTTGACTATATAACCATTCAAAATAACCCCATAGACACTAATATTCTGCTTTATAAACATGGCTCCTGGGGTTTTTTGCCCATTTGACAGCATTATCATTTTCCACTGCAAGCGTTATCTGTTATTGCATACTTACTAGAGTTAGAACATCCAGCTGCTCCACAATGTGCTCCAAAGCATTACCCAGGGAGGGGGAGATGCCCGTTTGCTTGTCCACGTTATGCACAGATGATTCGCCCTCATTCTCCGACTCCCTTTTTGAACTTGCTGCCAAGACTGAAGCAGGGGGATGCTGCAGATCTTCACTGCTGACATCATCCTCGAATACAGAAACACCATTTGAAGATTCAGTTGCCTTTGTCTTCATGTAATTGAAACCATACAAGATAGGCAGGAAAGTCTGGCTTTTAATTTTTTTTTTTTTTTTTTTAAATAAATCTATTTACACGTATATGCAGACACACAAGGGCCTTCAGATTTCCTTCTTGTACCAGGTCCGATTCATAACACTTCAATTCATTCTGACCTAAGAGAGAACTTCAGCTGTAATGGATGAGGCAAGAAGAGAAATCTCCGCAGTCTTGAGGTACGTGTTTCAGGTATGTCTGATTGAGGAACTACATGCTGTACTACTAGAGCTTGAATTAAAGCTTGGATAAATACTATCGCTGACTGGAGTTTTCTTCAAAAATATAGCTCTAGTTCACAAAGGAATTTATTCACAGGAGTCATATGGATGAAAAATCCATACATGACTAGATGATCACAAGGGTTCCTTCCAGCTTCATAATATGAAACCTCTGTTTAGCACAACATCTTTCAGAATAAATAAATAAAAAAAAAAGGTAGCTTTTAGTTGTTTATTCAGTGGCATTGATTCTGATTTCTTCAGAAAATGGGAGGAGGAAACAACAGAAAAGACCCCCACGATGCAAAGTTAAGAGACAAATAACTTCGATGTATAAACATTGCTCCAGGGTAAGTGAGAGAGCATGATCTTCCCAATCACTTCTGCTTGTGTTTGTGCCTTGAAGTTCTTAATGGCACTTTTGAGTCACAAAAGGTTAAATCATCACTACTTCATTAGAAGGTCCTTCTTAACAACTTTACCTGATTTATTAATGACTTTTTGAGATTTCTTTGAAAACTTTTTATACCTTCAGATGATTTTATTATCAGATAAGTTTATTTTTACACTAAAATAAACTGATGTAGTCGAGTTTTACTATCTCTAGCTATATTTCCAACATCCACAACATTTACAAAATAAAGCTTTTAAATGGTTACAATTTAACCACTTCTTGGAAATTTATCAACAGCTACGCAAAGGGAAAATTTTAGTCTTACCTGATGTATTTAAAATACACAATATTTACAATGTACCCAAAATATATTTATATTGTAAAGCTGAAAGGTTTGCAAAAAAAAAAAAAAAAAGTCTTAAAATCATTGTCAGCCATTAAAATAAAATCTTCTAAATCTATAAAATACTCTTGTAGAATGTAAACTGCTAGGCAGAATTAGCGGCAAACCTTTACAAGATTACCTAGGCATGTTGATGAGTTTCTGTCGAGAATGATTTATGTGTAGACGACCCTGTCTTTGAATCAGGTAGGATCAGAGTGATGGATGAAATACTACTATTATAATGTCATGATTTTAAATATAAGTAATACTAAATTATATCAATATTATCAGGAACTTATACTGCTGCATTATCCGAAATACTATTCCTGTGTCTTTAGTGCCATCCTGCACAGTCCTGACCAACTAACACGCTCTGTTCTCTGGACTCACCGTTGCTGATTGTCAAAAATCTTTTCTTCCCTAAGGGCTGGGGTTGTGCTATCTACATCGATGAGGGAGAACTAAGCAAGAGAGAAGTTGTGTCCACCATCTATCTGGAAGGGCTTGTCTTTTTACTAGCAAAGCACAAGAGCAAACCAAAAATGCCCCCCACACAGTGTCAGTAGAAGACCGCGGGTCTAGGCAGGGGAATGGCTGAAAGCAGAGATTGTGGCGGGGTAAGGGGGTTTTCTATCTTTGGAAGAGGAGGGCAAAGAAGAAAGTCTCACCGTCCTCTCTGTGTTACATGCTCCATTGTGCAGTTAAGTCCTGCAAGGACAGGTCTCAGCCCCCAAGCAAGAACCCACATAGTGCAGAGCATGGGGTTGACAGGGACAGAGGGACATATCCATGCGTATCCTTCAGACCTTAACTTACAATGCTACAGAACCACATGGAACCCTCCTCAAGGTTTGATAGTACCATGGTATTTGGTGATATGTCACTTTCATTGGTTTCATTATGATAAAAGAAACAGATAATGTGAACTAATAGATACCTCCAGTTCCCTTCAGCCCTCTTTTCTGTGCTCGGTGACCGATTTATGCAAATGAACTCAGCATGTCAAGTAAAAAAGGTCTGACGCAACTAATAGTGAAATCCATCGGTGATTTGCATTGATACTGGGTTGTGTCAAAAAATAAAAGCCTGCTAGGCATCAAACCACAGATTTCAAACATTAAACATCTGAGCCTGTTCTACAGAATGTCCTAATGGCTACAGCATTTGCATTGGACTACGGAGAATTGGCCGCCTCAGTCTAAGGCTATTTAAACTCATGTCTCATAGCGCAATGCTTTGTCAGCCATGGATCTATGGAACAAAGGGTACTCTGTGCAGCCATGCTGTTCGAGTTTTGCCACTGGTCAACAGAAAGCAGCTTTAGTCCGGTGGTTAGGATGCCCAGTCAGAAGTAGGACTCCCATTAGAGGCTTTATATTTTATATATAAGGGGATAAAATGAATAAAAACTCCACAGGAGAAAGGATTTCAACCTAGAACTTCCCCGCTCCTTAGCAGATAGTTTAATTATATTTTTCTCTCCAGTACCATGGATTTCAGTTTCTCCTCAATGTAAAAAATGTTGTGAGGTCAACTTCAAATTATTCCAAAGAATTGTACATTGTGAAGAGGTCACTTAGCATAAAATGAAATAGAATACAAATGGTTTGATTTTTGGACAAGGTAGGCAGAAAATAAATTTCCCATTTAATTTTACTTTGCTTTAGCTCCTTGCTTTAAAGTGTTAGAATTCCTCAAAAGAAAGCGTTCTGAAAATCTGAGAATATTCTGGCTCACAATGTATCCCACGTACTTTTAGATGAGCGTGAAGTACATAGGATTACTGCATCTTAAGACTGTCCGTATCTTCCCTTTGCAGATTTCATTATAGGAGATACCATTTATTCAATCCTAGAGGAGCTCAGATTCACTGTGTTATTTCTGACTTACCAAGTTATATCTGAGGTCCTTGGGAAACAGGATTAATGGAAGCTTTTTGGCACGCTTACTAAATCACAAGATGGAGATAGTCCCAAATGCTGATTAACGCAGAAAAGATTAAGCTCAATTTGGCATTCAAATGTTAAAGAAAAAAAAATATTGCCATACATTAAAGAATTCCTTCCTTACAACCAATCATACTCTGAAGAACATCCTTGTATTTAACTACAACAGAGAGTCTGTTGGAGTAGACTTCTTAGTGAGATCTTTATAGAAAGATAGTGAGATTACAGAAACCTTGCTTCTGTCTGTAAATCTCGACTGCTTGCCCAGAAGCTTCCAAACCTCAACCAGGATTAGCTAAATTCGGCAGAGAGGTAGAGGGCTCACTGATTAAGCTGCAACAAATTTCAGGAAAATTGGAGGCGGGGTAGATGCGGTACGTTGCAGGCAAGACAGGTAGAACTCAAGCATTATATATTCTGCACGGCAGCAGTAAACCTGCCCGGTTATCACACGCCATGTGAAACGCAGGCAGTTGATGAGGGAAGTTGAAAGTGTCAGTGAAAACCAGCCAGTTGGTGCAGGAACAATTTGTAAAGCTTATGCAATTATTCTTTGTAGACACCTGTATGTGTCCTCTGAAAATTTTGGCACCTTTTGCTGATTTTAATCAAACCTAGTGAAGAGGTAGGGGTCTCAGAAGTAATTAAGTTCCTGAAAGCTTCAGGAAATGATTTGCCAGAGTTTCTCACCTGAAGTTAACGCAGCTCTACAAGTTCACCCTCCTTAGCTCCGAAGGGGAATAAGGACATGAATTCCATAAGTGTGAGAAAGACCCAGGCTAGAATCCATGTCTTCCCAGACACCAATATCAATAAGGTCATTGGAAATAAACCTTGCGTAGTTTGTCTAATATTAACAAAGCCATTTGTACTGATGTTTTGAGAAGTACATTCATTTTCTTGCCGTTTGAAAGATACCAGTAATTAAATAACACAGCCAAAACAGATATAACTGTAAACTTGAACTGATACTCTTTGACTTTGCTTAAAGGCATACTGCTTTGCAAGTTCAGTGTCCTACAGATAATCTATTAATTCTCAAGTACTTAAAAATAATAAAAAAATACATTTAGCACTCAAATCAAAATTTTGCTGTTTGTGATTTGAAGTATTAGAATTTAAAATTAATTTAAATTAATGGAGCAGGAGAGAAAAACAATCTGAGGTTATCAGACATTGTCAAGTTCTTCTAAAAACAGTTTGAGGTTGGTGTTTCTCAGTTTCTTTTGAAACAAGCCTGCTGTACTTCAGACTGAAAATAAAGTAAGAGATTTCAGTTTAAGCTCCCACAAAGTGATCAGAAATTTTGCCATTAAAGCCAACCTAAAGAGATTCTTCCAAAGCAAGGAGGAAAGGTGTCAATTCAGGTAAAAGAGTGAATGCTAAGCTACTAAAAATCTCACCAAACACTATTGTCTTATGTTGACTTTTGGATCTATTTTACTGTATCTGACAAATAGGCTATGAAAAATGCTTTGTAGCTCAGTAAATTGCCACCTACATTGCCAAGTCAGAGCACTGGAAAAGTCTTCTTATAATTTACTGGGTCAAGCAGGAAATTGAGATTCTTCTGTTATATACCCAAAGACATATAGCGACAATGCGGCACGGAAGTGCTTATATAAATAAAGCAAAGGCCTCAATGTTTGTCAAATCTGAAAGGATCCAATACAGATAAGCAAATAATTGAACTTTCAAAATTAGTAAGACAGAAACGAAATAAGATAGTTTCAAATTTTCAGCTTATCTAAGTTGTGCCAAAATGGTTGTTATTTTTATCATATTCTGGAAATTTGTAGAGATTTTTAAATGTTGTCAGACATTAAAGTATGCTGCTATATCCTTAGATGCCTGCTTTATATTGTAATTTTTCTCAGTATCTAAATTTGAAATCTCCTCCATCTCAGTGAAGGGTCCAAAACTGCTGGAATCTAAAGCGACACTGAAATGCCAAAACCTCGTTATAAAGGAGCGACACTAGTCTCAGTAGATTTCCTTTACTTTTGGATACAGATCAGTTCATGTCCACCACTTTCATTCAGCATAATCTTTTATAAAAAAGGGTCTTTTTAAAGAAACTCTTTCTACCCAACAGCCTATTTTACATAAAGTGTTTCAAGAACTAGATGTTCCCTTTCCTTCAAATTAGCCCCTTTCTAAAGTACTTTAAATACTACCAATTCATAAACAATTCTATACGTTGCCAGCAATATAGTAAAAATGCCTCATAATTCAAAAAACCTAAACTATTCTGAAAGACTTCAGAGCTATAGCTTATTTTGAGAAAGTAAATTTGAATAAGGCAATCAATTTTAAATTATTACTTCTGAGCAAAGCTAAAAAGAAAATTAAAATGTGTACAGTGCTTCCATTCACATCCTGTTAGTAATAAAATGGACTCACATTTGGGCAACTTCATGTGAGTTACAAATAAGGAGGAGAAGGAACAGATTTAATTAATCAATAGGAAGTTATTACCATGACATTACCAAGCGGATGTTCAGGAGAAAATTGAATTTAGCCTATAAATGATGTCACAAACAGCAAACCATAATTGCTCATCTTCGTTTTCTGTCAAGCAAAATAGCCAAAACTCTGTGGGTGGTACTTAACCAATTTGTGAAAAATCCTTACACATAACCTTATCACCTCTGCCTATTCCCAAATGTTTTCCCCGAAAACGTTCACAGATCAGATAGAAAAAAAACACTGCATCTCAGTCTCCCTTCACTTCCCGATGTATAAGAATAGAATCTGAGTAAAATGCATCCACATATAAAGATGCCTGAGCAGTTTTATTTATAGAGGAAAAAAATTCCCTCAAGGAAAAAAAAAAATTAAAATATACAAGTCTCTGTCATTCAACTGAAAATCATTAGTCTTCAATCTTTTAAGAGCCTCAAATTCAGAAAATATACACAACAGCTTCCAAATGAGTATCTTAATGATGTTATAATTAAGATGGGCTTATATGAAAAAATGACATTGGTAAGCTTCCTAATGAATCACAAAAATTGGCATGGTCTGCTTTTTAAAAATAATCCTTTAAATTTTCAACACATGGTACATTTGCCTACTAATACTAAAACATTTCTGATACTGTGATTAAAACAACGACAAACAATTAGTCATAACTAGGGCATTAAGCTCAAACAGACCAAAGAGCAAAGGCGTAACAGAGTTGTCTCCCATCTTACCAGACCTTGATTTCCTCTGGGTTTTTTTTTGGGTTTTTTTTTTTTGTTTGTTTGGGTTTTTTGTTTTGTTTTGGGTTTTTTTTTTTTTTGTGTAAATCACGGGAAGTTTCTCAGGAGGAGTAACAGTACTATCATTATCACTGCTTTTTCCTCCATCTTGTGAGCCTACCCTCGAACTAAAATGGTTCACTCTGGATATGCTAAATTGAACCGTACAGGAGATGGCTTTTTTCTCCTTTTTTTTTCGTAGGCCATAATCATTCACAGGTCGCTTCTATTGCTTTGAAATTATTTTTTTTCAGTCAATAAGTGATCCACATAAAACAGAGCTCTTTGAACTATTAGGCTAACCCTGAGTACGCTAAATCACAATCTGTTTTATCAGCTTCTACCGCCGAAAACTTCCCTGTAGTTTCAGCTGATGAGAGCACTCTTCGCTTCCTCTCCTCCCGCACGTACGTGAATCAGCACAGCAGAAACCTGCCATGTGCCAAACTGCAGCTTTCTGCCCCTTGCTATCTGATGAGGTAGTTCTGCTATAATTTATTCACAAACTTTAATCGAGGCTTTGTGTTTAAGCAGTAAAACACAGCTAAACTATGCAGCGCATCTAAAAGTTCTACCAAGCACTTCTAGTTTGAGCAGACCTCTTTCAGAGCAACTCATGAAACAGAATTTCACCCTTAATTCAAAGTCTTTCATGGCTTCTTACGCATCTCAGTCTTCTCTAGCTTTTAAAAGAACGTCCAAGCTAAACTCAAAAATTGAAAGCACTTAATGTAAGTGTACCTCATCCAATCTGACAAGGAAATATTTAGCCGCCTCCTCTCCAACACAAGTGTTGTCACCGAAGGCAGCACATCCTTCAGCTTAGAACCTGACCAGGACTGGTGGTATCAGGAAACAAACTCACAGCTGATGAACCAGGCCAGACTATCAGACTGTATCGCTTGGCAAAAAAGGCATTTTCACCTAAAATGGAATAGCACTTTCTCGGTCTTGAAAACAACGAATTCATCCTTAAGCTAGCTGAGTTTATAGAGGTCGCGAGGCCAATACAGTACAACGAAAACTAGTTGCTAAATTGGGTTTTTTTTAAATATTGGTACAAAATTAACTCAAATCCTGGTGCACTTACAGCTACAGTCTGATTAATCAGATTTATTTATGGTCTGATTCATCAGATTTATTTATTTCTACCAGGATTACAGCTACGTTAAATGTAGCATTGCTGTGATGACATGAAATAACAGAACCTCTTCTGTTCACAGGCGCATCTCAAGATATCCTGAATAGATAGCTTTATGTAAAGAAATCGCATCGTATTTTACAAGTGTTCTTTCACACATATAATGAGAAACTGGCTACATGGCTCTGTTGTGTCAGCTTTTTCCCAGTTTTATTTGTCATTGTTGCCGTAGGTCTGAGAAAACACTGTAAAACAGTGCACCAAGTACTTTGCAATTCCATGTGTACAGAATCTAATACCAAACAGGAAAATTTTCTCCATATTGCTTTCATGTCAAGAGAACACTTTTTCTGTGAAAAGAACTAAAAATAAGCCTTGTTTTCTCCAAGAAATATAAAAACTGTATTTCCCCAATAAAAAACTTACAGAAGTCCACAAATATCTGAGCACATCCAGTTAGAAACAAATAATATTTCTGAAATACTTTCCTAAACTCTTTCTAAACCATCAGCAATACTTGAGCTTTACCTAAAACCTGAAAAAAAATTTTTTTTTGAGTTTGCTTACTGGCGTTAATTCCTAACATCATTAGTTCCCTGCACGGTCAGAGTCCGATTCAGTAAAGGGATCCACAAAAACCGAATAGCTATGCTCTGTTTCTACTGGATTTAGATAAACCCAACCCTTAAAATGAAATACAGTACCTAAATACAGTAGCCATGCAGCTAGGAAAGGAAGGAAAAAAAAAAACAAACTACAGCCCCCCCCCCCCCCATCAAACATGTTCTAATCAAACTGCTACATTTTGAGCATTTAGAGAAAACTGAGGATTTCCCCCATAAAACATGCAATACTGCTTAAAAGTAAGTAAATAAATAAACGTCATGAACATCCCACACAAACTAGACAGAAATCACTAAACGTTCAATTTCCAAAGATAAGAAATTCCCTGCCAGGAAGTCAGTTCTAAATTTAACAGTTCAGGAAGATTGTATTCAAACACTGTCATAAATTACAAAAATACTTGCACCACAGGCACTAAAAATAACAATATGTACCATATGGAGTAAAGGTAAAAGAAGGTAATAAATAATCTTCAAGATACCTTCAGCTTCAGCAAGAAGCTTTGTAAAGCTGAGGACAGATAATGTGAAACCATAGAAACATTCCCACTCTTCACAACAACATAATAAAGTAGCCAATTTTAATTTAGGCAAATTACTTTGGACTGCATGCGTGCACATCCAAGGGAACATCTTATAGCTAAAATCAATGCTAAAGTTTCAAGTGATGACTTCTTTTTACCCATATAGAGTCCTAATAAAAATTATATCACATACTCTGCTTGAACTTCTTATCCATACTAGGGCAGGAGGAATACTTGTAACGGAAACTGGAAACACAAGGAAATAGATACTAGAAATGAAATAATGACAGCAAATGTATAACCCTATATGGACAACACCTCCTTTCTAACACTATAAATAGAATATTCTGCTATATTTGATACTACAAATACTAATGAATAAAAACAGAAGTAAAAAAAAAAACCCTAGGATTTTCCTAGCATGTGAGGAAACTCCCCATACTCCAAGTAGCAGACTGTGGAGGTTCACAGAGGGCACCAAATCCGTGGAGGGCGGGAGGCAGGGTTACCTCAGAACACGAGCGGGAGCACAGCATCCTCACCAGGATCACAGCTACTCAGAGAAACGACAGCCGTGCTTCTCGACGGCCTGCACATGACTTCTTTCTGTCCTCTTCTCCCTCCTTAAGAAACTGACTGGAAGCCTCTGCTTCAGACCAATGGCTAGCTAAATAAGTCCAACTGAACTTTACAAAGAAACAATAGCTGGTAACAGTATGATTTATTGTACAGGGTCTTAAAACATATATAAAGGGCTAGCACTTCATCTGTCTCATTCAAATGGCTGGCAAAGTCACCTGGTATATTCATTGGTACTGTTCAAAATGAATTACCATGAAAAGAGATCGTTCAACAAACCCAAAGGAATTTCTCATTCTTGAAGGCATGTTTACTCCTAGAAAACCAAACCAAAGCCATTTTTCTTAAGTTAAAATTTTCAAACTAAATCATATATTGTAAGTCATATATTTTACAATACCTAATTGATTTCTCTTAGGTAAGTGTCTCATACTTAACCTCTTGGGGCAAAATCAACCTTGATCAAGTTACACTGTATGTAGACGAGAAGAGCTAAAGGAACACACTTCTGTCTTAAACCCCATCTCTCAATAAGAATGAACAAAAGAATTACCAAAGACAAAATCCTGAAAAGACAGGCTCTGCCAGGACAAGAAGGTTTGAAGGACCTGAGTAACCTCCTCCTAAACCCTGCAGTCCCTGCGCTCCAGCCTCCACAAGGGGTCTGGTGCTTCAGGAGGGTGGGAGACTGTTCCACGGGAGAACCAGTGTAGAGCTGCGTATGCTGTAGAGCATCCCTTCATGTACACAGAGATACTACATTAGCAGAGCCCCCTGCTGTAGAAGGAGCACATAAGATCTTTTTGCCAGCCCATACGTAAGTATGTACTCATACACGCTACACATGGCCTTTTTTCAAAGTTATAGGCAAAGCCAACAGAAGGTCCTTTCTGTTGGCACGGCTGCACCCGTACCAATGGTTTTTGTCAGGATAACATCATCAGTGCTATGGTACGAACATTTTTATTTTGGTACTTCATACCAACATAACTTGTGTCAACTAAACTTTGTTACATAGACAAACCTAGCTTGCCTCCCGTGGGGGGATGCCAGGAGGTGCAGGGTGTCCACACAAAGATTTCACAGCGAAATCTTCTTTTGTTAGCTGAGATCTGGCAGTTTTGACTTCCCTTCAGATCAGGGATAACAACAAGAGGGTATGTAACACTTGACCGGGTGGCTACTGACAATACCAATGGGTTTTTACTCCTACTTCTACAAAGAAAACAATCTCCTCCAACTCAAGTTATTTACAGGAAAACAGCAAGGAGTAAAAAGCACTAAAATCTAAGTTAGGAATACAGCATAGTAGAGTCCACAGTCAAATCCAACAGGGCCAGCACAATGCTTGAAGACTTTGCCAAAGGTCAGATGCTACTATTGGGCATCTTTTCTTCCCCCCTCCCCCCAATATTTCACAGCTTGGAGCTGAAATCCCTTGACTACAGCAGCCAGGGGAAGAAAAAAAAAATTTACTATGTAATATAGGAACACTGCTCCTCAGCATTTGACCAAGGCTTTTGTTAATAAAATGTTACACCTATAATGGATGATGAAGAAAGGTTTGACAAGGACATCAAATACTTTAACACCAGTGTCACAGAAAACTCCTGTGAGGATAAAATGAAACTTCAAAATTTTCCTCGAGAAGTCAAAGTTATCTGCTTTTATTAGGTTTCATTTAATACCTGGAGAAAGAAGCAAAAGTCTACACTGAGTTATTCCGGTGCTCAGCATTAGTAATACACTGAAGGTTTGGACAAGTTGTCCAATTTATCCAGGTAAAAACAATAATCAGTGCTGCTGAGCATAGTTCAGAGGTGGGATTTTCAAGAACTGCTTTAGCAGTGATAGCATAACTTTGCACTTAAGTCAGTAAAGTTTTACAATGTACTGTGATAAGAATCAAATTAGGGAACTGCAGAAACTGAGAAATTTGAGAATTGCATAGAAATATCCAATAAATGTTAACTTTGGAGTGGTCTGACATGCCTGTTATACTCTTGAAAACTCATTTATTTTAATTAGTGTTCTATTACAAACTTCTGTCAAAATACACACATTGTTCAGCACCAATCACAATGCTAAATGTGTTGGCACATAAGATTGGTAGGTAGATGGCTTCTGCTTGTCTGTATTAAAAAAGGAATTCAATAATGATAAAAATTATAGTTAAAGCATTAAGGTTGCCAATAATAGCTTTATTTTGAAATGCTTCATAATTTTCTCCCACTGTTGGTCTGTGACAGTTGGAACTTTGAGGAAACCAAGATAAACACCTTACTGATTTAAGAATATGTTCTGCAGTTCTGCCAGTTCATTAAAATCAGAATTTAAAAAAAAAAAAAAAAATCTCTGTGATAAGCCGAGAGAGTGGGTTTCATTGCTCAAGCAATTCGTTAGCTACCAGGTTCTAAAAATTTATCTTCTCCCCATTTGACACTTGGTATTTGTTTTTTAGCCAATTTCTTCCTCCCTAAAGTGACAAAAATTAACAAACTATTGGAGGTGACTAACTGTTAACGCGGGATAAATGGCAACACCACTCTGACTGAACTTGAGTAGTCGAGGAGGGGGGAAGGGTAGGGATGGTGGCCAACTCAGTGAGTTACAATTCCAAGAATATTTGTTGTCCTTAAATTTCACAGGAACTTACTACTAGAAGAGGTCTTGATCACAGAATCCGGTCCTTAGGTACGAGAAGGACAAATATGTAGCATCCTCATTGAGCAATCTCTTGTTTTGGCACTGACAACATCTACCATGGTGAATTTCTTTTATGAGGATTTATTTATTTATTTTAATTTTAAAAAGCATAAATATGGACAAAACTTAGTTTATACAGATTATGTTCTAGCCCAGTAAAAGTATAAAACCTTCCCACTTCTGCCTCAACAGATGCTCTTACTATCACAATGGTCACATCCACACTCCTGTTAATATTTATCCATATTTATTTTAACAAAAGTTTACTACTGACTACTACAAGTAGTCATCAGCTAAGATTTAGGGGTTTGTTCTCCACTTCTGCAAATGATGCTGGGAGAAAGCCCTCTTTTTCCTTAGTTCTTTGTGTGAGAATGTCTTACAGATTGAGATTCTGTTTCATATTATTAGTGACATGACAGGGCTGGCTACTTTGGAGCCAGCTTTTCCTCCCTGCCAACCCAAAAGAAGAGGGGAAAAAGAAAATAAATCTAGCACGACCTCCTGCCTCTCTCAGTAGCAAAATGCTACAACGCCAACAACTTGAGAAAACTCTGCCTTGTGATTCTTATAGGATTCCTATGCTGCTGAGCTGCAGAGAAGCAGCTGATGAACACAGCAGAAGGGAAGCAACTGGTCTAGTGTCCGCGACAACTCACAGCTTCGTGTTCCAGATCCAATCGCTCTCGCAGCTTATTACTCTTTCTTGGTATGAGAGAAAACTCCACTTACAGTTTCCATTCTCTGTAGTGATGCTTACGTGACTAGAAAAGCTGAGGTACTACAAGCAGATACACAACTCCCATTCAGCAAGGTGTAGCATCTTTTGCACAGAAGAGGTTCTGAAGAACAGGCTCACTGTGGATTGGTACATCTCTCCATTTAATGTATATGTAGAAAATAAGCTATGATTTTTCAAGAAAATGGCATTACAGCACATAGGGCAGTAAAAAAAATATATATGTATATAAACACACAAAGAAATATCCCCATAGAATATAAAGATATATATAAAAAAGGCTATATATACACTTTTATATATATAACTCTTTCTATGTGTGTATATATATACACACACGGATTATTCATATATATGCATACACACACTTTATATAACACCTTACAAACTTACTACCTTAGAACAGAAATAAACTACAGCTCTGTCCCCTATAACATGCGAAGGTGTAAAACTCTGTGTGTGTGTGTGTATATATACATATGTATATTAGGAAAATAAATGGCAAAGACTAAAGGGTTTACCATTTGAAGATAAATATTAAATTCCACTGGTCACAGTGTATTATTTTATTCATACATCTACCCATGTTTAAATTAATTTGTTAAACATCCATGCAATTCTTCTCCACACATTCCATATTTAATTATGTTTGCTGCTACATTGCTAGCACGTGTGGTGTGTTCAGGTTTTTTGTTTGTTTTGAACAGCCAAACCTAAAACATTGATTAACATTAGTATTCTCTATGTGTTTAAAATGGGGAAAAACATGACAATACAATTATATATACTAAGTCATTGCTTAACTTGCTCACCTTCCTATTGCTCTAGCATACAAGAAGTGTCTTGAAATTATATTTGTATTAGTGGCATCCAGCTCGGAAGCACTACAGGCTAAAACAGTATTCAATATCAATTGTCTTCAGCCACATCTACACAATTCAGTATATTCTTGTATGAATGTTGTATCAAAGTCCTAACAAAAAAAAAAAAAAAAAAAAGAGTATACATCATCAACTGTTTCTTTTTGGTGTAAAGGAACATCATTTTAACATCACTAATCACACCTGCACCCAAAACAGGAGCGTCAGTATGTTCTGAAAGCCACCGTACATGTACAACTTGGAGCTGAAGCACAAGGGTAGAACTTGCTCATGTCACTGTATTCAATAAACTACTGCAGCCTGTTCTGGAAATCCGGTCCTCTGGTTAGACCAGGACAAAGAAGAAACAGAAACTTTTATTCTATTCCTACTTGCCATTTTCTTTGGCATTGAGGCCTGGGATGCTTTACTGAGGAACAGAATGGAAATTTCGTTAAGAATCACCACAGATTCAGATTAAAGCCCTCTTGCTTTGTAATGATGACTAAGTTGCACTCTCTCTACAACTTTTCTGTTTTTAGAAAAACTGCCTTATTCGTACTAACATTATGATCTTCTAAAACTTTTGAAAGTAAGATTACTAGATTACTTTGGCATTTTAGTATTACCAGAAGCAACCTGGTGACAGCAAGGATTTATGGAACTGTGTGTCCATGCAAGGCACAAGAGGAAGTATCGTTTCCCGTACTCTAATGAAAACGCAGCGTGACTGGCACTCCCTGTCATCTATGTCCTTGCATCTTAAGGAAAATAATTTCTAATAATAATAATGGACAACATTAGCAAATATTTTCTAGAGCTCAATCAAGTTAAGCACATAATACTCACATATAAGATACTCCCGCCAAGAACAGCGGCTCAGATTCTGAAATGTGCTTGTTCTCCCTTGCGCCCATGGCACTTTCTTTGAAAGTAAAGCACATTTCTCTGAATAGTTAAGTTGTACAGGTTAGAGTTGGATTAAGGATGTAACTTAATTGAAAGAAAAAGATGTAAAGATGTAAGTAATATTTAAATAATTCACTAAATTAGCATTAATGAAAAACCACATTAAATACTAATCACTGGGATATAGGTAAGAAATATAAACACTATGCTAAAAGATGCAAACAGAGTATCATACTTTTCCATCCCCTTTATTGATTTCATTTGATTAAGGATAACTGTATGCTTGCAACTGCATAGAAGAGCTAAACAATATGTTATCAATTGTACAGTATCAGTGACGACAGGTAGTGGTCCAGTGAAGATGTGGAGATGCTCCACTCAGTGGGGTATGGAAGAAGGCATATCCCTGCTGTGTGCCACGCTCCATACTTGATGTTAAAATGACAATAAGAACAAAAGCAGTTGGCACTATAATCCCAGATCAACAGCTGGCATTCCAGTCCTAAATGGCAAATTCCTGTCGGGAATTTAGAGCCTTCACCGACAAAATATACTGTTGCTTTTTACAATTGTAAAAGGCAGAATAATACAAGTGAGCATAAACAAGAAGTGATAAAACACAGTTGATGAGCATAATTGAAGGCCTCAGTAAAAACTCTATAGCCATTAGAATTAGGAGCAATAAAAAGGACATTTAGCCAACTTTCCTAAGGAAACAACGCTGAGGCTACCATTTCCATCTGCTTGTCCCCACACTTCACTTTTAAGTTTTGAACTTAAGATTTAAGAGGGTCTGATACAGATATCCTAGAAAAAGCTGATTTCATGTCTGAGACTAGATCGACAGCTAAAGGAGAGAAATCAGTAAGTACTCCCACTGGGAGAAAGGCTCTGGCATAAGTTTACAAATTACTGGAGACCAGAGAATGCATACAAGAGAAACAGAACTTATAATTACCTCAAAGCAAGGGAAAAGCTTCAAATAAAACATTACAGTCAGCTGTGAAACAGGTTTGTAGGAAGCTAGGCTACATTATTTCTGCCAGTCAAGGATTATTTGTACTTTACAAATACCAGGAACAAAATAAGTCCTAGCAATGGCATACTTATTAGTTAGAGGTGTTACAGAGTGATGCATAAATTTTTTGAAGTGGTTAATGAAGTATTTTTCTCTTCCACTTTGGAAGATAATAAATGTTGTAATTGTATTTCTGGCAAAATACTTCCTATTCCAACTGTAGCAAAAAGAGACAGTTAAACAATTTACACTGTATGTAAATATTTTTAAATCCTGGGTTACATAGTTTGAACTCAACGGTTTTGAAATAACTTAACAAGTAAGGTGATGATGTTGATTTTTAATATATCCTGGAATAATGGAGAAATACCAGGGGAGTGGGGAAGCTGACATTCTATCAGCAGTTTGAAAGGATAAACAGGATAACTGTGTGGTCACAGGTCACAGTCAGCTTGAGAATTGTGTCCGGGAAAAACAATGAAGAGTTGATTTAGAACATACATAGTAAAGATTTAAGGCATCATGCCAAGCAAATCAATACAGTTTGAGAAAGAAAATAAATGGTCTGTCAAACTAAAGACCTCTCTAGTGAAATATTTAGTCAAACTGTTCCCGATAAAAGCACTTTTTGTTCTTTAAGTTCATTATATGCACGCTGCAATTTCAATTAACACATTTTAGGTTGTAACGCAGTATGAAGCCAATTATCTAGCTAGTGTTTCTTCAAAAACAGTTAAATCAGAAGGTTACTACAGAATTATGCTGGTTTTAGTGATTCCACTGAAATCTGTTCTTGTTTCAGTCCCCTGCAAAATATACCAACGATCTGGAAGATCAAGTTTACAGACAACACAAAAAGGCACACTGGAAACTACTAAAATAGTCTGGGTTACTTGGCAATCTGACTTCATTCAGCTGGCCAAATGCAACCTTATGTACACATGTAAGATCTCAGAGATGGAATAATACACTATAGAAAGCAGAAGCGTGGCAAAGAATTACAATGACATAATGTATAACTGAGGGAAACGATAAAATTTTGATGTGATAAGGTTACTGAGTGAAGAATTACAGTGACTTCTTACACGTAGTTATAACTAGCTGAAAGTATTGAGGAAGAGGTAGTATTGTACTGTTACACTACACTGGCAAAAATCGGAAGTATGGACACAGAATTACTGTCTAAGAGATGTGTAAGAAATGAGAAAACACCTACAAGAATGAATCAAGAGTAATCTTCTCAGTGAGGAAAATTTCATACTGGTTTATCTAGGAACAGGTTAAAGAAAGTAATTAATTCTCTTAAATCTCTGTGTCAAGAAAGGGGTCGTCCTCTACAATAAAAATACTGCAATAGTCAACTCAGAGTTGCATTGCAATACCTGTGCTTCAGGTATCTGATGTGCAGTGTGGAACTGACACCGTAGTATTCAGGAAGTATAATCTCCGCACAGTTAGAACACACCAGAGGACAGCATCTATCTACCCCTCTCTCTCTCCTTTGCACCAACTCAAGCTGGTACAACCAGAGTACCATGATGTGAGGCAATACACACACAAAAAAAAAAAGGGTACAATTTTTCCAAACAGCAAGGCCATGTACCTCCACTTATGGTGGCAGCCACACAGCTCCTACTTTTACCTTTACCTCCCCCCAAATACCATGTCTCACAAAATGCATAAGGGCAATAGAATCCAGTGTTTCCCTTCCAGGAGAACACGCTAATCACTAACCATGGACTGCTTCTCACTCGCTTTCCTCTGATGCCATATACTTGCAGCTTTTGATTTACAGTGCTTCAAATTCAAGCATGGAGTTGCCTCCATTCAGCCTGTCTCGGTTACCTGCTGTTTAGGTTACAGTCATGCAGACAGAAGAAAGCAAAGTGAATCCTCTACGGCTGAAAATATAACTGAATCCAACACATCTACTGCCTGAACAAAAGGAAGCCATTAGTACCACCTCCTTTGCTCGTACAAAAGGTGATGTTCAGATGTGTCATGCATGTAACACACCTGTATGTGTTATAGCACAATCACATTGGATACATGGCTCCATGGACATCGGTCAACCTCAGGTTACAGCCAGCACCGATCTCCTGCTTAACCTCCAAATAATGTTTTCTCATTATTTCCTTTGTGCTGGTATTAGCGTTTGGATAGTTGAGCAGATCAGGGAATTTACTTGGATGGAATTAACCAGACAAAAACAGTCGTTAAGTTAAAATGACTGCAAAATCATTCTTTAGCATTGTCCTACTTAATTTCTGACCCCAAAACTATTTTGGGGGTAGATACAAGACAAGATACTTTCAGAATTTTTCTATATCAAACACCTATCTGACGAAGCAACATTTTTGCCCTTGGTACTGAGTTTTATTTGAAAAAAGTCTCAGTCTTGTTTTAAGCAACCTATGTAATTTTTGGATGTGACTCAGTGTTCCCATTATCTCACATGAAGCAAGTAACTACATCTCATACAGCAAACTAGACAATAATGCAGCAAGGATTGCAAGAAGAGATGTGTTGTATTAGAACAATTGATATATTTAGAAAACACTCAAACAAGCTTTTAGGCAGAAAGCACCCTCTGGGTTTAGATATCACTGTAATCTTAGTGATAAATATAATTTGCTAGCACTTGTTCAAGCACTGTCATTTAGAAAAAATAAGAAAAGATTTAAACAGTATTAAGGTGTTTGCTTTTGTAACAGACTTGCATTAACCATTTCGAATAACATAATAGAGATGTGTATATATATATATATATATATATATATATTTCATTTTATATTCAAGGTTCTACCACACAGCTGCAAGCATGCTGTGCTAAAACTTAGACTCCAGTAGTATCTAAGAACAAAGGGTAATTCAAGGCAGCATTTTAGCTTTAGCATCTTGTTTTCTGACATGCTTGATCTGTAGCTCTGCTTTATTATCCAACTTAAAATAAACAAAAATAAACCTTGCAACCTTCTCTAAGCGAGTCACGCACTATGAACTAATCTAAACATTCCCTTGTTTCTCAGTCCCACAAATGTGTGATCTCAGAATTATTAGTCCCATTCAAGAAGTTCAAAACTTAACTTGTGCTACTGCATGAAAAAAAAAAAAAATTAAAACAGGTGTTTACAGAGTAACAGACGTACTGAATGCTAACTTCATTAACTTCCATTAAGCTAAATGACTCACAAATGGCATTTAGATCAGTAGTAAATCATCATCTAGGTCAGCAGGAAGCTCATTACAGACTGACAATCCAAGTGACAGAAACACTTTTCTACAAGTGCTATAGTAGTAATTTCCTGTGTGAAAGCCTTGCTGCTTTCCTGCATTCCTCAGGGGATGCTTCTTCTCAGAGGATGTTACTCTTCCCCAGGAAGAGGAAGGAACCAGTTGTTATTGGATGTGTGGGCTGATAGCTGTCGGGCATTTTCTGCATGCCACGGAATCAGCTGTGAGAACTGTGAATACAGCTTAGATTCCCAGCTGAAGCAGGGGAAAACACTGCTTGGGCAGACAAGGTCAGAGCGCACACATACAGTATCTCAGGAAGTTGAAACAGAAATAATACCTGGAACTTCCATCCCTTTAGTTCCCAGAAATGTGCTGATTTGCTAAAGGAACAATATACAGACGTGGATCAACTTGAAAAGCATTCCTGAAGCATTGCACTGTTGCCATGATTAGGACCCTATACAAAGTAAAATATTGCCAGTTCTAAAAGTCATCTACAGCAAGCCAGTTACCTTACAAAACAGTACCAATAGTCCAGCAATAGCATCTGTTCATAATGTCACTATAGGCAAAGCCAACATAATTAAAAAAAATGCCTTGTGAGGAAACTAAATATTGAAGCTTAATCTTTTATATGGTGGGGGGTGGTAGTGCCGTAGATCTTTTTTTTTCCCTGTTAGGTCCCTTTTCTGATCTTCCTATCCCACAGTAACACAAGCTCCCTCCGTATGTGCCCTCTTGCAGGGCAGGTCACCAGTAGCTAGTCCATGCCTAGTCCAGTATCAGTGAGTGAATTCAGCATCACATCCCACCGGCTTTTTCTTTAGTGGCAGCATTAATACGTTTCCCTACTCTAACTCCTTATTGCCAAACTTGGTTAAAAAAACCCAAAACAAACACCAACAACTATTTGATTCAAAAATTACCAAGGAGATAGGATAGAGACAGACAAATAAACAGTACAATCTCACAAGGTACATTTCCTCAGGAAAGCAGACTAAAAATAGTATAGGAAATACTACGTTCTTCCACTCTCTAGTGCCCAAATTCAGAATTCTGTCTCCAATGAAAACTTGACTTTCTCTCAAGCTCCAGTTCACTCAAAGAATATAATGAAGCCTATTAAGGAACACCAAGACATGTATTATTACCTAATTATGTAGCGGCACAACACATTTCCTGTTCTCTCCTTGTAAACCAGCAGTTACACGCTGCGTTAGAATAGCATCACTGCAAAATGCAAGGGCCATTTGGATCATATTCTTCTTTTATTACAAATACTGAGTTCACCTTCATGTATCTGATCTTTAAGTGTTATTTGATGCTAGTGGTATCAAAGCATATTGCTTTTAAGATTAAATATGCAAAGCTTTTTAAACATGCCTGCGCCTCTACAGAGGCTCAAAATGCAAGTTTAGAAATTCACTGTTCAATATGCCAAATGATTCATCTTTTTGGCACCTGTGACAGGTGATGAGCCATTTTGTTCACATGTACCATACCTTCTTTGGAAGGCCCCGAGCTGGGCAAGAGAAAAGGCTGTCTCTACTGCCTCATGGTTGTTCCAGATGGATTAGGTGTAGCCTTTGGGAGGGATGGGAGACTTTGCTTCCCTGAGAGCAGCTGAACATGTTTAGCCACAGAGCTGTGGGGAGCAGGCAGCCTATCCTCTTCCCTCAGCCCCACACACTGCACCTGCATAGAGTGCAAAGAGAAAGGTCTGTCTGGAGTGTGCTGCGGGCCAAGATGACACTAAAAATTGCTTGTCTAAGAGCAAGATGGGACACAGAAAAGGATTCATTTGCAAAGACATATGAGCAGAGTTTACAAATTTTTTACAATTCTACTGCACTGAACACTTCTCATTTCCTCTATTTACTGCATTTATTCTATGTACCTATAAGACCTAGCATCAGAGGTTCAGAGCCTGTTTGAGAGGTTTTGGTATGTTCATCTATGGAAAAGGTGTAGACAGTTTTACCTCAAAACTTTGGAGAAACAGGATCTCTTTACATTATTCCCCAATTTCATTCCATGTTTGTGATCATGGAGTTGGCAGTTTGTTCAAATACGCATTTACTGGTAAACAGAAGAATGGCAGTACATGAAAAAATCCATAGCTATTCAGGGAGCCGCTTTTCTTATTTCTCTGTCTGGGAGCAAGGAAGGTAAGGTGATGGGAGAGGCTGGGAACTGTCAATTTTTATCAAAGCCCTTCTACTGGTGTGATCACTCCTCAGTGCAGAGCTCTGTCTAACTGGCAACTGAGTGTTGGACAAGGAACACAAGCAGGACATTTTTCTCTCTCTTTAAAAAAAAAAAAAAAAAGAAAAAAGAGTACAATGATTCCAGTCTTCATTTCAACGGGATGGTGCCAGAACTTTCCTTTGGTAGAGAAAAATGTATGAATATCATGCAACGATCAGAGTTTAAGTGAAAGGCTAGATGTCTGAGGTCCCAAGAAAACTTGACATTCATGAACTACAGAAAGCTGTTGTGCTTTCAGATGAACTATAACAAGCAGTAAGGGCAACTACTGTGCACACTGAAGTGCCATATGAGTTTTGCTTTACTGGCTGTTCCCTTCTCAATTGGACTTGGGCCCCAAATTCCTATTCTTTTCTTTCTTCCTTTTCCCCTCCCATTAACCTCACTGGAGACAGTTGGCGTTTATTTCCATGTAAGGCTGGAGCCAATAAAGCATGTAAATTAGAATAAATTTGAAGTTGCATGGTAAAGAAAACATGCAGTGTTTTTAGCCTTTAAGATAAAACTTCTTTTGTCATCCTTTTCTACAGGATTATGGAGTTGTGTTAAGCCATCCAAGGAAGCGACATTGTTCAAGATCTTTTCAAAAGTTCACATGACGAAGAATAGTTGTGAAAGCCTTCATGTACACAGAGATGAAAGAATAGATGCAAATTTTGCATTCATAATTGCTGTCTTTGCAAAATACATGAGGTGGGTTTTAGTTTTTTTGTTGTTGTACTCAAAGACAGGAAAAAAGTGTCAAAAATACCTCATCCTGAAATACATACTGGGGAAGCAATGTGTATAGGATAATTTGAGAGTACAGATAGTTCTACTTTTGTGCATCAAGACACCTACTACAAATGCAGTACAGATAAACTAACAGTCTTACCTTGAGGAACAAAATTTGCACACACTCTTATTTGCTGTCACATATTTTACAAGTTGGGGGGTGGGGTGGGGGGTGTGAAGAGGAATTGATTTGGCCACTCTCTATTTTAAAACATAGTATGTTCCTTTTGCTCCAAACAGGAAACAACCCTTATCTTTCCCCTTCCGATAATTAATCCAGTTTTAACTTTGTAGAAATCACACTGCAAGTGAACAACGAACACGTCTTGTTTTCAGTGTTAACTAGCACTGGAAGAGAAAGAAGAGCAAACATCTCCCAGGCAGCACAGACGTTCTGACTTCCAGATTACAGTACATTGCTTTGCTTCCTCCAAATCCTGTTTACATGAGCAAGGTCAGGGAATGGAACATTAGAGAGCCTCTACAGTGATTTCCTGCTGCTGTCAGTAAAAGCTACCGAGACATCATCAACTTTCCCTTGCTCCCAACAGCTTATCAGGGACCGGAGGTTACCAATGTATTGCCTTACAGACTTGAAAAAAACGAAAAAAAAAAACAACCAAACCAAAAAACTCAGCCTCCCTCAAGACTAAAAGTAAAATCAGAGGATGGAACAGGAGGAAATAGTCCCAAAGGGAAACAAGACTTCCAATTTTTCCTTTTCAATAGTTCAGAAAACAAAGGCAATATGAAGCTGCTTGACACACAGAGAAGAAGGGGTAGGAGAGAGGCAGGAATGCTTTCAGAGTCTTCAATGAGATAAAAATAAACACCACCCCCAGCCCCCAAACCTCGACCTCAAGTCAGTGAACATTTTTAGAGTGTAAAAGGCTGGAACACACCTCACTTTTAATAACTGCAACATATGAAGGCTTTTACCATTGGAAAACACAGGGCATTACGCAAATACCAATTAGTTAAGTATATATAGCTTGTTCTTACACTGGTTTCAGCAACACATCGGAGAAATTAAAAAATGAATCATCAAATTCAAAGCTTTTTTCCTGACAATAATAATACACAGACAAGAATTCTTAATGTTTTTGTAATTATAGTCCAAAAAAAAGCAAAGCAGCTCCATACTGAAGACTACACTAAAGTTTTTCCACCAACACAATGACCACATTCCCTTCATTATGTTTACAAGGAAGTTGCATCAGTGTGAATCTGAGATGAAAACAGGTTTTTCACCATGTTCCAAAAGAACTGGCCTTAAAGCTTTAAGCTGTTTAGAATTCAGGGAGTTTAATAATTTAAACGTTTTCTAGCAAAAACCCTACAAGAAAAGTCATACTGCATATCTTGGCTTAATTTTTGAAGGAAGAAAATACAAGCACATTTAAAAAAATACACAGAAGTAGGCATTTTAAGTGTGGAAGTTGTTATGGATTGTTGGCTTTGATGAAGCAACAAATTAAAATTCCTTGAAAGGAAGAGGAGGAGTGGGAGGAAGAGATAATATCAGTATTTCCTCATACAGATAAAGCTCAAGGTATACATGAATTGCTAGAGAAATATCTAAACATATATTTTAAATTCACAATAAAGGATTAAGAGTGTCAAAATTTTAAATATTTGTTTTTCAAATCTTCTCCAGGCAGATTGTTGTCAAGAACAGATGACAGTGATACTTAACTGCACCTTAATTGTCTGGAGTTGGGTGTCCTGTTTTGGTCTGCTCAATACAAGACAGACATTGACATCCTGGAGCGAGTCCAGCGGAGGGCGAGTAAGATGGTGAGGGGACTGGAACACATGATATACAAGTAAAGGCACAGAACCAGGTTTGTTCAGCCTTAGGAAGGAAGGATACAGGGAGATCTTACTGCCACCTCAAATATCTAATGGGTGGACAGAGAGAAGACGGAGCCAGATGCTTATTAGAGGACCACTGTGATAGAATTAGAGGCAACAGACATGTTGGAACATACGAAATTCTAGCTACATACTGTAAAAATAAAATAAAAATATTTTCACCAGTCAAACACTATAGCAAACTGCCCAGAGAGGTGGTGGAATCGCCATCCTTACACATATTAACATATGAACTGAACAAGGCTTTTAGGAACCTGATAAAAGTTGGCCTTGCTTTAAGGGGGAGGTTAGATGAAATGACTCCAGATATCCCTCTCAACCTATGCTGTTCTATCTTTTTTATTAACAAATCTTTACAGAAGGGAAGAAAATAAATACCTTTTTGCTCTGCCACAAGTCATCTTGTGGCAGAATTTTGAAGGCATGAATTTTGAAGCAACATTTTTGTAACAAAGACTGTAAAGCCAGCCAGACAGCAATCAAAAGGATGCTGTCTCTAGCAGGTCAACTTATTCCTACTATGAGTTCTGGGCACAAAGTTTTATACACTGTTCTCATATCAAAAGAATTAACAAAGGAGATTAAGTGATTGGCAGATTTACAGGTATATAACAAAGAATTACAGTATAACTATCCATTTGACTTCTGTGATCAGTATTAAGATCAGGAAGTAATGAACACAGAGTATTTTAAAGTGAAAATAAATTATAGCCACCACAATCCACTATCTGCCAAGCCTACTAAAGAGATTTCTGTAAGGCTGCAAATTACTTTTGACGTAAGTTATCTTAAAGAACCATAATTCCATTGGGAAAACACAACATGATGACTGATAAACATTAAAATATATGAAATTATCATCTCTCAAGTAAAAGTTATTATGTGATTATTTGCTTCAAATTAAAGGTTTCTCTTCAACATCAACCTCTGTCTCATGATCTTCAATAAATGCTCTTAAAGCATTTTATAAAAGTACCTTCCAACATACCTTTTCATAAAGCATTCATGACAAAATAGAACAGCAGAAACCACACCTGCTGTCTATTCACATGTATTAACCCTTCAGCCACACAAACTCTTGTTATGGTATCTAAAATTACTCAAGATACAACTTATGCCTTCACAGGAACAGATTCAGAGCTAAAGGAGAAATTCTCATTTTAACCCAATTCTAGAACAGTACGTCTTTTAGATCTCATACCAGTAGAGCATATTTCTCCTCCTACGAAACCACCGTTAAAACATTGCTTTCCTTTCCTCCCACATGCAATACCAATGTCATATGAAAAGCTAACACTAGAAGTATCTAATCCTATGGTTCTGCCTTAAAATGTGCTACTTCTTTTTTCCTCCTAGAGAACTACTAGATGTCTTAAAAGGAGAAAAATTAAAACATCACTTTTGCAATTTTATCAGTGAGGCTATTATTCTTTAGGTTTCCCATTATTTGCAGATAAAGACAGAGTTACAAAAAAGTGTTTGAGAATAAGCCACAAATTTTAACAATAATATTTTGATATAATTAGCATGGGCTTATAATTGGAATTTGTGCTTAGTGTATGGGTACAATTACTAGTATAATGCGAATGCTTTGCTATTACACCATCTTCTGGTTAGCCTTGGGAACTGTGAAAGAAAGCTGAAGTTGAGAAGTTAAGATACTGAGCTCTGACCAGTTGACAATTGTTAGAAAATACATTTCATTCATACAGACAGAGTGCATTTCTCACAACACATTAGTTTAAGCTATACCCTATCTTTCCCCCTGCCCGAAAGCAACTTACCAAACTGAAAGTTGAAGAGGAACTAATCTCTATGACAGGTGGGTCAAGTGTTTGTGTATTAGTCACATCAAAGTTAGGGTTGACCTGTTGAAAATGAATTATGATGTTATTATTTCAGCACCAATAGAGAAGGGAAATAAGACTGAAATAAAAAGGACCACTTGCTGCATTAAGGCACCACTATTCACTAAGGACTTGAAATAGGCTTTAAAACGTGTAAAAAATAAAGGTAGGATGTTACCCTCCAACTGTGTAAAATGCAATAATATAATACAGAAAGAGAGTCCAGATAAGCATTTATTACAGAAATACAGTTTATACTTCATAAACATCCATCACCCAAAACTAACTCAGAGAGATCCTACCACAAGAGGTACAAGTATTAAGAAGTTCAGTTGTACAACAAAACAATAAAAATGAAGTTACAAGAAATCCATTTCAAATTAGTATTTAAGACAGCTAACTCAAACCTGCCCAAGGCTGAAGCCGTGCAACTAACAGAGTGGCCAATGATGCTGCTGAAATACTGAACAGGAAGAAGTATTCAAACAGCTTCCCAACTCTGTAACTGTCCCTTGCAGGTGCTTTTGAGCTTTTTTGCATGTGCACAACAACTATAAGGGCTCCTGAAAGTCATCTTTGAGTTTTACTTCCCAGCATCAATCAGCAGGTGCAGTTGTAGGCCATCTTTCCCATTCCTCCTTCCACGAGGAGGACTGTCGCCAGCAGAAGTGGTGTACTGCCCTGGGTAACTCTGGACTTGAGAACTGTCTTCTAGGAACAATGCTCAATTACCTTGTTATAGTCCAAGGACAGCAGTAGCCCTCCGCTTGTGGAGGTTTCCATACACAACTACGCAGCACTCTTTTACATTACGCTGGTCCCCTGCCTGTTGTAGCTTACTTAGGGCACATCCTCACTCACAGTCTCATACTGCAGCCTATAAGTCCCGCTACCATTCAGCCTGAGCTAGGATCAATGTGGTTGCAGCCACTCTGGCTCAGCAAAGCATAGGAAGGTGCGCACCAAGCCTGTCCCTGAGCCTGAGTTGCCTTATTGACGTGGGTGCATCATTAGCACCAAAGCTGGAAGTGAGCACACACTCAGCAGCCCAGATCCATCAGTTCCCGACTCACACTCAAGTTCCTCAAGTCATCTATCACAACCAAACAGACATACCGTCGACATGCTTGCTTCCTACACGACAACTCCGATTGTCAAAATAACTTGAAGAACACTGTTGTGGAAAGCAGGTAGGAGGTAACACTGAATCACTAATCTGTGACAAGTTAACTGGCCAAACACAAACCATGCTGTTCCTAAAAACACAGGAAAAACTGCTTTATATTGGGATAATGTCAGAGGCTGACTGATACATCAACACAACATCTGCGATTTTGACATCTTGGTATCACAGTTGGACCACTCACTTATTGTTGGTAACAGGAGTTAATCTATAACTTTAGCAGTATTTTGCTAATGTCCTTTCAGGAAAGTGAAGCATTAACAAAATGTAAGAGAATATAAAGTTTGAGAAAGCTGCTGCTTTTATTTATCTTATGGTTTCTACCTAAGGATCAGAATAGTCTCCCTGTAAAAATACGTGTGCACATTTTCCCTACCGTTGTTATTATCTAGGTACATGGCAGCCTAATATGTTCGCCCTCTCAGCGTGATGTATGGAAGTACTATTCTTATTATTTTATGAACTGACAAAATTCACAGAAAGACTACATGACTTTCAGATCACCGAGAAGCCTGGTGTAGTAGAGAGACATGAACTTTCCTCATTGCAACCTTTTATCAGTAATCCAACAGCAGCCTCATCAGAGGCAGCATTAATTCCAGCCATCTTACCTGAAAGTGGGAAAAAGCAGCCCCAAAACTTACACTTACCTAATGACAAGGGTAAATTTTAGCTGCTGAAAGTTTATTAGATACAAGGGTCATTTTATTTTGCCTGTTCAAGGAGAAAGAACTTACTATTTCACCTGAAGACTGTCAAAACTCTGGCTCAGCCAGAGCTGCTCACTCAGTAACAGCTTCAGTGCTACTTCCACATGCAAAAATCCCTGACGCTAGGGTCCATACATTGGCATATAGACTTTTAGGTCAGAGATCCATTCACTAAGTAGCTAGAATGAGATCTTAAAACTGGAATTAGCAGCCATGGAAGGCAGGCAATAGCATCTTGTACTGGCTGAAGCGTTTTCATTGAGTTCATTTGGATTTCCATAACTTATATGCAGAAATTTAGGTTAAAACTAATAGAAGCAAGATCTTCCTTGGTAAATGCGGGTGGAGGAGGGGCAGGGAGGAAGATGATCAGCAAAGTTTACTAGCAAGCTAGAGGTAAAGAGACATTTAGATACAGATGTTACCTGATTATTCAAGGTGAAAGTGATCCTCACACTTTGCAGCACTCACAAATCAGAGATGACAAGCTGTCCTTAAGGGGAGATCTTAATTCTGTTTTTAAGCTAGTTCACCTTTCTGAGTAGCAGTGCTTATCTCTTTCTTAGATTCAGTTTCAACAAGCCATTCTTCATCCATGAGCTCTTTTTTGTAGGTATCCTGTCTTTTAATTCAGATTATAGGTGCATCAATTGAGAATGAGCTACCCAGAGACAATCAGGAAAACTCTTCCCGCTACAGGGTCATCAGAGATGACGACTTAAGTTTTCCATCAATTTGTAGAAATTGGAATCAACTCTTACTTTCTTCTGATTTTATCAAAAAGACTTGGAGGAAAAAAAAAGGGAAAAAGGAGAAGTAAAGCCAGGTAACACGGCTTAAGTAATAACTTTCCATTTATCTCAAATTTCTACCATTTTAACTGAACTTCTCCTTTAGTTTCTTCTCTACAGAAACATGATTAATGAAAGTGTCCTTTGCATATAGGATTGCTTACCACTTTATCAGAGTTAAAGTGAGGAAGAGAGGAACAGCAAACTTTACTTCCCTCCCCGCTATATATACCCTGTCTATTTGATTAAACAGGCAGATGTCCTAAAGAGCTTACATTTGTTTAGTGCCCGGCATAACCAGCGTCATTTGCTTCTGACCTTCAGTCAGTCCTGCAATAAATATAATTAATGCATTATCTGAGTCTCAATCATACTATGGGCAGCTAAGCTAAAGTCTTTTTCTGACATGCATCATTTGGGTACTGAAAAGAAGAGAGGACAATGCATCTGCAGGACTCTGCAGAAGAGGGACAGCAGGTGCTTATCACCTATCAATACTCTAATACAGAGGAGGAGCTACTATAGTATTATTACTAATAACCCTTAAAACATCTTCTTTGTGATAATATCTCCTTGTTATATACATCAGAGATATTTAGACTGAGTTAGAATCATAGAATCATTTAGGTTGGAAAAGACCTTTGAGATCATCCAGTCCAACCATCACCCCCGCTCTACAAAGTTCTCCCCTACACCATATCCCCTGACACCACATATAAACGACTCAAACACATTCAGGGACAGTGACTTCACCACCTCCCTGGGCAGCCTGTTCCAGTGTCTGACCAGTCTCTCTGTGAAGAATTTTTTCCTAATGGCCAGTCTAAATGGTTTTCTTGATACAGGGTTGCTAAATAAATAGATGGTATGATGAAGTTAAGAAAATATGCTCTTTACGTGAAAGCGTCACATCCTGGAGCTGGAATGGAAGTCTCCTCTGCATATAGTTCTGCCTACTGCTTTATCAGAGGTAAGGGGAGGATGAGGGGCACTGCAGACACTGACTAGGGGTGCAGGAACTGTCATTGGCCATATTAAAAGATATATCTATATATACAGAGAGAGAGATATAAAATTGTTAAGCAACAAAGTCAGAAATAGCAACGTGTCTAACGAAAGCACAAAAAAAGGAAGGCTGTAGTTAAACTCTTCTTGCAAATATTCATGTTTAATATTGCACTAAGAATTAATTTGGTAAGGGAATGAAGTTAAGTGTAGAAGTTTCACATGATTCGATATTTCCTGACAAGGTGATGTAGTTAGCTGTCAAATAATCTCACCAAACAAATTTGGAAAAAACTTAAATTTAAAAAACAAGAAAGGAAAACCAGAACACTAAAAAGCAGGGCAGCAAGAGCTGTCATGTGTTAAAGGTTTTCAAAAACACTCTTCCAAAGCTTTCTTTTAATTACTTGGTAAACTGATATATCAGTATTTTCATTATCTTCTTCTAATATGATGACACAATTATCACATTTTGATCCATAACACAAGAAAATATATTTGAAGGAAGGTTTATACAGAACCTTTCATTTAAGGAATTACAGATTTCTAAAGACTGAAGTGGAGTGAAACCAAAATATATTATTTAAAGGAAGTGAGAGGCAGGATTAGGATCACTGCTTAGGACAGAGAACTAGGGGAGGAACAAAAGAAGCAGGTCCAACTGTGCGATTGACAGCCATATGCTATAAGTAAATGACTATGCCCCTACAGATATCCCTCCACTGATTTTAGTAAATTATATCAATCACCCCCCCAAAAAAAAAGCTACCCTTCGCATTATTTTTATAATGTGTTTCATAAGATACTGGTGTTATCTCAAAAAACTAAAAATTAATAAAATTAAAAGAGGAATTTTTAAATGACTCACACAAAGTATTTCCTAAGAAAGTGATGTAGCTAGCTGTGAAATAGTCTCTCCCAACAAACCAAGAGAAATTTAGCTTTCAATTGGATAAAACACTGCTCTTTGTGCTAGACTGGAGCCCTCAAGCCAAGTAAACCATATATTCTTATTTCTACTGCCACCTAGCGTATATTTGGATTTCCTTCATTTAAGAAAATATTTACAACTGAAAGTACACTAAAAATTTTAAGATGAAACTAAATCAACAGTAGCTTTTCATGCTCAAGATAGAAACACTACACATCTGAATATGTCCAAACCTCAATGCTATGTTTTTAAAGGAAACTATTATTTCTATCTTCCACACACTTTAAAGAGGTCTCAAGTATATGAAAGATTAGTTATGTACAAATATAGGAAATTCAGATATATAACTGTCATCAGGCAAAATGCATTTCTTTTAGTATAGTGCACTAAAAATGTATTACTGATTAAACATACTGTTTTCGAATGCCTCCAAAAGCTCCTTATTTCGAAGGGAGACAATGACTGTGATTTATCTCAGCTAAATTTAGACATACTGCTAGACACCTGTATTTGAGCTGGTCACCCAAGATGACCTCTACAGTCAGTGGAAAAAAGTAGGCTCCTTCAGAGAACAAGTAATTTACTTACATTTCCAAATTGTCTGAATAATTGTAATGATTCTAATCTTTAAACCTCTACTTACTTGAATATTCAAGAATCACATTGATCAGTGCAGTTGGAGAACAGTCATACAGATTTATAAGTCAAGAACATGAAATTCAACACTGCATTAAAATTCAGGCTACTGCTGGTCTTAAGAGGAGGAGATACAAGTAAGGAATTTATTGTGAAAGTTAATTATGCTTCAAAATGTAGGCAGGGAAAGAGAAAAACTAGAGAAGGTAAGTTAAATATTACAGGCTCTGTGTATAGCTTTGGAGAGTGAATAAGCAAGAGTTCTGAGAAAAGGTGAAAGTACACTCAAGCTTCATGTTTCAGTCGCTATCCTGAAAGTGAAATACCAGGTGATACCTGCATTCAATCCTTAATGTCCTTGTGCAAGCTGTTGCGTTCAAAACAGCATTTCCAACTGGTGATATACGAAAACACTATAACTGTCTCTGGACCCAGCTGAATAGATTTGACTAAAGCTAGCTCCATTTAATGTGCACTATTTTCCCAGAATCAAGTTCTGGAATAGCAGGGACCTTGTCACATTGAGGCAAGCAGGGATAGAGAAGCAACAAATATCCAAAAGCATTAGGAAACCTGGAAAGGCGTGAAACATTATGTATTAAAAATGCACGGCCAGAATTACTTCTCTTTTGAGTTCTACTTGTACATCTGTTGAACTTTTTGTGTTCTATGAATTCAAATTTTATCCTAAGGGAATCCATCTTCATTCCTTCTACAGAGGGGACTAAACCTAACCAGCACAGCATAACTCAAGGCAACATATTATAACGCATCTCAAGTGTCTAGGTGACATCGTAGTGGCTTGTAGCAAACCTTAAAAGGTCATTTATACTTTTAAATATCCTGGATTTGAACTGCCTCCTCTTCCTGCCTGTAACTCTTGCATATGTTACCAAGACTCTTGAAATACTGTTACTTCAGTTCAGATCAGTTAAGATCAATTCAGTTCATTTAAGATCAGTTCAGTTAAGTTCAATTATCTTCCCCATTTCTCATGAAAAAGAAAATAAACAGAAAGCAAACAGTTCTGCATTTTATTTGAGGTGCAGATGAGATACTAGGAAAAACTGTGTCATTACAATTGCTGCGCTGTGGTGGAACAGATCACCCAGAGAGACTGGGGAATCTCCGCCCCTCTTCAAGGCCCCCTAGACACAGCCATGTGTGATTTGAGGTACCACTGGCAACAAGACTAGATGATCTCCAAAAGCTCACTCTAACTGACATGTCTGTGATTTAACCCCTCCTTTCCCTGGTATATTAGAAACATGATAAGCCATAGAAAGATGAGGGTGGCGTGGCAGTGGAACTGCCGAGTGCTAAAATTCTCTCTGTTGCCTGTTGCTTAGAACAAGGTTGGGATGGTAAAAAAAAAAAATTTGAAAATGTGTGTTTGTGAGAAGGACAAAAATATTTTTCTTCATGGTTTTTTTCTCCACAGTACAGCACAGTGGAGCTAGAAATGCTGGGGTTTTTTTTTCAGTTACAGGAGGAAATATTTAAGAAGAGGGAACACTGAAAAATTTCAAGCATAGTTAGTACCACTGAAGCATGTTACTGCTGGTAGTAACCTGATACTAGTTTTGTCGGGATAAATTATGTCTCTGTCCAGATGGTGAGGTCTATTTTCCTCACCATAACAACAAAAAAACCCAACCCAACCATAATTGCTGTTGAGACAGACAGGAGGAGCAGTAAAAAAGGAAAAAACATATGGACCAATAGAACTTGATAACTTCACTTCAACACTGTCTAAACTAATACGTTAATTCTGAAAATAAGCTGCAAAGGAGATCCTAATGATTATTATTATATTATTTAATTTACAAATATAAAAATATAGTACATTACAGTAATATCAGTTTTGTTGAAACTATCACTGTTCTATATCAAAGAATATAATATACTTCATGTTTATTTGAGAGCAAGATATTCTACAGATAATGTGATGTTAACAGAAAACTAAACAGCAATCTGATTCTTAAAATCCTGAAATCAGGCCAGAAAACATACCTTAAGAGTCCAAGACTTTGCTATAACAAATGACACAACCATAGAGCCCTTTCACTACTACAGAGAAGCTACCCCAAAAACCTGTAAGCTGCTACGAATGTTACGACCATGAAGTGCAGACATGAGTTTAAGTGAAATGTGTCAAAGCTAACTCACAAATATGATCTTGACATTCAACTATCGAATTTCCTTTACATGCCCTTTCAGTATTGGTAATGAGGTGCTTCCTAGCTTTAGTTTAACTTTAGCCTGAACTCATCAACACTTTTCCTGAGCTTCTCAACTATCTCATCTTCTCAACTACCAGGGACAAAGAAAAAAAAAAAAAAAAAAGAGAGAATCTGGAAAATTGCTTTACAGACTATTCATGCCTTTGCCAAGCATCTGAGCAGTAGAGGTCTGGAAAAGTTGACCTGAAAAGAAAGCAACTGAACCCTAGAGCCATAAGCTACTGTGTGTGTTTAGTACACCTTATAAATGAGGTGCAATTTGAATGGGTCTTGAAGCAAACTGTTGATGCAGCAAAAGTGGTTTAAATCTGCTGGCAAACGCTGTGACTGAGTTTGTTCCAGCACTGACCACCTACACTGAAGGCTGCTACCAGGAAATTTAATTCAATTCATTGACCTTACAATGAATACAACAGAGAACTACTCTTCTGGCAGAGAAGTTTATGCAGCTTGTCATACATACAGTTGCCCCGCTCTCTTTCTGACCAAACCACTAAGCATCAGAAACTTTCACATCTGACTTGACAAGAGACTAGACACGTGAAAATACTTAATGATGGATTCTATCAGTGTTCCCTTCACCCACCAAAATACTGACAATCTTTATACTACTTACATATACACACACAAACCTCTCAATATCCTCAAATCTCTAGGTTTTAAAAGTCTGAGAAGAAACAAATGTCATGGCAGCAGGACTTGCATTTTATAATGCAAAAAAGGGTAATGGTGAATTTCTATAGGGCTCTATTAGTATATAACAGCAACCAAAAATTTCCTGGATTTATATCAGATACAGCGCTTGGATACTGGAGTTATCTGGAGAATATCAAAGAAGAGACAGAAGTACAGGTAATCAGAGGGTAACCACATAGAAGCTATCCAGCTCTACCAAGGGCAAGCAAACATATCCCTGGGGCTTTAGTGTATAATTATAGAATCATCATGGTTGGAAGAGACAATGGTTTTGTCTAAGGCATAGCACTGTTTACTATTTAGCATAGCTTTCAGACAACCTGACAAACACAGCATCTTTCAAATACTGACAGAATGTTTGACATTTTACTTTGGTTTCTTAATTCCCAATACTTCCAAGGGTCTTTGGGAGAAGGTTTGATAGTAAAGTAGCTACAAGATGAAATTATCAGAAAAATCAGACTACACAGACCTACTACTCTGTAGTGACATAAAACACACTTCCAGCCTAGAAAGGCTTTCTAAACTTCAATAGACATCAATATCTTCTCACAATACATAAAGGTCTTGGAAAGAGGTACAGCTTGTGACAATCAAGTATTTGACTTTCAGTAATAACACCACCTTGCCCTGCTTGTAATAACACATTTTGATGTATCCTAAAGCTCACTGAAGATTCAGGTATCTTCTGCAACAGTTTAACGTGTTACTTCAGCATAAATCAGAATATCACTTATGTTTTGTTTAAATCAGGCATAGGGTACAGACCTACACAAGAAGCATAAAAGGAATTCACCAGGATAAACCCGACAGCTTCAGCTAGCCTAGTAACCTTAATGTGGATTCATAAGCTATAGTCACTTCCAAAGTATTATACACAACAACAAACAGCTATGTGGTATACATAGAACACATTTAACTATAAAAGTTTGACAGATAGTGTTTACGAAAGTTTGTGGTTTCCTGTATTGCACTCACCTCAACTGACTGAAGTTTTTCATCATGGAGATGAGGTGACCTCGGATAAATATCAAGAAGATGAGGAGGATCATCAATGTGTGTTCTTCTAATATGGTGTTTAAGAACTTCTTTATAATCAAATGAATCAAAGTTGGTTTTCCATAGTAATACCTGTAAGAAGCCATTGTATCAGTAACTACTTGAAGCCTATTCAGTACATAACTATTCAGTGAAGTCTGTTATTACTAACAGATCACATCAGAATGAGCCTGCTGTCATCACTCAGTCCGATCTCTACTACAACACAGGCATCTCCCCAGAGTATCTTGTACTTCGAGTCGAATAGATGTGGTTCAGCCTATTTAAAATAATTTAAAAAAAAAAAGTCTTGAAAAAGATGTTTCAATAATCATAAAACAAAGCAAACTTCTGTCCCACTAGCCTGTATTAAGTTATTTTTCTGCCAAATCAAGGGGTCCTATACTATCAAATTTCTGTCCCCTATAAAGGCTTGCAGGTCAAACGAGAAAGTTTGAGGGGATAAGAGAAATGACAGAGTTCCACAGAACTCTAAACCACCTGGTTCCAGTGTTTTAGCAACAGGAATCTGGTTTTCTGAACCTTCTCCAATTACATTCAAGGTAGAAATAAAACACAACAGTCACACTATGGCCAAATGCAGAAGAGGAGTAGTAGAATGCAGAGGTAAGATAGCAGAAGGTAGTCTATCCAGCCTTATGGATAGACCAGGAAACCAAATCATAACCACAATGTTGCGCTCTCATATCACAAAACAATTGGATATGTACATAATTCAATTAAGTTTACCACAAGTTTACATGATTTGTGTCATCTTTATTACTTTAAGTGCTAAGGGAAAAAAGAAAGTAAAAAAGGAAGTTTATAACACTAAGACGACGGTAGTTTCCAAAAGTCCAATGCTGATTTTTATAGCTGCTCCCTAAATTAGGGGAAACAAAGAAGGGACCATGATCTGACTTAAAATTACTTGCCTGCCCAGCCAAAAATATTTTTAACAACCATTAAAAGTATTTCTCAGAAATTAATAACCTATACACAAGCAGCACAAATCAGATTTGTTCACAGAAATTCCAAGCATTTATTTAATGTACTCCTAAATATTTAATATATTCCTAAGTAGCTGCATTGTTAGAAACTACCTTCCAAAAGAATAGGTATAACTTTGGTCTTTCACTTAAAAGTACGGGCAAAAGGTCTTATGTCTTCCATGAAAGCAGGTAAATGAAATAATTTGTCACATGCACATGTAGCACATGAAGATGAATTTCAGAACTCTACATGTTTGAGGTTTTTTTTTTGATTGAGAAAAGAAGCAAAGAAAGAAACAAAAGAAGTATTGAGTGCTTGTTTCAAATACTTAACGTGCTTCTGAACAAAGCTTTCAGCTGGCTCTGCACCAACCAGAAAGAAACTTGAAACTAGAAGCGGAGATACTGGTTTTCCTTCTTTGATGGAGGAAAAACAGATTTTATCTGTTGTTTGAAAATGTATTGGTCTTGAAATAATGTGTGTATAGAGCAAGTAATCTGTCATAAACTTACAATGAATCAGCTGCCTTCAACTCATGCTGTGGACAGACAGTAGCTTTTGGATACTGCACAAGTGGTAAAAGATGATACTTTTAAGACCAGTCTGCTCATCAGCTTGACATTGCTGATCTGTCAGCAGAACTTTTCCAAAGGAATACACCCTACATTTACAGCAAACCAACTTAATTCTAGCACAGCGAGTTGAGAAGAGGTCCCGCAACTATTGTCCCAGCAGACCTGGAAGAGGTCTGTGGATCAGACAGCAAAAAAAGATGTTTGTGAAATACATGTGTATACACACCAACAGAAAATGGACACTGAGCAATAAAGCTCTTGTGTTTACTATAGATAAAGATAAATACATAGGCAGCTACCATACATGGTTAGCACTGCACATTTGAAAACTTACAATATAAAATTAAAAGTTACAGCAGAACTAGTAGTCCCCTCCCACCAGAACATTCTCCAAAAAAAAAAAAGGAAAAAACTTCCATAGATAAAAACATGCCTTTCTGTAAGGTAGATAAAACCAGGATTACTAAACCTACCATGACTACTTTTAAGTCAACATTTACCTAAGAAAGCACTTCCTGATGAAACTGGACCTTCCCTCTCATGCATTCAGCATGAAACCACTATACCAAACTGCTGAGAAACATGAGTCATCTTAGAGATTTTGCACTAGAATACCTACTCACTCCACGATCCCATGTCCCACCAGCTCTACAGCACAGAGTCAGACCAGGAGAAAGGCAATGATATGACTGCACTGATCTTGCATGTCATTCAGGGGGCCCCAAATTCAAAGGAACCTTGCAACAAGACAGGCATTCCCAGGGTATGCTGGTATTTATTTGGGAGGTTGAGTTGGGCTTCGTACTGTAGGTCCTATCCATCATCACGGCTTCTCAAATTAGCCTTCTGTCACATGACCTGGTTTATTACATGTACTTCACTTCCTCTCAAGTATAATCATCACAAAACTCAAAAGAAAGTAAGGTCATGAAACTCATAAAACTCATGAAAAGTAAGGTCAACAGCTCAGTATTACCTAGGAAAGAAAGTTTCATTTTGGAACTGAAAAATTCTCGTAAAAAAAAAAAAAACACTTTAGCATGGAAAATAAAAGATTAGACCAGTGGTTCAAGGAAAAAATATATTTTCCCCATTTTGTTTTCCTTGCTTGTAAAATTAATATTGGAAGTTTACTAACATTTTCGCTTTTCCAATAACCGCAAGTCTTGGCACTGCTTCTTACTAATGCCTTGTGATAGAAAGCAATTTTAATTTTTTTTTCTTTGAGTGCTTTTAAGTCATTCTAGAAAGTGTGCTACCCGAAGCATCAAGTAAAAACCAGGAACAGACTGTATTCTTTTCAATGATACTGCAGTTTTTAACTGAAAAGTATTTATTTTCCAAGACTGTCTCTGTTACTAGCCAAAACATATTTCAAACTCCACAAAACAGAATATAAACACGATTTATGGTAAATTCATATCTTCATTCCTACTGCATGGCTTTCTGTGTCTACATCGAGCTTTTAGCTTTTTATAACAGGAAACAATGAAAAAGATAACTAACATTAAGGAACATTTCAGACTCAAACTCTAAGCCTTGGGCTACAAGTCGCAACACTTAAAATACTTCTATTTAAAAATCATTACTTTATTTTAATACTTAAAACAGAAGTGGTTAGTACTGTGGTCTTTCAATTGGATGTCATGGTGAGGAGAAGTAGTTAAGATGAAGTTTTTAAGTGTATGTTACCGTTTTTCTCCTCAAATTTAACTTTAGGTTAAACAAAGTCTATGTAACACACTACTAAACAGAACGCATGTCAGCATACTGTAATTAGCATGTTACTGTGACACACTATATTTAACTCCCATCCACTGTAACAAACATTAAGACATTTAACATAAAGAGACAACACCACAAACCTGAGAATCCACTCCACCTGAGGCAAATTTTTCACCACCTTTTGAAAAAGCCACAGAAAGTACAGGTCCCTGAAAGAAAAAAGATTAGCATACAGTAAAATTATGCTATTGCTGTAATTGCAGTATTGTAACGCAACAAGAAAAACACCTATGCCGATGTCTAATATAAATAGATTTTTCAATTTTAACAAGGAACAATTTAACTGTTGTGAAATTTTTGCAAAACAACTTGATTGAAGAGTTAATATTGCACATCTTTGTAAGATGCTGCATTACAATTACTACAATCAATACTAGGAAAATAGTGGCATTTTCCTTAGATTTCATGCTTTAACACTGCCATGAAAAATTATCAAATATGTATTACATTACTCAAGACAATATGCTTGAGTGATTCATTATCAAAAGTAAGGTTTGTTTTGCATTAACAGGAAAGGGATAAAATGTCTGCCATTCTTCACAAAAGTTATCTTCCATAAGCTTTTCCCTCCTTAGAAAGCACTGTTTTTCAAAAGACAAAAAGACTAAATGTGCCAAATAATTTATTTTGACAACCAAGAAAGTGAATTATTAATTAATTCAGAACATGATCTATGACTTACCATTAAGCATGCATACAATAACAACAGATTAACTGCATGGTTGTAGGTAAAAGTGAGTTATTTCCTTATGCGCTTGTGACAAGGTGTATTAATACAACACTTCGCTGTCCACTAAAGTTTATCCGCAAGTTGCAAGATACAAGACATCATGACATAAATGTTACTTTCCCTTTCAAAAGGCACTGAATAATCTATTAAGATCTTCATTTAAATAGGATTATTGTGTATACCTTGTGTCCATGAAGAGTGTAAATAAGTCTTCCTTCTAAGAGATCCAAAATCTTAACGGTACCATCAGTAGAAGCAGTGATGAGATAGTTACCAGAAGGATGGAACGATACACAGTTAACCCCTGCTCTGTGAACTAATTTACAGAAAACAATATTCAAATACTATAGATATCTACTAACAGCAAATGTACACTTTACTAACAGGAAATGTACACTTTATTTCTTCACTCTAATTCCCAAAGAACAACCTACTTAATTTAAGAGGAAAGTGACCAAAGTGCTGAGGCATAGCAGACTCTCCAAAACATTTGATTAGTTCTGTTTTAAAAATTAAGAGAAGCATTGCAAAGGAATAATCAGGATTCCGTTTGGGTTTTTAGGGTTGCTAGACTACAAACATTACTTACAAAATGTCAGTATGACCTGTTTGTCCACTTTCCCCAGTAAGGAATGAAATCATACAATCTAAGTAAATCACATTTATGGAGCCAAGAGCTCCATTCTAAAGAAAATACAGACCACATTGTTTTTACCTTTGTAATGCTGCAGTAACTTGTTCATTCGAATATCCCACAGTTTCACTGTATGATTGGAACCTGCAGAAGCTATACATGTACCACTTGGGTTGAAATCCACAAAATTTGCAAATCTAAATATAATTAATGAAGATAGATTGATTACGTTTCCATGGAAATAATTGGAGATATATTTATGTGTGTGTGTGTGTGTGTGTGTAAAAAAATACTAACACTGAGTTAACACTAACTTATGTGGAATCCACCTATATGGAAACTCAAATAAGGTTATTTCAAGCATTTGAAATATGCATGAGAAAACAAGGTGTGCATGATGTATCAGACTGTATAATCTGGCTTTTGTTATAAAGATAGTATAATTGTCCTGACTCAAACCTTCACAGTTTGTGTTGGAGTACAAAGTTCCTAAAAGAAAGTGCTGCAGAGTTTGTAAGCTGCAAGTAAAATAATTTTGTCTAAGAGCAAAATATCTAGCTGTAACGTTTTAGCTTGGAAAAAGGATAGAGACAGCAGCCACGAAATTAGCAAAGCACACATACAAGATTAATATTCCATTGTATTTTTTAATTAAAACTCTGGTTCCAACATGTTTAACAAAACTGCAAATGAGTAAAAGCAAGTATTTTCTAAACCTAAATACAGCAGGTCACTAAAGATAACAGAATACTGTTTTCATCAACAAGTGGAGAATTCTTAAGCTTCTCTTCTTGTTGAAATATCCAATATCAAATAGTGTTATCGAAACGGAGGAAAAACATGAAATGTTTAAATATCCAAGAACAATCTGACTTCTCTCTGGCTTATTTCTTGACTATGGGAAAACAGCAGTGTGCAGAAAAGTGCAGCCAATTAATCTCTTCACAAAAATGTGAAATTAATTATTTTAGTTCACATGTGTGGTAGAAGAAGGTTTATCTATTTTCAGATACAACATATATACGTTAACACCACAAAACATGAGTTTAATCTCCTTAAAACTACACATTTACATTTCTCCATTTTTGCAGTAACACTTACCCTCCATAATCTAAGAGGCTATCAATACAAGTTTTATTTCTTGTATCCCAGATCTTAACAGATTTATCCTCACTGCAAGATGCTATTAGTCTTCCATCAGGTGAAAATCTGGAATATGCAAGCATATACATTACTAAGCAACTGATACTACCTAGATAAGCATTAGAGACATAAATTGCAAGACACCAGCACAAGAAAAGTCTGTTTGGAATTAAAATGTGTAACATTCAGAGAACATTTGAATTTCTCATGGAGTAATAAAACTGAAAAGCTTCTTCCCCCACTCCCCCCACCCCATTTCACAATCAACTACAACTAAAACCAGCCACAAAGCAAGAGAAAGTGGTGGTAGGGAGGTAACAGCAGCCTACGGTTATCACTTCAAATGTCAGAGATTATTATAGAAAACTATAGGCAAAAAGACAAAGAGGACACAGTAGAACCCTGCATTCAATTTTAACCTACATATTCTCCTGTGAGTTCTCTCTAGACACACAAACTGTCAGCAAAATATTCATGATTATTCATAGACTGGCAGACCAGGTTTTTAAACAGGAAAATTGATCTGTCTGTAAATTCACCAATCCTTATTATTTTTTCATATTGAGCAACTGCACAAGGACATTAGAACACTGTTCCAGAACTTCCACAGATTATTTCCTTTAATTTTTCTTCTCAACGATCAGATACTTTGGAACTTTGTAGGGCTCTGTACTTCACCAGTGTTAAATTTCTTTCTCAAGAGGTTTAAAATCAGGCCTCTCAGCTAGAGATTTTCCATTAATATGGGGAAAAAAAACCCACACCACCAAAGAACAATCTTTTCTTGTCTTTGAAGAGCTGCCCTGACTTTAAATAGAATGCGAATCTTAACTTGCAGTACAAAGACCATTTCTTTTACCTTTTCCAATTACATAAGCTTAACTCATTTTGACTCACAACCATTATTTCATGTCACTACTGTTCCAAGAATAGTTGAGAAAACCCCCGCCATGCATAATAAATCTAGAAACAAGTGCATGCTGTGAAATAAGTTAATACAGCACAAACACATATGGAACTGGGGAAACAGACAGGATACTGACTGAAAATAAACACGAAGACTTTATTTGTCCTTTAAAGTAAAAGAATTAACACCCAACAACAAATTTAATATGTGCAGATATTAACAGAGAGCAAGCTTTCAGACTTCAACTAGGAGATATACGACACGTGTGTGTGTGTAAGATTTATTTATTAAAATGTTATTATTAGTGATAGGTGATCATTTACCATCCACAGATTTTTCTTCTTAAGAAATAAAGACACAAATAAAGACATAAGAAATCAAAACATTTTGTTAGGAGATCTGCTTCTTTACAAAGAGAATAAAAATAACGCTTACTTGGCACAGCGAACCCAATGACTGTGTTGGAATAGGGAAAACAAAAGGCTCTGACGGCGAACACTCCATATTTTTATTGATTTATCATTGGATGCTGAAACTAGAAAGTGGCCATCATGCGAGAAGTTCACGCTACGAACAGATGCTGTATGACCTTTCAGTACTGATGATTCTCCATGACTAGGAAAAAAGCCACCAAACCAAAACACAATTATATTAAACTGGAAGAGTTTAAAACCCTGTAAAACTCAAAGTTAACATATTTGGAATCTTATCCAAAGGGAAAAGCAATGTATACAGGCTAAATCTTAGTGTTGCTAAGTAGCAGCATTAGCCTACACACAGTATTTGGAAGAGAATTTATTATATTTTTGATGTAGTAATCTACAAAATGCTTAAGAGTTAAAGTAACATCAGTCTTTCTAAGATCATTCTGAACAACTCATAATTATTACTACTTGAGAACAGTCTAAGATGACAAGTCAATTCAAAATACTTTTTTTTTTTCCCCAAAAACACTGATTTTTTTTTTCCTTCATCACTTGTCCCCTCAAAATGAAGTGCAGCCATGCAATCCTTATTAAAAGAAATTGCTGTATTTTTTTCTCAGAAACTACAGAATATTCAGTAAAGAACAAAGTAACACAGTAAAGAACTGTGCTGCTTGTGCTCCCAGTCTCTGTTTCTGTCAAAGCCCAGTCAGGGATGTGGGAAGAGAAACTTTTCTTGGGTAAAGACTCCAATATTCCTGTTGTACATTAATGAAACACATAGCCAGCATTGCCCAGCTATACTCACATGCAAGGAATCCATAGTCTGACAGTACGATCTTGAGAAGCTGAAGCAAGGAGCTGCCCATCTGGTGAGAACTGTACGCTGGTCACCGCTTCCACATGGCCGACAAATTTGTAAGCTCTGCATTGTGTCTTCAGCTTCCACACCATAAGAAACCTATCCAAAGAGGAGGTAGCTGGCAAGAAATAAAAGGTATTAAGAGTCCGCTCTCTGTTATTAGGAAAAAAAAAAACCCAAACAAACAAACAGAGAGCTAATGACTATGGATCTGGATTCAACAGTGAACTCACTGGGTATTAGGGGTAGGGAGCAGTTATTGGGTTTTAATGGATACTTGGGCTGAGCAGAAGCCTGGCAGCCAGCAATGCCAACACCAGGCTTTTGAAAGAACATCAGAAGACTGGGAGGAGTAAAAGATAGTTCTTAACAGGTAACTCCCCCACACATTAAGCAAACTGGCCTACAAATACTTTAAAGATAGAGAACAAAAAATTCACAGCCAAACATCATGCACATGTCATTAAGTATGAATCCAGGTTTGGCGTTACCTAATACTTCGAACAAGAGACAAATTCTTCAGTGATTTCCCTTTGATGTCTGAGATGGAACTTGTTTCAAGCATGAAGTGTTTAACTCTGAAAAGATGGGTCAACTTAAACTCAAGATATCATTTCTAAAACACTTCAGATATCTACGCTAGAGTGAATACGATAATTCTGTAATCCGAATTAAGTACCAATTTTTTAGTACTAACAATTGTCTAGTTCAAAACACAATGTGAAGTTGTTGGTCTGATAATAGAAAGAGATGAATTTATTATTTTTTTTTGCAATCACTTTACAGGTGGACCATACTATCTACATTTGACAAGGTAGAAATCCAGAGCTTGATTGTTTTCAGGAAACTGTAAGCAGCAAAAGCAATGAACAGTTGAATTAAACTGATAAGTGTGAAATTCCTCCACCCCTATTATCTTCACCTCTTAAGTGCTAGCACACAGGTCACAAATAAAAACAAGGGATTCACACTTCCACCTCCCAATTATAAAATTCCTAGCCCTAGTACAGAAAAGGGGGGAGAGAAAGAACAGAGACCTCCTGGAAGTTGAAGACGACATGGTCCTTCCCTTCCCAACGTCTTTCACATACCAACATAGCACAAAGGAACAAAGCCTGTTTATTAGCACATGTATCAAGGCAAGTCTCAAATAAAATATCAGATATTAAAATCTCCTTAGGAATTTGGCAGAGATTATTTTTACTCACAAAAGACTAGCTTCTGGTAAAAGACGTGGGACCAGGCTATCCCTATGCCCATATCAATAGGCCTAAATTTGACACAGAAGTACAGGATATTCCCCCTCCCAACTTTTCAGAATTCTCTTTTACAGCAGGCTCTTTCTAACTGTACTTGAATGATTTCTTTTTTCCCTTTGATTCAGAAAACCGTGACCTAGAGTGGCATAAAATAGAAAGGAAAAAATGAAATGTAAGCCAAAACAGAATTTGAAGGCATCACGTTGGGAACATGGAACAGACAAGATTGATGCTGTCTAAAAAGAAATAATGCACAAACTGCCAGTTACCTGTGGAACACTAAGAGGTGCCTTATGAACTGTACGAAGGCCATGCAATACCAGCCCTCTTTGCTTTCAGTTCTAAAAACTGAAGGAAGTATTTTAAAAGGTGATAATACAATAAATTCAAAACCCAGTTTCTTGCAGCTTACTCTCTCACAGATGGATTATCCCAAGGTTAATGAGACACAAGCAGTGACCTGAAGTTCTCCTTTCCCTGGGACATCCACAAGCGTCTTCCTTGTTCTCCCTCTGGACTCCCTGTTGTCTAAGCTCACACAGCATCCTGAAATAGGCTTGTCTTGAAGCCACCCGCTCATTACCATGACACTCAAAGGCTGTTATTATCTCTGATAATACAGTTCCAGCCCAGCTGACACCACCCCAGGGGTGGTAGAGGCCAAGGGTTCAGGACCTGCATGGGAAAGAGGGAGTAACTGAGAGATCCGTTGCAGAATTATTTTCCTAAGGCTGATGTGAGTCTTTATCTGAACAGTATATGAGGCATAAACTCAGACAAGGGAACTCTTAAGACAAAATTCTGAATCTACATTTAACTGTGGCCCCTATCCTGCCAAGGAAACCAGATTCCTTTACCACTGACAAGGCTCAGCCAAGCCAGGCTATCCCCTGTTCCAGCAGAGTGAATCAACTTCAGTGCATGCGGCCAATGCCTAAGCATTTCGCTGTATGTTAAACATTTTATCTTGGCTAACCACAGGCACTAAATACAAGGGTCTACAAGGTAGCAGTGTTGCCAGCAATAATTCCTATCAATACTAATCTTAAAAACAGTTTTATACACGAAAACTCTACTGTAAGTTTATTGCTATCAAATAAACTTCTCGGTTTTTCTTTTCATTCCATTTAAGGGATTTTGCTTAATTCATAACAACACTTCCCCAACTTACTCAGGCACAGTATCTTAAGAATCACTTCTTCATCCCTTCACGCATTTTTCTCCCCTCAAGTTTGTGTTGTCTATGCATTTAAGTGTTTGAAAGGAGGGGACAAAGGACCTTCCAGGACAGATTACACACAGGGTCCTACAGCAATGCAGACCAGCCCCAGTTGATATGTTCTGTCAGCACTTGCTAAGTACACCAGCACCCTACAGTCTGACTTTCAATTGCCAGACCACCAGTAAACGGTCCACAACGGATCTCCAAGGCTAATTTAAAGTACTGGAATACAGAAAGAAACACAGAAGGTCCAGAACAATTTTTTAAGATGGGCTGCACCATGAACAGGTCTGTTGCACGTGCTCCTGGGATAAAACATGACATAACCAGAACCTTGTTTAGAGGGGGAAGACAAAATTTGTCCTTGCTATAGTAACAAAAGTATTTGATCAACTGCAAAACATAACTAGAAAGAAAGCTGAAAGTTTTCACTGAGCTGATTCCTATATGCAATTTAGTCTAGTTTATAAGCTCAGCAAAAATTTTTTTTTTTTTTTTTTTTTTTTTTTTTAAACATCAGTGCTTTCTGTACACATCCAAGTACAGCTGATGCATCTCTAGGTAATTTGCTTTTCTGGTGATGAGTCATAACAGAATTGAACACAAAAGAATAAAGACTCGGCCTTATGCAAAGGTCAAGTTTACACACCACTTTGCTGCAGTTCCCTAAACAAATATCTGGGCTTCACATATGCCATGAAAAATTTTTTTTTGGTATTTGCAATAAAACCAAGTTCAACTTACAAGTTGTGAATATTGATGGTATACATTTTCATATATACACATATATATACAGACACAAGTGGCTGCAATATGGAATTACCATTACGCTCCACTATCCAGAATACCGCAGTAGTGATTATAAGAAAGTTTTGCAAAGATCAGAAGAGACATGTTCAGACAGGCTTTAACAGCTAGACGTACCCCTTGGGCACCCTTTCCTGGCCTCCCCCAATACTCCAATCTCCAATATAATTAAATCACTTAGTGCACGAATTACAGGTCAGATGGAGTACAGGGCTGTGCACATGATGTGCGTGTGAATATTCAACCACCACCAAAAAAACCCACACACTTTACAGGAACCTTGCAAATCTCAGTGTGGTAAGGTGCAACATCACTATACAAACACATTTAACAGTGATTCATGAGATTTCCTACTTGGAGGAAAACAATTATTAATTGAACCTCTGTCAAGGGAGCCAATCTGGAATTCTAAGCACAGTGGATAAATTACGAGGAACTTCTCATAACTCCCGTAAATTCAAGTTCACAGCAGGTTTTATTGTATACTGTATGTACTTACACAAGTCAAAGAGAACTGAAAAGAGTCAGCACACTAGCCAAACATTTAATTATCATTCTGGATTTTATTTTTTCCAAAAGAAACTCCAAAGCCCTCCCACATTTATTCAGTGTTAAGTTTACATTCAATTTCTTTTAAGTCACTTAAAATCAGTAGTTTAAAATATATACAAGCGTTCCCCAAATTTTCAAAGTTTAACAGAATAGAAAATCTTTCAGAGTTTCAGATTTTCCAGAAATCTTGACACACTGAAAAACAACTGGACTGGATTATTTCTGTAGAAATCCTGCAACTCAGTTCCAAACTAGGGAAACTTGAAATGGCAAGTTTTTTCTTCTCTGCCTCTCTCAACCTTTTTATTCCCATTCGGAAGAAATTTAGTTTTTTTTTAATTTTAGGGACAGGTTATTTACTTTGGGTTTTTTTTGCTTTTAGTTTTTATATAACCACAAAAATAGAATGTGAGGTGGAGGGAGGAAGAAGGGTTCAGATACATACAAATTTTAAGAGGCAGATTCACTTAGACTTATTGCTTAAATAGATAAGGAACACTTTGAATGTCAGTTTTAACATGAAGGTAGTTCTTTATATGAAATTTAGTTTTTGCCAAGTCCTAAAAAAGTTAATTGTATAAAAGTTGCATAGTCTATATTCACACCATTTAATTACTTTCATCTGAGGAAATATGCATTGCACATACAACTTATGCTCTGCTATGTAGGAGAACCCAGGCCTTTTTCCTGTAATTTCTATTGGATATAACAATCTACAGCAAGCTTTTCACAAAAGCACATACTTTTATATAATTTATTGCCCCAGTACATAGCGACTGGCTGCCTTTTAAAATTTGATAAATGGTTCACAACTTGTAAGTCCACAAAAGAGTTCCTTGCTGCAGAGTGGAATGGAATTTTTCAGGAATGTCACCCTTATATAGTAAAGAAGTGCCTTTTTTTAAAAAAAAAAAAAAAAGTCAGCTTAGGAAAAAAACCCAAAGAAAAAAAAAAATCAAATTGCAAGTAATCTCCTAAAAATAAGTTAAAGACTTAAAAACAACCCATGCCACACAGTGGCAAACAATTTAGCTTGATTCAACGCTACATCCTCAGCTCCAAATTTTCTTCCCCCTCTATCTTAGCCTGCTTCCACCCAAACCTCTTAACTCTTTAAAACCACTAAAATTCAAGAATATATCTTAATTTACTCTTGCTTTATTTTTGGCAAGTCTTCACTTATTTCAGGTCTCACTTGCTCCCTTTTAACCCTTCTACCTACTAACACCTGCAGGAAATGCATAACTACTACATTCCTCAAGTGTCCAGATTCTTATTGCTCACTATCTCAAATTCCTACCTACCAGCTCCATGTCAAGAATTACTACACTGTGGCTACTGAAGAACATTTATTACTTCAGTGAAAGTAATCAAAAAAGCTGGAATGCCTGAAACATTAAGATAAGTGTTCAAGTTAAATCATATAAAGCTAAAAAAACCACAAGATTTCAAGTACACAATGTATCTATCACATCTACTGTTCATAATCACACTCAGATTAGTGACATGATTCAAGAATCAATATTCTTCAAAACTCAGCAAATAGGATACAGTAAAACATTCTAAATAAGTTGTTCTGTAAATCACCTAACCCAACAAATCCTGGTTTCCTCCAAGCTGCCCTTTGCTTTTTTAACTCCTTTCACTTCAGGGATTCTAGCTTCCCCACCTTACCTGAGGTCTCCCATGGTACTATTGTGACTAGCAAGAGGCAGCATATGCTGCATTATTTCAAAACTCCACCTAGGGCTGAGGTATGCCAGCTGCTGTCAAAACACATGATGCAAAATAAAACAGCTCAAGTTTTCCTCTGTGTCTCCTTCCTCCACCCCACTGACATACAAAAAAAAAAAAAAAAAAGGATGCATGGTATAATCCCTAGGATGCCAGGCTGCTTAACACAGAAAAACTTACACAGAGGCAACATAAATGTTAAATACATAGCTACAAAAAGCTACAAAACAGCAGTAGCTAATGTTATTCTATGCTTTCTCTCCTTCTCCATTACCTTTAAACAGAATTCTTACTTGTAGCCATACCTATTTCTTCCCATTTGTGGTACTGCCAGCATGTCCTCAGTTCCACTGCTACTACAGTCTTCTCCAAACGCATGAGAGCTCCTGAGTCACCCTCATGAGGTAAGTTTTCCAGAATAGGCACAAGACTGCAAAACAGTGCCAAAGCCCATCTACTAAAAAAAATTTTTTCTTCAATGTAATATAGCTAGTTATCACCCTGAAACCCTTAAGAGCATGCAAATTCCCAGAAAACTGCAGAATATCACAAGGCTTAAGATTCAACTTTCCACATCAATGTGAATTCAGTCATGTGCTACCCAGCATTACTTAGGGTGTTAGATACGTGTGTTATAAATGTATCTGCAACATAGGTCAGTTAATTTCACTGCAAGAACCTTAACTTTTACTTCTGTTAAGTAAAGAATCTTTACTTTCATGTAACATTATCTTGCAAGTTGAATGTGTATAATTTTTTTTTAAGAAAAAAAAAAAAAAATCCCTCCTCAGTCCACTCCAAAGCCTTTGTTTTACCATAATGAAGACAGACCAGCGTAAGAAAATAACAGATCAAAATTTTACAAAAATAAAAGGCATTAGATCTGTATCCAACATTTTAGAAACTAAACCCCAGTATTTACTTTTGCTTTCCATACATTTCACCACAGAGATAGAGCTTCTACACCACTACAGACACATCTGAAGACATTCCAAGCTATACAATCAAACATCACTATCTGCTCACGCATGTAAAAACCTTGGAGATCACAGTCCATTAGATTCGTACTACCAGCAATTATTATTTCTCAAATTTCCAAAACTGATTTTTATCTGCAGCATTACAAGTCCTCATTTGCACATCAGCACGCCCCTCAGTTGTACGATAAGCAGTAAGGCACTTTCCTGAATGAGGATGATAGATAGTTCCATCTTCTTTGAAATGCCATATAATAATTTCTGGGATAGGAGATCCATCTTTTGGGCAGTTCCTCATACCTATGAAATCTTCATGCTCAGGGACTTCAGCACATAGCTCAGTTACAGAGTTAAATCTAATCTCCTTATTTGACGTGTATTCAAAAAATTGATTGCCTCCCTGACCATGACATCCAAAGAGAGAAAGGTGAGCCCCAGTAGGATGATGTTCTGGTAAGACATAGTCAAGGCATTCCGAAGGTATTCCTGCACTGCGGATAGCACCATGCCAGCCAGGACGATCTTCTGGTACATGCAGCTCAGGAAATATGTTTTTTAAATACCAGTTAAAACTCTTGCATTTCAAACGCTCCCTTAGTATTTTTCTTTCAGAAATATCTCCGTAGTTTTCTTTTCTTGCTGAAGGATTTCTGTTGTAAAAGTGCTCTTTGTACTCATCCATCCACACCTCAGCAGCACGTGCCGTGTTCTGCAGGAAATTCGGTCTAGCATATGGTGCACGCTTTGGAAACACATGGCCTACATGGGAGCACGGATGAATTTCCAAAATGCCTCCACACTGCCAAACCCTAAATGATAATTCTAAGTTCTCCCCTCCCCAAACATCCATTCCTGTATCGTAGGTACCCAGGTACTCAAAATACTTCTTGCTGACAGCAAACAAGCCACCAGCCATAGTTGGGGATCTGATTGGGTGAGTTTCAGATTTGCGCCTGAGACGTTCATGTTTAGGCACCGAGTGCCACTGGAATGTCAGCCGCCAGTCAAACCCCCCGATCATGGGTTCTGACGTTTGCATGTAGTATTCAAATGTTTTCCAGTCAATGGTGTCAATGACAGGACAAACAATAACAGTCTCATTCTCAGCAATCCTCTGGAGCAGTGGTTCCAGCCAGCCGGAGACACATTCACAGTGACAGTCCAGAAACGTGAGGACATCACCAGTAGCAAAAGTAGCACCAATTAAACGTGCACGAACTAATCCTTCTCGTTTGTTGGTTCTTATCAAACGAACTCTTTTCAGACTGCTTATGTATTTTTCAAGTTCAGTCTTCAAATACACTTTGTCACTCAAGTCATCCACCAGTATAATTTCTTTTAGAAGCACTGAAGGTGATGTTTCAAGAACACTATGTATCGTCCGCAGCAACGTTGACCAGGCTTCATTGTAGAAAGCAATTATAACAGACGTTGTGGGCAATCTTCTGTAGTCGTAAGATTTACTTTTACAGCCACTCAGTCGATTATCTTCAATGTGCCGGTGGAGGGAGATTTTATCGCTCAAGTAGATATTAATTGCATACTTCTCAATCAGCTCTTCTTCCTGTTTCTTTTCCTCAGGACTCAGCTGCAAGCGAGAGGGCTTACCCCATTCTCCCGGGGCGTAAGGATCAGGCGGGGATTTGTCATAAACTGGACGAGCCAAATCCACAGCCTCGCCTGCTCTGTCAGAAAAGCGCCTCTCCCATTTCCCTTTGGTGATGCTCTCCCCGCCGAGGGAGGCCCCGAAGGAAGAAACCGACAGCTCAACCACGAAGTAAGCGATCGTCAAGAAGCCGAGAAACACGCAGCTTTTGCGGACCCACGTCCATCTTCTCGCCAGCCGGATCCTCATCGCAGGCGGTTAAGAGCAGCCCCGAGCAGAGAACCGCTGCTAGCTGCCCCCCGCGTCCCCAGCACGGAGGGGACTGCGGGCACTCCCGGCTTCGGGGTCGGGCCGCCGGCCGAGTTCGCAGCCAGTCCCTCGGTGGCGGGCCCAGAGGCCTCCCGGGGGACGGCGGGGGGGTGCGGGGCAGCAGCGGAGGCACGGAGCAGCCCCCCCCCCCCCGCCCCTCCGGCCTCGGCGTTCCCCTCACTTACTTCCTCCTCCTCCTCCTCCCCCCCTCTCGCCGCGGGACAAACCCCTCCTCCCGCTTTGTGGTTTGCTCAAAAAGTTGTCGCTTAAGGAAGGGGCAGAGACTCCTCGGCCCGCCCGGCCGGCGCGGGAGCCCGCCCCGCCTCCGCTCCCGGACCTGCGCCCGGAAAGGAGGGAGAGGGGGAGGAGGGAGGGCGAGAGAGAGGGAAGGGAACGAGTGAGCCGCCCCGCCCGGAAAGCAAACGGCGCCCGGCCCCGCCGCCGGCTCCCCGCACTCACCCAGCCCCGCGCCATCCGCGTTGAAAGCGACGCCCGTCACCGCCGCTCTGTGGCCTCGGAGAGGCCGGATCAAGACGGGGTCCTGCTGGGGAGAGGGTGCGCGCCGTCAGACCCGGGGTGCAGGCGGCTCCCCTTCCCACCCCGCCACACCCCCCTCAGGAGCCGTTAACGTCCCGCACGCTATGGCGAGGTCTCCCCGCAACCCGAGCGCTCCCACCGGCGGGCGCAGCGGCCGCACCGGCTGCAGCCGCGCAGCCCTCGGCGCCGGCCGACACCCGCCGGCCACGCCGCCCAGAGCCGGGCCCTTACCAGCGGGGAGGCCATGGGCGGAGCGAGGGGGCGCCCACGGCAACGGCCGCTGCCGGAACGGTGCGGCGGCCCCTCAAACCCCCCGCGCTCCAGGCGCGGCCGGCCGAGCCCCGAATTCGTCCGCGGCGCCTCTATGCCAGCCGCCCATTCGCCGGCCGCCCTGCAGGGGGGGGCGTGGCCGCCGATCGGTGATGTAGGTGCTCGACTCCCTCTTAAAGGCGTAGGGCCGCAGCCCCCCCCAGCCCCCCCCCACTCCACCCCCGCGTTGCCTGGCGACCGCGCGGCGCCACCTCAGCGGTGTCCGCGGGGGAAGGTTTCCCCGGGCGGGTCCGGGCCCGGCGGCCGCGGGGCGGAGCGAAGCGAAGCGAAGGAGAGCGGCCTCCTCGGTCAGGCCGGGGCAAATAATTACAGTGTCTTGTCTCCGAGTGCGTCCGTTGGTGAGGACGCTGAGGTGCCGCCGGCGGGGTGGAGGAGGGAGGGGCATTCGGTGGGTGCTGCGGCAGGAGGCGGGAAACCCGGCCTGGCGGTTATTATTTAAATAAAAAACAACCCCAAACTGCAGTTTTTCCTACCAGCCTGTGAGGGAAACCCCGTGGTTCTCCAGGCGGGTGGCAATGGGGTGCCCTCAGCGGCACCACTGGTGCTTCGTCTGGCCTTTTTTAAAGCTCTAAAAAAGTACAATTGCCTTTTTTTTTTTTTTTTTTTTTTTTTTTTTTTTTTAATGAAAGCCCACAACACAGAAATAGTGGTGTTAGTAGTGCTGTGAACGTTTATGCTGCTTCATGATAATTTAGATAAGGGAACCAATCTTACTGAAAAAATACTGCTCCAATAGCAATGCTAGCCAAAAGAGGGTTTTAACATCAACTAGCAAAAGGTAGGGCTGTGACAGCAAAACTGTCATTCCATATGCAAGTATTCATGAAGAAGTAACTTATACTGCAATTACCCTTTTTTTTCTTTAATCCATTTAAGTCTGCATTTTACAGAGTTTTATCTGACATTAAACTCTTAGATCTACAGAATCAGGTCAGTAATTAGGCCAACGTGTAAGATTTGTCAGTTATAGAACAGTTCTAAATCAATTGTGTTTAACCATGAAATGTACATTTAAAAAATAACACGTTTTAAAGCACTGAAAAAAAGCAGGATTATCTCGACAAGTGTTTAAGAAGGTTTCCATGAAAATCTGCTTGCCAGTCCTTGCACTGATGTTATGCGGGCTGATAATTTGCCTCTTCCACTTCAGAACATAAGTTGTTTTTTTAAAATAAAAATGATGGGACAGGACACATTGGCTTTAACTTGCGCCTAACTAAAGCTACGGTTTTATGTCATTATTTGTTCTTGATTTGGTTTGCGGTATTTGGGGTTATTTTTTTCTACAAGGCTCACTCACCCATCCCTTTGTGCTAGCTCCTATGATTTAGTTATCACAAAGTAAAACGTAGCATTAAAAAGAGTTGGTAATGATAAAACTTAAACATCTCACATTCTACCACGTTGCAGGAATAGTGAGTTAACTAGGTAAACTTAAATTCACTTGGCCCCTTCACCACTTCTGAAGTCTTCCAGCCCTTTCTCAACTGTTTTTCCAACTATCCTCTTTCTCCTAGGGTTTATCAGCTGTGAATGACGCCTGTCAGCAGGGAGACAGCCAAGCTCCATTTAGGTCCTCTGGGAAGCAGGTTTAGTACCAAACTTTGAGTGATCTTAAGTTATTCTGTCTTCTCCTTTCCTTTTTTTTTTTTTTTTTTTTTTGAATGATAGATACTACGCTGTACGCTGCTGTAATTGTGTATTATGGTATCTCAGTATCTCTGGTACCTTATGTTCTCAGGTTCAGATATGTTCTGGAAGCACCTTAAAACCCAGTGGACAGGAGCACATGTTATTTTATTTACAAGCTGAGCTAAATGACAATTCCCACTCATACTGAATCTTTTTCCTTTTGCCTTCCTCACAGCTGCTACACTTCCAGGAGATCGGTATCTTTTACTCCTTCTCCTTTTGGGGTGCTAGCAATACACTGGAGTCTGTACCTGCCCACAAAATTCCTGAATTGCCAGGTGATAGGCATGAATCAAAAGCAAGACCGTGACTACTGAGAGAAAGAGGGTAGCTCTTTCTACAAATAGCTGGAAGAGTATTTCTGAAATTGTGGGGCTTACAAAGCTAGTCTGTTCCTTGCTGCTTCTCCTCACCTGAGAGTGTTTTGAAGACTCCCAGATGCTTGTAGGAAGCAAAGTATTCCCTTGCCACAGACATATAATTAGCTATAATGACTGTAGTTATAAAGCTGGCAGGTATATAGTTTTTATGCTGATTATTTTTTCTCATTAGCATGCATAAATGTTATTTTTAGAATGATTTTAAGATTATTGTAATTCATAATAATTCAATACGATTATGAGTTGGCATTGTCTTTCTAAGGTTGAGAATAACTGTTCTACGATACACAAGTGCAATTTCCTGTATTAAGTTGTTGTGTGCTGTGATGACAATGATAAATGGTGAATCAGAAAACATCTTCCCAGTGTCATGTCTCAGTAGGCCGTTGCTTCAGCAGCTGTGACCGTTTTTGTCTCAGGCACTGAGTTAAGGTAGTTTATGTCCAAACAGAAATTGTGCATATGGAGGAACATTTTTAAGATTGCAACTCAAGGTTCATGCAGGCTGCATGGTCACTGTAGGAAAGGACCTAGTAAAAGTACGTGTGGAATTCAAGGACGCATAGGTAAACTTGTTACCCTTTGTGTGTGTGTGTTGCAATGCACACATAAATTACACTGCTCACATATGCTTTCATAATTATAGAGGTAATACAATGCATGCTCTCAAGGGGCAAATTTAATGTATTATCCCACCTAAAGTTCCACTGTATCTAAAATAAGGAGTTTATAACTTAATGTTAGCATGGAGTTTCAGTGTCATATCTGACTTTAAAATAAAACCGAGAACCCCAACTTTAATTATATGGAATGATATTGGGAGCAGCTGTGTTAGCAGCAGGGCTGTCCAGACCCCCGGAGAGGCCTTTGGCCCTCAGGCTGTTGGCAAAGGGGGGACACAAGCAGGCAGCAGTGCCCCGTGGGCGCTAGAGGGGAGTGTGAGATATGCTTTGCCAGCATGGTGTCAGTTGTTCATCCACCTACACGCAGGAGAAGAATGTAGCCTCAGGGCACAAAGATTTAATTATAGGCTGTCTTGCAGTCTAGAACCATTATACCTTATGCCCCCAGCATCTTTCCAACCTCTGATCCTACCTTTTTTTCTCCTACATCAAAATGGTTATGAAAATAAATATTAAGACTGTAAAGTAACTTGTGGAGTACTGTTGGCTTTTTGGTTTTGTTGAAATTTTCTTATCAAAATCCCATTAAAGTCTGTTTGCCAAGAGCAGCAAGAGAACAGAAAAGAAAAGGACATCAAGTAGGTACATATAGATTTGAAATGCAAGGATGATCTGGAATATATATGATGTTAGTTTTAGTCTAAGGAATATCCGAGGGTCCTGAGGGAATTGGCAGGTGTAGTCGCTAAGCCATTTCTCCATCATATTTGAAATGTCATGACAGTCAGGCAAAGACTCCAGTGACTGGAGAAAAAGGAATACCACACCCAGACCCTGGGAAGTACTGACCAGTCAGCCTCAACCCTGTGCTCTGTATGATCGCAGAGCAGATCATCCTGGAAATTATGTCAAAACATACGGAAGCTGAGGAGGTCATTAGAGACAGCCAACATGGCTTCACCAAGGGCAAGTCGTGGATGACTAATTTAGTGCCCTTCTATGATGGAGTGACTGCATCAGTGGACAAGGGAAGAGTAACCGATGTCATCTACCTGAACTTCTTAAAAACCTTTAATACAGTCCTCCACAACATTCTTGCCTCTAAATTGGAGTGATATGGATTTGATGGATGGACTATTAGATGGATGTATAAGGAACTGGCTGGATGGTTGCATCCAAAAAGTTACAGTCAATGGCTCAGTTTCCAAACGGAAACCAGTAATGAGTGGTATCCCCCAAGGGTCTGTTTTGGGACCAATGCTATTTAATATCTTCATTAATGACATAGATGATGGGATTGAGTGCACCTTCAGCAAGTTTGTGGATGACACCAAGCTGAGTGGTGCAATTGATACGATAGAGGGACGGATGCCGTCCAGGGGACCTTGACAGGCAACAGGCTTGAGGAGTGGGCCCATGCAAACCTCATGAAGTTCAACAAGGCCAAGTGCAAGGTCCTGCACCTGGCTTGGGGCAATCCCCAGTATCAGTACAGACCAATGAATTGAGAGCAGCCCTGCTGAGAAGGAGTTGAGGATAAAGGTGGATGAAAAGCTGGACATGAGCCGGTGATGTGCTCTCACAGCCCAGAAAGCCAATCATACCCTGGGCTGCATCAAAAGAAGCGCGGTCAGCAGGTCGAGGGAGGTGATTCTCCCCCTTTGCTCCACTTTGCTGAGACCCCACCTGCAGTACTGCGTCCAGCTCTGGAGCCCTCGGCACAGGAAAGGCACGGACCTGTTGGAGCAGGTCTGGAGGAGGGCCATGAAAACGATCAGAGGGCTGCTGCAGCTGATAGATATTTGAGATTTTTCCTTGTTCAGTGTATAGATTGTATTTGTACTAAAGGATAAATAAAAGAACCTAAAGTGCCCGGAGGGAAACGTGTAAAAGAAAACTGCATAATTTAAAACCAGCACTTTAAACCAAATAACCATCTGGATTAGAAGCTGAGAGTGACAATTACTCTGCCAAAGAACTTGTCTTAAAGTAATTAGACTTTGTATAAAAGTGGGTGTGTTATCCAAAGGGGTTTTTCTGTTTGTTCCTTTTAATTAGATGCTTTTGTATAAAAGATACATATCTCTCTAATGACTGCAGGGACTAAATTCCTTAATGTTTCTGCCTAAGTACCCAAACAGCACAGTAAAAATACTGACATAGTAATATGCAGCTGAAGCACGCACTGAACTACATTTAAACCTCTTTTAGTGTTACCCCCCAATGTCAGACCATTACTGATACTCTCCATAATGTACGTGCAATCGGAGAATGTTTGCACCCACTGATTGCGTTCTGGTAACGGAACTGGTTTGACTGTGGAATTTTCTGAGATAATCCTATTATGGTGTTTTATAGCAGTGGCATCACTACCTGTCTGGATACCCTCATGCAAATCCAAATTTAAATAACAACTTTTTCTCTTTCTTTTTTTTTTTTTTGGGGGGGGGGGGAGGGGGGTAATGTTTTAATGGATGATCAGTACCAGTAATGTTTAGTGTGTTGACAGTAATATAGGTATGTTGGTAAATATATATTTTTTTTATTTCAATGCACTTGCATCTAGCTTTTCTAAAAATAAACAAAGCAGTTGTTTTCTAAATAGATATGTGGTGTGATGGCTCTTTGCCATCGTATACAATACCTGAGAAACTGTCACGTTGCAAAATTCAATGTGTTGGAATCAAGTTACTTTAGCAAACTGTTTGGTAATGTGTGTTTAAAATCAAGAAGTATTTATGTGTTTTAGCGGGTTCATGAGGGTTAGAACAAGTTTGGAAGAATTTAGTACAATGTAGCAAAGGTTAGAACAAATTTATTAATGCTTCAGCAGATGCCCTATGGAATGGTGTTTATTGAATATCTTCCATTTAGTACTGCTTAACAACAGCCTCATCTAGTATAATGGGGGTGTTAACTCTAAGAGTGAGTCGATGAAAAGTGATGAACAGTGAACTGTTGTATGGAGACACCTAGCTTGGTGAAGTGTCTGTTTAGGTACGTATCATAAGGCAACACTTCACCTAAAGAATCTGGTAAGGAGAATGAACTAGAGAGTGGAACAAATAGGAGCAAGAGAAACTAAAATAAGAAATTTAACTAGAAAAACGAGCTCTTGATAGCGCAGCTCACTTAATTTAAAAAAAAAAAAAAATGTAGCTTTTACTGAAGTCCAAACTCTGTGAAACCAAATTCTGTCTTAGCGGACAAATTTATGAATATAAGGTGGCAGTAAATCTGTTTGCTGGGTGTTAACGAGGAACTTGGTATTTGCACATTGCAGAATTCATATTGGTAGCTATTTTATAAATTGATGTGGTTTGTTTTAAACCAGACTACATTACAACTGTATGGGTGAGGTTTTCAACCATTAAACTGAAGATACAGAGAATATAAGGCATGACAGAACCTAATGCATCATGCTTGACTCAGCTTTTCAAAAGGAAAACTGCTATATGCATTTGTTTTAAACAGAAAATACAGAGAAGCACCTGTTTTCACCACTTCCAATTACAATTGATCAGTGTATTTCAGGACCCCAAAAAGATGTTAGAAACACTCAGAGAAATACACCATTTTTCCTTTGTACATAGATAGACAAACAGATATGCTAATTAGCATTCTTATGCTAATTTATTTTTCTGCTGCTGATGGGAAGGGAAAATGGAAATTAGCTTACTTTCCTGTCTTTGATAAGCTTGCTTGTCTGCACTTCCCCAAGGAGGACTAGGGAAAAACACACATAATATATGAAATACAAATGAACAGCGATGGTACAACAGAAAAACTAAAGCAAATGCGACCAGAACTGACAGGTACAAAATTACAAGAAATGATAACAAATGTTATTACAGAAACAAGTGAGGAAAAACAATGTGCCACTATTATTGGAACACAAGGAACCTAATGGTACCTGAACACCTGCAGCTACAAGTGGAGGAAGGGAGTATGCAGCTGTTAATAAATCACCAGGCGAGGTCAGTGGGCCAGTTGGTCTCCTGGGTTCTCCACTATGACTTCCAGCTTAACAAGTCTGTTTATAAGGGCAAAGGAGGGGGAACACAATATCCAGCGAGATAGAGAAGGAAGCAGAAGAGCTCACTCAGTGGAGCAGGGATGGTCTTCAACTGCACAGCCTGGTGCACATGCCACGTTTTATCTGTGGCATTAGTTGCTTCTGCTCAATGCTTGCTGAAGGCCAGGGTCTCACCCATCAGAGACTTCAGGTGCACCTGTTTAGCACTGTCATAATGCTAGCCTCCCAGCTCCACACCACCCATCCATCCTCTAAAAAGGATCCTTCACTCCATATCTCATGACTGGTCCAGAGGTGACTTGGGCACTGAATTAGAAATGTCATTGCTCTTTCCTCTGCTGCCCCTTTGTGGCACGTATCTAAGGACTGAACCACCGGTTTATTTTACCAGGGCTGAACTAGATTGAAGTTAGTACGCATAAAAGAACTAGGAGAACTTGATTCCACTCTTCCCTTAGGTTAGTTTCAAGAAGGACAGGAGTAAGGCAAGGTGTTTCTGACCATCAGTGGCAGCTGCTTCAAATTCAGGATTGTTAGAGAAGACTAGGTCCCATGAGAGAAAGAAAACCTTACAGATTAATTTTTTGCCACTTCATAGGCAACCCTAAATGCTAACTGATCTGCGTTCATCATTGCTATACCAGAGCAGAGTAGGGACTTCTTCATCTGGAGAAGGAAAGCCTGCATCTATACATTATTTTTTTTTTATTTTTTATTGCTGTTGCAGCACTGGCTGCTTGGGCAGGAAGAGCTTTGCAGCATGACAGCTCGCAAACCCACAACATGACAGAGTACCACAGATGCTTCCTGCTGCTACCATTTAGATTTTCTCTTGATTATGACTTGTGTGGCTGATGCACACAGGAAGATGAAGTACTAGTAATTTCAGACTCTCAGAAGTTTTATTAAATACACTATTCTGTTTGCATTCCTGCATCGAGTATAAAAGCTGCCACCATAAATGAGGCAGATATAGATGCTGGTCTGATTCCAGGAGTAAGTGGTGCAGTTACATCTTATCAAATGCTGCTTATGAAATGATAAAAATCTAACCAATGGGCCCTATTCCACCAATGAGGGATGCAAGTATAGTGGGTCATTTTGGCGGTAAAAAGTCCAAACTGCGAATATCTTCCCCACTCCACACCCCCTTTTCTCTCCTGCGGGAAGGCTGTATACACACCTTGCTTTAAGACTTCTTTCAGGGAAGAAAGATAGAATTAAGAAATTTTATGCTGATCTCAACATAATGACTGGTTTTGTTTCAGGGAGGGACGACTTCTGAATGGCTGAACAACCCACGTACCGTACAGTGGAGAGAAGCATAAGGTGGCATCTGCTTGATAGCACAAAAGGGAGCAGGGAAGAATGCCCCTAATTTTCTGATAAAACAAGTTTGCGAGAACACTGCTTGGGCTCCCGATAGCATTCTGTTGTATCACAAACCATCACTTGTTTTTATCATTTTGCACACTTCTAATCACAAGGCTACTGCATATGGACACACTATACCCAGAATCTCCATCACAGTCCAGTTGGGATTCCGCAGAGTGTTTTACAGTGGCAGTTTGCATACAGGTTCTATGGAGAGCAGCCCCAGCTGTGGGGAGGGTCAAGAGGGCCTCATAGCAAACCAGATATGCAGCACATCAGTAGCACTGTCACCCCTAGGCACTACAGAAAAGAAAACAGAAGTCAAAGCGCCGCCCCTTTCAAAGTTTGAAGGGATAACTGGGCGCCACAGCTTTCACAGCTGCAGTGGGAGGAATGGCGCAGGAAGTGCGCTCTGATGGCTTCTGCCCCTTCAGAACTAACCCAGAACTAACAGTTTTCCTTCAGTATCTTGCGAGGCTGCAACCTAACAAGTATTTTCCCACCACACAGTCTCTCTGATGGAGACAAAATATTAAATTCATGCTAAAATGGTGATAAGCCAGCCTGTCAGAGATGATAGCACCTAACTTGCTCTGTGCACTGCTTGCATTTTTTTGCACTAATTCTTACTTAGAAATTGTTTGCTGGCTAAACTTTGACTCTAGTTTAAGAGAATTCATCCTTAATTAGACTTCTGTTTTGAAGAAGACAGCCTCCTGTCAGCATAAACATCTTGTTCTTGCACCTGTAGGACAGTCAGGGTGTGCTTTGAAGTTCCCAGTCATTGTCAGAAAAGAGCCCTACATGCTTGCTACAAGAGCTGCCTTCAAGATGACTCCTGCTGCAAGGAAGTTTTCCTGCCATAGTATTGAAGATAATCGTGAAACTTACGTCTTCATCAAAAGCATAGGAACGCTTGGAGGTAGGCTCATTTTTAGCTACATTTAATTTTGGTATTTTAAATAAAAAGCACTAGATTAAGTTTCTTACATCAGTCTACTTAGAACATTTGGTTTTCTAGTCTTTTTACGCTCCCTCCAACCTATCATCACTTATGTCAAATATACAATGATCCACAGTGGTTGTCAATTTTCGGTATTCAGATTCATAGCGCAGATCATAGCAGGTTCTCCTCCAAAGCAAAACAAGGAGTAAAGATGACTGAAATGCTCAAGCAAAAGCACGAGCTGATAGAGGGCATGGTTAGTAGCACTCCTGACATTAGTGCCTCGAGCTGGAGGAGGCTGCTTTGAGATACGCGCTTTTCGACTTGTATATTCATTCTTTTTGCTACTATTCTGTTATCCTGCTTTGCTTCCTTTGAAGCTTTCAGCAGCTTCCACTCTCTCCTTTCAACTCCCACTTAACTTCCCTCATCCACAGTGTTTCAGCTGTTGCTTCCTCCACCTCCAGTTACTGGGGCACGAGGAGCCGCAGAGGGGAGCACCTTTCTGCTCGAGTTTTGCTGTCCAGAGAACAGCCCACGCGGCCAGTAGCATCTAACAAGCGCCAGCTTGCAGCAGCAGCATCACTTTACCCAGAAGCGGTTCCGGCGTGGTTCACCGCGCTGTGGCAGAAGCTGTTGAAATGGCACAACTGAGGGGATGCTGCAGGAGGAGAGGAGCGGAGCAGAGAGGGGAAACCCGAGCCAGCATCGTGGAGTCCCATCCTGTTGTGCCCGACCGCATCCCCCTGCGACCAGGCAGCGCGGTTTCTCAGAACAGGTACAATTTTCAGGGAATCTTGCTGAACAACAGACAAGGCTGGCTATATAGATATTTAAAGGGTTGCAACTTGTCCACCCTTTCGACTGGGATAGCAAAAGAGATCCCCAGCACCGGGAGATTCCCCTTGAAAGGGGTCAAATCTTGTTCAAAAGCTTGGAGGTAGCAGAATGTCAGCAGCAACAAGCATTAACAGAAAAAAATAACACTTCTCCCTCAAATTCCATTCTTTGAAATGGTTAAGCCCTTTTATTGCATAACATTACTCTCCCCCTCCTAAAAGCAAACCTCTTGAGCTGTATAATTTTATCAGGGTGGTTAGTGTTTAAATGTATTTCTCTACGAAGCTTCCTCAAAGGCCTGATTTCTAAGTTCGAGTAGGACCATCAAGCCTTGCAAGACTGAAACAAGGCAAGAAAGCCACAGGAGCACTTGTCTCGCGTTTGGCAATATCCCAGACATGGTCAGTTTGGAAATAACCATCTATGGCTTCACTGTTAGAACTTGTATTGATTCTAAGCGCAACATTTCAAACTGGGTTTGCGATAGCAGGCAGGCGTATGTTTCAGCGTTTCATTCTTTTAGCCACAAGATTGTCAGAGATCAAGCGTGTCTTCGGCAAACAAACACTAAGGGGGTCTATTGGTTGTGCTGATTGCCTTCGGGGACAGTAATGAAGAAAGCTGCTGTACAGTAGTATTGTCAAGTGGTGTTTTATCAGCGCACGCTCCTCATCCAGCGATAAAAAAAAGCCTGTAGCACTTCTTCATTCCAACATATAAAAACGCTGATCGTGTTAACTGAAATCAAGCCGACACATGATCATTTAGTTGATCTTGAGACTTGCGCTGTTTTAGCCCCTTTGAAAAAGAGCGGTCTGTGATACCTAAAGCTGTAATAATTGTAATCAAGTATGGCCATGCCTGCAGATTGCTTGGGGATGGACCCCTGATATCCCAAACTCTTTAAAAATGGCAGTTCAGAATAGTTCTAACCACCTGCTGTAGGGATTAAGTTCATCTTTTATTGAAACATTAATACCTTTGAATGAAACACACTGCAATATACTGGCCCTACAGAAGAAAATTCAAATTATTTCTGCACCTTTAAGGTAGAGAGCCAGAATGCAGCATATTAAGATTTAGTGGTGTAGGCACTCCCCCACGTCTTCTAAACACACTTATTTTAAGCCTGTTTTAGTTTCAGAAGCAATGCGTTATTTATAACCAAGAAAAAAAAAAAGAAAAAAAAAAAGGCTATGACAACTGTTTTGCAGAAACCCAGCTATTTTTTTTTTCAATAGTTAGAATGTCAAATTTCTATTTGAATCATCTCACATTACTTTAACATTTGGTCAACCAGCCAGCTAGTTTCACTATACAGCTTATACGTGGAATATTTGACAGAAGCTTTTTCCTGTTACATCCTTTTTAAGACTAGAATGGCAGTTTTGTAATGTCAGGCTTCCTACATTAGCATTTAAAGTTTTATATGCAATTATTTGAGAACCGGTAAAAAGAGACTCCAAATCTGATATAAGACTAACTTCTCCAAGTGTAACAAAGTATTTCTGTAACTCAAGGCAGAAGAGGGAGCATTTGAATGAAACAGCAGAACCAGTACTTGCGCTGAATTTACTTTCACAGGTTTTTCGCTCAATTCGAAGCCTGTAACACTACCACTCCATGAACTAAGGTAAGGAGAAGAGTCAGCTTCTCAATTAAATTTTAACTATAGGCTTTTATGATTGAAAATATATTGTTTAGTGCTTTTTATTCTTGGTAAGTTAGAACAATAATACAGATTTCATTAACTTTATAGGACTGCAAGAGAACTTTCTTTTTCAGAAACTGATTTTAAACACAAAAAACCACACTAAAAATGCACAGTAGAGATCAGGGCAGTGAAACCCCACAAATCTGCAAATAAGTCATCTATAAGTCGTCTTTTCCTTAGAAATAACTACAGTTTTTATTCTTTATACACCCGAGAGATTTGAAAGAGCCAAATAACAGAGTGAGAAATCCTCTTCCTTGAGGAGCAGCTGCTTTCCACAGGTCTGCAGCAGAGCTTTCTGGAGATCATATTAAAAATCTACGGGCTTTCCTATGAACTACAGACCATTATACTTTGAAGTGCCTAAGCGTGTCTGGCTTGTGGTATAAAACACAAATATTAGAAGGCATAAGCAAAGTTTAACAGATACCCACTGAAGACAGTTTAAAAATGGGATCACAGGATAATTCAGGTTGGAAGGGGCCTTGGGAAGCCATCTAATGCAAACTCCTGCTCAAAGCAGTAGAACTTCATGAAGCATCATTCACATTATTTCATGAAGCATCATTCCTTTAATGCTTGCGAAACCAAAAAGGCTGTGAATTTTCCTCACTAAAGAGTAATTTTCTGCTGACTAATCTCCCATCTCCACAAAAGAATAATTGAATAAGCTGTTATTTTGAGTGTCTGAACACTGATTTAACCCAGTATCCCTCTTCATGGCTCAGAATATCTTCCCAGACCACTGTCTGCAGAACTGCATTGGATAAACTCAGGGAGGACGGGAAGGGGCAGGGATTAGAAGCCACAAAAAATCTATGCAGTTCAGCACTCAGCAGTAACAACTACGCTCTGTGTTATTTCTCCTGCAGGTTTCTCTCCTAACAGGAGATGAGAAAAGCTCAAGTCCAGTTTAAGCTTCACCGACCTTTACTAAGCTGAAGCTTCCTACAAGGAGCTTTCCACTCATGACCAGTAACTCAATTCCTGACCATCTCTGAAATTTAAAAATATCACCACTGAAGACTTCAAGATCAGATGTTAGCTTAAGTTCAGCTCACTAGAGATCAGCTCTAAGAACTGCAAAAACACTTAAGTAACATTATTTGCACTAAGCTTCATGTTACTTACATTAGCCACAGGACAAACTTTTAATTCATTTTATTCCATTTTCAGCTTGTAAGAAGATGATATGAGAAAGAGCTGCTAGAAGAGAGAAAAATGCATGCTTCTATTTACTAGAAGATGTTCCTGCAGGGGAAAGGGAATTGCAAGTTTTCGTCAATGCACATATGCTGTCCCCTTTCTTCTGCACCTAATGGCCCCATCTTTCCAAAAAAGATGAAAGCCACTGGCAATATTTTAGACAACCTGAATCCCCGTCTTGTAAGAACAACTCTGGGATACCTAACAGGCCAGCAAGCATAGGATATCATCTTGCATGCAGTAACTTAAAGCCTGAAAGTTGTAACATTTTAGATAAAAAACCAAGCAAGGTAGACTTGCTTATGCTTAATCATATTTTGGGAGTACTTTTTAAGTTGTAGCATCTTTCAGTGCGGTCGTCTAGAGCAACGCATAGGAGAGCTCTTTTGATAACGTGTATGGAAAGAACTAGCTTTGAAAAAAATACCTCTTTTTTAAGACAGAAGAACAGCTTTTTTCCTTTCCATTAGAAAAACAACAGTATGAGTTTCATTTCAAAGTTGCAAAGCCCAAAAAGCTATCACCAGAACTGCTTAGCTGGTTACCTAGCACATCAGGATTCCAGAAGGCCCATCGTGACTTGACAGAGCATAGCTAAAGTTGATGCCATTTTAAGGGATTAATTTTTTACTTTCCCAGTCAGTCATAATTCAAAAAGGTTTACTATAACAGAAGTGATCCAAGCTCTGCTATCACAGCAGGCAAATACCAACAGGCCCATTGGTCAGGTCAGTTTAAGGTAAGACAAAGAGACGTCGGTTGCTTTCTTGCTTCGGCTCAGGTTTGATCACTCCAGTGACTGATTTCTTTGTTGAATCCCATCTGTGTGTACAAGTAATATCTATGAGGCTAATGGGGAAACCCTATAGAATCACACCTCCTGCTCAAGAAGTTCAGGATCACAGAATGGACCAGGTTGGCAGAGAGGTCTGCAGATCATCTAGTCCAACCCCCTGCTTTGAGCAGGGCCAGCTACAACAGGTTGCTCAGGGCTGTGTCTAGTTGGGTTTTGAGTGTCTCCAAGGATGAAGACTCCATAACCCCTCTGGGCAACCTTGTCCAGCATTTGACCACCAGCACAGTAAAATAAGTGTTTTCTTGTGTTCAGGCAGAATTTCGCACGATGTAACTTGTGCCTGTTGCCTCTTGTCCCGTCAGTGGGCACTACTGAGAAGCATCTGGCTCCCTCCTTTGATTCCACCCATCGCACATGCACAATTGTGGCAAATTAGACCCCTACACAGCTGAAGAGCTTAATGCTTGTTGTTGGCATTGGGTGGTGAGGAGAAGAGGGGGTGTTAAGCAGGTGTTTGCTACCTGGGGCCAAGGGATCTGTGCAGCACCGTGCAGCCTGCGCCTGCTCATGTTGATTGTGTTGTGGATTGATCACTCCTCCATGTACAGGGGTCTGCAGGTCAGAATAACTACGCTTGTTCAAATAAGTAGATGTTTTATAATATAGCTACCTTACATTGCCGCTCTATTAAATCCTTATAGGCCTTTTATGCTTATTTTCAAAGCCCTGCCCTTAGGACTTTTTACTAGAAGCGGGTCTTTATGACATACCTGATGGAAGTCTACCGTAAGGCATAATCTTTTGAAGTTTCCTGCCCGGGGCTTAAATTTAAAAGTGTTATCCTAATTCTCAGCACCTGTACACCTGCAAGCATGACCCCAAAGTCTCGGTATGTGTAGAGCTGGAACCTTGTCTATATACCAAGGTGCTTTCATAAAAGCAGAAACAGAGGTACAAACGAAAAATCAAGGGTTCAGCGAGGTAAGGGGATTTTATGAACTGCCCGGGAGAAACATTTGGTCTTAAATGTTCTTTCTCTACTGCTCGTTCTTATGTTCATTCACTGTTCATTCTTAGTCTAAAGCCTAATTCTTCAAGCCTTCACACCAACTAAAAAGCGGAAGGAGCACACTAAGGACCATTCACTGGAAACACGAACAGCCACGCTGCACAGCAGTTTTCCAGTGTGTTTTCTGATAGTGGGAAAGATCTTGAAGTAGAAGGCATAAAGGAAGATCACGAGACAGGGTAGAAAGATGATAAAGGAGACAAATCCACAATTGCACCTCTTACTCCATTTGTCCTTCACTGATTCCCTACAATAGTCCTTGTCAGACTGGAAGCGGGAAGAGGAAAAAGGGAGAAGATACCAAGTTTTAGGTCACGTCCATATTACTGCTAGTTTTAGTAGAACAGAGCCTAGTTGATGTGGTAAGAGGAAAAAAAGCTAGGAATGACTCATCTTTTTTGAAATTAAAATATGACAGAAAGTACATTTTCCAGAGTTTTTTATTTAAAAACACTTAATAGAGTGCTTTTTTGAATTATGGTCCTTAATGAATTAGACTGTTGCACTGATTAGAATATTAATGACAATTAAAAGACCTAACTTCCCATCTTTAAGTGTAGTGTCGTCAGAAAGCAAATACTATCACTTCCTACCAAAATATCAATTCCAAGAGCTCTCTATTTCACATAATCTATGCCTGACTCAAGTATCCTTTGACAGGTCCTATGGCAAGGATCTGAATGTTCTAAATTGATAGTTTTGCAGGTTCTCTCCTAAAATACATATAACAAAACACTGCGCATTAGCCTCCAGCACAGTATTTAAAATAAACTCTCTATTTCCCCACAAGCGCCAGCCAAATAGTGGGTTACCTTGAGGAGATCTTGAGGCTAGCTTCGGTCATAACTGAAGATGCTTTATACCTACAGCCATCAGAGCAACCAACTTGTGGAAGAGGGAAAATGTCAAGTCCTGTATTTGTAAAAATGAAATTGTCAAAGATCAAAGATAACAGATTTATCTTCTAGAGTTTATTTGTAGAGTGCTTTTGGTTTTTTTATTGTAGTACCTTAAATCAGAAGTTTTGGGAGGCTATTCATACAAAGTTTAGAAGCATTTGAGCTGTATGCTCTGATTTTCTACAGGAGACTCTGAAAGCTTTTAAATGTGAAAAGCTAGCATTCACTTTGCACCTTCACAATTGTCATAGAGCAAGGCCAAGGTTGTGCCTTTGTTAAGGAGGAAGCCATAGAAAGTTTTCTGCATGATCATACTTACGGTCTTCCAGCATACTTCAGCTTCACGCCCTGTAAGAGAGGCAGCACAGGAAAACAGATGAAGATGTTCAGGATAGTGTTAAATACCGACTGCAATGAACTAAAGGGATACAGAATGCATACGTGCATTTCAGCGAGCAACTGCTGCTTCACAGTTGGATTGACACTTGCCACTACACCACAATTCGGGATGCCAGCTGATGTTCCGGTATTCCAGAATGTACACTTCCATCAACCAAAAGCTGTTAATTCCCAGAAATCCCCTTACTAGTCATTTTTCCAAGCTTTAATTCCCACCATCTTTCAGTAGGAGCAAGCCAAGGAACCTTTTTCAGCCTAAGGATTTTATAGATTTTTAGAAAACTAGATGTCAGGTGCACAGAGTAGTAAAGAGATACAGAGGAATTCACTAAATCTTGAAGATCAGATATGGCTGAAGCTAGCTACTGCTCATCTTCTGCAATTCTAGGCACCCTTATCTGCCTTTTAAAGGAACAGACCCAGAACACTAACAAGATCTGAAGTGGTCCTGAAGTTGTATGTGGACACAGAACAAAGTCCTCTGCCTGCTCCATACAGGGCAGGAAAAACCTGCTTGCTTCCTCAGAGCTGTCCATGTTCTGGATATAAACCATATAAATCTCTTCTCTTTTTATATATAATCTCCTATTAATGCTGCTGACTTCCTATGAAAGCCTTAAGAGCCATGTCTCATTTGTTTCCCGTACTGAGGAATGCTTCCTGCTTTGCCAGATTTGCAGTGTAAGCACCAACTCTAGCTTCATGCTTTGCAACTAGAATGGTGCTGCCACTGTTGAGTGAGCAACCCTTTCCACGTTGTCTTCTTTCAGGTGTTTAAGCCCATCCCATAGTTTTCTATGCAAATCCTCATCCTAGACCTCACTTCAAACAAAAAGGACAAGTAGTACCTGTAGGAGGCTTTTGGTTTAGACCCCGTGTAAGCCCGATCTCCTTGATGGATGCTGCAGTCTCTTGAAGAAGGTGGTTAGGTAGTTCTGCACACAGTCCAGGGGAGAAGATAAACAGGAACAGCTCTAAGGCTCTCGATTCTGGCCCAGAATTTCTCATGACATGGCCCTGAATAAGCAGGCCAGTTCAGTCTGGAGGCAAGTTGGAGCTGGACCCTCCATGCTGGCCAGGCTCATCCAACAAAGTTAAGGTATTTCAGTGAGGGCTTGAAATCTGTAAGATTGGAAGATATGCACTGCTTGGGGAGAGGGCGGAGGTGCAAAAAAGCAGGAGCTCTTTAGAACGAAGTATTTGCATCAGAAAAGCAGTAAGGACGTTAAGACATTCTACTTCAATGTATGCAAGGCTTAACGTGATCTGGATCCTCCTAGGGCTCTGCGGAGGCTGGCACTACTGGCAGCAGGAACGAAACTTATCAGGCCTTTGGCATAACTTCCCAACACAGTCAGCCATACATGAGTTACCCTTCCATGAATATTACATTTGCGTGCTTACTTTGAAACACATTGGAAAAGCTCCTGTTACTCCAAGGAAATCTCTGAGAGTGTTAGTTCATATTTTCTGGCTGCTTACACTTGCTACAGACCCCTGCATTTACCCATTGGTTGGGCATTAAGGCATTTGTTTCCATTATTCTCTCCAGACTACTCCATGATGCAGCATTTTCCTCGTCCTGACAAGACCAATACAGAAAAACTGAGTCCTCTTACATGAGAATGTTCACCCCTCCCTCTAAGCCAAGGTTAGGTATCCTAACATTTGTCTTAACCACAAGTCTAGCAGACACCCTACCCAGAACACTGAATTGTAAGCCACTTCGAACAGAAATGCAGTTCTGGCCTGACTGATAAATTACTATTGCTTGATCCTACTACCATGTAGACCATCACCTCTTGGAAAGGGCTTTACGTCGTAGCAAGAGCTATTTTATAAAATTGTCATGCATTTCAGGTTTAAATCAGTACTGTACGGACATTCAAGAACTTCAGTCCCCATACAGACTGAGATGAACAGCACTTTTATTTATTTCAGTTACAAGAAGACAAGTAAACCTTACAACCAAAAAGGCAATGAAGGTCTCATGAGCTCAGTGATAACCATTTCATAACCTAGGCAACACGTCATGATTTCTTGAGATCACAAAAAAAGCATGCCCCCCTCTCAAACAACTTCTCCTTATTTCTGCAAGGAAATTTCCTGTAAGAACAGCGTACTGATGTTAACAGAATCAAGAGGGACCACTGATGTACAAAGCCTACATTCATCCTCCCAGCCCCCCCGCCCCCACAAAGGCTTAAGTGTAGACTTTATTCCCAAAAAGATAACACGCAGTCGTGGTCACAGCTGGAAAAGAGGGAAGAATTAAAGTCCATTTTCAAATTAAGTCAAATTATGATGCGCTAATGAAGTTAAATGAAGATACTTTCTCACACGGCACTGTACTTCACAGGTAAAGAAACTCTCCTCATTTTAAGCCGATGCTTATCTGACTTTTGTAGTAGGAGAGAACAGCTTCCATAAAATCTGATCCCCCTACCACATAAGAACTATGACGAAAGGGAAGCATCAGAGAAATTACTATACAAAGTGTCAAGTGCAAACCCCCCCTTGCCTCGTATTCAGTGTATGTACTTAAGTACCATAGAAAGAGTGAATTCGGGAGTGGTTGACAGTGGGATACAGTGCTACAGGTTGAACATCAGCCACTACAGGACAAACCCAAGCATGCATGTATCCTACCAACAAGGGAAAGATAGGAAGCTCGAGCTTCCTAACCTGCTCATTTCTGCAGTTCGTTCTAGTATTATCTCCTCCCTCATTAACAACTTAATTCCTGCACTCCTTTAAAGGGACCCCTTTAAAAATGTCCAAAATTCTGGTTTATTTGGCAAAAAAAATTTCACTTGCTATGTTAAAGAACACAGGGCTGGCAAAAGGAAAAGAAAAGAGTTTACAACTGATTTGGTTGCTCTTCTAAGCGGTATTGGACCTAGAAAACATGAGAAAGTACCAGATCAAGTACTGTTCCATCACCCTTCGCCATTTGAACAATATAGTTGAGGCAGACCATAACTTCTTCAGTCAATCGCTAGCAGGTCAGTTTTGGTGCATAAGGTATTAACCAACTGGAGAAACGTATTTTCATCCATGCTGTATGTCAGTTCTCAGTTTCCCCTCGCTTAAGTGGTCAGGGATACATTTATTACACAGTACTCACAGTAAGTCTTGGCATTTCAGGCAGACCTAGTCATTCCCAAGGAGTATCCTTTTGGCTCAGTGAAGACTTTTGAGTACCTCAGCTTACGTTCATTCTGGAGGCAGCCACCATGATTCCTTTTACCCAAAGTACTATTTTTAGTGGGGCTGTTACCATCTTGAAATTGCAGTTTAAAAGTTAAGCAATAATACAAAAAGAGTACTTTTCAGTGTTTCCAGTGAAGGAGCTGAGAAAGAAAAAAAATCTGTAAGAAACCATTGCTGCAATTTTATTTTAACAAAAGGGCAGATTTATTCATGTTTACAAACAAGTTTCAAAAACAAAAAGGAGAACATGTATGCTACCCACTAACAACCTTTCAAAATGCCAACAGCCCTCATGCTGCATGAAGGATTCTATAGATTAGAAAAAAATCACAGTTCCACTCACAGTTCACCAAGACAGCACTAAACTAACATGTTTAGACAAAAACAAAGGACTAAGATTCTGATGTATTTTGATTTAATCCATTTTGCCCAAGATAACAGAAATATTTCAAGCAAGTTCCATCACATATTGATGTCCTGCATTAAACAATCCTACTAAGTTCTGAACAAAAGTTATTCAGTAAGTTTCTCAAAATTTTTAAAAATTAAACAGTTGTTTCAAAACCATTAAGTAGTAAATGTATTTAAGAAACTAATTAGGACAGAGGCCATAACTTCATTAGAACACCACTGCTCATGTTTTTACAAAGCATTAGTGTTATCTATTTGGCTATTAGTATTAGCAATTTATCTACAATATTTAACAAGGTAAATTGCAGGCAAAATTTAGTACAGTTTCAATAGAAACACCCTTTTCCTGAAAATACAGCAGTATTTGAAGGACTAGTTTTTTTGTTTTTTTTTGTTGTATTTTTTTTCTCTGCATCATTTATAAGGAAGCTTCCCATCTATGAACAGGAACAAAAAAAAGTATCTACAAACCTTGTAAACAGATCTGTATCATTTATAAACATAAATAATCCAAATTATTAACAGCCAACAGCAGAAATTAAAGTATCAATTCAATGATCCAGGGCCTCCTTGCCCTTCCCAGCCTTCCCCTCAGAAAAGGATCATGATAAACTAAAGCTCTGCTAACACACTGTTCAGGACCATTCTTAAGTACAACAGATGATCCACAGGTCACTTATGCCGAGTTACTGTTTATCTGTCAGAGTTCATTATTACTCCCACCCCCAGAAAAGCACCCTCCAGTCTGGCAGAAAGCTTTTTTTTTTTTAAAAAAATAAATCTACATTCGTACAAGTGTGTCTTCGGTTGAAGTCCAAGACAAGAATGTCATCTTGTCCATCATAATGTGTTGAAGAGACCCAGTTTCAACTTCTTTACAATGCAGCTAGTGTGTTAACATTCAGCTTACAATCAGAGTGATGTTTCCAAACTATGTAGTGGGCTCCCTGGGGATGAAGAGGTAGCAGACTTGTTCATGTCTGTTGTAAGGTGAATTCCACTGTCAACCGCATTGTTATTTTTATTGGGAGAGGGTGGGGGAGTAGAGTTGCGTTTTGTTGGAGCATCATCTTCAGCATCAGTATCATCAATAAGGGGAATATGAGGCTCAGAGTCTTCTATTCTAAACTCGGGATGCGTCATAAAATTGTGAATTGAACTTCGTGTCTCAGGTTTCTCTAGCCCCTCGTACAAGGAGCTACGAAATGCATTCACCACTCGGATCTGTAAGGAAAGAAAAAAGGCCGTTAAAATGCTGCGGATTTACTGGTAATGGCATGGTTCTTATGAGTTTGAATCCACAAACAGCTAGACATGAGTGAATCGAATTTGTATGTGATGCAGTGGAACTTGCAATAAACTGTAAAAAATGAAGAGCATTTCGGTACAGCACTGCCAGTCTACACAGTAGGAATAAAAATTGTGAGAGTACTGCAAAAAGCTGAAGGGCCTAAGAATTCAGACATGGCACTAGAACTGTTCCATTATTTAGCATGGGCTAAGCATTTTTCAGGAGCGAGGCCAACAATTCTTTACTTATTCACAAATTAATTAAATCTCAATGAGTGTTTTATCAAATACTTGGGACAGGTGTGGGGGGCTGGGAAGGCTGAAAATAAGTTAGAGGATAAAAGGGGTACTAATTCTCATGCTAGGAACTGGGATGTCAACTGACTATGAAAAAGCCAAGCAAGTGTAAAGCCAATGTCACGATGACTGGACATTTACGAAGAGTCATGCAAAAAAGGATACCGCTGTAACAGCTGTAAATATTCGAGTATATACCCATTTACCACACTAAAGAAAATTCCTTACTGAATGAATAGTGCTTTGGAAACTTAACACCAGAACTAGGAAATTGAATACTCTATTGGACAATTAAGTAGCCACGACAGGTTGTAACTTTGAAGAGACTATCCGAGTAGCACAAAGTATGAGAAGAGTACATGATCAGCCTTTGCTTGAGCCTTCAGTTTATGTTGAATTCATGGACAAAATTCCCAGGCTGAGTATTATTTCAAGTCCTTTACATTGTTCAACTACTATTTTTCAAGTCAGAAGGCTAAGTTTACAGAATTGATAAATAAACATTTCAGAGGGAAATTAGATAGAATAAAGTACAGCTTCATTTTGCAAATCCTGCGTGTCCAGGTTGACTTGAATTTAAACTTTCCAAATTGGAATTTGAATGATGAAACCACCTACCCGCACCCCCCTTCCCCTCCCATGCCCCACACATTTCCCTGACCAACTGCAAGAATTCAGGATTCGTCCTTGAACTGATAAAACAAATCAGGCTAGGCAGAAGACAGTGACCCCTTTGTCCAAGACTTTTGTCGAGATAGTTTCCCCCTCCTGTTACAACATCTCTACTCTGATTCTGATTAAATGTCCAGCAAAGCACAGTTTCAATCCCAGAGCTCCTCTGTTGCATAGTAAGCAGCAATAGTAAAAAAGAACTTAGTGTTATAAACATTAAGTCCAATTTAAAGATTACTTTATTTTAACACTTCCAAGATGACTTGTTCCAAGCTGAGAAATGTCATGACTAGTGCTTCCGTAGAGTTCCTTGATAGTAAGAATAAAGTGACTTCCAGGTGAAGGAATGAAGCTGGAAGGTCAAGCAGATGAAGAGCACAGACTTCAAAAACACCTAAGATACGCCAAACCACCTCGCTGTAAACACAGAGAAGGGCTCCCCAAAAGCAATGCATTACCAAATTTGTTACCACAGAATCACTGTGGTGATAAAGGCCTAAGCCTTTACCATGACCTTGTGTTCTTTGACCTCTAGAAATAGTGTTGTTCCCCTACTCCTACTCCCTCCGAGCACTTGCACAAAGAATTTTAGTCCAAAGCTATCACATCCCCATTTTTATACTACAAGTACCAGGCTGAGCGCCATGAACCACGGAAACCAGGGGAGGGGGTGCGCTACACACGCAAGGGGGAGGACATTACCACCAATAAAGGGAGGAGAGAGAATAACGTGAATGTGCTTGAGAAGTAAAAGATTACAGCAGCAGCTAGTACTTTACTGTTCATCACACGAAGAAACTGAGCACGCTGTTAAGGAGCTGGCGTGCTACACGAGCTTTAAACAACTCCAGAAAGCCGCATAAACTGTCTTGGCACTTACCAAGAAAAACCAGCGGTGACAATGCCAGACTGAAAGTTTGTAAATGCCTTTATTTGGCATGTAGCATCCCACTGTGCCACTGATTTATGTGGCAAAATGAAATACGACTGCCTCGTGGGACTGGTTTTTCATTGCTTGCAGATGGTAAGTTAGAACATAAGTAAGAATGGAAAACAATTTTTGGCTTAACAGGACAGCTGTAATTATCACAGGAATATAAGCATACCAAGCTTGATTCCCACGCAGAATACACACTAAACAAGCGGTCTAGACACTCCTCTGAACCCAGGATCCTCAAAGAGTCCAGCCATGAAGGCAGAAATCAGACTATCAGCATTTTAAGTTACACTTAAAAAGGGAAAAATCTAGTGTTTCAGAGGCTTTATTTTCAACTACTTAAGATAATTAGAAGAGAGAGGTAACTATAAATAAATTGCATAACTGAAGAGCAAACAAGACAATTTGTTATGTGTAATTTATACTGTCATCAGGCCTTCTTCATATTAGTACCAGAATAGTAAGGAATGCACTAAGCACTCCAAATCCTCCTAGCCAGATGGCTGCTTAAGAGTTGTAACCTCACTTCAGAGGAACAGCTGAACTATTTTCCAACAAACAGCTCCAAAAGAGAGAGACAATGAAATAACACATCTGCTTCCCATTAATACATATTAGTTATCTAAAGCTGTTCTCCTGGAGGGTGTAGCAGAAGGCTCTACACTACTTAGTGAGGGGGAAAAACTAGTTCTCTGTCATTGTAGCTCCGTATCTGCACTGGTCATTTGATGCCATGAGATGCTGCAGTGCCCATTAAATTCTGCTCAAATGGCAGCATGGCATGAAGTTGCTCTTTAGAGAATTCTGAATGTCTAATTAATGTTCTTGAGTGTAGTTAGGGATACAGGTTACTAATTAGCATTTTAAGTAGGAGATGCAATCCTGTGCATCCCCACTGTTAAATCTACTTTCATTTTGTGTTCTTGAGGCATGCGAATTGGTGAGCCGAGCTTCTCAATACTACTGCAAGGTACCTGTCTTGCTGATGGAGAACAAGTACAGAGGCAAATACCTGTGCAAGCTCACACAGGAATTCTAGCCAACCCAAAAAAAAAAAAAAAAAAGTCAGAAGAGAAAATTTCATTTAAGACAGCTCCTGAAATTAAGGGTCTTCATCCATCTGGTAATCTGAAAGCTTAAAAAGCCGGGGCGGGGGGGAAAGAAGCCCTCTCCGAGTTATTTTAAAAAACAATTATTTAACCAGTCTCTAGGAAGTTAGAGAAGGAAGTTAAACATGTAATATATAATTAAGAGGGAAAACTCTTTGAACAATAGATATTAGCTATCCGCGTTTAACTACAACTGTTATGCATCTTCAGACTCCAGAGTGTAAGCCTACATACACCAGTAATTAAATCTCTAGCCTCTACAGAGAGGAAGGCTGAAACTGAAATGCCACTTAGAGCGCAATATAAAGAGGGCAGGATTAGATGAGACAAACTTTACTTTCAGTGATGGGTTATGAACTGCTGCCAGAACCTAGAGAGGAAAAAAAACCCTTCAGATTTGAGCGAAAGTTTCACCAGTCAATGCTTAAACTTTTTTCCTTTTTAAATTAGCTAATTAAATGCTTCTTCTGACTTGCACCCATTTTAGAAGCCTTGTCTCGCCACCTGAATCCTGATGTTGAGAAAGTGGTGTTATTCAGTAAAAAAAAAAAAAAACCAAACAAAAAACAACAAAAGCAGAGACTCAGAAGTTCCTTACAGGCTACAAAGAAAAAGTATTTAGTGCTCCATGTTCTAACTACATTATTTTTGACATACCATTTGCTTTCCCATCAGCTTGTTTACCTTAGGTATCATTTGCGCTGCAGCGCAAGACATCTATTTTTGTTGACCTGGGTCCATGATTATACAGTTAATTTACTTATTCAATGTAAGTCACCCTAAGAGGCATATACTCGAAAATTTACAACAGTTTTCCTGTTTTATCTTAAAAATCCCTCTGTACACGAATGGATGAAGGCACAGGATGTGCAGGCTCACAGCTTTCACATTAAAGTCTTTTGTTGAAACTGTTCCACCTGTTCTCAGCCCTCTAAGAAAAAAAAAAAAGTCTTGAGGACTCCACTTTGTGGAAGAGCTCTATAAAAGCCTGAACGATGATTTTAAGTACTAAGGAGAAAATGAGAAACGTTAGGTACGTGAATTAGGAAACGTTAATTTCATGCACTTTAGGAACACACACTCACACCCCACAGTAGTAGAAGCAGTAGTAGAGGAAAACACTACATGTGTAGGGGTAGAAATATTTGTTACATCATGGTGCTGGCTGGCGATGGAGGGTTGCCGCCTTAGAGCCCCCTGAATGGTACTTCCACTCTGGAAAGCATTCACTACATCCATCTGCAAGGAATCAGAGATTGTGACAGCTTGCTCAGCAAGAGAGAGAGAGAACAAGAGAAAGGACCATCCCATCTATAACACACAAAAAGTAAAGAAAAAAGGCACTTTTTTTTTTTTTTTTTAAATAGAGTAGATACACAAGATACACAGGTAAGAGTTGCATTTAGAGCTGAAGAAAACAGAGGACCCTGAGGGATTACACATCCATCCATACCCCCTTTTGGCAGTGTCAGTCACACCAGTTAGAATTGCCACCTTAGTCAAAGGACTGTAGATGGAGAGGAGAGATTTCCCTCATAACACCCACTGAGTCCTACCTTTTTCAAGACCATACCTGAGTTTGTATCCTGTTTAGGCCCCTAAACCACAAGATCTGACCACGACGTAATTCCCTCTCAGCATGATCTATCTCCTCTACATCTTCTGCTAGTTCTTCCTCAGGAATCTCTTCCTTTTGTGTTCCATGACCAGCTTCTTTAAGGAATTTCAGGCGGCTGGTTGGAATTGTTGAAATCAACTAACGGTGAATGAAAAAGTATGAATCAGAATAATTCTTTTTAAAAAAAAAAAAATAACAACTGTAATACCAAACTTAAGGCAAAGTGGAAAAAACAAATTACATAAATGGAATGAGTGCATCAATGTAGGGCTGAACAGCTGCAGAGCTGTGAATATCCTCGCCACATCAACCAAAATTAAACTTGGACTACAAACCTAGAAAACAAAACATCCTTGCTAGGGACAAAGAATTCCACTTTAACATTACTTGACTATGCCAGGAAGGAGCAGTACTGAAGGTACAAAAACCCATTAATTCTGTAGATGGTACTTGTATCTAGAGCTTTCAGAGCTCCATTAGCCTGATGAGCATGATGTGATACCTCACCTGAGAGATACAAAATTTAATTAAAGTAGCCACAGTTAATTCGGAAATACAGAACAGACATGCATTCTGTTGTGACCTGGAAGGTATCAATCCATTTGTAAGGCAAGTGAGGTTTCCAAAACCCTTATCCCAAACTTGTACTTTGTTACTTGGTGTACACTAGCTCATCTGTCTTAAACTAAACAAGAGCTACATGCGGCTGTTGCATCTTTCCTTTTCATCCCCACCTTCAGGGCTATTCTGGTGAACTATGGAGTTAAGGGGAGTCATCTTTTGATACGTCCCATCTAGCAGATCCAGATCAGTTCCAAGACTGCTTTCCTTGATCACCACAAACCTAGAAGACCACTTCAGCAGCTGCAGAGGAAAAAGACTGCTCCAAAAGTGAGATAAACAGCCCTTTATGCTGAAATTGCTACCATGAATGCTCCCAGATCACACTTCAGTTTCTGCTATTCTCAGGAAGCCAAAAGCTCTTTGACTTTAATGAGATGCTAGAGCAGCATGAACTGCATCAGGGAAGCTTTGCCCTTGCAAGACACTTTGGGTCAAAGGTATTTCAAGTCATCTTGATTCTCTTCTAGGCTACTTTTAAACCTCAGTGTGACTCTGTCTGATTTTTTTAAATAATTAATTTTCTAGAGAACCTTAATAAAAAGCTGATAGTCACTTTATAAATATGTGCCTATGTACATATTTACAACTAAAATTCACCCTGTCAGTTCTATACTGAAACCTGAAGTGTCCTTTCCAAAACGGAAGGAAAGAAACTGTAATGGAAAACTCTTCATGTGGTATGAAAAATTTAGACAACTATGTCATTAAATAATGGAAAACTCCATAGCTCTGAAGTTTCATGTAAATAAGCTTGCTGCTTACAAGCACTGTTGTGAATGCAATAGTAATTAAACCCTAAGAGGGGAAAAAAATGCAATAGCTTAATAGGTGGGTGAACTTTCCAATTATTTCATAATTATGCAGATGAAGATTAAAGAGAAAGTTGTTTTCCGTTTTGCTGCATTTCTTGCTACTCCTGGAAGTTTTTAAATCAAGAAGAAAATACCAGCAAGTTAAACAATTCTGATTTTTCAAGAAAACCATTCAACACTAAGTTAAATATTTCAACATTAACATGTTCGTTACATCTGTACTCTTACAGAACTTCCAGTACGTATTTGGTTAAAGATATGATCTCATATTTGAAAGGTAACTACAGCTGCTTCTAGTTAAAAGTTACTGAACATAAACCAGCCATAGCATCTAGTTATGAAATATAACTAATTGATCGAGTCAGAGTAAGGACTATTCAACTAAGGACTTTCCAGCTATTGAACTAGTAAATTTTTCATAAAGTCATATATAAACCAGTCATTATTCATATAGTCCACTTGAATGATCTGAATGCTAAAAGACAGTGTATTTTGATTTTCCATGTAAAGTATTTTAATGTGAGTAGGTATTTGCCATTTTGAAACAGCTAGTTTACCTGGCCCCAGAGTAGTGTTCCCATGCCCAGGAAAATGGACCACAGCCACTGCTCAATCGAGAGTTCTGAGCAACTGAAAGGCTTCCCACCAAACTGCACGATAATTATCTGTGAAAAGCAACATCATTAAAACAATCAGTGACCTGTTACTAGGAAATTCCCCAATGCTTCAAGATCACTACAGACAATTCTGCAATAGAACACAGGATTTCCCATCCTATTAATCATACACTTCTACTGTCTCAGCAGTTTGAGCTAAGCCATCCAAACCTAAGCCATCTTCTTATGCTTTTCAGTATTTCAAGAATTACCCATTTATTCTTCAAATGCCACACTCACAAAAACCTGCTGGATACTTTATTTTGCTTGCAGTTCTTTCCCTTCATTTCACAATTACAGCATGTATTCGATGCTACAAATTTACAGTGATTATTTATGGTATGAACACCCATCTCAGAACCAAGCTGATCAATAAACTTCTATTAATACAAGCCGTAGATCCACAAGACATGAAGCATTTCATAAATAACTCAACAGAACATTAATATGTATCCCATCAGTGTTAAGTGTCAGACTTTAAATCATCATGGTGTAACATCTGTGTAGTACGTCTGGGGAAAGGGGGCAGAGATGTCAACAGCTAAATTAAGAAATCTTCTACTGACTTACCTATTACAACAAGCTGTACAGGCCCTAATGAGCAAGGTATCCCTCTGCATAGGAATTATATGCATGAAAGTCTGCCCTGGAGAATCAACAATTCAAGTAGCAGGGCAGGCGTGGAAAGAAGACAGTATTGACCAGTAAGTAGGACACCTGACAGCTGAAAAGCCCAAGAGTATCTTCTTTTATTAACACAGAATAAGACACTGAGACGACAACTCAGGAGTTACTTATTGGGAAGGCATTCAGTCCACCAAGTTTATAAAGGGAACACAGTTGCAGTCAGCAGTAATTTCTACACATTTGGCTTTGTTGTACAACAGCAGTCAGTCTGCTGCATATGCAACCCTAAAAATAAGAGTGGCTTCTGAAGAAGTGTCATCTAAAAAAGCATAAACCTGGGTTGATAAGAGAACTAACTTCACGTGAAGCAGAGGTGCATACATTGGCATTGCTTGAACCACTATGAATTTGGTCAACTTCATGGAATCCCAAGGAGAAACTTGAAGGCATAGGTTGTATTTTAAATCCGAAATAACTTAAGTCAAAATGAGAAACAGTTCTGAAAAAAGGTAGTATACTGATTTGTTGGTTATTTCTTTTGATGAATTAGAAGTTAGAAGGTGAAACTATTTATTGTAAACTATTTTCTTTAGATTCAATTTTGACTTGGTGTTTTTCAACACCAGAGTGTTAACCCAATCAATTTCAGACAATTTCATTTTATTGTTAGCACATATTGAGTTAACAACTAGCTTTTACAAGTCTGCCTAGAAGGTCCCTAGCCATCAAAGTTTGTCGCCTGAAACAGCAGCATTTATACAGATAAGTGTAAAATATATACCAATACAGGTAACTGATTTCTGAATCAGGAAGACAAAAAAACCCAATACTTAAGTTTCTAAAGCTTATTCATGTCCTAATCTCCTTAAGAAGATGTGAGAAGTTGTAACTTTTCTGTAATTGTTTAAATGGGCTCTTGTTCAGATGCACAGGCAGATACTACGAGGAAGAGTTCTGACTGGGGCTGGGGGAACATACAACTTCTTCACATTTTATCATGACACTAGAACACTAAGATAAAGTTTAAGGACTAGAAAAGTAAGAAGTCCAATACAAGTATTTCTACATTCCAATTTCACCAATTTCAAACAGATCTTACCTGAAAACCCTGTCAAGCAGCACTGCCAAGTGATTTATAGCGTGTTTGACACCGAAGGTTTTTCACATTGCAGAAGGTAAATGCCTGGCACTAGCCAATTAGCATTTCCCAGCTAAGCAAGTATATCGGTGTACTAAGTGCATTTCCCCCCACCCTCCAAGAATTTACTTACCTGCACAACAAATGTCCCCAGAACAATAGAACAGAAGATAGCGTTGTTAAAGATTCCTTCAAAAACATTTCTTTCACCATGAATTTTTCGGGCATTTATTTCGTTAAAGAGCTGCATCATTACAAACGTATTAAATACAATAGTATAATGCTCTGAAGGAGGAGCATGCAGAGGTGCATTTCTTCCACTATCAATATCAAAAATTTTCTCACCTGTGAATAAAAGGCATTTATCAGCAGCTTAATTGGCACCTTTACACACATACACTACAACAAAAAACTAGTTTTAAGATCACATCTCTGTACAACTTTTAGAATAACTTTGTAAAGCCTCAGTATTCTTACCAGCAAACAGGAGCGTGAAGACCACTACGAGTTGGTAGAACGCATGACCCAAAATGTTCTTCATCATTGTACGGGAAATCAAAGGTTTGTTTCTACCATAAGGCTTTCGCAACAGAAGAGATTCAGTGGGTGGTTCTGTTGCCAGGGCAAGAGAAGCTAATGTGTCCATTATGAGATTTACCCACAGCATCTGCACAGCTTTAAGCGGAGAATCCTATAAAGATAGATACATAAACCCTCCAATATAAGTGAAGAAATTGCAGCTATTAAAGGCATCTGTTATACAACATGGGCATATTCTTTGGACTAGCATTTAACTGAAAGTTTGAGTTCAACTTAGTCATGACATTTTCAACCTTTATTAGCTCAAACAATCCATCACCAGTACGTACTTGTGTTATGCATGCTCCTGTAAAAGCAACAATTACTGCTACTACATTGACAGTAAGCTGGAACTGAAGAAATTTGGAGATGCTGTCATACACGTTTCGTCCCCACATAACTGCTTTAACAATACTTGTGAAGTTGTCGTCTGTAAGGATAATATCAGAAGCTTCTTTAGCTACATCTGTTCCAGCAATACCCTAGTAGAAAAAGAAAAACACTATGAAATATAACAGGATGCACTGACTTATGTAACAGAAGCTATTATTATATCCTTGGGTCAGCATTCACTTTGATGCACCACATCTGAAGGACTATTTTAATGTAAGCACCTAATGTGCTACTGATTCAAGTTCGGCTTGCAAGTTCTACTCAAGTATGGTGATGTTGTCTTTGAAATAAAGACCTTAATAAAAATCCTCAAGTTGACAATACAAACACTGTGTAAGTTCTCCCAAAGAAATGTTACTGAACTCTGTTCAAGTTAAAGGCCACCAGATGGTGCAGTACTACAGTTTAGTTGATGTCCTAATAAATTTGCTATAGGGATTCCAGCAATAGGGAAACACATGTGTTAATAATGCAGTAGAACGATACACGTTACCAAACACCTTTTGCAGAAGAGCACTGGCATTAAACAGTAGAATATACGTCATTGCAATGCAATATGAATTCCTTAGTTTTAAGCACCTGTAGGTCTCCTACAGTATCCAAACAGTTAAGCTGAGTTCTGTGTAATACCTACTTCAAGGATATTTATTTTTGCTTTTGGCATTTCAAACCCACTAACTCAATAGCAAATTTAATGATCCTTATTCTTAATACATTATTTTGCCAAGGAAATGAATCACCTGCACAGCTCTGTGTAAACCTGAAATGGTACCTTTAAATATCATATAGTAGACAATATATTTTAAGTGTTGTTTAGATAAGCAGTTAGAAAAATTCTTCTTACACAGAAAGAAAAAGCTTCGTACACAGATGAACACAGACCGCAACTGTAGGAAACCTTTAAGTTCTGGAAGATTAAAATAAATCTGTCCCTGACAGTGCTAACTACAGCAGCTATACAACAGCGGAAAACAGATAGTCATTAAAACAAGACTGTTACAGTCTACAGAACATTTCATTTGTAGCTATCAAATTTGGAAGTTATGCTTTTGAAAAACGCTCCGTGCGAATGACATGAAAGCTCTTCCTCTTCCCATTTTTTCCTTCAAGATTAGCATCCAAGTCAGTGCATCTGCATGTGGTGTAGGAGGAATGTGGTCTTCATATTTTTTTTCCTTCAAATGCTCAATAATGAGTTTTTAAAGACCAAAGTGACCTACTAGCACCAAACTGCACCTTCTCGGCTTAAGACTGAGGAGGAATCTTGAGGAATCTATCTTAAAGTATCGTGAAAGAGACAGAAGAAAGCTGAAGCCTACATACTTCAGGCATGAGTCTGTCTCATACTAGCACTTAAACACAGGGCTTGGTTTGGCTACCATTTGAAAGGGTAGTTGAGAATTTAAATTGAAAAAGCCAAGTAATCTAAGGTACCATCCAGAAAAATGCAGATCCTAGCCGTTACTTCAGCTGTACTAGAGACGTTTCTTAGTATAGCTTCCCAAGCCATTTTAAACATCAGCTATCAGTCTCTCTCACTAGTATCCCAGCTTCTATGCATCATTTCATGGAAAACATTTAAAGTCATTTTGCCTTATGTTGAAAGATCTCATTTCAGAAATCTTCAGCATCAGTAATTCCGTTCCTACATTTTTAACAAGCCTTTGCATAAAAAGGTTCTGATTTGCAAGTGATTGGGATCTGCGTCTGAAGTTTTATTCAATGGCAAATGCCACAAAGACATTTTCCATCAAATAAAAAGTTGTAAGACTGAGGACAGAGGAAAAAGTAATTAGTATTAAGTGTGAGATATGTTGACTCCATTAACTTAGTTGTATATTAAGCTCACGAAACAAGCAAGGCTATTCAATCTTCTTTTAAGTGATTTGATAAGTTATTTTATCAAAATAGGTCTCCAAAATACCGAAGATTAAAAAAATCATACCATAGCAAATCCAACATCTGCCTTCTTCAGAGCTGGACCATCATTGGTACCATCACCAGTTACTGCTACAACTTGCCTCTGTTCAAAGACAGTGCTGTCAATTATACCTAAAATAAAATGACACAGTACAAAATTGACAACACAGCACAAATTAAACCTGAAAGAGAAACGCAGCTTTTGCCTTCCTCAGAGACATTAAAATAAAAATTTATATATATTTAAAAAAAAAATCACAACACAGTTCTAGTTGGCTCCATTTCTCAAGCAGAAAAAAACCCAAACAATCAGTTGGCAAATGAAGACACTCTCATAGGCATTTCCCACTGCTCAGTTCTAGATTTTTTTTAATATTTTTTTTTTTTTTAGAAGCTTTACTTAAAAGCTGAGATAGTTTTTACCTACCTTTTACTAGAGTGTGTTTGTCAGTGGGAGAAGATCTTGCAAGAACACGAAGCTTTGGCCAAATTTTATCTATTCGCTCTTGCTCTATCTGCAAAAAGAGCATTGGTTATATCTTACGGTTAGGAGACTTGGAATATCTGCTGATCTACTTTACACAGTTGGCATGCTTACCTCTCCTTTTTCATTGCGTATTCTCCTGTTAAAGTCTTTGCCCTCTAAACACAGGAAGTCTTCGCCAGGATTCAGAATACCACACTTCAATGCAATAGCACGAGCAGTGTTTATGTTATCGCCAGTGACCATACGTACAGTTATGCCTGCACGTTGACACTTTTTAATTGCATCAGGTACCTGTAAGCAAAGGAAAAAAAAAAAAAAAACACAAACAAATCACAGGCTTAGAGACTGTACATTAGCTGAATAAATCTAGACATGTCAGTGAAAATAATGTTTTTGGCTCAATCCAGGGTAACTCTTATTTTAAGATATCAAGACTGTTGTTATGGAACATTTAAAAAAAAATAAATAGATAGCTTACTGTAACTCTTTTCCTGAAAAACACACAAATGGCAATTCTGGCAAAGGGGCTTTCTTGTTATGTCATGGGGCCTTGCCACCTGCCCCCCCATTTTTCGAATACTGCAGTATTCAAAGATACCACAAAAATCCCCATGACATAACAGGCTGTAGTATTCAAAGCTAGAGTACTGGCTTTTCATTTATGATTATATGAAATAAACTAGTGCTCACACTCCACTACTTCACCCATGACTTCTAGTGTGAAGGGGTGACAGTGCAGATCAGACTGGAGTTCCACTTACACATGGTTTAAAAGCTTTGACTGTTGAAAAATACTGCCCTCCTTAGACCCCAACCACAAGCCAGACTCCTCACCTCAGTTCTCAGGTGACAAACCCTCCTCTCCATCATTCCCCAGGAAAAGCTGGCAACAAGCACAATTGCTAATAGTACCCTAAATAATACTCCTAATATCTCAAGTAGTAAAAAAATGACAAGTTGTTCCATCTACTGAGACCCTGCACAGTAAGCGCCTTAAGTCATTAATTTCTTCAGAGCTTCAGTAACACAGCATAAGTGACATTAAGAAGTTTTAATCTGCTTTTATAGCTCCATTAACTTTCCCTCCAAGAAATTAGATTTTCATTTATCGACTATGCTTAAGGCGTACAACAGCAATTCTGTTTCTTGTACTCTCTGCATGACAAACAACATCATGAATCAAGATCCATAGCAACAGAATCACTGCAGTTTAGCCAGTGGCCTCACCTCAGGTCTCACAGGATCTTCAATCCCAACAACAGCAATGCACGTCAGACCAGTAACAATATCATTTTCATTGTCCCATTCCGGCTCAGGTTCCCCTGCTGGGAAGTCTCTGAATGCCAGGCAGATGGTTCTGAGCCCTTCAGAAGCCATTGGCTCAATTACGGTTTTCACGATATCATCGCGGTCCCTAGGTCTAAATACCTTTGGTTCTCCATTAGCACTCAGTATTTTGAAGCACCTGAAAGGGAAGGTTTTAAGAGTTATCAAATTCTAACCAGAAGTTCAGCCCATTCAGTGGCTTATTAGTCAACTGCAGTAAGTTTCCACAAGCTTTATTTTCACTAGATTCACACACACACACACAAAAAAGCCAGTAGCAGCATCTCTAAGGTAATCTTCTCCGTATGTACTTTATCTCTTCCCTATTGCAAAACATACTAGAAAGTTAACTGAGCCAGTCATCCTAGGATGAAAATAATGCACAATGAATTTAGGACACAAACATTAGTTACCTCCCAGAAGTATCCATTTCTCCATTGCATGTAAACAGACTGGTGTCTGCGCTGGTTGAGTCAGTCAATCCAATTTCAAGTTCAACAAAATAATCCCACCTTGTTAACAGTTATCCAAGTCTCAGAAGTACAGTACGCTTCCAAAACATGCATGTGGTGCTTACACAGCTGTAAGCACTAAACTTACAGCATTAAAAGCAAACTCTGGTACTGCTATCCTTAAGAGTAGTAAGGTTTGCTCCCCGCTCCCCCAACAATCTATGCATCTGGCATAGAGTTCTTAATGTGAAGTCTTAAATTAAAAACAAATACTTAAATCTGATTTAAATGTTTGTAGAAGAGACTAGATTCAACACTACGTACTCTAGCATTTCAACACATGCTCTTTTAGTTGTTTCTTCATGCCAAACATGCCATTGCTTTCATAGACAGCATGTCACCAATATTGAGGCCATGAATATAACACTATGAAATATTTTTATCAATAAATTTAGTCTTAGTCATCTGTGTCCTCAGCAAAGTCTTCCCATAAAGCAACGCCATAAGCATTTGTCTTACAAATTACTACTAATGTGGCACTGACAAATAGATAAGAATTTATGACTATTTTAAAGTATCACAGTCATACCTGTCAGATCTGCTAAGATGACTACTGCTACATTTAAATGTTTAGTCCAAGGGAATTCCCAGGTACAATACATATAAAAAATGGAAAATTAAAAAGAGGTAGTCCCTTAAAGCTTCGTAGTATTCATCATAACTGAAATTTGAAGTCTATCTGAATTTCCCAGTTTTGGTTATCTGTTCAAACATCAGCAGCCACTAAGGATATCTTGTGTTATCTACCATTATAGAGCTCGTGATAAATTCAAAGCATTCCAAGATGACTAAATGGAAGCCAATAAGTTTTATATAAAGATTTCGTTGAAACTCACCATCAAGTCAAGTATTTGAACTAAGTCAAGAGGAATAAAACTGCTCTGCTTGAAAAAAAAAAAATTGCTGCATTTTTTCTACACTTATTAGTGACTCATTTGTGTCTTATAAATATTCATGTTTCAGCTTTCACTGCTCAAGAACAGTCATACACGTTATAATAAAGAATGAGCAGCACAACTGACAAACCAGGTTACAAGCTCTGAGATTAATTTCTGGCACTGCATAGGTAGTGGGTAAAGAATGTGGTTTATGATGCTAAGCCTTTTTCCTAGTTAGTGCATACTCTGAAATAGTTTTGGAATTACAGCTATTCCAATAGTATCCATATCAGTTTAGGTTTTCTTGTTCTTTGCCAAATGTCCGTATTATTTATTTTCTTAATCTCAGTTACAAAGCCAAGTGGACCACATGAGTCTGGACTGAATGAGTTCTAGCAACTTCTACAGTTCAGTTGCTCAATAAGATAAGGTACAAAATACTTCTGAAGGTAGAAGTAATGCAAATATAAGCATAGTTATTCACCGACGAGACTTGGCTTAAAATCTAGCTATGAAAGAATTGACATCTAAGTTCCATATCAAAAGGAATAAGAGTCCTTTAAAGACTGACCTTTTGTTGTCAGCACTAAGTTGAGGAAAAGGAAGGTTTAATCTTTTTTCTTTAGTGCATTAGTACTTTCCTAGATAATTATTTGGGGGGCTACTAGCAAGCAAAAAGGTAAATTGAACTGATGAACATAATTTATGTGGTACTCAGACTAGAAATAGTCTGACATTAGAACCGAAACCAGAAGGGCTGCAACTGCTGTACCTAGAGAACATGATGCATACGTGCTTGACTTCTCTCTTCACCTAGTTAGGAGCTACCACAGACGCCTTCACACCTAAAGGTTTGTCCCAGTAGTGCTAATCTCTCACTAATAGTCTAATTTCATTCTAATAAATCCTCTATAGATGGCCAGATGAATAAGGAAGCAATTTGCTTTGTCGCATTTGAAACCCTCAAGTTTCTCCATTGGCCAAGTTCAACCTCCTGTTAAAATCATCAACTTGGACAGCAATTTGCAGAGTCTTTTGAAGCTAAAAGCAATCACTTTTCAAAGGCACAAGTCTTTCCTTCCTGGAATTAAGGCATATCAGCTGTTGGGACTTCACTGGAAGATGGGTGAGCATTTTGACCAACCTAAAACTTAAATAGTTTAACTAGAGAATAGATCAATTCATAGATGCTTTCCTGTATCAGAGCAGAGTTCACAAGTTAAAAATAATCACCATCTCTTTTTGGAGGGGGCAGGGCTGAGGTGTGAGAATTAAAGTAAATGAAATGCTAATTGCCCACCTTACTGTAGGAAGTCAATAAAGGGAGACAAAGCGGGAAGCTGGCTGCAACCACAAGGGTACAGGACAGCTGCATTTGTCTGATAACAGGGCAACAGAAACATTTCCCAGATTTATGGCACAATGTTGTTTAGCACTTCAGTCTCCTCACCTATCACAACACTTAGACAAATTTAAGTGCTGAATGAATTACAATAGTAGTTTTTCTTACTTTTTAAGAACTATCTCAGAGGCACCTTTACTGAATATCCGGAAACTGCCATCAGAGTTTTTTAACACAGTACTCATAGATTTTCTAACAGAGTTGAAGGTGTACACTTTGTACAAATCCTCTTCTGGTATCTCATTTCTTACGTCCTGATAATCACGTTTTAAATCCAAGAGCAATCCCAGCAAGGCACATTCAGTTTTATTTCCAACATGACGTGGTAGGCCACCTTCTTTTTCAGGAGGCTGCAAGAAGAACAAGAACCTTCGCTGATTAGGAGGTTAACTTACAAACCACTGAAGTACAGCATTTAGGCAACAAGAAAGCTAAGGCCAAGCTCAGCTCTGAGATGGGGAAGTTTCACTTTCACAATGATTAGGCTATAAATTCCTATGAGTCATGAGTCAAAATCATAATGCTGGCTTTTGTAAGTAACTTCTTCTGTAGCTGTTTAGGATTTTTCAGTCCCTTTCTCAGACTCAAAAATCACCCATTAAGTTTGTGTCAAATTCCAATGTGACTTTTCTAAAAGGCAAACTCCATTGCTTGAAATATCTGTCTGATCAATTGAGTGTAGTCCCTGAATAATTATTTTGCATTTTATAAGTACAGGTAAGTTTACTTAAACTGACTTAAGCAAGCTAAATGGCATTATTTCTGCTAAATTAACGTATCCTCTCCTGTAATAACTCTTCCTCAATGACTTAGACTACAATCACATCACCTGTTAGCCTTCTACTGGACAAACTAAGTCTTTAAGCTTCTTAAGTCTCACTATGAGTTCTGTTTTCCAGGCCATGGCCTATTTAACTGGAAAGAGTTCAGAAACAAGTTTCCAACCTTTTAATAACCAGAACAAGTTTCTAATCTCAGCAATGTGGAATATGCACATACTAGTGCTAACAGTAAAGGAGTATTCCTCTCAAGATATTTCTGAGCTTACATAGGTATAACGTTGCAGTGTAGTTTGTAGCAAAAAAGGCAGAAGCACTGACTCAGCCTAACATGCCTCAAGCAACTAGAGCTGAACTGTATTAATCAGAAGTCAGTGATCCATCTTCATCGTTCAGAGATGCAAGATCTTGGATTTGGCTGTACTGAGTACTCACACTTTCAAAATGTTCACTTTAATGTGCAGTTTAAGATGTCCAATTCTGGGCTCCCTGGTACAAAAGTAATGGACACCCAGGAGCAAGTCCATTTATGGGCCACAAAGATAAAGGCACTGGAGCACCTGACATAGGAGAGGCTGAGAGAGCTGGGACTGTTCAGCCTGGAGAAGAGAAGGCTCTGGGGGAGAAACTTATTAAATGCCTGAATGGGGCAGGCAGGCAGAACAAGGCTAAAGACTACTAAACCAGAGTTTTTAGTGGTGCCCAGTGAGGGAACAACAGGCAACAGGTATAAACCAAAGTTCTTGAAATTCCATTTGAGCACAAGGAAGTATTTTACTCGAAGGGCTGTCAAATAATTAATGAGGTTGCCCAGAGGCTGCAGAGTCTCCATCCTTTGAGATGCTTAAAACCTAACTGGACATAGCCCCAAGTAATGTACTCTGGGTGACCCTGCTTTGAGCAGCGCGTTTGGACCAGAGGATCTCAGGAGATCCCTTTCAGCCCTCTGTGATTCTGTAAAACAGACCAACTCTGACTGCATTGGATGTAATTTGATTAAAATTCTAGTAGTAAAGGACCTGGTCAGTTTACATGCAGCTACTTTTTTTTTTTTTCTTTCTATAAAAGGATCTTTAGAAAAAAGACTGCTCACACGCTCTAACTCACTAGTAGTACTTAAGTCTTGTTTCAGAGAAATCTGTGCTGGTGATGTTGATGTGCCGCCTCAAGTACTGCTACTGAGGAAACTTGCTGAGGTACTGTCTTTATTGGCTGAAAAGTAGCTTTTGGACTGGGGTTTTACTGCTATTCCTGTACAAAGGCATTCATAGTGGAAGCTTCTACTAAATCTTGAAGTGATAATTTATTAATTTTTTTTAAGCTAAATTCTAATTATTATTTTTACTGCCTTAAAGAATAGAAGTTATGCAACACATTGGAATAACTACAGCAAAGAAACTGTGTTTGGAGTTGCAGAAAACGATGCACGCAGAAGTGCTAAACAGCCAAGTATGTAAAACGTGTAACAGTCCATTATTCTTTTTATTTCAAAATATTTTGGGGGTCTCAAAAAACGTATAAGCAAAGATGTTACAATTATAAAGCCTACAAACCCACACAGCAGTATCTGGACTGAAAAACCATCAAAATACTCATCTGTACTTGCATTGTCTCATTACATTCTAGCTAATGTTATGCTACTCTTACATGCTTACTTCGAAGTAGCACTCAAATCAAGCCAAGATGCTCTTCAAGTAAGGTATAAACAGCCCCACTTCTAAAAACAAATTTAGACGCAACTGTGAACTTAAAGGAAGTTATCTTCTGGGAATGGCATCTTTGAATTATCAATCCTAACTGAAATAAGCTATTTTTGAAGCTTTGTCTCAAATGAACAGTTGAGCAATTTACAGCAGATACAAAATAACTTGCACTGCGTTTTGCTACACACTTACACTTAACTGCCTACCATGCGGCCACCAATTTGCATCTTTTGAGGAAGTTGTTTAGTTACCTTGATTAGAATGAAGAAATCCACTTACCAGTATTTTGGAAGTATAAGCACAATTAACAGAAATTCCTGTCACAAGGTAAGCCATAGTTTTCTCTGGAATAGCTTCTGGTTCTGGAATTTTTTTATAATGCTTTTCATTGATGTAGGCTTGGACCACTGTCATTCTGTTCATGGTCAATGTTCCCGTTTTATCTGAGCAAATAGCTGTCGCATTGCCCATTGTTTCACATGCATCCAGGTGCCTCACCAAGTTATTATCTTTCATCATTTTCTAAGGAAATAGAAGCAGTCAACAGCAATCCATGACCATTCTTTCACATTTCAAAAATTCTTATTTAGGGTGTCCAGTCTTACACAGCAGTTTCAGAAGACACTCAGCCTTTAAGTTATCTGGCATCTCACCAAGGAAGAATCTGTAGTTGCCACATTCTGTCAGGATTCCTTTAAGTCTCATTATATCACAGTAAATTTCATTTTGAACAAGGTTCATAAATACAATTTGAACAAGGTTCTCCTGTATCTGCATATCACACCGACTACTGATACTATTCAGACTGCTATGAGCAACTAGTTTATGATAATATTTAGAAATAGAGGTACAGACTGAGCTTTACCAGATACAACATTAAAAAAAGTCTTTCTGCTTAAAAGAAAGATAAGTAAGCTCTGTTGCAGACTTATCCGAAAATCACAGGATATGTATTTCAAAGATGCTAGTCAGACTTAAAATTAAATACAAACTGGGAGCCTAATGTTTCAGCTGAGATAGTGAGGATTACACAAGTTTCATAGATTAACTATCACTTTAAATTCTTTACTCAACAGGTTTTGGATAGTATTTTAAACTCAAAGAGGAAAAGTAAATTCAAATGATACAATACTATGACTAGTTAGTGCTGTAAGTTAAGTTTTAGAACACAGCCTAAACAGCCATAGTATCTACAACTGGATTTTCAGATCAATAACCAGTCCCAGCATGCTAAAGCAACACGAAAATCAAGAGAGCAAAGAGCAAAAAAACATGCTGTATAATATACAGAAAGCTATATGAAAGCTACATGTTCGACAATAGTCAGTCCTCAAGGAGAATCAATCTGGAAACTTTTGTAGTAGTTGCTTAACACATCAGTTCATTAGAAGTTCAGGTTTACGGAAGAGTTTGTTATTTACAAACTCTAATGCATCTATTTATTATAAGCAATGCTGCAATGTTACGAGCTAGACCTATTCATCTTTAGCTGGTGACAACAGGCTGTTACTCATCACTGTTCATATTAGTGTGTATTCAGAGATTAAGAAAAATACCGTGGCAGATTTCTTATGAAGTTCAGGGAAATGAGTAAAGCTTCTCCCCGGTCTGTTATGTATATGTGATGCAGCATATCTCAACTGAGATTGTACAGCTGATGAATACAACCACCTACTGTTAAAATTTGTTCCCCCATCCATTCACTTACCTTAACAGAGTAAGCCAGAGATATAGTGACCGCAAGTGGAAGACCTTCTGGTACTGCCACCACTAAGACTGTAACTCCAATAATGAAGAACTTCACAAAATACTGAATATAAATTGGCGTACATTCAGCAAGCCAAGGTCTCTTCTGAACCCAGAAGGTATCAATTACAAAATATAACACAAGGATAATGACTGTGATGGCAGACATCAACAAACCTTGTTAAAAAGAGAAGAAACAGTTTTCAGAAATGATCTCAAATATTTGGCAATACAGACTCTGGATAAGTCAAATGCAAATACTTCTGCCTTTACAGAAGTTAGTTTATAACTAAGATGTTAAACAGGCAAGACAGGAAACATTGAGGTAGTTCTCAAAAGTGTTCCACCTTCCAATGCAAGTATTTTCTCATGCATTTCACCTAGAAACTTCCAAAATCTTTTCTTCCTTCCTGTTTAATTGAAAAGTGTAGATCTAATTATGAACAGGAGACACCAATATATAAAGTCAATTAACCAAGCAGAATAAGAACTGAAATACTTCAGCAGGCCTTCAGCAATCGTACTGTTGACTTATTCAGTAGGGAAAGCTGCTGACAGTCTGTACCCTGCTTCCTGCTGAAGGTGGAATTAAATACGGCAGCTAAGCACAGTGTTCAATGAACTGGGAGTAACTGGGAAGACAAATCAGAACTGCTGTTAGCAAGCTGAGTGGCACACTTAAGACACCACATGAAAACAGTGCAACCTGGCTGGAATAAAGGAACAGAAGTCACCAAAGTTTCAGCTCTTCATAGAAAGATGCTTCAGTGTGTGCACTGTCCCAGAGCAACAGGACAAGCTTTATTCAGTATTTGTTAGTACAAGTTTCTCTGAAAAATTAACATTGCTATACATAACTATGGAATGCCAAAGCTAAAAGTTTAATTGCTTTGTCCTCACACCATAACTGTCTTCTGACATAGACACTGCAGTCAGTCCTTTTTGAGCTGTGGGCTGGGCTACAAGACTTCTACAAGTTCCTTCTAGCCTAAATCTTTCAACAGTTCTACACAGACAAAAACAAATCCTGAAATATTTGAATTAAACCTCTACATACTAGATAATAAGGCCTAAAGTTTACGCTGAACTTCATTGTTGTTTTAGTCTACTTTCAAGAAACACAGTTTACTGAATGTTTGGACAAGACAGCTGAATATTAGCTCATAGAAGAGAAACAGAAGCTGAAGGATAGCAGAAAGTCAATAAAAGTGTTACATATCAGCAAGGTATATTTTAAGTGGAAATATCTAAGCTTCTGGAAGTACCAGAGATAACCTGGTTGCCCCTACCACATTTTCCAGGTTTCACTCAATTTGTAGTTCTCTAGGTACATCACTAAATGCCATATCTTATCTAAAAACATCTTTCATAACAGTTGTTCAATGTTATGAAGTTGGAATTTTCTCTCTCAGAAGCTGACACTCTACAGCCTGAATCTATTTAAATCAAGGAAAAGTAAAAGCCATCCACATGACACACTCTGAGAAGCTATCAGCACGCTTTCAAGCATTGGAATTTTGCACTTAAAATAATCAAACTGGTCAAGGCTAGCTACTTAAGTTATCACCTTACAAACTATGCATATTCCAATTTTATTCAAACGTGTGACATCAACATAAGGAGGGCACGGATACATCATACCTGCTTTGCCGATCTGAACTGCAAGTTTTGTAAGCTTGCCTTGAAGAACCGACTTTTCTTTCTTTGGCAAATTTGCTCTCTTCTTGTCTTTCTCATCTCCATCCCCACCATCCTCACTCTTCAGTGGCTGCATTTCCATGGCTGCACCATCCTGAGCTTTAGCTAGAAGTTAAGATCAAATGAAGTTTAGTCATTGAGGAGTACCCGAACTCAAGGATACTTCAAAAGCTTAATAACACCAGGCTGCACTAAACACCAGTACTGCATAATACCGTGTATCCAGAGATGCCATACTACACATAAATGTTTAAACAAGTCTATTGGGTGTAGGTGCCCAGGTGCTGGCAGCAGCAGCCCGTGGATAAGACCGTGGTGGGGCAGGTTGTCCTCCTGCAGCCCACAGAGTACCTCAGTGGAGCAGATATCCACACTGCAGCCCACGGAGGACCCCATGCCACAGCAGGTGGATGTACCCTGAAGGAAGCTGCAGCCTGTGAAGGGCCAATGCCAGAGTAGGCTCCTGGCAGGAACTGTGGCCTGTGGGAGACCCACGTTTGTGCAGTCTGTTCACAAAGGACTGTACCACGTGGGAAGAACCCACACTGGAGAAGTTCATTATGGACTATATCCTGTGGGAGGGACCCAGTGATGGAGCAGGTGAGGAACATGAGGACGATGGAGCAGCAGAGACAAGCATTATGAACTGAACAAAAACCCCATTCCCCATCCCTCTGTGCTCCTCACTCAGAGGGCTGTAGAGGAGTGAGGAGTGAAGTTGAGCCTAGATGAAAAGGGAGTTGGGGGGTAAAGTGTTTTTAGTTGTTTTTGTTTCTTATGATCCTACTCTATTTTTAATTGGCAATAAATTAATCTTCAATATATTATATTATTATAAAATAAATAATCAATTAAATTGAGCCTGCTCCAGCTGTAAAGATAATTAGTAAGTGATGCCCCCATCCTTATCTCAACCCACAAGCTTTTCATCCTATTTTCTGCCCCATCCTGATGAGGAAGGGGAGAGAGAGGGCAGCTGGGTGGGCATCCAGCAGCCAGCCAAGGTTAACTCACCTCAACAAGATAGCCTGAAAAATCATTGGTAATGTTTACTTTTGTAGTATCTAGCTATGTTGAGACTAACAAGTTCATTTAAGCATTTGTTTTGGGCAGATTTACTTATGCCATCTTTAGCATAAGCACTTTGGATCCAAGTCTTCAATATGCATTTTCATAAGAGAGTATGTATTCATTACATACACTTTCAGAAAACATGGAAGTGCAAGAAAGGATCAGAGAAAGTGCACTTACCTTTGTTACGGTTTTCAACAGCTCCATCTTGCTTTTTACCTGTTGGAAAGAGGAACAAGTTGCGTTTTAAATTGGCTGTCCATAGTTCATTTCAGTGTTTATGCTTATATATAAATGCATATATTACCATATGCTGAAACAAGCAACTGTGTTTCAGAAAAAAATTGTAGAACAAGCTGGAGACAGAGGGCTGACATAACCAAGGCTTTAAAAGTCAACTCACAGAAACATCTCACATCAGTTTTTTGGACTTTACGTTTCCCATACAAGACTGCTGCAGCATTATGCTACCACAGTTAAGTTTGCACAAATTACTAATACAGACATTTATTACTTGTGAGGAAAGCTTTTAAAAGGCTTGCCTAAACATTTTTCTAGGAAAGAAATTTGTGATGTTAAAGTGATTCTGATGGCCTCAGTCATGCTTTTTGTTCTTCCAACACTTGGCAACTGTATCTGACTACTACTGTAAATGAACTGTAGGATCTCACTTCCAGAATCAGTGCTTCTGTACAACATTGCAGAAGCTACTGTAGTATAAAATACTTATAAATCCACACCAAAGCTTAACGGAGGCACAGCACTGGATTACTGGATCTATGCTAACCCTATTTACGCAAGCATGAACATAATCTGTTGGCAACATACCAATATTCCACCACTAAGAGAATAGTTCAAGTTCATAATAAAAATATCACTCCTACCTCTGTTCAGGAATGGAGCTCAACAAGAGATCATAAAGAAGGACAGTGAAATAATTAAATGCATTGAGTGAAACATTAAAGGTAACCAGAAGACCAAACATCATGAGTAGCTTATTGGGGCAGAGGGGGGCACACTACCTTCTTTTGTTTTGGTTTTCAGGTAAAAAGGTTTAGATAATACCTTGGCAAGAGACAAACTTTTCTCCTAAGTAGAGAAAGCAAGGGTTATAGTTACTTTTTGCGATAACCTGAAATGAAAGCACAAAATTGGGGAACTTAGAACAAAACCCAGAATTTTTCAGTATCACTGGTAATTCATTAAGTCTTTGGCCTTAGGTTATGTAGGCTGAAATGTATGAAAGTACTCAGGTAGAAGAAAATCAAATTATCAAGCAGCATGTCTGGCATGACATTTAATACCTCCACTACATTATTACTGCAGACATAGTCTGATTTTGATACATAAAATTTCCCCTCGAGCATCCTCAGAGCAGCCAAGGAAGAAAAAAAAAAAAACCACACACAAGCATGTTCACCTTCTCCAGAAGATGCCACTTCAGACTTCTTCAGACCTCATCATAGTCTCCTAATCTAGTATTTGTTCTTTCCTAGTTCCCCTTTCCCTCTTACATGAGCAAAGCTCTACACTTGAGTTACTTCTAACTCCTTGTTACATATGTTTGCTTTCACTCTGAACCAAGCCATACACAGCCAACTAAAAATAGCCACTTTAATCTCCTTAACATTCACAGAGAAGCTAATTTAGTTTAACCTGAGTTTTACCAAGGAGAATCTTATCAGGCACCTAACTTAAGGGAAAGAGGAAGTTGTCTATCTTGAAAGACAAAAAAAAAAAAAAAACAAACCACACAGGAGTTCAGGTCCTAGGATACACCAGAACACTACCCGTCAAAAAGACTTCTGCTTACAGAATAATAAACACTGGCAGACTATTAATAAAAGCTATAATCTTCTTCATATCTCCTGTAACAGCTGGTACTGTTGCTTGCTTCCTTCTCCTTCCTCTGTAAGGGAAGGAGCAAAGGATGAAAACTATTCCACACTAATCCCTGGAAGTGTTGCAGGTCAACTTTTACTCTTCACTACCATGCTTGAGCTTGAAACTAGTTTTGGACCTTCAATTCTTCTTGTAACAATTCTTACAACTTAATTCTGAAGAAACTTACTACAAGTTTCAAGAAGGGTCAGAACTGTAAAGTATTTGTGGATTAGGACGAGACAAAAAGCAGAGTTCAATCCTAATTCCTGCACCAAACACACATTTCAACAATTGCGTCTTTAGTTTGAAGGCCACAGAGATTCCTAAATGCATTTCTGTGTGTGGTTTTCCATTTATGGCTTTCCATTACTGTTTCATAGTCCTCTGATGAAAAAAAGTATATTTTTCTGCCAAGAATCCTTAGGCTCAGTCCCATCCAGTAGGCCTCACAACAGTTCCTAGAAAAAAATTTGCTGTGGTGAAGCTTGGTCCTGAACATGCCTTGGGAAAGCTTATATTAAAACATTACTGCTTAACATTTCTAAGCTTTGATTCTCAGGATAAAGGCTATGGCTTAGATAAGTGCCCTTCTAATTCCAGCGACTGAGCAAGTCCTTCAGAACAAGGAGGATAACCCATTTCACAGAAGGGCTCCAAAATATTCTGGGTTACAAGCCCCTTATCCGTAAAAAAAAAAAAAAAAAAAAAAAAAAAACACCAAACCAAACAAAAACGGTTTACAGAAAAGTACTGCTAGGGATTTGCCTTTTGTGTATCTCCGAGCATTCAAAGTTTCAGATCTGGAAGAAAAAGAGTGGCACAACAACCCGTCTGCTCATTTTTATCAAAATCAGTCTTATATATATTTAAGATATTCACATGTATCAATGACACAAGTTTTTCCCCTTCAAGTGTCATAGAAGAACTCCATACATAGGACATCTTCTATACATCAAAAGCAGAACTAGATAGTTATTAGGTTGAGTTATTGGTAATAACCTGTATGCCATAAACAAATATTTCGTATTAGACATGAGCGTACTTTGAAGTTACACAAGATGGCAGTTTAACAACTCATACATGGTATGGCTGGTTAGGAGTTGTAAACTTTCCAACTCTAATCGATCAATGAGATCTGAAGTTTAATTAAAAATCCAAGTGACGAGTTACTAGTAGTGGTATACTCTCAGGTCACTGGACCTGGGGCTTTTTTCCTGTGAAACCTACTGAAAGTATGAGGTTTAATGGAAGATTTCTGGCTCCAGATTACTAGAGCATGTTTTTATCCAGAAACATTCAAAAGTTCACCCCTCCCTCCCCAGGGATTTAAGATTATTATGCCTACTTTTCTTGTCCTTCTTCTCTTTTTCCTTCTCCTTCTCCTCTTCATCTCCTCCAGCTCCAAGTAAGGTAAAGATGATTCCAGTCTGAGAGTTCACACCTACAGCAGTAACTACCATTCTTCCAGAGCCTTCCATCACATGGGTACCTGAAAGATTGAATGAAGTTTTCCACTGAGACTTGAGCAGTCGTATGGCAGAGCACAAAGGAAATGAACTCTCAAACTTCATGTTGATGAAACCATAAGATGTGTATATATACCACTGTGTTCCCCATGAGCTTTAAGTGACAAAGCTATCAGGAAAATAAAACCATAAGCAACTACACAAAATGTTTGTCAGTTTTAAGAGTCTGCTCACTTTGACCAAGTTTTGTACTAGTTGCACTGGTTTTGGATACTTTTAGGAGTCAGCCTAGATAAGGTCCAGTTTGCCAGATTTTAACTTCAAAATTTTAAATAACCAGTTTACCCCCCCAAAAAAACCCCCAACATTTTCTGCAAGAATTGTCAAACGTTACACACCTGACAGCAGCATAGGATCTCTGTCCAGAGATTTCTTAACATGATCAGATTCTCCAGTCAGTGAGCTTTCATCAATTTTGAGGTCATTTCCTTGAATAAGTACACCATCAGCTGGTAAAAGATCACCTACGAGAGATCACTGGGTATGTTGACTGCAGTTCCTTTTTTAAAAATAAAAGAAAGTTCAACTTTAAAAATAAGTTTACCATATTTCACTTGTGCAATATCTCCAACAATTATGTCAGCTACTGGTATTTGGATGACTTGGCCACCTCTGATGACTGTGAATTTCTGTTCTTGTTCAATACGGCTCTGCAATCCCCGAAATTGTTTCTCTTTACTCCAGTCATTGAAAGCTGTTACTAATACCACACAAACTACAGATAGGAGGATTGCTGCTCCTTCAATCCAACCTGCTTCAGATTCCTCCTCTTCTTCACCAACATTTACTGATCCACATACTGTAGAAAACAGGTTTTAGATTTAAGAAAGTTCATGCAGATAGTTATTTCAACAAAAAAAAGAGAAGTTTTGCCAAACAGAAAAACTTCTAATACCTGCTAAACATTTTCCATGCTAGCCTTCTTTGCAATTTTACATTTATTTTCAGTACAGTAACACAGACAAAGCCAAAGAATCTGAAAGCTAGAGCAGTTCAAGGAAGTTAAACCACCTAGAATTTACATCCCTGCTTATGTGAACATAAGAGAAGTTGATATAGAAAGTTATGTGTCTTTATCATCCTGTTAAATAATGGCATAAGAAAGCCACACTAGACAATTAGTTAACAACCTTCTGATTTCTCATCATTTCCCACTTTATATTAACAAGTCAGATATCACTGCAAAAATTCAGTTCAATGAAGGCCAGATCCCTTCATCTTCCATTTAGAAGTATAAATATAGCTTAATTTCTTAAATTAGAAAGTTACCAGTGTCATATTGCAAATCAAGGAAAATTTAAGACTTGCTGACTCCCCAAAGGAAGCACATGACTGCAAATAATAAATTGCTCAAATATTTGAGGCAAAGCTAAAAAAAAAACCACTTGCACAGAAACATGACAGGATCTAAGACAAGTTCTTGGTTCCTGCTGCTTGCACTTCACCTTTGGCATTATTTTGGTCAGAGTGATACCAGATCATGACAAGGGAAATCTCTCCTGTTGCCCTTTTAAGGCAAGCTAGAGTTTTAGTAATGTTCTCTCAAAAAGAAACAATAAGCTGCTTTTCCACTGACTTACAGTCTCCAATCAGATTTACAGTACAGGCATGTTGGACCATAAAAGTCAGTAGTATAATACAGGTAGAGACATACTTTTTAAAAAGTTTACTTACATGATTCATTTCCTCCCGGAGGCTGGTAAAAAGAAAGGCCCAAGGATACTACGGCTGCAATTTCTAATATAATTAGTGTAACGTCCTGTAGTGCTTCCCATACTAACTGAAGAAATGTTTTTGGCTTTTTAGGAGGTATAAAGTTCTTCCCAAAAACTGCTTCTCTCCTTTCTATATCTGCTGGATTTCCACTTAAACCTATTCAATAATAAGAAAAAGTTAGTGACACTTATTTGCATTTCACCCTCACGTTAGAAGTGATTGAGGTTTCCCATTCACGGAGCCAAGTCCCACTCCATATTTCAGTAACAATTCTGAAAAGCCATATCTCAAGTATAATTTCATAAGTATTATCACTAACTCTGAGTCACTATAGGAAACCAGCTATATTTTATAATTCACGCTTTGCCAACATAAAGTAAGTTGATGCTCTACCTACTTGCACTTAATATGACATAGCAACAGAATAATAGTAACAGACATACCTTCGTAAAAAGTAAACAAGTTTTCAAGACAAGATCATTAGTAGAGTTACTACTACCAAGACTGAGTAGCACCATGGAGCTTTAGCAAGACCACAGCCTGTGAAGCCAGCTCTGGTTCCCACTGTAGGGATTCTGTATTCAGAGTTAACATCCTAGGATCCTACAATTAATGTAACATTGATAATGAAATATTTAATATAACAATAATATAAAACACTATAAATGTTGTGTTTGTGTATTATTTAATTATAAAATACTATTAAAAGCTGGTGAAGCTCTCCAGGCACTTAATGACGCTGCTTCCACCTGGACAGCAGTTGTAGCAGTTGTTTACTCTTTTGAATCTTCTTTTTCTTTCTGTCTCCTCTTAGGTAGAGCCCATATTTAGCACTGTGCACCTCAGTTTTGCACCTATCTTCTTTCTAATATGGCATGTTTCTTTCAGAGTCTCAACTCTTGTACCATCCTTAAGGAACAGTAACTAGCAGGCAAGAGTGAGGGGCCTTCACTAAAAGGCACTGCATGCTTCAAGAGTTAGCCAGGTCCTTAAAAATAAAGGAATACCAAGTATATTCAGTGCAAGGTCATGCACTCAAAATCTTCTGTAAGTATACCTCCTGTTTACTCCTTCAACAGTCTCCAGCTACCTAACCTGCCATTCAGAGCTCATTTTTCAAAGCAAAATGGCCAAATGTCCAGCCATGTTCAGAGCAAAGGTCTGGATACTGCAATCATATTGCCCCCAAGGTTATTGTCACCTACTTAAAAGACAACAATTTTCCTAGTAGCAGTTTTTTTAGTAGTTAACCCAACTGCTTAGTGATAAAGGTATTGCAAACACACCAGGTAATCAATAAGAACAGCAACCTCTGCAACTGGCTTTCGTAATAAGTGGGGTATTTAACACCTCTAACAGACACTTCCTAGAACCCTCACAATATTTCAAGACACTTTCCAAAGACTCCTGAACTGCAAAGCTCAGTTTTAAATACTAACAACTGCTATGCAATCACTTAACTGAAAAGCAAAATATGGTGTGCAAATCTTTTCAGACGTGAAACAAATTAAACATACTCTTACTGTATGTAATAAATTAGATTTATTCTAACACTCTTAGATTCACATTGAATTCACAGCTTTGGAGGTTTAATACAAAGGAGTAATCTTAGTGGTTAGTCATAACACTACAGTTCTTGAAGTTCAAGCTCTGAGGTGCTTACTTTCACTCAACTCAAAGAGCACTGTAAGACCATTTTGAAAAATCAAGCTATATGAGAGGATTGAGAAACTCAGGACAGCTTGGCCATTCCAAAAGGCTAGACCATATTGCTATTTTGCAACAGGTACCCCTCTATCTCTTCCTTTTAGCATGGCAGAGTTTGGAAGATCATTTACTTATTGCCAGTGGGACCACTTTCCTCCTCCCTTCACAGTGTACCAGGATGCAGAACATCAAAAGTATACAGCAATGGCCTCTGAAGAATGACGAGTGTTTTCCAACAAGGCTATATAAAGTCAAGCTACTATCACAACCACTTAGTGAAGATTAGTAAATAAGCCTAGCCAAGACAAAAAGCATTTGCATTTTTAGTGTTTGCCATAATACCACCATACACCATTACTGAACTTGCTACGTTTACCACTGCATAGTTTGCAATCTAGAGTCCTAAGGTTGAAACTACTGCCTTTATATTGTTCACTATGTATCTTAACTGGGGTGATTTGTGTTACGTGGGGTTAAGTTCGAAAAGCATTAGGCAAAGGACTAGTTAAAGCTTCATATACAAATTTTATTAAAAATCTGGAAGTAGAAGTTACTAGACAATGAAAATTATGTAGATCTGTGGAAATACCAATGCTGGTCCATCTCTCCAGAATACAGGAAGGACTTTAGCTACTATAGATAAGTCAAACATTCTTTTATTCCCATTTGCATACATTTGTACACATGTAAAGGGCATAAAAAAACATTAAACACTAAGCAGTAAAGTCTGCTTAGTGTCTTTCTTTAGTAATACTGGTAAAGGACAGTTTCCATTTCTCATTTCAAACCAGTTAGGTCTGATACAGATTTTGCCTGAAAACAGACATTGCCTTACATTGTCAACAGCTTCAAAGCAAGAAATTATACAAGCTAACTCATTCACCACATGGCATTTTGGAGCTACCTGTACTTTTGCCATGAAGCCCACGGTGATTACATGAGTCAGCATTTCATATCATAAAGAAAGCTTCTGAGCAGGAAGACGTGTCATAGGGCCTTGCAGGTGTACACACGAGATTTTAGAGAGCCAGACCTAGTCACATAGCAGTTTTCTGCTAAGATTTTGCCTTGATTCTCTCCATTAGAAATGTCTCCATTTCTATACTTACAACTTGAATTTGACAAAAGAAGAGACCTAGCTCTACTTTTACAAGAACTCTCCAGTACTACCTCAGAGAAATCTGTACCATCTTACCTGACAGAGAGGCTGGTTCTCTAAAGGTTCATGGAGTGATTCAGAGCCTAAACGACACCTTTGTAGAGGACGCTGCTCTAACTCATCTAACTTAACCTTTTCTGAGCTAATTATCACAATCAATTGCTGAGGCCTTGCTGTGCTTATGAGCTGCTCTCTCACAAGAAAAAAAAAAAAAAAAGATGGTGCCCTTTTATCATGTTAGTGATTGTATTTAACCGATTGCAGGACAGTACATCTAAATGTCAATTCCTTTTGAAAGAGAAAGGCCTTGATCACGCAGTCCTCAGTACAGCAGAATCTAGGGCATCTAACCCTTTCTAGTTTCAGTACCCTGACACTCATCATTCCCATGTGTTAAACCCACTTGTTACTTTAAGGGACATACAGTGAATCCTTCAGTATACCAGGTATTTGGTGCTTAGTGCATCATGGCCGCCCTCAATCATACGCCCACCTAGCCTGCAGTAATAGTGGGCCTTAAAACTTGCAGATTGCTGTAAAACAGGATTCAACTTTCAGTTCAGTTCCTGACTGTAGAAAACTACAGCCCTTTTCACTGAGAAAGGAACCTGCCTTTCAGTACTACGCAACAGGTCAACAGGGCACCGAGAGACTGCTGCTCTTACCGAGGAGGTGTTACACTGCTCGTACACAGCAGCGCTTCACAGGCGTGCACTGAACTTTTTAACTCCATTGATGCCAAGGAACAGAAGTTTGCACTCCCCATGTTTTAAAAATTTCTTCTTCAGCCTAAAACTGGTTTAGTCCCATTCACTGGTAGGTCAGGTATGAGAGCTGGCTACTTTCAGTTTGGTAAGAGGAACCCAGGTTCACGTACTGAGATAATTTCAGGAGTCTGGAAATCAGGAGTTTGGCTTCAAAAGCAGATCAAGCCAAAACGTGCTAAATGCAGATGTACCCAAGATACCTTATGGCATTAGTAGGCTGCTCTTGATCCAAGGAGACAAGCCTTTCCATAGCATTTCTGAAGAACAGAAAATAACAGCTCTACAGGATTAAAACAGTAGGTACTTTACTGCTACCAGCACGACAACACACTGGTTAAAATCTCTGAGAGTGCTTAAATATGGAGACACCACAATCTGGCAAAAAACTTGATTTCGGTACTTCTCAATCACTATCAACAATAGGCATTCACGTTAAGTTTATTTGAAGTTAGATATGTTAGATTTTTATATTGGATAAAAATATGTAAAAACATTTGTACAGGATACTACAGTTTAGATAACAAGCAATATGACTTGCATCTTTCTTTCACAAATTAAAGCTTGTAGCTTTCATTCACATTGGAAGAGAGTAGTAAGAGAGGGACAGATCTTAAGGAAAACTTCTGGAAACCTCTCAGGAAGAAGACTTGATACATTTATTTCCTTCTTCACATTTGTACAGTTTATCTTGAAGTAATAACTCCATAAAGAGCAAAAACATCAGGTAGCCACACTTCGCAGAATGCCATCAAGTCCAACATGGCAAAGATTTTTTAAAGATGCTGTTTCTAGAGAATAAGATTGTGTGATCACTTTGCAAGCCTACTAGCAATAGTGATAGTACCTCTTAGTGCCTAAAGCTGTATTGTTATTTTGCATAGATCAAATTAAATCTACAGAAATACTATAGACTTAAAAACTAGATCCTGCTATTACGAATTCAATGTAGTACAAATAGAAAACATATGTAAGTTTTAAAAATTGTTGCATCAGAGAATATAAGAACTAGGTAGCAACACAGAAGCATAAATAAACCCTGCATTAGGCTATTAAAACCTTGTGTTCTATGACAGCATGATCTGAATTGCGAATTATAGGTCATATGAGCTATTCACAAAACTTACACTTTCACAGTAAGGTAAACATTGCTGTGTTGCATTGCTATTCCATATGTGGATGCCTATGCCAATTAACTTTACGTGAAAGTACAACTTCACTACTAATCCAACATCTCACATGAGTTAGACCAATTGAAACACTCTTGCTTACTTATTAACAGTGAATACCTCTGCCTTAGAGGAGCAAGAAGCCATATTTTATTGTGGTAAGTGAAGTACTTTTTAAAACTTTGTTATATTAAAAAAGATGTAGTTTGCTTGACTAAGGTTTTTCCTAAATGGAGTTTCCTCAATAACAGTGTTAAAATTGACTTACCTTCATTTGGTGAAGTTTTCAATTTTGTACAGATGCCATGTACATCTCCATAGCATTCCTGTATTTTATGTAGTGCATCTGTAGCTCGAAGTTCCATAAGAGAACGGAGCTCTGCAAGAGTAACTCCAAAATCTCCATGATTAGCTTCTTTTACAGCATTTTTTACACCACTATATGCAACCGAGTTGTTTGCCATATCACCCATGATGCGTGCAGTCTTTAGTGTAGACAGTTTCCAGGAAGGAACAAGATTTCAACTTAAAATATTTCCAAAAGGAAAATAAATCCTCTGGGTATGAAGACAGTCAGGAGAGGAGACACATCACCCAAGTAAGAGACCCCGTCTGGAGAGGTATCTTTGAGGTTGTCCCATGGCGCATTCTGTTCCCCAAGCCAAATGGCATGTACAGTCTAGGGAAAGAATAAATATACATTGAGTTACATAACAGCTATACTGAAATACATCGCAAGACAACCCTACTCTTCGTATTGAGGTTACAGAACAAATTTCTGCTTAAGGACAATTCCTTCAGATTTCCTATATTCCTATTTTTAGTTAGCACTCAGCTGGCAAGAGTGGCGAGGCATAAAATGGATGTTTCCCATCCCAAAATAACCTTGCATTATTATACTTGCTTAACTTCTTAGAATAGCTGTTGCCTTTAAGTCTTGCATTTTGCTTGGCATATCCATGCGGTTCATCATCAAGAGGAAACTTAAAAACACCTGGAAGTAAATCTGTTTCCAGGGAAATGGAGGCTGAAGCATCGACCACTGATGTCACATGGGGTAAGAACATGCTCAAGTTAAAAATTCCAACTTTTCACCAAAGCTGTCACCTCAGAGCTTGGGATGAGCAAGCTTTTTGTGCGTTCCCATTAATTCATTTGTGCAAACCTCAAGGTAAACAGTTTCAACACTAAGGTAGCCCATGCGTGAAGTACTTTTGTAGTGTAAGTAGGAGTATATCTTCAGGCAGACTTAGGTCTTAATGCATTTTCGTGTCCAAACGCTTTTAGCCTCCCCTCCAGCCCATTTCATCACAACCCAAGCCTCCCACAGTATCTGCATTTAATTCCTTGAACAGACGGGAAAATTCCACAATACCGCTTTCCTACAGAAGAGATAGGGAGACTAAGAGCAGCTCTTCCGTCTGATTATCAGAGCACTGTAGCTGAGAAATTAACATGTACCCACAGGATTCTTAACCTGCACAAGCACTCTATATTTAATTCCTGCTGGGCTGACACATCTTGCATGTACCCGTGTATCTACACAACAGTGTAGTAAACGCACAAACACTTCAAGCCTATATAAAGATCTGCTGTGTGCAGAAGACAGAAGTCTGATCATGTAAGTCAGCTTTATCGACGTAATGGGGCATGGTGAGCACAAGTAACAATATATTCCCCCAAGAGACGTGACGACTGTCAGGCTCAGATGAACAATAATTTGGACACTTCCAGGTCAACAAGACCCTCAGGTGTCACATGCCTAGTAAAGGCAAACAGTTACCACTGACTGCATTGCTTTATGAAGGCAAAGAGTAAAACAGCAAAGAGAAGATTTAGAATCATAGAACAGTTCATGTTGGAAGGGACCTTAAAGATCATCTAGTTCCAACCTCTCTGCCATGGCCAGGGACACCTCCCACTGGACCAGGTTGCCCAAAGCCCCATCCAGCCTGGTCTTGAAGACTTCCAGGGATGGGGCATCCACAACTTCCCTGGGCAACCTGTTCCAGTGCCTCACAACCCTCACAGTAAAGAATTTCTTCCTGATATCCAATCTAAATCTACCCTCTTTCAGTTTGAAACCGTTACCCTGTGTCCTATCATTACACTCCTTGATAAAGAGTCCCTCCCCATCCTTCCTGTAGGCCCCCTTTAGGTACTGGAAAGCTGCTATAAGGTCTTCTCGGAGCCTTCTCTTCTCCAGGCTGGCTACTGCCCTACAAAGTTAGAGGACCATTCGGCTGAACCACCGTGTCTATGTTGAGGTCCAGGTATAAGCACCTAATTACCAAAAATATACAGTCTTGGTTCCAGGAAAGTCTCAGTTCTCTGCTCTGGAAACAATCAGCTTTAGCTATAGCCAATCTATCGTTTCAAGCACTGAGCCACCGTACTGCATTTGCACTGAAGACAACCACCGGTGCTCAAAGACCCTGAAGTGATGTCACCTGACCACAAGTGAGTCTCATCTCCAGCAGAACTGCCACCACTCTTCTCTTCCTATCACTAGGAAATTCCTATAAAAGCACTGTCTATAGCTCTTTTCTGGAGAACAACAAAAAGCATACAGCAATCAGTATTCATATGCATAAAACTTCCAACATCCTATAACATCAAGGTACCCAGTTTAAAAATTCAATTTAAACCTTCATTGTTTTCTCTGTTACTTGCAGAAAAAAAAAAAAAATTACTATAGTTGAAGAGTCCATGACAATGGACCCGTACGCCAGGGTGCAGCTTTCATTAACACACATTCTTCAGCTGACTATAACATGTCCTGCTATAGTATCCTGTACGTGAAGAAATTCATGCAAATCATTTACGAAAGAGTGCTCAACATCTTCATTTAATGCCCAAAAGCCAGATGCTGTTGACCAACTAGTAGCCTAGGAGAATTTATCAATTGGCATCTGATCATAAGCTTGTATAGCAAATGCGCTTGTATAGCTAAGGAGAAGATGCTGCAGCTACTAATTAGGCAAAAATAGACCAAGGAGAATGCCCCACCACTAATTACATCAAACTTGATTTCATTTTAATTAAGAAAAGCTCTGTTCAAGCCTCCAGCAGGAGCCCTGCACTCGAGGCCCAAATGCACCCAAATCCCAGTGCAGACATGAGGTTAGGAAAAGCTGCAGCTCTAGTCACTCACTGCTCATCCGGCACCAAAGAGATTTGAGACTGAATACTGGATCACAGCAAGACTTGTGTTCATATGCAAGTTACCTGAAGAACAATAACACTGCTGAATCATAGCTCCTCTGCTTTGCATTCGGTTCTATTGTCTCTATGCATCTGGATCCATTTTTGTTAGGAGATAACGGTCCAGTGATTAGCTATTACTAACACGTTATACTGAAAGGGGTTCTCAGATGTTCTGAAGTACCTCAATGGTGTCCAAACTTACCAACAGACCCCGGGGTTCACAGACAAGTTCAATAAGCTGACATTAACACTACAAAGGCAGTGTGGCTCTGCAGATCAGCTCTGCTAGTGGCACAGACTACTTGACACATCCATGTTAGGAAATAGCTGTGGAAAATTGAGAGGAACACTGCAAAGACTCTTCAAATTCTGAATACTGAGCGAGAGCAGCGTTGCTCCAAATGATAAAAACTTACATCAGCAATTGTTACACCAAATCAGACCAGAAAGAATCTGCTGTAGTAGTCCATGTTTACCAGGCATTTCAATGGACAGTATATAAGCCTCTCAGCACACAGGTACAGAAGGGACTTAACAC